>CP110838.1:11539465-14039465 GCA_028411795.1 Euphorbia peplus | reverse complement strand
GGTTTTGAAGATCTTAAGTTTCCTGATCATGTGTATAAGCTGAAGAAAACTCTGTATGGACTGAAACAAGCTCCCAGAGCTTGGTATGAGAGACTGACAAAGTTCCTTCTTTCTAAAGGATTTGTCAGAGGCTGTGTTGATACAACTCTGTTCACTCTGAAAAAAAACAAAGATATCCTTTTAGCTCAGGTATATGTTGATGATATTATATTTGGTGCTACTAATGAATCTTTGTGCAGGGAGTTCAGTGACCACATGAAGCCTGAGTTTGAAATGTCTATGATGGGAGAATTAACCTTCTTTTTAGGACTTCAGATCAAGCAAAGTAATGATGGTGTGTTTATCAATCAAGCTAAGTATACTAGAGAAGTGCTGAAGAAATTTGGCATGAGGGAATCTAATGCTGTTGATATCCAAATGGATGTCAGCAAGGACATTGATGATGAAGAGAAAGCTGGTAAACCTGTAGATATAAAAACCTACAGAGGTATGATTGGCTCTCTTTTATACCTAACTGCCAGCAGGCCAGATATACATTTTGCTGTGTGCTTCTGTGCTAGATATCAGGCTAAACCAAAGGAGATTCATGATGTTGTTGTCAAAAGAATTCTCAGATATCTTAAAGGTACACCAGAAGCTGGTTTGTGGTATCTTTGCAGTACAGATTTTACTCCTGTAGGATACAGAGACTCTGACTATGGTAGAGATAAATTCAAGAGGGTCAGCACTTCTGGTGGTTGTCATTTTTTGGGGGAGTGCCTAATCTCATGGCATAGCAAGAAACAAACCTTTGTGGCTCTCTCAACTGCTAAAGCTGAGTATGTTGCTGCTGGAAGTTGTGTTTCTCAGATGCTCTGGATTAAGCAACAAATTGATGACTATGGAGTCATCCCTGGAACAGTAACGATCTTCTGTGATAGCAAAAGTGCAATTGATTTTTCAAAGAATCCCATTCAACACAACAGGATGAAGCATGTTCATATTAGGCATCACTTTCTGAGAGATCATGTTCTGAAGAAGGATATCATTATTACTCATGTTCCCTCTGAAGACAATCTTGCTGATATGTTTACTAAGCCTCTGGCTGGTACTCTTTTCAGCAGCTTGCGAGAAGGCATTGGTATGACTTACCCACTTCAGTAATTTAGTTTAATTATATTTTTATTTATCTTAACTGCTAGCCGTTTAAGGTATTTAAGTATGATTAAGGCTAATCATGTCTTTTATTTTAACCGTGCCTACATTTAATGCTATTACTGCGCTTTTATTGCTTTAACGGTAACTGGTTCCCTTTTTAAACGGTGTTTACTTACTTTTTGAATTGGAACCGTTTTTGTTTGGGTACAAATATGGGTTTTCCACACTTAGCAACTTTTCACTCGAAATCTCTTTGAAATTAGAATTTCCATAGACCATTTCTCTACATTTTCTTTCTCTCTAAACTTGACCTAATTTTTCAAAATTCTCTCAAATGGCTCAAGTACAATCTGTTGAACCCCCAGTCACTGTCACCCACATTTTCACCGCTACAAAAAAGAAACAACTTAGTGAATCTAGGGTTTTCACGTCTAGGTTCCTAGAGGATGAAGTTAAATCCATTGACCCCATCTCAAAATGGCTAAGTGCTCATAATTGGAACTCCTTTGTCTCTTTTGATGAGTTTATTTATCCTAAGTTAGTAACCGAGTTCTATCAGAATCTCCATTATCAGTCTAATGAGGAGGATGTTGTTCACTCTTCTATTAGAGAAGATGAGTTTGAGGTCAGGAGGACCTCTATGGCACAGGCGATTGGGATTGATGATGAAGGAATCATCATTGGTGATGATGGTTCTGGTGAAGGGTACTCAGAAGAAAATTGGGCTAAACCTGATTTGAGTGCTAAGGAAACCTACGCTACTTGGCTCACTCAGCATCAGAGGTGGGCACATTATCTGACCAATGTGTTCTTACCAAAGGCTACAAATGTGTTCTTACCAAAGGCTGGTGGTGTCAATGGTGTCTCCAACAGGGAAAGGGTTTTCATGTACCATCTTATGAATCAGAAGAAGATCAACCTTCCTGCCATGATTATAAGGCAGATGAAGAATGTCAAGGTGGTCAGCACTCTTGTTTATGGTTCCCTCCTGACAAGGTTGTTTGAGGCTGCCTCTATCAATGTTCCAGGAGATGGTGTTACCAGCAGGAGTACCCTCCTTAAGATGAATACTCTGCGGAATCTTGCTTTTGGTGTGGTACCAAAGAAGACTGAGAATCCTGCTTCAACAAGTGATGCTCAGAAGGAAATAATGAAGGACTCTGAGCAGAAGGGTAAGAAAGCTGCCAAGAAGGGCAAAAGTTGGTTCTGACAGTGGAGAAGGTGGCTGTCTCCGAACCTCTTCCAGTTTTGGTTCAAACAACTATCAATGTTGAACCTTCTGGTAAGATTGTTGCTGAGAAGCCAAGTGATGCTGCTAAGAACGCAGCTAAGGAAGCGGAGGATTGCAGACTTGCTGAACTAGCAAAGGTTGCTGAGGTTGAGAAATATGCAAGAGTTGTTGCTCTTGCTGATAGGACAAGGAAAGAAAGGGAAGCTGCTGAGTCAGCTGATAAACTAGCAGAGCGTGAAACTTTGGCAAAAGCTAAGGCTGATGCTAGACATGCTGAATGTGCTGCTCAAGTTGAGAGCGAGGAGGCCTCTAGAAATGTTGAGGCTACTGGAAATGTTAAGGCTACTGGAGAAGCAGAGGATGCTGAAGAGATTCCTCTCTCCAGAAGTAATAGGAAGAAGGTTGCTGCAAATAGAAGGTCTCTGAACAAGAAGGACTTCTATATTGCTCCTAGAACTGAATTAGAGGATGCAGTTCCTGAAGAAGAAGACTTTGTTGATGATGAAGACATGATGGATATGTCTGCTGAAGGGAATTTTGATGCTCCTGCTATTGAGGAACTCTCAGAGGATAGTGAACCAGAAGCTGAAAATCCTGAAGTTGTTATTCAGACTACACAAAGGTTTGCTGAGAATGTTGATAACGACGATTTTATGGACAACATTCTTCTGGGTCAAGGTAGAAGCCTTGGTGATAGGGATGCTTATGAAACTCTTAACATAATGGCTCATGTGTTTGCAGAGCCCATTACTACTTTTGATCCCAATGTCTCTCAACAGGTTATTTCGTCTCCCACTAATATTCATCATTCATCTCCTTTTCATACTTCTCATCCATCTTCCACACTTCCTTCTGTCCCAGAAGTAAGTGACTCTCAAACTTCCATTCCTCCTACAACTTCAACCTCTGAAGTTGTACCTCCTAAAACTGCTCCTCCTTCTGGATCCTATTCAGAAGTGAATTTGGCCTTCGGCCCTATTTTCACAGACTCCACAACAACCTCCACTACCTCCTCACTAAATACTTCCTCTGTAAATCCTTCCATAGGACTTACAGCTCCATCCTTTTCACTTCCATCTACACTACCATTCATTATTCATACCTTTTCTTCCTCTACCACACAAACTGCTCCTTCTTCCACTTCACAAATTCCTCCTCCTTCAACCTCTGGACATACACCTCCTTTGTGTGATCCCTTAACTACTTCATCTACTACATCCTTTTTCACTGGTTTGTCATCAAACTACGATTTTCTACACAATATGATGAATCGGGATGAGTTGGAGAAACTTTTTGGTAGTTTTGGTTTCATTGGCAGAGCTTCTGTTGTCTCTGAAGTTGGTGGTGCTCCTTCTGTTGAGGAGTTGAGAAGAATGAGTCAGAGTGGCTCTGATGAACTGTTGAATAGATTTGCTGGATTAGGGCAAAGGACTTCTGTTTCTAACCTGTATGCTCAGGGCATTGCGCTGCAAGAACTTCAATCTTTGAAAGCTCAGAACCTGCAGCTCATGTCTATGCTTCAATTACAGAATCCTTCTGTCTATACTCGTAATCTTTCCACACTTCATCGCGCTACTTATGATGAGATATACAAGTTGAGACAGTTGGCATTAACTCTTCCCACTCTAGAAAATATAGCTCTTGCCTCTGCTAGTAATGTGAATGAGAATCTGGAAATGATGCAACAAGAGGTTAAAGAAGCTAACGAGCATTATGAGGCTCATGAGAAGGTTCTCCCAAGTAAGCTTGATGATTTGCAAAGTACTGCTAATCATATTCAGAGAGAAGTGAAATCTTCTGCTCAAGGATCATCATCCTCTTGGGCTGCCAGAATTATGTATGACATCACTCCTGATCTCAACAATCATCTTCAGAGTATAGAGTCTGTTGTGACTCCTCAGAGCGCCCAGATTGCAGAGCTTACATAACTTCTGAAGGTTATGCACACTCAAGCAAAAAAACAAGAGAAAGCTCTTCATAATTGCTATAGGTTTGTTCGAGGACAGACTTATATTCAGAATGAGCATCTCACTGCTGCTGTGTATGCGAATAATCGTTCTATTAAGCTGCTTCTGGAGGATGTTCAAAGACAGAGACCTTTTTCAGGACAGACTTTTGATCATATGAAAACCATTGATGCTGATTTTTGTCGTCGAATGGATCTGATCAACTCTGTAAGGCCTACTCCTCAGCAATATCAGACTGCTCTTAATGTTTAGAAGAAGCTGGACTCTCAAGGAGCTCTGGGTATTCCTGTTGTTTCTGGCCAAACGGAGGAGAAGTCTGCTCAATAGAGTGGTCCTGGCTCTGGGATGAAGAGACAAAATGTTGGTGATGGTTCTAGTGGTGTTCCTCCTCCTCAGAAGAAATCTAGAAACTGATAATCTAATAGGACTTAAGCTTTCTTAGCTAGGTTCTGGGTTGGGTAGCTCTTGTCTTAGGACTTTATGTTATCCTTCTGTTTATCGTTTGTTTCTTTTTCTTCTGATTATATATACTGAACCTTTACATTCTTCTTATGTCTATGAATGTTATTATATATTGTTTATGTTTTTTTAACTTAGTAACTTACACTTCGCTAAAATCTAACAACTTGATCTTAAGCCTATTTTAAGTTAATACAGATTGCTGGAGTTAACCATTTATACTAAAATGGGGGAGTTAAGTTATTCAGAAGTTGTAAAAATCATAACAATCAGGAAGTTACTTTCTAAACCTTGTGTTTATCTAAGTAAATTTACCTTCTGGACCCAGGTTTGTCCATAACCAAAATGGGGGAGAATGATGAACCCTAAGTGTTTTGATTATGTCCAAACGTTTCAGAAGATGAAATTTAAAATTTACTTACATACGTTTCAATGTTGACTAACAATAAGTTGGGTGATCAGCTTTGCATCTGAGGCATGTGTCACAAGAAGCAATGTATGTAGTGACCTGCCTGAGCATGCCTGGCCAGTAGAAGGCTTGCTGTAATCTTGAGAGAATGCCTTGTATTCCAGAATGTCCACCAACTGGAGAGTTGTGGCAAGCTTCTATCAACCTAGCTCTTAATCCTGTTGTAGACCCAATATACATTCTTGCATTGTACTTAAGTACTCCTTGCTGGTAAGAGTAGTGAGGGTGAAGTTGAGGTTGTACGGTCAGTTGTTGAACCAGTTGCTGAGCCCCTTGGTCATCAATGTATGATGCTTGAATCTCCTTCATCCAAGTAGGTACTATCATAGTAAGTGCCATAGCTTGGAATTTTTGGGTGTTCACCTCTTCAAACTGCCTTGAAAGAGCATCAGCCACCTTATTGTCAACTCCTTTTTTATACTGGATAGTATAGTCTAATCCCAGCAACTTGGAGACCCCTTTGTGTTGAAGATAAGTGTGCAACTTCTGCTCCAACAGATGTTTGATACTCTCATGGTCAGTTTTGATCACAAATGGTGCATTCTCCAAGTAATGTCTCCATGTTGAGCAAGCCTGAATGATAGCCAAGAGTTCTCTCTCATAGGCAAAGAGGCTTTGATTCCTTGAGCTTAGTGCGTTAGACAAGTAACATAAGGGCCTGCCAGCTTGCATTAAAACAGCTCCAATACCAGTGTTGCTTTCATCACATTCCAGAATAACAGATTGGTGAGGGGTCTACTAATAGTCCCATAATTTTTTATGAAGCGCCTGTAGTAGCCAGTTAACCCCAGAAATCCTCTTAATCCCTTTAGAGAATTTGGCAAGGGCCAATGCACCATGGCTTCCACCTAGGCAGGATCTGTGGAAACTCCTTCACCAGATATCACATGACCCAAGTAAGAGACCTCAGGAACTCCAAACTCACACTTGCTCCCTTTGATGAATAGTTGGTGTGGACAGTAAGTCTAGGACCAGCAGCAAGTGTTGTAAGTGAATTGACATCTTTGAACTAAAGATCAAAATGTCATAAAAAAATACCAAGACAAATTTCCTCAAGTATGGTTTGAACATAAAATTCATCAAGGATTGAAAAGTTGTTGGGGCATTGGTTAAGCCGAATGGCATTACCAAGAATTCAAAATGCCCAGAATGAGTCCTAAAGGCAGTCTTTTCAACATCCATCTCCTTCATCTTAATCGGTGGTATCCCGCTCGTAGGTCCAACTTTGTAAAATTTTTGGCCCCATGAAGTTCATCTATAAGTTCTTGAATGGCTGGAATGGGAAACTTATCTTTGATGGTGTCCTTGTTGAGTTCCCTGTAATCCACGCAAAACCTCCAAGATCCATCTTTCTTTTTAACCAACAACACTGGAGAAGCAAAAGGGATGGTGCTTGGTCTAATGACACCATTCTGTAACATTTCCTCAATAAGCTTCTCGATCTCATTTTTTTGTATATGGGAATATTTGTAAGGCCTAGCCTTGATTGGTTCAGTTCCTGGCTTTAGAGGTATAGAATGATCATGAGTCCGACCAGGGGGTAAGGTTGTATGAGGTTGAAGTAGGTGGGAATATTGTTCAAGTAAGGGTTTAAGAGCAAGGTTGGTTGAATTTGGTAGGTTGGGTAATGGTTCTGTAGGATCAGGGTTGGATGAGTACTGAGATGGTTTCAATTCTGTTAAGGAAATGAGAAATAGTTTAGCCGTGACTCCCTTCCAACCCTTAGTGACCATGTGGTTAAGAGACTTTAAAGTCATCATTCTGAGTGTACTCTCCTCAGGCATCCCTTTGAGAGTCAGTTGCTTCCCATATTGTTGTATTAGCAACTTGTTTTCTGTAAAATCAAAGGTGATGGGGAAATGACTCCTCATCCAGTCCACTGCAAGTATCACATCATACTCCCCAAGAGCCAAAACTCTGAGGGTGAACTTGAATTTAGCATGCTGCATAGTCCACTCACAGTCACTGCATTTAGCATTAAGTTGCAGTTGTCTTCCATCAGCTACTGAGACAACAACAGGTTGAACTTGCTCCAAGGGAAGTTTGGCCTCCTGAGCAAGCTTTTGATCCACAAAACTGTGGGTACTACCACTTTCTATGAGACTCATGACAACCTTCTTGCCAAGGGTAACTTTCAGCTTCAATGTTCCATCTTTTAATCCACCTCCAAGAGCATTGAGTGATAACTCAATGTGCTCTTCATCATCAACTCCTATATCTTCCTGGATTTCAGGGTCAATTCCCTCTTCTTCAATCTCTTCCCCTATGATGAACCCTAAGTGTTTTGATTATGTCCAAACGTTTCAGAAGATGAAATTTAAAATTTACTTACATACGTTTCAATGTTGACTAACAATTTTTGTTAAGTATGTGTGTAAGTTTCTCTGCATGTGCTGAATGAAAAATCTCTGGATTGCCTTAAAGACTCAGAAGAAACAGGAAAGCTGAAGACAGTAGATAAAATTCAGAAGCTGGATGCTCCGCTCTGAGGTTTTAGTGAAGACTGTTAAAGCTCGCCCCAGAGGTCCAAGAAGCAATCAGAAGATAAATCCTTACCAATTCGATCAGAAGCTTAGACAAATGGATTTGGCTTTCAAAAGCTAAGTCACGGGTTCTGTTAAGCATTTATTGCTCTGACAAATGCATTTAATGCAAGGCGCCAAAAGTTCAAAAAGCTGTTTTGAAGGAGCCCGCATGTCTACTTAAAACAAAACCAGAATTTCCTTTTCTACCCTTTGTTTATCCAATTGAAGAATGTTTTCAGTCCACCTTATCGTCAACTTCAAATCACTTACCGGATTAAGTTAAAGAATAAGGTTAACGGAATCAAAGTGTTTGAAGACCGTTTGAAGACATGACAGATTAACGGCTACAACAACTGATGTCATCTCTTTGAAGATTCAAATTCATCAACGGTCATCCTCATGCACTATAAATAGTAGCCAAGCTCCATTGCATCTCTTACGCGTGATAATCGAGCCAAATCTCAACGCACTGTTTTAATCAAGAAAACAGAGCACCATTTTCCATTCTCAATCTTTCTTAGCATAGCTTTAGTTAAAGTGAGAGAGTGAAGAAAAACAAGTTCATAATAGGAATCTTGTAAACTGATATCGTTTATGATTTTCAGTTAGATTTAGAGAGAAATCTAGTTGAGATTAGAGTTGGGTGAGAATTCCAGAAAATAGAGTTGTTGTTGTTCTGGTGGAAATCCTTTAACTCTTTTTAGGCTAGTCAGAACTAAGTGAGAAATTAGCTTATGTTCTGTAGATGTAAAGGAGCTTCTGAACTTGCCATAAAAGTTCTGAATAGTAGATTTAAAATCTCTGGCGGCTGCGACTACAGGGGACAAGACGTAGTCACAGGACTTTTGTGGCGAACTTGGATAAATCGAATTGTTCATCAGGATCTCCTGAACTTCTTTCTCCCTTTTTATACTTGTTAATTTGCTTCTGTGTACTTGCTTATATTTAGTGCTGAAACAGATTTACTCCTTATATCATTGTCTTTGTTCAGAAGACTGTCCAGAAGTTCTCTAACTCAGAACCTCTGTTGCTGAAAGTAGTTAAACTGTGTTAAGGCAGAATTTCCCTCAGAAGCTGTTTCTTTAAACTAGTTCTGACTCTGAGGAAATTTGACTCTGAAAAATTAAGTTTCTTAAAAAGCTTAAAATTTTCAATTTGAAACTTAGACACCTATTCACCCCCCTCTAGGTGATTCTGTTCTTGTTAGGGCCAACATGTGGTATCAGAGCGAAGGTCACTTCGTACATTTACTAAAGATCTATTAATCTAAGTGTAAGATCCTATCAGAATCAATAGAGATGGCTAGTAGACACCAGCCTGAGAATTCCTCCCACTTTATTGTCGGAGGGCTCTTCCACAACTAGACCTCCACTGTTTAATGGTGATAACTACTCTTACTGGAAAAAGAGGATGATGTATTTCATCCAAGCCCAGAATATGAGTGCCTGGATTGTTATCACTAAAGGTGACTTCATCCCAACAAGGATGGAAGCTGGTTTAGGGAATGTTATAATTCCTCAGAGGGAATACACTGATGATATTCTTAAAAAACTCCAAACTAATGCTTCAACAATAAATATGCTGCATTGTGCACTTACTGCTACTGAGTATAACAAAGTTTCTTCTTGTTCTTGTGAAATAGCACAAGATATCTGGAACAAGTTGGAAGTCACTTATGAAGGAACTGGAGAAGTGAAGCAGTCTAAAGTCAATCAACTCATGAGAGACTATGAGTTATTTGAAATGCTTGACAAAGAATCTATTTCAAACATGAACTCTAGATTCACCAAGATTGTCAATGACTTGAAGAGTTTGGGAAAGGATATTGAAGAATCAGAAAAAGTAAAAAAGATTCTCATAAGCTTACCAAGGTCTTCGCAAGCCAAGAAGACTACCATTGAAGAAGTTCAGGATTTAGGTTTTTATCAGTATGATGAACTCATTGGTTCACTAATTACTCATGAGATGTCTATGAAGAACCATGATCTAAGAGAAAGGTCAGAAGGAAAAAGAGGAGTAGTCCTGAAGGCAGAATCTTCTGAAGAATCCTCTGAAGATGAGGAACTGGCAATGCTGACCAGGAAGTTCAAGAGAGCCTTTAGAAAAGGCAGAGGTGGAAACTACAAGAAGCCGTTCAGGAGCTTTGATAAGAAGACTCCTGATTCTGGTGAGAAATCCAAGAGAGATCCTAGCAAGCCTATAGTCTACTATAGATGTCAGCAACCAGGGCATATTAAGCCTAACTGCCCAGAGCTGAAGAAAGATAAGAGAAAGTTCAAGAAAGCTATGCTGGCTGCGTGGTCAGACTCTGAGACCAGCAGTGATCCTGAAGAGAAGGAAGAGCAAGCTCAGATTTGTTTCATGGCTATTGAAGAGCCAACTTATGAAGATGTCTTAGGAGAGACTTCCGCACCTCCTGAAGTAACATATGACTCTGAGGTAAACAATTCTCGCGAACTAGATATCTTTGATTCTCTTGAAAAACTCTACAGTATGTTCAAATACCTTAAGAGGAAATTGGACAAGAGTGAGGCTGACAAGCTTCTTAGGTTTACTCAAATCTACTCTGGCATGAAAATGTTAGAAGAGAAGTTGTGTAAACAGTTCAGCACTCCTGCTGATGGCTCCAAAGCCAAAGGCAAGGAAAAGCTGCCTCTGGGAAGAAGAAGAAACCTGTCACTCCCTCTCTTCTGAAAGAGATAGCTTCTCCTCCTGATGTTGGTACCTTTGAGAGTGTTGCTATAGCCTCTAAAGAAAGTACACTTACTCAGAAAAAGAAGAAAGCTCCCAAGAAGCAAAGGGAAAGATCCAAGAACCCTCCCTTATGCAAGCTTTGCAAGAGTGATGGTCATTGGTTAAAGGATTGCAAGTATCACATTAAAAATGTCTTGCAATCTGAATTATCAGAAAAACCTGTTGAAGATAAATCTAACAATGAAGGACCCAATAAGGATTGGGTACCTGTCACTAATTGATTGTGTTGCAGGTGGCTCTGAGTGCTCCATCAATGTCAAAGCTGTGGTACATTGAGAGTGGGTGCTCAAGGCATATGACAGGTGATGAAAAAGCATTCATCACATTTGATCCTAAGAGAGGTGGTAAAGTCAGCTTTGGAGATGCTCAGAAAGGAAGGATTCTTGGTTCTGGATCCGTAGGAACTAATCCTCCGATCGAAGATGTCTCCATAGTCAGAGGCCTGAAGTTCAATCTCCTGAGTGTTGCACAACTGTGTGACAAAGGTAGAGATGTAGTCTTCAGCTCCTCTGGATGTAAAATCTTGGACAGTAAGTCAAGGGAAGTTATTCTAACTGCTCCTAGAGTAGAAAATGTTGTCATCCTGAACCTTAAGAATCTTTGCAAAAATATATGCTTGATATCCAAAGAGGATACCTCCTAGCTTTGGCATAGAAGACTTGCTCATGTGAGCATGGACCTTCTGGCCAAAGTAGCTAGATATCAATTGGTTGAGGGTCTGCCTGAAATTAGTTTTAAAAAGAACCATTTGTGCACTGCTTGTCAATCTGGTAAACAATCCAGAAGCTCTTTTAAAATAAAGAAAACTATTTCAACTAAAAGACCTTTGGAATTACTTCATATGGACCTTTTTGGCCCTGTTCAACCAATGAGCATGGGTGGAAAGAAGTATGCCTTTGTCATAGTAGATGACTTTTCAAGATTCACTTGGGTTATCTTGCTGTCTAGCAAAGATGAGTCACTTGGATGTTTCTCAGTTCTGGTAAAGAAGCTTGAAAATGAAAGCAATGAAAAGGTTGTTCATATCAGAAGTGATAATGGTGGAGAATTCAAGAACTTTCAGTTTGAAGAATTCTGTGAAACCAAGGGCATTGATCATAACTTCTCTGCTCCTAGGACTCCTCAACAAAATGGGGTAGTTGAAAGGAAGAATATGACTCTGGTTGAAATCGCCAGAACTATGATCAATGAAAGAAGGCTTCCAAAGTACTTTTGGGGAGAAACTGTTAACACAGCTTGCTATGTTCTGAATAGGGTGCTAATCAGAAGCATCTTGAACAAAACCCCTTATGAACTCTGGAAAGGTCAAAAGCCTAAAATAAGTCATTTCAGAACCTTTGGTTGTAAGTGTTATGTTTTGAATACAAAAGAATATCTTTCAAAGTTTGATTCAAAGGTAGATGAGGCCATTTTTCTTGGCTACTCAACACATAGTAAAGCATATAGGGTTTTTAATAAGAGGACTCAAACTTTAGATGAATTTGTTCATGTACAGTTTTATGAGACTAACCCTCGAGATAGTAGAGCTCCTGAAGAAGATGTAGTTCAAGCTCTTGAAGAATCATCTCCAGTAGAAAAAGAAGATGTCTCTCCCAGAGCTATTGAAGTTGTTCCTCCTGCCACTGTCATTCCAGTTCCAGAAGAGAATCCTACTCCAAAAGTCAACTTCCTTCCAGAAGATGCTACTATATATGATTCAACAAATGATGAACAAGTTTCAGAAGATACATTGGATATACCAAGAGAAGTTAGAACTCCTAGGAATCACCCCTTGGAGAATGTAATTGACTCTGTTCACAATCTTGTCACGACCAGAGCTCAGCTCATAAGATATATGGGGAATGTGGCTTTTGTGTCACTTCTCGAACCTAAAGACTTCTATGAAGCTGCAGATGATGATTCCTGGTTAATGGCAATGCAAGAAGAACTTGACCAGTTTAAAAGGTCAGAAGTTTTGATTTTGGTTCCCAGACCTAACGACAAGAAGGTTGTTGGTACTAGATGGGTTCTGAAAAACAAGCTTGATGAGTTTGGAAATGTTGTGAGGACCAAGGCAAGACTTGTTGCTCAAGGTTACAGCCAACAAGAAGGCATAGATTATGGTGAAACTTTTGCTCCTGTTGCAAGATTATAAGCCATTAGAATCTTATGTGCTTTTGCATCATACAAAGGTTTTAAGCTCCTTCAAATGGATGTGAAAAGTGCATTCTTGAATGGTTACATTGATGAGGAAGTCTATGTATCTCAACCTCCTGGTTTTGAAGATCTTAAGTTTCCTGATCATGTGTATAAGCTGAAGAAAACTCTGTATGGACTGAAACAAGCTCCCAGAGCTTGGTATGAGAGACTGACAAAGTTCCTTCTTTCTAAAGGATTTGTCAGAGGCTGTGTTGATACAACTCTGTTCACTCTGAAAAAAAACAAAGATATCCTTTTAGCTCAGGTATATGTTGATGATATTATATTTGGTGCTACTAATGAATCTTTGTGCAGGGAGTTCAGTGACCACATGAAGCCTGAGTTTGAAATGTCTATGATGGGAGAATTAACCTTCTTTTTAGGACTTCAGATCAAGCAAAGTAATGATGGTGTGTTTATCAATCAAGCTAAGTATACTAGAGAAGTGCTGAAGAAATTTGGCATGAGGGAATCTAATGCTGTTGATATCCAAATGGATGTCAGCAAGGACATTGATGATGAAGAGAAAGCTGGTAAACCTGTAGATATAAAAACCTACAGAGGTATGATTGGCTCTCTTTTATACCTAACTGCCAGCAGGCCAGATATACATTTTGCTGTGTGCTTCTGTGCTAGATATCAGGCTAAACCAAAGGAGATTCATGATGTTGTTGTCAAAAGAATTCTCAGATATCTTAAAGGTACACGAGAAGCTGGTTTGTGGTATCTTTGCAGTACAGATTTTACTCCTGTAGGATACAGAGACTCTGACTATGGTAGAGATAAATTCAAGAGGGTCAGCACTTCTGGTGGTTGTCATTTTTTGGGGGAGTGCCTAGTCTCATGGCATAGCAAGAAACAAACCTTTGTGGCTCTCTCAACTGCTAAAGCTGAGTATGTTGCTGCTGGAAGTTGTGTTTCTCAGATGCTCTGGATTAAGCAACAAATTGATGACTATGGAGTCATCCCTGGAACAGTAACGATCTTCTGTGATAGCAAAAGTGCAATTGATTTTTCAAAGAATCCCATTCAACACAGCAGGATGAAGCATGTTCATATTAGGCATCACTTTCTGAGAGATCATGTTCTGAAGAAGGATATCATTATTACTCATGTTCCCTCTGAAGACAATCTTGCTGATATGTTTACTAAGCCTCTGGCTGGTACTCTTTTCAGCAGCTTGCGAGAAGGCATTGGTATGACTTACCCACTTCAGTAATTTAGTTTAATTATATTTTTATTTATCTTAACTGCTAGCCGTTTAAGGTATTTAAGTATGATTAAGGCTAATCATGTCTTTTATTTTAACCGTGCCTACATTTAATGCTATTACTGCGCTTTTATTGCTTTAACGGTAACTGGTTCCCTTTTTAAACGGTGTTTACTTACTTTTTGAATTGGAACCGTTTTTGTTTGGGTACAAATATGGGTTTTCCACACTTAGCAACTTTTCACTCGAAATCTCTTTGAAATTAGAATTTCCATAGACCATTTCTCTACATTTTCTTTCTCTCTAAACTTGACCTAATTTTTCAAAATTCTCTCAAATGGCTCAAGTACAATCTGTTGAACCCCCAGTCACTGTCACCCACATTTTCACCGCTACAAAAAAGAAACAACTTAGTGAATCTAGGGTTTTCACGTCTAGGTTCCTAGAGGATGAAGTTAAATCCATTGACCCCATCTCAAAATGGCTAAGTGCTCATAATTGGAACTCCTTTGTCTCTTTTGATGAGTTTATTTATCCTAAGTTAGTAACCGAGTTCTATCAGAATCTCCATTATCAGTCTAATGAGGAGGATGTTGTTCACTCTTCTATTAGAGAAGATGAGTTTGAGGTCAGGAGGACCTCTATGGCACAGGCGATTGGGATTGATGATGAAGGAATCATCATTGGTGATGATGGTTCTGGTGAAGGGTACTCAGAAGAAAATTGGGCTAAACCTGATTTGAGTGCTAAGGAAACCTACGCTACTTGGCTCACTCAGCATCAGAGGTGGGCACATTATCTGACCAATGTGTTCTTACCAAAGGCTACAAATGTGTTCTTACCAAAGGCTGGTGGTGTCAATGGTGTCTCCAACAGGGAAAGGGTTTTCATGTACCATCTTATGAATCAGAAGAAGATCAACCTTCCTGCCATGATTATAAGGCAGATGAAGAATGTCAAGGTGGTCAGCACTCTTGTTTATGGTTCCCTCCTGACAAGGTTGTTTGAGGCTGCCTCTATCAATGTTCCAGGAGATGGTGTTACCAGCAGGAGTACCCTCCTTAAGATGAATACTCTGCGGAATCTTGCTTTTGGTGTGGTACCAAAGAAGACTGAGAATCCTGCTTCAACAAGTGATGCTCAGAAGGAAATAATGAAGGACTCTGAGCAGAAGGGTAAGAAAGCTGCCAAGAAGGGCAAAAGTAAGAAAGGATCAAGTAAGTTGGTTCTGACAGTGGAGAAGGTGGCTGTCTCCGAACCTCTTCCAGTTTTGGTTCAAACAACTATCAATGTTGAACCTTCTGGTAAGATTGTTGCTGAGAAGCCAAGTGATGCTGCTAAGAACGCAGCTAAGGAAGCGGAGGATTGCAGACTTGCTGAACTAGCAAAGGTTGCTGAGGTTGAGAAATATGCAAGAGTTGTTGCTCTTGCTGATAGGACAAGGAAAGAAAGGGAAGCTGCTGAGTCAGCTGATAAACTAGCAGAGCGTGAAACTTTGGCAAAAGCTAAGGCTGATGCTAGACATGCTGAATGTGCTGCTCAAGTTGAGAGCGAGGAGGCCTCTAGAAATGTTGAGGCTACTGGAAATGTTAAGGCTACTGGAGAAGCAGAGGATGCTGAAGAGATTCCTCTCTCCAGAAGTAATAGGAAGAAGGTTGCTGCAAATAGAAGGTCTCTGAACAAGAAGGACTTCTATATTGCTCCTAGAACTGAATTAGAGGATGCAGTTCCTGAAGAAGAAGACTTTGTTGATGATGAAGACATGATGGATATGTCTGCTGAAGGGAATTTTGATGCTCCTGCTATTGAGGAACTCTCAGAGGATAGTGAACCAGAAGCTGAAAATCCTGAAGTTGTTATTCAGACTACACAAAGGTTTGCTGAGAATGTTGATAACGACGATTTTATGGACAACATTCTTCTGGGTCAAGGTAGAAGCCTTGGTGATAGGGATGCTTATGAAACTCTTAACATAATGGCTCATGTGTTTGCAGAGCCCATTACTACTTTTGATCCCAATGTCTCTCAACAGGTTATTTCGTCTCCCACTAATATTCATCATTCATCTCCTTTTCATACTTCTCATCCATCTTCCACACTTCCTTCTGTCCCAGAAGTAAGTGACTCTCAAACTTCCATTCCTCCTACAACTTCAACCTCTGAAGTTGTACCTCCTAAAACTGCTCCTCCTTCTGGATCCTATTCAGAAGTGAATTTGGCCTTCGGCCCTATTTTCACAGACTCCACAACAACCTCCACTACCTCCTCACTAAATACTTCCTCTGTAAATCCTTCCATAGGACTTACAGCTCCATCCTTTTCACTTCCATCTACACTACCATTCATTATTCATACCTTTTCTTCCTCTACCACACAAACTGCTCCTTCTTCCACTTCACAAATTCCTCCTCCTTCAACCTCTGGACATACACCTCCTTTGTGTGATCCCTTAACTACTTCATCTACTACATCCTTTTTCACTGGTTTGTCATCAAACTACGATTTTCTACACAATATGATGAATCGGGATGAGTTGGAGAAACTTTTTGGTAGTTTTGGTTTCATTGGCAGAGCTTCTGTTGTCTCTGAAGTTGGTGGTGCTCCTTCTGTTGAGGAGTTGAGAAGAATGAGTCAGAGTGGCTCTGATGAACTGTTGAATAGATTTGCTGGATTAGGGCAAAGGACTTCTGTTTCTAACCTGTATGCTCAGGGCATTGCGCTGCAAGAACTTCAATCTTTGAAAGCTCAGAACCCGCAGCTCATGTCTATGCTTCAATTACAGAATCCTTCTGTCTATACTCGTAATCTTTCCACACTTCATCGCGCTACTTATGATGAGATATACAAGTTGAGACAGTTGGCATTAACTCTTCCCACTCTAGAAAATATAGCTCTTGCCTCTGCTAG
This sequence comes from Euphorbia peplus, assembly GCA_028411795.1. NCBI lineage: Eukaryota > Viridiplantae > Streptophyta > Magnoliopsida > Malpighiales > Euphorbiaceae > Euphorbia > Euphorbia peplus. The sequence goes on along the minus strand of CP110838.1, from coordinate 14,022,628 downwards.
TAATGTGAATGAGAATCTGGAAATGATGCAACAAGAGGTTAAAGAAGCTAACGAGCATTATGAGGCTCATGAGAAGGTTCTCCCAAGTAAGCTTGATGATTTGCAAAGTACTGCTAATCATATTCAGAGAGAAGTGAAATCTTCTGCTCAAGGATCATCATCCTCTTGGGCTGCCAGAATTATGTATGACATCACTCCTGATCTCAACAATCATCTTCAGAGTATAGAGTCTGTTGTGACTCCTCAGAGCGCCCAGATTGCAGAGCTTACATAACTTCTGAAGGTTATGCACACTCAAGCAAAAAAACAAGAGAAAGCTCTTCATAATTGCTATAGGTTTGTTTGAGGACAGACTTATATTCAGAATGAGCATCTCACTGCTGCTGTGTATGCGAATAATCGTTCTATTAAGCTGCTTCTGGAGGATGTTCAAAGACAGAGACCTTTTTCAGGACAGACTTTTGATCATATGAAAACCATTGATGCTGATTTTTGTCGTCGAATGGATCTGATCAACTCTGTAAGGCCTACTCCTCAGCAATATCAGACTGCTCTTAATGTTCAGAAGAAGCTGGACTCTCAAGGAGCTCTGGGTATTCCTGTTGTTTCTGGCCAAACGGAGGAGAAGTCTGCTCAATAGAGTGGTCCTGGCTCTGGGATGAAGAGACAAAATGTTGGTGATGGTTCTAGTGGTGTTCCTCCTCCTCAGAAGAAATCTAGAAACTGATAATCTAATAGGACTTAAGCTTTCTTAGCTAGGTTCTGGGTTGGGTAGCTCTTGTCTTAGGACTTTATGTTATCCTTCTGTTTATCATTTGTTTCTTTTTCTTCTGATTATATATACTGAACCTTTACATTCTTCTTATGTCTATGAATGTTATTATATATTGTTTATGTTTTTTTAACTTAGTAACTTACACTTCGCTAAAATCTAACAACTTGATCTTAAGCCTATTTTAAGTTAATACAGATTGCTGGAGTTAACCATTTATACTAAAATGGGGGAGTTAAGTTATTCAGAAGTTGTAAAAATCATAACAATCAGGAAGTTACTTTCTAAACCTTGTGTTTATCTAAGTAAATTTACCTTCTGGACCACGGTTTGTCCATAACCAAAATGGGGGAGAATGATGAACCCTAAGTGTTTTGATTATGTCCAAACGTTTCAGAAGATGAAATTTAAAATTTACTTACATACGTTTCAATGTTGACTAACAATAAGTTGGGTGATCAGCTTTGCATCTGAGGCATGTGTCACAAGAAGCAATGTATGTAGTGACCTGCCTGAGCATGCCTGGCCAGTAGAAGGCTTGCTGTAATCTTGAGAGAATGCCTTGTATTCCAGAATGTCCACCAACTGGAGAGTTGTGGCAAGCTTCTATCAACCTAGCTCTTAATCCTGTTGTAGACCCAATATACATTCTTGCATTGTACTTAAGTACTCCTTGCTGGTAAGAGTAGTGAGGGTGAAGTTGAGGTTGTACGGTCAGTTGTTGAACCAGTTGCTGAGCCCCTTGGTCATCAATGTATGATGCTTGAATCTCCTTCATCCAAGTAGGTACTATCATAGTAAGTGCCATAGCTTGGAATTTTTGGGTGTTCACCTCTTCAAACTTCCTTGAAAGAGCATCAGCCACCTTATTGTCAACTCCTTTTTTATACTGGATAGTATAGTCTAATCCCAGCAACTTGGAGACCCCTTTGTGTTGAAGATAAGTGTGCAACTTCTGCTCCAACAGATGTTTGATACTCTCATGGTCAGTTTTGATCACAAATGGTGCATTCTCCAAGTAATGTCTCCATGTTGAGCAAGCCTGAATGATAGCCAAGAGTTCTCTCTCATAGGCAAAGAGGCTTTGATTCCTTGAGCTTAGTGCGTTAGACAAGTAACATAAGGGCCTGCCAGCTTGCATTAAAACAGCTCCAATACCAGTGTTGCTTTCATCACATTCCAGAATAACAGATTGGTGAGGGGTCTACTAATAGTCCCATAATTTTTTATGAAGCGCCTGTAGTAGCCAGTTAACCCCAGAAATCCTCTTAATCCCTTTAGAGAATTTGGCAAGGGCCAATGCACCATGGCTTCCACCTAGGCAGGATCTGTGGAAACTCCTTCACCAGATATCACATGACCCAAGTAAGAGACCTCAGGAACTCCAAACTCACACTTGCTCCCTTTGATGAATAGTTGGTGTGGACAGTAAGTCTAGGACCAGCAGCAAGTGTTGTAAGTGAATTGACATCTTTGAACTAAAGATCAAAATGTCATAAAAAAATACCAAGACAAATTTCCTCAAGTATGGTTTGAACATAAAATTCATCAAGGATTAAAAAGTTGTTGGGGCATTGGTTAAGCCGAATGGCATTACCAAGAATTCAAAATGCCCAGAATGAGTCCTAAAGGCAGTCTTTTCAACATCCATCTCCTTCATCTTAATCGGTGGTATCCCGCTCGTAGGTCCAACTTTGTAAAATTTTTGGCCCCATGAAGTTCATCTATAAGTTCTTGAATGGCTGGAATGGGAAACTTATCTTTGATGGTGTCCTTGTTGAGTTCCCTGTAATCCACGCAAAACCTCCAAGATCCATCTTTCTTTTTAACCAACAACACTGGAGAAGCAAAAGGGATGGTGCTTGGTCTAATGACACCATTCTGTAACATTTCCTCAATAAGCTTCTCGATCTCATTTTTTTGTATATGGGAATATTTGTAAGGCCTAGCCTTGATTGGTTCAGTTCCTGGCTTTAGAGGTATAGAATGATCATGAGTCCGACCAGGGGGTAAGGTTGTATGAGGTTGAAGTAGGTGGGAATATTGTTCAAGTAAGGGTTTAAGAGCAAGGTTGGTTGAATTTGGTAGGTTGGGTAATGGTTCTGTAGGATCAGGGTTGGATGAGTACTGAGATGGTTTCAATTCTGTTAAGGAAATGAGAAATAGTTTAGCCGTGACTCCCTTCCAACCCTTAGTGACCATGTGGTTAAGAGACTTTAAAGTCATCATTCTGAGTGTACTCTCCTCAGGCATCCCTTTGAGAGTCAGTTGCTTCCCATATTGTTGTATTAGCAACTTGTTTTCTGTAAAATCAAAGGTGATGGGGAAATGACTCCTCATCCAGTCCACTGCAAGTATCACATCATACTCCCCAAGAGCCAAAACTCTGAGGGTGAACTTGAATTTAGCATGCTGCATAGTCCACTCACAGTCACTGCATTTAGCATTAAGTTGCAGTTGTCTTCCATCAGCTACTGAGACAACAACAGGTTGAACTTGCTCCAAGGGAAGTTTGGCCTCCTGAGCAAGCTTTTGATCCACAAAACTGTGGGTACTACCACTTTCTATGAGACTCATGACAACCTTCTTGCCAAGGGTAACTTTCAGCTTCAATGTTCCATCTTTTAATCCACCTCCAAGAGCATTGAGTGATAACTCAATGTGCTCTTCATCATCAACTCCTATATCTTCTTGGATTTCAGGGTCAATTCCCTCTTCTTCAATCTCTTCCCCTATGATGAACCCTAAGTGTTTTGATTATGTCCAAACGTTTCAGAAGATGAAATTTAAAATTTACTTACATACGTTTCAATGTTGACTAACAATTTTTGTTAAGTATGTGTGTAAGTTTCTCTGCAGGTGCTGAATGAAAAATCTCTGGATTGCCTTAAAGACTCAGAAGAAACAGGAAAGCTGAAGACAGTAGATAAAATTCAGAAGCTGGATGCTCCGCTCTGAGGTTTTAGTGAAGACTGTTAAAGCTCGCCCCAGAGGTCCAAGAAGCAATCAGAAGATAAATCCTTACCAATTCGATCAGAAGCTTAGACAAATGGATTTGGCTTTCAAAAGCTAAGTCACGGGTTCTGTTAAGCATTTATTGCTCTGACAAATGCATTTAATGCAAGGCGCCAAAAGTTCAAAAAGCTGTTTTGAAGGAGCCCGCATGTCTACTTAAAACAAAACCAGAATTTCCTTTTCTACCCTTTGTTTATCCAATTGAAGAATGTTTTCAGTCCACCTTATCGTCAACTTCAAATCACTTACCGGATTAAGTTAAAGAATAAGGTTAACGGAATCAAAGTGTTTGAAGACCGTTTGAAGACATGACAGATTAACGGCTACAACAACTGATGTCATCTCTTTGAAGATTCAAATTCATCAACGGTCATCCTCATGCACTATAAATAGTAGCCAAGCTCCATTGCATCTCTTACGCGTGATAATCGAGCCAAATCTCAACGCACTGTTTTAATCAAGAAAACAGAGCACCATTTTCCATTCTCAATCTTTCTTAGCATAGCTTTAGTTAAAGTGAGAGAGTGAAGAAAAACAAGTTCATAATAGGAATCTTGTAAACTGATATCGTTTATGATTTTCAGTTAGATTTAGAGAGAAATCTAGTTGAGATTAGAGTTGGGTGAGAATTCCAGAAAATAGAGTTGTTGTTGTTCTGGTGGAAATCCTTTAACTCTTTTTAGGCTAGTCAGAACTAAGTGAGAAATTAGCTTATGTTCTGTAGATGTAAAGGAGCTTCTGAACTTGCCATAAAAGTTCTGAATAGTAGATTTAAAATCTCTGGCGGCTGCGACTACAGGGGACAAGACGTAGTCACAGGACTTTTGTGGCGAACTTGGATAAATCGAATTGTTCATCAGGATCTCCTGAACTTCTTTCTCCCTTTTTATACTTGTTAATTTGCTTCTGTGTACTTGCTTATATTTAGTGCTGAAACAGATTTACTCCTTATATCATTGTCTTTGTTCAGAAGACTGTCCAGAAGTTCTCTAACTCAGAACCTCTGTTGCTGAAAGCAGTTAAACTGTGTTAAGGCAGAATTTCCCTCAGAAGCTGTTTCTTTAAACTAGCCTATGACTCTGAGGAAATTTGACTCTGAAAAATTAAGTTTCTTAAAAAGCTTAAAATTTTCAATTTGAAACTTATACACCTATTCACCCCCCTCTAGGTGATTATGTTCTTGTTAGGGCCAACACCCTAGGCCATCATCATTCATCAATATGGCATTAAGTCTTTTCTGAGTACATTTGTGGCCCTAGAAATATCTATCCCCACATTTCCAACAAGCCCCCACGGTTCTTTTAGGTCGGAAGGGTGTGGAAATGGCTTTGTTTTCAGGAGGTTAAGTGTTTAAGGCTTGAGCATTAGTAGTGAAGGGCTTGGTATGGTTTGAGTAGAAGGGGTTATAGGAGGGTTTTTTGTAGCTGGTGTATAGTTTGCTGGAGATTTAGCAAAAATGGGGGATCTAAATGAAGGTTTTGGTTTCAACAGCTCTACCACATCCTTAGTATGAATTTCAGATAGCTTAACTTGTCTAATAGCAGCATATAAGTCATTAGGATGGTTAGATCTAATAGCAGACCTTAACTCAGGTTTCAATCCAGTAATAAAAGCAGAAAGATAAAAAGCTTCACCAATCTCAGAGTGTACCTTTTCCATTCTCAGCTTAATGGTCTCAAACTGGTCCTGGTAATCTATCACATATGCAGTTTGTTTGAGTGCAGAAAGCTGCTCCACAACATCTATATCCTTTGTTTCTTGAAATCTACCTTCGATCTCCTCCACAAGCTCAGGCAAGGTGACACTAGGATGACTGGTAATCCAGTTTCTGAACCATCTCTCTGCCTTTCCTTGAAGATAAAGGCTCATTAGAGGAACCTTTCTGGTTTCTTCAACTTCAAAGAGCTGGAAGTATTTAGAGCATTTGCTCACCCATAGCTCCACTTCATAGCCATCAAAGGAGGGTAAGTCACATTTAGGAAGAAGCTTATTGCAAGGTAAGTTTTTGGGTCGAATGTTCTCAGCTGCAAAGAGTGTAGGTGAGGTTCCTAACAAGCCTCTGTTGGGTTCTCTGATAATCAAGGCGGGTGCAGGGTTAGAGGTGGATGGTAGCAGGTTATGGGGTTGAGAAGAGAGGTCTGGTATTCTTTGGTCAAGATTTCGGATGGATCTCTCCAAGGAAAGATGAGAATCCATTTGAGCTCTTCTTAATGCATTTTGTTCTGCTAGCAAGCTTTCATAACGTTTCTGTTGTGCTTCTTGTTGAGCTTGTATGTTATCAAGCTTTTATGCAGTTGATTCAGATCTGCCATAGAACTCAGCAGTGAGCTCCTTGATTTGGCGTTGGAGTTCATCCATAGTTTTCTGGGCTTTTCTAGTAGCTGCTCTAGTCTTTTTTAGTGAGGTATTAACCATACAAGGGAAAAAAATTTAGGCCAAGGAAAGGCTGGCTCTAATACCAATGTCACCAGAGGGACTGAAAGTGATGAAATTAAGGTGAGCAAGAGAGGAATAATAGGGAGAATGAGAGAGAATGACATGATAGAAAGATAATGATTGATATTGATTAAGATGATAACAAAATAAGGTAGCGATTCCCTTATAAAGCTGCCGTGGCAGAGGGAAAGAATTACGGTTACACTACAAGACAATTAGCAGTACAGTAGCTGTCACTGCCACCTAATAAGATAATAAAAAACCTCTAACGGCTATATAGATAAGGATAAGGATAATTGCTAGCAATAGTAACTAATAACTAACATAACTGTAAACACTGGTTTTCGAACCCGATGATGAAAGCAATTTCCAAGCTCCTCGTTGCGCCGGTCGCTCAAGAACTAGTATTAGCTGAAGAATGGATGACCTCTTAGAGTGATAGACTTCGGGCACACGAGATTGACACTTTCAATCTCGTAAAAAGGATCTCCCCGCACTTCGGGTACACAAGATTGATCTTGTAAACAAGGAACCCCCCCAGACTCCGGGCACACAAGATTGGCACCTTCAATCTTGTAAAAAGGATCTCCCCGCACTCCGGGTACACGAGTTTGGCACCTTTAAACTTGTAAAAAGTCACCTCCCCGTACTCCGGGAACACAAGTTTGACACCTTCAAACTCGTAAAAAGTCCTCCCCCCTTCCAAAGAGTATACGGTCTCCCCTCTCTCTTCCACAGACCGTACGGTCTGCTTAACTTGAACCGTATGGTCTCCTTTATTGAGACCGTACGGTCTGCCCACATGGCCAAACGGGCCTTATCGTTATCTGCCACGTGTCGCTAAGCGACAGTGGACTTTTGTCGGGCCTTTGTTAAGGCCTGTCTGAGATTCAAATTGAATCTCAGACAGGATATCTAGAGACCGTACGGTCCCCTTAGGCAAGACCGTACGGTCTCCATTTGGAGACCGTACGGGCTCCCCTTGCCCTATAAAAGGAGGCCGGATTTCTCATAATTTCCATCATCAAAACATTTTCATTCTCCTCTCTCTAGCTCGTTTTAAGCGATTTCTGACCCGATATTGTTGGCCCTAACAAGAACAGAATCACCTAGAGGGGGGTGAATAGGTGTCTAAGTTGTAAACTGAGGTTTTCTAAGTTTTTTAAGAAACTTAAAATTCAGAGTCAAATTTCCTCAGAGTCAGAAGCTAGCTTAAGGAAGTTGCTTCTGAGGGAAATTCTGCCTAAACACAGTTAGACTGTTTTCAGCAACAGAAGTTCTGATTTGAGAACTTCTGGACAGTCTTCTGAACAAAGACAATGATATTTTTAGAGAAAATCTGTTTCAGCACTAAATATGAACAAGTACACAGAAGCAAAAATAACAAGCATAAGAGGGAGAAAGAAGTTCAGGAGATCCTGAGTGAACAATTCGATTTATCCAAGTTCGCCACAGAGGTCCTGTGACTACGTCTTGTCCCCTGAGGTCGCAGCCTACAGAGATTTTATAAATCCACTATTCAGAACTTTTATGGCAAGTTCAGAAGCTCCTTTACATCAACAGAACTTAAGCTAATTTCTCACTTAGTTCTGACTAGCCTAAAAAGAGTTAAAGGATTTCCACCAGAACAAACAATACTCTGTTTTCTGGATTTCTCACCCAACTCTAATCTCAACTAGATTTCTCTCTTTAAATCTAACTGAAGATCACAAACGATCTCAGTTTACAAGATTCCTATTATGAACTTGTTTTTCTTCACTCTCTCACTTTACTAAGACTATGCTAAGAAAGATTGAGAATGGAAAAGTTGCTCTGTTTTCTTGTTTAAAACAGTGCGTTAAGATTTTGCTCGATGATCATGCGTGTGTTGATGCATTGGAGCTTGGCTACTATTTATAGTGATTGAAGATGACCGTTGTGGAGTTTGAAACTTCAAAGAAGATGACATCAGTTGTTGTAGCCGTTAATTTGTCAAGTCTTCAAACGGTCTTCAAACACTTTGATTCCGTTATCCTTGTTCTTTAACTAAATCCGGTAAGTGATTTGAAATCAAGGATGAGGATGACAGAATCATTCTTCAATTAGATCAACAAAGGGTAGACAAGGAAATTCCGGTTTCTTTTGAACAGACAAGCGCGCTCCATCAAAACAGCTTTTTGAACTTTTGGCGCCTTGCATTGAATGCAAGTGTCAGAGCATTAAATGCTCAAACAAACCCGTGACTAAGCTTTCAGAAGCTTATTTCCAGTTGTCTAGACTTCTGATCAAATTGGCATAACTTCTGAATGCAAAGAACTTCTGAGGAGAGCTTTAGCAGACTTCGCCTTCAGAGCGGAGTATCCAGCTTCTGAGTTATTGAAACTCTGACTTCAGCAAACTGATCTTCTGAGTTCTTTAGGCAATCCAGAAATGATTCATTCAGCACCTGCTGAGCAACTTACACATAGACTAAGTAAACAAAAATTATTAGTCAATAGTAAACTATATGTAAGGTAGAATTAAGTTTTCATCTTCTGAAACGTTTGGACATAATCAAAACACATAGGGTTCATCATTCTCCCCCATTTTGGTTATGGACAAACCGTGGTCAGAAGGTAAAAGAAAACATGAGGATTAGAAAGTGACTTCCTGATGCAAATGATTCATTACTTCTGAGTAAATTAACTCCCCCATTTTAGTGTAAATGGTGAACTTCAGCAATCTGTATAAACTTAATAAGACTTAAGATCAAGTTGTTAGATTTAATGAAGTGTAATTTACTAAGTTAAAAAGAAACATAAGCAAAGAGTAAGAAGTCAGATATGCAAGAGAGTATAGAAAAGATTCAGTGTATATAATTTAATTCAGAAGACAACATAAGACACAGAATAATCAGAAGAGCAGAAAAAGTCCTAAGACAAAGACTACCCAACCCAGAACCTAGCTAAGAAGCTTGAGTCCTATAGATTACATGTTCCTAGGTTTCTTCTGAGGAGGAGGAACAACACTGGAACCTTCAGCACCACTAGCTCTTTTCTGACCAGACTTCTCCCCCGTTTGACCAGAACCAAGAGCAACACCAAGAGCACCCTGAGACTTCAACTTTTGCTGAACATTCAGAGAAGTCTGATATTGCTGAGGAGTTGGTCTCACAGTATTGATCATATCCATTCGTCTTCTGAAGTCATCATCAATGGTCTTCATATGATCAAAGGTCTGACCAGACATAGGTCGCTGTCTCTGAACATCTTCCAGAAGAAGCTTGATCAACCTGTTGTTAGCATACACAGCAGCAGTGAGATGCTCATTCTGAATATAAGTCTGTCCTCGAACAAACCTATAGCAGTTGTGAAGAGTCTTTTCTTGTTCACGTGCTTGAGTGTGCATAACCTTCAGAAGTTCAGTGAGCTCAGCAATCTGTGCATTCTGAGCAGTGACAGCAGACTCAATGTTGGAGAGTCGGTTGTTGAGATCAGGAGTGATGTCATATATAATCTTGGCAGCTCCTGAAGATGAAGACCCTTGAGCAGAAGATTTCACTTCTCTCAGAATGTGATTTGCAGTACTTTGCAGGTCTTCAATCTTACTAGGGAGCATCTTCTAATGAGCCTCATAATGCTCGTTTGCTTCCTTGACTTCTTCTGTCAATATCTCCAAATTCTCATTGACCTTCTGAGAAGAAGCAAGAGCAATATTATCCAGAGAAGGAAGAGTCAGAGCTAATTCCCTCAATTTATACAGCTCATCATATGTAGCTAGATGAAGTGTAGAAAGATTGCGTATATACACAGAAGGATCCTGCATTTGGAGCATGGTCATGAGCTGCAGGTTCTGAGCTTTCAAAGAATGTAATTCTTGCAGCACAATGCCCTGAGCGTACATGTCAGCAGCAGAATACCTTTGCCCTATACCAGCAAATCTATTCAGCAATTCATCTGAGCCACTCTGACCCATTCTTCTCAACTCGTCAACACTGGGGGCACCTCCAGCTTCGGAAATACCAGAAGCTCTGCCCATGAAGCCAAAACTTCCAAATCTGGTGTCCAGATCTTCCCGATTCAGGTGTTTGCGTAGGAAGTCATAGTTTGATGACAACCCAGCAAATCCTGAAGGAGTGGAGGAGGTAGTTAAGGGATCACACACAGGAGGTGTATGTCCAGAGGTTGAAAGAGGAGGGACAGAAGTTTGTGTGGAAGGAATTGTATGTGAGGAAGAGGAAGAGAAAGTATTTGTACAGGGAGGTAAGGTTGAAGGAATTGAAAAAGGTATTGAAAAGGGAGGAGCTAGAATTCCAGTTGATGGAAATACAACAGAAGATGATAGAGAAGAAGTAGTAGAAGTAGAAATGGAATCAGTGAAAATTGGTCCAGAGGACAGATTCACTTCTGAATAGGATCCAGAAGGAAGAGTAGATGGAGGAGGGACAACCTCAGATGTTGAAGTCGTCAGAGGAATGAAAGTCTGAGATTCACTAACTTCTGTGACAGAAGGTAGTGAGGGAGATGGAGGAGGAGTAAGAAAGGGAGATGAGATAACCTGTTCAGAGGCATTAGGATCAAACGATGAAATCGGCTCAGCATATAAATGAGCCATTCTGAACAGCGTTTCAGAGGCATCCCTTTCACCAGGGTTTCTTCCTTGATTCAGAAGAACATTGTCAATGAAGTGTTCATTGTCAACATTCTCAACAAACTGTTTAGCACCTTCAAGAACCTCTTCATCTTCTGGTTCACTCTCTTCTGACAGCTCTTCAATCGTAGGAGCGTCAACATCCTCTTCATCAGAAATCTCTGACAGCTCTTTATCAGCAGCTTCCGGTTCCTGAGTAACAGGATCCTCCAATTCAGCACTTGAGGCAACAACGAAGTCCTTCTTCTTCAGAACCCTTCGTCTTGCCACAGCCTTCTTCCCAATTCTGGTAGTGAGAGTGACATTCTCAATAATTCGAGAGGACAGAGAGACATTCTCAAGATTCTCTTCTTCCTCTGAAGTCTCAACTACCTTTGAGAACTCAGCATTCTCAAGATTAGCAGCACATTCTAAAAGTTTGGCATCGGCCTTAGCCTTTGCAGCAATTTCACGCTCAGCAGCTAACTTGTCTTCAGCTTCTTTCTTCCTTCTTTTCTCTTCAGCAAGAGCCAGAACTCTTGCAACCTTTTCAGCTTCAGCAGCCCTCTCTTTCTCAGCAAGGCGTGCTTCCTCAGCATCCTGAGCTTCTTTTTCAGGAACATCCTTTGGCTTCTCAGCAACAATCTTGCCAGAGGGTTCAACATTGATTGTTGTTTGAACCAACGTGGGAAGAGGTTCTGAGACAACCACCTTCTCAATATTCAGGACCAACTTGCTTGATCCTTTCTTTCCCTTGCCCTTTTTGGCAACATTCTTTCCTTTCTGAACAGATGCATCCACAATTTCCTTCTGAGCAATACTCACAGAGGAGCCCTTCTCATTCTTCTTCGGAGTAACACCAAAACTCAGGTTCCTGAAGGTATGCATCTTCAGAACCGTACTCCTACTGGTAACACCTTCTCCTGAAACAACAACAGAAGCTGCCTCAAACAACCTCGTCAGGAGTGAGCCATATGCCAATGCGCTCACGGTCGTTACATTCTTCATCTGCCTTATCAGCATGGCAGGCAAATTAATCTTCTTCTGGTTGACCAGATGCCACATAAAAACTCGTTCTCTGTTGGAAACACAATTGACTCCTCCAGCCTTTGGAAGAAAGACATTTGTAGTCAAATAATGTGCCCACCTCTGGTGCTGAGTCAACCAGGTAGCGTAAGTTTCCTTGGCACTCAGATCTGGCCTAGCCCAGTTGGCTTCTGAAAAACCTTCTGCTGAACCATCATCTCCAATGATGATTCCTTCATCATCAATCACTATCACTTGAGAAATGGAAGCCCTGTTGACTTCGATTTCAACTTCCCCAACCACAGAGTGAAGAACATCCTCCTCATTAGAAAAGAAATGGAGGTTCTTATAGAATTCTGTAACTAACTTAGGATAAATGAATTCTTCGAGAGAAACGAAAGAATTCCAGTTTTGAGCGCTAAGCCAGTGAGAGATTGGTTCAGTCGATTTGACAACATCATCTAGGAACCTAGAGGTGAAAACCCTAGATTCACTAACTTTCTTTCGTGATTCATCAGAGAAGATGTGTGTGACAGTGATTTCTTGAGCCATTTTGAAGAAATGCGAAATTAGGTTAAGATTTTTAGTGAGAAGAGAACACAGAAAAATCAATGGAAGTTCTAATGGCAAAGAAAATGAGAGTAAAAAGTTCTAAGTATGGAAATCCCTTATTTATACCCAAACACAGAAACCGTTCCAATTCAAAAAGCAAATACACACCGTTTAAAAGGGAACAGATAACCGTTAACCACAGAACAGTGCCGTAATAAGCAGTAAATAACGCATGCTTTCAAGTCAAATCATGATTAGAATTTATTATAACTAAATTATCTTAAACGATCAAACACTTAAGATACTCAGAGACAATAATTCTAAGTTATTGAAGAGGATAAGTCATACCAATGCCTTCTCGTAAGTTGCTGAAAGACATACCAGCCAGAGGCTTAGTAAACATGTCAGCAAGATTTTCTTCAGAGGGAACATGAGTAATGATAATATCCTTCTTCAGAACATGGTCTCTCAGAAAGTGATGCCTAATATGAACATGCTTCATCCTGCTGTGCTGAATAGGATTCTTTGAAAGATCAATTGCACTTTTGTTATCACAGTAGATTGTAATTGTTCCAGGGATGACTCCATAGTCAGCAATTTGTTGCTTGATCCAGAGCATCTGAGAAACACAACTTCCAGCAGCAACATACTCAGCTTCAGCAGTTGAGAGAGCCACAGAGGTTTGCTTCTTGCTATGCCAGGAGACTAGGCACTCCCCCAGAAAATGACAACCACCAGAAGTGCTGACCCTTTTCAATTTATCTCTACCATAGTCAGAGTCTGTGTATCCTATAGGAGTGAAATCAGAACTACAGGGATACCACAAACCAGCTTCTGGTGTGCCTTTAAGATATCTGAGAATTCTTTTGACAGCAACATCATGAATCTCTCTTGGTTTAGACTGATATCTAGCACAAAAACATACAGCAAAATGTATATCTGGCCTGCTGGCTGTTAGGTATAAAAGAGAACCAATCATACCTCTGTAGGTTTTTATATCTACAGGTTTACCAGCTTTCTCTTCATCATCAATGTCTTTGCTGACATCCATTGGAATATCAACAGCATTAGAGTCCATCATGCCAAATTTCTTCAGCACTTCTCTAGTGTACTTGGCTTGATTGATAAACACACCATCATTACTTTGCTTGATCTGAAGTCCTAAGAAGAAGGTTAATTCTCCCATCATAGACATTTCAAACTCAGCCTTCATGTGGTCACTGAACTCTCTGCACAAAGATTCATTAGTAGCACCAAATATAATATCATCAACATATACCTGAGCTATAAGGATATCCTTGTTCTTCTTCAGAGTGAACAGAGTTGTATCAACACAGCCTCTGACAAATCCCTTAGACAGAAGGAACTTTGTCAGTCTCTCATACCAAGCTCTGGGAGCTTGCTTCAGTCCATACAAAGCTTTCTTCAGCTTGTACACATGATCAGGAAACTTAGGATCTTCAAAACCAGGAGGTTGAGACACATAGACTTCCTCATCAATGTAACCATTCAAGAATGCACTTTTCACATCCATTTGAAAGAGCTTAAAACCTTTGTATGATGCAAAAGCACACAAGATTCTAATGGCTTCTAATCTTGCAACAGGAGCAAAAGTTTCACCATAATCTATGCCTTCTTGCTGACTGTAACCTTGAGCAACAAGTCTTGCCTTGTTCCTCACAACATTTCCAAATTCATCAAGCTTGTTCTTCAGAACCCATCTAGTTCCAACAACCTTTATGTTGTTAGGTCTGGGAACCAAAGTCCAAACTTCTGACCTTTTGAACTGGTCAAGTTCTTCTTGCATTGCCATTAACCAGGAGTCATCGTCAGCAGCTTCATAGAAGTCCTTGGGTTCCAGAAGTGACACAAAAGCCACATTCCCCATATATCTTCTGAGCTGAGCTCTGGTCATGACAGGATTATGAACAGAGTCAATGATGTTCTCTAAGGAGTGATTCCTATGAGCTCTAACTTCTCTTGGTAAATCCAATGAGTCTTCTGAAACCTGTTCATCATTTGTTGAATCATATATAGGAGCATCTTCTAGAAGAGAGTTGACTTCTGGAGTGAAATTCTCATTTTGAGCTTGTTCAGCAACAGGAGGAACCACTTCAGCAGCTCTGGGAGAGACATCTTCTTCTTCAACAGGAGATGTAACTTCAGGAGCTTGAACTACATCTTCATCAGGAGCTCTACTATCTGCAGGGTTAGTCTCATCAAACTGTACATGAACAGATTCATCTAAAGTTTGAGTCCTCTTATTAAAAACCCTATATGCTTTACTATGTGTTGAGTAACCAAGAAAAATGGCCTCATCTGCCTTTGAATCAAACTTTGAAAGATATTCTTTTGTATTCAAAACGTAACACTTACAACCAAAGGTTCTGAAATAACCTATCTTAGGCTTTCGACCTTTCCAGAGTTCTTAAGGAGTCTTGTTCAGAATGCTTCTGATTAGCACTCTATTCAGAACATAGCAAGCTGTGTTCACAGCTTCTCCCCAAAAATACTTTGGAAGCCTTCTTTCATTGATCATAGTTCTGGCTATCTCAACCAGAGTTCTATTCTTTCTTTCAACTACCCCATTTTGTTGAGGAGTTCTGGGAGCAGAAAAGTTATGATCAATTCCCTTGGTTTCACAGAATTCTTCAAACATAAAGTTTTTGAATTCTCCACCATTATCACTTCTGATATGGACAACCTTTTCATTCCTTTCATTCTCAAGTTTCTTTATCAGAACTGAGAAACATCCAAGTGACTCATCTTTGCTAGACAGCAAGATGACCCAAGTGAATCTTGAATAGTCATCTATAATGACAAAGGCATACTTCTTTCCACCCATGCTCATTGGTTGAACAGGACCAAAAAGATCCATATGAAGTAATTCCAAAGGTCTTTTAGTTGAAATGACTTTCTTAGTTTTAAAAGAACTTCTGGATTGTTTACCAGATTGGCAAGCATTGCATAAATGGTTCTTTTTAAAACTAATTTCAGGCAGACCCTCAACCAATTGATTTCTAGCTACTTTGGCCAGAAGATCCATGTTAACATGAGCAAGTCTTCTATGCCAGAGCCAGGAGGTATCCTCTTTGGACATTAAGCATATATTTTTGCAAAGATTCTCAAGGTTCAGCATGAAAACATTTTCAACTCTAGGAGCAGTTAGAATAACTTCCCTTGACTTACTGTCCAAGATTTTACATCCAGAGGAGCTGAAGACAACATCTCTACCCTTATCACACAGTTGTGCAACACTCAGGAGATTGAACTTCAGGCCTCTGACTAGGGAGACATCTTCGATCGGAGGGTTAGTTCCTATGGATCCAGAACCAAGTATCCTTCCTTTCTGAGCATCTCCAAAGCTGACTTTTCCACCTCTTTTAGGATTAAATGTGATGAATGCTTTTTCATCACCTGTCATATGCCTTGAGCACCCACTGTCAATGTACCACAGCTTTGACATTGATGGAGCACTCAGAGCAACCTGCAACACAATCAATTAGTGATAGGTACCCAATCCTTATTGGGTCCTTCAGAGTTAGATTTCTCTTCAGCAGGTTTTAATGATATCTCAGATTGCAAGAGGTTCTTAATATGGTACTTGCAATCTTTCAACCAGTGACCATCACTTTTGCAAAGCTTGCAAAAGGGAGGGTTCTTGGATCTTTCCCTTTGCTTCCTGGGAGATTTCTTCTTCTTCTGAGATGGTCCAACATCTTCAGAGGCTGAGACAGCACTCTCAGAGGTACCAATATCAGGAGGAGAGGCTATCTCTTTCAGAAGAGAGGGAGTGACAGGTTTCTTCTTCTTCTGGGGTTTATCACTTCCCAGAGGCAGCTTTTCCTTGCCTTTGGCTTTAGAGCCATTAGCAGGAGTACTGAACTGTTGACACAGTTTTTCTTCTAACACTTTCATGTCAGAATAAACTTGAGTAAACCTAAGAAACTTGTCAGCCTCACTCTTGTCCAATTTCCTTTTCAGGTACTTGAACATACTATAGAGTTCTTCAAGAGAATCAAAGATATTTTGTTCAGAAGATATGTTTACCTCAGAATCATAGGTAGCTTCAGGAGGTGCGGAAGTTTCTCCTGTGACATCTTCAGAGGTTGGCTCATCAATAGACATAAAACAAATCTGAGCTTGCTCTTCCTTTTCTTCAGGATCACTGCTGGTCTCAGAGTCTGACCAAGCAGCCAACATAGCTTTCTTGAACTTCTTCTTATCTTTCTTCAGCTCCGGACAGTTAGGCTTAATGTGTCCCGGTTGCTGACATCCATAGCACACAATTGGCTTGTTTGGATCTCTCTTGAACTTTTCACCAGAATCAGGAGTTTTCTTATCAAAGCTCCTGAAAGGCTTCTTGTTGTTTCCACCTCTGCCTTTTCTAAAGGCCTTCTTGAACTTCCTGGTCAGCATAGCCAGTTCCTCATCTTCAGAGGATTCATCAGAAGATTCTGCTTTAAGGACTACTCTTTTTCCTTCTGACCTTTCTCTCAGGTCATGATTCTTGATTGCCATCTCATGAGTAATCAATGAGCCAATGAGTTCATCATACTCATAGAAGCTTAAGTCCTGAACTTCTTCGATAGCAGTCTTCTTGGCTTGCCACGACCTTGGTAAGCTTCTGAGAATCTTCCTTACTTTTTCAGATTCTTCAATATCCTTTCCCAAACTCTTCAAGTCATTGACAATCTTGGTGAACCTAGAATTCATACTTGAGATGGATTCTTTGTCAAGCATTTCAAATAACTCGTAGTCTCTCATCAACTGATTGACTTTAGATTGCTTCACTTTTCCTGTTCCTTCGTAAGTGACTTCTAGCTTGTTCCAAATATCCTTTGCTGTTTCACAAGAAGACACTTTGTTATACTCAGTAGCAGAAAGTGCACAATGCAGCATATTTATTGCTGAAGCATTCGTTTGGAGTTTTTTAAGGATTTCATCTGTATATTCCACTTGAGGGATAACAACATGTCCTAAACCAGCTTCCATCCTAGTTGGGATGAAATCACCATTAGTAATAATTATCCATGCACTCATATTCTGAGCTTGGATGAAATACATCATTCTCTTTTTCCAGTAAGAGTAGTTATCACCATTAAATAGTGGAGGTCTAGTTGTGGAGGAACCCTCTGGAACAATGAAATGAGAGGAATTCTCAGGTTGGTGTCTACTAGCCATCTCTATTGATTCTGATAGGATCTTACACTTAGATTGTTAGATCTTTAGTAAATATACGAAGTAACCTTCGCTCTGATACCACTTGTTGGCCCTAACAAGAACAGAATCACCTAGAGGGGGGTGAATAGGTGTCTAAGTTGTAAACTGAGGTTTTCTAAGTTTTTTAAGAAACTTAAAATTCAGAGTCAAATTTCCTCAGAGTCAGAAGCTAGCTTAAGGAAGTTGCTTCTGAGGGAAATTCTGCCTAAACACAGTTAGACTGTTTTCAGCAACAGAAGTTCTGATTTGAGAACTTCTGGACAGTCTTCTGAACAAAGACAATGATATTTTTAGAGAAAATCTGTTTCAGCACTAAATATGAACAAGTACACAGAAGCAAAAATAACAAGTATAAGAGGGAGAAAGAAGTTCAGGAGATCCTGAGTGAACAATTCGATTTATCCAAGTTCGCCACAGAGGTCCTGTGACTACGTCTTGTCCCCTGAGGTC
The DNA here is from genome assembly GCA_028411795.1 of Euphorbia peplus. Classification (NCBI taxonomy): domain Eukaryota; kingdom Viridiplantae; phylum Streptophyta; class Magnoliopsida; order Malpighiales; family Euphorbiaceae; genus Euphorbia; species Euphorbia peplus. Next base: position 14,004,567 of record CP110838.1, on the reverse strand, counting down.
GCAGCCTACAGAGATTTTATAAATCCACTATTCAGAACTTTTATGGCAAGTTCAGAAGCTCCTTTACATCAACAGAACTTAAGCTAATTTCTCACTTAGTTCTGACTAGCCTAAAAAGAGTTAAAGGATTTCCACCAGAACAAACAATACTCTGTTTTCTGGATTTCTCACCCAACTCTAATCTCAACTAGATTTCTCTCTTTAAATCTAACTGAAGATCACAAACGATCTCAGTTTACAAGATTCCTATTATGAACTTGTTTTTCTTCACTCTCTCACTTTACTAAGACTATGCTAAGAAAGATTGAGAATGGAAAAGTTGCTCTGTTTTCTTGTTTAAAACAGTGCGTTAAGATTTTGCTCGATGATCATGCGTGTGTTGATGCATTGGAGCTTGGATACTATTTATAGTGATTGAAGATGACCGTTGTGGAGTTTGAAACTTCAAAGAAGATGACATCAGTTGTTGTAGCCGTTAATTTGTCAAGTCTTCAAACGGTCTTCAAACACTTTGATTCCGTTATCCTTGTTCTTTAACTAAATCCGGTAAGTGATTTGAAATCAAGGATGAGGATGACAGAATCATTCTTCAATTAGATCAACAAAGGGTAGACAAGGAAATTCCGGTTTCTTTTGAACAGACAAGCGCGCTCCATCAAAACAGCTTTTTGAACTTTTGGCGCCTTGCATTGAATGCAAGTGTCAGAGCATTAAATGCTCAAACAAACCCGTGACTAATCTTTCAGAAGCTTATTTCCAGTTGTCTAGACTTCTGATCAAATTGGCATAACTTCTGAATGCAAAGAACTTCTGAGGAGAGCTTTAGCAGACTTCGCCTTCAGAGCGGAGTATCCAGTTTCTGAGTTATTGAAACTCTGACTTCAGCAAACTGATCTTCTGAGTTCTTTAGGCAATCCAGAAATGATTCATTCAGCACCTGCTGAGCAACTTACACATAGACTAAGTAAACAAAAATTATTAGTCAATAGTAAACTATATGTAAGGTAGAATTAAGTTTTCATCTTCTGAAACGTTTGGACATAATCAAAACACATAGGGTTCATCAGATATAAGTTGCCTAAAGTTGCCTCTGATACGAGAATCGCTTAACTCTGAGTCTTGAGAACCCTCTCTTCCTCCATAAAACTCCCGTCCCCCAAAGGTCCTTACGACCACCAAAATTATCCAAACACTTTCCAATCGGACGATTCCCTCGGAATCCTCCCAAAAATAGTCACTTGGAGTACGTCCTCGGCGCCTCTCCGACCCCGAAGTTCTTCCCTAAAGGTCTATGTTCCCGACGAGTACTAGTTTGCGAGCATACCACTGGCACGCGACGAGGGTAGGCTTCTGAGGGTTTCTTACCATGTCACCCGGCGATTTTCCGTATCGCATTTACTTTATTTATATGCTTTTTGTGGGATAATAATAAAACTCAAGATAATAATGAGCTAGGTTGCATTAAAGATCCTCTAGGGCCTGGAATGTCGGAATTAATAAGTTGTATCCACGAACGTAAATAAGAATCTCTGGTTTTCAAAACAATAGGTATTTATACCGGTTCGTACATTTTCCCGGTCGGCCAGGTGGCGACTCTAGTCAAAGAAGGCTAAAGCCGCTATGAGCGTCCACTTACGCTCACAGTGGCGACTCTGCTGGGGACCAAAAATATAGTCTACTATTATAAGTTAGCTTCAACGTACGATTTTCTTGAAGTTAATTTAGTAATGGGAGAGTGTATGTTTGGTTTTCACTTTTTATGAAACTATTTCTTGAATTATTTTGTGAAAAGTAAAAAATGGGATACAACTGAAGCATTTTGACAGTCTATGGCTATATACGAAGTTATTGCTTTTTGGGTGTGTGAGTCTCATACTGCATAAAACAAAAATCCTAAATGGTCAATGTGTGTTATGGGTCGCGCTTACTGTCGTTTCCTTTAAGGGACGCTTAGCTCGATCTGTAACACCACCCATAGCCTCGTACCGTTGACACGCTGCTCAAAACCCTTAAATAAGGAGGCGCTAGGTATATCTTGTTATGGGAACCCTTGTGTACTATCAAGGAGACCGAAGCCTCATATAGTCAGCCTAGACATCTCCCTTAGGAACTACCCCCAAACATCATTTAAATCACGTCTTTTGAGAGCGTTTGACATCGAAAACAAAGATGTCGAAAGAAACCCACCTAGGAAAGAGACGTACCACGTGAAGATGGAGAGGGAGTGTCGTTTACGCATGAATGCCTACACTAACTGTGTGATCGCTTGACTCTACTTGTACATATGTTAGATGTAGCCTTAACCTAGGAAAAGTCCAGTTTCTATGAGACACCTTTGAAGTAAGGGGGCACCCTGTTACGCCAGACATTTTATCACACAAAACACGAGGTTATACTAGTACAAAAATGGCTTTTAGTGACACACTTTTAGAGCTGTTAGTGACACATTACCCCTATCGTAAATGGCCCCGTCGCTAATACCCCTGCGACACATTGCATGGGTCGCTTTTGGATTATTTATTTCCGACGCATCACGAAACGGTGTCGCTATTCTCTCCCAAAATTTGGATGAAATTTCGTATGTGTCGCTTTTTATTAAAGTTTGTAGTGACACGTTTTACTCTTATATGTGTCGCGAAACTGAACTTCAATAGGGACACATTATGTATGTGTGTGACTACTATCACTCACAATAGTGATGTACAGATCAGTAATATGTCACTCCTGTTGAGTTGTATTAGTGACGTGTATTAGCATATGTCACCAGTTACAGGCGGTTTGATGAATTCTACTAGTGACGCTGTTGAACATGTGTCATTAGCAACTTTTTTTTTTACTCCAATTTATAAATTAGAATTTGCAATTAAATCAAACAAGAACTAGATATCAAATTAAATTATAACAATATACTAGGTAGGAACCCTTGCTCCGCTTCGGGCGGTTATTTGCAGTTTTCAAGAAATCTAAATATTATTTGTTTTTGCTAGGTAAGAAACTCTCGTCATTCAGTAGCAGCACAAATTAGGAAGAATTGTAGTACACATACGTCCAAAGTTTCTGTAAATGGCATCAATTTCCTTGAAAGTTAAACAGACTTAAATAAATAAATTGTTATATGGATAATACGCATCTCAGACTATGTATTGTCGAGTAACTGTTGGACATACGTTGTTGTGTTTGCGGAGGCCAAAATGTTTAAGGAATAGAAATGTGCTTAATTATTTAATACATATAAATTGTGGATAGCAAATAGCAGCAGCTTTGTGTGGGCAGGATCTGCTCGGCTGTTGCTGTAGCGAGAGCAAGGAGCGACATCATTTCTTTGAAGAACTTGCAGCCTCCCTAGTAGATAATGAATATTTTGTTAGCGAAGGCTTTTAAAATCAAAGAGAACGGATGTATTATGGGTATTTAAAACTTACTCTCTTGGACATTTTTTGGTGGGTGTTGGATTTGGAGTTGCTTCTTTTGCTGAAGGTGTCAGACTGTCAAAGTTGAGTGTTTTTTTTTTGCATTTGGTGAGGGGCTTTGCTTTGACAGAGCGGAAGTCAGATGGGTGGCGCGGGTTAAAGCGGGGCTTGGTATTTCTTTTTTCTATGGTGTTTCAGCGTCTTTGAAGATGAACACAACCTTGAAGGATATTTTGTCTGGGTCTTCAACAAAGTTGGCTAGCTGCACCTGGAAGGTTTTCTCAATCCCGTAGAGCTTAGTTAGCATAGGCGGAGTTTCATGCCTCTCTTTGAAGCTCGCAGAAGGGTCTGAGCTGGGACACCAATTAAGTCGGCAGCCAGGCGGCCGAAAAGAACAAAAGCAACGGTTCATTGTCTTGCACAATTAGACGAATGCGATACCTGCAATTAAAGTAGCATTTAATGCATTTAGTCCCACTTGTTACACGAAATGCTTTGGAAGGTACATATATCTGAATGCTGAATAAAAAAGGGCACGTAAGGGAAACCATGGAATGGGCAATGAATCGATGAAGCGACAATTCTTGCACCATAATTTGTCATCTAAGTTCTGGATCCTGCTTTTGCAGTGCGGGCAGGCTCTGTACCACCACCCTTCTTCCGTATCCACACTCTTGATTATAGCTGTGCATGTGAACTTCATATTCTGTAGCAGCAAAACTCAGTGTCATTGCGTTTTTGGTTGTGTATTAAACATGCAGTATGAAGACGTAAGCATAGCTGGACTACAATTACCTTGTCAGTGTGAATGTCAATTTGCATAAGCTCGGCTACAGTTCTCTTGTTTGTCTATCTTTCATCTTCAATGTCCATACCATCATCGACCAACGGGGCTGTTTTGTGCAAGAAAGGGTACGGTTTAGTTACCCTGTAGCACAGAAAATATAGTTAGGCAATGAACTAATTTTACATTGAAAAATAAAATGAAAAGCGATGGGTGAACGCTTTAGAGCTTACGCGTTGAGGAAGGTAACAATTTCAGGTATATCAGGGTTGATGAAAAATTTAGTTCCAGCAGTGTTGTTAAGTGTAAATCCGTCTGCAGCATGACATAAGAGAATCACAAAAATTACTCGGACAAACTTTAATTCCAAAAGTTGGCTGACCAGCTGTACAAACTAAATTACTGTTGTATGGTCTAGCTACCACCGCGACAATAGCCAATGCGACCGGTTTGTTCTGCGCACACAATACGACATGGTCCTCGGGGAATGCCAATGTTGCGTTATCCCACAAAGTGATCTAAATTTCCGCCCCACTGCAGTGAATTGCGAACTAAACATAGGGATTATATGACCACTAACATTGCGAGGAAGATGAGAGTTAGTAAGGGACCTTGAATCTTCGATGGTGATACTACGCCTATGCTTGATCTGATCTAAAGCACGTATACGTTCAAGGTTGCCTAGGCGGTTGACCAAACTGTAGGTATCTGTAAAATGCAAAACCAATAACCCTTTTTTTCGGCGCAAGACAATTGTCTGCAATATGTGTATATCAAATAATAACAATTTGAAAGCGAAAATTTTATGCACCCTGTATGTAATTAAGGAAGGTTCTTGAAAGATCAGATTCAATGCACAAACGACTCAAGACACCAGTGACTGATTAATATTTTAAAATCCATATATGTTATGGATGGATCTAAACACCTTCAATACTTTAGTGCTTAATAGTGTAGTGACAGACACCTATGCCATAGTCCACCATGCCAACACGTTCCGATACTTGTTCGAAAGTCACAAAGTTGAAGGTGTTGTATGCTATATCGTCTATGTCCTCTTTAAGTTCTTTCACATATGTATTGTAGGGAAGGCGGAGGAGAAACTGGTGGGTGGAAATGCGGAAGTTTGCTATGCTACAGCCACGTTAAAGCAAGATAGATGGTAAACACACCCTTCTAAGAGCAGAGCTCTAAACTTGTCAGCATCTTTAGATGCGATACTTGCATGTATGGTGGTGCCCTGCAAGGAAGAGGTTAAATCAGAGTACATGTACAACAGATGGGGCATAGCGTAACGAATAGTACCTGTTTGTCAATGAGGAGCAAGTCGTGGCTGTAAAGGTGGCTTGAATTGCGGGGGTTTATGAAATCCCATGATCTTGCAACACGAACTTGGATTCGGATTTTTTTGCTGTCGGCGTTAATGAGCGACAATGGCGTGAAGTCCATTATTCAACCTGAAGAATGGAGCAAAAGTGAACAAATATATAAGATATACTGTAAAAAATAAAATTGCTGTTAATCGAAAGCAAGGGAATCTTGCTATAGCACATCAAAAATTTCAGTGTAAACAACATTTTTCGTTAAAGTTGTCAGAGTGCTGCAATTCTGAACCTCCACATCATCGTTTTCTTTTGTTAATTCACTTTCAACAGTTATTGTTATGTTAGCGGACTTTGTTACACGGGAGAGTGCAACATAAAGCTGGTCGTGGGTGAAGACAGGTTCGTTCAAGAAAAGGCCAACTTATTTTAAGGTTTGGCCTTGGCTTTTATTAATTGTCTTGCAATAGCAGATTTTAATTGGGAACTGACGTCTTTGTAGCATAAAGGGCAGGCATTTGTCTGTGTAATTTAACATGATTCGTGGAATGAAAACTCGGTTACCCACAAAGGAGCCAGTCAATATGCTAACTTTGATCACTCTATCACCCAACTGAAGTACAACTAACCGTGTGTCGTTGCATAAACCAATTGAGGGGTTGATGTTACGGAGCAACATAATAGGTGCATTCAATTTTAACATTATTTCATGGCTGGGAATTCCGTAAGGGTTGATTGAGTTTAAAAATTCGACTGGATAGAGTGTGTTATATTCTTCATAATTGGCAGTGGTTTTGCAAATCGAATCATTGCTGTAATATGTCCGGTGTCTTTCGGGAATCAAGTTAAGCATATGGTCGTTAATTCTTTTAGCAGTCTCGTCGCGAGGCGTCACTATAGCGTGTTCCTGCAAGAAGCATGTTTTCTTGTAGTTGGTCTCGAGGTTCGGGTATGTCTTGCAGACAATGGTGGAAATGGAGCTCAATGAATCTGGTGATGTTAACTGAGTGGGCAATGTGATCTAGTTCCTCTTTGAATCAACACTTTCGTTTAGTTTCCCTTCTACGGTTCCGTCACCAACTGACAGTAACCAGTGCGAGAAGGACATGTATCCAGGATGATTGAAGCTCTCTTGAGTCTCGGATAAGCGCATATTAGTTTGTAGTTTGCAAACTCTAATGTCTGGCCACAAATATGAATTAGTTAGTGATGCGTCAAGGATGTCTTCCTTGGAACCGTTAGGAATGACAGGCAGTATTTGGTGAAAGTCGCCACCTAAGATAACAGGTTTTTTCCCAAACGGAATATCAGCTGCTCCAGGTATTATATCGCTAAGAATGTCCCGCATAGAACGATCTAGTGCTTCGAAGCAAAATCGATGGCACATGGGTGCCTCATCCCAAACGATGAGGTTTCTCACCTATATTAATTTAGCAAGGTCTGTTCCTTTTTTGATGTTGCAACTGGAAACAGGAGTTATGTCCAGAGGTATTTTGAAGCACGAATGGGCCGTTCAACCACTTGGTAGAAGTAGTGCAGAGATACATGATGACGCTACTACCAAAACAATCTTTCCCTCGGATCAAAGTCTTGATATAATGGTTTCATACAGGTACGTTTTCCCCGTTCCTCCGTGACCATAGAGGAAAAAAATTTTGGCCGCATCTGTGTCAAGAAAAGAAAAAAACAGTGTTGTAAACATCTAGCTGTTCTTGGTTTAGAGTTGCGAACATTTGGGCGTGTTTGGAATGTAAGTTCAGTATATCGTACGACTGTTCTTCATGTATCAACAGATTGTGTACTGTATCATTAGACGACGAAGAACGCATTGGCAAGTGGAAGTCGGATAATGAGTACCCATTGCGGTTGAAATACGTTTCAAGATCTTTCAAAACGTAATTCTTAATGTGTATCGATGCATTGAAGGTCTGAGGCAAGGCTAGACGTTGTCGAATTTCGTATTCAATATCCTCAGCGAAGCGGTCGTAGAATGAGTTAAACAGCTTGAGAGGGTCGGTAACACCGCAGAAGATGACAATTACAACGAAAAGATGTCGAATTTGCTTCGCTGATCCGGTGAGGCTGGCCTCTTTTAGAGCATCATACCATTCACTATCATTGCCTAACAATCCGTATACTTCACATGTTTTTTGGAAATTTTGGTAAACGACCCCCGAAATTGTCCTAATTTCTTGGAAACTACAGACACCTTTCACCAAGTTCAGCAACATACGAAGGTAATATAGTTCGCCAGATGATGGATGAACATATGAAATGCGACCTAAAGCAATTCCTTTTTTGCGTGGGAGCCACACGTTATTTTTTGAATCCCATAGCCATTGCGTAGGGAACTGAACGTACGTTAGGGACCATGCTTGGACGTGCGATGTATTGGCAGACATCCACTCAGTCAACATTGTTTGATGTGATCCGGGATTGTTAACAACGCTATCTAAAGAGCGAGTTTCAGGGTACAAAACAACGTTCTGGAAAGGGAGATGAACGGGTAGACGCTCAACTGATGGTTCTCGATGGTGAATAGGGAATTCAAACAGCCGCCAACACGCTTCTGGTGGTGAAATGTATCAACAATCCAAGTATTCCTTAATTTCGTCAATCAAGACAATAGATGTTTTAGTGTCAGTGTTTTCATTTATCTGTTGTTCTTGGTGAACTACTGCACAGACACGGTCGCTTCCTTTAGTAATGTACTTGAAAAGGTACTTAACCATAGTTGAGTAACAACATGCTTCGATGTTCAAATGAGCTTGGTAGCGAACAACTAAGTTACGGTTATGCGGAACAACAAACATGTTGTCTATTAGCAACCCATTTTTCTCATAAGTGAAGCTATCCGTCGGGCGTTTGTATGTAACAAAGTCGTGTTCATCAATTTTAGTGCGTGGGTCTTGCTGTTTGGGAAAGAATTTTGAGCATCTACCGTTTTTCATACATGGCGAATTTGGGTTGACTGGACCACATGGTCCGTGCATCATGTAACGTGTAACAGCAGCAAAGCCAACTAGATCTCGTTTTGGCTCTAGAAGGTCGGCAGTTATGACAGTGTCAATTTCTGCAGGTGTTAGTTTCTGGTGTTCTCGATGAAGCCATACCAGGCAGTGAACATGAGGCAGTCCACGTTTTGGAATTCCACTGTGTAAAGAAGGGCGTTGGTTTTGCCGATTATATTTTTTTTCTTCAAGTCAGACATCAGACTCTCGATCTTCATTTTGAAAACGCGAGCAATTATGTCCGGACGATTTTCAGCTTTCCTGTCTGAAGATTTTGGCAATGTATCTTGAATTTCGGGCCACATGGGGTTCCAGGTGAAGGTTATGAAGAAGTGGGGGTTCCCATAAAAGCGACATATGGCCATTGCGTCTTGATATTGTTCTAACATGTACCTAGGACCCCCGGTGTAGGTGGATGGTAGAATGATTTTTTTCCAAGTTGTGCAGCATCCCTATAAATCTCAAATCTCAATGAGGTTTGGTTATGCCATAGGAAATCCAAACGGGCTTGTTCTACACACGAATATGCGTCCACGATGTATTGCTGGAAGAGACGTCCATATAAGTGTAGCGAACTTGTTTCTGTAGTCATTAAGTATAGTTGGAAGGCATAATATTCGCGCATCGTCATGTGTTTTCGTTTGAGAGTTTTTTGGACTGGGGATGTTGAGTATGGTATAGTTTCTGTGTATCCGTCATTGCTGTATGGGAAGAGAAGCGGATATTGTAAAGACATTAAACTTGGGTGAAGAATATGTATGCGCTTCAAGGCTTTATCCATAGTTTCAATAATAAGATCTCGTGCCATGTCGTAATGTTCAAAGTCCCCAACTATTAGAGTGGCTATTTCGTCGGCTGTAGGGGTCTCATACTGTTTTGAATCTTTTTTTCTCCGCCCAAGGAGACAAAGTTTTAAATGGGGCACATGTTTCCGCTGAATTCTATCTCTAGCCATCCTGAATTTTTTTACCAGTATGTTGTGCTCATCAAACATCTTAATGAGATTTCCAACAATTTGAGGATCTAGTGTTGAATCTGAGTCTTTTGAGTTGAAATGGGAAAGTCTGTTTTTTTGTTCGTTCTTTGTGTCAAAGACATAGAGCTGAGCAAATTTGGGAGTCTCATTGGGAGGTGGTAGCAAAGACCCCATTAAGTGATGGTTTTGGCCTGATATCTTGAAAATAAATGGGCCTCTAGTTTTGTTAATGCTGATATCTATTCTAGCGCCTAAGGAAGTGAATGAAAACATAGAGTTGTAGACGCGTATGTTATCCATGAAATTTATGTAGTGTTCATTTGTTTCTTTGTTTAATAAGGATGAAAGATAAGGTGGAAGTTTCAAAGGTGGGTTTAAGCTGAAGAGGCCTTTCTTGCAGCAGCGATTGAACTCAGGAGTTGCTCACGTAGCAGTGCTCTTTATCGCCTCTGCTCGCCAATAAAAAGCACCACAGAAAGGGCATTCCATAGTGTGGTGGCCCATATTAGAGAACTCAACATTTGTAAGGCAAGGAAGTAACAGTTACTACGGTAATTTAAGGGAGGTATAGTAAGGAAATTTATGATCCGGAAGTGACTAACGATTTATGTAGTCAGTCGTCAGATATATAGACCGTATTGACGTATCTTCTGCAACCGGCACATTTATTAAGGAATGAGTAGTTTGATCACGCCCAGTAAAGAACAACGGTTCATGCATCCGGAGAGAACTATTACTGCTGCTTCCACTGTATAAGGTCGATGGGGGTGGCCGGAGTTTACGTTTTCGGTTAGGAGGCTGTTCTGAACGTCCATGGAAGCATATTACTTTAAGTAGTTGTTGGCCCTAACAAGAACAAAATCACCTAAAGGGGGGTGAATAGGTGTCTAAGTCCTAAACTGAGGGAAATTTCCTCAGAGTCAGAGGCTAGCTTAATGAAGCACCTTCTGAGGGAAATTCTGCCTAAACACAGCTAGACTGTTTTCAGCAACAGAAGTTCAGAGTTAACAAACTTCAGGACAGTCTTCTGAACAAAGACAATGATATAAAGAGTAAATCTGTTTCAGCACTGAATATAGGCAAGTACACAGAAGCAAATAAACAAGTATAAGAGGGAGAAAGAAGTTCAGGAGATCCTGATGAACAATTCGATTTATCCAAGTTCGCCACGGAAGTCCTGTGACTACGTCTTGTCCCCTGAGGTCGCAGCCACCAGAGATTTTAAATCTACTATTCAGAACTTTTATGGCAAGTTCAGAAGCTCCTTTACATCAACAAAACATAAGCTAATTTCTCACTTAGTTCTGACTAGCCTAAAAAGAGTTAAAGGATTTCCACCAGAACAACAACACTCTGTTTTCTGGATTTCTCACCCAACTCTAATCTCAACTAGATTTCTCTCTAAATCTAACTCAATATCACAAACGATATCAGTTTACAAGATTCCTATTATGAACTTGTTTTTCTTCACTCTCTCACTTTAACTAACGCTATGCTAAGAAAGATTGAGAATGGAAAATGTGCTTTGTTTTCTTGAATAGAAAAGTGCGTTGAGCTTTTTCTCGATTATCACGCGTGCATGATGCAGTGGAGCTTGGCTACTATTTATAGTGAATGACAAAGATGTGAGTGACAAAGATGGGTTCAATTAGATGATCTTGAGCCATTTGAGAGATTTTTAGAAATTAGGTTAAGTTCTTGAGAGAAAGAAAACACAGAGAGATTATCTATGGAAAATCTAATTGCAAAGAGAATTCGAGTGAAAAATTACTAAGTATGGAAAACCCTTATTTATACCCAAACGAAAACGGTTCCAATTCAAAAAGTAACTAAACATCGTTTAAAAGGGAACCAGTTACCGTTAAAACTAGTAGCAGCGCCGTAATAGCATTAAATGTAAGCATGCTTAATTAGAAATCATGATTAGCCTTAATCACACTTAATTATCTTAAACGGTTAACACTTAAGATAAAAAGAAATATAATTAAACTAAATTACTATAGTGGATAAGTCATACCAATGTCTTCTCGCAAGCTGCTGAAAAGAGTACCAGCCAGAGGCTTAGTAAACATGTCAGCAAGATTGTCTTCAGAGGGAACATGAGTAATAATGATATCCTTCTTCAAAACATAATCTCTCAGAAAGTGATGCCTAATATGAACATGCTTCATCCTGCTGTGCTGAATAGGATTCTTTGAAAGATCAATTGCACTTTTGTTATCACAGTAGATTGTAATTGTTCCAGGAATGACTCCATAGTCAGAAATTTGTTGCTTAATCCAGAGCATCTGAGAAACACAACTTCCAGCAGCAACATACTCAGCTTCAGCAGTTGAGAGAGCCATAGAGGTTTGTTTCTTGCTATGCCAGGAGACTAGGCACTCCCTCGGAAAATGACAACCACCAGAAGTGCTGACTCTCTTCAATTTATCCCTACCATAGTCAGAGTCTGTGTATCCAATAGGAGTAAAATCTGAACTACAAGGATACCACAAACCAGCTTCTAGTGTGCCTTTAAGATATCTGAGAATTCTTTTGACAGCAACATCATGAATCTCCCTTGGTTTAGATATATATCTAGCACAAAAACACACAGCAAAATGTATATATGGCCTGCTGGCGGTTAGGTATAAAAGAGAACCAATCATACCTCTGTAGGTTTTTATATCTACAGGTTTACCACCTTTCTCTTCATCATCAATGTGTTTGCTGACATCCATTGGGATATCAACAGCATTAGATTCCATCATGCCAAATTTCTTCAGCACTTCTCTAGTGTACTTAGCTTGATTGATAAACACACCATCATTACTTTGCTTGATCTGAAGTCCTAAGAAGAAGGTTAATTCTCCCATCATAGACATTTCAAACTCAGCCTTCATGTGGTCACTGAACTCACTGCACAAAGATTCATTAGTAGCACCAAATATAATATCATCAACATATACCTGAGCTATAAGGATATCCTTGTTCTTCTTCAGAGTGAACAGAGTTGTATCAACACAGCCTCTGACAAATCCTTTAGACAGAAGGAACTTTGTCAGTCTCTCATACCAAGCTCTGGGAGCTTGTTTCAGTCCATACAGAGCTTTCTTCAGCTTATACACATGATCAGAAAACTTAGGATCTTCAAAACTAGGAGGTTGAGATACATAGACTTCCTCATCAATGTAACCATTCAAGAATGCACTTTTCACATCCATTTGAAAGAGCTTAAAACCTTTGTATGATGCAAAAGCACATAAGATTCTAATGGCTTCTAATCTTGCAACAGGAGCAAAAGTTTCACCATAATCTATGCTTTCTTGCTGACTGTAACCTTGAGCAACAAGTCTGGCCTTGTTCCTCACAACATTTCCAAACTCATCAAGCTTGTTTTTCAGAACCCATCTAGTACCAACAACCTTTTTGTCGTTAGGTCTGGGAACCAAAATCCAAACTTCTGACCTTTTAAACTGGTCAAGTTCTTCTTGCATTGCCATTTACCAGGAATGTGAACAGAGTCAATTATATTCTCTAAGGAATGATTCCTATGAGCTCTAACTTCTTTTGGTACATCCAATGTATCTTCTGAAACTTGTTCATCATTTGTTGAATCATATATAGGAGCATTTTCTGGAAGAAAGGTGACTTCTGGAGTAGGATTCTCTTCTGGAACTTGTTCAGCAACAGGAGGAACCACTTCAGCGGCTCTGGGAGAAACATCTTCTTTTTCAGCAAGAGATGTCACTTCAGGAGCATGAACTACATCTTCATCAGGAGCTCTACTATCTGCAGGGTTAGTCTCATCAAACTGTACATGAACAGATTCATCTAAAGTTTGAGTCCTCTTATTAAAAACCCTATATGCTTTACTATGTGTTGAGTAGCCAAGGAAAATGGCCTCATCTGCCTTTGAATCAAATTTTGAAAGATATTCTTTTGTATTCAAAACATGACATTTACAACCAAAGGTTCTAAAATAACCTATTTTAGGCTTTCGACCTTTCCAGAGTTCATAAGGAGTTTTGTTCAAGATGCTTTTGATCAGCACTCTATTCAGAACATAGCAAGCTGTGTTAACAGCTTCTCCCCAAAAGTACTTTGGAAGCCTTCTTTCATTGATCATAGTTCTGGCAATTTCAACCAGAGTTCTATTCTTCCTTTCAACTACCCCATTTTGTTGAGGAGTTCTGGGAGCAGAAAAGTTATGATCAATGCCCTTGGTTTCACAGAATTCTTCAAACAGAAAGTTCGTGAATTCTCCACCATTATCACTTCTGATATGAACAACCTTTTCATTCCTTTCATTCTCAAGTTTCTTTATCAGAACTGAGAAACATCCAAGTGAGTCATCTTTGCTAGACAGCAAGATAACCCAAGTGAATCTTGAATAGTTCTTTCCACCCATGCTCATTGGTTGAACAGGGCCAAAAAGGTCCATATGAAGTAATTCCAAAGGTCTTTTAGTTGAAATGATTTTCTTAGTTTTAAAAGAGCTTCTGGATTGTTTTCCAGATTTACAAGCAGTGCACAGATGGTTCTTTTTAAAACTAATTTCAGGCAGACCCTCAAGCAATTGATATCTAGCTACTTTGGCTAGAAGGTCCATGCTCACATGAGCAAGTCTTCTATGCCAGAGCCAGGAGGTATCCTCTTTGGACATCAAGCATATATTTTTGCAAAGATTCTCAAGGTTCAGCATGAAAACATTTTCTACTCTAGGAGCAGTTAGAATAACTTCCCTTGACTTACTGTCCAAGATTTTACATCCAGAGGAGCTGAAGACAACATCTCTACCTTTATCACACAGTTGTGCAACACTCAGGAGATTGAACTTGAGGCCTCTGACTAGGGAGACATCTTCGATCGGAGGATTAGTTCCTATAGATCCAGAACCAAGTATCCTTCCTTTCTGAGCATCTCCAAAGCTGACTTTTCCACCTCTTTTAGGATCAAATGTGATGAATGTTTTTTCATCACCTGTCATATGGCTTGAGCACCCACTGTCAATGTACCACAGCTTTGACATTGATGGAGCACTCAGAGCCACCTCCAACACAATCAATTAGTGACAGGTACCCAATCCTTATTGGGTCCTTCATTGTTAGATTTCTCTTCAGCAGGTTTTAGTGATATATCAGATTGCAAGATGTTTTTAATGTGATACTTGCAATCCTTCAACCAATGACCATCACTCTTGCAAAGCTTGCAAAAGGGAGGGTTCTTGGATCTTCCCCTTTGCTTCTTGGGAGATTTCTTCTTCTTCTGAGAAAGTGCAACATCTTCAGAGGCTACAACAGCACTCTTAGAGGTACCAACATCAGGAGGAGAAGCTATCTCTTTCAGAAGAGAGGGAGTGACAGGTTTCTTCTTCTGGGGTTTATCACTTCCCAGAGGCAGCTTTTCCTTGCCTTTGGCTTTGGGGCCATCAGAAGGAGTGCTGAACTGTTTACACAGCTTCTCTTTTAACACTTTCATGTCAGAGTAGACTTGAGTAGACCTAAGAAACTTGTCAGCCTTACTCTTGTCCAATTTTCTCTTAAGGTACTTGAACATACTGTAGAGTTCTTCAAGAGAATCAAAGATATCTAGTTCGTGAGAATTGTTTACCTCAGAGTCATATGTTACTTCAGGAGGTGCGGAAGTCTCTCCTGTGACATCTTCAGAAGTTGGCTCTTCAATAGCCATGAAACAAATCTGAGCTTGCTCTTCCTTTTCTTCAGGATCACTGCTGGTCTCAGAGTCTGACCACGCAGCCAGCATAGCTTTCTTGAACTTTCTCTTATCTTTCTTCAGCTCCGGGCAGTTAGGCTTAATATGCCCTTGTTGCTGACATCCATAGCACACAATAGGCTTGCTAGGATCTCTCTTGAATTTTTCACCAGAATCAGGAGTTTTCTTGTCAAAGCTCCTGAAAGGCTTCTTGTAGTTCCCACCTCTGCCTTTTCTAAAGGTCTTCTTGAACTTCCTGGTCAGCATAGCCAGTTCCTCACCTCTGCCTTTCTCTCAGGTCATGGTTCTTCATTGACATCTCATGAGTAATTAATGAACCAATGAGTTCATCATACTGATAATAGCTCAAGTCCTGAAGTTCTTCAATAGCAGTCTTCTTCGCTTGCCAAGACCTTGGTAAGCTTCTGAGAATCTTTGGTGAACCTAGAATTCATGTTGGAAATAGATTCTTTGTCAAGCATTTCAAATAAGTCATAGTCTCTCATGAGTTGATTGACTTTAGACTGCTTCACTTTTCCAGTTCCTTCATAAGTGACTTCCAGCTTGTTCCAGATGTCATGTGCTGTTTCACAAAAAGAAATCTTATTATATTCTGTAGCAGAAAGTGCACAGTGCAACATATTTATTGCTGAAGCATTAGTTTGGAGTTTCTTAAGAATATCATCAGTGTATTCTCCTTGAGGAATAACAACATGTCCTAAACCAGCTTCCATCCTTGTTGGGATGAAGTCACCATTAGTGATAACAATCCAGGCACTCATATTCTGAGCTTGGATGAAGCACATCATCCTTTTCTTCCAGTGAGAATAGTTATCACCATTAAATAGTGGAAGTCTAGTTGTATAGCAGCCCTCAGGGATAGTAAAGTGAGAAGAGTTCTCAGGCTGGTGTCTACTAGCCATCTCTATTGATTCTGATAGGATCTTACACTTTGATTGTTAGATCTTTAGTAAATATACGAAGTGACCTTCGCTCTGATACCACTTGTTGGCCCTAACAAGAACAGAATCACCTAGAGGGGGTGAATAGGTGTCTAAGTCCTAAACTGAAATTTTCTAAGTTTTTTGAGAAACTTAGTTTTCAGAGTCAAATTTCCTCAGAGTCAGAGGCGCTCTGATACCACTTGTTGGCCCTAACAAGAACAGAATCACCTAGAGGGGGTGAATAGGTGTCTAAGTCCTAAACTGAAATTTTCTAAGTTTTTTGAGAAACTTAGTTTTCAGAGTCAAATTTCCTCAGAGTCAGAGGCTAGCTTAATGAAGCAGCTTCTGAGGGAAATTCTGCCTAAACACAGCTAGACTGTTTTCAGCAACAGAAGTACAGAGTTAACAAACTTCTGGACAGTCTTCTGAACAAAGACAGTGATATAAAGAGTAAATATGTTTCAGCACTAAATAAAGGCAAGTACACAGAAGCAAATAAACAAGTATAAGAGGGAGAAAGAAGTTCAGGAGATCCTGATGAACAATTTGATTTATCCAAGTTCGCCACAGAAGTCATGTGACTCCGTCTTGTCCCCTGAGGTCGCAGCCACCAGAGATTTTAAATCTACTATTCAGAACTTTTATGGCAAGTTCATAAGCTCCTTTACATCAACAGAACATAAGCTAATTTCTCACTTAGTTCTGACTAGCCTAAAAAGAGTTAAAGGATTTCCACCATAACAACAACACTCTGTTTTCTGGATTTCTCACCCAACTCTAATCTCAACTAGATTTCTCTCTAAATCTAACTCAATATCACAAACGATATTAGTT
The DNA here is from genome assembly GCA_028411795.1 of Euphorbia peplus. Taxonomy (NCBI): domain Eukaryota; kingdom Viridiplantae; phylum Streptophyta; class Magnoliopsida; order Malpighiales; family Euphorbiaceae; genus Euphorbia; species Euphorbia peplus. Next base: position 13,987,592 of record CP110838.1, on the reverse strand, counting down.
TACAAGATTCCTATTATGAACTTGTTTTTCTTCACTCTCTCACTTTAATAAACGCTATGATAAGAAAGATTGAGAATGGAAAATGTGCTCTGTTTTCTTGAATAGAACAGTGCGTTGAGATTTTTCTCGATTATCACGCGTGGATGATGCAGTGGAGCTTGGCTACTATTTATAGTGAATGAGGATTACCGTTGGAGAATTTGAATCTTCAAGAGAGATGACATCAGTTGTTGTAGCCGTTAATCTGTCAAGTCTTCAAACGGTCTTCAAACACTTTGAGTAGACAAGCGCGCTCCTTCAAAACAGCTTTGAAGTTGAAGGTGAGGTTGACTGGACACATTCTTCAATTGGATCAACAAGGGGTAGACAAGGAAATTCTGGTTTTGTTTTGAGTAGACAAGCGCGCTCCTTCAAAACAGCTTTTTGAACTTTTGGCGCCTTGCATTAAATGCAATTGTCAGAGCAATAAATGCTAAACAGAACCCGTGACTTAGCTTCTGAAAGCTAATTCCTTTAGTCTAAGCTTCTGATCGAATTGGGAGAATTTATCTTCTGATTGCAGTGGACCTCTGAGGAGAGCTTTAACAGACTTCAATAACTTCAGAGCGGAGCATCCAGCTTCTGAACTTTAAATTACTGTCTTCAGATTTCTCGTTTCTTCTGAGTCTTCCAGGCAATCCAGAGATTCTTCATTCAGCACCTGCTGAGTAACTTACACACAAACTTAACAAAAATTGTTAGTCAACATTAAAGCGTATGTAAGAAAATTTTAAATTTCATCTTCTGAAACGTTTGGACATAATCAAAACACTTAGAGTTCATCAGTAGTTACGAAGGAAAGTTTAAAAATTTGCCAGAACAAGATGTTTTCCAAAGTCAATTTGAATGGGAACATCAATAAGAGTTCTATGTTGGCCCTATCAAGAACAGAATCACCTAGAGGGGGGTGAATAGGTGTCAAAGTTGAAAACTGAAAAATTCTAAGTTTTTAGAGAAACTTATTTTTCAGAGTCAAATTTCCTCAGAGTCAGAAGCTAGCTTACAGAAGTTGCTTCTGAGGGAAATTCTGCCTAAACACAGTTAGACTGTTTTCAGCAACAGAAGTTCTGATTTAAGATCTTCTGGACAGTCTTCTGAACAAAGACAATGATACTTTAGAGAAAATCTGTTTCAGCACTAAATATAAGCAAGTACACAGAAGCAAAAATAACAAGTATAAGAGGGAGAAAGAAGTTCAGGAGATCCTGATTGAACAATTCGATTTATCCAAGTTCGCCACAGAAGTCCTGTGACTACGTCTTGTCCCCTGAGGTTGCAGCCTACAGAGATTTTGTAAATCCACTATTCAGAACTTTTATGGCAAGTTCAGAAGCTCCTTTACATCAACAGAACTTAAGCTAATTTCTCACTTAGTTCTGACTAGCCTAAAAAGAGTTAAAGGATTTCCACCAGAACAAACAATACTCTGTTTTTTGGATTTCTCACCCAACTCTAATCTCAACTAGATTTCTCTCTTTAAATCTAACTGAAGATCACAAACGATCTCAGTTTACAAGATTCCTATTATGAACTTGTTTTTCTTCACTCTCTCACTTTACTAAGACTATGCTAAGAAAGATTGAGAATGGAAAGTGTTGCTCTGTTTTTCTTGTTAGAACAGTGCGTTGAGATTTTGCTCGATGATCACGCGTATGTTGATGCTTTGGAGCTTGACTACTATTTATAGTGAATGAAGATGACCGTTGGTGAGTTTGAATCTTCGAAGGAGATGACATCAGTTGTTGTAGCCGTTAATTTGTCAAATCTTCAAACGGTCTTCAAACACTTTGATTCCGTTATCCTTGTTCTTTAACTCAATCCGGTAAGTGATTTGAAATCAAAGATGAGGTTGACTGGAATCATTCTTCAATTGGATCAACAAAGGGTAGACAAGGAAATTTTGGTTTCTTTTGAACAGACAGGCGCGCTCCATCAAAACAGCTTTTTGAACTTTTGGCGCCTTGCATTGAATGCAAGTGTCAGAGCATTAAATGCTAAAACAGAACCCGTGACTTAGCTTTCAGAAGCTAATTTTTAGTTGTCTATACTTCTGATCAAATTGGCAAACCTTCTGATTGCAAAGAACTTCTGAGGAGAGCTTTAGCAGACTTCGGCTTCAGAGCGGAGCATCCAGCTTCTGAATTATTGAAACTCTGACTTCAGCAAACAGATCTTCTGAGTCCTTTAGGCAATCAAGAAATGATTCATTCAGCACCTGCTGAGCAACTTACACATAGACTAAGTAAACAAAAATATTAGTCAACAAAAAACTATATGTAAGGGAGTATTGAGTTTTCATCTTCTGAAACGTTTGGACATAATCAAAACACATAGGGTTCATCATTCTCCCCCATTTTGGTTATGGACAAACCGTGGTCAGAAGGTAACAGAAAACATGAGGTTTAGAAAATGACTTCCTGATACATATGTTCCATAACTTCTGAGTAAATTAACTCCCCCATTTTAGTGTAAATGGTGGACTTCAGCAATCTGTATAAACTTAGAAAAGACTTAAGATCAAGTTGTTAGATTTAATGAAGTATAATTTACTAAGTCATAAAGAAACATAAGCAATAGATTAAGAAGTCAGAAACACAAGAAAGTATAAGAAGGATTCAGTGTATATGAGTTCATCAGAAGACAACATAAGAAACAAAATAATCAGAAGAGCAGATAAAGTCCTAAGACAAAAACTACCCAACCCAGAACCTAGCTAAGAAGTCCTAAAAGATTACAAGTTCCTAGGTTTCTTCTGAGGAGGAGGAACACCACCGGAACCTTCAACAACACTTGATCTCTTCTGACCAGACTTCTCCCCCGTTTGACCAGAACCAAGAGCAACACCCAGAGCACCTTGAGATTTCAATTTTTGCTGAACATTCAGTGCAGTCTGATATTGCTGAGGAGTTGGCCTCACAGTGTTGATCATATCCATTCGTCTTCTGAAGTCATCATCAATGGTCTTCATATGATCAAAGGTCTGACCAGACATAGGTCGCTGTCTCTGAACGTCTTCCACAAGGAGCTTGATCAACCGATTGTTAGCATACACAGCAGCAGTGAGATGCTCATTCTGAATATAAGTCTGTCCTCGAACAAACCTATAGCAATTGTGAAGAGTCTTTTCTTGTTCACGTGCTTGAGTGTGCATAACCTTCAGAAGTTCAGTAAGCTCAGCAATCTGTGCGTTCTGAGCAGATACAGCAGACTCAATGATGGAGAGTCGATTGTTGAGATCAGGAGTGATGTCATATACAATCTTAGCAGCCCCGGAAGATGATGAACCTTGAGCAGAAGATTTCACTTCTCTCAGAATGTGATTGGCAGTACTTTGTAGGTCATCAATCTTACTTGGGAGCATCTTCTCATGAGCCTCATAATGCTCGTTTGCTTCCTTGACTTCTTTTGTCAATATCTCCAAATTCTCATTGACCTTCAGAGAAGAAGCAAGAGCAATGTTGTCCAATGAAGGAAGAGTCAGAGCTAATTCTCTTAACTTGTACAGCTCTTCATAGGTAGCTAGATGAAGTGTAGAAAGATTGCGTATGTAGACAGAAGGGTCCTGCATTTGAAGCATAGTCATGAGCTGCAGGTTCTGAGCTTTCAAGGAGTGTAATTCTTGCAGCACAATGCCCTGAGCATACATGTCAGCAGCAGAAGTCCTTTGCCCCATACCAGCAAGTCTATTCAGCAGTTCATCAGAGCCACTCTGACTCATTCTTCTCAACTCCTCAACGCTGGGAGCACCACCAGCTTCGGATACACCAGAAGCTCTGCCCATGAAGCCAAAACTACCAAACCTGGTATCCAAATCATCTCGATTCATGTGTTTTCGTAGGAAGTCATAATTGAATGACAGCCCAGCAAAACAAGAAGTAGTGGAGGAGGTAGTTAAGGGATCACACACAGGAGGTGCATGTCCAGAGGTTGAGAGTGGAGGGATAGAAGTGTTTGAGGTAGGGATGGTATGTGAGGTTGAGATGGGAGGTAGTGTGGATGGTAGTGAGAAAGATGGAGCAGTAAATCCAATTGATGGACTTACAGAGGAAGTATGCATGGAGGAGGTAGTGGATGTGGCTATGGAATCTGTGAAAATGGGAGCAGTGTTTAGATTCACTTCTGAAAAGGATCCAGAAGGAGGAATAATTGGTGGAGGTACAACCTCAGAAGTTGAAGTTGTAGGAGGAATGGAAGTGTGAGAATCACCAACTTCTGTGACAGAAGGTAGTGAAGGAGATGGATGAGGAGTACGAGGAGAGGATGGATGAGAAGTATGAAGTGGAGATGGAATAACCTGATCAGAGAGGTTTGGATCAAATGTAGAAATGGGCTCAGCAAAGATATGAGCCATTCTGAACAGCGTTTCAGAAGCATCTCTTTCACCAGGATTTCTCCCTTGACCCAGAAGAACATTATCTAGAAAATCATCAGTGTTGATGTTTTCAGCAAACTTCATAGCATTCTGAATGATAGTATCAGGCTCTTGATCACTATCTTCAGTCAGTTCTTCAATAATGGGAGCATCAGCATCCTTTCCAGCAGACATATCCATCATGTCTTCGTCATCAACCAAGTTCTTTTTTTCAGGAATTGATTCTTCCAGTTCAGTACTCGAAGCAATAGAGAAGTCCTTTTTGATCAGAGACCTTCTCTTTGCTGACATCTTCTTCTTGGGGATTCTTCTGGAGAGAGGAATATCTTCAGAGTCCTCATCCTCTTCAGTAGCCTTTGTACTTATCCGAGTAGAGAGAGAGATATTCTCAAGTTCTTCTCCCTCTTCTGAAGCCTCAACATGCTTTGAGAACTCCACATCCTCAAGTTCAGCAGCACATGCAATGATTCTTGCATCGGCCTTAGCCTTTGCAGCAATTTGTCTTTCAGCTGCTAACTTGTCTTCTGCTTCCTTCTGCTTTCTCGTCTTATCAGCAAGAGCCACAACCCTTGCAACCTTCTCAGCTTCAGCAGCCTTCTCTCTTTCAGCAAGGCGTGCGTCCTCAGCATTCTGAGCTTCCTTCTCAGGAACATCCTTTGGCTTCTCAGCAACAATCTTGCCAGAGGGTTCAACACTGATTGTTGTTTGAACCATCGTGGGAAGAGGTTCTGAGACAACCACCTTCTCAACAGTCAGGACCAACTTACTTGATCCCTTCTTTCCCTTGCCCTTCTTGGCAGCATTCTTTCCTTTCTGAACAACAGCCTCAACACTTTCCTTCTGAGCAATACTCACAGAGGAGCCCTTCTCATTCTTCTTCGGAGTCACACCAAAGCTAAGGTTCCTGAAGGTATGCATCTTCAGAACTGTACTCCTACTTGTAACACCTTCTCCTGAAACCACAACAGATGCTACCTCAAACAGCCTAGTCAGGAGTGAGCCATATGCTAATGCACTCACGGTAGTCACATTCTTCATCTGCCTTATCAGCATGGCAGGTAGATTGATCTTCTTCTGGTTGACCAGGTGCCACATAAACACTCTTTCCCTATTGGAAACACCATTAACCCCTCCAGGCTTCGGAAGGAAAACATTAGTTGTCAAATAGTGTGCCCACCTCTGGTGCTGAGTGAGCCAGGTGGCATAAGTTTCCTTGGCACTTAGATCTGGTCTAGCCCAGTTTGCTTCTGTAAAACCATCTGCTGAACCATCATCACCAATGATGATTCCTTCATCATCAATACCGATCACTTGAGAAATAGAAGCCCTGCTGACCTCAATCTCAATTTCTCCGACTTCTGAATGTAGAACATCCTCCTCATTAGAAAAGAAATGGAGGTTCTGATAGAATTCGGTGACTAACTTAGGATAAATGAATTCATCGAGAGAAACGAAAGAATTCCAGTTTTGAGCGCTAAGCCATTTGGAGATAGGTTCAGTGGATTTAACTTCATCATCTAGGAACCTAGAGGTGAATACCCTAGATTCGCTAACTTTCTTCTTTGATTCAGTGGTAAAGATGTGAGTGACAGTGATTTCTTGTGCCATTGATGAAGATATACGAAATTAGGTTAAGAATCTAGAGAGAAGAGAACACAGAAAATCTTATGGAAATTCTAATCGCAATGAAAATGAGAGTAAAAACTTCTAAGTATGGAAAACCCCTATTTATACCCAAACAAGGAAACCGTTCCAATTCAAAAAGCAAATACACACCGTTTAAAAGGGAACAGATAACCGTTAACCACAGAACAACGCCGTAAAATGCAGTAGATAACGCATGCTTAAATGTCAAATCATGATTAGAATTAATTATCACTTAATTATCTTAAACGATTAATCACTTAAGACACACAGAAATAATTAAGCTAAGTTATTGAAGTGGATAAGTCATACCAATGCCTTCTCGTAAGTTGCTGAAAGAATTACCAGCCAGAGGCTTAGTAAACATGTCAGCAAGATTCTCTTCAGAGGGGACATGAGTAATGATAATATCCTTCTTCAGAACATGATCTATCAGAAAGTGATGCCTAATATGAACATGCTTCATCCTGCTGTGCTGAATAGGATTCTTTGAAAGATCAATTGCACTCTTGTTATCACAGTAGATTGTAATTGTTCCAGGGATGACTCCATAGTCAGCAATTTGTTGCTTGATCCAGAGCATCTGAGAAACACAACTTCCAGCAGCCACATACTCAGCTTCAGCAGTTGAGAGAGCCACAGAGGTTTGCTTCTTACTATGCCAGGAGACTAGGCACTCCCCCAGAAAATGACATCCACCAGAAGTGCTGACCCTTTTCAATTTATCTCTACCATAGTCAGAGTCTGTGTATCCTATAGGAGTGAAATCAGAACTACAGGGATACCACAAACCAGCTTCTGGTGTGCCTTTAAGATATCTGAGAATTCTTTTGACAGCAACATCATGAATTTCTCTTGGCTTTGATTGATATCTAGCACAAAAACACACAGCAAAATGTATATCTAGCCTGCTGGCTGTTAGGTATAAAAGAGAACCAATCATACCTCTGTAGGTTTTTATATCTACAGATTTACCAGCTTTCTCTTCATCATCAATGTCTTTGCTGACATCCATTGGAATATCAACAGCATAAGAGTCCATCATGCCAAATTTCTTCAGCACTTCTCTAGTGTACCTGGCTTGATTGATAAACACACCATCATTACTTTGCTTGATCTGAAGTCCTAAGAAGAAGGTTAATTCTCCCATCATAGACATTTCAAACTCAGCCTTCATGTGGTCACTGAACTCTCTGCACAAAGATTCATTAGTAGCACCAATTATAATATCATCAACATATACCTGAGCTATAAGGATATCCTTGTTCTTCTTCAGAGTGAACAGAGTTGTATCAACACATCCTCTGACAAATCCCTTAGACAGAAGGAACTTTGTCAGTCTCTCATACCAAGCTCTGGGAGCTTGTTTCAGTCCATACAATGCTTTCTTCAGCTTATACACATGATCAGGAAACTTAGGATCTTCAAAACCAGGAGGTTGAGACACATAGACTTCCTCATCAATGTAACCATTCAAGAATGCACTTTTCACATCCATTTGAAAAAGCTTAAAACCTTTGTATGATGCAAAAGCACATAAGATTCTGATGGCTTCTAATCTTGGAACAGGAGCAAAAGTTTCACCATAATCTATGCCTTCTTGCTGACTGTAACCTTGAGCAACAAGTCTTGCCTTGTTCCTCACAACATTTCCAAATTCATCAAGCTTGTTCTTCAGAACCCATCTAGTTCCAACAACTTTTATGTGGTTAGGTCTGGGAACCAAAGTCCAAACTTCTGACCTTTTGAACTGGTCAAGTTCTTCTTGCATTTCCATTAACCAGGAGTCATCATCAGCAGCTTCATAGAAGTCCTTGGGTTCCAGAAGTGACACAAAAGCCACATTCCCCATGTATCTTCTGAGCTGAGCTCTGGTCATGACATGATTATGAACAGAGTCAATTATGTTCTCTAAGGAATGATTCCTATGAGTTCTAACTTCTCTTGGTACATCCAATGAGTCTTCTGAAACCTGTTCATCATTTGTTGAATCATATATAGGAGCATCTTCTGGAAGGAAGTTGACTTCTGGAGTAGGATTCTCATTTTGAGCTTGTTCAGCAACAGGAGGAACCACTTCAGCAGCTCTGGAAGAAACGTCTTCTTCTTCAACAGGAGATGTAACTTCAGGAGCTTGAACTACATCTTCATCAGGAGCTCTACTATCTGCAGGGTTAGTTTCATCAAACTGTACATGAACAGATTCATCTAAAGTTTGAGTCCTCTTATTAAAAACCCTATATGCTTTACTATGTGTTGAGTAACCAAGAAAAATGGCCTTATATGCCTTTGAATCAAACTTTGAAAGATATTCTTTTGTATTCAAAACATAACACTTACAACCAAAGGTTCTGAAATAACCTATTTTAGGCTTTCGACCTTTCCAGAGTTCATAAGGGGTCTTGTTCAGAATGCTTCTAATTAGCACTCTATTCAGAATATAGCAAGATGTGTTCACAGCTTCTCCCCAAAAGTACTTAGGAAGCCTTCTTTCATTGATCATAGTTCTGGCTATCTCAACCAGAGTTCTATTCTTCCTTTCAACTACCCCATTTTGTTGAGGAGTTCTGGGAGCAGAAAAGTTATGATCAATTCCCTTGGTTTCACAGAATTCTTCAAACCTAAAGTTTTTGAATTCTCCACCATTATCACTTCTGATATGAACAACCTTTTCATTCCTTTCATTCTCAAGTTTCTTTATCAGAACTGAGAAACATCCAAGTGACTCATCTTTGCTAGACAGCAAGATGACCCAAGTGAATCTTGAATAGTCATCTATAATGACAAAGGCATACTTCTTTCCACCCATGCTCATTGGTTGAACAGGGCCAAAAAGATCCATATGAAGTAATTCCAAACGTCTTTTAGTTGAAATGACTTTCTTAGTTTTAAAAGAGCTTCTGGATTGTTTACCAGATTGGCAAGCATTACATAAATGATTCTTTTTAAGACTAATTTCAGGCAGACCCTCAACCAATTGATTTCTAGCTACTTTGGCCAGAAGGTCCATGCTCACATGAGCAAGTCTTCTATGCCAGAGCCAGGAGGTATCCTCTTTGGACATCAAGCATATATTTTTGCAAAGATTCTCAAGGTTCAGCATGAAAACATTTTCAACTCTAGGAGCAGTTAGAATAACTTCCCTTGACTTACTGTCCAAGATTTTACATCCAGAGGAGCTGAAGACAACATCTCTACCTTTATCACACAGTTGTGCAACACTCAGGAGATTGAACTTGAGGCCTCTGACTAGGGAGACATCTTCGATCGGAGTATTAGTTCCTATAGATCCAGAACCAAGTATCCTTCCTTTCTGAGCATCTCCAAAGCTGACTTTTCCACCTCTTTTAGAATCAAATGTGATGAATGTTTTTTCATCACCTGTCATATGGCTTGAGCACCCACTGTCAATGTACCACAGCTTTGACATTGATTGAGCACTCAGAGCCACCTGCAACACAATCAATTAGTGACAGGTACCCAATCCTTATTGGGTCCTTCAGAGTTAGATTTCTCTTCAGCAGGTTTTAATGATATCTCAGATTGCAAGAGGTTTTTAATATGGTACTTGCAATCCTTCAACCAATGACCATCATTCTTGCAAAGCTTGCAAAAGGGAGGGTTCTTGGATCTTTCCCTTTGCTTCTTGGGAGATTTCTTCTTCTTCTGAGAAGGACCAACATCTTCAGAGGCTATAACATCACTCTCAGAGGTGCCAACATCAGGAGGAGAAGCTATCTCTTTCAGAAGAGAGGGAGTGACAGGTTTCTTCTTCTTCTGGGGTTTATCACTTCCCAGAGGCAGCTTTTCCTTGCCTTTGGCTTTAGAGCCACCAGCAGGAGTGCTGAACTGTTTACACAGTTTTTCTTCTAACACTTTTATGTCAGAGTAAACTTGAGTAAACCTAAGAAACTTGTCAGCCTCACTCTTGTCCAATTTCCTTTTCAGGTACTTGAACATACTATAGAGTTCTTCAAGAGAATCAAAGATATCTAGTTCATGAGAATTGTTTACCTCAGAATCATATGTAGCTTCAGGAGGTGCGGAAGTTTCTCCTGTGACATCTTCAGAAGTTGGCTCATCAATAGCCATAAAACAAATCTGAGCTTGCTCTTCCTTTTCTTCAGGATCACTGCTGGTCTCAGAGTCTGACCAGGCAGCCAGCATAGCTTTCTTGAACTTTTTCTTATCTTTCTTCAGCTCCGGGCAGTTAGGCTTAATGTGCCCCGGTTGCTGACATCCATAGCACGCAATAGGCTTATTTGGATCTCTCTTGATCTTTTCACCAGAATCAGGAGTTTTCTTGTCAAAGCTCCTGAAAGGCTTCTTGTAGTTTCCACCTCTGCCTTTTCTAAAGGCCTTCTTGAACTTCCTGGTCAGCATGGCCAGTTCCTCATCTTCAGAGGATTCTTCAGAAGATTCTGCTTTCAGGACTACCCTTTTTCCTTCTGACCTTTCTCTTAGGTCATGATTCTTTAATGACATCTCATGGGTAATTAGAGACCCAATGAGCTCATCATACAAGTAATAGCTCAAATCCTGAACTTCTTCAATTGCAGTCTTCTTGGCTTGCCAAGACCTTGGTAAGCTTCTGACAATCTTCTTCACTCGATCAGATTCTTCAATATCCTTTCCTAAACTCTTCAAGTCATTGACTATCTTGGTGAATCTAGAGTTCATATCTGAAATAGATTCTTTATCAAGCATTTCAAATAACTCATATTCTCTCATGAGTTGGTTGACTTTAGATTGCTTCACTTTTCCTGTTCCTTCATATGTGACTTCCAGCTTGTTCCAAATGTCCTGTGCAGTTTCACAAGAAGAAACTTTGTTATATTCAGTAGCTGTAAGTGCACAATGCAACATATTTATTGCTGAAGCATTAGTTTGGAGTTTTTTCAGAATGTCATCTGTGTATTCTCTCTGAGGAATAACAACATTCCCTAACCCTTGTTCCATTCTGGTAGGAATGAAATCACCATTAGTGATGACATACCAAGCACTCATGTTCTGAGCTTGGATGAAGTAGATCATCCTTTTCTTCCAGTATGAGTAGTTGTTGCCATTAAATAATGGAGGTCTAGTACTGGAAGAACCTTCTAGAACTATGAAGTGAGAAGAATTCTCAGGCTGGTGTCTACTAGCCATCTCTATTGATTCTGATAGGATCTTACACTTAGATTGTTAGATCTTTAGTAAATATGCGAAGTGACCTTCGCTCTGATACCACTTGTTGGCCCTATCAAGAACAGAATCACCTAGAGGGGGGTGAATAGGTGTCAAAGTTGAAAACTGAAAAATTCTAACTTTTTAGAGAAACTTATTTTTCAGAGTCAAATTTCCTCAGAGTCAAAAGCAAGCTTACAGAAGTTGCTTCTGAGGGAAATTCTGCCTAAACACAGTTAGACTGTTTTCAGCAACAGAAGTTCTGATTTAAGATCTTCTGGACAGTCTTCTGAACAAAGACAATGATACTTTAGAGAAAATCTGTTTCAGCACTAAATATAAGCAAGTACACAGAAGCAAAAATAACAAGTATAAGAGGGAGAAAGAAGTTCAGGAGATCCTGATTGAACAATTCGATTTATCCAAGTTCGCCACAAAAGTCCTGTGACTACGTCTTGTCCCCTGAGGTCGCAGCCTACAGAGATTTTATAAATCCACTATTCAGAACTTTTATGGCAAGTTCAGAAGCTCCTTTACATCAACAGAACTTAAGCTAATTTCTCACTTAGTTCTGACTAGCCTAAAAAGAGTTAAAGGATTTCCACCAGAACAAACAATACTCTGTTTTCTGGATTTCTCACCCAACTCTAATCTCAACTAGATTTCTCTCTTTAAATCTAACTGAAGATCACAAACGATCTCAGTTTACAAGATTCCTATTATGAACTTGTTTTTCTTCACTCTCTCACTTCACTAAGACTATGCTAAGAAAGATTGAGAATGGAAAGTGTTGCTCTGTTTTTCTTGTTAGAACAGTGCGTTGAGATTTTGCTCGATGATCACGCGTATGTTGATGCTTTGGAGCTTGACTACTATTTATAGTGAATGAAGATGACCGTTGGTGAGTTTGAATCTTCGAAGGAGATGACATCAGTTGTTGTAGCCGTTAATTTGTCAAATCTTCAAACGGTCTTCAAACACTTTGATTCCGTTATCCTTGTTCTTTAACTCAATCCGGTAAGTGATTTGAAATCAAAGATGAGGTGGACTGGAATCATTCTTCAATTGGATCAACAAAGGGTAGACAAGGAAATTTTGGTTTCTTTTGAACAGACAGGCGCGCTCCATCAAAACAGCTTTTTGAACTTTTGGTGCCTTGCATTGAATGCAAGTGTCAGAGCATTAAATGCTAAAACAGAACCCGTGACTTAGCTTTCAGAAGCTAATTTCCAGTTGTCTATACTTCTGATCAAATTGGCAAACCTTCTGATTGCAAAGAACTTCTGAGGAGAGCTTTAGCAGACTTCGGCTTCAGAGCGGAGCATCCAGCTTCTGAATTATTGAAACTCTGATTTCAGCAAACGGATCTTCTGAGTCCTTTAGGCAATCAAGAAATGATTCATTCAGCACCTGCTGAGCAACTTACACATAGACTAAGTAAACAAAAATATTAGTCAACAAAAAACTATATGTAAGGGAGTATTGAGTTTTCATCTTCTGAAACGTTTGGACATAATCAAAACACATAGGGTTCATCATTCTGTTATATTGCGGGGAGGCTGAAGTAGATGCCATGAAGCTACGAATACATTCCAGAGTTGGTACTCTTAAAGAATTTTGGAAAAAATATCACAATGAGCGAAAGCGGAAATTGTAAATTGTAATATCATATATGAGAGTCATTACATCCCTGAATAGGTTTGTTACTGCAGCCATTACAGAAGCAATAAGGACTGTTACAAAAGCTAAAAAAGTCTAGTTATCCTATCTACTATAGGTTTCAAAGTAGACATAAGTTCGGCGCCGCCTTCAATTCGCTTTTTCAAGTCGTTGTACGCTATTGAAAGTTTTGAGTACGGAATGACGACACTGTCTTTGTATGCGGCCACAGAAGCTAAGTATTCTGTTTTTACATTATGGAAGTGCAGTAAGTTACAATCTACGATGATAAGCCCATGCAGGCGCTGAAGATCGAGCAGAGCAGCGTAGCAAGATGATTTCTTAGAATCTGCTTGGCTAATGGAACTTTGACCACAAATATTGTACGGATGTTCGTTACCCTGATTATCGCGGTAGGTATAAAAAACTCTACATGCATAGACACTCAGTTCGGCAGTCTCTGCCTGAAATCTCGGCGGACGACAGCTTAGTTGCGTAAGAGAGTAACGCAAAATTGCTTCGTATGAAACACTAAGCGTTGGCATCTGGTAAGAAGATACAATGAAGTTCGAATTAATAGCGTTGAAGGGGTGAATTGGATGGCATTAATTGAATAAGACTGTGTCTTTCCTCAAATTTTCATAAGGCGCAAACAACTCTTTGTAATTTTCCGTGGGATAGAGTTAGTATGAGTCAGTTTTAGAAGGTAATTTTGCATTTAACAATTTAGTAAAGGAAGCAAATGGGGGTACAATGAGCATATGGGGCGAGAACAAAGGCGTTGATTAAAGAACCTAAAGTTGATTTCCTTTTAAGAAGCTGGCGAACAACCTAAATGGCATCTGCAAGACTTCAGTTGTCTGGCCCGGATAAAAGAGTGGTTATGCTTTGAAAAATCAGCATAACCAAACCGTGAAGTTCTCTCAGGGCCGCATCTCTGTGATGGAGTGCTTCCAGCGTTGCACGACCTCTGATCTCAACATTATTAAGGATTTGTTTGCGCTTTTCAATTTCTGCAGCCTGTGCAGAACTGAAATCTGAAATTTGAAGGTCGTAAAGGGGGACCAAATGTCGCCGGACTTTTGTGGCAGCCACGTTTGTAGCATCGGCATGACTTTCTGGACTGCGGCCATAAAAGTCAGTGGCGGGGTAGACATGGTCACCCTTCTTAAGCTGTGGTAAGTGGATGCAAGAGCAAAACCTTTTAGCATTGCTCAAGGTTTTCGCGAGCAGAGGAATTTCCAGAAATGGAAATAGTTCAAACAGCAACTCAATTATAGGGAGCTCTATCTGGTTTAAGACTATCAGATTAACAGAAAATGTATTCTACCAACTAAGACTGTGACCATATTTGGTATTAAAAAAACAAATATCGAGGTCAGATTGATAAAAGACGCATGCATCCAGCAACAAACCAAATTGGCAAACTATAATTTTCGAAGTATGGGAGAGCCAATACAGCAGTTGATCTGCATTAACAGGCGATTAAACCATGAGAGTAAATTAAAACAATGCAAGAACAAAGCAAGCAATATGAAGGGGATGTTACAAAGGGGGGGGGGGGAGGTGTGAAGGCAAGGATGGAGTGAAGTAAAAAGCTGTGGAGGAAGTTGTATTTATAGGAAAAAATAACAGCATCATAGTTGAAAGGTTGTAAAGAATTTTTTACAAAATTTAGTACTCTGGATATGTAAAAGCTGTTAGACCTTTGTTGAACTACCAAACTGGTGTAGCATCTTTTCGTTTATATGGACCCTTTTTTGGGGTTTGGTATCTTCTGTCCTAACTGTTGGTCATGGCATTTGTGGGGAGGCTGTGTCAGAATTGAGAATCATTTTAAGATGCTGATAAGTTTTACACAAAATTCAACCAAGGTGTTCCCAAAAAGCATTTACTATCTGCTTGTGCTTGAGTTTAGAGGATGGAATCTTATTTTTTTTATCTGACAGTCTGTGTTTATAAATTTGGATGAGCTGACTTGAACTCCAAATTCTTGTGCAACATATTTCAGTTCTTCATTTCTTTTTTGGAGTTTAGGTATCTAATCCACTAAAGCTGGGGCCTATGTTGTGGTTGGAAAATATGGTTATATGTGTTAGCACCCATTTTTGTACGGCCTTTAAAACAAGAGTTTTTATAAAAAAATATATTTTTGGACCTTAAAAAAATATATGTTATAGATTCTTATATACAGTTAATTCAAACAGTTATTTGAGATAATATTTTCTTCCATTTAATGTTAATCATTTTTTGTTTATTTTTTTCAATCAATCTACTAAATTTGGAATCTATAACGTTTATGTTATAAATGGTATTTATTCTAGAGTCAGTGGGTTTGATCACAAGTTTTTAATTTTTATCGACGTTTATAATGATCGGTCTAACCTTAATATAATTCTCTTAGACAATGTTTATGTTATAAACAATAACTAACTGCATTTTTATCAATTTAAAAATCGTGTCATCAAACTTTTATTAGTCTACGAGTTCTTAGTCTACGGGTTTATGTTATGAACTTCGACTAATTAATATGAAAATTAATTTCAATAACAATGATTAGATAAGATTGAAATGATACAAAAAATAAAGTGCAACTTTTATTTATTGAACAATTATTACAAACAAAATACAATTTGTACAAAATTACATCAATTTGAAAATAAAATTACATTTTTACTGCTAACCCTCTATTTTGCAAAGAGAAATAAAGAAATGTCCGGGCATTAACACCCGTAATTTTAATGTTGTAGGTTATATTTTCCCTCCTTTTCTTTTAAAGGCTACCGTGAAGTCTCGACAAGCCGGGTTGGAGCCCACATTCAAGTCAAGAGCTTCGAGTATCTTCGGGTAAAAAATGGTCCGTATTTCAGAGAAAAAAGGTATTTTTCTTCTTTTCGGGTCAAAAGAGAAAAAAGGCGATATTTATTTTCGACATCATCCGTCAATTCATTTTTCACCACAATTCGAGTCAATTTTCTGAACAATTACCGAGCAGTGATTTAATCCAGCAAAAGGCCCATTGACCAAGTTAGGCCCAAAATACAAAATTAATCTTGTCAAATACAGGATCAAAATAATATGAGATTTACCAAAATCCAACCCTAAATAATATCAGATTTACCAAAATCCAACCCCAAATCATATCAAATTTACCATATCTTATCCAATCACAAATGATATTAGATTTTCACCAAGATTGCACTCTAACAAGTACGATGGGAGCATGGGATGTTGCCACATTGCAAGAGGAGATCAAGGAGAAGATTTATCATGCCAGTATAAAAGCCAAAACATCAAGACAAAAAAGGGGCAGACAACAAAAAGAAGAGTCAACGTAAAAGAGCAAACATAGAGAGAAAAGAGAGTGAGTTAGAGTGATTGAAAGCATTTGTAATCAAGTCTATACAATTCACAAAGGTAGACATTTTTATATATATACGGATTAAGTTTTCATTCTATATCACTTTTCATTTTCCTATTCAAAGCTTATGAGAAAGTTGGATCCATACTTCAATAGGATGAATTGTTGGTATTTAGTTCGATTGCCTCCTCAATAAGAATTGGTTTGCATAGAAAATAACACGTGGAAAACGACCCTAGAGCACGAATCCTTTACTTCCTAGAAACTTTAAATCGGACCATTTCTTTCGTCATTGCTCTTTTATTCGAGAATGTGAGTTAATCTCGGGGGTTTCAGTGATCGGAAACCCATTTGGGGTTTGACCGTAGAAGTCGAACCCGTGATTAAATCTCATTCTCAAAGTCATAATATATGTTCCTATCAAACCCTTTTTTAAGTTTAAGCTTTATTCTTCTGTCTAGTGTTCAATTTCGACTCAAATAGAATAAGAATAGATCATTTAAAAATCATTTAGAAAACAGAACACAAAACAGAACCATATAAGCACATTAGAATCATCAAAATGTACGGGTTCAAGAACATTTGAACCCGAATTCAGCAGAGATAGGATCCGAAAATTACCTTAGTAGAAATGGTCCATTTAGTAATACTGGAACTCGACAGCCAATCCCTGGCGCTGGAAGTTCGCCGGGAAATTTTCCGACCAGCGAGTTTCCGGTCAGTCTCATTTTAAAACTCAGAATCATTCCCACAACATCCAAAGTCAAAATAGAACTATAAGGGAAAATCAAACCTGTTAAAGAGGAGACAAGGGTATTTTAGGGAACGAAATCAAGCAAATTCGGAATTAGAGCTCAGAGTCGAGAATAGATAGAGAATAGGAGTAATAAGAATATCAAGGCTTCCTCCTAATTACTCCAGGATTAGAAGCCGAGCCCGTAACCGAATTTGAGACCCCCTGAAACCGTAACCCACCAATAGATCCTTCTAGAAGTCATATGACCTTATTAACAGCAAAACCCCTCTCTTAAAACGAACCAGGAAGAATTAGAGATCAATTCTCAAACGGACTGAACCCTAGATGTTTTGAAATAGCGAAATTGTGAGTATAGAGAACTAAATTGAAAAGAGGGAAGATTGAAGCCATGGCCGTGAGATAGGGTTCAAATGTTAAATAAAAAATTGAAAGAGAAGAAGAAGAGTGAATGATGAAAGGAGGCGTATGAATGAGAGGAGAAGGGATTTAGGTCTAGGTTTTGCCAAATAAAAATGTTTAAGGCCTTAAAAGTCATCCCTTTACATTAATTCTTTTTTTTTTTTTTTGTGGGGTGGACCTAAAACTTATTCATTTATTTTAGTCAATTTTATTTAGGGAACTCAATATAATTAGTATAATGTCTTGATAAGTTTAATTAGTCTTTTGACTGTCAATTAGAGGAGTTATTAATTCTGCAAAATATATCAAATTTGTCAAGGTTCAAATTATTAATTCACGTCTATGTAATATTCGTGTATATTTGTTTCAAAATTAGAAGTTTAGACATTTTTAAAAATAGTCATGTTATGGCTAGGTTACAAAAAGATTATGTAATAATCTATTTCTATTTTTCTAAAAAAAAATTAAGAAATACGTTTTGATCACGAGGGTTATGTTATAACTCAATATTACGTCTTTATCTAATGGAAATAAATAAATAACGCGCAGATAAGGTTCTTATCCAAGCAAACAGACTCAAAATCTTAACGGTATCTAATCACACCGACTAGAGATGATTAGTGGCGACTTGTCTTAAAAGAGCATAATAGCTCTTAACACATTAATTAACCAAAAAGTAGACGAGCACATGTTAAGGAAGAACTTCATGATTAGTTAAGGATGACATGTATGTACTATTCTAGCTAATAGAGTCGTGATTAGACGTCCATGTTTCTGTCCTTCTGATGAAGATAACTGAGGACTACAATACTGTTTTTCGTTGTTTAAATGATATAAGTTTTAAAACAAAGTCGGTGTTGTACGTTAAAAACTATGAGCTGCGTAAGATGGCTTTAACCTTAAGCCAACCCTAAAGATCGTTGCAGCACACATATATGATGGACAACGTTTTGCCGAAACAGCGCAGGGTGTACTGGTCGGCTGTCAAAATTAGTAACTATCACGAATGTGCGTTTGATTCCAAATTTTGTTGAAATATGCCTCGATAAGGTGTAAATGTTATGTTGCTATATTTTTTAAATGTTATGTTTGCACATGAAGACATCACATTAATGGAAGTATTTTTGTTTTCAATCCAAGTAGTGGCTTTTTAGGCAACATGAAGGCAGCGAAAGCCACAACGCAGGAAGGCAGAGACGATACCTATCTGATAATGTGATTCCAGAAATATATTCATGATCTGCAGGCTGCACACACAACCTTTCTCCTCTTCATTCCCTGCAAAGGGAAATGAAGGAACGTTGTATTTCTTTTTTAAAAAAACTAATGCGCACAACAAAAAAGAACTAACAAAGCAGTTGCAAAGGGTCTAGGTCGTGCAACACAATATTTTGTAGGAACCGAGACTTTCAAACACAACGATGCATCCTCGTGTTGTGATGTGATAACACAAAAGGGAGTGGAAACCAATAAGCAAACATTTAATTACATTTTTTTATATATGGCCAAACCCATTAGCAGCATTGTGACATTCCCACAAAACATGCATACATTAGCTAACCCGCTAGATAATAAACCCTAAAAGGCGAGAACTACTAAAATATTTGACATACTTGGACAGGCTGCATACGGCGCATTTAAAAAGTTACATTTGTAGCAGCTAACTACCTGAAAAAAAAACCAACAGCTGCTCCAAGCCAACTTCCTAAACAAAAAAACACCAACAGCTGCTCCAAGCCATAGCCGTAAGCAAGTCTTCAGTGTGTCCGTCCATTGTGTCACCTGATACATTAGAAGCACCATAAATCAGCAATGTAATGCAACGAACATGATTGGCGATAATCATTTCAAAGCACACAAAAGTACCTTTCAAATCCTAACGATCGTCATCTTCGCAAGCAGGTCCCTTAGAGCCGGCACGACCGCTGCAAGCTCGCGAATTCGTGGGGAACAAAATGACAGGTTAGGCAAAGTTAAAGTCATGTATAATCATAAACACAAACATTTAGCCACTTACATCTGGTTATGCAGTACGTCAGCAGCTTCATTATTCATAAAGAAGGTAAAAAATGTGCGTGCTGCACGCATGAATCTAGCCTTACTCTGCTAGGAATGAATGCACTTAAGCTTCTAATCAACCAACTCAGTATGAAGCTTAGCATTTTGGCGGTGCAGCTGCTCGAGCCTCCTCCTTATGTTCCTCAGATCCTGGTAGCATTCAAACTGTTGGGCACAGCTCTGTTTCACTGCTTTTCCTTTGCCTTCAGTGACTTTAAATTTGAGTTTCTTCGCAGCGGGGTTTGCATTAGGAGATCCGATGTTTAGAACTTGTGTGTTTGCAACCGGCGGGAGATCAGCACTTGTTATTATCAGAGTGGCTGCTGTTGCTAGATTTTGCCCGAGCTCAGGATACCCGATTGAAGTGCCACATGGAATCTACTCAGCAACACAAAATTCAACCAAGCTTTCAGGGTTCTGGACACCATCCAAAAGAGGGGAAACTTGGGTGATATGCAAAGGGGATGGTTCGGTCGCAGCTCCTTTAAGCTCATCCAATTCTCTGTGGTTCCCATCGACTATGATAAAGCAGTAAGCTTGTTTCAAATGTTGAACAACAGCTGCAGCCGCAAGGTGTTTGGCGCTTGAGGGACCATCGGGGCTGCTAGAACAAAAAAGGCGAAGCTTTGTGCGGTCCTTGCAGAAGTACACAGATGTTGTGCAAAGTTCGATGTTAGAAGCCTCATCCTTTGTCTCATGGTACTCTACCTCCGGCAAATCCAAATTTCTTAAAATCATAGGGAGGTAATCAGCAACTGGAAACAGAAGGGTAAACATTGTCTGCAAAATGACAAAATAAAGTTAGTTAAATGAGCAACATTAAATGAAAACCCAATCATCCATAAATGGCACTTCACATGTACAGAAAAATCAATAAATAAGATTGTGAAGCACCATAAATAGAGTTTTACATGTACAACAAAGAAAAGCATTAAATGTAAAATAGGATCCCATAAATAGAAGTTCACATGTACAATGATAAGCATTTAAGGGAACTTGATGGTTTACCTTTTCTGGAAAACTATTGGGTGATAAATTTTGTTTTTTTTTACTTTGGCTGAGCATGGTAGGTGTGTTATTTATGGTTACAAATGTAGAAGAAAATTGTTGGTACCTTTGCACTGTTTATGCCTAGTAGCTGGCAGACCGAAACCATGGTAAGGTTAATTAATTTAACACATGTTAGTGAGATGGCCTGACCCAAACCATACTAAGGTTAATTAATTTAACACATGTTAGTGTGAGATGGCCTTGATGGCTATTGTAATTTCAGTGGGCATAATTAATTGAGGGTTAAAAGTGGAAATAACTTTAACTCAAAAGTACTAAGTGAGTAAAAAAATATTTAATGTCACTAATCAAATGCATGGCAACATTTATTAGGGAAGGTAATGGGTGATCAGGTACTCTTATTTTAAACTAAAAAAATGAAAAGTAAATTAGTGGCAGTAAGTAATTGATGCAAGATGGTTAGTGATTTGACATGTTCATTAAATGTTTAGGCCATGTTAAGTCTATACCTAGAGGGCCCACATCCTAGGGGAATAATTCAAATATATTGATCAAGTAAGTGAAGGTATTTTTGTGCAAGGAATGTAGGAAGTGGTTGATGCATGGGGAAGCGTGACAAACACTGTTAAAAAAATTGATGCCTACATTCACCCAAAAAACACACTATCTTCAAAATATCCCTAAAAGTTATTAGTTACCAAATTACTATACAATGAAGTAATTAGGAACTCTGGTTAGCAGTCTAAGAAGTTAACTAATAATTTTTTTCGAAGCCTTTTGCCTAAACAGCCTACTAAGCTAACAATGCCAAGGTTTCGGTCTATCTGTATTTTCAAAACAATTCCACAAGATGACGTGTAAAAGAAAACCACATAAACATTAAACTACCACAGCAAAAGACTCGCTTTACGTCCAAATCTTAATCGTTTCAATTTGGATGCCTAGAGTGCAATCTACTGCTTAATTTATATAGAGGACAACGCGGTAGTAAGGCATTTGGTGTGTCAATTATGACAATATTGTTAAACAATTGTCGTTTTTTTTTCATGCGTTCAGGAGGCCTATGTTTTTGGAAGGCATTTTTTGAATGGTAACTACTTTCCAATATTCATGCATTCAGGAGGCCTATGACAATAATGTATTTCTATTCATACTATCACAGGGCGGAAATGCAATCGAACTGCCCGTTAACAACAATTTCCTTACTCTCAACCCCCGTTGCTTTGTTTAAAAAGTAAAAGCATTTTAAGAAAAGTTGTGTACCTTTGTAGCATTAGAGAATGAGCTAGATGTTTTTTGGGTTTTGTCCTGATGATATTTTTTTCCCATACTCTGAAACATGTAGGCTGCATTCCCGGCGCGTGGTCGTTCAGAAACAGAAACTTGTTCATATTTCGCTCGGTGTTCTACCAAGCCTTCATAGCCTGAATTCCTGGGTCGAAATTGTAGAGGTTATAACTGTCGTTTTGGGGGAGAACATAAGCACGTGAATAAAAAAATAGCACTACTGAGTACATTAACCCTTGGCAGCAACTGCGTGTGTAATGACATCTAACAGGAAACAAACTCATCCTTTAAGTCACTCCTCAAACAATCATAAATAAGACCACAAATTCAACGGCAGACAAATTTCGATATGAAGTCCACGCCAAAAAGGGATTGCTTTAGGTCGCATTTCATATAAATTCCACGCAAAAAAGTTAATTGCTCAAATAATTGCATGATGAAGGTGAATGTTTAACTTGCACAGCTTAAACTAATAAACCTCCTTTTAGGTTGTTACAAATAAGACCACCCTTACCCACTTGAGCGACAACCTGTTATAACAAACCCACTATGTATAAGCTCAGGTGAGTAGAGGGAAATAGAAATCACCGAAATAGACAAAAAACATGCAAGGATATGAACCATTAGATCCTGAACCATCACTGGCAGGTCCATTCGTAAACATGCAGATATCACTTTGTCCCTCTAACATGGCTAAAAATATTAACAACTAACAGACGTGAGTGTGAGACATCAACAGAGCTTGTACTCTTAAATATCATATATTAGTTAGACTAATTGGCCGTGGAACTATCTTGAAGACACGATGCAAACCAAAGGTGTTTAACTTGCCTGTGTCGCGGAAAAAGGCTGAGGAAACATTGATTCAGCGTGTGGGAGAGTGAAATGCAGGCCCTATTAGAAATGTCGTGCACAACTTAGGCGGGCACACGAATGAAGGACAAACACTACAGGTGTACCGTCACAGTTGGTAGGCTCGGATTAACTGCGAAGGCAGATTCCTGGCAAGTTACTGCAAAGATTAGAGGGCCACGGATTATAGTAACATGTAAAAAAAACTTCATTAATCAGGCGCAAGAAAAAGTAATTAATAAGGTCCCACACATTTAAATTTCAGATGCAGAGTTGGATGTCATGGAAATTAAAATTCGGTAACATTAAGCACGGATAGTATACTAATGTGAGATAACATGTAAGCAATCCCAAATCAGAGTCACAAAAACAAACATTAGGGCGTGAGCCATCAATAGAAGGAAAAATTAAAAACATGCCGATATTAATTTCTCCCTTTTTCATGGTTAAAAGCCAGGAACAACTAAAAGATGCAAGGAAATTATAATAGAATGTGCATGATAATACCAATCAATACATACTAAAATTGAGTTCAAAAAAATGTGAAATAATCTAATAGAAACGAAAAATGTTGTTGATATTTCAAATAATATTTTCAATTAAATTAGCATTGATATCACTAGAGCAACATAGTCACCATAAATTTTTGAACTCATAATCCAATCCCAAATAGCAATACCAAAATGGTTATGTGCTTAAAGGTGTTTGACATTTTAACTTCAAATGGCAGTGTTTTCTATTATGGAAATCAGCATGGAGTCTAACAAATATCGGACAATTCATAATTTGACCGGACATTGAATATATTGACGCAAGTATTTCAACAGCCACTGACCGAAAATAGATGTTTACCTTTCTTGTGTTTGTGACGAAGCTTGAAGAAATGATTGAGACCACTAAAAATCCATATACCATTTCGCGCGGTAATTTGCTTTTAAAAAAAACAGCAAATTGAAAATCTGAGTTAACTTAAACTACATAAGGGTAAATCTGGGTACACACTGAATGAAAGGTACATGTTTACCTCTCTTTGTGTCGCGACGAAACCGTGATGAATAATGGAGTAAGCTTCTGTGCTACTAATTCCATTTCCCATTCATACATCACTTTACCGAGACAAACGTCAGCCACATTCGCATCACTGAACATCCAGGCACGACTTCCTGCGCTATTCTGATGTTATAGAAACAGAGACCAAATTAAGAGCGGGAAAATAAAAGGTGATCGTAAAAATGAACAGTTCTAGTTCAAATGAAGCACTGGTAAAATGAATAACAGTAAGCACGGATAGTATAATAATGTGATAAATAACACACCGTACACTAACACGAAAATCATAAGATTTATGAAAAACTATTCAGAACATAGAACTATGCATAACTAACATAGTGTAAACATATATATTTAAAGAAATTAGTTCAACAATAACTTTTTTGAAGAAGCCCGAATGAAATAGAAATGTGCACGAAAGCAACTTTAGATATTACAAAGCAAATCTAGGAAATTGCCTAAAAATGAGGCACGAACTACGGAGCAATTGGCCAATGCAATACTTTAGACAAGAGTTGAGTGAAACATGACTATGGTTGTCTGGATACAGATGCCACTTGGAACAAAACGAACATTAAAAAATAATGTCTATAAACACTCGAACTTGTGCAAATAACCTAGTCCAAAAGAAATTGCTATTTTTTAAACATAACATTGAAGTTGTTTGTAATTTGAACCCAATCAATAAACATCCCTATCATAATCTCAATCCAGGTCAAAGGGTAAATATGAGGAATGAGATCAGAAAGCAGAATACATACCGCTAAAGCGAGTGAAACACACATCAACACAATGAATTTGCGATCTACATGCATGGATGATGGAAAACAACCACAAAAAAGCAGATGCCCAACAGGGTCACGCTATTATGTGAAATAGCACCATAACACCATGCCGTCTTACAATTCGAGGCCTCGAACCCTGTCAAAATGCAAACCTAACTCAGCACCGTTATACATACATACAGGAAACAATGAATTTCTAAACAAATTTGAAATGTACATGAACGTAGAACGATTTCTGGGAAAACGATTAGTAGAGGGAACAAAAAGACTGTTAATGTAGAAGTTAATTAAGTCAAATGATCTTGGAAAAGATTCAGACAACAACCTACACAAACTTATGGACCTGTTTGATCAAATACAGTACCTTGTTTGTAAAAGATGAAAGATGCATTGGAAGAGCTATAAACAAAGAAATGGGAAAAATCAGAAGCAAAATCAACGCACACCAACATATGAAAAAGCAACAACATACATGACGGTGGATCTAAATAAGCAAAAGTTAAAGTATACAGAGAAAAACAAACCACAAATACCAAAAGGCAGATTGATAACATTGAACGACAGTGGATCCATTATTGTAAGCGAAGAAATAGGAAATTAATTCATCATGAATTTTAAAGAGAACAAACTAATTTCCAACATAAACACTTACGCGTACCTGTGGCTGTCCGATCTGAAAGAAATCGTGGGGCCTGGCGTAGAACAATTTCTAGGAAAACGATGTGCACCGGTTACAGAAGATGGCAACCTGAGCGGCGCGAGGTTTGGGCAGCGCATATCACCGATTGAAGGTCTTGTAACATGCAATTCGTCCGACGGGAATCCCAGATGTGTAGGACGGTGAAGCGGCGAGGGAAATTGGAAGACAATGGAAGGATGATGGCGTTTCTGAAGCCCTAGGGAGTGTGAAATTACCGTAGTGACCGCACCTGACAGCGTCGTTTTGTTTTGGGGGGCACGTGTACGAAAGCATGTGGAGGAGTTGAGTAGAAGTCGAAAACACCCATGAGCACATGGTAGAACTTGTTGCATTGGATCTTACAGCCCTGCAGCACACGTGAGTTAAGCATGTGTTGGTGGAAAAGACTAAAGAGGGTCCAAAACTGACGGAAATGCCCCTGAAGGAAAAAAAGATAAGGAAGAGAGGAGGGACAAAATTAGAAAATTGAGGGTTTTTTTCTCAATTTTACTATTTGGGTTCTCCCTCTTTAAGGTTTTAAGATAATTAATTAATATTACAAGTTCAATTTTTAGTATCAAATTAATATGATTACATGTATATATATAATAATACAAAACATCAACTAAATTTTAACATATAACATGTAATATTATAATAAATTTCGAAACAAAATACATAACTAATTAATATCACGACGCAGTATTGTTAGCAATTTTCTCCAACGCATCAAAACATTATGCATTTTCAAAATTTAGAATTATCATATCACTTAATACCAAAGTTTCAAAGAAAAAACAAGCTACACTATGTACTGATATTTCTTACAAGATAGTCCGCCACAACATCTTGAATCTCATTGATTTCTTCCTCTAAGTAGGCTGTCGTACTTCCATTAAACTCCTGCAAATTAAAAAAACCCGGATATACCATTAGTATTCAACCTAATTATGAGATTAACTAAATTAAATATATCAAAATTACCTTTGATAGGTTCATGCCACTGTGGTAGTTGTGTATTATCTCAAACATATAACGCATCACAAAATAACCGCACTCAGTTCCTCCTACTTGTTGAGGGCACTACATGTTTATAGTTATAAAATGAATTAAAATCAAAGTAAATTATTAGAGTATGAAAAACTATAAGTAAAATAGTTGAGATATCATACCTTCTCATTATTCCAACTTAATGACTGTGACGGTCTCAAACGTCCTTTACCTATCTGATAAGCTTTAAAAGTCCTACATGCACAAAACAATAAGTAGAAACAATATTAAGATACATATATACATATAGTCTAAAATAAGTAACTAAGTTTGCATGTCTTACGTATTCAAGTGAGCCTTAATATCATGTTTACGATTTCCAGTATTGATAGGATCAAATACGTGCACGCAACGTTTTTGTAGACAAATAACCATAAGCACCCAATGATACCTGCATTTAATAAAAATGATAACCAACTTATTATTGCAAAACCATTAACTTAAAATAAAAGAAAACTGAAATTTAATTACTTTTGAATGTATAGACAGAAGATGAATTTCTTGGAGCTTTGTTGTCCTATTGCATAAGACATGTATTTCTCAACAGCTTTAGGATCATTAGCTAGTGAAGTATCGGAAATATGGGTTGGACAAAAGAATCCAAGGGAATTAGCAGAAAACTTCTCACCATATCGACCCATAAGACCCTTGATAACAATACTAAAAGTGAGAAAGTTACAAAGGAAATAAAAGATTAAGGGTTCAGTATGTTCCTTACAACATAAAAACTTGTATAATACTACAACTGAGCTCTTCGCAATCAAGCAGCTCAATAACATCCTCCGTCGCTAGACCAATAGATGACAATTCTTCATAACAGAATTCAGACTTTATAAATCCAATATCTATGGGCTCCTTTTCTTTGAAATTAGACAAAAGAGTCCAAAGACGAGTACACTTATCACTAAGAGATGGGATGTGTTGGTCAGGACCAAAGTGCTTTTTCGGAATTAGTACCGACTCACTTGTCATACGACCACAACTATCAGCACGATGATTACCTTGCTCCTTTGGAATCATTTCCTGACAAATAAAGTAGACATATATATATATATATGTTTGTGATAAATTTATTGTATATATTATATATTGGAAATTGTTTCGTTACGATTGAGAAGTTAGTAATTACCACATCATCCAAATTATGAAGAGAAACCAAATGTTTTGGCCACTCCACAAAACAACCGAAAGCTTCACCAACTGTTTTAATGAATTTATGCTCTGTTGGCAAAGCTTTATCTTCAAATCCCACAAATATTTGATCAACAGTCACCTTTACATGATCAGGTTTAATTGGCTGATGGTGATTCAAGTTCAATTCTGTATGAGAAGTACCTTCAGCTACATAGACTACCTTAAGATCAATCATTATTGCAAGCTTGCATCTATGTTTCCCCTACAATTCATAAGAAGACTTTGTTTTCATAAATAACATCCTGGTACTAAATAAACAAATATTCAATTGGACCACATCTATAAACAAGAAAAAGGTATAACCACATCAATAATTTTGACAATCAATCAATGAAGTAGAACAATCTATTACACTGAAATTCCAGGAAGTTTCATAAGCATAGAAAATTGACAAGGCATCACATCTTTTAGAAAGAAAATGGAATTGAGAAATAGAAAAACAAGTTTATTGAACTCTTAGAGCAAACCAATTTGTCATCCATATAAGCTTTTACTAGATTCAAGTTCTAACATAAACAAGTAGAAGATATGCATATATCATATATTCAAGTACTGAAACAGTTCACAACTGGTTGAAACATCAAAACTAGAAAAATGCAAATAAAGTCTGTTACACAACTGAAACTTCAGTTCTGAAACAGTGCAGTATAATTACCATGACTTCATCTTATGTAAACAAACAAAAACATGAATGTTACCTTTAGGTTGATAAAAGGATCGATGCCTCCCGATTGACAACTACTATTATGCTGAAATATTGGAGGAGTAACTTGTGTGGCTGGTTCTTCGATTCGTTGGTAACCTTCCTCTCTTAATTTAGCAAGAAGATCAATCATAATTTCATCCTTAAGTTCCGCCCGAAGTTTGTTTTTAAGTTCCTCCCTCAGCTCATTAATATCGACTGGAGGGTCAACGTTACCAAATTGCCGAGTGCAAGGCCCCCAATAAGCCTTATGTCCTGAATCCCCACCTACTCCTCTTACATGGCCTCGATGCTCTTTAGTTCCAAGAACACGACCGAAGATATCATCTGACCTCGTCGGCACAAATTCTCCATCATTAGCTTTTTGTTTCCATGCACCCTATTTTCAATGTAAGTACACTTAAAATTAGTAAACATGCTTGCTATTATCTCATACACCAATACAATTAACTGCTTACTATTGCATTGGCTACTTTCCGCGTTTCCGAGTTCGGCACAATAAGATTTCCTTCCTCATCTAGTTTTGATCTTGCAAGGAGCCAAGTTTCGGACCTGTCCGGAGAACCATCCACCACTCCAGAAGTCGAACTTGAAACTCCACTCAAAGATGTGTTGCTATACCTCCCTTCCTTTTTCCACTGTTCTTCTTTTTGTGCATATGATTGTTGGCCCAAACGATGATTGTGGACATTATGCGCCCGACATTCCTTTGCTCTTTTACTTGCTAACTAATTATTCAAAACAGAAAACAATGACTCAATCTTATCAACAGTAACTGATAAAAACATTATGTTGTTAAGAGAAATAATACCACAGCTTTTTCTGATGATCTTATCTTCACGAACTCATTCCAAATATCTTTAGATATAAAAGCCTTGTAAACAACATATGTCGGTTTTCTGGGTGTTTTATCAATATAGTTCTCCTTCAATCTAGATTTGAACTTCCTCCATTTAGAATCACACTCTTTTAAGACCTTTTTCTTCAAACGAGAGTCATTGTTGATGTTGAACTCTCGCTAAAAATAACAAGAATCCAAGTGAAAACCCCTGGATTTCAAAAGATGCTTTGGCTTGTTGCACATAATTTTCTAGATCCAAAGACTATTTCAAAGATACATGTACTATGACAATTGATTAAAGTAATAAAAATCCAGTAAAAGCAGTAAACTCGAATCCAAATGCAATCATAACTTAGAAACTGTTTTTCGACAAACCAAATGAAAAAATATAAGAGAATGAACTTAGAAACTGAATCTCGACAATCCAAACACTTACCTGAGCATCTAGCCATAAGCTTTCCTTTATTCCTTGGGGGACGTGATCCCAATGTTCAATTAATATTGAGACCTTTGTCCGAGCTATAAGCCCTAAGTACTTTACAAATGGGTTAACTTCGTCGCCAACAGCTCGAATCTTCTTGTCAAATGCAATTTTCCTCACAACTCCGGGCTTGGATTCCAATCCTTTAGCTGAACCTCATCCTCCCGTCTTCGGGGTTCCAGAAATTGGCTCACTATGTTGCGAACCGCGGGCCTCACCACTTTGTGACATACTGCACTTGAAAAGAACCCACAATTAGTAACATAATAACTATAATGTTTAATAAACAACACGTTAGATGAAAAAAGTTACATGTAAACAAAGTTATTAAGTTCAATAAACAACAGATTGCTTCACTAGACTACCTATGTATTAAGTCTCAATCCAATGGCACAAAAACTCCTTCATTATGATTTGGAATACCATCTAAGATTTTAGGGATATCGAATGGGCAAGGTGGAGTCTCGTTGAATTGCTCATCGTACTCTTGTTCATCAACAACGTCATCAATGCCAAGTATCCGCCTTTTGCCTTCAAGCACCACGGACAATTGGTCATTCGAAGGATCAACCATGTAAAATATTTGCTTGGCTTGTGATGCCATTATGAACGGTTCATCTTGATGCCCCAATTTGTTGAAGTTTACTAAAGTCAAGAACCCATGATCATCGTGTTCGACACCCCGGCGACCATCAAACAAGGCGATCTTGAGACCGACGTAACTAAGTTCATATATTTCTTCAATAACCCCATAGTATGACTTCTTCTTATCTACTAATGTCTTGTCCTTGGAACTAGCATGTTCTTGTGAAAATGCTACCACCATAACACCGTTGTTTTGCATTGTTGACTTTTCATCTTGACGCTTTGTATAAAATGAATAACCGTTGATGTCGTACCCTTCGTATGAGGTGATATGAACATCACAACCATATGCCAACCACCTCAACGTTTCTGATACATTATTAGGGCTGATTGATAACTGAGACATCACTGTTTTCTTGAACCAGTTTAAGAATAAGTCATTGTGCAAATTTAGCAAGGCATGACTAGATGTTGAAGGATATTCTACTCGAAGGAATGCCAAATGTTGTTCCACGTATGGATGAACTTCAACAAGATTTTGTAAAACAAATAGCTCTTCCGCTCTCATAAAGTCGCCATCAATTTGCATCACTTTGCGTCCAATAGTACCTTTACCTTGAAGTCTGCCTTCATGTCGAGATTGTGGCACTCCAATTTCATTTGCACCTTCTAAATACTGAGCACACCATGATGCCACCTCCTCATTAACTGTTTTTTGCACAATACTAGCTTCAGGTTTGGCTAAGTTCATCACTCTCCCTTTTAAGACACCCATTTCTCTTTCAAATGGATACATGTAGCTCAGACACACTGGGCTGCACAATTTAATTTCACGTACCAAATGAACCATTAAATGAGGCATCACGTCAAAAAAAGATGGTGGAAAGTACATTTTAAGTGCACACATTGTTTGAACTATATCAGTCTGCATCTCATCTAATCTTGATAGATCGATCACCTTGCTACATATAGTACGAAAAAAGATACACACTCAGGTAATAGCATACCTCACCTGTTCCGGTAGTATTCCTCGAATGGCAACGGGCAACAATTGTTGCATTAAGACATGACAATCATGAGATTTCATTCCAATTAATTTCAACTCCTTTAATGATACAATTGAACGGAAATTCGAAGAGTATCCGGATGGCACCTTTACACCATGCAAAGACTCACACAAGCGTTTTTTCTCTTCCTTAGACAAAGTGAAACAAGCTGGAGGAAGAAAGCAGCGTTTCCCTCTTTCTTGCGGTGCCAACTCAGGTTGACCCATTTCTTTCATGTCCAATCTAGCATTTTTCCCATCCTTCGTTTTTCCAGGAATGTTTAAAAGTGTCCCAACTATAGCATCACATACATTTTTCTCTACATGCATCACATTTATGCAATGTGGAACTTCCAAATCTGTCCAATATGGGAGTTGCCAAAAGATTGCCCGTTTCTTATACCCGCCAACTGATTTGCTTTTGTATGGCTTGCCAAACTTAATCTCAATGTCTTTTACCAGTTCATATATTTCACTGGCGCGTAAGGGCAGACGGGCTACTTTCTTCTATACTTTCCCATTGAAACCTTTCCGCTTTTTCCGCAAAGGATGGTCTTTAACGAGAAACGTACGGTATTTCAAGTATACATGTTTCTGAGAATATTGTAGACGCACTACTTCCATATCATCCGTGCAAATTGGGCATGCCTCTTTTCACTTCACAACGTATCCTGACCAGTTTCCATAAGCCGGGAAGTCGTTGATAGTACAAAGAATCATTGCACGTAAGGTGAAATCTGTTCTACTATAAGCATCATACACCATCACACCTTCATCCCACAACAATTTTAGATCTTCAATGAGCGGAGCCAGGTACACATTTATGTCGTTTCCAGGTTATTTAGGCCCAGAGATGAGAAGCGACAGCATGATGTATCGTCTTTTCATGCACAACCAAGGAGGCAAATTGTATATGTTGAACAAAACAGGCCAAGTGTTGTATTGTGTACTAAGCATACCAAAAGGATTCATCCCATCAGTACACAAACCGAGCCGAAGATTTCGAACGTCCTCACTAAAGGTCTCGTACTTCCGATTAGTGTTTCTCCATTGTACTGAATAGGAAGGATGCCTCAAATACCCATCATCTTTCGTCCCATCTGCATGCCACCTAAACAATTCTGCAGTTTTTGCATCAGCAAATAGACGCTTAAATCTCGGTATAATTGGAAGAAAACATAGTACCTTACCCGAAATCCCTTTCTTTCTTGGATTCTCATCACTCTCCTTTCTCTTGTAACGAGACAATTTGCACCTTGGACATTGATGCAAATCTGCATACTCCTTTCAATACAACACACAATCATTTAGACATGCGTGTATCTTCTCATACTCCATGCCCATTGGGCACATAAGTTTCTTTGCCTCGTAGGTAGAAATTGGAAGTTCATTTCCTTCTGGAAGCATTTCTCCCAAAGTTTGCAGTAGCTGTGTAAAACTCTTGTCCGTCCAACCATGGCTCGCCTTTAAGTTTAGTTTGAGAACAGCCGAGAGTTTAGAAAAGCGTGTGCAGCCTTCATATAACGGTTTATCCGCAGCTCTCAATATTCTTTCATAGACATGCGGACGCTCTGCAAAATGATCCCCCACACCGTGCAACATCTCGCCAATCTTATCCGTGTTGAATCCAATATCTTCGTCGACTTCAGTATCATTATATGTCTCATCACGACGAACAGTATCAACCTTTTCACTAACGGACTTAGTCGAACCTTTCGCACTATCATGCTTCTCACCATGAAATGTCCACCTTGTGTAGTTAGGATTAAACCCCCGACAAACTAAGTGATACTTAATATCCTTTATGTCTTCGTACCCCCTCGAGTTATTACAATCACGACAAGGACAAAGGATTGTACTGCGTTTTTGCTCCAATTGGTGTTTAAGAGCTACATCACAGAACTCCTTAACCCCTTGTAGATATTCAGCATTTGTTTGGATGCCATACATCCAATTTTGATCCATTTTTAACCACTAAAACACATCAAACACATGATCAACCAAAAAATCAGAGCTATTACAAAGAGCAAAGAAAGACAGAGAGATAAAAAAGTCTACCAACTTTCAAGCAGAAAAGTCTAGTTAATTGGCACTCTAAGATAATCAGTGTTATGTTAGAACCTATTTAATATTATTTTATTATTATAAATTTGTGTCATTTCTCAAATACATGTAATAAGCTAACAACACTTCTATCTGTATCTTTTAAAAATCAACTAAAAACTAAAGTCAACATTGCACAAACACAAACCAGAGTCTACCAAGCAACATATTACTTTATGGCATAGAACTGATCATATTGAAATATTAATTTACAACATAAAAAGTCAGTTGCAAACTTTTGTTGGATATGAGTATTTCACTTCAGTATTTCTCGATGATCTTTTGTAGTTCTAGATATCTCGTACGCTTTAGCCGACAATCCTCTTCCACGATCAGCCCAAAGCCTATAAGCATAAAACATAGATATAATTTCTAAGCACAAACCATCTATTATTAGGATACTAACTGTTAATCAAACTGAAACTTCATCAAATTTTCATTTAACTTTCCATGTCATAATGCGCTCCCCAAATTCATTCAATTATTAGCACGACCTTCATTCACTTGTAGAAATCTTAAATTTAATCAAATTAGTTTAGTATTACAACCTTTAGTTGGAGCAGAAAACAACTGTCGTAAAATTGAATTAAAAATAGCCTTAATAATCTATACATGTGCAAATTTCACATATTCATAAACTTGGATAAGCTGGAACAACATAACTTATATGAACAAAACCCAGCAAGGGAGCTAGTAGATGAACCAAACCCAGACTCCTACAAAGAGTTGAGTTTCAGAGACTTTCTCGATTTTATTTCAGGTAATGATATACGACAAGCAAGGTTGATCAACACACTGAAAAGAGAACCATGAGAAGAAGGTTGAGAAAAGTTATTAAGGTTATCTATCGTTTTTCAATATATTATATAGTTTGTCAATTTTCTTCGAGCATGCTTGGACTAAAATATAACTCACTACATGCACTTAGAAGACTTGGACTGAATAAATCTACTTTTTTCTTCTTCTTTTTCAACTCTGCCAAAATGGCTGTTGTTTATGAGTTAGAAATATAAAATAAAAGTACAATGATGCTTCCTCTATCCGATTCTTTTATACCAGCAATTACATTTTAGAGTTAGCATAGCAGTATAAAGCAAGCATATTATATCCTAAACCATAACAGAAAGAATAACTAATGGTAATTTGCTCATGTTGTCCAAAAAAACTAGTTAACTGATTTTCCAACATTCAGTAACTTCTCTATTCTACTTAATAGCTCAAATTAAACTCGGTGTTTCACATATTCACCTCAAAAATTAACTCCGAGTTTCATATAGAAAATGCACAAATTCACTACTTAGATATGTAATTAAGTTTCTCTTAAACAACAGGATATCATCTTCATAACTTAAAGTTCCTTTACGTCATCAGGATATCGTCTTCATAACTTCGCAATTGTATCTTTATATGGAATGGTGTATCAATCAAATACACTAAACATTAGTGCATTACCTTCTTTAATTACCCACAAACACACATGGGTCTATTCATTAAAGCTAAGAATTCACCTCAACTGACCTCAAAATGGAAGCTAAGGAAAATTCGGCACCGGAAACCGACGACGAGAATAGAGGGAGATGCGTACAAAGAGCTGACTATTGAGGGAGAACGACCGAGATTGGGGATTTTAGGGATTGGCACTCAGAATAACTAATTAGGAGGATTTTATGGATTTGGGGTTGTAGCAATTTAAGGGTTTTAGGAATTTGGGATTCTAATTTGAGATTGATTGAAAAGAAAATCTTTATCCCTGATCTTCGAACTTTCTCTCTACTTTAAGTTCGTCTGGCAAAGCAGTCTCGGATTCGGATAGAAAAGAATCTAACTTCGAAGGTTAATGTTGCCTCAATGTTGAATAATTAGTATATTTGAATACGAATAAGCTGAGAATGAATTTTGGGGTTTGGTAAGCAGATAAAGAGAAGCTCGCTAGGAATTTTGGGGATTGGGGGTTTTAGGAATTTGAGATTCTAATTTGTCTCTTCCTTTTTAATATTTTATTAGGAGAACTATAAAAAATATATATCTTTATTAAGAGGTAATAACCACTTTAGACTTGTGAAATGAAGGTTGAAAAGAAGTGGTTATATTACTAAGTTATTATTGTGAAATTAAAATTCAAAAATAAATAATTAATAGTTAAATGGTAGTAGAGACGCGTGTATAACACAATGGTCACTATTGCAGTGAATTAATTAGTCGGGACGCGTGTCTTATTACGAGTCACTTTTGTTAGGTATCAGTAGTGACACGTTTTCTTATATGAGTCGCCACAGTTGTTTTATTAGCGACACCCCTATGGCACGTGTCACTAGAGACATTGTAATAACGACATATATTGGGCACGTGTCGCCACTTGCCTTAAATTCTTCCGAATTGTGACAGATTTTATGTTGAGTATGTCACATTTGGGTTTGTTGTAGCGACACACATCATAAAACATGTCGCCACTGCTACTCTCTGTGGCCATTTGCGACATATTCTACAAAATGTGTCACTAGTAAGGCGTCACTAAAAGCCATTTATGTACTAGTAATTATGTCGTCTGTTTCATTTCATAAAGAAACTCAATCTCGTGAGATAAAATCATGGCGTCACAAATATCGCCCCCTTAAGTCAAAACGGGTGTCATACAAAGTCGCAGGTACCAAATCACAAACGACGCTTTAATGATTTCATGTAGGATAAGGTCATGTCGGAGTAACGGATTAATATGTTGGACCAAACATACAACATCTTGTGCTCCTCCCGAAAAGGAGTTTAGGGTTCCTCTTGAGTCTAAGGGCACACCGCCCCGCGAGTCCACGCAGGTCAATATCGCGTTGGACCAATAAAAAAAAGAAAAAAAAAGAAAAAAAATAATAATAAAAAAAGAAATAAAAATAAAAATTCACATAGACCACAATGAAAAAACCCCCAAGTAGGTTAAGTATAGTGTCACATGTCAAATCACGTCAGATCATTACTCCATTTGTAAGGATATGACCTGTTAGATCAAACATACAGTGTCGTCATTTTGTTATGTGAAGAACGTCGTCCCGGCGTTTACTTCAATTCAAGAAGAAGCTTAGTCTATCTTCACGTAACAAAATTTTGCCGCTCCAATGGTCAATCCCTTAAGCCAAACAAATATTAAGAATATTTGTGTTAGGTCCAGTTGTGTCAAACAGTCATGTCGTTTGTAGGGTCTAACGAACAGACCAATGATGTCGCTCGCTTTGTCATGTGAAATACGTCATCACGGCGTCTATTTCGGTTCGAGAAGAAACTTATTATATTTCACATGACAGAGTTCTACGACCCCAAAGGTCAATTCCTTAAAACAAACAAATGTCATCTTGAGACAATGCTAAAACTTCATAAGACCTAAAAGGACATAACGTTATGATACCTGTCCATATGCATGAAATACGGCGTAACACCGTCTGTTCCACATCGCAGGGAACACTTTAATTATTGCATGTAAAATGGGGGCTATACCATCGTAACGATATGACCTGTTAGATCAAACATACACTGTCTTCTGCTCCTCCGAAGGGAGTTTTGAGTTTTTGAAGTGAAAAGGGATGTTGGAATGATTGTCTGAACCAAAGTAAGGGCACGATGTCCCGTGAGTCTACATGGTTCATTATCATGTTGAGTCTTCTAAACCAGTGTAAGATAGCGTTGTCGCACAAGTATTCTCCATTTGAGAAATAATCGACGTATCCTTTAGCATAAGAGTCAAACCCTACTCATATACCTAGTATATGCCCCCTAGTCTTTATGTGAAAATAGGGTCTGGCTTGCCTTCATGTATTAATACACAAACAGTCCAACACCGGGGCACTTAAAATCTACACGTGTACGTTTGTCGTCTCTGATATAGTCAAGAGTTGTGATTATTGTCTGGGTATATAGTCATCAGTCTAGGATCCAAGGTGTGGTGTGCATCCATTTCATACACATGTCAAGCATTACTTGTACGAATTAGCGTATATCGTCAAACCACGCATAAGATACATGTGATAAGCTAAAAATGGGAGTTGTGGCACAACCGTCATCTTACCTAAACGTGTCACACACACACACACGCGCACGATGTCCAAAGCATAAATGCATATGTCCTCTTACCTACTAGGTTTGTTTCCTTCGGGTGTGTCTACCCTTAGAGTGTCATACGCTAGGTCACTTGTTTCGAGCCATCCTACGTAATAGGGTCTTCATGCATGCACATTGTCACGTGTCTTAGGCATGCATACACGTCGGTACTAGAACAGAGGAAATAGGAAAATGACAAACGAGGTACCATAAATCCCATAAGTATAATCCGTCTAGATGTCATAGGCACACTTAGGTTAGGGCACACACACTAGTTGTCCAAACGTCA
This sequence comes from Euphorbia peplus, assembly GCA_028411795.1. Classification (NCBI taxonomy): domain Eukaryota; kingdom Viridiplantae; phylum Streptophyta; class Magnoliopsida; order Malpighiales; family Euphorbiaceae; genus Euphorbia; species Euphorbia peplus. The sequence continues at coordinate 13,950,102 of CP110838.1, read as the reverse complement.
GAAACCCCACCTATACGTGAACGCTTCCCCTTTACCCAAAACTCCCAAATTATTACCTGACCCAACCCAAAATCACAAAACCAAAACACACCAGAACCCAAGCCAACTTCCACCAGGGAGACCGTCGGATCAACCAGGAGGAATCAAAGATAGGGACAAGCCCTCAAACGAAGTATGAAACGACCAAAGGGAGTTCTCCGTGATATCCTCTCGAACCCCAACCCAAATTAAAGATGACGCAAGCCTTTACCCTTAACCTACCTCGCAAACAAACCACTCCCTACATATTATCCAACACTCCAAAAGACATTACCCCAAACTTCACCAAACTACCCCGACATCTACCACACCCCATATCACTTCAGAGCAAACAAAAGACCTTATTCGAACCCAAAAACGATTAATACCTAGTGGCTCGAAATGCTAAGAATACACCCCCAAGAGGAATCATGGAGAAACTCTAGGTCGCAAGCGTCGCATCAAGGACATCCCGGCAGACGAAGAACGGAGCAACATCGTCAGGCATCGACTAGGCTCTATCCCACTTATCCTATCCACGTGTCTACAGACATGTGCTTGGATAGAAAAAGCGTTTAGCTCACTTGTGTATACATTCAGTTGCATCCTTTAAATAGACATTAGGAAGATATAGGCATAATTAGAGCATTGTGTCTAGTATGAATATGCCCTCGACCGTAAGAGAAAGGACCACCGGTAGACGAACGGCCCCAACCAAGACATACCTCACAAGATGAAGAAATGACATAAGAAGGAGGAGTTACTGGATCAATGTAGAAGCACATCTCCTTCGGAGCCCTACAAAAGAAGAGATCTCACTCTGAGGAACTAGGACAGTGCATGAAAGATAAAATGGAACATACAAGTAGTCGAGGTGTCTCCATTTAAGATGAACCAAGGTCCGCCAGCCTTCAAAATTAGACCCATGAAGCCCTCAGAATCCCCTTTCTACACTCTGCATGCCCATGGACAAAAGGAGAAACAAAAGGAGAAGTGAGACAATCCTTCGGAGGACCCAATAGCTCGAAAATAGATCACGTCCACAAAAACTCGAAGAGAGCAACGACATTTCCATATCGAGGCTTCATGCAAAAAAAACGGATGGTATCCCGAATATAGAGGGCATGTCGCTAATCATCACGCAATGGCAAAATCCATACAGAAGGCTGTGACAGGATCTACACCAAGAGATAACCATGGAGACGCTAAGATTTCATCATGAGAATCACTTGTACACTTCCAAAGACAAGGTGGCAGCATTAGGATACGCGGTTTCGTCCCCACGAAAAAGAACGACAGTCCCACACCATAGAAGAATCCTCACTACAAGGGGCAAATCATCGTCGCAAGAAGAGAAGAGGTGGTCAACTAGGACTGATTGATAACGGGGGCACATTCATACTAGATATACATGAACCATTTATGCCTATGTTAACTAGTCTAGATACTTATGTTGGTGAATCTAAATGCATGTTTCAAAGAGTCTATCAGCTACACATATTCTAGAATAGAGAAATCAAGAACTTAGACAATAGGATATGTACACTCAGTTCAAAACACTAGCCGACTCCCCTAGGGTTTGAGAAAACAAAAAAGACCTGCTAGATCGAGAAAACTCAAAAAATAGATCTAGGCAACAATCAAGGCCAAAAGAAAGAAAGCATGCTAGGTTGAAAACCCGAAAGGGCGACTTAGGCAACAATAAAGGCAGCTCGCTAAGTTGACAACCCGTAGAGTCATCTTAGGCAATAGTTAGAGCAGTAAAAAATATCCCAACATCCTGAAACACCCCGGAAAACCTCACCCTATCCTCATCAAAGAACCTCCACAACCCTCGCTTCCATCATCCGTACCCAAACCCTTTCTCTCCTCACAAAAAATATCCCAACATCCCTTAAACACCCCGGAAAACCTCGTCTCCTTCATCTAAACCAAAACTTTCACCCACATCCTCCAAAAGAAAAACCATGAGCCTACCCTTATAAAACCACCTCACATATAACCAAAACCTTGGGGTCACCCACTGACAGGGGACATACTTCATTTAGAACCAAGAGTTGTTTAAAGTCACTCAGTCACGTGTCCACACACTCAATCATACATACCACGTGTCCTAGGTTGTCCAAATAAAACCCACAAAAATAATACCACACGAGTCATAAGATGAGGTAGCCCCCCTAGTTTGTATACAATCACATGTCCACAGGTCTAGTTGCATGCACACATTAGACACTTAGGTCATCTTGCCAAAATCCGTAAAAGATATATCACGTGAGTAGGATATCCCCTTGTGCACACACACATTGAGTTGCACACACTTTAGGTTTTAGATCGTTATAGGTTGTTATGAGTCCACCTAATAGGGCGTCCCTTCACTTACACCAGAGTCACACACATGCACACCCTATGTTTTAGATGGTCTATCTAGAGTCCTATCACGTGAGTTCATGTAGTGAAAGCATCCCTTGTCACGTGCCTATGCATCTAGTCGCATGCATTGTGTGTTATCCGGCCTAAGTTCACAGGTGTGAACCTGCATGTACCCATAAAATAGGGTATCTCCCTTGATCATTTGTAATCATGCAGCATGACCAGTAGCCATAAAAATGTTTATTTCCCATTGGCCATCTCACTTCGAGAAAGGATGTGTGTCCTTGTTTTTGCAGGGATCCCCTTAGGAGTCATGAAAGGAAGCAATAAATAGAACCTTCGTCGCACGGATATAGTCTAGGCACAAGACCGATCAGACGATGTCAACAAACCTTTCAGAACCTAGCCCGAAAGACCTTGGAAGGCATAAAAGCCTCCCTCTGCCATCCAAAAGAAGGTGTCACGAATCCCCTACAATGGAAAATCAGCCACATGTTGGAGCAATATTCAATCTTTAGAAAGCAAAGGAACGTCGTGGCCTCGCCTAAGAGATCATCAGATAGGGCATTACTCGATCAAACAGAAAATACAGCACAGAGCCAAGGTAAGAACGTTGCTACCCAGATAAGACTGGTAGGACAAAGTGCCCAACGTCATCAAGAGTTGGTAGGCGAAAGGACAACACACAGGTAAGTCTTCTAACCCACTTTCAAAAACACAAATGCACACCCGAAGTGTTACTCGTTTCGCTTCCTTAGGACTGCCCAATGGATCTTACAAGTTGATGTAATTGTCATACGCAATCCCAAGGAAGCGATGGGTAAACTGTAAGCACTGGTTTTCGAACCCGATGATGAAAGCAATTTTCGAGCTCCTCGTTGCGCCGGTCGCTCAAGAACTAGTATTCGCTGAAGAATGGATGACCTCTTAGAGTGATAGACTTCTCCCCGAATTTCGGGCACACGAGATTGACACCTTCAATCTCGTAAAAAGGATCTCCCCGCACCTCAGGTACACAAGATTGATCTTGTAAACAAGGAACCCCCCCGGACTCCGGGCACACAAGATTGGCACCTTCAATCTTGTAAAAAGGATCTCCCCGCACTCTGGGTACAAGAGTTTGGCACCTTCAAACTTGTAAAAAGTCACCTCCCCGTACTCCGGGAACACGAGTTTGACACCTTCAAACTCATAAAAAGTCCTCCCCCTTCCAAAGAGTATACGGTCTCCCCTCTCTCTTCTAGAGACCGTACGGTCTCCTTAACTTGAACCGTACGGTCTCCCTTATTGAGACCGTACGGTCTACCCACATGGCCAAACGGACCTTATCGTTATCTGCCACGTGTCGCTAAGCGATAGTGGACTTTTGTCGGGCCTTTGTTAAGGCCCGTCTGAGATTCAAATTGAATCTCAGACGGGATATCTAGAGACCGCACGGTCCCCTTAGGCAAGACCGTACGGTCTCCATTTGGAGACCGTACGGGCTCCCCTTGCCTTATAAAAGGAGGCTGGATTTCTCATAATTTCCATCATCAAAACACTTTCATTCTCCTCTCTCTAGCTCGTTTTAAGCGATTTCTGACCCGATATAAGTTGCCTAAAGTTGCCTCTGATACGAGAATCGCTTAACTCTGAGTCTTGAGAACCCTCTCTTCCTCCATAAAACTCTCGTCCCCCAAAGGTCCTCACGACCACCAAAATCGGACGATTCCCTCGGAATCCTCCCAAAAATAGTGACTAGGAGTACGTCATCGGCGCCTCTCCGACCCCGAAGTTCTTCCCTAAAGGTCTCCGTTCCCGACGAGTACTAGTTTGCGAGCACACCACTGGCACGCGACGAGGGTAATCTTCTGAGGGTTTTTTACCGTGTCACCCGGCGGTTTTTCGTATCGCATTTACTTTATTTATATGCTTTTTGTGTGATAATAATAAAACTCAAGATAATAATGAGCTAGGTTGCATTAACGATCCTCTAGGGCCTGGAATGTCGGAATTAATAAGTTGTATCCACGAATGTAAATAAGAATCTCTGGTTTTCAAAACAATCGGTATTTATACCGGTTCGTACATTTTCCCGGTCGGCCAGGTGGCGACTCTAGTCAAAGAAGGCTAAAGCCGCTATGAGCGTCCACTTTCGCTCACAATAACTGTCATCAATTAACTTGACTATTATTCTTTCTCCTCTGGTATGTGACACGGCAAGATATGATCTTCTGCAGTCGTTGCTATTTTGTGTTAAAGGGACCATTGACTGTTAACATTTTGTAATAGGGATAAGGATTGCCATCTGTATGTACTAATCTTATACACATCAACATATTCACATCATAACACCCACAAAAATGTAAATTCATCAATATGCTTTGCTGCTCGAACGGTTGAACATATTGATCAAGTATGATCGATTTATAAATGTGCGACTCACTGGAAAGTTTTAAACATACTACACTTGTATTCCATTTCATGATATTTTACTATATTACGTGTCGTAGCATGAACATGAAGCCTAAACTTTAGCAAATGTCAAGATCTACTTCATAACATAGGAACAGTCACTAATATTAACGCAGAAGACAATACACACGATAAATACACAAGAACAAATTCTAAGAGAAAGAAAATACCAGGTAAACAGCAAGGCCTTGGCTTCTGGCTTTAGTCAGCCACTTAAGTGTACTCTCCAACGTAGAGTAAGCAAGCAGCAACATCCGTTAAACTCTTACTGTGTTCATAATCAAACACGTCATAAGCCTCTACAACTTTACCTCTCCAACAAAGAGCCCTTACAAATGAAGTTCTTTCAAGTTGCAAGATATCCAAAACTAAATGGTAAGTGGAGGACCCTGCATGCTTAATCATAGATCATACTTGATCTGCAATTGCAGTTAAAGAACTTTTGCCTCAACTCTCAAGACATAAGAAAAAGAAATATCTAGCACCACCACTACTACTACATAAACCATTCTAACTCTCTGTTGCCACTGAAACGTTGTTTATTACTTCCTGAACCACATTCTTATCCTCCATATATAGGTACCTAGTTCGTTTTCTGATTTTATTGATAATAATTGATAATGAAAACCAATAGACAAATACGACAGTAAAATTTAACTAATCAGTATACACATCATAATATATGGAATGAGAAACCACTGTGAATCACAAAGAACTTATACATAATTCAGGAAAACTAGACACCTTCCACATCGATCAAGTGCAGTTAAACAGACTCAAGAGTACTAATCTCATACACATCAACATATTCACATAAAAAATGCAAATTCATCAATAGGCTATGCTGCTCAAATGATTATGTTGATATAGTCTGATATTGATAATATAAACAAGCTTCAACTTATCACAGTCCCAAACAAGTAAATTTCATTACAAACTCTAGCAGTAGATCCAAATTGACGGTGCAAGAATTAGTATCCGCCACAAGAAAAAACAGACAATGTATTCAACAGTTAGTTCAACAGTTTAGGTCTGAAATACCTCTTCATTTGGGGCTTGCGAAGGTAGAACTTTAACAATGGCATTTTCAGAGGACCCATTGTGGACAAATATGTGTAACAAAAAAAATGTTGTAAGTAAAATGCAAGTGAACAAGTTTAGCCGATTAACAAGACGAGCATATAACCAACCTTAATTCCAAGTTATCTAACCAAAGACCAACAAACAAGTATGACCGATCAATGCTCTTGCTTGACTTATCTCTTTGAGGACCTCAAATTACAAACAATAGAACGAGTTTAACGATATGCTAATCATGTGCAAATACAGAACAAAATAAATGTAATGGGAGAAAGACGAGCACTACAAAACTCAACAAGAACAAAGAGATGATTGACCTCTAAGAAATTGACATGTATAAATGAAAAAAGAAGCCTAAAATCGGCCAAACAAATCTGAAAAGTAGAGCTATGTGTCCATAACTTCTGAAAGCTGAGGTATGTATAGTTTGATAATGGCATCTATCTTCATAGTTATATCTGCAAACTAGTTTATATTTATCATAAATCACAGTATATGAGGGAATAATTAACAAAAAAATAGCATACCGATCGTTCAACAATGAATTTTTGATATGTGTTATATCTGCATTTGTTGTTAGAATAGTGGTTGCATCAGATGATTATTTATGTACCTAGAATAAGTCATGCCTAAATATTTCCATTCACGAAACAAACAGCTTCAGGCCATTAGTAATAGCACCAAGTTTTCCTTAGAGGATCTAAATCAAAATTACAGGACATGCATGCATGAATGTATAGCAATGGCACAAGCAGCGGATACCTAAAAGCACACGAATAAGAGAGAAATAGGAACAGAAAACAGATACCAAAATCCCTCGAGAGGAAGACAAATTTACATGCATAACCTAAGTGGTATAGGATCTTCATCTTCCTCACCATACTATTCTTCTTTCTACTACTTTCACATCGACCGTGGTGATACAGGGAGAGGATATATAAAATCTAATAAATAATACTAGTATACTTTTACTATTAATACTAAAACATATGTTTTATAGAAAGTGTGTTTTTTATGATGACATTTTGTTATCGTTATAAATTAATTTAATACTCGTTTTCACAGTCTAGAATGCGTTTGGTTCAAACTTCGTAATAAACTAAATAATCAGTGCGTATTTCATCTGCGCCAAATGTGTATATTTGTTTCATCTTACTTTTTATTTAGAAATCATGGTTTGTAATGCAATTTTTGTAATTTAATCGCAATTATCTGCATAGTAACGATCAAAAAATAGAATGAACTTAAATAGAAATCCATCAAAAAAAAACAACAGCAAAAAATCGCAATTCTCTCTTTAAATCCATTTCAAAGACCGTCCAAATGATCCATCTCTCACGTGCTTGTTAAGTTAGGGTCAAATAACCTTGTATAACTTTGATTGTAATAATACATGTTATATTCTCCCAGATGTTTTTTTTGCAACATCAATGCTCACTCTTTTTTTAGCTTTGAATCAAGTTGTTTCGGTTTATATGAATTGATAATTATTATTATCCATGAGTTGATCTTAGATTTCATTGCCCATCTAATTTAATGTTTGGGCATCTACATATTGCAGTTATAGATAGACACATGGTAACGTTTCGAGTTAATTACACAGAAGTCATAATTGCATGGAATATATACATATTAATCATCTTATTCTTCATGATTCTTATTCTAGATAGAAGACACCAAAAAGTTAAATCTTTTTTTCATTCAATGGTAACAACCACAGGAAAATAGGGATGTTGAGAGAAAATAAGCATAATAATACTCTATCAACAACACAACACCACCCTAAAAACTACGATACATTAATAGGAACTTGTATTTTAAAATTCCCAGGAAAAAAAAAATGGAAACTTGTATTACCTCCATCATAATCATCAATTATGAAAGATTTTTTTATGTCTATTGAGTCACCCTCAAAAAAACAATGTCTCTATCAACAAAAAAAATCATACGAATTTCTTTCTTTTCTTGAAACATATGAATTTCTTAATGATATAAATACAATCTTTCAATAAATATATATATGAATTTCTTAATTCTGGATTGATTTTCCAGTCAAGAGAATCATTCCATTAAACTATAAATATATGTGTTTCTTAAATTTAGAAGGCAGAAAAACAAACTAGCACTCAGAATAAATATTGTTGAAGAGGAGTGGGATCCAGAATTTCAGAAATTAGAAACTGCTTTCTTACTCATTTTGACATGACAAAAAGCATTATATAATATAGGTTTTTGATAAAAAGAGATTAGTTTTTCTAAAAATGATAAAGGACAATAAATGACAAACATCAACTATAGGGTGGGAGCATATATTGTTATAGCATTTTTATTATAATACGTTGATATATAGGTGTTTGGTTAAAAAAATTAAACTACAGCTGTTACCGAGAAATTGTAACTTGAAATCCACGTAAGCTAGGTTTACTGCAAAACAACAAACGTTAGCCTAAAGGGGGCCGTTGACCGGCGACCCCTCTCCGATGTTAAAGTCAGTAATGATTCGTGATCGGAAAGTATTAAACTCAGAGATTGAGTCTTGAATAATGTACCTTGTTATCGTTGAGATCTTGTATATTTATAGCAGTTTGATCATGTATCAGAATCCTAGTTGTATTAGGACATATCAAGAATCCCGCCTATTTAGGCTGGCAATCTTACTCCTATTTAGCTCGTTTATTCCTATTCGGATTAGAAGACTAAACAAGAACCAAAGTCCACGTAGGAGAGAGATTCCCCCGGTTTGACTATTCAACACACGTCTTATGTGGCAAGTGAGACTATTCAACTTAGTCTCCTTTGTCCTACGTGGCTCAAAGAAGCATACCGATTGGTCCACGTGGCATTCTGAATATTAGGTGATAACAGAAGCCACCCCAAAAGTATAAGCAAGTCCTTTTAGGGCTTAAGTCCAACCAGCCTAACACTTAAATACCCAAATGAAACTCACAGCCACAAACCAGGCCCATTCCGTGTAACCAGCCCAACGACTCTCATCATTAAGTCCAACTATACTCCAATGCACGCGGCCTTTGGAACGTTTACACATGTCAACAGGCGTGGTTTGAAGACAACTTCCCTCCAACCAAACGAAAGGGTTTTTGCATTTCAAAAATACCATTTCGTCTATAAATACCACTGAAACCTGTTTCATTCTTACGCTTTCAAAATTCTTAAGTATCCCTGCAATCTTCGTGCTCCAGATTTCTGCAAGTTTATTCTAATCGTAAGTAATTTTTACCCTCCTCACGTCTTTTTCGATACTATTCAAAAAATGGCTTCATCATCTCAAAACCCTTCCCAAACAAACGAAACTCCTCAATCCCCAGACCCTGAACTCAATCATCGCCGCCGTCAAACCATAATGGACTGGTCAGAGGAGGAACTAACTGTTGGGTGTAATTTGTGTCTATAAAATTAAGGGTTTTCCATAGTATTTTCGTGCCAAAACTGTGTTTCGAACAGCCTGAGATTGTTCTTTAAGGCACAAGTTCAGCCTGTGCTCCCATTTAGTCTGCATGTGCTTAGTGAGTCTGAACAGCTTGTATTTAGGGTTGAATCTGCAGAAAATCATGTCAAAGATACCCTCTCCTCACATGTTCTCAGTTTTGTGATGTGGGGAAGAGAAAAAGCAAGGTTTTGGAGGTTTGTGAAGGCATTGGGATGTGAAGTTGTCTTCTTGTGCATTTGTCTCTTTCTGCAGGTTGACTTGTCCTATTATGCAGTTGTCTTCTTCTGCTGGAGAACAATCTGCCCAAGAACAGCCAGATTCCGAGAAAGCATCTTCACTTTGTTTTATCCCCTTTCTTTCTTGTATAAATACTCCTGCGAGAGTATTGTTTATCATCCTAGAATGCATCAGATTATCTTAGTTTAGTAGACATTAGTTTCACTTTCAGTTTAGTAGTTATAGCAGTTTTATGTGGAAGTCTCATCCGAGGCCAAGCAGAACCTGTTCTTAGTTTTCCATTCCTTCAAACGCTGTAAACATGACAATGAGTGAGTTTGATTTTAGGTTGTTTATGCGAAGAGCCCGACTTCCACCAGAGCCTATTGATCCTGAGATTGAGGCAACCTTGAGAAGGAGAAACGCCCTTAGGAGAATTAGACAAAGGGAAAGACTGGCAATCAAACTCAGAAATGCTGTGTCCCATTTCTCTCAACACCCCGAAAAGTCTCTTTCCGAGGCATGGGAGAGATATAAAGACCTTTTGAGGAGAGTGCCCAACCACAAGATTCCCATGTGGATACAAATTCAGAACTTTTATAATGGCCTAACGTATGTTTACAAAATTCAGTTGGAGTCCGTAGCAAATGGAGACCCAGAAGAACTTGATCCCGAAGCGTTGTATGAACTCATAGAGCGCCTGGTCAACACCAGTTATAAATGGCACTCTGTGAGGGAAGATGGCAGAAATGAATCAAACTCTCCAGTGGCTGAAGAAGTTTCTAGACTGACTGCACAAGTTGAGCAATTGAGCAAGCAAATTGTCAAACTGAACAAGCCAACCAACCAAGTTCATGTTGTTCAATGTGATTTTTGTGAAGGAAATCATCGTTCTGTTGATTGCACAGGAAACCAGTTGCCTAACCAACAGGTTGAGCATTGTGACTATGCAGGGAACAACCAGAGGCCGCGCTCAGATCCATACTCAAATCATTACAATGATGGATGGAGGAATCATCCAAACCTTAGTTGGACTCCCCAGCCCCACCAGAATCCTCATCCACCATATCAGAGACCTCAAAACAATTACCAGCAGAACAGCCAACCCAGGCAGAACAACTATCAACAAGGTGGCCCCTCAAACTACCAGCAGCACAACCAGGGAGGAGAAGACAAGAAGTCCAAGGTGGAGGAGATGTTATCTCAAATGATGCAGCAGATACAGCAGCAACAGAGCACAATCAAAAACCTTGAGACACAGTTTCACCAACTCACCAATATTGTGATGCCAAAGAACAAGGGGGTGATTCCAAGCAAGACGGAAGCTAACCCCAAGAAGACTGTGCAAGCTATCTCACTCAGAAGTGGAAAAGAAGTAGACCAACCTGTGGGAGAGAAGCACAAGTCAGTTCAGATAGATCAGGCAGGGACCAGTGAACAAGCTCCACCTGTTCCATCCACAGATCATGTCATTGACATACCAGCAGCAACCGGATCAGAAGCTGTTCCACCAAAGCAAGCTGAGCCTGCTTATGTTCCAAGAGTCCCATATCCAACCAGGCTCAAGCAACCAAGCTTGGACAAACAACAAACAAGATTCTTAGAGATGCTCAGGAAGATCCACATCAACATACCATTTGTGGATGCTTTATCAGCATCACCAGTCTATATAAAATTCCTGAAGGACTTGCTGCAGAACAAGACGAAGCTGGAAAGTGTATCAATGGTCCAGTTGAATCGTACCTGTTCTTCAATATTGCAGAACAAGCAGCTTCTCCCCAAAAAGGAGAAAGACCCAGGAAGTTTTACTATACCTTGCTCATTTGGTAGTCTTAACATTGATAATGCTTTATGTGACCTAGGAGCTAGCATAAATCTCATGCCATACTCAATTTACAAACAGCTTGGCCTAGGAGAACCCCAACCAACTAGGATGTCTATCCAACTGGCTGATCGTTCAGTCAAGTACCCTATGGGAATGGTTGAGGATGTTCTGGTCAAGGTGGATAAGTTTATACTTCCAGCTGACTTTGTAATAATGGACATAGAAGAAGATGCACATGTTCCTATCATCTTAGGTAGACCATTTTTAGCTACTGCTAGAGCTATAATAGATGTCTACGCTGGAGAACTTAGGCTTAAAGTAAACAATCAACAAGTAGTGTTTAAGATGAATGAAGCAATGAGACATCCACCAACCAGTGATGATACATGTTACTTTCTTGAAACTTTTGATGCACCCTATTATGATAATTTGCAGAAACAGGTTGAACCTGACCTCAAGGAGGAGGCACATGATGACAAAGAGGCCAATGAGAGCAGCTTTGTGGTCTATGGGAACAAGCAGACCCCTGTTGAACCTTTAAACAACCCACCAAAGCCACCTCTCAAACCCTCACTCGCAGAACCACATGTTCTAGAGTTCAAAACATTGCCAAGCCATTTGGAATATGCCTACCTACAACCCCCTGACAAATTACCAGTTATCATCTCATCAGACTTGACCCCTGAAGATAAAGCCCAACTTCTGCTTGTTCTCCAAAAACATAAGGATGCTCTGGCATGGCAGATCTCTGACATCAAAGGCATTAGGCCAGGGATCTGTGTGCATAGGATCCTTATGGAGGAAAACCACAAGACAAGTGTGCAGCCACAAAGGAGGCTCAATCCAAATATGAAGGAGGTTGTGCGCAAGGAGGTCATCAAGCTGATCGATGCGGGCATCATATTTCCAATCTCAGATAGTGCTTGGACCAGTCCTGTTCAAGTAGTACCAAAGAAGGGAGGAATGACCGTGATCCCAAATGAGAACAATGAACTGATTCCGACAAGAACAGTCACAGGCTGGCGTGTTTGCATAGACTACAAAAAATTGAATGATGCAACACGCAAGGATCACTTCCCTCTTCCATTCATTGATCAAATGCTTGAGAGATTGGCAGGCTATGCCTTCTATTGTTTTCTTGATGGTTATTCGGGGTACAACCAAATTCCAATACACCCAAACGACATTGAGAAAACAACCTTTACTTGCCCCTATGGTACTTATGCCTATAGGAGAATGCCCTTTGGTCTTTGCAATGCACCAGCCACTTTTCAGAGGTGTATGATGGCTATCTTTCATGACATGGTTGAGAAAACAGTTGAAATCTTCATGGATGACTTTTCTGTCTATGGAAGATCATTCACGGATTGTTTGAACAATCTGGAAGCTGTGCTAGAAAGATGTGAAGAGACCAATCTTGTTCTCAACTGGGAGAAATGTCATTTCATGGTAAGGGAAGGGATAGTCCTTGGACACAAAATCTCAGAGAAAGGTCTTGAAGTTGACCGAGCCAAGGTAGAAGTCATTGAAGGACTACCTGTTCCTTCTTCTGTCAGGGATGTTCGAAGTTTCCTTGGACATGCTGGTTTCTACAGAAGGTTCATCAAGGATTTTCCAAAGATTGCAATACCATTATCCAACTTACTCCACAAAGATGTTGAATTCAGGTTTGATGACACATGTATTCATGCTTTGGAACAACTTAAGACTAGCCTAGTCACTGCACCCATACTTATATCACCAAACTGGGAATTACCTTTTGAGATAATGTGTGATGCTAGTGACACATGTATAGGAGCTGTTCTAGGGCAGAGAATTGATAAGCATTTCAAACCAATCTACTATGCAAGCAAAACACTAAATGATGCACAACAAAACTACACCGTAACTGAAAAAGAATTACTTGCAGTTGTGTATGCTTTTGATAAATTCAGATCTTACCTTGTTCTTTCCAAAGTGGTTGTGTTTACAGATCATGCAGCCTTGAAGTATTTGCTCTCCAAGCAAGATGCGAAACCTAGACTGATCAGGTGGATCTTGCTCCTCCAAGAATTTGACCTTGAAATCAAAGACAAGAAGGGAGCAGAGAATGTGGCAGCTGATCACCTGTCCAGGTTGGAAGAGAACAAGCAGGCAGCACAAGCAGACATCTTGGATACCTTTCCAGATGAACAACTTTATGTTGTGCAAAGTGATTCTGTCCCATGGTTTGCTGACATAGTTAACTATCTCGCTTGTAAGGTTGTGCCTAACCACCTGCCTTACAACCAGAATAAGAAGTTCTTTGCAGATCTTAAGTATTACCTATGGGAAGAACCATATTTGTTCAAGCTGTGCGCCGATCAGATTGTAAGGAGATGTGTAGCACAAGAGGAGACTGTTCCTATTTTACATCATCGCCATAACAGAGAGGCAGGAGGTCACTTTGGAGCTGATAGAACAGCTGCCAAGGTACTCGAATCAAGTTTTTATTGGCCTTCCTTGTTCAAGGATGCCCACAGGTATGTCTCTGAATGCAATGAGTGTCAAAGAACAGGTAACATCTCATCTAAGAATGCCATGCCACTAAATAACATTGTGGTATGTGAAGTGTTTGATATTTGGGGAATTTACTTCATGGGACCCTTCCCTTGCTCTTATGGGAACAAGTACATACTTGTGGCCGTAGACTATGTGAGCAAGTGGGTTGAGGCCATGGCAACTCCCACAAATGATGCAAGAGTAGTTGTGAAATTCCTGAAAAAGTTGTTTTCCAGATTTGGTATGCCTAGAGCGATTATAAGTGACCAAGGAACTCATTTTTGTAATGCACAATTTGAAAAACTCCTTGGAAGATATGGTGTGACCCATAGAGTAGCCACTCCCTACCACCCACAATCAAATGGACAAGCTGAGATCTCTAATAGAGAAATCAAAAGAATCTTAGAGAAAACAGTTGGCTGTGCTAGGAAAGAATGGACCAATAGGCTAGATGATGCTCTTTGGGCATATAGAACAGCCTATAAAACTCCAATTGGAATGTCACCATATAGATTGCTTTATGGTAAATCATGTCACCTACCTGTTGAACTAGAGCATAGAGCTCTTTGGGCTATTAAGTTTTTGAATTTTGATGAGCAGGCAGCAGGTGCTCATAGGAAAACACAACTGGATGAGCTTGATGAGTTCAGATTGTTCTCTTTTGAGAATGCCCAAATCTACAAGGAGAAAACCAAGAAGTGGCATGACAAGCACATCCACATCAAAGAATTCCACCCAGGGCAGAGGGTGTTGTTGTTCAACTCACGCCTCAGACTGTTCCCTGGAAAGTTGAAGTCAAGATGGTCAGGACCATTCAATGTGACCAAGGTGTTCCCACACGGTGCTGTTGAAATATCCGATGGAACAGGCGAGCCATTCAAAGTCAATGGACAAAGGCTCAAGCCCTACCTCGTTGGAGAGAACAACCAAGTGGAGGACTACCGTGTCCATGAACCATCTTGAGGCTAGTTGGAGCAAATCTAGCTCAAGATAGAAAAGAGAGCAACCTGCGGGAACAAGTTGTACCTGTTCTCTCTACCCGTTCCAGAAAAACAATAAAAACAAAAATAAAAATAAAGTCTTTTGGCCTTGGAAACATGAGTTGGCCGGTTATTGTTGTTTTGTAGGTTTTTGTCTCAAGTGGGCTTTGTCCTTGTGCAGGCCCAAAACAAAATAAAAACCACCAATCAAAACAGCCACATCAGCCCACTACCTGCAAAAGCAACCTGCACGCCCAATCCCAGCCAAACCCAACTGCCCACCACTCCAAACCGCCTGCCCATTCCCACTTCCCCATAACCGTTCCCCAAACTGCTCTCTCTCCACAACCCCTTCAAATTCTCACTTCCAAATCCATTCAATCACCATAATCCACACCACCACCATCACTTCATCTTTTTCAAACTCAAACCTACCCCCTTTCCAATCTCAGACAACCAAAATCACCATGGGACCTCGTCTGCGCCCAAAGAGAAACCAAACCCCTGTTCCAATTGAAAACATCGAACTGAGTGATGATACTCAGAGGTCCGATGAGCTGCTAAACCGTCTCACCACTTTCACCGAACCAGAATCCAGGATAAGATACAAGGCGTTCAAGGGCTTTGCCTTCATTCCGGCGAGAGTGATTGACTGGAACAGCCTGCAAGTTCTAGGTCTTCATGATGAAATCTGCACGCTTCTACAAGGTGCTGGTTTGTTGGAGTTCTCTGAGATCAATGAGATCGCTTTTCGTGAATGTACTCTCGAATTTCTGTCCACATTCAAGATCGATGCTGCCATCAAGGATCCTGCGGATTCAAAGAAGTATAAGTTCAGGCTCATGGGGATTGACATGAGTATCTCCTTGAACAACCTGAATGTGTAATTGGGCATTGTCAGTTCCAAGGATGTTGCTAAACCTGAGTTTCAGAGCAGGTTGAAAGAATTTGATCCTAAGTTCAAAGCCAAGTCGTTTTGGACCGAGCTGACTGGTAAGAAGGAGTACAATGCCAGTGTTTCCAAGTCCACTTTTCTCCAGACCCATTCCATGAGATTCATCCAAAGGTACCTTGCTTCCAGCCTGTTCGCCAGGTATAGCCAGAGTAACATGCCAAAGAATGATCTATTTGTGGTATGGTGCATGCTGAACAAGAAGCCGATCAATGTTGGACATTGGCTTGCTACATACTTGAACAGCCAGGAGAGCACAACCTCCAAGTATATCTATGCAGGACCCTTCATCACCAAGCTGGCCAAGACCATGGGTATTTTTAATCCTCAGATCCACACTTTGACCCTTGCATGCAAGATGGAAGAGGATGCTGAAGAAGAGCAGGAAGAGGAACAAGCACTAGACACTGAGGAGGAGCTGGAAGAAGATGCAGAAGCGGGGAAGAAGGTTGAAACCCCTGCTAAGACACCTAAGAAGTGATCCAGCGCAGCTTTCGCCTGATTAGGTATTATCTGAACCAATTCTAATATTTCAAGCTGTTCATAGGTCTGTCTATTCTGTGTCTGTGCTATGTCAAGTCCAAATCTTAGTTTAGGTTGTTTTTGCTTAAGTGCATTGAGGACAATGCCAGATTTTTGTTGGGGGTGGGATGCCTTAGTCTTATTTTGGGGGTCCCTTATGTTGTGCTTTATAGAATTTCCCCTGTGCTCATATGGAAAAATTTAATCTGTTGAATGTTTGTCCAAACAACCTAAGTCTCTAGGATATTCTGTCTAGTTAGTGTCCCTGTTCTTTTCGAAATTGTATATATGTGTGTGGATAAGGTCAAAAATTTGCATAAAAATCAAGCACCTAAAAGCCAAAAGATGATCAGTTTACCAAAAGTTTCATTGTTCCATACCCAAAACCACCCTTTTAACCAACCTTCGCATGTATATATGTGTGCCACCCAAATAGCCTACCCTATTCACAACCATATTTTCCTTGTTCAAATTCTCTTTTTACCCTTTTAAACCAAACTGCCAAGTAAATAACTCCAAATTGAGCTAGAACAATCAGACCATTGTTCAATCTGCCCAGCCAGTATTCAAAAAAAATAAAAAATAAAAATAAAGAATAAAGTTAAAAATAAAATTACTGGCTGTTCTCTACTTTTTGTGGTTGTTCATCAAGAAATTTAGCTCATTACTTATCAAAAATTGGTAGTTCGCCCTTACCCAAAATCAACCCTGTTTTGCCCCAAACCAGTTTAAACCTGTTCAACCTTTTGAGTTGACTGTTCTCTAACCAAACAATGAAAAGATTGGTGCAATTGACCTTTAGAGTCGTGTATGTTCGTGTCTTTTGTTTCGTTTCTTCGTTTCTTATCTCTTTTTCTGTCCTGTCCGAGTCTTTTGAGTCTAGTCCAGTCTGTCCTTGTGTCTTTTTAGTTCATTTCTTCGTTTCTTTTCTTTTCTTTTGCTTGAGGACAAGAAAAATCTATTTTGGGGGTATTTGTTGGGTGTAATTTGTGTCTATAAAATCAAGGGTTTTCCATAGTATTTTCGTGCCAAAACTGTGTTTCGAACAGCCTGAGATTGTTCTTTAAGGCACAAGTTCAGCCTGTGCTCCCATTTAGTCTGCCTGTGCTTAGTTGAGTCTGAACAGCTTGTATTTAGGGTTGAATCTGCAGAAAATCAGGTCAAAGATACCCTCTCCTCACATGTTCTCAGTTTTGTGATGTGGGGAAGAGAAAAAGTAAGGTTTTTGAGGTTTGTGAAGACATTGGGATGTGAAGTTGTCTTCTTGTGCATTTGTCTCTTTCTGCAGGTTGACTTGTCCTATTATGCAGTTGTCTACTTCTGCTGGAGAACAATCTGCCCAAGAACAGCCAGATTCCGAGAAAGCATCTTCACTTTGTTTTATTCCCTTTCTTTCTTGTATAAATACTCCTGCGAGAGTATTGTTTATCATCCTAGAATGCATCAGATTATCTTAGTTTAGTAGACATTAGTTTCACTTTCAGTTTAGTAGTTATAGCAGTTTTCTGTGGAAGTCTCATCCGAGGCCAAGCAGAACCTGTTCTTAGTTTTCCATTCCTTCAAACGTTGTAAACATGACAATGAGTGAATAGTCACTCAAGGTGGAAAGCCAGCCTTCTGGCTGGTGGTTTGTAAGCGTCACTTTCCTTTTATTCAATGAAATCATGTTTATTCTGCTTGTTCAATAGAATCTCCATTCATATATAAGTCTAGCTAACTTGTATTTTCAGTTGTTTGATGTTGTAGGACCAACTCGGATCAAGCAATAGATAAACTGATTGAACACATATGTTTTATACCGGGACCAATAAGGATAAAATGTGTGCTAAGGGTTCTTATTTATAAGATGCTTCATGTGCTTAACGCTTGTGCTTGTGTAATCTAATGGAAACTAATTTTGCATAAGTATAAAGAATCTTGGGAACATGTGACCATCTGACTTGAGTGATTCTAGTGAAGATACCTTAGACTTAAAATAAACATGGTGGATTTGTATAAAGGGAATGTGTGCTTGTGTGCCATCAGTTCTGGCTGTGCTTTACACCTGCTTCTTTATTATTGTTATCTCTTAATTTACTTTCATGCTCTGTGACAACCTTAGTTTAATAATAGATATAGTTAGTTTAAAATCAATTAATCAATATAGACCAATCACCCGACTGTTCTGTTTCAGTAAAGAGACCAGCTTGAAACTGTTCTATCCCTGTGGAGACGATAACTTGTCACTTTATTAATTGTCTAGTGCACTTGCTAGTGTCATCCACTCATTTGTACACAACACTAACCCCTCCTCGAGTGCCTGAAGAAAGATCCCATCCCCGGACACAAAACATCTCTTCACGAAACCCTAACCCCCCTGTTCAAATGCCTGCTCGAGTCCCACACCCAGATCAGGGTAAATGGAAGACTTCCCTGCCCCACGAAGTATCCAAAATCGATACGAAGGATGCGCTACGTATCCTGAAACAAAAGTTCCCTGATCCACGAGATTTCGATTGTGCTGTCCCTACGCCCGAAGATAGAATGTTCACGGGCAAAGTCTCACAAGGTGGCAGTTCTCGAGAGGTTGATGGAATATGGGATGAGGTTTCCCCTGCCCGAGGTCGTAAACGACATCCTCAACGAATTTAACCTATGCCTTTCACAGATCGTTCCCAACTCGTGGATCGAAATGTTGGCGTTAGTTCGAGTGTGTCAAGATCTGGGCATCTTGCTCACGGCCAATCTGTTCAAGTACATAAGAACACCCCTTAAGGCCACGAAGCACCCCTGCGTATCTTTCAAAGAAGCCCACGATCCCAAAAGCATCGTTGGCGGCAAACCTTCTTCGCATAGCGGGCATCGTTCTCGTTGGATCTGGGTTGGTCCTGAGGATGGAAACCTTCGTTGGCCATGGAGAATCACTTTTAATGAATTCCCGACTAACCCAAGAAAATGGAGGAACCCCAGCAAAACGGTTATCCTTAACGAGGAGGAACAGTGTTCCTTCGAGAAGCTGCAGAGATATAAACATCCTGGTCTCATTCCCCTCGATCAATTTCTCACCCGCTATCGAGGCAATATGCACGTAGCCACCGTGGGCGAGGATGGGACCGTTTTTTATTATCCTGCTCCCGAAGTGAACCGAGCTCACCTCGGGGAGCCAATTTCGCTTCCTCAAAATCCTCGTAAGATTCCTCGATTTTAACTTTCATACTTGCATTTGCAGGAATATTTTCATGGCACCTAAGTTAACTTACAAACAACGCCTTGCAGCAGCTCGTCTCAAGGCAATTGGCGGGGAGATCGTCGCGCCCAAGGTCATCGTATCGCCCTCGGGTTCTAGGGCTACCACTAAGAAAATCAGGGCCTCGGCCGTCGGCAATACTGCCTCGTCTGGAGCTCCCGAGCCCACGATTGCTCCTGTGGAAGACACGCCCGTTCCCGAGAGCCAACCTTTACTAGAGACCCCAGGTAAACCTTTATAAGTTAACATAATTTCGTACATTTCATTGACCAAGTCTTACACTCTGTATTGTATCTAGAAATCCAAAACCTCTCCTCGGGGACCGAAGATGACAACGAGGCCGAACATCCTGAGATTCTTTCTTCGGGAGAGCCCGAAGTCCAAGCTCTCAAGGAAATGAACATCCCGAAGCAAACACGGTAAAAAAGGAAGACGATGACCGTTCCCCTCGATACCTCGATCTCCACGAGCGATGTTGCTGTGGAGAAAATTCCCGACGATCCACAAGCAAAACGGGCTCGGGAAATCGAGGGTACGAGCACGCCTCCGCACCTCAAAAAACCTGCTACGTGGGAACCCAACTGGCATCCACTTTCTCATTGCCCCGAGGTGATCAATACGAAGGCTAGGGTACCACCAGAGGCCGCTTTGGAACAGTACGAAAAAATACAAGTTATACAACGTAAGTATCATTCTTTAACAAAGTTGTTACCCGAATCATTTTGTTTTCTAAAACTTCCATTTTGTGCAGTTCTGGGCAGAGCGCTTCTCTCAAGTCTCTCTAAGCGTCCCAGAGATTGTCGAGGATGTAGCTCAAGCCTGCCTCGTCCCCGAGGAGGTTAAACTGGCTGAAAAACTCACTGATAAAGAGTTAGCAAAACTAGTTCACGTGCGACAGGCCAAGGTACCTAGTTATTCTACTAATTTGCTACCCCACGGTTTTGTTGCGTTTTAACTGACTCAACCTACCAATTGCGCAGGCTATGGCTGCGACGGAGATCATGTCCTACCGGTATCTCCAAAAAGCTGAATCCCTTGAAAACTATCGTCACAAATGGACGGTAGTTTCGGACAAGCTGGACGGGACGGAGGACGCCTTGAGTGCACAAACCAAGGTCCTAAAATCCGCACAGCAGATTGGTAGGGAAAAAACCTTTGAGTGCGAGAAGCTAAAGGTGGACAACACGAGACTGACCAAAGCTCTCGAGGCCTCGAAGGAACACGAGAGTGAGCTCGAGGTTGACCTTCAATCTCGACTAGTGGACACTGGACTTGTTTTGGCCACTCTCCATCATGAAGCCCGTTTTCAAATTTCTCTCGAAAGAAGAGAACAAGCTGATTGGAGGGCTCGTGCCAAAGACATGGCGAGCAAGCTTCGCTCTCGAGCCAAGAGTTCTGAGAAAGCACTAACGGAGAAGGAATTTACTCACGAGAAAGTTATCGAGAAAATGGAGGAGGACGAGGTCTGGCGCATGTCGAGGTTTAAAACTCGCTTCGTTATGGCAAGTTCTTTGTGAACTTGAACCCTCCAGAGGATGATGAAGAGGCACCTGCATTCCTCGACGAGACTTTTCCTAAGCCAGATTCCATCAAAGAAGGGATTCCTGCAGAGCCTCTAACTTCTATTTCGTCAACAGAATAGTTTTTTGTAATCCATTAATCCTTTGTAATTTTTCCAATTTAATAATGAAAGACTTTGCTTTAATCCTTCTCTTCGAAATATCACGTCTGATATTCATTTGTACAAGTTTGTTTTCAGAAGTCATCTTTATTAATTTTAGATAATATCTCGTAAATATTTCAACCATATTTGTTCGCAACCCTCGTAGTAGCCCCCCCTTTGTTCCTGGTCAGGCCAAACTCTTATAGGGTAGATTCTTACCACGACGTTCGTAGATTTGGTTATAATCGAAGCCTTCTAGCATGCAATAGACTTGATTTTGATTCAACCAAAATGTCCAGTGTCGAATACCTAGAACAAGTTTTAAAATAAATCTTATGGAAAAACTCCTAAGTTTTCATTGTAAGTTCGCTGAAGCTCGAGAATTTTTTTCATAAGCAGCTACTTTCGAAGTGAGAACTGAATTAAAAGTCATAGATGAAAAAACAATGGCTCGAGGACCTTTTATTTAAAGATAAATCCTAAGTCGAATTCTAAATGTGCTGAACCAAAAAGAAACTTGAAACATAAACAATCTAAAAATAATACTTTCTGAGAGAGATTGCATTCTATGTCCTCGGAACCTCAGTCCCATCGAGATGCTGCAAACGATAAGTGTGTGTCCCGACGCATTCGATAATCTGAAATGGTCCTTCCCACTTAATTCCCAATTTGCCCTTGCCTTGCCTCGTGCTTGAGGCGGCTGTACTACGCAAGGCATAATCTCCTTTAAAATATTGTCGAGGCTTTACACCCTTGTCATAGATTCTCTTTGTTCTTGCTTTATATGCCTCAATTCGAGCATGTGCCATTTCTCTCTTCTCCTCAAGGTCATCCAAGTTGTCTCGCAAGTTTAGTTCATTCCATTCTTCGGTATAATGGAGAACTCTCGTACTTGGAACCTTGATCTCGACCGGAATAAAAGCTTATGTCCCATAGGTTAACGAAAAAGGTGTTTCTCCAGTCGCTGTCTTGCGAGTTGTTCTGTAAGACCACAACACGTGATACAGCTCCTCGACCCAATTAGTTAACTTCTCGAGGTGGGTTAGCCGCTTCTTTATTCCTTCCATAATCGTACAATTAGTTCTCTATGTCATCCCATTGGTTTGTGGGTGAAACACAAAACTAAACCTCAACTTGATCCCCTCTCTTTCACAAAAACTTCTGAAAAGCACACTGTCAAATTGTTTGGCAATCCAAAACGATACACAATGCTATTTTTGACGAACTTCACAATTTGTTGAGCTGTGATAGAGGAAACTACGTCTGCCTCGACCCATTTGGTGAAATGGTCCACTGCCACTATAACAAATTGCTTTTGATTCGTTGAGATCGGGAATTGCCCTACAATATCGATTCCCTATGTTGCGAATGGCCAAGCCACCTTGATGCCTTCCAAGCACGAGGCTGGACTATGTAAAACTGGAGCGTGAGCCTGGCAAGCGTCACACTTCTTCACGAACTCCATAGCATCATTGTTCATCTGAGGCCAATAATACCCCAACAATCTCTCCTTTCGTGCCAAAACGTTCCATCCTTCGTGGGCACCACATGAGCCTTCATGAATTTCTTCTAATATCTTAGCCCCATCCTCGATACCGACAGCTTTAAGCCATGGTTGAGAGTAAGATCTCCTAAATAGATTTCCATCGACCACGGTGTACCTGCTCGCTTTCCTCACAATTTTAGGATGTTGCGATTTTTCCTCGGGTAGCTTGCCCTCATATAAATACTCGAAAATTGGCCAATACCACTCTGTACCCCAATCTGTGACAAGAACTTCACCTGAGTCGATTGAAGCGCAGGGGATAATTTGTACATCACACGGCCATAAGTTTGGATTGCTGGAGTTCGAGGCCAATTTTGCCAAGTAGTCAGCTTCCATATTCTCCTCTCGAGGAATTTGAACTATCTCTACCTTGCAGCCCAAAGTTTCACATTCCTCGAAAATACGTTTCACCAAGTCGTGATATTTCTTCATTCGAGGGTGCTTAGTTTCCCACGAATTCCTGATTTGATTCGTAGCGAGGCCCGAATCACTTTTGATTATAGCCTTGTCTGCCTTGATAATCTTCACTAAGCGAAGGTCGAGGAGTATCGCCTCATACTCTGCTGCGTTGTTCGACGCATCAAAGCCTAACGTTGCAGCGTGCCTAAAAACCAAACCATCAACACTTCGTGTGAACACACCTATTCCCGATTGACTTTTATTAGGACTTCCATCCACAAATATTTCCCAAGTGTTCAACCCTTGCTCTACATCGTCTTTAGGTGGAATCTCGACTAGGAAATCTGCCAGAATCTGAGCTTTCTTCGAGGGCCTTGGCTCAAATCGAACGTCGAATTCTTTGAGTTTAATTGACCATTCCGTTAGTCTCCTCGAGGCCTCAGGTCGAGAAAGAATCTTCCTGATTAGGGTGTCTGTTCGGACCACTATGGTATAACTGTTGAGTCCATATTTGACTATATTTTCCTTTGTATTTTCATAAGTATTTCGGGCTAAATCAATTAAAATAGCATAAGATTGTGCTAACAATGATCAAAGTGTAGCAAATATCATGTTTATGGGTAACAACAAGAATTATGGACAGAAACGTGCTGAAAAGTGCTTCTGGACTGTAGTGTCACAGATGCAAGCTTGGGAGATGAGGGTGGAGCGTGTTTTAAGGGCAGAATCAGCTGAAGACTTAGTTTAATGTGTTGTTAATCTCGTTTATTGTATTTCTGCAGTTTGTTTGCTCGTTAGTTTTAACTCTTTCTTTGATTTCCAGCCTATATAATGGTTGTAGCTTTTGTTGCTGAAGTATTCTCAGACTTAGACATCACATCTACTTCACTTTTATTTCATGTACTTTCTGTTAAGAGATTTATTCTCTTCTTTAATGAAGTTTTCAGTTTCCTTTAGACTGTTTGCTTACATTATGAGTGAGTAGTCACCTTTCAAGTTTAACCAGCCTCATCTGGTGGTCACTAGTACTTTTCTCTTTATTGGTAGTGTATGTTTTCAATCTTTCATCGTGTATAATGGAATGCCTATGGTTGGAGTAATTAATACTTCGTATCTTAGTGCATTTGGATGTTGGGAAGCTAATTTCCATTGCATGTAACTACCATTATACATATATTATCTTCTAAGGATACTTGTCTGATTTTATAGCAAGGGTTCTCATATCTTTGGGATGCTACTCAGCTTAATGCAAGAATCATTACACTTAGGTGCATCTTTGTGCAATAAATTCTTAGGATCTTAAGAACATGTGAAAACTGACTTCAAGTGAATATGGAGTAGAGACCTTGGCATGAAGATTGAATAACATGCATTAATAATAAGAGAAATAGTACGTAGATCACTAGCAAACAGGTTGGTTGGGCTTGTACTTTCCCATAATTGTTTTAAAATCATATTTCAATATTGCTCTGTTTTCATTAAACACAATCAACCTCAAACAACTTCAAATATTTGTCACTTGATACATCAAACAGACTGGTTGGTAACAACTTTCAGTAAAACCTTGCTCCAATCCTCGTGGGAATGACACTTGGACTTCACCATTACTACATGCAGACCTAGTATACTTGCTAGTGTACTCCAGAAGTCAACAATAACTCAAAAAATAATGTCTTAACTTCTGCGCAGCTATATATACTCCGTACGCAAGCTTCTCCATTTTAGGGTATCTAGTTTCTGCACCTCGAAGGACCCTACTAACATAATAAACAGGAAACTGTACCCTGCCTTCATCCTCTTCTCGAACCAAAACCATACCTACACTCTCCTCACCAACGCTTATATACAAGTATAGATTTTCACCTTGCACCGATTGGCTCAACAATGGAGGAGATGCTAGGAAGTCTTTAAGACGTTCGAAGGATGCCTGGCATTCGTCAGTCCATTCGAAATCTTTAACCCCTTTAAGACTTTTATAGAAAGGCATACAACGCTTGGCAGAGTAAGAGATGAATCTTCCAAGGGCGTTAACCTTCCCATTCAAAACTTGCACTTCTCTCACACTCCGAGGAGGTTGTAAATCAATAATAGCTTTTATCTTGTCCGGGTTCGCCTCGATGCCTCGCTTGGAAATCATGAAGCCTAAGAATTTCCTTGAATTAATCCCAAAAGTACACTTCTCGGGGTTGAGTTTCAAATTATATTCCCTCAGAATTTTGAACACTACCTCGAGATCATCAGCATGATCCTCTGCTCGCTTACTCTTCACGATCATATCATCGACATAGATTTCCACATTCTTCCCGAGGAGGTCTTTGAACATTTTGTTCACTAAACACTGATATGTCGCACCTGCATTTTTCAAACCAAAGGGCATTACTTGATAACAATAAGTACCTTCAGGTGTAATGAAACTTGTTTTCTCCATGTCTTTTTCTGCCAAAGGAATTTGGTGGAAACCTTCCTTCGCATCGAGGAAAGAATACACCTCGTAACCAGCAGTTGAATCCACGAGCATATCGATACAAGGTATGATGAACCCTAAGTGTTTTGATTATGTCCAAACGTTTCAGAAGATGAAATTTGAAATTTTCTTACATACGCTTTAATGTTGACTAACAATTTTTGTTAAGTCTGTGTGTAAGTTACTCAGCAGATGCTGAATGAAGAATCTCTGGATTGCCTGGAAGACTCAGAAGAAACAAGAAAGCTGAAGACAGTAATTTAAAGTTCAGAAGCTGGATGCTCCGCTCTGAAGTTATTGAAGTCTGTTAAAGCTCTCCTCAGAGGTCCACTGCAATCAGAAGATAAATTCTCCCAATTCGATCAGAAGCTTAGCCTAAAGGAATTAGCTTTCAGAAGCTAATTCACGGGTTCTGTTTAGCATTTATTGCTCTGACAATTGCAATTAATGCAAGGCGCCAAAAGTTCAAAAAGCTGTTTTGAAGGAGCGCGCTTGTCTACTCAAAACAAAACCAGAATTTCCTTGTCTACCCCTTGTTGAACCAATTGAAGAATGTTTCCAGTCAACCTCACCTTCAACTTCAAATCACTTACCGGATTTAGTTAAAGAACAAGGTTAACGGAATCAAAGTGGTTGAAGATCGTTTGAAGACTTGACAGATTAACGGCTACAACAATTGATGTCATCTATTTTGAAGATTCAAATTCTCCAACGGTCATCCTCATTCACTATAAATAGTAGCCAAGCTCCACTGCATCATCCACGCGTGATAATCGAGAAAAATCTCAACGCACTGTTCTATTCAAGAAAACAGAGCACATTTTCCATTCTCAATCTTTCGTAGCATAGCGTTAGTTAAAGTGAGAGAGTGAAGAAAAAACAAGTTCATAATAGGAATCTTGTAAACTGATATCGTTTGTGATATTGAGTTAGATTTAGAGAGAAATCTAGTTGAGATTAGAGTTGGGTGAGAAATCTAGAAAACAGAGTGTTGTTGTTCTGGTGGAAATCCTTTAACTCTTTTTAGGCTAGTCAGAACTAAGTGAGAAATTAGCTTATGTTCTGTTGATGTAAAGGAGCTTCTGAACTTGCCATAAAAGTTCTGAATAGTAGATTTAAAATCTCTGGTGGCTGCGACCTCAGGGGACAAGACGTAGTCACAGCACTTATGTGGTGAACTTGGATAAATCGAATTGTTCATCAGGATCTCCTGAACTTCTTTCTCCCTCTTATACTTGTTTATTTGCTTCTGTGTACTTGCCTATATTTAGTGCTGAAACAAATTTACTCTTTATATCACTGTCTTTGTTTAGAAGACTGTCCAGAAGTTTGTTAACTCTGAACTTCTGTTGCTGAAAACAGTCTAGCTGTGTTTAGGCAGAATTTCCCTCAAAAGCTGCTTCACTAAGCTAGCCTCTGACTCTGAGAAAATTTGACTCTGAAAACTAAGTTTCTCAAAAAACTTAGAAATTTTCAGTTTAGGACTTAGACACTTATTCACCCCCCCCCCCCCCCTCTAGGTGATTCTGTTCTTGTTAGGGCCAACAAGTGGTATCAGAGCGAAGGTCACTTCGTATATTTACTAAAGATCTAACAATCTAAGTGTAAGATCCTATCAGAATCAATAGAGATGGCTAGTAGACACCAGCCTGAGAACTCTTCTCTCTTTACTATCCCTGAGGGCTGCTCTACAACTAGACCTTCACTATTTAATGGTGCTAACTATTCTCACTGGAAGAAAAGGATGATGTGCTTCATGCAAGCTCAGAATATGAGTGCCTGGATTGTTATCACTAATGGTGACTTCATCCCAACAAGGATGGAAGCTGGTTTAGGACATGTTGTTATTCCTCAAGGAGAATACACTGATGATATTCTTAAGAAACTCCAAACTAATGCTTCAGCAATAAATATGCTGCACTGTGCACTTTCTGCTACAGAATATAATAAGATTTCTTCTTGTGAAACAGCACAGGACATCTGGAACAAGCTGGAAGTCACTTATGAAGGAACTGGAAAAGTGAAGCAGTCTAAAGTCAATCAACTCATGAGAGACTATGAGTTATTTGAAATAATTGACAAAGAATCTATTTCAAACATGAATTCTAGGTTCACCAAGATTGTCAATGACTTGAAGAGTTTGGGAAAGAATATTGAAGAATCAGAGAAAGTGACAAAGATTCTCAGAAGCTTACCAAGGTCTTGGCAAGCCAAGAAGACTGATATTGAAGAAGTTCAAGACTTGAGCTATTATCAGTATGATGAACTCATTGGTTCATTAATTACTCATGAGATGTCAATGAAGAACCATGACCTGAGAGAAAGGTCAGAAGGAAAAAAGGGAGTAGTTCTGAAGGCAGAATCTTCTGAAGAATCCTCTAAAGATGAGGAACTGGCTATGCTGACCAGGAAGTTCAAGAAGGCCTTTAGAAAGGGCAGAGGTGGAAACTACAAGAAGCCTTTCAGGAGCTTTGACAAGAAAACTCCTAATTCTGGTGAAAAATTCAAGAGAGATCCTAGCAAGCCTATTGTGTGCTATGGATGTCAGCAACCAGGGCATATTAAGCCTAACTGCCCGGAGCTGAAGAAAGATAAGAGAAAGTTCAAGAAAGCTATGTTGGCTGCGTGGTCAGACTCTGAGACCAGCAGTGATCCTGAAGAAAAGGAAGAGCAAGCTCAGATTTTTTTCATGGCTATTGAAGAGCCAACTTCTGAAGATGTCACAAGAGAGACTTCCACACCTCCTGAAGTAACATATGACTCTGAGGTAAACAATTCTCACGAACTAGATATCTTTGATTCTCTTGAAGAACTCTATAGTATGTTCAAGTACCTTAAGAGGACTTTGGACAAGAGTGAGGCTGACAAGTTTCTTAGGTTTACTCAAGTCTACTCTGACATGAAAGTGTTAGAAGAGAAGCTATGTAAACAGTTCAGCACTCCTTCTGATGGCCCCAGAGCCAAAGGCAAGGAAAAGCTGCCTCTGGGAAGTGATAAACCCCAGAAGAAGAAACCCGTCACTCCCTCTCTTCTGAAAGAGATAGCTTCTCCTCCTGATGTTGGTACCTCTAAGAGTGATGTTGTAGACTCTGAAGATGTTGCACCTTCTCAGAAGAAGAAGAAATCTCCCAAGAACCCTCCCTTTTGCAAGCTTTGCAAGAGTGATGGTCATTGGTTGAAGGATTGCAAGTATCACATTAAAAACATCTTGCAATCTGATATATCACTAAAACCTGCTGAAGAGAAATCTAACAATGAAGGACCCAATAAGGATTGAGTACCTGTCACTAATTGATTGTGTTGCAGGTGGCTCTGAGTGCTCCATCAATGTCAAAGTTGTGGTACATTGACAGTGGGTGCTCAAGGCATATGACAGGTGATGAAATAGAATTCATCACATTTGATCCTAAAAGAGGTGGTAAAGTCAGCTTTGGAGATGCTCAGAAAGGAAGGATTCTTGGTTCTGGATCTATAGGAACTAATCCTCCGATCGAAGATGTCTCCCTAGTCAGAGGCCTGAAGTTCAATCCCCTGAGTGTTGCACAACTGTGTGATAAAGGTAGAGATGTTGTCTTCAGCTCCTCTAGATGTAAAATCTTGGACAGTAAGTCAAGGGAAGTTATTCTAACTGCTCCTAGAGTTGAAAATGTTTTCATGCTGAACCTTGAGAATCTTTGCAAAAATATATGCTTGATGTCAAAAGAGGATACCTCCTGGCTCTGGCATAGAAGACTTGCTCATGTGAGCATGGACCTTCTGGCCAAAGTAGCTAGATATCAATTGGTTGAGGGTCTGCCTGAAATTAGTTTTAAAAAGAACCATTTATGCACTGCTTGTCAATCTGGTAAACAATCCATAAGCTCTTTTAAAACTAAGAAAATCATTTCAACTAAAAGACCTTTGGAATTACTTCATATGGACCTTTTTGGCCCTGTTCAACCAATGAGAATGGGTGGAAAGAAGTATGCCTTTGTCATAGTAGATGACTATTCAAGATTCACTTGGGTGATCTTGCTGTCTAGCAAAGATGAGTCACTTGGATGTTTCTCAGTTCTGATAAAGAAACTTGAGAATGAAAGGAATGAAAAGGTTGTTCATATCAGAAGTGATAATGGTGGAAAATTCAAGAACTTTCTGTTTGAAGAATTCTGTGAAACCAAGGGAATTGATCATAACTTTTCTGCTCCCAGAAATCCTCAACAAAATGGGGTAGTTGAAAGGAAGAATAGAACTCTGGTTGAAATTGCCAGAACTATGATCAATGAAAGAAGGCTTGCAAAGTACTTTTGGGGAGAAGCTGTTAACACAGCTTGCAAAGTACCTTTGGTTGTAAGTGTTATGTTTTGAATACAAAAGAATATCTTTCAAAATTTGATTCAAAGACAGATGAGGCCATTTTCCTTGGCTACTCAACACATAGTAAAGCATATAGGGTTTTTAATAAGAGGACTCAAACTTTAGATGAATCTGTTCATGTATAGTTTGATGAGACTAACACTGCAGATAGTAGAGCTCCTGATGAAGATGTAGTTCATGCTCCTGAAGTGACATCTCCTGCTGAAAAAGAAGATGTTTCTCCCAGAGCCGCTGAAGTGGTTCCTCCTGTTGCAGAACAAGTTCCAGAAGAGAATCCTACTCCAGAAGTAAACTTTCTTCCAGAAAATGCTCCTATATATGATTCAACAAATGATGAACAAGTTTCAGAAGATACATTGGATGTACCAAAAGAAGTTAGAGCTCATAGGAATCATTCCTTAGAGAATATAATTGACTCTGTTCATAATCCTGTCATGACTAGAGCTCAGCTCAGAAGATATATGGGGAATGTGGCCTTTGTGTCACTTTTGGAACCCAAGGACTTCTATGAAGCTGCAGATGATGATTCCTGGTTAATGGCAATGCAAGAAGAACTTGACCGGTTTAAAAGGTCAGAAGTTTGGATTTTGGTTCCCAGACCTAACGGCAAAAAGGTTGTTGGTACTAGATGGGTTCTGAAAAACAAGCTTGATGAGTTTGGAAATGTTGTGAGGAACAAGGCCAGACTTGTTGCTCAAGGTTACAGTCAGCAAGAAGGCATAGATTATGGTGAAACTTTTGCTCGTGTTGCAAGATTAGAAGCCATTAGAATCTTATGTGCTTTTGCATCATACAAAGGTTTTAAGCTCTTTCAAATGGATGTGAAAAGTGCATTATTGAATGGTTACATTGATGAGGAAGTCTATGTATCTCAACCTCCTGGTTTTGAAGATCCTAAGTTTCCTGATCATGTGTATAAGCTGAAGAAAGCTCTGTATGGACTGAAACAAGCTCCCAGAGCTTGGTATGAGAGACTGACAAAGTTCCTTTTGTCTAAAGGATTTGTCAGAGGCTGTGTTGATACAACTCTGTTCACTCTGAAGAAGAACAAGGATATCCTTATAGCTCAGGTATATGTTGATGATATTATATTTGGTGCTACTAATGAATCTTTGTGTAGGGAGTTCAGTGACCACATGAAGGCTGAGTTTGAAATGTCTATGATGGGAGAATTAACCTTCTTCTTAGGACTTCAGATCAAGCAAAGTAATGATGGTGTGTTTATCAATCAAGCTAAGTACACTAGAGAAGTGCTGAAGAAATTTGGCATGATGGAATCTAATGTTGTTGATATCCCAATGGATGTCAGCAAAGACATTGATGATGAAGAGAAAGCTGGTAAACCTGTAGATATAAAAACCTACAGATGTATGATTGGTTCTCCTTTATACCTAACCGCCAGCAGGCCAAATATACATTTTGCTGTGTGTTTTTGTGCTAGATATCAATCTAAACCAAGGGAGATTCATGATGTTGCTGTCAAAAGAATTCTCAGATATCTTAAAGGCACACCAGAAGCTGGTTTGTGGTATCCTTGTAGTTCAGATTTTACTCATATAGGATACACAGACTCTGACTATGGTAGGGATAAATTGAAGAGAGTCAGCACTTCTGGTGGTTGTCATTTTCTGGGGGAGTGCCTAGTCTCTTGGCATAGCAAGAAACAAACCTCTGTGGCTCTCTCAACTACTGAAGCTGAGTATGTTGCTGCTGGAAGTTGTGTTTCTCAGATGCTCTGGATTAATCAACAAATTGCTGACTATGGAGTCATCCCTGAAACAATTACAATCTACTGTGATAACAAAAGTGCAATTGATCTTTCAAAGAATCTTATTCAGCACAGCAGGATGAAGCATGTTCATATTAGGCATCACTTTCTGAGAGATCATGTTCTGAAGAAGGATATCATTATTACTCATGTTCCCTCTGAAGACAATCTTGCTGACATGTTTACTAAGCCTCTGGCTGGTAATCTTTTCAGCAGCTTGCGAGAAGGCATTGGTATGACTTATCCACTTCAGTAATTTAGTTTAATTATATTTCTTTTTATCTTAAGTGTTAACCGTTTAAGATAATTACGTGTGATTAAGGCTAATCATGATTTTCAATTAAGCATGCTTACATTTAATGCTATTACGGCGCTGCTACTAGTTTTAACGGTAACTGGTTCCCTTTTAAACGGTGTTTAGTTACTTTTTGAATTGGAACCGTTTTCGTTTGGGTATAAATAAGGGTTTTCCATACTTAGTAATTTTTCACTCGAATTCTCTTTGCAATTAGATTTTCCATAGATAATCTCTCTGTGTTTTCTTTCTCTCAAGAACTTAACCTAATTTCTAAAAATCTCTCAAATGGCTCAAGATCATCCAGTTGAACCCATCTTTGTCACTCACATTTTCGATGCGTCTTCTAAGAAAAAGGTTAGTGAATCTAGGGTTTTTACGTCTAGGTTCCTAGAGGATGAAGTTAAATCCACTGACCCCATCTCAAAATGGCTAAGTGCTCAAAATTGGAATTCTTTCGTCTCTTTGGATGAGTTCATCTATCCTAAGTTAGTGACGGAATTTGGTATTTCCGCCTGCCAGATATGAGGCTGTTTTCGTATATTTACCTCCCAACAACAAAACGACGTCGCTGTGCCGGGGGTGTAAGTAATTTCGAGTCAATCAATGTCCGGTTCATTTTGTTGTCAGGGTCAGGGCGGGGGGCGATATGGAGTCGGGCGAACGCAAACCTTTGTTCCAGACGGTCTCCGCTCCGGTTCTTCAGGTACTTTCTTTTTCCTGTTTGCTTTCATTTACCTCCTTCCGATCTGACTGTTTGCATTACCAGGAACTTGAAGATTGAGCTGCAATGAACGTTTTCAACAATTCACCTCGCGATTGAGCTTTTTTTAGGCAAGGATAACAAAACCATGAGTCCTTACGAGTCTGGCAGTGCTTCCAAGTATGACGATGATGAAGGTGAGTTGGTTGCTTAATATGATAGTATATATTTTACTGCATTATATAAGTCTAAAATCTAAACAATCTGAATTACAGTGGAAACCCACCTTTTTAAAAATATTTTTGGACACTCTCAACTTTCTAGGGATAATATCTTATAATTAACTTGAATTAATGAAATTCAATTAAAAAGCATTCAAGCTATTCATATGAACAAAATTTTGCTTTGAAGAAATATTTTGGCATGTTGAAGTTAGGATTTTGTTTTTGTCTC
The DNA here is from genome assembly GCA_028411795.1 of Euphorbia peplus. Classification (NCBI taxonomy): domain Eukaryota; kingdom Viridiplantae; phylum Streptophyta; class Magnoliopsida; order Malpighiales; family Euphorbiaceae; genus Euphorbia; species Euphorbia peplus. The sequence continues at coordinate 13,916,844 of CP110838.1, read as the reverse complement.
TATCATCTACAAAATTGCCAAGCTCTTCTTTTTTAAGTTTTTCAAGGCTGACAAGGAAACTGGAATACTTCAACAAGAAAAGTTTCCCTTTTTACATGGTCATTCTAAAATTCTATCTATTGGTTTATTATTGTTATTAATTATTATTATTATTATTATTATTGTGTTCTTGAACGTTTGGACTTCCTTTAGTGCAATATCCATTTATGCTTCCTGTTGAAAGATGATTTTTCTAGCATTTGGAATGAAAACATGTTAACTTGTTTGAAGTACGAAATAATAGTTTATCCCTTTCCCCTTTCCCATGTGTGTTCCATTCCAACATTGTATGTGATTAATTTGACAGATGATGATGAAGACAATGAGGAAGCAGGTGGGGGTAAAAGGTTATTGGGATTTATGTTTGGGAATGTTGACAACTCTGGTGATCTTGATGTTGATTACCTTGATGAGGTAATCTTTCTTTGTCTATTTGCATTTTTTTTGTGTACCATCTTATGTTATGTTAGATAAAATAAAAAATGAATAATTAAATTATGTGCATGGATGAATCATGCATATGCAAATAACGAAAGACGTCCTATTACAAATTAACATTGGTATGTGGTAGTGTTATTTATGTGAGTGGAAAATTAGTGAATGGTAAAAGGAGAAAGAACCGCAAGGACTGGCTCTTAATTGTATGCTATGGTATTAATTGTACAAGTATGCGTTAAGGATGGTTTTAACTTAAAAGTGCATATTGTTGTTTGATAATACTAGCATAAAGATTCAGCCCTTGCTGGAAGTTGCAGTATTGGGTTGTTAGGTGGTGATTTGTTCTACGTTATTGAATGAACATAGTTTATATGAATTTCGCTGAACATGAGAAACCCTATTTAGTCACCGCTGCCTTGATAAATTATTGTTTCGATTCTTAGTTATATGATTATAAATTGTAAAAAAGTTTTGCATTCCGACAAATCTAATTGAAAAAAGCATATAATTAATTGATAATTCTAGCAGAAAGCTTCAATTCTTGCTGAAAGTTGTTAGTAGCATCTTGTGCAATGTGTGGTACGCTACAAATTATATACGATTTGATCAATTTCTTCGAATTGGCATCCTGTTTGTTTTCCTTGACTATGATGATGTTTTCATTTTAAGTTTGACTTGAATTAGTTTTTGTTTTCAGGAAGGGTTAGGATTTTTAGTTATCCTAAAAGTTTGTAAAAATGGAAAATGTTGGCCTCTTTTCTTTCGTCATTGTGCATTTGTTCTAGTTGGGTCTTTTATTTAATACTTTTGCTCGACATATGATATCTGTTTTTCTATTGAATTTAATTACTTTGATTGTGAAGTGCACTTGCATATTTTCAGGACGCAAAGGAACATCTTGCTGCACTAGCTGACAAGTTGGGTGCATCATTTACAGACATAGATGTATGTTAATCTTTATTAACTTGTTTTAGCTTTCTGGTTCTCTTTGTTACTTCACGAGATTTCCTAGTTGTGCTGGATTTTCATTGAGCGTTTCGTTCTTAACCAGGCATTAATTGTATTTTTTTTTCAGTTATCGATGAAATCCCTTCAGACATCAGTTGATGCTGCAGAACAAGGTGATGTTGTTTGCCAGGAAAATCTATCTCATGCAGTTTTTAATGTTCTGTTAGTATCTTTGTTTCTTTAACTATTTAATTATATCTACATTTCTTTTCTTTATTTCATCCTTTGATTGATGCTATCTAGTATCTGCTCTGAATGGAAAGTCTCTATCCAAACTTATCAGTAGTTTGGTATACTGGATTTGGACTATAGTTTGTAGATATTCTATTAAAATACAGTGAGATACCGACATAACTTCATGGGATGATGTAGCGCTATACGTAAACCTTTTGGGGCAAAGTGTAACAAGATACCAGTGATTGGGTTGTCTTCTGCATCATAAGTCTTTGTAGAAAGGGAGTTTAGGAAGTAGTGAAACAAGAAAGTGACAATCGATGTAATAGAAGAAGATTCCTGTTTGTATGTGGGAAGCATGAGTTTAATTCAGTAAAATTATTTCTTTTGGGAGGGATCTTCAGCATTGGTATCGAATTTTGTGCTCTAAATTCTACAACTCTACTTTGGCAGAAATTTTGTGTCTTTCTTTACCTCCATCTTTGTTGTGCATAGACTACTGTATTAGTTAGACTTATTCTGGACATGTTTAATTGGCTTACGCTATACCAAGTCTTTCTTCTTTCTAGTACTGGTAATTTTTCAGATCTTTGTTTCTGTTATGCTTTATAGCATATGTTTTCTTTTGATTATTATCTGGCGAAGACATGAGCAGAAATAACTTCGAGAAAGGCCTGGTTGGAAGTTCCTTTGTAGCTTAACTTGGATTTTTCTCATAGTTCAGTGACATTTCTATCTCTGGCTACTTATTCTGATTGGTATTTAATGTTGATTTCTGCTGCTAGATTATGATGCGAAGAACGAAGATGCAGTTGATTATGAAGATTTTGATGAACAATATGAAGGGCCAGAGGTTCAAGTTGCTGGTGAGGAGGATTATTTATTGCCAAAGGACTTTTTTTCTTCTGAATTCTCTCATGTCACGTTGGCGCCTACAACTTCGGTGTTCGATGATGACAACTATGATGAAGAAGAGGAAGAAAAAGTAGAAGATGCATATGTCACTGTGCATAAAATGCTTGAGGTTCAAGGTACTTCTTTTTATCAGTTCATCATTCGTCATATATTTTCTGGTACTTTGTCAGTTATTAGTGCTTCATTCTTCTAACTGTTTTAAATTGTTAAGTTAAACTATTCAATGTAATGGTCTTCTCATTGTAAATGGTTCCTTTATGTTCTGTTAGATGATGTAAGCAAACTATTTGATTTATGAGTGAGGTTTGTAATCTCAATTTTTAAAATCTTTTGGCACCTTGGATCCGATTATATAAGTGTATCAGTCACTCTGTAGCTTTCCAGTATCTTATGTAGCTTAGTATATTATTCTCAGATCGGCAGGATGTTGCTGTTGTTACAGAAGAAGAGTTACCTGCACATGAAGGCATACAACTTGACACCATGGAAGATGAAAATATAGATTCTGACTTGGAAGGTTTTGAGGAGGTTAGTCTGCGTTCTCCTTTTCTTCTAGCTCGAAATTTCCATCACTTCTAGATGTGATTTTATTGGACTGAAAGAGGTGAATATTTTAACCCAAGGCTGTTCGTTTTACGATTCTGCATTTTACATATTTTCGATACTAGACATACAAGGATTGCCAGTCCAAAATTTGCCATCTTTTCTCTAGTCCTTTTGCAGAGCATAAATAGTATTATGTTTTGCTGTTATTCAGGCATTTTCTCCAGAATTTCATGTTCTCTTTGAGAATTAAAAGAAGATAGGAGGTCATGTATCCGTTGTGTGCATATCAACTTACTCCCTCTGTTTCATAATGTTTGTCGTTTAAGGTTTCTACACACATTAAGAAACTCATTAATTAGCATTAAAAAGAGTTTGATATTACCATACTACCCTCTAATAATTAATGCTCAAAATGACTCTACAAGTTCATTTAATGCTTCTTGGAAAGTGTAAATCGTCAAATATTATGAAACGGAGGGAGTATTATTTAAGCTTATTTGAGGCGATTATCTCCCAGTTTAAGCATCTCAGTATTCATGTAATACTACAATATTTGTTAAATTCTTCAGTATTACTGTAGATCTTTATTGAAGCTTTTGGGAAATGAATGTATAGAAATGATAGAAGAGATACCAAAGAGAAGCAAAGACATTATTCATGAAAATTGAAGCCTAGAATTGTTCTTCTAAAATGTATTATTGTGCCACGTACACTGTTGATCAATAAATGGCCACTATGTATGGCACCAAACTTTCAGGATGTAAGCAAGTGAAGAAAAAATGGGGTAATAGAATTGTTCTTCTAAATGTATTATTGTGCCACGTACACTTTTGATCAATAAATGGCCACTAAGTATGGCACCAAACTTTCAGGATGTAAGCAAGTGAAGAAAAAATGGGGTAAATAAAATTGAGAAAGATCTGGCTACCTTCAATTTTGTCAAAACGTAGCTTTAAACTAGGTTGGAACTTGGAAGTGAATTAATGTACTAGATGTACTGAATGAGTTTGGGGATTAAGGCTTACGCTTACTTTACCTTTTCAATGCTAAGAGCATAACCACTGGTAGCACTATATTATTCGTGGTCCAAATCCTGCTAGTTTCTTTTGTGAATTATCGATTTCTTTGCATAGTAAGTTAGATGCATTGCAAATTCAGCAGCATTTACATGTTCACTATAATTTGCCTTCTGTATTGTATTTGAATAGGGAAAAACAGGTGCTCTAGAGGAGCCTCGAAATGGTAAAGGCTCCACTCCGTTGCCTGTGTTGTGTATAGAAGATGGCATGGTGATCCTACGGTTTTCTGAAATATTTGGTATTCATGAGTCCTTAAAGAAAGGGGAAAGAAGAGATCACAGATATTCCATTTTTAAAGGTACATCATGCCTATAGTGTCTTCTTCTGTACAATGTTTCAATAATGGGAATATTAGTTAGCTTCTTATAGAAATGCTACAATTGTTATGGTTTAATGTGGAACTTTTGCATGTTCTAGAGTGTGTTGCTTCTTATTACGCTTCATTTAAGGAATACGATTTTGCCTCATATTACTATTGAAAAGGAAGACTCATATCATTTCTGCTTGCTATGTATATAATGGTGTTTGGTTAGCATCTATTTTCTGATGTGTTCACTTCATTTTCAGAGAAGTATAAATCTATGGATGTTTCTGATAGTGTTGAAGAAGATGAAGAAGCATTTTTAAAGGGATCTGGCCCGACGTTGCAGTTGCAGTCACTTGTAAATCAATCTGACATCTCAGTATTTGATGATGATGATTCAGAATCAAGAAAGTTTGGTGTTATGCAAGGATCTGTTCAAAATATGGAACGCAAAAACTCTTGTGTTAGTTCAGAACCAATGAACAAGGACTTGTCTATAAATCTTACCACAGAATGGCAGTCTCCTTTATGTTCCAAATTCTATCCTCTTGATCAGCAAGATTGGGAAAATAGGATTCTCTGGGACAATTCTCCTGCTGTTAGTGACAATTCTGTTGAAAGTTTCAACTTATCTGGACCTGACTCGAGGGATTCATTTATTAAAGAGACAGAAAAAATGAGCCAACAGAAATTTTTTCATGCAGAACTCCCTCAGCTACTAGAAGAGAAAGACCATACTTGTTTTCCGCATAGCTCTCCTGTTCTGATGGAGTCATTTGGTTCAAATGATTCAGGATCTTCAGATATTCCATTATTGGAAAGCAGATGCCACCCTCAACTTTTGAGGTTAGAATCTCAGTTAGTAGCGGCAAATAATTATCATGATGGAGGTGGAAGAGATAGCAATGACATGGACACTTCCAAAAGTAATACTTTCAGGCGTTTCAGCAAGCTAACACTGCAAAACAGAGATATGATGGAAGGATCTTGGTTAAATGATATAATATGGGAAACTGATGAAGTTAACGTTAAGCCTAAGCTAATTCTTGATCTTCAAGATGAGCAGATGCTTTTTGAAGTTTCGGATAACCAGGAAAGTAAAAGCCTTCAGCTTCATGCTGGGGCAATGATTATAACACGATCGCTGAAGCCCAGGATTTCAACTGAGCTATCTGCTCATGGATATGAGTCTGGTTGGCAATTCAATATTGCCAATGACAAGTTCTATGTGAATAGGAAAGTATCTCAGCAGCTGCAATCAAATTCTAGCAAACGTAGTGCTTATGGGGCCAAAGTTCATCACTCAGCACCTGCAATTAAGCTGCAGTCAATGAAGTTGAAGTTGAGCAAGTACGGATCAGTACTTTATTCTGTTGCAGTGGTTTTAGACCTATATTTGTTTCCTATGCAGTGTGGTTTCGTTTCTTTATCACAATAACATTTCTTTTGTTGTGAAACAAATCTGAAACGGTTTGCAAAATTTGAATTACTTTTGTACTCTTTGAACATTATTACTCATTAAGTATGTTGATTTTACAAGAATTGTAGTCTGTGTTGTTTCTCCATAAAATTGTTTTCCTTAGAGAAGTACTAGTCTAGTCTTTGGAACCAAAAATTGATTATTATCATTAACCTCTGAAATTGTCGATTTTGGTTGCTTCACTATTTTGTTACCAAAGAACTAGGCCCCCTTCTGCTCAAGACTTTCAGATGGAACTGATTGGAAGTCTATTATTAGTCTTTGATATTTGTACATGGAGTTTGAACCATATCTAGTTTTTGTCTTTAATAAATGCTTGCCTCCTTGAAATCTTGAGTCAACCATTGAGATAATGTACACCTCTGAGAACACTCTCTTGTGATTTGGTTTCTGCTGTTAACAAATAGAAATGATGTCTTTATTTTATATTTTTGGCGTGTGTCGTTTCTAAATTGTCAACATGCAGTGTTTTTCTCATTAAAGTGAATTTTGATTATTTGTTTATCAAGCCCTATGAAACCATCGTGCTTAGCTCATCTCTCTCTTTCCTTGGAGTGTGGTTTATTTTATGCAATATTTCCTTGGACTTATTAATGCAGGAATTGTACTGTTACTGATATTATCTTTAGTTCACAATTATGTTCTATATTCTCATTGTCTTTTGGATTTTATTTGCAGTAAAGATTTGGCTAATTTTCATAGGCCAAAGGCTTTGTGGTATCCCCATGACAATGAAGTGGTTGTGAAAGAACAAAAAAGGCTTCCTACGCAAGGTTCAATGAAAGTTATATTGAAGAGCTTGGGAGGTAAAGGAAGTAAACTACATGTTGATGCTGAGGAAACAATATCTTCTGTTAAAGAAAAGGCTTCAAAAAAGCTAGGTTGTACTCTCTTCCATATGATGTTTGAATCTTTTTCTTTAATCACTGCCTTCGTTTTTCTCATAGCATTGAAATTGTTTAGTTGCACAGGGAAACTGTTAAATTTTAACACCTTTGAAACCCTAGATGTTATTTATTAGTACCACTTCGTTGACTTGGTATTCTTGCTATATATGTAACTTTTTATTTTTTTGATAGGGCATGATATGTAATATGCCAACTTGTTGTTCCAATGTTTACTCATTCATGTAGTCTTTGCCTTACGTTGTTGTCCCCCCCGTCCCCTAAAGTTCATCTGTTTGTTATTTGCCTAGTCTGATGTCCATTTTTTTTCTCTAATTGGTGTTCACACAATTTGTATCCTTACTTTTCAGTTTTCACTATTGTGTATATTGCTGGGATTGAAGTTCTTGTAATTTGTAATCTATGTCTAATATATTGGATGAAGGTCTTACTGAAAGAAACTACAATTTAAATTTGTTTTTCCCTGTAGATCTAAAGCCTTTGGAAATGGTGAAGATATTTTATTTGGGTAAGGAGCTTGAAGATCATAAATCTCTTGCTGCCCAGAATGTTCAGCCAAATTCCTTGCTTCATCTTGTTCGGACAAAAGTCCATTTGATGCCGAAGGCACAAAAGATACCGGGTCAGAACAAGTCTTTGCGTCCTCCTGGGGCATTTAAGAAGAAATCTGACCTTTCTGTAAAAGATGGTCATATCTTTCTTATGGAGTAAGTTTCCTGAATAAATTTTACTTGTTTTAATCTCAGAGTAGCATGAAGAATATTTTGAATTGTCCTACAGTCTGTAGCATTCCTCTACTTAGTCCTAATTAATTTTGATTTTCTTGGAACCTTTCATGCTTATTGATATAATATCCGGTAGCTTTGAATCCAAAGGAGCTATGTTGTATATATACGAGTTCCAGGAAAATGATATTGTGGAAAACTTTATGTAGAAAAGGTCAAGGTATATCGTAGAGGACATGGACTTTTGCTATAACACAAACTTAGATGTTTTACCCTACTTCAGTTTATTGGAACTAAATGATGCTTGAGGGCTGAATACTACTGAAAATTTCTTTCCATTTTCTTGAAATTTAGACCCTCGATTGACCAATTTTGTAGGTTAGGGAAAAAAAGAGATCATGATCTATTTTTTCCTCAAAGTCATTGGAGAAGTTTAATGTTACTCTCGACGCAAGGAACAGCTCAATTTTTCCCCTATGGTAGAATTATCTCTTTGCTTGGCTGATGCCTAATTTTTGTCGTATTTACAATTAAGCTAAAGTTTTTACCATGGAATAAAGATAAGAGTGTTTTGTACAACGAGGGTAATGACTTCATGGAACATTTGAGTTTTGTGTCCCACAAATTAAACTTTTTGCCAATATTAGGCTATTCCGTGAATAATTCAATTTGAAGATGTTTATGTGTCTCACCAAACAAAAAACAGTCAAGGCTTCTATTGGGCACAAACTCGTAAACAAGTATCTTTTCTTCATAAAAAGATGACCAGAATAGCATAGTAGGACGTGCTACTTTTATCACTCGTGTATCTTCGATAAATCTGGGGTGACATTTGATTGGAGCGTACAAGTTCCACCATGTGTCAGTTTCTGTTGTTACTGACTTGTTGCATGCCATATGTTTGCTTGTTTTGCCTTTCCTTTGGGTACCAAATGGTATTGTCTTTATAATAACAGCAAGTGGAGAGAGTAATCCTCTGGGTAATTTTCAAAATATAACCTTTTTGTTATGTCCATTTGCTTTGATCTTCCTGATATCTTCATCTTTCTGCTTCTGTGCTAGTGGAGAATATAAGGGACTGCATAAGTTTTTTTACTAGTTATAATCAGTTGCTTGTTACTCCCCTGTTTATAAGTTGGCTATAAAATTCTGGACCATTGGGGTCTCAGTTAGTGTGTTGATCTATAAGATGCAAATCAGTTACTTTTTAGAAGCTGCATTGAAATCCTACCTTGCTAATTGTAATTTTAAAACCTCAAGACAATTGTTCTGAATTTCGGTTCAGCTCTTTTTTATTTTTTTGTCAACCAATCATTTTCCTTTATTTTATAATTTGTAGTTTTGTTTTTGGGTGCTACAATAGATTACTGAGTTTGATATATGTATACATGTGTGTGTGTCTATTCACATATTTTCCCCTTTTTCGTAGAGAAAAAAAATATTTGTAGCATGTACGTTCTTTTTGTTTGATACAGTTTGAAAGCAAGTCAAAGTTGATATGTCTAAACATGCATTCATGCAGATTGTCTCCATGTGCTTGGGTTAGGGTTCCACTGTACAAGCATTGAATTTTGATTTTTTGTTATAGTAAATTGTGCATATTTAAACCTTCTGGATACTAATTTGTTAATTTGTTTCCCAAATTACCTTGAAATAATATTTGATGAGGGCTATATGTTCTCTTATCTGTAGGTATTGTGAGGAAAGACCTTTATTATTGAGCAATATTGGGATGGGTGCAAACCTATGCACTTACTATCAGAAATCAACTACTGGTGATCAAGCTGGCATCTCATTACGCAGTGGAAGCAACAGCGTGGGGAATGTTGCAGTGCTAGAGCCGACTGATAAATCCCCTTTCCTTGGAGATATAAAGGCTGGTTGCAGCCAATCATCTCTTGAAACAAACATGTATAAAGCACCCATATTTCCCCACAAGGTGGCATCCACTGATTATTTGTTGGTTCGTTCTGCGAAGGGGAAGCTTTCTGTTAGACGCATTGACCGCATTGCTGTTGTTGGGCAACAGGTTGGTTTGTTTTATTGGTATTTTTTGGCGACTAAATGATTAACTTCAATTAGACACTTTTTCATATCAACTAGGCCTATTCATTTTTTATTATTTAGGGGCCTCAAAAATCTTCTTCATATATGCATTAGTGGTTAAGTATCTTTATGCACTTGGTTCTGCTTCAAGTGAATCAGTGAGCACAAGGTAGTCTCTGGAATATAACAAATGACGGATATATACCCGAGTGAAATTAGTCAGCTATGAGTTATGTTTGTGTAGATAAGAAATAAATGATATGGAATATAACAAGAAACTGATAACAAACTTGAGCAATAGAAAGTAACTGAAAAACTTTAGTAGAGTACCTTGAACTCTGCAAAGCCCAGAAATCTAGTTCCTGAAATAGTCTCGTTACTCATAGTTGTTAAAGGGCGCAAAGAGGTCTTGGAGCCTAGGCTATATCAATATTTATATCAATATCAAACATAAACCGAGAAAACACACTTATATGATGACCACACAAACAAGACCAAACCACATAAAAATGTGAAACTAAATGTCGAAAACACCAAGTACGAAACCTATGCTATTCCTGCTACACTAATAACATTTCGTTGTCAATAAAACAGAACACGCTAACAAGTAATAGTTATCATCAAGACCATCTTTTATGGTTACTATGAAGTACCCATTACTTTGTCTTTTTCACCATTTGTTCAAATTTCATACCACTAATTTAATGGTGAAAATAGACAAAGTAGTGGTTACTTTGTGAAAAATATTAAGTCTACTTAAATCACATTAGTGGTTGAGTTTGATCAACAATTTTTAAAAACAAACCAGTAAAAGTGGAAAACCAAAGGAATTCCCAATATTCCTTTACTTTGAACACGAGTACCAGCGTGCACTTGTGCAGGATAATTGGTGTGCTGTAGATCTTACGAAAAGTTAGTGATACGTGCAACTAGATTTCTGGCAGCTTTTGGTATTTCAATAGTAATTCCATATGGTCAATTAGCTTTTCCTAGACATTCTTCACATCACTGGTTAGTGTTTTCCTGATGTAGTTGACATTTTTTCCTCCAGTGGGGCTCTTAGATCGGTAGATCCCAATATTAGATTTAACTTTCATTAAAGAGCTTATGACGATTGCTTCCCATTTATCCTTAATATTCTTATATTTCATTTAGACCTTGTCACCACCATTCCTGTACATATAACTTGATTCACATCTTTACTTTTCGTATCTTTTAATCACGTCAATCTGTTAATCTGTTATTCTACCCCTTCTGTTCCCAAATTTACATTCCCCATCTGAATATGCACAAATTGCTTTACCTAAAATTTCATTTTTCCTTTCATTCATTGTAGTAGTTTTGATCCACGTTCATATGCGAACATTAAAGCTACCTATTAAGCCACTTGTTATTCTTGAATCACTCTTTGTATTCGTCATTGCTTCACTGTGGCGTCTTTTTTCCCCAACACATCTCTTTTCTCCTGGACCTTTCTTTTTAAACTATCAGCTACATCTCTTGCAACTCCCTAGATGACTTTGCTCATGTCACCGTTTACTTGCATAACTATCTTTCTCAGCTGTCTTCTTCAATAACCGAGTTGCGAAAGCCATCTGTTTATCTCCCTCGTCTAAATTCCATAGTCAGATCTTTGGTTCTCTTACATTTATTTTCTTTTTCTACACTTCAAATGCATACATAAAAATCAATCAATAGGCTGAGTGGGTAAGACTGCACTTGATATGATTTCGATCCTTGTACTGTATATGGATCTGAACTGTCCTTGTTACGAGTCTATTTGACTAGAAGATCTTCCATTTCAACAGCTACTAGATGTGAGTCCCTCTTTTAAAAAATGTATTCATAATAATCAAATCATTTACTAAGGAAAATTCGGTTATAGCTCTGCCTTCATTTCTAGTTTAAAAACCATGGGCACCATTCCATGAACTCGTTCAAAGTCAAAAATATCTTTACCTACATGGCCTTTCATGCCTTGGAGCTTGTAGAAGAATTAGTTGACTTTAATTTATGAGAGAAGAAAAGATTCATGAAGCACTATTTCTAGCATGTTAATTGACTATGATTCTCTTTTTTCGTCAATCATAATACTTTAACATAGTATACCATTTTTCTTCTAAACCTACTTTTCTCATTCTTGAAAGTTTAGGACTTTATAATGACAGATGCTATTTCTAATTCATGTATATCAGAATATAAAGTATATTTAAAGCATGAATTCCTTGCAGGAACCCACTATGGAGGTATTTTCTCCGTCATCTAAGAATCTTCAGGCATACATCACAAACAGGTTACTTGTATATGTTTACCGGGAGTTTCGAGCTGCTGAGAAGCGTGGTGTAGTTCCTTGGATCCATGCAGATGAGTTGTCAGCTCAGTTTCCAAACCTTTCAGAAACTATTTTGCGGAAGAAGCTGAAGGAATGTGCTATATTGCGGGTATGCATCCGCATCTGAATACCGAAACCCGTTTTTTAAGGTTTACTAGAATATTTGCTTCCTGATTGTTTTATGTTTTTTTCTACAAATATTTGATCTGTGTTCACCATGCAGAAAGATGCAAATGGACATCTCTTTTGGTCAAAGAAGCATGATTTTATTATTCCATCTGAGGAGGATTTGAAAAAATTGGTGTTGCCAGAGAACGTAAGTTCAATTATTCGCATAACACCACACACGCCCCCCATTTTTCTATCTGGCCCTCCTCTCTCCGTTTCATCTGCTTGACTAAAGTCATTTTATTTATTCTTTTCGTGAATAAATAACAAGAAGTTTGGTTTTACATCTTGGTCAATCATGATTTTTATTGCGTTCTAACTGATTCTTTCATAAAATTTACGCATTAATGTAGCAATTGAATGTTTAGATCTCTCTGAATATATACTCTCCAGCTCTTCTTTCATTTTTGTGTATAATTGCTTGCATATCTGTTATTTAAGTAGTGTGGTTTTCGTAGAATTACTGCACATGTGCATACCAGAACAACATATATTTTATGTGGTTTGTGTTAGTGTACTACATCCACCAATGCTCTCTTATTTGTTCACTGTATTAGAAAGATTAACATTCTGGAAGCATTTAGGGACTGCAAGGATCCAGTTGCACAATTTCACATATAGTTGTAAAACCCTTCACCTGGTGTGAAACTGAGACTAACATTTTTCTACCGAATTTCTTCAAAATCTCTAATTTAATTGTAGCATTTGGTGGCTAAACCTGCTTAAATACGATTTTTTCATATTAGGCTCGTAATAACGTATCCAAACTCTGTAAGAATGTTGCAAATTGTCAAGTAACCAATTCAACTAAAAAACTCGAGCTGATAGTTAAGACCAATGACATCTTTTATATTAATTTCTGATACACACCCACATGCGAATGCCCCTTGGGCTTGAACATTGCACAACACAAGCCCATCCCACCTTGTGTTTTGATTCAATAATAAATGGAGTTGCCAGGATCAGAACTCATAACCTTTCGATCACAGAGGCTCTCGTACCATGTCAAGTAACCAATTGAATTAAAAGCTCGAGCTGATAGTTAAGGCCAATGGCATGTTTTATATTAATTTCTGACACAAATGAAAACCGGTGTTTCATTGACCTCTTTCCTGAAGAGCAGCTCAACAGAAGGGAAACTATAAGTTAAGCATTTAGGAAGATTTTTCTGTACAGACCATATTTGCTAGGAAAGTAGGCAAGTATAATGCTCCCTCTGTTACCATTTAAGTAACCTTTTGGGGCTTTTCACACAAATTAAGAAGCACAATTAGTATGCACTTAAATTTATAAATTTACATGGATTTACTCAAAAACAATTATCTCTCCTATAATGGTTGGGTGGTAGCTGCTTTGCACTGGTGACAACTAAGGAGTTTATATGCAATCGCATAACTTGTATTTAAATACATGCATCTTTTCTTTCCCTTCTATAAACATAAATCAGAGTTTTAAAAGGATCTGTTTTCAATTTGATGGACATTTCCTGTGTGAGTGTGTGTGTTTTTTTTTTTTTTTTGGCTTTAAAATAGACAATGCACTGTGTTTTGCATATGCAAGTATTTTTTCTTTATTTCATGTAATGCTCTCTGCTTTTCGGATTAGGTGTGTGCCTATGAAAGTATGCTAGCTGGTTTGTATCGGCTTAAGCACTTGGGAATTACAAAGCTAACACTGCCGACTAGTGTTTCAACTGCAATGAGTCAGCTTCCTGATGAAGCAATTGCTCTTGCTGCTGCCTCGCACATAGAAAGGGAATTGCAGATCACCCCATGGAGCCTGAGCAGCAATTTTGTTGCTTGTACAAACCAGGTAAGTTCTTGCTGGTTGATTTTTGTGATCTAGCAAAGAGTCCAAAGCGTATGTTGAAGGTGGTAAACTACTTCCCTAAACAGCCGTTCGCTATGTAGTAATGGCATTGCTGGAAACTTTGTATCTTGGTGCTCTACAAAAACTACATTTATATTTAGCTGTTTAGCTGTATGAGAGATCCTTAGGAACTGGTTAGCCCAGAAGGAAGCAATAAAAGGTGGCTTCTGATTGGAAGTGCCATTGTATGGAGCCCTTCCTTTATACAATTCTATGGAAACAAGCTTCTTATACATAGTATCATTCTTTTGTCCTAGATGATAGTTTGGATAAGATCTTGAGATAATGTTGTTGCTCTATTCTTCTACTTAAGATTCAGAAAATTGATATTTTGATGATGTAGGTTGTGATACATGATCATCTAACTATACTGTCAGCTTACCGTACTGTACAGGAGCGATCTGTACCATTTTACTGGATATTTTCTTAGTCAATAATTAGTTTGATATAATCTGTAATGTTGTGGTAATTAGTTCAAGAAGTAAGATTCTGTTTTCTATTTGCATTTTCAGGATAGGGATAATATTGAGCGGCTTGAAATTACTGGAGTTGGAGATCCATCTGGTCGGGGCTTGGGATTTAGTTATGTCCGTGCAGTTCCCAAGGCACCTGTCTCAAATGCAGTCGTGAAAAAAAAGGCAGCTGCTAGTCGAGGAGGTTCCACCGTTACTGGGACAGATGCTGACCTTCGTAGACTAAGCATGGAAGCCGCAAGAGAGGTAAATAGGTTTGCTTTGGACATAACTTCTAGCGATATCATTATGGAAGCCGCATAAATGGATTATTTGTCTTCAAATTTGTTGAATTCCTGAAATAGAAATTATTGAAAACATGGAATAAATTGACAGTGAGGACTGTTTTGCCCAGTTCAGAGAATTGTACTCTCTCTCTCTCTCTCCTTTTTTTGTATTCTTGTATGTCTTTGTAATTTGTTGGGAAGGGGAGCCTCTAGTGTAATTGTTGATCTTAGTAATCTGCTTAGGAATTTTCGAGGGCTTAAAAAGAAAAGGCTACTATTTGATTGAGAAGATGGAGAAACGAAATGAGAGGCCTATTATATCTTGTAAACAAAGGCTTAATTCACCTCAAATGGTTCCTGAAAGGGAGAGAATTTCCTCACATATGTAAAGAGCCGTATAGCTTCCCAATTAAGCAATGAGGGATACTTAATATATGCCGCCCTCACACCCAAATCATTTGGGCCGTGAAGCAAATATCAATGGGCCACCCAACATTGAATACCATGCAAATAGAGGCCTAGCTCACCCCAAATGGTACTTCAAAGGTAGGATTTCCTCGCATGTAATAAGGAGCCATATTTAGCAATGTGGGATATTTAACACATCTTGTTGTCTGATTGCAATTTTTCCATCTGCCACCAGCCTTATTGTGCCTTTATAATCAAGGACATTTATCTACATCCCAGAACCCTATCAGTATGGTATATTATGTTTGCGTAGTTGTTATTGATTATAAAAAGTAAATGATGAGAGTTGATGAAGATTGGATCATTTATTCGGTTTGTCTTGTTTACAGGTTCTTCTTAAGTTCAATGTTCCCGAGGAACAGATCACAAAACAAACTAGGTGGCATCGTATTGCAATGATACGAAAGCTTTCAAGTGAACAAGCAGCATCTGGTGTGAAGGTGGATCCAACGACAATTAGCAAGTATGCACGTGGCCAAAGAATGTCCTACCTTCAGCTGCAGCAACAGACAAGAGAAAAGTGCCAAGAAATTTGGGATCGTCAAGTTCAGTCACTGTCTGCTGTTGATGGTGATGAAAATGAGAGTGATTCTGAAGCAAATAGTGATCTGGATTCCTTTGCTGGAGATTTGGAAAATTTGCTTGATGCTGAGGAATGTGAAGGGGATGAGAATAATTATGAGTCCAAGCATGACAAAGCAGATGGTGTGAAAGGGATAAAAATGAGAAGGCGTCCATCACAAGCTCAGGCTGAAGAGGAATTTGAAGATGAAGCTGCTGAGGCTGCAGAGCTGTACAGGTTGCTCATGGATGGTATGTTATAATTGTTTACTGACTATTATTGTAAATGGTCAATCTAAATATAGCTTTATGCAAATAAGGGAAGACTTGCGAAAACATTAGTGGGACAGATGTTATATTTGTCTGACACATTACTTAATGTAACTATGCTGCAGGTGAGGCGGAGCAGAAGAAGAAAAAGAAAATGAAAACTGCAGTACTGCAGAACGAACTCACACCTATCTTGAAAACAAATTTTGTTGAACGTGCTAAAAAAATAAATAAAGTTAATCCTAATTCGGTCTATGTTCTGAAAGAGAACAACATTAGAGACTCAAAAGAGGTAAACGAGCTCATTTTGCATGTAATGTGTATATCTGTCGTTGTAAAAATATTTCTATTCGCATCTAGAAGTAGATTTATGGACATTAGCAACTTTATTATCTCTTATTTTCAGGTAGAAATATTTGTTAGAAAGATATCTGATAAGGTGAAAACTACAAAAAAGATTACAACTCCAGATTTCGTCAGTACTCAAGTTAAGCAAAAAGTCAAAATATTGAATGATCCAGGACTTAAGGTAAGTAATATCATTCATCTCATCTTGCATTTTTATTGATTTGATTTTTAATTTTCTTGTGGTATTTTCAATTTCGAGTTATTTGGAACTTCCTAGAAACATTTCATTCTATATATTCTTAGCTGTAAAAACTCCAGTTCCTTTCTATATTAAAATGTGTAATTGTGATTCAAGAATTACTAGGTAAGTCCTTAATCATGGTTGTTGAGAGAAAAATATCTGCCATTCGAAAAGATGCCATCTTTTTGTATTGCACTTCATGTAATTGGGCCCAATAATGAAATTTTCATTGGATATTTGTGATGTATGTCAGTTTATTTGACACAACCTAGTGCTGGCTATTCCCTGTACTAAAATTGAATTGTGAGATGCAAGTTTTCAAATATTGGGTATAGCTGATCTGTTGGCATTTTGATGATATACCTAAGTTGGGATCATTTGATATCTTTGCATCAACCGTGAAAAATCGTCTTTTCTGTTTTCCTTTCATTATTTCTTTCTGCTTGACTTAGCAAATTCCTCTATTTTATTTCAGGCGATTGAACTGAGAATCTACTTCTTTGTGCAATTAAACAATTCTCTGTTTTTTTTTTTCTTTTTTAAATGACTTGATTGCGTCCTTTTACATTGACAGTGTTGCAAACAGTTTTAATTTTGAGTTCCTACATTTTCTTCTACAAAGAATATTGAAATTTTTGTCGTAAACCAGGTTTTTAAGGAGAAGAAATCTGCGAGAGAAAATTTTATCTGTGGAGCCTGTGGTCAGGTAAATAATTTGCGAACTTAGATTTTTCTTGATTCCAAAAGAATCCTGTTGTTAATCTATTTTATGTACTCAGAATGGACATATGAGGACCAATAAGAACTGTCCTAAGTATGGAGAAGATCCTGAAACAAATATGGAGCCTACTGCTTTGGACAAGGTCCCTGGAAAATCAAATTCTCTAGAACCCTCAACTAAGTCCCAACACAAGTTGCCAAAGAAAAAGTCTACGCCAAAAAGTGCAGCCATATTGGATGTTCCAGAAGTTGAAAAATCTAGTTTGAAAGCAAAAGTTGGACCTGTTAAGTTCATATGCGGCTCCACCGAGAAATTACCTGATAAACCTGTGCACAGCACTGCACAAAGTTCTGAGCGGCCTGTCAGTTCTGATATAAGGCCTGACAGCTGTGATGTGGTTTCTGCGAGTAAGCCTATTGCTAAGGTTAATAAGATAAAAATATCCAACAAGGCTAAATTTGAAGATGTACAAGTTGAATCACACAAGCCCTCTTTTGTGATACGCCATCCAGTTGACGCTGATTTCGAATCTCATAAGCCATCCCTCATTATACGACCACCAGCAAACACTGAGAGAGACCATGGTGATTCTCATAAACGCTCTATAGTGATACGCCCACCTGCTATAAAGGATAGAGAGCACTCTCACAAAAAAATAGTTATCAAACACCCCAAAGAGTTGATTGATTTGGACCAGGTCAGTCAGGATGGAAGCACTGGGTTCGAGTATCGAAAAATTAAAAAAATTGCTGAACTGTCAGGTATTGACAAGCAAAGGAGGCCAGAGAGTTTGCATTTTTCTCGAGAGTCCACCAAGAAGAAAGATAGAGAGGATATGAGGTGGTGGGAAGAGGAAGAGAAGAGGAGAAATACTGAAAGATTGAGAGAAGAGAGAGAAGAGAGAGGGAGGAGGTTGTTTCATGGGGAGGAATCAAGAAGTGCTGCTGAGCAAGGGCTTACTGAACTCAGAAGATATGAAGAAGCCATTAGAAGGGAGAGGGAGGAAGATGAGCGGCAGAAAGCCAAGAAGAAGAAAAAAAAGCCTGAAATTAGCGATGACTATTTAGAGGACTATAGAGCAAGCCCAAGGATGCCAGAAAAGGATCGAGGTACAAAAAGGCGGCATGTTGTGGAACTAGCTAGATTTAGTGCAGAACCGTCCCCATCAGTAAAGCGTCGTAGAGGTGGAGAGGTATATTTTACCTTTTTCTTTCTCTTTTTCATATGTGATCGTTTGTTGTGAATATAGTAGTGCCTCTTTACCATCTTATCTTAAACCCATAATAGTTGTGTCAAGCATGGGGTAATAGATGAATAATTTCTAGGTTTTTCGTCAAATTTGCTAAACGTTGTGGCAGAACGTTATGGTTAGAAATAACTGAAAATTGCCTTGAAATTGAAGTTTTAGAACCTAACATTTTTGTTAAACCATTAAATTATTGGATAAACTTGGGGTCACTACTCACTAGAACAAAAATATCTCCAGGTCGGCTTGGCAAATATCTTGGAGAACATAGTGGATACTATAAAAGATAGTTACAAAGTGTCATATCTTTTCTTAAAACCGGTATCGAAAAAGGAAGCTCCCGACTATTTGAAGATAGTGAAACGACCAATGGATCTGTCAAAAATTAAGGATAAGGTAAGGAAGATGGAATACAAGAATAGAGAGGAGTTCCGGCACGATGTGTGGCAGATAACGTACAATGCCCATGTATATAATGATGGTCGGAACCCTGGTATTCCTCCCCTAGCAGATCAGCTATTGGAACTCTGTGACTACTTGCTTAAGGAGCATTCCTATAGCTTATTGGAAGCTGAATCGGGGATAGAATCTTAGACAACATTAGGAATATTTGTTCTTGATGGGGAGAGAGCAATTTTGTGTTTGTTTCTTTGGAAATGAGATGTGCAGGGTCTTGAGATCAGCACTACTGTATTGTATTGTACGGCAACTTGTATCCTTGTAAAGTAACTTTGTATCATCTGATTTAAATCTCGTTCATTTGTATAGTCGAATAATTTGGCCATTAGTTGCTGTTAATATGTAGAAATTAATTGAACAAACACAATTAGGTACATCTAACAAGTAATTAAGCACATGAAAGCTGTCTGGCGGTGGCTGAAATGTTCAACGTCATGACGTTGTTTGTCATTCCTCGTGCCATCATTATGTTTCATTTTGTACTGTTGTTGTGATATTCCAGTTGACAAGAAATGTTAGAAATGGATTTGATATCCTAAAATTTTATTATTGCCTTTATACATCTTGGGCATTCTACACTTGTTCAATCTCTATACATTTAAGATGTTCTGTTGACCCTCTTCGGGATTGCGATGAATGAATCAGCGAGTTTTACGTGAACTAGTTATATCTTCTTATGTGTGATCGAAACTCTTTTCTCGACCCTCTTTTGTTTCATTTTTAGTTTCTGTAAAAAATCTATTCACACTTGAAACCATATCAATACAAGAAAAGCAACTATGAAGAGCTGCTACACTCCCACCTGCAAACTGGTAACAAGATAACCAGTCTATATTACAAATCGATTATCCAGATTACATCTGCTCACGTTTCATAACAGTCATACCTCAAAACATAAAATCATATGCTCTTAATCAAAACTAATACCTTAACTGCTGCTGCAGAATGTTTCCTCAAATTAGCCGAAGCAGATTTACCATGTCTGCACACCCAACATGACCATTCTACAGGATTAAATTGACAGTAGCTGACAGACGTACATTTCTGTACCACATCAGACTAATCATGACAATAAAAAAATAGATGTTCAATTGACTCCTCCCAAGCATTACATAACTGACAATGCGTACTAGAAATCAGCCCTATAGAACAAACAGACTCTTACAACCAACCTTTTAAGGCTAACCACATGATAAAGATGCGTCGAGGAATAAATGAATATCCCAAACAGTTGTATACCGCGACATGATACGGTGTTTGACTTGTTTTCCAAGAATAAGCAATAAAACACGTAGGTTACTTAGTATGACCTCCACAGAATCTGAACAGTGGGACTGGGGAGAATATGTGGGATCCCCATCTTTCCACATCTCATTATCAACTTTTGCATATTTCATTATGTCAACATCCTTAATATGCAGTTTAGGAAAGACATGATTTAGATTTTAATCATTTAGTCATGCCCAAAAGAAAATGTGTCTACTCATACTAAAACTTGTCCCTAAAAATATTCTCTTAAGCTTTGATTGGGAGGGGTTAGGCTGGCAAGAGTTTAGATAAGTATATAGAAATCTTTGCTGGGGAGGAATGATTATGGGAGGATTTGGGTTATCAATAGTTTAGGAAGGCTTTAGAAAGCCCGAGGCGTAGGGCCAACTACCCTCTTATATAAAACCAATTAAATAAGGATATGTGATCATTTGCAATTTTCGAAGTCGAAGAAGAATTTGCATTAAGACTGTTTGTTAAGAACTTGTTTGACAAATACGATGTGAACACGGCCATATGAAAGCCTGAGGCGTAAAGGCAACTCCAATATTTTGAATATTCTAAGCTGATTACAAATAAATTAGTAGTTTTATTATTTTATGATAAAATAAAAAAATTGCATCTTCATGATTATTGGGGAATAACAAATGCAACTTTTATGCACAAAATATAATAAACTTAAGCAAAACATTCTCCAAATGTTCAAGTTTAAATTTCATTAACAAAATGTAATTAATTTTTTTCATATGTAACTTCATGTTTTAGTTACCATTTAACTTCCACATTTGGACTGTTGAATGATATTTGAAAAAAAAAACTATTTTTCATTATACGGTTCTAAAATGCACGTTAGTAAATGATTATTTTAAAAGTTTACTATTTCGTACATGGAGTGCAAATATGCTTCATCGAGTAGTCATAAATTGTACTATTTTGTACACGAAATGTAAATCTGCTTCGTCAAATTGTACTATTTCATACAGTGTTTTCAGCTTATGAATTTTTGTTGGTTATTCGAGAAATAATGGTTTATTGCAGTTTACAATCTTTTATTGCAGATTTGAATAAAAGTAATATTTGAAGTATTATATATAGCTAATTTGAGTATATTTATTTTCTGTAGCTGATAATTATTTACTGAGATTTCTGTTTCACTTTTTAAATGTTTTTAATGTTTTAGGCGAGGAAGAAGTTATAGAGATGCCTACTGATCTATAGACCTAGTTGAGGTATTCTATTTATTTGGAGTTTATCGATGTATTTTTGGAGACTTAATTGTATTGAAAAATCTGTGGGATATTAATGAAATATAAGAATGTATTTTTGGTTCAGAATTTTATTGTGATTTAGTTGATTTCATTTTCGCGTCCGATCCGCGTAGCATGGTTCGGGGTTCGGCGCGACATTAAAACTGAGCTTCTTTTATTCAATATTTAACATCTATCAATTTGAGTTTGATACATTCAGAATTAATAATATATTTGAGTTTGAATAATGTAAACAAATATATAGAAAGCCCACTTGGATATGCATTTAAGTTTGGTGCAAATTGGTTTAATATATCAAATATATCATTGTCCTTTTCCTTGTTGTTGCTGCAGAATTGGTATAATTGGTCTAATATCCTTGTAGGGTTCAGAACTGGTTTAATATATCATAACGTGTTAAATTCAGAACTAGTTATCCATTGTTTATTGCTGCAGAATTGGTTTAATTGGTCTAATATATCCAAACTGTTAGTTAATTCAGATGTAAATGTATTATATTTAGGGTCTAGAGGCAGCAATCGAGGAACTTTTGCCACAAGTAGAGCACAAAATGTGTGCAAGGCACATTCTTGCCAATTAGGCAAAGAAATGGGGAGGGGTGGACGCAAGAAATGGTTTTTTCGGGAGTAAGTAAGGCGACATTTGAGGCTCAGCTAAAAGATAGACTGCAGTATATGAGCAAATTGAAAAGAGGCATATGCAATGATCTCACTAGATTTAATAAGGAAAGATGGATGAGGACATATTTTTCGACAAACACCAAGTGCGATTCTGTTGACAACAATATATCAGAGACATTTAATGGCTCGATCTTAGGGGCAAGTTATTAGGATTCAAGTTATGAATAGGAGAAAGACCATGGTTGAGTTTGAGGGGAAATGGATGACTGAGATTTGATGAACCCTAAGTGTTTTGATTTTGTCCAAACGTTTCAGAAGATGAAATTTAAAATTTACTTACATACTTTTCAATGTTGACTAACAATTTTTGTTAAGTATTTGTATAAGTTTCTCAGCAGGTGCTGAATGAAAATATTCTGGATTGCCTTGAAGACTCAGAAGAGAAGATTGACTGAAGACAATAGTGTAAAGCTCAGAAGCTGGATACTCCGCTCTGAAGATCTTCCGAAGTCTGTTAAAGCTCTCCTCAGAGGTCTAGAAGCAATCAGAAGGAATTCCATTTGGATCAGAAGCTTAGACAAAAGGAATAATGAACTCAGAAGCGCTAGTCACGAGTCTTATCTAGCATTTAATGCTCTGACTTCTGCATTTAATGCAAGGCGCCAAAAGTTCTAAAAGCTGTTTTGAAGGAGCGCGCATGTCTGCCTCAAAGCAAAACAAGTTTTTCCTTGCCTACCCTTTGTCGATCTAAATGAAGTAAAATTCTAGTCAACCTTATCCTTAATTTCAATCACTTACCGGATTAAGTTAAAGAACAAGGTTAACGGAATCAAAGTGTTTGAAGACCGTTTGAAGAAGTGACAGATTAACGGCTACAACAACTGATGTCACATATTGAAGATTCAAATTCAAGCAACGGTCATCTCCAAAGCACTATAAATAGTAGCCAAGCTCCATTGCATCATACACGCGATTAACGAGCAAAATCTTAACGCACTGTTTTAACAAGCAAAACAGAGCATCCTTTTTCCATTCTCAAGCTTTCATAGTTTAGACTTTCTAATAGTGAGAGAGTGAAGAAACACAAGTTCATAATAGGAATCTTGTAAACTGGTATCGTTTATGATACTCAGTTAGATTTGAGAGAAATCTAGTTAAGGTTTGAGTTGGGTGAGAATTTCAGAAAACAGGATTGTTGTTGTTCTGGTGGAAATCCTTTAACTCATTCTAGGCTAGTCAGAACCAAGTGAGAAATTAACTTTGTGTTTTGTTGATGTAAAGGAGCTTCTAAACTTTCCATAAAAGTTCTGAATAGTAGATGATGAACCTTAAGTATTTTGATTATGTTCAAACGTTTCAGAAGATGAAAACTCAACAGTACCTTACATATAGTTTTCTATTGACTAATAATTTTTATTCTTAGTCTATGTGTAAGATGTTCAGCAGGTGCTGAATGAATCATTTCTGGATTGC
Source organism: Euphorbia peplus (assembly GCA_028411795.1). NCBI lineage: Eukaryota > Viridiplantae > Streptophyta > Magnoliopsida > Malpighiales > Euphorbiaceae > Euphorbia > Euphorbia peplus. The sequence continues at coordinate 13,893,133 of CP110838.1, read as the reverse complement.
TTAACGAACTCAGAAGATCGGTTTGCTGAAGTCAGAGTTTCATTTACTCAGAAGCTGGATACTCCGCTCTGATGTCGAAGTCTGCCAAAGCTCTCCTCAATAGTTCTCTGCAATCAGAAATTTTGCCAATTGTGATCAGAAGTTTAGTCAAGAGGACTTTAGCTCCTGAAAGCTAAGTCACGGGTTCTTGATAGCATTTAATGCTCTGACAAGTTCATTTAATGCAAGGCGCCAAAAGTTCAAAAAGCTGTTTTAATGGAGCGCGCCTGTCTGTTCAAGAGAAACCGGAGTTTCCTTGTCTACCCTTTGTTGATCCAATTGAAGAATGATTCTGTCATCCTCATCCTTGATTTCAAATCACTTACCGGATTTAGTTAAAGAACAAGGATAACGGAATCAAAGTGTTTGAAGACCGTTTGAAGATTTGACAAACTAACGGCTACAACAACTGATGTCATCTCCTTTGAAGATTCAAACTCACCAACGGTCATCTTCATACACTATAAATAGTAGCCTTGCTCCACTGCATCAACATAAGCGTGATCATCGAGCAAAATCTCAACGCACTGTTTTAACATGGAAAACAGAGCATTCTTTTCCATTCTCAAACTTTCTTAGCATAGTCTTAGTTAAAGTGAGAGAGTGAAGAAAAACAAGTTCATAATAGGAATCTTGTAAACTGAGATCGTTTGTGATCTTCAGTTAGATTTAAAGAGAGAAATCTAGTTGAGATTAGAGTTGGGTGAGAAATCCAGAAAACAGAGTATTGTTTGTTCTGGTGGAAATCCTTTAACTCTTTTTAGGCTAGTCAGAACTAAGTGAGAAATTAGCTTAAGTTCTGTTGATGTAAAGGAGCTTCTGAACTTGCCATAAAAGTTCTGAATAGTGGATTTATAAAATCTCTGTAGGCTGCGACCTCAGGGGACAAGACGTAGTCACAGGACTTCTGTGGCGAACTTGGATAAATCGAATTGTTCACTCAGGATCTACTGAACTTCTTTCTCCCTCTTATACTTGTTATTTTTGCTTCTGTGTACTTGTTCATATTTAGTGCTGAAACAGATTTTCTCTAAAAATATCATTGTCTTTGTTCAGAAGACTGACCAGAAGTTCTTAAATCAGAACTTCTGTTGCTGAAAACAGTCTAACTGTGTTTAGGCAGAATTTCCCTCAGAAGCAACTTCCTTAAGCTAGCTTCTGACTCTGAGGAAGTTTGACTCTGAATTTTAAGTTTATTTAAAAAACTTAGAAAAACTCTGTTTACAACTTAGACACCTATTCACCCCCCTCTAGGTGATTCTGTTCTTGTTAGGACCAACAAGTGGTATCAGAGCCAGGTTACTTCGTATATTTACTAAAGATCTAACAATCTAAGTGTAAGATCCTATCAGAATCAATAGAGATGGCTAGTAGACACCAACCTGAGAATTCCTCTCATTTCATTGTTCCAGAGGGTTCCTCCACAACTAGACCTCCACTATTTAATGGTGATAACTTTTCTTACTGGAAAAAGAGAATGATGTATTTCATCCAAGCTCAGAATATGAGTGCATGGATAGTTATCACTAATGGTGATTTCATCCCAACTAGGATGGAAGCTGGTTTAGGACATGTTGTTATCCCTCAAGTGGAATATACAGATGAAATCCTTAAAAAACTCCAAACGAATGCTTCAGCAATAAATATGCTGCATTGTGCACTTTCTGCTACTGAGTATAACAAAGTGTCTTCTTGTGAAACAGCAAAGGATATTTGGAACAAGCTAGAAGTCACTTACGAAGGAACAGGAAAAGTGAAGCAATCTAAAGTCAATCAGTTGATGAGAGACTACGAGTTATTTGAAATGCTTGACAAAGAATCCATCTCAAGTATGAATTCTAGGTTCACCAAGATTGTCAATGACTTGAAGAGTTTGGGAAAGGATATTGAAGAATCTGAAAAAGTAAGGAAGATTCTCAGAAGCTTACCAAGGTCGTGGCAAGCCAAGAAGACTGCTATCGAAGAAGTTCAGGACTTAAGCTTCTATGAGTATGATGAACTCATTGGCTCATTGATTACTCATGAGATGGCAATCAAGAATCATGACCTGAGAGAAAGGTCAGAAGGAAAAAGAGTAGTCCTTAAAGCAGAATCTTCTGATGAATCCTCTGAAGATGAGGAACTGGCTATGCTGACCAGGAAGTTCAAGAAGGCCTTTAGAAAAGGCAGAGGTGGAAACTACAAGAAGCCTTTCAGGAGCTTTGACAAGAAAACTCCTGATTCTGGTGAAAAGTTCAAGAGAGATCCAAATAAGCCTATTGTATGCTATGGATGTCAGCAACCGGGGCACATTAAGCCTAACTGTCCGGAGCTGAAGAAAGATAAGAAGAAGTTCAAGAAAGCAATGCTGGCTGCCTGGTCAGACTCTGAGACCAGCAGTGATCCTGAAGAAAAGGAAGAGCAAGCTCAGATTTGTTTTATGGCTATTGGTGAGCCAACTTCTGAAGATGTCACAGGAGAAACTTCCGCACCTCCTGAAGTTACATATGATTCTGAGGTAAACATATCTTCTGAACAAAATATCTTTGATTCTCTTGAAGAACTCTATAGTATGTTCAAGTACCTGAAAAGGAAATTGGACAAGAGTGAGGCTGACAAGTTTCTTAGGTTTACTCAAGTTTATTCTGACATGAAAGTGTTAGAAGAAAAACTGCGTAAACAGTTCAGCACTTCTGCTAATGACTCTAAGGTCAAAGGCAAAGAAAAGCTGCCTCTGGGAAGTGATAAACCCCAGAAGAAGAAGAAACGTGTCACTCCCTCTCTTCTGAAAGAGATAGCTTCTCCTCCTGATATTGGTACCTCTGAGAGTGCTGTCTCAGCCTCTGAAGATGTTGGACCATCTCAGAAGAAGAAGAAATCTCCCAGGAAGCAAAGGGAAAGATCCAAGAACCCTCCCTTTTGCAAGCTTTGCAAAAGTGATGGTCACTGGTTGAAAGATTGCAAGTACCATATTAAGAACCTCTTGCAATCTGAGATATCATTAAAACCTGCTGAAGAGAAATCTAACTCTGAAGGACCCAATAAGGATTGGGTACCTATCACTAATTGATTGTGTTGCAGGTTGCTCTGAGTGCTCCATCAATGTCAAAGCTGTGGTACATTGACAGTGGGTGCTCAAGGCATATGACAGGTGATGAAAAAGCATTCATCACATTTGATCCTAAAAGAGGTGGAAAAGTCAGCTTTGGAGATGCTCAGAAAGGAAGGATACTTGGTTCTGGATCCATAGGAACTAACCCTCCGATCGAAGATGTCTCCCTAGTCAGAGGCCTGAAGTTCAATCTCCTGAGTGTTGCACAACTGTGTGATAAAGGTAGAGATGTTGTCTTCAGCTCCTCTGGATGTAAAATCTTGGACAGTAAGTCAATGGAAGTTATTCTAACTGCTCCTAGAGTTGAAAATGTTTTCATGCTGAACCTTGAGAATCTTTGCAAGAATATATGCTTGATGTCCAAAGAGGATACCTCCTGGCTCTGGCATAGAAGACTTGCTCATGTTAGCATGGATCTTCTGGCCAAAGTAGCTAGAAATCAATTGGTTGAGGGTCTGCCTGAAATTAGTTTTAAAAAGAACCATTCATGCAATGCTTACCAATCTGGTAAACAATCCAGAAGCTCTTTTAAAACTAAGAAAGTCATTTCAACTAAAAGACCTTTGGAACTACTTCATATGGATCTTTTTGGTCCTGTTCAACCAATGAGCATGGGTGGAAAGAAGTATGCCTTTGTCATTGTGGATGACTATTCAAGATTCACTTGGGTCATCTTGCTGTCTAGCAAAGATGAGTCACTTGGATGTTTCTCAGTTCTGATAAAGAAACTTGAGAATGAAAGGAATGAAAAGGTTGTCCATATCAGAAGTGATAATGGTGGAGAATTCAAAAACTTTATGTTTGAAGAATTCTGTGAAACCAAGGGAATTGATCATAACTTTTCTGCTCCCAGAACTCCTCAACAAAATGGGGTAGTTGAAAGAAAGAATAGAACTCTGGTTGAGATAGCCAGAACTATGATCAATGAAAGAAGGCTTCCAAAGTATTTTTGGGGAGAAGCTGTGAACACAGCTTGCTGTGTTCTGAATAGAGTGCTAATCAGAAGCATTCTGAACAAGACTCCTTATGAACTCTGGAAAGGTCGAAAGCCTAAGATAGGTTATTTCAGAACCTTTGGTTGTAAGTGTTACGTTTTGAATACAAAAGAATATCTTTCAAAGTTTGATTCAAAGGCAGATGAGGCCATTTTTCTTGGTTACTCAACACATAGTAAAGCATATAGGGTTTTTAACAAAAGGACTCAAACTCTAGATGAATCTGTTCATGTACAGTTTGATGAGACTAACCCTGCAGATAGTAGAGCTCCTGATGAAGATGCAGTTCAAGCTCCTGAAGTCACATCTCCTGTTGAAAAAGAAGATGTTTCTCCCAGAGCTGCTGAAGTGGTTCCTCCTGTTGCTGAACAAGCTCAAGATGAGAATTTCACTCCAGAAGTCAACTCTCTTCCAGAAGATGCTCCTATATATGATTCAACAAATGATGAACAGGTTTCAGAAGACTCATTGGATTTACCAAGAGAAGTTAGAGCTCATAGGAATCATTCCTTAGAGAACATCATTGACTCTGTTCATAATCCTGTCATGACCAGAGCTCAGCTCAGAAGATATATGGGGAATGTGGCTTTTGTGTCACTTCTGGAACCCAAGGACTTCTATGAAGCAGCTGATGATGACTCCTGGTTAATGGCAATGCAAGAAGAACTTGACCAGTTCAAAAGGTCAGAAGTTTGGACTTTGGTTCTCAGACCTAACAACATAAAGGTTGTTGGAACTAGATGGGTTCTGAAGAACAAGCTTGATGAATTTGGAAATGTTGTGAGGAACAAGGCAAGACTTGTTGCTCAAGGTTACAGTCAGCAAGAAGGCATAGATTATGGTGAAACTTTTGCTCCTGTTGCAAGATTAGAAGCCATTAGAATCTTATGTGCTTTTGCATCATACAAAGGTTTTAAGCTCTTTCAAATGGATGTGAAAAGTGCATTCTTGAATGGTTACATTAATGAGGAAGTCTATGTGTCTCAACCTCCTGGTTTTGAAGATCCTAAGTTTCCTGATCATGTGTACAAGCTGAAGAAAGCTTTGTATGGACTGAAACAAGCTCCCAGAGCTTGGTATGAGAGACTGACAAAGTTCCTTCTGTCTAAGGGATTTGTCAGAGGCTGTGTTGATACAACTCTGTTCACTCTGAAGAAGAACAAGGATATCCTTATAGCTCAGGTATATGTTGATGATATTATATTTGGTGCTACTAATGAATCTTTGTGCAGAGAGTTCAGTGACCACATGAAGGCTGAGTTTGAAATGTCTATGATGGGAGAATTAACTTTCTTCTTAGGACTTCAGATCAAGCAAAGTAATGATGGTGTGTTTATCAATCAAGCCAAGTACACTAGAGAAGTGCTGAAGAAATTTGGCATGATGGACTCTAATGCTGTTGATATTCCAATGGATGTCAGCAAAGACATTGATGATGAAGAGAAAGCTGGTAAACCTGTAGATATAAAAACCTACAGAGGTATGATTGGTTCTCTTTTATACCTTACAGCCAGCAGGCCAGATATACACTTTGCTGTGTGTTTTTGTGCTAGATATCAGTCTAAACCAAGAGAGATTCATGATGTTGCTGTCAAAAGAATCCTCAGATATCTTAAAGGCACAACAGAAGCTGGTTTGTGGTATCCCTGTAGTTCTGATTTCACTCCTATAGGATACACAGACTCTGACTATGGTAGAGATAAATTGAAAAGGGTCAGCACTTCTGGTGGTTGTCATTTTCTGGGGGAGTGCCTAGTCTCCTGGCATAGCAAGAAGCAAACCTCTGTGGCTCTCTCAACTGCTGAAGCTGAGTATGTTGCTGCTGGAAGTTGTGTTTCTCAGATGCTCTGGATCAAGCAACAAATTGCTGACTATGGAGTCATCCCTGGAACAATTACAATCTACTGTGATAACAAAAGTGCAATTGATCTGTCAAAGAATCCTATTCAGCACAGCAGGATGAAGCATGTTCATATTAGACATCACTTTCTGAGAGATCATGTTCTGAAAAAGGATATTATCATTACTCATGTTCCCTCTGAAGAAAATCTTGCTGACATGTTTACTAAGCCTCTGGCTGGTATGTCTTTCAGCAACTTACGAGAAGACATTGGTATGACTTATCCTCTTCAATAACTTAGAATTATTGTCTCTGAGTATCTTAAGTGTTTGATCGTTTAAGATAATTTAGTTATAATAAATTCTAATCATGATTTGACTTGAAAGCATGCGTTATTTACTGCTTATTACGGCGCTGTTCTGTGGTTAACGGTTATCTGTTCCCTTTTAAACGGTGTGTATTTGCTTTTTGAATTGGAACGGTTTCTGTGTTTGGGTATAAATAAGGGTTTTCCATACTTAGAACTTTTTACTCTCACTTTCTTTGCCATTAGAACTTCCATAGATTTTTCTTTGTGTTCTCTTCTCTCTAAAAATCTTAACCTAATTTCGCATTTCTTCAAAATGGCTCAAGAAATCACTGTCACACACATCTTCTCTGATGAATCACGAAAGAAAGTTAGTGAATCTAGGGTTTTCACCTCTAGGTTCCTAGATGATGTTGTCAAATCGACTGAACCAATCTCTCACTGGCTTAGCGCTCAAAACTGGAATTCTTTCGTTTCCCTCGAAGAATTCATTTATCCTAAGTTAGTTACAGAATTCTATAAGAACCTCCATTTCTTTTCTAATGAGGAGGATGTTCTTCACTCTGTGGTTGGGGAAGTTGAAATCGAAGTCAGCAGGGCTTCCATTTCTCAAGTGATAGGGATTGATGATGAAGGAATCATCATTGGAGATGATGGTTCAGCAGAAGGATTTTCAGAAGCCAACTGGGCTAGGCCAGATCTGAGTGCCAAGGAAACTTACGCTACCTGGTTGACTCAGCACCAAAGGTGGGCACACTATTTGACTACGAATGTTTTTCTTCCAAAGGCTGGAGGAGTCAATTGTGTTTCCAACAGAGAAAGAGTATTTATGTGGCATCTGGTCAATCAGAAGAAGATCAATTTGCCTGCCATGCTGATAAGGCAGATGAAGAATGTAACGACCGTGAGTGCATTGGCATATGGCTCACTCCTGACAAGGCTGTTTGAGGCAGCCTCCGTTGTTGTTTCAGGAGAAGGTGTTACTAGTAGGAGTACGGTTCTGAAGATGCATACCTTCAGGAACCTGAGTTTTGGTGTTACTCCGAAGAAGAATGAGAAGGGCTCCTCTGTGAGTATTGCTCAGAAGGAAATTGTGGATGCATCTGTTCAGAAAGGAAAGAATGTTGCCAAAAAGGGCAAGGGAAAGAAAGGGTCAAGCAAGTTGGTCCTGAATGTTGAGAAGGTTGCTGTCTCAGAACCTCTTCCCACGTTAGTTCAAACAACAATCAATGTTGAACCTTCTGGCAAGATTGTTGCTGAGAAGCCAAAGGATGTTCCTGAGAAAGAAGCTCAGGATGCTGAGGAAGCACGCCTTGCTGAGAAAGAGAAGGCTGCTGAAGCTGAAAAGGTTGCAAGAGTTCTGGCTCTTGCTGAAGAGAAAAGAAGGAAGAAAGAAGCTGAAGACAAGTTAGCTGCTGAGCGTGAAATTGCTGCAAAGGCTAAGGCCGATGCCAAACTTTTAGAATGTGCTGCTAATCTTGAGAATGCTGAGTTCTCAAAGGTAGTTGAGACTTCAGAGGAAGAAGAGAATCTTGAGAATGTCTCTCTGTCCTCTCGAATTATTGAGAATGTCACTCTCACTACCAGAATTGGGAAGAAGGCTGTGGCAAGACGAAGGGTTCTGAAGAAGAAGGACTTCGTTGTTGCCTCAAGTTCTGAATTGGAGGATCCTATTACTCAGGAACCGGAAGCTGCTGATAAAGAGCTGTCAGAGATTTCTGATGAAGAGGATGTTGACGCTCCTACGATTGAAGAGCTGTCAGAAGAGAGTGAACCAGAAGATGAAGAAGTTCTTGAAGGTGCTAAACAGTTTGTTGAGAATGTTGACAATGAACACTTCATTGACAATGTTCTTCTGAATCAAGGAAGAAACCCTGGTGATAGGGATGCCTCTGAAACGCTGTTCAGAATGGCTCATTTATATGCTGAGCCTATTTCAACTTTTGATCCTAATGCCTCTGAACAGGTTATCTCATCTCCTGCTCTTACTCCTCCTCCATCTCCTTCACTACCTTCTGTCACAGAAGTGAGTGAATCTCAGAATTCCATTCCTCTGACAACTTCAACATCTGAGGTTGTCCCTCCTCCATCTACTCTTCCTTCTGGATCCTATTCAGAAGTGAATCTGTCCTCTGGACCAATTTTCACTGATTCCATTTCTACTTCCACTACTTCTTCTCTATCTTTTTCTGCCGTTTTTCCAACTTCTGGAATTACTGCTCCTCCTCTTTCCATACCTTTGTCAATACCTTTTTCCATTCCTTCAACTTTACCTCCTTGTACAAATCCTATTTCTTCCTCCTCTCCACATACTATTCCTTCTCCTCAAACTTCTGTCCCTCCTCTTTCAACCTCTGGACATACACCTCCTGTGTGTGATCCCTTAACTACCTCCTCCACTCCTTCAGGATTTGCTGGGTTGTCATCAAACTATGACTTCCTACGCAAACACCTGAATCGGGAAGATCTGGACACCAGATTTGGAAGTTTTGGCTTCATGAGCAGAGCTTCTGGTATTTCCGAAGCTGGAGGTGCCCCCAGTGTTGACGAGTTGAGAAGAATGGGTCAGAGTGGCTCAGATGAATTGCTGAATAGTTTTGCTGGTATAGGGCAAAGGAATTCTGCTGCTGACATGTACGCTCAGGGCATTGTGCTGCAAGAATTACATTCTTTGAAAGCTCAGAACCTGCAGCTCATGACCATGCTCCAAATGCAGGATCCTTCTGTGTATATACGCAACCTTTCTACACTTCATTTAGCTACATATGATGAGCTGTATAAATTGAGGGAATTAGCTCTGACTCTTCCTTCTCTGGATAATATTGCTCTTGCTTCTTCTCAGAAGGTCAATGAGAATTTGGAAATATTGACAGAAGAAGTCAAGGAAGCAAACGTGCATTATGAGGCTCATGAGAAGATGCTCCCTAGTAAGATTGAAGACCTGCAAAGTACTGCAAATCACATTCTGAGAGAAGTGAAATCTTCTGCTCAAGGTTCTTCATCTTCAGGAGCTGCCAAGATTGTATATGACATCACTCCTGATCTCAACAACCGACTCTCCAACATTGAGTCTGCTGTCACTGCTCAGAATGCACAGATTGCTGAGCTCACTGAACTTCTGAAGGTTATGCACACTCAAGCACGTGAACAAGAAAAGACTCTTCACAACTGCTATAGGTTTGTTCGAGGACAGACTTATATTCAGAATGAGCATCTCACTGCTGCTGTGTATGCTAACAACAGGTTGATCAAGCTCCTTCTGGATGATGTTCAGAGACAGCGACCTATGTCTGGTCAGACCTTTGATCATATGAAGACCATTGATGATGACTTCAGAAGACGAATGGATATGATCAATACTGTGAGACCAACTCCTCAGCAATATCAGACTTCTCTGAATGTTCAGCAAAAGTTGAAGTCTCAGGGTGCTCTTGGTGTTGCTCTTGGTTCTGGTCAAACGGGGGAGAAGTCTGGTCAGAAAAGAGCTAGTGGTGCTGAAGGTTCCAGTGTTGTTCCTCCTCCTCAGAAGAAACCTAGGAACATGTAATCTATAGGACTCAAGCTTCTTAGCTAGGTTCTGGGTTGGGTAGTCTTTGTCTTAGGACTTGCTCTTCTGATTATTTTGTTTCTTTTGTTGTCTCCTGATTGATTTTATATACACTGAACCTTTTCTATATTCTCTTGCATATCTGACTTCTTACTTTTTGCTTATGTTTCTTCTTAACTTAGTAAATTACACTTCTTTAAAAATCTAACAACTTGATCTTAAGTCTTATTAAGTTTATACAGATTGCTGAAGATCACCATTTACACTAAAATGGGGGAGTTAGTTTACTCAGAAGTAATGAAACATTTGCATCAGGAAGTCACTTTCTAATCCTCATGTTTTCTTTTACCTTCTGACCACGGTTTGTCCATAACCAAAATGGGGGAGAATGATGAACCTTAAGTATTTTGATTATGTTCAAACGTTTCAGAAGATGAAAACTCAACAGTACCTTACATATAGTTTTCTATTGACTAATAATTTTTATTCTTAGTCTATGTGTAAGATGTTCAGCAGGTGCTGAATGAATCATTTCTGGATTGCTTAACGAACTCAGAAGATCGGTTTGCTGAAGTCAGAGTTTCATTTACTCAGAAGCTGGATACTCCGCTCTGATGTCGAAGTCTGCCAAAGCTCTCCTCAATAGTTCTCTGCAATCAGAAATTTTGCCAATTGTGATCAGAAGTTTAGTCAAGAGGACTTTAGCTCCTGAAAGCTAAGTCACGGGTTCTTGATAGCATTTAATGCTCTGACAAGTTCATTTAATGCAAGGCGCCAAAAGTTCAAAAAGTTGTTTTAATGGAGCGCGCCTGTCTGTTCAAGAGAAACCGGAGTTTCCTTGTCTACCCTTTGTTGATCCAATTGAAGAATGATTCTGTCATCCTCATCCTTGATTTCAAATCACTTACCGGATTTAGTTAAAGAACAAGGATAACGGAATCAAAGTGTTTGAAGACCGTTTGAAGATTTGACAAACTAACGGCTACAACAACTGATGTCATCTCCTTTGAAGATTCAAACTCACCAACGGTCATCTTCATACACTATAAATAGTAGCCTTGCTCCACTGCATCAACATAAGCGTGATCATCGAGCAAAATCTCAACGCACTGTTTTAACAAGGAAAACAGAGCATTCTTTTCCATTCTCAAACTTTCTTAGCATAGTCTTAGTTAAAGTGAGAGAGTGAAGAAAAACAAGTTCATAATAGGAATCTTGTAAACTGAGATCGTTTGTGATCTTCAGTTAGATTTAAAGAGAGAAATCTAGTTGAGATTAGAGTTGGGTGAGAAATCCAGAAAACAGAGTATTGTTTGTTCTGGTGGAAATCCTTTAACTCTTTTTAGGCTAGTCAGAACTAAGTGAGAAATTAGCTTAAGTTCTGTTGATGTAAAGGAGCTTCTGAACTTGCCATAAAAGTTCTGAATAGTGGATTTATAAAATCTCTGTAGGCTGCGACCTCAGGGGACAAGACGTAGTCACAGGACTTCTGTGGCGAACTTGGATAAATCGAATTGTTCACTCAGGATCTCCTGAACTTCTTTCTCCCTCTTATACTTGTTATTTTTGCTTCTGTGTACTTGTTCATATTTAGTGCTGAAACAGATTTTCTCTAAAAATATCATTGTCTTTGTTCAGAAGACTGACCAGAAGTTCTCAAATCAGAACTTCTGTTGCTGAAAACAGTCTAACTGTGTTTAGGCAGAATTTCCCTCAGAAGCAACTTCCTTAAGCTAGCTTCTGACTCTGAGGAAGTTTGACTCTGAATTTTAAGTTTCTTTAATAAACTTAGAAAAACTCAGTTTACAACTTAGACACCTATTCACCCCCCTCTAGGTGATTCTGTTCTTCTTAGGGCCAACAGTAGATTTAAAATCTCTGGCGGCTGCGACCACAGGGGACAAATCACAGGACTTCTGTGGCGAACTTGGATAAACCGACTTATTCATCAGGATCTCCTGTGTTGGTGTGCCCTAGTTCTAGGTATAGTTATTTTGTTATTGTATTGTACTTTTGTTGATTGTACTATACAATTGTTTTATGGAATAAAAGGCATTAATTCATTCAGTTAATATATCTTGTATTATATGTACTGTATGAAGTATCCATTGATTGTATATCATAAATAACCAGAAGCTAGTTCTACTCATGGGATGAAGGCACATGGTGGAGGTGTCATTGCCCTTCTATAAATGTAGATCTCTTTTATCTGTCGACCTGATTTCAATATAGTATTGAATGATGAATCTGATTAGATTTGACATACGCCTAACAGGTCTGTAAAAGGATGCCAAATACGGGTATGATTGGTCTAGTCAGTGAACTCATTCATACTGATAGTTGAAGTGAAGGGATTACCACTCACTCCATAAGTGAGATGATATCATTAGGCCACTCGTTGAGTTGAACTGAGAAATGTGTGGCCACACTCAGATAAGCTGGTTACTTATCTGTTCTTTAGTTAACTCTAGATCGAGAAATATCTCAAGTTGTAGAGGATGACGTCCACCATGCCTCATACTTGATATATCGATATGCTTGGTAAGAGATATTAGAGAATGCTATAGGGTATCTATCTGTATGAGATGGACTAACACTGTAATCAATTGGTGACTGATATGGTTTAGGCAACTCTCTATCGGTCGTTGAGCTAATTGATTATGGCCCACATGATCGTGCACACTAGACACTGAGACTTGTACTCGGAGAACTAATACATGTAGTGTATTTGTGATGAAATTATTATTAGTTGTTAATTGATAATGTTAATTGATTAATTGTTCTGATTGGAACAAGTTAATTGATTATTTGGAGGGATTAATTATTCAATCGGGTTAATTAATTAAGCGATTGATTAATTAGATTTTCTTTAGGGGTTAGTGTGTGATTAATTATAACCTAATTGATGTTAATTGAATCTATTGTATTCTATTGTGGTACAATCAGATTAATTAAATTAATGCAGGTACTAAAACTGTAATTAGTCGACACACTATAAATTAATCCTAATCGATTGAAACCCTAGACTTTCTGACACAGAAAATCGAAACCCTAATCCCCTCTACAGCAAGTGGCCGGCCGAACCCCCTAGGGTGATCCCGGAGCATTCCGTTCGTCGTTCTTCGTGCCTTGATCGAGTACCTGTTCACTGTAGGTGTCGTGCACGTGATTTTGGCGGAACCTCCGATCGTGCGGTTCGTCCATCTCTCTCAGAGGGATTCCATGTGAGTGACTAATGTAGTTAATAACTATTAATTAAAGTAAATAACATTGAGGCAATGATAAAGATCAAAGTAATATGATCAATGATGTTTTATATCGTTTTCTCGCTTCCGCTGCGCGACTCTGGTCGTTGATCAGATTCCAACATCCTGAACCTCTTTCTCCCTTCCTTATACTTGTTATTATTGCTTCTGTGTACTTGCTTTTGTTTAGTGCTGAAATAGATTTACTTTTATATCATTGTCTTTGTTCAGAAGACTGTCCAGAAGTTCTCTAACTCAGAGCTTCTGTTGCTGAAAACAGTTAAACTGTGTTAAGGCAGAATTTCCCTCAGAAGCTGTTTCATTCAACTAGCCTCTGACTCTGAGGAAATATGACTCTGAGAAATTAAGTTTCTTCAAAAACTTGAAAATATCAGTTTTCCGCTTAGACACCTATTCACCCCCTCCAGGTGATTCTGATCTTGTTAGGGCCAACAAGATTTGACCAACGACACTGTCCATTTTACAAAACAATGCCGAGAGAGCAATGAACTGTGAAATAGTTTGGAATGGTGATGATGGCTTTGAGGTGACAGAAGGCCGTTATAGACATGTGGTTGATTTAAAGTTGCTGACTTGTTCATGTAGAGCATGGGCTCTAAAAGGAACCCCATGCCCATATGCCATTCCAGCAATGACCAAAGTGAACTATGACCCAAAAATTTATGTCAGTCATTGGTACCACAAGAATACATTCATAAAAGCTTATGGAACTTTTATTCAGCCTGTACTCAATATAAATATGTGGTCAGAAAGTTCACATCCTCCTATACAACCACCAAAGGTGAAGCCATTGCCAAGAAGGGCAAGGAAGAGCAGAAGGAAGGACATGGATGAGGTTAAAATTTTTGGTAAAATGTCAAAAGGAGGAGTGCAGATGAGATGTTCATACTGCAAAAGGCCCAATCACAACAAGAAAGGTTGTCCTGCAAGGAAGAATGACTTAAGACAGGTTTTGAACTCTTGCATTTTTTTTTTCTCTAATTTTATATGTATACATTATTGACTAGAAATTGGCATGCAGGGAATTACTAGAGACAAGTTACCTCAAGATGAACAACATCAACATGAACAATTACCAATGAGGAAAAGAAAGCAGCCTACTTCCCAATCCAGTAGCAGCAAACCAGTTCAAGGGAGAAATCATCATGTTTCACAGCCAACTGAGGTATATGCGAACTGTTATTTGGTGAAATATGAAATGTTAAAGGTTGTATGTCAATTAGGTGGTGAAATATGAACTCTTAGTTAAGGCTCTATGTGAAATGTTTGTTGATGCAATATGAATCTTCAATGGTTTTGCTTATATCTGAATTCTGTTTAGGCACCAATAACTTCAAAGAAAAAGGATGCAACATATGGTACTCCAAGAGGCATTGTAATATCCTCTGGTAACTCTGGTATTAAGAGTTCAGCCTATGTCACTGGTGATATCAGATTTGAGCCTACAAAGCTTAAATGGAAAGGAAAAGGATCAATGTTACCATAACACCTTCAAGAAGAGAGAGCAATGAGAAGGGCTATGTTTGATAGTAGGAGGATGCACATCCAATCTACTCAGACATCTCAATTGGTTCGGACATCTTCTTCTACTCAGCCTCCACGAAATGCATCTTTTGTCGCTCACCCCACACCAATTGCCACCCCAAGATATACATCTCAAACCATTTCAACCTGCTGCAAGACAAGTGCCAACTTCCTCTAAGCCATCTCAACCTCCAACTATTGTGAAGTGGTTCTGAAATATATTTTGCAACGATTATGTAATTCTGTTTGTGGATTCATTTGTAATGTAGTATTCATTTCTTAAGTAGGATCAACAAATTCCATAAATTATTGGCTTTCTGTAATGTTTTTTGGACAAGGAACTAGTGTTGCTTTTATGATCAACATGGATACTAGAAAATGCCATAAACTATTGGTCTTTTGTAATGAAAATTGCTAATATTTTTTCTACAACAGTATTGTTTTAAGCGTTATTTTTGTGTTAAATTAATATGGGAAGCTTGCAACTTCAAGTTCACTGAAATTTATACAGGTATCGAACGAAATTGCTAATCTTTTTTTCACATAAGTGTTTTTTAAGCCATATTTTCATGTTAACTTATGATGTGGTTTAAACTAACTCTTGCAAAATTAGAATTACATATAGAGTTCATCAATGGTCCTTTCTTCTTATAAATTTCCTATAAGCATCTGTTAAGTGAAAATCCACAATCAACTCAAACACACAAACCAAGTGTAAGCACTGGTTTTCGAACCCAATGACGAAAGCAATCTATGAGCTCCTCGTTCCGCCAGTCGCTCAAGCGCCAGTACTCGCCGAAGAATTGATCGACTTTCCGGGGTCGTAACTTCCTCTACCCGCATCTCAGGACCACAAGATTGGCACCTTCAAACTTGTGAGAAACTCTTTTTTTACAAACATGAAATACGGTCACCATTCTCTCTCCTCACTTGACCGTACGGTCACAATAACAGTATTGTGACCGTACGGTCACAACCCACCTAACCGCACGGTCACTGCCACGTGGCAGACGGTCACCCTATCCTTATCTGAGACGGGGCTTCTTGTGACCGTATGGTCACAAGTGCCTTGACCGTACGGTCACAACCTACCCTATAAAAACTCCTCCGGATTTCATTCATTTCCATCATCAAAGATTCATTTCTCTCCCTCTCTAGCTCGTTCTAAAGTGATTCTTGACCCGATAAAAGTTGCCTCTGATAAAGTTGCCTTTGTTGTTGCCTAAGGTTGCCTTTGTTGGCCTTAACAAGATAGGAATCACTTAGACGGGGGTGAATAGGTGTCTAAGTTAAAAACTGATAATTTTAAGTTTTTTCAGAAACTTAATTTTTCAGAGTCAGAGGCAAGCTTAGTGAAGTAGCCTCTGAGGGAAATTCTGCCTTCTAGCAGTTTATTGCTTTTCAGCAACAGAAGTTATGAGTTATAGAACTTCTGGAATGAGATAAAGAGTAAAATTTGTTTCAGCACTAAACAATAGCAAATACACAGAGGCAAAATAACAAGTATAAGGAAGGGAGAAAGAGATTCAGGAGGTCCTGATGAACAGTTCGATTTATCCAGGTTCGCCACAAAAGTCTTGTGACTACGTCCTGTCCCCTGTGATCGCAGTCAGCAGAGATTTTAAATCCACTATTTAGAACTTTTATGGCAAGTTCAGAAGCGCCTTTACATCAACAGAACTTAAGCTAATTTCTCACTTAGTTCTGACTAGCCTAGAAAGAGTTAAAGGATTTCCACCAGAAGAACAACAATCCTGTTTTCTGGAATTCTCACCCAACTAAAACCTTAGCTAGATTTCTCTCAAAATCTACCTGAATATTACAAACGATATCAGTTTACAAGATTCCTATTATGAACTTGTGTTTTCTTCACTCTCTCACTATTACAAAGCCTGAATTATGAAAGATTGAGAATGGAAAAAGAGTGCTTTGTTTTGCTTGTTAAAACATTGCGTTGAGATTTTAGCTCGATAATCGCGTGTGTAGAACACAGTTGAGCTTGGCTACTATTTATAGTGCTGTGAGATGACCGTTGGTGAAGTTTGAATCTTCAATTGATGACATCAGTTTGTTGTAGCCGTTAATCTGTCATTTCTTCAAACGGTCTTCAAACACTTTGATTCCGTTAACCTTGTTCTTTAACTTAATCCGGTAAGTGATTTGAAATCAAGGAAAAAGGTTGACTGGAAGTTTGCTTCATTTGGATCAACAAAGGGTAGACAAGGAATTGTTGGTTTTGTTTGTAGCAGACATGCGCGCTCCTTCAAAACAGCTTTTTGAACTTTTGGCGCCTTGCATTAAATGCAAATGTCAGAGCATTAAATGTTAAGCCTGTTGGTGTGCCCTAGGCCATAGGCGTTGTTTTATGACATTGTATTTGATGATGATTACATACTATGTTATTGGTGTTTTATGAATAAAGGCATTAATTCATTTGAGTTATATATCTTGTACTATAATAACTAAATGAAGTATCCATTGATTGTATATCATAAAGTATACCAGAAGTGAGTCATAGTCATGGGAATGATTATGGCATAAGCTTTTATATCTAGGATTCACATGACACTCTGTAGGTTGCTTAGTGTATGTGAATATAGATATAGGTGCGTGTGCGTTACACGAGACTTGGTCGATCCGCTTTAGAAAGTTCATGGTGGTAGAGTCATTAAGCTTTCTAACAATGTAGATCTCTTTTATCTCATGACCTGATTTCAGTATAGCAGTCAATAAGGAATCAGATTGAATTTGGTGTATTTCTAACAGGTCCGTCAGAGGATGCCAAATATGGATACACCGGTTCAATCTCTGAACTTATTACTGCGGATAGTTGAAGTGATGGAATTACCACTCACTGTTTAAGTGAGTTGATATCATAGGCCACTTGATGAGTATTAGCTGAGAAATGTACGGCCGTACTGAAACAAGCAGGTGACTTGTTTGTTTGTCAGTAATACTCGATGATCAAGAAATTAATCTAGCAATAGAGGATGACTACACCATGCCTCCAGCTTGATTAATCGATATGCTTTTGGTAAGAGATAAGTAGAGCATCATACATGATTTTCTGTTTAACATGGATAGCATTCATCTTTAATCAATATGTGATTGACATGGTTTACTAGGACCCTCTGTCGATCAGTGAATTGTTAATTCACAGCTTATTAATTTCAGACCCTAAGGATCGTGCAACACGGTAATCGAGAAGATTAATTGATACATGAATTGTGTTAATTAATTCCAAGATTAAATGATCAATTGATGAATTGATTATCTGAAGAACGTATTAATTATTTGTTATGTGACAAGTTAATTAGTAAATGGAACGGCTAATTAATTAATCGGGTTAATTTAATTAAGCGATTAATTGTTTATAGGTTAAAGTGTAATATTAATTTAACCTAATTGATGTTAATTGAATCAATTTAATACTACGGTGTTTAATTGATAAAATTAAATTAATTAAAGGTCAAATTAATAATTAACTGAAAGTTAATTAATTGCACTATATAAGTGAATTGTCAATTCATTATTCAGCTGGGGGAAACTGAAAACCCTAGCCTCCATTAGCTGAATTCGACCGAACCCCTCTCTAGAGAATTTCGGTGAATTTGTTCCTCGTTCTTCGCGTTCTTGGAGTAAGCCGACTAGTAGCTGATCTCGGTTCTTGCTCGTGTCTGCACGTGATGTAGGAGGAGCAACATCTGATGCTCTCGTCTATCCTTGAAAGGATATCCAAGTAGGTTTTCTTAATCCATAGATTAAGATAACAGTTTTGTTAAAATTTAACTGAGGTTTAAAGATTAAGATCAATGGGACAATTGGTTCAGGTTAGATCGAATTCACCGTTTAACTAATTAGTCAGCTGCTTCCGTTGCACGGCTCTGATCGATCTTTCTGAAACCCTACAAAGCCAAATCCGTGACAAGGGCTTCTGAGCTCAATATTCCTTTTGTCTTAGCTTCTGATCAAATGGAAATACTTCTGGTTGTAGTTGAACGTTAAGGAGAGGTTTATCAATCTTCTGAGGTTTCTTCAGAGCGGAGCATCCAGCTTCTGAGTTTTAACTTCAGTCTTCAAAAGTTCTTCTCTTCTGAGTTCTTTAAGCAATCCAGAGTTTCTTCATTCAACACCTGCTGAGTAAACTTACAGAACAATTAACAAAAATTGTTAGTCAATATTGATAAGTATATAAGTAGAAATTGAATTTCATCTTCTGAAACGTTTGGACATAATCAAAACATGTAGGGTTCATCAGCCTTTGATACGAAACAATTGCTTAAGTCCACGTTCTGAGAGCTATTTCCTCCATAAATACTCCTACTCACCAAAGGTCCTCGCGACCACCAAAAGATATTCCCGAAAATCAAAAGTTCTAAATATTAGCATTACTCACAGCCCCGCTAGAGTAAATACGCTCCTTTTCCAAAATATTCGGAGCACGCCCTACGCAATCTCCGGCCCCAAAGTTCCTCCCCGAAAGCTCCGTTCTTCAACGAGTACTAGCTTGCAAGCATTCTACTGGCACGCAACGACGGTAAGCTTCTGAGGGTTTTGTACCGTGTCACCTGACGGTTTATTGTACAAATATTTGCGCTTTTAAATATTTTGTGTGATAATAATAATAATTAAGATAATAATGAGTTAGGTTGCATTAAAGATCCTTTAGGGTCTAGAATGTCGGAATTAATAAGTTGTATCCACGAACGTAAATAAGAATCTCTGATTTTCAAAACAATCGGTACCTATACCGGTTCGTACATTTTCCCGGTCGGCCGGGCGGCAACTCTAGTCAAAGAAAGCTAAAGCCGCTATGAGCATGTTCTAACTGTAAAAAGGAAATTTATAAATCAAACAAAATTACTAATCTTCTTTTCACATCAGTGCAACTACATCTTAATTTGGGGAAGAATTACAGAGTTTCATGCTATCTTAACTCTTACAACATTTATCATAACTTTCACTAAAATACCCCAAATCACAAAATACGTAATTGACTTTGATGCGTGGTTTAGCACATGGTATAATCCGAATACGCACATGGTCATCAATCACAGTATAAAACGTAAATACGAGTATCGATCCATAGAGATTAGAGGGTCAATCGTTTCACAAAATGCAGATCTAAGAGAATCAAAGGTAACAAAGGGGTTTAAAGCAAAAAATAACAAGAAATGACAAAACAACAAGTAAACAAGCAGTAAAATGGCAGATCCAGGGAGAACAGGGTTGTTCTCGAGCACAAGGCTAAGAAATAGTTGATGGAAAACAATAATAAAAGGGATACATGAAATAAGCAAAGGTCCATCAAGCACATGTCTCTCAGATCTAAATCTAAACATGCATTAACGAGGTTAAGTGGTTCAATGGTATTATTCTCTCACGTTTCCATGACAAGAATGTTGGCCCTAACAAGAACAGAATCACCTAGAGGGGGGTGAATATGTGTCTAAGTTGAAAACTGATAATTTTAAGTTTTTGAAGAAACTTAATTTCTCAGAGTCAAATTTCCTCAGAGTCAGAGGCTAGTTTAGTAAAATAGCTCCTGAGGGAAATTCTGCCTTAACACAGTTTAACTGCTTTCAGCAACAGAAGTTCTGAGTTAGAGAACTTCTGGACAGTCTTCTAAACAAAGAAAATGATAAAATGAGTAAATCTGTTTCAGCACTAAATATAAGCAAGTACACAGAGGACAATTGACAAGTATAAGGAAGGGAGAAAGAGATTCAGGAGTGATGAACCCTAAGTGTTTTGATTATGTCCAAACGTTTCAGAAGATGAAAACTTAACATTCCCTTACATATAGTTTCTTTGTCGACTAATATTTTTCTGCTTAGTCTATGTGTAAGTTACTCAGCAGGTGCTGAATGAAGAATTTCTTGATTGACTGAAGAACTCAGAAGTCTTGATTGCTGAAGACAGAGTTTCGTTATTTCAGAAGCTGGATGGTCCGCTCTGAAGCTAATGAAGTCTGTTGAAGCTCTCCTCAGAGGTCCTTTGCAATCAGAAGTTCATCTACCAATTTGATCAGAAGCTTAGTCACGGGTTCTGGATAGCATTTATTGCTCTGACTTTTGCATTTAATGCAAGGCGCCAAAAGTTCAAAAAGCTGTTTTGAAGGAGCGCGTCTGTCTACTCAAAGCGAAACCAAAATTTCCTTGTCTACCCTTTGTTGATCTTATTGAGGAATGTTTCCAGTCAACCTTATCTTCAATTTCAAATCACTTACCGGATTTGGTTAAAGAACAAGGATAACGGAATCAAAGTGTTTGAAGACCGTTTGAAGACTTGACAAATTAACGGCTACAACAACTGATGTCATCTCTGTGAAGATTCAAATTTCCCAACGGTCATCCTCATTCACTATAAATAGTAGCCAAGCTCCAATGCATCATGTACGCGTGATAATCGAGCAAAATGTCAACGCACTGTTTCAACAAGAAAAACAGAGCATCCTTTTCCATTCTCGATCTTTCTTAGCATAGCTTAAGTTTAAGTGAGAGAGTGAAGAAAAACAAGTTCATAATAGGAATCTTGTAAACTGATATCGTCTGTGATATTCAGTTAGATTTTGAGAGAAATCTAGTTGAGATTAGAGTTGGGTGAGAAATCCAGAAAACAGAGTGTTGTTGTTCTGGTGGAAATCCTTTAACTCTTTTTAGGCTAGTCAGAACTAAGTGAGAAATTAGCTTAAGTTCTGTTGATGTAAAGGAGCTTCTGAACTTGCCAGAAAAGTTCTGAATAGTGGATTTACAAAATCTCTGTAGGCCGCGACCTCAGGGGACAAGACGTAGTCACAGGACTTCTGTGACGAACTTGGATAAATCGAATTGTTCAATCAGGATCTCCTGAACTTCTTTCTCCCTCTTATACAGATTTTCTCTAAGTATCATTGTCTTTGTTCAGAAGACTGTCCAGAAGTTCTCAAATCAGAACTTCTGTTGCTGAAAACAGTCTAACTGTGTTTAGGCAGAATTTCTCTCAGAAGCAACTTCTGTAAGCTTGCTTCTGACTCTGAGGAAATTTGACTCGGAAAATTAAGTTTCCTGAAAAACTTAGAAATTTTCAGTTTTCAACTTTGACACCTATTCACCCCCCTCTAGGTGATTCTGTTCTTGATAGGGCCAACAAGGAGGTCCTGATGAATAGTTCGATTTATCCAGGTTTGCCACAGAAGTCCTGTGACTACGTCCTGTCCCCTGTGGTCGCAGCCGCCAGAGATTTTAAATCCACTATTCAGAACTTTTATGGCAAGTTTAGAAGCTCCTTTACATCAATAGAACTTAAGCTAATTTCTCACTTAGTTCTGACTAGCCTAAAAAGAGTTAAAGGATTTCCACCAGAACAACAACAATCTTGTTTTCTGGATTTCTCACCCAACTCTAATCTCAACTAGATTTCTCTCTAAATCTAACTGAATATCACAAACGATATCAGTTTACAAGATTCCTATTATGAACTTGTTTTTCTTCATTCTCTCTCTTTAACTAAAGCTATGCTAAGAAAGATTGAGAATGGAAAATGGTGCTCTGTTTTTCTTGTTCAAACAGTGCGTTGAGATTTTGCTCGATTATCACGTATATGATGCAATGGAGCTTGGCTACTATTTATAGTGCTTTGAAGATGACCGTTGGTGAAGTTTGAATCTTCAATTTGATGACATCAGTTGTTGTAGCCGTTTGTCATGTCTTCAAACGGTCTTCAAACACTTTAATTCCGTTAACCTTGTTCTTTAATTTAATCCGGTAAGTGATTTGAAGTTGAAGATAAGGTTGACTGAAAACTTTCTTCAATTGGATCAACAAAGGGTAGACAAGGAAGTTCTGGTTTTGTTTTGAGTAGACATGCGCACTCCTTCAAAACAGCTTTTGAACTTTTGGCGCCTTGCATTAAATGCAGTTGACAGAGCATTAAATGCTTAACAGAACCCGTGACTTAGCTTCAAAGAGCTAATTCCTTTTGTCTCCGCTTCTGATCGAATTGGTAAGGATTTTTCTTGTGATTGCTTCTGAGACCTCTAATGAGAGCTTTGACAGTCTTCGTGAAACCTTCGGAGTGGAGTGTCCAGCTTCTGAGTCTTCAAAATCTGTCTTCAACTTTACTTCTCTTCTAAGTCTTCAACGAAATCTGGAGATTCTTCGTTCAGCACCTGCTGAGAAAAACTTATACAATACTTAACAAAAATTGTTAGTCAACATTGAAAAGTATGTAAGACAAGATTAGAATTTCATCTTCTGAAACGTTTGGACATAATCAAAACACTAGGGGTTCATCAAAGAACAAATAAAGATTGCCAAAACAGCATTTCTACAAATCTCAGCTATCTTGCACATATCTACGCACATGAACATGGTTGCTCTGATATCTCTTGAGTTTCGTACACATCAAGCAAGGTTAACAGCCATTTCTAGCTAGTTAATTGCATGATCTTATAGTCTATATCCAGATCTTATCTACTTTATTTCAAAAGATAAACAAATCATTCATACATGTTAAGACCTTTAACATATAATGAACAATAAAGCATAGATCTATAGGTTAACCACATAAAACAAGCTTAAACTAAGATTAAACAAAGACCCATTTATGCTTTTCCAAGCTCATTCCACGTAAATGGACTACTCACTACTCATCATGCACGATCTGGCTAACATACACAAAAATGATCCAAAATAACAATTTATTTTAAGGGTTAAAGGGAGATGAACTTCTCTCCTCCAATGGCCGAATGAACAGTTAAAGGAAACCGAAAAGTATTACAAAAAGTTAAAATGGATAAAAAGTGTGATGAAAGAAAAGATGCGCAAGGACAAAGGATAATTTGTCCTTTTATAGGCCAGCAGGGAGGCCTAAAGGATGACAATCCCCAAAATATCCCAACAGAAAAGTTATAATTCTGACAAAGGACAAAATAATTAAAGGTGAACGCCCTATGTGACGTCACCACTATTACACGTGTCTTCAAAAGCAATTCTCCTCCCTGACACAGCCTCTCCCCGAGCACAGTTTGATTCCTTCCACAACTCATCTACTTCAAATGGTTCTTTTCAGCGCAACTTCTCTAAACAAGCATTCCAGACCTGCTTCCAAACATATATAAGAAAACGGTACAAGAAAACAATTCAGCCTAAGTCCCTAAGACACCCTAGAACCCGGCCCAAAAGAATTTCAAAACACACGTACTCACACATGCAGTCTTACTCGTTTCGCTTCATTGGAACTGACAACGGATCTTACAAGTCAATGTTAGAATTCTATTCACTTCCAAAGAAGCGAGGGGCAAACTGTAAGCACTGGGTTTCGAACCCAATGACGAAAGAAATTTCTGAGCTCCTCGATCTGTCAGTCTCGCAAGTGCCAGTACTCGTTAAGGAACAAACTGACTCTCCGGAGTCATAACTCCCTCTACCTGCACCCCGGGAACACAAGATTGACACCCTCAAGCTTGTGACAAAGTCCTCTTCCATATTTACCTCATACGGTCTCCACTTTCTATGTCAGGGACCGTACGGTCTCCTCTACAGTAACAGGAACCGTACGGTCCCCATCATCAAAACCGTACGGTCTCAATTCGTGGTTGTACGGTCCTTATCCTTATATGCCACATGTCACTAGAAAACAAACAACTTAAATCACTCGGCCGGGCCTTTCTCAAGGTCCGTATGAGATCTAAATCTATATCTCAAACGAGACTTATGGAGACCATATGGTCTCCATAAGAGGAACTATACAGTCACCCTTCAGGGACCGTACGGTTCCCACCAATTCCTATGTAAGGAATCTGAATTCCTCATTCATTTCATAAACAAATCTTTTCTTCTCCCCCTTTCTCTCTCGGTTCCTGAGTGATTCTTGACTCGATAAGTTGCCTCTGATAAAAAGTTTCCTTAAGTCGCCTTTGATATAAAGAACCGCTCAAATCCCGAAGTTCTGCCTCCATAAACATCCCCGCTCCCTAAAGTCCTCACGACAGCAAAAATACTCCCACCATCATTCAATATCCCAGTCATACTCATTTCCTTCTATGAAAGTCTAAATTCCAGTACTGCTCTTCGCCCCGCAGAGAGTATACACTGTCTCCCAAAGTCCGAAGAATTCCATTGGAATCCTTCCCTTCAATCACCTGGAGTACGCCCCACGCATCGCCGGCACCAAAGTTCATCTTTGTGGCTCCGTTCTCGACGAGTACTAGCTTGCAAGCATCCAACTGGCACGCAACGAGGGTAAGCTTCTGAGCGTTTTTACCGTGTCACCCTGCGATTTACCGTACAAATGTTTGCGTATTTTAAATATTCTGTGTGATAATAATAATACAAGACAATAATGAATTAGGTTGCATTAAATATCCTTTAGGGCCTAGAATGTCGGAATTAATAAGTTGTATCCACGAACGTATATGGAATCTCTGATTTTCAAAGGGAATCGGTACATAAATCGGTTCATACATTTTCCCGGTCGGCCGGGTGGCGACTCTAGTCAAAGAAGGCTAAAGCCTCTATGAGTGCCCATTTTCGCTCACAATGACTTAAACCATTTATTATATGGGATAAATGAGTTGACCCATCTAACCCACTTAACTAAATTTCAACCAAATTTAACTTAATCATTCATAAAATATTGTTCATTAAAAAATTATGGCTTAATTCTTTAGAGACCTTTAAACTTGTTTTTTTTTTTTTTCAGTTTAACCCCTCATGTTTAGCTCTTCCCACTTTAACTCCTAAACTTTAAAAAAAAAGGTCTTTTTGACCCTTTAGTCCTATGTGACATCTACGTGGCATAATCAAGAGAGTGGAGGGAAGAATTTGAAATTTTTTCATTTTTGCAATCTGCAAGAAGACGAACTGAAAATTACAGAAATCTTGAAATTTTCAGAAATAAATTGAAAATTTCCAGATTTTCAGAAAATTCGAGAAATGTGGAAAAATCTTAAAAATTTCAGATTCCAAATTTTTGAAATTTTTTACAATTTTGGAAATTTTTAGAAATTCGAAAAATTCAGAAATTTGAAATTTTTAGGTTCCGAAAAATTCCAGATTTCTGAATTTTTCCATAATTTAGGAAATCTCAATATTTTCAGAATGTTTCCACTAGAAATTTCTCGATTTTTCTTGAAAATTTCCAGTTTTTTGGAATTTTTCAGAAATTCGACAATTCAATAAATCTGGAAATTTTTCGGAAATTTCAACCCAATTATATTTTTATTGTTAATACTTTTTTAGCAAAATTTATAACTTAGAAATGTACAAAATTTGAGTTATTACTTTGATTAAATTTCTCCCTTTATTTTATAATTGTCATATGTTAAATTAAGTTGATATTAGAGAGAGCGAGGAGGTGAAAGATGATGAACCCTATGTGTTTTGATTATGTCCAAACGTTTCAGAAGATGAAATTCAATTTCCACTTATACACTTATCAATGTGGACTAACAATTTTTGTTAAGTTTTGTGTTAGTTTTTCTCAGCAGGTGTTGAATGAATTAAGTCTGGAATGCTAACGGAACTTAGAAGAGAAGATTTATTCAAGACAGAAGATAAAGATCAAAAGGTGGATGCTCCGCTCTGAAGATCTTCAGAAGATTGATCAAGCTCTCCTAGAAGTTCAACATCAACCAGAAGTTATGGTTCCATTTGATCAGAAGACTAGACAAAAAGAATTAAGTGATCAGAAGCTTGATTACGGGTTCTGTTAAGCATTTAATGCACCTGCCAACTGCATTGAATGCTAGGCGCCAAAAGTTCAAAAAGCTGTTTGAAGGAGCGCGTCTTGTCCACAACAAAAAAAACCAGTTTCTCCTTGTCTACCCTTTGTTGATCCAAATGAAGAATCATTTCAGTCAACCTTCTCCTTCAATTTAATTCTTTACCAGATTAAGTTAAAGAACAAGGTTAACGGAATCAAGAGTGTTTGAAGACAAGACAGATTAACAGCTACAACTCTATCGTCATCAAATTGAAGATTCAAATTCAAACAACGGACATCTTCAAGACACTATAAATAGTAGCCAAGCTCATTTGTGTTCCAACACGCGAGAATTTTGATGCACTATTATTCTAAGCAAAAACAGAGCACTTCCCATTCTTAATCTTTACTTATTTGATATTTGTAAAAGAGAGAGAGAGAGTGAAGAAACACAAGTTCATAATATGAATCTTGTAAAATGATATTGTTTATGATATTGAGTTAGATTTGAGAGAAATCTAGCTAATGTTTAAGTTGGGTGAGAATTCCAGAAAACAGGGTTGTTGTTTTGTTGGTGAAAATCCTTTAACTTATTCTAGGCTAGTGATATGCCTAATTATTACGTATTTTTCCACTCTTTTAACCTCTATTCTTGCATGTTTATATGGTTGAAAATCCTTCTCATGAGGTTTAAGTGCAGATATCGCTCAATTGCGCAACTAAGCATGGAATCCGGGCATTGGAGGCCTTTTGGAGATTTGTGGCTGTTTTAGGACTACTGGAGCATGCAGGCTGTGATTCAGTGGAGTCCAGGCGCAGGCTGCTGTTAAGGAGCAAGTGAGGCTGCACAAGTGAAGGGGTGGAATGCCACCTTGCCCTAGTGGCAATTCTGTTATTATCATCAACATTAAGGATATATTTTATTTCTGTGTATAGGGTATAATGACCTTTACTTTTAGGGTCATTTTAGTCTTTTTGCCTTTTAGGGTTGCCTCCATTGTCTCCCTATAAAAGGCAATGTTTTCTTTTGCTTTCAAATACACTAGAATACTCTTACACTAGACATAACTTACATTTTACTTAGTTCTATTTATGGTATTTTATTTTAGTGCTTTCCTTCTTGCTTTTTGAGACATTGGGATCCGAATCCCAATCTCTCTTCTTCTTCCTTAAGCTTTATGATTTCAAGCTTTGATCTTTACACTTCCATGGAGATTTTAAGCTCATCAAGCATGAGTGAGTAGTCTCCTAGCACGGGTTATGAGTGAAAGGTGACGGATTTAGGCGTATGGTGAAGAGTTTCTACTTTTGGTAACATTTCTATCTCGGTTTTCTTAGATCTATGCTTATGGTGAGGTTTGGTTCGAAACAAACCTCCTAAATCATTAGTAAAGCTTAGAAATGAGCTATCTTGTGCTTTATTGTATGGATTAGATCTAAAGATGCATGCTTTTGTGGTTTAGAGAAATCTTGCTATACTTGTATGTTGGTCATTTACTATTTAAGGAAACTTTTTAGTAAAACTCTAAGACAACACACTCCTTAGTAGATTTAGATCAAATAACTTTGCTAGATCTACTAAGTTATCAACTCCTAGGCTTGGAAACGAGCTAGGAAGAGATATTTGTGGGAAAGGCCGAACCTTTAGTGTTGAAATAGTTTTTACCATTTATGAAAACTCAGATCCAGTAGCCTATGATCCAGATCTGACCACTTGTAGCCTGTGTGCCTTTTAATATTGCTGTTATATTACCCTGTTGTAGATCTTTAGTTTTAATCATCAAAAACTCAATCTTGTGACTTTGTTAGACTTTTGAAACTGAAAGTTAGTAACTTTAGCTTAGCTCGATCCCTTGGGTACGATAATCCGAGTTCCTAATACTCACTTTATTACTTGAACGATGGGTACACTTGCCCTAAAAAGCACGTAGGTTTCTATCGCCACAGCTAGTCAGAAATTAGCTTAAGTTTTGTTGATGTAAAGGAGCTTCTGAACGTGCCAAAAACATTCTGAATAGTGGATTTATAAACTCTGTTGACTGCGATCACAAGGGACAGGACGTAGTCACATGAATTCTATGGCGAATCTAGATAAATTGAACTGTTCACTCAGGACCTCCTGAATCTCTTTCTCCCTGCTTAACTTATTATTTTTGCTTTTGTGTACTTGCTCAATATTTAGTGCTGAAACAGTTTGCTCATTAAATTAATTGTCTTTGTTCAGAAGACTATCTAGAAGCTTTGTCAAACAGAACTTTTGTTGCCAAACAGACATAAATTGTCTTAAGGCAAAATCTCAGAAGCGCTTTTCACTAATCTTGCCTCTGACTCTGAAGAGATTTGATTCTAAGTTAAGTTTATGTAAAAACTTAAATTCCGACTTAGACACTTATTCACCCCCATCTAGGTGATTCTGATCTTGTTAGGGCCAACACGTGGTATCAGAGCAAAGGTCACTTTGCTTAATTACTGAAAGATCTAACAATCTAGTGTAAGATCCTTATCAGAATCAATAGAGATGGCTGGTAGACACCTCCCTGAGAATCATTTTTTACAAATGGTACCAGAAGGTTCTTCTACAACTAGACCCCCTCAATTTAATGGCAACAACTATTCCTACTGGAAGAAACGAATGATGTATTTCATTCAAGCTCAGAATATGGGCGTCTGGTTAGTTGTTACCAGAGGTGACTGCATTCCAACCAGAATGGAAGAAGGTCTAGGGAGAGTCATGATCCCCTCTGAGTTCTGGACTGAAGAAATTCGTAAGAAAATGCAAACTAATGCTTCAGCAATGAATATGTTGCATTATGCCTTAACTGCCACTGAATATAACAAAGTTTCTGCTTGTGAAATAGCTAAGGTTATTTGGGACAAGCTTGAAGTAACTTATGAAGGAACTGGCAAAGTTAAGCAGTCCAAGGTTAATCAGCTCATGAGAAGTTATGAGCTATTTGAGATGTTGGATAAGGAATCCATTTCAGAGATGAACTCCATATTCACCAATATGTCAATGACCTTAAGAGCCTTGGAAAGGAAATTGAGGAAGAAGAAAAGGTTACTAAAATTCTCAGAAGCTTACCTAGATCATGGCAAGCTAAGAAGACAGCAATAGAAGAAGTTCATGATTTGGGCGTCTATGCCTATGATGAACTAATTGGTTCCTTGATCACTCATGAAATGTCAATAAAAGGTCATGACTTAAGAGATAAGTCAAAAGGAAAAAGAGGAGTCGTCCTAAAAGGTGATTCTTCTGAGTCTGATTCCTCTGAAGATGTGGAACTTGCTATGCGGACAAGAAAGTTCAAGAAGGCCTTTAGGAAAGGCAGAGGTGGAAACTTTAAGAAGCCATTCAGGAGCTTTGACAAGAAAACTCCTGACCATGGTGAAAAGCCCAAGAGAGATCCTAGCAAACCAGTTCTGTGCTATGGATGTCAGCAACCTGGACATATTAAGCCTAATTGTCCAGAGCTGAAGAAAGATAAGAAAAAGTTCAAGAAGGCTATGTTTGCTGCATGGTCAGACTTTGAGGCCAACAGCTCTACTGAAGAAAAAGAAGAGCAAGCCCAGATATGTTTTATGGCAATCGATGAGCCATCTTCTGAAGTCAACACATGAGAAACTTCCGCACCTCCTGAACCTACATATGACTCTGAGGTAAACATATCTCCTGAACAAGATATCTTAGACTCTATTGAAGAACTATACAGTTGTTCAAATACCTGAAAAGGAAATTGGACAAAAACGAGGCTGACAAGTTTCTTAGGTTTACTCAAGTTTATTCTGACATGAAAGTGTTAGAAGAAAAACTGTGTAAACAGTTCAGCGCTCCTGCTGATGGTCCAAAAGCCAAAGGTAAGGAAAAGCTGCCTCTGAGGAGTGATAAACCTCAGAAGAAGAAGAAACATATTACTCCCTCTCCTAGGAAAGAGATCTCTTCTCCTCCTGATGTGGGAACTTCTGAAAGCATCATTGCTTCTGAAGAAGTTGGACATTCCTAGCAGAAGAAGAAAACTCCTAAAAAGGTTAGGGAAAGATCCAAGAACCCTCCCTTTTTCAAGCTTTGCAAGAGTGATGGTCATTAGTTGAAGGATTTCAAGTATCACATTACAAATCTCTTGCAATTTAAGATATCACTAAAACCTGCTGAAGATAAATCTAACTCTGAAGGACACAATAACGATTGGGTACCTGTCAATAATTGATTGTGTTGCAGGTGGCTCTGAGTGCTCCATCAATGTCAAAGATGTGGTACATTGAAAGTGGGTGCTCAAGGCATATGACAGGTGATGAAAAGGCATTCATCATATTTGAGTCTAAAAGAGGTGGTAAAGTCAGCTTTAGAGACGCTCAGAAGGGAAGGACAATTGGTTCAGGATCAATTGGAACCAATCCTCCCATTGAAGATGTTTTCCTAGTCAGAGGCCTGAAGTTCAATCTCCTGAGTGTTGCACAACTGTGTGACAAAGGTAGAGATGTTGTATTCAGCTCCTTTGGATGTAAGATCTTGGACAGTAAGTCAAGGGAAGTAATTCTAACTGGTCCTAGAGTAGAAAATGTTTTCATGCTGAACCTTGAGAATCTCTGTAATAATATATGCTTAATGTCCAAAGAGGATACCCCATGGCTCTGGCACAGAAGACTTGCTCATGTTAGCATGGACCTTCTGGCTAAAGTGGCTAGAAAGCAATTGGTTGAGGGTCTGCCTGATATTAGTTTTAAGAAAGATCACTTATGTACTACTTGTCAATCTGGAAAACAATCCAGAAGCTCTTTCAAAACTAAGAAAACCATGTTAGCATGGACCTTTAGAGTTGCTTCATATGGATCTTTTTGGCCATGTTCAACCAATGAGCATGGGTGGCAAAAATTATGCCTTTGTCATTATAGATGACTACTCTAGATTCAATTGGGTCATCCTGCTGTCTAGCAAAGATGAGTCATTTGAACATTTCTCAGTCCTAGTTAAAAGACTAGAGAATGAAAAGAATGTTAAGGTTATCCATATAAGAAGTGATAATGGTGGAGAATTCAAAAACTATCAGTTTGAAGAATTCTGTGAAATCAAGGGCATTGATCATAATTTTCTGCTCCCAGAACTCCTCAACAAAATGGGGTAGTTGAAAGGAAGAATAGGACTCTGGTTGAAATTGCTAGAACTATGATCAATGATAGAAGGCTTCCAAAGTACTTCTGGGAGAAGCTGTGAACACAGCCTGTTATGTTCTGAATAGAGTGCTTATCAGAAGCATCTTAGAAAAAACCCCCTATGATTTTTGGAAAGGTAGAAAACCTAAGATTGGGTATTTCAGAACCTTTGGTTATAAATGCTATATTTTGTATACAAAAGAATATCTTGCAAAATTTGATTCAAAGGCAGATGAGACCATTTTTCTTGGTAACTCAACATAGGAAAGCATACATGGTTTTTAATAAGAGGACTCAAACTTTAGATGAATTTGTTCATGTTCAGTTTGATGAGACTAACCCTGCAAAAACAGAGCAGTTCACATTCTTAATCTTTACTTATTTGATATTTGTAAAAGAGAGAGAGAGAGAGAGAGAGAGAGAGAGAGAGAGAGAGAGAGAGTGTGAGAGTGTGAAGAAACACAAGTACATAATAGGAATCTTGTAAACTGATATCGTTTGTGATATTCAGTTAGATTTGAGAGAAATCTAGCTGATGTTTAAGTTGGGTGAGAATTCCAGAAAATAGTGTTGTTGTTTTGCTGGTGAAAATCCTTTAACTTATTCTAGGCTAGTCAGAGCTAAGTGAGAAATTAGCTTAAGTTCTGTTGATGTAAAGGAGCTTCTGAACGTGCCACAAACGTTATGAATAGTGGATTTATAATCTCTGCTGACTACGATCACAGGGACAGGACGTAGTTACAAGACTTTTGTGGCGAACCTGGATAAATCGAACTGTTCACTCATGACCTCCTGAATCTCTTTCTCCCTCCTTAACTTGTTATTTTTGCTTCTGTGTACTTACTCAATATTTAGTGCTGAAACAGTTTGCTCATTAAATTCACTGTCTTTGTTTAGAAGACCATCCAGAAGCTCTGTCAAACAGAACTTCTGTCAAACGGAACTTCTGTTGCCAAACAGACAGAAATTGTCTTAAGGTAGAATCTCTCTCAGAGGCACTTTCACTAAGCTTGCGTCTGATTCTGAAGAGATTTGATTCTGAGTTAAGTTTCTCTAAAAGCTTAAATTCGGACTTGGACACATATTCACCCTTTCTAGGTGATTCTGATCTTGTTAGGGCCAACAAAAGAGTAGGCAAGAACTTAGAGATATTAGAAATGAAGTATTCTTCTTTATTAAATGGGTTGATGAGTTGACTCACATAATAACCTATCCAACCCATTTATCATATTGGTTAAATGGGTTGATGAGTTGACTCGTATAATAACCTATCCAACCCATTTATCATATGGGTTAAATGGGTTAATCTATTTATGACCCGATTATAAATGGATCAACCCTAATCCATTTAATTGCGGGTTACACGGATCGATAAATGGATCATGACCCATTTTGACACCTCTAATATTAATGTATTATGGGTAGGTAAATTGGAAGTTGCAAAGTTGTGTTTGGTAAATTGGAATACGTGGTGTCCTGTGTCCTGTGTCACAAATTGATTATGCATGGTTTTTTTGTGGATTTATATACATGCTACATAAATAATTGATTATGCATACATTATTTTGTACCAAATTCGTCCATGGTACCAAAGTTAGTCAACAAGATTTCTAAATTTGTTTGATGTTGAATTTGTTGCCTTTTATGCTAGTAATACTCCGCTCTTTTTTATTGAAAAAGACTGGACTGAATAATTGACAGAATGTGATAAATGAATTTTGGTGAATTTGTTGAACTAAATTTAACTGAACTGAACTTTGCTAAATTGGAAGACAATATCATGTGATCTACTTCAAGTTTGAAATTTCTGTTTGAATTGGTCTCCAAATAGTGTTTTTTAAGTGTGTCCACAATATTTTCTATATGGATGTGAGGCTTGTTCTTTATGTTAAAGATAATCATCATGCTTGTTCTTGATGTTAAAGATAAACTCCACTAATATAAACTTATTCGTGATGTTAAAAAAACCGTTCAACTTCACGATTTCGAATTATTCTTATTGATTGAATATGAATTTCTTCCTAAGCAAGAAGCAATAGGAATACTGAAGAAAGGCCGGCTCAAAGACAACATGAAGACTACTGAATAAAGAGAACAACCATAAATGATTAGCAATATCCAAATATTAAAAGATGCATAGGAAGGAAGGAATGAAACTGGAGACACATTTTGACTCAGAAGATTTTATCTTGATTCCGTTTATTTGGAGTTTCAATTTACATTTGTTTAGCGAGAAACTTTAAAATACTTCTGGAGTACGGATGATGCGGTACTCCAGACTAATAATTCAATAACACGTCACATATGTTAGTATCTGGGGTCGATGATTAGAGTCTAGGGTTCAGTTTCTAGAGCCTAGGCTTTTTATTTTAGGGTCTAGAATTTTATATAAATTATTAACTAAAAATCAATTTTTAATTAATTACATATTGTCGAAATCTTATTGGTTGATATAACATATGTCAACTATTTATTAGTTTGGACTACCATGTCATCATGCTTTAAGAGTATACTAAAAATTTTTTTGTTTAGCGATGTATTTTAATTGAAGCCTTGGAGTTAGTAATTATTTCATTAAAAATAAACTATATAATTTTATTAATTAAATAATAAAATAGAGTGTTACAGAATATGACTTGAGTATGTGCGAAAATTTAAATTTATGAAGATATTATTTTAATTGTATTTTAGGGAGTGAGACATTGTTCTTTATGGTTTATTAGTAATTTATTTGAGTTCGGTTCAGTAATTTTTAGTTCAACTTAATTCAGTTCAGTTCATTCATAGAATACATGGTTCTGAGATGAGACTTGGACTTCAAAATTTCAATCTGGATTTGTAGAAAAAAAGTACATACTTTTGTTGAGAAAAGACCAAGCAAAGTAGTCTCCAACAAGGATTGCTCATCTTTCATCCCAATTGATCTCGATATTTTTGTATGAGAAAAGAAGTTTGTTGACAAATTATATTTGCCAACTCAAAAGACTAATTGAGTGGGAATCTATTCATTTATTTTTTTAACTTACAACTATATTTTATATTTAGTTTATTAAATATGGTTACTAAAACTTGCACATATGGCGTTGTCACCTTCATCAATAACCGTTTTGTATATTTTAATTTATAATCAATAGCTAGCTGCTCATTTGATCCTTGTGTACTCTATTTTGCATCTCTTATTGAAACAAAACATGTATATATGAAACTCTGTAAACAACACTTATAGTGAGTGAGTTAAGTTACAACAAAAACTACTTCAATGGCATCAATCGGGTACACAGCAGGGATGCTCATCATAGCATTTTTTTCCATGGCTTTTCTATGGATTATTTGGTCAAAAAGAAACTTAGTAGTAATCGATTGGCCCGTGTTGGGGATGATTCCAGGCCTTGCTTGGAACATTTATCGTGTCCACGACTTCGCTACAGATCTTCTGATGCAAAATGGAGGAACATTTATGTTGAAAGGTCCTTGGTTTGGCAACATGGATTTTGTGTTGACATCCGACCCCATGAATGTCAATCATTTCCTAAGTCGAAACTTCCCTAATTACTTAAAAGGGAATGAGTATAAAGAGATATTCGAGCCTCTAGGAGACGGAATTCTTGCTGCTGATTCTGATATTTGGAAGATTCAGAGAAGGATAGTTCATTCATTATTTCACAATAAGAGATTCAAAGCGGCTGTTGAAAGAATATTGAATCAGAAGATATCAAATGGGTTATTTCCAGTGCTAGAAAATGCCTCAAAATTAGGCAATGTGGTGGATTTACAAGACATTATACAGAGATTAACGTTTGATAACATATGCATGCTTATTGTGGGATTTGATCCGGAATGTCTTACAGTTGAATTTCCTCGGGTTGCTATTGAGAAAGCCTTTCACGATATGGAAGAAGCCAGTCTTCACCGCCATTTAGTTCCTTCAAGATTTTGGAAATTGCTGAGATTTCTTCAGGTTCGGAGGGACGTTGCTCCATACACAACACTGCCTGCACTTTTCCTTATACATACATAATCGAACATAACTATTATCATTATTATTATTGTTATTATTTTTTTATATTTTGAATTATGATTACGCTAATTGATTTTTTCTGATTATGTCCCTGACTGATCTAAACATAACCCTGACCCTGCAGGTTGGGAAGGAGAAAACGTTCCGCACAGCTTGGAAAGTCCTTGAAAATTTCGTAGTGCAGCACATTTCAACAAAAAGACAGCAAGTAAACAATCCCGAAACAGACGATTTCGATGTGCTTACTTACTTCTTGTCCGAAGTAGAAGAGAAGGGCATCGATATTAAATCCGACAAATTTCTAACAGACATGGCATTTAACCTCCTGGGAGCCGGGAGAGACACAATAGCAGCAGCTCTTGTTTGGTTTTTCTGGGTGGTAGGTACACACCCTTCCGTGGAGAAAAAGATTTACCAAGAGATGAAAGCAAATTTACCGACCGATCAAGGGTTAAGAATTTTCGGTTTTGAAGAGCTGAACAAGCTTGTTTATCTCCACGCAGTAATATGCGAAGTGTTGAGGCTGTATCCAACCATCCCGTTCAATCATATGATGTCGATCCATGAAGACACTCTTCCAAGCGGATTGAAAATACCGGGGAGTCAGAAACTAGTGTATTCGCTATATACAATGGGAAGAATGGAGGAAATATGGGGGAAGGATTGCTTGGAATTTAGACCGGAGAGATGGATATCGAAAAATGGAGAAATAGTACATGTTCCGTCTTATAAGTTTATAGCATTTAATACAGGACCAAGAAGCTGTTTAGGGAAGAACTTGACATTTATTCAGATGAAAGCAATTGCATCGGCTGTTATTTTGAATTACTGCTTTCAAGTTGTTCGTACGTTTCCGGCGAAACCAACTCCTTCCATTGTGCTTTATATGAAAGATGGTTTGGAGGTTAGAGTTTCGAAACGAAACGCCTGTTGAAAACGACAACGCCGTTCTTTACTTGATTGACACAATAACATGGAGCTTCATGTACTGCTGCTCTTACTCTTTCTCCTGCATCAAAATTTAATAATATGTGTATGCCTTTTCTTTAAATAATCCACCTTCATTTTCTTTTAAGGTTGCCTCAACTGTTTCTTTTTTCTTTCTAATTTCCCCAGAAAATGGTTTCTTTTTCTCCCAAAATTTAAAGATCTGAAATTAAAGTCTTTGATTACCTAGATATGTGGTTTATTTTTCAAACAACAAAACATGTAATTATCCATCAATTTCTAACCCTTTGTAGTATGGTACGTACCCTCTACTTATGTTTTGAATTTTTATATGTAGTCTCCATAATATTGATAAGAAAGTAAGATTTTCACAATACCTTCATATTATCACATAATGCTTTAACACTCGCATTTTCGAGTTTTCACATTGCACTCATTGACCAAGTTGATTTTGCTATAAATTATATGATAGCATACAGGCCCCTCTTGAACATTTTAGAGACCTATGCAAAAAATTGTAGCAAACCAAAAACACCACATATTATGCTAAACGATTATAAAATTGAGAAAATCAATTAAGCATATGAATTAGAAAAAGTTACACACAGTTAAAAAATTACATGAAAAGAAAATAATTGGGCAGTAAGAATGAAGGTTATCTTTTTGCAAACGTAAAACAAAATATTTATATAGGTTATGATATAACTATAAATAATTGTTTTATTGATAAGAACTAGAAAGTTTTGTTGTAAAAGTAAAATTAAAAGTGATCTTGCATGCATTTTAGAATTACAATGAAGCCATTAATTTTGGACCCTAAATAAATTAGGACCAAAAAGTACCGCAATAAATATATACAAAATAATTAAATAAAATAAAATTGGGACGCTCTCCAGTAGAGATTTTGTGCAACTAGTCTGGTTACACAAATCCTTCTACGGTTCTGTAATAGCATACAAACCGATCATGGCGATCTAACTGTAGAGATTGCTCTACATAACAACGTAAGACGAAGTAATAATTACTTGCATCGAGACTTTTTTGTTTCGAACAAGGACCAAAGTCAAAAGGGGTTAAAATGGCTCAAACGTAAGTCTAATTATGTACTTTATGACTTCTAATCAATAAGTCAAGTTCAATAGTTTTCAGTACTTTCATTTCAGTGAATGCATTTAAATTCAATTTAGTTCAGTAATTTTATTCATTTTGATAATTTTTAGTTCAATAATTTTCAGTCATAAGGAACAATGCCTTACTGTGTATTCGGGTGAGCTAAAAAAACTAGAAGGGCTAAGTGACATTCATCATGATAATGAAGTATGTCGAAATTAAGACATCCTAATATCATGTCATCAACACAGCCTCGTTTAACTCACATCATTTTCAAACACTCACGTGGCGTTTGATTGGGGAGTATAAGATG
The DNA here is from genome assembly GCA_028411795.1 of Euphorbia peplus. Taxonomy (NCBI): domain Eukaryota; kingdom Viridiplantae; phylum Streptophyta; class Magnoliopsida; order Malpighiales; family Euphorbiaceae; genus Euphorbia; species Euphorbia peplus. The sequence goes on along the minus strand of CP110838.1, from coordinate 13,855,302 downwards.
GGGGAGATGGGAATGAGAGGAGGGAGAATGGGTAGAACTTGTTCGTTTTGTGAGATGGAAGAGGGAGATGAGAAAATAATCTCATATTATCACTCCACTCATTTCTCTCTTATAATTTTAAATGGAGACTATTTAGTTGTTTTCCTCTTTTGTTCATCTCATATCATTTTCCATCCTTGAAAGAAACAAGGCCCATACTATTCTTTCTTCCCCGATTTCATCTCATCTATTCCCATCTCAACCTCAATTTGAAACAAACACCCCGTTAGTCCTACTATTTACTGCATCACTTAGATATGATTGAAGATGGGTTAAAGCTCAATTTAGTTGCTCGACATATCAATTTTATTCAATATCAATTTTATTATTTATTTTAACTGTACAAATATAGACAAACTAAAAATAAAAAGTAATAAAAATTAAACTGTGCTAACTGAACTAAATTGAACTGCATTTACTGAAAGAAATTTAGTGAACTGAACTGAATACTACTGAAATAAGTTACTGATCAGGCATAAAAAACATGACATAACGTGTTTAGGAAAAGTACAAATCATATGTTGGCATTTTAATCAATCCATACAAATCAATTGATTTTTAATAAATACATATCTTTGTTTAAATTGCATTGGAATAGGGTGTAGGCTATGGTCACTTTGTTTTTTACTTACTTTGTCTATACTTTGTCTTTTTCACCATTGCAGATTAGTTTTTAACCCATGATCCAATGGTTGACAAAACAAAGTAATGGTTGCTTTGTGAAAAACAAAGTGACCCTAAAATATCCCTTGGAATAGATAAGAAATTTCAATTAATTAATAAAATGCTAATGATTTTTTTAATTAAAATGCATATGCATCCATTTTAATAGACATTGATTGTGAAACAATTGAATTACTTAGTTAAAGTTGATTTTGGAGTACATTGACTCTACCATTCAAGTTAAGGTCTACTTTGACGACACGACTACATAAGGGAACATGATTTCACTTTGATATATGTATTGTGGCTCAAGATAGAATAATTGGACTCCTAATTCCACAAGTTTGTTGCTTCAGAGAAAACAAATTAAATTGGAAACAATCAATGATGGAAAAGTTTAATTGTTGCTTTTGTCATGAATTTGGGGTGAATGTATATGATCATGAGTTTTCTATGCTTGTGATTAATTTTCAGTTTGAAATGGATAAATAGTTTTTAATTATTATTGAGTGAGATCAATGTACTTAAATTAGGTATATCTTCAACAATCTTTACTTCTTTACACGATTCTTGTTCTTTCTTGCCATACCATTTATTCATTTTCCTCAATTATTTCGATTTCTTTTCTATAAACAATTATTTGGACTTTTAGTCGGTGTTTTAAAAACCATCAGGCCATAGCAAGTTGGTTAGGGTCTCTTGAGACGAGTCGGTCGATAACTATAGTCGGAACAATCCATTTTCAAATTTTGTAATTTTTAATAAATCAATAAATTAAATTAATAAATACTTTAAAAATATTTTCATGTCATCTAAATTTTATAAAAATAATAATGAAACTAAAACTTAACATATAAAACTCATAAATATGATTATAACAATGTTTCTTACATAACATAATAATATCAATGTGTCCATAAATTAAAGGTGTAGGCTATGGTCACTTTTTTTTTCCCTTACTTTATCTATACTTTGTCTTTTTCACCATTGGATTAGTTTTTAACCCATGATCCAATGGTTGACAAAACAAAGTAATGGTTACTTTGTGAAAAACAAAGTGACCATAGAATATCCCTAAATTAAAAACATCAAATAAATTAGGTCTATGTGATGAACTTTGATTTTGATATTGAATTTTAATTATTTTTTTATTTCATTAGGTATATAAAAAGTGACTAAGAAAAATGGGTCAATTAATTTTTTTTACATACAAATATTGAGTAGTGGATCCATGTTAAATACTGAAATTTTTGGGCCCATTAATCTTGCCATTGGGCTGACTTGGTCCGACCCGACAGGACAAAGTCGGCCCACCGATTTATACCACCCGATTTTCAAAAATCGCCGCAGTGACACCGCTTTTAGTTTTGAATAAACAATTTATTATTCCTTGTATTTTTATAAATTAATTAGACTTTATAATTTAGAAAATAATTGTATACTCAGTTACTTTCTTTTACATTAATTGGAGTTTATATTTTAGAAAATAATTGGATACTCTACTAAATGACATTATGGATTGGCATCTTAATTGAAGGGATAGAATTTGTAAGGTGTATATGTTTTTGGATTAGTGGGTTTCCATTTTTGTGTATGACACATCATTAGTTTTAACAAAATATAAATATGAAGGAGAATTTGGATTGAAATTTTATCTATAAAAGTCTAGCATGTGAGGCTTAAAGAAAAAACTAGAGTTATTTGGAAAACAAAAATCAAGAATAAAAAGAATGACAATAATGGAGTATGTAGGAGCAATTTTTTTCACTATATTAGTTTGGCTTTTTTGGTCAAAGAGATCATGGAAGAAATATTCTGGCATGAAATTGCCTAGATTCATTAGGAAGATACCAGGCTTTTCTTCCACAGTCTACAATTTCCATGATATGACAACTCATCTTCTTCGCAAAAATGGAGGCACCTTTCGTTTCAAAGGTCCTTGTTTTAGTGGCATGGATTTTCTCATGACGTGTGATCCAAGCAATCTCAATTACTTTCTTAACACTAACTTCATTAATTACCACAAAGGCGACGCCTTCAGGGACATGTTCGAACCTTTAAGAGATGGAATTCTCGCTGCTGATTCTGATAATTGGAGAAATCAAAGGCGGATTGTTCATTCTTTGTTTCACGATAAGAGGTTCAATGCCGCTGTTGAGAGAACAGTCAATCAGAAAATATCAAATGGCCTTTTTTCGGTTCTTGAAAATGCCTCCAAATTAGGACATGTGGTTGATCTACAAGAGATTTTTCAGAGATTAACTTTCGATAATATATGTGTTATTATTTTTGGTTTCGATCCAAACTGCCTTTCTCTCGATTTTCCGCAGGTTGCAATACAAAAAGCTTTTCACGAAATGCAGGTCGCTGTTCTTTATCGTCACTTGCTTCCTTCAACCATTTGGAAATTACAAAGGTTTCTTCAGATTGGGAAGGAGAGAAGTTTCAGAAAAGCGTGGAAAATTGTTGATCAGTTTGTAGCACTTCATATTACAAAAGAACGACAGAAATTAATCGGTCGGGAAAACCATTTGGAAACGGATAACAATGATGATTTCAATGTACTCACATATTTCTTGACTAGTACTGCAGATGAAGAAAATGGCATTCGTATTAAATCCGACAGGTTTCTCTCAGACATGGCATTTAATCTCTTGACAGCCGGGAGAGACACGATAGCTGCTGCTCTTGTTTGGTTTTTCTGGGTGGTAGGCACACAACCTTCTGTAGAGAAAAAGATACTCGAAGAGATGAAAACAAATTTACGGACGGAAACAAACTATCCGAACATTACAATTTTCAAATTTGAAGAGCTGAACAAGCTTATTTATCTTCACGCAGTAATATGCGAAGTCCTGAGGCTATATCCAAGTCTTCCTTTCAATCACATAGTTTCAATTGATAAAGATACTCTTCCCAGCGGTCACAAAATTCCGAAGAATTTAATGGTGTTATATTCGTTGTATTCAACTGGACGAATGGAAGAAATTTGGGGAAAAGATTGCCTGGAATTTAAACCCGAAAGATGGATATCGGAGAAAGGAGAAATTATTCGTGTTCCATGTTACAAATTTATAACATTCAATGCAGGACCAAGGAGCTGTTTAGGGAAGAATTTGACATTTAATCAAATTAAAGGAATAGCATCAGCAATTATGTGGAATTATAATATTCAAGTGATTCAAAATTATCCAGCTCAACCTAGTACTTCAGTGGTGCTTTACATGAGAAATGGTTTGAAGATTAGAGTTTCTAAAAGATTTTCTTCTTAATTGATGCTTTCCTTGTGATCAACAAACTCATCTTTTTCTTTCTATAGACGTCTTGAACTCTAGATATCAATATGCTAATAAACTTCAATTCATCTTTTACTTTTAATACTCACTATTTTATCTATATATAAGTTATGCATATGTATACGGCAAGATACCCACCAAATGTAGCCAGAAAAGGATAACAACCTGAATTTTAATGTACGTAAACCGAAATTATACTATATCATTGCGTTTCATGTATTATATTCTATTTTTTTGGATGAAAAGTTAGAATTACCCATTCGTAAAATCAGAGCAAACCAAAGATTTCGATAAGGATTTATATTGTAATTTACAGATTGGTTAATAAGAGCTAAATTTAAACGAAACGGAAACTCAAACCTTAAACATTTCAAGTAAAAAATGAATATCTTACTAGTTAGACAAACTCTTATTAGTTTTCTGTTATACTATTTGAAGTTAAAAAATAATATAATATACATTATTTTTGCCTACATGCTTTGTTCTTTTAACTTGAATTCAGCAAAACTCAATTGAATTTAATTCAATGAAGCACTTCAACAAAATTTATTAGATATTCGGCAAATAGTTCAAGTCAATTCAATTTTGTTTTTTCAATAAAAGAAAAATATATACAAAGATATACACTATTTTCTTTTATACTTTATACAGATATACACTATTTTAAAAATGTATTATGGAGATTTTTAGAAATCGTGTATCTCATCGGTTGTTAATTGAAAAGATCTTTATTTATGAAAACAATGTATAATTTCTAGTTGTTCAATAATCCTTTTTTTCTTATGAAATATATGTGTTCTACAACACTTTAAATTTAGGAGGCCTTTATGCAGAAAGTACGCATACATCAAATATAGGCTTAATTAATTTAGGGTGTTGCTATTTCCAGCCTGCCATTACTATACCAGCCCACAATATTGACGATTTTGCCCCAAAGTTGCTTTTTGGGTGTTTGACCATGTAGGGACTAGAGGTTTTCTAGTTGGCTGGAAGTTCCATCGCAGGGGGGGACTAAGAAAGCCCTTTAGATCGTTCGTTCCACCGCATGGTGGGACTAAATATAAGCATGTGCCACAATGTGGCAAAACACGAAAGCCTTAAGTCCCTATTTGAATTTTAGTAACTTATTTATTTTATAGAACCGTTTAAAATACAAATATTACGTATTAGTAAGTAAACATAAATTTCTAATTAGTAATCTAGAAATAAGTAAATAAAGACATGCAAATTTTAATAATATATAATATAAAATATAAGTTAATAATACAAACACCGACTACTAATACATTATCGACTCGCTTCAACTAAATTGGTCCATGCTTGTATCCTGTTCGCATAACGAAAAGGAAATTGTTGAGCACTTGGATGACGAAAGTATTGCCACTGCAAAGCGATATGGGGTACGGGAAACCCCGGTACTAAATCTAAACGAATATAATGATTCCCAACATGACAGAGGACAATTTCGAAATCCAAATCGGAACCGTCGGAACGAAGCAGCAAAACAGTACAACATCCCTCAAGCCTTTCTGTATAAAGAAAAATTACTGCATTGTAATATGAAGCCAAAGGGTATAAATCTTCCGGAGTTGCCATCCAATACGCTTCGGTACATCCTCCTCTTTGCCAATTGATACGCCTGATGGCTTGATCAAGACCGCCCGGAGGGTAGATCAACTCATACACTGATCGATAAGCTTGTATCTCGAATATCACCCCTTTCCTTATTAGGGACCAGTTTTCTTGTGTCCCGGTGATTCTGTCAGCAGCGACACGGAATCCACAGTTACCATCCATAAGGACATCGAGATATCCTGTAATGTATGTTAGGATGAGTGGTTGAACTAATCTCCCCCAATAACAATCTTCAATATCGTTACCTGAAAAAAAACAAAATAAATGTTATGGACTAAAATTATTTTTACTAATAAATTATGAAGTTGTTGAGAAGGCTTATAGTATAAATACCACTTTTCTCGATTTTATGGACAGATGATGATGAAGATCGAGCACGACTATTCTTCGAGCTCGAAGGCTTACTAAGGGGAGGAGTACGCTCCCACGCACTTTTGTCTCGTTTGGTAGATGTACTTCCCGTAGGTCGACCCCTCTTTGTCTGCTTAATTTCCGGTTCATTCACACTTGCTTTGCCCGGATTAAGTCTATTCTTGATATCCACGTTTACTTGTCGGATCGCCAAATCAGAAAGTTCGTTCACTTTCAACGTAAGATCCTGAAAATTTCTACGATCCTCTGACACCTCCGGATTGAAGTGAACACCACCATATCGTTCCTTATCTGGATCAAAAACAAGTGTTTTCCAAAACGGATGGATTCTTTCCAAACTGATTGGCGTATTTGAATCCACGTACCTTCTAATTTCACAAGCACATGGAATTCCATGCGTTCTGGGGTAGAGACAACCACATGATGCAAACACATTAACCCCCAATTTTAACATTCGACCTTGCTCAAGACCAAGTAGCTCTATACATCGGGGTGTAACTTTTTGGTCGAGATAATTGAATGGAAATCCACTGTAAGCGACAGAACTGTTCCTTGTTGACCGAGCTAGTGAGCACCTAATAATAGTATGAAAATACAAAAAATAAATATTTTTCCTAAATCATGTATACTCATTAAAAAAATACGTACAAAATTTATTACTTACTGGATGGATTGGAGTTGAGCTTCAATAGATGCATTAACTCTCACCCATAATGTATCTAGTGAACTTGTAGATGAATTTAACCACTGCTTTAGCTGTGCATGTGCACTCTCAACCCTACAAGTATTTGTGTTGCCAAAGTGTAAAACTTGATTTGTCCAAGCCCTACAAAACTTTTCCTTATGCACCAACCATGTCATGTCTAAATACTGTATGACTCTACGATTCCCTCGCATAGCATGCTTCATACGTCGAACTGCTTCATCGTATAATTCCACGGTAGGTGCATTTAAGATTTTTGTCCATTTAGTGTCCATGAATACCTGACCGTAGTAGGAGTTGTTGCACAATTTGGACACCATATGTTGAACATCTTTGTTGATATGCCACGTACACAACAAATGAGGCGTATGAGGAAAAACAACCCTTACCGGTTCCATTAATCCTAACTCCCGATCAGTGAGAATTGCCGTTGGATTGGGATTATTTGCAAGCAAAATTCTCAACTTATCTAACACCCACATGTAGCTTCCTGTCGTTTCATCATTCATAATTGCATAAGCAATTAGAAAGTTCTTGTTCGTAGGCGTCACCCCGACTATCTCAAAAAAAGGCATCTTATACCTATTTGTCTTATATGTAGAATCCATACCAATGATCCAAGGGTATGATCGATACATGGTCGTCATTTGTGGATGCGCCATAAACAGATGTGTAACGGCATTACTCTCCGGGTTTGATTCCGTCCAATGTATGTACTCATATTCCTTTGCTAGATGAAAAAATTGATCCACTACGTTCCGACCCTCAAAACTTTTCTTCCTATTTAAAGCCCTCTCGTTGTACACTTGCCTTTGGTTTATATGCTCATCTGGATTTTTGTGCATAATTGCATTCAATATTGCACATGGCTTAGCTTGTGCGTTACTCATGTCCTTAATAATCTGTTTTGAAGCTGGACTCAGTTTGCTCAATTGACGATATCCCTCTTGATAAACCGCAAATCCGTGATTGTGCTTGCCATGATCCGTCCCATCTGAAAGATTTATCACCCAACCCCTTCCATCGCGCAATTGCACTACCTTTATCCTGAACAAGCATCCAAAATATTTTGTCCGTGTATTTTTCCTCATAGGTTTTGTCGGATCCTTCAATCTAACTCTATATTTAACACCACGTGCACATCTCATGTGTATTGTTTTACCCGGTCCCTTGTGCGATGCCACAACAATTTCAAATCTCAAGGAAACCGCCATTTCTTGTGCCCATTTTGTTGCATGTTTGTATTCCTCAAAAACTTCGGAAGTCAAAAAGTTATGACTATAATCAACTCCGTCACTGCCGAATTCTTCCATTGGGGCCTAAACATGTTTACAAAATAATTCTTAGGATATCTGTAGATGCACGTATAATTTTCAGTGAAATAAAACAACTTGCTCGTATGTGTTTGTAGTTCTACCACTATGTGGCACGTGAGTGTTTGTAGTTCTAGCACTATGTGGCACGTAAGTGTTTGTAGTTCTAGCACTATGTGACACGTATGTGTTTGTAGTTCCATCCTATGTAGGGCCGAAACGATTTCTAGTCCTTCTATGTTGTGGTCCTAGAAAATGATAAGTTCCATATACTGAAAGGACTAGAAACACATATGGGCGGATATATTACTATTTTCTATATAAAACTATATGATGAGCCCAGAAACACATGGATAAATTCAGTTATTTTCTACATAACATCCAAAGTAACTATATGTAGAAGCAATATAATATTATTCTCTACATAACATCCAAAGTAACTATATGTAGTTATTACCTCCATTCCAGTCGGTGGTTCGTTCTCTTCTCTATCCGAGCCGGATTGGTTACTCGCCATTCCAAATGGACAATTTTTGTAGAAGTTGTTGGGTTGGAAAGAAGTGTCACCCAATAGTTGTGAAGAGTGAATGTGAGATTTATGACCCAATTGTGAAGTGTGAAATGCAAATATATGACCCAATTGGAGTGAGGTTGGAAAATTTGTCATAAAGTTGACATAAAGTTGACACAAAATTTGACATAAAGTTGACACAAATTAGACATAAAGTTGACATAAAGTTGACACAAATTAGACTTAAAGTTGACACAAATTAGACATAAAGTTGACACAAATTAGGGTTAGGGTTAGGGTTAGGGTTAGGGTTCAAAAGTGCCAACATAATATTCAATATCAATTAAAGTTGAAATTACAATTAATTAAAAACACACCTTAAACACAAAAGTTGAAATTACAAATTTCCTGAAAACTTACCTTACACAAAACTTAAATACATCTATTGAAAAACATAACTTAAACAGTAAAGCTAAGCACATACTGCGAAATCTACCAATTGCCCTTATTATTAATAGGCTCATGACTTGGTGACATGTTCGGGTCGTCAGATGAGTAAGAGGGATCGTAATCTTCAAACGGGGTTTCATACAATTGGATACCACTCTCAACAGCACTCATATAATACGGCGGTAAAATCTTCCACGGAGCATCTGATCGATGTCTGTTCATATCAGAATATTGACGATAATTGTTCTTGTATGCACTATGGCTTTGAAGCACATCAATAGCCAACTGATTCCAATTCCATTGTTCGACAATTGAAAACGTTTCTGTATGAAACACTTCATAGTTTGGAATGGGCTCTGCCCATTTAAAAAAGATTATGGAGTTGAATCTTCTTTTGGAGATATTTCCTCGGTGGTTGTCTATCAACTCTTGTCTAAACAATTCTGCCCATTGATTGATGGGCATGAACCATTCTAGGAAACGTTTAACCAGATTCGGAAGACTATTGCTCAGTATTCTGTCACACCATTCCTGCAGAGGGAATTCAAACGGTATCCAATGCAAGTAACATAACCACCACAACATATGAAGTGATGAAAGCTCAAAATTACCGGTACTCGGCAACTTAAAGCATGACATGAATGCATAGTCGGGGTGAAACAAAGCTGGTTCAACAAATGTCTCTCCGTTTACCGATAGTGCTAATTTCTGACATTCGACGACATTGTCTTTAATTTCATCGGAAGGGAGAGTGTGTGCAATGGTTTTTTGAGGTGGGAAATATACATTGTTTGAAGAAGAAGAGGCCATCCTTTTTGCCTATATGAAAAAATGGAAGGGTAATTGATTGAATGCCTATGAAGCTTTATTTTATGTAGTTTTATAGGCAAGAAGTGAATGATAGGAAAATGAAAAATAATTGAATAGAGAAGACAAATGAATAATAATTGAATAGAGAAGACAAATGAATAATAATTGATCTGTAGCTCTTTGTTTTTTACATATAGTGGTATGTCAATAATAGGAAAATGCATGCCAATAATTGAATAGTGTTAGACACTTTTTAGGAAAATGCATGCCAATGTTGTACTAATAAAGCATATGGCATTTACGACTTTCTAGTCCCACCATGCATTTGATCCAATTTGTTTCTAGTCCCCCCCCCCCTTCATGCGTTCTTATTTGTTTATATGCCTTACTACTTTGTTTAAATTCAGCGAACACACCCATCATCCATGTGCTTATACGTTTTGTAAAACAATATCAAACAAATAAAATCCTTACAACTTAAATACAAATCCTTACAACTAAAATAAAGTCATAAAATCCTTACAACTTAGATAAAAATGCTTACAACTAAAATAAAGTCATAAAATCCTTAAATATTCCAACAGATTCACATAAACAAACAACAATATCACACGGACTCGTGCCAATCTCGCAAAGCCATCTCCAAATTTGTAGTCCTCTCCTTTCTTCGTGCTTCACTCTCAATATCTCCTATGGATCTCTGCGCAACCCCGGCAAACCGCTGCACCCACTGAAAAACATAGACAAAGTAATAAGCAGTACTTCTAGCAGTTATATAAAATTTTAATGCACCAAAACCGATTAAAAACATACATAGGCACTATTGGCGCGAGGATACGTGGTGGGCTCTACCATAATTGCAGATGACAGTATAGGATGGGAAACACGACAAAACCACTGCATATACTCCTGAGTACACGCTCCAGGGTCGCTACCAGCCGCTTTCTGTAACATGTTCGGGTCAATGCCATGCGGGTTCCTTTGCCACCAATCTTGGACTAAGGAAGCTGGATATACAACGTGGTAAGCAGTCGGTCGCCATGGACGAAAAGCTGAAATGGGTCTGAGAATGTCTACAGGGACAGGTTGCACAAAACCAAGCTGCCGAACACACCTGTCAGGCATGTACGGCTCTGATACTTCTCTGTATAATATCCAACCACAATATGGCAGCCGTAGCTCGGGACAATTCGGAATACGCCCAAAAGGCAACCACATTACCTGGCAAATCAGAAAACATTATACAACAAATAATACGAATAATAGTGTTAAGTATTCTAATAAACTACTTGGAAAAAACATTAGAATTATATTAAATTGAGGAGTTCAGAACCATACGTCTGCTGTAGTAAATCGATCTAGTTGTGCCCGAATTTCTGCCAATCTAGTAGCCTTCTGGCCAGGCCTCCCGACATCCCACTTACTCGCACGTGCAGCATTACGGTCAGTCCTTCGTGCAATCCGACTAGGACGAAGAGAAGGGAAGTACTCATATATCCATGTCATAAGCAGGGTCATACAACCACCGATCCCAAGTGTCTCTCCTCTACTCGCAAGACCCAACTGCCGATATAAGTACGCCAGTGTGGCAGAAGCCCAGGAGTACTTCGCTACTCCCTCGGTTCCATCTATCATCTCCTCTAGAAATTGAGGTTTGGTCTTGTCCCCACTCTTGTCCACAAATAAAGTGGATCCAAGAGTCAACCAAACCCAAACTTCTGCCCGCTTATCCGTGAACTGCTCAGGGTCGGCCATAATTTCCAATAATTTGCTGTTAAAGACACCACCTTTGTGATAATAACCCTTCATATCTGTGGCATCACATTCAAAGAAAGCTGTGCACAAAGCAGCCACTCGCCCCGCGTTAGGGGCAGCCCTAACCAATTCACCCTGCACCGGTATCCTCAATATCATCCAAACATCGTATAATGTCAAACTGATCTCACCAAATGGCATATGGAATGAATTTGTATCTGGCTGCCATCTCTCAACAAATGCCGAGACTAACGGTTGGTCTACATGCTCAAACATGAGCGCCGGAAGGTGTGAGAGGCCGGTCTCGTCCACCATTTGCTTCATCTATACATTTGAAAAATATAAATTAAAAACAAAATGCATGTGAAATAAAATTAAATTCTAACCAATTTATAATGTCCTAACCTCGGGACTAGCATTCTGGTAAAACTGAATCAATTTGCTACACATAACTCTTCTACTATGACACGTTAAGACTCCTCGTCGCTCCTCAATCCCAGACCAATATGTCGATGCAACGTGACCCAAAAAACTAGGGATCACGGAACCGTTTTCTGGCCCACCCTCAATAGGACCAGTGACAAGCCAAGTCTTATCATCAGTAAGTCGAGGCCGTCTCACAACATCTGCAAAAGAAGTTAAGTGATACATAAGGACACATAATTCATATGACATAAAATTGTTATATTACAAACGAAAGTATATTAAGTTACCTGGGTTTGCAGCGAACCTACCACCTTTACGGTATCTTGCCTGGCGCGCACCTACTCCACTACTCGACCCGATAACATCACAGGTCTCTGCTCCTTCATCCCGGTCTGGGTCATCCATAGCCTCAATCTCCTCATCATCATCTTCTGCCTCAATCTCCTCCTCATCATCATCTTCTGTCTCAATCGATACGCTGACTGAAGCAGACTCATCATCATCAAAATCGGCTTGGGTGTCATTTACATCGTCAGTACCCTGCACCTCATAGTCCGCTTCCTCAAACGTACGACTCTCCTGAATATCAGGAACTGTATCCTGCTGCTCACACACTCTTTGCCGACGAGAAGAAATGTCTATACCACGTCTTTTCGTTTGACGCGGTGTACCATCCTCCTCGTTATTATAATCCAACCGCCGAACTGCCCCGGATAAAGATCCTCCTCTTCTTGTTCTTGTGTACACCTAATCATTCAAATATATCAATGAATATACGCTGAACAAAGATATTATTTGGAGAGTTAAATTTTATACAAATCCAACCACAATGTAGTTACCAAATAAAAAAACTACAAATACATTTGAACCAAATTAACTAGTGTAAACAGAATAAGAGTGTTGTTGTAATGTGTATATGAAAATTGAACCACAATATGATAGAGTAGTTGCAGCAATAAGATGGAACATTACCAGCAATAAGATGGAAAATCACACAAATCACAAAAGTCTTGTCTTTTCATCACAATCTCACTTACAAAAATAAACTCAACATTCCCTCTCCAATTTGAAGAATAACAAACAATTCTGAATGATGTTTGACATAGATCAGCTATGTTTGTCCATATGGTAATTAGCAAGGTTTGACAAGGTCATTTATACATGATTGTGCTGCTGTTACAAGGTTTGACAAGGTCAATTTTGCTGTAAATTCAAGGCTGCATAATTTGAATAAATCCATTTGTCTCACTATACTCAAATCTATCATCATCATAGCTCATTTGAATATTGACTTGTCAATTTTTCTAAATGCATACACATACAAAAAATCACCTTGAAGAATTGAAATGTTAAAACATTTAAAAACTGAATCTCAAATGTCATTATCAAAATGATTTAGCAACTTTTCAAAGCTCTCTTTTTTCTCCCAATTGAAAAACAGCTACATCTTTTACAGAACAACTATAGTATGTCAAGACTTGAAAGGGTAACTGAAATCCAACTATGAGGTACATGTATTCATATAAACTGAACTAAAACAGCTAACCTAACCACCACCTGGGTTTCAAGTATGAGGTACACTTGACATAATTAAGGAGTTCAAACAAGGTATTTTTCCACTTCAAAGTTATGATATTTAAGACTAAAGCTGATGCAATATTCTGTATTTTGCAACAGCAGAGACATTTGAATCAATGGATACTCACCAAAATTGAAGTTTAGAATATAAAATAACACAATCAAAGTAAGATATGACCTAAAGAAAAGCATTAAAAAGGTTCATAACAACCCTTCAATTTTGTCTCATGTCATATCAATAAATCACATATTATCTTGCATTCTTTTTCTCCTTTTCTTTCAAGAAACAAATATTGAGATTATCATTTACAAATAAATGAGAAAGAAAAACCACTTGTAATATATATTTTCCAATAAATTCAACCATTAGTTTAAAATCTTACTTCAATCGCTTTTCCGGGATTTCTTCTCCCTCTCATGGCGAACGAATCGGTCAGCGTCGGTCGGAGGTACTCTGTCAAGAAAAGAGATTGAAAAGAGGTGGAGGCAGATTGAAAAGAGGTGGAGGCGTTGACCTTAGAAAGAGGTGGCCGGAGGTAAGCTGTGGCCGGAGGTGATTAGAGGTGACCGGAGATGAATAGGTCGGAGGTGAGGTGAAGAGGTGAATAGGTTGGCAAATGGTAAAGGGAAGAGGTGAATAGGTCTGCAATTTGGTAAAGGAAAAGGGGAAAAATGGTAACTTTTTATTTTAAACCCTTAAATTAGTCAAGGGGTAAAATGGGACTAAATCCGGCTGGCAAAGTAATGCCCGGCTGGATTTAGTCCCCCACTTAATTTACTTTGGTTTTATATATGATAACTAATTAAAATTATGTAGTTTTATTAATTTTAACTACTAGCGCTGGGCAAGCCTATTTTTTCTCTTTATCTTTAGATGATTGGCTGTATCAAAATTTGATTGAGAATTCCCATGTTCAAGGTTGTAAATGGAGTATTATTTTTAGTATGGGAATTTGGTGTATCTGGAAAACTAGAAACAAGAGAATTTTTGATGGTCGTCATTGTCCGGATCTCGATGGTGAGTTCGTTATGGCTCGGGCTGTGGAATGTAATCGAGCTACTACCTCGGTTTTGAGAATTTGGGGTTGTGGTAGTGAGGAGAGGTGGATTCGATGGATCCCTCCGGTAGAGAATTGGGTGAAAATCAACTCGGATGGTGCTAGCAAAGGTAATCCGAAATTTGCAGCGACGGGTGGGCTGATTCGAAATAGTGAGGGAATCTGGATAGTTGCACTACAAGAAAAATGGTCTATTGCGACGCTTGAAATTATGTTTTAACGACAGTTTTTGATGTCGCTAAGTGTTTACCGACATTTTTATAAACGTCACCACTTGTGTTGCTAAAAGTCACGTCGCCATTTTTGTATCAACGCAAAGTCTTTGTGTCGGTAAATTAATCTACCGACACTTTTAATATAAGCGTCTCTTAAATTAACAACGCTATAGTTTTTAAAATGTCGTAAAGTTGATCCAATTATATATGTATTAATGTGAAAGATTAACGAACTTTACTTGTAAGCATCTCAATTTAGCAACGCATAATTTTATTTAAGTCGTCATTTGTTTACGCTATATATTAATTGCGTGTTCAATTTACGACACTATGAGAAAACACTTCTAGATTGACTACATATATTTAATGATGTGTCTTCATATAGCTACAATATATTTCAAAAGCCTTCCATATCTAATGACAATTTCATTAAAAGTGTACCAAATTTTATGTCCTTAATTTAGTGACAATTTTTAAAGAAAGCATCCTGAATTTTAAGGCACCTAATTATTAGGATGTCTTAATTATGGTTACGTTTTTTTAGTAAACGTCTTAATTTGAAGACTCTAGATCCTATAAGTGTCACAAATTTTGGGATGTGTTTTATTTAAAAAAAGTGTCCTGAATTTTGGAACACTTCCATATTTGCGTTCCAATTTAGCTACACCATGTATACTTTTTTTAAAACATTAAATATATTACACAATTGGAGAAAAAATAGAACCAGTAAAACTTTTCATTAAATAAAACAATAAAATACAATTCAATTATCTTTTAGCAGTTGTGCTCACATGGTCAATGATTGACCAAATACAATTTGATCAATCACCGTTAGATCAAAATCTACGGGTTCAGATTAGTTTGGTGGTTTCATTAGTATCTAATCTCCACTCTTAGATTTTGATCTAATGGTGATTGACCAAATTGTATTTGGTCAATCATTGACCATGTAAGCACCACTCTATCTTTTAGATGTAGTACAAAAGAAATTACATAGGTTGAGTATCTAATGCTTGCTCATACCAAACGTGAACAACTTTTTTATGCTTCCATTTCATTGTGGAAACTTCCTGTCAAGTTTCTTGCTTCCTGAATTGATCTCAGCATACTTTGCAAGTGGACTTGACTGATTTGAAATGCCAGATTTTTCAGCAATAAATTCCCATCAACAAAATAAGGGAGGCTCGTTATCGAATATCTTAGAAATTTTCGCTTCAAAAGGTTCTGAAGATTTCACTTCTCTCATAATGTGATTTGTAGTACTTTGGAGGTCTTCAATCTTACTAGGGAGCATCTTCTCATGAGCCTCATAATGCTCGTTTGCTTCCTGGACTTCTTTTGTCAATATCTCCAAATTCTCATTGACCTTCAGAGAAGAAGCAAGAGCAATATTGTCCAGAGAAGGAAGAGTCAGAGCTAATTCTCTCAATTTGTACAGCTCATCATATGTAGCTAGATGAAGTGTAGAAAGATTGCGTATATAAACAGAAGGATCCTGCATTTGAAGCATAGTCATGAGCTGCAGGTTCTGAGCTTTCAAAGAATGTAATTCTTGCAGCACAATGCCCTGAGCATACATGTCAGCAGCAGAAGTCCTTTGCCCTATACCAGCAAATCTATTCAGCAGTTCATCTGAGCCACTCTGACCCATTCTTCTCAATTCTTCAACACTGGGGGCACCTCCAGCTTCGGAGATACCAGAAGCTCTGCCCATGAAGCCAAAACTTCCAAACCTGTTATCCAAATCTTCTCGATTCAAGTGTTTGCGCAGGAAGTCATAGTTGGAGGACAACCCAGCAAAACCTGAAGGAGTGGGGAAGGAAGTTAAGGGATCACACACAGGAGGTGTATGTCCAGGGGTTGAGAGAGGAGGAACAAAAGTTTGTGTGGAAGGAATTGTATGTGAGAAAGAGGAAGAGAAAGTATTTGTACAGGGAGGTAAGGTTGAAGGAATTGAAAAAGGTGTTGAAAAGGGAGGAGCAGTAATTCCAGTTGATGGAAGTACAACAGAAGATGATAGAGAAAAAGTAGTAGAAGTAGAAATGGAATCAGTGAAGATTGGTCCAGAGGACAGATTCACTTCTGAATAGGATCCAGAAGGAAGAATAGATGGAGGAGGAACAACTTCAGATGTTGAAGTTGTTGGAGGAATGAAAGTCTGAGATTCACTTACTTCTGTGACAGAAGGTAGTGAGGGAGATGGATGAGGAGTAAGAGTAGGAGATGAGATAACATGTTCAGAGGCATTAGGATCAAAAGTTGAAATGGGCTCAGCATATAAATGAGCCATTCTGAACAGCGTTTCAGAGGCATCCCTATCACCAGGGTTTCTTCCTTGATTCAGAAGAACGTTGTCAATGAAGTGTTCATCGTCAACATTCTCAACAAACTGTTTAGCGCCTTGAAGAACCTCTTCATCTTCTGGTTCACTCTCTTCTGACAGCTCTTCAATCAGAGGAGCATCAACATTTTCTTTATCAGAAATCTCTGATAAGTCTTTATCAGCATCTTCCGGTTCCTGAGTGACAGGTTCCTCTAATTCAGCACTTGAGGCAATAACGAAGTCCTTCTTCTTCAGAACCCTTCGTTTTGCAGCAGTCTTCTTTCCAATTCTGGTAGAAAGGGAGACATTCTCAACAATCCGAGAAGATAGTGAGACATTCTCAAGATTCCCTTCTTCTTCTGAAGTCTCAACTACCTTTGAGAACTCCGCATTCTCAAGTTCAGCAGCGCATTCTAAAAGTCTTGCATCGGCCTTAGCCTTTGCAGCAATTTCTCGCTCAGCAGCTAACTTGTCCTCTGCTTCCTTCTTCTTTCTTTTCTCTTCAGCAAGAGCCACAACTCTTGCAACCTTTTCAGCTTCAGCAGCCTTCTCTTTCTCAGCAAGGCGTGCTTCCTCAGCATCCTGAACATCCTTTTCAGGAACAACCGTTGGTTCGGAACCAATCAATTTCTCAACAGTTAGGACCACTCTGCTGGATCCTTTCTTTCCTTTGCCCTTCTTGGCAACATCCTTTCCTTTCAGCACACTTGACTTCACAATCTCCTTCTGAGCAGCGCTCACAGAGGGAGCATTCTCTTTCTTCTTTGGAGTTACACCAAAGGAAAGGTTCCTGAAGGTATGCATCTTCAGAGCCGTACTTCTACTGGTTACACCTTCTCCTGAGATAACCACAGAGGCAGCTTCAAAGAGCCTCGTCAGGAGGGAACCATAGGCAAGAGCACTAGAAGTAGTGACATTCTTCATCTGCCTTATCAGCATGGCAGGGAGATTAATCTTCTTCTGGTTGACCAGATGCCACATGAAAACTCGTTCTCTATTGGAAACACAGTTGACTCCTCCAGCCTTTGGAAGAAACACATTAGTAGTGAGATAATGTGCCCACCTTTGATGCTGTGAGAGCCACGTTGCATACGTTTCCTTGGCACTCAGATCTGGTCTAGCCCAATTCACTTCAGAAAACCCATCAACAGAACCATCATCACCAACGATGATTCCTTCATCATCAACACCAATAGCTTGAGAGATAGAAGCCCTGCTGACCTCAATCTCAACATCCCCAACAACCGAGTGAAGAACATCCTCCTCATTAGAAAAGAAATGGAGGTTTTGGTAGAATTCGGTGACTAACTTAGGGTAAATGAATTCATCGAGAGAAACGAATGAATTCCAGTTTTGAGCACTAAGCCAGTTTGAGATAGGTTCAGTAGTTTTAACTTCGTCATCTAGGAACCTAGAAGTAAAAACCCTAGATTCGCTAACTTTCTTTTTGCTCTCAGAAGTGAAGAGATGAGTGACAGTGATTTCTAGAGCCATTTAGGAGAAATAGGAAATTAGGTTAAGGTTTTGAGAGAAGAAATGCACAGACAACAATGGCGATTCTAATAGCAATAAAAAATTGCAAGTAAAAATTGCTAAGTATGGAAAACCTCTATTTATACCCAAACAAGAAACCGTTCCAATTCAAAAAGCAAGTAAACACCGTTTAAAAGGGAACAGATAACCGTTAAACACAGAACAGCGCCGTAAAATGGCAGTAGATAACGCATGCTTACAAGTCAAATCATGATTAGAATTAATTATAACTTAATTATCTCAAACGATTAATCACTTAAGACATACAGAAATAATTAGTCTAAGTTATTGAAGGGGATAAGTCATACCAATGCCTTCTCGTAAGTTGCTGAAAGACATACCAGCCAGAGGCTTAGTAAACATGTCAGCAAGATTTTCTTCAAAGGGAACATGAGTAATGATAATATCCTTCTTCAGAACATGATCTCTCAGAAAGTGATGTCTAATATGAACATGCTTCATCCTGCTGTGCTGAATAGGATTCTTTGAAAGATCAATAGCACTTTTGTTATCACAGTAAATTGTAATTGTTCCAGGGATGACTCCATAGTCAGCAATTTGTTGCTTGATCCAGAGCATCTGAGAAACACAACTTCCAGCAGCAACATACTCAGCTTCAGCAGTTGAGAGAGCCACAGAGGTTTGCTTCTTGCTATGCCAGGAGACTAGGCACTCCCCCAGAAAATGACAACCACCAGAAGTGCTGACCCTTTTCAATTTATCTCTACCATAGTCAGAGTCTGTGTATCCTATAGGAGTGAAATCAGAACTACAGGGATACCACAAACCAGCTTCTGGTGTGCCTTTAAGATATCTGAGAATTCTTTTGACAGCAACATCATGAATCTCTCTTGGTTTAGACTGATATCTAGCACAAAAACACACAGCAAAATGTATATCTCGCCTGCTGGCTGTTAGGTATAAAAGAGAGCCAATCATACCTCTGTAGGTTTTTATATCTACAGGTTTACCAGCTTTCTCTTCATCATCAATGTCTTTGCTGACATCCATTGGAATATCAACAGCATTAGAATCCATCATGCCAAATTTCTTCAGCACTTCTCTAGTGTACTTAGCTTGATTGATAAACACCCCATCATTGCTTTGCTTGATCTGAAGTCCTAGAAAGAAGGTTAATTCTCCCATCATAGACATTTCAAACTCAGCCTTCATGTGGTCACTGAACTCTCTGCACAAAGATTCGTTAGTAGCACCAAATATAATATCATCAACATATACCTGAGCTATAAGGATATCCTTGTTCTTCTTCAGAGTGAACAGGGTTGTGTCAACACAGCCTCTGACAAATCCTTTAGACAGAAGGAACTTTGTCAGCCTCTCATACCAAGCTCTGGGAGCTTGTTTCAGTCCATACAAGGCTTTCTTTAGCTTGTACACATGATCAGGAAACTTAGGATCTTCAAAACCAGGAGGTTGAGACACATAGACTTCCTCATCAATGTAACCATTCAAGAATGCACTTTTCACATCCATTTGAAAGAGCTTGAAACCTTTGTATGATGCAAAAGCACATAAGATTCTAATGGCTTCTAATCTTGCAACAGGAGCAAAAGTTTCACCATAATCGATGCCTTCTTGCTGACTGTAACCTTGAGCAACAAGTCTTGCCTTGTTCCTCACAACATTTCCAAATTCATCAAGCTTGTTCTTCAGAACCCATCTAGTTCCAACAACCTTTATGTTATTAGGTCTGGGAACCAAAGTCCAAACTTCTGACCTTTTGAACTGGTCAAGTTCTTCTTGCATTGCCATCAACCAGGAGTCATCGTCAGCAGCTTCATAGAAGTCTTTGGGTTCCAGAAGTGACACAAAAGCCACATTCCCCATGTATCTTCTGAGCTGAGCTTTGGTCATGACAGGATTATGAACAGAGTCAATTATGTTCTCTAAGGAATGATTCCTGTGAGTTCTAACTTCTCTTGGTACATCCAAAGAGTCTTCTGAAACCTGTTCATCATTTGTTGAATCATATATAGGAGCATCTTCTGGAAGGAAATTGACTTCTGGAGTAGGATTCTCATCTTGAGCTTGTTCAGCAACAGGAGGAACCACTTCAGCAGCTCTGGGAGAAACATCTTCTTCTTCAGCAGGAGATGTTACTTCAGGAGCTTGAACTACATCTTCATCAGGAGCTCTACTATCTGCAGGGTTAGTCTCATCAAACTGTACATGAACAGATTCATCTAAAGTTTGAGTCCTCTTATTAAAAACCCTATATACTTTACTATGTGTTGAGTAACCAAGAAAAATGGCCTCATCTGCCTTTGAATCAAACTTTGAAAGATATTCTTTTGTATTCAAAACATAACACTTACAACCAAAGGTTCTGAAATAACCTATTTTAGGCTTTCGACCTTTCCAGAGTTCATAAGGAGTCTTGTTCAGAATGCTTCTGATTAGCACTCTATTCAGAACATAGCAAGCTGTGTTCACAGCTTCTCCCCAAAAGTACTTTGGAAGCCTTCTTTCATTGATCATAGTTCTGGCTATCTCAACCAGAGTTCTATTTTTCCTTTCAACCACCCCATTTTGTTGAGGAGTTCTGGGAGCAGAAAAGTTATGATCAATTCCCTTGGTTTCACAGAATTCTTCAAACCTAAAGTTTTTGAATTCTCCACCATTATCACTTCTGATATGGACAACCTTTTCATTCCTTTCATTCTCAAGTTTCTTTATCAGAACTGAGAAACATCCAAGTGACTCATCTTTGCTAGACAGCAAGATGACCCAAGTGAATCTTGAATAGTCATCTATAATGACAAAGGCATACTTCTTTCCACCCATGCTCATTGGTTGAACAGGGCCAAAAAGATCCATATGAAGTAATTCCAAAGGTCTTTTAGTTGAAATGACTTTCTTAGTTTTAAAAGAGCTTCTGGATTGTTTACCAGATTGACAAGCATTGCACAAATGATTCT
Source organism: Euphorbia peplus (assembly GCA_028411795.1). NCBI lineage: Eukaryota > Viridiplantae > Streptophyta > Magnoliopsida > Malpighiales > Euphorbiaceae > Euphorbia > Euphorbia peplus. The sequence goes on along the minus strand of CP110838.1, from coordinate 13,833,683 downwards.
TTTTAAAACTAATTTCAGGCAGACCCTCAACCAATTGATTTCTAGCAACTTTGGCCAGAAGGTCCATGCTCACATGAGCAAGTCTTCTATGCCAGAGCCAGGAGGTATCCTCTTTGGACATTAAGCATATATTTTTGCAAAGATTCTCAAGGTTCAGCATGAAAACATTTTCAACTCTAGGAGCAGTTAGAATAACTTCCCTTGACTTACTGTCCAAGATTTTACATCCAGAGGAGCTGAAGACAACATCTCTACCTTTATCACACAGTTGTGCAACACTCAGGAGATTGAACTTCAGACCTCTGACTAGGGAGACATCTTCGATCGGAGGGTTGGTTCCTATGGATCCAGAACCAAGAATCCTTCCTTTCTGAGCATCTCCAAAGCTGACTTTTCCACCTCTTTTAGGAACAAATGTGATGAATGCTTTTTCATCACCTGTCATATGCCTTGAGCACCCACTGTCAATGTACCACAGCTTTGACATTGATGGAGCACTCAGAGCCACCTGCAACACAATCAATTAGTGACAGGTACCCAATCCTTATTGGGTCCTTCAGAGTTAGATTTCTCTTCAGCAGGTTTTAATGATATCTCAGATTGCAAGAGATTTTTAATATGGTACTTGCAATCCTTTAACCAATGACCATCACTTTTACAGAGCTTGCAAAAGGGAGGGTTCTTGGATCTTTCCCTTTGCTTCTTGGGAGATTTCTTCTTCTTCTGAGAAGGACCAACATCTTCAGAGGCTATAACAGCACTCTCAGAGGTACCAACATCAGGAGGAGAAGCTATCTCTTTCAGAAGAGAGGGAGTGACAGGTTTCTTCTTCTTCTGGGGTTTATCACTTCCCAGAGGCAGCTTGTTCTTGCCTTTGGCTTTAGAGCCATCAGCAGGAATGCTGAACTGTTTACACAGCTTCTCTTCTAACACTTTCATGTCAGAAAAGACTTGAGTAAACCTAAGAAACTTGTCAGCCTCACTCTTGTCCAATTTCCTTTTCAGGTACTTGAACATACTATAGAGTTCTTCAAGAGAATCAAAGATATTCTGTTCAGAAGATATGTTTACCTCGGAATCATATGTAACTTCAGGAGGTGCGGAAGTTTCTCCTGTGACATCCTCAGAAGTTGGCTCATCAATAGCCATAAAACAAATCTGAGCTTGCTCTTCCTTTTCTTCAGGATCACTGCTGGTCTCAGAGTCTGACCAGGCAGCCAGCATAGCTTTCTTGAACTTTTTCTTATCTTTCTTCAACTCCGGGCAGTTAGGCTTAATGTGCCCCGGTTGCTGACATCCATAGCACACAATTGGCTTGTTTGGATCTCTCTTGAACTTTTCACCAGAATCAGGAGTTTTCTTATCAAAGCTCCTGAAAGGCTTCTTGTAGTATCCACCTCTGCCTTTCCTAAAGGCCTTCTTGAACTTCCTAGTCAGCATAGCCAGTTCCTCATCTTCTGAGGATTCTTCAGAAGATTCTGCTTTCAGGACAACTCTTTTTCCTTCTGACTTTTCTCTTAAGTCATGATTCTTTAATGACATCTCATGAGTGATTAAGGACCCAATGAGTTCATCATACAAGTAATAGCTCAAGTCCTGAACTTCTTCAATAGCAGTCTTCTTGGCTTGCCAAGACCTTGGTAAGCTTCTGACAATCTTCTTCACTCGATCAGATTCTTCAATGTCTTTTCCTAAGCTCTTCAAGTCATTGACTATCTTGGTGAATCTAGAATTCATATATGAAATAGATTCTTTATCAAGCATTTCAAATAACTCATATTCTCTCATGAGTTGGTTGACTTTAGATTGCTTCACTTTTCCTGTTCCTTCATATGTGACTTCTAGCTTGTTCCAAATATCCTGTGCTGTTTCACAAGAGGAAACTTTGTTATATTCAGTAGCTGTAAGTGCACAATGCAACATATTTATTGCTGAAGCATTAGTTTGGAGTTTTTTCAGAATGTCATCTGTATATTCTCTCTGAGGAATAACAACATCCCCTAAACCTTGTTCCATTCTGGTAGGAATGAAATCACCATTAGTGATGACATACCAAGCACTCATGTTCTGATCTTGGATGAAGTACATCATCCTTTTCTTCCAGTATGAGTAGTTGTTGCCATTAAACAATGGAGGTCTGGTAGTGGAAGAACCTTCTGGAACTATGAAGTGAGAAGAATTCTCAGGCTCGTGTCTACTAGCCATCTCTATTGATTCTGATAGGATCTTACACTTAGATTGTTAGATCTTTAGTAAATATGCGAAGTGACCTTCGCTCTGATACCACTTGTTGGCCCTAACAAGAACAGAATCACCTAGAGGGGGGTGAATAGGTGTCTAAGTTGAAAACTGAAAATTTCTAAGTTTTTAAAGAAACTTAAAATTTCAGAGTCAAACTTTCCAGAGTCAGAAGCAAGTTTATAGAATTTGCTTCTGAGGAAAATTCTGCCTATACACAGTTAGCCTGCTTTCAGCAACAGAAGTTCGATAAGAGAACTTCTGGACAGTCTTCTGAACAAAGACAATGATACTTACAGAAAATCTGTTTCATCACTAAATATAAGCAAGTACACAGAAGCAATAATAACAAGTATAAGAGGGAGAAAGAAGTTCAGGAGGTCCTGATTGAACAATTCGATTTATCCAAGTTCGCCACAGAAGTCCTGTGACTACGTCTTGTCCCCTGAGGTCGCAGCCTTCAGAGATTTTATAAATCCACTATTCAGAACTTTTATGGCAAGTTCAGAAGCTCCTTTACATCAACAGAACTTAAGCTAATTTCTCACTTAGTTCTGACTAGTCTAAAAAGAGTTAAAGGATTTCCACCAGAACAAAACAATACTCTGTTTTCTGGATTTCTCACCCAACTCTAATCTCAACTAGATTTCTCTCTTTAAATCTAACTGAAGATCACAACCGATCTCAGTTTACAAGATTCCTATTATGAACTTGTTTTTCTTCACTCTCTCACTTTACTAAGACTATGCTAAGAAAGATTAAGAATGGAAATGTTGCTCTGTTTTCTTGTTTAAAACAGTGCGTTAAGATTTTGCTCGATGATCATGCGTGTATTGATGCATTGGAGCTTGGCTACTATTTATAGTGATTGAAGATGACCGTTGTGGAGTTTGAAACTTCAAAGGAGATGACATCAGTTGTTGTAGCCGTTAATTTGTCAAGTCTTCAAACGGTCTTCAAACACTTTGATTCCGTTATCCTTGTTCTTTAACTAAGTCCGGTAAGTGATTTGAAATCAAGGATGAGGATGACATAATCATTCTTCAATTAGATCAACAAAGGGTAGACAAGGAAATTCCGGTTTCTCTTGAACAGACAAGCGCGCTCCATCAAAACAGCTTTTTGAACTTTTGGCGCCTTGCATTGAATGCAAGTGTCAGAGCATTAAATGCTCAAACAAATCCGTGACTAAGCTTTCAGAAGCTTATTTCCAGTTGTCTAGACTTCTGATCAAATTGGCATAACTTCTGATTGCAAGGAACTTCTGAGGAGAGCTTTAGCAGACTTAGGCTTCAGAGCGGAGGAGTTCCAGCTTCTGAATCGTTGAAACTCTGACTTCAGCAAACAAAACTCCTGAATCCTTTAGGCAATCCGAAAATGATTCATTCAGCACCTGCTGAGTAACTTACACATAGACTAAAACAAAAATATTAGTCAACAATAATCTATATGTGAGATAGAATTAAGTTTTCATCTTCTGAAACGTTTGGACATAATCAAAACACTTAGGGTTCATCAGCATCAATATATGGCAATCATGGCTTTTGAGATTCGTTAGTCTACGTTCTTTGAGGTTGACACATCTTGAAATGTTTGAAGCATAACCATCTGGAACCTTCATAAATTTCAACACGGTCAAAAAAACTTCCTTTTCCTTTGGAGTCATTGTGTAACATGTTGGAGGACAACGAGGCACATTATTAACTTCTATAGGATGAAGTTCTTGTCTTATTCCTATTTCAACTAAATCCACCCTTGCTTTATAGTTGTCTTTGCTCTTACCATCCACATTCAGAAAAGTGTTTATCAAATTGTCACAAACATTCTTTTCAATGTGCATAACATCTAAATTATGCATAAGAAAATTAGACGGCCAGTAGGGAAGATCAAAGAAGATATTTCGTCTCTTTCATAAACACTGTGATTCTGCATCTCCTTCAACATTTTCTAAATTTGTATACTCATTGAGAAAATCAGCACCACTTTCAAAAACCGTTGCATCATTGTCTTTAGAAAATTTTCTGGTTGGTGGGACTCTAGAGCCATCATCTTGTTTCCTGTTCCGCTTCAGTTTTGATTTTGGCCCTTTCCGTAAGAGAAATTAGCACATTGCAATTGCCTTAATATTTCAGTTCCGGACAGCGGAATCGGTGCTGATCGTAACTCTTCACTGCCATCAAATTGGTCCTTCTTCAAACGATAATGATGATGAGGATCTAACCACATTCGATGTCCCATATAAGAGAACTTTCCTCCATGTTTTAACCATTGAGAATGAGTTGAATTCGCACAACATGCACACGCTACACGCCCCTTAGTACTCCAACCGGATAAGTTGGCATGAGCAGGAAAATCATTAATTGTCCATATCAATGCAGCTCTTAGCTTGAAGTTCTGTCTAGTATATGCATCATATGCATCCACACCGTCCCACAATTGTAGCAATTCTACAATCAACGGTTGTAAGAAGACATCGATATCATTTCCCGGCCCTTTTTCTCTTGGAATCACCATCGATAATATCACTGATGATTGTTTCATGCAAACCCAGGGCTCCAAGTTGTACGGAATCAATACAACTGGCCAAGTACTATACGTAGTACTCATTGTTCCGAAAGGATTAAATCCATCACTAGCTAAGCCAAGTCTCACATTTCGAGGATCTGCTGCAAATTCTGGATATAGCTCGTTAAAATATTTCCATGCTAATGCATCCGCTGGGTGTCGTACCTTTCCATCTTTGTTCCTCCCATTTGCATGCCACGTCATAGAGAAAGTTGTTTTAGAAAACATATAAAATCTTTTCAGTCTTGGTATTAAAGGAAAATATCTCAAAACTTTTGCTGGTTTTTTCTTCCTCGGTTGTTCAGACTCATCATCTTGTGGTTGACTATTATCATCTTTATTCGTTTCCCATCTTGATGTTGAACATGTACTACACTGTTCTAGATTCTTCTTATCACCCAAATACAATATACAATCATTTGGGCATTGTTGTGTACAAATGAGTGGGATGACACTAGCAAGTGCACTAGACAAGTAATAAAGTGATAAGTTTATCGTCTCCACAGGGATAGAACAGTCTCAAGTTGGTCTCTTTTTAGAAATAGAACAGTCGGCTGGTTGTGCTTAATTGATTTGAGAATTTCTAAACTACTATAAACTAAATATAAACTAATGGCAAGACTGATCATACAATTCTTAAATGGATTTAACCAATATAAAACGAGCAGGTGTAAAGCACAGCCAGAACTGATGGTAAACAAGCACATAATTCCTTCATACAAATCAACCATGTTTATTATAGATCTAGGGTATCTTCACTATATTCACTCAAGTCAGATGGTCACATGTTCCCAAGATTCTTTATACTTATGTAAAGTTAGTTTCCATTAGATTACACAAGCACAAGAATTAAACACAAGAAGCATCTTATAAATAAGAACCCCTAACATACATCTTATCCTTATTGGTCCCGGTATAAAATATATGTGTTCAATAGTTTTTCTATTGCTTGATCCGAGTTGGTCCCCACAACATCAAACAACTGAGAATACAAGTTCGCGAGGCTTGCATATGAATGGAAATTCTATTGAACAATCAAAACAAACATGACCTCATTCATAATAGGGAAAAGATATGCTTACAACCACCAGCCGGAAGGTTGGCTTTCCACCTTGAGTGACTACTCACTCATAGTCATGCTCAAAATCCAAAAAGAAGAAAAGTACGAACAAGCTGCTGCCAGGTCTCAGAGAGACCTTACACTACTACTACTGAAAATGAAACTAAACTACTACTAATGTCTTAACTAATTGATCATTTCATCATGAATCTGAAAGCAATACCCATGCAAGGGTATTTATACAAGAAAAGAAAGCAATAAACAAATGAAGATGCTTCTTGGAATCTGGCTGTTCTTGGGCAGATTGCTCCAGCAGAAAAGGACAACTGCATAGTAAGACAAAGCAACCTGCAGAAAAGACAAAAGCACAAGAGGACAACTCCAAACCCCAAAGCCTTCCACAAACTTCCAAAAACTCTACTTTTTTACTTCCCCACATCACAAAACCGAGATAATGTGATGTAAAGGCATCTTTGACTTGATTTCTGCAGATTCAACCCTTATTACAAGCTGTTTTGACTCATCTGGGCACAAGCAGACTATTCGAGAGCACAGGCTGAACTTGTGCACTAAAGGACAATCTCAGGCTGTTCAAAACACAATTTAAGCACAAAAACTCTATGGAAAACCCTTGATTTTATAGGCACAAATCACACTCAACAAATACCCCCAAAATAAACTTTGCTTGTCCTCAAGCAAACAGAAAAGAAAGGACTCGAAGAAAGGAACTAAAAAGACATAAGGACAGACCGGACTTGACTCAAAAGACTCAGACTGAACATAAGGGAGAGAAAAGAACGAAGAGACGAAACATAAAAGACTCGAACAGACACGACTCTAAAGGTCAAATTCACCAATCCCTTTCTTTGATTAGAGAACAGGCAAACTCAAAAGGTTGAACAGGTTTAAGCTGGTTTGGGGCAAAACAGGGTTGATTTGGGTAGAGGTGAACTACTAAGTTTTTATAAGTAATGAGCTAGAATTTACTTGATGAACAGCCACAAATTTGATCTTAGTGCCTAAACAAATGAAAATAGAGAATAGCCAACAATTTTATCTTTTTCTTTTTTTTTTTTTTTTTTTAAATACTGGCTGAGCAGGGAGAAGGCATAGTGGTCTGATTGTTCGAGCTCAGGATGAAGTTTAATTTCACTTGGTAGTTAGGTTTAAAATGGAAAAAGGAAAATTTGAACAGAGAAAAGTGGTGGTGAACAGGGTAAGGCTAATGGGTGGTAAACACATATGTACAGGGGACTGTTGGTTAAAAAGGGAAAAATTTTGGTAGGCTGATCTTCTATTAATCATTGAGGTTCTTGATTGTTGGGTGCATGCGAATGATTTTCAATTTTGTTTTGACCTTTAAACAAAGAATCTAAAAAAACAAAAAGTTTGAATAGAACAGGATGACACTGGACTTGGCAGAAATGAGGACAAGCAAAAGGTTTTAAGAACAAGGGACCCCCAAAATATATCATGGCAATCCCACTCCCCAAAACAAAATAAAGCATTGCCCTCAATGCTTTGACAAAGAAAAATAAAAAGACAGAATTCTAAAATAGAACAAGACACACTAGACAACTATGGAACAGACAAACAAAAATATTGAATAGACAGACTCAACATGAACAACTTGCTTTTATGAGGAAGGATTTGAATAAGTACCCTGATCAAGCCAAGGTTTGGGTTCTTGCTTTACTTTGGGGCTGGAAGAAAGAGTGGCATACTTCAATCTGTTTTTTTTTTTGAACGGGCAGAGAAAACATGTGCAACTTGTTCTCCCATGTGCTCTGTTTTGCGTCTAGAGTGAGACACTAACTTCAGCTTGTTCTCATGGTGGTTCATCTCCACTTGGTTGTTCTCTCCGGTTAGGTAGAGCTTGAGGCATTGCGCATTGACTTTGAACGCTTTGCTTGCTCCCTTAGAGATCTCAACAACATTATGTGGGAACATTTTGTTGGAGTCTGATCAACGATCATAGTCGCGCAGCGGAAGCGAGAAGAACGAGATTAACATCATTGATCAGATAGCTTTTGATATTTATCGTTGCCTCAATATTATTTAGATTAAAAGGTGATTAAATCTACATTAGTCACTCACATGGAATCCCTCTGAGAGAGATGGACGAACCGCACGATCGGATGTTACGCCAAAATCACGTGCACGACACCTACAATGAACAGGTAGTCGTGAAAGGCACGAATAACGATGAATGTAGACTCCGGGATCACTCTAGGGAGTTCGGCCGAATAGGGTTAGGAGGGAATTAGGGTTTCTGATTTTCTGTGTCAGAAAGTCTAGGGGTTTCAATCGATTAGGATTAATTTATAGTGTGTCGATTAATTACAGTTTCAGTACCTGTATTAATTTAATTAATCTGATTGTACCACAATAGAATACAATAGATTCAATTAACACCAATTAGGTTATAATTAATCACACACTAACCCCTAAAGAAAATCTAATTAATCAATCGCTTAATTAATTAACCCGATTGAATAATTAATCCCTCCAAACAATCAATTAACTTGTTCTAATCCGATCAATTAATCAATCAACATTATTAGTTATCAACTAATAATCTGTTCATCATAAATACACTACATGTATTAGTTCTCCGAGTACAAGTCTCAGTGTCTAGTGTGCATGATCCTGTGGGCCATAATCAATTAGCTTAATGACTGATAGAGAGTTGCCTAAACCATATCAGTCACCAATTGATTACAGTGTTAGTTCATCTCATACAGATAGATACCCTGTAGTATACTCTAATATCTCTTACTAAGTATATCGATATATCAAGTATGAGGCATGGTGGACGTCATCTTCTACAGCTTGAAATACTTCTCGATCTAGAGTTAACTGAAGAACAGATAAGTAACCAGCTCATCTGAGTGTGGCCACACATTTCTCAGTTCAACTCATCGAGTGGCCTAATGATATCATCTCACTTATGGAGTGAGTGGTAATTCCTTCACTTCAACTATCAGTATGAATTAGTTCTTTGACTAGACCAATCATACCCGTATTTGGCATCCTTTTACAGACCTGTTAGGCGTATGTCAAATCTAATCAGATTCCTCATTCAATACTATATTGAAATCAAGTCGACAGATAAAAGAGATCTACATTCGTAGAAGGGCAATGACACTTCCACCATATGCCTTCTAAAGCGGATCGACCAAGTCCCGTATTGGTCATACGTACCTACATACATATCATGTACACGTGTACATATCCTGTTCGTAAAAGCTTTACGTTCTATTCATGCCCATGAGTAGAACTAGCTTCTGGTTATTTATGATATACAATCAATGGATACTTCATACAGCACATATAATACAAGATATATTAACTGAAAGAATTAATGCCTTTTATTCCATAAAACAAATGTATAGTACAATCAACAAAAGTACAATACATAAATAAACAACTATGCCTAGAACTAGGGCATACCAACAATCTCCCACTTGGCCTAGGTCCAAGCAGGCATAGCCCTAATCCCTATAGATCTAGCATGAGAATTGTTCTTGCGTTCAGCAAGAGCCTTCGTCATCGGATCAGCAACATTGTTATTTGTATCTACTCTCTGTAGACTAACATCACCTCTTTGGATAATCTCCCGGATAAGGTGAAACTTCCCGAGTACATGTTGATTCTTCTTTGTAGACTGGGGCTCCTTAGCTTGTATCATGGCCCATTGTTGTCACAGAAAAGCACAACTGAACCTTGGATAGAAGGAACTACTCCAAGATCAGAAATGAATTTCCTCATCCAGACCGCTTCCTTAGAAGCCTCCCAAGCAGCAATGTACTCAGCTTCTGCTGTAGAATCTGCAACAGTTGGCTGTTTAGTGGACTTCCAACTAATGGCACCGCCATTCAAGAGGAACACAAAACCGGATTGGGATTGTTGTTCGTCCTGATCAGTCTGGAATCCTAGTCAGTGTAACTGGACACAACCAACTCATCATCGCCACCATAAACCAAGAAAAGATCTCTAGTACGTCTCAAGTACTTTGGAATTGCCTTGACTGCCTTCCAGTGTTTCTCGCCGAAGCAAGACTGGAACCGACTAGTCATACTGAGGGGAAAAGCAACATCAGGCCTGGTACATAGCATAGCGTACATAATCGACCCTATAGCAGAAGCATAAGGGTACTTGGAGACCTTGCGTCTCTCCTTCTCAGTCTTAGGACTGTGTTCCTTTTTAGACAGTTTCAAACCATGTGCCATAGGGATGAATCCCTTCTTGGAGTTGGACATGTTGAACCTTTTAAGGATTTTGTCTATGTACTTTGCCTGAGAAAGCCCCAGCAGGCGTTTTGCCCTATCTCTGTGGATTATGATCCCCAAGATAGTCTCAGCCTCCCCAAGGTCCTTCATTACAAAACATTTGTTCAGCCACTGCTTTGTGGCTTGCAGCTCTGAAATGTTTCCTCCTATCAATAAAATGTCATCGACATAGAGCACTAGGAAAGTGTCCGAGCTCCCACTATTCTTACGATACACACAGGGCTCATCGAGGTTTTGAATGAATCCAAATTCCTTTATGGATTCATTGAACTTCTTGTTCCAAGACCTAGATGCTTACTTAAGTCCATAGATGGACTTTTGAAGCTTGCATATTCGGTTAGGATATTCTGGATTTACAAAACCTTCAAGTTGAGCCATATAGACATCCTCCTCTAGCTCTCCATTCAAGAAAGCGGTCTTGACATCCATTTGCCATATCTCATAGTCGTACCATGCCGCTATAGCAAGTAATATCCTTATGGATTTGAGCATAGCTACTGGTGAGAAGGTTTCATCATAATCAATTCCATGAATTTCCCTGACTCCTTTTGCCACCAGACGCCCCTTGAAGGTGTTGTCAGCTTTCAGCTTGAAAAGCCACATGCTCTCCACAACTTTGACTCCAGGGAAGGGATCAACCAACTGCCAGACCTCATTGTCATACATAGATTGCATTTCAGACTCCATGGCTCCACGCCATTTATCTGATTGTGGTCCTTCAATAGCCTCCTTGTAGGATTTAGGATCATCTTGTTCTACAACCATGATCTCTTCGTCTTGGGTTACCAGGTATCCATACCTCTCAAGCCCTTGACGTGACCTACCAGACCTTCTAGGTTCCCGTACAATATGTTCTACCTGTTCATCTACCTGAACATCAGGAACAATTGTCTCAGCTTCCTCAGCAGTTGCTACATGAGTTTGTGGTTCTTGAACTTCTCCAAGTTCAATACTGCTCCCACTGTCTTTCTTGGAAATGAAATCCTTTTCCAAAAAGACTCTAGTTCGAGCAACAAAAACTTTGTTCTCTAATGGATTGTAGAAATATTAACCCTTAGTTTCCTTAGGGTAACCTACAAACTGGCATTTGAGAGTTCTGGACTCTAGTTTGCTACTAATCAATTTCTTGACATGAGCATAACAGCCCTAGATCTTCATAAAGGACACACAGGGTTTCCTGCCCTTCCATAGCTCGTATGGTGTTCCCTTAACTCCCTTGCTGGGTGTATTGTTTAGAATGTAAACAGCAGTCTCTAAAGCATATCCCCAAAAGGATACAGGGAGATTAGCCTGACTCATCATTGAGCGGACCATGTCTAACAAGGTCATGTTTCTCCTCTCTGAAACCCCATTCCATTGAGGTGTACCAGGAGAAGTAAGTTGGTATACTATCCCACACTCATTCAAGAATTCGTCAAACTCTTGGCTCAGATACTCACCCCCTCTATCAGACCGGAGTGCTTTAATCTTTTTACCAAGCTGGTTTTCAACTTCATTCTTAAAATCCTTGAACTTTTGAAGTGTCTCAGAGTTGTGTCTCATCAAATACACATAGCCGAAACGGCTATAGTCATCTGTGAAAGTAATGAAATACTGAAAACCTTGTCTAGCTTATGTTCTCATTGGTCCACATACATCAGAATGTATAAGCCCCAATAGCTCAGTTGATCTTTCACCAGTCTTCTTGAAAGGTGCTTTTGTCATCTTGCCACGTAAACAAGATTCACAAGTATCTAGAGCCTGCAGATCAAAAGATCCTAAAATTCCACTCGAGTGGAGCTCAGCGATACGTCTCTCGTTTATGTGCCCAAGACGGCAATGCCAGACATAAGTAGGATTATTATAATCACTTATTTTAATCCTTTTATTTACATTGTATACTTTAGATTGATTGGATAAATCTAAGACATACAACCCGTTCTGAAGAACGCCTGTCCCATATAAAATATCACCACATAAGATACTAAAATTTCCATGCATAATATTAAAGGAAAATCCCAAATCATCCAAACAAGAAACTGAAATAATATTCCTGCGCATCGCAGGTACATAGTAGCAATTTCTTAAAATAAGTTCCAGCCCACTGGGCAAACACAAATGATAATCTCCTACATCTAATGCCTGCACTCTGGCACCATTCCCGACGCGGAGATCCACATCACTTGAACTCAAGCTCCTCCTATTTCTGAGCCCCTGCACATTAGAACAAATGCGAGAACCACATCCTATGTCTAAAACCCAAGATGATGAAATAGTGAGATTAATCTCAACAATATAAATACCTGAAGATGAAGCAGCCTGCTTGTTCTTCACATTTCCCCTTAGCTTAGGACATGCACTCTTCCAGTGCCCCTTCTCACCACACTCGTGGCATAGGTCTAATGGGTGTGGCTTGAAGGCCTTCTTCTTGCCTTTTCCAGCGGGCTTCCTACCCTTTTTCTTGAACACATTCTTGTTCTTAGGCCCATTAGCCTTACCATTGCTCACCACATTCACCTCCACCTTCCTGCCCTTAGTCATAGTCTGCTCAGCCTGTTTGAGCAGGCCATGCAACTCCATGACTGTTCTATCCTGACCCTACATGTTGTAGTTCAGGATAAATGAGTCAAAGAAAGGAGGGAGTGAACTGAGGATCATGTCCACTGCAGTAGTCTCCAACACAGCTAAGTTGAGACTTGTCAACCTGTCAATGTAGCCCTTCATCTTCAGCACATGAGCGCTCACAGAAGTCCCAGGTTGCATCACAGTGGTGCTCAATGCCTTGGTGGTCAGGTACCTCTCCTGACGAGCCTGATCCTCGAACATAGTTCTCAGATTGGTCATCATTTGACGGGCCTCTTGATCCATAAACTGCTTTTGTAACTCAGCAGTCATTGTACCAAGCATCACACATGCCACTTCTCTGTCATCCTTAATATGCTTTTCATAAGCTTGAGTGACAACAGCAGTGGCACGTGCAACAGGAGCATCTGGAATGGGAGTAGTCAGTACATACTCCCTAGCCTCGTGCCTTAGGATGATTTGCACCGCCCTAGCCCAATCTAGGAAGTTTGTCCCTGTCAGCTTCTCCTTTTCCAAAAGTGGTTTGAGAGGATTGTTAGTTGCCATCTCTTTTCTTAATTGAGTTTAAGTTTTAAGTAGATTCTGCAGAAAGAGAGAGAGAATTAGAATGAGGACTTTAATGTCAATAAACAAATTAATATCTGTTAAATTAATTTCTTTTGGTGATTATATTGACTTCGTTATACCAAGATCCACAATCCCATTAATAATTGATCAAGCTAGGACTTGTATCTCATATTAGCGTATTTGGTAGAGCAACGTACTCAATTCTCCCACCTAGAGAACTCTTGGTTTGATAGGTCTATTGACACTTTACCTATCCATGCTTAGGAACTCGCAACAAGCTTAATGATGTTCGTTCTTCGAGTAAAACCTACAATCTCTGTTAACCACACTCTCAAAAGAAAATATCTTAACCCTCAACGGCCCACCAGTTACTGCAATATATTTTGCTAGGGCATGATATATACTCTAGCACCACTTGGGAGGAAGAGGTGAGGTTTAGGTAAAGCATTTATAAAATACCCGATATTTTGTTTTAACAGATTACATTGGGTGATCCGCTTAACATTTGAAAAAGAATTGATATGGTGATCAATAGCGATGCAACTTATTAGATTTGTTTTAATTGTCCATATTACATATTATATAAGGTATAATAAAACAATTGTAAAATAGACATCCTATGGGCTTTTCTAATACATCCTATTGGACTACCAATTGACAATATGAAATAAATCTTCAGACTTCGGGCTTCCTCCATGGGCTTGGGCTCATCAGAAACTATTCTTCGGTTTCATCAGATTACATCAAAAATAAAACCTATACAAATATCTAAGTAAATGTAATGAAAAATAAAATCTAAAATTACATCCCATAAGATTCTATATCAAGTTGCTGCAAAAGAACGTTAGACGAAATAAAATAAATGCATGACTATGGCAAATCCTAATTCACATTTTAATTAAATTAAGCCAACCCAATTTGATAAAATCGTTTCAGTTTTCTCAACCAATAAATTAGCCCGCGAAGGCCCAATAACTTCATCATTGCTCCCACTGAACTTTGGAAATTACTCAATCGAAAACTAAAACACATTTAATGTCACCGGTGTCTCGATCCATTAAATTAATTTTATCATCATACCATATTCATTTAATATCGTCAAAAATTAAATCTAAGATATACAAATACATGGCACGACAAAAACTTTTCAATTAATTAATTTTAACCTAAGCTAATTAATTAATTAACTTTATTTGGACCAAATTAATTTTTAATAAAAACAAGTTTTAATTCAAACGAAATAAAAATTAAATTGCCCCCAAATATACTGGACCCGACCCGTTTCCCGCTCCGACCCGCACCCCGGACCCATAATTCAAAAATTAGGGTTTCGGGGACGTTCGGGGCGGGTTCGGGTCGCCCCGAACCCGTGGTGGACTGTTGGGCAGTCTGCCTGGTGGCTGCTGCCTATCGCAGCAGTCCAGGGGACTGCTACGCCTGGCCAGCAGGTGGCCGGCGACGGGCGGCCGCCCCTCGCAGGGAGCCGCCTTCACTGGCTGTGGCCAGCAGTCCCACCGGACTGCTGCCATGAGCAACGGTGGCGTACCACCTCCCCGACCCACCGAATCCAAAACCTAATTTTTTTTTTTATAAATCTGAAAAAATAAATCCAGAAACCACACGACATAGAAAAAATAAATCCATCGATTTAAACACATGCCATATGATCCGATTAAAATCCTAAATCAGGAAAAATAGCAAAAACCTCATTAAACAAAAAATAACATTAATCAACGATTCAACCAACAACTCTGATGCCACTGTTGGAGTCTGATCAACGATCAGAGTCGCGCAGCGGAAGCGAGAAAAACGATATTAACATCATTGATCAGATAGCTTTTGATCTTTATCGTTGCCTCTATATTATTTAGATTAAAAGGTGATCAAATCTACATTAGTCACTCACATGGAATCCCTCTGAGATAAATGGACGAACCGCACGATCAGAGGTTTTGCCAAAATCACGTGCACGACACCTACAGTGAATAGGTACTCGTGAAAGGCACGAAGAACGATGAACGAAGACTCCGGGATCACTCTAGGGAGTTCGGCCGAAAAGGGTTAGGAGGGAATTAGGGTTTCTGATTTTCTGTGTCAGAAAGTCTAGGGGTTTCAATCGATTAGGATTAATTTATAGTGTGTCGATTAATTACAGTTTCAGTACCTGTATTAATTTAATTAATCTGATTGTACTACAATAGAATACAATAGATTCAATTAACATCAATTATGTTATAATTAATCAAACACTAACCCCTAAAGAAAATCTAATTAATCAATCGCTTAATTAATTAACCCGATTGAATAATTAATCCCTCCAAACAATCAATTAACTTGTTCTAATCAGAACAAATAATCAATCAACATTATTAGTTATCAACTAATAATCTGTTCATCATAAATACACTACATGTACAAGTTCTCCGAGTACAAGTCTCAGTGTATTAGTTCATCTTCTACAGCTTGAAATACTTCTCGATCTAGAGTTAACTGAAGAACAGATAAGTAACCAACTCATTTGAGTGTGGCCACACATTTCTCAGTTCAACTCATCGAGTGGCCTAATGATATCATCTCACTTATGGAGTGAGTGGTAATTCCTTCACTTCAACTATCAGTATGAATTAGTTCTTTGACTAGACCAATCATACCCGTATTTGGCATCCTTTTACAGACCTGTTAGGCGTATGTCAAATCTAATCAGATTCCTCATTCAATACTATATTGAAATCAGGTCGACAGATAAAAGAGATCTACATTCATAGAAGAGCTTTAACAGACTTCAAAAACATCAGAGCGGAGCATCCAGCATCCGAACTTTAAAATACTGTCTTCAGCTTTCTCGTTTCTTCTGAGTCTTCCAGGCAATCCAGAGATTCTTCATTCAGCACCTGCTGAGTAACTTACACACAGACTTAACAAAAATTGTTAGTCAACATTAAAGCGTATGTAAGAAAATTTTAAATTTCATCTTCTGAAACGTTTGGACATAATCAAAACACTTAGGGTTCATCAACTTGAACTATCAGTATGAATTAGTTCACTGACTAGACCAATCATACCCGTTTTTGGCATCCTTTTACAGCCCTGCTAGGCGTATGTCAAATCTAATCAGATTCCTCATTCAATACTATATTGAAATCATGTCGACAGATAAAAGAGATCTACATTCATAGAAGGGCAATGACACTCCCACCATGTGCCTTCTAAAGCGGATCGACCAAGTCCCGTATCGGTCATACGTACCTACATACATATCATGTACACGTGTACATATCCTGTTCGTAAAAGCTTTACGTTCTATTCATTCCCATGAGTAGAACTAGCTTCTGGTTATTTATCAATGGATACTTCATACAGTACATATAATACAAGATATATTAACTGAATGAATTAATGCCTTTTATTCCATAAAACAAATGTATAGTACAATCAACAAAAGTACAATACATAAACAAACAACTATGCCTAGATCTAGGGCACACCAACACATTTTCACCACTGTGAAAGGACCGAACCATCTTGACTTCGACTTTTCTAGGAACATCTTGAGGTGTGAGTTGAACAATAACACCTTCTGCCCAGGATAAAATTCCTTAGCTTGGCCCTAACAAGATCAGAATCACCTAGAGGGGGGTGAATAGGTGCCTAAGTTGAAAACTGATAATTTTAAGTTTTTAGAGAAACTTAATTTTTTAGAGTCAAATTTCTTTAGAGTCAGAGGCAAACTTAGTGAAGTAGCCTCTGAGAGAAATTCTGCCTTCTCACAGTTTAACTGCTTTCAGCAACAGAAGCTCTGAGTTAGAGAACTTCTAGACAGTCTTCTGAACAAAGACAATGATATAAAGAGTAAGTCTGTTTCAGCACTAAACACTAGCAAGTACACAGAAGCAAAATAACAAGTATAAGGAAGGGAGAAAGAGATTTAGGACGCCCTGATGAACAGTTCGATTTATCCAGGTTCACCGTAGAAGTCCTGTGACTACGTCCTGTCCTCTCTGATCGAAGTCACCAGAGATTTTAAATCCACTATTCAGAAATTTTATGGCAAGTTCAGAAGCTCCTTTACATCAACATAACTTAAGCTAATTTCTCACTTAGTTCTGACTCGCCTAGAATGAGTTAAAGGATTTCCACTAGAACAACAACAACCCTGTTTTCTGGAATTCTCACCCAACTCAAACCTTAACTAGATTTCTCTCAAAATCTAACTGAATATCACAAACGATATGAGTTTACAAGATTCCTATTATGAACTTGTGTTTTTTCACTCTCTCACTATTACAAAGTCTAAACTAAGAAAGATTGAGAATGGAAAATGAGTTGCTCTATTTTTCTTGTTAAAACAGTGCGTTAAGATTTTAGCTCGATAATCGCTTGTAAAGATGCAATGGAGCTTGGCTACAATTTATAGTGCTTTGTAGATGACCGTTGTTTGAATTTGAATCTTCAATTGATGACATCAGTTTGTTGTAGCCGTTAATCTATCATTTCTTCAAACGGTCTTCAAAAACTTTGATTTCGTTAACCTTGTTCATTAACTCAATCCGGTAAGTGATTTGAAATCAAGGATAAGGTTGACTGGAAATTTGCTTCATTTGGATCAACAAAGGGTAAACAAGGAAATGCTGGTTTTGTTTTGAAGTGGACATGCGCGCTCCTTCAAAACAGCTTTTAGAACTTTTGGCGCCTTGCATTAAATGCAAGTGTGAGAGCATTAAATGCTAAGCAAGATCCATGACATGCGCTTCTGAGTCCTTATTCCTTTTGTCTAAGCTTCTGATCAAATGGAAATTTCTTCTAGTTGCTTCTAAACTTCTGAGGAGACCTTTAATAGTCTTCATAAAGTCTTCAGAGCGGAGTATCTAGCTTCTGAGCTTAAAACTTCTGTCTTCAGCTATTCTTCTCTTCTGAGTCTTCTCGGCAATCCATAGTTTCTTCATTCAGCACCTGCTGAGAAACTTATACAATACTTAACAAAAATTGTTAGTCAACATTGAAAAGTATATAAGTAAAAATATAATTTCATCTTCTGAAACGTTTGGACATAATCAAAACACTTAGGGTTCATCATTCTCCCCCATTTTTGTTATGGACAAACCGTGGTTCTGAAGGTAGAGTTACTTAAATAAACACAGAGTTTAGAGAGTAACTTCCTGACTGTTATGTTTTAAAGTGCCTCTGAAAGATTTTAACTCCCCCATTTTAGTATAAATGGTGAACTCCAACAATCTGTGTTAACTTAAGAAGAGGCTTAAGATCAAGTTGTTAGATTTAGTGGGATAAATTCAGAGCAAAAACAATTAAAACATAAACAGTAATATTTATAAGAATGCAGATAAAATGATCAGAGACAAGATTTGATAAAATGTCAGAACTAGTTTATAAATCCATCAGAGCAAACACAGAAGAGCAAAACATCAAAGAAGGTAAAAGATAACATAAGTCCTAAGACATGCTACCCAACCCATAACCTATAGCTATGAAGCCTAAGTACTATTTCCTAAGAAGATTATCTTTTGGCTTTCTTCTGAGGAGGATATGCACCAGAACCAAGATTCTCATTCTGTCGCTTTTCTTTGGAACCACTCTGCTGAGCAGACTTCACCCCCGTTTGTCCAGAAACCTGACCCAAAACACCATTTTCTTTAAGCTTTTGCTGTTGAGCAAGAGCAGCATTGTACTGATGTGGATTAGGTCTGACAGAATTAATGATATCCATTCTTCTTCTGAAATCAGCATCAATGGAGACCATTCTATCATAGGCAGAACCAGACAAAGGGCGCTCTCTATGAACATCGTCAAGAAGAATCTTAATGAGTTGGTTGTTGGCATACACATCAGTGGTCAAGTATTCATTCTGAAGATAAGTCTGTCCACAGACAAACCTATAACGATTATTAAGAATCTTTTCTTGAGATCTGAGCAGTAAGTTCTTTAGCCTGAGTGTGTACAACCTTCAAGAATTCAGTAAGTTCTCCAATCTGAGAGTTCTGAGCAGTCAGAGTGTCCTCAATACTCTGCAATCTGTTATTGAGATCAGGAGTGATGTCATAAACAATTCGAGCAGCTCTAGAAGATGATGCACCTTGAGCAGAAGATTTCACTTCTCTCAAAATATGATTTGCAGTGCTTTGCAGGTCATCAATCTTCGCAGGAATAACATTACCCTGAGCTTCAAAAGTCTCATTTTCTTCCTTGACTTCTTCTGTCAGAATTTCTAGAGAGTTGTTGACATTTTTGGTAGAAGCAAGAGCAATGTTCTCTAATGTGGGAAAAGTCAGAGCCAGCTGTCTCAACTTGAATAATTCATCATAAGTAGCATGATGAAGTGTAGAGAGGTTGCGAATATACACAGAGGGATCTTGCATCTGCAGCATTGACATGAGTTGCAAGTTCTGAGCTTTCACTTGCTGAATTTCTTGCATTACAGCAGCTTGGGCAACCATATCAGCAGCAGGATACCTCTGACCCATAGAAGCAAACCTACTTAACAAATCATCAGAGCCACCCTGACTCATCCTTCTCAACTCCTCAACAGTAGGAGTAGCATCAGCTCCTGAGAGATTGGGATTTCTCCCAATGAATCCCCTACCTCCAAAATAGGTTTCATTCTCATGCTGATTCATCAAATTTCTGAGAAAGTCATAATTTGAAGAAACACCAGCAAAAGAAGAAGTGGGAATTGAAGAGGTTAAAGGATCAGACACAGGAGGTGCTTGTCCAGAAGTTGAAGGAGGAATGGAAGTAGTGGAAGAAGGAGCATAAGTTGTTTGGGTAGCAGGTATGGTAAAAGATGAAGGAGTAGAGGGAAAAGAAAAAGAGGATGAAGTATTTAGAGAAGGAGTAGTGGATGTTGTAGTAGAGTCAGAAAAGATAGGATTTGTTGATACATGAACTTCTGAATAGGATCCAAAAGGAAGAGTAGTTTTAGGAGCTACAACCTCAGAGGTTGAAGTTATAGGAGGAATGGAAGTTTCAGAAGCATCAACTTCTGTGACAGAAGGAGATGCAAAAGTATGTGGTGGAGGAGGAGGAGAGTTATGTTCAGGAGATTCAATAACCTGTTCAGGAGAAGTAGGAGGAACATCCTCAGGAGCTGAGAATTGTACATTCTCAGAGGCATTAGGATTATAAGAAGCCAGAGGTTCAGCATATAAGTGTGCCATTCTGTCAATCACCTCAGAGGCATTCTTATTCATCTCAGCACTCCTGCCCTGTCCAAGAAGGACATCATCCATGAAACGCTCATTGTCGACGTTCTGAGCGAAAACTCTAGCACCTTCCAGCACATTTTATGGATCTTCATGCTCAGGAGATGATTCTTCAGATACATTCTCAATGATGGGACTATCATCATCACTGAGATTCTCTTCATCAACCTCCATGTGAGCATCTTCCTCATCGCTCACTATTTTGGCTCCTATTTCTTCAGCATCCTCAGGGATAATATCCTCAGGCTCAGGAGCAGCTAGGATAAAGTCTCTTACTCTTATAGGCTTCCTCATTGGTGCAAAAGACTTTGTTCTGAAAATCCTTTTGCTTGACAGAGGAACATCTTCCTCAGCATCCTCTGAAACTGTCTCAGCATTAGCATTGGCCTTAGCCTTTGCTACATTTTCTCGCACAGCAGCTTCAGCTTCATCAAGCTCATTATGAGCTGCCACAGCAGCATCAGCTCTCTTGTACTTCTCAACTTGCTGTAACATAGCTTTTATCTTTTCAGCCTGAGCAACTCTGGCAAGTTCTGACAGGCGATCATCTTCTATCTCCTGTGATGACTTCTTAGCAGCCTCACTAGGCTTCTTAGCACAAACCTTCCCAGAAGGGGCAACACTAATCTTAGTTTGCACTAAGTTAGGTAAAGGTTCTTTAGCAACACTTTTATCAACAGTCATTACAACTGTGCTGCTGGTTTTCTTCTTTTCCTTATCACCCTTTCCCTTCTTGGAAACCTTCTAAGCAACCTTCACAACATTCTTGTGAACTTCCTTAATCACCAGAGGAGCAGAGGTCACAACTTTCTTAGCTGGCAGCTGACCAAAAGATAACTTAGTCAGAGGACCATAAGCAATTGGAGTGCTTCTGCTTCTGATGGCATCTGCTGGAATCTCAACACCAACAGACTCAAAAACCCTGGTCAACAGGGAACCATAGGCTAGGATTCCATTGGGTTTCACACTCTTCATCTGTCTCAAGATCATTGCAAACAAGTTTATCTTCTTCTCAGCAATCATGTGCTACATGAAAACCCTCTCCCTGTTGGAGACACAATTAACTCCTCCTGACTTAGGTAAGAACACATTAGTTGTGATATAATGTGCCCACCTCTGATGCTGAGTCAACCAAATAGCATAAGTCTCTTTGGCACTCAGATCTAGCCTTCCCCATTTCGAATCAGCAAAACCTTCAGCAGACCCATCCTCCCCAATTATCAGCCCTTCATCAGCAGTACACAGAATGGTAGCAAGTGAAGTTCTGGAAACCTCAATATCCACTCCACAGACCACAGAGTGAATCACATCAACTTCATCAAAACGGAAGGAGATGTTTTTGTAGAACTCAGTGACTTGGGTTGGAAAGATAACCTCATCCAAAGAAGCGAATGAGATCCAGTTTTGTGTGGTTAGCCATTTAGAAATTGGAGGGATGGTAAGGCATTGCTCATCTAAGAACGTAGAGGTAAAGACCTTGGAGGGATTAAGGTTAACTTTGGCCTCGAAGATACGAGTGATAGTGACTTGAGAATTTTGTTCAACGACCATTTTAGGAAATCAGGTTTTGGAGTAGAGAGAAAGAAATAGAGATTGCAGAAAACTTGTGAATTCTAATTGCTATGAAAACTTAAGTGAAAAATTGATAAGTATGGAAATCCCTATTAATACCCAAAAACAATAAGCCGTTCCAATTCAAAAAGTAGATAACCACCGTTAAAAAGGGAACCAGTTACCTTTAACAACAGAAAAAGCACAGAAATAGCATTTAATGTAGGCACGCTTAAAGCAAAAATTAAACACCATAATTAACATTAATCACACTTAACTATCTTAAACGGCTATCAGTTAAGACAGAAAAAAATGTAATTAAAGATAAATTATGAAGTGGATTAGTCATACCTATGCCTTCACGCAGACCTCTGAAATGAATACTAGCTAGAGGCTTAGTAAACATATTAGCAAGATTGTCTTCAGAGGGCAAGTAACTAAGAATAATATCCTTCTTCAGAACATGATCTCTCAGAAAGTGATGCCTAATGTGCACATGCTTCATCCTGTTGTGTTGAATTGGATTCTTTGAAATGTCAATAGCACTTTTGTTATCACAGTTGATTGTAATTATTCCATAGTCAGCAATCTGTTGCTTTATCCAGAGCATCTGAGAAACACAACTTCCAGCAGCAACATACTCAGCTTCAGCAGTTGAGAGAGCCATAGAGGTTTGCTTCTTACTATGCCAAGAGACTAAGCACTCCCCCAGAAAATGACAACCACCAGAAGTGTTGACTCTCTTCAATTTATCTCTACCATAGTCAGAGTCTGTGTATCCTACATGAGTAAAATTTGTACTACAAGGATACCACAAACCAGCTTCTGAAGTGCCTTTCAGATATCTGACAATTCTTTTGACAGCAATGTCACGAATCTCCTTTGGTTTAGCCTGATACCTAGCACAAAAGCACACAGGAAAATGTATATCTGGCCTGCTGGCTGTTAGATATAAAAGAGAACCAATCATACCTCTGTAGGTTTTTATGTCTACAGGTTTACCAGCTTTCTCTTCATCATCATTAGAGTATGACATGCCAAATTTCTTCAGCACTTCTCTAGTATACTTGGCTTGATTGATAAACACACCATCATTACTTTGCTTGATCTGAAGTCCTAAGAAGAAGGTTAATTCTCCCATCATCGACATTTCAAACTCAGCCTTCATGTGGTCACTGAAGTCCCTGCACAAAGATTCATTAGTAGCACCAAATATAATATCATCAACATATACCTGAGCTAAAAGGATATCTTTGTTCTTTCTCAGAGTGAACAGAGTTGTATCAACACAGCCTCTGACAAATCCCTTAGATAGAAGGAACTTTGTCAGTGTCTCATACCAAGCTCTAGGAGCTTGTTTCAGTCCATACAAGGCTTTCTCCATCTTGTACACATGATCAGGAAACTTAGGATCTTCAAAACCAGGAGGTTGAGACACATAGACTTCCTCATCAATGTACCCATTCAAGAATGCACTTTTCACATCCATTTGAAAAAGCTTGAAACCTTTGTATGATGCAAAAGCACATAAGATTCTAATGGCTTCCAACCTTGCAACAGGAGCAAAAGTTTCAACATAATCTATGCCTTCTTGCTGACTGTAACCTTGAGCAACAAGTCTTGTCGTGTTCCTCACAAAATTTCCAAACTCATCAAGCTTGTTCTTCAGAACCCATCTTGTACCAACAACTTTCTTGTTGTTAGGTCTGGGAACCAAAATCCAAACTTCTGACCTTTTGAACTGGTTAAGTTCTTCTTGCATTGCCATTAAGCAGCACTCATCATCTTCAGCTTCATAAGTGACACAAAAGCCACATTCCCCATGTATCTTCTGAGCTGAGCTCTGGTCATGATAGGATTGTGAATAGAGTCAATAATATTCTCCAAGAGGTGGTTCCTAGGAGCTCTAACTTCTCTTGGTACATCCAATGTATCTTCTGAAACTTATTCATCATTTGGTG
This sequence comes from Euphorbia peplus, assembly GCA_028411795.1. NCBI lineage: Eukaryota > Viridiplantae > Streptophyta > Magnoliopsida > Malpighiales > Euphorbiaceae > Euphorbia > Euphorbia peplus. The sequence continues at coordinate 13,809,673 of CP110838.1, read as the reverse complement.
AATCATATATAGGAGCATCTTCTGGAAGGAAGTTGACTTATGGAGTAGGATTTTCTTCTGGAACTTGATTAGCAACAGGAGGAATTATTTCAGCAGCTCTAGGAGAAACATCTTCTTTTTCAACAGGAGATGTTGCTTCAGGAGCTTGAACTACATCTTCATCAGGAGCTCTACTATCTGCAGGGTTTGTCTCATCAAACTGAACATGAACAGATTCATCTAAAGTTTGAGTCCTCTTATTAAAAACCCTATATGCTTTACTATGTGTTGAGTAACCAAGAAAAATGGCCTCATCGGCCTTTGAATCATACTTTGAAAGATATTCTTTTGTATTCAAAACATAACACTTACAACCAAAGGCATACTTCTTTCCACCCATGCACATTGGTTGAACATGGCCAAAAAGATCCATATGAAGTAACTCCAAAGGTCTTTTAGTTGAAATGGTTTTCTTAGTTTTAAAAGAGCTTCTGGATTGTTTTCCAGATTCGCAAGCAGTACACAAATGGTTCTTTTTAAAACTAATTTCAGGCAGACCCTCAACCAATTGATATCTAGCTACTTTGGCCAGAAGGTCCATGCTCATACGAGCAAGTCTTCTATGCCAGAGCCAGGAGGTATCCTCTTTGGACATCAAGCATATATTTTTACAGAGATTCTCAAGGTTCAGCATGAAAACATTTTCTACTCTAGGAGCAGTTAGAATTACTTCCCTTGACTTACTTTCCAAGATTTTACATCCAGATGAGCTGAATACAACATCTGTACCTTTGTCACACAGTTGTGCAACACTCAGGAGGTTGAACTTCAGACCTCTGACTAGGGAGACATCTTCAATAGGAGGATTGGTTCCAATTGATCCAGAACCAATAATCCTTCCCTTCTGAGCATCTCCAAAGCTAAAGTTTCCACCTCTTTTAGGTACATATGTGATGAATGCCTTATCATCACCTGTCATATGCCTTGAGCACCCACTGTCAATGTACCACAGCTTTGACATTGATGGAGCATTCAGAGCCACCTGCAACACAATCAATTAGTGACAGGTACCTAATCCTTATTGGGTCTTTCAGAGTTAGATTTATCTTCAGCAGGTTTTAGTGATATCTCTGATTGCAAGATGTTTTTGATGTGATACTTGCAATCCTTCAACCCGTGACCATGATTCTTGCAAAGCTTGCAAAAGGGAGGGTTCTTGGATCTTTCCCTTTGCTTCTTGGGAGCTTTCTTCTTCTTCTGAGAAGGTGTACTTTCTTCAGAGGCTATAGCAGCACTCTCTGAGGTACCAACATCCAGAGGAGAAGAGATCTCCTTCAGAAGAGAGGGAGTGACATGTTTCTTCTTCTTTTGGGGTTTATCACTTCCCAGAGGCAGCTTTTCCTTGCCTTTGGCTTTGGGGCCATCAGCAGGAGTGCTGAACTGTTTACACAACTTTTCTTCTAGCACTTTCATGTTAGAATAAACTTGAGTAAACCTAAGAAACTTATCAGCCTCACTTTTGTCCAATTTCCTCTTAAGGTATTTGAACATACTATATAGTTCTTCAAGAGAATCAAACATATCTGGTTCATGAGAATTGTTTACCTTAGAGTCATATGTTACTTCAGGAGGTGTGGAAGTCTCTCTTGTGAAATCTTCAGAAGTTGGCTCATCAATAGCCATGAAACAAATCTGAGCTTGCTCTTCCTTTTCTTGAGGATCACTGCTGGTCTCAGAGTCTGACCAGGTAGCCAGCATAGCTTTCTTGAACTTTCTTTTATCCTTTTTCAGCTCTGGGTAATTAGGCTTAATATGACCTGGTTGCTGACATCCATAGCATACAATGGGTTTGCTAGGATCTCTCTTGGATTTTTCACCAGAATCAGGAATCTTCTTATCAAAGCTCCTGAAAGGCTTCTTGTAGTTTCCACCTCTGCCTTTCCTAAAGGCTTTCTTGAACTTCCTGGTCAGCATGGCCAATTCCTCATCTTCAGAGGATTCATCAGAAGATTCTACTTTCAGGACAACTGTAAGCACTGGTTTTCGAACCTGATGATGAAAGTAATCTATGAGCTCCTCGTCGCGCCAGCTGCTCAAATACTGATACTCGTCGGAGAACATATCACCTTTTCAGGGCCATAACCTCTTCCACCCCCATCTCGGGACCATTCGTGTGGCATTTTCATGCTTATGAGAAAATCCTCGTTCACGAAATGATGTACGGTCAAAAACACTATTCACCAGGGACCGTACGGTGACAATCCTTCTGACCGTACAGTCACTGCCACGTGGCAGACAACAATCCAATCCTTATCTGCCACGTGGCTGGCGGTCCAATGAAAACGTGACACGTGGACTAAAATCCAAACAACTTTGGCCGGGCCTTGGGCAAAGCCCCTCTCAGATCCAAATTTGGATCTGAGACGGGTAAACAAGTGACCGTACGGTCACAAAAGTTGGACCATACGGTCACAAGTTATCCTATAAATACCCCCCGGATTTTCATCATTTCTCACCAACAAACACTCATTCTCCTCCCTCTCTAGCTCGTTCTAAAGCGATTCTTGACCCGATAAAAGTTGCCACTGATAAAGTTGCATAGATGAAATAAATCAAAAAATGGATTTTTGTTCAAGAAAGAAATCTTATTGGAACTGTCTATATCCAGTTCATCCTTCAGAACCATATCACATCCCGGATCGGATGGATGAATTGAGACGGTATTTTGTAAATACGTGATTATCTTGAATATATTAACTATTTCTTTATTTTCCGATCGCCTAGAAGGGACAAAAGAACCATCTTGTTCTTTCTTCAACAATTTCTTCAACAATTTCTTCAACAATTCCAGATGAAGTTCTGACGATCTGTCAGAGAAAAAAAAACGAATGGATCTTGTAGGATTCCAAAGAAATTCTTCGATTTCTTCCGGAAGCAGATGATTACTCATCTCCTTCTCACCTTCCCTGAATAGCCGGGACATTGAGGAATATCCAGAAAGGCATTTAGGGAATCGGTCTGATTCTATCTCTGTTCGTTCCGTTTGAAGAAAGGAAGGATCCCAAAGAATCGATCTTTCTTTTTTGCCTAAGGTTTCCTCTGATAAAAGAAAAGAATTGTTAGAGTCCGAGCTCGAGAGTATTTTCCCGAAATATTCCAGGAAAAGGTCCTCACGACCACCAAAAATATTCCCCCTATTATCTATAGTTCCAAATCCTAGGCATCACTCGCAGCCCCGCTAGAGCAAATTAAGTCATGTTCCTAGCTACTATTCGGAGGACGCCCTACGCAACTCGGGCCCCCAAGGTTCCTCCCTGAAAAGGTCTCCGTTCTTCAACGAGCATCAGTCCGCGAGCGATCACTGGCACGCGACGAGGGTAAGCTTCTGAGGGTTTTGTACCGTGTCACCCGGCGGTTTGCCGCACAAATGTTTGCGTATTAAAATATTCCTGTGTGATAACCATAAATGTCAAGATAATAGACTGTTAGGCTGCATTAAAAGATCCTCTGGGCCCTAGAATGTCGGAATTAATAAGTTGTATCCACGAACGTAAACAGAATCTCTGGTTTACAAAACAATTGGTTTAAACGTCGGTTCGTACATTTTCCCGGTCGGCCGGGTGGCGACGCTAGTCATACAAGGCTATAGCCGCTATGAGCGACCACTTGCGCTCACAGTGGCGACTCTGCTGGGGACCAAAAATATATTCTACTATTATAAGTTGACTTCAACGTACGATTTTCTTGAAGTTAATTTATTTGTAGAAGGATGTAAGTTTGGTTTTCACTTTCTGTAAAATTATTTCTTAAATTATTTTATAAAAAGTAAAAATGGGATACAACTGAAGCATTGTGACAGTCCATGGCTATATATAGAGTTACTGCTTTCTCATACTGCATAAAACAAAAATTCCGAATGGTCAACATGTGTTATGGGTCGTGCTTACTGTCGTTTCCTTTAAGGGACGCATAGGTCGATCTATACCACCACCTACAACCTTGTACCGTCGACACGCTGCTCAAAACCCTTAAATGGGGAGGTGCTAGGTATATCTTGATGTGTGAACCCTTTTGTACTATCAAACGAGACCGAAGCCTCATATAGTCAGCCTAGATATCTCCCCTAGGAACTACCCCCAAACATCATTTAAATCACGTCTGTTGAGAGCGTGTTTGACATCGAAAGGAAAGATGTTAAAAGAAACCCACCTAGGACAGAGACGCACCGCGCAAAGAATCAGAGGGAGCGACGACTTTGTATGTTGACAACTTGTTTGATTGCTTGATCATACATACTTAAAAGCATATAGAAGGTTTGAACCCTGCCGTCTAGACATTTCCTCGATTCAAAAGAACACTCTGTCGCAGTCCCGTAAAAAGCATTCTCATGAATGTCCACTCCAAATAAGGAAAGGGTTGCAAAGAATGTGACAGAGTGTAATTTCAATCGAAGGGACGTCCAGACCAATGAAATATCGGTTAAAAGAGAAGCGAAAGAACGACTTATGGCTGAAATAAAACCTCGTAAAAGTATGACGTGATTCAATCTCTCGTGTCTGCACAAACCAGAGACCCCGCTTAGGGATATTACCTTCGTCATTGCACGTCCGTAAAGTAATATTCTCGAACGGAGTCCGACAAGCCAAAAGCGGGGGAAAGACTCGTAATACCATGCATACATACACTACACGGATCAAGAGGGGTGGAAGACTCACACGATTATTCCTCACACAAGGCGGCCGTGGACGCCGAACAGCCAAGGACAAAGGTGGATCAAGAGTTGGTCAAAAGGCAAGGTCGTGCTAAAGGAAGATGGCGGAATCAAATGGTATACCTAATGCTGCCTCAAGTGTGGCCATTGAAATCACCAGGGCACTAATGTCCATGATGCAGACTCCGGAAATATCAGAGAATGATGTGTAAGGCCATCGAAGAAGGGTGCAAGAAAATCCTAACAGGCCAGCTGGAAAGAAACGAACCTATGGCCGAGAAATCCCGCATCTCAAAGGAGACATATGGTTCAGATATCCTAAACTGAAAAATGGATTACCCTATGCACCATCCCGGTCAAGAAAAGGGAAATTACCACACATCGACGGGAGGATTAGACCGGAAAAGAGTTCGAGAACTGTCAACCAGGAGCCAGTATCATGAATATTCCCGAAAGGAGGAAGTAACTATGAAAATGGGATCAACTTCGTTGTCTCATCCAGGAACCGAAGGAATACCACCTCAAAAATGAAAACATGGTGTGATACCAGAACTTCGAATTGTTCAAAAATCTCTCCCAAGTCGTCCAAAGTATAGGAGAAGAGATTATCAATCAGACCTCCACGATCTCTCAAAGAAAGATAGGTGCAACGCAAAGATACGAATCTCAATTGATCGCGAAAATACGGAGGACGCAGTTGGTCGAACGTCAGAAACCTCTCCTGGAAGACAACGAGGTGACCTTAAACATGAACCTCAAGGAAGAGTTTGACCGTTTACACCGAGAAGGAAGAATACATCTTGTCAGACCACCGGTAGTCCTCAAGACAACGGACAATATGGAGAGATTCTGCGATTACCATCAACTGTTCTCGCACCCTACCGCTAAGTGCGACGCACTACGAAGGAAAATCGAGGATATGATCGAGAGTAAAGAAATAGAAGGCCCCAAAGATACAAGGACCAAGGAGGACTCTTCGACTAGCTATCATAAGGCCCTTTCTCTGCAAATCATGATGATCAACTTAGGACTCACAGAAGAGGACGTCCTGAAGCGCATTGATGGAGGGATCAAGACGCCCGTTCTAACAAATCCATCCTCCTCACACGGGCCAGCAAAAATGATACGTCCAAAACTTACTCAAATCAAGACTGACCCCAAAGAGGAAACCAACAAGTTCGGCTGGCATACAGACTGGCCTAATGGTGGACTAATAGAGGAGCAAACAAAGTCGGCAACTGGTCTTGTCACCAAACCCGATCAAGCACAGATGTTGGACTTAGTCCCGGGCTTTGAAGAAGGGAAAGGATCAGAAGGTGTTGGCCCTAATAAGAATAGAATCACCTAGAGGGGGGTGAATAGGTGTCTAAGTTGAAAACTGAAATTTTCTAAGTTTTTCAAGAAACTTAAATTTCAGAGCCAAATTTTCTCAGAGTCAGAGGAAAGCTTACAGAAGCAGGTTCTGAGGGAAATTCTGCCTAAACACAGTTAGACTCTTTTCAGCAACAGAAGTTCTGAGTTCAAGAACTTCTGGACAGTCTTCTGAACAAAGACAATGATAAAAAGAGACAATCTGTTTCAGCACTAAATATAAGCAAGCACACAGAAGCAAAAATAACAAGTATAAGAGGGAGAAAGAGGTTTAGGAGATTCTGATCAACACATCGATTTATACAAGTTCGCCACAGAAGTTCTGTGACTACGTCTTGTCCCCTGAGGTCGCAACCACCAGAGATTTTAAATCTACTATTTAGAACTTTTATGGCAAGTTCAGAAGCTCCTTTACATCAACAGAACATAAGCTAATTTCTCACTTAGTTCTGACTAGTCTAAAGAGAGTTAAAGGATTTCCACCAGAACAACAACACTCTGTTTTCTGGATTTCTCACCCAACTCTAATCTCAAAATCTAACTGAATATCACAAACGATATCAGTTTACAAGATTCCTATTATGAACTTTTTTTCTTCACTCTCTCACTTTAACTAAGACTAAGCTAAGAAAGATTGAGAATGGAAAAAGGGGTTGCTATGTTTTTCTTGTTCAAACAGTGCGTTAAGATTTTGCTCGATTATCACGCGTAGTTGATGTAGTGGAGCTTGGCTACTATTTATAGTGAATGAGGATGACCGTTGGTGAATTTGAATCTTCAAAGGAGATGACATCAGTTGTTGTAGCCGTTAATTTGTCAAGTCTTCAAACGGTCTTCACACACTTTGATTCCGTTAACCTTGTTCTTTAACTAAATCCGGTAAGTGATTTGAAGTTGAAGATAAGGTTGACAGGAAACATTCTTCAATTGGATCAACAAAGGGTAGATAAGGAAATTCTGGTTTCGCTTTGAGTAGACAAGCGCGCTCCTTCAAAACAGCTTTTTGAACTTTTGGCGCCTTGCATTAATCGCAAGTGTCAGAGCAATAAATGCTCAGCAGAACCCGTGACTTAGCTTCTGAAAGCTAATTCCAATTGTCTAGACTTCTGATCGAATTGGTAAAACTTCTGATTGCAAAGAACCTCTGAGAAGAGCTTTAACAGACTTCATAGCATCGGAGCGGAGTATCCAGCTTCTGATCATTGAAACATTGTCTTCAGCTTTCAAAACTTCTGAGTCTTTCAGGCAATCCAGAAATATTTCATTCAGCACCTGCTGAGTAACTTACATACAATGCTTAAACAAAAAATTGTTAGTCAACATTAAACCGTATGTAAGAAAATCTTAATTTTCATCTTCTGAAACGTTTGGTCATAATCAAAACACTTAGGGTTCATCATTCTCCCCCATTTTGGTTATGGACAAACCGTGGTCAGAAGGTAAAAATTCTTGAGAAAATACAAGGTTTAGAGTGAAACTTCCTGATACATATTTTTTTTAAAACTTCTGAGTAACTTAACTCCCCCATTTTAGTGTAAATGGTGAACTTCAGCAATCTGTATAAACTTAAAATAGACTTAAGATCAAGTTGTTAAATTTTATCGAAGTGAAAGTTACTAAGTTAAAAAGAAAACATAATCAGTAAGAAAATAAATAGAGACAGGCAATATTAATAAGAAGAGTTCAATTGCATATAAGCGTCGTCAGAAGAAACAAACACACAATAATAATCAGAAGGGAATAAAGTCCTAAGACAAAACTACCCAACCCAGAACCTAGCTAAGAAGCTTAAGTCCTAATAAGATTAATTGTTTCTAGATCTCTTCTAAGGAGGAGGAACACCACTTGAACCTTCACCAACATTCTGTCTCTTCATCCCAGTAGACTTGAGACCACCCTGCTGAGCAGACTTCTCCCCCGTTTGGCCAGAACCAACAGGAACACCCAGAGCACCTTGAGAGTCCAATTTCTGCTGAACATTCAAAGCAGTCTGATATTGCTGAGGAGTAGGCCTTACAGAGTTGATCAATTCCATTCTTCGCCGGAAATCAGCATCAATGGTTTTCATATGATCAAAATTCTGTCCAGACATAGGTCGCTGTCTCTGAACATCTTCCAGAAGGAGCTTGATCAGCCGATTGTTAGCATACACAGCAGCAGTGAAATGCTCATTCTGAATATAAGTCTGTCCTCGAACAAACCTATAGCAGTTGTGAAGAACCTTCTCTTGTTCTCGTGCTTGAGTGTGCATAACTTTCAGAAGTTCAGTAAGCTCAACAATCTGGGCGCTCTGAGCAGTCACAGCGGACTCAATGCTCTGAAGACGATTGTTGAGATCAGGAGTGATGTCATATACAATCCTAGCAGCCCCTGAAGATGATGATCCTTGAGCAGAAGATTTCACTTCTCTCAGAATATGATTAGCAGTACTTTGTAGATCATCAATCTTACTTGGGAGAATTTTCTCATGAGCCTCATAATGCTCATTTGCTTCCTTGACTTCTTCTGACAAAATCTCCAGATTTTCATTAACTTTTAGAGAAGAAGCAAGAGCAATATTTTCCAAAGTTGGAAGTGTCAGAGCAAGTTCTCTCAACTTGTATAACTCATCATATGTAGCCAGATGAAGTGTAGAAAGATTGCGAGTGTAGACAGTAGGATTCTGTACTTGAAGCATAGTCATGAGCTGCAGGTTCTGAGCTTTCAAAGATTGAATTTCTTGCAGTACAATGCCCTGAGCAAACATGTCAGCAGCAGAAGACCGTTGCCCTAAACCAGCAAATCTATTCAGCATTTCATCAGAGCCACTCTGACTCATTCTTCTCAACTCTTCAACACTGGGAGCACCACCAGCTTCGGATACACCAGAAGCTCTTCCCATGAAACCAAAACTACCAAAAGTTCTTTCCAAGTTATCTCGATCCATTGTATTGCGTAGGAAGTCATAGTTGGATGACAGCCCATCAAAGAAAGAGGTAGAGGAAGAAGTAGTTAAGGGATCACACACAGGAGGTGCATGTCCAAAGGTTGAGAGAGGAGGGATATGTGGGGTTGAGGATGGGATAGAATGTGTGGTAAAGGAAGAAATTGTAGAGGAAATGGATGGTAGAGTGGATGGTATTAAGAAAGACGGAGCAGTAAATCCAATTGATGGAATTACAGAGGAACTAGATTGGGAGGAGGTAGTGGAAGTAGATATGGAATCTGTGAAAATGGGTCCAGAATTTATATTCACTTGTGAATAGGATCCAGAAGGAGGAGCAGTTTTAGGAGGTACAACTTCAGAGGTTGAAGTTGTAGGAGGAATGGAAGTTTGAGAATCACTAACTTCTGTGACAGAAGGTAGTGAAGGAGATGGATGAGGAGTATGAGGTGCGGATGGATGAGAAGTACGAAGGGGAGATGAGATAACCTGTTCAGAGTTTGGATCAAACATAGAGATTGGTTCAGCAAACACATGAGCCATTCTGATCAGTGTTTCAGAAGCATCCCTATCACCAGGGTTTCTACCTTGACCCATAAGAATGTTGTCAATGAAACTATCATCATCAGCATTCTCACAAAATTGTTGTGCTTCCTTAAGAACTACATCAGCTTCTGGTTCACTATCCTTTGACAGCTCTTCAATTACAGGAGCAGCAACATCCTCTTCAACAGACATATCCATCATGTCTTCATCATCAACCAAGTCCTCTTTTTCAGGAGTTGATTCATCCAGTTCAGTACTCGGAGCAATATAGAAGTCCTTTTTGTTCAGAGACCTTCTATTTGCTGACATCTTCTTCCTGGGGAGTCTGGAGAGAGGAATATCTTCAGAATCCTCTTCTTCTTCCGTAGCCTCAACATTTCCTGAGAACGCTACATTCCCAACTTCAGCAGCGCATTCAGCAATTCTAGCATCAGCCTTAGCCTTTGCTGCAATTTCTCGCTCAGCTGCTAACTTATCTTCAGCTTCCTTTTTCTTCCTCTTTACATCAGCAAGAGCTACAACTCTTGCAACTTTCTCAGCTTCAACAGCCTTCTCTCTTTCAGCAAGGCGAGCATCCTCAGCATCCTGAGCTTCTTTCTCAGAAGCATCCTTTGGCTTCTCAGCAACGATTTTCCCAGAAGGTTCAACACTGACTGTTGTTTGAACCATAGTAGGAAGAGGTTCTGAGACAACCACCTTTTCTACAGTTAGGACCACTTTACTTGATCCTTTCTTTCCTTTACCCTTTCTGGCAACATTCTTGCCTTTCTTCACAGTTGCTTCAACTATCTCCTTCTGAGCAATGCTTACAGAGGAAGCATTCTCTTTCTTCTTCGGTAACATGTCAAAGGAGAGATGCCTCAGAGTTTGCATCTTGATGACAGAGCTCTTGCTGGTTACACCATCTCTTGGAATAACCACAGAGGCTGCCTCAAACAGCCTTGTCAGAAGAGAACCATAAGCAAGGGCACTAAGAACCGTAACATTCTTCATCTGCCTTATCAACATGGCAGGAAGATTTATCTTCTTCTGATTCATCAAGTGCCACATAAACACCCTTTCCCGATTGGAAACACCATTAACCCCTCCAGCCTTCGGAAGGAACACGTTTGTAGTCAAGTAGTGTGCCCACCTCTGGTGCTGAGAGAGCCAAGTGGCATAGGTTTCCTTGGCACTCAGAACAGGTCTAGCCCAGTTAACATCATTAAAGCCTTCAGCGGAACCATCATCTCCAATGACGATTCCATCGTCATCAATACCAATAGCTTGAGAAATAGAAGCCCTGCTGACCTCAATCTCAACTTCTCTAACTTCCGAGTGAATAACATCCTCCTCATTAGAAAAGAAATGGAGATTCTGATAAAACTCAGTGACTAATGTTGGATAGATGAACTCATCCAAGGAGACGAACGAGTTCCAGTTTTGAGCACTTAGCCATTTAGAGATGGGTTCAGTGGATTTGACTTCGTCATCTAGGAACCTAGAAGTGAAAACCCTAGATTCTCTAACTTTCTCCTTATTTTCGGTATCAAAGATGTGAGTGACAGTGATTTCAATGGGATGATCTTGAGCCATTGAAGGATTTTTTTTAAGAAAATAGGTTAAGTGTTTGAGAGAAAGACAGACACAGAGAGTTGGCTATGGAAAATCTAAATTCAACGAAAGTGAGAGTGAAAGTTTTCTAAGTATGGAATACCCTTATTTATACCCAAAAACGCAACTGTTGCAATTCAAAAAGTAAATAAACACCGTTTAAAAGGGAGCAGATAACCGTTAAACACCAGAACAGCGCCGTAAACAGCAATAAATGTACACATGCTTAAATCAAATCATGATTAGACTTAATCATACTTAATTATCTTAAACGATTAACACTTAAGATAGAAAGAAATATAATTAAACTAAATTACTTAAGTGGATAAGTCATACCAATGCCTTCTCGCAAGCTGCTGAAGGGATTACCAGCCAGAGGCTTAGTAAACATGTCAGCAAGGTTGTCTTCAGAGGGAACATGAGAAATGATGATATCCTTCTTCAGAACATGATCTCTCAGAAAGTGATGCCTAATATGAACATGCTTAATCCATCTGTGCTGAATAGGATTCTTTGAAAGATCAATTGCACTCTTATTATCACAGTAGATTGCAATCGTTCCAGGGATGACTCCATAGTTAGCAATTTGTTGCTTAATCCAGAGCATCTGAGAAACACAACTTCCAGCAGCAACATACTCAGCTTCAGCAGTTGAGAGAGCCACAGAGCTTTGTTTCTGCTATGCCAGGAGACTAGGCACTGCCCCAGAAAATGACAACCACCAGAAGTGCTGACCCTCTTCAATTTATCCCTACCATAGTCAGAATCTGTGTATCCTATAGGAGTAAAATCAGAATTACAGGGATACCACAAACCAGCTTCTGGTGTGCCTTTAAGATATCTGAGAATTCTTTTGACAGCAACATCATGAATCTCTCTTGGTTTAGACTGATATCTAGCACAAAAACACACAGCAAAATGTATACCTGGCCTGCTGGCGGTTAGGTATAAAAGAGAACCAATCCTACCTCTGTAGGTTTTTATATCTACAGTTTTACCAGCTTTCTCTTCATCATCAATGTCTTTGCTGACATCCATTGGAATATCAACAGCATTAGAATCCATCATGCCGAATTTCGTCAGCACTTCTCTAGTGTACTTGGCTTGATTGATAAACACACCATCATTACTTTGCTTGATCTGAAGTCCTAAGAAGAAGATTAATTCTCCCATCATAGACATTTCAAACTCAGCCTTCATGTGGTCACTGAACTCTCTGCACAAAGATTCATTAGTAGCACCAAATATAATATCATCAACATATACCTGAGCTATAAGGATATCCTTGTTCTTCTTCAGAGTGAACAGAGTTGTATCAACACAGCCTCTGTCAAAGCCCTTAGACAGAAGGAACTTTGTCAGTCTCTCATACCAAGCTCTGGGAGCTTGTTTCAGTCCATACAAGGGTTTCTTCATGTTATACACATGATCAGGGAACTTAGGATCTTCAAAACCAGGAGGTTGAGATACATAAATTTCCTCATCAATGTAACCATTCAAGAATGCACTTTTCACATCCATTTGAAAGAGCTTAAAACCTTTGTATGATGCAAAAGCACATAAGATTCGAATGGCTTCTAATCTTGCAACAGGAGAAAAAGTTTCACCATAATCTATGCCTTCTTGCTGACTGTAACCCTGAGCAACAAGTCTTGCCTTCTTTCTCACAACATTTCCAAATTCATCAAGAGCAACCATTCAAGAATGCACTTTTCACATCCATTTGAAAGAGCTTAAAACCATTGTATGATGCAAAAGCACATAAGATTCGAATGGCTTCTAATCTTGCAACAGGAGAAAAAGTTTCACCATAATCTATGCCTTCTTGCTGACTGTAACCCTGAGCAACAAGTCTTGCCTTCTTTCTCACAACATTTCCAAATTCATCAAGTTTGTTCTTCAGAACCCATCTAGTTCCAACAACCTTTATGTTGTTAGATCTGGGAACCAAAATCCCAACTTCTGACCTTTTAAACTGGTCAAGTTCTTCTTGCATTGCCATTAACCAGGAATCATCATCTGCAGCTTCATAGAAGTCCTTGGGTTTCAGAAGTGACACAAAAGCCACATTCCCCATGTATCTTCTGAGCTGAGCTCTGGTCATGACAGGATTGTGAACAAAGTCAATGATATTCTCTAAGGAATGATTCCTATGAGCTCTAACTTCTCTTGGTACATCCAATGTATCTTCTGAAACTTGTTCATCATTTGTTGAATCATATATAGGAACATCTTCGGGAAGGAAGTTGACTTCTAGAGTAGAATTCTCTTCTTGAGCTTGTTCAGCAACAGGAGAAACCACTTCAGCAGCTCTAGGAGAAACATCTTCTTTTACACTAGGAGATGTTACTTCAGGAGCATGAACTACATCTTCATCAGGAGCTCTACTATCTGCAGGGTTAGTCTCATCAAACTGTACATGAACAGATTCATCTAAAGTTTGAGTCCTCTTATTAAAAACCCTATATGCTTTACTATGTGTTGAGTAACCAAGAAAAATGGCCTCATCTGCCTTTGAATCAAACTTTGAAAGGTATTCTTTTGTATTCAAAACATAACACTTACAACCAAAGGTTCTGAAATAACCTATTTTAGGCTTTCGACCTTTCCAGAGTTCATAAGGGGTCTTGTTCATAATGCTTCTGATTAGCACTCTATTCAGAACATAACAAGTTGTGTTAACAGCTTCTCCCCAAAAATACTTAGGAAGCCTTCTTTCATTGATCATAGTTCTGGCTATTTCAACCAGAGTCCTATTCTTCCTTTCAACCACCCCATTTTGTTGAGGAGTTCTGGGAGCAGAAAAGTTATGATCAATGCCCTTGGTTTCACAGATTTCATCAAACATGAAGTTTTGGAATTCTCCACCATTATCACTTCTGATATGAACAACCTTTTCATTCCTTTCATTCTCAAGTCTCTTTATCAGTACTGAGAAACATCCAAGTGACTCATTTTTGCTAGAGAGAAAGATAACCCAAGTGAATCTTGAATAGTCATCTACTATGACAAAGGCATACTTCTTTCCACTCATGCTCATTGGTTGAACAGGGCCAAAAAGGTCCATATGAAGTAATTCCAAAGGTCTTTTAGTTGAAATGATTTTCTTAGTTTTAAAAGAGCTTCTGGATCGTTTACCAGATTGACAAGCAGTGTATAAATGATTCTTTTTAAAACTAATTTCAGGCACACCCTCAACCAATTGATATCTAGCTACCTTGGCCAGAAGGTCCATGCTCACATGAGTAAGTCTTCTATGCCAGAGCCAGGAGGTATCCTCTTTGGACATCAAGCATATATTTTTGCAAAGATTCTCAAGGTTCAGCATGAAAACATGTTCAACTCTAGGAGCAGTTAGAATAACTTCCCTTGAGTTACTGTCCAAGATTTTACATCCAGAGGAGCTGAAGACAACATCTCTACCTTTATCACACAGTTGTGCAACACTCAGGAGATTGAACTTCAGGCCTCTGACTAGGGAGACATCTTCGATTGGAGGATTAGTTCCTATGGATCCAGAACCAATAATCCTTCCTTTCTGAGCATCTCCAAAGCTGACTTTTCCACCTCTTTTAGGATCAAATGTGATGAATGATTTTTCATCACCTGTCATATGCCTTGAGCACCCACTGTCAATCTACCACAGCTTTTGATGAACCTTATGTGTTTTGATTATGTCCAAACGTTTCAGAAGATGAAAACTTAATACTCTCTTATATATAGTTTATTGTTGACTAATATTTTTCTACTTAGTCTATGTGTAAGTTACTCAGCAGGTGCTGAATGAATCATTTCTGGATTGCCTAGAGGACTCAGGAGATCCGTTTGCTGAAATCAGAGTTTCAATAATTCAGAAGCTGGATGCTCCGCTCTAAAGCCGAAGTCTGCTAAAGCTCTCCTCAGAGGTTCTTTGCAATCAGAAGATTTGCCAATTTGATCAGAAGTCTAGACAACTGGAAATTAGCTTCTGAAAGCTTAGTCACGGGTTTTGTTTGAGCATTTAATGTTCCGACACTTGCATTTAATGCAAGACGCCAAAAGTTCAAAAAGCTGTTTTGTTGGAGCGCGCCTGTCTGTTCAAGAGAAACCAGAATTTCCTTGTCTACCCTTTGTTGATCCAATTGAAGAATGATTCCAGTCAACCTCATCTTTGATTTCAAATCTCTTACCGGATTGAGTTAAAGAACAAGGATAACGGAATCAAAGTGTTTGAAGACTGTTTGAAGACTTGACAAATTAACGGCTACAACAACTGATGTCATCTCTATTGAAGATTCAAATTCACCATCGGTCATCTTCATTCACTATAAATAGTAGCCAAGCTCCATTGCATCAAATATACGTGTGATCATCGAGCAAAATCTCAACGCACTGTTCTAACAAGAAAAACAGAGCACCACTTCCCATTCTCAATCTTTCTTAGCTTAGTCTTAGTTAAAGTGAGAGAGTGAAGAAAAACAAGTTCATAATAGGAATCTTGTAAACTGATATCGTTTGTGATATTCAGTTAGATTTAGAGAGAAATCTAGTTGAGATTAGAGTTGGGTGAGAAATCCAGAAAACAGAGTATTGTTTGTTCTGGTGGAAATCCTTTAACTCTCTTTAGACTAGTCAGAACTAAGTGAGAAATTAGCTTATGTTCTGTTGATGTAAAGGAGCTTCTGAACTTGCCATAAAAGTTCTCAATAGTAGATTTAAAATCTCTGGTGGCTGCGACCTCAGGGGACAAGACGTAGTCACAGGACTTCTGTGGCGAACTTGGATAAATTGAATTGTTCAATCAGGATCTCCTGAACTTCTTTCTCCCTCTTATGCTTGTTATTTTTGCTTCTGTGTACTTGCTTATATTTAGTGCTGAAACAGACTTTACTCTTTTTATCATTGTCTTTGTTCAGAAGACTGTCCAGAAGTTCTCAAATCAGAACTTCTGTTGCTGAAAACAGTCTAACTGTGTTTAGGCAGAATTTCCCTCAGAAGCAACTTATGTAAGCAAGCTTCTGACTCTGAGGAAATTTGACTCTGAAATTTAAGTTTCTTGTTAGGGCCAACAAGTGGTATCAGAGCGAGGTTACTTCGTATATTTACTAAAGATCTAACAATCTAAGTGTAAGATCCTATCAGAATCAATAGAGATGGCTAGTAGACACCAGCCTGAGAACCCTTCTCACTTTATTATCCCCGAGGGCTCTTCCACAACTAGACCTCCACTATTCAATGGTGATAACTACTCTTATTGGAAAAAGAGGATGATGTGTTTCATCCAAGCTCAGAATATGAGCGCCTGGAATGTTATCACTGATGGTGACTTCGTCCCAACAAGGATGGAAGTTGGTTTAGGGAATGTTGTAAATCCTCAGAGAGAATACACTGATGATATTCTTAAAAAACTCCAAACCAATGCTTCAGCAATGAATATGCTGCATTGTGCACTTTCTGCTACTGAGTATAACAAAGTTTCCTCTTGTGAAACAACACAGGAGATCTGGAACAAGCTGGAAGTCACTTATGAAGGAACTGGAAAAGTGAAGCAATCTAAAGTCAATCAACTCATGAGAGACTATGAGTTATTTGAAATGCTTGACAAAGAACCTATTTCAAGTATGAATTCTAGATTCACCAAGATTCTCAATGACTTGAAGAGTTTGGGAAAGGATATTGAAGAATCCGAGAAAGTGAAGAAGATTCTCAGAAGCTTACCAAGGTCTTGGCAAGCCAAGAAGACTGCTATTGAAGAAGTTCAGGACTTGAGCTATTATGAGTAGATGAACTCATTGGCTCCCTAATTACTCATGAGATGTCCATGAAGAATCATGACCTAAGAGAGAGGTCAGAAGGAAAAAGAGGAGTAGTCCTGAAAGCATAATCTTCTGAAAAATCCTCTGAAGATGAGGAATTGGCTATGCTGACCAGGAAGTTCAAGAAGGCCTTTAGAAAAGGCAGAGGTGGAAACTACAAGAAGCCTTTCAGGAGCTTTGACAAGAAAACTCCTGATTCTGGTGAAAAGTTCAAGAGAGATCCAAACAAGCCTATTGTGTGCTATGGATGTCAGCAACCGGGGCACATTAAGCCTAACTGCCCGGAGCTGAAGAGAGATAAGAAAAAGTTCAAGAAAGCTATGCTGGCTGCTTGGTCAGACTCTGAGACCAGCAGTGATCCTGAAGAAAAGGAAGAGCAAGATCAGATTTGTTTCATTGCTATTGAAGAGCCAACTTCTGAAGATGTCACAGGAGAGACTTCCGCACCTCTTGAAGCTACATATGACTCTGAGGTAAACAATTCTCACGAACTAGATATCTTTGATTCTCTTGAAGAACTCTATAGTATGTTCAAGTACCTTAAGAGGAAATTGGAAAAGAGTGAGGCTGACAAGTTTCTTAGGTTTACTCAAATGTATTCTGACATGAAGGTGTTAGAAGAAAAGTTGTGTAAACAGTTCAACACTCCTGATGATGGCCCGAAAGCCAAAGGCAAGGAAAAGCTGCCTCTGGGAAGTGATAAACCCCAGAAGAAGAAGAAACCTGTCACTCCCTCTCTTCTGAAAGAGATAGCTTCTCCTCCTGATGTTGGTACCTCTGTGAGTGCTACTTTAGCCTCTAAAGATGTTGGACCTTCTCAGAAGAAGAAGAAATCTCCCAAGAAGAAAAGGGAAAGATCCAAGAACCCTCCCTTTTGCAAGCTCTGCAAGAGTGATGGTCATTGGTTGAAGAATTGCAAGTATCACATTAAAAAAATCTTGCAATCTGAGATATCACTAAAACCTGCTGAAGAAAAATCTAACAATGAAGGACCCAATAAGGATTGGGTACCTGTCACTAATTGATTGTGTTGCAGGTGGCTTTGAGTGCTCCATCAATGTCAAAGTTGTTGGCCCTATCAAGAACAGAATCACCTAGAGGGGGGTGAATAGGTGTCTAAGTTAAAAACTGAAATTTTCTAAGTTTTTCAAGAAACTTAAATTTCAGAGCCAAATTTCCTCAGAGTCAGAGGCAAGCTTACAGAAGCAGCTTCTGAGGGAAATTCTGCCTAAACACAGCTAGACTGTTTTCAGCAACAGAAGTTCTGAGTTCAAGAACTTTTGGACAGTCTTCTGAACAAAGACAATGATAAAAAGAGACAATCTGTTTCAGCACTAAATATAAGCAAGCACACAGAAGCAAAAGTAACAAGTATAAGAGGGAGAAAGAGGTTTAGGAGATTCTGATCAACACGTCGATTTATACAAGTTCGCCACAGAAGTTCTGTGACTACGTCTTGTCCCCTGAGGTCGCAGCCACCAGAGATTTTAAATCTACTATTGAGAACTTTTATGGCAAGTTCAGAAGCTCCTTTACATCAACAGAACATAAGCTAATTTCTCACTTAGTTCTGACTAGTCTAAAGAGAGTTAAAGGATTTCAACCAGAACAACAACACTCTGTTTTCTGGATTTCTCACCCAACTCTAATCCCAACTAGATTTCTCTCTAAATCTAACTGAATATCACAAACGATATCAGTTTACAAGATTCCTATTATGAACTTGTTTTTCTTCACTCTCTCACTTTAACTAAGACTAAGCTAAGAAAGATTGAGAATGGAAAAAGGGGTTGCTATGTTTTTCTTGTTCAAACAGTGCGTTAAGATTTTGCTCGATTATCACGCGTAGTTGATGTAGTGGAGCTTGGATACTATTGATAGTGAATGAGGATGACCGTTGGTGAATTTGAATCTTCAAAGGAGATGACATCAGTTGTTGTAGCCGTTGTTTTTTCAAGTATTCAAACGGTCTTCACACACTTTGATTCCGTTAACCTTGTTCTTTAACTAAATCCGGTAAGTGATTTGAAGTTGAAGATAAGGTTGACTGGAAACATTCTTCAATTGGATCAACAAAGGGTAGACAAGGAAATTCTGGTTTCGCTTTGAGTAGACAAGCGCGCTCCTTCAAAACAGCTTTTTGAACTTTTGGCGCCTTGCATTAAATGCAAGTGTCAGAGCAATAAATGCTCAGCAGAACCCGTGACTTAGCTTCTGAAAGCTAATTCCAATTGTCTAGACTTCTGATCGAATTGGTAAAACTTCTGATTGCAAAGAACCTCTGAGAAGAGCTTTAACAGACTTCATAGCATCGGAGCAGAGTATCCAGCTTCTGATCATTGAAACACTGTCTTTAGCGTTCGAAACTTCTGAGTCTTTCAGGCAATCCAGAAATATTTCATTCAGCACCTGCTGAGTAACTTACATACAATGCTTAAACAAAAAATTGTTAGTCAACATTAAACCTTATGTAAGAAAATCTTAATTTTCATCTTCTGAAACGTTTGGTCATAATCAAAACACTTAGGGTTCATCAGAAGGAAATTGGGAACCGATTCCGTGGCCAGAAGAGGAAAACTTGGCTTGGGAACGTGACGCGGTGACATGGCGAGGATCTCCTCCGACCGATAGGAATAACCCACTACCTATCCCGAAGCGATGGATTGAAGATTTAGTGGAACATCTGGAAAAACTAAAGATTGAGGAAGAATCATGGAGAATGAAGAGGGAGAGAGCTCGAAAAGCCCACTCAGACTCGCCGTAGTTGAAATTTTCACGAAAAAAATACTAGATTTCAAATGTAATGCATTTTTGATTTATTTACCAATGGGATAATCACGTGTTCATTATTTCGTTTCGCTTCTCATGTTTGGCATACACAATATCACATTGCACCGCAAAAAAAAGAAAAAAAAAACTTAACACCGGAAATGAACCAAGAATATGCCTTGATCCTACCCAACACACCTCTTGGATGAAGAATGCCTTGGAACGTCGCTCAAGCAAACAAAGTGTCCAAAACTAAAGGCTGACCAAGAAATCCGTACGAAAAGGCCCGGTGGAAAGAAGACCTTTAGTAAACATAAAAGACGGAAGCCTGCTAGGTTGAAAACTCGAAAGAGCAACCTAGGCATCAATAAACGCAGGTCGCTAAGATGACAAACCTTAGGATCATCTTAGGCAACAATTAGAGCAAGGAACACATTACCCCAGAGAAATGACAAAACCCCAATAACCTAAAAGTCATCTTCAAACACTCAATTCATGCTAAACCAAGACACGAATCCTCAAGGATACCCAGGAAAACACCACGATGTCGTAATGACACGGCGACGCTAGCAAGCGCAATCCCTACGTACAACAATGGAAGAAGGATGTTGGGTGTGATTTGTGTCTATAAAATCAAGGGTTTTCCATAGTGTTTTTGTGCCAAAACTGTGTTTCGAACAACCTGAGATTGTTCTTTAAGGCACAAGTTCAGCCTGTGCTCCCAGTTAGTCTTCTTGTGCTTAGTTGAGTCTGAACAGCTTGAATTTAGGGTTGAATCTGCAGAAAATCAGGTCAAAGATACCCTCTCCTCACATGTTCTCGGTTTTGTGATGTGGGGAAGAGAAAAAGCAATGTTTTGGAGGTTTGTGAAGGCATTGGGATGTGAAGTTGTCTTCTTGTGCATTTGTCTCTTTCTGCAGGTTGACTTGTCCTATTATGCAGTTGTCTTCTTCTGCTGGAGAACAACCTGCCCAAGAACAGCCTGATTCCGAGAAAGCATCTTCACTTTGTTTGTTTCCTTTCTTTCTTGTATAAATACTCATGCGAGAGTATTGTTTTTGATATCCATCATATCTTAGTTTCATCAGATATTAGTTTTACTTTTAGTTTAGTAGTTATAGCAGTTTTCTGTGGAAGTCTCATTCGACGCCAAGCAGAACATGTTCTTAGTCTTTTCATTCCTTCAAACGTTGTAAACATGATGATGAGTGAGTAGTCATTCAAGGTGGAAAGCCAGCCTTCTGGTTGGTGGTTTGTAAGCGTCACTTTCCTTTTATTCAATGAAATCATGTTTATTCTGCTTGTTCAATAGAATCTCCATTCATATATAAGTCTAGCTAACTTGCATTTTCAGTTGTTTGATGTTGTAAGGACCAACTCGGATCAAGCAATAGATAAACTGATTGAACACATATGTTTTATACCGGGACCAATAAGGATAAAATGTGTGCTAAGGGTTCTTATTTATAAGATGCTTCCTGTGCTTAACGCTTATGCTTGTGTAATCTAATGGAAACTAATTTTGCATAAGTATAAAGAATCCTGGGAACATGTGACCATCTGACTTGAGTGATTCTAGTGAAGATACCTTAGACTTATAATAAACATGGTGGATTTGTATAAAGGGAATGTGTGCTTGTTCGCCATCAGTTCTTGATGTGCTTTACACCTGCTTCTTTGTTATTGATATCTCTTAATTTATTTGCATGCTCAGTGACAACCTTAGATTAATAGTAGACTTAGTTAGATTAAATTCAATCAATCAATCTAGACCAATCACCCGACTGTTCTATTTCAGTAAAGAGACTAGCTTGAAACTGTTCTATCCATGTGGAGATGATAACTTATCACTTTATTACTTGTCTAGTGCACTTGCTAGTGTCATCCACTCATTTGTACATAACAAGTTTTTGGCGCCGTTGCCGGGGATAGAAAGATTTTTAAGCCAAAACATTTTTACCTTTATTGTGATAAAATAGTTGGATTTTACCTGTTTGTTTCAGTGTGCAGTTTGATTTTAGGTTGTTTATGCGAAGAGCCCGACTTCCACCAGAGCCTATTGATCCTAAGATTGAGGCAACCTTGAGAAGGAGAAACGCCCTTAGGAGAATCAGGCAAAGGGAAATACTAGCCACTCTTGACCAGGAACAGTCTGTTCACAACGCTGTTCCAGAAAGACAACCTGAACAAGAACAAATACACCCAGAACAACCAGAGGAAGGGCAAGGAGACAACATGGAGGACGGAGCCGTTCCACCCTTGCCAATGAAGGAATATTCAAAACCTTCCACCGAGGGTCACTCATCTTACATTGTGGTCCCCGATGAAGGAGATAACCATTTTGAGGTCAAGGCGTTCCTGATCCAAATGTTACAAACAGTTGTTCAATTTGGAGGACTGCCCAGTGAAGACACAAATGCTCACATCCAAGACTTTGTCACGATGTGGAACACTTTTAAGACTAACAGAGGAGTCAGTGATGACGTGATCAGGCTCAAGTTGTTCCTATATTCACTAAGGGACAAAGCTAGAACCTAGATGAAAAATTTGCAACCTCGCTCAATCTCAACATGGAAGGCCATGGAAAATGCTTTCCTTACTAAATTCTTTCCACCAAGACAAGCAATCAAACTCAGAAATGATGTGTCCTATTTCTCTCAACACCCCGAAGAGTCTCTTTCCGAGGCATGGGAGAGATATAAAGATCTTTTGAGGAGAGTGCCCAACCATAAGATTCCCATGTGGATGCAGATTCAGAACTTTTATAATGGCCTAACGAATGTTTACAAAATTGAGTTGGAGTCCGTAGCAAATGGAGACCCAGAGGAACTTGATCCTGAAGCATTGTATGAACTCATAGAGCGCCTGGTCAACACCAATTATAAATGGCACTCTTTGAGGGAAAATGGTAGAAATGAATCAAACTCTCCAGTAGCTGAAGAAGTTTCTAGACTGACTGCACAAGTTGAGCAGTTGAGCAAGCAAATTGTCAAACTGAACAAGCCAACCAACCAAGTTCATGTTGTTCATGTCATTGACATACCACCAACAACCGGATCAGAAGCTGTCCCACCAGAGCAAGCTGAGCCTACTTATGTTCCAAGAGTTCCGTACCCAACCAGGCTCAAGCAACCAAGCTTGGACAAACAGCAAACAACATTCTTAGAGATGCTCAGGAAGATCCACATCAACATACCATTTGTGGATGCCTTGTCAGCATCACCTGTTTATGTAAAATTCCTGAAGGACTTGCTGCAGAACAAGACAAAGCTGGAGAGTGTATCCATGGAACAACAAGGATGTCTATCCAACTGGCTGATCGATCAGTCAAGTACCCTATGGGAATGGTTGAGGATGTTCTGGTGAAGGTGGATAAGTTTATACTTCCAGCTGACTTTGTAATAATGGACATAGAGGAAGATGCACATGTTCCAATCATCTTAGGTAGACCATTTTTAGCTACTGCTAGGGCTATAATAGATGTCTACGCTAGAGAACCTAGGCTTAAAGTGAACAATCAACAAGTAGTGTTTAAGATGAATGAAGCAATGAGACATCCAACAACCAGTGATGATACATGTTAATTTCTTGAAACTTTTGGTGCACCTTATTATGATAATTTGCAGGAACATGTTGAACCTGACTTTAAGGAGGAGGCACATGATGACAAAGAGGCCAATGAGAGCAGTTTTGTGGTCTATGGGAACAAGCAGACCCCTGCTGAACCTTTGAACAACCCACCAAAGCCACCTCTCAAACCCTCACTCAAAGAACCACCTGTTCTAGAGTTCAAAACTTTTCCAAGTCATTTGGAATATGCTTACCTACAACCCCCTGACAAATTGCCAGTTATCATCTCATCAGACTTGACCCCTGAACATAAAGCCCAACTTCTGCTTGTTCTCCAAAAACACAAGGATGCTGTAGCATGGCAAATCTCTGACATCAAAGGCATTAACCCAGGGATCTGTGTGCATAGAATCCTGATGGAGGAAAACCACAAGACAAGTATGCAGCCACAAAGAAGGCTCAATCCAAACATGAAGGAGGTTGTGCGCAAGGAGGTCATCAAGCTGATCGATGCGGGCATCATATTTCCAATCTCAGACAGTGCTTGGACCAGTCCTGTTCAAGTAGTACCAAAGAAGGGAGGACAATGAGCTGATTCCTACAAGAACAGTCACAGGCTGGTGTGTTTGCATAGACTACAGAAAATTGAATGATGCAACACCCAAGGATCACTTCCCTCTTCCATTCATTGATCAAATGCTTGAAAGATTTGCAGGCTATGCCTTCTATTGTTTTCTTGATGGTTATTCGGGGTACAATCAAATTCCAATGCACCCAAATGACATTGAGAAAACAACCTTTACTTGCCCCTATGGTACTTATGCCTATAGTAGGATGCCCTTTGGTCTTTGCAATGCACCAACCACTTTTCAAAGGTGTATGATGGCTATCTTTCACGACATGGTTGAGAAAACAGTTGAAATCTTTATGGATGAATTTTTTGTCTATGGGAGATCATTCACGGACTGTTTGAACAATCTGGAAGCTGTGCTAGAAAGGTGTGAAGAGACCAATCTTGTTCTCAACTGGGAGAAATGTCATTTCATGGTAAAGGAAGGAATAGTCCTTGGACACAAAATCTCAGAAAAAGGTCTTGAAGTTGACCGAGCCAAGGAGAAGTCATTGAAGGACTGCCTGTTCCTTCTCCCGTCAAGGATGTTCGAAGTTTCCTTGGGCATGCTGGTTTCTACAAAAGGTTCATCAAGGACTTTTCAAAGATTGCAATACCATTATCCAACTTACTCCATAAAGATGCTGAATTCAGGTTTGATGAGAAATGTATTCATGCTTTTGAACAACTTAAGACTAAACTAGTCACTGCACCAATACTTATATCACCCAATTGGGAATTACCTTTTGAGATAATGTGTGATGCTAGTGACACATGTATAGGAGTTGTTCTAGGCCAGAGAATTGATAAGCATTTCAAACCAATCTACTATGCAAGCAAAACACTAAATGATGCACAACAAAACTACACCGTAACTGAGAAAGAATTACTTGCAGTTGTGTATGCTTTTGACAAATTCAGATCTTACATTGTTCTTTCCAAAGTGGTTGTGTTTACAGATCATGCAGCCTTGAAGTATTTGTTCTCCAAGCAAGATACCAAGCCTAGACTGATCAGGTGGATCTTGCTCATCCAAGAATTTGATCTTGAAATCAAAGACAAGATGGGGGCAAAGAATGTGGCAGCTGATCACCTATCCAGATTGGAAGAGAACAAGCAGGCATCACAAGCAGACATCCTGGATACCTTTCCAGATGAACAACTTTATGCTATGCAAAGTGATTCTGTCCCATGGTTTGCTGACATAGCTAACTATCTCGCTTGTAAGGTTGTGCCTAACCACCTGCCTTACAACCAGAAGAAGAAGTTCTTTGCAGACCTCAAGTATTACTTATGGGAAGAACCATTTCTGTTCAAGCTATGCGCCGACCAGATTGTGAGGAGATGTGTAGCACAAGAGGAGACTGTTTCTATTTTGCATCATTGCCATAACAGAGAGGCAGGAGGCCACTTTGGAGCTAACAGAACAGCTGCCAAGGTGCTCGAATCAGGTTTTTATTGGCCTTCCTTGTTCAAGAATGTCCACAGGTATGTCTCTGAATGCAATAAGTGTCAAAGAACAGGTAACATCTCATTTAAGAATGCAATGCCACTAAATAACATTGTGGTATGTGAAGTGTTTGATATTTGGGGAATTGACTTCATGGGACCCTTCCCTTGCTCTTATGGGAACAAGTACATACTTGTGGCCGTAGATTATGTGAGCAAATGGGTTGAGGCCATGGAAACTCCCACAAATGATGCAAGAGTAGTTGTGAAATTCCTGAAAAAGTTGTTTTTCGGATTTGGTATGCCTAGAGCAATTATAAGTGACCAAGGAACTCATTTTTGTAATGCACAATTTGAAAAACTCCTTGGAAGATATGGTGTGACCCATAGTGTAGCCACTCCCTACCACCCACAATCAAATGGACAAGCTGAGATATCTAATAGAGAAATCAAAAGAATCTTGGAGAAAACAGTTGGTTGTGCTAGGAAAGAATGGACCAATAGGCTAGATGATGCTCTCTGGTCATGTAGAACAGCCTATAAAACTCCAATTGGAATGTCAACCTATAGATTACTTTATGGTAAATCATGTCACCTACCTGTTGAACTAGAGCATAGAGCTATTTGGGCTATTAAGTTTTTGAATTTTGATGAGCAAGCAGCAGGTGATCATAGGAAAACAAAACTGGATGAGCTTGATGAGTTCAGACTGTTCTCTTTTGAGAATGCCCAAATTTAGAAGGAGAAAACTAACAAGTGGCATGACAAGCACATCCACATAAAAGAGTTCCACCCAGGGCAGAAGGTGTTGTTGTTCAACTCACGCCTCAGACTGTTCCCTGGAAAGTTGAAGTCAAGATGGTCAGGACCATTCAATGTGATCAAGGTGTTCCCACACGGTGCTGTTGAAATATCCAATGGAACAGGCGAGCCATTCAAAGTCAATGGACAAAGGCTCAAGCCCTACGTAGTTGGAGAGAACAACCAAGTGGAGGACTACAGTGTCCATGAACCACCCTAAGGCTAGTTGGAGAAGTCTAGCTCAAGACAGAAAACAGAGCAACCTGAGGGAACAAGCTGTACCTGTTCGCTCTGCCCGTTCCAGAAAAATAATAAAAAACAAGAATAAAATAAAGTCTTTTGGCCTTGGAAAAATGAGTTGGCCAGTTATTTGTTGTTTGTGGACTAACTTTTGTTGTTTTTTAGGTTTTTGTCTAAAGTGGGCTTTGTCCTTGTGCAAGCCCAAAACAAAATAAAAACCACCAATCAAACCACCACATCAGCCCACTACCTCAAAAGTAACCTGCACGCCCCATCCCAGCCAAACCCAACTGCCCACCACTCCAAACCGCCTGCCCATTCCCACTTCCCCATAACCGTTCCCCAAACGGCGCTCTCTCCAAAACCCCTTCAAATTCTCACTTCCAAATCCATTCAATCACCATAATCCATACCACCACCATCACTTCATCTTTTTCGACCTAAACCTATCCCTTTCCAATCTCAGAAAACCAAAATCACCATAGGACCTCGTCTGCGCCCCAAGAGAAACCAAACCCCTATTCCTATCGAGAACATCGAACTGAGTGATGATACTCAGAGGTCCGATGAGCTGCTAAACCGTCTAACCACCTTCACCGAAGCTGAAACCAAGATGAGATACAAGCCACTCAAAGGCCTCGCCTTCATTCCGGCGAGAGTTATTGACTGGAACAGCCTGCAAGTTTTAGGTCTTGATGATGAAATCCGCACGCTTCTATAAGGTGCGGGTTTGTTGGAATTCTCTGAGATCAATGAGTTAGCTTTTCGTGAGTGTACTCTGGAATTTCTGTCCACATTCAAGATTGATGTTGCTATCAAGGATCCGGCCGATCCAAAGAAGTATAAGTTTAGGCTCATGGGGATTGACATGAGTATCTCCTTGAACAGCCTGAATGTGTACTTGGGCATTGTCAGTTCCAAAGATGTTGCTAAGCCTGACTTTCAGAGCAGGTTGAGAAATTTTGATCCCATGTTCAAAGCCAAGTCATTTTGGACCGAGCTGACTGGTCAGAAGGAGTACAATGCTAGTGATTGCAAGTCCACTTTTCTGCAGACCCATTCCATGAGATTCATCCAAAGGTATCTTGTTTCCAGCCTGTTCGCCAGGTATAGCCAGAGTAATATGCCAAAGAATGATCTGTTTGTGGTGTGGTGTATGCTGAACAAGAAGCCAATCAATGTTGGTCATTGGCTTGCTTCATATTTGAACAGCCAGGAGAGCACAACCTCAAAGTATATTTGTGCAGGACCCTTGCATGCAAAATGGAACACTGAAGGCACTTGAGCCACGATCAGTTGCAGCTACTGTCAAGAGGAAGCAGGATGAAAGTGCTTTGCCTCAGTCAAGTGTGCCTGCATCCAAGCGCCACTTGTTCACTGATGCTCCCTTTGTCCCTGATGCCGCTGATGTTACAATGAGGCAAGTGATGGGATATTTGGCTCAGTTATTTGACAAGAACAAGGAGCTGGAGGAGAAGACCAAGCAGCAGGATAAGGAGATCAGTCTGTAGCCGAGGTTGTGCATGTTGCAACCTATTTCCATGATTCGCCCTAAGAGTCCTGAGAAAGCTGGTGGAGAAGCATCCTATCAGAGTGCATCATCCAAGCCAAGGAATGAGAAGAACAGTGGTAAAATGGTAATGGTTGAGGAGCAGCCTGAGAAAACCAAGTCCGATTCTGACAAGTTATCTGAGGAGATTGAGGAGGCACTGAGGTGTGCTGAAGGAGAAGTGAAGCGAGCTGAGGAAGTGTTTCAGGCTGATCTGAATGTTAAGCAGCCTGAAGAGAACAGTGAAGAGGATCATGAAGAGGCGCTAGAAGAGGAACAAGCACCAGACACTGAGGAAGTGCTGGATGAATATGCAGAAGCAGGGAAGAAGGTTGAAACCCCTGCTAAGACACCTAAGAAGTGATCCAGCGCATCTTTGGCCTGATGAGGTATTATCTGAACCAATCCTGATATTTCAAGCTGTTCATAGGTCTGTCCATTCTGTGTCTGTTCTGTGTTAAGTCATATCTCAGTTAGGTTGTTTTTAATTAAGTGCATTGAGGACAACGCCAGATTTTTTGTTGGGGGTGGGATGCCTTAGTCTTATTTTGGGGGTCCCTTATGCTGTGCTTTATAGAATTCCCCCTGTGCTCATATGGAAAAATTTAATCTGTTGAATGTTTGTCCAAACAACCTAAGTCTCTAGGATATTCTGTCTAGTTAGTGTCCCTGTTTTGTTTCCAAATTGTATATGTGTCTAGATAAGGTCAAAAATTTGAAGCAAAATTTGCATGCACCAGAAAATCAAGCACCTAAAAGCCAATAGATGATCAGTTTACCAAAAGTTCCCCTGTTATGTACCCAAACAACCCTTTTCAACCAACCTTCGCATGTATATATGTGTTTACCACCCAAATAGGCTACTCTGTTCACCACCACTTTTCCCTGCTTAAATTTTCCTTTTTACCCTTTTTAAACCAAACTGCCAAATAAAATCAACTCCAAAATTAGGCTAGAACAATCAAACCACTGTTCAAACTGCCCAGCTAGTGTTAAAAAAAAAAGAATAAAGTTAAAAATAAAATTACTGGCTGTTCTATACTTTTTGTGGTTGTTCATCAAGAAATCTAGCTCAATACTTACCAAAATTGGTAGTTCACCCTTACCAAAAATCAACCCTGTTTTACACCAAACTAGTTCAAACATGTTCAACCTTTTGAGTTTGACTGTTCTCTTACTAAACAATGAAAAGATTGGTGCAATTGACCTTTAGAGTCGTGTTTGTCCGTGTCTTCTGTTTCGTTTCTTCGTTCTTATCTCTTTTTTTGTCCAGTCCGAGTCTTTTGAGTCAAGTCCAGTATGTCCTCATGTCTTTTTAGTTCGTTTCTTCGTTTTTTCTCTTTTCTTTTCTTTTCTTTTGCTTGAGGACAAGCAAAGTCTATTTTGGGGGTATTTGTTGGGTGTGATTTGTGTCTATAAAATCAAGGGTTTTCCATAGTGTTTTCGTGCCAAAACTGTGTTTCGAACAGCCTGAGATTGTTCTTTAAGGCACAAGTTCAGCCTGTGCTCCCAGTTAGTCTGCCTGTGCTTAGTTGAGTCTGAACAGCTGGAATTTATGGTTGAATCTGCAGAAAATCAGGTCAAAGATACCCTCTCCTCACATGTTCTCGGTTTTGTGATGTGGGGAAGAGAAAAAGCAATGTTTTGGAGGTTTGTGAAGGCATTGGGATGTGAAGTTGTCTTCTTGTGCATTTGTCTCTTTCTGCAGGTTGACTTGTCCTATTATGCAGTTGTCTTCTTCTGTTGGAGAACAACCTGCCCAAGAACAGCCAGATTCCGAGAAAGCATCTTCACTTTGTTTGTTTCCTTTCTTTCTTGTATAAATACTCGTGCGAGAGTATTGTTTTTGATATCCATCATATCTTAGTTTCATGAGACATTAGTTTTACTTTCAGTTTAGTAGTTATAGCAGTTTTCTGTGGAAGTCTCATTCGAGGCCAAGCAGAACCTGTTCTTAGTCTTTTCATTCCTTCAAACGCTGTAAACATGATGATGAGTGAGTAGTCACTCAAGGTGGAAAGCCAGCCTTCTTGCTGGTGGTTTGTAAGCATCACTTTCCTTTTATTCAATGAAATCATGTTTATTCTGCTTGTTCAATAGAATCTTCATTCATATATAAGTCTAGCTAACTTGTATTTTCAGTTGTTTGATGTTGTAGGGACCAACTCGGATCAAGCAATAAATAAACTGATTGGACACATATGTTTTATACCGGGACCAATAAGGATAAAATGTGTGCTAAGGGTTCTTATTTATAAGATGCTTCCTATGCTTAACGCTTGTGCTTGTGTAATCTAATGGAAATTAATTTTGCATAAGTATAAAGAATCTTGGGAACATGTGACCATCTGACTAGAGCGATTCTAGTGAAGATACCTTAGACTTATAACAAACATGGTGGATTTGTATAAAGGGAATGTGTGCTTGTTCGCCATCAGTTCTGGTTGTGCTTTACACATGCTTCTTTATTATTCATATCTCTTAATTTATTTGTATGCTCAGTGACAACCTTAGATTAATAGTAGACTTAGTTAGATTAAATTCAATCAATCAATCTAGACCAATCACCCGACTGTTCTGTTTCAGTAAAGAGACTAGCTTGAAACTGTTCTATCCCTGTGGAGACGATACCTTATCACTTTATTAGTTGTCTAGTGCACTTGCTAGTGTCATCCACTTATTTGTACACAACAAAGGAGCTTCAAAAAAAGATAAGACAAGGAGACCAAGTTCTCAAGAGAAACCCTAAACCCCCAGATCGACTGTCTGCACATTAAAAGACGTGCATGACTAGGCAGACCCCGATCGTAAGAAATAGACAATATGTTGTTCAAATGACTAACGAAAGTTATGATCTGAAAGGAAGAAGACCCACCATCAATAGGGCACGCTCGGAATAAACATAAGAATGGAATTAATAGAAGTACGAGTCTACAAGACGGCGCACGCGAAATCTAGAGGTCAGGGCAAAAGGTGGATAATCATCCCGCAGGGTGTTCTTGGTTCATTTCCTTTAAAAAAAAAGGTGTAAATAAATGTTATGTACGTCAAATGTAATAAGAGGAACAAAAAAAATTGTGTCGCGAGTAGTATTAGAAAGTTAAAACCAAAAAAAAATCAAAAATAAACCACAATGTCACATAAGGTACACTAATCCTGGGAGCTCCTGGTCTCCGATCCTCGACCTCCCTCTCCTCGGGCTAGTTTACGGGCGCGCCGAGCTTGTCGACGACCCTCCTCCACCTCCAAAGCAGCCAGTCGACCGGTCATGTCCGCTATTTGGGCATCCCGCGCGGCTACGTCTGCTGCCATGGCCGCCATAACATCCTGCACTCAGAGAACTCCAACCATAAAAAGAATGCACAAACACACGCACATACATACATACATGCATACATACATACGTGCATACATGCATAAACAGGTGAAATAAGCCACATACGAGGAAATTCAGAATACATACCTTGCCGGATTGCGCGTGCATAATCCATGTAGCACGGGCAGAGTGGTAACGACTCGCCATCCTTGCCATTGAGTCCCTCGGTACCTGAGATAGAAGAAAATATCAAGGAAAAGGACTAAGAGATATGAAAGAAAGGAGAGACTACACATACATGAGTAATATCGAAGGGCATGAACTCCATGGGCTCACAGTCAGGGAGGTCATACTCGCGGTAGCCCGTCCAGTCCAAGAATGAAATGGAAGAAGGGAAAGTACGCCTTAAATCCCCGGCAACCCAATCAGGATGGGTCTGACTAGTGCTCTCCTGTGGATGGTGCCCTCGACGATGAGTATCGTCAACACCACCGTCAGTCCGGTGACGAGTCCTGCGGACACGGGACGAGGAAGGCTGCCAAAAGAAAAAATGACAAATCAAAGAATTGACACGAGGAAAAATAGGTAAAGTCATAACAAAGTAAATGACGTACCTCGGCAGTAGCACCCGGAACGGTGGAGACAATATCATCGCCTCTGTCGTCATCTCCTCCTTCCCCTGTCCCTGAGGAAGGCCCAACCTCCCGGTGCAGGAGTAACTGGGAAAGGACGGTCGTATAACCGTTCGCAGTAGGAGGCAAGAGTAGAGAAGACTGCCCACCGTCGCTGAAAATGGAGACGCCCGCAGTTGCGATATCCCGCTGAGCAGCAGTAAGGGCTCGAGCCCAGAACATGGTCATATGGGATTCACGGGTACCCTACGACCGGCAGGGCCCACCTTGTACTGGTAGACGCGCTCCCCGAGATACTAGGAGAAATCCAACTGATCCTCCAATAGAATCCTCATGGGCACCAGCTCAGCAGCAGACGCCATCGCACGGGACAATCTAGGAAGGACCGTAGGAATGTGCCAAGGGAGGATACGATCCTGCAGCTAAAAAAGGACAATGGATCTAACATCAGCAAAAGATGTGATAAGATATTAAAAGACGGATAGCCAGAGAAAAACATACGACGTCCCAAGTCAGCCCCTCGACATACTGGCGGACGACAGTCGGGTTCTTGACACCTCCTGAACGAGCGCCAAACTAGTGACCGACTCGAGGGAAATCGAGGTTGGTCTCCCTCCCCGTTGAAGGCCGGGGCAGAAGAAAGTGCTCACAAGCCCAAACCTTGATGAACCCTATGTGTTTTGATTATGTCCAAACGT
The DNA here is from genome assembly GCA_028411795.1 of Euphorbia peplus. Lineage (NCBI taxonomy): Eukaryota > Viridiplantae > Streptophyta > Magnoliopsida > Malpighiales > Euphorbiaceae > Euphorbia > Euphorbia peplus. Next base: position 13,777,121 of record CP110838.1, on the reverse strand, counting down.
TTCAGAAGATGAAAACTTAATATTCTCTTACATACAGTTTATTGTTGACTAATATTTTTTCTACTTAGTCTATGTGTAAGTTACTCAGCAGGTGCTGAATGAATCATTTCTGGATTGCCTAAAGGACTCAGAAGATCTGTTTGCTGAAGTCAGAGTTTCGATAATTCAGAAGATGGATGCTCCGCTCTGAAGCCGAAGTCTGCTAAAGCTCTCCTCAGATGTTCTTTGCAATCAGAAGATCTTTTACCAATTTGATCAGAAGCTTAGTTACGGGTTCTGGATAGCATTTAATGCTCTGACGAGTGCATTTAATGCAAGGCGCCAAAAGTTCAAAAAGCTGTTTTGATGGAGCGCGCCTGTCTGTTCAAAAGAAACCAGAATTTCCTTGTCTACCCTTTGTTGATCCAATTGAAGAATGATTCCAGTCAACCTCATCCTTGATTTCAAATCACTTACCGGATTGAGTTAAAGAACAAGGATAACGGAATCAAAGTGTTTGAAGACCGTTTGAAGACTTGACAAATTAACGGCTACAACAACTGATGTCATCTCTTTCGAAGATTCAAATTCTCCAACGGTCATCTTCATTCACTATAAATAGTAGCCAAGCTCCAAAGCATCAACATACGCGTGATTATCGAGCAAAATCTCAACGCACTGTTTTAACAAGAAAAACAGAGCACCATTTCCCATTCTCAATCTTTCTTAGCATAGTCTTAGTTAAAGTGAGAGAGTGAAAAAAAACAAGTTCATAATAGGAATCTTGTAAACTGATATCATTTGTGATATTCAGTTAGATTTAAAGAGAGAAATCTAGTTGAGATTAGAGTTGGGTGAGAAATCCAGAAAACAGAGTATTGTTTGTTCTGGTGGAAATCCTTTAACTCTTTTTAGGCTAGTCAGAACTAAGTGAGAAATTAGCTTAAGTTCTGTTGATGTAAAGGAGCTTCTGAACTTGCCATAAAAGTTCTGAATAGTGGATTTATAAAACCTCTATAGGCTGCGACCTCAGGGGACAAGACGTAGTCACAAGACTTCTGTGGCGAACTTGGATAAATCGGATTGTTCAATCAGGATCTCCTGAACTTCTTTCTCCCTCTTATACTTGTTATTTTTGCTTCTGTGTACTTGTTTATATTTAGTGCTGAAACAGATTTTCTCTAAAGTATCATTATCTTTGTTCAGAAGGCTGTCCAGAAGTTTTCAAATCAGAACTTCTGTTGCTGAAAACAGTCTAACTATGTTTAGGCAGAATTTCCCTCATAAGCAACTTCTGTAAGCTAGCTTCTGACTCTGAGGAAATTTGACTCTGAAAATTAAGTTTCCCGAAAAACTTAGAATTTTTCAGTTTTCAACTTTGACACCTATTCACCCCCCTCTAGGTGATTCTGTTCTTGATAGGGCCAACAAACCTGCAAAGTAAAAGATCAGAAGAAGCTCATAAAATGCGAAAGATGCAAAAACAAAGAGAATAATACCTCAACGACCATCGTAAGACCGACGGCCACCGCTCTCTGACGACTCAGTCCATCAAGGAGCCGGTAAGCAGAAGCAAGGAAAAAATTGCCCCAACAGTAATCCCCTAAACGGTCCAAGTCCCGCAAGCCCGCAAGGAGAGCCAAGTCACAGCAGTCGTTCGTCTCCTTGAAGAGGGTGGAGCAAAGGGCGAACCATAAAAAACTTCGAGCGTGCTGATCCCGCTCTACAGCTGTAGCAGGGTCACCAACCCCCTCATATGACTCAAAGACCTGACTCGACCGCACTTGGCGAAACTCAGAAAGAACCAGAGGCTGCCCGACCAAGGCCTCGATGTCCGCTGGATCGGAGGGGAAATTGGAGAAAGGAGGCATGCTCCCTGTCGACTGTAGACCTGTGATCACCGTGATGTCCAATGGCGTCAGCGTCATCTGCCCGAACGGGAACTGGAAGGTGCGGGTGCAGTCAGACCACCGCTAGGCCAGTACACCAATCCCGACTAGTGAACCAGTGGCCTTGAACGTGAAAAATGAATCGAAGAAGGCGTAGAAATGGGTCCTCTGCACGCGAAGCTTGACGGCATCCGCGAGACGCTCGTACCAAGCAGCCGCGTTCTGTACGCTCCCATGACTCTGAAGCGTGGCCGAATGCATAAAGAAACAAGAAATAGTCAGAATTCAGAAGAAAAAGGGAGTGACCGTACGGTTAGTGGCATGTGACCGTACGGTCGGTGTCCTGTGACCGTACGGTCAAATGGCTTGTGACCGTATGTCAAGAACAGTGACCGTATGGTCATCGTTCAGACCATACGGTCACAGACCTGCTGGGCGCAAAAATCTCAAGAAAAACACGTAAAACCAGCGCAATTCGCAAAATCAACCACCTACTCTACCTAGCATGCATTCTAATCATATTACAAGGTTCAAAACATCACTAAAGCGGGCAAAATCGAGCGGAATGAAAAAGTACAAAATAACGAGGAACGACCAAAATTGAATTTTAGGGCAATCATTCGACGAAAAAGAGCGTAGTAGGGACGTAAAGGTATGCCGAGCAAGGTCATGAGTGAGCGGGACACCATCTCCGAAGTCCAAACCACGGTATGAGGTGCACTCAGGTCGGGCGTGAATCGAGGCGGAATAAAGTTCGCCAATGAGATTTTGTTCCCATGCTCCATATTATCGTCAAAGTGCACAAGAAGTGAGAATTTTCGCGAAGTCGGGAGAGGAAAATGGAGTCGGGAAGTGAAAAGGGGAAACCGGCGGCCAAGGACATAAGGAAACTGCTCCAGCTCGATATGTGACCGTACCGTCACACGCCAGAAACCCTTGACCGTACGGTCACCAGGTCCTTGACCGTACGTTCACAAAAGTCGTGACCGTACGGTCACACTATCTCTCCCTGAAAATTTTTGGGTTCCCGAGATCAACTTGACCCCGAAGCTATATGTCGCTCTGCCAAGGTTCATGAGACAAATCAAGGTTAACCCCGAAGGACTACAAAGGACACAGGGGCATATTTGACGACCATAGAAACAATACACCAGGGAAACATCAGACCATTAGCGCACTGGCGCACCGCAAAATTTGTTAAGAATGTCAGGAAAACTAAGAACTTCACCGGGGCAACGCCAAAATGAAGCTCGACTCGAATCAAGAAAGGGTACTGCCAGGGACCCATGATCAATTGAAGACTCAGAGAGAAAGGGAAGAGATATTGGGACACAGTTGATCAACCTCAGGACGAAACCACCAGCACTCAGATAAGACTGGTAGGACAAAGTTGTTGGTGTGCCCTAGTTCTAGGCGTAGTTATTTGTTATTGTATTGTACTTTTGTTGATTGTACTATACAATTGTTTTATGGAATAAAAGGCATTCATTCATTCAGTTAATATATCTTGAATTATATGTACTGTATCAAGTATCCATTGATTGAATATCATAAATAACCAGAAGCTAGTTCTACTCATGGGAATGAATAAAACGTACAGCTTTTACGAACATGATATGTACAAGTGTACAGGATATGTTTGTAGGTACGCATGACCAATACGGGACTTAGTCGATCCGCTTTAGAAGGCACATGGGTGGGAGTGTCATTGCCCTTTTATAAATGTAAATCTCTTTTATCTGTCGACCTGATTTCAATATAGTATTGAATGAGGAATCTGATTGGATTTGACATACGCCTAACAGGTCTGTAAAAGGATGCCAAATACGGGTATGATTGGTCCAGTCAGTTAACTCATTCATACTGATAGTTGAAGTGAAGGGATTACCAGTCACTCCATAAGTGAGATGATATCATTAGTCCACTCGATGAGTTGAACTGAGAAATGTGTGGCCACACTCACATAAGCTGGTTACTTATCTGTTCTTCAATTAACTCTAGATCGAGAAATATTTCAAGTTGTAGAGGATGACGTCCACCATGCCTCATGCTTGATATATCGATATGCATGGTAAAAGATATTAGAGAGTACTACAGGGTATCTATCTGTATGAGATGGACTAACACTGTAATCAATTGGTGACTGATATGGTCTAGGAAACTCTCTATCAGTCGTTAAGCTAATTGATTATGGCCCACAGGATCGTGCACACTAGACACTGAGACTTGTGCTCGGAGAACTAATACATGTAGTGTATTTATGATGAACTTATTATAAGTTGTTAACTGATAATGTTAATTGATTAATTGTTCTGATTGGAACAAGTTAATTGATTGTTTGGAGGGATTAATTATTCAATCGGGTTAATTAATTAAGCGATTGATTAATTAGATTTTCTTTAGGGGTTAGTGTGTGATTAATTATAACCTAATTGATGTTAATTGAATCTATTGTATTCTATTGTGGTACAATCAGATTAATTAAATTAATACAGGTACTAAAACTGTAATTAGTCGACACACTATAAATGAATCCTAATCGATTGAAACCCTAGACTTTCCGACATAGAAAATCAGAAAACCCTAATCCCCCTGAACCCATATTCAGTCGAACCCCTGCTGGTGGTGTCTGGAGTTTTTGTTCATCGTTCTTCGTGCCTGAATCGAGTACCTGATCACTGTAGGTGTCGTGCACGTGAACTTGGACGAATCACCGATCGTGCGGTTCGTCCATCTCTCTCAGAGGCATTCGATGTGAGTGACTAAAGTAGTTTTTATCACTTAATAATCTAAATAACATTGAGGCAACGATAAAGATCAAAGTCATCTGATCAATGATTTTTTAATATCGTTTTTCTCGCTTCCGCTGCGCGTCTCTGATCGCCGATCAGATTCCAACAGTGGTATCAGAGCCGTTGGTTGAATCGTTGATTAATGTTATTTTATTTATATCGGGTTTTTGATATTTTTCCCGATCTAGAATTTAATCGGATCATATGGCATGTGTTTAGTCGTTTAGGATTGATTCTCGATGTCGTGTGGTTGCTGGATTATTTCTTTTTGATTTATTTTTAATAAAAAAAAATAATTTTTAGGGTTTTAGGGACGGTGGTCCCTGGTGGCGCTGTGGAACCGCAACACAGCAGTTCCCGGCCACCAAAGGGACTGCTGTTTTTGGCGGCCGCCGCCGGCCAGGTGGAGCAGTCCCTTATGCGACTGCTGGAACCACGGCAGCAGCCCCAAAGCGAACTGCCCAGCAGTCCGCCTAGGGTTCGGGGCGACCCGAAGTCGCCCCGTCGAAACCCTAATTTTTGAAATTTAGGTCCGGGGCACGGGTCGGAGCGGGAAACAGGTCGGGTATGGTGTATTTGTGGGCAATTTTAATTTCTATTTCATTTGAATTAAAACTCGTTTTTATTAAAAATTAATTTGGCCCAAATACGGTTAATTAATTTATTACCTTAGGTTAAAATTAATTAATACAAAATGTTTATGTCGTGCCATGCATTTGTATATCTTAGATTTAATTATTTGACGATATTAAATGAATATGGTATGATGATAAAATTAATTTAATGGATCGAGACACCGGTGGCATTAAATGTGTTTTAGTTTTCGATTGAGTAATTCCCAAAGTTCAGTGGGAGCAATGATTGAATCATTGGGCCTTCACGGGCTAATTTACTGGTTGAGAAAACTGAAACGAATTTATCAAATTGGGTTGGCTTAATCTAATTGAAATGTGAATTAGGATTACCATAGTCATGCATTTATTTTATGTCGTCTAATGTTCTTTTACAGCAATTTGTTATAGAATCTTATGGGCTTTTAATTGAAGTATGAAATGTAATTTTAGATTTTAATTTTTCATTACATTTACTTAGAAATTTGTAAAGGTTTTATTTTGATGTAATCTGATGAAATCGAAGAAAAGTTCCTGATGAGCCCAAGCCCATAGAGGAAGCTTGAACTCTGAAGATTATCATATTGTCAATTGATAGTCCAATAGGATGTATTAATAAAGCCCATAGGATGTCTATTTTATTTTTGTTCTATTATATCTTTTATAATATGTAAAATGGACAGTTAAAACGAATCTAATAAGTTGCATTGCTATTGATCACCAGATCAATTCTATTTCACATGCTAAGCCGATCACCCAATGTAATCTGTTAAAACAAAATATCGGGTATTTTATAAGTGCTTTACCTAAACCTCACCTCTTCCTCCCAGGTGGTGCTACAGTATATATCATGCCCTAGCAGAATATATTGTAGTAACTGGTGGGCCGTTAAGGGTTAAGATACTTTTCTTTTGAGAGTGTGGTTAAGAGAGATTGTAGGTTTTACTCGAAAAAGGAACATCATTAAGCTTGTTGCGGGTTCCTAAGCATTGATAGGTAAAGTGTCAATAGACCTATCAAACCAAAAGTTCTCTAAGTGGGAGAATTGAGTAGGTTGCTCTACCAAATACGCTAATATGATATACAAGCCCTAGCTTGATCAATTATTAATGGGATTGTGGATCTTGGTATAACAAAGTCAATATAATCACCAAAAGAAATTAATTTAACAGAATTTAATTTGCTTATTGACATTAAAGTCCTTATTCTAATTCTCTCTCTCTTTCTGCAGAATCTACTTAAAACTTACACTCGATTAAGAAAAGAGATGGCAACTAACAATCCTCTCAAACCACTATTGGAAAAGGAGAAGCTGACAGGGGCAAATTTCCTAGATTGGGCTAGGGCGGTGCAAATCGTCCTAAGGCACGAGGCTAGGGAGTATGTACTGACAACTCCTATTCCTGATGCTCCCGCTGCACGTGCTACTGCAGCAGTCGTCCAAGCTTATGAGAAGCATGTAAAGGACGACAGAGAGGTGGCTTGCATGATGCTTGGAACAATGACTGTTGAATTACAAAAGCAGTTCATGGATCATGGGGCCCGTCAAATGATGACCAATCTGGGAACTATGTTCGAGGATCAGGCTTGTCAGGAGAGGTACTTGACCACCAAGGCATTAAGCAACACTGTAATGCAACCTGGGACTTCTGTTAGCGAACATGTGCTAAAGATGAAGGGCTTTATAGACAAGTTGGCAAGTCTCAACTCAGCTGTGTTGGAGACGACTGTAGTGGATATGATCCTCAGTTCACTCCCTCCTTCCTTTGACTCATTCATCCTGAACTACAATATGCAGGGTCAGGATAGAAATATCATGGAGTGGCATTTCCTGCTGAAACAGGCTGAGCAGACTATGACTAAGGGCAGGAAGGTGGAGGTGAATGTAGTCAGAAGTGGTAAGGCTAATGGGCCAAAGAACAAGAAGACGTTCAAGAACAAGGGTAGGAAGCCCGCTGCCAAAGGCAAGAAGAAAGCCTTCAAGCCTCACCCATTAGACCTATGCCACGAGTGTGGTGAGAAGGGGCACTGGAAGAGTGCATGTCCTAAGCTAAGGGGAAATGTGAAGAACAAGTAGGTTGCTTCATCTTCAGGTATTTATATTGTTGAGATTAATCTCACTATTTCCTCATCTTGGGTTTTAGACACAGGATGTGGTTCTCACATTTGTTCTAATGTGCAGGGGCTGAGAAATAGGAGGAGCTTCAGTTGGAGTGATGTGGATCTCCGCGTCGAGAATGGTGCCAGAGTGCAGGCATTAGATGTAGGAGATTATTACTTATGTTTGCCCACTGGGCTGGAACTCATTTTGACAAATTGTTACTATGTACCTGCGATGCGTAGGAATATTATTTCAGTTTCTTGTTTGAATGATTTGGGATTTTCCTTTAATATTATGCATGGAATTTTTAGTATCTTATGTGGTAATATTTTATATGGAACAAGCGTTCTTCAGAACGGGTTGTATGTCTTAGATTTATCGAATCAATCTCATGTATACAATGTAAATAAAAGGATTAAAATAAGTGATTATAATAATCCTACATATGTCTGGCATTCCCGTCTTGGGCACATAAACGAGAGACGTATCGCTGAGCTCCACTCAAGTGGAATTTTAGGATCTTTTGATCTGCAGGCTCTAGATACTTGTGAATCTTGTTTACGTGGCAAGATGACAAAAGCACCTTTCAAGAAGACTCGTGAAAGATCGACTGAGCTATTGGGGCTTCTACATTCAGATGTATGTGGACCAATGAGCACACAAGCTAGACAAGGTTTTTCAGTATTTCATTACTTTCACAGATGACTATAGCCGTTTCGGCTATGTGTATTTGATGAGACACAAATCTGAGACACTTCAAAAGTTCAAGGATTTTAAGAATGAAGTTGAAAACCAGCTTGGTAAAAAGATTAAAGCACTTCGGTCTGATAGAGGGGGTGAGTATCTAAGCCAAGAGTTTGACGAATTCTTGAGTAAGTGTGGGATAGTATCCCAACTTACTCCTCCTGGTACACCTCAATGGAATGGGGTTTCCGAGAGGAGAAACAGGACCTTGTTAGACATGGTCCGCTCAATGATGAGTCAGGCTAATCTCCTTGTATCCTTTTGGGGATATGCTTTAGAGACTACTGCTTATATTCTAAACAATACACCCAGCAAGGCAGTTAAGGGAACACCATACGAGCTATGGAAGGGCAGGAAACCCTATGTGTCCTTTATGAAGATCTGGGGCTGTGATGCTCATGTCAAGAAATTGATTAGTAGCAAACTAGAGTCCAGAACTGTCAAATGCCAGTTTGTAGGTTACCCTAAGGAAACTAAGGGTTACTACTTCTACAATCCATTAAAGAACAAAGTTTTTGTTGCTCGAACTGGAGTCTTTTTGGAAAAGGATTTCATTTCCAAGAAAGATAGTGGGAGCAGTATTGAACTTGGATAAGTTCAAGAACCACAAAATCCTGCAGCAACTGCTGAGGAAGCTGAGACAATTGTTCCTGATGTTCAGGTTGATGAACATGTAGAACATATTGTACGGGAACGTAGAAGGTCTGGTAGGTCACGTCAACGGCCTGAGAGGTATGGATACCTGGTCACCCAAGACGAGGATATCATGGTTGTGGAACAAGATGATCCTAAATCCTACAAGGAGGTTATTGAAGGACCCCAATCATATAAATGGCGTGGAGCCATGGAATCTGAAATGCAATCTATGTATGACAATGAGGTCTGGCGGTTGGTTGATCCCTTCCCTGGAGTCAAAGTTGTGGAGAGCATGTGGCTTTTCAAGCTGAAAGTTGACAACACCTTCAAGGGGCGTCTGGTAGCGAAAGGATTCAGGCAAATTCATGGAATTGATTATGATGAAACCTTCTCACCAGTAGCTATGCTCAAATCCATAAGGATATTACTTGCTATAGCGGCATGGTACGACTATGAGATATGGCAAATGGATGTCAATACCGCTTTCTTGAATGGAGAGCTAGAGGAGGATGTCTATATGGCTCAACCTGAAGGTTTTATGAATCCAAAATATCCTAACCGAATATGCAAGCTTCAAAAGTCCATTTATGGACTTAAGCAAGCATCTAGGTATTGGAACAAGAAGTTCAATGAATCCATTAAGGAATTTGGATTTATTCAAAACCTCGATGAGCCCTGTGTGTATCGTAAGAATAGTGGGAGCTCATACACTTTCCTAGTGCTCTATGTCGATGACATTCTATTGATAGGAGGAAACATTTTAGAGCTGCAAGCCACAAAGCAGTGGCTGAACAAATGTTTTGCAGTGAAGGACCTTGGGGAGGCTGAGACTATCTTGGGGATCATAATCCACAGAGATAGGGCAAAACGCCTGCTGGGGCTTTCTCAGGCAAAGTACATAGACAAAATCCTTAAGAGGTTCAACATGTCCAACTCCAAGAAGGGATTCATCCCTATGGCACATGGTTTGAAACTGTCTAAGACGAAGCACAGTCCTAAGACTTAGAAGGAGAGACGCAAGGTCTCTAAGTACCCTTATGTTTCTGCTATAGGGTCGATTATGTACGCTATGCTATGTACTAGGCCTGATGTTGCTTTTGCCCTCAGTATGACTAGTCGTTTTCAGTCTTGCTTCAGCGAGAAACACTGGAAGGCAGTCAAGGCAATTCTAAAGTACTTGAGACGTACTTGAGATCTTTTCTTGGTTTATGGTGGCGATGATGAGTTGGCTGTGTCCTGTTACACTAACTCAGGATTCCAGACTGATCAGGACGAACAAAATTCCCAATCCGGTTTTGTGTTCCTCTTGAATGGCAGTGCTATTAGTTGGAAGTCCACTAAACAGCCAACTGTTGCAGATTCTACAGCAGAAGCTGAGTACATTGCTGCTTGTGAGGCTTCTAATGAAGCGGTCTGGATGAGGAAGTTCATTTATGATCTTCGAGTAGTACCCTATATCCAGGATTCATTAGTGCTCTTCTGTGACAACAATGGGGCCATGATACAAGCCAAGGAGCCCCAGTCTACAAAGAAGAATCAACATGTACTCAGGAACTTTCACCTTATTCGCGAGATTATCCAAACAGGTGATGTTAGACTACAGAGAGTTGATACAGATAACAATGTTGCTGATCCAATGACGAAGGCTCTTGCTGAACGCAAGAACAATGCTCATGCTAGGTCTATAGGGATTAGGGCTATGCCTGCTTGGACCTAGGTCAAGTGGGAGATTGTTGGTGTGCCCTAGTTCTAGGCATATTTATTTGTTATTGTATTGTACTTTTGTTGATTGTACTATACAATTGTTTTATGGAATAAAAGGCATTCAGATAAATTAAAAGGCATTCAGATAAATTAATAAAAGCGATTGATTAATTAGATTTTCTTTAGGGGTTAGTATGTGATTAATTATAACCTAATTGATGTTAATTGAATCTATTGTATTCTATTATGGTACAATCAGATAAATTAAATTAATACATGTACTAAAACTGTAATTAGTCGACACACTATAAATTAATCCTAATCGATTGAAACCCTTGACTTTCCGACACAAAAAATCAGAAAACCCTAATCCCCCTGAACCCCTATTCGGCCGAACCCCTGCTGGTGGTGTCTGGAGTTTTTGTTCATCGTTCTTCGTGCCTGAATCGAGTACATGATCACTGTAGGTGTCGTGCACGTGAACTTGGAGGAATCGCCGATCCTGCGATTCGTCCATCTCTCTCAGAGGGATTCCATGTGAGTGATTAAAGTAGTTTTTATCACTTAATAATCTAAATAACATTGAGGCAACGATAAAGATCAAAGTAATCTGATCAATGATGTTTTAATATCATTTTTCTCGCTTCCGTTGCGCGTCTCTGATCGTTGATCAGATTCCAACAAAAGTGTCAAACACCATCCAAAGAAAGAGGGCAGAGGACTGAACTGAAGAGGTCACTAAATCCTCGGGTCATGCTCGAGGTACTATAAGAGGTTACTAAGTGCTACGGAGGTTACTAAGTGCTACGAGAGGTTACTAAATCCTCGGGTCATGCTCGAGGTACTATAAGAGGATACTAAGTGCTACGAAAGGTTACTAAGTCCTCGAGTCATGCTCGAGGTACTATAAGAGGTTACTAAGTGCTACGATGGGTTATTAAATCCTCGGGTCATCCTCGAGGTGCTATAAGAAGTTACGAAGAAAATCCTCGGATCAAACTCGAGGTACTATAGAAGTAGTTGATCGGCCTCAGAGCAAGATTATAGAAACACGACGCCGAAGGCCCAAACTGCACGAGTTACCAGATCCTCGGATTAAGTTCGAGGAAAATAGTTGATCGGCCTCAGAAGAGGATTATAGAAACACGACGCCGGAGGCCCAGACTCCTCTTTTTCCTTCTGACTTATCTTTGAAGTCATGATTTTTCATTGACATTTCATAAGTTATCAATGAACATATGAGTTCATCATATGCATAAAAGAACAAGTCCTGAACTTCTTCAATAGCAGTCTTCTTGGCTTGCCACGACCTTGGTAAGCTTCTGAGTATCTTCTTCACTCTTTCTGGTTCTTCAATATCCTTTCCCAAACCCTTCAGATCATTTACTATCTTGGTGAATCTTGAGTTCAGGTCTGAAATAGATTCCTTCTCAAGCATTTCAAATAACTCATAATTTCAAATAACCATAACTCATAGTTCAGGTTACTTCCATCTTGTTCCATATGTCTTTTGCTGTTTCACAAGAAGAAACTTTGTTATATTCAGTAGTAGAAAGTGCACAGTGCAACATGTTTATTGCTGAAGCATTAGTTTGGAGTTTCTTAAGGATCTCATCAGTGTATTCCCTAGGAGGTATTACAACATAGGTATTACAACATTCCAGGCACTCATATTCTGGGCTTGAATGAAATACATCATTCTTTTCTTCCAATAAGAGTAGTTATCACCATTAAACAGTGAAGGTCTAGTTGTGGAAGCACCCTCTAGAATCATATAGTAAAAGGAAGTCTCATGTAGATTTCTACCAGCCATCTCTATTGATTATGATGGATCTTACATCTAGATTGTTAGATCTTAGTAAATAAAATGAAGTGACCTTCGCTATGATACCACTTGTTGGCCCTAACAAGATCAGAATCACCTAGAGGGGGGTGAATAGGTGCCTAAGTTGAAAACTGATAATTTTAAGTTTTTAGAGAAACTTAATTTTTCAGAGTCAAATTTCTTTAGAGTCAGAGGCAAGCTTATTGAAGTAGCCTCTGAGAAAAATTATGCCTTCTCACAGTTTAACTACTTTCAACAACAAAAGCTCTGAGTTATAGAACTTCTGGACAGTCTTCTGAACAATGACAAAGATATAAAGAGTAAATCTGTTTCAGCACTAAACACTAGCAAGTACACATAAGCAAAATAACAAGTATCAGGAAGGGAGAAAGAGATTCAGGAGGTCCTGATGAACAGTTTGATTTATCCAGGTTCACCATAGAAGTCTTGTGACTACGTCCTGTCCTCTGTGATCGCAGTCACCAGAGATTTTAAATCCACTATTTAGAAATTTTATGGCAAGTTCAGAAGTTCCTCTCACTTAGTTCTGACTACCCTAGAATGAGTTAAAGGATTTCTACCAGAACAACAACAACCCTGTTTTCTGGAATTCTCACCCAACTCAAACCTTAACTAGATTTCTCTTAAAATCTAACTGAATATCACAAACGATATCAGTTTACAAGATTCATATTATGAACTTATGTTTTCTTCACTCTCTCATTATTACAAAGTCTAAACTAAGAAAGGTCGAGAATGGAAAATGAGTTGCTCTATTTTGCTTGTTAAAACAGTGCGTTAAGAGTTTAGCTCGATAATCGCGTGTAAAGATGCAATGGAGCTTGGCTACAATTTATACTGCTTTGTAGATGACCGTTGTTTGAATTTGAATCTTCAATTGATGACATCAGTTTGTTGTAGCCGTTAATCTTTCATTTCTTCAAACAGTCTTCAAACACTTTGATTCCGTTAACCTTGTTCTTTACCTCAATCCCATAACTGATTTGAAATCAAGGATAAGGTTGACTGGAAATTTGCTTCACTTGGATCAACAAAGGGTAGACAAGAAAATGATGGTTTTGTTTGGAAGTGGACATGCGCGCTCCTTCAAAACAGCTTTTAGAACTTTTGGTGCCTTGCATTAAATGCAAGTGTCAGAGCATTAAATGCTAAGCAAGATTCGTGACACGCGCTTCTGAGTCCTTATTCCTTTTGTCTAAGCTTCTGATCAAATGGGAATTTCGTCTGGTTCCTTCTAAACTTTTGAGGAGAGCTTTAACAGTCTTCAGAGCGGAGTATCCAGCTTCTCATCTTCAAACTTATGTCTTCAGCTATTCTTCTCTTCTGAGTCTTCTAGGCAATCCAGAGTTTCTTCATTCAGCACCTGCTGAGAAACTTATACAATACTTAACAAAAATTGTTAGTCAACATTGAAAAGTATATAAGTAAAAATAGAATTTCATCTTCTGAAACGTTTGGACATAATCAAAACACTTAGGGTTCATCACTCTTATCATTATTACTGTTTATGTTTTATCTGTTTTTGCCCTGAACTTATCCCAGTAAATCTAACAACTTGATCTTAAGCCCTTTTTAAGTTAAAACATATTGTTGGAGTTCACCATTTATACTAAAATGGGGGAGTTAAAATATTTAGAGGCACTTATAAACATAACAGTCAGGAAGTTACTCGCTAAACTCTGTGTTTATTTAAGTAACTCTACCTTCTGAACCACGGTTTGTCCATAACCAAAATGAGGGAGAATGATGAACCCTAAGTGTTTTGATTATGTCCAAACGTTTCAGAAGATGAAGTTTATTTTTCACTTATATACTTATCAATGTTGACTAACAATTTTCGTTAAGTTGTGTCTAAGTTTCCTCAGCAGATGCTGAATGAAGAAACTCTGGATTTCCTAGAAGACTCAGAAGAGAAGAATAGCTGAAGACAGAAGGTAAAGCTCAGAAGCTGGATGCTCCGCTCTGAAGATTTTCTGAAGATCGTTAAAGCTCACCTCAGAAGTTTAGAAGCAACCAGAAGTCTTTCCATTTGATCGGAAGCTTAGAAAAAAGGATTAAAGAGCTCATAATCGATAGTCACGGGTTTTGCTAAGCATTTAATGCTCTGACATTTGCATTTAATGTAAGGCGCCAAAAGTTCAAAAAGCTGTTTTGATGGAGCGCGCATGTCCACTTCAAACAAAACCAGCATTTCCTTGTCTACCCTTTGTTGATCCAAATGAAGCAAATTTCCAGTCAAATTTTTCTTTGATTTCAAATCACTTACCGGATTAAGTAAAAGAACAAGGTTAACGGAATCAAAGTTTTTTGAAGACCTTTGGAAGAAATGACAGATTAACGGCTACAACAAACTGATGTCATCAATTGAAGATTCAAACTTCACCAACGGTCATCTCCAAGCACTATAAATAGTAGCCAAGCTCAACTATGTTCTACACACGCGATTATCGAGCTAAAATCTCAACGCACTGTTTTAACAAGCAAAATAGAGCAACCATTTTCCATTCTCAATCTTTCTTAGTTTTAGACTTTGTAATAGTGAGAGAGTAAAGAAAAACAAGTTCATAATAGGAATCTTGTGAACGGATATCGTTTGTGATATTCAGTTAGATTTTGAGAGAAATCTAGTTAAGGTTAGAGTTGGGTGAAAATTCCAGAAAACAGGATTGTTGTTGTTCTTGTGGAAATCCTTTAACTCTTTCTATGCTAGTCAGAACTAAGTGAGAAATTAGCTTAAGTTCTGTTGATGTAACGGAGCTTCTGAACTTCCCATAAAATTTCTGAATAGTGGATTTGAATTCTCTGCTGACTGCGATCACAGAGGATAGGACGTAGTCACAGGACTTCTGTGGTGAACCTGGATAAATTGAACTGTTCATCAGGACCTCCTAAATCTCTTTCTCCCTTCCTTATACTTGTTAGTTGCTTCTGTGTACTAGCTGAATATTTAGTGTTGAAACAGATTTACTCTTTATATCATTGTCTTTGTTCAGAAGACTGTCCAGAAGCTCTCTAACTCTGAACTTCTGTTGCTGAAAGCAGTAAACTGCTAGAAGGCAGAATTTCCCTCAGAGGTTACTTCACTAAGCTTGCCTCTGACTCTGAGGAAATTTGACTCTGAAAAATTAAGTTTGTTTAAAATCTTAAAATTATCAATTTTCAACTTAGACACCTATTCACCCCCCCCCCCCTCTAGGTGATTCTGATCTTGTTAGGTCCAACAAAATGTTGATGTTGCTATGCTAGAGAAGCTTGAGTGAACACCAAGGGGTTGATTTCCAACCAAAAGGTTCTACTGTTCGAATTATCTAGGTGTTTATACTATTGTATTCCCATCTTATAGCTTGTTGACATTTCCATTCTTTCTGATATACAGTTTGAGTTGGCGAATGATTTTCTGGTGATTAGATTTGCCGAAACGAACCTTGCTGCAACTTAATCACTTTTGATGATCAAATCTAATTCTTTTCTCTCATGCGACCCACTAACTACTTAGAAGTTTGTAGGATTTGCACTTAACTTACAGGCATCCATTATGGTCTAATTTTTCATTTGGAAACATATATACTTTATTATTGTGGAACTGCTTTTTGTTGTAATATTTTTGTGAATTTAAACACCGGATTTCTCAAGTTTTTTCTGAGTCCTTCCAGCTGGAGCAGGATTGTTGGTCTGAGTCTGAATCTTGCAGAACGCCTTGCCCTATGCTCTGGTCTCTTATGGCTTTTAGCATATAATCGAAGTAATGTATTGGTTGAAGTTGATTGTCAAGTGGTTTATCTGGCCTTGTGTGAGATGCATTTAGGAGTTTCACCCTTCCATCTTATTATTTATGATCGTCAAAAGCCGTTGTCACAGATTTTAATTGTTACTATTGTTTTTGCTGTAAGTAACTATGAATGTGAGTGTGCATAACTCGCCTAATTTGGTGGCAAACTGTTTGAAGCAACTGTTGTCTTCGTTTTATTAATAATCAAGATATCACATTGAAGTTTTTGTTCATTTATCATTGTTCGCATAAAACATGAATTTATGTCGAATTACATTCTTGTTGCAAATCTTGCAGGATAAATATCTTCAGAAGGTTCACTTTTCTCGGCATGGGATTCCACTTCCTGAGTTTTTGCATGTTGGTGATACTAGCTATGAGAATATCTCCAAATGCAATGCAATGAGATTTTACAAATATTAATTGATGCAGTTCATATAGTAAAGTTGAGTTTGTAAATAGACCAATTACCCTACATATTATAAATGATATTGAGTGAGTTCACTTGATAGAGAATAATGGTCATTCCTTTTGAATTTTTGGATTTTTAGTTACCAATAATATTCTAATATTAGTGTATACTAATTATCGAGCTCCATTCAATCCAAACTTTTTTCTATCTTTCTGGCTGCATACTCTAGTTGCTGCTTTGACAAAAATTCTACTTCCCAGTTTCCCAATCTGATTTTATTTGGCTTCTGCAATTGCAAGTTTAGGTATTGATGTTAGACATCTTATTATTGTTGCTATGAGGACAAATGCATGTATCTAGTTATATGCATATTATTTAAAAACAAAATGCTTAGTATCAAATATGATACTCTCATTAATAGTCTTCTACGACACAAAGTAAAAAGATGAAAGGACAATTGCTTGGATATTAAAAACTAATATGCTTTTATTCTTTTACCTAAAGACAAATAGCACTACTTGCTTGAATATAAAAGTCTCCAACAAAGTCTAGAAAAATATGAAAAACTCAACGAATTGGCTAGAAAATAAAAAATATAATTTATTCGATCCTAAGTTCCTAACATACTTGCACAAAATTGGCTAGAAAATCAAAAATAAAACTTATTCGATCCTAAGTTCCTAACATCCTAACATCTTTCTTTAGCATCTAGCTTGAAAAACCATGTCTATTTTTGCATATCCTTCATGTTTCTTGGCTATCTTGAGAGTATCAATATCATGTTGAGACTCATTTTCATCTTGAGACTGCAAAAAATTAGAACCGTATAATAATTTGTTTTGTGAAGAAAATTATTATAAACTATATATGTACTAGTTAATATAAAATATACTGACCCCAGAAAATCCCATCATGAAGTTTGCAATTTTTAAGCCAAACTCCTTCATCTCTTGACGAAGATCATTCATCTTATTTTCATGCTCAATTTTCATTTGTGTCATCTTCTCTTCATATTGCTCTTTCATCTTTGTAACAACTGCCGCATAATTATCATGCATCTTTTGAATTTCTCCTTGAAGATTTTGCACCTCTTGCTCATTGTTTTGTCTTGATCGAAGCCTTGGTCCAAAGAGTTGTGTAGGGGTAACTCATAGTCCATATCCCTTAACCCTACCATATTTTTCTTTCCCCAATATTTTATTAAACACTTCTTTCTCGATAACATTCACATCAACATTTGGGGAAGTTTCAACGCGGTTCGCTATGATATTTCTAGCCTTTTCCTATTTAATATCAAATAAAAATTAGATGATTAACAATTATCACATTTATATATTGTGTTAAGAAAACCAATTAAACCACAACAATAGAATGAACACATATAATGTTATCTTCTCAAATTGAATATCAATCTAATATATATTTAAATTCAATTATAATTTACCATAAGCTCTCTTGCATGTTCATTAATCAGATTTCCATCTTGTCTTGTATGAGTGATGCCAAAAAACTCAACCGGTGATATAGCTTTCCCTTGTGTCACCTCCTATCATAATAAATTATTGAGAAAATTACTTTAAGTGAGCTCGATCGTAAAATATATAAATTTCATGATAATAACTTACCAACTCATTTTTTTTTCTTACAAAACTCTTACAACCAGTTGTATGTGGTGTTTTGTTACGAGATCTAGATGCTTTTCCCATTTCTGATAATTTTTGAAAAATATAAACATAATTTATTAATAGATGAAAAAATTGGCAGTTTAATGATCATTCATAATAAAGCTCTCTTTTCCTTGCTAGAAAAAGTTAATGACACAAAACCTTTGCTTTTTCGGAAAACCAATATTGCACAAGCATTTTCCATTGATCCAGGAAAACTCCAGTAGGTATAGAATTTTCAATTTCTCCTTGAGTCTTTCCGGGCACAAAATACATGCATTTTAAATTCTGTTTGAAGTCCTACCATTTTCGAGCAATCGATACAAGCACCCATTTTTCTACTTGATTGTTATGAGGAGGTAGATCAAAATATTTCTGTAGTATTGAAATAATAAGTTAATAAAATTAGAATACGAAACAAATATATAATTAAATTAAGAACTAGGATAATGAAAAAAAAATATATATTTTTTTGCTAATCCTAAATTAATGAAAGCACCTTAGTTAATTGAATCAATTCTTCTTTATTACTAATGGGCATTTTCCTCTAATCATTATATTCAATTGAACAAAATTCTTTCTTTCTTGCAATTGTACCCAACCATCCCCCTAAAATTGCACCACTCCTCTTAATTGGTTGTCCCAACTCATTGCATTCAACAATGATCCTTTGACCTTCAGGTAAGGCCCATACATCCTTGGTACGAGTCACTCCTCTTTTCTTGCGAACTGTGCCTTCATCATCTATACATAAAATTAAGGAAAGATCCATTTTGCTCAATGATAGAATAAAATCCTAATGCAAGTCTACAATTTTAATTTTGAAAAATAGCTGTAAAATAATACCCCCAACTTGAATATCTTCATAATCCTCCACAATCGCCCCATTTTCTTCAAGAGGATTATCAGATTGATCTTCACTATGTGCTTGAGTTTCAGGGACAACTGTATGATCCTCAGCTAGTTGACTCGGTTGTTGAGTCTCATCACTATCTAAAGGTTGTAAATTCGTTTCCAACTCATGGGAATCAATTTCACGTTGATTAGTGATTCTAACACTTCGAAGTCGTTTTTCCGCCATATTTTAATGGCCTATAATACAATACAAGAAAAATAAGTACTTAGTAAACAAATACATTCTATTATTAATAATAAAAATCTATATGAATTTCAGCATTATTTAACAAAAAAAATCCTTAATGGAAGTGTTATATGGCAGAAAAATGGATTCATTTCATATCACTAAATCAACTAATCCACTACCACCAAATTGATGGGAAATCGTTTATCAAGTAAAAAATTTTAAAATAATTATGCAAAATAAAAAACAAACAAAGAAACGAAACCTCTGTAGAAATTTGGAATTGAGTTATGTATATGAAAAAAGAGTAGATGATTGATTGTGTATATATATATAACACTTAAATGGAGGGAAAATATAATAGTTAATTTTGAGATTTGGAGGGAAATAAAGAGAGGGAAAGACTTTACATTAAGCAAATAACTAAAGAGGAAGTTTAATCAAAGCCAAAAACTTTAAATTAGAATATAAAATTAAATAATAAGATATGTAATTGGTATAAATATTATGGAAAGAGTTTGGCGTCAAATGCATGCCATTGTTTATAGGGACTGCCGTGCCATGGTATAAATCCTTTCCATGATATTTATTTCAAAAAATAAAAGAATTGTTTCTTGAATTATCTAAATAGGAATATAGGGACAGTTTAAAATTAAAAGAAATGTCATCATATATCATCTAGAGTTAAAATTGTGGTGGAGTTCTCAAATGTAGAATTTTATATAAAAAAATTATAAACCCAAATAGTATACGGGGAGTGACTGGCTTTCTTTTTTTTCTTTTTAAGGAATACTAGAGACTGTCGTCTCTTGATAGGTGGAAGTTCTCTAAGTATGAAATGATGGAAGACTAAATAAAAAAACTAAAACATAAATGTATTTGTTAAAGGTTTTTATGAATTAAAATAAATGCCAACATATGTAGGTAAGTGTCGCAAACTAAAAGTGTCAAAAAGCAAAGCGTCACCATGTTAGGTTTTCACGATGCAAAGTTAAAGAGCGTCTCTAAATAAAATTACATATGTCGACATATATATTTAATGCATTCTAAATTTAAATAAATGTAGATCCATATAAAAAAGCGTCCTAATATGAAGTGTGACGTAAATTTATAGCGTTGTATTATTAGTAAAAGCAGACTCATTTTTATTTAGTGTCGCTAAATTTGAAAAGATACCCATGCAATAGAAAAGTGCTTCTGAATGTTATAATATAGCAACATTTTTTGCCGACGCAAATTTAGAATTGTCTTCAATTTTCCAAATCCATACGCTTTTATTTTAAAGTGTAGGCAAATTTAGAAAAACAACAACATAAATATAAAAATTGTTGGCCCTAACAAGAACAGAATCACCTAGAGGGGGGGTGAATAGGTGTTTAAACAGAAAACTGATATTTTTGAGTTTTTAAGGAAACTCAAATTTTCAAAGTCAAAAATCCTCAGAGTCAGAGGCAGGCTTATTGAAGTAGCCTCTGAGGGATATTCTGCTTTAAGACAGTTTCTGTTTTTTCAGCAACAGAAGTTCTGAGACGAGAACTTCTGGACAGTCTTCTGAACAAAGACTTGTGATTTTAAAGAGTAAATCTGTTTCAGCACTAAATATATAACAAGTACACAGAAGCAATTTAACAAGTATAAGGAAGGGAGAAAGAGATTCAGGAGGTCCTGATGAACACTTCAATTTATCCAAGTTCGCCACAGAAGTCCTGTGACTACGTCTTGTCCTCTGAGGTCGCAGCCTCCAGAGATTTTATAAATCCACTATTCAGAACTTTTATGGCAAGTTCAGAAGCTCCTTTACATCAACAGAACTTAAGCTAATTTCTCACTTAGTTCTGACTAGCCTAAAAAGAGTTAAAGGATTTCCACCATAACAACAAACACTCTGTTTTCTGGATTTCTCACCCAACTCTAATCTCAACTAGATTTCTCTCTTTAATCTAACTGAGTATCACAAACGATACCAGTTTACAAGATTCCTATTATGAACTTGTTTTTCTTCACTCTCTCACTAAAACAATAGCTAAGCTCAGTAGAGATTGAGAATGGAAATTGTGCTCTGTTTTCTTGATATTAACAGTGCGTTGAGATTTCAGCTCTCTTGAATCATTCGTAGTTGATGCAGTGGAGCTTGGCTTCTTTATATAGTGTCTTGGAGATGACCGTTGTGAGGATTTGAATCTTCACAGATGACATGGAGGAGATAAGCCGTTATTCTTGTCATCTTCTTCAAACGGTCACTAACACATTATCCTGTCAACTTGTACTTTTGCTTAATCTTTGAACGAGATGTAAGAAAAAGGATGGAGTTGACTTGGACTGATTTGATTTTGATCGGCGCTGTTAGGAGATAGGAGACAGGTTTTGTTTGTAGTGAAACAGTCGCGCCCTTCAAACAGTTTTTTTTTTTTGAACATTTGGCGCCTAACATTAAATGCAACTGACACAGAATTAAATGCTAAACCAAACCCGTGATAAAGAACTTCTGAAAGTTCTCAAATCTACATTAGCGCTTCTGATCTTCATCAATTTTATCTTCTAGTTGCTTGAACGAACTTCTGAGGTAATAAAAGCAGACTTCAAGAGCTTCAGAGCCGATGTACCAGCTTCTGACCAACGCCTTCTGTCTTCAGCTTCTGATATCTTCTGAGTAGAACAAGCGACCAGGGATATTTCATTCAGCATCTGCTGAGAAAAACTTATCCAATACTTAACAAAATTGTTAGTCAATATGCAAAGTATATAGGATAAATTTAATTTTTCATCTTCTGAAACGTTTGGACATAACCAAAACACTTAGGGTTCATCAAAAATGTCATTAAACCGTTAAACATTACGACACAACTTTAAAAATGTCATTATATTGAAAGAATCAGAGACGCTTTTTATTTATGTCGTTGAAAAAGTGTAACGATAGACCCCTTTTCTTATACTGTTGGGTTTATGGTGAATTTGAGAATTTGCACTACTTTTCTGGCTGAATTGTGGGGCTTGTACTTCGGTTTACTTCTAGCTTGGGAGCAGTGCTTTCGGAATGTGATTATGGAACTTGGCTTTAATCCTGTGATCCAGATTATGGAACGTAAAATTGGAGATCATCATCCGCTTGGATGGCTTATCAGACATTGCCAAGAGCTTCGAGATAGGTGTGGAATGTCAGGATTGTGCATGTTTATATGGAAGGTAATCGCGCAATAGATTGGATGGCGAATTTCGCAGGTTCTTTAGCTCTGGGTCATCACGAGTGTGGTGTGTCTCCTGCAGGCCTCCAAGTTATCCTTGAAGACGATCGAAGGGGTCGGTCGGAGAGAAGGAATGTAGTTGTTTAGTTTCTTTGGTTTGTTTTTGTTTTTTTTTTCTCTAGGCTTTTTAGCCTTCCTCCTTTTAAAAAAAAAAAAATCTTAACTATTAGGATAGTTTTTTTCATTTGCCTCCACTATTGACGAGTCATTACCTGAGAGAAGAAAAAAAAGTAGTGAACCGATGAATCATCATTTATTTTTTATATTTTTTTCAAAAATGGTTTTTCCGACTTTTTCGAACTTTGGTTTCAATTATTTTTATATTGTTGGACTCGTGTTGAGACGCTCGTTTTAAATTCATTATACTTAGGTAAAAAAAAATTTAAAAATCAAAATACAGTTTTATTTTCATCTTTTCGACAGTGTTGATTGTAAATGACTTTTATGTAGACATGTCCATGGGCTTATTGGGCTTTATTGAATAAACATCTTGCCCAAGCCTGTTCTATCCCACCAAAGAAAGCACATTCATAAAAAATTTTTACATAATTGTTTCTTTTATAACATATATATTAATTAATTTATTAAAGATAATTTTTAACAACAATAGAATAAAGAGAACCATCCAAATGAGATTATATATGGTAGATAGTTTAATAAATAGTTGTGTTGTGGTATATATATGTCATATTTATTAATAATATTGTCATATTTAATTTAAAAATTTATAATGGATAGCCGGCTCGCACCAATTCTACACAACTCAAATCCGCCCATAAATTTGCGAGCTTCATACGGACTCGATCCATGCTGGACCTATGAACATTTTGAGTGTCCAATCCGATAATTTTGATCGAGCCTAGACAGGCCAGAGAGGTACTCAAGCCCATAGCTAGGTCTACTCAAGCCTATTATTATTAGTATTAGGGGAGGGATCAAGTGTGGCAGCCCATTTCAGTGTGACAACTTTTTAGTGTGTGACAATGGGAAAAAACCTATAACACGCGTGTAGGAAATCGTCGATCATTGAATCAGAGATTGAATGTCGCAGCGATAGCGAGAAAAACTATGTGAATAGAATAATCTTGATTCGATGATTACCCGATTTATATGTTTGGATCTTGATCGTTTACCTCAGTTAAGAATGATAAAACATTGTGATCTTAATCTACGGATTAAGAAAACCTACTTGGATATCCATTCAAGTTTAGACGAGAGCCTCAGATGTTACTCCTCCTAGTTCACGTGCAGACACCAGCAAGAACCGAGACCAGCTACTAGTCTGCTTACTCCAAGAACGCGAAAAATGAGGAATGAAATCCCCGAAATCCTCCCTACAGGTGGTTCGGCTGAATCTCTATGTCTAGATGCTAGGGTTTCTGCTTGCGAATCATGTTTAATGAATGGACAATTCACTTAAATAGTGCAATTAATTAACTGAAAGTTAATTATTAATTTGACCCCTATATATATGGGATCAGGTGAGAACACCTCCATATGCGAGAATACTTTATATGTGAGAATACTCTAAAAACACGGTCGTTTTGTTCCTTTTCCAAATCAATCGTTATTTTCTCTGCACAATATATCACAATTTACTCTCCAATATCACATCCACAATTACAACTCCACAAATCCTAATTTGAGTTGGATTTATATTGAAATAGCGTTTTATATTCAATATCTCTATTTCGTTCTGTAATTTGAGCTTCACATTTGTAATTTCGATCTTTAATTTGAGCTTCAAATCTCGTTTTGATATTCATATCTCTATTTTGATCTCAAATATCTCAATTTCTACTTGAATATGAACTCCAAGAAGATTCTACAACTCCGTCATCAAATAAAGAACTAAGTAAGAATTTGTACTTCATCTTTTTCTATGCCTAGAATATATTGTACATGTTATTCAAAGATGTTCAAAATTGTATACAACAAGTTCAAAAATTTACACAATATTTTCAAATTATAACTACTGTATAATATGTTCAGAATTACAACTACAATATGGTCAAGATGTTCAAATTCTAAATCCATATCTCTACTTCTCTGCAGATTTAATTTTGAGCAATGAGGAACTTACAACTTCTGACAAAATACAACAATTGACTCCTGAAGTAATACACAAATTGACTCCTGGAGGAACAAAACAATGGCTACCCGTATGCTCTAATGAATTAAGACCTATAGTGGGAATGAAATTTATGTCTGTTGATGAAGGTATTTGATGAACCCCTAGTGTTTTGATTATGTCCAAACGTTTCAGAAGATGAAATTTAATCTTGTCTTACATACTTTTCAATGTTGACTAACAATTTTTGTTAAGTATTGTATAAGTTTTTCTCAGCATGTGCTGAATGAAGAAACTCTGGATTGCCTTGAAGACTCAGAAGAGAAGTAAAGCTGAAGACAAATTTTAAAGACTCAGAAGCTGGACTCTCCACTCTGAAGATTTCACGAAGACTGTTCAAGCTCTCCTCAGAGGTTTCAGAAGCAATCAGAAGAAAAATCCTTACCAATTCGATAAGAAGCTTAGACAAAAGGAATTAGCTCTCAGAAGCTAAGTCACGGGTTCTGTTAAGCATTTAATGCTCTGTCAACTGCATTTAATGCAAGGCGCCAAAAGTTCAAAAAGCTGTTTTGAAGGAGCGCGCATGCCTACTCAAAACAAAACCAGAATTTCCTTGTCTACCCTTTGTTGATCCAATTGAAGGAAGTTTTCAGTCAACCTTATCTTCAACTTCAAATCACTTACCGGATTAAGTTAAAGAACAAGGTTAACGGAATCAAAGTGTTTGAAGACCGTTTGAAGACATGACAGATTAACGGCTACAACAACTGATGTCATCAACTTGAAGATTCAAACTTCACCAACGGTCATCTTCAAAGCACTATAAATAGTAGCCAAGCTCCATTGCATCACATACGCGATAATCGAGAAAAATCTCAACGCACTGTTTGAACAAGAAAAACAGAGCACCATTTTCCATTCTCAATCTTTTTTAGCATAGCTTTAGTTAAAGTGAGAGAGTGAAGAAAAACAAGTTCGCAATAGGAATCTTGTAAACTGATATCATTTGTGATATTCAGTTAGATTTGGAGAGAAATCTAGTTGAGATTAGAGTTGGGTGAGAAATCCAGAAAAGAAGATTGTTGTTGTTCTGGTGGAAATCCTTTAACTCTCTTTAGACTAGTCAGAACTAAGTGAGAAATTAGCTTAAGTTCTGTTGATGTAAAGGGGCTTCTGAACTTGCCATAAAAGTTCTGCATAGTGGATTTAAAATCTCTGGCGGCTGCAACCACAGGGGTTCTGTGGCGAACTTGGATAAATCGAACTGTTCATCAGGACCTCCTGAATCTCTTTCTCCCTTCCTTATACTTGTTAATTTGCTTCTGTGTACTTGCTTGTATTAGGGCTGAAACAGATTTACTCATTTTATCATTGTCTTTGTTCAGAAGACTGTCCAGAAGTTCTCTAACTCAGAGCTTCTGTTGCAGAAAGGGCAGAAACTGTCCTAAGGCAGAATTTCCCTCAGAGGCTTCTTCTTTAAGCTTGCCTCTGAATTAGAAGGAAATTTGACTCTGAAAAATTATGTTTCTTCAAAAACTTAAGATTATCAGTTTTCCACTTAGACACTTATTCACCCCCCTCTAAGTGATTCTGTTCTTGTTAGGGCCAACAAGTGGTATCAGATTACTAAAGATCTAACAATCTAAGTGTAAGATTCTATCAAAATCAATAGAGATGGCTAGTTGACACCAGCCTGAGAATTCCTCCCACTTTATTGTCCCAGAGGGCTCTTCCACAACTAGACCTCCACTATTTAATGGTGATAACTACTCTTACTGGAAAAAGAGGATGATGTACTTCATCCAAGCCCAGAATATGAGTGCCTGGATTGTTATCAGTGATGGTGACTTCATCCCAACAAGGATGGAAGCTGGTTTAGGGAATGTTATAATTCCTCAGAGGGAATACACTGATGATATTCTTAAAAAACTCCAAACTAATGCTTCAGCAATAAATATGCTGCATTGTGCACTTACTGCTACTGAGTATAACAAAGTTTCTTCTTGTGAAACAGCACAGGATATCTGGAACAAGCTGGAAGTCACTTATGAAGGAACTGGAAAAGTGAAGCAGTCTAAAGTCAATCAACTTATGAGAGACTATGAGTTATTTGAAATGCTTGACAAAAAATCTATTTCAAACATGAATTCCAGATTCACCAAGATTGTCAATGACTTGAAGAGTTTGGGAAAGGGTATTGAAGAATCAGAGAAAGTGAAAAAGATTCTCAGAAGCTTCCCAAGGTCTTGGCAACCCAAGAAGACTGCCATTGAAGAAGTTCAGGACTTGGGCTATTATTAATATGATGAACTCATTGGTTCATTAATTACTCATGAGATGTCAATGAAGAACCATGACCTGAGAGAAAGGTCAGAAGGAAAAAGAGGAGTAGTCCTGAAAGCAGAATCTTCTGATGAATCCTCTGAAGATGAGGAACTGGCTATGCTGACCAGGAAGTTCAAGAAGGCATTTAGGAAAGGCAGAGGTGTAAACTACAAGAAGCCTTTCGGGAGCTTTGATAAGAAGACTCCTGATTCTGGTGAAAAATCCAAGAGAGATCCTAGCAAGCCTATTGTGTGCTATGGATGTCAGCAACTAGGGCATATTAAGCCTAATTGCCCAGAGCTGAAGAAAGATAAAAGAAAGTTCAAGAAAGCTATGCTGGCTGCATGGTCAGACTCTGAGACCAGCAGTGATCCTGAAGAAAAGGAAGAGCAAGCTAAGATTTGTTTCATGGCTCTTGAAGAGCCAACTTCTGAAGATGTCACAGTAGAAACTTCCGCACCTTCTGAAGTAACATATGACTCTGAGGTAAGCAATTCGCACGAACTAGATATCTTTGATTGTTTTGAAGAACTATATAACATGTTCAAGTATCTGAAAAGAAAGTTGGACAAAAGCGAGGCTGACAAATTTCTTAGGTTTACTCAAGTTTATGCTGATATGAAAATATTAGAAGAAAAACTTAGTAAATAATTCAGTTCTCCTTCTGATAGCCCAAAAGCCAAAGGTAAGGAAAAACTGCCTTTGAGAAGTGATAAACCTCAAAAGAAGAAATCTGTCACTCCCTCTCCTCTGAAAGAGATCTCTTCTCCTCCTGATGTGGGAACCTCTGAGAGTGCTATTGCCTCTGAAGAAGTTACACATTCCCAGAAGAAGAAGAAAGCTCCGAAGAAGCAAAGGGAAAGATCCAAAAACCCTCATTTTAGATTTCTTCTGAGGAGGATTTGCACCACTAGAACCAACATCCACATTCTGTCTCTTCATCCCAGAGCCAGGACCACCCTGCTGAGCAGACTTCTCCCCCGTTTGGCCAGAAGCAACATGAATACCCAGAGCTCCTTGTGAGAACAGCTTCTGCTGAACATTAAGAGCAGTCTGATATTGCTGATGAGAAGGCCGGACAGAGTTGATCAGATCCATTCGTTTCCGAAAATCAGCATCAATGGTCTTCATACAATCAAAAGTCTGTCCAGAAAGAGGTCGCTCTCTGTGAACATCCTCCAGAAGCAGCTTGATAAGTTGATTATTTGCATACACAGCAGCAGTGAGATGCTCATTCTGAATATAAGTATGTCCTCGAACAAACCTATAGCAATTATGAAGAACTTTCTCCTGTTCCTTTGCTTGAGTAGAAATAACCCTCAGAAAATCTGTAAGCTCTGCAATCTGGGCGTTCTGAGCAGTCACAGCAGACTCTATGCTCTTAAGACGATTGTTGAGACCAGGAGTGATGTCATACATAATTCTGGCAGCCCCAGAAGATGATGATCCTTGAGCAGAATATTTCACTTCTCTCAGAATATGATTAGCAGTACTCTACAGGTCATCAAGCTTACCAGGGAGAACCTTTTCATGAGCCTCATAATGCTCATTAGCTTCTTTAACATCTTGTTGCAAGATTTCCAGATTCTCATTGACATTTACTGGCAGAGGCAAGAGCTATATTTTCAAGAGTGGGAAGGGTTAATGCCAGTTGTCTCAGCTTATAAAGCTCATCACAAGCAGCCATATGAAGTGTTGAAAGATTACGAATATAGACAGAAGGATTCTGCATTTGGAGCATAGTCATGAGCTGCAGGTTATGAGCTTTCAGATAGTGTAATTCTTGCAGCACAATGCCCTGAGCATACATGTCAGCAGCAGAAGTCCTTTACCCTAATCCAGCAAATCTATTTAACAGTTCAGTAGAGCCACTCTGACTCATTCTTCTCAACTCTTGAACAGAAGGAACACCACCAGCTTCAGATACAACATAAGCTCTCCCAATGAAACCAAAACTACCAAACTGTTTTTCCAACTCATCCCGATGCATCACATTGTGTAGAAAATCGAAGTTTGAGGATAAACCAGTGAAAGAGGATGTAGTAGTGGAAGTAGTTAAGGGATCACACACAGGAGGTGTATGTCCAGATGTTGAAGGAGGAGGAATATGTGAAGCGGAAGAGGGAGCAGATTGTGTGGTAGAGGAAGGAATGGTAGGAGTAGTGGATGGTAGTGTAGATGGAAGTGAGAAAGATGGAGCGGTAAGACCTATTGAAGGAATTACGGAGGAAGTTTTTAGAGTGGAAGTGGTGGAGCTTGTTGTGGAGTGTGTGAAAATAGGACCAGAGGCCAAATTCACTTCTGAATAGGGTTGAAAGGGAATGGGAAGTGTAGGAGATGGATGAGAAGTATGAGTGGGAGATGGATGATGAGTATGAGTGGGAGACGAAATAACCTGATCAGAGGTAGAAAGAGGGTTCTCATAAGCATTGGGATCATGGGTGGCAAGGGGCTCAGCAAAGACATGAGCCATTCGGTTAAGAGTTTCATAAGCATCCCTATCACCAGGGCTTCTACCTTGACCCAGAAGAATGTTGTCCATAAAATCGTCGTTATCAACATTCTCAGCAAACCTCTGAGCAAACTGAATAGCTGTTTCAGGATCTTCAACATCCGGTTCATTATCCTCTGATACATCCTCAATTATAGGAGCATCAATATTCCCTTCAGCAGACATATCCATCATGTCTTCATCATCAACAATATCCTCTTCTTCATCATGAATTGTATCTTCTAATTCAGCACTTGGAGCAACATAGAAGTCCTTTTTATTCAGAGACCTTCTATTTGCAGAAACCTTCTTCCTATTACTTCTAGAAAGAGGAACCTCATTCTCAGCATCCTCTTCTTCTCCAGTAGCCTCAACATTTCCAGTAGCCTCAACATTTCCAGAGGCCTCCTCGCTCTCAACACTTCACGCTTTGCTGCTAGTTTATCTGATAACTCACCAGCTTCTCTCTCTTTCCTTGTTCTTACCCTGAGAGCAAAGACTCTTGCAACTTTCAACTTCTCAGCCTCAGCAACCTTTGCTAGTTCAGCAAGTCTGCTATCCTCAGCTTCTTTAGCTGCCTTCTCAGCAGCTTCACTTGGTTTCTCAGCAACAATTCTACCAGAAGGTTCAACATTGATAGTTGTTTGAACCAAGGCTGGAAGAGGTTCTGAGACAACCACCTTCTCTACAGTTAGAACCAACTTATTTGATCCTTTCTTACTCTTGCCCTTCTTGGCAACTTTCTAACCCTTCTGCTCAGAGTCCTTCACACTTTCCTTCTGAGCATTGACAAGAGTTGGTGAGAGAGGATTCTCAGTCTTCTTTGGTACCACACCAAAACCAAGTCTACTCAGAGTAAGCATCTTAATGGGAGTACTCCTGCTTGTAACTCCATCTCCTGGAATATTGATAGAAGCAGATTCAAACAACCTCGTCAGGAGAGAACCATAAGCAAGAGTGCTTACCACCTTGACATTCTTCATCTGCCTTATAATCATGGCAGGAAGGTTGATCTTCTTCTGATTCATCAGATGGTACATGAAAATCCTTTCCCTTTTCGAAACACCATTGACACCACCAGCCTTTGGTAAGAACACATTTGTAGTCAGGTAATGCGCCCACCTCTGATGCTGAGTGAGCCAAGTAGCATAAGTTTCCTTGGCACTCAAATCAGGTCTAGCCCAATTCTCCTCAGAATACCCTTCAGTAGAACCATCATCTCCAATGATGATTCATTCATCATCAATACTGATCGCCTGTGCAATGCAAGTCCTGCTGACCTCAAACTCAACTCCCCCAATAGAAGAGTGAACAACATCCTCCTCATTAGATTGAAAGTGGAGGTTCTGATAGAACTCGGTGACTAACTTGGGATAAATGAATTCATCCAAGGAGACGAAAGAGTTCCAGTTTTGAGCACGTAGCCATTTTGAGATGGGGTCAGTGGATTTGACTTCGTTTTCTAGGAACCTAGAAGTGAAAACCCTAGATTCAATAAGTTTATCTTTTGGGTCATCGGAGAAAAGATAGGTGACAGTGATTTGGGGTGCAACAGATTGTTCTTCAGCCATTTGAGAGATTTTTGAAAACTAGGTCAAGTTTTGAGAGAAAGAAAATTGCAGAAAAATTGCAGAGAGAAATTCTATGTGAATTCTAAATGCAAAAGAGATTTCGAGTGAAAAGTTGCTAAGGGTGAGAAACCCCTATTTATACCGAAACACGAAACGGTTCCAATTCAAAAGTGAGTAAACACCGTTAAAAGGGGAACCAGTTACCGTTAACACCAGAAAAAGCGCAGTAATAGCATTAAATGTAGGCATGCTTGAATAAAAATCATGATTAACCTTAATCACACTTAATTATCTTAAACGGCTAGCAGTTAAGATAAAAGGAATATAATTAAAATTAAATTATTGAAGTGGATTAGTCATACCAATGCCTTCTCGCAAGCTGCTGAATGGAGTACATGCCAGAGGCTTAGTAAACATATAAGTAAGGTTGTCTTCAGAGGAAACATGAGTTAGAATGATATCCTTCTTCAAAACATGATCTCTCAGAAAATGATGCATAATTTGAACATGCTTCATCTTGCTATGTTGAATGGGATTCTTTGAAAGATCAATTGCACTCTTCTTATCACAGAAAATGGTAATTGTTCCAGGAATGACATCATAGTCAACAATTTGTTGCTTGATCCAGAGCATCTGAGAAACACAACTTCCAGCAACAACATATTCAGCTTCAGCAGTTGAAAGTGTCACAGAGGTTTGCTTCTTACTATGCCAAGAGACTAGACACTCCCCAAGAAAGTGACAACCACCAGAAGTGCTGACTCTTTTCAATTTATCTCTACCATAGTCAGAGTCTGTGTATCCTACAGGAGTGAAATCTGTACTACAAGGATACCACAAACCAGTTTCTGAAGTGCCTTTAAGATATTTGAGAATTCTTTTGACAACAACATCATGAATCTCCTTTGGTTTAGCCTGATATCTGGCCTACTGGCAGTTAGATATAAAAGAGAACCAATCATACCTCTGTAGGTTTTTATATCTACAGGTTTACCAGCTTTCTCTTCATCATCAAAGTCCTTGCTGACATCCATTGGGATATCAACAGCATTAGATTCCATCATGCCAAATTTCTTTAGCACTTCACAGGTCATCAATCACAGTATAAAACAGTAAGAAAGAGTATCGATCCACAGAGATCTTTGGGTCATTCGTTTTAAGGTTTAAGATTAAAGAGAGTCTAGTAACAAGGGGGGTTTTTAAAGCAGGAAAAGATAACAAGTAAAGAGAAAGCACGTAAACAGATTGTAAAAGGCAGATTTGGTGAGAACATGGTTGTTCTCGAGCACAAGGCTAAGAAAGGGTGTTGTAAAACAATAATAACCGGGCACATGGAATCAGCACAGGGGGTCAGCAAGCACAAATTTCTTAGATCTAGGTTAAAATCGTTAATACGTGTTAAGTGGTTCCAAAGTTATCACTCTCTTACATTTCCATGACAAGAGTGAATAAAAGATAGATAAAATACCATTTCTGCGGACTCTTATCTAACTAGCACAGATCTAAGCATCGGAACAGGGTAACTTGGATTTCTCTCTAGTTCCGTACACATTAAGCAAGTTTAGCAGCCATTTCTAGCTAACTAATTGCCTAATCTTTCAGTCTAGATCAAGATCTTACCTATTTCTTTTCGAAACATAGGCAAATCATGCATATACATTAAGGCCTTTAACATATAATGATCTCTTAAGCACAGATCTACAAGTTAACACGTAAAAACGAGAATACTTGCCCATGTGAGCATGGATCTTCTGGCCAAAGTAGCTAGATATCAATTGGTTGAGGGTCTGCCTGAAATTAGTTTTAAAAATAACCATTTGTGTACTGCTTGTCAATCTGGTAAACAATCCAGAAGCTCTTTTAAAACTAAGAAAATCATTTCAACTAAAAGACCTTTGGAATTACTTCATATGGATCTTTTTGGTCCTGTTGAGCCAATGAGCATGGGTGGAAAGAAGTATGCTTTTGTCATAGTAGATGACTATTCAAGATTCACTTGGGTTATCTTGCTTGCTAACAAAGATGAGTCACTTGAATGTTTCTCGGTACTTGTTAAAAGACTTGAGAATGAAAGGAATGAAAAGGTTATCCATATCAGAAGAAGAACAAAGATATCCTTTTAGCTCAGGTATATGTTGATGATATTATATTTGGTGCTACTAATGAATCTTTGTGCAGGGAGTTCAGTGATCACATGAAAGCTGAGTTTGAAATGTCTATGATGGGAGAATTAACATTCTTCTTAGGACTTCAAATTAAGCAAAGTAATGATGGTGTGTTTATCAATCAAGCCAAGTACACTAGAGAAGTGCTAAAGAAATTTGGCATGATGGAATCTAATGCTGTTGATATCCCAATGGATGTCAGCAAAGACTTTGATGATGAAGAGAAAGCTGGTAAACCTGTAGACATAAAAACCTACAGAGGTATGATTGGCTCTCTTTTATATCTAACAACCAGTAGGCCAAATATACATTTTGTTGTGTGTTTCTGTGCTAGATATCAGGCTAAACCAAAGGAGATTCATGATGTTGCTGTCAAAAGAATTCTCAGATATCTTAAAGGCACTTCAGAAGCTGGTTTGTGGTATCCTTGTAGTACAGACTTTACTCCTGTAGGATACACAGACTCTGACTATGGTAGAGATAAATTAAAAAGTGTCAGCACTTCTGGAGGTTGTCACTTTCTGGGGGAGTGTCTAGTCTCCTGGCATAGTAAGAAGTAAACTTTTGTGGCACTTTCAACTGCTGAAACTGAATATGTTGCTGCTGGAAGCTGTGTTTCTCAGATGCTCTGGATCAAGCAACAAATTGCTGACTATGATGTCATTCCTGGAACAATTACCATCTTCTGTGATAACAAGAGTGCAATTGACCTTTCAAAGAATCCCATTCAACATAGCAAGATGAAGCATGTTCAACTTAGGCATCACTTTCTGAGAGATCATGTTCTGAAGAAGGATATCATTCTAACTCATGTTTCCTCTGAAGACAATCTTGCTGACATGTTCACTAAGCCTCTGGCTTGTACTCCATTCAGCAGCTTGCGAGAAGGCATTGGTATGACTAATCCACTTCAGTAATTTAATTTTAATTATATTCCTATTATCTTAACTGCTAGCCGTTTAAGATAATTAAGTGTGATTAAGGTTAATTATGATTTTTAGTTAAGCGTACCTACATTTAATGCTATTACTGCGCTTTTTCTGTTGTTCACGGTAACTGGTTCCCCTTTTGACGGTGTTTACTCACTTTTTGAATTGGAACCGTTTATTGTTTGAGTATAAATAGGGGTCTCTCACACTTAGCAACTTTTCACTTGAAATCTTTTTGCATTTAGAATTCACATAGAATTGTTCTCTGCAATTTTTTCTGCAAATTTCTTTCTCTCAAAACTTGACCTAGTTTTCAAAATTCTCTCAAATGGCTCAAGAACAATCTGTTGCACCTCAAATCACTGTCACTTATCTTTTCTTCGATGAACCGGAAGATGTGCTTAGTGAATCTAGGGTTTTCACTTCTAGGTTTCTAGAAAACGAACTTAAATCCACTGACCCCATCTCAAAATGGCTAAGTGCTCAAAACTGGAAGTCTTTTGTCTCATTGGATGAATTCATTTATCCCAAGTTAGTCACCGAGTTCTATTAGAATCTTCATTTATCACAACTCTGAGGATTCTTTCTCATAATGTGTTACCAAAGAAGACTGAGTCTTCTGCCTCGCTATCTGTTGTCAACACTGAGAAGAAAAGTGTGAATAACACTGAGCAAAAGGGTAAGAAAGGTGCTCAGAAGGGAAAACATAAGAAAGGATCAAGTAAGTTGGTTCTAACTGTAGAGAAGGTGGCTGTCTCAGAACCTCTTCCAGCTTTGGTTCAAACAACTATCAATGTTGAACCTTCTGCTAGAATTCTTGCTGAGAAGCCAAGTGAGGCTGCTGAGAAGGTAGCTAAGGAAGGTGAGGATAGCAGACTTACTGAACTAGCAAAGGTTGCTGAGGCTGAGAAGTTGAAAGTTGCAAGAGTTGTTGCTCTTGCTGAAAGGACAAGGAAAGAGAGAGAAGTTGCTGAGTTGGCTGATAAACTAGCAGCAGAGCGTAAACTATTGGCAAAGGCTAAGGCTGATGCTAGACTTGCTGAGTGTGCTGCTCAAGTTGAGAGCACAAAGGCCTCTAGAAATGTTGAGGCTACTGGAAATGTTGAGGCTACTAGAGAAGAAGAGGATGATGAGAATGAGATTTCTCTTTCCAGAAGAAGAACGAAGAAGGTTGTTGCAAATAAAAGGTCTTTGAATAAGAAGGACTTCTATATTGCTTCAAATGTTGAATTAGAAGATACAATCCCTGAGGAAGAGGACTTTGTCGATGATGAGGACATGTTGGATATGTCTGCTGAAGGGAATATTGATGCTCCTATAATTAAGGATGTCTCAGAGGATAGTGAACCAGAAGCTGAAGATCCTGAAGCTGCTATTCAGAATGCTCAGAGGTTCATTGAGAATGTTGATAACGAGAATTTTATGGACAACATTCTTATGGGTCAAGGTAGAAGCCCTAGTGACAAGGATGCTTATGAAACTATAAACAGAATGACTCATTTGTTTGCTGAGCCCCTTGCCACTCATGACCCCAATGATACTGAGACCCCTCCTATTTCCTCTGAACATATTATTTCATCTCCTACTCATATTCATCATCCATCTCCTATTCATACCTCTCAACCATATTCATAAGTGAATTTGGCCTCTGGCCCTCTTTTCACAGACTCCATAACAAATTCCACCACTTCCTCCCTTAACACTTCCTTCGTATTTCCTTCCATAGGATTTACAGCTCCATCTTTCTCACTTCCATCTACACTCCCATCTACTACTTCTACCATTTCTTCCTCTACCACAAAATCTGCTCCTTCTTCCACATCCAATATACCTTCTCCTTTAACCTCTGGACATACACCTCCTGTTTGTGATCCCTTAACTACTTCCACTACTTCTTCCTCCTTTGCTGGTTTATCTTCAAACTATGATTTTCTCTGCAGTTTGATGAATCAGCATGAGAAGGAATCTCAGTTTGGTGGTAAGGGATTCATTGGGAGAGCTTCTGTTGTTTCTGAAGCTGGTGGTGCTCCTTCTGTTGAGGAGTTGAGAAGAATGAGTCAGAGTGGCTCTGATGAACTGTTAAATAGATTTGCTGGATTAGGGCAAAGGACTTCTGCTGCTGACATGTATGCTCAGGGCATTGTGCTGCAAGAATTACATTCTTTGAAAGCTCAGAACCTACAGCTCATGACTATGCTCCAAATGCAGGATCTTTCTGTCTATATTAGTAATCTTTCAACACTTCATCTTGCTGCTCATGATGAGTTTTACAGACTGAGACAGCTGGCATTGACCCTTCCCACTCTTGAAAATATAGATCTTGCCTCTACCAAGAATGTCAATGAGAGTCCGGGGATCTTGACAGAGGAAGTTAAAGAAGCTAACAAGCATTATGAGGCTCATGAGAAGGTTCTTCCTAGTAAGCTTGATGACCTGCAGTGTACTGCTAATCATATTCTGAGAGAAGTGAAATCTTCTGCTCAAGGATCATCATCTTCTGGGGTTGCCAGAATTGTGTATGACATCACTCCTGATCTCAACAATCATCTTCAGAGCATAGAGTCTGTTGTGACTACTCCGAACGCCCAGATTGCAGAGCTTACAGATTTTCTGAAGGTTATTCATACTCATGCAAAGGAACAAGAGAAAGTTCTTCATAATTGCTATAGGTTTGTTCGAGGACAGACTTATATATAGAATGAGCATCTCACTGCTGCTGTGTATGCGAATAATCAATTTATCAAGCTGCTTCTGGAGGATGTTCACAGAGAGCGACCTCTTTCTGGTAAGACTTTTGATCGTATGAAAGCCATTGATGCTGATTTTCGGCGAAGAATGGATCTGATCAACTCTGTCAGGCCTTCTCATCAGCAATATCAGACTGCTCTTAATGTTCAGCAGAAGCTGTCCTCACAAGGAGCTCTGGGTATTCCTGTTGCTTCTGGCCAAACGGGGGAGAAGTCTGCTCAGCAGGGTGGTCCTAGCTCTGGGATGAAGAGACAAAATGTGGATGTTGGTTCAAGTGGTGCAATTCCTCCTTAGAAGAAATCTAGAACTGATAAGCCAATCAAATAGAAATAGGACTTAAGATTCTTAGCTAGGTTATGGGTTGGGTAGCTTTTGTCTTAGGACCTTATGTTATCCTTCTGTCTATTTGATTGTTGATATACTATGTTTCTTGTGATTATATATATTCACTGAACCATTACATACTTCCAATTGTCTCTGAATACTATTTATATTGTTTATGCTTTTTAACTTAGTAACTTACACTTCATTAAAATCTAACATGGGGGAGTTAAGTTAATACAGATTGCTGGAGTTCACCATTTATACTAAAATGGAGGAGTTAAGTTAC
The DNA here is from genome assembly GCA_028411795.1 of Euphorbia peplus. Lineage (NCBI taxonomy): Eukaryota > Viridiplantae > Streptophyta > Magnoliopsida > Malpighiales > Euphorbiaceae > Euphorbia > Euphorbia peplus. Next base: position 13,739,741 of record CP110838.1, on the reverse strand, counting down.
TCAGAAGTTGTAAAAAACATAACCAATCAGGAAGTTACTTTCTAAACTTTGTGTTTATCTAAGTAATTTTACCTTCTAGACCACAGTTTGTCCATAACCAAAATGCGGGAGAATGATGAACCCCTAGTGTTTTGATTATGTCCAAACGTTTCAGAAGATGAAATTTAATCTTGTCTTACATACTTTTCAATGTTGACTAACAATTTTTGTTAAGTATTGTATAAGTTTTTCTCAGCAGGTGCTGAATGAAGAAACTCTGGATTGCCTTAAAGAATCAGAAGAGAAGTAAAGCTGAAGACAAATTTTGAAGACTCAGAAGCTGGACTCTCCACTCTGAAGATTTCACGAAGACTGTTAAAGCTCTCCTCAGAGGTTTCAGAAGAAAAATCCTTACAAATTCGATCAGAAGCTTAGACAAAAGGAATTTGCTCTCAGAAGCTAAGTCACGGGTTCTGTTAAGCATTTAATGCTATGTCAACTGCATTTAATGCAAGGCGCCAAAAGTTCAAAAAGCTGTTTTGAAGGAGCGCGCATGCCTACTCAAAACAAAACCATAATTTCCTTGTCTACCCTTTGTTGATCCAATTGAAGGAAGTTGTCAGTCAACCTTATCTTCAACTTTAAATCACTTACCGGATTAAGTTAAAGAACAAGGTTAACGGAATCAAAGTGTTTGAAGATCGTTTGAAGACATGACAGATTAACGGCTACAACAACTGATGTCATCAACTTGAAGATTCAAACTTCACCAATGGTCATCTTCAAAGCACTATAAATAGTAGCCAAGCTCCATTGCATCACATACGCGATAATCGAGCAAAATCTCAACGCACTGTTTGAACAAGAAAAACAGAGCACCATTTTCCATTCTCAATCTTTCTTAGCATAGCTTTAGTTAAAGTGAGAGAGTGAAGAAAAACAAGTTCACAATAGGAATCTTGTAAACTAATATCGTTTGTGATATTCAGTTAGATTTGGAGAGAAATCTAGTTGAGATTAGAGCTGGGTGAGAAATCCAGAAAACAAGATTGTTGTTGTTCTGGTGGAAATCCTTTAACTCTCTTTAGACTAGTGAGAACTAAGTGAGAAATTAGCATTAGTTCTGTTGATGTAAAGGGGCTTCTAAACTTGCCATAAAAGTTCAGAATAGTGGATTTAAAATCTCTGGCGGTTGCGACCACAGGGGACAGGACGTAGTCACAGGACTTCTGTGGCGAACCTGGATAAATCGAACTGTTCATCAGGACCTCCTGAATCTCTTTCTCCCTTCCTTATACTTGTTAATTTGCTTCTGTGTACTTGCTTGTATTTAGTGCTGGAACAGATTTACTCATTTTATCATTGTCTTTGTTCAGAAGACTGTCCAGAAGTTCTTTAACTCAGAGCTTATGTTGCTGAAAGGGCAGAAACTGTCTTTAAGGAAAAATTTCCCTTAGAAGCTTCTTCTGTAAGCTTGCCTCTGAATCAGAAGGAAATTTGACTCTGAAAAATTAAGTTTCTTCAAAAACTTAAAATTTACAGTTTTTCACTTAGACACATATTCACGCCCCTCTAGGTGATTCTGTTCTTGTTAGGGCCAACAGTATTGATTTCTACAGAGCATATACAAGTGTTGCCGGATTCAATACTAGGAAATCTACTACTACAAAAAGAAAAAAAAAGATGTGGTGGCTTTTCAATATTGTGTATGTAACAAAGAAGGTTACAAGGAAAACAGGAAAGGTAAGGTCAAGCAATTGTCTAAAGATCGAGATGAGGGAACTCCAAAATCAAAAGATAAAATATCTGAAAGAAGATTGGTAACACGTGTTGGTTGCACAACACGAATGGTTCTAAAATATTGTAAAGATGGAAAATATATAGTTTACTCTTTTGAAGGAGCACATAATCATATTGTCTACACTACGAGTTGTTTGAAATATCAAAATGAAGGAAGAAATATGAACATCTTACATAAAAAAATGATTCTTGATAATGCAAACGTGAGTCATATTCTAAACAAAAATTTAGCACGTATATTGGAAGAGTTCTGATTTAATACTTGTTCAAAATTTTTTTTGTTAATGTTTCTTTTCATGCTCGAAATAGGTGAATATAGGTCTTGTTAGAACTTTTAATCAAATGAAAGAATTTGTTGGAGGATACGACAATGTTGGAGCATCTAAACAAGATTTTAAAATTTTTTACCGAGATTTGAAGTCATATATTAAAGACTCGGATTCCCAGATGTTCATAGATAACTTCAAGTTCAAAAAGTCTCTATTGGATGCATTCTTTTTCGATTTTGAGATGGATGAGGATGGTCAGCTTTGTAGAGTTCTATGGGCAGATCCGATTTGTAGAAAAAATTATGCTATTTTTGGTGATATTGTATCTTTTGACACCACATAAAATACAAATAGGTGTGTTAAAATAAACAGTATGCTATAAACTCTTATATTCAATGTTCAATTACAAATACTAATCTTATTCATAATTTATCTCATATTTTAAACTTGTAACTACAAATATAACATGATATTTGTGCCATCACAAGAGATATGTCACATTTGCATCATGTTTTATTGCTAAAGAAGACATTGACTCATTTGAGCGGATTTTCAAGACATTTCTCAAAGCAATGTGGAACAATGAGCCAACATGTTTGATAACTGACGAAGATCCGGCCATGACGATTGCAATTGCAAAAGTGTTCAAAAAAACGAAGCATCGGCATTGTATGCAACATATTATGAAGAAAATGCCTGATAAATAGGTAAACTTATCTTATATTTTTCAGAAATTGAATATTTCTTCTATTATACGTATCAGTTCTTACGTTCAAAAAACGTAATCCGCATGCTCAAAACACTTTTTCAAATCACTACACCATAGATTGCATACTGCAACCACAATTGAGATATTGTTGTTAAAAAATCATTGCCTTAGCTAACTTCTGATAATTTTTACTGTTTGAATAATTTAAGGCAACGATTTTCACAAAAGTGTAGCATTAGATGCATTTTCTGGATTCTTGTTAGTAGAAAATGCAACGGTTTATACAAATATGTAGGTTTAGGTATATTTTATAATTGAAAATGCAACAATTTTAATAATTAAAATTTTTTGTTGCTTTATTTGACTTTATAAGTAGCTACAACAAGTTTGTTTTCGTTGCACAGTTTATTAATTTTGGTTGCATAGTTTATTAATTTAAGTTTAATGGAAAGTTTATTTATATACATAATAAGATAAAATATAATAGTGTAATAAGATGAAAAATTACTAATAAATATGTAATGAATGTAATAATGACTTTAGAATGTTTATATTTTTTTAATTTTTTGAAGATAAATCAAAATTATTGCATTGAGTAAATTTTTTTCGGTCAAAGCATTCAACAAATTTTTTCTCCATATAAATATAATAATAAATAAAAATTAGGTAGAGTTAAAAACTAGGTTACAACTTTACTTTTCCAATTACACATGGGGCCAATGAAAAATTATTTCCCTCCATTTGTGACCTACACAATTTATTTCCCTATTATCACTTATACAAAAAAAAAAATTCCGCCACTTTTTTACAAAAAAAATCTCTCTTTGTAAACCTTTAATTTTTCTCCTGCGATTAATTTTTCCCTTCACAAACCCTTCTTCATCTTCACCAAAACACCGTTATTTTGACAAAAATTGATAATTTTGTCTTCGATTGTACAAGGGTTTCTTAGCGTTTGAGAGGATATATACCGCGGATTATCAAACACTGCCTTTCAAGGGTTTCTTGTTAACTTGTAGCGAACTCAGATTAATTAATCAGCTCAAACGTAATATATTTATCTTCCTTCTCAATTGTTTTATTATCCCTTAATTTCTGAGTTTTGAGTTGGGGGTTTGTTTGTTTCCATGCATTACTCTTTGAATCCCATTATTATATGTCCATTTTTGTTGTTTTTACCAGAATCAAGATTTATTGATTAATTTTTATTTTATCACACACAATGTCATTTTCTTTACTTGGAGCTGGTGGTCGTTAATTCCTTTCTCTTTACCAGTTCACATAATCTAGTTAGTTAACTAGTTTGTTTTGTTTTTGATATTGAAGAGATCAGAAAACTCATATTCCATTTTTCTTGTTTTCAAAATAAAATTATGGTCTTCAATTTGGGTAAGAGATTAAGACATATTGAAAACTATGATGTCCTATAATTGAAGGTAATTTTTTGGGTAAGAGATTAAGGGATATTGTAAGCTATGATGTCCTTAAATTGAAGGTCATTTTTTTGTTACCATTAAAAAAGAAAGAAAAGGTAAAAGAGCACTCTAAATCATTACTAATTTGCAATTAGTTTGTGTACACATTGTTTTAGACTTTATGGGGTGTGTGTAAATTGGTTGATGATATATGTCTACTTTTATATTATTCTAATGTTTTATTTGAAGTTTGTAATATTTTTACTTTTCATAGGGCTGTTAGTTCTTATATTATTTATTGATTTTGTTACTTATTAGTTTTGTATTATAATGATGTCTTCTTAACTAACAACCCTTGAAATTGTGAAGCTTAAACTGCTTGGGTTGCCCTTTTATATACCAATCATTAAAAGGAACTTGGGGAGGTATAATATAGATTCTTGTTTTTGCCATTAGTTTCACATCTCTTTTCTTATTATCAGTTAAATCTGGAATTTCTAGAATGTGAAATTAAGATTATGGAATTTGAAATCTGAAAATTTTTAGATTCTACTGCATCTGGTAACTATAGGGACTTTTTAGGTTGATATAAACTTTATTTATCTTAATTATTGGACTGTTTTTTGAGTAATGGGTGAGGATGATAATTTATGGTTGGAACTTTCTAAGTTTAGTGAAGGGTATGTTAATGGAGTACAATCATTTGTTGAGAATGCCTTTGCCAAGTATGCCGAAGGTGACGAAATGATGTGTCCATGTAAAAAATGCTACAATCGCAAATTGCTATCTCGAAATGAGGTGTACGATCATTTGATTTGCCATGGTCCATATCCGGCTTATTGTTCTTGGATTTATCAAGTTTCGATGGAGAATTCAAATGGAGATGTCGATGAGAGAAACCACAACTTGGAAAGTGGTTTTGGAGATGATTTGAATACAATGCTACACAACACTTTTAAGAATATAAGGGATAAAGTGGAAGAAAATGAAGTCGAGCATAGGAAAGGGAAAAAAGATGAAGCTAAAAAATTTTATGCCCTTCTTGAGAATGGGAAACAACCATTATATCCTGGTTGTGAGAAGTTTTCCAAGTTGAAGTTCATAATTCGACTTTTTCTTTGGAAGTGCAACCACGGAGTTAGTGAGGCTGCTATCTAAGAACTTTTAGTGTTGCTTCGTGAAGCTTTCCCCCATGCACAAATACCAAAGATTTGGATCTTGATTACAAAAAAATACACGCATATCCTAATGATTGCATGTTGTATTGGGGTGAAAATGAAAATCAAAGTGTTTGCAAAGTTTGTGGCAGCTCAAGATGGTGAGAGAAAGAGAATAAGTCTGTTTGCAGAGTTGAAGGGGGTGAAACACAATCATACAAAGTAGCGGCAAAGGTTATACGATAGTTTCCTTTGAAACCAAGGTTGCAACGTATGTTTATGTGCAAAGAATTTTCTGAACTTATGGTTTGGCATGCTAGAGGACGGAAAAATGATGGGAAATTGCGACACGCAGCTGATGGTAAGACCTGGAAGGACATGGATTTTATGTACCCACAGTTTTCAGGTGATGATCGTAATGTGAGGTTGGGTTTAGCTTCTGATGGTTTTAATCCTTTTCGAACAATGAGTATCTCTCATAGCACTTGGCCAATTGTGTTAGTGAATTATAACCTATTTAATTCTTTCAACTATTATCCCTGGCCCTAATTCTCCCGGAAACAACATTGATGTTTATATGCAACCTCTAATCCAAGAACTAAAGGAATTGTGGGATGTAGGGTTAGATACGTACGATGCCTTGACCGATGAAACATTTTTGTTGCGAGCTAGACTACTTTGGACAATTATTGATTTTCCGGCATATGCAATGTTGTCTGGTTGGAGCACAAAAGGCAAACATGCTTGCCCTAACTGCTTACGAATCTTCTGCCTTTTACTTGAACAATAGTAAGAAAATGAGTTAATGGGGTTTTAGAAAGTTTCTTGACCCTAAAAATCTATGGAGGCTTGATAAGCATAGATTCAATGGTCAAATTGAGCTTAGAAGTGCTCCTATTGAGTTGTCTGGGGTAGAAGTTGAGGCGTTATTGGATGGATTTACAAATCTGTTTGGAAAACAAAAGAAGAAAAAACCCAATCCTGATTGTCCTTGGAGGAAGAAACCTATTCTATTTGAACTTTCATATTGGAAAGACAACATGTGTCGCCATAACTATGATGTTATGCATATCGAGAAAAATATATGTGATAACATTATCGAAACATTATTGAATATTCCTGGAAAGTCTAAAGACCATCTGAAAGCTCGTTTAGATTTTCAAGATATGGGTTTTAGAAATGCCTTGTATCCTATAGTTTTTGATGATGGACCACCTTCGAGGTATGGAGATGCTCGTTTTCATATGACAAATGCTGAAAAAGAAATTTTTTGTTCGGTTTTAAAAGATGCCAAATTTCCGTATGGTTGTGCATCCAACATCAGTTGTTGTGTCCAAATGAATGAGAGGAAATTTCTAGTTATAAGAGTCATGATGCACATTTTATGTTACAATATTTACTTCAATTTGCCATGAAGAAGACTTTAAAGCGCGATGTAGCTATGCCTTTGATTAAGTTGGGTGGCTTCTTCAAAACATTGTGTAGCAAAGTTATTGAAATTGATCAGTTAAAGATCTTGCAATCTGAAATTGCTCCAACACTATGCCAACTTGAGATGATTTTTCCGCCATCTTTCTTTTATTTAATGGTTCATTTGCCTATTCATTTGACTAGAGAAGTAGAGCTTGGTGGTCCTGTGCATCTTCGATGGATGTATCCAATAGAGCGCTCTTTGGGAGTATTGAAGTCTTATGTTCGTAATAGGAGTAAACCGGAAGGATCCATTGCGGAAGGTTATTTGGCAGATGAGTGCTTGGAATTTTGCTCTAGATATTTAGGTGAGGAAACAAAGACGAAGCAGTCATCTCCTTCGGCAGATTGCAAAGATGTTGGGTATGCTATAGGGACAAGGAGAAATAAGAATGGTAAATCGTTTCATTTGGAGGATGCTATTTGGAATGAAGCTCACATATATATCCTTTTCAACTCTGGGAATGATGATATTGATAAGTATATCGAGTAAGTTTCTTATCTATCCATATTTAAAGTATTGTAATTTTGACATTAGTTTAATTAGCGACTCTTCTTCCGTTGTTAATTTGTAGGGAACATCGTTGTCTATTTGAAAGTCGTGCAAATCCAAAAAGATACAAAAGTGCACAAGTTCATAGTACAAAATTCCATGTTTGGTTTAGGCAAGAGATTGAAAGGAGTAATTCTGTTCCTTTTGAGCTTACATGCTTTGCAAAAGGTCCTAGTCGATCCGCGAAGAAACATAGTGGGTATATGATTAACGGGTATAGATTCCATACCAAGAAACGGGATGGTAAGTGCACCACTCAGAATAGTGGTGTGTTTTTGAAAGTCCTAACAACAAGTTTTGCAAGTGCAAAGGACCAAAATCCAGTGATAGGGAACGTTAGCTACTATGGGTCAGTTGAAGAAATAATTGAGGTTGATTATTGGGGAGAGTATAATGTGGTTTTGTTTAAGTGTTGTTGGTACCATGAAGAAAATGATGACTACGGTTTTCCTAGAGTGAATTTCAACAAATTAGTATCCAAAACAGATCCGTTTGTGCTAGCAACACAAGCTCAATAAGTTTTTTACATTGCTAATCCAATTGATAAAGGTTCACATTATGTTGTTAAGAAATTGCCAAATAAATTTTTTGATATAGAGGAAGAGTAATAAGGGGACGAATTGAAGATTGTGTAAATTTAGATGAGATAGTAGAAGATATCAAATGAGGAATGAAGTTGCTATTGAGACTGACATCATGGTGTGTTTATTGTACTTCCTATTGTGTTGGCTTATATTATCATGATTTTGTCGTACTTTAAATTGTAGTAATCAATTTTGAAGCTATTAATCTTTATTTTTTTGTTACAAGTGGTCATTGACTAATTATATTGTTGTTTTTACTTGTATTTTCAGAATGGACTTCAAGAAGTGCAAACTTTTGTTTCACCATCAAGAAGAACTCACATGTAACAAGTATGTTGGTGGGGTGGTCTATGAAGCAAGTAAACTTTTGGATGTTCACAAGATTTCATACACGGAGTTAATGGACACTGTCAAGACTGATATTGGATATGATAAGATCGGGGGAATATATGTGAAGTAAAGTGGAGAATTCAAAATTTTGTTAAATGACAAGGAAGTTGGAGACTATGTCTATTTTAGTGATTTTGTTGATGGATGTGCTATTGAGTTTTATATTGCCAATGTACTTGGTGAAGCTCAACAAACGCCGCAAATGCAACCCCATGTTTCTGTATATCCACGGGCAATCCGAAAAATAAGTAATCTCTTATGTTCTTTTAATTTTAATTACTGAATATTTTTCTAACCATCTAAATTATTAATTTTATTTTGTTAAAGCAAATTCTCAACTTCGTCTGAGTCCAAGGAAAGTTGTTAAGGATAAACGCAAGTATATAACCTAGCAAAGTTTACAACAGAAAAAGTTAGGGCTAAAAAAACACAATGCAAATCAGAAAAGCCACAAAGATGTAGTTGAAGCACATGAGTTTCACATAGGTGAAGAAGTTGGCGAGTCAAATGAATATGATGTTGAAATGGCCCGAGTTGCTGCCATTAAAAAGAACAAAGAAAGGTTAGATGCACTAGGAATTAAAGATATTGCAAATCAGTTTCGCACTTCTCAGATTCAGGATAAAAGGAAAGATACCGAAAAGAGAATTGAGGATGAAGATGAAGATGCGGTTGAACAAGAATACATTCCAGCAGATGGTTGTGTGGACGCACCACAGTCTGAAGTGAATACAAAGGTAACAAAAATGGTGAAAAAATCAGAGTTGAATTCGATGTTTTCCTTATTTAAAAATATCGTTTTCACTTGTGATGATGCTTTTATTTTCAATATGTTTGTTTAGCAAACAAAGAAGGGTCGAAAGAGGAAGGATGCAACTGTGAATATGATGTCAAAACGTATCACACGGTCGATTGCAAATTTAAGTTTGACAGCTTGCAACCCTAAAAATAACAATATTGATAATGTTGCTAGTAGAACTGCTATTAGTGAGGTGACATTTCTTAAATCGACACAATTTATTTTTTCTGCTATTTAAACGTATCACACATTACTAGAACTGCTATCAGTGAGGTAACATTTCTTAAATGGATTTTACTGTCAAGATGATCTACTAAAATGTGGTTGCTTTCTATCAAAATTTAAATGCATAGAGTACGGTATTTTTGGTGTATGTGGGGTGTAATATGGTATTGTATTCTTTCATTTACTTCACTAAACATGTGTAGAGAAGGTGGAGGACTTAAGAGATAATGGTTCTACACCAATTGTTTCCAAGTCGACCAAAGAGAATCAACATAATTCAAATGTGGCCAAGCAGCTCAAACAAAACACGAATGATGGAATAGGTACAATGGCAAAGTTCCTACAAATGAGGAAGCGTTAAAGTGAAGGACGAGAAATGTGTGAGGAAAGGATGGATACCTTGGAACCAGAACTGGAAGGCCAAACTAGTGGCGGTGTTAAAGGTGCAATTTCTTCTATATTACAAATAATTAATTCTAACTTTAGTTTCAATAATAACTAAAGTTTCGATGATATTGCGGTATTCAGAAATTTTCATAGGGACACAACAAACAAAACAGAAGAAATATCACAGACAGACAAGGCTTGACAAAATTCATACAAGAAAGTTTGAAGATAGGAAGATAATCAATCTGAATGAGTATAAACAACCAACTGCTGATGACGATGATACCTTGACTGAATTCAGCAATTTTTTGGGAACATTAGGTAGGCAATATGTGCGTATGGACAACGTAAACTGGACTAAAGTACCTGGAAAAGACATGCTCTGGAATTTTGTACAAGTTAATATGCCCAAACCACAATTTATGACTAATTTATTTATTGGTTGTAATTAGTTTTGCCAATTAATTGCAATGGGTTTAAATTTAGCCAATTCCTTATAAGATTTGTATTTCCTTATATTTGTAGCAAAAACATGTTATAAGCGAAGAAGGGAGAGAATGGGCAATAGGGACTATGAGAGAAGCTTGGAAATTGCACAAAAGTCGCACAAAGAAATTGCATTTTAAAAAATATCAAAACGATGATGATAGGAGGAAACATTAGCCTGCCTATTTAAGTGTCCAACAATTTGAGACTCTTCTCCAATTTTGGAATGATGAGAAAGTCTAGGTAATAATTTACTTATTTCAATTATTCACAATCATATTCTACTAATACTTTCAATTTCAAATTTCCAGAAAATTGCAGAAAGAAATTCAGCAAATCGAAAAAAAATCAAAGATCACCACAATTGTGGTCTAATTGGATTTTCACGAATCCGCAAGAGGCTAGTATGTTCCATATTATTTCATACACTAATATTTATAAATACTAACTTTTCTATCTAATAGTAACAATAAATTTAATCCATGATGTATATTAGAAACTCAAAACACCAAATCATGTGGACCCATCAAACGTACAAATGTTTATAGAAACTCGGAAAAGAAAGCCAAGTCGAAAATATCAAGATGAGGGTAGTGAAACCCAAAAAAAAATTGTAAGTCACTATTTTTGAATAAACTGCAACTTTTGTTTTTGATGAAGCTCTTCTTTTTAAAGCATCTAGTTGGCATTATTTGAAGTGTTGTTGATATGAGATAACGTCCCTTATGCATGTGGCTTTATTTTTACAATAACTCTTGTAAAGAATTTTGTTTAAGTTTAGTAAACGGAAATTGAGTGCAATACATTTTCAGTAGATGTTATTTGTCTCTAGATTTTATGCGTCATATTGGTAGAAAAGTTATGGTCTGTAATCTCCAATGTATATTAGGTGTTGAAAATAACAATCCTTTTACACTTGTTTAGGATGTTGGTTAGTAGTAGATCGCCTATCCTCACTTATCGATCTCTCTGCTTTAGAGATTTTTTTGTGAATGCAAACAATTGATTTTAGAGTTGATGAATGTTAGTGTTTGTTTTATTTTAAGTTTTGAGAGTTTTATGGTTACGAAATGTTGGGCTAGTTCTTATGCTTTTGAATCTTGTAACCATAGCCTTCCCGTTTTCTTTCACTGAAATTTGTTTGGTTGGAGAAACGATTTTGATTGATTACCTCAGGTTCTAGATCAAACGTTGAAAGGCTGAGTTACTTCATATTATAGTTGATTCATATTACATCATTTAGAGTGATGGAGTGTTTTATTGTTTCTTTATTTATGTTAATATAGGCAAGGATTGAAAAAAAATTATCATCTGGAGTTGAAAATGATGAGGAAATACTTGTAGAGGAACCTTCTCATGGTCCATCGTAAGCTTCTTGGTAGACTTGGCAGTATTAAAAAGGCAAAAGATAGTGCGGAATTTATTGCCTCTGCTGCTACAAGCAATAGCAACATTTCTGATGAGGCACTCCAAGCGATCAAAGCTAAAGTTAGAGAGGAACTTAAAGGAGAAATGCAACAAGAGATGCAAACACAACTTGCATTCATGATGCAGAAGTTGAGCCAACTAAACCCGACACTCAATTTAAATTTGGATATTCTTCCTTCTTTCGTTCGCAACAATTCTCTTGGTTCAGATACAACATTGGCCAAGGAAGGATGATTTGCATGTGTATGCTTGTGAAGGTTATGTACCTATCACACTTTTGAACTTTGGATGTTCGTATTTTGCTACTTTTGGCATATATTGCCCTTTTTGTAAATTGTTTGTTCCTTTTTATTTGAGCTAATGTAGCTTGTGGATTATAATTGTTGATTTATAGAATGAAACATTGCTTTGGACGATAAGAAACGTTGCGTTTCTTCAATTTCGCTATTGTAAGCACTGGTTTTCGAACCCGATGATGAAAGCAATCTATGAGCTCCTCGTCGCGCCAGCTGCTCAAATACTGATACTTGTTGGAGAATGGATAACGTTTTCAGGGATATAACCTCTTCCACCCGCTTCTCGGGACAATGAGTGTGGCACTTTCAAGCTTATGAGAAAATTCTTTTCCACAAAATGATGTACGGTCAAAAACACTATTCACTAAGGACCGTACGGTCACAACACTATTTGTTGTGACCGTACGGTCACATCTCTTCTGACCGTACGATCACCGCTACGTGGCAGATAGCAATCCAATCCTTATCTTCCACGTGGCTGGCGGTCCAATCATAATGTGACACGTGTACTAAAATCCAAACAACTTTGGCCAGGCCTTGTAAGGTCCGGCCGGGCCTTGTGGAAAGCCCGGCTCAGATCCAAATTTGGATCTGAGACGGCCAAACAAGTGACCGTACGGTCACTAAAATGAGATAATACAGTCATAAGCTTGTGACCGTACCTATAAATACCCCCCGGATTTCTCATTCAATTCGCCAACAAACACTCATACTCCTCTCTCTCTCTAGCTCGTGCTAAAGCGATTCTTGACCCGATATAAATTGCCTCTGATAATGTTGCATCTAAAAGTTGCCTAAGGTTGCCTCTGATACAAGAAAAGAATTGCTAGAGTCCGAGCTCGAGAGTCCCTTTTTAGAAATATCCCCAGAAAAGGTCCTCACGACCACCAAAAATATTTTCCCCTTTTACCTAAATTTCCCAATCCTAGGCATCACTCGCAGCCCCGCTAGACTTGATTAAGTCCTGTTCCTAGCTACCATTCGGAGGACGCCCTACGCAACTTCGGCCCCTAAGGTTCCTCCCTGAAAAGGTCTCCGTTCTTCAACGAGCATCAGTCCGCGAGCAATCACTGGCACGCGACGAGGATAAGCTTCTGAGGGTTTTGTACCGTGTCACCCGGCGGTTTACCGTACACATGTTTGTGTATTTAAATATTTCTGTGTGGTAATCCTAAATGTCAAGATAATAAACTGTTAGGTTGCATTAAAGATCCTCTGGGCCCTGGAATGTCGGAATTAATAAGTTGTATCCACGAACGTAAATAGAATCTCTGGTTTACAAAACAATCGGTACAAACACCGGTTCGTACATTTTCCCGGTTGGCCAGGTGGCGACTCTAGTCAAAGAAGGCTAAAGCCGCTATGAGTGACCACTTACGCTCACAGTGGCGACTCTGATGTGGACCAAAAATATATTCTACTATTATAAGTTGACTTCAACGTATGATTTCTTGAAGTTGATTTATTAATGGGAGCATATAAGTTTGGTTTTCACTTTTTGTAAAATTGTTTCTTAAATTATTTTATAAAGAGAAAAAAAATGGGATACAACTGAAGCATTTTGACAGTATAGGGCTATATACAGAGTTACTGCTTTCTCATACTGCATAAACAAAAATCTCAAATGGTCAACGTGTGTGACGGGTCGCGCTTACTGTCGTTTCCTTTAAGGGACGCATAGGTCGATCTGTAACACCACCTACAGCCTTGTACCGTCGACACGCTGCTCAAAACCCTTCAATGGGGAGGCGCTAGGTATATCTTGTTGTGGGAACCCTTTTGTACTATCAAACGAGACCGAAGCCTCATATAGTGAGCCTAGATATCTCCACTAGGAACTACCCTCAAACATCATGTAAATCACGTTTGTCGAGAGCGTTTTGACATTGAAAGGAAAGATGTCGGAAGAAACCCACCTAGGACAGAGATGTACCATGTGAAGATTGAGAGGGAGTGTCGCATACGCATGAATGATTATACTAACTGTTTCAATCGCTTACCTCTACTTGCACATATGTTAGATATATCCTTAACCTAGGAAAAGTCCAGTTTCTGTGACACTCCTTTGAAGTAAGGGGGCACCCTGTTACGCCATACATTTTATCACACAAAACACGACATTATGTCGTTTGTTCCATTTCGTAAAGAAACTCAATCTCGTGAGATAAAATCATGGCGTCACAAATATCGCCCCCTTAAGTCAAAACGGGTACCATACGAAGCCGTAGGTCCCGGATTACGAAAGACGCTTTAATGATTTCATGTAGGATAAGACCATACCGGTGTAACGGTTTAACCTGTTGAACCAAACATACATTGTCTTGTGCTCCTCCCGAAAAGGAGTTTAGGATCCCTCTTAAGTCTAAAGGCACACCTCCCCATGACGTCCACGCAAGTCAATATCGCGTTGGACCAATAATAATACTTTGTCTTGTGCTCCTCCCAAAAAGGAGTTTTAGGGTTTGTCTTGAGTCTACAGGCACACCGCCTCGTCAGTCCACACAGGTCAATATCGTGTCGGACTAATAAACAATAATAAAAAAAAAAATGTTGTCCGAACCAAGGTAGGGGCACACAATCCCGTAAGTCCCCATGGTTCACTATTATGTTGAGACTTCCAAACAATATATGGTCGTCGCACGAACGTTCTCAAGTCGAGAAATAAGCAACGTGTCAATAATGTCCTTTAACATGAAGTCAAACATCACTGCTAGATACATCATACGTCTCGTCGTCTCTTTGTAAAAGTCAGGTCTTGTGTGTCTTTTTGCATAAACACACAACAGTCCATCATTGAGTCGCTCCAATCCACACGTGTATATTTGTCGTCACTTAAACCCTATAATCATGAGTCGTGATTATTATCTGTGTATATAGTCATCAGTTTAGGGCCTGAAGTGTAACATGCATCCATTTCACATACGTGTCAAGCATTACCCGCACAAATTGGCGTACATCGTCAAATCAGACATAGGATACACACGATAGGAACGGTGACACCACCGTCATCTTACCTAGACATGTCACACGCACACACGATGTCCAAAGCATAAATGCATGTGTCTCCTTACCTACTAGGTTTGTATCCTTCGGGTGTGTCTACCCTTAGAGTGTCATACGCCAGGTTACTTGTTTCGAGCCATAGGGTCTACATGCATGCGCATTGTCACGTGTCTTAGGCATACATACACATCGGTACCAGGACAGAGGAAATGGGAAAATGATAGACGAGGTACCATAATCCCACAAGTATAATTCGTCTAGATGACTATAGGCACACTCTAGGTTAGGGCACACACACAAGTTGTCCAAACTTCAGAAACACCACCTATATGTGAACGCCTCATCTTTGACCAAAACTCCTAAATCACTACCTAACCCAACCCGAAATCACAAAACTATAAACCCAAGCCAGCTTCCATCAAAGAGACCGTCAGATCAACAAGGAGGAATCATAGATAGGGACAAGCCCTCAAACGAAGTATGGAACGACCAAATGGAGTTCTCCGTGATATCCTCCCAAATTAAAAATGACGCAAGCCTTTACCCTCAACCTACCTCGCAAACAAACCACTCCCTATGTATTACCCAACACTGAAAAAGACATTACCCCAAACTTCATCAAACTACCCTGACATATACCACACCTCCTCATAACCTATTCTAGAGCAAACAAAAGACCTTATTCGAACCCAAAATCGATTAATACCTAGTAGCTCGAACCGCTAAGAATACACCCCCGAGAGGAATCATGGAGAAACTTTAGATCGCAAGCGTCAAGGACATCCCAACAGACGAAGAACGGAGCAACATCATCAGGCATCGACTAGGCTCTATCCCGCTTACCCTATCCTCGTGTCTACGGACATGCGCTTGGATAGAAAAAGCGTTTAGCTCACTTGTGTCTACATTCAGTTGCATCTTTCAAATAAACATTAGGAAGATATAGGCATAATTAGAGCATGTGTGTCTAGTATGAATATGCCCTCGACCGTAAGAGAAAGGACCACCGCTAGACGAACGGCCCCAACCAAGACATACCTCACGAGATGAAGAAGTGACATAAGAAAGAGGAATTACTCGATCAATGCAGAAGCACATCTCCTTCAGAGCCTTAGAAAAAGAATTGACCTCGCTTTGAGGAACTATGACAGTACACGAAAATTAAAATGGAGCGTACAAGTACTCAAGGTGTCTCCATTTAAGATGAACCAAGGTCCGTCAGCCTTCAAAACTAGACCCATGAAGCCCTCAGAATCCCCTTTATGCACTCTACATGCCCATGGACAAAGGGAGAAACAAAAGGAGAAGTGAAACCACCCCTCGGAGGAACCCATAGCTCGAAGATAGATCACATCCACAACACCTCGAAGAGAGCGACGACATTTCCATATCAAGGCTTCATGCAAAAGACAGAGCGGATGGTGTCCCAAAGATAGGAAGACATCTTACAAAGGCGTACTCCATGCAGAAGGTTGTGACGGGATCTACACCAAGGAGAACAATGGAGACACTAGAATTTCATCATAAGAATCACATGTACGCTTCCAAGGATCAGGTGACAGCATTAGGATACGCGGTTTCATCCCCATGAGAAAGAACGACGGTCCCGCACCACGGAAGAACCCTCACTACAAGGGGCAAATCATCGTCACAAGAAGAGAAAAGATAGTCAACTAGGACTGGTTGATAACGAGTGCACATTCATACTAGACATACATGAACAATTTATGCTTATATTAACTAGTCTAGATGCTTTTGTTAGTGAGTCTAAATGTTTGTTTCAAGAGTCTATCAACTGCGTATATTCTAGAATATCATAAGTCATAGAGGAGTTAAGAACTTAGACACTAAAATATGCACACTCCGTTCTAAACACTACCCGACTCCCTTAGGGTTTGAGAGAACAAAAAGACCCGCTAGATCTAACATCCCAAAAATAGATCTTGGCAACATTCAGGGCCAAAAGAAAGAAAGCCTGCTAGGTTGAAAACTCGAAAGAGCGATCTAGGCAACAATAAAGGCAGCTCGCTAAGTTGCAACCCATAGAGTCATATTAGGCAGCAATTAGAGCAATAAAACACCTCACCCTAGGGGCAATCACGAAAACGTCATCGGGAGTTGCATTTGAACATCTTGATTCCAACCCTGACAACCTAGAAGCTACACAAACTCCTGATGGTCTCTCACACCCTATCATCATCACAGAACCTCCACAACCCTCGCTTCCATCATCCAACCTTAAATCCTTGCACCCTTTACGAAACCTACCCTACAAAGCCTCATCTCTACCATCCGTACCCGAACCCTTTCTCTCCTCACAAAAACTACCCTAACATCCCTAAAACACCCACGAAAACCTCGCCTCCTTCATCTAACCCAAAACCTTCGCTCACATCCTCCGAAAGAAAAACCATGAACCTACCTTTATAAAACCACCTCATATATAACCAAAACCTTGGGGTCACTCACGGACACAGGACGTACTTCATTTAGAACCAAGAGTTGTTTAAAGTCACCCAGTCACGTGTCCACACACTCACTCATGGATACCACATGTCCTAGTTCGTCCAAATAAGACCCACAAATATAATGCCACGCGAGTCATAGGATGAGGTAGCCCCCCTAACTTTGCACACAATCAAATGTCCACAGGTATGGTTGCACGCACAGATTAGACACTTAAGTCATCTAGCGAAGTCCATAAAAGATGTATCACATGAGTAGGACATCCCCTTGTGCACACACACATTGAGTCACACACACTTTGGGATCCTTATAGGTTGTCATAAGTCCACCTAATAGGGCATCCCTTCTCTTACGCAAAAGTCACACACATGCACACCATATGTTTAGGTGGTCTAGCTAGAGTCCATATCACATGAGTTCATGTAGTGAAAGGATCCCTTGTCACATGTTTGTGTATCTAGTCGCGCGCATTGTGTATTATCCAGCCTAAGTTCATAGGTGTAAACCTGCATGCATCCATAAAATAGGGTATCTTCCTTGATCACTTATAATCATGCAACATGGCCAGTCATCATAAAAATGTTTATTTCCCATTGGCCATCTCACCCCGAGAAAGGATGCGTGTCTTTGTTTTTGCAGGATCCCCATAGGAGTCATGAAAGGCGACGATAAATAGGACCTTCGTCATGCGGAGATAGTCTAGGCATAACACCTATCAGACGATGTCAACAACCTTTCAGAACCCCGACAGACCACAGAAAGCACAAAAACTCACCTGGCTTCCACGGCTAGAAGCGTCCGACCTCATGAAGACTTAACACTCTTGAAGCAGCTCCGGATATCAATACTCACACTTACATAAGGCATTACAGAAGGTGTTAAAGAAGGCGTTACAGAAGGCGTTCCAGAAGGTGTTACAAAAGGCATTCCAGAAGGCGTCACAGAAGGCGTTACAGAAGATGTTACTCACCCTGAAGGACTACAAAGGACGCAGGAGCATATCCAACGACCGTATAAGCAGTACACTGGGGCGTCATCGTACCGCTGGCACATTGGGGCACCCCCGAACTTATCAAGAATGTCAGGAACTAAGAACTTCGCCGGGGCAACACCAAAATAGGGCATGACTTGGAAGAATGCTGCCAGGAACCCCGAATCAACTAAAGATCAAGAGCGAAAGAGAAAAGATATTGGGACAAAGTTGATCAACCTCGGGGCGAAGCCACCAGCACTCAGATAAGATTGGTAGAAAAAGTGTCCAACATCATCTGAAGAAAGAGGGAAGAGATTGTTGGCCCTATCAAGAACAGAATCACCTAGAGGGGGGTGAATAGGTGTCAAAGTTGAAAACTGAACAATTCTCAGTTTTTAGAGAAACTTATTTTTCAGAGTCAAATTTCATCAGAGTCAGAAGCTAGCTTACAGAAGTTGCTTCTGAGGGAAATTCTGCCTAAACACAGTTGGACTGTTTTCAGCAACAAAAGTTTTGATTTAAGAACTTCTGGACAGTCTTCTGAACAAAGACAATGATACTTTAGAGAAAATCTGTTTCAGCACTAAATATAAGCAAGTACACAGAAGCAGGAATAACAAGTA
This sequence comes from Euphorbia peplus, assembly GCA_028411795.1. NCBI lineage: Eukaryota > Viridiplantae > Streptophyta > Magnoliopsida > Malpighiales > Euphorbiaceae > Euphorbia > Euphorbia peplus. Next base: position 13,720,729 of record CP110838.1, on the reverse strand, counting down.
TAAGAGGGAGAAAGAAGTTCAGGAGATCCTGATTGAACAATTCGATTTATCCAAGTTCGCCACAGAAGTCCTGTGACTACGTCTTGTCCCCTGAGGTCGCAGCCTACAGAGATTTTATAAATCCACTATTCAGAACTTTTATGGCAAGTTCAGAAGCTCCTTTACATCAACAGAACTTAAGCTAATTTCTCACTTAGTTCTGACTAGACTAAAAAGAGTTAAAGGATTTCTACCATAACAAACAATACTCTGTTTTCTGGATTTCTCACCCAACTCTAATCTCAACTAGATTTCTCTCTTTAAATCTAACTGAAGATCACAAACGATCTCAGTTTACAAGATTCCTATTATGAACTTGTTTTTCTTCACTCTCTCACTTTAACTAAGACTATGCTAAGAAAGATTGAGAATGGAAAGTGTTGCTCTGTTTTTCTTGTTAGAACAGTGCGTTGAGATTTTGCTCGATGATCACGCGTATGTTGATGCTTTGGAGCTTGGCTACTATTTATAGTGAATGAAGATGACCGTTGGAGAGTTTGAATCTTCGAAGGAGATGACATCAGTTGTTGTAGCCGTTAATTTGTCAAATCTTCAAACGGTCTTCAAACACTTTGATTCCGTTATCCTTATTCTTTAACTCAATCCGGTAAGTGATTTGAAATCAAAGATGAGGTTGACTGGAATCATTCTTCAATTGGATCAACAAAGGGTAGACAAGGAAATTCTGGTTTCTTTTGAACAGACAAGCGCGCTCCATTAAAACAGCTTTTTGAACTTTTGGCGCCTAGCATTGAATGCAAGTGTCAGAGCATTAAATGCTCAAACAGAACCCGTGACTAAGCTTTCAGAAGCTAATTTCCAGTTGTCTATACTTCTGATCAAATTGGCAAACCTTCTGATTGCAAAGGACTTCTGGGGAGAGCTTTAGCAGACTTCGACTTCAGAGCGGAGCATCCAGCTTCTGAACTATTGAAACTCTGACTTCAGCAAACAGATCTTCTGAGTCCTTTAGGCAATCAAGAAATGATTCATTCAGCACCTGCTGAGTAACTTACACATAGACTAAGTAAACAAAAATATTAGTCAACAATAAACTATATGTAAGGGAGTATTAGGTTTTCATCTTCTGAACCGTTTGGACATAATCAAAACACATAGGGTTCATCATTCTCCCCCATTTTGGTTATGGACAAACCGTGGTCAGAAGGTAACAGAAAACATGAGGTTTAGAAAATGACTTCCTGATACATATGTTTCATAACTTCTGAGTAAATTAACTCCCCCACTTTAGTGTAAATGGTGGACTTCAGCAATCTGTATAAACTTAGAAAAGACTTAAGATCAAGTTGTTAGATTTAATGAAGTATAATTTACTAAGTCACAAAGAAACATAAGCAATAGATTAAGAAGTCAGAGACACAAGAAAGTATAAGAAAGATTCAGTGTATATAAGTTCATCAGAAGACAACATAAGAAACAAAATAATCAGAAGAGCAGAAAAAGTCCTAAGACAAAAACTACCCAACCCGGAACCTAGCTAAGAAGCTTAAGTCCTAAAAGATTACAAGTTCTTAGGTTTCTTCTGAGGAGGAGGAACACCACTAGAACCTTCAGCAACACTTGATCTCTTCTGACCAGACTTCTCCCCCGTTTGACCAGAACCAAGAGCAACACCCAGAGCACCCTGAGATTTCAATTTTTGCTGAACATTCAGTGCAGTCTGATATTGCTGAGGAGTTGGTCTCACAGTGTTGATCATATCCATTCTTCTTCTGAAGTCATCATCAATGGTCTTCATATGATCAAAGGTCTGACCAGACATAGGTCGCTGTCTCTGAACGTCTTCCACAAGGAGCTTGATCAACCGATTGTTAGCATACACAGCAGCAGTGAGATGCTCATTCTGAATATAAGTCTGTCCTCGAACAAACCTATAGCAATTGTGAAGAGTCTTCTCTTGTTCACGTGCTTCAGTGTGCATAACCTTCAGAAGTTCAGTAAGCTCAGCAATCTGTGCGTTCTGAGCAGATACAGCAGACTCAATGTGGGAGAGTCGATTGTTGAGATCAGGAGTGATGTCATATACAATCTTAGCAGCCCCGGAAGATGATGAACCTTGAGCAGAAGATTTCACTTCTCTCAGAATGTGATTGGCAGTACTTTGCAGGTCATCAATCTTACTTGGGAGCATCTTCTCATGAGCCTCATAATGCTCGTTTGCTTCCTTGACTTCTTCTGTCAATATCTCCAAATTCTCATTGACCTTCAGAGAAGAAGCAAGAGCAATGTTGTCCAATGAAGGAAGAGTCAGAGCTAATTCTCTTAACTTGTACAGCTCTTCATAGGTAGCTAGATGAAGTGTAGAAAGATTCCGTATGAAGACAGAAGGGTCCTGCATTTGAAGCATAGTCATGAGCTGCAGGTTCTGAGCTTTCAAGGAGTGTAGTTCTTGCAGCACAATGCCCTGAGCATACATGTCAGCAGCAGAAGTCCTTTGCCCCATACCAGCAAATCTATTCAGCAGTTCATCAGAGCCAATCTGACTCATTCTTCTCAACTCCTCAACACTGGGAGCACCACCAGCTTCGGATACACCAGAAGCTCTGCCCATGAAGCCAAAACTACCAAACCTGGTATCCAAATCATCTCGATTCATGTGTTTGCGTAGGAAGTCATAATTGGATGACAACCCAGCAAAACAAGAAGTAGTGGAGGAGGTAGTTAAGGGATCACACACAGGGGGTGCATGTCCAGAGGTTGAGAGTGGAGGGATAGAAGTGTTTGAGGTAGGGATAGTATGTGAGGTTGAGATGGGAGGTAGTGTGGATGGTAGTGAGAAAGATGGAGCAGTAAATCCAAATGATGGACTTACAGAGGAAGTATGCATGGAGGAGGTAGTGGATGTGGCTATGGAATCTGTGAAAATTGGAGCACTGTTTAGATTCACTTCTGAAAAGGATCCAGAAGGAGGAATAATTGGTGGGGGTACAACCTCAGAAGTTGAAGTTGTAGGAGGAATGGAAGTGTGAGAATCACCAACTTTTGTGACAGAAGGTAGTGAAGGAGATGGATGAGGAGTACGAGGAGAAGATGGATGAGAAGTATGAAGTGGAGATGGAATAACCTGATCAGAGAGGTTTGGATCAAATGTAGAAATGGGCTCAGCAAAGATATGAGCCATTCTGAACAATGTTTCAGAAGCATCTCTTTCACCAGGATTTCTCCCTTGTCCCAGAAGAACATTGTCTAGAAAATCATCAGTGTTGATGTTTTCAGCAAAATTCATAGCATTCTGAATGATAGTATCAGGCTCTTGATTACTATCTTCAGTCAGTTCTTCAATAATGGGAGCATCAGCATCCTTTCCAGCAGACATATCCATCATGTCTTCGTCATCAACCAAGTCCTCTTTTTCAGGAATTGATTCTTCCAGTTCAGTACTCGAAGCAACAGAGAAGTCCTTTTTGATCAGAGACCTTCTCTTTGCTGACATCTTCTTCTTGGGGATTCTTCTGGAGAGAGGAATATCTTCAGAGTCCTCATCCTCTTCAGTAGCCTTTGTGCTAATCCGAGTAGAGAGAGAGAGATATTCTCAAGCTCTTCACCTTCTTCTGAAGCCTCAACATTCTTTGAGAACTCCACATTCTCAAGTTCAGCAGCACATGCAATGATTCTTGCATCGGCCTTAGCCTTTGCAGCAATTTCTCTTTCAGCTGCTAACTTGTCTTCTGCTTCCTTCTGCTTTCTTTTCTTATCAGCAAGAGCCATAACCCTTGCAACCTTCTCAGCTTCAGCAGCCTTCTCTTTTTCAGCAAGGCGTGCGTCCTCAGCATCCTGAGCTTCCTTCTCAGGAACATCCTTAGGTTTCTCAGCAACGATCTTGCCAGAGGGTTCAACACTGATTGTTGTTTGAACCATCGTGGGAAGAGGTTCTGAGACAACCACCTTCTCAACAGTCAGGACCAACTTACTTGATCCCTTCTTTCCCTTGCCCTTCTTGGCAGCATTCTTTCCTTTCTGAACAGCAGCCTCAGTACTTTCCTTCTGAGCAATACTCACAGAGGAGCCCTTCTCATTCTTCTTCGGAGTAACACCAAAGCTAAGGTTCCTGAAGGTATGCATCTTCAGAACCGTACTCCTACTTGTAACACCTTCTCCTGAAACCACAACAGAGGCTGCCTCAAACAACCTAGTCAGGAGTGAGCCATATGCTAATGCACTCACGGTAGTTACATTCTTCATCTGCCTTATAAGCATGGCAGGTAAGTTGATCTTCTTCTGGTTGACCAGATGCCACATAAACACTCTTTCCCTGTTGGAAACACCATTAACCCCTCCAGCCTTCGGAAGGAAAACATTAGTTGTCAAATAGTGTGCCCACCTCTGGTGCTGAGTGAGCCAGGTGGCATAAGTTTCCTTGGCACTAAGATCTGGTCTAGCCCAGTTTGCTTCTGTAAAACCGTCTGCTGAACCATCATCACCAATGATGATTCCTTCATCATCAATACAAATCACTTGAGAAATAGAAGCCCTGCTGACCTCAATCTCAATTTCCCCGACTTCTGAGTGTAGAACATCCTCCTCATTAGAAAAGAAATGGAGGTTCTGATAGAACTCGGTGACTAACTTAGGATAAATGAATTCTTCGAGAGAAACGAAAGAATTCCAGTTTTGAGCGCTAAGCCATTTTAAGATAGGTTCAGTGGATTTAACTTCATCATCTAGGAACCTAGAGGTGAATACCCTAGATTCGCTAACTTTCTTCTTGGATTCAGTGGTAAAGATGTGAGTGACAGTGATTTCTTGAGCCATTTTTGAAGATATAAGAAAATAGGTTAAGAATTTTGAGAGAAGAGAACACAGAAAATCTATGGAAATTCTAATCGCAATGAAAATGAGAGTAAAAACTTCTAAGTATGGAAAACCCCTATTTATACCCAAACAAGGAGCGCAAGTGGTCGCTCATAGCGGCTTTAGCCTTCTTTGACTAGAGTCGCCACCCGGTCGACCGGGAAAATGTACGAACCGGTGTATGTACCGATTGTTTTGTAAACCAGAGATTCTTATTTACGTTCGTGGATACAACTTATTAATTCTGACATTCCATGCCCTAGAGGATCTTTAATGCAACCTAATGATTTATTATTTTGACTTTTATTGTTATCACACAAGAATATTTAAATACGCAAACATTTGTACAGTAAACCATCGGGTGACACGGTACAAAACCCTCAGAAGCTTACCCTCGTCGCGTGCCAGTGATTGCTCGCGGACTGATGCTCGTTGAAGAACGGAGACCTTTCAGGGAGGAACTTTGGGGGCCGGAGTTGCGTAGGGCGTCCTTCAAATGGTTTTGGAAAAGGACTTAGTCAGCTCTAGCGGGGCTGCGAGTGATGCCTAGATCTGGAACTTTTAATAGTTGGGGAAATATTTTTGGTGGTCGTGAAGACCTTTTTTGGGAATATTTTGGGAAAATACTCTCAAACTCGGACTCTAGCGATTCTTTTCTTAATTAGAGGCGACTTTAGGCAACAATAGAGGCAACTTTATCAGAGGCAACTTTTATCGGGTCAAGAATCCCTTTAGAACGAGCTAGAGAGGGAGGAGAATGAGTGTTTGTTGGTGAATTAAATGAGAAATCCGGGGGGTATTTATAGGCTAGGTTGTGACCATATGGTCGCCTGAACACCCATCTCAGATTCAAATTGAATCTGAGACGGGCTTCGCCCAAAGCCCGGCCCGACCTTACAAGGCCCGGCCAAGGTTGTTTGTCCACTAGTACACATGTCACGTTTTCATTGGACCGCCCACCCACGTGGCAGATAAGGATTGGATTGATGTCTTCCACGTGGCAGTGACCGTACGGTCAGAGGTTTTTGAACGTACGTCATTTTGTAATAGAGGATTTTCTCATAAGCATGAAGGTGTCACACTCATAGTCCCGAGATGCGGGTGGAGGAGGTTATGGCCCTGGAAAGGTGATCCGTTCTCCGACGAGTATCAGTATTTTAGCAATTGGCGGGACGAGGAGCTCATAGATTGCTTTCATCATCGGGTTCAAAAACCAGTGCTTACAGTTTAGAAACTTACCTGCAGTTTGGGCCTGTGGCTTCATGTTTCAGATGGTTCTGTCCTGAGGCCGATCAACTGTTTTCCTCGTGTTTACCCCGAGGATTTGGTAACTCCTACAGTCTGGACCTCCGACTTCGTGTTTCGGAGGATTCTGTCCTGAGGTCGAATAACTGTTTTCCTCGAGTTTGATCCGAGGATTTGGTAACTCCTGCAGTCTGGGCCTCCGGCTTCGTGTTTCGTATAATTCTATTCTGAAAGTGGACATGCGCGCTCTTTCAAAACAGCTTTTTGAACTTTTGGCACCTTGCATTAAGTGCAGATGTCAGAGCATTATACGAAAAAAATAAAACATTATTAGAGTTCAAAAAAACTAACTACTACGAAAAAAATAAGTAAATTATTCGTACCCGGGATTATATGGCACTATTAACATTGAACCATCTCTTTTACACATTTTCAACCTAACCGCTAACTCCTTTGATCTCTCGGATACATTCTTTTGTGTCCCAATTCCATATGTATCATTAGGATCAACAAAAAGTTTCATTTCAAAATAAAGCCAGCTACATACCACTAAAAAATATATATTAAAATACAATAACAAAACAAATAGAATCATAACAATCACTAACAACAATTGCTATTATAAATTACCTCATGTAAAAGATGATAGTGTTGCTCCCTATCTTATTCATATGCACAACGACATGAATATCACTACGATATAGAATAGCTTTTGTAGCATGCCCAATAATCTCTTCACCAAATGTATACTCAATAGTCATTCCATCAATTAGATTATCATTAGCCCATTTGCTCAATATAGTTAATGATTTAGGGAGATCATTAGGTAAAATTTCCAAATTTACCTCTTCAAAAGACCTGTTGAGATGAAAAAGAAAACTAAATAAATAACAAAAGATGTCAAATTACAAAAATAATATACTAAGTCAAAAAATGTATTCAACATGTTCAAAATGGTACACTACATGTTCAAAATAACAAGATCTTGACATATTGTATACACTTTATTCAAAATAACTAATAACACTAACACTACTTTGTCATGCACTGTGATGAACCCTGAGTGTTTTGACTATGTACAAATCTTTCAGAAGATGAATATCTTGTTTTGACTTATACTAATGAATGTTGACTAACAATTTTTGTTAAGTATTTTGTCAAGTTTTCTCAGCAGGTGCTGAATGAAGTTTAAACTGCTTCGCTCTGATCTTTCAGAAAGGAATTGGGTGCTCAAAAGATAAGACACGGATTTTGTTAAGCATTTAATGCACCTGTCAACTGCATTTAAAGCAAGGCACCAAAACTTCAAAAAACCGTTGAAGGAGCGCGTCTTGTCTACAACAAATAAGACCAGAATTTCTTTGTCTACCCTTTGTTGATCCAAATGAATAAATGTTTTAGTCAACCCTATTGTTCAATTTAATTCATTACCAGATTAAGTTAAAGAACAAGATTAACGGAATCAAGGGTGTTTGAAGACATTTTGAAGACAAGACAGATTAACGGCTACAACTCTGTCATCATCAAATTCAAAGTTCAAAATTCAAGCAACGGTCATCCTCAAGACACTATAAATAGTAGCCAAGCTCATTTGTGTTCTTACACGCGAGATTTTTGAGCTATCTTAAAGCACTGTTATTCTAAGAAAAAACAGAGCACTTTCCATTCTTTCTCTTTTCTTATTTGATCTTTGTAAGAGTGAGAGAGCGAAGAAACACAAGTTCATAATAGGAATCTTGTAAACTGATGTTACCTATGGATGTGACTCTAGCAAGTATACTAGGACGATTATGTAGCTTAGGTAAGTACAAGTGTCATTCCCACGAGGATTGAAGTAAAACTAAACTGAAACTACCTATGGAACAACCTGCTTAAGTAACTGGTAACATAAAAAGCATGATTTTGAGGTTGATTGTCTATTATCTAAACTAAACAACTCTATTTAAAAACAGATCTAAAGAGTAAATGGTAAGAAATGATGATTTATAACAATATGTAAAAGGAACAAGCTAAACACAGCATGGAACTGGCATTGCAACCTCCCTTCTCTTCTTCTTTAACTCATGAATGCATGCAAATATTCTGTCAAAGTCTCTACTTTAAACTAACTTGGTTCAAATGGTCATATCCCCAAAATACTAAGCACTACTCACACCCTAAAGGCCTTTCAGGATGCTTTACTACTTGATTATGTTGGCCCTAACAAGAACAGAATCACCTAGAGGGGGGTGAATAGGTGTCTATGTTGAAACCTGAAACTTTCTAAGTTTTTCAAGAAACTTACAGAAGCAGCTTCTGAGGAAATTCTCCCTAAACACAGTTAAACTGTTTTCAGCAACAGAAGTTCAGAGTTTGAGAACTTCTGGACGATCTTCTGAACAAAGACAATGATAATAAGAGAAAATCTGTTTCAGCACTAAATGTGAGCAAGCACACAGAAGCAATAATAACAAGTATAAGAGGGAGAAAGAAGTTCAGGAGATCCTCATGAACAAGTCGATTTATCCAAGTTCGCCACAGAAGTCCTATGACTACGTCTTGTCCCCTGAGGTCCCAGCCACCAGAGATTTTAAATCTACTATTCAGAACTTTTATGGCAAGTTCAGAAGCTCCTTTACATCAACAGAACATAAGCTAATTTCTGACTTAGTTCTGACTAGCCTAAAAACAGTTAAAGGATTTCCACCAGAACAACAACAACTCTATTTTCGGGATTTCTCACCCAACTCTAATCTCAACTAGATTTCTCTCTAAATCTAACTGAATATCACAAACGATATCAGTTTACAAGATTCCTATTATGAACTTGTTTTTCTTCACTTTCTCACTTAAACTTAAGCTATGCTAAGAAAGATTGAGAATGGAAAATGTGCTCTGTTTTCCTTGATCAAACAGTGCGTTGAGATTTTGCTCGATAATCACGCGTAGTTTATGCAGTGGAGCTCAGCTACTGTTTATAGTGAATGAGGATGACCGTTGGTGAATTTGAATCTTCAATAGAAATGACATCAGTTGTTGTAGCCGTTAATTTGTCAATTCTTCAAACGGTCTTCAAACACTTTGATTCCGTTAACCTTGTTCTTTAACTAAATCCGGTAAGTGATTTGAAGTTGAAGATAAGGTTGACTGGAAACATTCTTCAATTGGATCAACAAAGGGTAGACAGGGAAATTCTGGTTTCGCTTTGAGTAGACAGGCGCGCTCCTTCAAAACAGCTTTTTGAACTTTTCGCGCCTTGCATTAAATGCAATTGTCAGAGCAATAAATGCTAACGGAATCCGTGACTTAGCTTCTGATAGCTAATTTCATTTGTCTAGGCTTCTGATCAAATTGGTAGGGTTTTACTTCTGTTTGCAAAGGTCCTCTGAGGAAAGCTTTAACAGACTTCGAAAACTTCAGAGCGGAGTATCCAGCTTCTGAAGGTGGGAACACTGTCTTCAGCTTTCATTTCTTCTGAGTCCTCAAGCAAACCAGAAAAATTTCATTCAGCACCTGCTGAGTAACTTACATACAAACTCAACAAAAAATTGTTAGTCAGTATTAAACAGTATGTAAGAGAATCTTAATTTTCATCTTCTGAAACGTTTGGACATAATCAAAACACTTAGGGTTCATCATTCTCCCCCACTTTGGTTATGCACAAACCGTGGTCAGAAGGTAACAATTCTTAAGAAAACACAAGGTTTAGAGATTATCTTCCTGATACAAATGTTTGTTTTAGCTTCTGAGTAACTTAACTCCCCCATTTTAGTGTAAATGGTGAACTTCATCAATCTGTATAAACTTAAGATAGGCTTGAGATCAAGTTGTTAGATTTTTAGTGAAGATAAAGTTACTAAGTTAAAAGAAACATAAACAGTAAGAAATTAATCAGAGACAATTAATATGTATCAGAGACAATTAATAGTCAGAAGAAACAACAAACGAAATAATCAGAACGAAAGTCCTAAGACAAGACTACCCAACCCAGAACCTAGCTAAGAAGCTTAAGTCCTATAGTGATTACAAGTTTATAGATCTCTTCTGAGGGGGAGGAACACCACTGGAACTTTCATCAACATTATGTCTCTTCAATCCAGACTTGAGACCACCCTGCTGAGCAGACTTCTCCCCCGTTTGGCCAGAACCAACAGGAACACCCAGAGCACCTTGAGAGTCCAATTTCTGCTGAACATTCAAAGCAGTCTGATATTGCTGAGGTGTAGGCCTTACAGTGTTGATCATATCCATTCTTCTTCTGAAATCATCATCAATGGTTTTCATATGATCAAAGGTCTGTCCAGACATAGGTCGATGTCTCTGAACATCTTCCAGAAGGAGCTTGATCAACCGATTGTTAGCATACACAGCAGCAGTGAGATGCTCATTCTGTATATAAGTCTGTCCACGAACAAACCTATAACAATTGTGAAGAACCTTCTCTTGTTAATGTGCTTGAGTGTGCATAACTTTCAGAAGTTCAGTAAGCTCAACAATCTGGGCGCTCTGAGCAGTCATAGCAGACTCAATGCTCTGTAGATGATTGTTGAGATCAGGAGTGATGTCATATACAATCCTAGCAGCCCCTGAAGATGATGATCCTTGAGAAGAAGATTTCACTTCTCTCAGAATATGATTGGCAGTACTTTGCAGATCATCAATCTTACTTGAAAGAATTTTCTCATGAGCCTCATAATGCTCATTTGCTTCCTTAACTTCTTCTGCCAAAATCTCCAGATTTTCATTAACTTTCAGAGAAGAAGCAAGAGCAATGTTTTCGAGAGTTGGAAGAGTCAGAGCCAATTCTCTCAACTTGTAAATTTCATCATAAGTAGCTAGATGAAGTGTAGAAAGATTGCGAGTGTAGACAGTAGGGTTCTGCACTTGAAGCATAGTCATGAGCTGCAGGTTCTGAGCTTTCAAAGATTGAATTTCTTGCAGCACAATGCCCTGAGCATACATGTCAGCAGCAGAAGACCGTTGCCCTAAACCAGCAAATCTATTCAGCAATTCATCAGAGCCACTTTGACTCATTTTTCTCAACTCTTCAACAGATGGAACACCACCAGCTTCAGATACACCAGAAGCTCTTCCCATGAAACCAAAACTACCAAATCTTATCTCCTAGTCATCTCGATTCATTGAATTGTGTAGGAAGTCATAGTTGGATGACAACCCAACAAAGAAGGAGGTAGAGGAAGGAGTAGTTAAGGGATCACACACAGGAGGTTCATGTCCAGAGGTTGAGAGAGGAGGGATATGTGAGGTTGAGGAAGGGATAGTATGTGTGGTAGAGGAAGAAATTGTAGGGGTGAAGGATGGTAGTGTGGATGGTAGAGAGAAATATGGAGCAGTAAATCCAATTGATGGAATTACAGAGGAAGTAGAGAGAGAGGAAGTAGTGGAGGTAGATATGGAATCTGTGAAAATGGGTCCAGAAGATAAATTCACTTCTGAATAGGATCCAGAAGGAGGAGCAGTTTTAGGAGGTACAACTTCAGAGGTTGAAGTTGTAGGAGGAATGGAAGTTTCAGAATCACTAACTTTTGTGACAGAAGGTAGTGAAGGAGATGGATGAGGAGTATGAGGAGAGGATGGATGAGAAGTACGAAGGGGAGATGAATGATGAATATGAGTGGGAGATGAGATAACCTGATCAGAGAGATTTAGATCAAACGAGGAGATAGGTTCAGCAAACACATGAGCCATTCTGAACAGAGTTTCAGAGGCATCTCTTTCACCAGGGTTTCTCCCTTGACCCAGAAGAACATTATCTAGAAAATCATCAGTGTTGATGTTTTCAGCAAATTTCATGGCGTCCTGAATGATAGTATCAGGTTCTAGATCACTTTCTTCTGACAGTTCTTCAATAACAGGAGCATCAGCATCCTTTTCAGCAGACATATCCATCATGTCTTCGTCATCAAACAAGTCCTCTTTTTCATGAGTTGATTCATCCAGTTCAGTACTCGGAGCAATATAGAAGTACTTTTTGTTCAGAGACCTTCTAGTTGCTGACATGTTCTTCCTGGGGAGTCTTCTGGAGAGAGGAATATCTTCAGAATCCTCTTCTTCTTCCGTAGCCTCAACATTTCATGAGAACTCCACGTTCCCAACTTCAGCAGCGCATTCAGCAATTCTAGCATCAGCCTTAGCCTTTGCTGCAATTTCTCGCTCAGCTGCTAACTTATCTTCAGCTTCCTTTTTCTTCCTTTTCACATCAGCAAGAGCTACAACTCTTGGAATCTTCTCAGCTTCAGCAGCCTTCTCTCTTTCAGCAAGGCGTGCATCCTCAGCATCCTGAGCTTCTTTCTCAGAAGCATCCTTTGGCTTCTCAGCAACGATCTTCCCAGAAGGTTCAACACTGATTGTTGTTTGAACCATAGTAGGAAGAGGTTCTGAGATAACCACCTTCTCAACAGTCAGGACCAACTTACTTGATCCTTTCTTTCCTTTGCCCTTCTTGGCAGCATTCTTTCCTTTCTGCACAGTAGCTTCAACAATCTCCTTCTGAGCAATACTTACAGAGGAAGCATTCTCCTTCTTCTTTGGAATCATACCAAAGGAAAGATTCCTAAGGGTATGCATCTTAAGAACAGTACTCATGCTGGTTACACCTTCTTCCGAAACGACCAAAGAGGCTGCTTCAAACAACCTAGTCAGAAGAGAACCATAAGCAAGTGCACTAACCACAGACACATTTTTCATCTGCCGAATCAGCATGGTAGGAAGATTGATCTTCTTCTCGTTTACCAGATGCCACATGAAAACCTGTTCCCGATTGGAAACACCATTAACTCCTCCAGCCTTCGGAAGGAACACATTACTGGTCAAGTAGTGTGCCCACCTCTGGTGCTAAGTGAGCCAGGTCGCATAGGTTTCCTTGGCACTCAGATCTGGCCTAGCCCAGTTGGCTTCATTAAAGCCTTCAGCAGAACCATCATCTCCAATGATGATTCCCTCGTCATCAATACCAATAGCTTGAGAGATAGAAGCCATGCTGACCTCAATCTCAACTTCTCCAACTTCCGAGTGAATAACATCATCCTCATTAGAAAAGAAATGGAGGTTCTGATAGAACTCAGTGACTAATTTTGGATAGATGAACTTATCCAAGGAGACGAACGAGTTCCAGTTTTGAGCACTTAGCCATTTAGAGATGGGTTCAGTGGATTTGACTTCATCGTCTAGGAACCTAGAAGTGAAAACCCTAGATTCGCTAACTTTCTTCTTTTTATCGGTATCAAAGATGTGAGTGACAGTGATTTCAATGGGATGATCTTGAGCCATTGAAGGAGTTTTAAGAAATAAGGTTAAGTGTTTAAGAAAAAGCAAACACAGAGGTTTGTCTATGGAAAATCTATTTGCAGAGAAAATGAAAGTGAAAAACTTCTAAGTGTTGAATTCCCTTATTTATACCCAAACTAGAAACTGTTCCAATTCAAAAAGTAACTAACCACCGTTAAAAGAGGAACAGATAACCGTTAAAAAACAGAACAGCGCCGTAATAAGCAGTAAATGTATGCATGCTTAATTCAAAATCATGATTAGATTTTATCACACTTGATTATCTTAACTTATTAAAATTTAAGATAGAAAAAGATACAATAAAAACTAAGTTACTGAAGTGGATAAGTCATACCAATGCCTGCTCGTAAGCTGCTGAAAAGAGTACCAGCCAGAGGCTTAGTAAACATGTCAGCAAGATTTTCTTCAGAGGGAACATGGGTGATGATGATATCCTTCTTCAGAACATGATATCTCAGAAAGTGATGCCTAATATGAACATGCTTCATCCTGCTGAGGAGGCTGTGCATGGTGCATTAGTATTTAACTAAATCCGGTAAGTGATTTGAAGTTGAAGATAAGGTTGACTGGAAACATTCTTCAATTGGATCAACAAAGGGTAGACAGGGAAATTCTGGTTTCGCTTTGAGTAGACAGACGCGCTCCTTCAAAACATCTTTTTGAACTTTTGGCGCCTTGCATTAAATGCAATTGTCAGAGCAATAAATGCTAACGGAACCCGTGACTTAGCTTCTGATAGCTAATTTCATTTGTCTAGGCTTCTGATCAAATTGGTAGAGTTTTACTTCTGTTTGCAAAGGTCCTCTGAGGAGAGCTTTAACAGACTTTGAAAACTTCAGAGCGGAGCATCCAGCTTCTGAAGGTGGGAACACTGTCTTCAGCTTTCATTTCTTCTGAGTCCTCAAGCAAACCAGAAAAAGTTCATTCAGCACCTGCTGAGTAACTTACATACAAACTCAACAAAAAATTGTTAGTCAGTATTAAACAGTATGTAAGAGAATTTTAATTTTCATCTTCTGAAACGTTTGGACATAATCAAAACACTTAGGGTTCATCAGATTAAGCACAAAGTAACATTCCATTTAACATGAAAACCCTTGATATACATCATTCAACTGTTCATATCAGATGTACATGTCTACATGAAGAACAAACATACATAAAAGCAATGGTCATGTCGGTTATGCAAACTGTAACAGGTTGTTGAGACCTAAAATCTACAGATCTTCATTAAACACTCAATAAAAGCAACATTCATTCATTAAATACAAAGATAAGAAGACTTACAATGCCAGCCCTAAGGCTGACTCAGCTTGTAACAGGGTACTACTCACTCATAGTGAGCTTAACAACAAAAGGAATTACAATAAACTCCATTAAAGGAGCTTCAACTACTGAAAACTAAAGATGATAATGTTATGAAGACAGAAAAACAGATCTTCTCTCTTCAGAATAGTTCTCTACTTAAAGGAATAAAGAAAGATTAAAATACTAATTAAGTACAACAATAGGTAGGCTGTTCCAACAGGTACAAGAGATATTTCAATTAAACAATTGTTATTCTTGTCCTTGTGATCTTCCAAAAGGCAAAGCTTCTTCAATAAGCTTCCAATCTTCAATTAGCTGACTTTCTCCCCATTTTCTCCTTGATTTGACTTCTACTTTTCCACCAACAAGTTGCTTTCTACTGTAGCGGGCTGCTACTAGTCTGCTTTCCACTGTAGCGGGCTGCTACTAGTCTGTTGCCCTAATAAAGTAGACAATGCTACAAAGAGTCTTGTAAGTCCTTAAATAATAACAAATACAACCAATTAAGCCCATTAATCAGTGAATTAGTGTCTAATTATTATAGTCAAATACGAGCTCATCAACTGATATCGAGTGTGATATTCAGTTAGATTTGAGAGAAATCTAGTTGAGGTTTAAGTTGGGTGAGAAATCCAAAAAACAGGGTTGTTTTTGTTCTGGTGAAAATCCTTTATTCTAGGCTAGTCAGAACTAAGTGAGAAATTAGCTTAAGTTTTGTTAATGTAAAGCAGCTTCTGAACGTGCCATAAACGTTCTGAATAGTAGATTTAAAATCTTTGCTGACTGCGATCACAGGGGACAGGACGTAGTCACATGACTTCTGTGGCGAACCTGGATAAATCGAATTGTTCACTCAGAACCTCTTGAATCTCTTTCTCCCTCCTTATAACTTGTTATTTTTTCTTCTGTGTACTTGCTTAATATTTAGTGCTGAAATAGTTTGCTCATTAAATTCATTGTCTTTGTTCGGAAGACTATCCAGAAGCTTTGTCTAACAGAACTTCTGTTGCTTAAAACTCAGAATCTCTCTCAGAAGCGCTTTCCTAAAGCTTTCCTCTGACTCCGAAGAGATTGGGTTCTGAGTCAAGTTTCTCAAAAAACTCAAATTCGGACTTAGACACCTATTCACCCCCTCCCCCCCCCCCCCCCCTCTAGGTGATTCTGATTTTGTTAGAGCCAACACACTGGACTTGGATAAGTAGTTACATCCACAAAGTCAACATCATAATTCTAATTCGCATCCAAACCATCGTCAACGTTAGCTCTGTTAAAAAAAAAAACCGACAAAATAAAAAAATATAAAGCAAATGGTTCAAAATAAAATAATAAGTTGTGAGACATAAAATGATTAAAAAATGAGAGGAAATATTTTGGAAACTCCATTACCTTTCATTTTCAACAGAATCTTTCAACTTCTTTGACGAACAAACCAATTTTACAGTACTTTTCTTCTTAAACCTCTTAGATTTTTCAGTAGATGCAGTTGACTTGCTGATAGTTTGAATTGGAAGTGGCTCTAAATCAACAAATTAAAGTTTGCCATTGAGTCTTTTTCAGCACTTTTCTTTGTCATCTTACTTATTGTAGCAGTTAACACATTTTCAGTTGGAACTGCAGCAGACTCTTGAGACTGGCTCAACAAATTAAAGTTTGGAATTGAGTCTGTTGATGTAGACTTCCCCTTGCCTTTATTCACATTCTCACTTTGAATTTTCTCCATCACTTTTTTCCCTTTCAGCACATTGACTCACATCCTCCTCATTTGCAATATATTTGCTCCAAATATTCTTAATAAGAGTGCTCATTTGCACTCTTAATTCCCCACTACACCATAAACAACCTACTGCAACTGAGCCACATTGTTAGCCTAGACCTCCTTTTACGTTGCAATAGTCCAAAAACATGCCTAATGCAACAAAAACAACTTGTTGCGGATTTGGCTGTTGCAATTTTGGTCAAAGGCAATAATTTGGATGCAATTGCAACAATCTGTAAAAGTTTCGTGTTTTTCTATCAATTGCAACAATTTGGTTTGTCGAGCAACAATGTTTCAAGCTAATGCAACAAGGTTTTATTGTTGCATTACCTCAAAATGTGGTTAACTAGTGTGTATAATGCAACAATTTTACTATTTTTGCAGCATGTAATAGACATCTAATGCAACATTTTTAACAGTTTTTGCAGCAAAATCAATTTATTTTTGCAATAATACAAAAATGTATGCAACAATTTTATTGAACATTTTGTTACTATTTAATTGCCATTTGCAACAATTATTCATTATGATTTGAATAATCTGGGTCCAAAATTATAAATTCAAATGCTTTACTAATATCTAAAAATGTTCTGCTATACAAAATATCATCCATTAACCAACTTATAAATCCAAAATCATAGATAAACTAAACTCTATTTAAGAAAGTCAAATAACATTACAATAACACGTTCAACAAAATATTCATATTTCAAAATCTTCGATCCTCTTTAAAAAATAATCTTCAATCATTCGTCGTCATCTTCTTCCTCATCTTCGTCATCTTCTTCGTCAATGTCCTGTATAAGAAAACATAATTCACATATTTGCTTTTTAACATTTATATTGCCAAAAAAACCAATATAGAATTTTCTGGAATTCTATTTTAACATTTATACTGCAAATAAACTAAGAGCTAGTGTGGCAAATGCATGGAATCCTAAAACTTAGAGAGACAATCCCTAAAACTTAAAAGTATTTTAAAGCCACCAAGAAAAGTGAATTAGTATCCCCCAAGAAACATGATTTCATCATCATATATAGAGGCAACCTGGAGTAATATCCCCCGAGAAAGTGCAAATTATATTATGCAAACAAGACACTATGAGCACGACAAGGTTAAATTCAACAAGTGAAATAATTCATTAGTATCGTGTACATAAAATATATCAGATCATCTATTGTATACATTTACCTCATTAGCTGCCCCATTGATCGAGTCAAAATCAATGTTTAAAGTTGGATTCAGTCGTGCCAAATTTTTCATCATCAAGTTTATCTTCATGTTCATTTCATCTTGAATTTCTGTTCTCACTTCCTCTCTTAGGCTTTCTTTTAAATCAATCACTAATTCAGTTGGAGCTTTTATTGCCGGTCCCTTTTTTTTCACTGATTTTCCTTTCCTACCATGAAGCCACAAACTTTCATCGGATGAATCAGAACCGTGATCAACCAGCCCACTATTGTCTCCCTTTGACTTCATATCTTCAAGCCTTGCCTACGTACATGAAAAAACAGTAAAGATAGTTACAACTAGCATACACATTAAGCGATATTCAACACTTTTAATGATATGGTTTAGTGTAACAATTACATAAGGACTTACAATCTTAGATTTAACATAATCATTTGATGCATTGCAGTTGCGTTCCTTATGCCTTTTGCGAGTTTCAATATAAAGTTCCGCATTAGATGGCGCCACTTTGTTTGGATTTTGACGTTTCTAAAGTAAAATATAACGCATAATAAATTACCAAACAATCAATCAGAATAATTATTGAAATATATTGTTATTGGCTCAAACATACTGTAAAATAATACCTATAACATCCCAAAAAATAATAATAACTAGAAAAACAAAATTTAAAATCACAAACTTCTCGAAACGTACCATCTTATGTTTTAATTGTGCATAACTTTTTGGCCCAGCAGTATGTGTATCCTTGACACGTTTTCTATTCTCTGCCATTTTTTTAGCTCGTTCCTCCATAATAAAAAGGAAAGAATCAGTTAATTAGAAACTTAAATAAATTTCATAAGAACTTAAATCTTATTTTAGTGTACTTTTACCTGTACTTTTTTATCACCCCAATATTTGAGAAGAATTTTGAATTCCTCAAGCGGAAGGTCATCAGGCCTGTTTGCTAGTCTATCCGCATCATTGTCATAAGCTTTATAATGCTTTTTTTTCAGTCGGGATTTATAACCCCTCCGAGCAGCAGAGATAGCTTTCATCGCCCAAGGTTTACCATCATCATGTATAAGGTACTTTTGCTAACATATTCATTACATAAACAAGAAATTAATTAACAGAAGAAAAAGAAAGTTGTAGTATTCCTGAAGTAAAAAGTTACAAGGACAAATTGCCACAAAATTTTTTTATCAGGAACTTTAGTCCAGTTCACATGGATAAACTTCACATATTGTCTTCCCAATGTCCCTAAAAAGTTACTGAATTCTGTCAAGGTTTCATCATCATCCCCAATTGGTTGATTATCTTCATTCAACATAATCACCTTCATGTCTCCAATATCCCTTGTATGGACTGCATTCAGTTTTGTTGTACCTCGATACTTCCTTTTAGTTTGTCTAATTGGTGCTGTCAATATTATACCCATTCCAAGTGAAATATTAAAAGACTAAAATATGGCCAAAACACAATTGAATGGTAATCGAATATAAGTAAATAAAAGAACAGATAGTTCACCTCCCGATTCATGTGATACTTGACTTGTATGTTGCACAATTGGATCATTCTCACACGGGGTTGTTTCAGTAGGTGGGTCAATTGACTCCATATGTTGTTCATTTGTAGCTTCCTTTTGTCGTTGTCGTAATGCAAGATAATTCTCCATAGTCCCAACACCTTCTTGCCTATTTTTCCTTAGATGCATTATGTCCAACATTGTAGAAACTTCTGCCC
Organism: Euphorbia peplus; assembly: GCA_028411795.1. Classification (NCBI taxonomy): domain Eukaryota; kingdom Viridiplantae; phylum Streptophyta; class Magnoliopsida; order Malpighiales; family Euphorbiaceae; genus Euphorbia; species Euphorbia peplus. The sequence goes on along the minus strand of CP110838.1, from coordinate 13,701,362 downwards.
CATTTTCTTCCGTTGTCTAGTAAACAGACGTGTAAATAACATAAAAATTTGAAAAAATCAAAGAACATTCCCATACAAATAAAGAAAATTAAGAGTACATGAGAACATACTTCAGCACACATTCTTTTTTCAACACTCTTTTCAGCATGCACTTTTTTTCCAGCATTTTCTCTAACTGAAACATTTGTGACAGTTTTCTTAACACCTACTTCAGAGGCAAGTACTGAGGAACGTGTTGTCCTCCTAGTCACATTGAGGTTGCCAATATCCTTTTTGTTTTGCACTTCTTTTACTTTCTGTATTTTACATGGCTATGTTAGAAAGTTATAAGATATAACAATAAGATAAGAGGTGTGTTTAAGCCATTATACCTTCGATTTAACAATTTGTTTTTCAACTTTTTCATTCCCAGATTTTCCCATTTCCTTTGAGATGGACTCCATCCGCAGTTCAGCATTCTTCTGTTTGTTCCTTGCAATAGTTTCATTTCGGAGTTGTTCATAACTTTGTGCGTTGACCAAGTGATCCTCATGTTGGATGTGAATTGGCATTTCAACATCATCAGAATCTCCAATTCCTTCGTTTGGTGCAGGAATGACATGCACCAGGATATCTTTCTCCCTTTCCAAGCCCTTATGTTTTTCTTTAGATGCAATCCTTTTCTTGGTCTCATTTTGAATACTTTTTAATGTCACGTAGTTACATTTTTCACCGTTTTTCCTCGCAATTCTGAATGGATTTCCTGCTATAAGAAATTTCATGTAATTACATATTAAGATAAGATAAGACAAAAATAATAAGTAATGAAATACAAATTACCTATAGTAGGAAGCTTCCTTGGTCGCACAATAACAAACGGCTGTGTTTGTTTCACAATAGTATCTGTGTTGTCAAGTACATGATCTACAAAATATTCCAATGTCCCCGAATCAGCTGCCTTATCGGCATAATTCAATACATCTTTGTCATTCCAAAGGAGTTTGAAGCCCTCTTTATCATCTATTTTCACGTAGATACCTCCTATTTCAGTATATTGGAGCTGACTTCTAACGTCACTCATCAAGGCGGTATAAGACAGCAGCTCTATATCATCATAACCAGAAAAATCCTTCACAACACCACCAACATAAGTCATATTGTTCCTAAATTCTCCACCATGGTAGAACTTAACAACACACTTCTTCTCCTCCATTTAGGAACAAAAATGTAACATGTACCAAGTAAAATATTAATGGTCAAACCACTAGCAATTCAAAACAAATACAGAAATTACAATGAAATGTTAAACCAGTGGCAATTTCTTAACTTTATCTTAAAAAAGCACAAGCATATTGATATAAATTTTAGTATCAAATAACTTAAGATATTTAAACCACATAAATTTATTTCAAGAAAGCATGAACTAACCTACATTTAATTATTCATCCAATCCCAATCAGTATCGTCAATGTCTAAATCAACATCAATCATTGGGTAGTCAATTTCTTTTGGGTGAACATTTGTTGGATATGGAATTTTTCTTACAGGCACATCTTCTCTACACCAGTTAACTTCATTACAATCAAGTTCACCATATAACATAGAACTTTCCTCTATTAGGTCTGCTACATTTGTATCTTCTTCAGTGGTAACTTCTCCCATATCATACCATTCCTTCGGCAACTTCTTAATAACATAATGTGAATCATTTTCTACGGGATCTTGAATGAAAAATACCTGATGTACTTGTGAGGCCATCACAAAAGGGTCATCTTTTTGATATACCTTACTAAAATTAACTCGAGGCAGCCCATAATTGTCTTTTTCTTCTTGGTACCAAGAACATCTAAACAAGATAACATTAAATGTACCCCAATAATCAACCTCAATGATATCATCAATTGCTCCATAGTAAGTAACTTCCCCGACTTTGGGGTTTCGATCCTTTGAACTTGCAAAACTACTAGTTAGCGCTGTTAGCAAGACACCGCTGTTTTGGGTTGTACACCTTTCATCTCTTTTTTTAGTATGAAATCGGTATCCATTTATAACATATCCACTAAACCTCTTTACAGCCTGAATTGGACCTTTTGCTAAACTCAACAGATCACTAGAAACAAACTCCATGCTTTCAACCTTCTCCCTAAACCATTTAGGAAACTCTAAACTGTGTGCTTTTTCCTTTTTGTACCTTTGTCTCCTTGGTAAACTTTCCAACAAATTCCTATGTTCCCTACATTAATAACAGAACATGAAATATAAGAATCATATATCTATATATACATATATTCATGTAAATCTAAATATTTAGTTAAAAAATGAAAAATTGACATTATACTCACTCTATGTATTTCTCCACTTCTTCATTGTCACAATTGAAAAGAATGTATCGATGAGCTTTATTCCAAGTGTCTTCATCCAAATGAATAGATTTCCACTGCTTATTCTTCTTAATACCCAAAGGATAACCAGTAGTAGGTACAATTGAACCCCCAATACCAACCGACCGGCTGTGGAGTTTATTTTTAACACTCTCACCCAAGAATCTTGAGCAAAAAGTGATGCATTCTTCTGCTAAATACCCTTCAGCTATGCACCCTTCTGGTCTCGATCTATTACGGACGTATGATTTTAACTTTCCCAAGAAGCGTTCAATTGGAAACATCCACCTACTTGGCACAGGACCTCCAAGCTGAACTTCTTTGCACAAATGTAATGGTAAGTGAACCATTATATCAAAGAATGATGGTGGGAATATCATCTCAAGTTGGCAAAGTATTTCCACGATATCTTCTTGCAACCTCTTGAAATCATCCGGATCAACAACTTTACTGCACAACCCTCTAAAGAAAGCACCCAGCCGGATCAATGGTAATGCAACCTCAGACTTTAAGGATTTTTTCACGGCAAACTGCAGCAAATACTGAAGTATGAAATGAGCATCATGACTCTTATACCCCGATACTTTCCTATCACCCATTTGCACACATCGTCCAATATTAGACGCACAACCATATGGTAGTTTGGCCATTTTTAGCACCTTACAAAAGAGTTCCTTCTCTTTGTTAGTCATATCAAAACAGGCAGCCCCATATTCCATGTATTTGTTGTCACTAGAAAGTCGAGGGTGAAGAATCTTCCTTATGCCCATATCTTGCAAATCTAATCGAGCATTTAAATGATCTTTACTCTTACCAGGAATACCCAACAAAGTCCCCAATATATTATCACATAGGTTTTTCTCTATATGCATGACATCAAAATTGTGGCGAGATAAGTTATGCTTCCAGTACGCTAATTCAAAAAATATAGGTTTTTTATTCCAAGGACATTCAGAATTGGGCTTGGCTTTCTTTCTTTTCTTCCCAAATTCATTCTTAAAATGACGTAGCAGCCATTCAACATCCACCCCGGTCAACTCAGTAGGTGCACTTTCCTCTTCAATTTGACCATTGAATCTTCTCTTGTCAAGCCTGAACTTGTGGTTTTTAACAAGAAACTTCCGATTTTTTAAATAGACAGTTTTTCTACTATGACTCAAGTAAGTTGAAGAGGTTTCGTAATGACAAGCTGGGCAAGCCTTACAACCTTTAGTACTCCAGCCCGACAACATAGCGTATGCTGGAAAGTCACTAATGGTCCATAGTAGGATTGCTTTCAAAGTAAAAGTTTGATTTGTAAAGGAATCATAAGTTCTGATCCCTTCATCCCACAACTCTTTCAACTCTGTGATTAGAGGTTTCATGTAGACATCAATATTGTTCCCAGGAGAAGTTGGGCCAGGGATTAAAGTAGATAAGATCAAATTTTCTGGTTTCATACTAAGCCAAGGTGGTAGGTTGTAATTAACCAATAGAATTGGCCATGTACTATGGGATATGCTCATGGTTCGAAAAGGATTGAAACCATCAGACGCTAAACCTAAACGGACATTACGAATTTCAGAGCTAAAGGTAGGATACATAATATCTGTTGCATTCCAAGCCTCACCATCTGCTGGATGCCTAATCTTGCCATCTTTTTTCCTCCCTTTTGCATGCCATATCATTAACTCAGCCATTTCTTTACACATAAACATCCGCTGCAACCTTGGTTTTAGAGGGAAATATCGCATTACTTTTGCAGGAATCTTGTGACGTTTCTTCAGATTTTCATTGTCAACACCAACATGTTCATTTTCTAGAAATTTCCACCTAGAAGCACCACAAACTTTGCAAACAGTTTCACCTTCATCTTCAGCCCAAAACAACATACAATCATTAGGGCAGGCGTGTATTTTTTGGTAATGAAGGCCTAAGTCTTTAATTACATTCTTTGCAGCATTAAACGACTTGGGTATGTTGGCGCAAGGAAAAGCGTCCCTAATCAACTCTAACAGATCTGAAAATGCAGCCTGACTAACTCCATGAACACATTTAAATAAGTAAAGACGAATCGTGAAGCTTAACCAAGAAAATCTCTCACAACCCGAGTACAAGGGCTGCTTTCCCTCCTCAACAAGACGATAAAACTTCTCAGCATCTGAGTTTGGGCCAGCGTTTTCACGGTCATTCATGCCTAAGTCAGCATCTATATGATGGAATGTTTCATGCAACATTGTGTTTATTCCATCTCCAAAATTTGTACCAATTCCACTAACTTCTACATTTCTATTATCAATACCTGTTTTTCTCACAACATCATAAATCCAACTAATAAGGGTCAATGCTGGTCCGTTGCAAATTAGATGCTCATAAATTAAGCTCTTGTTATGCCACTTGAGATTATAACAATGAGAACAAGGGCATCTCATTTGTTCTCCTACACCATATTCAACAAATGCATGCTTTAAAAATAAGCTTACTCCATTCAAATATCTTTCACTATATCTCGGAAGTGCCAACCATTTACTATCATCACACTCCATTAATAAATAGCTGGTCAAAATAAAAAAATATAGATCTAATTAAAAGATGAAGCACCTCAAGCCATTATACTCATACATTTCAGCGTAAAATAAGAAAATGAAAATGGTTGTATTTAAACAGGAATACACAGGAACCAAATGTAATCAATTAGATCAGGTCACCCAATAATATCATAATAGCAACCATCAATCACAAACCTACAACAAACTCATGATATGCTACATAAACTCTAAATTACCGATATACTATTTCAAGCGATAAAAAAAATGATAATTCAATCAGAGAACCAATATCCATTTAAACAACAAGACAAAACAGTTAAAAGTATCTCACAAACCCATTAAAGTAGCAAGAACAACAATTTCGTTAATCATGTATAAGGTTCAAAGCTTACCTTTGCAAGATTTTAAACTTGGAGACCAAAATTAGAGCTTAGTTAACAACTAGTTGATGCAGTTGCTTGAGGAAATATGCTAGAGCGGAGTATAAAATAATATGTTGTGCCTGCAAAACCAAAAATAAATAATTGATATTATGTTCCTCAGAAATTAGCATATGTATATCTATTAAGTATCAACTCTATACTCAAATACTATTAACTTATAATCTTTTCTTACTCTATATATAATATATGTAAAAAGAAAGAGTGGAATTTACCATGTCAAATATGGTGGAGCTGTGTAAGCTATTGACAAGAAGGTAGACCAAATAATTATATTAAGTAATGACTCATCATCTATTTGTATATTTACATGAGGAATTACCAAGAGGAAAGACAGTGGCATCAAAACTAAAGTCAATGTTATAAAAAAAATAATGAACACAAGACATGTGTAAATTATGCATATTTGGAGTTGGACACAAAAATTTCAATTTCGAGAATACAGTTCAATATGAACAAAAAGAGGATCTGAACACTCAGTATATCTCACCTCTAAAACCCACATGCCAATAATTTGACAAACAATAAAACCCATATAAATGCATTATGGACACCAAAAGCAAGCGAATCAATTATGTAAATAAGATCAAGAAACTCAAGAGACCCACAAAATTAAGAATACTGAGAAAGGTAAGTGATTTAAATAGCCTCGACAAGTAGTGTGAAAGGTAAGTGATTTAAATAGTATGTCTCAAAGCTCTAAAAATCCATAAACTGAAAAACTGAAATCATATGTTCGAGCTAAGTAAAAGTGGAAAGGGATTTGATAACGTACCGAGTATGAAAAAGGCATAGAAGCCCATATAATTCTTCAAGATATTGGTACAAAAACTAGCGATGATGATGACAAAAACTAGGGCATTATGAAGTAAGCCTTCGAGCTTCTAGGCAGTAGAAACAAATGGGTTTTCAATGTAAATAAGATTAGCGGCGGAGCAGAGGCGGAATAAGTGCATATCGGAAGAGTAGAGGCAGCGGCGGAAAAGGGGTTCGATCGGAAGGTTTTGTTGAAGAATAAGGGTTTTGTCTAGAGATTGCTGGATAAAGGGTTTGGGTCCAAAAAACATACCTTAATGTCACTAAAGGAGGGAAAATAAAATATGGAGGGAAGCCAAAATTTCATTTGCCGCACTACTTAATTATTTTGTATTTTTTTTATTCAGTTTTTTAAAATTTTAAGTGGTTCACTCAAAATGCAACATGATAGGCAACAATTTATAAGTATGCTGGATTATTAGTTCACTCAAAGTGCAATATAATAAGCAACAATTTATAAATTTGTTGCATTATTTATACCATCTTAGTAAGTCGAAGCCAATTGCAACAAAAATGCAACAAATATTTCTTCCACTAAAATAAATAAATCTAATGCATCAATTTTCAAGCAACAAAGTCAAATTGAGTTGCATTAGGCTGTTTATGGTGTAGTGCCCCTTCACCAAAAATACCATCAACTTTCTTGAGCATGTCACCAAGTGTTTTTGCCAAGTGTTTTTGCCAAGTCTTCAAATTTTGTCAAAAACGCCTTCATTAACGAAAAATCTGAATATTCAAAAAATATATCTAATATAAAAACTCATAAACTTATACATCTATGTGGACTGTACACATGTTGAAAATTACGAGTTCTTTACAAAATGTATATCACATGTTCAAAAATGTGTATCACATGCTCAAAAATGTGCATCAGGTGCTCAAAATTGAATATTTTATGCAAATCGTATTTCATATTGCATATTATATACCACACATTCAAAATGCTATACAACATGCTCAAAATGACAAACTACATGTTCAATTTTAAAAACATACCAGTATTTCAGTGAGTCCACTTGTAGAACCATCTCCACTTTCTTTCCTCTTAGGCAATTCACGGTTCTTCCTTGATCTGGTTCCATTCTGCATGTTTTCTTACCCTTTCCTCACTTGCATTTATAGATTGATTCTCAACTGGTGCTTGACATTTTATTCGACTTAAAAGAACCCCATTACCAAATCCCCTTTCCATTTCCACCTTCATCCTTTCCTTAATCCTGTCCTTATTCCAAACAGAAATCAATGGATAATCTCTTGAGTTCCTCAAATTTGCACGTTGCAATCTATCGAAATAGGCAATCTGCAATAAAAAAAACTTTAGCCACTTATAAACAAGGAAAGAAAGATGATTAAAAAGAAAAAACAAAAGCATATGTGAACCAATTTACCAATAAAAAAGGTAGCAGAGCTGTAAAAAAGCATGCACCTCTCTTCCAATCACTAATTTTTTTAGATTCCTACAACTATAAAGAAATTTATAGTTCAAGACTTGATAAGTGGTAGAACTAATGGAAGAGTTTTACAGCACAAAGAACAAAGTGCAGATGGAACTCTTCGGATAATGGTTTACTCTTGAACTCTTTAATTTTAGAAATAACATCGTTATTTTTTGGAATTCCATTCTTCTTCAAACCAAAAAAACCCCTCCACTTCACCAGAAAGTCTTTCCAATTTACTCTCATCCGCCTCCTCTACAATCTCATCACCTCCACATGCAAGACCATAGACAACCCTAAAATTTTTCATCACCAAAACAATCTCGTCATTCTTCTCCAAAATAAAACTACACCTATCAACATCAAAGCTACTCACAAGAGTGTTTGTAAAAGAAGCATTATAGTATCCAAATCTAGATGCAAAAAACCACCAAATCCTATATTTTTAATAGCTGCCTCATGGCTTGCTGGCATATTACGCAAAATGGACATAAATTGCTTAGGGCTGACTCTTTGTGCAAGCACATTCCTAAAATTACCTCCCACAACTAATGTTTGTTTTTTAGCGGACCTACCACGTACATTTGCTTCTCCAGGTTTTCTCTTTCTAAACTTGGAAACATTTTGGTTTCCAGCAAATTCAATCAACAATTGATTATCACCCGGTATTGATTACTTTGTTGCCTTCTTACTTTCCATAGCCTCTTCATCATCAGAGCTAGAAGATCAAAACAAAAACACTTATAAGAAATTTACAAAACAATTATAAAACTGAAAACAAAAATTGATGTTCTAAACTTTCTTTTAATATTCAATCAAGCAATTAAAATAAAAATAGTACCTGTTGCTTTTATCTGAACTATATGATTGGACGATATCATCCAACAAATTTTGATCAATAATAGCCATATTTCTGCTCATTATGTAAGATCAGTGTACTCTTGGAATGGTGAGTTGGTGAAACGGGTTTCCCTCCAAAAGTCAGCAGTCAAGAAACCATAGGTTTTGAGCAGACAGTCGAATGTAGCATGCATATTGCAACATGTAAGTAACCTAAATAAATTTAAAACAATAAAAGAAACACCACAATCAGCTAATATTGAATCTTCTCATTACAGGTTAAGGTGTCATGTAATGTATATATTCAACATGATTATATAAGATATAAATGACACAAAATTATAATCATGTCATGGCAGTTGTATATGTAAACCAAGTTCTCGTCTTAACAATTGACAGACCTCTGCTCCATTAACATGGTTCATGTTCAAATATATGCAAACACAACTTACACATAAATCTTAACTATAAGCTTAAGTTTCCTTAGAGACTTTCGAAAACAAGACCAAGCTGAATGTCAAACATAAATCTTATTTCTCACAAATAATATTCAACATACCATAACAACAACAACCACAGAAATCTGTACAAGTGACTCTGGATGTTTGTGTTAGAGAAAGAAAACCCTTTGATGGGTGTTCAAGAGCCAACAACAACCACAGAAACCAAATGAAATGACATCTACCAAAATGAAAATTGCAAATTTTGATGCAAAGAGCGAGTTAAGTTATTGCTCAGCCAAAATCAATAAATATGAGCAGTCTAATTATCACATAATTTCAATAGATGCTCATGTCTGAAAGAGGGAATAATATGGCTGCATTTTCAACTTGTGCTTGATTATCCATTGGTTATTATTCATGAATCCAGAAAGCAACCAATCAAAGGATCAGATTCGACTTGTGGGATGCTTCAGTTTAGAATTTGGCCAGTCATCATGAAAATGTTTATTTCCCATTGGCCATCTCACCCCGAGGAAGGATGCATGTCTTTGTTTGTGCAGGATCTCCATATGTGTCATATAAAGATGGTGACAAATCGGATCATCGTCACACGGAGATAGTCTAGGCGCAAATTAGACGATGTGAACAACCTTTTAGAACCTAGACCAGTAAACCCCAGTAGGCATAGGAGCCTCCCTCGGCCATCCAAACGAAGGTTTCACGAATCCCCTATAAACGGAAAGTCAGCAACACACTGGGCATTTTTTCGATCCTTAGAAGATATGATGCAAACTCGGGGGTCAGCAGAGCACCAGAACTTCATATTCATAGTCCTCTGATAACCCTGACGGCCAGGCAATGGAACGTCGTGGCCTCGCCTAAGAGATCATCAGCTGGGGCATCACTCAATTGATAGAGAATACAGCATAGAGCCAATGTTGTAAACGCTACTGCCCAGATAAGACTGGTAGAATAAAGTGTCGAGCATCATCAAGAGTTGGTAGACGAGAGATCAACGCGCAGGAGGTACCCCAACCCAAATTGAAGATGAGAAAGAGCGTTACCAGGTCCCTAGATCAATTGAAGATGAAGAACATTACCAAATCCTCGGATCAAACTCGAGATGCTACACGAAGTTACTAAATCCTCGGATCAAACTCGGGGTGCTACGGAACTTACCAAATCCTCGGATCAAACTCGGGGTGCTACAAGAAGTCACTAAATCCTCGGATCAAACTCGGGGTTCTACGGAAGTTACCAAATCCTCGGATCAAACTCGGGGTGCTACAAGAAGTTACTAAATCCTCGGATCAAACTCGAGATACTACAGAAGTTATCAAATCCTCGGATCAAGCTCGGGGTGCTACGGAAGTTACTAAATCCTCGGATCAAACTCGGGGTGCTACAAAAGTTACTAAATCCTCGGATCAAACTCGGGGTGCTACAGAAGTTAGAATCACGGAAAACAGTTGATCGGCCTCAGGACAAAACCATCGGAAACACGCAGACGGAGGCCCAAACTGTAGGTAAGTTTCTAAACCCGCTTTTAAAAGACACGAACACACACACGCAGTATGACTCGTTTCGCTTCATTGAGACTGTCTGACGGGTCTTACAAGACGATGTAATCACCCTGGGCACTCCCAAAGAAGCAAGGGGCAAATTGTAAGCACTGGTTTGCGAACCCAATGACGAAAGCAATCTACGAGCTCCTCGTCCCACCAGTCGCTCAAATACTGATACTCGTCAGAAAACGGATCACCTTTCTAGGGCAATAACCTCTTCCACCCGCGTCTCGGGACCATGAGTGTGACATGTTCATGCTTATGAGAAAATCCTCTTTTACAAACATGACGTACGGTCAATACCCTATCTATCATTGACCATACGGTCACAACCTTTCTGATCGTATGGTCAGTACCACGTGGCAGACAGCTATCCAATCCTTATCTACCACGTGGCAAAGCGGTCCAATGAGAAGTTGACACGTGTACATATAGACGAACGACTTTGGCTGGCCTTCTAAGACCCGACCGGGCTTTGGGTAAAGCCTGTCTCATATTCAAATTTGGATCTGAGACGGACGTTCAGGCGACCATACGGTCACAACCTACTCTATAAATACCCCCCGGATTTCTCATTTCATAGACCAACAGACACTCATTCTCCTCCCTCTCTAGCTTGTTCTAAAGCAATTCTTGACCCGATAAAAGTTGCCTATGATAAAGTTGCCTTTTTGTTTGCCTAAGGTTTCCTCTAATATGAAAAGAATTGCCTGAGTCTCAGCTTTGAGAGTTATTTCCCAAAAATATTCCCACTCCTCAAAAGGTCCTCACGACCGCCAAAAATATTCCCCCAATTATCAAAAGTTCCAAATACAGGCATTACTCGCAGCCCCGCTAGAGCTAACTAAGCCCTTCCAAAACTATTCGGAGAACTCCCTACGCAACTCCGGCCCAAGGTTCCTCCCTGAAAAGTCTCCGCGAGTATTAGTCCGCGAGCATCCTACTAGCACGCGATGAAGGTAAGCTTCTGAGGGTTTTGTACCGTGTCCCCCAACGGTTTACCGTACAAATGTTTGTGTATTTAAATATTCTTGTGTGATATTGATATAAATCAAGATAATAAACTATTAGGTTGTATTAAAGATCCTCTAGGGCCTGGAATGTCGGAATTAATAAGTTGTATCCACGAACGTAAATAAGAATCTCTGGTTTACAACACAATCGGTACACACGCTGGTTCGTACATTTTTCCGGTCGGCCGGGTAGCGACTCTAGTTAAAGAAGGTTAAAGCCGCTATGAGCGACCACTTACGCTCACAACCGTTTTGAAGGAGCGCGCATGTCTGCTACAAACAGAACCAGTTTTTCCTTGTCTACCCTTTGTTGATCTAAATGAAGCAAATTTACAGTCAACCTTATCTTTGATTTCAAATCACATACCGGATTAAGTTAAAGAATAAGGTTAACGGAATCAAAGTGTTTGAAGACCGTTTGAAGAAATGACAGATTAACGGCTACAACATATGTCATCATCAAATTGAAGATTCAAATTCAAGCAACGGTCATCTCAAGACACTATAAATAGTAGCTAAGCTCCTTTGTGCTCACACACGCGATTATCGTGCTAAAATCTCAACGTACTGTTTTAACCAGCCAAACAGAGCACCATTTTCCATTCTCAATCTTTCTTAGTTTAGTCTTTGTAAAAGTGAGAGAGTGAAGAAACACAAGTTCATAATAGGAATCTTGTAAACTGATATCGTTTGTGATATTCAATTAGATTTTGAGAGAAATCTAGTTGAGGTTTGAGTTGGGTGAGAATTTCAGAAAACACGATTGTTGTTGTTCTGGTGAGATCTAGTCAAGACAGAATAAAGGATGTAAAAGTTGATCAATGTCCCATAAAATCACTTCTATAAGAAAACAAACACAAAACTCGTAAAACAACAATGAATCATGTTCTCATCGACCGAAAACTCATAAACATCATCGAGCAGAGAACACAAAGATTTTACATTGTAAGATCTAATACTCAAGCTCGTTAAACAAAATAAGAACGAACAAAGTTCACATAACATCACCGATATCAAAAATCATGCCATATACACACGAATCATCCTATCAAAATAAACAGCTCAGCGAATACAAGTAGATCCACGGATCTACAGGTCAACAAAAAGAAAATAGAGAAAAATTCTTACCGTTGAGAGTTAGGTCGCTGCCTTGATTTCCGATCGCCGTCACCGCTGCTTCCACCGCTGCCTCCGTCGTCACAGCTACTGTTTCGCCAGACGCCATCACTGGAACCGCCGGAAATCCCCTCTGTTTTGCCGAAAATCGCCTCTGAAGCCCGCGGAAGCCTCCTGAAACATCCCAAATCAAAAATCATCAAAAACCTAACCACCATAACCTAATCCACATCAAATCCAGCAAAAGCAGTACATGCAAACTAAAAAAAGCTACAAACCGTTACCACAATTTCCAATATCTACATCTCCCGTTTCCGGCCGTTTTGAATAGGAGAAACAGAGATGGAGAAGGTGAGGTCGTCGGTGTTTCTTTTGGAACAGAAAAGAGGGAAGAAGGAGGATGACGGCCATGTTTAAAAGAAAAGGGAAAAAGAAAGAATCGAGAGGAAGAAGAAGGGGGATGGTGTGTCGCCGGCGAGGAGGAAGCGGCGGCGGTGACACCGTTTGAAGGGCGGCGGCGCTGTTGAAGAGAGAAGAGGGAGGCGGTGGTGCTGTTTAGAGAGAGAAGAGGAGAGAAAAGAAAGAAGTGCAAGTGGGGTTGTGCTTTAGTTTAGGTTAGTTAAATTAGGGTTAGAAATTAGAATTTTGATCATAACCGTTCATTCAAATAATCAAGGGCCCAGATCAATCCATCAACCTTTTAATCAAGCTAACTCCCTAAACTTAACTCTAATTCTTAAATAGACCCCAAAACTCCTCCTTCCAATAACATTAGGTCCCTCAATTTGACAAACCTTGATACATTCTCCGATAAAACTCAATAAGGCCTTCCCCAAAAATATACTTTTCCTAAACATATTTATGTTATAAATATGTGGAAAATTTAAAATAAACTACTCGAGGTACCTCGACATATGTATATATATTAGGAGAAATTGTTAATTTCTTCACTGTAAATATTAGACCCATAAACTTGGTACGAGCATAATAAATGCGTTTTACCGAAGACCAAAATTTTGATGAACCCTAAGTGTTTTGAAAATGTTCAAACGTTTCAGAAGATGAAATTTAAAATTCTCTTACATACGGTTTAATGTTGACTAACAATTTTTGTTGAGTTTGTATGTAAGTTTCTCAGCAGGTGCTGAATGAAGAATTTCTTGTTTGCCTAGAGGCCTCAGAAGAAACGAAAGCTGAAGACAGTTTTCCCTCCTTTAGAAGCTGGATGTTCCGCTCTGAAGTTATCAAAGTCTGTTAAAGCTCTCCTCAGAGGTCCATTGCAAACAGAAGTAAAACTCTACCATTTTGATCAGAAGCCTAGACAAATGAAATTAGCTATCAGAAGCTAAGTCACGGGTTCCGTTAGCATTTATTTCTCTGACAATTGCATTTAATGCAAGGCGCCAAAAGTTCAAAAAGCTTTTTTGAAGGAGCGCGCCTGTCTACTCAAAGCGAAACCAGAATTTCCTTGTCTACCCTTTGTTGATCCAATTGAAGAATGTTTCCAGTCAACCTTATCTTCAACTTCAAATCACTTACCGAATTTAGTTAAAGAACAAGGTTAACGGAATCAAAGTGTTTGAAGACCGTTTGAAGACTTGACAAATTAACGGCTACAACAACTGATGTCACCTCTATTGAAGATTCAAATTCACCAACGGTCATCCTCATTCACTATAAATAGTAGCCAAGCTCCACTGCATCAACTACGCGTGATTATCGAGCAAAATCTCAACGCACTGTTTGATCAAGAAAAACAGAGCACATTTTCCATTCTCAATCTTTCTTAGCTTAGTCTTAGTTAAAGTGAGAGAGTGAAGAAAAACAAGTTCATAATAGGAATCTTGTAAACTGATATCGTTTGTGATATTCAGTTAGATTTAGAGAGAAATCTAGTTGAGATTAGAGTTGGGTGAGAAATCCAGAAAACAGAGTTGTTGTTGTTCTGGTGGAAATCCTTTAACTCTTTTTAGGCTAGTCAAAACTAAGTGAGAAATTAGCTTATGTTTTGTTGATGTAAAGGAGCTTCTGAACTTGCCATAAAAGCTCTGAATAGTAAATTCAAAATCTCTGGTGGCTGCGACCTCAGGGGACAAGAGGTAGTCACAGAACTTCTGTGGCGAACTTGTATAAATCGACGTGTTCATCAGAATCTCCTAAGCTTCTTTCTCCCTCTTATACTTCTTACTTTTGCTTCTGTGTGCTTGCTTATATTTAGTGCTGAAACAGATTGTCTCTTTCTATCATTGTCTTTGTTCAGAAGACTGTCCAAAAGTTCTCAAACTCAGAACTTCTGTTGCTGAAAACAGTCTAACTGAGTTTAGGCAGAATTTCCCTCAGAAGCTGCTTCTGTAAGCTTGCCTCTTACTCTGAGGAAATTTGACTCTGAAAATTAAGTTTCTTTAAAAACTTTGAAATTTTCAGTTTTCAACTTAGACACCTATTCACCCCCTTCTAGGTGATTCTGTTCTTGTTAGGGCCAACAAATTTCATTTACGATTATGTAATAAACGTAAAAGAAATCATATAACCTAAACGCTTTAATAATAAAATATTCATTCTTTGTCGTCATCCTAAAACAAAAATAAAAAAATAAGTATGGTTATGTTATAATCATAAGAGACTATAGGATACGAGGAAAATGGTCATTTCACTTGAATACTAAATTTACAAAAGTTATGTTATAACTTTTAAAACCCTCGTTAAGAGCAAGTAAACAAAATAGCTATCGAACCCAAATCTCTGAAACCAGTCAACTATGCAAACACTTAACAACAGAGTCAATCTATATAGCGGTTATCCAATCAGACCGTATAAGATGATTGGTGGCGACTCGAACTCTTCACAAACGGATGGAGTCTCTAAAAACGAGGCTTTATCCGTAAGACAAAAAAGAAGCAGAGAGAGAGAGAGAGCGAGAGCAGCCTCGCGTTTCGCGTCCGACCTTTCGGTGGGGCGCGACAGCTGGCGACTCTGCTGGGGACATGCTTTGATACTATGGGTTTACTTGATATATTATGTTGTTAAAATTCTTTATTTTAAATATTACATTGCATATATATATCACACTACCTCACGTTCGAAAAGGTCATGTTATGATCTACCCTTTTAGGATACTTAGGACGAGGCAAAGTACGGATACCCGTCGAGAAATTGGGGATAAGGTCCTGAAACGCTCTCAACTCAAATTGGACTTCTCTACTAGTTGTGGTGGGGTTAAGGATTTGAGAACCACGTGTCTAGACTTTAGACCAAGAGCTACACATTATAAGCGAACCCTTTTGTGCAGGTGTAACCCTTTAGGACTTGCATCATGAATATATATGTTTACTTTGTCTAACAACTCTTTGTCCTTTGTGATTCTAATTCGTTCTTACATGTATTGCATTTCATCATCACATGATTTCCCCTGAACGAATTATGAAATTAACAAATGAACCATTCTTTTAATGAAGCGTAGGACATGGATAATAATTTAGAAGGAGCTATGAATTTCCCCGATGACATCATTTTAGACCTAGCTCAAAGGGTATTGGTTGTTAACACCACTGAGACTATGCGAGGAATGCAGTTGGTTCTCTTCCAGAAATACGGAATCCATGAATCTCCACTCAAATTCCTTGACTGGCATCCGGCCTTTCCCCATCTCAGTTGTTTTTACCTATCGGCGGAAGATTATATGACATTCCCAATGGAGGCTTTTGTTCTTTTGTTCGCCTTAGCAAAACTGGGAAGAACTGCATTAATCATAGATCGGCCTTATCTGCTCAGTTGTATAAACATATGGATAAGTGAAGAAGGACACGAGCCTTATTTCCTCAAGTTCTTAATTCAGTTTGCATCTCTCGATCAGTGGCTTGGGCTTCTCGAACAGCCTTCTAAACTCCCTTATGGGCTTTTTATCTTCAACATGTGGGATGTGCTGACAATCGAACCCGGAAGCTCAGTACGTTGTCGAACTCACAGACGCTTCTACCTAGAGGCATCTTTCCGTGAAAACCCAATGACCAATCCAATTAAGCATAAGACCAAATGGAGGTGGATAAAGGATATACTAGTAAGGGTCAATGGGATGAATCCGTCGGAAGTACCCCCTGAGTTATTAGATCCTTGCAGTTACTGTTTTGATGGGAGAATTAAGCTTGTCCTTCAAACTTTGCATGCACCTGTCGTCAGAGCCTACCGGCGTCTGTCTGAACTTCATTATGGAAAAGCTCTCAAGGAAATCAATACCCCTTTGGACGAAGACGGTGATTGGCGAGAAATGCACCAACACTGACGATCAGCTCTGGATAGATGATAATCTGGATTTCTACGTAGGATGGGCCGATGCAGATCTTTGGCCAGAGGATTTCGAAGCTCAGAATGAAGAAGTGCAAGGACCTGGAGTAGTATATGAGGATTTTGAGGTACACCACATGGAATTTGTATTCGAAGGAGAAGTCCAAGAGCCAGCACCAATGGAGGGAATCCAGGAGCCGGCACCGATGGAGGAGGTCCAAGAACCAGAGCCGATGGAAATCCAAACTGAAGAAGGAAACCAAGAGCCAGAGCCCATGGAAACACAAGCCGAAATACCAGTCCAAGAACCAGAAATGATGTTAGAACTGAGGATTGTGAAAACAGAGCCGTACGATTTTGAAATGGGGTTTGAAGGAGTTCAAGAACTAGAGGAGTTTGCCCACGAAACTGTGTTAGATTGGGAAGAACCAGGGTATGCGGCCCATCTCAACGCGGTAATGAGAATGATGATGAGCGAAGAAACACCCGGAGATATAGCCAATAACTATGTCCCAGTGGGAAAACCTCTTGAGGATTTCGGATGGGAGAATGGACATTTGGGGGCAAAATGGGTGGAAGAACAGAGAATCGCTACTGATCAAGGAATGAACCCTCCGGGAACTTCAGCACCACAACCCGGCACCTGGGGGATAGAGACATATGGAAATGGTCTGGCTTCCACCTCGGTCGCGAATATGACCATCAAGGAAGAGAAGAATTAGTGGTTCAGCATACCGAGGATGAGTTTCTTGAATGGCCCTTCCTACTGGTTCTATCTAGGATGTCCTTTAGAACCCAAGACAAAAATTAATATAGGGCAGCTTTATAGTAGCATGTTGTAGTGGAATGGATCAACTCAAAAAAAAAAGAAAAAAAAAATAATAAAAAAAATGTTGTCAAAAATATGATCCTTCCATGTTTTTATGTAATAGACTATGTCCCTTCTACTTATGAAATGAAATAGGCTTTGAGAAAAGAAATGGTTCAAATGTTATGCTTATAATTCAGAAAGGGAAATCAAATCATACATGCATTTTAAAAGATATTTCATGGTTTTCATTCTTTTGACAAGTTCTAACCTTAATTTTTATTTTTCATGCCTATTTATCAAAATGTATATAAGCAGGGATATTTGACATTCTCATGGCATCTCCCATTTCCAGTATGGCAGAGCTACTTCCCGAAACTGCAGTGGCAAGATGGTCTGTAGAGGAGCAAAGGGCTAATGGAGACAGTGTGACAAGTCAAGAGGAACTCATTCCTTATGGAACAAACGAGGTTAGCCACATTCAGAGTGATTTGAATATACTGAAGACCATGGTAGCCAGTCTCACCGGTCCTTTCCTTATGAGCTTCAACACTCGGTATGGATGGATCGCCCAGCTTGTGTTAGTCCGAGAGCACGTTCCTCTGGTGAGAGCTCTAGTCAATTTCTGGAACCCCAGTTACAAATGCTTCACTTTCGGGGACATCGACCTAACCCCGACGCTCGAGGAATACCACCAACTCCTCAGCATCGAGCAAGGAGATGAAAACAGGTTGTATGAACACACCAAGTATGAAAAGGCGAAAAGAAAGTTAGCCAACATGATGGGTAAACACGCTGACGAGTTAGATGACTGGGAGATCGATCGTGAAATTGACACAAACGAAATAATAGGAGTCGCATTGAACAACCTGAACAATGAATTGCGCTTAAGGATGTTGGTGCTGAACCCTAAGTGTTTTGATTAGGTCCAAACGTTTCAGAAGATGAAAATTAAAATTTCCTTACATACAGTTTAATTCTGACTAATATTTTCGTCGTTGAGTTTGTATGTAAGTTACTCAGCAGGTGCTGAATGAAATAATTTTGGACTGTCTGCAAGACTCAGAAGTTTCGAAAGCTGAACACAGTGTTTCATTGATCAGAAGCTGGATACTCCGCTCCGATGCTATGAAGTCTGTTAAAGCTCTTTTCAGAGGTTCCTTGAAATCAGAAGTTTCTACCAATTCGATCCGAAGCCTAGAAAAATGAAATTAGCTATCAGAAGCTAAGTCATGGGTTCCGTTAGCATTTAATGCTCTGACAATTGCATTTAATGCAAGGCGCCAAAAGTTCAAAAAGCTGTTTTGAAGGAGCGCGCCTGTATACTCAAAGCGAAACCAGAATTTCCTTGTCTACCCTTTGTTGATCCAATTGAAGAATGTTTCCAGTCAACCTTATCTTCAACTTCAAATCAGTTACCGGATTTAGTTAAAGAACAAGGTTAACGGAATCAAAGTGTTTGAAGACCGCTTGAAGACTTGACAAATTAACAGCTACAACAACTGATGTCATCTTCTTGAAGATCCAAATTTTCCAACGGTCATCTTCATCCACTATAAATAGTAGCCAAGCTCCACTACATCATTCACGCGTGATTTATTTGAGCAAAATCTCAACGCACTGTTTCAACAAGAAAAACAGAGCACCATTTTCCATTCTCAATCTTTCTTAGCATAGCCTTAGTTAAAGTGAGAGAGTGAAGAAAAACAAGTTCATAATAGGAATCTTGTAAACTGATATCGTTTGTGATATTCAGTTAGATTTAAAGAGAGAAATCTAGTTGAGATTAGAGTTGGGTGAGAAATCCAGAAAACAGAGTATTGTTGTTCTGGTGGAAATCCTTTAACTCTTTTTAGGCTAGTCAGAACTAAGTGAGAAATTAGCTTAAGTTCTGTTGATGTAAAGGAGCTTCTGAACTTGCCATAAAAGTTCTGAATAGTAGATTTAAAATCTCTGTTGGCTGCGACAACAGGGGACAAGACGTAGTCACAGGACTTCTGTGGCGAACTTGGATAAATTGAACTGTTCATCAGGACCTCCTGAATCTCTTTCTCCCTTCCTTATACTTGTTAATTTGCTTCTGTGTACTTGCTTATATTTAGTGCTGAAACAGACTTTACTCTTTTTATCATTGTCTTTGTTCAGAAGACTGTCCAGAAGCTATCTTACTCAGAGCTTCTGTTGCTGAAAACAGTCTAACTGTGTTTAGGCAGAATTTCCCTCAGAAGCTGCTTCTGTAAGCTTGCCTCTAACTCTGAGGAAATTTGACTCTGAAATTTAAGTTTCTTTAAAAACTTTGAAATTTTCTGTTTTCAACTTAGACACCTAAAGTGGTATCAAAGCGAAGGTCACTTCGTATATTTACTAAAGATCTAACAATCTAAGTGTAAGATCCTATCAGAATCAATAGAGATGGCTAGTAGACACCAGCCTGAGAATTCTTCTCACTTCATATTTCCAGAAGGTTCTTCCACTACTAGACCTCCATTATTTAATGGCAACAACTACTAATACTGGAGGAAAAGGATGATGTACTTCATCCAAGCTCAGAACATGAGTGCTTGGTATGTCATCACTGATGGTGATTTCATTCCTACCAGAATGGAACCAGGTTTAGGGAATGTTGTTATTCCTCCGAGAGAATACACAGATGACATTCTAAAAAAACTCCAAACTAATGCTTCAGCAATAAATATGTTGCATTGTGCACTTACAGCTACTGAATATAACAAAGTTTCTTCTTGTGAAACTGCACAGGACATTTGGAACAAGCTGGAAGTCACATATGAAGGTACTGGAAAGGTGAAGCAATCAAAAGTCAACCAACTCATGAGAGAATATGAGTTATTTGAAATGCTTGATAAAGAATCTATTTCAGATATGAACTCTAGATTCACCAAGATAGTCAATGACTTAAAGAGTTTAGGAAAAGACATTGAAGAATCTGAACGAGTGAAGAAGATTGTCAGAAGCTTACCAAGGTCGTGGCAAGCCAAGAAGACTGCTATTGAAGAAGTTCAGGATTTGAGCTATTACTTGTATGATGAGCTCATTGGGTCTCTAATTACTCATGAGATGTCATTAAAAAATCATGACCTGAGAGAAAGGTCAGAGGGAAAAAGACAAGTAGTCCTGAAGGCAGAATATTCTGAAGAATCATCCGAAGATGAGGAATTGGATATGCTGACCAAGAATTTTAAGAGAGCCTTTAGAAAAGGCAGAGGTGCAAACTACAAAAAGCCATTCAGAAGTTTTGACAAGAAAACTCCTGATTTTGGTGATAAATCCAAGAGAGATCTAAACAAGCCCATTGTGTGCTATGGATGTCAGCAACCAGGACACATCAAACCTAATTGTCCTGAGCTGAAAAAGGATAAGAAGAAGTTCAAGAAAGCTATGCTGGCTGCTTGGTCAGACTCTGAGACCAGCAGTGATCCTGAAGAAAAGGAAGAGCAAGCTCAGATATGTTTCATGGCTATTGATGAGCCATCCTTTGAAGATACTGCAGGAGAAACTTCCGCACCTCCTGAAGCTTCATATGATTCCGAGGTAAACATATCTTCTGAACAAAATATCTTTGATTCTCTTGAAGAACTATATAGCATGTTCAAGTATCTGAAAAGAAAGTTGGACAAAAGCGAGGCTGACAAATTTCTTAGGTTTACTCAAGTTTATGTTGATATAAAAACATTAGAAGATAAACTAAGTAAACAATTCAGTTCTTCTTCTGATGACTTAAAAGTCAAAGGTAAGGAAAAACTGCCTCTGAGGAATGATAAACCTCAGAAGAAGAAATCTGTAACTCCCTCTCTTCTGAAAGAAATCTCTTCTCCTCCTTAAGTGGGAACCTCTAAGAGTGCTTATGCCTCTGAAGATGTAGTACCTTCCCAGAAGAAGAAGATTGCTCCTAAGAAGCAAAGGGAAAGATCCAAGAATCCTCCTTCTTGCAAATTGTGTAAGAAAGATGGACATTGGTTAAAAGATTGCATGTACCATATCAAGAACCTCTTGCAATCTGAAATATCAGAAGAACCTGTAAAAGTTAAATCTAACTCTGAAGGACCCAATAAGGATTGGGTACCTGTCACTAATTGATTGTGATACAGGTGGCTCTGAGTGCTCCATCAATGTCAAAGTTGTGGTACATTGACAGTGGGTGCTCAAGGCATATGACAGGTGATGAAAAAGCATTCATCACATTTGATCCTAAAAGAGGTGGAAAAGTGAGCTTTGGAGTTACTCAGAAAGGAAGAATACTTGGTTCTGGATCCATAGGAACTAATCCTCCGATCGAAGATGTCTCCCTAGTCAGAGGCCTGAAGTTCAATCTCCTGAGTGTTGCACAACTGTGTGATAAAGGTAGAGATGTTGTCTTCAGCTCCTCTGGATGTAAAATCTTGGACAGTAAGTCAAGGGAAGTTATTCTAACTGCTCCTAGAGTTGAAAATGTTTTCATGCTGAACCTTGAGAATCTTTGCAAAAATATATGCTTGATGTCCAAAGAGGATACCTCCTGGCTCTGGCATAGAAGACTTGCTCATGTGAGCATGGACCTTCTGGCCAAAGTAGCTAGAAATCAATTGGTTGAGGGTCTGCCTGAAATTAGTTTTAAAAAGAATCATCTATGCACTGCTTGTCAATCTGGTAAACAATCCAGAAGCTCTTTTAAAACTAAGAAAATCATTTCAACTAAAAGACCTTTGGAATTACTTCATATGGACCTTTTTGGCCCTGTTCAACCAATGAGCATGGGTGGAAAGAAGTATGCCTTTGTCATAGTAGATGACTATTCAAGATTCACTTGGGTTATCTTGCTGTCTAGCAAAGATGAGTCACTTGGATGTTTCTCAGTTCTGATAAAGAAACTTGAGAATGAAAGGAATGAAAAGGTTGTTCATATCAGAAGTGAAAATGGTGGAGAATTCAAAAACTTTATGTTTGAAGAATTCTGTGAAACCAAGGGCATTGATCATAACTTTTCTGCTCCCAGAACTCTTCAACAAAATGGGGTAGTTGAAAGGAAGAATAAAACTCTAGTTGAAATCGCCAGGACTATGATCAATGAAAGAAGGCTTCCAAAGTACTTTTGGGGAGAAGTTGTTAACACAGCTTGCTATGTTCTGAATAGAGTGCTAATCAGAAGCATTCTGAACAAGACCTCTTATGAACTCTGGAAAGGTCGAAAGCCTAAAATAGGCTATTTCAGAACCTTTGGTTGTAAGTGTTATGTTTTGAATACAAAAGAATATCTTACAAAGTTTGATTCAAAGGCAGATGAGGCAATTTTTCTTGGTTACTCAACACATAGTAAAGCATATAGGGTTTTTAATAAGAGGACTCAAACTTTAGATGAATTTGTTCATGTACAGTTTGATGAGACTAACCTTGCAGATAGTAGAGCTCCTGATGAAGATGTAGTTCATGCTCCTGAAGTGACATCTCCTGCTGAAGAAGAAGATGTTTCTCCCAGAGCTGCTGAAGTGGCTCCTCCTGTTGCTGAACAAGCTCAAGAAGAGAATTCTACTCCAGAAGTCCACTTCCTTCCAGAAGATGCTCCTATATATGATTCAACAAATGATGAACAAGTTTCAGAAGATACATTGGATGTACCAAGAGAAGTTAGAGCTCATAGGAATCATTCCTTAGAGAATGTCATTGACTCTGTTCACAATCCTGTCATGACCAGAGCTCAGCTCAGAAGATACATAGGGAATGTGGCTTTTGTGTCACTTCTGGAACCCAAGGACTTCTATGAAGCTGCAGATGATGATTCCTGGTTAATGGCAATGCAAGAAGAACTTGACCAGTTTAAAAGGTCAGAATTTTGGATTTTGGTTCCCAGACCTAACAACATAAAGGTTGTTGGAACTAGATGGGTTCTGAAAAACAAACTTGATGAATTTGGAAATGTGGTGAGGAACAAGGCAAGACTTGTTGCTCAAGGTTACAGTCAGCAAGAAGGCATAGATTATGGTGAAACTTTTGCTCCTGTTGCAAGATTAGAAGCCATTAGAATCTTATGTGCTTTTGCATCATACAAAGGTTTTAAGCTCTTTCAAATGGATGTGAATAGTGCATTCTTGAATGGTTACATTGATGAAGAAGTTTATGTATCTCAACCTCCTGGTTTTGAAGATCCTAAGTTTCCTGATCATGTGTACAAGCTAAAGAAAGCCTTGTATGGACTGAAACAAGCTCCTAGAGCTTGGTATGAGAGACTGACAAAGTTCCTTCTGTCTAAGGGATTTGTCAGAGGCTGTGTTGATACAACTCTGTTCACTCTGAAGAAGAACAAGGATATCCTTTTAGCTCAGGTATATGTTGATGATATTATATCTGGTGCTACTAATGAATCTTTGTGCAGAGAGTTCAGTGACCACATGAAGGCTGAGTTTGAAATGTCTATGATGGGAGAATTAACCTTCTTCTTAGGACTTCAGATCAAGCAAAGTAATGATGGTGTGTTTATCAATCAAGCCAAGTACACTAGAGAAGTGCTGAAGAAATTCGGCATGATAGATTCTAATGCTGTTGATATTCCAATGGATGTCTTTTTATCATTGTCTTTGTTCAGAAGACTGTCCAGAAGCAGACTTTACTCTTTTTATATTTAGTGCTGAAACAGACTTTACTCTTTTTATCATTGTCTTTGTTCAGAAGACTGTCCAGAAGCTATCTTACTCAGAGCTTCTGTTGCTGAAAACAGTCTAACTGTGTTTAGGCAGAATTTCCCTCAGAAGCTGCTTCTGTAAGCTTGCCTCTGACTCTAAGGAAATTTGACTCTGAAATTTAAGTTTCTGAAAAACTTTGAATTTTTCAGTTTTCAACTTAGACACCTATTCACCCCCCTCTAGGTGATTCTGTTGTTGTTAGGGCCAAAACTAGGTATGCATACAAGTTTGCCTCTGGAGTATCCATTATCACTACTTTTTCTTTGAGCCTGGCCAGAAATTAAATTGAAACTAAGTTACTGAAGTGGATAAGTCATACCAATGCCTTCTCGTAAGCTGCTGAAAGGAGTACCAGCCAGAGGCTTAGTAAACATGTCAGCAAGATTTTCTTCAGAGGGAACATGAGTGATGATAATATCCTTCTTCAGAACATGATCTCTCAGAAAGTATGCCTAATATGAACATGCTTCATCCTGCTGTGCTGAATATGATTCTTTGAAAGATCAATTGCACTCTTGTTATCATAGTAGATTGTTATTGTTCCAGGGATGACTCCATAGTCAGCAATTTGTTGCTTAATCCAGAGCATATGAGAAACACAACTTCCAGCAGCAACATACTCAGCTTCAGCAGTTGAGAGAGCCACAGAGGTTTGTTTCTTGCTATGCCAGGAGACTAGGCACTCCCCCAGAAAATGACAACCACCAGAAGTGTTGACCCTCTTCAATTTATCCCTACCATAGTCAGAGTCTGTGTATCCTATAGGGGTAATATCAGAACTACAGGGATACCACAAACCAGCTTCTGGTGTGCCCTTAAGATATCTGAGAATTCTTTTGACAGCAACATCATGAATCTCTCTTGGTTTAGACTGATATCTAGCACAAAAACACACAGCAAAATGTATATCTGGCCTGCTGGCGGTTAGGTATAAAAGAGAACCAATCATACCTCTGTAGGTTTTTATATCTACAGGTTTACCAGCTTTCTCTTCATCATCAATGTCTTCGTTGACATCCATTGGAATATCAACAGCATTAGAATCCATCATGCCGAATTTCTTCAGCACTTCTCTAGTGTACTTGGCTTGATTTATAAACACACCATCATTACTTTGCTTGATCTGAAGTCCTAAGAAGAAGGTTAATTCTCCCATCATAGACATTTCAAACTCAGCCTTCATGTGGTCACTGAACTCTCTGCACAAAGATTCATTAGTAGCACCAAATATAATATCATCAACATATACCTGAGCTAAAAGGATATCCTTGTTCTTCTTCAGAGTGAACAAAGTTGTATCAACACAGCCTCTGACAAATCCCTTAGATAGAAGGAACTTTGTCAGTCTCTCATACCAAGCTCTAGGAGCTTGTTTCAGTCCATACAAGGCTTTCTTTAGCTTGTACACATGATCAGGAAACTTAGGATCTTCAAAACCAGGAGGTTGAGATACATAAACTTCCTCATCAATGTAACCATTCAAGAATGCACTTTTCACATCCATTTGAAAGAGCTTAAAACCTTTGTATGATGCAAAAGCACATAAGATTCTAATAGCTTCTAATCTTGCAACAGGAGCAAAAGTTTCACCATAATCTATGCCTTCTTGCTGACTGTAACCTTGAGCAACAAGTCTTGCCTTGTTCCTCACAACATTTCCAAATTCATCAAGTTTGTTTTTCAGAACCCATCTGGTTCCAACAACCTTTATGTTGTTAGGTCTGGGAACTAAAATCTAAACTTCTGACCTTTTAAACTGGTCAAGTTCTTCTTGCATTACCATTAACCAGGAATCATCATCTGCAGCTTCATAGAAGTCCTTGGGTTGGAGAAGTGACACAAAAGCCACATTCCCCATGTATCTTCTGAGCTGAGCTCTGGTCATGACAGGATTGTGAACAGAGTCAATGACATTCTCTAAGGAATGATTCCTATGAGCTCTAACTTCTCTTGGTACATCCAATGTATCTTCTGAAACTTGTTCATCATTTGTTGAATCATATATAGGAGCATCTTCTGGAAGGAAGTTGACTTCTGGAGTAGAATTCTCTTCTTGAGCTTGTTCAGCAACAGGAGGAGCCATTTCAGCAGCTGTGGGAGAAACATCTTCTTCTACAACAGGAGGTGATTCTTCAGAAGCTTGAACTACCTCTTCTTCAGGAGCTCTACTATCGGCAGGGTTAGTCTCATCAAACTGTACATGAACAGATTCATCTAAAGTTTGAGTCCTCTTAAGAAAAATGGCCTCATCTGCCTTTGAATCAAACTTTGAAAGATATTCTTTTGTATTCAAAACATAACACTTACAACCAAAGGTTCTGAAATAACCTATTTTAGGCTTTCGACCTTTCCAGAGTTCATAAGGGGTCTTGTTCAGAATGGTTCTGATTAGCACTCTATTCAGAACATAGCAAGCTGTGTTAACAGCTTCTCCCCAAAAGTACTTTGGAAGCCTTCTTTCATTGATCATAGTCCTGGCGATTTCAACCAGAGTTCTATTCTTCCTTTCAACTACCCCATTTTGTTGAGGAGTTTTGGGAGCAGAAAAGTTATGATCAATGCCCTTGGTTTCACAGAATTCTTCAAACATAAAATTTTTGAATTCTCCACCATTATCACTTCTGATATGAACAACCTTTTCATTCCTTTCATTCTCAAGTTTCTTTATCAGAACTGAGAAACATCCAAGTGACTCATCTTTGCTAGACAGCAAGATAACCCAAGTGAATCTTGAATAGTCATCTACTATGACAAAGGCATACTTCTTTCCACCCATGCTCATTGGTTGAACAGGGCCAAAAAGGTCCATATGAAGTAATTCCAAAGGTCTTTTAGTTGAAATGATTTTCTTCGTTTTAAAAGAGCTTCTGGATTGTTTACCAGATTGACAAGCAGTGCATAGATGATTCTTTTTAAAACTAATTTCAGGCAGACCCTCAACCAATTGATATCTAGCTACTTTGGCCAGAAGGTCCATGCTCACATGAGCAAGTCTTCTATGCCAGAGCCAGGAGGTATCCTCTTTAGACATCAAGCATATATTTTTGCAAGATTCTCAAGGTTCAGCATGAAATCATTTTCAACTCTAGGAGCAGTTAGAATAACTTCCCTTGACTTACTGTCAAGAATTTTACATCCAGAGGAGCTGAAGACAACATCTCTACCTTTATCACACAGTTGTGCAACACTCAGGAGATTGAACTTCAGGCCTCTGACTAGGGAGACATCTTCGATCGGAGGATTAGTTCCTATGGATCCAGAACCAAGTATTCTTCCTTTTTGAGCATCTCCAAAGCTGACTTTTCCACCTCTTTTAGGATCAAATGTGATGAATGCTTTTTCATCACCTGTCATATGCCTTGAGCACCCACTGTCAATATACCACAGCTTTGACATTGATGGAGCACTCAGAGCCACCTGCATCACAATCAATTAGTGACAGGTACCCAATCTTTATTGGGTCCTTCAGAGTTAGATTTAACTTCTACAGGTTCTTCTGATATTTCAGATTGCATGAGGTTCTTGATATGGTACTTGCAATCTTTTAACCAATGTCCATCTTTCTTACACAATTTGCAAGAAGGAGGATTCTTGGATCTTTCCCTTTGCTTCTTAGGAGCAATCTTCTTCTTCTGGGAAGGTACTACATCTTCAGAGGCAGAAGCACTCTTAGAGGTTCCCACTTCAGGAGGAGAAGAGATTTCTTTCAGAAGAGAGGGAGTAACAGATTTCTTCTTCTGAGGTTTATCATTCCTCAGAGGCAGTTTTTCCTTACCTTTGACTTTTAAGTCATCAGAAGGAGAACTGAATTGTTTACTTAGTTTATCTTCTAATATTTTTATATCAACATAAACTTGAGTAAACCTAAGAAATTTGTCAGCCTCGCTTTTGTCCAACTTTCTTTTCAGATACTTGAACATGCTATATAGTTCTTCAAGAGAATCAAAAATATTTAGTTCAGAAGATATGTTTACCTCGGAATCATATGAAGCTTCAGGAGGTACGGAAGTTTCTCCTGCAGTATCTTCAGAGGATGGCTCATCAATAGCCATGAAACATATCTGAGCTTGCTCTTCCTTTTCTTCAGGATCACTGATGGTTTCAGAGTCTGACCAAGCAGCCAGCATAGCTTTCTTGAACTTCTTCTTATCCTTTTTCAGCTCAGGACAATTAGGCTTGATGTGTCCTTGTTGCTGACATCCATAGCACACAATGGGCTTGTTTGGATCTCTCTTGGATTTATCACCAAAATCAGGAGTTTTCTTGTCAAAACTTCTGAATGGCTTTTTGTAGTTTGCACCTCTGCCTTTTCTAAAGGCTCTCTTAAACTTCTTGGTCAGCATAGCCAATTCCTCATCTTCGGATGATTCTTGAGAAGATTCTGCCTTCAGGACTACTTGTCTTTTTCCCTCTGACCTTTCTCTCAGGTCATGATTTTTTAATGACATCTCATGAGTAATTAGAGACCCAATGAGCTCATCATACAAGTAATAGCTCAAATCCTGAACTTCTTCAATAACAGTCTTCTTGGCTTGCCACGACCTTGGTAAGCTTCTGACAATCTTCTTCACTCGTTCAGATTCTTCAATGTCTTTTCCTAAACTCTTTAAGTCATTGACTATCTTGGTGAATCTAGAGTTCATATCTGAAATAGATTCTTTATCAAGCATTTCAAATAACTCATATACTCTCATGAGTTGGTTGACTTTTGATTGCTTCACCTTTCCAGTACCTTCATATGTGACTTCCAGCTTGTTCCAAATGTCCTGTGCAGTTTCACAAGAAGAAACTTTGTTATATTCAGTAGCTGTAAGTGCACAATGCAACATATTTATTGCTGAAGCATTAGTTTGGAGTTTTTTTAGAATGTCATCTGTGTATTCTCTCGGAGGAATAACAACATTCCCTAAACCTGGTTCCATTCTGGTAGGAATGAAATCACCATCAGTGATGACATACCAAGCACTCATGTTCTGAGCTTGGATGAAGTACATCATCCTTTTCTTCCAGTATGAGTAGTTGTTGCCATTAAATAATGGAGGTCTAGTAGTGGAAGAACCTTCTAGAACTATGGAGTGAGAAGAATTCTCAGGCTTGTGTCTACTAGCCATCTCTATTGATTATGATAGGATCTTACACTTAGATTGTTAGATCTTTAGTAAATATACGAAGTGACATTCGCTCTGATACCACTTGTTGGCCCTAACAAGAACAGAATCACCTAGAGAGGGGTGAATAGGTGTCTAAGTTGAAAACTGAAAAATTCAAAGTTTTTAATAAACTTAAATTTCAGAGTCAAATTTCCTGAGAGTCAGAGGCAAGCTTACAGAAGCAGCTTCTGAGGGAAATTCTGCCTA
This sequence comes from Euphorbia peplus, assembly GCA_028411795.1. Classification (NCBI taxonomy): domain Eukaryota; kingdom Viridiplantae; phylum Streptophyta; class Magnoliopsida; order Malpighiales; family Euphorbiaceae; genus Euphorbia; species Euphorbia peplus. Next base: position 13,671,688 of record CP110838.1, on the reverse strand, counting down.
AACACAAATAGACTGTTTTCAGTAACAGAAGCTCTGAGTAAGATAGCTTCTGGACAGTCTTCTGAACAAAGACAATGATAAAAAGAGTAAAGTCTGTTTCAGCACTAAATATAAGCAAGTACACAGAAGAAAATTAACAAGTATAAGGAAGGGAGAAAGAGATTCAGGAGGTCCTGATGAACAGTTCAATTTATCCAAGTTCGCCACAAAAGTCCTGTGACTACGTCTTGTCCCCTGTGGTCGCAGCCAACAGAGATTTTAAATCTACTATTCAGAACTTTTATGGCAAGTTCAGAAGCTCCTTTACATCAACAGAACTTAAGCTAATTTCTCACTTAGTTCTGACTAGCCTAAAAAGAGTTAAAGGATTTCCACCAGAACAACAACACTCTGTTTTCTGGATTTCTCACCCAACTCTAATCTCAACTAGATTTCTCTCTTTAAAGCGAACTGAATATCACAAACGATATCAGTTTACAAGATTCCTATTATGAACTTGTTTTTCTTCACTCTCTCACTTTAACTAAGGCTATGCTAAGAAAGTTTGAGAATTGAAAATGGTGCTCTGTTTTTCTTGTTGAAACAGTGCGTTGAGATTTTGCTCAATAAATCACCCGTGGATGATGTAGTGGAGCTTGGCTACTATTTATAGTGGATGAAGATGACCGTTGGTGAATTTGAATCTTCAAGGAGATGACATCAGTTGTTGTAGCCGTTAATTTTTCAAGTCTTCAAGCGGTCTTCAAACACTTTGATTCCATTAACCTTGTTCTTTAACTAAACCCGGTAAGTGATTTGAAGTTTAAGATAAGGTTGACATGAAACATTCTTCAATTGGATCACCAAAGGGTAGACAAGGAAATTCTCGTTTCGCTTTGAGTGGACAGGCGCGCTCCTTCAAAACAGCTTTTTGAACTTTTGGCGCCTTGCATTAAATGCAATTGTCAGAGCATTAAATGCTAACGGAACCCGTGACTTAGCTTCTGATCAAATTGGTATAACTTCTGATTGCAAGGAACCTCTGAGAAGAGCTTTAACAGACTTCATAGCATCGGAGCGGAGTATCCAGCTTCGGATCAATGAGACACTGTCTTCAGTTTTCGAAACTTTTGAGTCTCGTAGACAATCCAGAATTAATTCATTCAGCACCTGCTGAGTAACTTATATACAAACTCAACGACAAAATTATTAGTCACAATTAAACCGTATGTAAGGAAATTTTAATTTTCATCTTCTGAAACGTTTGGACATAATCAAAACACTTAGGGTTCATCACCTAGATGGGATTATCGGAGAGATGGGAGATTATGGGAGATTCACTTGAAGAATGAGAATGTCATCGAATATCTATGCTTATATGTTATTTTGATATTATGTATGAACGCTATTAATGAAACGTTATTCTGTTGAACTAATATTATCTATTTTTACTATTACTTTTATTTTCACAAAATCTTGCATCATTCCTGTCCTATTTTTACCATTTTCAAAACAAAAATATAAAAAGCGATAAGAAAACTAAACCCCTATGTTTTTACAAAATAAACAGAATCATCGGAACATAATATTTTGCTGGCTGGTCGTTATCAAACTCGGTCAAAGACAAATATCATGACTGGACAGATGCGTGAAGAGTTAGAGCAGATGAAGGAACAGTTGTCTGGAGTCCAAGAGCTGAAGGAGCAAATGGCCTTACTGATGAAGTTGGTTGAGAAAGAGCTAAACACCAAAAGCTCAGAACCCCCTGGAGTTGAGAAATCAAAAGAAAATGAAGGAGAAAATTCTGGTGGGAAGAATAGACCTTACAAGAACAAGGAGGATGTGGAAATACCAGAATATGAAGAGTCCAAGTTTGATGAAGATCGTTTCGATATGCTGGAAGAACGCTTAAGATCGATGGAAGGCAGTTACGATGTGGTGGATGCAAAAGCTTTATGCCTAGTACCTGATGTCGTCATGCCACATAAGTTTAGAACTCCTGATTTCGAGAAGTTCTCGGGCCTCTCATGTCCCAAGGATCACCTAACCATGTACTGTCGAAAAATGGGATCATATGCTAGCGATGATAAAATACTGATACAAGTGTTCCAAGAGAGCCTGCAAGGTGCTCCCCTCAGGTGGTATATGCAATTGGAAAGAGCACATGTGCGGAAATGGAACGACCTAGCAGACGCTTTTATGGGGCAGTATAGACATAACATGGATCTAGCCCCTACTCGGGAAGACTTGAGGAACACTCAAAAGGGTAAAGATCAAACATTCCGCGAGTATGCAATGAGTTGGAGGGACAAGGCCGCTGAAATTAAACCGCCCATGTCAGAAAAAGATATGATCAACATCTTTCTGGAAACTCTACAGCAACCATACTATGGTGCTCTAATCGCGCATAGTACAGTCAAGTTCTCTGACTTTGTCACAGCTGGAGAAAGGATAGACGTGGCTCTAAGGAATGGGCGCTTGGATACAACCCTTCAAGATAAATCTGGGATTAAAAAGGTTACAAACGGCTTTAAAAGGAAAGAGGAAACTCACATGGTTGAGATTAGTCCAGAAACACAAGGCCCGTGAAAAAGAGAGAATAAGAGCCAATCGATCCGATCCCAGTTTCTTACGCTGAGTTATTCTCGCAGCTCTTGAAAAATAGGCAGATTGCGATAATTCCGGCCCAGGTTGTAACACCACCATATTCAAAGTGGTATGATCCAAACGAGAAGTGTGAGTTTCATGATGGAGGTGCTGGACATTCAATCGAAAGATGCCTAGTGTTCAAAAGAAAAGTGCAACATTTGGTGCGAGCAGGATGGCTCAAGTTCAACCAGTCTAGTTCAAAACCAGATGTGAAAAGCAACCCTCTCCCAACTCATGGCAACACCTCTTGTACCAATGCAGTCATGGATGAGGATTGGTATGACTACAAAACACAAGTAGGCAGCGTTATCATGCCAATGGGACGAGTGTACCAGGCCATGTGTCAGGCTGGACTGATTACCGAAGGAAGTGGAAAAGGAAGTTGCTTGTATCATGGAGAAGACGTGGAACATTCAATTCAAAAATGTGGAGAATTCAGAGCAAAAGTGCAGGAATATATGGACATGGGGCATTTGAGGTTCGGAAGAAAGATCGAGCAGACCCACACAGCGAACATGTTACATGGGGAAGAATCGAAAGAACCAATCCCTTTGATTATAAATTGGGAGCCAAAGGAAAGCCAAGGAACAGAAAACCACATGACTTCTATCCCCAAGATAGAAATTCAGACTCCTTCGCCGTTTCCTTACGAGAGCGATAAAAGAGTTCCCTGGGTATACAATAGCGTCATTGTCACCCAAGCTTGCAACAACGCCACGGGTAGAGAAGACATCTCTGGAATCTCGGGTTTAACCAGAAATGGTAGGGTTTTTGTTTCAGAAGACATCGCAAAGAGGCGCCAAGAAGAGATTGACCGACGTCGGAAAGGAAAAGGGAAAGAAGGAGAGACTCCCGTTGAGGATGAATTTGAAGCATCGCCCATCAAGAACGCCGTATCTAACCATGATGCACTCGAATTCCTAAGGATAGTGAAGCAAAGCGAGTACAAAGTGATTGAACAGTTAAATAAGATTACGGCTAGAATCTCGTTGCTATCTCTGATTCTGACTTCTGAGTCACACCGAAACGCTCTGCTTAGGGTTTTGAATCGGGCATATGTTTGCCACGATATATCGGTAGAGAATTTGAGTGATATTGTGGGGAATGTAGCAGCAACGAACTACTTAACCTTCACGAATGACGAGTTACCATGTGAGGGAACAGGACACATCAAAGCCATGCACATATCTGTAAAATGCAAGGAATTCTCAGTAGCCAAGGTGTTGGTTGACAACGGCTCATCACTGAACATAATGCCGAAAACAACCTTGGCCAAGCTCCCAGTTGACAGCTCGTACATTCGACCAAGTCATATGTTCGTAAGAGCATTCGATGGGACAATGAGAGCTGTGATGGGAGATGTAGATTTGCCTATTCAGATAGGGCCAACGGTTTTCAACATTATGTTTCAAGTGATGGAAATTCATCCGAACTATAACATGTTACTCGGGAGACCCTGGATCCACTCAGCAGGGGCTGTCCCTTCCTCGCTCCATCAGAAAGTCAAATTCATTGTGGTGGGTCAACTAGTGGAAGTTTCAGGAAAGGAAGACATGTTTGTCAACCAATGTTCGTCCATGCCCTACATAGAGGAAACTGAAGACGCGGTCGAAAGTTCTTTTCAAGTGTTCGAAATAGTGAATGCGGTTTACACGGAGACAGGGGCACACTATTTGATTCCCAAACTATCAGGAGTGTCACTAATGCTGGCCAAAGAAATGATTAAAGGACGAAGGCCTGAAGAGTGGAAGAATCACAAGGAGACAGACTTCACCACTAGCAGTAACTGTTTCCGCGAAGGACTTGGATATCGGCTCACTCATGAAGATAAGGCAAGATTTCCCGCACAGTTGAGGGGAAAGCGTCTGGCCAGGCTCAAAAATAAGAAGTTAAAGGATGATCCTATACCGATTCCACACATAAATTGCACCTTCAAGAGTGTAGGACATCATGACCCGTCAGTTGCGGCTATACTGGAGGAGGAAGGAAAAGTTAAAGCTCCGAACTGGGTGACGACGTGTGAGAATGAACCGCGAAACTGGAAAGTTCGCAATTTGCCAGTTCTGATGTAATGAGTCTTGTAGCTCACTCTTTAAATTGTGCCTAAGATTTAAAGAATCTAATATGTTTAAGGCACCATTTTCAAAATAAATTCAATAAATAGGCATTTCCCATTTATATCATCTCTATATCATTTCTTTCTCTTTCCTACCCCATTTTTCCCATATTCATACGCATTTTATTCATTCAGGGACGATCATGAAAATGACATAATTAATAACCACGAGCCTATGCATAACTTTGACTACCCAGTATATGAGATTGACTCGGAAGAAGAGTTCGATGAAGAAGTGCCTGCAGAGATAGAGGAAAGTTTAGAAAGGCAGAAAAAGGGCATGGAACCTCAGGATGAGTTGTTGGAAACAGTGAATTTGGGTACAGAAGACAAGCCTCAAGAAACCAAAGTGAACGCGTCACTAGATGTGGAGTTTAAAGAAAGGTTGATAGCCTTGTTGAGAGAGTACAAGGACGTATTCGCTTGGTCTTATGAGGATATGCCAGGATTAAGCACAGATATAGTGGTACATAAACTCCCAATCAAGGCGGAGTTCACACCAGTGAAGCAGAAGTTGAGAAGGATGAGACCTAAGAAGCTCCTTAAGATCAAAGAAGAGGTGAAGAAACAATTCAATGCTGGTTTCTTGGTTGTTTCAAATTACCCTGAGTGGGTGGCGAACATTGTCCCAGTGCCGAAAAAGGATAGCAAAGTAAGGATGTGTGTGGATTACCGAGACTTGAACTGAGCAAGTCCCAAAGACAACTTCCCATTACCCCATATAGACGTATTAGTAGATAATACGGCAGAATACTTCATGCTCTCCCTGATGGATGGGTACTCAGGATACAACCAGATATTGATGGATGCTGTTGATCGAGCAAAGACCACGTTCATAACTTACTGGGGGACATTGTGCTACAAAGTAATGCCATTCGGACTGAAGAACGCTGGAGCCACCTACCAAAGGGATGGTAACATTATTCCACGACATGATCCATAAAGAAATGGAGGTATATGTTGATGACATGGTGGCTAAATCGAGAGAAAATGAGGACCATGTGGAAGTCTTGAGAAAGGTTTTTCAAAGGTTAAGAAAGTACAATATTAGGCTAAACCCCGCAAAATGTGTGTTTGGTGTCACTGCTGGAAAGTTGCTAGGTTTTATCGTCAGCAGAAGGGGAATTGAAGCAGATCCTTCCAAAATCAAAGCAATAAGAGAAATGCAACCCCCAAAAACGGAGAAGGAGGTTAGAGGTTTCTTGGGGAGGCTAAATTTCATCGCTCGCTTCATTGCACAAATGACAACAAAAGGCGAGCCCATTTTTAAGTTACTAAGGAAAAACAATCCGGGTACGTGGGACCATGAATGCCAGTTAGCCTTTGACAAGATCAGAGAGTATCTGCAGAATCCACCAATCCTTCACCCGCCGAGCCCAGACAAACCGTTATTGTTGTACTTAACAGTCTGCGAAAATTCCATGGGGGCATTCTTGGCACAAGTAGATGAATCGGGAACTAAAGAGCGCGCCATATACTACATCAGCAAGAAATTCATAGATTGTGAATCACAGTACACACCAGTAGAAAAAACATGCGCTGCGCTGATATGGTCTGCCCATCGTTTGAGACACTATATGTTGAACAACACCACCCGTTTGATATCCATGATGGACCCAATCAAGTTCATTTTTGAGAAACCGGCCCTTACAGGAAAAATTGCGAGATGGCAAGTGATGTTAGCAGAATACGACGTCGTGTTCGTCCCTCAAAAGGCTATCAAAGGATCAGCAATATCAAATTTCTTGGCGGAAAACCCAGTACCTCACGGTACACCGCTAGACGTGCCTCTCCCAGATGAAGAAACATTCACTACTGAAGAAGAGACAGAACATTCAGACTACTGGGTCATGAGATTTGACGGGGCATAAAACGCTTTGGGCCATGGAATAAGGGTTGTTTTGACATCACCGGAGGGAAAGCATTTTCCTATTACAGCAAGATTGTACTTTACGTGCACAAACAACGTAGCAGAGTATGAAGTGTGTGCCTTGGGAATCAAGGACGCCCTGGATATGCGCATCAACAAACTGAAAGTTTTTGGGGATTCCGCTTTGGTGATAAACCAACTCAAAGGAGAATGGGAGACTCGAGATGCTAAGTTGATTCTGTATCAAGAGTATATCTTAGAAATGCTCGAGAACTTTCAACATATCCAACTCGAGCACGTGCCGAGGTCGGAAAACCAAATGGCAGATGCCCTAGCGACATTGGCCTCATCTTTTGAGCTTGAGAAGTGCAACAACCTACCAGCAATAGAAATCGAGCTAACGGAATCCCAGGCATACTGCAAACACATTGAACCAGAATACGACGAGAAGCCTTGGTATTACGATATCAAAAATTACATCCAATTCAAGACCTATCCATTGGGGGCATCTGAAACAGACAAGAGAACAGTGAGATAGCTAGCTGCAGGTTTCTTCCTCAACGGAGAAATACTTTACAAAAGAAACTTTGACACAACTCTGATAAGATGCATAGACAGTGCGCAGAGTAAACGTCTGATCGAAGAGGTCCACGAAGGTTTCTGTGGAACACATCTTGGGGGGCACGCTTTGTCCAGGAAAATCCTAAGGATGGGATATTATTGGTCTAATATGGAATCTGATTGCACCAGACATGTCCAAAAATGCCATAAATGTCTACGCGGATAATTCAAACGCACCAACTACATCATTGCATGTGATGACCGCTCCATGGCCTTTCTCAATGTGGGGACTAGACGTCATCAGTGCTATCGAACCAAAGGCTTCTAACGGACATCGTTTCATTTTAGTGGCCATAGTCTACTTCACCAAATGGGTGGAAGCAGCCTCTTATGCTAATGTGACCAGCGCCATTGTGAAAAAATTCATTCGGAACAACATCATATGTCGATATGGGCTTCCGGAAAGAATAATAACAGATAATGCCAAGAACTTCAATAGCAAGACCATAGAAGAAATGTGTACTCAATTCAAGATCAAACATCATAATTCCACTCCCTATCGACCCAGGATGAACGGGGCAGTAGAAGCCGCTAATAAGAATATCAAGAAGATAGTGCAGAAAATGGCATTAACTTACAAAGATTGGCATGAAATGTTACCATATGTTTTGCACGGATACAGAACAACTGTGAGAACTTCTGTAGGAGCTACACCGTATTCGTTGGTCTATGGAATGGAAGTTGTGGTGCCCATAGAAGTGGAAATTCCGTCACTAAGAGTCATCTTGGAGTCCGGGATTAGTGAATTAGAATGGATGCAAAAACGATACGATCAACTGAACTTCGTCGAAGAAAAGAGGTTGGCTGCAATCTGTCATGGACAACTCTACCAAAGAAGGTTGATCCAATCCTATGGGAAGAAGGTGAGGGCCAAAAATTTCCAAGAAGGAGACCTTGTTTTGAAAAAGATTATCTTGAGGCATCAAGATCCAAGGGGTAAATGGACCCCGAAATACGAAGGTCCTTATGTTGTCAAGAAGACATTTTCGAGAGGAGCTTTGGTTCTCACTAATATGGACGGGGACGAACTCGAAAACCCGATAAACTCAGATGCTGTTAGGAAATATTATGCATAGGCTGTGGTTATCAAAAATGTCATGATTGTGTTGAATTTTTGAATTTATAAAATGTTATCTAAATTTCTTACTCATACCTATCAAGCTTTCAAAAAATATTATCTCAATCCCTCACTTTTATCTATTCGCCGAGTTATATGTGCTCCAACCTCGTGGACGCCGAGTTATATGTGATCCAATCTTGTTGACGCCCAGTTATACGTTATCCAAACTCTGGAGAATATCCAGTAAAAAAAAAAAAAAAAAAAAATTCATCAATTTCTCTACCCTTATTTTTCATCGCAGAATAAATTGTCAAAAATGGTTATCTCAGTACCACTTTGTATATTCTATTTTCAATAGAGATATACAAAGGGGGGCAGCTGTAGATACCCATTTTTGTCCGGTCTTAAATCATAATAAAAAGAAGAACAATGCCAATTTACATTAATACTATATAAAATTCCATTCTTTTCATCAACTTCATTTGATTACAGTTTAACCCCGAGAAAAGGATTTTTCTTTATTATCCGCAGGTACCCTTCAAAATTACAATGTCAAAAGTGAAAGAATAAAGTCCTAATTTTCTGCTGTACTTCGCTGAAAGAGAAACTACAAAAAAAGCAACAAAAAAGAGAAGGAAAAAAGAGGAAGACAAACCAAAAAAAGGAAAACGAAAACTCAAGAGAAAATTTCGTCCCCGCAAAAAGATTATGCTCTGAAAAAAGAAGAATACGATCTAGAAGCAAGGAAAGAAGCATAATAAAGGAAGACGAGAATTCAAGAGAAGATGTCATCTCCTCCGCTCGAGGCGACGAAGATAATCAGTGACAATAACCATCATCACAACGAGAAACATAATAAGGCCTATTTGAATGGCCAAATTTCTCCAGTACCGCTCGATGCGTTCTTGAAAACGTCGAACCATTTCTTCATGACGCTCTTGTTGCTCCTGCGCTTCACGATTAAGGCGGTAATGCATGGTGAATTTTAAGTTGAATGTTCTGAAGTAAAAATGATCGAAAGTGACTTGAATTATATAGAAAACCTAAAATGATCTAAGCCGTCCATGATCGAACGATCTTGGCCGTCTAATGTGTCGGTGCGCTCGGGACCGCATGTTTCTGTCGGCACGTTAGTGGCTGTAGATTTTGCGGTCCGTTGTGGACCGCTCATTTTATGGTGTACTATAATTAATTCAACATGTCAGTTAACGCCACATTCATGAATAATAAAAAATAAATTATATTGCAATTATATTGTTAGTCAACAACTTTATAGATGTCAATAAAACCCCGAGAAAGGGAGTTCTTTTGTTCTTTTGCAGGACCACAATAGAAGGCGTCCCCATGTCTTACAAAATAGAAGTGCAAAGAAGAAAAGCATCTGAAAAAAGAAAAGAACGACAAGCCCTTTCTTATCAATGCTATTGTTGGAAGTACATGACTGAAATAAAGGAAAAGTACAAATGGAAGAAACATAATAAGCTTGAAAGCCTGCTCTTCAATGTCGGGATCCCCACAAGTTCACAAAACATTCGCAAGTCTGCATCGTGATCACTAAAATAGCTGGATTAAAGCCACGTTCGACTCAGAATCTTGGACAAGAGAAAAGACAGCGCCTCCAGACAGACAGTAGACTGATAGTTCATCAAGAAAAAGGTCATTTGATTACTCAAAATAGCAAATCAACTAGTCCAAATTCAACTACATTCACCAGAATCAAACAAATCATGAGGAGACAAGACAGAAGAAGACGAAGTCATTAAATTTGGAGTGTTGACTCAGCCAAAACCAAAATTTGTAGTCAAAATCACTGTAGCATGAACAGTGAACAGTAAAAGGAATAGTGGGCGGCAGGTTTCACTGTAGCATGAATAGTGTAACGGATAATTTTACTGTAGTGAATAGTGAAGTAAATTATGGGAGGGTAAAACTGTAATTTCTGACTTTTCCTTCCTATAAAAGGAAAGTTTCCATTTCGGGATAGGGGACCTTTTTTGAGGGACTTTTTTCTGGACTTTTTTTTCAGACCCTTTTTCTGGACCCTTTTTTGGAGAGAGAGGCTGAAAGTTAAAAAAGTTTCTAAAAAAGGAAAGTACTGCCGAGATAGATTTTAGTTAAGAGTTTACTTAGCAATTTTCAAGATTTTTTTGGTGTAATTTACCTTTGTCTTTTCTTCACTCACTATAGTGATTAAGAGGGAAAGGGAGGAAGACTTGTTCGAACTCGATTATACGACATTCAATACACAGGTTCTAATCTTTACTAATTAATCTATTCGTTATAGTTTTTATTCTGTTTATTTTCATTCCATTTTCATCCATTCTTCTTCTCCATCTATTTCTGCCTATTCTTTTACTTTGGAGCTCAGAATTTGTTAAGTATGTGTCTAGAGGAAAGAAAAGCAAATTTAGAACCCTAATTAACTAATCCGACCCCTTCCCGCACGCATAAACCCAAACCCGACCTCACCAAATAAATAAGTTAATGGCCAAATTATTACAAACCCATTATAAAGATTATAATTAAAAAAAAAACTAGAAGACATCATATGAAGCTTTTCTTCATTCGATTTCCCACTGGGTTTGAGCAACAAAATGAAGCGGCCTAGGAAACAAAAAGAACAAAGTTAGTATATACACGGTTTAAATCAAAATAAGTTAGAAAGCGCAATGTTAAAATCATTACACTAGCGTTTAATGAGCGTCTCACACTAGGCTACAAGACTTTGTTACATGTCTAGCGTGCACTCAAGTTTGTAATTTTTCATCCGTCTGTAATTCTCTTTCTCCGATATTTAATATTTTCTAATTGCTTACTATTTTCCTTTCGACAATACAGTTCTGTTAATTTTTTCACTCCAACAGGTAATATTTGTTGGTACCTGTTGGAGTGGTTTTCCCACATAAAAGTAGAAGGGTACCGAAATTGTTAACAAGTTACATTTATCCCCTTGACCGAAAAGTTTTGTGTTTATAGGAAAAAGTGTTTGCTGTTGAAACGGTGTCAAAGTTTCGATGTGACTGGACCATTAATAGATGTTTTTAAATGGAAGAGTTCTATTGGGCGGGTGAAACGGTGTCAGAGTTTCAATGTTTTATTCAAGAAATATGAGTAAATTTAATATAAAATAATGTATTTGAACTATATAACTAAACTATTTAGCGTTTTCTAGCGTATTGGTAACTATGACTTGGGAATTCGAGCTAGAATCAGTATCACAGGTGAAAATTTTGATTGTATGAAAATTTTTTACGGCTAGATTAGCATTGATGCCACCTGTAATATTAAATGAACAAAATCATTAAACATGAGCGACTGAGACTAGGCTACAAGATTATGTTACATGTCTAGCGGGCGCTCGCGTTTTGAGGCGTTATTCACCGTTCTTTTGATCTCAAACTTAATTTGTCTTAACGTATAGATAAACGCTAGAAAGATGTATTAATTAATTTGTAACTATAGTGTGAAACGGTTAGCGTTGTAACGGCGTCTACACAAACGCTACGCATAATTTTTTAATTAAAGGAATAGTGGGGATTCGAACCAGGAGCAACCAAGACTTGGGATAATAACTCGGCAAATGCGCGGACTGACACTGGATATGTGTGGTTTGTTGTGATAACATCTATGAAATCTTTATTATTTGCAATTAATAAGATTTTCATGGAAAACGTATGGCAATTTATAATTCAAGCTTTATAACATAAACATTTTTTTAATGGGATTTACTTTGCAATCTAAATTTTTATTTTAAGGAACTAACGTGATTAATAAAATTCAAATGTACAAAGCAAGCTTTGTAATCTATGACAAGAAGAATCAGAGACACCTGCTTGCGGGAAGACCACGTGTGATGTCTTCTATAAAAAATTGAAAACATAATATTTATATGGCACTTGCTTGCCTGAAGACCACGTGTAATCTATGACAAGATGAATCAGAAACACTTGCTTTCATTTACTCCATATCTTGCATCGAAAACATAATATTTATATAGCGACGACTACTGCATCATTTCAAACCGGTTTCCAAGTCAATACATTATAACTTTCATTTACTCCATATCTTGCATTGAGAACGTAATATTTATATACAGACGGCTACTCCATCATTTCAAATCAGTTCACAAAGAATATAATATATATATATATATATATATATATATATATTACGGTAAAGGATATGATAATATATATATATATATGTATATATGAATCCATGCAATACAACAAAAGTCATGCATGTCCTCCAAGTGTATGGCTTAATATTATATAATAAGCCAAAAAATCACACCACAAAAAATCCCAAACTTTCCACTCCTTAGCAAGTGATCTAATCAGGTTGGGAGATCCAATCAAGTTCAAAGTACATCTTTCCTTTTTCTCTCTCCCGTTGTATGAACTTGGTTGAGATCTCTGAAGCTAATTAGTTCAAATATGCTCAAAAGTATGAGTAGCGTTTTAGTTCTAACACAGTAGCGTTTTCCAACTCTATTCAGATAAGTGATCTAATCAGGTAGCGTTTTAGTTCAGATATGCTCAAAAGTATTATTTCTACTCCTTAGCAAGTAAGTGATCTAATCAGGTTTATAGTTAGGGTTAGGGTCAATGAATTTAAACCAAGTAAAAAATAAGTAGAGTTTTAGTAAAAGTCCAAAAAATATTAATAGCGTTAACGAAACGTCAGTACAGGCTAACGCTTATGAATTAGCGTTAACTGGCGTTTTTCCTGACCGCTGTAAACCAAATAAACTTGGTGACCCAGAAAATCTCACCGTTTCACGCGCCCAATGGAAATCTACCAATTGAAAAAATCTTTTAAATATTAGTGGTCCCTTCACATCTAAATATTGACACCCTTTCAACTGCCAACACTTTTCCTATAAATACTAAACTTTTCTACTTGACCATTCACGTCTAACTCCTATAATATTCACATATTCACATATACACTCAGACATTCGTAAAATTATGGATCGGTGTTCATGCTCATCAACCCGCACGATGGATATCTGGAATGTCTTCTCCCTCATCACCATCCTTATCCTGACCCTTATCCAGGCCCTTACCCTTAATGGTCAAAAAAGGAAGACTGCTAGGTTGGCCACAGAGTTGGAGGAAGCTTATGTGATCGCTCTGCGCATAAATGAAGTACTTGATAAGGCCTCCAAATAATTATTTCTGTTTTTACTTTGTAATATTATTATTATTTCTGCTTTTACTTTGTAATATCCTCTTTTTTGTTTTTTCTTTGTAATATCCTCTTTTAGTTTTTCGAAATGGAAGACACGCGTCTCTTGCTCATTTGAACACTTAATCGATACGACAAAAATATATCACATATTCTTTTCTCCCACTGGAAAGGGAGTTCATCCTTTGCATTTTTTATTGTGAAATATAAATCTATCTTTAGCTGTCCTCTTATGAATGATTGTACAAACTAATTAAAAATCCATTCAAATAGATTTCTTATTATGGTTTGTTATAAAAAAATAAAACATGTTCTCATATAAGAATAGAAATTTCATTATGTAGCAAGTGTAGAAACATGCATACAAAAACGAAAACGCAGATACACAAATAAAACTCACAATAGAAAATGCAAATACATAAACAATAACCTTAAGTGAAAATCCATAAGCATTCACAAGATATGTTGCTACTCAGTATACGCATTCAAGTATGCAACATAGAGAGTTCTGCAAACTTTTTTTTTGAAAGCCTAAATGAGATGTTGCTCTTGTACCATGACCTTCTTCTCACGTTCTTCAAGCTTTTCATTCTGCAGCTTAAAGAAATCTGCCATTGCCTGTGTCATTAAAGACAATTTTCCAGCAATCCGCATGAGTGACGATACAGCATATTTGAGATCATCACTGTTGTAAGGACAATCCTTAGCCCTCTTAATAGTAGACACATCTGCAGCATCAAATCTAGATATATCAAGCTCCTTAATTGGGGATTCTGACTTGTCATCACAAACCTCCTCTATCTTTCTTTTTCCTAATTCCAACTTCACTGTCTTCCCACACTGAGTATTCCCCTCATCTTGGGAAGAAGAAATCATTTCGCTATTTTTGGTACTAGCCATTGAATCCGAAAGATTGAAAATATTCAGTTCAATAATGAGAGGGAGTACAGTGAATCAAGCATGTGAGCAGTATTTATAGAGTAAACAAACTGTTTCAAATTACTGGATGCATTGAATATGAAATTATTTTTGCCGTCTCAAAAGGCATTTTGGCAGAGTTATTATCCCAAGTCTTGGTTGCTCCTGGTTCGAATCCCAACTATGCTGTTAAATTAAAAAATTAAGCATAGTGTCTGACTCGACGCGTTGTAAAAAGCTATCCTTTTTACATTATATAAGTACAAGTAAATTAATGAATCTTTCTAGCGTTGAGCTAGACGTTAAGCATAGCGTTGAGATAGAAATTAAACGTTTAAGACGGACCTAATCGGATGCGGAAACATAGTAGTGTGCATGGTCCATACGACCCGAACTGAATTAGGTTTAGAGGTTGAACTATTATATCTAGGTAGTGTTGGGGTTAGGGTTAGGGTATAGGTTTTGATGAAGCCTAAGTGTTTTGATTATGTCCAAACGTTTCAGAAGATGAAAACTTAACATTCTCTTACATATAGTTTATTGTTGACTAATATTTTTCTACTTAGTCTATGTGTAAGTTACTCAGCAGGTGCTGAATGAAGAATTTCTAGATTGCCTGAAGTACTCAGAAGTCTCGATTGCTGAAGACAGAGTTTCATTATTTCAGAAGCTGGATGCTCCGCTCTGAAGCTATTGAAGTCTGTTGAAGCTCTCCTCAGAGGTCCATTGCAATCAGAAGTTCATCTACCAATTTGATCAGAAGCTTAGTCACGGGTTCTGGATAGCATTTATTGCTCTGACAAGTGCATTTAATGCAAGGCGCCAAAAGTTCAAAAAGCTGTTTTGATGGAGCGCGCTTGTCTACTCAAGTGAAACCAGAATTTCCTTGTCTACCCCTTGTTGATCTTATTGAGGAATGTTTCCGGTCAACCTTATCTTCAATTTCAAATCACTTACCGGATTTGGTTAAAGAACAAGGATAACGGAATCAAAGTGTTTGAAGACCGTTTCAAGACTTGATAAATTAACGGCTACAACAACTGATGTCATCTCTGTTGAAGATTCAAATTTCCCAACGGTCATCCTCATTCACTATAAATAGTAGCCAAGCTCCAATGCATCATGTACGCGTGATAATCGAGCAAAATTTCAACGCACTGTTTCAACAAGAAAAACATAGCACCTTTTTCCATTCTCAATCTTTCTTAGCATAGCTTAAGTTTAAGTGAGAGAGTGAAGAAAAACAAGTTCATAATAGGAATCTTGTAAACTGATATCGTTTGTGATATTCAGTTAGATTTTGAGAGAAATCTAGTTGAGATTAGAGTTGGGTGAGAATTCCAGAAAACAGAGTATTGTTGTTCTGGTGGAAATCCTTTAACTCTTTTTAGGCTAGTCAGAACTAAGTGAGAAATTAGCTTAAGTTCTGTTGATGTAAATGAGCTTCTGGACTTGCCATAAAAGTTCTGAATAGTGGATTTATAAAATCTCTGAAGGCTGCGACCTCAAGGGACAAGACGTAGTCACAGGACTTCTGTGGCGAACTTGGATAAATCGAATTGTTCAATCAGGATGTCCTGAACTTCTTTCTCCCTCTTATACTTGTTATTTTTGCTTCTGTGTATTTGTTCATATTTAGTGCTGAAACAGATTTTCTCTAAGTATCATTGTCTTTGTTCAGAAGATTGTCCAGAAGTTCTCAAATCAGAACTTCTGTTGCTGAAAACAGTCTAACTGTGTTTAGGCAGAATTTCCCTCAGAAGCAACTTCTGTAAGCTTGCTTCTGACTCTGAGTAAATTTGACTCTGAAAATTAAGTTTCCCGAAAAACTTAGAAATTTTCAGTTTTCAACTTTGACACATATTCACCCCCCTCTAGGTGATTCTGTTCTTGATAGGGCCAACAGGTTTCTATATAATTGCATGTCAACTTAATAATTTATTTAGAGTAATTATTACAATAAAAATATTGAATGACATGCCCAAAATTGTGTTCATGGTGATTTATTTCCTTCCCTTTATACGAAACCCTTTGAATAAATAAAAGTTCCCTGACCAAGAATATACTTTTCATAACCAATACACAAGAGATTAAATTAATTAGTACTTGTAATGCGTCAGTGCAGTGGCAGTGGCACTAGGTAGCGGCATGGAAACGCTAGATGAGTTTTGAAATTTACAAGATAAATAAATCAGATATATTTAACTCTTTTTTACCCTATGCTGATATTGTACCGCTAACTGGCGTTGTGCTAAACGCTATAAGACATTGCTTTTTTACTGACCATGACCCTTACCCTAACCCTAACCCTCGAGAGGACAACATGTTCACCCCCCCCCCCCCCAATACAACAGTTCCGTTAGAACTGTTCAAATTCAAATAATCCCAATTAATTTTATTGATTAAATTTGGAAACTTTACTCCAATAATTAATGGCACCGTATGATCCGCCCAATAGGTCTCTTGTAATTCAAATCATTGATAAATGGTCCATTCACATCTAAACTTTGACACCATTTCAACGGCAAACACTTTTCCGATAAATACTCAACTTTTTTACTTTACCATTCACATCTAATATACACATTCATATATTATTAGGATGGATCGATCTTCAATGTCACCACCCCCCGACTCACATATATGGGATTTCATCATCCGAGATATCGAAACTGCAGTACATGCTGGAGATGTGAAGGAGATGATTCGTTATATTGAAGGCCTCAATAAAGTTAACTCTTCCTTCTCTTCACATATTGTCAACTTCCTTAAAGAGCAACAGGCAGAAGAAAGAAGATTGGGCACAGAGTTGGAGGAAGTAAATGAACTCTATCTTGACACACTTAGAAAGGCTGCAAAATAATTCATTATATATGTTTTTAATTTGTAATCTTCTCATTTTTTCATATAATAATAAGTTTTGAGTTTTCTATATTATTTACATTCATTTGATTTTATTCATATTACGTATATAAGAACAGAAATATATCAAGTGCTAACCAGATTACAATTTAAAAGATGAAAAACAAGAAGATGAAAAACAATGACCGGGTTTATTAAGTACATAGAGCTGGTAAGACATTGTTTGGAAATGATCTAAACATACAAAGAACTTTAAGAATTTAACTGAATGATAATAGTCGCAGTAGTTGGTCACCCTATAGTTGGCATGAGGCTGCAAAACCACAAACAAACTTGAGTCCGAGTACGGAGTTGTTCAAACGTAATGCGCACGGAAAATGTCGTAACTTACAACAAAAGCTCATTAGGGGGCTATATGTGGGGTGGGATAGTGTCTGCGGTTTGATCTATTACATCGGATACACTTTCATTTGCTTCAATTGATGGCCCGTTGAAATATGGATGGGGACGGCCCAACCTACCAACGGAACAACATTAGGTCAGCTGAAAGAGTTGTATGCGTTTACATATTGAAAAGGTTACTGAGCAGCGACGCACCGACGGAAAAGATCCATCACTGGAATTATTGGAGGGTTGAGATAAAAGCGGGAGGCATTGGTGGCTTCCAAAGTGAAGACACCTACAATATAAGCGTTATTTTTGTTCTTTATTACCAATTTGATCAGTATACGAACGTTGGATGGAAAAATAGGGTACCATTTAAAATCTTGGGCAGCAATGATGCGGCAGCGAGCACCATTGGATAAAGAACACTGGGTGTAAATTCGTCTTCAAGCGAGAACCCAATGGCATGACCTCCCATTAAAGTGAGCAACATTTCAGCAGAGCTAAAATAAATAAATTGATCAAATGTGCAGTCCACATATTTGTTACGAATGTAACTTGTGTGTATAGATGGATAGTGAAGAGTATGAACAATTAACATGGGAAGCATGTACCTGTCGTCTACTACCACTACCGTGCGTACAGGGACATGTTCAGCACCAAAACGAACTTCTTCGATAGGACCAACTGAAGTAACAATTCCCATTATATCTAGTAGGACCACCAGCAAATTCAAAATTAGTTTTGCATATGAGAAATTAATTAAGTAATATTCAAATATATATAGTGATCTAACCAGTAAAGAAATCGGCTACACCAGCTTGGTCTCTAATTGTCTTGAAAGAAACAAAATCAAACACATCATAAGAAATGCATGAGGAGCCTTCAGTAACCTCTTTGGCATGGGTACAGTGGCACAAGTGCATGCAAGATGCATTATTTGAAACACGGAGTCCTGATTCAGTTTACTCCTATAATTAATGGCACCGTTTGACCCCGCAATATGGGAATATGAAAAAAAGTATAAATATTTCTAGCGTTTAGCTATACGTTAAGGAATCGGTGACTTTAGTGGCAGTGACTTGGTTAGCGTGTTCCAAAACGATTACGAACGCTCACCGTTTTACATACAACTGAGGTAATTTATTCATAGCGTTCGCATGCAAACGATTCTTTTTTTTTTGGTAACCATGCAAACGATTCTGAACGCGGTTTGTTTTACATAATTAGAACAAGTTGAAATATAGTAATTATATAATATATTATATTATTCATTATAAGGCATAACCTCTTACAAAGTAGCATCACCCATTACAAGATTGAAAGAAACATTTAACGAAACAGCGTAACCCATTACAAAGTAGCATCAACCACTAATCGATCACTTCAGTATAGCTCAGTCGATCCAGGACATCACCATCAATGATTTTACCTTGTATTGGAGTATAAGGGTCTTCAAATCTTACTCCTTGGCACAAACATATGTGAGTTATTAGGGATCCAAGCCCGAGGCGTGTCCTTGGTGTTTTGAGATATTGTATAATGAGGATCGGTAGATTCAGAGGCTTTTGCTCCAACACATGCCACATGATGCAGCGATCAAGAGTTGAAACTGTGGAAGGATAAACGTTTATCGGGAAAAACAACTGCTCTATCAGAATAAACGTTGAGTCTATATCAAAATCTGTAGTAATCAGATATGTGCTTGGATAATCAGGGACGGCATGTATGTCTTCTGGCCCTCGAAGTTCAGTTCCTTCCAATAGGAGTGAACAAATTTCTGAAATAACAGAGGGAGTGATGACAATCTTTCTACTGCATACAACTGAAATAAAATAGTCAAGAATGTATGTTCTGACTCTAAGATTACTATAGAAATCCCGCACAAGGCACGGAATAATTGGACGGTTAAGCGCGAAAAGTCGTCCCCACCGCTTATCATGGAACCACTGGTTGAAAGGAGCATTGTTGCACAGATAGTCGAAATCGAAGAATCTCGACGGGTGAATTGGAATAGTCATAGGAACTCCAAATGAATAAACTTGAGTAGAGAAACGTTCTTCAGCCACAGTCATCATTGTGATTATTGTTTTTGTTTTTCTGCCTAAGTTTGAAAAGATGATATGGAAACTTAAGGACAGATGGTGGTCTCTTTTATAAGGAAAACATGGAGGTTGAACAGTTAACGGTAATTAACTCTATCAACACACCGTCTCATGAAATTAAAGTTTGGGATCAAAAGAACCGTGAATAACGATACTTAACGCGAGCTCACGCTAAGCATGTAACAAAGGGTTGTACCGTAGCGTAGTGTCAGACGCTCATTAAACGCTACTGCATTGATTTTATTCATTTAATATTGCGGTTGGTATACCCATCAATGTCTATCCAGACTTAAATTTATTTCATACAATAAATTTTTTCACCTGTGATACAGATTCTAGCTTGAAATCTCAAATCATAGTTATTAATAGGGAAATAAAATGAATAGCGTATAAAATTACGCTGCAAACCGCTAAATAGTTTAGTTATAACAGGCATTCTAGTCTTCTTATATGACTTTTCAGTTTTTCGAATTAGAAGACACGCGTCTCATGCTCATTTGACACACTTAATCGTGTTGACTAGTCAATTAATTATTTTCACACTGTTAGAAAAACTTAAAAATCTTTCTAGCATTTAGTTGTACGTTAAAGAAACGGTACGATGAGTGGTAGTGCCATGTTTAGCGTTTTCCAAGACGATTACGAACGCTCACAATTTACTAAAATTTTCAATATAATTAAATCAGATATATTTAACTATCTTTTACATTTAAATAAAACAGATATTTACAGAGCAGCTATATTGTCCTCTCGGTTACCGAGTTTAATGGAGTATTCAATAACTGGCTGCATGCTTGAGAAGTCTTTAATTTGAGTTCTTTGGGGACTTAAATGTTATAATCAATGATAGTTCCACTACTCTTTTCCTTTCAATATTAAGCTTTTTTACTTTACTTGACCATTCACAGCCAAACTAATATTTTAGATTCACATTCACATCTTATCTCCAAATATTATAGATTTTTTTTTTCTTTTTTGAATTTAACAAATTATTTATGATAATTTTTTCATTTAAATAAATGAAAGACATATTCGAAAATGGGTTCAAGGTAATTTATTTATATGAAACCTTTTGAATGAATGAAAGTTTCCACACCAAGAATATACTTTTCGTAAATAATAGATAAGTAAGAGAATACAATTTAACAATACTATCTTTTATGCATCAGTGCAGTGGTTGTGGCTTATTTGGCTGAGTTCGAATTCCTACACTGCCAATTATAATATATTATAAGAGTGTAAACACCTTTTTGCCCCTCGTGGTATTAAAAATGTTGACATTTGCCTCTTGTGGTATCATTTCGTCACATTTGGCCCTTGTGGTATCTTAATTCGTCATATTTAGCACTTGAATGGATGGAAAGAATACCATTTCGTTATCTCTTGCCCCATTTTACAATTTGACATGTGTACATATAACGTGACAACTCAATTTGAAAAAAAAATGGAATTTATTGCAATAAAGTTTTAAAAAATTGAGATGTCAATTGATAATACACTTCGATTTTTCTTAAAATTAAACAATAATAAGACATGTGAATATGTTAAAATAGTGACACATGACAATATGACAAATTAGGATACCACGGAGGGCAAATATGACGAACTTCATGAACCCTAAGCGTTTTGATTATGTTCAAACGTTTCAGAAGATGAAATTTAAAATTCTCTTGCATACGGTTTAATGTTGACTAACAATTCTTGTTGCGTTTGTATGTAAGTTTCTCAGCAGGTGCTGAATGAAGAATTTCTTGTTTGCCTAGAGGCCTCAGAAGAAACGAAAGCTTAAGACAGTTTTCCTCTTTCAGAAGCTGGATGTTCCGCTCTGAAGTTATCAAAGTCTGTTAAAGCTCTCCTCAGAGGTCCATTGCAAACAGAAGTAAAACTCTACCAATTTGATCAGAAGCCTAGACAAATGAAATTAGCTATCAGAAGCTAAGTCACGGGTTCCGTCAGCATTTATTGCTCTAACAATTGCATTTAATGCAAGGCGCCAAAAGTTCAAAAAGCTGTTTTGAAGGAGCGCGCCTGTCTACTCAAAGCGAAACCAGAATTTCCTTGTCTACCCTTTGTTGATCCAATTGAAGAATGTTTCCAGTCAACCTTATCTTCAACTTCAAATCACTTACCGGATTTAGTTAAAGAACAAGGTTAACGGAATCAAAGTGTTTGAAGACCGTTTGAAGACTTGACAAATTAACGGCTACAACAACTGATGTCACCTCTATTGAAGATTCAAATTCACCAACGGTCATCCTCATTCACTATAAATAGTAGCCAAGCTCCACTGCATCAACTACGCGTGATTATCGAGCAAAATCTCAACGCACTGTTTGATCAAGAAAAACAGAGCACATTGTTGGCCCTATCAAGAACAGAATCACCTAGAGGCGGGTGAATAGGTGTCAAAGTTGAAAACTGAAAATTTCTAAGTTTTTCGGGAAACTTAATTTTCAGAGTCAAATTTCCTCAGAGTCAGAAGCTAGCTTACAGAAGTTGCTTCTGAGGGAAATTCTGCCTAAACACAATTAGACTGTTTTCAGCAACAGAAGTTCTGATTGAAGAACTTCCTGACAGTCTTCTGAACAAAGACAATGATACTTTAGAGAAAATCTGTTTCAGCACTAAATATAAGCAAGTACACAGAAGCAGGAATAACAAGTATAAGAGGGAGAAAGAAGTTTAGGAGATCCTGATTGAACAATTCGATTTATCCAAGTTCGCCACAGAAGTCCTGTGACTACGTCTTGTCCCCTGAGGTCGCAGCCTACAGCGATTTTATAAATCCACTATTCAGAACTTTTATGGCAAGTTCAGAAGCTCCTTTACATCAACAGAACTTAAGCTAATTTCTCACTTAGTTCTGACTAGCCTAAAAAGAGTTAAAGGATTTCCACCAGAACAAACAATACTCTGTTTTCTGGATTTCTCACCCAACTCTAATCTCAACTAGATTTCTCTCTTTAAATCTAACTGAAGATCACAAACGATCTCAGTTTACAAGATTCCTATTATGAACTTGTTTTTCTTCACTTTTTTAAGACTATGCTAAAAAAGATTGAGAATGGAAAGTGTTGCTCTGTTTTTCTTGTTAGAACAGTGCGTTGAGATTTTGCTCGATAATCACGCGTATCTTGATGCTTTGGAGCTTGGCTACTATTTATAGTGAATGAAGATGACCGTTGGTGAGTTTGAATCTTCAATAGAGATGACATCAGTTGTTGTAGCCGTTAATTTGTCAAATCTTCAAACGGTCTTTAAACACTTTGATTCCGTTATCCTTGTTCTTTAACTCAATCCGGTAAGTGATTTGAAATCAAAGATGAGGTTGACTGGAATCATTCTTCAATTGGATCAACAAAGGGTAGACAAGGAAATTCTGGTTTCTTTTGAACAGACAAGCGCGCTCCATCAAAACAGCTTTTTGAACTTTTGGCGTCTTGCATTGAATGCAAGTGTCAGAGCATTAAATGCTCAAACAGAACCCGTGACTCAGCTTTCAGAAGCTAATTTCCAGTTGTCTATACTTCTGATCAAATTGGCAAAGCTTCTGATTGCAAAGAACTTCTGAGGAGAGCTTTAGCAGACTTCGGCTTCAGAGCGGAGCATCCAGCTTCTGAATTATTGAAACTCTAACTTCAGCAAACAGATCTTCTGAGTCCTTTAGGAAATCAAGAAATGATTCATTCAGCACCTGCTGAGTAACTTACACATAGACTAAGTAAACAAAAATATTAGTCAACAATAAACTATATGTAAGGGAGTATTAGGTTTTCATCTTTTGAAACGTTTGGACATAATCAAAACACATAGGGTTCATCATTCTCCCCCATTTTGGTTATGGACAAACCGTGGTCAGAAGGTAACAGAAAACATGAGGTTTAGAAAATGACTTCCTGATACATATGTTTCATAACTTCTGAGTAAATTAACTCCCTCATTTTAGTGTAAATGGTGGACTTCAGCAATCTGTATAAACTTAGAAATGACTTAAGATCAAGTTGTTAGATTTAATGAAGTATAATTTACTAAGTCACAAAGAAACATAAGCAATAGATTAAGAAGTCAGAGACACAAGAAAGTATAAGAAAGATTCAGTGTATATAAGTTCATCAGAAGACAACATAAGAAACAAAATAATCAGAAGAGCAGAGAAAGTCCTAAGACAAAAACTACCCAACCCAGAACCTAGCTAAGAAGCTTGAGTCCTAAAAGATTACAAGTTCCTAGGTTTCTTCTTCTGAGGAGGAACACCACTAGAACCTTCAGCAGCACTTGATCTCTTCTGACCAGACTTCTCCCCCGTTTGACCAGAACCAAGAGCAACACCCAGAGCACCCTGAGATTTCAATTTTTGCTGAACATTCAGTGCAGTATGATATTGCTGAGGAGTTGGCCTCATAGTGTTGATCATATCCATTCTTCTTCTGAAGTCATCATCAATGGTCTTCATATGATCAAAGGTCTGACCAGACATAGGTCGCTGTCTCTGAACGTCTTTTTCAGAAGGAGCTTGATCAACCGATTGTTAGCATACACAGCAGCAGTGAGATGCTCATTCTGAATATAAGTCTGTCCTCGAACAAACCTATAGCAATTGTGAAGAGTCTTCTCTTGTTCACGTGCTTGAGTGTGCATAACCTTCAGAAGTTCAGTAAGCTCAGCAATCTGTGCGTTCTGAGCAGATACAGCAGACTCAATGTTGGAGAGTCGATTGTTGAGATCAGGAGTGATGTCATATACAATCTTAGCAGCCCCGGAAGATGATGAACCTTGAGCAGAAGATTTCACTTCTCTCAGAATGTGATTGGCAGTACTTTGCAGGTCATCAATCTTACTTGGGAGCATCTTCTCATGAGCCTCATAATGCTCGTTTGCTTCCTTGACTTCTTCTGTCAATATCTCCAAATTCTCATTGACCTTCAGAGAAGAAGCAAGAGCAATGTTGTCCAATGAAGGAAGAGTCAGAGCTAATTCTCTTAACTTGTACAGCTCTTCATAGGTAGCTAGATGAAGTGTAGAAAGATTGCGTATGTAGACAGAAGGGTCCTGCATTTGAAGCATAGTCATGAGCTGCAGGTTCTGAGCTTTCAAGGAATGTAATTCTTGCAGCATAATGCCCTGAGCATACATGTCAGCAGCAGAAGTCCTTTGCCCCATACCAGCAAATCTATTCAGCAGTTCATCAGAGCCACTCTGACTCATTCTTCTCAACTCCTCAACACTGGGAGCACCACCAGCTTCGGATACACCAGAAGCTCTGCCCATGAAGCCAAAACTACCAAACCTGGTATCCAAGTCATCTCGATTCATGTGTTTGTGTAGGAAGTCATAATTGGATGACAACCCAGCAAAACAAGAAGTAGTGGAGGAGGTAGTTAAGGGATCACACACAGGGGGTGCATGTCCAGAGGTTGAGAGTGGAGGGATAGAAGTGTTTGAGGTAGGGATAGTATGTGAGGTTGAGATGGGAGGTAGTGTGGATGGTAGTGAGAAAGATGGAGCAGTAAATCCAAATGATGGACTTACAGAGGAAGTATGCATGGAGGAGGTAGTGGATGTGGCTATGGAATCTGTGAAAATTGGAGCAGTGTTTAGATTCACTTCTGAAAATGATCCAGAAGGAGGAATAATTGGTGGGGGTACAACCTCAGAAGTTGAAGTTGTAGGAGGAATGGAAGTGTGAGAATCACCAACTTCTGTGACAGAAGGTAGTGAAGGAGATGGATGAGGAGTACGAGGAGAAGATGGATGAGAAGTATGAAGTGGAGATGGAATAACCTGATCAGAGAGGTTTGGATCAAATGTAGAAATGGGCTCAGCAAAGATATGAGCCATTCTGAACAATGTTTCAGAAGCATCTCTTTCACCAGGATTTCTCCCTTGTCCCAGAAGAACATTGTCTAGAAAATCATCAGTGTTGATGTTTTCAGCAAAATTCATAGCATTCTGAATGATAGTATCAGGCTCTTGATCACTATCTTCAGTCAGTTCTTAAATAATGGGAGCATCAGCATCCTTTCCAGCAGACATATCCATCATGTCTTCGTCATCAACCAAGTCCTCTTTTTCAGGAATTGATTCTTCCAGTTCAGTACTCGAAGCAACAGAGAAGTCCTTTTTGATCAGAGACCTTCTCCTTGATGACATCTTCTTCTTGGGGATTCTTCTGGAGAGAGGAATATCTTCAGAGTCCTCATCCTCTTCAGTAGCCTTTGTGCTAATCCGAGTAGAGAGAGAGATATTCTCAAGCTCTTCTCCTTCTTCTGAAGCCTCAACATTCTTTGAGAACTCCACATTCTCAAGTTCAGCAGCACATGCAATGATTCTTGCATCGGCCTTAGCCTTTGCAGCAATTTCTCTTTCAGCTGCTAACCTGTCTTCTGCTTCCTTCTGCTTTCTTTTCTTATCAGCAAGAGCCATAACCCTTGCAACCTTCTCAGCTTCAGCAGCCTTCTCTTTTTCAGCAAGGCGTGTGTCCTCAGCATCCTGAGCTTCCTTCTCAGGAACATCCTTAGGTTTCTCAGCAACGATCTTGCCAGAGGGTTCAACACTGATTGTTGTTTGAACCATCGTGGGAAGAGGTTCTGAGACAACCACCTTCTCAACAGTCAGGACCAACTTACTTGATCCCTTCTTTTCCTTGCCCTTCTTGGCAGCATTCTTTCCTTACTAAACAGCAGCCTCAATACTTTCCTTCTGAGCAATACTCACAGAGGAGCCCTTCTCATTCTTCTTCGGAGTAACACCAAAGCTAAGGTTCCTGAAGGTATGCATCTTCAGAACCGTACTCCTACTTGTAACACCTTCTCCTGAAACCACAACAGAGGCTGCCTCAAACAACCTAGTCAGGAGTGAGCCATATGCTAATGCACTCACGGTAGTTACATTCTTCATCTGCCTTATCAGCATGGCAGGTAAGTTGATCTTCTTCTGGTTGACCAGATGCCACATAAACACTCTTTCCCTGTTGGAAACACCATTAAGCCCTCCAGCCTTCGGAAGGAAAACATTAGTTGTCAAATAGTGTGCCCACCTCTGGTGCTGAGTGAGCCAGGTGGCATAAGTTTCCTTGGCACTAAGATCTAGTCTAGCCCAGTTTGCTTCTGTAAAACCGTCTGCTGAACCATCATCACCAATGATGATTCCTTCATCATCAATACCGATCACTTGAGAAATAGAAGCCCTGCTGACCTCAATCTCAATTTCCCCGACTTCTGGGTGTAGAACATCCTCCTCATTAGAAAAGAAATGGAGGTTCTGATAGAATTCGATGACTAACTTAGGATAAATGAATTCATCGAGAGAAACGAAAGAATTCCAGTTCTGAGCGCTAAGCCATTTTGAAATAGGTTCAGTGGATTTAACTTCATCATCTAGGAACCTAGAGGTGAATACCCTAGATTCGCTAACTTTCTTTTTGGATTCAGTGGTAAAGATGTGAGTGACAGTGATTTCTTGAGCCATTTTTGAAGATATAAGAAATTAGGTTAAGAATTTTGAGAGAAGAGAACACAGAAAAACTATGGAAATTCTAATCGCAATGAAAATGAGAGTAAAAACTTCTAAGTATGGAAAACCCCTATTTATACCCAAACAAGGAAACCGTTCCAATTCAAAAAGCAAATACACACCGTTTAAAAGGGAACAGATAACCGTTAACCACAGAACAACGCCGTAAAATGTAGTAGATAACGCATGCTTAAATGTCAAATCATGATTAGAATTAATTATCACTTAATTATCTTAAACGATTAATCACTTAAGACACACAGAAATAATTAAGCTAAGTTATTGAAGTCGATAAGTCATACCAATGCCTTCTCGTAAGTTGCTGAAGGAATTACCAGCCAGAGGCTTAGTAAACATGTCAGCAAGATTCTCTTCAGAGGGAACATGAGTAATGATAATATCCTTCTTCAGAACATGATCTCTCAGAAAGTGATGCCTAATATGAACATGCTTCATCCTGCTGTGCTGAATAGGATTCTTTGAAAGATCAATTGCACTCTTGTTATCACAGTAGATTGTAATTGTTCCAGGGATGACTCCATAGTCAGCAATTTGTTGCTTGATCCAGAGCATATGAGAAACACAACTTCCAGCAGCAACATACTCAGCTTCAGCAATTGAGAGAGCCACAAAGGTTTGCTTCTTACTATGCCAGGAGACTAGGCACTCCCCCAGAAAATGACAACCACCAGAAGTGCTGACCCTTTTCAATTTATCTCTACCATAGTCAGAGTCTGTGTATCCTATAGGAGTGAAATCAGAACTACAGGGATACCACAAACCAGCTTCTGGTGTGCCTTTAAGATATCTTAGAATTCTTTTGACAGCAACATCATGGATTTCTCTTGGCTTTGATTGATATCTAGCACAAAAACACACAGCAAAATGTATATCTGGCCTGCTGGCTGTTAGGTATAAAAGAGAACCAATCATACCTCTGTAGGTTTTTATATCTACAAGTTTACCAGCTTTCTCTTCATCATCAATGTCTTTGCTGACATCCATTGGAATATCAACAGCATTTGAGTCCATCATGCCAAATTTCTTCAGCACTTCTCTAGTGTACTTGGCTTGATTGATAAAC
The DNA here is from genome assembly GCA_028411795.1 of Euphorbia peplus. Lineage (NCBI taxonomy): Eukaryota > Viridiplantae > Streptophyta > Magnoliopsida > Malpighiales > Euphorbiaceae > Euphorbia > Euphorbia peplus. The sequence goes on along the minus strand of CP110838.1, from coordinate 13,643,338 downwards.
ACACCATCATTACTTTGCTTGATCTGAAGTCCTAAGAAGAAGGTTAATTCTCCCATCATAGACATTTCAAACTCAGCCTTCATGTGGTCACTGAACTCTCTGCACAAAGATTCATTAGTAGCACCAAATATAATATCATCAACATATACCTGACCTATAAGGATATCCTTGTTCTTCTTCAGAGTGAACAGAGTTGTATCAACACAGCCTCTGACAAATCCCTTAGACAGAAGGAACTTTGTCAGTCTCTCATACCAAGCTCTGGGAGCTTGTTTCAGTCCATACAAGGCTTTCTTCAGCTTGTACACATGATCAGGAAACTTATGATCTTCAAAACCAGGAGGTTGAGACACATAGACTTCCTCATCAATGTAACCATTCAAGAATGCACTTTTCACATCGATTTGAAAGAGCTTAAAACCTTTGTAAGATGCAAAAGCACATAAGATTCTAATGGCTTCTAATCTTGCAACAGGAGCAAAAGTTTCACCATAATCTATGCCTTATTGCTGACTGTAACCTTGAGCAACAAGACTTGCCTTGTTCCTCACAACATTTCCAAATTCATCAAGCTTGTTGTTCAGAACCCATCTAGTTCCAACAACCTTTATGTTGTTAGGTCTGGGAACCAAAGTCCAAACTTCTGACCTTTTGAACTGGTCAAGTTCTTCTTGCATTGCCATTAACCAGGAGTCATCATCAGCAACTTCATAGAAGTCCTTGGGTTCCAGAAGTGACACAAAAGCCACATTCCCCATGTATCTTCTGAGCTGAGCTCTGGTCATGACAGGATTATGAACAGAGTCAATTATGTTCTCTAAGGAATGATTCCTATGAGTTCTAACTTCTCTTGGTACATCCAAAGAGTCTTCTGAAACCTGTTCATCATTTGTTGAATCATAAATAGGAGCATCTTCTGGAAGGAAGTTGACTTCTGGAGTGGGATTCACTTCTTGAGCTTGTTCAGCAACAGGAGGAACCACTTCAGCAGCTCTGGGAGAAACATCTTCTTCTTCTACATCAGGAGATGTAACTTCAGGAGCTTGAACTACATCTTCATCAGGAGCTCTACTATCTGCAGGGTTAGTCTCATCAAACTGTTCATGAACAGATTCATCTAGAGTTTGAGTCCTCTTATTAAAAACCCTATATACTTTACTCTGTGTTGAGTAACCAAGGAAAATGGCCTCATCTGCCTTTGAATCAAACTTTGAAAGATATTCTTTTGTATTCAAAACATAGCACTTACAACCAAAGGTTCTGAAATAACCTATTTTAGGCTTTCGACCTTTCCAGAGTTCATAAGGAGTCTTGTTCAGAATGCTTCTGATTAGCACTCTATTCAGAACACAGCAAGCTGTGTTCACAGCTTCTCCCCAAAAGTACTTAGGAAGCCTTCTTTCATTGATCATAGTTCTGGCAATCTCAACCAGAGTTCTATTCTTTCTTTCAACTACCCCATTTTGTTGAGGAGTTCTGGGAGCAGAAAAGTTATGATCAATTCCCTTGGTTTCACAGAATTCTTCAAACCTAAAGTTTTTAAATTCTCCACCATTATCACTTCTGATATGAACAACCTTTTCATTCCTTTCATTCTCAAGTTTCTTTATCAGAACTGAGAAACATCCAAGTGACTCATCTTTGCTAGACAGCAAGATGACCCAAGTGAATCTTGAATAGTCATCTACAATGACAAAGGCATACTTCTTTCCACCCATGCTCATTGGTTGAACAGGGCCAAAAAGATCGATATGAAGTAATTCCAAAGGTCTTTTAGTTGAAATGACTTTCTTGGTTTTAAAAGAGCTTCTGGATTGTTTACCAGATTGGCAAGCATTGCATAAATGGTTCTTTTTAAAACTAATTTCTGGCAGACCCTCAACCAATTGATTTCTAGCTACTTTGGCCAGAAGGTCCATGCTCACATGAGCAAGTCTTCTATGCCAGAGCCAGGAGGTATCCTCTTTGGACATCAAGCATATATTTTTGCAAAGATTCTCAAGGTTCAGCATGAAAACATTTTCAACCCTATGAGCAGTTAGAATAACTTCCCTTGACTTACTGTCCAAGATTTTACATCCAGAGGAGCTGAAGACAACATCTCTACCTTTATCACACAGTTGTGCAACACTCAGGAGATTGAACTTCAGGCCTCTGACTAGGGAGACATCTTCGATCGGAGGATTAGTTCCTATAGATCCAGAACCAAGTATCCTTCCTTTCTGAGCATCTCCAAAGCTGACTTTTCCACCTCTTTTAGGATCAAATGTGATGAATGCTTTTTCATCACCTGTCATATGCCTTGAGCACCCACTGTCAATGTACCACAGCTTTGACATTGATGGAGCACTCAGAGCCACCTGCAACACAATCAATTAGTGACAGGTACCCAATCCTTATTGGGTCCTTCAGAGTTAGATTTCTCTTCAGCAGGTTTTAATGATATCTCAGATTGCAAGAGGTTTTTAATATGGTACTTGCAATCCTTCAACCAGTGACCATCACTCTTGCAAAGTTTGCAAAAGGGAGGGTTCTTGGATCTTTCCCTTTGCTTCTTGGGAGATTTCTTCTTCTTATGAGAAGGACCAACATCTTCAGAGGCTATAACAGCACTCTCAGAGGTGCCAACATCAGGAGGAGAAGCTATCTCTTTCAGAAGAGAGGGAGTGACAGGTTTCTTCTTCTTCTGGGGTTTATCACTTCCCAGAGGCAGCTTTTCCTTGCCTTTGGCTTTAGATCCATCAACAGGAGTGCTGAACTGTTTACACAGTTTTTCTTCTAACGCTTTCATGTCAGAATAAACTTGAGTAAACCTAAGAAACTTGTCAGCCTCACTCTTGTCCAATTTTCTTTTCAGGTACTTGAACATACTATAGAGTTCTTCAAGAGAATCAAAGATATGTAGTTCATGAGAATTGTTTACCTCAGAATCATATGTAGCTTCAGGAGGTGCGGAAGTTTCTCCTGTGACATCTTCAGAAGTTGGATGATCAATAGCCATAAAACAAATCTGAGCTTGCTCTTCCTTTTCTTCAGGATCACTGCTGGTCTCAGAGTCTGACCAAGCAGCCAGCATAGCTTTCTTGAACTTCTTCTTATCTTTCTTCAGCTCCGGACAGTTAGGCTTAATGTGTCCCGGTTGCTGACATCCATAGCACACAATAGGCTTATTTGGATCTCTCTTGAACTTTTCACCAGAATCAGGAGTTTTCTTGTCAAAGCTCCTGAAAGGCTTCTTGTAGTTTCCACCTCTGCCTTTCCTAAAGGCCTTCTTGAACTTCCTGGTCAGCATAGCCAGTTCCTCATCTTCAGAGGATTCTTCAGAAGATTCTGCTTTCAGGACTACTCTTTTTCCTTCTGACCTTTCTCTTAGGTCATGATTTTTTAATGACATCTCATGAGTAATTAGAGACCCAATGAGCTCATCATACAAGTAATAGCTCAAGTCCTGAACTTCTTCAATAGCAGTCTTCTTGGCTTGCCAAGACCTTGGTAGGCTTCTGACAATCTTCTTCACTCGATCAGATTCTTCAATGTCCTTTCCTAAACTCTTCAAGTCATTGACTATCTTGGTGAATCTAGAGTTCATATCTGAAATAGATTCTTTATCAAGCATTTCAAATAACTCATATTCTCTCATGAGTTGGTTGACTTTAGATTGCTTCACTTTTCCTGTTCCTTCATATGTGACTTCCAGCTTGTTCCAAATGTCCTGTGCAGTTTCAAAAGAAGAAACTTTGTTATATTCAGTAGCTGTAAGTGCACAATGCAACATATTTATTGCTGAAGCATTAGTTTGGAGTTTTTTCAGAATGTCATCTGTGTATTCTCTCTGAGGAATAACAACATTCCCTAAACCTTGTTCCATTCTGGTAGGAATGAAATCACCATCAGTGATGACATACCAAGCACTCATGTTCTGAGCTTGCATGAAGTACATCATCCTTTTCTTCCAGTATGAGTAGTTGTGGCCATTAAATAATGGAGGTCTAGTAGTGGAAGAACCTTCTGGAACTATGAAGTGAGAAGAATTCTCAAGCTGGTGTCTACTAGCCATCTCTATTGATTTTGATAGGATCTTACACTTAGATTGTTAGATCTTTAGTAAATATGCGAAGTGACCTTCGCTCTGATACCACTTGTTGGCCCTATCAAGAACAGAATCACCTAGAGGGGGGTGAATAGGTGTCAAAGTTGAAAAACTGAAAATTTCTAAGTTTTTCGGGAAACTTAATTTTCAGAGTCAAATATCCTCAGAGTCAGAAGCTAGCTTACAGAAGTTGCTTCTGAGGGAAATTCTGCCTAAACACAGTTAGACTGTTTTCAGCAACATAAGTTCTGATTGAAGAACTTCTGGACAGTCTTCTGAACAAAGACAATGATACTTTAGAGAAAATCTATTTCAGCACTAAATATAAGCAAGTACACAGAAGCAGGAATAACAAGTATAAGAGGGAGAAAGAAGTTCAGGAGATCCTGATTGAACAATTCGATTTATCCAAGTTCGCCACAGAAGTCCTGTGACTACGTCTTGACCCCTGAGGTCGCAGCCTACAGAGATTTTATAAATCCACTATTCAGAACTTTTATGGCAAGTTCAGAAGCTCCTTTACATCAACATAACTTAAGCTAATTTCTCACTTAGTTCTGACTAGCCTAAAAAGAGTTAAAGGATTTCCACCAGAACAAACAATACTCTGTTTTATGGATTTCTCACCCAACTCTAATCTCAACTAGATTTCTCTCTTTAAATCTAACTGAAGATCACAAACGATCTCAGTTTACAAGATTCCTATTATGAACTTGTTTTTCTTCACTCTCTCACTTTACTAAGACTATGCTAAGAAAGATTGAGAATGGAAAGTGTTGCTCTGTTTTTCTTGTTAGAACAGTGCGTTGAGATTTTGCTCGATAATCACGCGTGTGTTGATGCTTTGGAGCTTGGCTACTATTTATAGTGAATGAAGATGACCGTTGGTGAGTTTGAATCTTCGAAGGAGATGACATCAGTTGTTGTAGCCGTTAATTTGTCAAATCTTCAAACTATCTTCAAACACTTTGATTTCGTTATCCTTGTTCTTTAACTCAATCCGGTAAGTGATTTGAAATCAAAGATGAGGTTGACTGGAATCATTCTTCAATTGGATCAACAAAGGGTAGACAAGGAAATTCTTGTTTCTTTTGAACAGACAAGCGCGCTCCATTAAAACAGCTTTTTGAACTTTTGGCGCCTTGCATTGAATGCAAGTGTCAGAGCATTAAATGCTCAAACAGAACCCGTGACTAAGCTTTCAGAAGCTAATTTACAGTTGTCTATACTTCTGATCAAATTGGCAAAGCTTCTGATTGCAAAGAACTTCTGAGGAGAGCTTTAGCAGACTTCTGCTTCAGAGCGGAGCATCCAGCTTCTGAATTATTGAAACTCTAACTTCAGCAAACAGATCTTCTGAGTCCTTTAGGCAATCAAGAAATGATTCATTCAGCACCTGCTGAGTAACTTACACATAGACTAAGTAAACAAAAATATTAGTCAACAATAAACTATATGTAAGGGAGTATTAGGTTTTCATCTTCTGAAACGTTTGGACATAATCAAAACACATAGGGTTCATCAAATTTGTTATTTGGCCTTGATTTATAGATTTTATTACCAACAGATCAATTTGTGTCTAAACAGTCTATTGTTTCTGAATTCGGTACGATTCAGACGCCTACAGGGTTCGGGAATAGGGTCAAATTTACAAAATAAAACACCTATCTTCCGATTTTTTTAAACTTGAGCGAATATAAGATCAAAAATAGCTCTCTTAACAAATCGGGACGGCTGTAACCTTACAGTTAGGGTAGGGGTTATATACTAAAAACTTTGGAACTATTTACTATCAACAGAGGCATGCAAAATCAATTAATTGAAAAATATAGTTGTAAATGAGACGTATCCCAGTGGAAATGTCAAATTGAAAAATTGCAAAAGTTTGGATTCGAACTCGGATCACTATTCTGAAACAACTGCATCTTAACCACTGAACCACTACGCACATGTCTCTTTTTTTTAAAACTATAATTAAATGTATTATAACAAATTATTTCTCCGAACAAGAGAATGCCAAAAGACTGGATAGTCCTCAAAAAACGGGTACAATCATCATAAAAACCGTGCTCATTAATAACACAGCGGTCCAATCGGAGCACATATACTATTTAACACACGGGGCTTCCGAGTATTCTATACATCAACACTCTAGTAATTTATGGTAATTGAGTTTATGTTTTTATATTTTTCCAAGTGTTCCATTCCTCTCTTTTATTCTTATGCCATGTTCCCTTTTGTATATGCAGTTGAGTTAGAAGAAGAAGAAGAAGAAGAAGATAGCCATCTCAAAAGATTAATTGCATTTCACATCTGAAGGTAATATTTGCATTCGCCGTTTGTTTACGTGTTCTTATGCATTACTTACTTTTAGCAGGTAATATATTGATTTATCGTTGTTTATATTTGCAACACACAAGCCATGCCTACCGTTTAGGTTCCGCTTAACAGATTTCTTAACCAAACACTCAACCAACTGGGATTTCAAAATTTTGTGTCCCGCTCCGTGTGGGTTGATGCCCAAACCGTCGTTGTTTCGGTAGTGTTCATGTACAAGAGTGTTACAGTTAATGGAAATGCATATTTCCATACTGTTGATAGCAAGCCATCACGTTCCGAGAGTGCAGCTCTATGGGATGCCTGTACGAAGGCATTGGACATTCTGCAAATGTATCACTCATTAATCATTGAAGATTTAAGTCTCCTGGAAATTTGCATGCTTAATAGCACTGAAGACCAACTTCAAACTATTCGGACTCTTGTAGATCGAAAGGCTGAAGATGCAAACAATAAACTTGCTTCAACTGTATTCGAAGGGAATAGGCGTGCACTTTCGGCTTTACGCCGAATTATCCGAGATGCTGATCTTTAACTTACTAGTTTTGTTGTTGGGAGTTCAAGAAATCTATATGTTTTAAATTTGGGTTTGCAAAGCTACTATGTTTAGACGATATTAATTAATATAACTTATGTTTACTCTATTCTATTAATTACAGATTGCAGATCTTTTGAAACTTATACTTGTTTTTCTTTGGTCTTGTGCTTTTTTTAGATGAATATCATGCGCATTAATCATACTGAATCGTTGAGAGAGGCTGTTAGTCAACTATCTTTTCCAGATCCGCAGAACATACTTACTGTTATACAGACACATAATTCTGAGTTCCCCATAAAGCATTTGCGTGAAACTACACTGTTTCTTACAGACGGAACAAAAGAGTTGATAGAAGAGAAGAAATTCGATGGTGCAAGTTGTATATCTGAAGTGCTTGCAATGGACAATGCTGCATTGCAGTGTCTGAGATATCTCAGTGATGAGAAGAATGTGACATTCATGGATTATAACTATGATGCTCTTGTTGAGAAGAGAAAATCAGTGGATCGGTTGAAGAGAGATGTGAAAGAAGAAGTTGATAAGAAACAAATGGTTTACGAACACAAAAAGAAAGAAATCAAAGCAAAATATATGAAGGCATGTACTGAACTCGAAGAAATAATTAATATAATTAAGTATTAAAGTCATGTTATTCTATGAACTCATAGTAGTTGTTGAGTCTTGTTTTTTCGTTTCGATTTTGTGCAAGACTAATGTCCAATTTGAATTTTTAACGCATTTTTACTTCATCGTCTATCTTCTGTGATCCAATTTTCAATTAGTTTTTTAGAAATGTCTATTGTTATACAAAAGTTTGGAAATTGAAAAACGTAGGTACGTAAAAAGAGTATGTTGTTTTAATAAGTTCCAAGGAACCGGATAATGGAAGTGTTTGCTGCTTAATTGGTTCGCCTTGTGGAAAAAGGTAGTCTCGCAAGTAGTAGTGCAATGTTGAATTGAAATTTAGGGTTTCACCGTAACAGTCGAACAAATAAATACAACATGAAATGGAATGGAATAAATAAAGCGTGCATTATCATCAGCAGCATCATCATCTTTTTCTTCCTCTAGGTATTTCATAAAGGATTTGTACCAGACCTATAATAAACTTCATAGAAAAATATAAAGTCGCGTCATCTAGCGCCCATACACGCAGGAAAGAAATGATGAAGAAACAATAGCGTTCATTAGCGGATGTCTGGCTATACTGCATGTCGTATAGTCGCAAGCAAACACGCTACACGACTAGCGGATGTCAGGCGCTATACTTTAAAATACATGGGCTTGGGCCTATTTATTACTTTTATCCAAATAAATCTTATAATTACATGGGCTTGGGTCTATTTCTAACTTGTATTGAAACTTCCAAATTCCATTACATTCATATCATTTGCTCCCAATCGAAGAGTCTCTTGGCATCTTTCTTCTCCCTATTAGTGTCTGGAACCTCATCCTTCACCCAATTTTTGCTGTTACTCAAGATATACTTTTTCCCGGCTCCAACCCTAGTCTAACAAATTCATTCAAATATGGGGAGGAAGAGAAGAGAAATTACCTCCGAAAGTCCACATCCTAAGATTTCTAAGGTTCAATAAACTAGGGAGGACAAGATAGTTATCAAGAGACAGCGTAGAAGTTCGAAGACAGAGAATAAAGTTGTACTCTATGAAAAACCTCCAATTCAGCCGAATAATCCATAAAGGTTGGACAGTATGCCATTGCTACAAGGTATGTTCGTTGATTTTGATTCTTTGTCTAGGGTTAATTTGATATTTCTGAATGGGTGGATGCATTGAATTTGAGAAAATTATTGTCTGTGGGAGAACCAACGTATGATAAATTGGTAAGAGAATTCTATAAGAACCTATCTACGAATGCGTTGTATAATGAGTTGCATTCAAGTGTTAGGAATGTTCAAATTACCGTCAACTGTCAATTGTTTGAGATATTATTTGGATTGAAAGATGTTCCTGACGGGTTTTGTGTTAAAAGTCCCTCTGTTATCCCTCAGTTTAAGGGCTTCGATGATAAGTCCTTTTGTTCAAGCATTTTAGAGAAAGATAGTTTACCATTTTCTGTAGCAAATTTCAAAGCTCTTGCCAAATTTATGCATATGGTTATTATAAAAAACTTGTTGCCTAAATTTGGAAGCCGTGATACGAGTAGTATTGCGGAGAGAATAGTTATGTGGCATATGTTCAATAAGAAGCCTATGAATTTTGCACAACAGATAATTTATAATATCTTATATAAGCATAATGCTGGAATACATAACAAAGCGAAAAATGTCCATCTCCCGCACGGAGGTTTGCTAACCGTAATTTTTAAGCACTTCAAAGTTCCCATGACAGTGAATGACAAAACCTCCATGTGTTCACAGAGTATTGACGCAAAATACTGGCTACGAATGGCAAATTTTACTACTAGGCGAGGATGGATTTTGGTCAAGTTTGTCGACATCGAACGGGATGGTGTGATTTTTGACAGTAGTCATGTGATTGATGAAGAAAAGGAAAATGTTGAAGAAGACGACACGGATGAGGATACGGAATATGATGATGGTGTTCAAGATAATGTTGTGAAAGCGTTAGTTGTGACTGGAAATGAGAATGACCAGACTAGCAGTGATGGTGGTATGGTTGTGACTGCCTCGGAAGAAAATCAAATGACCGCTCGGGTAGTTGTGTATGATAATGGCTAGACTGACATTTATGGTGGTATTGCTGAGACTGGCATGGAAACAGAAAATCAGTTAGTTGTGTTTGATAATTTCCATTCTGCTATTGATGCTGATGAAAGTATGGTTGACCTTGAGCGAGAACAAAATCAAACAGAAAACCATAATGCTACTGATGATGCTGAAAGTATGGTTGAGCTTGATCGAGAACAAAATCAAACAGAAAATCTTATGCCTGAGTCTGCCCCGGAAGTAGATCGGGAACAAAACCAGTTACTGGGAAATGAGAATGCCTATACTTCTAGTGAAGTTGATCGAAGTAAGGTTGAGCCTACTCAGGAAGAAATCCGAACACAAATTGATATTCATGCTGCTGACATTTTGGTTGAGCTTGCGCGAGGAGAAAATCAAACATAAACTCTTATGCTTGAGACTGCCCCGGAAGTAGATCAGGAACAAACCCGGTTACAGGGAAATGAGAATGCCCATACTTCTAGTTTAGTTGATCAAAGTAAGGTTTGGCCTGCTCAGGGAGAAAACCAAACATCAACTGATACTGTCTTTGTACAATTCCAACCTGATGATGGTGTTCTACAATTTGGGGAAGACACAAGTGTCGAACAATCTGATCGGGTCTTGAGTGGACTTGATGGTAGAACACAACACAATGTGACTGAGAATGAAATCGATCTGGAGAAAGCAGATCCAACTTGTAAACACTCCATTGAACTGACTGGACAGACACCGTCAATCAAAAAACTGATTATATTTGATTTGAACGGACTGCTTGTGGGTTCTGATAAACGAGCAGCTCGACCACACTCATTTGAGTTTCTACAGTTCTGCTTAGATCACTTTGAAGTGGGAATTTGGTCCTCTCAAATGAAGTTAGATTACTGAACTGTTTCAGTTTATTTTCTGCTTATTTTGTATACTTTGTCATCCTAACAATTTTTATTTAAATTTTAAATTACTTATACTTATTTTTGTTTTCCCAGGATAAATGTTTTACGAACACTAGCAACATTGAAATGGGATGCGTCAATTTTCAAGCCTTGTTGGGTGAGACATTCTTTCCAATTTATTTCTCACAACTTATGTCCTTGTGCTTAAAATTAATTTTGTTTTTAATTTTTGCAGGGTCAAGACAAATGCAAAGTATCAACTATGACCGTTACAGGACGTTACTCGCGCTCGGGGAAACCATTCATGTTTAAGGACTTGAATGAATTGTGGAAAGATTTTCCACAATATAATTCAACAAACACGGTGTTAATTGATGATAGTCCTTATAAATCATTCCTAAATTCGATAAGTGTGTGTTTCCAACGAAGTAGTGTTGACCGCTGTATTGTCAAAGATCTATTATTTATACCTTTAATTTGTGCAGGAATACAATTTCATCTTCCCAAAGACATACACTGGAACAAAATCAATCGACAATTTTCTAGGTCAAGTTAGTTTGCGTCAAATAGCTCCGAGATTATAATTTGTATTTGTTTTATTATTTCAAGTCATGAAACATGGCAACTTGCAGATCCAAATGGCCAATTTGCAAAGTATTTGGAGGAAATGGCTAATGCTGTTGACGTCACTGCTTTCATTAAAATGAAACGTTTTGGACAACTTCCGATCCCTCGACATGGTGTCATGTGGAAACGATGCAACGAGGCAGTTAATAATATTCCCAAAACTCGACAGAAATCCAACTCCTGCATGTGGCGATAATCAATCTTGTTTTTTACTTTCTAACAATTTTGCGTCATTTACTGATGCTGCTTTTTTTTATTTTTTTCAAGGTAATGATAGGTGGTCACATACAGGCGGTTTTTGTTGTATTTTAAATCTAACATAAGAAGACGTCTGAATTACTGTTTACAAAATTATATTTTTTTTATTTGAAATGAATCAATAGCGTTCAGTAGCGGATGTCAATCGCCTCCAATTCAATACTAGCGTTAAAAAGAACGCTAGCAAATGATATGAGTCAAGTTATAGCGTTTATTAAAACGATACATACATATGTTAGCGTTAAGGAAAACGCTGTAAGACGTGTAAAATTCAGTATCCATTTACAAAATTAAAAATATTTTAATTTGAAATTCTGTCATAAGTAGACGTCTACAATATATGTTTACAAAATAATAATTACATAAGGACGGAAAAGGTTGCCCAGTAAAGATCAGATTTCTTGGAACCGTAGAATCTCACCTGGGCACTAAATATCTGCTTAGTTTGCTCTATTCACAGTCCAGTTCGCATATCGTTAATGCAAGCGCTAATATCCCACTTGCATTCTTAATAACTTTATTAATCTAACTGGATTATTACTAAAGATTGTGAATTGCTCTTATTCCAGTTCCAGAAATTATTAAGTGTCTTCAAAAAATAGATGGATTTCTTCAAATTACTACTTGCTAATAAATAAATACAAGATTTCTCTTCATTACCATTCACGGTAAACCCAAGATTTCATCGCTTCTACGTACATTTCTGTCCTTAAGTACAAAAAAACGAATTACAAACCTAACAAATAAAACTACAGTGCATCCCACTACACTCTTATAGAATCTCAAATTTCTTTTCAATGCAGCAAGTTCTGAACTAATAGTTGCAATATGTCGATTCTTCTCCACACTTCGTTCTTCTACGGACCGGCTGTAATTGACATTTCTTTGAATATCCTTTTGGTATTCAATAATAAGGGCACGAGAATCCCCCAATTCATCTTCGAGATCCTGAAACTTGTGTTTCGCTTCCTCCACAAATTCCCTTCCTCTTGGACAAATTTCGTTATCAACCCAGACAAAATAACCACATGCATCTTGTCGTGGATATCGACCACACCCTGCAAACGACTTCCCAAAGTTTACACATGTCCACGCCCTCCTTATTGGTGCTCTAACCCCGCAAAAACAATTCGACACATGCCTTCTACTGGAAGAAGCGTGAGTATTGGACGAATTTGAGCTTGCACTCATCTCGAACCCTTTTCAACACTGATTCACGGCTAACCGGAAATTCAATTTTTTTTGTTAAATCGGAATCAACTTTCCAATGAACAAGATGAAGAAGATAAATAATGGTGGTGGTTGTGTGTTTATAAAGAGGAGAAGCTTTTAATGGAATTTTCATACTTCCAATGCAAATAATAATAAAGTAAAAGGGTACCACAAAAGTTTGCCTGTTGAAGTTGTTTTTTTACTTCAAAGCTCAGGGGTACCGAAAATTTTAACCGGTTTCACTTTTCCCCTTCACCGCCACGTCAGCAGGTTAGCCGGTACTGATCTGGACCGTTGGATCAGATCTAACGGTCCAATTTTTGCATCCATCTATGGAGTGATTCCATCCTAGACTGGCCCATTGTCTTTAACCTATCTGAAATGTTTAAAATATTATTTAAGTTAGAAATTAAATCTTAATAAGGTTCATGATAATAAGAAATAAGTAGATTATAAATATGAAAAACTGATTTTCCAAAATAGAATAATAAAAAACAACAATATTTTATAAAATCAAAATACACTCAACTTTACAATTGATCTATATAACCATATAACTCAAAGAGATATCGCGGGAAGTAACTAATTAAAGTAAAGATAGAGAGATATGAATATAATTTTCTATCACAATAGTAAAACTATGGGATAATATTAGAAAAAGTAAGCTTATGTGTCATTTTCTCCTTAAATCAATATCAAATTATTAAAAAAAATTAAAATTATATATTGTAACATACATTTATCTCTAATGGAAACCTACTTTACTAAAACTTATATTTGAATTTTATATTTATCTCTAAAATATCAAAATAAAATGATATGTATCATTTAAATAAAAAAATGATATGTGTCATTTTAATCAAAAGAAAATGATATGTGTCAAAATGGTTGTCTCTATAAACTGTATTGTCGTATTAGAAATTGACATCATTGATTTTTTTTTATTTTTAACCAAATATATATATAATATAATGAAAAAATGGGCTTACCCCAGTAGCTCTGGTTTTAGTCATCCGCATGGCCCACAAGGTTTCTGACAACGTCGTATGCCAATATCTCGGGTTCTCTTTCAGCATCTTTTCCAGAATCCCGATGAGAATTTTGTTTGAAGCTTCCGCCTGTCCATTTGCATGAGCATAAAAAGGCGTCGAGTGAATCAGCTTGATCCCGTACTCCTCCATGAATTCCTTCATGTCGTCTCCCATGAACATTGTTCCTTGGTCGGTTGTAATCGACTCAGGAATTTTGAACCGGTGAATCAGATTCTCTCTTATGAACTCGATCACGTTCTCTTGACCAACTTTTTTCATCGGAGTCGCTTCCACCCATTTCGAAAAATAGTCAGTTGCAACGATGATAAAACAGTGTCCTTTGGAGGACGTTGGGAAGATCTTTCCGATTAGATCGATCGCCCAACCCCTGAATGGCCAAGGCTTCACTACTGCATGCAGTTCTTCTGACGGTACCCTTTGAATCGGGCCGTAAATCTGGCACTTCTTACACCCTTTGGCGTAGGTCATACAATCTCGCAAGACTGTTGGCCAGAAATATCCGTGTCTGTTGATAAGTCCAAAATGTACTTATTATTCAAGGCAATTAATCGATATTTTCACACGAAACTGATCCATTTAGCTTAGATTTACATAGGTTAGGGGCAACTTTACCTTTGTATTTGTGTTTTCATGTGTAGGGATCAAGTTTGGTGAAATCGTGTTGATTTGGTGCTTAAATTGGGTTCTACTCGAGCAAACGAGGCAGTTTTGACTCCTTGCAGTATTTCGGCCATAACGCCCTCATACGAACGTATTTTTGGGCGTTTCAAGTTGCGTTGGAAAGCTAAGACATAGACAAACAACTTTTATGGTTTACGTGTTTCCAAATTCGGAGCAGAAAGTGGTCAAAACAGGGTTTGAAGTTGGACTCGATCGAGGCACTCTTCTCACTCGATCGAGTGGCCTTCTCTTTATGGCTCACTCGATCGAGTGAAATGCCCACTCGATCGAGTGAGGCATTCTGCCTGCCCTGAATGGCTCACTCGATCGAGTGAAAAGCCCACTCGATCGAGTGACACTTCGACCAACCTTTCCCTTCATCAAATGTTGTGTTTTATCGCCCAAACGACACCCCGTATCACCCAATAGCTTTATCCTTTCATCAAGCAATGTAATCCTTGAGTTTTTGGCTATAAATACACCAGTCTCCAGCGAAAGAAAGATCAATCAATTGAGGATAAAAAGAATCACGAATCATAGAGATCACATTCGTGGTTATTCCCCTTTGTTCCACCGAATTCCCTTCGGGGAATTCGTAAACACCATACACCTTACCATTCATTCCAGATTCCATGGCATTGTAGTTCTGATCGAGAGATAGACTTCTTTCATCAATTCATCGAGGAGAAGACGAGCAAGAACGCCCTGAGGATTGACAAACCTCGCGATCAAGAGTAAAAAGGATTGACAACCCTCTTTCCCTTTATCGATTACAGTTCTTACATTTCTCTGAATTTCCGTTGTAATTTCTATAAATGTTTGACAATTGCAATACTTATAATAAAAGTTATATTCATATATGTTCATGTGTTTGAACGTTCAAATCTTATTGCTTGGTAAATTTACTTTGTTTCTATCAAGTAAAATCAATAGAGCATGCATCACTTACGCTTTATTAATCTAGGATAGGTCCAGTTAGTAAGTCGTAATCAATGTAACTTACGTGATGTTCATTAATCTAATGAAGATTGTCTAGGATAGGTCCAGTAGTCTTGTTAAGTTAATTCACTTAAGGACAATTAAACATAAGTATCGAAAGATCGTGTTTAA
Source organism: Euphorbia peplus (assembly GCA_028411795.1). Lineage (NCBI taxonomy): Eukaryota > Viridiplantae > Streptophyta > Magnoliopsida > Malpighiales > Euphorbiaceae > Euphorbia > Euphorbia peplus. The sequence continues at coordinate 13,627,872 of CP110838.1, read as the reverse complement.
TTGTGTTCTAGAATTGGTTGAATTGTATGAGTAAATTGTTATAATATTCATTGTGCTTAAATGAATCGTTGTCTTTGCTTGGATGATGAATGTTGGTTAAGATGTTAGTGTTGATGAACCCTAAGTGTTTTGGTTATGTCCAAACGTTTCAGAAGATGAAAATGAAAATTAACTTGTATACTTTTCGATGTTGACTAACAATTTTCGTTAAGTTGTTATGAGTTTTTTCTCAGCAGATGCTGAATGAAGAATTCCTGCTTGCCTATTTTAACTCAGAAGATTAAAAAGCTGGAGACTGAAGCACTTTCTCAGAAGCTGGATGAACCGCTCTGAAGTGTTGATTGTCTGCCTAAAGCTTTTATCAGAAGTTCTCTTTTGCAAACAGAAGACTACGGTTGTTTTAGTTCAGAAGCGCTAAGAAGAAAAACGAACATCAGAAGTTCGTTATCACGGATTTAGTTAAGCATTTAATGCTTTGTCAGTTGCATTTAATGCAAGGCGCCAAAAGTTCAAAAAGCTGTTTGAAGGACGCGCCTGTTCACAACAAACAAAACCTGCTCTCTTACCGTTTCCCTCTAAATCAATCTTCAAGATCAGTCAACTCCATCACCTTTATCTTAATCCCATACCGGATTAGGTTAAAGTACAAAGTTGACAGAGTTGAGTGTTTTGAGACCGTTTGAAGAAGTTGACAAGATTAACGGCTACTTTCATCCTTGTCATCCTTGAAGATTCAAATATCCTCAACGGTTATCTACTCAACACTATAAATAGTAGCAAAGCTCCACTGCATCAACTACGTGTGTGATCATAGAGCAAAAATCTCAACGCACTGTTATTCAAGAAAACAGAGCACACTTTTCATTCTCAATCTTTTCTTAGCTTAGCCTTTGTAATTGTGAGAGAGTGAAGAAAAACAAGTTCATAGTAGAAATCTTGTAAACTGAGATCGGTTGTGATCTTCAGTTAGATTTAAAAGAGAGAAATCTAGTTGAGATTTGAGTTGGGTGAGAAATCCAGAAAACAGAGTATTGTTGTTCTGGTGAAAATCCTTTAACTCATTTTAGGCTAGTCAGAACTAAGTGAGAAATTAGCTTAAGTTCTGTTGATGTAAAGGAGCTTCTGAACTTGCCATAAAAGTTCTGAATAGTGGATTTATAAAATCTCTGGAGGCTGCGACCTCAGAGGACAAGACGTAGTCACAGGAATTCTGTGGCGAACTTGGATAAATTGAACTGTTCATCAGGACCTCTTGAATCTCTTTCTCCCTTCTTTATACTTGTTAATTGCTTCTGTGTACCTGTATCATATTTAGTGCTGAAACAGATTTTCTCTTAAAAATCACAAGTCTGTGTTCAGAAGACTGTCCAGAAGTTCTTTACTCAGAACTTCTGTAGCTGAAAAGACAGAACCTGTCTTAAAGCAGATTATCCCTCAGAGGCTACTTCAATAAGCTTGCCTCTGACTCTGAGGATTATTGACTCTGAAAATTGAGTTTTCATTAAATCCTTGAAAATATCAGTTTTCGTTTGAAACACCTATTCACCCCCCTCTAGGTGATTCTGATCTTGTTAGGGCCAACAAGTGGTATCAGAGCGAAGGTCACTTCGTATATTTACTAAAGATCTAACAATCTAAGTGTAAGATCCTATCAGAATCGATAGAGATGGCTAGTAGACACCAGCCTGAGAATTCTTCTCACTTCATTGTCCCAGAGGGATCCTCTACAACTAGACCTCCATTATTCAATGGTGACAATTACTCCTACTGGAAAAAGAGAATGATGTACTTCATTCAAGCTCAGAACATGAGTGCTTGGTTTGTCATCACAGATGGAGATTTCATTCCTACCAGAATGGAACCAGGTCTAGGGAATGTTATTATCCCTCAGAGAGAATATTCAGATGAAATTCTGAAAAAGCTCCAAACAAATGCTTCAGCAATAAATATGATGCATTGTGCACTTACAGCCACTGAATATAACAAAGTTTCCTCTTGTGAAACTGCACAGGATATATGGAACAAGCTGGAAGTCACATATGAAGGAACAGGAAAAGTGAAGCAGTCCAAAGTCAACCAACTCATGAGAGAATATGAGTTATTTGAAATGCTTGACAAAGAATCTATTTCAGAAATGAATTCTAGATTCACCAAGATAGTCAATGACTTAAAGAGTTTGGGCAGAGACATTGAAGAGTCTGAAAGAGTAAAGAAGATTGTCAGAAGCTTACCAAGGTCTTGGCAAGCCAAGAAGACTGCCATTGAAGAAGTTCAGGACTTGAGCTTTTATTTGTATGATGAACTCATTGGGTCTCTAATCACCCATGAGATGTCACTAAAAAATCATGACCTAAGAGAAAGGTCAGAAGGAAAGAGACAAGTAGTCCTGAAGGCAGAGTCTTCTGAAGAATCATCAGAAGATGAAGAATTGGCCATGCTGACCAGAAAGTTCAAAAGAGCCTTTAGAAAAGGCAAAGGTGGAAACTACAAGAAGCCATTCAGAAGTTTTGAGAAGAAGACTTCTGACTTCGGTGAAAAGTTCAAGAGAGATCCAAACAAGCCCATTGTGTGCTATGGATGTCAGCAACCTGGGCACATTAAGCCTAACTGCCCAGAGATGAAGAAAGATAAGAAAAAGTTCAAGAAAGCTATGCTGGCTGCTTGGTCAGATTCTGAGACCAGCAGTGATCCTGAAGAGAAGGAAGAGCAAGCCCAGATATGTTTCATGGCTATTGATGAGCCATCCTCTGAAGATGGCACAGGAGAAACTTCCGCACCTCCTGAAGCAAACTATGACTCCGAGGTAAACATATCCTCTGAACAAAATATCTTTGATTCTCTTGAAGAATTGTACAGCATGTTCAAGTACCTAAAAAGGAAGTTGGACAAAAGCGAGGCTGACAAATTTCTTAGGTTTACTCAAGTTTATGCTGATATGAAAATATTGGAAGATAAACTAAGTAAACAATTCAGTTCTTCCTCCGATGACTCAAAAGTCAAAAGTAAAGAAAAACTGCCTCTGAGGAATGATAAACCTCAGAAGAAGAAATCTGTCACTCCCTCTCTTCTGAAAGAGATCTCTTCTCCTCCTGAAGTGGGAACCTCTAAGAGTGCTAATGCCTCTGAAGAAGTAGTACCTTCCCAGAAGAAGAAGAATGCTCCTAAGAAGCAAAGGGAAAGATCCAAGAATCCTCCTTCTTGCAAGTTGTGTAAGAAAGATGGACATTGGTTGAAAGATTGCAAGTATCACATTAAGAACCTCTTGCAATCTGAAATATCAGAAAAACCTGTAGAAGCTAAATCTAACTCTGAAGGACCCAATAAGGATTGGGTACCTGTCACTAATTGATTGTGTTGCAGGTTGCTCTGAGTGCTCCATCAATGTCAAAGCTGTGGTACATTGACAGTGGGTGCTCAAGGCATATGACAGGTGATGAAAAGGCATTCATCACATTTGTACCTAAAAGAGGTGGTAAAGTCAGCTTTGGAGATGCTCAGAAAGGAAGAATTCTTGGTTCTGGATCCATTGGAACCAATCCTCCGATCGAAGATGTCTCCCTAGTCAGAGGTCTGAAATTCAATCTCCTGAGTGTTGCACAACTGTGTGATAAAGGTAGAGATGTTGTCTTCAGCTCCTCTGGATGTAAAATCTTGGACAGTAAGTCAAGGGAAGTTATTCTAACTGCTCCTAGAGTTGAAAATGTTTTCATGCTGAATCTTGAGAATCTTTGCAAAAATATATGCTTGATGTCCAAAGAGGATACCTCCTGGCTCTGGCATAGAAGACTTGCTCATGTTAGCATGGATCTTCTGGCCAAAGTAGCTAGATATCAATTGGTTGAGGGTCTGCCTGAAATTAGTTTTAAAAAGGACCATTTTTGCAATGCTTGCCAATCTGGTAAACAATCCAGAAGCTCTTTTAAAACTAAGAAAGTCATTTCAACTAAAAGACCTTTGGAATTACTTCATATGGATCTTTTTGGTCCTGTTCAACCAATGAGCATGGGTGGAAAGAAGTATGCCTTTGTCATTGTAGATGACTATTCAAGATTCACTTGGGTCATCTTGCTGTCTAGCAAAGATGAGTCACTTGGATGTTTCTCAGTTCTGATTAAGAAACTTGAGAATGAAAGGAGTGAAAAGGTAGTCCATATCAGAAGTGATAATGGTGGAGAATTCAAAAACTTTATGTTTGAAGAATTCTGTGAAATCAAGGGAATTGATCATAACTTTTCTGCTCCCAGAACTCCTCAACAAAATGGGGTAGTTGAAAGGAAGAATAGAACTCTGGTTGAGATAGCCAGAACTATGATCAATGAAAGAAGGCTTCCAAAGTATTTTTGGGGAGAAGCTGTGAACACAGCTTGCTATGTTCTGAATAGAGTGCTAATCAGAAGCATTCTGAACAAGACTCCTTATGAACTCTGGAAAGGTCGAAAGCCTAAAATAGGTTACTTCAGAACCTTTGGTTGTAAGTGTTATGTTTTGAATACAAAAGAATATCTTTCAAAGTTTGATTCAAAGGCAGATGAAGCTATTTTTCTTGGCTACTCAACACATAGTAAAGCATATAGGGTTTTTAATAAGAGGACTCAAACTTTAGATGAATCCATTCATGTAAAGTTTGATGAGACTAACCCTGCAGATAGTAAAGTCTCTGAAGAAGATGAAGTTCAAGCTTCTGAAATATCATCTCCTCCTGTTGAAGATGTTATTCCTAAAGCTGCTGAAGCTGGTTCTCCTGTTGAACATGTTCCAGAAGAACATCCAACTACAGAAGTTAACTCTCTTCCAGAAGATACTCCTATATATGATTCAACAAATGATGAACAGGTTTCAGAAGACTCATTGGATCTACCAAGAGAAGTTAGAGCTCATAGGAATCATTCCTTAGAGAACATCATTGACTCTGTTCACAATCCTGTCATGACCAGAGCTCAGCTCAGGAGATATATGGGGAATGTGGCTTTTGTGTCACTACTGGAACCCAAGGACTTCTATGAAGCAGCTGATGATGACTCCTGGTTAATGGCAATGCAAGAAGAACTTGACCAGTTCAAAAGGTCAGAAGTTTGGATTTTAGTTCCCAGACCTAACAACAAGAAGGTTGTTGGTACAAGATGGGTTCTGAAAAACAAGCTTGATGAATTTGGAAATGTTGTGAGGAACAAGGCTAGACTTGTTGCTCAAGGTTACAGTCAGCAAGAAGGCATAGATTATGGTGAAACTTTTGCTCCTGTTGCAAGATTAGAAGCCATTAGAATCTTATGTGCTTTTGCATCATACAAAGGTTTCAAGCTCTTTCAAATGGATGTGAAAAGTGCATTCCTGAATGGTTACATTGATGAGGAAGTCTATGTGTCTCAACCTCCTGGTTTTGAAGATCCTAAGTTTCCTGATCATGTGTACAAGCTAAAGAAAGCCTTGTATGGACTGAAACAAGCTCCCAGAGCTTGGTATGAGAGACTGACAAAGTTCCTTCTGTCTAAAGGATTTGTCAGAGGCTGTGTTGATACAACTCTGTTCACTCTGAAGAAGAACAAGGATATCCTTATAGCTCAGGTATATGTTGATGATATTATATTTGGTGCTACTAATGAATCTTTGTGCAGAGATTTCAGTGACCACATGAAGGCTGAGTTTGAGATGTCTATGATGGGAGAATTAACCTTCTTCTTAGGACTTCAGATCAAGCAAAGTAATGATGGTGTGTTTATCAATCAAGCCAAGTACACTAGAGAAGTGCTGAAGAAATTTGGCATGATGGACTCTAATGCTGTTGATATTCCAATGGATGTCAGCAAAGACATTGATGATGAAGAAAAAGCTGGTAAACCTGTAGATATAAAAACCTACAGAGGTATGATTGGTTCTCTTTTATACCTAACCGCCAGCAGGCCAGATATACATTTTGCTGTGTGTTTTTGTGCTAGATATCAATCAAAGCCAAGAGAAATTCATGATGTTGCTGTCAAAAGAATTCTTAGATATCTTAAAGGCACACCAGAAGCTGGTTTGTGGTATCCCTGTAGTTCTGATTTCACTCCTATAGGATACACAGACTCTGACTATGGTAGAGATAAATTGAAAAGGGTCAGCACTTCTGGTGGTTGTCATTTTCTGGGGGAGTGCCTAGTCTCCTGGCATAGCAAGAAGCAAACCTCTGTGGCCCTCTCAACTGCTGAAGCTGAGTATGTTGCTGCTGGAAGTTGTGTTTCTCAGATGCTCTGGATAAAGCAACAAATTGCTGACTATGGAGTCATCCCTGGAACAATTACAATCTACTGTGATAACAAGAGTGCCATTGATCTTTCAAAGAATCCTATTCAGCACAGCAGGATGAAGCATGTTCATATTAGACATCACTTTCTGAGAGATCATGTTCTGAAGAAGGATATTATCATTACTCATGTTTCCTCTGAAGAAAACCTTGCTGACATGTTTACTAAGCCTCTGACTGGTATGGCTTTCAGCAACTTACGAGAAGGCATTGGTATGACTTATCCTCTTCAATAACTTAGAATTATTGTCTCTGAGTATCTTAAGTGTTTGATTGTTTAAGATAATTTAGTTATAATAAATTCTAATCATGATTTGACTTGAAAGCATGCGTTATTTACTGCTTATTACGGCGCTGTTCTGTGGTTAACGGTTATCTGTTCCCTTTTAAACGGTGTGAAGTTACTTTTTGAATTGGAACGGTTTCTGTGTTTGGGTATAAATAAGGGATTTCCATACTTAGAACTTTTTACTCTCATTTTCTTTGCCATTAGAATTTTCATAGCTTTTTCTGTGTTATCATCTCTCTTAGAAACCTTAACCTAATTTCTCATTTCCTCAAATGGCTCAAGAAATCACTGTCACTCACATCTTTTCCGATGATTCACGAAAGAAAGTTAGTCAATCTAGGGTCTTTACCTCTAGATTTTTAGATGACGAAGTCAAATCAACTGAACCTATTTCTCTTTGGCTTAGTGCTCAAAACTGGAATTCTTTCGTCTCTCTCGAAGAATTCATCTACCCTAACTTAGTTACAGAATTTTATAAGAACCTCCATTTCTTTTCTAATGAGGAGGATGTGCTTCATTCTGTGGTCGGGGATGTTGAAATCGAAGTCAGCAGGGCTTCCATTTCTCAAGTGATAGGAATTGATGATGAAGGAATCATCATTGGAGATGATGGTTCAGCAGAAGGGTTTTCAGAAGCCAACTGGGCTAGGCCAGATCTAAGTGCCAAGGAAACTTATGCCACCTGGTTGAGTCAGCACCAGAGGTGGGCACATTATTTGACTACGAATGTCTTTCTTCCGAAGGCTGGAGGAGTCAACTGTGTTTCCAACAGAGAAAGGGTTTTTATGTGGCATCTGGTCAACCAGAAGAAGATAAATTTGCCTGCCATGCTGATAAGGCAGATGAAGAATGTAACTGCTGTGAGTGCATTAGCTTATGGCTCACTCCTGACAAGGTTGTTTGAGGCAGCCTCTGTTGTTATATCAGGAGAAGGTGTTACTAGTAGGAGTACGGTTCTGAAGATGCATACCTTCAGAAACCTCAGTTTTGATGTTACTCCAAAGAAGAATGAGAAGGGCTCCTCTGTGAGTATTGCTCAGAAGGAGATTATGGATGCAACGGTTCAGAAAGGAAAGAATGCTGCCAAGAAGGGCAAGGGAAAGAAAGGATCAAGCAAGTTGGTCCTGAATGTTGAGAAGGCTGCTGTCTCAGAACCTCTTCCCACGTTGGTTCAAACAAAAATCAATGTTGAACCTTCTGGCAAGATTGTTGCTGAGAAGCCAAAGGATGTCCTTGAGAAAGAAGCTCAGGATGCTGAGGAAGCACGCCTTGCTGAGAAAGAGAAGGCTGCTGAAGCTGAAAAAGTTGCAAGAGTTGTGGCTCTTGCTGAAGAGAAAAGGAAGAAGAAAGAAGCTGAAGATAAGTTAGCTGCTGAGCGTGAAATCGCTGCAAAGGCTAAGGCCGATGCCAAACTTTTGGAAAGTGCTGCTAATCTGGAGGGTGCTGAGTTCTCCAAGGTAGGTGAGACTTCAGAGGAAGAGGATAATGTTGCTCTATCCTCTCGAATTGCTGAGACTGTCACTCTCACTACCAGAATTGGGAAGAAGGTTGTGGCAAAACGAAGGGTTCTGAGAAAGAAGGACTTCGTTATTGCTCCGAGTGCTGAATTGGAGGAACCTGCTGCTCAGGAACCAGAAACTGCTGATAAAGAGCTGTCAGAGATTTCTGATAAAGAGGATGTTGAAGCTCCTCTGATTGAAGAGCTATCTGAGGTTAGTGAACCAGAAGATGAAGAGGTTCTTGAAGAAGCTAAACAATTTGTTGAGAATGTTGACAATGAGAACTTCATTGACAATGTTCTTCTGAATCAAGGAAGAAACCCTGGTGAAAGGGATGCCTCAGAAACGCTGTTCAGAATGGCTCATTTATATGCTGAGCCAATCTCATCTTTTGATCCAAATGCCTCTGAACAGGTTATCTCATCTCCTGTTTTTACTCCTCATCCATCTCCTTCACTTCCTTCTGTCACAGAAGTAAGTGAATCTCAGAATTCCATTCCTCTGACAACTTCAACATCTGAGGTTGTCCCTCCTCCATCTACTCTTCCTTCTGGATCCTATTCAGAAGTGAATCTGTCCTCTGGACCAATTTTCACAGACTCCATTTCTACTTCCACTACTTCTTCTTTATCTTCTTTTGCTGTTTTTCCATCAATTGGAATTACTGCTCCTTCTCCTTCCATACCTTTGTCTATACCTTTTTCAATTCCTTCAACTTTACCTTCCTGTACAAATTCTTTTTCCTCCTCCTCTTCACAAATTTTCTCCTCTCCTCAAACTTCTGTCCCTCCTCTTTCAACCTCTGGACATACACCTCCTGTGTGTGATCCCCTAACTACCTCCTCCACTCCTTCAGGTTTTGCTGGATTGTCATCCAATTATGACTTTCTACGCAAACACTTGAATCGTGAAGATCTGGATAACAGATTTGGAAGTTTTGGCTTCATGGGCAGAGCTTCTGGTATTTCCGAAGCTGGAGGTGCCCCAAGTGTTGAAGAGTTGAGAAGAATGGGTCAGAGTGGCTCAGATGACCTGCTGAATAGGTTTGCTGGTATAGGACAAAGAAGTTCTGCTGCTGACATGTATGCTCAGGGCATTGTGCTGCAAGAATTACACTCTCTGAAAGCTCAGAACCTGCAGCTCATGACCATGCTCCAAATGCAGGATCCTTCTGTGTATATACGCAACCTTTCTACCCTTCATCTAGCCACTTATGATGAGCTGTATAAATTGAGGGAATTAGCTCTGACCCTTCCCTCTCTGGATAATATTGCTCTTGCTTCTTCTCTGAAGGTCAATGAAAATTTGGAAATATTGACAGAAGAAGTCAAGGAAGCAAACGAGCATTATGAGGCTCATGAGAAGATGCTTCCTAGTAAGATTGAAGACCTGCAAAGTACTGCAAATCACATTCTGAGAGAAGTAAAATCTTCTGCTCAAGGTTCTTCATCTTCAGGAGCTGCCAAGATTGTATATGACATCACTCCTGATCTCAACAACCGACTCTCCAACATTGAGTCTGCTGTATCTGCTCAGAATGCACAGATTGCTGAGCTCACTGAACTCCTGAAAGTTATGCATAATCAAGCTCGTGAACAAGAGAAGACTCTTCACAATTGTTATAGGTTTGTCCGAGGACAGACTTATCTTCAGAATGAGCATCTCACGGCTGCTGTGTATGCTAACAACAGGCTGATCAAGCTCCTTCTGGAAGATGTTCAGAAACAGAGACCTATGTCTGGTCAGACCTTTGATCATATGAAGACCATTGATGATGACTTCAGAAGACGAATGGATTTGATCAATTCTGTGCGACCAACTCCTGTGCAATATCAAACTGCTCTGAATGTTCAACAAAAATTGAAGTCTCAGGGAGCTCTTGGTGTTGCTATTGGTTCTGGTCAAACGGGGGAGAAGTCTGGTCAGAAGAGATCAAGTGCTGCTGGAGGTTCCAGTGTTATTCCTCCTCCTCAGAAGAAATCTAGGAACCTGTAATCATTTAGGACTTAAGCTTCTTAGCTAGGTTCTGGGTTGGGTAGTCTATGTCTTAGGACTTTTTCTGCTCCTCTGATTATTCTGTTTCCTATGTTATCTTCTGAATGATCATATATACACTGAATCTTTTCTATACTGTCTTGCATATCTGACTTCTTAAATGTTTGCTTATGTTTCTTTTTATCTCAGTAAATTACACTTTATTATATCTAACAACTTGATCTTAAGTCTTATTAAGTTTATACAGATTGCTGAAGTTCACCATTTATACTAAAATGGGGGAGTTAATTTACTCAGAAGTAATGAAATTTTTGCATCAGGAAGTCACTCTCTAACCCTCATGTTTTTTCTTTTACCTTCTGACCACGGTTTGTCCATAACCAAAATGGGGGAGAATGATGAACCCTAAGTGTTTTGGTTATGTCCAAACGTTTCAGAAGATGAAAATGAAAATTAACTTGTATACTTTTCGATGTTGACTAACAATTTTCGTTAAGTTGTTATGAGTTTTTTCTCAGCAGATGCTGAATGAAGAATTCCTGCTTGCCTATTTTAACTCAGAAGATTAAAAAGCTGGAGACTGAAGCACTTTCTCAGAAGCTGGATGAACCGCTCTGAAGTGTTGATTGTCTGCCTAAAGCTTTTATCAGAAGTTCTCTTTTGCAAACAGAAGACTACGGTTGTTTTAGTTCAGAAGCGCTAAGAAGAAAAACGAACATCAGAGGTTCGTTATCACGGATTTAGTTAAGCATTTAATGCTTTGTCAGTTGCATTTAATGCAAGGCGCCAAAAGTTCAAAAAGCTGTTTGAAGGACGCGCCTGTTCACAACAAACAAAACCTGCTCTCTTACCGTTTCCCTCTAAATCAATCTTCAAGATCAGTCAACTCCATCACCTTTATCTTAATCCCATACCGGATTAGGTTAAAGTACAAAGTTGACAGAGTTGAGTGTTTTGAGACCGTTTGAAGAAGTTGACAAGATTAACGGCTACTTTCATCCTTGTCATCCTTGAAGATTCAAATATCCTCAACGGTTATCTACTCAACACTATAAATAGTAGCAAAGCTCCACTGCATCAACTACGTGTGTGATCATAGAGCAAAAATCTCAACGCACTGTTATTCAAGAAAACAGAGCACACTTTTCATTCTCAATCTTTTCTTAGCTTAGCCTTTGTAATTGTGAGAGAGTGAAGAAAAACAAGTTCATAGTAGAAATCTTGTAAACTGAGATCGGTTGTGATCTTCAGTTAGATTTAAAAGAGAGAAATCTAGTTGAGATTTGAGTTGGGTGAGAAATCCAGAAAACAGAGTATTGTTGTTCTGGTGAAAATCCTTTAACTCATTTTAGGCTAGTCAGAACTAAGTGAGAAATTAGCTTAAGTTCTGTTGATGTAAAGGAGCTTCTGAACTTGCCATAAAAGTTCTGAATAGTGGATTTATAAAATCTCTGGAGGCTGCGACCTCAGAGGACAAGACGTAGTCACAGGAATTCTGTGGCGAACTTGGATAAATTGAACTGTTCATCAGGACCTCCTGAATCTCTTTCTCCCTTCTTTATACTTGTTAATTGCTTCTGTGTACCTGTATCATATTTAGTGCTGAAACAGATTTTCTCTTAAAAATCACAAGTCTGTGTTCAGAAGACTGTCCAGAAGTTCTTTACTCAGAACTTCTGTAGCTGAAAAGACAGAACCTGTCTTAAAGCAGATTATCCCTCAGAGGCTACTTCAATAAGCTTGCCTCTGACTCTGAGGATTATTGACTCTGAAAATTGAGTTTTCATTAAATCCTTGAAAATATCAGTTTTCGTTTGAAACACCTATTCACCCCCCTCTAGGTGATTCTGATCTTGTTAGGGCCAACAAGTGTAGGAATAAATGTTAGTTTAGGAATTAGATTAGTTTAATCAACAACAATCCAAATTATCGCTTTTCTATAAACCTCGAGAAAACGAATAAAGTAAACGATGAAAGTAAATGAGTAATTAGCGTTTCCCAGTGGGATCGATATTTTATTACTACATGAGTGACTCCGTACACTTGCGGAAAATCGCCCAACATCTGTTGATGAGTCATCTCATTCTCCTTCCGGACTGTTGGCTCCACATGTACCTTCGTGCACTTGCTTCATCACCTCCATTGCCTTTGGGAAACCTAGGCACTTCATCAACATTCCATCGTAGCTCTTTCTATACAACTCTCCTCCTAGTAACACGTAGTTCCTAGCTTGGACACTCAGTGAATATTTCACTTTCAGCGCTGGATTCTCCAAACAGTCGATGAAAGGTTGTCTCCAATCCTGAGCTATATTGGCGTCGATGTTGAACGACTCCAATTGTACTCCTCTTTCTGCAACTGACGGGTGCCCCTATCTTTTGATAAGCACCATTTTATAAACTGTATCTCTCGAGATTCTCATACCTGAGGCAATCTGGGCCAACTCGTCAGCTTCCCAATTTTCACCCCTTGGTGTGTGAATGAGATCTACGTCCTCAAATGCGTCAAGCAGTTGGACGGCGAAAGCAAAGTATGGCACTAGCGACAAGCTCGTGCATTTGTACTCTCCCGTCAGGTGTCGGATGACCAATTGAGAATCTCCATACACCTTGATTACTTTAGCTCTGAGTTCAATCAGGATCTCCAGCCCAATGATGAGAGCCTCGTACTCTGCCTGATTGTTAGTACACTCGAAATCTAAATTTACTGATAAGATCATTTTGGCTCCGGTCGGGGAAGTGATTACAACTCCTGCTCCGCTAGCACTTTCAGTGCTGGAACCGTCGAATTTCAGAATCCAAGGTTCATTCCGTGCCAAGTAGATTGATAGCTCCCTGTTCTTCTGGGTACTAAAAGCTAGTCGGATGATCTGCAACGAACTCTGCTATGGCTTTCCCTTTTACAGATGACTGTGGTAAGTAGACCAATGAGAATTCTGCTAAAGCCAGCGACCATTTCCCATTTTCGACCTCTGCAACCTCCACGTACTCCTCGCAATGCAGTCTTTCCATTGCTTGATGTGCACTCAATTTTCCTATAGCGGTTGAGGCTACCGCTTCTTTTCCCGATGTGGGATTTATCATTGGACCTCTTCGAAAAAAAGAGATTGCACAAAAGAAAAAGAAAATGAAAATATACAAAGCGCAATCAACGAGAGAAAAGGAAAAAGTGAGTGAGTGTAGGAATGTACCTCTAGTAGGGACGCAAGCGTCAAAGATAGGCTTCCACCAAGTCATAAAGGGCACTTGGTTCACATCAAGTGTCACGACTGGCCTCACGTGACGGAAGTAACCCTTTGATTCCTCGACGTCGTCGTCAAAAGCCTTCTCCTTTAAATTCTGAGCTGGATAAGGGAGAACGGATGGAATGCCTTGGTAGAAACCAAGCTGACGAGCAAATAGACATGGAGCATAGAGAACTAAACTCTGCACGGGATTCTTGGCATTTCTGGTCTTCGGGAAACCGTGGATAAGATGCCTGGTAGTGCAGAACTCGCGCCACAGACGCCTCTCATCTTCATGACTAACTTCAAGGTAGCTGCGAGCCAAGCTTGGAAGGAAAGATGATCCAGGAGTCTCAAAACGGAACAGGCGAGTGTTCTCCTCAAATGTCAGTCTGAAGAATCTGAGAACTTGCTCCAGAGAAAGATCAGAGCCTTGGTTGCAGATGTCAATAATTGGAGAGACGTGTCTAGGACCTGTCCTACATGTGCTGAGCTGAGGGAAATAGGCGAACAACCACAGCTGGAAGAACCATATCCCTCCCAGGATCTTCGATAAAGGCTCCTCGATTATCGTCATTTCTAGCCGCTGAAGGACGTTCGCCAAGAGCATGGAACAAAGGTTCACCGGCTTCCCAGAACAGATGGCTTTTGCAATATTGAACGCGTGAGGAATAGGACGGCCTCCTAGAGGCTCGAACACAAACTGACAGAGCAGAAGCCAAATGAAGTAGACATGGGATGTCTGGTTGACAGTCTCAAATTCCGCGCTATTTCTGATCATGAAGGAATACTTGCCGGCGTCTTGTACTGTATAGGCTTGCAACTCAGGGAAGTCATCAATATATACCCATGCTGGTTCTTCTCCCTCCATTGGCAATCCAGTGATCGCCATGACGTCTCTCAGGGTGATTGACATCGGTCCTATTGGAAGAATAAGAGCATTGTAGTGCGACGACCAGAAGTTGAGAGCACCAGCGATTATGTTCTCGTTCAGAGAAAAATCTTGACAAGACAGCTCAATAAAGTCAAAGATTTTCCACTCTCTCCATTTTTCTTCAAATGTATGCTTGAAGATCTCCACCATACATCTCCACTCGTCAAGATCCTTGGGATACACTTTGTAGATGTTTTTGTTGCTTCCGAAAGGAAACAAAGGCTTGTGAAATAGTAGTTCCTCGAGATTCAACAAGGGGCTCGTTGTGGGATCATTGCGACCAGCGATGGGGTGCAAAGCAAGATACGAATCCTGAAACATGGAGAAACGGGATTAGTAAGCTGCTTGGAGAAAAATTGAAGTCAAATTCAATATCGGGTAAGATTTTACCTTGTTCAAGCCCAGGCGTCTCCCTATCAAGCTTTTCGACGGGATCAAACCAGACATGACGGAGTCAATAAAGCTAAGGTACGCGTCCTACTAAACTCTACTTTTATTCTTTACAAAAAAAAGTGAAAAGAAAGACCGAATCTGCCTAGAAAAGAATGAAAAAGAATATATGCAGGAAAAAAGATTTTCGGAAAAACAGACTGCTAAAAAAGGAAAATACAAAGCAGTTGGAGAGTATGGAAAAGCAACAAATGCCCATATTCTTCGTAAAAAATCAGCAGTGTACAGTTTTCAGTTGAAATCAAGAACGGTGTAAGTTTTGGCGGGAATTCACATTCTATTCCTATCAATTCTTACCAAATCCTTCCTATTTCAGTTACGATTTCCACTAGTACTAAAACATGCCAAAACCGAAACCCTATAGCTCAAGATTCAAACTTCAAACGTCGAATTTTGACAAATTTTCACCATTCTCATACCATGTTTAGCCATTCTAAATCTGCCCTATTCATGATTATACGCGTTTGAGCGTGTTTTCAACATCAAACCACATCATAAAACCGAAAGTCATCACCCTACATCAACCATGCACAAAAATAACAAGTTCAAGTAGCCTTTTCACGTCAAAATCCATCACCATTGTCTTTCTATTCACGCCTTTTCAAGTTTCTACCTTAAATCATCATCCATACACATCTAAGCACCATTCAAGCATGATTAAAGGAAGAAGAAACATCAAGAGCAAAAAACACCTATAGGCCGAAACCTTCAAAGGGTAATATGGCATGGAATTTTTTGATTTTTGAGAAGAAGAAGGAGAGGAATGCACTTACCGGTGGAAGAAGAAGCCATTGAAGTTGAATGGAGACTTGAATTTGCGATTTTCCAAGGAGAAGAAGGAGATGAATTTTCGAATTGGGAGTGCTCTGTTTCTTGCGTTACTGTTAACGTGAAGGAAGAGAGGAAGAGGCCGAATTACATTGGTAAGGGGGTTGGGTTGTCGGGTAGTGTTAGGATTCTATTTGGGTTGGGTTTAGTAGAGTTTCAAAATCTAAAATCCTCTTATTTCTCCACCTTGGCCGAAATTCCTATGGGGAGAGGAGTTTGGGGATATTTTTTGTCTTTTACTTAACTCTTTCTCGGTTTAAATTGGGTGTGTGTGGGTAGTATTAAGTTGGGTGGGCTTTAGTGTCATATTTTACCTTATTGGGCTTAAGTTTATTACATGGGCTTAAGTTCTCTTCTTTTTGTTTTGGGGTTTTTAACTCTTTCATTTAAATTGAGTTTTTGAGTCAAGTAAGATTTCAAGTCTTAAGGGATGTCGAGAGCTAGGTTTAGATTGAGTCGGGGGTTATTTTCTTCAAAAACATTTCTCTTGTTATGCAATTACATTGCACAAAAGAGAAGGGGGGTAATTGTTGGGGGTAAATATATTTTTTATATTTATCTCACATTAAAACTTTAGGTTATATTTTAGCCTATAGTTTTTATGTTCATTTTCGTTCGTTCCTTTATCGAGAGAAGAAAGTAAGTTGAGAGAAAAGAAAAGTAAAAGAAAATAGAAAAAAGAAAGAAAAGATATGATTGGTCGGTTGACTTGGTCTTGGTGGTTGGAGTTAGTGGGTTAGTGGGCTTGAAAAGTGGAATTAACTTCCAACTTCCCCAACTAACTTTAACTAACTTTAACTAACTTTGACCATGGAAACGTCACGTTTGATCGGTCATTTCGACGAGCCAAATGACGAAGCACGAAGAATCAGAAAAAAGGTCCAGAAAGTAGACGTTCCGAGCATTCGGAAATGTCTTCAAGAATTGCGAGAGGTGAAGCGAGCAAGGAGCAGGAATTTTTTGAAGCGAGCTGAAGAAGCACGCGACAGGTTTTCCTTCCTCCTCAAGTTAGGGAAGTGGGCTAAAAACAAGGCACCCATCATGCCACTTTCCTATTCCTACTTTTTAGGTTTAGTGGGTAGTTAAGTTAGTTAGGTGGTTATTTTTTGAGTGTTCACCAAGTCATCCCCACCTATAAATACCCCTCTCCATTTCATTCCAAACGACAACAATCAAATCAAACAAAACAAACACAACAAACACAAACAAAATCAATCATGTGACACTCCAAAGAGTAGCTCTCAATTCGGTAGCTCTCAATTCGGCTTCCGGGTCTCCAATTTCCGGAAGCCGAATTGAGAGCTACTATTTGGAGTGTCACATGATTGATTTTGTTTGTGTTTGTTGTGTTTGTTTTGTTTGATTTGATTGTTGTTTTGGAATGAAATGGAGAGGGGTATTTATAGGTGGGGATGACTTGGTGAACACTCAAAAAATAACCACCTAACTAACTTAACTACCCACTAAACCTAAAAAGTAGGAATAGGAAAGTGGCATGATGGGTGCCTTGTTTTTAGCCCACTTCCCTGACTTGAGGAGGAAGGAAAACCTGTTGCGTGCTTCTTCAGCTCGCTTCAAAAAATTCCTGCTCCTTGCTCGCTTCGCCTCTCGCAATTCTTGAAGACATTTCCGAATGCTCGGAACGTCTACTTTCTGGACCTTTTTTCTGATTCTTCGTGCTTCGTCATTTGGCTCGTCGAAATGACCGATCAAACGTGACGTTTCCATGGTCAAAGTTAGTTAAAGTTAGTTAAAGTTAGTTGGGGAAGTTGGAAGTTAATTCCACTTTTCAAGCCCACTAACCCACTAACTCCAACCACCAAGACCAAGACAACCGACCAATCATATCTTTTCTTTCTTTTTTCTATTTTCTTTTACTTTTCTTTTCTCTCAACTTACTTTCTTCTCTCGATAATGGAACGAACGAAAATGAACATAAAAACTATAGGCTAAAATATAACCTAAAGTTTTAATGTGAGATAAATATAAAAAATATATTTACCCCCAACAATTACCCCCCTTCTCTTTTGTGCAATGTAATTGCATAACAAGAGAAATGTTTTTTAAGAAAATAACCCCCGACTCAATCTAAACCTAGCTCTCGACATCCCGTAAGACTTGAAATCTTACTTGACTCAATAACCCAATTTAAATGAAAGAGTTAAAAACCCCAAAACAAAATAGAAGAGAACTTAAGCCCATGTAATAAACTTAAGCCCAATAAGGTAAAATATGACACTAAAGCCCACCCAACTTAATACTACCCACACACACCCAATTTTAACCTAGAAAGAGTTAAGTAAAAGACAAAAAATATCCCCAAACTCCTCTCCCCATAGGAATTTCGGCCAAGGTGGAGAAATAAGTGGATTTTTGATCTTGAAACTCTACTAAACCCAATCCAAATAGAATCCTAACGCTACCCGATAACCCAAGTCCCCTTACCAATATTTCGGCCTCTTCCTCTCTTCTTCTTCACGCAACAGTAACGCAAGAAACAGAGCACTCCCAATTCGAAATTCATCTCCGTCTTCTCCTTGGAAAATCGTAAATTCAAGCCTTTGTTCAACTTCAATGGCTTCCTCTTCCACCGGTAAGTGCATTCCTCTCCTTCTTCTTCTCAAAAATCAAAAAATTCCATGCCATATTACCCCATAGAGGTTTCGGCCAAGTAGGATTTTTTGCTCTTGATGTTTCTTCTTCCTTTAATCATGCTTGAATGGTGCTTAGACGTGTATGGATGATGATTTAAGGTAGAAACTTGAAAAAGCTTGAATAGAAAGACAATGGTGATGGATTTTGACGTAAAAAGGCTACTTGGACTTGAAATTTTTGTGCATGGTTGATGTAGGGTGATGATTTTCGGTTTTATGATGTGGTTTGATGTTGAAAACACGCTCAAACGCGTATAATCATGAATAGGGAAGATTTGGAATGGCTAAATATGGTATGAGAATGTTGAAAATTTGTCAAAATTCGACGTTTGAAGTTCGAATCTTTAGCTATAGGGTTTCAGTTTTGGCATGTCTTAGTACTAGTGGAAATCGTAACTGAAATAGGAAGGATTTGGTAAGAATTGATAGGAATAGAATGTGAATTCCCGCCAAAACTTACACCGTTCTTGATCTTAACTGAAAACTGTACACTGCTGATTTTTTACGAAGAATATGGGCATTTGCTGCTTTTCCATATTCTCCAACTGCTTTGTTTTTCCTTTTTTTAGCAGCCTGTTTTGCCGAAAATCTTTTTTCCTGCCTTATATATATTCTTTTTCATTCTTTTCTAGGCAGATTCGGTCTTTCTTTTCATTCATTTTTTTTGTAAAGCATAAAAGTAGAGTTTAGTAGGACGCGTACCTTAGCTTTATTGTCTCCGTCGTGTCTGAATGTAGGTGCTGCTGACTACTCCGGTTTGATCTCGTTGAAAAGCTTGATAAGGAGACGCCTGGGCTTGAACAAGGTAAAATCTTACCCGGCATCGAATTTGACTTCAATTTTTCTCCAAGCAGCTTTCCGATCCCGTTTCTCCATATTTCAGGATTCGTATCTTGCTTTGCACCCCATCGCTGGTCGTAATGATCCCACACCGAGCCCCTTGTTGAATCTCGAGGAACTACTACTTCACAAGCCTTTGTTTCCTTTCGGAAGCAACAAAAACATCTACAAAGTGTATCCCAAGGATCTTGACGAGTGGAGATGTCTGGTGGAGATCTTCAAGCATACATTTGAAGCAAAATGGAGAGAGTGGAAAATCTTTGACTTTATTGAGCTGTCTTGTCAAGATTTTTCTCTGAACGAGAACATAATCACTGGTGCTCTCAACTTCTGGTCGTCGCACTGCAATGCTCTTCTTCTTCTTCCACTAGGACCCATGTCAATCACCCTGAGAGACGTCATGGCGATCACTGGATTGCCAATGGAGGGAGAAGACGTACCAGCATGGGTATATACTGATGACTTCCCTGAGTTGCAAGCCTATACAGTACAAGACGCCGGCAAGTACTCCTTCATGATCAGAAATAGCGTGGAATTTGAGACTGTCAACCAGACATCCCATGTATACTTCATTTGGCTTCTGCTCTGTCAGTTTGTGTTCGAGCCTCTGGGAGGCCGTCCTGTTCCTCACGCGTTCAATATTGCAAAAGCCATCTGTTCTGGGAAGTCGGTGAACCTCTGTTCCATGCTCTTGGCGAACGTCCTTCAGCGGCTAGAAATGACGATAATGGAGGAGCCTTTATCGAAGATCCTGGGAGGGATATGGTTCTTCCAGCTGTGGTTGTTCGCCTATTTCCCTCAACTCAGCACATGTAGGACAAGTCCTAGACACGTCTCTCCGATTATTGACATCTGCAACCAAGGCTCTGATCTTTCTCTGGAGCAAGTTCTCAGATTCTTCAGACTGACATTTGAGGAGAACACTCGCTTGTTCCGTTTTGAGACTCCTGGATCATCTTTCCTTCCAAGCTGGGCTCGCAGCTACCTTGAAGTTAGTCACGAAGATGAGAGGCGTCTGTGGCGTGAGTTCTGCACTACCAGGCATCTTATCCACGGTTTCCCGAAGACTAGAAATGCCAAGAATCCCGTGCAAAGTTTAGTTCTCTATGCTCCATGTCTATTTGCTCGTCATCTTGGTTTCTACCAAGGCATTCCCTCCGTTCTCCCTGATGAACCCTAAGTGTTTTGATTATGTCCAAACGTTTCAGAAGATGAAAACTTAATTCTATCTCACATATAGATTATTGTCGACTAATATTTTTGTTTTAGTCTATGTGTAAGTTACTCAGCAGGTGCTGAATGAATCATTTTCGGATTGCCTAAAGGACTCAGGAGTTTTGTTTGCTGAAGTCAGAGTTTCAACGATTCAGAAGCTGGAACTCCTCCGCTCTGAAGCCTAAGTCTGCTAAAGCTCTCCTCATAAGTTCCTTGCAATCAGAAGTTATGCCAATTTGATCAGAAGTCTAGACAACTGGAAATAAGCTTCTGAAAGCTTAGTCACGGATTTGTTTGAGCATTTAATGCTCTGACACTTGCATTCAATGCAAGGCGCCAAAAGTTCAAAAAGCTGTTTTGATGGAGCGCGCTTGTCTGTTCAAGAGAAACCGGAATTTCCTTGTCTACCCTTTGTTGATCTAATTGAAGAATGATTCTGTCATCCTCATCCTTGATTTCAAATCACTTACCGGACTTAGTTAAAGAACAAGGATAACGGAATCAAAGTGTTTGAAGACCGTTTGAAGACTTGACAAATTAACGGCTACAACAACTGATGTCATCTCCTTTGAAGTTTCAAACTCCACAACGGTCATCTTCAATCACTATAAATAGTAGCCAAGCTCCAATGCATCAATACACGCATGATCATCGAGCAAAATCTTAACGCACTGTTTTAAACAAGAAAACAGAGCAACATTTCCATTCTTAATCTTTCTTAGCATAGTCTTAGTAAAGTGAGAGAGTGAAGAAAAACAAGTTCATAATAGGAATCTTGTAAACTGAGATCGGTTGTGATCTTCAGTTAGATTTAAAGAGAGAAATCTAGTTGAGATTAGAGTTGTGTGAGAAATCCAGAAAACAGAGTATTGTTTTGTTCTGGTGGAAATCCTTTAACTCTTTTTAGACTAGTCAGAACTAAGTGAGAAATTAGCTTAAGTTCTGTTGATGTAAAGGAGCTTCTGAACTTGCCATAAAAGTTCTGAATAGTGGATTTATAAAATCTCTGAAGGCTGCGACCTCAGGGGACAAGACGTAGTCACAGGACTTCTGTGGCGAACTTGGATAAATCGAATTGTTCAATCAGGACCTCCTGAACTTCTTTCTCCCTCTTATACTTGTTATTATTGCTTCTGTGTACTTGCTTATATTTAGTGCTGAAACAGATTTTCTGTAAGTATCATTGTCTTTGTTCAGAAGACTGTCCAGAAGTTCTCTTACCGAACTTCTGTTGCTGAAAGCAGGCTAACTGTGTATAGGCAGAATTTTCCTCAGAAGCAAATTCTATAAACTTGCTTCTGACTCTGGAAAGTTTGACTCTGAAATTTTAAGTTTCTTTAAAAACTTAGAAATTTTCGGTTTTCAACTTAGACACCTATTCACCCCCCTCTAGGTGATTCTGTTCTTGTTAGGGCCAACAAGTGGTATCAGAGCGAAGGTTACTTCGCATATTTACTAAAGATCTAACAATCTAAGTGTAAGATCCTATCAGAATCAATAGAGATGGCTAGTAGACACCAGCCTGAGAATTCTTCTCACTTCATAGTTCCAGAAGGTTCTTCCACTACCAGACCTCCATTGTTTAATGGCAACAACTACTCATACTGGAAGAAAAGGATGATGTACTTCATCCAAGCTCAGAACATGAGTGCTTGGTATGTCATCACTAATGGTGATTTCATTCCTACCAGAATGGAACAAGGTTTAGGGGATGTTGTTATTCCTCAGAGAGAATATACAGATGACATTCTGAAAAAACTCCAAACTAATGCTTCAGCAATAAATATGTTGCATTGTGCACTTACAGCTACTGAATATAACAAAGTTTCCTCTTGTGAAACAGCACAGGATATTTGGAACAAGCTAGAAGTCACATATGAAGGAACAGGAAAAGTGAAGCAATCTAAAGTCAACCAACTCATGAGAGAATATGAGTTATTTGAAATGCTTGATAAAGAATCTATTTCAGATATGAATTCTAGATTCACCAAGATAGTCAATGACTTGAAGAGCTTAGGAAAAGACATTGAAGAATCTGATCGAGTGAAGAAGATTGTCAGAAGCTTACCAAGGTCTTGGGAAGCCAAGAAGACTGCTATTGAAGAAGTTCAGGACTTGAGCTATTACTTGTATGATGAACTCATTGGGTCCTTAATCACTCATGAGATGTCATTAAAGAATCATGACTTAAGAGAAAAGTCAGAAGGAAAAAGAGTTGTCCTGAAAGCAGAATCTTCTGAAGAATCCTCAGAAGATGAGGAACTGGCTATGCTGACCAGGAAGTTCAAGAAGGCCTTTAGGAAAGGCAGAGGTGGAAACTACAAGAAGCCTTTCAGGAGCTTTGATAAGAAAACTCTTGATTCTGGTGAAAAGTTCAAGAGAGATCCAAACAAGCCAATTGTGTGCTATGGATGTCAGCAACCGGGGCACATTAAGCCTAACTGCCCGGAGTTGAAGAAAGATAAGAAAAAGTTCAAGAAAGCTATGCTGGCTGCCTGGTCAGACTCTGAGACCAGCAGTGATCCTGAAGAAAAGGAAGAGCAAGCTCAGATTTGTTTTATGGCTATTGATGAGCCAACTTCTGAGGATGTCACAGGAGAAACTTCCGCACCTCCTGAAGTTACATATGATTCCGAGGTAAACATATCATCTGAACAGAATATCTTTGGTTCTCTTGAAGAACTCTATAGTATGTTCAAGTACCTGAAAAGGAAATTGGACAAGAGTGAGGCTGACAAGTTTCTTAGGTTTACTCAAGTCTTTTCTGACATGAAAGTGTTAGAAGAGAAGCTGTGTAAACAGTTCAGCATTCCTGCTGATGGCTCTAAAGCCAAAGGCAAGAACAAGCTGCCTCTGGGAAGTGATAAACCCCAGAAGAAGAAGAAACCTGTCACTCCCTCTCTTCTGAAAGAGATAGCTTCTCCTCCTGATGTTGGTACCTCTGAGAGTGCTGTTATAGCCTCTGAAGATGTTGGTCCTTCTCAGAAGAAGAAGAAATCTCCCAAGAAGCAAAGGGAACGATCCAAGAACCCTCACTTTTGCAAGCTCTGTAAAAGTGATGGTCATTGGTTAAAGGATTGCAAGTACCATATTAAAAATCTCTTGCAATCTGAGATATCATTAAAACCTGCTGAAGAGAAATCTAACTCTGAAGGACCCAATAAGGATTGGGTACCTGTCACTAATTGATTGTGTTGCAGGTGGCTCTGAGTGCTCCATCAATGTCAAAGCTGTGGTACATTGACAGTGGGTGCTCAAGGCATATGACAGGTGATGAAAAAGCATTCATCACATTTGTTCCTAAAAGAGGTGGAAAAGTCAGCTTTGGAGATGCTCAGAAAGGAAGGATTCTTGGTTCTGGATCCATAGGAACCAACCCTCCGATCGAAGATGTCTCCCTAGTCAGAGGTCTGAAGTTCAATCTCCTGAGTGTTGCACAACTGTGTGATAAAGGTAGAGATGTTGTCTTCAGCTCCTCTGGATGTAAAATCTTGGACAGTAAGTCAAGGGAAGTTATTCTAACTGCTCCTAGAGTTGAAAATGTTTTCATGCTGAACCTTGAGAATCTTTGCAAAAATATATGCTTGATGTCCAAAGAGGATACCTCCTGGCTCTGGCATAGAAGACTTGCTCATGTGAGCATGGACCTTCTGGCCAAAGTTGCTAGAAATCAATTGGTTGAGGGTCTGCCTGAAATTAGTTTTAAAAAGAATCATTTGTGCAATGCTTGTCAATCTGGTAAACAATCCAGAAGCTCTTTTAAAACTAAGAAAGTCATTTCAACTAAAAGACCTTTGGAATTACTTCATATGGATCTTTTTGGCCCTGTTCAACCAATGAGCATGGGTGGAAAGAAGTATGCCTTTGTCATTATAGATGACTATTCAAGATTCACTTGGGTCATCTTGCTGTCTAGCAAACATGAGTCACTTGGATGTTTCTCAGTTCTGATAAAGAAACTTGAGAATGAAAGGAATGAAAAGGTTGTCCATATCAGAAGTGATAATGGTGGAGAATTCAAAAACTTTAGGTTTGAAGAATTCTGTGAAACCAAGGGAATTGATCATAACTTTTCTGCTCCCAGAACTCCTCAACAAAATGGGGTGGTTGAAAGGAAAAATAGAACTCTGGTTGAGATAGCCAGAACTATGATCAATGAAAGAAGGCTTCCAAAGTACTTTTGGGGAGAAGCTGTGAACACAGCTTGCTATGTTCTGAATAGAGTGCTAATCAGAAGCATTCTGAACAAGACTCCTTATGAACTCTGGAAAGGTCGAAAGCCTAAAATAGGTTATTTCAGAACCTTTGGTTGTAAGTGTTATGTTTTGAATACAAAAGAATATCTTTCAAAGTTTGATTCAAAGGCAGATGAGGCCATTTTTCTTGGTTACTCAACACATAGTAAAGCATATAGGGTTTTTAATAAGAGGACTCAAACTTTAGATGAATCTGTTCATGTACAGTTTGATGAGACTAACCCTGCAGATAGTAGAGCTCCTGATGAAGATGTAGTTCAAGCTCCTGAAGTAACATCTCCTGCTGAAGAAGAAGATGTTTCTCCCAGAGCTGCTGAAGTGGTTCCTCCTGTTGCTGAACAAGCTCAAGATGAGAATCCTACTCCAGAAGTCAACTTCCTTCCAGAAGATGCTCCTATATATGATTCAACAAATGATGAACAGGTTTCAGAAGACTCTTTGGATGTACCAAGAGAAGTTAGAACTCACAGGAATCATTCCTTAGAGAACATAATTGACTCTGTTCATAATCCTGTCATGACCAGAGCTCAGCTCAGAAGATACATGGGGAATGTGGCTTTTGTGTCACTTCTGGAACCCAAAGACTTCTATGAAGCTGCTGACGATGACTCCTGGTTGATGGCAATGCAAGAAGAACTTGACCAGTTCAAAAGGTCAGAAGTTTGGACTTTGGTTCCCAGACCTAACAACATAAAGGTTGTTGGAACTAGATGGGTTCTGAAGAACAAGCTTGATGAATTTGGAAATGTTGTGAGGAACAAGGCAAGACTTGTTGCTCAAGGTTACAGTCAGCAAGAAGGCATAGATTATGGTGAAACTTTTGCTCCTGTTGCAAGATTAGAAGCCATTAGAATCTTATGTGCTTTTGCATCATACAAAGGTTTCAAGCTCTTTCAAATGGATGTGAAAAGTGCATTCTTGAATGGTTACATTGATGAGGAAGTCTATGTGTCTCAACCTCCTGGTTTTGAAGATCCTAAGTTTCCTGATCATGTGTACAAGCTAAAGAAAGCCTTGTATGGACTGAAACAAGCTCCCAGAGCTTGGTATGAGAGGCTGACAAAGTTCCTTCTGTCTAAAGGATTTGTCAGAGGCTGTGTTGACACAACCCTGTTCACTCTGAAGAAGAACAAGGATATCCTTATAGCTCAGGTATATGTTGATGATATTATATTTGGTGCTACTAACGAATCTTTATGCAGAGAGTTCAGTGACCACATGAAGGCTGAGTTTGAAATGTCTATGATGGGAGAATTAACCTTCTTTCTAGGACTTCAGATCAAGCAAAGCAATGATGGGGTGTTTATCAATCAAGCTAAGTACACTAGAGAAGTGCTGAAGAAATTTGGCATGATGGATTCTAATGCTGTTGATATTCCAATGGATGTCAGCAAAGACATTGATGATGAAGAGAAAGCTGGTAAACCTGTAGATATAAAAACCTACAGAGGTATGATTGGCTCTCTTTTATACCTAACAGCCAGCAGGCCAGATATACATTTTGCTGTGTGTTTTTGTGCTAGATATCAGTCTAAACCAAGAGAGATTCATGATGTTGCTGTCAAAAGAATTCTCAGATATCTTAAAGGCACACCAGAAGCTGGTTTGTGGTATCCCTGTAGTTCTGATTTCACTCCTATAGGATACACAGACTCTGACTATGGTAGAGATAAATTGAAAAGGGTCAGCACTTCTGGTGGTTGTCATTTTCTGGGGGAGTGCCTAGTCTCCTGGCATAGCAAGAAGCAAACCTCTGTGGCTCTCTCAACTGCTGAAGCTGAGTATGTTGCTGCTGGAAGTTGTGTTTCTCAGATGCTCTGGATCAAGCAACAAATTGCTGACTATGGAGTCATCCCTGGAACAATTACAATTTACTGTGATAACAAAAGTGCTATTGATCTTTCAAAGAATCATATTCAGCACAGCAGGATGAAGCATGTTCATATTAGACATCACTTTCTGAGAGATCATGTTCTGAAGAAGGATATTATCATTACTCATGTTCCCTCTGAAGAAAATCTTGCTGACATGTTTACTAAGCCTCTGGCTGGTATGTCTTTCAGCAACTTACGAGAAGGCATTGGTATGACTTATCCCCTTCAATAACTTAGACTAATTATTTCTGTATGTCTTAAGTGATTAATCGTTTGAGATAATTAAGTTATAATTAATTCTAATCGTGATTTGACTTGTAAGCATGCGTTATCTACTGCCATTTTACGGCGCTGTTCTGTGTTTAACGGTTATCTGTTCCCTTTTAAACGGTGTTTACTTGCTTTTTGAATTGGAACGGTTTCTTGTTTGGGTATAAATAGAGGTTTTCCATACTTAGCAATTTTTACTTGCATTTTTTTATTGCTATTAGAATCGCCATTGTTGTCTGTGCATTTCTTCTCTCAAAACCTTAACCTAATTTCCTATTTCTCCTAAATGGCTCTAGAAATCACTGTCACTCATCTCTTCACTTCTGAGAGCAAAAAGAAAGTTAGCGAATCTAGGGTTTTTACTTCTAGGTTCCTAGATGACGAAGTTAAAACTACTGAACCTATCTCAAACTGGCTTAGTGCTCAAAACTGGAATTCATTCGTTTCTCTCGATGAATTCATTTACCCTAAGTTAGTCACCGAATTCTACCAAAACCTCCATTTCTTTTCTAATGAGGAGGATGTTCTTCACTCGGTTGTTGGGGATGTTGAGATTGAGGTCAGCAGGGCTTCTATCTCTCAAGCTATTGGTGTTGATGATGAAGGAATCATCGTTGGTGATGATGGTTCTGTTGATGGGTTTTCTGAAGTGCATTGGGCTAGACCAGATCTGAGTGCCAAGGAAACGTATGCAACGTGGCTCTCACAGCATCAGAGGTGGGCACATTATCTCACTACTAATGTGTTTCTTCCAAAGGCTGGAGGAGTCAACTGTGTTTCCAACAGAGAACGAGTTTTCATGTGGCATCTGGTCAACCAGAAGAAGATTAATCTCCCTGCCATGCTGATAAGGCAGATGAAGAATGTCACTACTTCTAGTGCTCTTGCCTATGGTTCCCTCTTGACGAGGCTCTTTGAAGCTGCCTCTGTGGTTATCTCAGGAGAAGGTGTAACCAGTAGAAGTACGGTTCTGAAGATGCATACCTTCAGGAACCTTTTCTTTGGTGTAACTCCAAAGAAGAAGGAGGATGCTCCCTCTGTGAGCGCTGCTCAGAAGGAGATTGTGAAGTCAAGTGTGCTGAAAGGAAAGGATGTTGCCAAGAAGGGCAAAGGAAAGAAAGGATCCAGCAGAGTGGTCCTAACTGTTGAGAAAGTGGTTGGTTCCGAACCAACGGTTGTTCCTGAAAAGGATGTTCAGGATGCTGAGGAAGCACGCCTTGCTGAGAAAGAGAAGGCTGCTGAAGCTGAAAAGGTTGCAAGAGTTGTGGCTCTTGCTGAAGAGAAAAGAAAGAAGAAGGAAGCAGAGGACAAGTTAGCTGCTGAGCGAGAAATTGCTGCAAAGGCTAAGGCCGATGCAAGACTTTTAGAATGCGCTGCTGAACTTGAGAATGCGGAGTTCTCAAAGGTAGTTGAGACTTCAGAGGAAGAAGGGAATCTTGAGAATGTCTCACTATCTTCTCGGATTGTTGAAAATGTCTCCCTTTCTACCAGAATTGGAAAGAAGACTGCTGCAAAACGAAGGGTTCTGAAGAAGAAGGACTTCGTTATTGCCTCAAGTGCTGAATTAGAGGAACCTGTCACTCAGGAACCGGAAGATGCTGATAAAGACTTATCAGAGATTTCTGATAAAGAGAATGTTGATGCTCCTCTGATTGAAGAGCTGTCAGAAGAGAGTGAACCAGAAGATGAAGAGGTTCTTCAAGGTGCTAAACAGTTTGTTGAGAATGTTGACGATGAACACTTCATTGACAACGTTCTTCTGAATCAAGGAAGAAACCCTGGTGATAGGGATGCCTCTGAAACGCTGTTCAGAATGGCTCATTTATATGCTGAGCCCATTTCAACTTTTGATCCTAATGCCTCTGAACAGGTTATCTCATCTCCTACTCTTACTCCTCATCCATCTCCCTCACTACCTTCTGTCACAGAAGTAAGTGAATCTCAGACTTTCATTCCTCCAACAACTTCAACATCTGAAGTTGTTCCTCCTCCATCTACTCTTCCTTCTGGATCCTATTCAGAAGTGAATCTGTCCTCTGGACCAATCTTCACCGATTCCATTTCTACTTCTACTACTTCTTCTCTATCATCTTCTGCTGTACTTCCATCAACTGGAATTACTGCTCCTCCCTTTTCAACACCTTTTTCAATTCCTTCAACCTTACCTCCCTGTACAAATACTTTCTCTTCCTCTTTCTCACATACAATTCCTTCCACACAAACTTTTGTTCCTCCTCTCTCAACCTCTGGACATACACCTCCTGTGTGTGATCCCTTAACTTCCTTCCCCACTCCTTCAGGTTTTGCTGGGTTGTCCTCCAACTATGACTTCCTGCGCAAACACTTGAATCGAGAAGATTTGGATAACAGGTTTGGAAGTTTTGGCTTCATGGGCAGAGCTTCTGGTATTTCCGAAGCTGGAGGTGCCCCCAGTGTTGAAGAATTGAGAAGAATGGGTCAGAGTGGCTCAGATGAACTGCTGAATAGATTTGCTGGTATAGGGCAAAGGACTTCTGCTGCTGACATGTATGCTCAGGGCATTGTGCTGCAAGAATTACATTCTTTGAAAGCTCAGAACCTGCAGCTCATGACTATGCTTCAAATGCAGGATCCTTCTGTTTATATACGCAATCTTTCTACACTTCATCTAGCTACATATGATGAGCTGTACAAATTGAGAGAATTAGCTCTGACTCTTCCTTCTCTGGACAATATTGCTCTTGCTTCTTCTCTGAAGGTCAATGAGAATTTGGAGATATTGACAGAAGAAGTCAAGGAAGCAAACGAGCATTATGAGGCTCATGAGAAGATGCTCCCTAGTAAGATTGAAGACCTGCAAAGTACTGCAAATCACATTCTGAGAGAAGTGAAATCTTCTGCTCAAGGTTCTTCATCTTCAGGAGCTGCAAAGATTGTATATGACATCACTCCTGATCTCAACAATCGACTCTCCAACATTGAGTCCGCTGTAACTGCTCAGAATGCACAGATTGCTGAGCTCACTGAACTTCTGAAGGTTATGCACACTCAGGCACGTGAACAAGAAAAGACTCTTCACAATTGCTATAGGTTTGTTCGAGGACAGACTTATATTCAGAATGAGCACCTCACTGCTGCTGTGTATGCTAACAATAGGTTGATCAAGCTCCTTCTTGATGATGTTCAGAAACAACGACCTATGTCTGGTCAGACCTTTGATCATATGAAGACCATTGATGATGACTTCAGAAGACGAATGGATATGATCAATACTGTGCGACCAACTCCTGTGCAATATCAGACTGCTCTGAATGTTCAACAAAAATTGAAGTCTCAGGGTGCTCTTGGTGTTGCTGTTGGTTCTGGTCAAACGGGGGAGAAGTCTGGTCAGAAGAGATCAAGTGCTGCTGAAGGTTCTAGTGATGTTCCTCCTCCTCAGAAGAAACCTAGGAACTTGTAATCGTTTAGAACTTAAGCTTCTTAGCTAGGTTCTGGGTTGGGTAGTTTGTGTCTTAGGACTTTTTCTGCTCTTCTGATTATTTTGCTTCTTATGTTATCTTCTGAATGATCTTATATACACTGAATCTTTTCTATACTTTCTTGCATATCTGACTCTTTGCTTATGTTTCTTTTTAACTTAGTAAATTACACTTCATTAAACCTAACAACTTGATCTTAAGTCTTATAAAGTTTATACAGATTGCTGAAGTTCACCATTTTCACTAAAATGGGGGAGTTAATTTACTCAGAAGTTTTTGAAACATGTGCATAAGGAAGTCTTTCTCTAAAACTCATGTTTTCTTTTACCTTCTGACCACGGTTTGTCCATAACCAAAATGGGGGAGAATGATGAACCCTAAGTGTTTTGATTATGTCCAAACGTTTCAGAAGATGAAAACTTAATTCTATCTCACATATAGATTATTGTTGACTAATATTTTTGTTTTAGTCTATGTGTAAGTTACTCAGCAGGTGCTGAATGAATCATTTTCGGATTGCCTAAAGGACTCAGGAGTTTTGTTTGCTGAAGTCAGAGTTTCAACGATTCAGAAGCTGGAACTCCTCCGCTCTGAAGCCTAAGTCTGCTAAAGCTCTCCTCAGAAGTTCCTTGCAATCAGAAGTTATGCCAATTTGATCAGAAGTCTAGACAACTGGAAATAAGCTTCTGAAAGCTTAGTCACGGATTTGTTTGAGCATTTAATGCTCTGACACTTGCATTCAATGCAAGGCGCCAAAAGTTCAAAAAGCTGTTTTGATGGAGCGCGCTTGTCTGTTCAAGAGAAACCGGAATTTCCTTGTCTACCCTTTGTTGATCTAATTGAAGAATGATTTTGTCATCCTCATCCTTGATTTCAAATCACTTACCGGACTTAGTTAAAGAACAAGGATAACGGAATCAAAGTGTTTGAAGACCGTTTGAAGACTTGACAAATTAACGGCTACAACAACTGATGTCATCTCCTTTGAAGTTTCAAACTCCACAACGGTCATCTTCAATCACTATAAATAGTAGCCAAGCTCCAATGCATCAATACACGCATGATCATCGAGCAAAATCTTAACGCACTGTTTTAAACAAGAAAACAGAGCAACATTTCCATTCTTAATCTTTCTTAGCATAGTCTTAGTAAAGTGAGAGAGTGAAGAAAAACAAGTTCATAATAGGAATCTTGTAAACTGAGATCGGTTGTGATCTTCAGTTAGATTTAAAGAGAGAAATCTAGTTGAGATTAGAGTTGGGTGAGAAATCCAGAAAACAGAGTATTGTTTTGTTCTGGTGGAAATCCTTTAACTCTTTTTAGACTAGTCAGAACTAAGTGAGAAATTAGCTTAAGTTCTGTTGATGTAAAGGAGCTTCTGAACTTGCCATAAAAGTTCTGAATAGTGGATTTATAAAATCTCTGAAGGCTGCGACCTCAGGGGACAAGACGTAGTCACATGACTTCTGTGGCGAACTTGGATAAATCGAATTGTTCAATCAGGACCTCCTGAACTTCTTTCTCCCTCTTATACTTGTTATTATTGCTTCTGTGTACTTGCTTATATTTAGTGCTGAAACAGATTTTCTGTAAGTATCATTGTCTTTGTTCAGAAGACTGTCCAGAAGTTCTCTTACCGAACTTCTGTTGCTGAAAGCAGGCTAACTGTGTATAGGCAGAATTTTCCTCAGAAGCAAATTCTATAAACTTGCTTCTGACTCTGGAAAGTTTGACTCTGAAATTTTAAGTTTCTTTAAAAACTTAGAAATTTTCAGTTTTCAACTTAGACACCTATTCACCCCCCTCTAGGTGATTTTGTTCTTGTTAGGGCCAACACTCCCTTATCCAGCTCAGAATTTAAAGGAGAAGGCTTTTGACGACGACGTCGAGGAATCAAAGGGTTACTTCCGTCACGTGAGGCCAGTCGTAACACTTGATGTGAACCAAGTGCCCTTTATGACTTGGTGGAAGCCTATCTTTGACGCTTGCGTCCCTACTAGAGGTACATTCCTACACTCACTCACTTTTTCCTTTTCTCTCGTTGATTGCACTTTGTATATTTTCTTTTTTTTTCTTTTGTGCAATCTCTTTTTTCTCTTTTTTATAAAAGCTAACAGAAAAACAATACCTTGCAACTTCATGTGGCAGTACTGACGGCGCGCCGCCCAACAAGAAATCTCGAGCTGTGGAGATTGACAAAGGTAAAAAGTCCTCTCTTTTGATGTAGTAAGATTGTTTTTAACTTTTGTAATCTTCCACTTAATCCAATCATGCTAACAGAGGTTGCTGATGATGCTTCTTCCCATGGTGTGTCTGACGCATGCATCTCCGAGGGAGCTATGAACATGGCCAATGTGGTCATACCAGGGATAAGAACGGAAGAATCTGACCCGAGTGAAGACTATCTGGTCTTCAGAGATGAGGAAGGTCAAGGCAACTATGAACTCGGCGAAGAGAGGAAGGAAGAAGAGAAGGATGTGAAGCCTTATCGTCTCGTCTCGGGACCACCACCAGGTTGCCCGGCCACTCCATCGGATAGCCTTGAACCCTTTTCCTTCGAGAAATCAGCAAATGGGCCACCCGTTGACGAGGCGAAAACACCTCGAGATCCTCCTGCTAGAGAGATGTTGCCTGCGGCTTCTTCTCTAGAGTTCATCTCCGGGTTTCCTTCTCAGGTATGCGTTTCTAACTCCTTGGGGATCCTTCTCGGACTTGGCGTTGAGCAACCGAGAAGTTACTTTTTGCACTTTGAAGTGATTGCATCATGTGATTGGATATAAACTGCTCTTTTCTTGTTGTTTGAAATTTTGGCAAAGTTGTATTTGCGCCGTTATGCCGCCGGTTTTTCGCTAGATGCATGATGATTATGCCATGAACTCCATGTTATCACCAATAGAGCTTTCATGTTATAGTCTAGGTTGACTTAAACATTACTTACTACTAATCTGAGCCTGTAAAACAACAAACAAGTGACAAATAACTATAACTTGAAAATTACAGATTCGCATACCTTGATATTTCTCGATGTTGTGATGCCTTGAATCTGAATTCTAAGCTACTTGCATGCGCCATCTGCTTTGTATGTCTTCGTATTAGCTCCGTGCATCATTGTTTAGCTTTTCTGTAGGCTTTTTCCTCCATTTTCTTGCTCAAACTTGAATAACACCACTGCTGCCCCGTTTCTATTTCCTTGCCTGCGCAAATTGTAAGCTTGTATACACTGAGTTTGTGCTTTGCTTTTCCTTCAATCTGGTGCAGGAATCCTTCATGCCAAGCGCTCGTCTTGAGCCAGTGAGTCTGCAGATTGATGATCCTTTCACCAAGATGGACCTCACCTTCTCTCTGGTTCGATGCCCGGCTGCTTCTCCTCGTCCTGATCCTTTGAAGGAAGCTGAGAACACTGTGGCTCAACCCATCAAGACCTCTCCTGCTTTCTGGGACATGAGCCAAGTTGAAGCAGTGATGGAAGGATTCCAGTTCCTTGAGGGGAACCTTGCTGATGAGGATAGGAGGATCTTCTCCCAAGAGCTCAGACAGTTTGTTGAGGAAGCTTGGATGGATTTTTATGCGGAAAAAGAAACTGTTGACCAGCTGTCATCTGATCTGACTTCTGACGTTCCTGTTTTCGATGATTATCATGTCAGCTACTCCTTCTTGAAGGAACGCCAAGAACAAGATCAGCAACGACTTCAAGAGCTGGAGAGTGGGTATGCAAAGATTCGGGAGCTTCAGATGGAGCTGAGCAGGATGAAGGCGGTGTGTGAAGACCTTCTGCATGACGCTACCCAGTTCAGAGAGTGGTTTCCCCGTGAGCAGAGCAAGTTGGATGCTGAGAAGAAACGTCTCATGGCGCGCTATGAAGAGATGCGCAAGCAGCATGAGGACATATTTCGTCACCAGAATCACATTGACAAGATATGCTCCACCTGGTTGGCCAAGTCCGAAGCTCGTCTCGCTCGTTTCTTCCGTTGAGTGGTAAACTCCCAGAAATTTCATTGCTATATTCTTTATTCTTTTATTGGTTCATTTTTTGGGACGTGTATTGAGCATAAGCTCACACTTTTGGATTTTCTACTTTTTTTTTTTTTGCTATCTAGACTTATTTATTTACAGAGGAAAGCATGATAAACTAACCTATGAAATGAAATGCATGAATGGAAAAACGACTAGAAGGAAAAACAAAAAGAAATGGGTTGTATCTAAGGCTTGAATTAACATCTACAATCGATAAGCGACGACAAATAATTAGCCTTACCAAAGACCAACCACTGCATGTATTTTTTTTGAGCTACTTGTATGACTTTTTCTGTAGCTGTTTTTCTGTCTTTTTCTCTTTTTTTTTTTTTTTTTTCAAAAGCAAAGAAACGAAAATGTAACTACAATCTCATGACAAGACTATAATCACTAATATACATGAACGGAATGAAGTAGAATGAAAAGCAATAGGAGTAACGAAGAACCTGGATTCATGACTTCCAAGATGCATGTACCCCAAAGCTCATTCCCACTTCAAACCGTGAACGGGAATTAACCCATTATAACTACCCCCCTAGCTTGAGAAGCTAGGGTGTGGTTATTAGACTACCAGCCTGTGTCCCTTGCCTTGAGTCAACTAGATCCCACATCGTTTGATAATATTTCTTCAAATATTTACCGTTGATGTAACGTGGGTGCAACTCTCCGCCAAGACCTTTCAGCCAGTATGCATTTCCATGAAGCGCCTTATGAACTTGAAAGGGCCCTTCCCAATTGGGAGACCATTTCCCGAGCTCATGACTCTTAAGATCGATCGGAAGAATTAACTTCCACACCAAATCGCCTTCCTGAAAGACTTTCTTTCTGACCTTTTTGTTGTAGACCTCAGCTACTTTCTTCTTTTGAACTAACATGCAGTCAAAAGCTTTCTGTCTCTCGTATTCTAGGTCCTCCAACTCCATGATCATTGCCTGCAAATAGTCGTCCGGCTGTAGATCGTTCTGCCGTACTATCCGCAGTGATGGGACGATGACCTCTAGTGGCAACACTACATCATGACCAAACCTTAGAAAAAATGGGCTTACCCCAGTAGCTCTGGTTTTAGCCATCCGCATGGCCCACAAGGTTTCTGACAACGTCGTATGCCAATCTCTCGGGTTCTCTTTCAGCATCTTTTCCAGAATCCCGATGAGAATTTTGTTTGAAGCTTCCGCCTGTCCATTTGCTTGAGCATAAAAAGACGTCGAGTGAATCAGCTTGATCCCGTACTCCTCCATGAATTCCTTCATGTCGTCTCCCATGAACATTGTTCCTTGGTCGGTTGTAATCGACTCAGGAATTTTGAACCGGTGAATCAGATTCTCTCTTATGAACTCGATCACGTTCTCTTGACCAACTTTTTTCATCGGAGTCGCTTCCACCCATTTCGAAAAATAGTCAGTTGCAACGATGATAAAACAGTGTCCTTTGGAGGACGTTGGGAAGATCTTTCCGATTAGATCGATCGCCCAACCCCTGAATGGCCAAGGCTTCACTACTGCGTGCAGTTCTTCTGACGGTACCCTTTGAATCGGGCCGTAAATCTGGCACTTCTTACACCCTTTGGCGTAGGTCATACAATCTCGCAAGACTGTTGGCCAGAAATATCCGTGTCTGTTGATGAGCCATCTCATTCTCCTTCCGGAGTGTTGGCTCCATAGGTACCTTCGTGCACTTGCTTCATCACCTCCATTGCCTTTGGGAAACCTAGGCACTTCATCAACATTCCATCGTAGCTCTTTCTATACAACTCTCCTGCTAGTAACACGTAGTTCCTAGCTTGGACACTCAGTGAATATTTCACTTTCAGCGCTGGATTCTCCAAACAGTCGATGAAAGGCTGTCTCCAATCTTGAGCTATATTAGCGTCGATGTTGAACGACTCCAATTGTACTCCTCTTTCTGCAACTGACGGGTGCCCCTGTCTTTTGATAAGCACCATTTTATAAACTGTATCTCTCGAGATTCTCATACCTGAGGCAATATGGGCCAACTCGTCAGCTTCCCAATTTTCACCCCTTGGTGTGTGAATGAGATCTACGTCCTCAAATGCGTCAAGTAGTTGGACGGCGAAAGCAAAGTATGGCACTAGCGACAAGCTCGTGCATTTGTACTCTCCTGTCAGGTGTCGGATGACCAATTGAGAATCTCCATACACCTTGATTTCTTTAGCTCCGAGTTCAATCAGGATCTCCAGCCCAATGATGAGAGCCTCGTACTCTGCCTGATTGTTAGTACACTCAAAATCTAAATTTACTGATAAGATCGTTTTGGCTCCGGCCGGGGAAGTGATTACAACTCCTGCTCCGCTAGCACTTTCAGTGTTGGGACCGTCGAATTTCAGAATCCAAGGTTCATTCCGTGCCAAGTAGATTGATAGCTCCTGTTCTTCTGGGTCTTGAAAGCTAGTCGGATGATCTGCAACGAACTCTGCTATGGCTTTCCCTTTTACAGATGATTGTGGTAAGTAGACCAATGAGAATTCTGCTAAAGCCAGGGACCATTTCCCAATTCTCCCAGATAGAATTGGTTGATTCAGCATGTATTTCACCAAGTTAGTGCTAGAAATCACGTACACCCTCGATCTAAGCAAGTAATGTCGTAATTTCGTGCAGGCAAAAAACAGCGAGAGACACGTTTTCTCAATGGGGTTGTAACGTGTCTCTGCAGGTAATAAAGAGCGACTGAGATAGTAGATAGCATGTTCGTGCTTGCTATCGTTATCTTGTGCTAGCAGACAACCGATTGACTCCTCAGCTGCCGAGATGTACAGTTTGAGCGGCGTTCGCTCCTTTGGAGGTGCCAATACCAGTGGACTGCACATGTATCTCTTTATCTCCTCGAAAGCAGCTTGGTGTTTATCCTCCTACTTAAAGTGTTCCTCGTCTTTGAGCCTTAGAAGCTCAGAAAACACCTTCGACTTCCCTGCCAAATTAGAAATAAATCTTCTAAGAAAATTTACCTGGCCCAAGAACAGATGCAATTCTTTCTTATTCTTTGGAGGTTGAGCTTCCTGAATCGCCTTGGTTTTGTTTTTGTCGATCTCGATGCCTCTCTGGTGCACCAGATACCCAAGGAAATTTCCAGCTTTAACTCCAAAAGCACACTTCAGCGGGTTGAGCTTGAGATTGTACTTCCTCATTCTCTCAAAACCCTTTCTGAGGTGCTGCACATGATCAGACTCATGTTTTGACTTGATAACGATGTCGTCGACGTACACCTCCATTGAAACCCCAAGCAAATCATGAAATATCGCATTCATTGCTCGTTGATATGTGGCGCCAGCATTCTTCAATCCGAAAGGCATCACTACCCATTCGAATGTTCCTATCGAGCCCGGACATCGAAATGCCGTTTTCGACACATCGTTTTCAGCTATCTGAATCTGGTTATATCCTGCAAAACAATCAGCACATGAAATAATAGCATTTTTGGAAACAGCACCTACCAGCATGTCTGCGATGGGCATGACATAGATGTCCTTCGGAGTTGCATGGTTGATGTCACGGAAGTCCACGCAAACTCGTAGCTTTCCGTTCTTCTTGACTAATGGGACCACGTTAGAGAGCCACTCCGCATACTTGGCTGGCCGGATGAAACCTGCTTTGAGAAGCTTTTCGATTTCCTCTTTAACCTTTGCCTCGACTTCTTTGCTCATTCTCCGAGAAGCCTGTTTGAATGGCTTGAAATCTGGCTTGATGGGAAGTTTGTGCTCAACTATATCTCTGCTGAGTCCCGGCATTTCGTCATAATTCCAGGCGAAACAGTCCTTGAACTCATGGAGTAACCTGATAATATCCTCCTTGAGATCGGGTCGCAATAGTTCGCTGATGTAAGTCACCCGGGGTTCTTCGGTCGTCCCTAGATTGACTTCTTGGAGAGGGTCTACTGCCATTGATCCTTCATCTTCCAACTTGGGATTCGCCTTTTTTAGGTCCTCCATTTGGATTTCCTCGTCCGGTTTTACCAATAATGGATCGAGCTCTTCTGGATTTTCGACCTCTGCAACCTCCACGTACTCCTCGCAATGCAGTCTTTCCATTGCTTGATGTGCACTCAATTTTCCTATAGCGGTTGAGGCTACCGCTTCATTTCCTGATGTGGGCTTTATCATTGGACCTCTTCGATGGTCGGCTGCGTGCTAGTCTGCCTTTTGAAAGGCACGATAGCAGTTGATCCAAACATCTGTCTGACCTGGTCTGTTCGCGTTTTCTTCTGATGAGGTCCTACCTTGATTGGGCCCATACATGGCTCGTACAGTCTGGATTCTGTCAGATTTGAGTGGGCACTGAATGGCTTGTCGTTAGCCCAGACTATTTCAACATCGTCTCCTTTCCAGAATAGCATGAGCTGGTGCAAAGAAGACGGGATGCATGCATTCGAGTGAATCCAATCTCGCCCCAATAATGCTTGGTAGCTTGCAGATGAATTCACTACAAAGAATGATGTAGGAGTGGTCTTGGTGCCAATGGTCAGCTCCACAGACAAAACTCCATATGTCTTAGCTACTTCTCCGGTGAATGCCGAGACTGAGATTTCGGAAGACACAATATCTTCCTCGGACTTTCCGAGAGCCATCACCATCTTCAGCGGTATTACGTTGACCGCTGACCCGTTGTCGATCAGCACTCTAGAAAGTGGCTTGCCATTGATGTGAGCTTTCACATATAATGGTCTTATGTGGCGAGTCATTTTGGGAGTGGGCTTATCAAAATAAACACGCTTCGTACGATTTTCAGCCGAAGCTTTTATCGTAACTCCACTGGACTCGCTAGGTTTCTCTTCTACCTTTTCCCTAGGTACGTCACCTCGAAAACTCGAAGGTAAAATCAACGAGGTGGCAGCGCATTCAACATGAATAATAAAGTCTCCTACTCTTATTTTGACAGACTTATTCTTTTCCCCTTTTGAATTCGGACCAGAGTTCATATTGGATGCCTCTGTTTGATTCCTTCTCCTTTTTTCTGCCTCTCTCTTTCTCATTTTTCTCTTTTGATTTTTTGAGAGAGGCTTGGGGAACTTCCTATGTTGGTTTACCTGTCATTGACCTTTCGGTCCTGTAGCTGATGGCACTACAAATCTGGGTTGCTCCTGGGGATGTCCGCCTTCCTTTTCGCGCTTACCCCCCCTAGTCTTTCTGGGTTCCTTTTGCACTTGCCTCGGAGGTGGTCCTCTTTTTGAGTCAGGTTCCTTTGTCACCTTAGGAATAACTTTGGGTCTCCGTCGGTTAGCAGCCGTTGAGGTCTGACCGGTGGGCTTAAGCTCGTATGATATGGCATTAACCATGGTGACCGCCGGGAATGGGTCGTCGTCGATCAGCATGCTTTCCTTCTTCTCTGGAAACTGAAGGACTCCCCGATTAATCCTATCCTGCACAGCATTTTTAAAACTAAAACAAGATGATGTGTTATGACTCCAGGCGTCGTGGTATTTGCAGTAGGTTCTCCCGCGAATATCTTCTTTCTTCGGAATAACATGTCCGAAAGGCAGCGTAATGAACCCCTCTTTCACAAGGAATTCGAAGATCTCATCTGTTTTAGCGGTGTCAAAAGTGTATTTAACTTCGTTGTTCCACTTTGTCGCTTCTGGTACCTGTGCAGTTTTTGACAATAAAGGACAAACAGTAGAACCTGTGGTTACCATTTCTGCTACCGCTGTCTCGTACGCTTGGGTTTCCTGGTGGTAACTACCCATATTGTTCTTCTTCCGCCGATGATCTTCGCGCATCAACTCCTCGTACTCCGTGACCTTGGCTATCATGTCATAGAAATCACGGAATTCCACACCTTGGAATTTCTTTCGGTACTCAAAATCGAGACCCCGCTGAGCAAGTCTGACGAATTCATCTTCAGGTAAGTTGACACGACACTTGTGTCGCATTTTCTTAAACCTGTTGACGTATGCATCTACAGATTCTCCGTGTCGCTGAACCATGCGTGCTAGCTCAGCAATACTGACTTCTGGTTCAGTCCTATAAAAATGGGCATGGAAGGCATCTTCCATGCGCCTCCAGCTATCGATAGAGTCCGACGGTAAAGCGGCGTACCACGAAAAAGCTGGGCCAGTAAGTGAACCGGCAAACAAACGTAATCTAAGCATGTCATAAGTTGGCAATGTGCATATGCTACTGCACTGGAAATTGAATCGAGTGACATGCTCGATTGTTGATTGACCCTCCTCCCCTGAAAATAATGTAAAGTCAGGAATTCTAAATGGATTTGGGAAGGGGTACTGTTGGTCGATGTATGCAGGATACGGCTTGCATGATTCTGGTCGAGAGACCTCCCTCAAGCCTGGTCCATATACATCTCGTATGATCTCTTTAATGCGCTCCTCATAATCTGCTCCTGACATCAGGTTATCCTGAAAAGGCACATTTTTATTATAACTAGCATCAAAATTCTTACCCCCCATGTGATGGCGGTTGGCTTGATCTTGCTGATAGTTGTTGGAGCGATTGTTCGCGTTAGTGTGTCCCTTGTAATGGACTGTGTTTGGCGGATTTGATGCAGCCGGACGTTCTGGGCTGATCCTGTCACCGCGTTCGTTGTATCTTATCTCTTCTTCTCGGGCGAAAGGATGTTTGTACCTGTTACTGGATGATGCAACATCTTTCTGGGCCGAGGCATTGGCATTGCTAGCCAAAATTTCAGCAATTCTTCCTGGCATCTTGCTAATTTCTGAGGTCAGATCAATGATACTGATGACTTCCGACTCAGCTTGTCTTTTCTCCTTTAAAGGCTCAGCAGCAGAGGTGAGTTTGTCAACTTTGTCACTCCACTCTCGGTTGGCCTTCTCTAATTTCTGTTCGAATTTCTTCTCGCATTCCTCCATTTGCCTTTGAAATTCCCTTTCTCGCTCTGCAGCCTCCTGCCTGCAGGTTTCCTGTAATTCCTCGCGTATCTCTATGACTCGCGCCTTATGGGTAAGTTCGTCACGGTAAGTTCTTTCGGCGTGCTGCCTGACCACTGTGTCGTATTTTTCTTGTAACGTTGCTTGTAGCTCATTGAATCTAGCATCAATGTATGCTGCCTCAGCTGAACCTGATCTGTTCACCTGAGTTTCGAACTGATTTACAGTATCGGCTACCTTCCCTGAAGGTGGCACTTCTTCGCGTGTATCGTGTTCCGGATTGTCGCTGCTCTCCGCAGCTTTTCTACCTGTTCCTTTCGGAGGCATCCTGCGTATGTATACTTGACGAAAAAATGGAAAAACTGTTTGATGGAGTAAAACTCCAAAAGCTGGTTTCCGAGTAAAAAAGGGTTGATGTGACGTAAAAAACTGAAAGACTATTTAAAAACTAAAGCTGTTCGAGAAAAACTAGAAAGATACTGAAAAAACCGAAAACTGACAAAGAAGGTAAAAGTCGAAAGGATTGAAGCTGGGAACTTGAGAACGAAAGTAAAAAAGAGAAACTGGACAAACAGTTGAAAACTGAAATGGGAAGAGTTTCTAAATTCGGACAAAATTGGACATGAAAAGACTGATTTTGGAAACTGGAAGCGAAAAGACTGATTTTGGAAACTAGAAGGGAAAAGACTCGGTGCCGGAAAAGTTGTTTGATGGAATAAATTCCAAAAGCTTGTTTCCGGCGGGATGTTTGAAAATATTTAGCAATATGTAGTTTGTAGGAAAGATTCACCCAACATATGTATCAATATTATTTGATAATCCTGGACAAATCCAAAAGCTGGCAAAGCCAAAGGAAAAGTGATGTGCTTAAGAAAGCTAGATTTTTGAAGTAAGGACGACAAAAAAGTTTTGGTCCCACTGGGCGTGCCAGAAATTGTTGGCGATATTTTTGTGAAATAAAAATATTCCTTTTACAACCTTTACTCGTGTGGAGAAAATGCGGGCGTGCCAGAGAAGAGAGGTTCTCAACCTACGTTTTTATGAAACGATTTTGAACATGTGCGCCATGCTAACGGATGCTTAACTAATAACGAAACGATTGGACGGGAAAAGCAAGGATTGTGAAAATGTTTCCCTTGGGTACCTAGTCGGGGTCAACACAACTTTGACTAGAAAACGGACCGAAACTATGTCGTAGCTTCGAAAAACTAAACAATAAAGACAACCCAAAGATTTTGGTAAATTGACTTGTATTGAATAAATAATTGTCACAAAAGTCAGCCAAACGATTACAATCAAGAGATTAATAATGTCAGAATGAGCAATAGTAATAATAACAATTAAGCTAAAATAAGCAATGAAAATAACTGTCGAGGCGAGCTTGAATCTTGAGCAAGTCGATCAGAATACCGTTTGAGGTGAAAAGTAGCAGTGTACTAGAGTACTGAACTAAAGGATTTCTTAATTGGATCTAGGATTGGGATTATGTAAACAGGCAGGTGTTTGATAATCAGACAAGTAATTGAGACTTAGGATTAGCAAATGAAGCTAGAAATCTAAGAATGAAAGCTAGAAAAACCTGGAAATTGGAGACCCGGAAGCCGAATTGAGAGCTACTCTTTGGAGTGTCACATGATTGATTTTGTTTGTGTTTGTTGTGTTTGTTTTGTTTGATTTGATTGTTGTTTTGGAATGAAATGGAGAGAGGTATTTATAGGTGGGGATGACTTGGTGAACACTCAAAAAATAAGCTAATTTTTTGAAACAATACTCTGTTTTCTGGATTTCTCACCCAACTCTAATCTCAACTAGATTTTTCTCTTTAAATCTAACTGAATATCACAAACGATATCAGTTTACAAGATTCCTATTATGAACTTGTTTTTCTTCACTGTCTCACTTCAACTAAGACTATGCTAAGAAAGATTGAGAATGGAAAATGGTGCTCTGTTTTTCTCGTTAAAACAATGCGTTGAGATTTTGCTCGATGATCACGCGCATCTTGATGCTTTGGAGCTAGGCTACTATTTATAGTGAATGAAGATGACCGTTGCAGAGTTTGAATCTTCGAAGGAGATGACATTAGTTGTTGTAGCCGTTAATTTGTCAAGTCTTCAAACGGTCTTCAAACACTTTGATTCCGTTATCCTTGTTCTTTAACTCAATCCGGTAAGTGATTTGAAATCAAAGATGAGGTTGACTGGAATCATTCTTCAATTGGATCAACAAAGGGTAGTCAAGGAAATTC
Source organism: Euphorbia peplus (assembly GCA_028411795.1). Taxonomy (NCBI): domain Eukaryota; kingdom Viridiplantae; phylum Streptophyta; class Magnoliopsida; order Malpighiales; family Euphorbiaceae; genus Euphorbia; species Euphorbia peplus. The sequence goes on along the minus strand of CP110838.1, from coordinate 13,584,693 downwards.
TGGTATCTTTTGAACAGACAAGCGCGCTCCATTAAAACAGCTTTTTGAACTTTTGGCGCCTTGCATTGAATGCAAGTGTCAGAGCATTAAATGCTCAAACAGAACCCGTGACTAAGCTTTCAGAAGCTAATTTCCAGTTGTCTATACTTCTGATCAAATTGGCAAAACTTTTGATTGCAAAGAACTTCTGAGGCGAGCTTTAGCAGACTTCGGCTTCAGAGCGGAGAATCCAGCTTCTGAATTATTGAAACTCTGACTTCAGCAAACAGATCTTCTGAGTCCTTTAGGCAATCCAGAAATGATTCATTCAGCACCTGCTGAGCAACTTACACATAGACTAAGTAAACAAAAATATTAGTCAACAGTAAACTATATGTAAGGGAGTATTAAGTTTTCATCTTCTGAAACGTTTGGACATAATCAAAACACATAGGGTTCATCATCATCTACAATGACAAAGGCATACTTCTTTCCACCCATGCTCATTGGTTGAACAGGGCCAAAAAGATCCATATGAAGTAATTGCAAAGGTCTTTTAGTTGAAATGACTTTCTTAGTTTTAAAAGAGCTTCTGGATTGTTTACTAGATTGGCAAGCATTGCATAAATGGTTCTTTTTAAAACTAATTTCAGGCAGACCCTCAACCAATTGATTTCTAGCTACTTTGGCCAGAAGGTCCATGCTCACATGAGAAAGTCTTCTATGCCAGAGCCAGGAGGTATCCTCTTTGGACATCAAGCATATATTTTTGCAAAGATTCTCAAGGTTCAGCATGAAAACATTTTCAACTCTAGGAGCAGTTAGAATAACTTCCCTTGACTTATTGTCCAAGATTTTACATCCAGAGGAGCTGAAGACAACATCTCTACCTTTATCACACAGTTCTGCAACACTCAGGAGATTGAACTTCAAGCCTCTGACTAGGGAGACATCTTCGATCGGAGGATTAGTTCCTATAGATCCAGAACCAAGTATCCTTCCTTTCTGAGCATCTCCAAAGCTGACTTTTCCACCTCTTTTAGGATCAAATGTGATGAATGCTTTTTCATCACCTGTCATATGCCTTGAGCACCCACTGTCAATGTACCACAGCTTTGACATTGATGGAGCACTCAGAGCCACCTGCAACACAATCAATTAGTGACAGGTACCCAATCCTTATTGGGTCCTTCAGAGTTAGATTTCTCTTCAGCAGGTTTTAATGATATCTCAGATTGCAAGAGGTTTTTAATATGGTACTTGCAATCCTTCAACCAGTGACCATCACTCTTGCAAAGCTTGCAAAAGGGAGGGTTCTTGGATCTTTCCCTTTGCTTCTTGGGAGATTTCTTCTTCTTCTGAGAAGGACCAACATCTTCAGAGGCTATAACAGCACTCTCAGAGGTGCCAACATCAGGAGGAGAAGCTATCTCTTTCAGAAGAGAGGGAGTGACAGGTTTCTTCTTCTTCTGGGGTTTATCACTTCCCAGAGGCAGCTTTTCCTTGCCTTTGGCTTTAGAGCCATCAGCAGGAGTGCTGAACTGTTTACACAGTTTTTCTTCTAACCCTTTCATGTCAGAATAAACTTGAGTAAACCTAAGAAACTTGTCAGCCTCACTCTTGTCCAATTTCCTTTTCAGGTACTTGAACATACTATAGAGTTCTTCAAGAGAATCAAAGATATTTTGTTCAGAAGATATGTTTACCTCGGAATCATATGTAGCTTTAGGAGGTGCGGAAGTTTCTCCTGTGAAATCTTCAGAAGTTGACTCATCAATAGCCATAAAACAAATCTGAGCTTGCTCTTCCTTCTCTTCAGGATCACTGCTGGTCTCAGAGTCTGACCAAGCAGCCAGCATAGCTTTCTTGATCTTTTTCTTATCTTTCTTCAGCTCCGGGCAGTTAGGCTTAATGTGCCCCGGTTGCTGACATCCATAGCACACAATAGGCTTGTTTGGATCTCTCTTGAACTTTTCACCAGAATCAGGAGTTTTCTTGTCAAAGCTCCTGAAAGGCTTCTTGTAGTTTCCACCTCTGCCTTTTCTAAAGGCCTTCTTGAACTTCCTGGTTAGCATAGCCAGTTCCTCATCTTCAGAGGATTCTTCAGAAGAATCTGCTTTCAGGACTACTCTTTTTCCTTCTGACCTTTCTCTTAGGTCATGATTCTTTAATGACATCTCATAGGTAATTAGAGACCCAATGAGCTCATCATACAAGTAATAGCTCAAATCCTGAACTTCTTCAATAGCAGTCTTCTTGGCTTGCCAAGACCTTGGTAAGCTTCTGACAATCTTCTTCACTCGATCAGATTCTTCAATGTCTTTTCCTAAACTCTTCAAGTCATTGACTATCTTGGTGAATCTATAGTTCATATCTGAAATAGATTCTTTATCAAGCATTTCAAATAACTCATATTCTCTCATGAGTTGGTTGACTTTAGATTGCTTCACTTTTCCTGTTCCTTCATATGTGACTTCTAGCTTGTTCCAAATATCCTGTGCAGTTTCACAAGAGGAAACTTTGTTATATTCAGTAGCTGTAAGTGCACAATGCAACATATTTGTTGCTGAAGCATTAGTTTGGAGTTTTTTTAGAATGTCATCTGTGTATTCTCTCTGAGGAATAACAACATTCCCTAAACCTTGTTCCATTCTGGTGGGAATGAAATCACCATTAGTGATGACATACCAAGCACTCATGTTCTGAGCTTGGATGAAGTACATCATCCTTTTCTTCCAGTATGAGTAGTTGTTGCCATTAAATAATGGAGGTCTAGTAGTGGAAGAACCTTCTGGAACTATGAAGTGAGAAGAATTCTCAGGCTGGTGTCTACTAGCCATCTCTATTGATTCTGATAGGATCTTACACTTAGATTGTTAGATCTTTAGTAAATATGCGAAGTAACCTTCGCTCTGATACCACTTGTTGGCCCTATCAAGAACAGAATCACCTAGAGGGGGCTGAATAGGTGTCAAAGTTGAAAACTGAGAAATTCTAAGTTTTTTAAGAAACTTATTTTTCAGAGTCAAATTTCCTCAGAGTCAGAAGCTAGCTTACAAAAGTTGCTTCTGAGGGAAATTCTGCCTAAACACAGTTAGACTGTTTTCAGCAACAGAAGTTCTGATTTGAGAACTTCTGGACAGTCTTCTGAACAAAGACAATGATACTTTAGAGAAAATCTGTTTCAGCACTAAATATAAACAAGTACACATAAGCAAAAATAACAAGTTTAAGAAGGGAGAAAGAAGTTCAGGAGATCCTGATTGAACAATTCGATTTATCCAAGTTCGCCACAGAAGTCCTGTGACTACGTCTTGTCCCCTGAGGTCGCAGCCTACAGAGATTTTATAAATCCACTATTCAGAACTTTTATGGCAAGTTCAGAAGCTCCTTTACATCAACAGAACTTAAGCTAATTTCTCACTTAGTTCTGACTAGCCTAAAAAGAGTTAAAGGATTTCCACCAGAACAAACAATACTCTGTTTTCTGGATTTCTCACCCAACTCTAATCTCAACTAGATTTCTCTCTTTAAATCTAACTGAATATCACAAACGATATCAGTTTACAAGATTCCTATTATGAACTTGTTTTTCTTCACTCTCTCACTTTAACTAAGACTATGCTAAGAAAGATTGAGAATGGAAAATGGTGCTCTGTTTTTCTTGTTAAAACAATGCGTTGAGATTTTGCTCGATGATCACGCGTATCTTGATGCTTTGGAGCTAGGCTACTATTTATAGTGAATGAAGATGACCGTTGCAGAGTTTGAATCTTCGAAGGAGATGACATTAGTTGTTGTAGCCGTTAATTTGTCAAGTCTTCAAACGGTCTTCAAACACTTTGATTCCGTTATCCTTGTTCTTTAACTCAATCCGGTAAGTGATTTGAAATCAAAGATGAGGTTGACTGGAATCATTCTTCAATTGGATCAACAAAGGGTAGTCAAGGAAATTCTGGTATCTTTTGAACAGACAAGCGCGCTCCATTAAAACAGCTTTTTGAACTTTTGGCGCCTTGCATTGAATGCAAGTGTCAGAGCATTAAATGCTCAAACAGAACCCGTGACTAAGCTTTCAGAAGCTAATTTCCAGTTGTCTATACTTCTGATCAAATTGGCAAAACTTCTGATTGCAAAGAACTTCTGAGGAGAGCTTTAGCAGACTTCGGCTTCAGAGCGGAGAATCCAGCTTCTGAATTATTGAAACTCTGACTTCAGCAAACAGATCTTCTGAGTCCTTTAGGCAATCCAGAAATGATTCATTCAGCACCTGCTGAGCAACTTACACATAGACTAAGTACACAAAAATATTAGTCAACAGTAAACTATATGTAAGGGAGTATTAAGTTTTCATCTTCTGAAACGTTTGGACATAATCAAAACACATAGGGTTCATCATCATCTACAATGACAAAGGCATACTTCTTTCCACCCATGCTCATTGGTTGAACAGGGCCAAAAAGATCCATATGAAGTAATTCCAAAGGTCTTTTAGTTGAAATGACTTTCTTAGTTTTAAAAGAGCTTCTGGATTGTTTACCAGATTGGCAAGCATTGCATAAATGGTTCTTTTTAAAACTAATTTCAGGCAGACCCTCAACCAATTGATTTCTAGCTACTTTGGCCAGAAGGTCCATGCTCACATGAGCAAGTCTTCTATGCCAGAGCCAGGAGGTATCCTCTTTGGACATCAAGCATATATTTTTGCAAAGATTCTCAAGGTTCAGCATGAAAACATTTTCAACTCTAGGAGCAGTTAGAATAACTTCCCTTGACTTACTGTCCAATATTTTACATCCAGAGGAGCTGAAGACAACATCTCTACCTTTATCACACAGTTCTGCAACACTCAGGAGATTGAACTTCAAGCCTCTGACTAGGGAGACATCTTCGATCGGAGGATTAGTTCCTATAGATCCAGAACCAAGTATCCTTCCTTTCTGAGCATCTCCAAAGCTGATTTTTCCACCTCTTTTAGGATCAAATGTGATGAATGCTTTTTCATCACCTGTCATATGCCTTGAGCACCCACTGTCAATGTACCACAGCTTTGACATTGATGGAGCACTCAGAGCCACCTGCAACACAATCAATTAGTGACAGGTACCCAATCCTTATTGGGTCCTTCAGAGTTAGAAATATGCAATATAATGAGGGCATTAAAAATTATTTTTGGGTCATGCAATATCTTGCATGCTGAGGTATGTGGACACCTTCATTCATCCCAAGTTTTTTGTTTCTTCAGTTCTAGAGCGTGCTGGCAATTCCCACAAGCTACTGCAGTTCAAACTTGTCTCTTTTCTTTTTTGTTTTTTTGGTTAGTTGTGGGGGTTCTGTTTTTCATCTTGTTGCTCATCAAAAAAAAAATTATTTTAGGGTATAATTAAAAAAAAAACTTTTTTTGTAACTAAGGATTAACGAGTTGTTGTTAAAGGCATTTTTAGGGTATAATAAAACAAATAAAAATTTCTTTTAAAATCAAGAGTTAACGAGTTGTTGCTAGAGATTTTAAGGGTATAAAAAAAGTAGGAACTACTTTCTAACTAAGGATTAACGAGTTATTGCTAGAGGATTTTTAGGTTATAATAACAAAAAAACTCCTTTTATAATTAAGAGTTAACAAATTGTTTCTAGAGGCTTTTAAGGTATGATAAAAAAGTTCCATTATTAGGTCCACATCATTTGACATAATTACCTTTTTTGTCCTTTTTGTCTACTTTTAGATTTTTTAACATAACGTATTTTAACTTTTAAAACATATATACTGTCATACAAAATGATTATATTATATCGTTTGCATGTTCATACTGAAATTCAAAAGTTTTATAATCTCAAAAAATTTATTAATCTTATGTTATATAATCTTGATAGTTTCTATTTAATAAGAAAATGAAATTAAAATCGGATTTAATTTGTAGATACTAGGTACAACACATATTTAACTTAATTTTATTTTTTTTTAATATTATAGAGTATAATAACACAATAGATTTTTTATATATATATATATATTTATATTTAGATATCATAATTAATTTATATTTTAGATTTGTTGTATAGTGCGGGTAAAATTCTAGGTTATAATAATAATAATAATAATAATAATAAAAATAATAATAAAAACTATTAATAGTCATATATAAGCATAGGTCTCAGTTATTTCTTATATTTTCAATAAAATGAATATTAAAATGAGTATCTATCACATTGGAAATACAGTAATGTTCAAGTGGTTTTTGAATGTCCAAATTGAATTTGGACATTGACCCTAAATTTAACAATTTCGTTGATATGCACATTAAAAACTAAACCCTAGACACTAAAAACTAAACCCTAGACCCTAAATCATCGACCCTAGACACTAAAAACTAAACCCTATACCCTAAATCATCGACCCTAGACACCAAAAACTAAAACCTAAATATTATCTATTTCAATGGAATTAAGAGTCAGAGAAAGTACTAGATTAGAAAGAAAATTGAAAATAATGAAAGCTAAGAGTTAACATATATGGCTTAACGAGCGAATTTATTGCTTATGTGTCAGATTATTTTTTAGATTTTAAGAGTATCTATCCCCATTGAAATATACAATATCATGGGTGCATTAAAAATGATTTTAAGGTATAACTAGAAAATAAAAACTATTTTTATAACTAATGATTAACAAATTGTTGTTAGGGGAATTTTTTGGGTATAATAAAACAAATAAAAACTTCTTTTAAACTCAAGAGTTAACGAGGTTGTTATTAGAGATTTTTAGGATATAACAAAAAGTATGAACTACTTGTAACTAGACCTGTCCATGGGCCGGGTTGGGCCGGGCTTGTCGGGCTTTTTTGAAGAATGTTTTGCCCAAGCCCGTTCTAGCCCGCTAGTAAATTAAGCGGGCTTGGGCCGGACTTGGGCTCGGGCTTCAAATCAAATCTCGTGCCTGCCCAAAAAAGCCCACTCGTACAAAACATAAATTACATAATGATTTTTTTTATATTAATTAATTATTAAACATAATTTCTAACCAAAATAAAATAAAGAAAACCATCCAAAATAAGATTATATATGGTAGATGGCTTAAAATAATTGTGTTGTAGTATATTTTATATTTATTAATAATATTTATCATATTTTAATTTTAATATATATTATTTCGGGCCGGGCCTATCGGGCTAAATTCTACACAACCCAAGCCCGCCCATAAATTTGCTTTTTACGGGCTCGGGCCGGGCTAGGCCTACATACATCTTAAGTGTCCAAGCCCGCTCATTTTGATGCGGGCCTGGGCGGGCCGGACGGGTACCCAAGCCCATGGCCAGGTCTACTTGTAACTAAGGATTAACAAGTAATTGGTAGGGGCTTTTATACCGTAGTAGTAGGAATAATAATAATAATAATAATAATAATAATAATAATAACTCTTTTTATAATTAAGAGTTAACAAGTTGTTTCTAGATGCTTTTAAAGTATAATAAAAATATTCTATTATTAGGTCTCATCGTTTGACTTAATTAACGTTTTGGTCGTTTTTGTCTACCAATGTACTAAGTTCGTATAAAATGTGTATATTAATCAATAAAGTTAATTGATCAATTTATTAATTATAACAATATTTAATGGTATATAGAGTCAAGTTCAGGTGAGACACCCCCCTTATGATGTGACAGCCTCTTATGGTGAGACAGGTACCAATTATGTAATTAATTAGGTCTATAAAACTAATTTTCCAATCTATTCTTTTTCTTGCCACGCCCTCTTATTCAGTAGCAGTCCGATTCCGCCGCCGAGATCGGCGTCTCCATCATCAGAACAAAGCCGTCATCGCTCCACCGTGCAAAATCACGCCAGTCGGTCGACGAACCCCCCACTCTGTAGAGAGAGCTTTTTCCCTCTTCTCCGGGCTCTCTTTAGTTTGGCCGGTCTTCGGTTAACACTGGCTGTCGATCAGGAATGAGGTCGTCGATCTCCAACTCAACCTCAGGTTCAGTTGCCTCATCCAAGATGGAGGGCTCTCTTCAATCCAGCCGCAGGTTTCCCTACGGCTGAACCCATTCCAAGTGATTGTGTCTGCTTTCTTTAATTTGAGAAAGCTAATGCCTGGGAAGCTTAGTTTGAATTATCTGAAAAATAGAATTTGATGATTGTGTATGAGTTGCTGTTTAATTTATAGAACAGTAATGTTCAAGTGGTTCTTGAATGTCCAAATTGAATTTGGACATTAAACATTAGATCTAACAATTCCGTATACATTCACATTAAAAACTAAACCCTAGACACTAAAAACTAAATCCTAGACTCTAAATCATCGACCCTAGACACTAAAAACTAAACCCTATACCCTAAATCATCGACCCTAGATGACGTGATACTCCGGACTAATAATTCGATGACACGTCACATGTTAGTATCTAGGGTCGATGATTTATGATCCAGGGTTTAGTTTTTAGTGTCTAGGGTCGATGATTTAAGGTTTAGGGTTTAGATTTTAGTGTCTAGGGTTTAGTTTTTAATGTGCATATGAACGAAATTGTTAGATCTAGGGTCAATGTCCAAATTCAGTTTGGACATCCAATGACCACTTAAACATTACTGATTTATAGAAATGATTACAAGTGAATATTGTAATTTGTGATAGTAATGACTACTTGCATAATCATCACAGCTGATGAATAAAACACCAGAACTCACAATCACTTCAAGCAAAAAATGAGCAAAGACTCAAAATTATGTTATTTATTAATTTGAAACAACTGAGTTCTTGGAACAACCGAGTATTATTTCGAAACAATCGAGTATTATTTTGAAACAATCGAGTATTATTTCGGAACAACTTGTTCCAGCAGAATACTACACTTGTTCCACCAGACTACTACATTTGTTCCAGCAGAATACTCCGAGAGTGTAAAAAAATGTAGTATTCTGGTGGAACAAATGTAGTAGTCTGGTGAAACAAATGTAGTATTATGCTGGAACAACCGAGTATTAATTCGGAACAACCATAGAAAAATAAAAAAAAATAAAAATTGCTTATAAATAGCAACAATGGATCTCAAAATGACCGCCTAATTAATACGAGTTCAGTGGTATAATATTTTTTTGAAAAATGAGTTCGGGAAAAGCGGAAAAATGCATTTTAAAAAAAATAATTAAAACTTTTTCTCTCTCCAGAGATGACATCAGCGCTGACATCACTTCCTCTTCATTCCCTCCATTTTCCACGCATAAGGCTTTTTCTCTTAATTACAAGTTTGCCACCTTCCCCTGTTCAATTACAAAATTACCCCCACTTTTTTCTCTTGTCACATCATAACTGGGTTGTCACACCATAAGCCCATTGTCACACCTGAGCCTTTCTCATGGTATATAATATTCCTTTAATTATCATTTAAGTGTATTTTCAAGTTAGTATGCTTAATTATATTGAATTGAATGTATTGTCAAGTTAGTAATTGTAAACTTGTTAGTTGAATTTAACTATTGATTTGGAAGCTTGTTGATTAAAATTTTCCTAAGACTTTTATGTTTGAGAGTTAGATTGATATAAGATTATAATGTTGGAGATTATAGTTTATTTGTTATAACATATAGGAAAGATCTTGTTGCCCTTTGTTTGCTCATTGTTTGTTTTATTTTTGGCAGGGTGTTGATTGATGGAATATCATCAAGTAGGAGATTATCAACGTATATAGTTAGTATTTTTGGACAAACCACCTCTTTTTTGCATAATATTAATGGAAGTTGGTTCAAATGAATATATTTTGTTAGTGAATATTTCTCTGTCTTGATGAAACATAACATGTTCAAGTAGTGTATCAATCTAGTTGGTGTTTTTTTCGGCAAAACTGTCTCTATTTTCATCATGTAGATGAAAGTTAGTAAATTACATATGTTTTGCAAGGAAAAAAGGGATGATCTCGTTTATGAATTCAACTATATATGTACTATCGTTTGACTTTAGAAATATATGATATGGTGATTTCTTATAAATGAGTGTTCTTTTCCATTATTATGTATTTTTTATAATGTAAAGGTTATGATGTAATGAGAAGAATTTTAAACATTATAAGCACTTTTATGTCAGAATATAAGAGTATTTCTTGAAATTATAACTTATTTTCGTTAGGATACTTGACTCAATAGTGATAAACTTTTTTATTATTAACAACACTTTGGTGAGGATATTTTTCGTTGATAATTATTATTATTAACGATAAATATATCGTTATATAACAAGAATGAATATTGTCAATATTAGTTGTTTGTAATAGAATTAATATGATACAATGAGAAGAATTCTTGTTACCTTTTACATTTTGGTGAGAATTTTTTTAGCCTTTAGAAACGATTTCGTGATAAGACTCTTAGTCAATATAAGGAAACTAGTGAGATGATTACTTATCATTAAACATATTTTAGCGTGAGTAAAATTATTCACGGTATAAGGTAATGATGAGAATTAAACTTATCCTCGGCAATAATTTAGCGAGGGACCCAACGATGAAGGGGGCCATGTGAATTTGTATTCTCGTTAAAACTTGACTAGTGAGAATATTTCGACAATTTGTATCAAATTTCCCCCTCACTAAAAGCCTTTTTTTTGTAGTGTTGAACATCGAAGAATTATTCGGTGATCACATCGCCGACACTAAGAGGATTTTATTGTCAAGTTATCATACGTGTTTTGTGGTATATACATATTTTCGGGAAGGAAACTAAAGAACTACGCTTTAATCCAATCTGATATTTCAATAGATGAGATCTCTCTCAGAGTGAAACTTTAAATTGATCCAATTTTTGTAATAGAATTATTTGCGAGGATTATACTCGCATTATTGCATAAAGTAACTTTAGTTTGTTTGACTTTTCTTTTCTGTTTGTAATTTTTATTTTCTATTTTAATAAATTAAGCATACTCTTTTCTGTAGAATTTTCAAAGGTGTCAATTTAATGTCTAGTGATTATCAGATTTGCTAGCTTGACAACTTTCATATAAAAAAATAGTCGGACCCGAATATGCTTGTTTTGAACTTTGAATATAAGAAATCCAGCATATAACTTTTTTCTTACATAAAAAATGATAATATTAAAAATTATTTTATTGTTTAAATATATAGGCATACAAAGTCATATGAAATACATGAATTTTGATCAATTGTTTGACGCAACAGAAAAACAATTATGCAAGTAATCTCCAAACTGCTAATGCAATTAGCATGATCAATATACAAAACAAAATGAAATTGAATAACTTAACATAAGATTAACTTATTAAACTTTCATGATTTAAACATATAATATAACTTAAGCTACATTTTGACATTGTTCAATTTTAGAGGAAATTACAATTGGCATATTATAAGAAATGCACTGACCAAACCTATTGTTTGCTTTCAAATGTTTATTTTCCTTTTCATAAACCTAAAACAACCTTAAACATTTTCTTAATTATTATTCCTATAGCATATATATGGCTATATTGGCTGAATACTTGGAGTTAGTTTTAGGTACGATTAGCATTCTCTTTTTAGCTCATTGGTTCCGGCAAGTCATTTCACCAATTACAAATTGGCCGGTGGTCGGAATGCTACCGGGTCTTCTTTATAAGGCACAAAACATACATGAATACAGCACTCAACTTCTCAAACAAAGCGGCGGAACATTTGAATTCAAAGGTCCATGGTTTGGAGATATGAACATTTTATTCACTTCCAATCCCGAAAATGTTCGACATATCGCATCTAAGAACTTTTATAACTATCAAAAAGGCGAACAATACAAGAAGATATTCGAGCCTTTTGGCGAAGGTGTACTCAATTCGGACTTCGAAACATGGAAATCTTTTCGCCGGATGCTTCAGTCCATGCTGAAAGACGACAAGTTTCAACTTTTTCTTCAAAGATCAATGGATGAGAAGATGAACAAAGGCCTAATTCCTGTCCTTGAACATGTCTGTAGCCAAAAAACCGCGCAAGTCGACTTGCAGGACTTGTTCCAACGTTTCACTTTCGATAACATCTGCCTACTCGTTTTAGGGTTTGACCCGAAATCTCTTTCTCTTGATTTACCACATCTGTCATACAAACAAGCATTTGATGATGTAGAAGAGGCTGTGTTTTACCGGCATATTGTGCCCGAAAGCGTTTGGAGGTTGCAAAAATGGCTCAACGTAGGCCATGAGAAGAAGCTAAACATGGCAATGGAGATCATAGACAGTTTCTTGGAGCAATGCATATCATCCAAGAAAGCCGAAATTCCGAGAAGGAAAGGTGAAATAAAGAAAATTGGGGAAAATTATGACCTACTTACAGCTTGCATAGAAGAAACAGAAGAAGATGAAGACTTGAAAATGTCGGAAAAGTATCTAAGAGACATAGGATTCAACTTCATAGCAGCAGGAAAAGACACAGTAAATGCAGCCCTAGCATGGCTATTCTGGCTAATTGCAACACATCCATCAGTCGAACGAAAAATCATAGCGGAATTCAAAGGGAATCTCCAAGAAGATGAAGATGGAAAATGGATACTTTCAAGCCTAGAAGAGCTAAACAAGCTCGTATATCTCCATGCTGCAATCTGTGAAACGCTTCGGCTTTATCCAGCAGTACCTTTCAACCATAGAGTATCCGTGGAAGAAGACACTCTTCCAAGCGGGCATAGTGTGAAAGAGAACACAAGAGTGATGTTTTCGATGGTGTCAATGGGGAGAATGGAAGAGATTTGGGGAAATGATTGTAACGAATTCAAGCCGGAGAGGTGGATTTCGGAGAAAGGGGGGATTGTTCATATTCCGTCGCACAAGTTCATAGCTTTTAATACAGGACCAAGAAGCTGTTTGGGTAAGGATATAACATTTATCCAGATGAAGATGATTACAACAGGTATACTTTGGAATTATCATATTAAGGTAGTTGAAAATCATCCAGTTGAACCATGTCTTTCTGTTATGATGCATATGAAACATGGTTTGAAAGTTGAGGTTTCTAAGAGATCAGATTGATTCATTAAAATTGCCAATATTTCATCATAAAGTAGTAATTCTTGCTTGCTTTTATATATGTTAAGATTAAAGAATTAATTAGGATTTGTAATTTGTCTTTTCTTTTCAGAGTATGGTATCAATAAAGTAATTATTTGTGTATTGTATTTAATTATACATGTATGTGATGTTATAGAATAATGAAATGAATTTATCCCAAAACAACATTCTTGCTTGATGCTCATGTCATCCACAATTCAAAACAAAGAGTAAAGTTTGATTTCCTTCATAAGTTGCAGCTAGAATCAATTATAATCTAAAAATTAATTACTCTACTCATAAATATATTTCACATAACATAATTGTCTTAGAAATATAAGTTAACTACGTTTTATGATATTGTTTAACCAACTTATATTTGGGAGAGATATTCAATACTGGATGCCAAAGTTTTTTTAAGAGTTAGTCGAGCATGACAATATAAAGAACATATTATGTATAAGATCCATAGTTTCTTACAAATGCTTGAGAAATAAGATCAATCCAAAAATAAATAAACTTCACTTTTCTTACAAAATGCTCAAGAAACAGAAACACTATTTTTCTTGCAAAAATGCTTAGTTTACTTCAGTTTGTTGCTTCATATCTCTAATTTTAATTTTTTTTTTTCTTTCAAGTAAATAACTTTATTTTGATGAGAAACTGATAATGCAAAGCACTAACTAATCATTATTTGATGCACTCAGATTGAAAAGGTTTGGAGTTGGAAATTGAACTATGGAAGGACCTCGAAACATTTAAATTAGGTTGAGATATGAACATCTAAATTCCAACCAACACTAAGTCATCCCAAAACTCATGTTTAGCAACAAAGCTTGTGCTTAATTTTTTTGTGCAATTAGAGGACAACACACCACATTTGATGCACCAAGCTAACTAATCACTTTAAAAAGCATTAAGTTCTATTTACATCTACTAGTGTTTACATGCTCATGTTACAATAGATTACATTAGTTGTGTACACCATAAAATCTCCAAATTACATTTTTGGGAACACAAAATAGTTTCAAAATGGAGGTTGCATATCCTACTTTGCAATATGGAAGGGTACATTGGCATATAGTGTATCTATTCAAGAGCAGTGATATACACAAAGCTATGCTATCTGGTTCTAAAAACCTCAATAATCCAACATCAGAGAAAAAAAATGGTTACCTACCAATTCATAAACTCTTGAGAGTAAAGATTTCAGGCCCATCAAACTCAGAAGGTTTATTACCATTCTGGTTCTATCATCTTTCAAGGGTGAGATAAATTCAATAGTGATTGTTTCTCCTTTCATTCTGATGCTTCAGTCTCTGAGATTATCAACTCATTGAAGTTGCTCTCTTTGCTCGACTAATATTGTATTCTCTCTCTTTTGTGGAAGATTTTTATATAGTTGATTGAGTATTTCAAATGCTTATGCAGAAACAAGATCCGTATTGTAAAATTAGGGGTTGTGACGGTGCTGCTAGAGCTTCTCCAACCCGGAAATGCAACACTAGTAGCACAAGTGATGGTGGCTCTCTTCATAGTATCTTCTTGTACAACAGACAAGCTTAAAATCACTTCTTTCGGTGCTATCCCTCTCATTCTTGAAGTTGTCGGTGCAAATTATATGGGTGATGCCAGAAATAACATTAGTATGCATGGGAAGCTCGATGCTATTGGTACACTACACAATCTCTTAACTTGCCATCATGTTGTTCAATCTATTGTCTCTTCAGGTGTAGTTTTTGTGTTGATTCGGATTATTCATGAATATGAAAAATCATCTCAATTGGTTGAGAAAGCAATATCACTACTTGAAAACATCACGTCTTCTTCAGAGGATGCACTTGCAAAGAGCCCGCGAGGCCATACAACCATCGGTTAAGGGAATCGCAGAGGGGTCTCCGCAATGCAAAGAGCCCGCAGTGGTTATTCTCTGCCTAATATGCAAGAGTTGCAGAGAAAAAAAATAGAGGATTGATTATAAATGAAGGCATAAATGCCAGGGTTGATGCAATGAAGTGTTGGCGGGACATGGAGGGCTAAAGATACAGCTCAAGAATTGTAGCTACTGTTAAGGGATTACTCAAGTTATGGGTCAAGAGGAAAACAATTGAAACGTCAACTAATGGCGCAGATAATGCGAGAAACCGATGGAGGCGAGACAATTATGGAAACTACTGCATTTATGCTGGTGGATTGCAAAAAAGAACACATAATCCTCGATAGTTTTGTTAAGTTTTGACGCTGATTGATTTGAATGTAGGAGTTTATGTACATAGTAATGCTCATGAGACTATTTTGGATGGTATTCTAGAGTGCATTGAATGTCATCTACACCAAAGCCCCATTTGTTTGCAAATGTCACAACATATCATTCATTCTAAATTTAACAAAAACCAGGCAAAAATTGCGAGAACTAACATATGCCAATTTCATACAGAACTATCATAACCACAAACTTAACATGAATTAAACCCAGCAACTTCCTTCGACAAACTAGAATTCACTGCAAGAGTATAAAGTACCAAAATAGACAATGATAAGGAATATGAGACAACCTAGTACCTGTTGTTTGTTGCACTATAGAAGAGTGTGTGCTAGTGCAAATTTCATATCCAATACCAATTCTATAACACAGTTTCATAAAAGAAATTCAATCCTATCTGCAAAAACGAAAATCTAACAATTGCTGCACAAGATAAATAATCAATAGACCATAATTTGATAACGATGACACTAGACCATCAATAATTGCAATCATATACCAGCCAGTGAGGCACCAGTTCCGCAATTTCCCTCTGCATTAACATTAGCCAATAACCAAACGTTGTAGTTTCCTACTAACATTAAAATATTTGTTGAATCAAGAGGTCCTCTAATAATTGAAAACAAAAATAAGAACTGGGTTGTGTTTCATCTTTAAACTGCTTAGTTTTTATGATACATATCCACCCATATATATCGATTCAAGTAAAACCTATGTATAGTTCTCCCAAGAAGTTGTTATTTGGAGATTATTTCCACTGCAATTGCATCTGCCTATAAAAGGCAAGGGTCTTTCACCTAGAAGTACATAATTATGTTTGGACAAGGCAAAATTTTCAGCCTGACCTTTTATATATGCTATAGGCCACAGCAATGGTTGCAACTGCTCCAACAACACCCACAGCTGCATAAACATTGCTTTGATCCAAAGAAGCAATCAAGCTTGACAGTTTGCCCTGCCCATTCTTGCTTTCATTCAGTTTTTTTTCTTCACTTACTCCTCCATCTCTGCAGCATGAAAAGCCATTGACACCCTGGCAACAGCTACCGTTCTCTTTAACGACGACTTCAGTTTTACTTTCTTCATGTTTCTTGCTTTCTTTTATCTCATTTCCATTTGGAAGCTTCTGCTCAGTCATTTCTTGAACAGATAACCCCATTTGTCCCCTGTAATTAATTATCGTAAATCCATGTTCCCAAAATGCATTACATGATGCTAAAGATAAGGATAAAGTAATTGCATCCACATAAGCTCAAGAAGAAAGTAAAGAGGAAACCATGCCATGTACTTAAGATTGGATAAATATCTACCTACTAAGATACATTCAGGACCATTCAAATTTGATTGAAAGCTGCAAGAAACAACATTCTAAGAAAATGCATAAATCAAGTGAAACACAAGGTCGAAAAGGTGTAACTTCCAGAAACTTCACATGAAGGAAACAAAGTATTTAATTAGGACTGAAAGACCCGAGGCTAGAGAAAAAACATCCCCAGAAACTGCTAAACAACATCAAAGCCTTAGTCCCGAAATGATTTGGGGTCGGCTAACATCAACCATCATAAATCAGAAAGAAGAACCTTTCGTACTAAATAATCAAGGACCAGTAGAGTCACGGAGTGCAATACATGTGGAGCAAGAACAGCATTTACTGGGTAAACCAATTTGGAAAGAGAATTTAATAACCATACAGCACGACAAGCAAATTTAGAAATAAATACTATTACCCAGAATAAACATCAGAAAAGAATATCCATGTGAATAGGAAAGGTAATTTAGTCAAAAAATTAAAAATAAAAACAAACCTCCATAGTCGTTTTATCACAATTCCTTTTGAAACATGCTGATCCAAAATCTCAGGCACATCATCAGGAGTGACATAGCCATACCTGTAAAAACAGAACATCATCAACACCCTAGGTAATTTGACCCATTAAAGAATAAGGAAATGTCTACACCTTACCAGTGACCCATAATTTTTCCCTCTGAATCTGGACTATAGACGATTAAGTTGCCAGCATATTTATGGCCCCCTATATGAGTGCAAGCTTTCACAATAATCTGATCCTTGAGCCCTCGAGATTCAATCCCCTCATTAAGCTTTTCAATAAGAATTGGTCCGCAAACACCACATCTTTTATCCCGACTACCATGAGCGCAGACAAAGATATGTGAACCAGTGAGCACCTCCTGAACTCCAGAAGCCCATGGCTTGCCATTCACAAGCACGTCATCAACAAAACCATCAACATTGGAATCCTTCAGGCCCCTTTAGTGCCAAATGGACATAGTATCATAATAAAGAGATGCAGGTTTGAAAAAATTACTTAAATCTACTGTCTTCATTAGTTCAAGAGAATATTATATTTTCTTACAGAAAATACATGCATGCATATATGGAAATAGGCCAAGTGCTAAAATCAATCAAATTCGAACATTTCAATTAGTACTCTCAAATTCAACAACAAACACACGTGAACAAGCTTGCTTAAGAATATTCTCAAAACTGGTGGACATAAGTAATCAAAATTAGATAACTTGAAGATTAACATCGACATAATTTGATGCTAAATCTCTAAAGCGTAGCACAAAAACCCTTCAGTAATTTGGTTGTATTAGATTTGACTTGCAACACAGTTTTCCAATTATTACTAAAGGCAACCATGATGCTGCTAACAAATCTAATTAGAGTTAATTAGTTCCACATATACCAAATTCTCTATAGAACTTCAGGAGACTAACATTCCCAGAAATACAACATAAAGTCCAAGACATAGGCACAATGTTACGGATACTTCTTAGTTACTAGTTTTATTCCTATAGCGTCGAGGATTCCCAATAGACGTTCTCATTAGGAGTTAAGTAGGGTCCACCTTACTTATTATTCATTCTCATTTTATTTCTGCATTAGATTAGTTAATAACGTGACTGACATAGTCATTCTAGTATTACGAGTCCTATTTACATTTACTTGTTATTTTGTAATGGACCTTGTTCTATTTAAAGGACAATTCCAGTAATAAAACGACAAACATATTTTTAATCGTTAATTCATAGTGAGTGCAGGAGATCGGATTCATCTAGATTGGTGCCACTTTATAGAGTTTTAGCCTAAACTAGTTTTACGAGTAGTACAATGGAGCGATTCAATGAATCTCGATCTACGAATCTGAAAATAGAAACCGAATACAGATCAGCGAAAACTCACTTGTATTTGATCATATCAGGAAATATCAAAACATCGCCATTATCATACTCCGTGCCATCGCCACCCTCGCAGATAGTTACATTCGTCTACAAAAACGAAACGAAAACGAAATGAAGGAAACAAAATTAGAAAAGGTAAACCCTAACACTAACCCTAACCTTAAGTACCTTAACAGTGAAATCAGCCTTGCGAGATTTGACAGCGGAGGATAATAGCTTGGGAAGAGGATCAATCTGAGACTCCTCGACGCGTGGGAGCCACGTTTCAGGATTGTTGAAGCAAAGGAAGACGTGGCGGTCATGCTCACCGATAGTTCCAGCGAGGTTGGTCTTGTACATCTCAGGGCGAGTGAAACCGAACTTCGAATCTTCCAAAACCGCGGTCGAACCATCGATCTCTCTATCCGCCATCGCTATAAACCGTCGTCGTACTGTTCTCGTGAAGCCTAGATTCGACGCGCCTCGCTGTTTCACTGGGTGAAATGACACAAATGTCTTTTTAGGACGAAATCGCTGAGGAGGATGAGGATATGGAGAAGACGAAGAAGATATGAAAGACGACGTAGGGTGCGCACTGCGCATCGGGAGGATTTTTATTTTTTGTTTTTATTGTCAACCGTTAACAATGCTTCCTTCTTCCTTGCTTTCGAGCAGCAACTATATTATAAATAAACACGCAACTCCAACGTGGTACACACGCGCCGTCGGATTTCCGTTGAAAGTTTGTTATAAAACATCTGCCAGTCTCTTCACCATTGGGTAATTTTCGTCTTTCTACTTACAAAACTGTCGTGTCCTACCTACCAACTCACCAATAACTTTTACATTTATTTGATTCACTTGGCTAAACTTTTATAATCCTAATTGAAAATTAGCTGATAGTTGTTAGCGGTTAGCTGATTACGTTCGATGTTAATTGATTGACTTTTTACTTGTTGATTTGATCAACATATTGTATAAATTTGTTTGATAAAATTAGCTGATCGTGAATAACTGTTTGTATAAAGAGACAAATAAAAATATTGTACATTTCAACATATAAAAATATATTTAAAACAGTGAATTTGAATTGAATAAGGTGTACAGTACTCAATTTCAACAAATTAAAGAAAATCTGCAAAACACATATCTATATACTATACTATAAAGTTGAATAAGGTGTACAGTACTCAATTTCAATTTGAATTGGAAACAGTGAATTTGAATATTTTATTCTTTTCCTAAAATCAACACTATTGTGTTTTTTGTTTTCTTATCTCATAATTTTTAAATATATATGATCTTATCTATTAGGGAGTTCATTGTCCAACTCATCTCCATTATTCAGATTGTATGGGTGTTTACTTCATCTTCATTCTATCTTCTTCTTTTTCTCTCCTTCATTTTGTGTCCTCTCTATGGTTGTTGTCTCTTCTTTTTCTCTCCTTGATCAAAGGCTTTAGATTAGATTTAGAGTTCTCTATTTGTTATTTTTTCATGTTTTACGGATCTAATCATGTTTAGTCTTTTGCAGAAACTATGTTGCATTTTCTCAAGTGGATCTAAATGATGAAGACTCTCCTGTGGTAAATTTATTTTCCATTTTTTTCTATTCTCTTTTTTTCTCTAAACCTCCTAATTGATCTCTTACTTTCTTGATTTCTCATGTTATATATTCGTTTTTCCTTCTTTTTCTTTTCGACTCTGTGATGGCTGAGCTGAGACTGGATTTGTCCGACCGTGATCACTATTGGACTCCTCTAAGGTAATGTTTTGTTTGAGTAAAGTTTTGTTTGTTTTTTTCTGAATTTTTGTGCATTTAATTTAATTTTAGTTCATTTTAGGCTTTTGTTATGCAGTCCATTGTATTTAATTGTATGGTTTTTCTTTAAGAAAAAAGAACAAGTAATAACCAATAAGCATAAAAAAATCACTATCAGTGGATTCATGACAAGTATAAACCGAAATTTGAGACTGAGTTTCCAAATATATATAGATGAGTCATCCAAATGTGTGTGGGAAACGGTAAGTTCCTAGAGGATTGAAAGTAAGAATTTCCCTTCATTGGTAGCAATGAAATTAAGTTTGAATAGGAATGCAGTAAAAACTTCACTCCAATTCATTAAATCTCATTCATCGTGTTTATGTACATGGATTTACACAACTTTGCCAGTTCTTAATCTCTACTTTTCTAATAAACAAAAAAATCATTTACACTTTTTTTATTATTATTATTATTATTATTATTATTATTGGGTTGATAATATTTATCAATCTCTTCCAATTTTCTTTTGTTTTGGTAAATATTGAAGTTGGTGGTGTTCTTGGAGTTCTTAAGTTATATATGATCACCTTCTATTATGTAATGTTATTGTTCACTTTCATTTGTTGGATCAAAAATGTTGTTTATTATCTTTGTGTACTAATTAAAACTTTTGATTATTTTGTCATAATCTATTTTTTGAACATTTGAATAGGTGAGAGTGTGGATACATTTATTGAATGATAGACTTTATTTTATTGGAAAAGAGGACTACCCTTTAACAACTTATGGAGAAAAGTGAGAGATCACACTGAAGATTTGATAAAAATAAATATATTCAAAATCAAGATGCAAACAAAAAAAATATATAACTGTTGTTTCAATAAATCTAACAACTATAATTGAAGATTTTTTATTTATATATATTGTATTTGCATATAATATTAATATTTTTAATCTTTATTCATGTTTTGTCTAGGTAAATTAGTCTTTGTTTTTTTAATAGAATAATGAAGGTTCAATGATTTGTTGTAATAATCAGCAGAATTCATCCTCTTCTAAACCAAAAAAAATTATTGGCATACATCCATTTATTATGTTCTTTATATATATGGAAAAGTAACCCGTATTATTATATTATGTTTCTTTCAAACTATTAAATTCTTATGTTTATGATGCAAATATAATCGATATTTAAATATATTTTATTCGTGTTTCAGAAAAAAAATAAAATTCATCTGAAGCGAAGCAAGGGCATCTCTCTAGTTTATTTATATTTACTAAAACAAATGTTTAAGAAATAAGTTGACATTCTACACTCATCATCAAATTAGTATTAATATTATAAATTTTTATGACTTTATTAATGCTTATACGTTAAACTTATTGCTTAAAGCTATATTGAACTTCCTATAATATTTGTCAAAGAGAGTGAGGAAACAAAAAGCTGTTTGAAGGAGCGCATCTTGTCCACAACAAACAAAACCAGTGTTTCTTTGTCTACCCTTTGTTGATCCAAATGAAGAATCATTCCAGTCAACCTTATCCTTCAATTCAAATCACTTACCGGATTTAGTTAAAGAACAAGGTTAACGGAATCAAGAGTGTTTGAAGACCGTTTGAAGACATGACATCTTCAAGACACTATAAATAGTAGCCAAGTTCAATAGTGTTCATAGACACGAGAATTTTGAGCTATCTTAACGCACTGTTATTCTAAGCAAAAACAGAGCACTTCCCATTCTTAATCTTTTCTTATTTGATATTTGTAAAAGAGAGAGAGTGAAGAAACACAAGTTCATAATAGGAATCTTGTAAACTGATATCGTTTGTGATATTCAGTTACATTTGAGAGAAATCTAGTTGAGGTTTAAGTTGGGTGAGAATTCTAGAAAACAGAGTGTTGTTGTTCTGGTGAAAATCCTTTAACTTATTCTAGGCTAGTCAGAACTAAGTGAGAAATTAGCTTAAGTTCTGTTGATATAAAGGAGCTTCTAAACGTGTCATAAACGTTCTGAATAGTGGATTTAAAATCTCTGCTGACTGCGCTCACAGGGGACAGGACGTAGTCACAGGACTTCTGTGGCGAACTTGGATAAATCGATATGTTCACTCAGGACCTCCTGAATCTCTTTCTCCCTCCTTAACTTGTTATTTTTGTTTTTGTGTACTTGCTTAATATTTAGTGCTGAAACAGTTTGGTCATTATTATTCACTGTCTTTGTTCAGAAGACTATCCAGTAGCTCTGTCAAACAGAAATTCTGTTGTTTAACAAACTAAAAATGTCTTAAGGCAGAATTTCTTTCAGAAGCACTTTGACAAAGCTTGCCTCTGACTCTGAAGAAATTTGATTTTGAGTTAAGTTTCTCTAAAAACTTAAATTTGGGCTTAGACACCTATTCACCCCTCCTTTAGGTGATTCTGATCTTGTTAGGGCCAACAAGTGGTATTAGAGCAAAGGTCACTTTGCTTATTTACTGAAAGATCTAACAATCTAGTGTAAGATCCTTATCAGAGTCAATAGAGATGGCTGGTAGACACCTTGATGAGAACAGTTCTCACCTAATGATCCCAAAGGATTCCTCCACAACTAGACCACCACAGTTCAATGGTGACAATACTCTTATTGGAAAAAGAGGTTGATGTACTTCATCTAAGCTCAGAGCATGAGTGCCTGGCTTGTTGTCACAGAAGGTGATTTCATCCCAACTAGGGAAGAAATAGGTTTAGGAAGTGTTATGATCCCCTTAGAAGACTGGACTGACGATATCCTTAAAAAATTGCAAACTAATGCTTCAGCAATTGTTATAACGCAATATTTGAGATTACACGTGGTCTAATAGGAATGTTTCATATTGCCACGTCGGCTAAGGAAGTTGAGTTGAATAATCTCACTTGCCTCACAGGATGTGCGTTGGATAGTCAAAAATAGGAGAACCTCTCTCCTACGTGGATTATGCTTCTCATACAGTCTTCTAGTTCAATTAGGAGAGTTCAAGCTAAATAGGACTATGATCATGGACCTAAAGAGGCGTAATCTGTAGTATGTCCTAGTACAACTAGGATTCAGATACTTGGTGAGATACTATAAATACATGGGATTTCTACAATCTAAGGTACATGATTCTTGACTCATTCTTTGAGTTTAATACTTTTCCGATCACAAGTTCTTTACTAACTTTAGCATCGGAGAGGGGTCGCCGGTTAGCGGCCTCTTTTAGGCTAATGTTTACTGTTTTTCAGGAAGCATCGCCTACGAGGATTCAAGTGACAGTTTCTCGGTAACAAATTGGTGCGGTGAGCGTGGAATCTTTAAAAGATTCTAGCGACGAACATGGCGATTTTGGAGGAAAATCAGACCACAATAGCTCAGGAAGAAAATGTGGACTACGACGATGAAATAATCTCGCTGGACGAAGAAGTTGCTTTAAACAGAATGTTCGAATGGTCAGGAACTGTTGATCCAGAGCAAAGAAAATGGATGGATAGAGCTGCGGCTGAAGTTGCCGTCAGAACGGTCAATGACCGATCGACCATAGATCGTTTGCAACATCAATTGGAGGAGTTAAGTAAGCGAATTCCCGCAGAACGACCACGAGGTGAAACTTGGGGTGTAAAACGTTCTAGGAATTCGGAGCATTCTCGGAGTTATACAGCATCTTCAGCTGGAAAAACTCGAACAGAGGATCGAGAAAAAAGTCCAGTGCGAGGAAGATCAGTAGCATGATCGCCAACTCCTCCAAGGCATAAGCCTCATATAAAGTCACAAGCAAGAAGAGTCTCACCAGAGATAGTGAGGAAACTAGTTTACGAGGACGGATCTGCGTCTTCGAGGAGCTCCTCGGGAGGAAGGGATCCTAAGCATCGACGATCCCGAAGAGATAACTCCGAGGTAGAAGAACTTAAACGTAAACACAGAAGACTTGTAGATACTTTCAACAAGAGTTTGGTTGAAGGAATTGCCAAGGCCCTTAAAGAGCGTGATGAGGCACAGGAAAACGATAAACGGGGTTCAAGAGAAGGAAAGAGACGTAGAAGAAGTACTCGAACTCGGGACGAGGAAGAACCTATACAGGATAAAGACAGTCCACTCCGTGCTAAGATCCTGGCAGCTCCTTACCCGACAAGTTTTAAATATCCCAATTTCGATAAGTATTGCGGAGATTCAGACCCTGTGATGCATGTCAAAAGTTTTGGAAGAGCACTGCTGGCTAGCCCTGTTAATGATGCACTCATGTGTAAGCTCTTCCCAAAAACTTTGAAGGAAACAGTAGCACAATGGTACGATTTCCTTCCAACAGGCTCGATTAAGAACTGGAACCAGCTTTCCGAGTCCTTCAAATCTCACTTCGTTACAGCTATACCAGAGAAGAAGACGGTAGATGACCTTATTAGGGTTCACCGAGGAGAGAATGAAACTTTAGAGTCATATCTACATAACTTCAACAATGTGGCTTTGAAGGTAGAACCTTTAATCATATCTTCGGCGCGTAAAACTTTGGCGGAAAATTGTCGAAATCGAGATCTTCAGATGAAGATTATGACCGAGCGACCAGACAATTTTCATGCTTTGATGACAATGGCGAAGTCATATGTGGTATGGGATGAGCATCAAGATGATCCCTCAAGGAGATTAAAGGTGGTCAAGACCGAAATTCAAGAAAGGGATCGAGGTAGTGGCCGGAGCTCGGACAGGTGGGAAAGGTCTCGTGAGGTACTGAGGAAACCTTTTGATAAAAGAGATCGGATTCCATTGCCCGCCCCGAGGGCTCAGGTTCTCATGTGGGTCGAGGAACAAGAAGCCCAAGTATAATGGCAAATATTGTACTTTTCATAAATTGCAGGGCCACGATACAGAAGATTGTGAACAGCTCGCAAAGGAGCTAGATAAGATGGCAGCAAAAGGAAAATTAAAGAGTTTCTTTGAAAAATTTAAAGATCGGATCCCGGACCAGGAGATAGAGAACCGCCCTCGTGGAGTAGTGAACGTAATTGTAGGGGGCTCACCACTGGATCGAAGTGCTAAAAGGAGACGGAATAATGATGACCGTAAGCGAATTGATGAAATTTCAAAGGTTTTTAACTTCGGAGTTTTGAAAAGAAGGCCAACCGAACCTCACGAGGATGGTCTAGTAGTCGAGATGCAAGTAGAAGGCTTTACGATCAAAAGGGCTTTGTTGGACACAGGGAGTTCGGCAAATATAATCACAAGAAGGGCTTACGAGGCTCTCGGTTTGGATCCAGGTCGTTTGGTTCCATCCAGTTCACCTTTGGTAGGAATTAGTGGACATCCCGTACTTCTGCTCGGGGAAACCCAGCTCGAGGTCGAAATAGGGAATACCACGGCCAAATGGAAAGCAATCACAGAGTTCCTCGTGATAGATACACCTATTGCTTATAATCTAATTATCGGCAGGCCTTTGATATCAAATAGTCGAGGAGCTATATCACTCTTTTATTTGGCTTGGTTGATTCCGACAGAAAGGGGGATGGCCGTGGCACTCGGAAACCAGACCGTAGCGAGGCATACTTATATGACCTCATTGGGAATAGTGCCTCAAGAGAATATCTTAGTTGAAGAGGTCAAGGAACGAGGAGAACCTGTGGATCTTATTGAAGCTATAACTTTAGACGAAGGGAAGATCGTACAAGTTTCAGCAGAATTACAAGAAAACCCGAAGCAAACTGTTGTCACGACCCTCGGGAGAAATAAAGATGTTTTTGCTTGGACATCAGATGACATAGTGGGTGTGTCTCGGCACATAATGGAGCATACGCTGGATATTGACCCGGAGTATACTCCTGTGAAACAGAAAAAAAGAAACCAGGGGGCGGAGAGGCAACAGTTCATTAAGAGTGAGGTTGAAAAACTTCTCGAATTCGGAAGGATCAAAGAAGTTCATTATCCACAGTGGATTTCAAACGTAGTTTTGATTAAAAAAGCAAACGGCAAGTGGAGAATGTGTGTTGATTTTTCCGATTTAAACAAAGCGTGTCCCAAGGATTTTTATCCATTGCCGTGTATTGACATGTTGGTAGACTCGACGGCTGGATACGAGGTGTACTCTTTCCTTGATGCTAAGGAAGGATTTCACCAGATTCCATTAGCTGAAAACGACATGGAGAAAACAAGTTTCATAACACCCGAAGGTACTTATTGTTATCAAGTAATGCCTTTTGGTTTGAAAAATGCTGGGGCAACGTATCAAAGGTTAGTCAATAAGATGTTCAAAGGATTAATTGGAAGGAACGTCGAAATTTACGTTGATGATATGATCGTTAAAAGTAGAAGGGCTGAAGATCATGCTGAGGACCTCGAGGTGGTGTTCAAGATTTTGAGGGAGTATAGTTTAAAGCTCAATCCCAAAAAATGCACCTTCGGGATAAATTCTGGAAAGTTTTTAGGTTTTATGATCTCTAAGCGAGGAATCGAGGCAAATCCAGATAAAATCAAAGCAATCGTAGATCTTCAGCCCCCGAGAAGTATACGCGAGTTGCAGGTTCTAAATGGGAAAATCAATGCTTTGGGTCGCTTTATTTCTTTCTCGGCTAAACGATGCATGCCATTCTATAAAAGTCTTAAGGGAGTAAAAGATTTCGAATGGACCAATGAGTGTCAAACCTCGTTCGAGGATCTCAAGAAATTTCTAGCCTCACCACCACTTTTGAGTCAACATGTGAAAGGAGAGGATTTGTATTTATATATAAGCGTCGGGGAAGAGTGCATTGGCATGGTTTTGGTTCGAGAAGAAGATGAAGGAAAAATTCAATACCCAGTCTATTATGTGAGCAGAGTGCTTCGAGGAGCAGAGTGCTTCGAGGAGCAGAGTCTAAGTACCCTAAAATGGAAAAACTTGCTTATGGGGTGTACATAGCTGCTCAAAAGTTGAGACTTTATTTCTTGAGCTATACCATAGTAGTCCGAACAGACACCCCACTCAGGAAGATCCTTTCCCGACCTGAGGCCTCGGGGAGACTGACGGAATGGTCCATAAAACTTACAGAGTTTGATGTACGATTTGAACCGAGGCCATCAAAGAAGGCTCAGATCCTCGCAGACTTTCTTGTCGAGGTTCCACCAGATGAGGCAACGGAGCCGGTATTAAATACTTGGGAAATTTTCGTAGATGGAAGTGCCAATAAGAGTCAGTCAGGAATTGGTGTTTTTTGTAAAAGCCCAGACGGCTTGGTCTTTAGGCACGCTGCGACTTTGGGTTTTGATTCCTCGAACAACGCAGCAGAATACAAGGCGATAATGTTTGGTCTACGTTTGGTGAAGGTTATAAGAGTAGATAAAGCCGTAATTAAAAGCGATTCAGGCCTGGCGACCAACCAAATAAGAAACTCTTGGGAGACTAAGCACGCTCGAATGAAGAAGTATCACGAGTTGGTGAAGCGTACAATTGAGGAATGTGAACTCATGGGATGTAAAGTTGAGATTGTACAGATCCCGAGAGAGGAGAACATGGAGGCTGATTACCTAGCAAAATTAGCTTCGGATCCTTCTAACCCACATTTGTGTCCTTGTGATGTGCAGGTTATTCCATGTGCAAGTATCGATTCTAAAGAAGTTTTCGTACTAGATCGAGGCAACGAATGGTATTGGCCAATCTTTGAGTATCTCTACGAGGGAAAACTTCCGGAAGACAAGTCGCAACATCCGAAGATTGTGAGAAAATCTAGTAGATACACAGTCGTCGATGGAAATTTGTTCCGAAGGTCGTATTATCAACCATGGCTCAAAGTAGTTGGGATCGAGGAAGGAGCAAAATTTTTAGAGGAAATCCATGAAGGATCATGTGGGGCCCATGAGGGCTGGAATGTTCTGGCTCGAAAGGCAAGACTGTTAGGCTACTACTGGCCGCAGATGAACAATGATGCTGCGGAGTTTGTAAAGAAGTGTAGTGGGTGTCAAGCTCACGCTTCAGTTTTGCAAAGCCCGGCCTCGGGATTAGAAGGCATCAAAGTGGCTTGGCCATTTGCGACCTGGGGAATTGATATCGTTGGGCAATTCCCAATGTCAACTAATCAAAGGCAGTACGTTATCCTAGCCGTCGATCACTTTACAAAGTGGGTCGAGGCTGAAGCAGTTTCCTCGATAACAGCTTAACAGATTATGAAATTTGTCAAAAATAGCATTGTATATCGTTTTGGGATCCCCAACACGATAATCACGGACAATGGTAAACAGTTCGATAGTGTCCTGTTTAGACATTTTTGCGAGAGAGAGGGTATCAAGCTAAGGTTTAGTTCTGTCTTCCACCCCCAAACGAATGGAATGACCGAGAGGACTAATCGGACAATCATGGAAGGAATTAAGAAGTGCTTAACTCACCTCGAGAAGTTAACAAACTGGGTCGAAGAACTGTATCATGTGTTGTGGTCATATAGGACAACCCCAAAGACAGCCACTGGCGAAACCCCGTTCTCATTAACTTATGGGACTGAAGCCTTTATTCCGGTCGAGATCAAGGTACCAAGTACGAGAGTTCTCCATTATACTGAGGAATGGAATGAACTCAACTTACGAGACAACTTAGATGACCTCGAAGAGAAAAGAGAAATGGCACAAGCACGAATCGAGGCGTACAAAGCTAGAACAAAGAGAATCTATGATAAAGGTGTACGACCAAGACAATTTTTCAAAGGGGATTTTGTCCTTCGTAGTACAGCAGCCTCGAGCTCGAGACAAGGCAAAGGTAAATTGGGAATTAAGTGGGAAGGACCATTCCAGATCGTAGAATGCGTCGGAACACATACTTATCGTTTGCAACAGCTCGATGGAACTGAGGTCCCAAGGACCTGGAATGCGGTATCTCTCAGGAAGTATTATTTTTAAATACCTTGTAAGGTTCTATTTAACGCTCGATTAATGTTTACTCAGAATGTAACTTAGGAGTTATTCATTAATAAAGGCCAAGCACAACATTGTTTTCATTTATGACTTTTAATTCAGAAATTTCTTTGGAATTATTCGCCTATGAAAAATGCTTGAAACATAAAGAGATTTATTATCATATGTTGATCTTATTCTTGAAAGTTTGTTCTAAGTATTCAACACTGGACAATTTGGTTATATATTCAAAATCAAGCTTATGCATGCTAGAAGGCTTCGATTAAAACCAAATCTAAGAACGTCGTGATAAGAATCCACCCTACAAGAGTTAGCCCGACCAGAAAGCAAAAGGGGGGGGGGGGCTACTACGAGGGCTGCGAACAATTACAGTTCAGATAGGAAACTGTGCATGCGAATGTTAGAAAAATTAGAAATATAGACTTTAAACGAGCGCTTGTACACGCATATTAGATGTAATATATAAAGGCAAGTCAAGATAAAAGTTCGAACTTTTTTACAAAGATAAACAGCGATTACAGATGAGCTATTTAATTAAGAGGTACAGAAGATATAGGCTCAGCAGGAATTCCTTCCTTGGGAGAATCTGGAATAGGAAAGGTCTCGTCGAGAATTGCTGGTGCTTCCTCGTCGTCCTCGGGAGGATTCAGATTTACGAAAAATTTAAGATCTACCTCGGAGATGTCAGGAAACTTGTCACGCACCGCGATAACGAAGCGAGTTTTAAACCTCGACATACGCCAGATCTCGTTTTCCTCCATTTTTGCGATTTCTGCCTCGTGTGCAGCTTCTTTGTCCTTGAGTGCCTTTTCAGAGGCCTCGGCTCGAGATCGGAGTTGACCCACCATTTCTTTAACGCGGGCACACCGGTCAGCTTCTTCTCTTCTCTCGAGAGAAAGTTGAGAACGAGCCTCGTGGTGAAACAGGGCTAATGCAAACCCACCTTCGATCTGACGAGACAGGATTTCGGCCTCGACCTCGTGCTCTCGTTGAATCAGGGCCTCCAGAGCTTTGGTTAATTGAATGCACTCCACTTTCAGCTTCTCGCACTCGAAGGTTTTTTCCCTCCCAATTTGTTGCGCTGATTTCAAAATCTTATCTTTAGCTGCCAAAGCGTCCTCCGTCTGGTCCAATTTATCCGAGACTCTCGCCCATTTATGACGATAGTTTTCAAGGGACTCAGACTTTTGGAGGTAACGATAAGACATGATCTCCGTCGCGGCCATGGCCTGTTCAAGGGAAAACAAGTTAAATGTTAGAAAGAAATTACGAGCTTAAGGGAGATATTCACGTAATGGAACAAACATTACCTTAGCTTGCCTGACGTGTACGAGTTTTTCCAATTCCTCGTCGTTTAGTTTTTCGGCAAGTCTAATCTCCTCGGGAACGAGGCAGGCTTGAGCTACGTCTTTTGCGATTGCTGGGACGCTTAAAGAGACTCGAGGAAAGCGCTCAGCCCAGAACTGCATAAAGAAGAGGTTCAGTCGTACTTAACATCGATATCAGGTATACAGTTAGGGGAATAAGCTTACGTTATAAAGTTTGAATTTTTCATATTGATCCATTGACGCCTTGGGGGGTGCCCTCCCCTTCGTATTGATCATCTCGGGGCAGTTGGAAAATGGGTGCCAGTTGGGCTCCCAGGTGGTCGGATTTTTTAGGTGAGGAGGTGTGCTCGTACCCTCTATCTCACGAGCACGTTTGGCCTGGGGACCGTCAGGGTCAACAGGGTTGGTCCCCATAGCAACCTCGCCCTCAGAGATCGAGGCGTCCAAAGTAATGGAAGTTGACTTCCTTTTCGATCGAGTTGCCTTCGAAACGTTCGGATTTGCGAAGCTTTGGATTTCAGGGGCGCTCGGGGATTGAAGTTCGTGCTGTCCCTCTTCAGCTTCGTCTTCTTGGATTCAATTCCTTCCTTGGTGCACTGGCATTTGGATCGCAGGGTTAGGGTTTCGAGAGGCTGTGGCTGGAAGGGGATTGTTGCGATTTGTTTCAGACGCCTGAGGTGGACTGAGTTCTTCTTCAGGCCAGTCAATTATTGTTTGACGGCGGCGGTGATTGAGATCTGGGTCTGATGATTGAGGGGATTCGTTTGAGGAGATAGGGTTTTGCGAAGAAGAAGCCGTTTTTGGTACGGAATCAAGCAAAGATAAAGAAAAGGTGGCAGTTGACTTACGATTAGCAGAAATCTGGAGGACGAAATGCAGGGAGATTTGAGAATTTTGAGGGCGTAAGAAATAGAGTGGTTTGTGTTGCTATTTATAAGCGAAATGGGATTTTTTGAATTACAAAACCCTTCATTTGCTTGGAGGGAAGTTAAGTTTGAGACCACGCTTGATGACCAGTGTGGTAGTTTAGAGTCAGCGTGCGATTTGGGTAGTTGGACTTAATGTTAAAGTAATTGGGCTAGTAGCCGTATTTGTTGTTTGGGCCTATAAGCTGGGCCGTAGGTATTGTTTGGTTATTCAAAAGTTGTTAAGGCTTAAGCCCTAAAGGAACTTGTTTATCCTTTTGGGGGGGCTTCTGTTATCACGCAATATTTGAGATTACACGTGGTCTAATAGGAATGTTTCATATTGCCACGTCGGCTAAGGAAGTTGAGTTGAATAATCTCACTTGCCACACAGGACGTGCGTTGGATAGTCAAAAATAGGAGAACCTCTCTCCTACGTGGATTATGCTTCTCATACAGTCTTCTAGTTCAATTAGGAGAGTTCAAGCTAAATAGGACTATGATCATGGACCTAAAGAGGCGTAATCTGTAGTATGTCCTAGTACAACTAGGATTCAGATACTTGGGGAGATATGATGAACCCTAAGTGTTTTGATTATGTCCAAACGTTTCAGAAGATGAAAATTAAAATTTCCTTACATTCGGTTTAATTCTGACTAATAATTTTGTCATTAAGTTTGTATGTAAGTTACTCAGCAGGTGCTGAATGAAATAATTCTGGACTGTCTGCAAGACTCAGAAGTTTCGAAAGCTGAAGACAGTGCTTCATTAATCAGAAGCTGGATACTCCGCTCCGATGCTATGAAGTCTGTTAAAGCTCTTCTCAGAGGTTCCTTGCAATCATAAGTCTCTATTAATTCGATCAGAAGCCTAGACAAATGAAGTTAGCTATCAGAAGCTAAGTCACGGGTTCCGTTAGCATTTAATGCTCTAACAATTGCATTTAATGAAAGGCGCCAAAAGTTCAAAAAGCTGTTTTGAAGGAGCGCGCCTGTCTACTCAAAGCGAAACCAGAATTTCCTTGTCTACCCTTTGTTGATCCAATTGAAGAATGTTTCCAGTCAACCTTATCTTCAACTTCAAATCACTTACCGGATTTAGTTAAAGAACAAGGTTAACGGAATCAAAGTGTTTGAAGACCGCTTGAAGACTTGACAAATTAACGGCTACAACAACTGATGTCATCTCTTTGAAGATTCAAATTCACCAACGGTCATCTTCATCCACTATAAATAGTAGCCAAGCTCCACTACATCATCTACGCGTGATTTATTTGAGCAAAATCTCAACGCACTGTTTTAACAAGGAAAAACAGAGCATCATTTTCCATTCTCAATCTTTCTTAGCATAGTCTTAGTTAAAGTGAGAGAGTGAAGAAAAACAAGTTCATAATAGGAATCTTGTAAACTGATATCGTTTGTGATATTCAGTTAGATTTAAAGAGAGAAATCTAGTTGAGATTAGAGTTGGGTGAGAAATCCAGAAAACAGAGTATTGTTGTTCTGGTGGAAATCCTTTAACTCTTTTTAGGCTAGTCAGAACTGAGTGAGAAATTAGCTTAAGTTCTGTTGATGTAAAGGAGCTTCTGAACTTGCCATAAAAGTTCTGAATAGTAGATTTAAAATCTCTGTTGGCTGCGACCACATGGGGACGTAGTCACAGGACTTCTGTGGCGAACTTGGATAAATTGAACTGTTTATCAGGACCTCCTGAATCTCTTTCTCCCTTCCTTATACTTGTTAATTTGCTTCTGTGTACTTGCTTATATTTATTGCTGAAACAGACTTTACTCTTTTTATCATTGTCTTTGTTCAGAAGACTGTCAAGAAGCTATCTTACTCAGAGCTTCTGTTGCGGAAAACAGTCTAACTGTGTTTAGGCAGAATTTTCCTCTAAAGCTGCTTCTGTAAGCTTGCCTCTGACTCTGAGGAAATTTGACTCTGAAATTTGAGTTTGTTAAAAAATTTGAATTTTTCAGTTTTCAACTTAGACACCTATTCACCCCCCTCTAGGTGATTCTGTTCTTATTAGGGCCAACAAGTGGTATCAGAGCCAGGTGACTTCGTATATTTTCTAAAGATCTAACAATCTAAGTGTAAGATCCTATCAGAATCAATAGAGATGGCTAGTAGACACCAGCATGAGAATTCTTCTCACTTCATAGTTCCAGAAGGTTCTTCCACTTCTAGACCTCCATTATTTAATGGCAACAACTACTCATACTGGAAGAAAAGGATGATGTACTTCATCCAAGCTCAGAACATGAGTGCTTGGTATGTCATCACTAATGGTGATTTCATTCCTACCAGAATAGAACAAGGTTTAGGGAATGTTGTTATTCCTCAGAGAGAATACACAGATGACATTCTAAAAAAACTCCAAACTAATGCTTCAGCAATAAATATGTTGCATTGTGCACTTACAGCTACTGAATATAACAAAGTTTCTTCTTGTGAAACTGCACAGGACATTTGGAATAAGCTGGAAGTCACATATGAAGGTACTAGAAAGGTGAAGCAATCAAAAGTCAATCAACTCATGAGAGAATATGAGTTATTTGAAATGCTTGATAAAGAATCTATTTCAGATATGAACTCTAGATTCACCAAGATAGTCAATGACTTAAAGAGTTTAGGAAAAGACATTGAAGAATCTGATCGAGTGAAGAAGATTGTCAGAAGCTTACCAAGGTCTTGGCAAGCCAAGAAGACTGCTATTGAAGAAGTTCAGGATTTGAGCTATTAGTTGTATGATGAGCTCATTGGGTCTCTAATTACTCATGAGATGTCATTAAAGAATCATGACCTAAGAGAGAGGTCAGAAGGAAAAAGAGTAGTCCTGAAAGCAGAATCTTCTGAAGAGTCCTCTAAAGATGAGGAACTAGCTATGCTGACCAGGAAGTTCAAGAAGGCCTTTAGAAAAGGCAGAGGTGGAAACTACAAGAAGCCGTTCAGGAGCTTTGACAAGAAAACTCCTGATTCTGGTGAAAAGTTCAAGAGAGATCCAAACAAGCCTATTGTGTGCTATGGATGTCAGCAACCGGGGCACATTAAGCCTAACTGCCCGGAGCTGAAGAAAGATAAGAAAAAGTTCAAGAAAGCTATGATGGCTGCTTGGTCAGACTCTGAGACCGGCAGTGATCCTGAAGAAAAGGAAGAGCAAGCTCAGATTTGTTTTATGGCTATTGATGAGCCAACTTCTGAAGATGTCACAGGAGAAACTTCCGCACCTCCTGAAGCTACATATGATTCCGAGGTAAACATATCTTCTGAACAAAATATCTTTGATTCTCTTGAAGAACTCTATAGTATGTTCAAGTACCTGAAAATGAAATTGGACAAGAGTGAGGCTGACAAGTTTCTTAGGTTTACTCAAGTTTATTCTAACATGAAAGTGTTGGAAGAAAAGCTGTGTAAACAGTTCAGCACTCCTGCTGATGGCCTTAAAGCCAAAGGCAAGGAAAAGCTGCCTCTGGGAAGTGATAAACCCCAGAAGAAGAAGAAACCTGTCACTCCCTCTCTTCTGAAAGAGATAGCTTATCCTCCTGATGTTGGCACCTCTGAGAGCGCTGCTGTAGCCTCTGAAGATGTTGGTCCTTCTCAGAAGAAGAAGAAATCTCCCAAGAAGCAAAGGGAAAGATCCAAGAACCCTCCCTTTTGCAAGCTTTGCAAGAGTGATGGTCATTGGTTGAAGGATTGCAAGTACCATATTAAAAACCTCTTGCAATCTGAGATATCATTAAAACCTGCTGAAGAGAAATCTAACTCTGAAGGACCCAATAAGGATTGGGTACCTGTCACTAATTGATTGTGTTGTGATGAACCCTATGTGTTTTGATTATGTCCAAACGTTTCAGAAGATGAAAACTTCATACTCCCTTACATATAGTTTACTGTTGACTAATATTTTTGTTTACTTAGTCTATGTGTAAGTTGCTCAGCAGGTGTTGAATGAATCATTTCTGGATTGCCTAAAGGACTCAGAAGATCTGTTTGCTGAAGTCAGAGTTTCAATTATTCAGAAACTGGATACTCCGCTCTGAAGCCGAAGTCTGCTAAAGCTCTCCTCAGTAGTTCTTTGCAATTTGATCAGAAGTATAGACAACTGGAAATTAGCTTCTAAAAGCTTAGTCACAGGTTCTGTTTGAGCATTTAATGCTCTGACACTTGCATTCAATGCAAGGCGCCAAAAGTTCAAAAAGCTGTTTTGATGGAGCGCGCTTGTCTGTTCAAAAGAAACCAGAATTTCCTTGTCTACCCTTTGTTGATCCAATTGAAGAATGATTCCAGTCAACCTCATCTTTGATTTCAAATCACTTACCGGATTGAGTTAAAGAACAAGGATAACGAAATCAAAGTATTTGAAGACCGTTTGACAAATTAACGGCTACAACAACTGATGTCATCTCCTTCGAAGATTCAAACTCACCAACGGTCATCTTCATTCACTATAAATAGTAGCCAAGCTCCAAAGCATCAACACACGCGTGATCATCGAGCAAAAATCTCAACGCACTGTTTTAACAAGAAAAACAGAGCAACACTTCCCATTCTCAATCTTTCTTAGCATAGTCTTAGTTAAAGTGAGAGAGTGAAGAAAAACAAGTTCATAATAGGAATCTTGTAAACTGATATCGTTTGTGGTATGCAGTTAGATTTAAAGAGAGAAATCTAGTTGAGATTAGAGTTGGGTGAGAAATCCAGAAAACAGAGTATTGTTTGTTCTGGTGGAAATCCTTTAACTCTTTTTAGGCTAGTCAGAACTAAGTGAGAAATTAGCTTAAGTTCTGTTGATGTAAAAGAGCTTCTGAACTTGCCATAAAAGTTCTGAATAGTGGATTTATAAAATCTCTGTAGGCTGCGACCTCAGGGGACAAGACGTAGTCACAGGACTTCTGTGTCGAACTTGGATAAATCGGATTGTTCAATCAGGATCTCCTGAACTTCTTTCTCCCTCTTATACTTGTTATTTTTGCTTCCGTGTACTTGCTTATATTTAGTGCTGAAACAGATTTTCTCTAAAGTATCATTGTCTTTGTTCAGAAGACTGTCCAGAAGTTTTTAAATCAGAACTTCTGTTGCTGAAAACAGTCTAACTGTGTTTAGGCAGAATTTCCCTCAGAAGCAACTTCTATAAGCTAGCTTCTGACTCTGAGGAAATTTGATTCTGAAAATAAGTTCCCCGAAAAACTTAGAATCTTTTCAGTTTTCAACTTTGACACCTATTCACCCCCCTCTAGGTGATTCTGTTCTTGTTAGGGCCAACATGTTGCAGGTGGCTCTGAGTGCTCCATCAATGTCAAAGCTGTGGTACATTGACAGTGGGTGCTCAAGGCATATGACAGGTGATGAAAAAGCATTCATCACATTTGATCCTAAAAGAGGTGGAAAAGTCAGTTTTGGAGATGCTCAGAAAGGAAGGATACTTGGTTCTGGATCCATAGGAACTAATCCTCCGATCGAAGATGTCTCCCTAGTCAGAGGCCTGAAGTTCAATCTCCTGAGTGTTGCACAACTGTGTGATAAAGGTAGAGATTTTGTCTTCAGCTCCTCTGGATGTAAAATCTTGGACAGTAAGTCAAGGGAAGTTATTCTAACTGCTCCTAGAGTTGAAAATGTTTTCATGCTGAATCTTGAGAATCTTTACAAAAATATATGCTTGATGTCCAAAGAGGATACCTCCTGGCTCTGGCATAGAAGACTTGCTCATGTGAGCATGGATCTTCTGGCCAAAGTAGCTAGAAATCAATTGGTTGAGGATCTGCCAATCTGGTAAACAATCCAGAAGCTCTTTTAAAACTAAGAAAGTCATTTCAACTAAAAGACCTTTAGAATTACTTCATATGGACCTTTTTGGCCCTGTTCAACCAATGAGCATGTGTGGAAAGAAGTATGCCTTTGTCATAGTAGATGACTATTCAAGATTCACTTGGGTTATCTTGCTGTCTAGCAAAGATGAGTCACTTGGATGTTTCTCAGTTCTGATAAAGAAACTTGAGAATGAAAGGAATGAAAAGGTTGTTCATATCAGAAGTGATAATGGTGGAGAATTCAAAAACTTTATGTTTGAAGAATTCTGTGAAACCAAGGGCATTGGTCATAACTTTTCTGCTCCCAGAACTCCTCAACAAAATGGGGTAGTTGAAAGGAAGAATAGAACTCTGGTTGAAATCGCCAGGACTATGATCAATGAAAGAAGGCTTCCAAAGTATTTTTGGGGAGAAGCTGTTAACACAGCTTGCTATGTTCTGAATAGAGTGCTAATCAGAAGCATTCTGAACAAGACCCCTTATGAACTCTGGAAAGGTCGAAAGCCTAAAATAGGTTATTTCAGAACCTTTGGTTGTAAGTGTTATGTTTTGAATACAAAAGAATATCTTTCAAAGTTTGATTCAAAGGCAGATGAGGCCATTTTTCTTGGTTACTCAACACATAGTAAAGCATATAGGGTTTTTAATAAGAGGACTCAAACTTTAGATGAATCTGTTCATGTACAGTTTGATGAGACTAACCCTGCAGATAGTAGAGCTCCTGATGAAGATGTAGTTCAAGCTCCTGAAGTTGCATCTCCTGATGTAGTAGAAGATGTTTCTCCCAGAGCTGCCGAAGTAGCTCCTCCTGTTGCTGAACAAGCTCAAGAAGAGAATCCTACTCCAGAAGTCAACTTCCTTCCAGAAGATGCTCCTATATATGATTCAACAAATGATGAACAAGTTTCAGAAGACTCATTGGATGTACCAAGAGAAGTTAGAGCTCATAGGAATCATTCCTTAGAGAACATAATTGACTCTGTTCATAATCATGTCATGACCAGAGCTCAGCTCAGAAGATACATGGGGAATGTGGCTTTTATGTCACTTCTGGAACCCAAGGACTTCTATGAAGCTGCAGATGATGATTCCTTGTTAATGGCAATGAAAGAAGAACTTGACCAGTTCAAAAGGTCAGAAGTTTGGACTTTGGTTCCCAAACCTAACAACATAAAGGTTGTTGGAACTAGATGGGTTCTGAAGAACAAGCTTGATGGATTTGGAAATGTTGTGAGGAACAAGGCAAGACTTGTTGCTCAAGGTTATAGTCAGCAAGAAGGCATAGATTATGGTGAAACTTTTGCTCCTATTGCAAGATTAGAAGCCATTAGAATCTTATGTGCTTTTGCATCATACAAAGGTTTTAAGCTCTTTCAAATGGATGTGAAAAGTGCATTCTTGAATGGTTACATTGATGAAGAAGTTTATGTATCTCAACCTCCTGGTTTTGAAGATCCTAAGTTTCCTGATCATGTGTACAAGCTGAAGAAAGCATTGTATGGACTGAAACAAGCTCCCAGAGCTTGGTATGAGAGACTGACTAAGTTCCTTCTGTCTAAGGGATTTGTCAGAGGCTGTGTTGATACAACTCTATTCACTCTGAAGAAGAACAAGGATATCCTTTTAGCTGAGGTATATGTTGATGATATTATATTTGGTGCTACTAATGAATCTTTGTGCAGAGAGTTCAGTGACCACATGAAGGCTGAGTTTGAAATGTCTATGATGGGAGAATTAACCTTCTTCTTAGGACTTCAGATCAAGCAAAGTAATGATGGTGTGTTTATCAATCAAGCCAAGTACACTAGAGAAGTGCTGAAGAAATTCAGCATGATGGATTCTAATGCTGTTGATATTCCAATGGATGTCAGCAAAGACATTGATGATGAAGAGAAAGCTGGTAAACCTGTAGATATAAAAACCTACAGAGGTATGATTGGTTCTCTTTTATACCTAACAGCCAGCAGGCCAGATATACATTTTGCTGTGTGTTTTTGTGCTAGATATCAGTCTAAACCAAGAGAGATTCATGATGTTGCTGTCAAAAGAATTCTCAGATATCTTAAAGGCACACCAGAAGCTGGTTTGTGGTATCCCTGTAGTTCTGATTTTACCCCTATAGGATACACAGACTCTGACTATGGTAGGGATAAATTGAAGAGGGTCAGCACTTCTGGTGGTTGTCATTTTCTGGGGGAGTGCCTAGTCTCTTGGCATAGCAAGAAACAAACCTCTGTGGCTCTCTCAACTGCTGAAGCTGAGTATGTTGCTGCTGGAAGTTGTGTTTCTCAGATGCTCTGGATTAAGCAACAAATTGCTGACTATGGAGTCATCCCTGGAACAATTACAATCTTCTGTGATAATAAGAGTGCTATTGACCTTTCAAAGAATCCTATTCAGCACAGCAGGATGAAGCATGTTCATATTAGGCATCACTTTCTGAGAGATCATGTTCTGAAGAAGGATATCATCATCACTCATGTTCCCTCTGAAGAAAATCTTGCTGACATGTTTACTAAGCCTCTGGCTGGTACTCCTTTCAGCAGCTTACGAGAAGGCATTGGTATGACTTATCCACTTCAGTAACTTAGCTTTTATTATATTCTCTTCTATCTTAAATGTTAATAACTTAAGATAATTAAGTATGATAAAATCTAATCATGATCTTGACTTTAAGCATGCGTACATTTACTGCTTATTACGGCGCTGTTCTAGTGTTTAACGGTTATCTGTTCCCTTTTAAACGGTGTGTATTTACTTTTTGAATTGGAACAGTTGCGTTTTGGGTATAAATAAGGGTATTCCATACTTAGAAAACTTTCACTTGCATTTTCATTGCTTTTAGAATTCCCATAGTCATTTCTCTGTATTTTCCTTTCTCTCAAACACTTAACCAAATTTCTTAAAAATCTCTCAATGGCTCAAGAACAACCCATTGAAATCGTCACTGCCACTCACATCTTTGACTCCGAGAAAAAGAAGAAAGTTAGCGAATCTAGGGTTTTCACTTCTAGGTTCCTAGATGATGAAGTCAAATCCACTGAACCCATCTCTAAATGGCTAAGTACTCAAAACTGGAACTCGTTCGTCTCCTTGGATGAGTTCATCTATCCTAAGTTAGTCATTGAGTTCTATCAGAATCTCTACTACCTATCCAATGAGGAGGATGTTGTTCACTCGGTGGTTGGAGAAGTTGAGATTGAGGTCAGCAGGGCTTCTATTTCTCAGGTTATTGGAGTTGTTGATGAGGGAATCATCATTGGAGATGATGGTTCTGCTGAAGGGTTTAGTGAAGCAAATTGGGCTAGACCTGTTCTGAGTGCCAAGGAAACCTATGCCACCTGGCTCACTCAGCACCAGAGGTGGGCACACTACTTGACAACAAATGTGTTCCTTCCGAAGGCTGGAGGAGTTAATGGTGTCTCCAACCGGGAAAGGGTTTTCATGTGGCATTTGATGAATCAGAAGAAGATCAACCTTCCTGCCATGATTATAAGGCAGATGAAAAATGTGAAGGTTGTCAGTGCTCTGGCCTATGGTTCTCTCCTGACGAGGATATTTGAAGCTGCCTCTATGGTGATCTCAGGAGAAGGTGTAACCAGCAGTAGTACTGTCCTCAAGATGCAAACACTTATGCACCTTTCCTTTGGTATGATACCAAAGAAGACTGAGAATGCTCCCTCTGTTAGCATTGCTCAGAAGGAAATTGTTGAGGCTACTGTGTAGAAAGGAAAGAATGTTGCCAAGAAGGGCAAGGGAAAGAAAGGATCAAGTAAGTTGGTCCTGACTGTTGAGAAGATGGTTGTCTCATAACCTCTTCCTACTATGGTTCAAACAACAATCAGTGTTGAACCTTCGGGGAAGATTGTTGCTGAGAAGCCAAAAGATGCTTCTGAGAAAGAAGCTCAGGAAGCTGAGGATGCACGTCTTGCTGAAAGAGAGAAGGCTGCTGAAGCTGAGAAGATTGCAAGAGTTGTAGCTCTTGCTGATTTGAAAAGGAAGAAGAAGGAAGCTGAAGATAAGTTAGCAGCTGAGCGTGAAATTGCAGCAAAGGCTAAGGCTGATGCTAGAATTGCTGAATGCGCTGCTGAAGAAGTTGGGAATGTAGCGTTCTCAGGAGATGTTGAGGCTACAGAAGAAGATGAGGATTCTGAAGATATTCCTCTCTCCAGAAGAATCCCCAAGAAGAAGATGTCAGCAAATAGAAGGTCTCTGATCAAAAAGGACTTATATCTTGCTCCGAGTACTGAACTGGATGAATCAATTCCTGAAAAAGAGGACTTGGTTGATGACGAAGACATGATGGATATGTCTGCTGAAAAGGATGCTGATGCTCCTATTGTTGAAGAACTGTCTGAAGATAGTGATCAAGAACCTGATACTATCATTCAGGACGCTATGAAGTTTGCTGAAAACATCAACACTGATGATTTTCTAGACAATGTTCTTCTGGGTCAAGGGAGAAATGTTGGCCCTAACAAGAACAGAATCACCTAGAGGGGGGTGAATAGGTGTCAAAGTTGAAAACTGAAAAAGTCTAAGTTTTTCAGGAAACTTATTTTTCAGAGTCAAATTTCCTCAGAGTCAGAAGCTAGCTTACAGAAGTTGCTTCTGAGGGAAATTCTGCCTAAACACAGTTAGACTGTTTTCAGCAATAGAAATTCTGATCTGAGAACTTCTAGACAGTCTTCTGAACAAAGACAATGATACTTTAGAGAAAATCTGTTTCAGCACTAAATATAAGCAAGTACACAGAAGCAAAAATAACAAGTATAAGAGGGAGAAAGAAGTTCAGGAGATCCTGATTGAACAATTCGATTTATCCAAGTTCGCCACAGAAGTCCTGTGACTACGTCTTGTCCCCTGAGGTCGCAGCCTACTGAGATTTTATAAATCCACTATTCAGAACTTTTATGGCAAGTTCAGAAGCTCCTTTACATCAACAGAACTTAAGCTAATTTCTCACTTAGTTCTGACTAGCCTAAAAAGAGTTAAAGGATTTCCACCAGAACAAACAATACTCTGTTTTCTGGATTTCTCACCCAACTCTAATCTCAACTAGATTTCTCTCTTTAAATCTAACTGAATATCACAAACGATATCAGTTTACAAGATTCCTATTATGAACTTGTTTTTCTTCACTCTCTCACTTTAACTTAAGACTATGCTAAGAAAGATTGAGAATGGAAAAAGTTGCTCTGTTTTTCTTGTTAAAACAGTGCGTTGAGATTTTGCTCAATGATCACACGTATGTTGATGCTTTGGAGCTAGGCTACTATTTATAGTGAATGAAGATGACCGTTGGAGAGTTTGAATCTTCGAAGGAGATGACATCAGTTGTTGTAGCCGTTAATTTGTCAAGTCTTCAAACGGTCTTCAAACACTTTTGATTCCGTTATCCTTGTTCTTTAACTCAATCCGGTAAGTGATTTGAAATCAAAGATGAGGTTGACTGGAATCATTCTTCAATTGGATCAACAAAGGGTAGACAAGGAAATTCTGGTTTCTTTTGAACAGACAAGCGCGCTCCATTAAAACAGCTTTTTGAACTTTTGGCGCCTTGCATTGAATGCAAGTGTCAGAGCATTAAATGCTCAAACAGAACCCGTGACTAAGCTTTCAGAAGCTAATTTCCAATTGTCTATACTTCTGATCAAATTGGCAAAATTTCTGATTGCAAAGAACTTCTGAGGAGAGCTTTAGCAGACTTCGGCTTCAGAGCGGAGTATCCAGCTTCTGAATTATTGAAACTCTGACTTCAGCAAACAGATCTTCTGAGTCCTTTAGGCAATCCAGAAATGATTCATTCAGCACCTGCTGAGCAACTTACACATA
Organism: Euphorbia peplus; assembly: GCA_028411795.1. Lineage (NCBI taxonomy): Eukaryota > Viridiplantae > Streptophyta > Magnoliopsida > Malpighiales > Euphorbiaceae > Euphorbia > Euphorbia peplus. The sequence continues at coordinate 13,541,763 of CP110838.1, read as the reverse complement.
GACTAAGTAAACAAAAATATTAGTCAACAGTAAACTATATGTAAGGGAGTATTAAGTTTTCATCTTCTGAAACGTTTGGACATAATCAAAACACATAGGGTTCATCAAGAAATCCTGGTGAAAGAGATGCCTCTGAAACTCTGTTCAGAATGGCTCATGTGTTTGCTGAACCTATCTCCACATTTGATCCAAACCTCTCTGATCAGGTTATTTCATCCATCCTCATACTCCTCATCCATCTCCTTCACTACCTTATGTCACAGAAGTTAGTGATTCTCAAACTTTCATTCCTCCTACAACTTCAACCTCTGAAGTTGTACATCCTAAAACTGCTCCTCCTTCTGGATCCTTTTCAGAAGTGAATTTAAACTCTGGACCCATTTTCACAGATTCCATATCTACTTCCACTACTTCCTCCCAAACTACTTCCTCTGTAATTCCATCAATTGGATTTACTGCTCCATCTTTCTCACTACCATCTACTCTTCCATCCTTCACCCCTACAATCTCTTCCTCTACTACACATACAATCCCTTCCTCAACCTCACAAATTCCTCCCCTCTCAACCTCTGGACATGCACCTCCTGTGTGTGATCCCTTAACTACTTCTTCCTCTCCATCTTTCTTTGCTGGGTTGTCATCCAACTATGACTTCCTACGCAATTTTATGAATCGAGATGATCAGGAGATACGATTTGGTAGTTTTGGTTTCATGGGAAGAGCTTCTGGTGTATCCGAAGCTGGTGGTGTTCCCAGTGTTGAAGAGGTGAGAAGAATGAGTCAGAGTGGCTCTGATGAATTGCTGAATAGATTTGCTAGTTTAGGACAACGGTCTTCTGCTGCTGACATGTTTGCTTAGGGCATTGTGCTGCAAGAAATTCAATCTTTGAAAGCTCAGAACCTGCAGCTCATGACTATGCTTCAAATGCAGAACCCTACTGTCTACACTCGCAACCTTTCTACACTTCATCTCGCTACTTATGATGAACTTTACAAGTTGAGAGAATTGGCTTTAACTCTTCCAACTCTCGAAAACATTGCTCTTGCTTCTTCTCTAAAGGTTAATGAAAATCTGGAGATTTTGTCAGAAGAAGTCAAGGAAGCAAATGAGCATTATGAGGCTCATGAGAAAATTCTTCCAAGTAAGATTGATGATCTGCAAAGTACTGCTAATCATATTCTGAGAGAAGTGAAATCTTCTGCTCAAGGATCATCATCTTCAGGGGCTGCTAGGATTGTATATGACATTACTCCTGATCTCAACAATCGTCTACAGAGCATTGAGTCCGCCGTGACTGCTCAGAGCGCCCAAATTGCTGAGCTTATTGAACTTCTGAAAGTTATGCACACTCAAGCACATGAACAAGAGAAGGTTCTTCATAATTGTTATAGGTTTGTTCGTGGACAAACTTATATACAGAATGAGCATCTCACTGATGCTGTGTATGCTAACAATCGGTTGATCAAGCTCCTTCTGGAAGATGTTCAGAGACAGCGACCTTTGTCTGGACAGACCTTTGATCATATGAAAACCAATGATGCTGATTTCAGAAGAAGAATGGATATGATCAACTCTGTAAGGCCTACTCCTCAGCAATATCAGACTGCTTTGAATGTTCAGCAGAAATTGGACTCTCAAGGTGCTCTTGGTGTTCCTGTTGGTTCTGGCCAAACGGGGGAGAAGTCTGCTCAGCAGGGTGGTCTCAAGTCTGGATTGAAGAGACAGAATGTTGATGAAAGTTCCAGTGGTGTTCCTCCTCCTCAGAAGAGATCTAGAAACGTGTAATCACTTTAGGACTTAAGCTTCTTAGCTAGGTTCTGGGTTGGGTAGTCTTGTCCTAGGACTTTACTTTCCTTCTGATTATTTCGTTTGTTGTTTCTTCTGACTATTATATACACTGAACTTTTCTTATACATATTAATTGTCTCTGATCAATCTCTTATTGTTTATGTTTCTTTTAACTTAGTAACTTTGTCTTCACTAAAAATCTAGAAAACTTGATCTCAAGTCTATCTTAAGTTTACACAGATTGATGAAGTTCAGCATTTACACTAAAATGGGGGAGTTGAGTTACTCAGAAGCTAAAACAAACATATGTATCAGGAAGTTACACTCTAAACCTTGTAATTTCTTAAATAACTGTTACCTTCTGACCACGGTTTGTCCATAACCAAAATGGGGGAGAATGATGAACCATAAGTGTTTTGATTATGTCCAAACGTTTCAGAAGATGAAAATTAAAATTTCCTTACATTCGGTTTAATTCTGACTAATAATTTTGTCATTAAGTTTGTATGTAAGTTACTCAGCAGGTGCTGAATGAAATAATTCTGGACTGTCTGCAAGACTCAGAAGTTTCGAAAGCTGAAGACAATGCTTCATTAATCAGAAGCTGGATACTCCGCTTCGATGCTATGAAGTCTGTTAAAGCTCTTCTCAGAGGTTCCTTGCAATCAGAAGTCTCTATTAATTCGATCAGAAGCCTAGACAAATGAAGTTAGCTATCAGAAGCTAAGTCACAGGTTCCGTTACCATTTAATGCTCTGACAATTTCATTTAATGAAAGGCGCCAAAAGTTCAAAAAGCTGTTTTGAAGGAGCGCGCCTGTCTACTCAAAGCGAAACCAGAATTTCCTTGTCTACCCTTTGTTGATCCAATTGAAGAATGTTTCCAGTCAACCTTATCTTCAACTTCAAATCACTTACCGGATTTAGTTAAAGAACAAGGTTAACGGAATCAAAGTGTTTGAAGACCGCCTGAAGACTTGACAAATTAACGGCTACAACAACTGATGTCATCTCTTTGAAGATTCAAATTCACCAACGGTCATCTTCATCCACTATAAATAGTAGCCAAGCTCCACTACATCATCTACGCGTGATTTATTTGAGCAAAATCTCAACGCACTGTTTTAACAAGGAAAAACAGAGCACCATTTTCCATTCTCAATCTTTCTTAGCATAGTCTTAGTTAAAGTGAGAGAGTGAAGCAAAACAAGTTCATAATAGGAATCTTGTAAACTGATATCGTTTGTGATATTCAGTTAGATTTAAAGAGAGAAATCTAGTTGAGATTAGAGTTGGGTGAGAAATCCAGAAAACAGAGTATTGTTGTTCTGGTGGAAATCCTTTAACTCTTTTTAGGCTGGTCAGAACTGAGTGAGAAATTAGCTTAAGTTCTGTTGATGTAAAGGAGCTTCTGAACTTGCCATAAAAGTTCTGAATAGTAGATTTAAAATCTCTGTTGGCTGCGACCACAGGGGACAAGACGTAGTCACAGGACTTCTGTGGCGAACTTGGATAAATTGAACTGTTCATCAGGACCTCCTGAATCTCTTTCTCCCGTCCTTATACTTGTTAATTTGCTTCTGTGTACTTGCTTATATTTAGTGCTGAAACAAACTTTACTCTTTTTATCATTGTCTTTGTTCAGAAGACTGTCCAGAAGCTATCTTACTCAGAGCTTCTGTTGCTGAAAACAGTCTAACTGTGTTTAGGCAGAATTTTCCTCTAAAGCTGCTTCTGTAAGCTGATGAACCCTAAGTGTTTTGATTATGTCCAAACGTTTCAGAAGATGAAAACTTAATGTTCTCTTACATATAGTTTATTGTTGACTAATATTTTTCTACTTAGTCTATGTGTAAGTTACTCAGCAGGTGCTGAATGAAGATTTTCCTGATTGCCCAAAGAACTTCAAAGTCTTGACTGCTGAAGACAAAATTTCATTTTCAGAAGCTGGATGGTCCGCTCTGAAGCTTGTAAAGTATGTTAAAGCTCTCCTCAGAGGTCCTTTGCAATCAGAAGTCCATTTACCAATTTGATCAGAAGCTTAGTCACGGGTTCTGGATAGCATTTAATGCTCTGACAAGTGCATTTAATGCAAGGCGCCAAAAGTTCAAAAAGCTGTTTTGATGGAGCGCGCTTGTCTGTTCAAGAGAAACCAGAATTTCCTTGTCTACCCTTTGTTGATCCAATTGAAGAATGATTCCAGTCAAGCTCATCTTTGATTTCAAATAACTTACCGGATTTGGTTAAGGAACAAGGATAACGGAATCAAAGTGTTTGAAGACCGTTTGAAGACTTGACAAATTAACGGCTACAACAACTGATGTCATCTCTATTGAAGATTCAATTTCACCAACGGTCATCCTCATTCACTATAAATGGTAGCCAAGCTCCAACGCATCAACAACGCGTGATAATCGAGCAAAAATCTCAACGCACTGTTTGAAGCAAAAACAGAGCACACTTTCCATTCTCAATCTTACTTAGCTTTGTTTAAGTTTTAAGTTTTAAGTGAGAGAGTGAAGAAAAATAAGTTCATAATATGAATCTTGTAAACTGATATCGTTTGTGATATTCAGTTAGATTTAAAGAGAGAAATCTAGTTGAGATTAGAGTTGGGTGAGAAATCCAGAAAACAGAGTATTGTTTGTTCTGGTGGAAATCCTTTAACTCTTTTTAGGCTAGTCAGAACTAAGTGAGAAATTAGCTTAAGTTCTTTTGATGTAAAGGAGCTTCTGAACTTGCCATAAAAGTTCTGAATAGTGGATTTATAAAATCTATGTAGGCTGCGACCTCAGGGGACAAGACGTAGTCACAGGACTTCTGTGGCGAACTTGGATAAATCGAATTGTTCAATCAGGATCTCCTGAACTTCTTTCTCCCTCTCATACTTGTTATTTTTGCTTCTGTGTACTTGCTTATATTTAGTGCTGAAACAGATTTTCTCTAAGTATCATTGTCTTTGTTCAGAAGACTGTCCAGAAGTTCTCAAATCAGAACTTCTGTTGCTGAAAACAGTCCAACTGTGTTTAGGCAGAATTTCCCTCAGAAGCAACTTCTGTAAGATTGCTTTTGACTCTGAGGAAATTTGACTCTGAAAATTAAGTTTCTTGAAAAACTTAGAAATCTTCAGTTTTCAACTTAGACACCTATTCACCCCCCTCTAGGTGATTTTGTTCTTGTTAGGGCCAACATAAGCTTGCCTCTGACTCTGAGGAAATTTAACTCTGAAATTTGAGTTTGTTAAAAACTTTGAATTTTTCAGTTTTCAACTTAGACACCTATTTACCCCCCTCTAGGTGATTCTGTTCTTGTTAGGGCCAACAAGATACTATAAATACATGGGATTTCTACAATCTAAGGTACATGATTCTTGACTCATTCTTTGAGTTTAATACTTTTCCGATCACAATTTCTTTACTAACTTTAGCATCGGAGAGGGGTCGCCGGTCAGCGGCCTCCTTTAGGCTAACGTTTACTGTTTTTCAGGAAGCATCGCCTCCGTGGATTCAAGTTACAGTTTCTCGGTAACAGCAATGAATATGTTGCACTGTGCACTGGCTGCTACTGAATATAATAAGGTTTCTGCTTGTGAAATAGCCAAGGAGATTTGGGACAAGTTTGAAGTAACCTATGAAGGCACATGGAAAGTGAAGCAATCCAAGGTCAACCAACTCATGAGAAGTTCTCAAAGATAAAATAAGGATTTTTTTCATTAGGAAATAATACATCTCCAATCGACAATAAAGCTACATGAGTTATTTGAGATGTTTGACAAAGGATCTATCTCATATATGAATTCAAGATTCACCAAAATTGCCAATGACTTAAAAAGTTTGGGAAAAGAAATCGAAGAAGAAGAAAAGGTGAAAAAGATTCTCAGAAGCTTACCAAGGTCATGGAAAGCTAAGAAGACAGCTATAGAAGAAGTTCAAGACTTAAGCTGGTATGCTTATGATGAACTCATTGGTTCATTAATCACTCATGAGATGTCAATAAAGAATCATGACTCAATAGAAAAGTCAGAAGGAAAGAGGAGTGTTGTCCTAAGAGCCGAGTCTTCCGAAGAATCCTCTGAAGATGAGGAGCTGGCTATGCTGACCAGGAAGTTTAAAAGGGCCTTTAGAAAAGGCAGAGGTGGAAACTACAAAAAGCCTTTCAGGAGCTTTGATAAGAGAACTCCTGAAGCCAGTGAAAAACACAAGAGAGATCCTAGCAAACCAGTTGTGTACTATGGATGTCACCAACCTGGACATATTAAGCCTAACTGTCCAAAGCTGAAAAAGGATAAGAAGAAGTTCAAAAAGGCAATGTTTGCTGCATGGTCAGACTCTGAGGCCAGCAGCTCTACTGATGAAAAAGAAGAGCAAGCCCAGATATGTTTTATGGCAATTGATGAGCCATACTCTGAAGTCAACACATAAGAAATTTATGCACCTCCTGAACCTACGATTGACTCTGAGGTAAACATATCTCCTTAACAAGATATCTTAGACTCTCTTTAAGAACTATATAGTATGTTCTGTTGGAAATTGAAGATTTACGACGTTTGTAGCGGAATTAAAATTTTTCAATTTCTTAAACCAAGATACGTTAGCTCATTGAATAACAATTAAGAAGATGGGTTAGATAAAATACCTCTAGGAGATTACTATCTAACGTTGTTGTCGCGCCCACAAATCTTCTTTATTTTAATCTCGCGAGTGCCCAAAGTAGAACACCTCTAGCGTTAAGTCCACACAAGCAAGAACGAATAAAACGGCAAATCGAAACCCCAATTTTGGTCTAGGAATTTCGGATTCTCTAGAGAGAATTAGATGTATATCTCAAATACCCCATAGGGGGTTGTATTTATAGTGTTTAGAATTGTCTCTCCTAAATAAGAATCATACTCCCAAAACGACTAGGTCAACTCTTATTTAATTATAAAACAATTTTTATTCAAACTAATATTCCTATTAAGTTAAACTAGTAATTTATATAAATCTATATTTATTAAATTACTCAATTAACTAATTAATAATCTCAATTATTATACTAGTAGGATTTAATTAATTAACATTATAACACATTATAATTTAATTCAATTAAACTATATATATTAACACTATTGTGAGCGTAAGTGGTCGCTCATAGCGGCTTTAGCCTTCTTTGTCTAGAGTCGCCACCCCGCCGACCGGGAAAAATGTACGAACCGGTGTTTGTACCGATTGTTTTGAAAACCAGAGATTCTATTTACGTTCGTGGATACAACTTATTAATTCCGACATTCCAGTGACCCAGAGGATCTTTAATGCAGCCTAACAGTTTATTATCTTGATATTTAGGGTTATCACACAAAAATATTTAAATGCGCAAATATTTGGACAATAAACCGCCGGGTGACACGGTACAAAACCCTCAGAAGCTTACCCTCGTCGCTGTAGGATTTCAGAAAGATCGATCAGAGCCGCGCAACGGAAGCAACGAACTTATTTGTTAAACGGTGAATTCGATCTAACCTGAACCAATTGTCCCATTGATCTTAATCTTTAAACCTCAGTTAAATTTTAACAAAACTGTTATCTTAATATATAGATTAAGAAAACCTACTTGGATATCTTTTCAAGGATAGACGAGAGCCTCAGATGTTGCTCCTCCTAGTTCACGTGCAGACACGAGCAAGAACCGAGACCAGCTACTAGTCGGCTTACTCCAAGAACGCGAAGAACGAGGAACTAATTCGTCGGAATCCTCTAGGGAGGATTTCGGCCGAATCTCAGTGTTGGGAGGCTAGGGTTTTGATTTTTCGATCTGAATAATGAATTGACAATTCACTTATATAGTGCAATTAATTAACTTTCAGTTAATTATTAATTTGACCCTTAATTAATTTAATTTTATCAATTAAACACCGTAGTATTAAATCGATTCAATTAACATCAATTAGGTTAAATTAATATTATACTTTAACCCATAAACAATTAATCGCTTAATTAAATTAACCCGATTAATTAATTAGCCGTTCCATTTACTAATTAACTTGTCACATAACAAATAATTAATACGTTCTTCAAATAATCAATTCATCAATTGATCATTTAATCTTGGAATTAATTAACACAATTCATGTATCAATTAATCTTCTCGATTACCGTGTTGCACGATCCTTAGGGTCTGAAATCAATAAGCTGTGAATTAACAATTCACTGATCGACAGAGGGTCCTAGTAAACCATGTCAATCACATATTGATTACAGATGAATGCTATCCATGTCAAACAGAAACTCCTGTATGATGCTCTACTTATCTCTTACCAAAAGCATATCGATTAATCAAGCTAGAGGCATAGTGTAGTCATCCTCTATTGCTAGATTAATTTCTTGATCATCGAGTATTACTGACAAACAAACAAGTCACCTGCTTGTTTCAGTACGGCCGTACATTTCTTAGCTAATACTCATCAAGTGGCCTATGATATCAACTCACTTAAACAGTGAGTGGTAATTCCATCACTTCAACTATCCACAGTAATAAGTTCAGAGATTGAACCAGTGTATCCATATTTGGCATCCTCTGGCGGACCTGTTAGAAATACACCAAATTCAATCTGATTCCTTATTGACTGCTATACTGAAATCAGGTCAGGAGATAAAAGAGATCTACATTATTAGAAAGCTTAATGACTCTACCACCATGAACTTTCTAAAGTGGATCGACCAAGTCTCGTGTAACGCACACGCACCTATATCCATATTCACATACACTAAGCAACCTACAGAGTGTCATGTGAATCCTAGATATCAAAGCTTATGCCATAATCATTCCCATGACTATGACTCACTTCTGGTATACTTTATGATATACAATCAATGGATACTTCATTTAGTTACTATAGTACAAGATATATAACTCAAATGAATTAATGCCTTTATTCATAAAACACCAATAACATAGTATGTAATCATCATCAAATACAATGTCATAAAACAATGCCTAGGGCCTAGGGCACAACAACAATCTCCCACTTGACCTAGGTCCAAGAGGGCATATCCCTAATCCCTATCGATCTAGCATGACTATTGTTATTGGCTTGAGCAAGAGCCTTCGTCATCGGATCTGCGACATTGTCATCTGTGTCAACTCTCTCGATCCTCACATCTCGTCTTTCAACGATCTCTCTAATCAGATGAAACTTCCTGAGCACATGTTGGTTCCCCTTTGTCAACTGGGGCTCTTTTGCTTGTACAATAGCCCCATTGTTGTCACAGTAGAGGTCAATAGGATGCTGGATAGATGGAACTACTCCAAGATCCCCAAGGAACTTCTTCAACCAGACTGCCTCCTTGGCAGCCTCACATGCATCAATGTACTCAGCTTCACAAGTAGAATCAGCAATAGTGGGCTGTTTCCGGGACTTCCAAACTATGGCACCGCCATTGAGAACAAACACAAAACTAGATTGGGATTGCTGCTTGTCTGCATCAGTTTGGAATCCCGCATCAGTGTAACCCGATACTATCAGCTCATCATCACCTCCAAAAACCAAGAATTGATCCCGAGTACGTTTCAAGTACTTGAGAATGTCCTTGACAACTTTCCAGTGTTCCTCTCCGGGATCGGATTGGAAACGGCTGGTTATGTTCAGCGCAAAGGCAACATCAGGTCTAGTACATAACATGGCATACATGATAGAACCTATAGCCGAAGCATATGGTTTCTTCTTCATTTTCTGCCTAGCCTCATCAGTCTTAGGACTGTGATCTTTCATGGAGAGTTTGTCACCTTTCTTCCTATGGACCATAGGGATAAATCCCTTTTTAGCATGTTCCATATCGAATCTCTTCACGATTTTGTCAATGTACTTGGCTTGACTCAATCCCATCAGCCTCTTGGATCTATCTCTATAGATCCTGATCCCAAGGATCGTTTCGGATTCTCCGAGATCCTTCATTGAGAAACACTTGTTCAGCCACTGCTTTGTAGAAAGCAACTCTGATTTGTTTCCTCCAATGATCAATATGTCATCGACATACAACACCAGAAAAGTATTGGATCTCCCACTAAATTTTCTGTACACACAGGGCTCAGCAGGATTTTGTATAAAACCAAATTCTTTTATGGCTTCATTGAATTTCCTGTTCCAAGATCGGGATGCTTGCTTCAATCCATAAATCGACTTCTGAAGCTTGCATATCCGATTAGGATACTTGGGATCGACAAAACCTTCAGGTTGAGCCATATAGACTTCTTCCTCTAGCTCTCCATTCAGAAAAGCGGTCTTGACATCCATTTGCCATATCTCATAGTCGTGCCATGCAGCTATAGCAAGCAGTATCCTTATGGATTTAAGCATAACGACTGGTGAAAAAGTTTCATCATAATCCACACCGTGAATTTGCCTGAATCCTTTTGCCACCAGGCGCCCCTTGAAGGTATTGTCAGCTTTCTTCTTGAATAGCCACATGCTCTCCACTACATTGAATCCAGGATATGGGTCCACCAATTCCCAGATGTCATTGTCGTACATGGACTGCATTTCAGAATCAGCGGCTTTACGCCATTCTCCTGAATTCGGGGCAGACATAGCTTCCTTAAAAGACCTGGGATCATCCTGCTCTGTGAGCATAAGTTCCCCATCATGCGTGACCAGGTACCCATACCTCTCAGGCGGTTGATGTGTCCTTTGTGACCTTCTAGGTGCCTGTACGACTGGTTCAGTTTGTTCAACTGGTTGAACATCCGGTACAGCCTGTTCAACTGGTTCAACATTTGTAACAGTCGTCATAGTAACCTCAGCTTCTGCTGCAGGAGTTTGTGTCACTTGAACTTCCTCGAGTTCAACGTTGCTCCCACTATCTTTCATAGATAAGAAATTCTTTTCCATGAACGTCCCATTTTGAGCCACAAAAACTTTGTTCTCTAATGGGTTGTAGAAGTAGTAACCCTTAGTTTCCTTAGGGTATCCCACAAACTGGCATTTAACAGATTTGGATTCCAGCTTGCCACTTGTCAATTTCTTGACAAAAGCATCGCATCCCCAGATCTTCATGAAGGACACATTGGGTTTCCTGCCCTTCCACAGTTCATGTGGTATTCCTTCAACTGCCTTATTAGGTGTATTATTTAGTATTTGAGCTGTCGTTTCCAAAGCATATCCCCAAAAGGATACCGGGAGATTAGCCTAACTAATCATTGAGCGGACCATGTCTAGCAAGGTCCTGTTTCTCCTCTCTGAAACTCCATTCCACTGGGGTGTACCAGGCGGCGTGAGTTGAGATACGATCCCACACTCGCTCAAGAAATCGTCAAACTCTTGGCTCAGATATTCACCCCCTCTATCAGACCGGAGTGCTTTGATCTTCTTGCCAAGTTGGTTCTCTACTTCGTTCTTAAAATCTTTGAACCTTTGCAGGGTCTCAGATTTATGTCTCAACAAATATATATAGTTGAAACGTCTATAATCATCTGTAAATGTAACGAAGTACAAGTAACCAGATCTAGCAGTTGTACTCATCGGTCCACAAACATCTGAATGAATGAGTTCCAATAGTTCAGTGGCTCTTTCACCTTTCTTCTTGAAAGGAGCCTTCGTCATCTTGCCACGTAAACAAGATTCACAAGTATCGAAAGCTTGCAGGTCAAAAGACCCCAGTACACCACTTGCGTGGAGCTTAGCGATAGGCTTCTCATTTATGTGCCCAAGGCGACAATGCCAGACATAAGTAGGATTATTTTCATTTAATTTAATCTTTTTAGCATTTATGTTAAATATATGAGATTCATTGGATGTATCTAAGACGTATAGCCCGTTCTGAAGAACGCCCGTTGAATACAAAATATTGCCACACATAATTTTGAAAATTCCATGTCCAATATCAAAAATAAATCCAGAATGATCCAAACAAGAAATCGAAATAATATTCCTCCTCATGGAAGGCACATAATAACAATCTCTCAAAACTAGTTCAAGCCCACTGGGCAAAGACAAGTAATAATCTCCGATCTGCAATGCTTCCACACGGGCTCCATTGCCAACTCGGAGATCCACATCACCTGCTGCTAGGTTTCTCCTATTCCTTGGCCCCTCCACATTTGAACAAATGTGAGACTCACATCCTGTGTCTAAAACCCAAGATGATGAAATAGTGAGGTTTATCTCAACAACATAAATACCTGAAGTAGAAGTATCCTGCTTCCTCTTCACATTTCCCTTTAGCTTCGGATAGGCACTGTTGTGTACAAATGAGTGGATGACACTAGCAAGTGCACTAAACAAGTAATAAAGTGATAAGTTATCGTCTCCACAGGGATAGAACAGTTTCAAGCTAGTCTCTTTACTGAAACAGAACAGTCGGGTGGTTAATCTTACTTTGATTGATTAATTTTAAATTAACTACATCTATTATTAAACTAAGGTTGTCACTGAGCATGAAAATAAATTAAGAGATATCAATAATAAAGAAGCAGGTGTAAATCACAGCCATAGCTGATGGCAAACAAGCACACATTCCCTTTATACAAATCCACCATGTTTATTATAAGTCTAAGGTATCTTCACTAGAATCACTCAAGTCAGATGGTCACATGTTCCCAAGATTCTTTATACTTATGCAAAATTAGTTTCCATTAGATTACACAAGCACAAGCGTTAAGCACATGAAGCATCTTATAAATAAGAACCCTTAGCACACATTTTATCCTTATTGGTCCCGGTATAAAACATATGTGTTCAATCAGTTTATCTATTGCTTGATCCGAGTTGGTCCCTACAACATCAAACAACTGAAAATACAAGTTAGCTAGACTTATATATGAATGGAGATTCTATTGAACAAGCAGAATAAACATGATTTCATTGAATAAAAGGAAAGTGACGCTTACAAACCACCAGCCAGAAGGCTGGCTTTCCACCTTGAGTGACTACTCACTCATTGTCATGTTTACAGCGTTTGAAGGAATGAAAATACTAAGAACAGGTTCTGCTTGGCCTCGAATGAGACTTGCACAGAAAACTGCTACAACTACTAAACTAATGTCTAAAGTGAATGATAATATTCTGGGATAGATAAACAATACTCTCGCAGGAGTATTTATGCAAAAAAGAAATGAAATAAACAAAGTAAAGATGCTTCTCGGAATCAGGCTGTTGTTGGGCAAGTTGTTCTCCAGCAGAAGAAGACAACTGCATAATAGGACAAGTCAACCTGCAGAAAGAGACAAATGCACAAGAAGACAACTTCACATCCCAATGCTTTCACAAACCTCCAAAACATTGCTTTTTCTCTTCCCCACATCACAAAACCGAGAACATGTGAGGAGAGGGTATCTTTGACCTGATTTTCTGCAGATTCAACCCTAAATTCAAGCTGTTCAGACTCAACTAAGCACAGGCAGACTAACTGGGAGCACAAGCTGAACTTGTGCCTTAAAGAACAATCTCAGGCTGTTCGAAACACAGTTTTGGCACGAAAATACTATGGAAAACCCTTGATTTTATAGACACAAATTACACCCAACAAATACCCCCAAAATAGACTTTACTTGTCCTTAAGCAAAAGAAAAGAAAAGAAGAGAAACGAAGAAACGAACTAAAAAGACACAAAGACAGACTGGACTTGACTCAAAAGACTCGGACTGGACAGAAAAAGAGATAAGAACGAAGAAACCAAACAAAAGACACGAACAAACACGACTCTAAAGGTCAATTGCACCAATCTTTTTATTGTTTGGTTAGAGAACAGTTAAACTCAAAAGTTTGAATAGGTTTGAACTGGTTTGGGGCAAAACAGGGTTGATTTTGGGTAAGGGTGAACTACCAATTTTGATAAGTAATGAGCTAGATTTCTTGATGAACAACCACAAAAAGTATAGAACAACCAGTAATTTTATTTTTAACTTTATTCTTTTTTTTTTCCTTTTTTTTTTACTACTGGTTGGGCAGATTTAACAGTGGTCTGATTGTTCTAGCTCAATTTGAAGTTAATTTTATTTGGCAGTTGGGTTTAAAAGGTAAAAAGAAAACTTGAACAGGGAAAAGTGGTGGTGAACAGGTAGGCTATTTGGGTGGTAAACACATATATACATGCGAAGGTTGGTTGAAAAGGGTTGTTTGGGTATGGAACAGGGGAACTTTTGGTAAATTGATCATCTATTAACTTTTAGGTGCTTGATTTTCCGGTGCATGTAAATGTACCTCAAATTTTTGACCTTATCTACACATATATTTACAATTTGGACTGACAGAACAGGGACACTAACTAGACAGAATATCCTAGAGACTTAGGTTGTTTGGACAAACATTCAACAGATTAAATTATTCCATATGAGCACATGGGGACTTCTATAAAGCACAACCTAAAGGGACCCCCAAAATAAGACTAAGGCATCCCACCCCCAACAAAAATCTTGCATTGTCCTCAATGCAGTTAAGCAAAAACAACCTAAACTAAGATTTGACTTGACACAGCAGAGACACAGAATAGACAGACCTATGAACAGCTTGAAATATCAGGATTGGTTCAGATAATACCTCATCAGGCCAAAGCAGCGCTGGATCACTTCTTAGGTGTCTTAGCAGGGGTTTCAACCTTCTTCCCTACTTCTGCATCTTCTTCCAGCTCCTCCTCAGTGTGTGGTGCTTGTTCCTCCTCCTGTCCCTCTTCAAGATCCTCTTCACTGTGCTCTTCAGGTTGCTTAACATTCAGATTAGCCTGAAACACTTCCTCAGCTCGCTTCACTTCTCCTTCAGCACACCTCAATGCCTCCTCAATCTCCTCAGAATTAGACTTGGTTTTCTCAGGCTGCTCCTCAACCATTACCATTTTACCACTGTACTTTTCCTTCCTTGGCTTGGACGATGCACTCTGACAGGATGCTTCTCCACCAGCTTTCTCAGGACTCTTTGGGCGAATCATGGAAATAGGTTACACCATGCACAACCTCCTCAACAGACTGATCTCTTTATCCTGCTGCTTGGTCTTCTCCTCCATCTCCTTGTTCTTGTCAAATAACTGAGCCAAATATCCCATCACTTGCCTCATTGTAACATCAGCGGCATCAGGGACAAAGTGAGCATCAGTGAACAAGTGGCGCTTGGATGCAGGCACAATTGACTCAGGCAGAGCACTTTCATCTTGCTTTCTCTTGACAGTAGTTGCAGCTGATCGAGGCTCAAGTACTTTCAAGGCCCAAGTATTCCCAGTTTTGGAGCATATCCCCAACTTTCCCATGGCAGCACAGTCAAACTTCTCCATCTTGCATGCAAGGGTCAAAGTGTGGATCTGGGGATTGAAAATACCCATGGTCTTGGCCAGCTTGGTGATGAACGGTCCTGCACAAATGTACTTTGAAGTTGTGCTCACCTGGCTGTTCAAGTATGTAGCAAGCCAATGACCAACATTGATTGGCTTATTGTTCAGCATGCACCATACCACAAATAGATCATTCTTAGGCATGCTACTCTGGCTATACCTGGCGAACAGGCTGGAAGCAAGGTACCTTTGAATGAACCGCATTGAATGGGTCTGGAGAAAAGTGGACTTGGAATCACTAGCATTGTACTCCTTCTGACCAGTCAGCTCGGTCCAAAATGACTTGGCTTTGAACTTGGGATCAAAATCTCTCAACCTGCTCTGAAACTCAGGTTTAGCAACATCTTTGGAACTGACAACGCCCAAGTACACATTCAAGCTGTTCAAGGAGATACTCATGTCAATCCCCATGAGCCTGAACTTATACTTCTTCGAATCGGCAGGATCCTTGATGGCAGCATCGATCTTGAAGGTGGACAGAAATTCGAGAGTACATTCACGAAAAGCGATCTCATTGATCTCAGAGAACTCCAACAAACCAGCACCTTGTAGAAGCGTGCAGATTTCATCATCAAGACCTAGAACTTGCAGGCTGTTCCAATCAATCACTCTCGCCGGAATGAAGGCAAAGCCCTTGAGCGCCTTGTATCTTATCCTGGATTCTGGTTCGGTGAAGGTGGTTAGACGGTTTAGCAGCTCATCGGACCTCTGAGTATCATCACTCAGTTCGATGTTTTCAATTAGAACAGGGGTTTGGTTTCTCTTCGGGCGCAGACGAGGTCCCATGGTGATTTTGGTTTTCTGAGATTGGAAAGGGGTAGGTTTGAGTTTGAAAAAGATGAAGTGATGGTCGTGGTGTGGATTCTGGTGATTGAATGGAATTGGAAGTGAGAATTTGAAGGGGTTGTGGAGAGAGAGCAGTTTGGGGAACGGTTATGGGGAAGTGGGAATGGGCAGGCGGTTTGGAGTGGTGGGCAGTTGGGTTTGGCTGGGATTGGGCGTGCAGGTTACTTTTCAGGTAGTGGGCTAATGTGGCTGTTTTGATTGGTGGTTTTTATTTTGTTTTGGACCTGCACAAGGACAAAGCCCACTTAAGACACGGTAGTTCTCCACTTGGTTGTTCTCTCCAATGAGGTAGGGCTTGAGCCTTTGTCCATTGACTTTGAATGGCTCGCCTGTTCCATCGGATATTTCGACAGCACCGTGTGGGAACACCTTGGTCACATTGAATGGTCCTGACCATCTTGACTTCAACTTTCCAGGGAACAGTCTGAGGTGTGAGTTGAACAACAAAACCCTCTGCCCTGGGTAGAATTCCTTGATGTGGATGTGCTTGTCATGCCACTTCTTGGTTTTCTCCTTGTAGATTTGGGCATTCTCAAAAGAGAACAGTCTGAACTCATCAAGCTCATCCAGTTGTGTTTTCCTATGATCACCTGCTGCCTGCTCATCAAAATTCAAAAACTTAATAGCCCAAAGAGCTTTATGCTCTAGTTCAACAGGTAGGTGACATGATTTACCATAGAACAATCTATAGGGTGACATTCCAATTGGGGTTTTATAGGCTGTTCTATATGTCCAAAGAGCATCATCTAGCCTATTGGTCCATTCTTTCCTAGCACAGCCAACTGTTTTCTCCAAGATTCTTTTGATTTCTCTATTAGATATCTCAGCTTGTCCATTTGATTGTGGGTGGTAGGGAGTGGCTACTCTATGGGTCACACCATATCTTCCAAGGAGTTTTTCAAATTGTGCATTACAAAAATGAGTTCCTTGGTCACTTATAATCGCTCTAGGCATACCAAATCTGGAAAACAACCTTTTCAAGAATTTCACAACTACTCTTGCATCATTTGTGAGAGTTGTCATGGCCTCAACCCACTTGCTCACATAATCTACGGCCACAAGTATGTACTTGTTCCCATAAGAGCAAGGGAAGGGTCCCATGAAGTCAATTCCCCAAATATCAAACACTTCACATACCACAATGTTATTTAGTGGCATGGCATTCTTAGATGAGATGTTACATGTTCTTTGACACTCATTGCATTCAGAGACATACCTGTGGGCATCCTTGAACAAGGAAGGCCAATAAAAACCTGATTCGAGGACCTTGGCAGCTGTTCTATTAGCTCCAAAGTGACCTCCTGCCTCTCTGTTATGGCAATGATGTAAAATAGGATCAGTCTCTTCTTGTGCTACACATCTCCTCACAATCTGGTCGGCGAACAGCTTGAACAAATATGGTTCTTCCCATAAGTAATACTTAAGTTCTGCAAAGAACTTCTTCTTCTAGTTGTAAGGCAGGTGGTTAGGCACAACCTTACAAGCGAGATAGTTAGCTATGTCAGCAGACCATGGGACAGAATCACTTTGCACAACATAAAGTTGTTCATCTGGAAAGGTATCCAAGATGTCTGCTTGTGCTGCCTGCTTGTTCTCTTCCAACCTGGATAGGTGATCAGCTGCCACATTCTCTGCTCCCTTCTTGTCTTTGATTTCAAGATCAAATTCTTGGAGGAGCAAGATCCACCTGATCAGTCTAGGCTTGGCATCTTGCTTGGAGAGCAAATACTTCAAGGCTGCATGATCTGTAAACAAAACCACTTTGGAAAGAACAAGGTAAGATCTGAATTTATCAAAAGCATACACAACTGCAAGTAATTCTTTTTCAGTTACGGTGTAGTTTTGTTGTGCATCATTAAGTGTTTTGCTTGCATAATAGATTGGTTTCAAATGCTTATCAATTCTCTGGCCTAGAACAACTCCTATACATGTGTCACTAGCATCACACATTATCTCAAAAGGTAATTCCCAGTTTGGTGATATAAGGATGGGTGCAGTGACTAGTCTAGTCTTAAGTTGTTCAAAAGCATGAATACATGTTTCATCAAACCTGAATTCAGCATCTTTGTGGAGTAAGTTGGACAATGGTATTGCAATCTTTGAAAAGTCCTTGATGAACCTTTTGTAGAAACCAGCATGCCCAAGGAAACTTCGAACATCCTTGACAGAAGAAGAAACAGGCAGTCCTTCAATGACTTCTACCTTGGCTCGGTCAACTTCAAGACCTTTCTCTGAGATTTTGTGTCCAAGGACTATTCCTTTCTTTACCATAAAATGACATTTCTCCCAATTGAGAACAAGATTGGTCTCTTCACACCTTTCCAGCACAGCTTCCAGATTGTTCAAACAGTTTGTGAATGATCTCCCATAGACAGAAAAGTCATCCATGAAGATTTCAACTGTTTTCTCAACCATGTCGTGAAAGATAGCCATCATACACCTTTGAAAAGTGGCTGGTGCAATGCAAAGACCAAAGGGCATTCTCCTATAGGCATAAGTACCATAGGGGCAAGTAAAGGTTGTTTTCTCAACGTCATTTGGGTGTATTGGAATTTGATTGTACCCCGAATAACCATCAAGAAAACAATAGAAGGCATAGCCTGCTAATCTCTCAAGCATTTGATCAATGAATGGAAGAGGGAAGTGATCCTTGCGTGTTGCATCATTCAATTTTCTGTAGTCTATGCAAACACACCAGCCTGTGACTGTTCTTGTAGGAATCAGCTCATTGTTCTCATTTTGGATCACGGTCATTCCTCCCTTCTTTGGTACTACTTGAACATGACTGGTCCAAGCACTGTCTGAAATTGGAAATATGATGCCCGCGTCGATCAGCTTGATGACCTCCTTGCGCACAACCTCCTTCATGTTTGGATTGAGCCTCCTTTGTGGCTGCACACTTGTCTTGTGGTTTTCCTCCATCAGGATTCTATGCACACAGATCCCTGGGCTAATGCCTTTGATGTCAGAGATCTGCCATGCTAGCGCATCCTTATGTTTTTGGAGAACAAGCAGAAGTTGGGCTTTACATTCAGGGGTCAAGTCTGATGAGAGCTTGATGACCTCCTTGCGCACAACCTCCTTCATGTTTGGATTGAGCCTCCTTTGTGGCTGCACACTTGTCTTGTGGTTTTCCTCCATCAGGATTCTATGCACACAGATCCCTGGGCTAATGCCTTTGATGTCAGAGATCTGCCATGCTAGCGCATCCTTATGTTTTTGGAGAACAAGCAGAAGTTGGGCTTTACATTCAGGGGTCAAGTCTGATGAGATGATAACTGGTAATTTGTCAGGGGGTTGTAGGTAGGCATATTCCAAATGACTTGGCAAGGTTTTGAACTCTAGAACAGGTGGTTCTTCGAGTGAAGGTTTGAGAGGTGGCTTTGGTGGGTTGTTCAAAGGTTCAGCAGAGGTCTGCTTGTTCCCATAGACCACAAAACTGCTCTCATTGGCCTCTTTGTTATCCTGTGCCTCCTCCTTGAGGTCAGGTTCAACATGTTCCTGCAAATTATCATAATAGGGTGCATCAAAAGTTTCAAGAAAGTAACATGTATCATCACTGGTTGGTGGATGTCTCATTGCTTCATTCATCTTAAACACTACTTGTTGATTGTTTACTTTAATCCTAAGTTCTCCAGCGTAGACATCTATTATAGCTCTAGCAGTAGCTAAAAATGGTCTACCTAAGATAATTGGAACATGTGCATCTTCCTTTATGTCCATTATTACAAAGTCAGTTGGAAGTATAAACTTATCCACCTTGACTAGAACATCCTCAACCATTCCCATAGGATATTTGACTCAACGATCAGCCAATTGGATAGACATCCTAGTTGGTTGGGGTTCTCCTAGGCCAAGCTATTTGTAAATTGAATAGGGCATGAGATTTATGCTAGCTCCTAGGTCACATAAAGCATTATCAATGTTAAGACTACCAAATGAGCAAGGAATAGTAAAACTTCCTGGGTCTTTCTCCTTTTTGGGGAGAAGTTGCTTGTTCTGCAATATTGAAGAACATGTACGATTCAGCTGGACCGTTGATACACTTTCCAGCTTTGTCTTGTTCTGCAGCAAGTCCTTCAGGAATTTTACATAAACTGGTGATGCTGACAAGGCATCCACAAATGGTATGTTGATGTGGATCTTCCTGAGCATCTCTAAGAATCTTGTTTGCTGTTTGTCCAAGCTTGGTTGCTTGAGCCTGGTTGGATATGGAATTCTTGGAACATAAGCAGGCTCAGCTTGCTCTGGTGGAACAGCTTCTGATCCGGCTGCTGCTGGTATGTGACATGATCTGTGGATCGAACAGGTGGAGCTTGTTCACTGGTCCCTGCCTGATCTATCCGAACTGACTTGTGCTTCTCTCCCATTGGTTGGTCTACTTATTTTCCACTTCTGAGTGAGATAGCTTGCACAGTCTCCTTGGGGTTTGCTTCCGTCTTGCTTGGAATCACCCCCTTGTTCTTTGGCATCACAATATTGGTGAGTTGGTGAAACTGTGTCTCAAGGTTTTTGATTGTGCTCTGTTGCTGCTGCATCTGCTGCATCATCTGAGATAACATCTCCTCCACCTTGGACTTCTTGTCTTCTCCTCCCTGGTTGTGCTGCTGGTAATTTGAGGGGCCACCTTGTTGATAGTTATTCTGCCTGGGTTGGCTGTTCTGGTGGTAGTTGTTCTGAGGTCTCTGATATGGTGGATGAGAATTCTGGTTGGGCTGGGGAGTCCAACTAAGATTCGGATGATTCCTCCATCCATCATTATAGTGGTTTGAATATGGATCTGAGCGCGGCCTCTGGTTGTTCCCTGCATAGTCACAATGCTCAACTTGTTGGTTAGACAACTAGTTTCCTGTGCAATCAACAGAACGATGATTTCCTTCACAAAAATCACATTGAACAACATGAACTCGGTTGGTTGGCTTGTTCAGTTTGACAATTTGCTTGCTCAACTGCTCAACTTGTGCTGTCAGTCTAGAAACTTCTTCAGCCACTGGAGAGTTTGATTCATTTGTGCCATCTTTCCTCACAGAGTGCCATTTATAACTGGTGTTGACCAGGCGCTATATGAGTTCATACAATGCTTCGGGATCAAGTTCCTCTGGGTCTCCATTTGCTACGGACTCCAACTGAATTTTGTAAACATTCGTTAGGCCATTATAAAAGTTTTGAATCTGCATCCACATGGGAATCTTGTGGTTAGGCACTCTCCTCAAAAGATCTTTATATCTCTCCCATGCCTCGGAAAGAGACTCTTCGGGGTGTTGAGAGAAATGGACACATCATTTCTGAGTTTGATTACTTGTCTTTGTGGAAAGAACTTAGTAAGGAAGGCATTTGCCATGGCCTCCCATGTTGTGATTGAGCGAGGTTGCAAATTTTTCATCCAGGTTCTACCTTTGTCCCTTAGTGAATATAGGAACAGCTTGAGCCTGATTACATCATCACTGACTCCTCGGTTTGTCTTAAAAGTGTTACACATCGTGACAAAGTCTTGGATGTGAGCATTTGGGTCTTCACCAGGCAGTCCTCCAAATTGAACAGCTGTTTGTAACATTTGGATCATGAATGCCTTGACCTCAAAATGGTTATCTCCTTCATCGGGGACCACAATGCAAGATGAGTGACCCTCGGTGGAAGGTTTTGAATATTCCTTCATTGGCAAGGGTGGAACGGCTCCGTCCTCCATGTTGTCTCCTTGCCCTTCCTCTGGTTGTTCTGGGTGTATTTGTTCTTGTTCAGGTTGTCATTCCAGAACAGCATTGTGAACAGGATGTTCCTGGTCACGAGTGGTCATTCTTTTCCTTTGTCTGATTCTCCTAAGGGCGTTTCTCCTTCTCAAGTTTGCCTCAATCTCAGGATCAATAGGCTCTGGTGGAAGTCGGGCTCTTCGCATAAACAACCTAAAATCAAACTGCACACTGAAACAACAGGTAAAATCCAACTGTTTTATCACAATAAAGGTAAAAATTATTTGGCTTAAAAATCTTTCTATCCCCGGCAACGGCGCCAAAAACTTGTTGTGTAAAAATGAGTGGATGACACTAACAAGTGCACTAGACAAGTAATAAAGTGATAAGTTATCGTCTCCACAGGGATAGAACAGTTTCAAGCTAGTCTCTTTACTGAAACAGAACAGTCGGGTGGTAAATTTTACTTTGATTGATTAATTTTAAATTAACTACATCTATTATTAAACTAAGGTTTTCACTGAGCATGGCATGGATGATAAACAATACTCTCGCAGGAGTATTTATACAAGAAAGAAATGAAATAAACAAAGTAAAGATGCTTCTCGGAATCTGGCTATTCTTGGGTAGGTTGTTCTCCAGCAGAAGAAGACAACTGCATAATAGGACAAGTCAACCTGCAGAAAGAGACAAATGCACAAGAAGACAACTTCAAATCTCAATGCCTTCACAAACCTCCAAAACATTGCTTTTTCTCTTCCCCACATCACAAAATCGAGAACATGTGAGGAGAGGGTATCTTTGACCTGATTTTCTGCAGATTCAACCCTAAATTCAAGCTGTTCAGACTCAACTAAGCACAGGCAGACTAACTGGGAGCACAGGCTGAACTTGTGCCTTAAAGAACAATCTCAAACTGTTCGAAACACAGTTTTGGCACGAAAATACTATGGAAAACCCTTGATTTTATAGACACAAATTACACCCAACAGGCACTCTTCCAATGACCCTTCTCGCCACACTCGTGGCACAAGTCTAGAGGGTGAGGCTTGAAGGGCTTTCTACCCTTAGCCACGGGCTTCTTGCCCTTTGCCTTGAACTTCTTGTTCTTGGCTCCCCCTACGCCCTTGCCCTTACTCACAAGGTTCACCTCAGTCTTCCTACCCTTGTTCATGGCCTGGTCGGTTTGCTTGAGCAAACCGTGCAACTCCATGACAGACTTGTCCTGACCCTGCATGTTGTAGTTCAGGACAAAAGGGTCATAAGCATCTCGAAGTGACCTCAGGATAATGTCTACTGCCATGGTCCCCATGACAGCTGAGTCAAGACTAGCCAGCCTATCAATGTATCCCTTCATCTTCAGCACATGTGCACTGACAGAGGATCCAGGCTGCATCTTTGTCTCAACCAATGCCTTGGTAGTCAAGAACCTCTCTTGACGGGCTTGATCCTGAAACATAAGCTTCAGGTTCTCCATCATTTCACGGGCTTCTTGAGTCATGAACTGCTTTGGAAGATCAGCAGCCATTGTACCAAGCATTAGACATGTTACCTCCCTGTTGTCCTTGATGTGCTTGTTATACTTCACCACTTCGGCTGAGTTAACAGCACCCTCAGGGCGTACAGTAGGCAGAGGAGTTGTAAGGAAATATTCTCTAGCCTCGTGCCTAAGGACAATTTCAACCACTGTTGAGTGTGATTTGTGCCCATAAAATCAAGGGTATTCCATAGAGTTTTTGAGCTTAAAATGTGTTTCGAACAACCTGAGATTGTTCTTTAGTGCACAAGTTCAGCCTGTGCTCTCGAATAGTCTGCCTGTGCCCAGTTGAGTCAGAACAGCTTGAATTAAGGAGGGAATCTTCATAAATCTGGTCAAATATTCTTTGGAGATCACATGGCTTCGGTTTTGGTGGTTTGGGGAAGAGAAAAAGAGAACTTTGGAGCTATTAGAATAACCTTGAAGAATGGAGTTTTGTCCTCTTGTGCTTTTGTCTTTTCTGCATGTTGGTTTGTCTTACTATGCAGTTGTCCTTTTCTGCTGGAACAACCTGCCCAAGAACAGCCAGATTCCAAGGAGCATCTTTATTTGTTTATTGCTTTATTTTCTTGTATAAATACCCTTGCATGGGTATTGCTTTCAACATTAACATCCTTAGAATCATTTCCTTTTAGTTTGTTGGCCCTATCAAGAACAGAATCACCTAGAGGGGGGTGAATAGGTGTCAAAGTTGAAAACTGAGGATTTCTAAGTTTTTCGAGAAACTTAGTTTTCAGAGTCAAATTTCCTCAGAGTCAGAGGCAAGCTTATAGAAGTTGCTTCTGAGGGAAATTCTGCCTAAACACAGTTTGACTGTTTTTCAGAACTTTTATGGCAAGTTCAGAAGCTCCTTTACATCAACAGAACTTAAGCTAATTTCTCACTTAGTTCTGACTAGCCTAAAAAGAGTTAAAGGATTTCCACCAGAACAAACAATACTCTGTTTTCTGGATTTCTCACCCAACTCTAATCTCAACTAGATTTCTCTCTTTAAATCTAACTGAAGATCACAAACGATCTCAGTTTATAAGATTCCTACTATGAACTTGTTTTTCTTCACTCTCTCACTTTACTAAGACTATGCTAAGAAAGATTGAGAATGGAAAGTATTGCTCTGTTTTTCTTGTTAGAACAGTGCGTTGAGATTTTGCTCGATGATCACGCGTATGTTGATGCTTTGGAGCTTGGCTACTATTTATAGTGATTGAAGATGACCGTTGGTGAGTTTGAATCTTCGAAGGAGATGACATCAGTTGTTGTAGCCGTTAATTTGTCAAGTCTTCAAACGGTCTTCAAACACTTTGATTCCGTTATCCTTGTACTTTAACTAAATCCGGTAAGTGATTTGAAATCAAAGACGAGGTAGACTGGAATCATTCTTCAATTGGATCAACAAAGGGTAGACAAGGAAATTCTGGTTTCTTTTAAACAGACAGGCGCGCTCCATCAAAACAGCTTTTTGAACTTTTGGCGCCTTGCATTAAATGCACTTGTTAGAACATTAAATGCTATCCAGAACCCGTGACTTTAGCTTTCAGAAGCTAAAATTCACTTGACTAGACTTCTGATCACAATTGGCAAAACTTCTGATTGAAAAGAACTTCTGAGGAAAGCTTTAGCAGACTTCGTCTTCAGAGCGGAGTATCTAGCTTCTGAGTAATTGAAACTCTGACTTCAGCAAAGTATCTTCTGAGTTCTTTGGGCAATCCAGAAAAGATTCATTCAGCACCTGCTGAGGAACTTACACAAAGACTAAGTACACAAAAATTATTAGTCAATAGTAAACTATATGTAAGGAAGTATTAAGTTTTCATCTTCTGAAACGTTTGGACATAATCAAAACACATAGGGTTCATCATAGTTTAGTTTCAGTTTAAGTAGTAGTAGTGTAGGGTCTCTCTGAGACCAAGCAGCAGCATGTTCGTACTTTTCTTATTTTGGATTTTAAGCATGACTATGAGTGAGTAGTCACTCAAGGTGGAAAGCCATCCTTCCGTCTGGTGGTTGTAAGCATATCTTTTCCCTATTATGAATGAATTCATGTTTGTTTTGATTGTTCAATAGAATTTCCATTCATATGCAAGCCTCGCGAACTTGTATTCTCAGTTGTTTGATGTTGTAGGGACCAACTCGGATCAAGCGATAGATAAACTATTGAACACATATATTTTATACCGGGACCAATAAGGATAAGATGTATGATAGGGGTTCTTATTTATAAGATGCTTCTTGTGCTTAATGCTTGTGCTTGTATAATCTAATGGAAACTAATTTTACATAAGTGTAAAGAATCTTGGGAACATGTGACCATCTGACTTGAGTGAATATAGTGAAGATACCCTAGATCTATAATAAACATGGTTGATTTGTATGACGGAATTGTGTGCTTGTTTACCATCAGTTCTGGTTGTGCTTTACACCTGCTCGTTTTATATTGGTTAAATCCATTTAAGAATTGTATGATCAGTCTTGCCATTATTTTATATTTATTTTATAGTAGTTTAGAAATTCTCAAATCAATTAAGCACAACCAGCCGACTGTTCTATTTCTGAAAAGAGACCAGCTTGAGACTGTGTTGGCCCTAACAAGAACAGAATCACCTTGAGGGGGGTGAATAGGTGTCTAAGTTGAAAACTGAAAATTTCTAAGTTTTTAGAGAAACTTAATTTTCAGAGTCAAATTTCCTCAGAATCAGAGGTTGGCTTACAGAAGCAGCTTGTGAGGGAAATTCTACCTAAACACAGTTAGACTGTTTTCAGCAACAGAAGTTCTGAGTTTGAGAACTTCTGGACAGTCTTCTGAACAAAGACAATTAAAAATGAGACAATCTGTTTCAGCACTAAATATAAGCAAGCACACAGAAGCAAAAATAACAAGTATAAGAGGAAGAAAGAAGTTCAGGAGATCCTGATGAACAAGTCGATTTATCCAAGTTCGCCACAGAAGTCCTGTGACTACGTCTTGTCCCCTGAGGTCGCAGCCACCAGAGATTTTAAATCTACTATTTAGAACTTTTATGGCAAGTTCAGAAGCTCCTTTACATCAACAAAACATAAGCTAATTTCTCACTTAGTTCTGACTAGCCTAAAAAGAGTTAAAGGATTTCCACCAGAACAACAACAACTCTGTTTTCTGGATTTCACACCCAACTCTAATCTCAACTAGATTTCTCTCTAAATCTAACTGAATATCACAAACGATATCAGTTTACAAGATTCCTATTATGAACTTGTTTTTCTTCACTCTCCCACTTTAACTAAAGCTACGCTAAGAAAGATTGAGAATGGAAAAAGTTCTCTGTTTTTCTTATTCAAACAGTGCGTTGAGATTTTGCTCGATTATCACGCGTAGATGATGCAGTGGAGCTTGGCTACTATTTATAGTGAATGAGGATGACCGTTGGTGAATTTGAATCTTCAAAAGAGATGACATCAGTTGTTGTAGCCGTTATTCTGTCAAGTCTTCAAACGGTCTTCAAACACTTTAATTCCGTTAACCTTGTTCTTTAACTAAATCCGGTAAGTGATTTGAAGTTGAAGTAGAGGTTGACTGGAAACATTCTTCAATTGGATCAACAAGGGGTAGACAAGGAAATTCTGGTTTCGCTTTGAGTAGACAAGCGCGCTCCTTCAAAACAGCTTTTTGCCTGTTCCTTCATATGTGACTTCCAGCTTGTTCCAAATATCCTGTGCAGTTTCACAAGAAGAAACTTTGTTATATTCAGTAGCTGTAAGTGCACAATGCAACATATTTATTGCTGAAGCATTAGTTTGGAGTTTTTTCAGAATGTCATCTGTATATTCTCTCTGAGGAATGACAACATTCCCTAAACCTTGTTCCATTCTGGTGGGAATGAAATCACCATTAGTGATGACATACCAAGCACTCATGTTCTGAGCTTGGATGAAGTACATCATCCTTTTCTTCCAGTATGAGTAGTTGTTGCCATTAAATAATGGAGGTCTAGTAGTAGAGGAACCTTCTGGAACTATGAAGTGAGAAGAATTCTCAGGCTGGTGTCTACTAGCCATCTCTATTGATTCTGATAGGATCTTACACTTAGATTGTTAGATCTTTAGTAAATATGCGAAGTGACCTTCGCTCTGATACCACTTGTTGGCCCTATCAAGAACAGAATCACCTAGAGGGGGGTGAATAGGTGTCAAAGTTGAAAACTGAGGATTTCTAAGTTTTTCGAGAAACTTAGTTTTCAGAGTCAAATTTCCTCAGAGTCAGAGGCAAGCTTATAGAAGTTGCTTCTGAGGGAAATTCTGCCTAAACACAGTTTGACTGTTTTTCAGCAACAGAAGTTCTGATTTGGGAACTTCTGGACAGTCTTCTGAACAAAGACAGTGATACTAGGAGGAAATCTGTTTCAGCACTAAATATAGACAAGT
Organism: Euphorbia peplus; assembly: GCA_028411795.1. NCBI lineage: Eukaryota > Viridiplantae > Streptophyta > Magnoliopsida > Malpighiales > Euphorbiaceae > Euphorbia > Euphorbia peplus. The sequence goes on along the minus strand of CP110838.1, from coordinate 13,514,218 downwards.
ACACAAAAGCAAAAATAACAAGTATAAGAGGGAGAAAGAAGTTCAGGAGATCCTGATTGAACAATTCGATTTATCCAAGTTCGCCACAGAAGTCCTATGACTACGTCTTGTCCCCTGAGGTCGCAGCCTACAGAGATTTTATAAATCCACTATTCAGAACTTTTATGGCAAGTTCAGAAGCTCCTTTACATCAACAGAACTTAAGCTAATTTCTCACTTAGTTCTGACTAGCCTAAAAAGAGTTAAAGGATTTCCACCAGAACAAACAATACTCTGTTTTCTGGATTTCTCACCCAACTCTAATCTCAACTAGATTTCTCTCTTTAAATCTAACTGAAGATCACAAACGATCTCAGTTTATAAGATTCCTACTATGAACTTGTTTTTCTTCACTCTCTCACTTTACTAAGACTATGCTAAGAAAGATTGAGAATGGAAAGTATTGCTCTGTTTTTCTTGTTAGAACAGTGCGTTGAGATTTTGCTCGATGATCACGCGTATGTTGATGCTTTGGAGCTTGGCTACTATTTATAGTGATTGAAGATGACCGTTGGTGAGTTTGAATCTTCGAAGGAGATGACATCAGTTGTTGTAGCCGTTAATTTGTCAAGTCTTCAAACGGTCTTCAAACACTTTGATTCCGTTATCCTTGTACTTTAACTAAATCCGGTAAGTGATTTGAAATCAAAGACGAGGTAGACTGGAATCATTCTTCAATTGGATCAACAAAGGGTAGACAAGGAAATTCTGGTTTCTTTTAAACAGACAGGCGCGCTCCATCAAAACAGCTTTTTGAACTTTTGGCGCCTTGCATTAAATGCACTTGTCAGAACATTAAATGCTATCCAGAACCCGTGACTTTAGCTTTCAGAAGCTAAAATTCACTTGACTAGACTTCTGATCACAATTGGCAAAACTTCTGATTGAAAAGAACTTCTGAGGAAAGCTTTAGCAGACTTCGTCTTCAGAGCGGAGTATCTAGCTTCTGAGTAATTGAAACTCTGACTTCAGCAAAGTATCTTCTGAGTTCTTTAGGCAATCCAGAAAAGATTCATTCAGCACCTGCTGAGCAACTTACACAAAGACTAAGTACACAAAAATTATTAGTCAATAGTAAACTATATGTAAGGAAGTATTAAGTTTTCATCTTCTGAAACGTTTGGACATAATCAAAACACATAGGGTTCATCATAGTTTAGTTTCAGTTTAAGTAGTAGTAGTGTAGGGTCTCTCTGAGACCAAGCAGCAGCATGTTCGTACTTTTCTTATTTTGGATTTTAAGCATGACTATGAGTGAGTAGTCACTCAAGGTGGAAAGCCATCCTTCCGTCTGGTGGTTGTAAGCATATCTTTTCCCTATTATGAATGAATTCATGTTTGTTTTGATTGTTCAATAGAATTTCCATTCATATGCAAGCCTCGCGAACTTGTATTCTCAGTTGTTTGATGTTGTAGGGACCAACTCGGATCAAGCGATAGATAAACTATTGAACACATATATTTTATACCGGGACCAATAAGGATAAGATGTATGATAGGGGTTCTTATTTATAAGATGCTTCTTGTGCTTAATGCTTGTGCTTGTATAATCTAATGGAAACTAATTTTACATAAGTGTAAAGAATCTTGGGAACATGTGACCATCTGACTTGAGTGAATATAGTGAAGATACCCTAGATCTATAATAAACATGGTTGATTTGTATGACGGAATTGTGTGCTTGTTTACCATCAGTTCTGGTTGTGCTTTACACCTGCTCGTTTTATATTGGTTAAATCCATTTAAGAATTGTATGATCAGTCTTGCCATTATTTTATATTTATTTTATAGTAGTTTAGAAATTCTCAAATCAATTAAGCACAACCAGCCGACTGTTCTATTTCTGAAAAGAGACCAGCTTGAGACTGTGTTGGCCCTAACAAGAACAGAATCACCTTGAGGGGGGTGAATAGGTGTCTAAGTTGAAAACTGAAAATTTCTAAGTTTTTAGAGAAACTTAATTTTCAGAGTCAAATTTCCTCAGAATCAGAGGTTGGCTTACAGAAGCAGCTTGTGAGGGAAATTCTACCTAAACACAGTTAGACTGTTTTCAGCAACAGAAGTTCTGAGTTTGAGAACTTCTGGACAGTCTTCTGAACAAAGACAATTAAAAATGAGACAATCTGTTTCAGCACTAAATATAAGCAAGCACACAGAAGCAAAAATAACAAGTATAAGAGGAAGAAAGAAGTTCAGGAGATCCTGATGAACAAGTCGATTTATCCAAGTTCGCCACAGAAGTCCTGTGACTACGTCTTGTCCCCTGAGGTCGCAGCCACCAGAGATTTTAAATCTACTATTTAGAACTTTTATGGCAAGTTCAGAAGCTCCTTTACATCAACAAAACATAAGCTAATTTCTCACTTAGTTCTGACTAGCCTAAAAAGAGTTAAAGGATTTCCACCAGAACAACAACAACTCTGTTTTCTGGATTTCACACCCAACTCTAATCTCAACTAGATTTCTCTCTAAATCTAACTGAATATCACAAACGATATCAGTTTACAAGATTCCTATTATGAACTTGTTTTTCTTCACTCTCCCACTTTAACTAAAGCTACGCTAAGAAAGATTGAGAATGGAAAAAGTTCTCTGTTTTTCTTATTCAAACAGTGCGTTGAGATTTTGCTCGATTATCACGCGTAGATGATGCAGTGGAGCTTGGCTACTATTTATAGTGAATGAGGATGACCGTTGGTGAATTTGAATCTTCAAAAGAGATGACATCAGTTGTTGTAGCCGTTATTCTGTCAAGTCTTCAAACGGTCTTCAAACACTTTAATTCCGTTAACCTTGTTCTTTAACTAAATCCGGTAAGTGATTTGAAGTTGAAGTAGAGGTTGACTGGAAACATTCTTCAATTGGATCAACAAGGGGTAGACAAGGAAATTCTGGTTTCGCTTTGAGTAGACAAGCGCGCTCCTTCAAAACAGCTTTTTGAACTTTTGGCGCCTTGCATTAAATGCAATTCTCAGAGCAATAAATGCTTAACAGAACCCGTGACTTAGCTTCTGAAAGCTAATTCCATTTGTCTAAGCTTCTGATCAAATTGGTAGAGTTCAACTTCTGATTGCAATGGACCTCTGAGGAGAGCTTTATTAGACTTTGATAACTTCAGAGCGGAGCATCCAGCTTTTGAAAATGGTGTTGGCCCTAACAAGAACAGAATCACCTAGAGGGGGGTGAATAGGTGTCTAAGTTGTAAACTGAATTTTTCTAAGTTTTTTTAAAGAAACTTAAAATTCAGAGTCAAACTTCCTCAGAGTCAGAAGCTAGCTTAAGGAAGTTGCTTCTGAGGGAAATTCTGCCTAAACACAGTTAGACTGTTTTCAGCAACAGAAGTTCTGATTTGAGAACTTCTGGACAGTCTTCTGAACAAAGACAATGATATTTTTAGAGAAAATCTGTTTCAGCACTAAATATGAACAAGTACACAGAAGCAAAAATAACAAGTATAAGAGGGAGAAAGAAGTTCAGGAGATCCTGAGTGAACAATTCGATTTATCCAAGTTCGCCACAGAAGTCCTGTGACTACGTCTTGTCCCCTGAGGTCGCAGCCTACAGAGATTTTAAAAATCCACTATTCAGAACTTTTATGGCAAGTTCAGAAGCTCCTTTACATCAACAGAACTTAAGCTAATTTCTCACTTAGTTCTGACTAGCCTAAAAAGAGTTAAAGGATTTCCACCAGAACAAACAATACTCTGTTTTCTGGATTTCTCACCCAACTCTAATCTCAACTAGATTTCTCTCTTTAAATCTAACTGAAGATCACAAACGATCTCAGTTTACAAGATTCCTATTATGAACTTGTTTTTCTTCACTCTCTCACTTTAACTAAGACTATGCTAAGAAAGTTTGAGAATGGAAAAGAATGCTCTGTTTTCCTTGTTAAAACAGTGCGTTGAGATTTTGCTCGATGATCACGCTTTTTTTGATGCAGTGGAGCAAGGCTACTATTTATAGTGTATGAAGATGACCGTTGGTGAGTTTGAATCTTCAATAGAGATGACATCAGTTGTTGTAGCCGTTAGTTTGTCAAATCTTCAAACGGTCTTCAAACACTTTGATTCCGTTATCCTTGTTCTTTAACTAAATCCGGTAAGTGATTTGAAATCAAGGATGAGGATGACAGAATCATTCTTCAATTGGATCAACAAAGGGTAGACAAGGAAACTCCGGTTTCTCTTGAACAGACAGGCGCGCTCCATTAAAACAGCTTTTTGAACTTTTGGCGCCTTGCATTAAATGAACTTGTCAGAGCATTAAATGCTATCAAGAACCCGTGACTTAGCTTTCAGGAGCTAAAGTCCTCTTGACTAAACTTCTGATCACAATTGGCAAAATTTATGATTGCAGAGAACTATTGAGGAGAGCTTTGGCAGACTTCGACTTCAGAGCGGAGTATCCAGCTTCTGAGTAAATGAAACTCTGACTTCAGCAAACCGATCTTCTGAGTTCGTTAAGCAATCCAGAAATGATTCATTCAGCACCTGCTGAACATCTTACACATAGACTAAGAATAAAAATTATTAGTCAATAGAAAACTATATGTAAGGTACTGTTGAGTTTTCATCTTCTGAAACGTTTGAACATAATCAAAATACTTAGGGTTCATCATTCTCCCCCATTTTGGTTATGGACAAACCGTGGTCAGAAGGTAAAAGAAAACATGAGGATTAGAAAGTGACTTCCTGATGCAAATGTTTCATTACTTCTGAGTAAACTAACTCCCCCATTTTAGTGTAAATGGTGATCTTCAGCAATCTGTATAAACTTAATAAGACTTAAGATCAAGTTGTTAGATTTTAAAAGAAGTGTAATTTACTAAGTTAAGAAGAAACATAAGCAAAAAGTAAGAAGTCAGATATGCAAGAGAATATAGAAAAGGTTCAGTGTATATAAAATCAATCAGGAGACAACAAAAGAAACAAAATAATCAGAAGAGCAAGTCCTAAGACAAAGACTACCCAACCCAGAACCTAGCTAAGAAGCTTGAGTCCTATAGATTACATGTTCCTAGGTTTCTTCTGAGGAGGAGGAACAACACTGGAACCTTCAGCACCACTAGCTCTTTTCTGACCAGACTTCTCCCCCGTTTGACCAGAACCAAGAGCAACACCAAGAGCACCCTGAGACTTCAACTTTTGCTGAACATTCAGAGAAGTCTGATATTGCTGAGGAGTTGGTCTCACAGTATTGATCATATCCATTCGTCTTCTGAAGTCATCATCAATGGTCTTCATATGATCAAAGGTCTGACCAGACATAGGTCGCTGTCTCTGAACATCATCCAGAAGGAGCTTGATCAACCTGTTGTTAGCATACACAGCAGCAGTGAGATGCTCATTCTGAATATAAGTCTGTCCTCGAACAAACCTATAGCAGTTGTGAAGAGTCTTTTCTTGTTCACGTGCTTGAGTGTGCATAACCTTCAGAAGTTCAGTGAGCTCAGCAATCTGTGCATTCTGAGCAGTGACAGCAGACTCAATGTTGGAGAGTCGGTTGTTGAGATCAGGAGTGATGTCGTATACAATCTTGGCAGCTCCTGAAGATGAAGAACCTTGAGCAGAAGATTTCACTTCTCTCAGAATGTGATTTGCAGTACTTTGCAGGTCTTCAATCTTACTAGGGAGCATCTTCTCATGAGCCTCATAATGCTCGTTTGCTTCCTTGACTTCTTCTGTCAATATTTCCAAATTCTCATTGACCTTCTGAGAAGAAGCAAGAGCAATATTATCCAGAGAAGGAAGAGTCAGAGCTAATTCCCTCAATTTATACAGCTCATCATATGTAGCTAAATGAAGTGTAGAAAGGTTGCGTATATACACAGAAGGATCCTGCATTTGGAGCATGGTCATGAGCTGCAGGTTCTGAGCTTTCAAAGAATGTAATTCTTGCAGCACAATGCCCTGAGCGTACATGTCAGCAGCAGAATTCCTTTGCCCTATACCAGCAAATCTATTCAGCAATTCATCTGAGCCACTCTGACCCATTCTTCTCAACTCGTCAACACTGGGGGCACCTCCAGCTTCGGAAATACCAGAAGCTCTGCTCATGAAGCCAAAACTTCCAAATCTGGTGTCCAGATCTTCCCGATTCAGGTGTTTGCGTAGGAAGTCATAGTTTGATGACAACCCAGCAAATCCTGAAGGAGTGGAGGAGGTAGTTAAGGGATCACACACAGGAGGTGTATGTCCAGAGGTTGAAAGAGGAGGGACAGAAGTTTGAGGAGAAGGAATAGTATGTGGAGAGGAGGAAGAAATAGGATTTGTACAAGGAGGTAAAGTTGAAGGAATGGAAAAAGGTATTGACAAAGGTATGGAAAGAGGAGGAGCAGTAATTCCAGAAGTTGGAAAAACGGCAGAAAAAGATAGAGAAGAAGTAGTGGAAGTAGAAATGGAATCAGTGAAAATTGGTCCAGAGGACAGATTCACTTCTGAATAGGATCCAGAAGGAAGAGTAGATGGAGGAGGGACAACCTCAGATGTTGAAGTTGTCAGAGGAATGGAATTCTGAGATTCACTCACTTCTGTGACAGAAGGTAGTGAAGGAGATGGAGGAGGAGTAAGAGCAGGAGATGAGATAACCTGTTCAGAGGCATTAGGATCAAAAGTTGAAATAGGCTCAGCATATAAATGAGCCATTCTGAACAGCGTTTCAGAGGCATCCCTATCACCAGGGTTTCTTCCTTGATTCAGAAGAACATTGTCAATGAAGTGTTCATTGTCAACATTCTCAACAAACTGTTTAGCACCTTCAAGAACCTCTTCATCTTCTGGTTCACTCTCTTCTGACAGCTCTTCAATCGTAGGAGCGTCAACATCCTCTTCATCAGAAATCTCTGACAGCTCTTTATCAGCAGCTTCCGGTTCCTGAGTAACAGGATCCTCCAATTCAGCACTTGAGGCAACAACGAAGTCCTTCTTCTTCAGAACCCTTCGTCTTGCCACAGCCTTCTTCCCAATTCTGGTAGTGAGAGTGACATTCTCAATAATTCGAGAGGACAGAGAGACATTCTCAAGATTCTCTTCTTCCTCTGAAGTCTCAACTACCTTTGAGAACTCAGCATTCTCAAGATTAGCAGCACATTCTAAAACTTTGGCATCGGCCTTAGCCTTTGCAGCAATTTCACGCTCAGCAGCTAACTTGTCTTCAGCTTCTTTCTTCCTTCTTTTCTCTTCAGCAAGAGCCAGAACTCTTGCAACCTTTTCAGCTTCAGCAGCCTTCTCTTTCTCAGCAAGGCGTGCTTCCTCAGCATCCTGAGCTTCTTTCTCAGGAACATCCTTTGGCTTCTCAGCAACAATCTTGCCAGAAGGTTCAACATTGATTGTTGTTTGAACTAACGTGGGAAGAGGTTCTGAGACAGCAACCTTCTCAACATTCAGGACCAACTTGCTTGACCCTTTCTTTCCCTTGCCCTTTTTGGCAACATTCTTTCCTTTCTGAACAGATGCATCCACAATTTCCTTCTGAGCAATACTCACAGAGGAGCCCTTCTCATTCTTCTTCGGAGTAACACCAAAACTCAGGTTCCTGAAGGTATGCATCTTCAGAACCGTACTCCTACTAGTAACACCTTCTCCTGAAACAACAACGGAGGCTGCCTCAAACAGCCTTGTCAGGAGTGAGCCATATGCCAATGCACTCACGGTCGTTACATTCTTCATCTGCCTTATCAGCATGGCAGGCAAATTGATCTTCTTCTGGTTGACCAGATGCCACATAAATACTCTTTCTCTGTTGGAAACACAATTGACTCCTCCAGCCTTTGGAAGAAAAACATTCGTAGTCAAATAGTGTGCCCACCTTTGGTGCTGAGTCAACCAGGTAGCGTAAGTTTCCTTGGCACTCAGATCTGGCCTAGCCCAGTTGGCTTCTGAAAATCCTTCTGCTGAACCATCATCTCCAATGATGATTCCTTCATCATCAATCCCTATCACTTGAGAAATGGAAGCCCTGCTGACTTCGATTTCAACTTCCCCAACCACAGAGTGAAGAACATCCTCCTCATTAGAAAAGAAATGGAGGTTCTTATAGAATTCTGTAACTAACTTAGGATAAATGAATTCTTCGAGGGAAACGAAAGAATTCCAGTTTTGAGCGCTAAGCCAGTGAGAGATTGGTTCAGTCGATTTGACAACATCATCTAGGAACCTAGAGGTGAAAACCCTAGATTCACTAACTTTCTTTCGTGATTCATCAGAGAAGATGTGTGTGACAGTGATTTCTTGAGCCATTTTGAAGAAATGCGAAATTAGGTTAAGATTTTTAGAGAGAAGAGAACACAAAGAAAAATCTATGGAAGTTCTAATGGCAAAGAAAGTGAGAGTAAAAAGTTCTAAGTATGGAAAACCCTTATTTATACCCAAACACAGAAACCGTTCCAATTCAAAAAGCAAATACACACCGTTTAAAAGGGAACAGATAACCGTTAACCACAGAACAGCGCCGTAATAAGCAGTAAATAACGCATGCTTTCAAGTCAAATCATGATTAGAATTTATTATAACTAAATTATCTTAAACGATCAAACACTTAAGATACTCAGAGACAATAATTCTAAGTTATTGAAGAGGATAAGTCATACCAATGCCTTCTCGTAAGTTGCTGAAAGACATACCAGCCAGAGGCTTAGTAAACATGTCAGCAAGATTTTCTTCAGAGGGAACATGAGTAATGATAATATCCTTCTTCAGAACATGATCTCTCAGAAAGTGATGTCTAATATGAACATGCTTCATCCTGCTGTGCTGAATAGGATTCTTTGACAGATCAATTGCACTTTTGTTATCACAGTAGATTCTAATTGTTCCAGGGATGACTCCATAGTCAGCAATTTGTTGCTTGATCCAGAGCATCTGAGAAACACAACTTCCAGCAGCAACATACTCAGCTTCAGCAGTTGAGAGAGCCACAGAGGTTTGCTTCTTGCTATGCCAGGAGACTAGGCACTCCCCCAGAAAATGACAACCACCAGAAGTGCTGACCCTTTTCAATTTATCTCTACCATAGTCAGAGTCTGTGTATCCTATAGGAGTGAAATCAGAACTACAGGGATACCACAAACCAGCTTCTGGTGTGCCTTTAAGATATCTGAGAATTCTTTTGACAGCAACATCATGAATCTCTCTTGGTTTAGACTGATATCTAGCACAAAAACACACAGCAAAGTGTATATCTGGCCTGCTGGCTGTAAGGTATAAAAGAGAACCAATCATACCTCTGTAGGTTTTTATATCTACAGGTTTACCAGCTTTCTCTTCATTATCAATGTCTTTGCTGACATCCATTGGAATATCAACAGCATTAGAGTCCATCATGCCAAATTTCTTCAGCACTTCTCTAGTGTACTTGGCTTGATTGATAAACACACCATCATTACTTTGCTTGATCTGAAGTCCTAAGAAGAAAGTTAATTCTCCCATCATAGACATTTCAAACTCAGCCTTCATGTGGTCACTGAACTCTCTGCACAAAGATTCATTAGTAGCACCAAATATAATATCATCAACATATACCTGAGCTATAAGGATATCCTTGTTCTTCTTCAGAGTGAACAGAGTTGTATCAACACAGCCTCTGACAAATCCCTTAGACAGAAGGAACTTTGTCAGTCTCTCATACCAAGCTCTGGGAGCTTGTTTCAGTCCATACAAAGCTTTCTTCAGCTTGTACACATGATCAGGAAACTTAGGATCTTCAAAACCAGGAGGTTGAGACACATAGACTTCCTCATTAATGTAACCATTCAAGAATGCACTTTTCACATCCATTTGAAAGAGCTTAAAACCTTTGTATGATGCAAAAGCACATAAGATTCTAATGGCTTCTAATCTTGCAACAGGAGCAAAAGTTTCACCATAATCTATGCCTTCTTGCTGACTGTAACCTTGAGCAACAAGTCTTGCCTTGTTCCTCACAACATTTCCAAATTCATCAAGCTTGTTCTTCAGAACCCATCTAGTTCCAACAACCTTTATGTTGTTAGGTCTGGGAACCAAAGTCCAAACTTCTGACCTTTTGAACTGGTCAAGTTCTTCTTGCATTGCCATTAACCAGGAGTCATCATCAGCTGCTTCATAGAAGTCCTTGGGTTCCAGAAGTGACACAAAAGCCACATTCCCCATATATCTTCTGAGCTGAGCTCTGGTCATGACAGGATTATGAACAGAGTCAATGATGTTCTCTAAGGAATGATTCCTATGAGCTCTAACTTCTCTTGGTAAATCCAATGAGTCTTCTGAAACCTGTTCATCATTTGTTGAATCATATATAGGAGCATCTTCTGGAAGAGAGTTGACTTCTGGAGTGAAATTCTCATCTTGAGCTTGTTCAGCAACAGGAGGAACCACTTCAGCAGCTCTGGGAGAAACATCTTCTTTTTCAACAGGAGATGTGACTTCAGGAGCTTGAACTGCATCTTCATCAGGAGCTCTACTATCTGCAGGGTTAGTCTCATCAAACTGTACATGAACAGATTCATCTAGAGTTTGAGTCCTTTTGTTAAAAACCCTATATGCTTTACTATGTGTTGAGTAACCAAGAAAAATGGCCTCATCTGCCTTTGAATCAAACTTTGAAAGATATTCTTTTGTATTCAAAACGTAACACTTACAACCAAAGGTTCTGAAATAACCTATCTTAGGCTTTCGACCTTTCCAGAGTTCATAAGGAGTCTTGTTCAGAATGCTTCTGATTAGCACTCTATTCAGAACATAGCAAGCTGTGTTCACAGCTTCTCCCCAAAAATACTTTGGAAGCCTTCTTTCATTGATCATAGTTCTGGCTATCTCAACCAGAGTTCTATTCTTTCTTTCAACTACCCCATTTTGTTGAGGAGTTCTGGGAGCAGAAAAGTTATGATCAATTCCCTTGGTTTCACAGAATTCTTCAAACATAAAGTTTTTGAATTCTCCACCATTATCACTTCTGATATGGACAACCTTTTCATTCCTTTCATTCTCAAGTTTCTTTATCAGAACTGAGAAACATCCAAGTGACTCATCTTTGCTAGACAGCAAGATGACCCAAGTGAATCTTGAATAGTCATCTATAATGACAAAGGCATACTTCTTTCCACCCATGCTCATTGGTTGAACAGGGCCAAAAAGATCCATATGAAGTAATTCCAAAGGTCTTTTAGTTGAAATGACTTTCTTAGTTTTAAAAGAGCTTCTGGATTGTTTACCAGATTGGCAAGCATTGCATGAATGGTTCTTTTTAAAACTAATTTCAGGCAGACCCTCAACCAATTGATTTCTAGCTACTTTGGCCAGAAGATCCATGCTAACATGAGCAAGTCTTCTATGCCAGAGCCAGGAGGTATCCTCTTTGGACATCAAGCATATATTCTTGCAAAGATTCTCAAGGTTCAGCATGAAAACATTTTCAACTCTAGGAGCAGTTAGAATAACTTCCCTTGACTTACTGTCCAAGATTTTACATCCAGAGGAGCTGAAGACAATATCTCTACCTTTATCACACAGTTGTGCAACACTCAGGAGATTGAACTTCAGGCCTCTGACTAGGGAGACATCTTCGATCGAAGGGTTAGTTCCTATGGATCCAGAACCAAGTATCCTTCCTTTCTGAGCATCTCCAAAGCTGACTTTTCCACCTCTTTTAGGATCAAATGTGATGAATGCTTTTTCATCACCTGTCATATGCCTTGAGCACCCACTGTCAATGTACCACAGCTTTGACATTGATGGAGCACTCAGAGCCACCTGCAACACAATCAATTAGTGACAGGTACCCAATCCTTATTGGGTCCTTCAGAGTTAGATTTTTCTTCAGCAGGTTTTAATGATATCTCAGATTGCAAGAGGTTTTTAATATGATACTTGCAATCCTTTAACCAGTGACCATCACTCTTGCAAAGTTTGCAAAAGGGAGGGTTCTTGGATCTTTCCCTTTGCTTCCTGGGAGATTTCTTCTTCTTCTGAGAAGGACCAACATCTTCAGAGGCTATACCAGTACTCTCAGAGGTTCCAACATCAGGAGGAGAAGCTATCTCTTTCAGAAGAGAGGGAGTGACAGGTTTCTTCTTCTTCTGGGGTTTATCACTTCCCAGAGGCAGCTTTTCCTTGCCTTTGGCTTTAGAGCCATCAGCAGGAGTGCTGAACTGTTTACACAGTTTTTCTTCTATCACTTTCATGTCAGAATAAACTTGAGTAAACCTAAGAAACTTGTCAGCCTCACTCTTGTCCAATTTCCTTTTCAGGTACTTGAACATACTATAGAGTTCTTCAAGAGAATCAAAGATATTTTTTTCAGAAGATATGTTTACCTCGGAATCATATGTAGCTTCAGGAGGTGCGGAAGTTTCTCCTGTGACATTTTCAGAAGTTGGCTCATCAATAGCCATAAAACATATCTGAGCTTGCTCTTCCTTTTCTTCAGGATCACTGCTGGTCTCAGAGTCTGACCAAGCAGCCAGCATTGCTTTCTTGAACTTCTTCTTATCTTTCTTCAGCTCCGGACAGTTAGGCTTAATGTGCCCCGGTTGCTGACATCCATAGCACACAACAGGCTTGTTTGGATCTCTCTTGAACTTTTCACCAGAATCAGGAGTTTTCTTGTCAAAGCTCCAGAAAGACTTCTTGTAGTTTTCACCTCTGCCTTTTCTAAAGGCCTTCTTGAACTTCCTGGTCAGCATATCCAGTTCCTCATCTTCAGAGGATTCTTCAGAAGATTCTGCTTTCAGGACTACTCTTTTTCCTTCTGACCTTTCTCTTAGGTCATGATTCTTTAATGACATCTCATGGGTAATTAGGGACCCAATGAGCTCATCGTACAAGTAATAGCTCAAATCCTGAACTTCTTCAATAGCAGTCTTCTTGGCTTGCCAAGACCTTGGTAAGCTTCTGACAATCTTCTTCACTCGATCAGATTCTTCAATATCCTTTCCTAAACTCTTCAAGTCATTGACTATCTTGGTGAATCTAGAGTTCATGTCTGAAATAGATTCTTTATCAAGCATTTCAAATAACTCATATTCTCTCATGAGTTGGTTGACTTTAGATTGCTTCACTTTTCCTGTTCCTTCATATGTGACTTCCAGCTTGTTCCAAATATCCTGTGCAGTTTCACAAGAAGAAACTTTGTTATATTCAGTAGCTGTAAGTGCACAATGCAACATATTTATTGCTGAAGCATTAGTTTGGAGTTTTTTCAGAATGTCATCTGTATATTCTCTCTGAGGAATGACAACATTCCCTAAACCTTGTTCCATTCTGGTGGGAATGAAATCACCATTAGTGATGACATACCAAGCACTCATGTTCTGAGCTTGGATGAAGTACATCATCCTTTTCTTCCAGTATGAGTAGTTGTTGCCATTAAATAATGGAGGTCTAGTAGTAGAGGAACCTTCTGGAACTATGAAGTGAGAAGAATTCTCAGGCTGGTGTCTACTAGCCATCTCTATTGATTCTGATAGGATCTTACACTTAGATTGTTAGATCTTTAGTAAATATGCGAAGTGACCTTCGCTCTGATACCACTTGTTGGCCCTATCAAGAACAGAATCACCTAGAGGGGGGTGAATAGGTGTCAAAGTTGAAAACTGAGGATTTCTAAGTTTTTCGAGAAACTTAGTTTTCAGAGTCAAATTTCCTCAGAGTCAGAGGCAAGCTTATAGAAGTTGCTTCTGAGGGAAATTCTGCCTAAACACAGTTTGACTGTTTTTCAGCAACAAAAGTTCTGATTTGGGAACTTCTGGACAGTCTTCTGAACAAAGACAGTGATACTAGGAGGAAATCTGTTTCAGCACTAAATATAGACAAGTACACAAAAGCAAAAATAACAAGTATAAGAGGGAGAAAGAAGTTCAGGAGATCCTGATTGAACAATTCGATTTATCCAAGTTCGCCACAGAAGTCCTATGACTACGTCTTGTCCCCTGAGGTCGCAGCCTACAGAGATTTTATAAATCCACTATTCAGAACTTTTATGGCAAGTTCAGAAGCTCCTTTACATCAACAGAACTTAAGCTAATTTCTCACTTAGTTCTGACTAGCCTAAAAAGAGTTAAAGGATTTCCACCAGAACAAACAATACTCTGTTTTCTGGATTTCTCACCCAACTCTAATCTCAACTAGATTTCTCTCTTTAAATCTAACTGAAGATCACAAACGATCTCAGTTTATAAGATTCCTACTATGAACTTGTTTTTCTTCACTCTCTCACTTTACTAAGACTATGCTAAGAAAGATTGAGAATGGAAAGTATTGCTCTGTTTTTCTTGTTAGAACAGTGCGTTGAGATTTTGCTCGATGATCACGCGTATGTTGATGCTTTGGAGCTTGGCTACTATTTATAGTGATTGAAGATGACCGTTGGTGAGTTTGAATCTTCGAAGGAGATGACATCAGTTGTTGTAGCCGTTAATTTGTCAAGTCTTCAAACGGTCTTCAAACACTTTGATTCCGTTATCCTTGTACTTTAACTAAATCCGGTAAGTGATTTGAAATCAAAGACGAGGTAGACTGGAATCATTCTTCAATTGGATCAACAAAGGGTAGACAAGGAAATTCTGGTTTCTTTTAAACAGATAGGCGCGCTCCATCAAAACAGCTTTTTGAACTTTTGGCGCCTTGCATTAAATGCACTTGTCAGAACATTAAATGCTATCCAGAACCCGTGACTTTAGCTTTCAGAAGCTAAAATTCACTTGACTAGACTTCTGATCACAATTGGCAAAACTTCTGATTGAAAAGAACTTCTGAGGAAAGCTTTAGCAGACTTCGTCTTCAGAGCGGAGTATCTAGCTTCTGAGTAATTGAAACTCTGACTTCAGCAAAGTATCTTCTGAGTTCTTTAGGCAATCCAGAAAAGATTCATTCAGCACCTGCTGAGCAACTTACACAAAGACTAAGTACACAAAAATTATTAGTCAATAGTAAACTATATGTAAGGAAGTATTAAGTTTTCATCTTCTGAAACGTTTGGACATAATCAAAACACATAGGGTTCATCATAGTTTAGTTTCAGTTTAAGTAGTAGTAGTGTAGGGTCTCTCTGAGACCAAGCAGCAGCATGTTCGTACTTTTCTTATTTTGGATTTTAAGCATGACTATGAGTGAGTAGTCACTCAAGGTGGAAAGCCATCCTTCCGTCTGGTGGTTGTAAGCATATCTTTTCCCTATTATGAATGAATTCATGTTTGTTTTGATTGTTCAATAGAATTTCCATTCATATGCAAGCCTCGCGAACTTGTATTCTCAGTTGTTTGATGTTGTAGGGACCAACTCGGATCAAGCGATAGATAAACTATTGAACACATATATTTTATACCGGGACCAATAAGGATAAGATGTATGATAGGGGTTCTTATTTATAAGATGCTTCTTGTGCTTAATGCTTGTGCTTGTATAATCTAATGGAAACTAATTTTACATAAGTGTAAAGAATCTTGGGAACATGTGACCATCTGACTTGAGTGAATATAGTGAAGATACCCTAGATCTATAATAAACATGGTTGATTTGTATGACGGAATTGTGTGCTTGTTTACCATCAGTTCTGGTTGTGCTTTACACCTGCTCGTTTTATATTGGTTAAATCCATTTAAGAATTGTATGATCAGTCTTGCCATTATTTTATATTTATTTTATAGTAGTTTAGAAATTCTCAAATCAATTAAGCACAACCAGCCGACTGTTCTATTTCTGAAAAGAGACCAGCTTGAGACTGTGTTGGCCCTAACAAGAACAGAATCACCTTGAGGGGGGTGAATAGGTGTCTAAGTTGAAAACTGAAAATTTCTAAGTTTTTAGAGAAACTTAATTTTCAGAGTCAAATTTCCTCAGAATCAGAGGTTGGCTTACAGAAGCAGCTTGTGAGGGAAATTCTACCTAAACACAGTTAGACTGTTTTCAGCAACAGAAGTTCTGAGTTTGAGAACTTCTGGACAGTCTTCTGAACAAAGACAATTAAAAATGAGACAATCTGTTTCAGCACTAAATATAAGCAAGCACACAGAAGCAAAAATAACAAGTATAAGAGGAAGAAAGAAGTTCAGGAGATCCTGATGAACAAGTCGATTTATCCAAGTTCGCCACAGAAGTCCTGTGACTACGTCTTGTCCCCTGAGGTCGCAGCCACCAGAGATTTTAAATCTACTATTTAGAACTTTTATGGCAAGTTCAGAAGCTCCTTTACATCAACAAAACATAAGCTAATTTCTCACTTAGTTCTGACTAGCCTAAAAAGAGTTAAAGGATTTCCACCAGAACAACAACAACTCTGTTTTCTGGATTTCACACCCAACTCTAATCTCAACTAGATTTCTCTCTAAATCTAACTGAATATCACAAACGATATCAGTTTACAAGATTCCTATTATGAACTTGTTTTTCTTCACTCTCCCACTTTAACTAAAGCTACGCTAAGAAAGATTGAGAATGGAAAAAGTTCTCTGTTTTTCTTATTCAAACAGTGCGTTGAGATTTTGCTCGATTATCACGCGTAGATGATGCAGTGGAGCTTGGCTACTATTTATAGTGAATGAGGATGACCGTTGGTGAATTTGAATCTTCAAAAGAGATGACATCAGTTGTTGTAGCCGTTATTCTGTCAAGTCTTCAAACGGTCTTCAAACACTTTAATTCCGTTAACCTTGTTCTTTAACTAAATCCGGTAAGTGATTTGAAGTTGAAGTAGAGGTTGACTGGAAACATTCTTCAATTGGATCAACAAGGGGTAGACAAGGAAATTCTGGTTTCGCTTTGAGTAGACAAGCGCGCTCCTTCAAAACAGCTTTTTGAACTTTTGGCGCCTTGCATTAAATGCAATTCTCAGAGCAATAAATGCTTAACAGAACCCGTGACTTAGCTTCTGAAAGCTAATTCCATTTGTCTAAGCTTCTGATCAAATTGGTAGAGTTCAACTTCTGATTGCAATGGACCTCTGAGGAGAGCTTTATTAGACTTTGATAACTTCAGAGCGGAGCATCCAGCTTTTGAAAATGGTGTTGGCCCTAACAAGAACAGAATCACCTAGAGGGGGGTGAATAGGTGTCTAAGTTGTAAACTGAATTTTTCTAAGTTTTTTTAAAGAAACTTAAAATTCAGAGTCAAACTTCCTCAGAGTCAGAAGCTAGCTTAAGGAAGTTGCTTCTGAGGGAAATTCTGCCTAAACACAGTTAGACTGTTTTCAGCAACAGAAGTTCTGATTTGAGAACTTCTGGACAGTCTTCTGAACAAAGACAATGATATTTTTAGAGAAAATCTGTTTCAGCACTAAATATGAACAAGTACACAGAAGCAAAAATAACAAGTATAAGAGGGAGAAAGAAGTTCAGGAGATCCTGAGTGAACAATTCGATTTATCCAAGTTCGCCACAGAAGTCCTGTGACTACGTCTTGTCCCCTGAGGTCGCAGCCTACAGAGATTTTAAAAATCCACTATTCAGAACTTTTATGGCAAGTTCAGAAGCTCCTTTACATCAACAGAACTTAAGCTAATTTCTCACTTAGTTCTGACTAGCCTAAAAAGAGTTAAAGGATTTCCACCAGAACAAACAATACTCTGTTTTCTGGATTTCTCACCCAACTCTAATCTCAACTAGATTTCTCTCTTTAAATCTAACTGAAGATCACAAACGATCTCAGTTTACAAGATTCCTATTATGAACTTGTTTTTCTTCACTCTCTCACTTTAACTAAGACTATGCTAAGAAAGTTTGAGAATGGAAAAGAATGCTCTGTTTTCCTTGTTAAAACAGTGCGTTGAGATTTTGCTCGATGATCACGCTTTTTTTGATGCAGTGGAGCAAGGCTACTATTTATAGTGTATGAAGATGACCGTTGGTGAGTTTGAATCTTCAATAGAGATGACATCAGTTGTTGTAGCCGTTAGTTTGTCAAATCTTCAAACGGTCTTCAAACACTTTGATTCCGTTATCCTTGTTCTTTAACTAAATCCGGTAAGTGATTTGAAATCAAGGATGAGGATGACAGAATCATTCTTCAATTGGATCAACAAAGGGTAGACAAGGAAACTCCGGTTTCTCTTGAACAGACAGGCGCGCTCCATTAAAACAGCTTTTTGAACTTTTGGCGCCTTGCATTAAATGAACTTGTCAGAGCATTAAATGCTATCAAGAACCCGTGACTTAGCTTTCAGGAGCTAAAGTCCTCTTGACTAAACTTCTGATCACAATTGGCAAAATTTATGATTGCAGAGAACTATTGAGGAGAGCTTTGGCAGACTTCGACTTCAGAGCGGAGTATCCAGCTTCTGAGTAAATGAAACTCTGACTTCAGCAAACCGATCTTCTGAGTTCGTTAAGCAATCCAGAAATGATTCATTCAGCACCTGCTGAACATCTTACACATAGACTAAGAATAAAAATTATTAGTCAATAGAAAACTATATGTAAGGTACTGTTGAGTTTTCATCTTCTGAAACGTTTGAACATAATCAAAATACTTAGGGTTCATCATTCTCCCCCATTTTGGTTATGGACAAACCGTGGTCAGAAGGTAAAAGAAAACATGAGGATTAGAAAGTGACTTCCTGATGCAAATGTTTCATTACTTCTGAGTAAACTAACTCCCCCATTTTAGTGTAAATGGTGATCTTCAGCAATCTGTATAAACTTAATAAGACTTAAGATCAAGTTGTTAGATTTTAAAAGAAGTGTAATTTACTAAGTTAAGAAGAAACATAAGCAAAAAGTAAGAAGTCAGATATGCAAGAGAATATAGAAAAGGTTCAGTGTATATAAAATCAATCAGGAGACAACAAAAGAAACAAAATAATCAGAAGAGCAAGTCCTAAGACAAAGACTACCCAACCCAGAACCTAGCTAAGAAGCTTGAGTCCTATAGATTACATGTTCCTAGGTTTCTTCTGAGGAGGAGGAACAACACTGGAACCTTCAGCACCACTAGCTCTTTTCTGACCAGACTTCTCCCCCGTTTGACCAGAACCAAGAGCAACACCAAGAGCACCCTGAGACTTCAACTTTTGCTGAACATTCAGAGAAGTCTGATATTGCTGAGGAGTTGGTCTCACAGTATTGATCATATCCATTCGTCTTCTGAAGTCATCATCAATGGTCTTCATATGATCAAAGGTCTGACCAGACATAGGTCGCTGTCTCTGAACATCATCCAGAAGGAGCTTGATCAACCTGTTGTTAGCATACACAGCAGCAGTGAGATGCTCATTCTGAATATAAGTCTGTCCTCGAACAAACCTATAGCAGTTGTGAAGAGTCTTTTCTTGTTCACGTGCTTGAGTGTGCATAACCTTCAGAAGTTCAGTGAGCTCAGCAATCTGTGCATTATGAGCAGTGACAGCAGACTCAATGTTGGAGAGTCGGTTGTTGAGATCAGGAGTGATGTCGTATACAATCTTGGCAGCTCCTGAAGATGAAGAACCTTGAGCAGAAGATTTCACTTCTCTCAGAATGTGATTTGCAGTACTTTGCAGGTCTTCAATCTTACTAGGGAGCATCTTCTCATGAGCCTCATAATGCTCGTTTGCTTCCTTGACTTCTTCTGTCAATATTTCCAAATTCTCATTGACCTTCTGAGAAGAAGCAAGAGCAATATTATCCAGAGAAGGAAGAGTCAGAGCTAATTCCCTCAATTTATACAGCTCATCATATGTAGCTAAATGAAGTGTAGAAAGGTTGCGTATATACACAGAAGGATCCTGCATTTGGAGCATGGTCATGAGCTGCAGGTTCTGAGCTTTCAAAGAATGTAATTCTTGCAGCACAATGCCCTGAGCGTACATGTCAGCAGCAGAATTCCTTTGCCCTATACCAGCAAATCTATTCAGCAATTCATCTGAGCCACTCTGACCCATTCTTCTCAACTCGTCAACACTGGGGGCACCTCCAGCTTCGGAAATACCAGAAGCTCTGCTCATGAAGCCAAAACTTCCAAATCTGGTGTCCAGATCTTCCCGATTCAGGTGTTTGCGTAGGAAGTCATAGTTTGATGACAACCCAGCAAATCCTGAAGGAGTGGAGGAGGTAGTTAAGGGATCACACACAGGAGGTGTATGTCCAGAGGTTGAAAGAGGAGGGACAGAAGTTTGAGGAGAAGGAATAGTATGTGGAGAGGAGGAAGAAATAGGATTTGTACAAGGAGGTAAAGTTGAAGGAATGGAAAAAGGTATTGACAAAGGTATGGAAAGAGGAGGAGCAGTAATTCCAGAAGTTGGAAAAACGGCAGAAAAAGATAGAGAAGAAGTAGTGGAAGTAGAAATGGAATCAGTGAAAATTGGTCCAGAGGACAGATTCACTTCTGAATAGGATCCAGAAGGAAGAGTAGATGGAGGAGGGACAACCTCAGATGTTGAAGTTGTCAGAGGAATGGAATTCTGAGATTCACTCACTTCTGTGACAGAAGGTAGTGAAGGAGATGGAGGAGGAGTAAGAGCAGGAGATGAGATAACCTGTTCAGAGGCATTAGGATCAAAAGTTGAAATAGGCTCAGCATATAAATGAGCCATTCTGAACAGCGTTTCAGAGGCATCCCTATCACCAGGGTTTCTTCCTTGATTCAGAAGAACATTGTCAATGAAGTGTTCATTGTCAACATTCTCAACAAACTGTTTAGCACCTTCAAGAACCTCTTCATCTTCTGGTTCACTCTCTTCTGACAGCTCTTCAATCGTAGGAGCGTCAACATCCTCTTCATCAGAAATCTCTGACAGCTCTTTATCAGCAGCTTCCGGTTCCTGAGTAACAGGATCCTCCAATTCAGCACTTGAGGCAACAACGAAGTCCTTCTTCTTCAGAACCCTTCGTCTTGCCACAGCCTTCTTCCCAATTCTGGTAGTGAGAGTGACATTCTCAATAATTCGAGAGGACAGAGAGACATTCTCAAGATTCTCTTCTTCCTCTGAAGTCTCAACTACCTTTGAGAACTCAGCATTCTCAAGATTAGCAGCACATTCTAAAACTTTGGCATCGGCCTTAGCCTTTGCAGCAATTTCACGCTCAGCAGCTAACTTGTCTTCAGCTTCTTTCTTCCTTCTTTTCTCTTCAGCAAGAGCCAGAACTCTTGCAACCTTTTCAGCTTCAGCAGCCTTCTCTTTCTCAGCAAGGCGTGCTTCCTCAGCATCCTGAGCTTCTTTCTCAGGAACATCCTTTGGCTTCTCAGCAACAATCTTGCCAGAAGGTTCAACATTGATTGTTGTTTGAACTAACGTGGGAAGAGGTTCTGAGACAGCAACCTTCTCAACATTCAGGACCAACTTGCTTGACCCTTTCTTTCCCTTGCCCTTTTTGGCAACATTCTTTCCTTTCTGAACAGATGCATCCACAATTTCCTTCTGAGCAATACTCACAGAGGAGCCCTTCTCATTCTTCTTCGGAGTAACACCAAAACTCAGGTTCCTGAAGGTATGCATCTTCAGAACCGTACTCCTACTAGTAACACCTTCTCCTGAAACAACAACGGAGGCTGCCTCAAACAGCCTTGTCAGGAGTGAGCCATATGCCAATGCACTCACGGTCGTTACATTCTTCATCTGCCTTATCAGCATGGCAGGCAAATTGATCTTCTTCTGGTTGACCAGATGCCACATAAATACTCTTTCTCTGTTGGAAACACAATTGACTCCTCCAGCCTTTGGAAGAAAAACATTCGTAGTCAAATAGTGTGCCCACCTTTGGTGCTGAGTCAACCAGGTAGCGTAAGTTTCCTTGGCACTCAGATCTGGCCTAGCCCAGTTGGCTTCTGAAAATCCTTCTGCTGAACCATCATCTCCAATGATGATTCCTTCATCATCAATCCCTATCACTTGAGAAATGGAAGCCCTGCTGACTTCGATTTCAACTTCCCCAACCACAGAGTGAAGAACATCCTCCTCATTAGAAAAGAAATGGAGGTTCTTATAGAATTCTGTAACTAACTTAGGATAAATGAATTCTTCGAGGGAAACGAAAGAATTCCAGTTTTGAGCGCTAAGCCAGTGAGAGATTGGTTCAGTCGATTTGACAACATCATCTAGGAACCTAGAGGTGAAAACCCTAGATTCACTAACTTTCTTTCGTGATTCATCAGAGAAGATGTGTGTGACAGTGATTTCTTGAGCCATTTTGAAGAAATGCGAAATTAGGTTAAGATTTTTAGAGAGAAGAGAACACAAAGAAAAATCTATGGAAGTTCTAATGGCAAAGAAAGTGAGAGTAAAAAGTTCTAAGTATGGAAAACCCTTATTTATACCCAAACACAGAAACCGTTCCAATTCAAAAAGCAAATACACACCGTTTAAAAGGGAACAGATAACCGTTAACCACAGAACAGCGCCGTAATAAGCAGTAAATAACGCATGCTTTCAAGTCAAATCATGATTAGAATTTATTATAACTAAATTATCTTAAACGATCAAACACTTAAGATACTCAGAGACAATAATTCTAAGTTATTGAAGAGGATAAGTCATACCAATGCCTTCTCGTAAGTTGCTGAAAGACATACCAGCCAGAGGCTTAGTAAACATGTCAGCAAGATTTTCTTCAGAGGGAACATGAGTAATGATAATATCCTTCTTCAGAACATGATCTCTCAGAAAGTGATGTCTAATATGAACATGCTTCATCCTGCTGTGCTGAATAGGATTCTTTGACAGATCAATTGCACTTTTGTTATCACAGTAGATTGTAATTGTTCCAGGGATGACTCCATAGTCAGCAATTTGTTGCTTGATCCAGAGCATCTGAGAAACACAACTTCCAGCAGCAACATACTCAGCTTCAGCAGTTGAGAGAGCCACAGAGGTTTGCTTCTTGCTATGCCAGGAGACTAGGCACTCCCCCAGAAAATGACAACCACCAGAAGTGCTGACCCTTTTCAATTTATCTCTACCATAGTCAGAGTCTGTGTATCCTATAGGAGTGAAATCAGAACTACAGGGATACCACAAACCAGCTTCTGGTGTGCCTTTAAGATATCTGAGAATTCTTTTGACAGCAACATCATGAATCTCTCTTGGTTTAGACTGATATCTAGCACAAAAACACACAGCAAAGTGTATATCTGGCCTGCTGGCTGTAAGGTATAAAAGAGAACCAATCATACCTCTGTAGGTTTTTATATCTACAGGTTTACCAGCTTTCTCTTCATCATCAATGTCTTTGCTGATATCCATTGGAATATCAACAGCATTAGAGTCCATCATGCCAAATTTCTTCAGCACTTCTCTAGTGTACTTGGCTTGATTGATAAACACACCATCATTACTTTGCTTGATCTGAAGTCCTAAGAAGAAAGTTAATTCTCCCATCATAGACATTTCAAACTCAGCCTTCATGTGGTCACTGAACTCTCTGCACAAAGATTCATTAGTAGCACCAAATATAATATCATCAACATATACCTGAGCTATAAGGATATCCTTGTTCTTCTTCAGAGTGAACAGAGTTGTATCAACACAGCCTCTGACAAATCCCTTAGACAGAAGGAACTTTGTCAGTCTCTCATACCAAGCTCTGGGAGCTTGTTTCAGTCCATACAAAGCTTTCTTCAGCTTGTACACATGATCAGGAAACTTAGGATCTTCAAAACCAGGAGGTTGAGACACATAGACTTCCTCATTAATGTAACCATTCAAGAATGCACTTTTCACATCCATTTGAAAGAGCTTAAAACCTTTGTATGATGCAAAAGCACATAAGATTCTAATGGCTTCTAATCTTGCAACAGGAGCAAAAGTTTCACCATAATCTATGCCTTCTTGCTGACTGTAACCTTGAGCAACAAGTCTTGCCTTGTTCCTCACAACATTTCCAAATTCATCAAGCTTGTTCTTCAGAACCCATCTAGTTCCAACAACCTTTATGTTGTTAGGTCTGGGAACCAAAGTCCAAACTTCTGACCTTTTGAACTGGTCAAGTTCTTCTTGCATTGCCATTAACCAGGAGTCATCATCAGCTGCTTCATAGAAGTCCTTGGGTTCCAGAAGTGACACAAAAGCCACATTCCCCATATATCTTCTGAGCTGAGCTCTGGTCATGACAGGATTATGAACAGAGTCAATGATGTTCTCTAAGGAATGATTCCTATGAGCTCTAACTTCTCTTGGTAAATCCAATGAGTCTTCTGAAACCTGTTCATCATTTGTTGAATCATATATAGGAGCATCTTCTGGAAGAGAGTTGACTTCTGGAGTGAAATTCTCATCTTGAGCTTGTTCAGCAACAGGAGGAACCACTTCAGCAGCTCTGGGAAAAACATCTTCTTTTTCAACAGGAGATGTGACTTCAGGAGCTTGAACTGCATCTTCATCAGGAGCTCTACTATCTGCAGGGTTAGTCTCATCAAACTGTACATGAACAGATTCATCTAGAGTTTGAGTCCTTTTGTTAAAAACCCTATATGCTTTACTATGTGTTGAGTAACCAAGAAAAATGGCCTCATCTGCCTTTGAATCAAACTTTGAAAGATATTCTTTTGTATTCAAAACGTAACACTTACAACCAAAGGTTCTGAAATAACCTATCTTAGGCTTTCGACCTTTCCAGAGTTCATAAGGAGTCTTGTTCAGAATGCTTCTGATTAGCACTCTATTCAGAACATAGCAAGCTGTGTTCACAGCTTCTCCCCAAAAATACTTTGGAAGCCTTCTTTCATTGATCATAGTTCTGGCTATCTCAACCAGAGTTCTATTCTTTCTTTCAACTACCCCATTTTGTTGAGGAGTTCTGGGAGCAGAAAACTTATGATCAATTCCCTTGGTTTCACAGAATTCTTCAAACATAAAGTTTTTGAATTCTCAACCATTATCACTTCTGATATGGACAACCTTTTCATTCCTTTCATTCTCAAGTTTCTTTATCAGAACTGAGAAACATCCAAGTGACTCATCTTTGCTAGACAGCAAGATGACCCAAGTGAATCTTGAATAGTCATCTATAATGACAAAGGCATACTTCTTTCCACCCATGCTCATTGGTTGAACAGGGCCAAAAAGATCCATATGAAGTAATTCCAAAGGTCTTTTAGTTGAAATGACTTTCTTAGTTTTAAAAGAGCTTCTGGATTGTTTACCAGATTGGCAAGCATTGCATGAATGGTTCTTTTTAAAACTAATTTCAGGCAGACCCTCAACCAATTGATTTCTAGCTACTTTGGCCAGAAGATCCATGCTAACATGAGCAAGTCTTCTATGCCAGAGCCAGGAGGTATCCTCTTTGGACATCAAGCATATATTCTTGCAAAGATTCTCAAGGTTCAGCATGAAAACATTTTCAACTCTAGGAGCAGTTAGAATAACTTCCCTTGACTTACTGTCCAAGATTTTACATCCAGAGGAGCTGAAGACAATATCTCTACCTTTATCACACAGTTGTGCAACACTCAGGAGATTGAACTTCAGGCCTCTGACTAGGGAGACATCTTCGATCGGAGGGTTAGTTCCTATGGATCCAGAACCAAGTATCCTTCCTTTCTGAGCATCTCCAAAGCTGACTTTTCCACCTCTTTTAGGATCAAATGTGATGAATGCTTTTTCATCACCTGTCATATGCCTTGAGCACCCACTGTCAATGTACCACAGCTTTGACATTGATGGAGCACTCAGAGCAACCTGCAACACAATCAATTAGTGATAGGTACCCAATCCTTATTGGGTCCTTCAGAGTTAGATTTCTCTTCAGCAGGTTTTAATGATATCTCAGATTGCAAGAGGTTCTTAATATGGTACTTGCAATCTTTCAACCAGTGACCATCACTTTTGCAAAGCTTGCAAAAGGGAGGGTTCTTGGATCTTTCCCTTTGCTTCCTGGGAGATTTCTTCTTCTTCTGAGATGGTCCAACATCTTCAGAGGCTGAGACAGCACTCTCAGAGGTACCAATATCAGGAGGAGAAGCTATCTCTTTCAGAAGAGAGGGAGTGACACGTTTCTTCTTCTTCTGGGGTTTATCACTTCCCAGAGGCAGCTTTTCTTTGCCTTTGACCTTAGAGTCATTAGCAGAAGTGCTGAACTGTTTACGCAATTTTTCTTCTAACACTTTCATGTCAGAATAAACTTGAGTAAACCTAAGAAACTTGTCAGCCTCACTCTTGTCCAATTTCCTTTTCAGGTACTTGAACATACTATAGAGTTCTTCAAGAGAATCAAAGATATTTTGTTCAGAAGATATGTTTACCTCAGAATCATATGTAACTTCAGGAGGTGCGGAAGTTTCTCCTGTGACATCTTCAGAAGTTGGCTCATCAATAGCCATAAAACAAATCTGAGCTTGCTCTTCCTTTTCTTCAGGATCACTGCTGGTCTCAGAGTCTGACCAGGCAGCCAGCATTGCTTTCTTGAACTTCTTCTTATCTTTCTTCAGCTCCGGACAGTTAGGCTTAATGTGCCCCGGTTGCTGACATCCATAGCATACAATAGGCTTATTTGGATCTCTCTTGAACTTTTCACCAGAATCAGGAGTTTTCTTGTCAAAGCTCCTGAAAGGCTTCTTGTAGTTTCCACCTCTGCCTTTTCTAAAGGCCTTCTTGAACTTCCTGGTCAGCATAGCCAGTTCCTCATCTTCAGAGGATTCATCAGAAGATTCTGCTTTAAGGACTACTCTTTTTCCTTCTGACCTTTCTCTCAGGTCATGATTCTTGATTGCCATCTCATGAGTAATCAATGAGCCAATGAGTTCATCATACTCATAGAAGCTTAAGTCCTGAACTTCTTCGATAGCAGTCTTCTTGGCTTGCCACGACCTTGGTAAGCTTCTGAGAATCTTCCTTACTTTTTCAGATTCTTCAATATCCTTTCCCAAACTCTTCAAGTCATTGACAATCTTGGTGAACCTAGAATTCATACTTGAGATGGATTCTTTGTCAAGCATTTCAAATAACTCGTAGTCTCTCATCAACTGATTGACTTTAGATTGCTTCACTTTTCCTGTTCCTTCGTAAGTGACTTCTAGCTTGTTCCAAATATCCTTTGCTGTTTCACAAGAAGACACTTTGTTATACTCAGTAGCAGAAAGTGCACAATGCAGCATATTTATTGCTGAAGCATTCGTTTGGAGTTTTTTAAGGATTTCATCTGTATATTCCACTTGAGGGATAACAACATGTCCTAAACCAACTTCCATCCTAGTTGGGATGAAATCACCATTAGTGATAACTATCCATGCACTCATATTCTGAGCTTGGATGAAATACATCATTCTCTTTTTCCAGTAAGAGTAGTTATCACCATTAAATAGTGGAGGTCTAGTTGTGGAGGAACCCTCTGGAACAATGAAATGAGAGGAATTCTCAGGTTGGTGTCTACTAGCCATCTCTATTGATTCTGATAGGATCTTACACTTAGATTGTTAGATCTTTAGTAAATATACGAAGTAACCTGGCTCTGATACCACTTGTTGGCCCTAACAAGAACAGAATCACCTAGAGGGGGGTGAATAGGTGTCTAAGTTGTAAACTGAATTTTTCTAAGTTTTTTTAAAGAAACTTAAAATTCAGAGTCAAACTTCCTCAGAGTCAGAAGCTAGCTTAAGGAAGTTGCTTCTGAGGGAAATTCTGCCTAAACACAGTTAGACTGTTTTCAGCAACAGAAGTTCTGATTTGAGAACTTCTGGACAGTCTTCTGAACAAAGACAATGATATTTTTAGAGAAAATCTGTTTCAGCACTAAATATGAACAAGTACACAGAAGCAAAAATAACAAGTATAAGAGGGAGAAAGAAGTTCAGGAGATCCTGAGTGAACAATTCGATTTATCCAAGTTCGCCACAGAAGTCCTGTGACTACGTCTTGTCCCCTGAGGTCGCAGCCTACAGAGATTTTAAAAATCCACTATTCAGAACTTTTATGGCAAGTTCAGAAGCTCCTTTACATCAACAGAACTTAAGCTAATTTCTCACTTAGTTCTGACTAGCCTAAAAAGAGTTAAAGGATTTCCACCAGAACAAACAATACTCTGTTTTCTGGATTTCTCACCCAACTCTAATCTCAACTAGATTTCTCTCTTTAAATCTAACTGAAGATCACAAACGATCTCAGTTTACAAGATTCCTATTATGAACTTGTTTTTCTTCACTCTCTCACTTTAACTAAGACTATGCTAAGAAAGTTTGAGAATGGAAAAGAATGCTCTGTTTTCCTTGTTAAAACAGTGCGTTGAGATTTTGCTCGATGATCACGCTTTTTTTGATGCAGTGGAGCAAGGCTACTATTTATAGTGTATGAAGATGACCGTTGGTGAGTTTGAATCTTCAATAGAGATGACATCAGTTGTTGTAGCCGTTAGTTTGTCAAATCTTCAAACGGTCTTCAAACACTTTGATTCCGTTATCCTTGTTCTTTAACTAAATGCGGTAAGTGATTTGAAATCAAGGATGAGGATGACAGAATCATTCTTCAATTGGATCAACAAAGGGTAGACAAGGAAACTCCGGTTTCTCTTGAACAGACAGGCGCGCTCCATTAAAACAGCTTTTTGAACTTTTGGCGCCTTGCATTAAATGAACTTGTCAGAGCATTAAATGCTATCAAGAACCCGTGACTTAGCTTTCAGGAGCTAAAGTCCTCTTGACTAAACTTCTGATCACAATTGGCAAAATTTCTGATTGCAGAGAACTATTGAGGAGAGCTTTGGCAGACTTCGACTTCAGAGCGGAGTATCCAGCTTCTGAGTAAATGAAACTCTGACTTCAGCAAACCGATCTTCTGAGTTCGTTAAGCAATCCAGAAATGATTCATTCAGCACCTGCTGAACATCTTACACATAGACTAAGAATAAAAATTATTAGTCAATAGAAAACTATATGTAAGGTACTGTTGAGTTTTCATCTTCTGAAACGTTTGAACATAATCAAAATACTTAGGGTTCATCAAATGGAAACACTGTCTACAGCTTTCTCGTCTCTTCTGAGTCTTCCAGGAAATCCAGAAATTCTTCATTCAGCACCTGCTGAGTATCTTACATACAAACTCAACAAAAATTGTTAGTCAACATTAAACCGTATGTAAGAGAATTTTAAATTTCATCTTCTGAAACGTTTGAACATAGGGTTCATCAGACTGTTCTTTCCCTGTGGAGACGATAAACTTATCACTTTATTACTTGTCTAGTGCACTTGCTAGTGTCATCCCACTCATTTGTACACAACAAGTTTTTGGCGCCGTTGCCGGGGATAGAAAGTTTTTAAGCCGTTTAATTTTTTTTACCTTTTCATTATAAAACAGTTGGTTTTTACCTGTTTGTTTAAGTGTGCAGATTGTTCTAGTCAGTTGTTCTCAATTTATGCAAAGGCGAAGGCTGTTCAAAATTAAGAGTAGCCTGAACAAGCATCTGGACGAGAAGGACGACCAAAACTGCCACAAGCACAAGCAGAGAATCAGCGAGGAAAATCTATGGAGGGTCAATTTGCTCGATCCTTACCCATGAAAGAGTACTCAAAACCTTTCACCGATGGTTACTCATCATGTATAGTAATCCCCGATGAAGGAGACAACCACTTCGAGGTCAAGGCATTCATGATCCAAATGTTGCAAGCGGGTGTGCAATTTGGAGGCCTACCTAATGAAGATCCAAACTCACATATCCAAGATTTTGTTACCATGTGCAATACATTCAAAACAAATCGAGGAGAGAGTGATGATGTTATTCGGCTCAAGTTGTTCCTGTTCTCATTAAGGAACAAAGCTAAGAGTTGGATAAAGAGTTTACGACCGAGATCCATAACCACTTCGGATGCTATGGCCAATGCCTTCCTTGCCAAATATTTTCCCCCAAGAGAAGCCATAAAACTCAGAAATGCCATATCCCAATTCTCCCAACACCGTGATGAATCCCTTTCCGAAGCTTGGGAGAGATACAAAGATCTCTTGAGGAGAGTCCCAAACCATCAAATGCCCATGTGGATGCAAATGCAAACCTTCTATCATGGCCTCACAAATGTCTACAAAATCCAAATAGAATCGGTTGCAAGTGGAGATCCGGAGGAACTAGCTCCCGAGGAACTTTATGAACTTATTGAACGACTTGTCAACACGAGCTATAAGTGGCACTCAGTGAGAGAAGATGGAAGAAGAGATTCAAACTCACCGGTAGCTGAAGAGGTGTCAAGGCTGACTGCTCAAGTAGAACAACTGAGCAAGTTGTTCAAGTTGAACAACCAAGTCAACCAGGTGCACGCTGTTCAGTACGACTTGAACAAGGGTGATCATTGTTTTGTTGACTGCCAAGGGAACAACCAGACCTTAGTAGCTGTTCCAGAAGACTATGACTATGTAGTGAACAACCAGAGGCTGATCTCGGATCCTTATTCCAACACTCTTAATGATGGGTGGAGGAATCATTCTGACTCAAGTTGGACATCCCAACCTAGTTCCAGCTCACACCCACCGTGTCAGAGGCCTCAAAGGAACTACCAACCCCAGCAGAACAATCAGAACCTGTTCTCCCTGAACAACCAGAGCTTGGATGTGAGCAAAACCAAAATGAAAGAGATGATGATGCAGATGATGCAGATGATGCAGCAAATGCAACAGCAGATGCAGCTAGCACAACAACAACAAAGCTCAATTGAAAAATTGGAAACTCAACTCATCCAATTGGCAAATATTGTTCCTAAGAACAAGGAGGTCCTTCCAAGCAACACAGAGTTGAATCCAATGGAGGCAGTAAATGCAGTCATGTTGAGGAGCGGAGAAGAGTTATTGGAGCCCAAGCATGCAGCTAAAATGCATGTTTAGAAAGAACAAGCAGATCCAGAAGAACAACCACATGCTGTTCAGTCAACAAATTAAGTTGTGGAAGCACCAAAGCGATCTGTTCCTGAGCCCATTCCAGAGAGGCAACCTGAGCGTGTGTATGTACCAAAGGTGCCCTATCCAGGAAGGCTAAAGCTACAAACAAAGGAGGAGCAACCGGGAAGATTTTTGGAGATGCTAAAGAAGATCCACATTAACATTCCTTTTGTGGAAGCCCTATCATCATCACCAGTTTATGTGAAGTTCCTAAAGGATTTGTTACAGAACAAGAAGAAGCTGGAGAGTGTGTCCATGGTCCAGCTAAGCCGTACTTGTTCTTCTATCATTCAGAACAAGCAACTTCTCCCCAAAAAGGAGAAAGATCCAGGAAGTTTCACTATCCCATGTTCTTTTGGTAGCTTTAATATTGATAATGTTTTATGTGACCTAGGAGCAAGTATAAATCTTATGCCTTTTTCAATATACAAACAGCTTGGTCTAGGAGAACCCCAACCAACGAGAATGTCCATTCAATTGGTTGATCGTTCTATCAAGTACCTTATGGGAATGGTTGAGGATATCCTAGTCAAGGTAGATAAATTCATATTACCAGCTGATTTTGTGATTATGGATATAGATGAAGATGCTCATGTTCCAATCATCCTAGGTAGACCGTTCCTAGCTACGGCTAGAGCAATCATAGATTTCTATAAGGGTGAACTTAGGCTCAAAGTGCATGACCAGCAAGTTGTGTTCAAAATGAATGAAGCTACGAAATACCCTTTGGCTAGTGATGATATTTGCTATTTTCTTGAAACTTTTGATGTACCTTGGTGTAATAATTTGCAGGAACAGGTTGAACCTGATCTAAAGGAGGAAGCACATGATGACCAGGAAGCCAAAGAGAGATGTTATTTTGTCCATGGGAACAAGCAGACACCTATTGAACCCTTGAAAAACCAACAAAAACCACCTCTCAAATCCCTACTCGAAGAACCACATGTTCTTGAGTTCAAAACACTACCTAGTCATCTGGAATATGCTGACCCACAACCCCCTGAAAAATTACCTTTAATCATCTCATCACAACCGATCCCACAAAATAAAGCCCAACTTCTTCCTGTTCTTCAGAAGCACAAGGATAAAGCCCAACCTCTGCTTGTTCTTCTGAAGCACAAGGAAGCTCTTGCATGGACTAACCCTGTTCAAGAAGTCTCAAACGATCAAGGAATTATTGTGATCCAGAATGAGAAGAAGCATGGAGAACAAGCATACATTTGTGATAGTTCTCAGATGAACAACTATACGTTGTTCAGAATGATTATGTCCCATCGGAAGATACACATAGGAAGTTGCAGCTGGATGCGCTTGATGAATTCAGGCTATTCTCTTTCAAAAATTCTGAGGT
Source organism: Euphorbia peplus (assembly GCA_028411795.1). Classification (NCBI taxonomy): domain Eukaryota; kingdom Viridiplantae; phylum Streptophyta; class Magnoliopsida; order Malpighiales; family Euphorbiaceae; genus Euphorbia; species Euphorbia peplus. The sequence goes on along the minus strand of CP110838.1, from coordinate 13,482,096 downwards.
AAACAAGAAGAGGTATGACCAGAACATCCAAGCGAAGGAATTTCATCCTGGGCAGAAGGTGTTATTGTTCAACTCACACCTCAAGCTGTTCCCAGAAAAGTCGAAGTCAAGATCGTCCGGTCCTTTCACCGTGGTGAAAATGTTCCTACATAATGCTGTTGAGATCTCTAAGGGAGCAAGCAAAGCGTTCAAAGTCAATGCGCAATGCCTCAAGCTCTACCTAGCCGGAGAAAACAACAAAGAGGAGAAGTACCACATCTATGAACCACCTTGAGAACAAACTGAAGTCAGTGTCTAGCTCTAGACGCAAAACAGAGCGCACGGGAGAACAAGCTATACTTGTTCTCTCCGCCTGTTCGAAAAAAAAAAAACAAATTGAAGTATGCCACTCTTTCTTCCAGCCCCAAAGTAAAGCAAGAAGCCAAACCTTGGCTTGATCTTGGTACTTACTCAAATCCTTCCTCATAAAAACAAGCTGTTCAAGTTGAGTCTGTCTGTTCAATATTTTTGTTTGTCTGTTCCATAAGTGTCTAGTGTGTCTGTTCTGTTTTAGGATTGTGTCATTTTATTTTTCTTTGTCAAAGCATTGAGGGCAATGCTTTATTTTGTTTTGGGGGGTGGGATTGCCATGAATTATTTTGGGGGTCCCTTATTCTTAAAACCTTTTGTTTGTCCTCATTTCTGCCAAGTCCAGTGTCATCCTGTTCTATTGAAATTTTTTGTTTTTTTAGAGTCTTTGTTTAAAGGTCAAAAGAAAATGATTTGCATGCACCCAAAAATCAAGAACTGTAAAGTTAGTAGAAGATCAGCCTACCAAAAGTTCTCCCTGTTCTATACCCAAAAACACCCTTTTAACCAATTTTCGCATGTATATGTGTTGACCACCCATTTAGCCTACCCTGTTCACCACCACTTTTCCTGGTTCAAATTTTCCTTTTTCCCTTTTTAACCAAACTACCAAGTAAAATTAACTTCAGTTTGAGCTAGAACAAGCAGACCACTGTGCCTTCTCTCTACTCAGCCAGAAAAAAAAAAAAAACAAAAAAAAGAAAAAAAAAGAAAAAAAAAAGTTAAAAATAAAATTACTAGTTGTTCTTTGCTTTTGTGGTTGTTCTTTCATGAAAATCTAGCTCATTACTTATCAAAAATTGGTAGTTCACCTTTACCCAAATCAACCCTGTTTTGCCCCAAACCAGTTTAAACATGTTCAACCTTTTGAGTTTGCATGTTCTCTCATCAAAGAATAAGATTGGTGCATTTGACCTTTAGAGTCGTGTCTGTTCGAGTCTTTTATGTTTCGTTTCTTCGTTCTTTTCTCTCTTTTCTGTCCAGTCCGAGTCTTTTGAGTCAAGTCCAGTCTGTCCTTGTGTTAGTTCGTTTCTTCGATTCCTTTCTTTTTTGTTTGCTTGAGGACAAGCAAAGTCTATTGTGGGGGTATTTGTTGAGTGTGATTTGTGCCCATAAAATCAAGGGTATTCCATAGAGTTTTTGTGCTTAAAATGTGTTTCGAACAACCTGAGATTGTTCTTTAGTGCACAAGTTCAGCCTGTGCTCTCGAATAGTCTGCATGTGCCCAGTTGAGTCAAAACAGCTTGAATTAAGGAGGGAATCTTCAGAAATCTGGTTAAATATCCTTTGGAGATCACATGGCTTCGGTTTTGGTGGTTTGGGGAAGAGAAAAAGAGAACTTTGGAACAGTTGGAGTTTTGTCCTCTTGTGCAGACGATAAACTTATCACTTTATTACTTGTATAGTGCACTTGCTAGTGTCATCCCACTCATTTGTACACAACAACCGCCCTAGCCTAATCTAGAAAGTTTGGTCCAGTCAACTTCTCTCTATCCAAGAGTGGCCTTAAAGAATTAGTAGTTGTCATTGCTGTAATTCTTTCGGTTTAAGTTTGAAGTAGTTTCTACAGAAAGAGAGAGAGGGAGTCAGAATTTAAAGGACTTTAATGTCAATTACAATAATTAAAACTGTCATAAAATTATTTGGTGATTATTGACTTGGTGAGACCAAGATCCACAGTCATGTTCATTAATGACCAAGCTAGGGCCTGTAAGACGTTAATGAACATACTTGGTAAAGAAACCTTCTCAATTCTCCAACCTAGAGAACTCTTGGTTTGATGGGCCTATTGGCACTTTACCCATCCATGCTTAGGAGCCCGCGACAAGCTATAATGATACCCCATCTTCGAGTCAAACCTACCTTTTCTATGTTAACCACACCCTTTAGCAAAGGGTATCTTAACGCCTCAACGACCCACCAGACACTATAACGTACTCCGCTTGAGCTTACATACATTATAGCTCTACCTAGGAGGAAGAGGTGAGAACTAGGAGAAGCATTTATAAATTACTCGATACTTTTAGTTGACAATTTTTAATAAGGTAATCGGCTTAAAAACATGTAAAGATGATCTGGTGATCGCGATGCAACTTCTTAATTCATTATTATAACTTATTTGGATTTGCAGGAACAACATACATATTAACAATATATATAATCAAGAACTCCTATGGATCTTTAATATTACATAAGTAATAAAAGTCTTCTTGGTTGTCATGCTGGGCCTCCTCCACGGGCTTCAACTCATCAGGATCTCTAGGATGCGCTTGATTACAAAATTATAAATTTACAAGCCCAATATGCCAAAAATATTCCATAAATATAAAAAGCTATTCTATTTAATTCATAAATAAAATTACAACCAATACTTCAAATAAAAGTCCATAGGATTTTATTAATCACGTTGCTGCAAGGTCAGTAAAATAATGAATAAAAATGCATGATCATGGCAATCCAATTTTATCAATTAATTAAGCCCGATCAAATTTGTAAGACCAATTCAATTTCTCAACAAGTGAATTAAAAGCCCATAAAGGCCCAATGAATATTTCATTACTCCCACTCAAATTAGGAATTCACTTAATCAAAATTGAAATTTCAACTAATGCCACCGGAGCCCCGATCCACTAATTAAATCTCACTATCATATCATATTCAATTTTATATCGTCTTATAAAATAAAACAAAAATAAAATGCATGGCACGACATAAACAATTTTGTTTTAATTAACACAAAATTTAAAACAATTTTAATTAAACCGACTCTAACTTTGGCGCCCAAAATTAAATCAAAACTATTTAGAAAACATTTTAATAAAAATTAAACGGGCACCAAAAATACCCCGAGCCCGATTCGTACCTCGTCCCGACCTGAAAATCCTAAAATTTTCGTTCTGAGCGAGTCGGGTCGCCCCGACTCAACGGCGGGCTGCTGTGTGCAGCCCGCCTGAGCTGATGGCAGCAACCTACGGGGCTGCAACCAGCAACCACCAAGGGCTGCTTTCGCAATTTCCCTAAAATCCAAAGTTGAATTTCGATTCTCAGTAGGGGGATTCAGCTTTTTTTTTTCTTAAAAAAAAAAAAATTAATATCAAATTTATTAAAATCAAATACATCAATTCACAACCACGATAAAACATCAAGAACATTCATCCAAGAACGATAATATCCGGTTAACCTAATTTCGGGAAAACTCATCAAAAACCCCAATCTATTAAAATTAACTAATCTTAAAGATCCAACAATGACTCTGGTACCACTGTAGAATTTCAGAAAGATCGAACAGAGCCGCGCAGTGGAAGCAGCGAACTTATTTGTTAAACGGTGAATTCGATCTAACATGAACCAATTGTCCCATTGATCTTAATCTTTAAACCTCAGTTAAATTTTAACAAAACTGTTATCTTAATCTAAGGATTAAGAAAACCTACTTGGATATCCTTTCAAGGGTAGACGAGAGCCTCAGATGTTGCTCCTCCTAGTTCACGTGCAGACACGAGCAAGAACCGAGACCAGCTACTAGTCGGCTTACTCCAAGAATGCGAAGAACGAGGAACGAATTCGCCGGAATCCTCTAAGGAGGGGTTCGGCCGAATCTCAGTGTTTGGGAGGCTATGGTTTTGATTTTTCGATCTGAATAATGAATTGACAATTCACTTATATAGTGCAATTAATTAACTTTCAGTTAATTATTAATTTGACCCTTAATTAATTTAATTTTATCAATTAAACACCGTAGTATTAAATCGATTCAATTAACATCAATTAGGTTAAATTAATATTACACTTTAACCCATAAATAATTAATCGCTTAATTAAATTAACCCGATTAATTAATTAGCCGTTCCATTAACTAATTAACTTGTGACATAACAAATAATTAATACGTTCTTCAAATAATCAATTGATCATTTAATCTTGGAATTAATTAACACAATTCATGTATCAATTAATCTTCTCGATTACCGTGTTGCACGATCCTTACGGGCTGAAATCAATAAGCTGTGAATTAACAATTCACTAATCGACAAAGGGTCCTAGTAAACCATGTCAATCACATATTGATTACAGATGAATGCTATCCATGTTAGAGAGAAAACCATGTATGATGCTCTACTTATCTCTTACCAAAAGCATATCGATTAATCAAGCTAGAGGCATGGTGTAGTCATCCTCTATTGCTAGATTAATTTCTTGATCATCGAATATTACTGACAAACAAACAAGTCACCTGCTTGTTTCAGTACGGCCGTACATTTCTCAGCTAATACTCATAAAGTGGCCTATGATATCAACTCACTTAAACAGTGAGTGGTAATTCCATCACTTCAACTATCTGCAGTAATAAGTTCAGAGATTGAACCAGTGTATCCATATTTGGCATCCTCTTGCGGACCTGTTAGAAATACACCAAATTCAATCTGATTCCTTATTGACTGCTATACTGAAATCAAGTCAGGAGATAAAAGAGATCTACATTATTAGAAAGCTTAATGACTCTACCACCATGAACTTTCTAAAGCGGATCGATCAAGTCTCGTGTAATGCACACGCACCTATATCCATATTCACATACACTAAGCAACCTACAGAGTGTCATATGAATCCTAGATATAAAAGCTTATGCCATAATCATTCCCATGACTATGACTCACTTCTGGTATACTTTATGATATACAATCAATGGATACTTCATTTAGTTACTATAGTACAAGATATATAACTCAAATGAATTAATGCCTTTATTCATAAAACACCAATAACATAGTATGTAATCATCATCAAATACAATGTCATAAAACAACGCCTAGCGCCTAGGGCACACCAACAATATCCCACTTGACCTAGGGCTTAGTGATTGCTCGCGGAGCGATGCTCGTTGAAGAATGGCGACCTTTTCAGGGAGGAATCTCGGGGGCCGGAGTTGCGTAGGGCGTCCTCCGAAATGGTTAGGAACAAGACTTAATCAGCTCTAGCGAGACTGCGAGTGATGCCTGGGTTAGAAACTTTCAATAAGGGGAAATATATTTTTGGTGGTCGTGGGGACCTTTTTTTGGAATATTTCTAAGAAAATACTCTGAAGCTCAGACTCTAACGATTCTTTTCTGTATCAGAGGCAACTTTATCAAAGGCAACTTATATCGGGTCAAGAATCGCTTTAAAACGAGCTAGAGAGAGAGAGGAGAATGAGTGTTTGTTGGTGAATTGAATGAGAAATCCGGGGGTATTTATAGGGTAGCTTGTGACCGTATGGTCACTAGTTTGCCCATCTCAGATCCAAATTTGGATCTGAGCCGGGCTTCCCATAAGGCCCGGACGGACCTTGTAAGACCCGGCCAAACTTGTTTGGCATGTAGTACACGTGTCATCTTCTCATTGGACCGCCCAGCCACGTGGCAGATAAGGATTGGATTCTGTCTGCCACGTGGCATTGATCGAACGGTCAGATGGTTTGTGACCGTACGGTCTCAACAAACAGTGTTGAGACCGTACGGTCCCTAGTGAACAGTACTTGTGACCGTATATCCTTTTGTGATCGAGGATTTTCTCATAAGCGTGAAGGTGCCACACTCATGGTCCCGAGGAGCGGGTGGAAGAGGTTATATCCCTGAAAACGTGATCCGTTCTCCAAGGAGCATCAGTATTTGAGTAGCTAGCGCGACGAGGAGCTCGTAGATTGCTTTCATCATCGGGTTCGAAAACCTGTGCTTACAACTATATATACATATTTCGGCCAACATTACCAAATACACATATTTGGTATATTTACCAATTTACCATTTTATCTTCCAATACTCTTAGTGTGTGACCCACTAGGTCCTTACCACAACCGGTCGGATATTAATCTAATCTCTATTAATTAATATAACATAGAAGAGTGTCGACTCAAATATGGAGATACTCTTCTAACCCGGAGTCATAAGGAGTCAAGATTAACAGTTGACTTCTTTTACCTGTCAGTGATAGTTGCAATATAATTCGGTCCCTCATCAATATTATCTTTAATGAATCATGATCACGGAAAAGTCAATCATATAATTCATTATTAATTTACTTGTGCTCAAATAAATATTCTCCATAAATTGAAAACCATTTCCAATTTATCATATTACCTCGCGCAAGGATTTAGAACTATATATTCACAAGAGGCCCAAGATAAACCTTCTCTAATACAGAAGTGATGATATCCTCAATCTAACATTAACTGCTTTGCAATTACTTTATGTGTTACCCAATGTCTACTCGAAGGACACCCGAATACTGGATCGTACAAATAGTAGAATCAAAGTAACACACTCTATAATTCAAAGTCACATGAATGAGTATTTGAGTTCTAGGACTACTTTATATCTATTACCACATATGAGTTAAAGCTAGTTGACATTTATGTATTTATTCCATACTAGTAACTCAAAGCGGGGTCTCCAATATATATAACATCATTATACATATCCATATAATTATCCAGATATCTCGTATAATCTAAGTTCATGAGATCAACTTCTTATTCATGAATAAGGGATATATTATATGCAAGTCTCAACAGTATATATATTAATCCAATAATACAATACTCCACTTGGGATAGTTTAAGTTCATTTAATCATTAAAGTATATCTCACTTCATCTTGTATGAACACTTTAAGATTATAAATATAAACTATGGATTTCTTTTAACTAATAATTACAACGTAACATATATAAGATAAAAGATAAAAGCCTTTTGTAAAATCAATAGTTTATACATTCTTTATTCTAAATAAAAATATCCTAAACAACAATTGTCTTTAGGACACAAACTACAACACTCCCACTTGGACTTAAGACCAATTGTTCTTAAACATAACTCCATAATTATTCATGTGTCGATCATGGACCGCTTGCACCAACGCCTTGGTCAACGGATCTGAAATGTTGTCCTCATGAGGTACTCTCTCCATTTTTATATCTCCCTTAGCAACGGATTCCCTTAACATATGAAAACGCTTTTCATAATGTTTGGATGATTGATGAGACTGTGGATCCTTAGCTTGTGCGATTGCACCATTACTGTCATAGTAAAGAGTAATCGGGTTCACAATGTTAAGAACCACACCAAGTTCTCCAACGAACTTCTTAATCCATACATCTTCTCTAGCCGCTTCCCAAGCTGCTATATACTCTGATTCAGTTGTGGATGTGGCTGTTACAGTTTGCTTGGAACTCTTCCAACTAACTGCTCCACCATTCACAATAAACACGAATCCAGATTGAGACTTGAAGTCATCGACATCAATCTCATAGCTGGCATCTGTGCATCCCTCCACTCTCAATTCTCCACCTCCATATATGATAAGTCCAAAATGTACTTATAATTCAAGGCATTTAATGGATATATTCATACGAATTTGCTCCATCTAGCTTAGATTTACGTAGGTTAGGGGCAAATTTACCTTTGTATTTGTGTTTTCATGTGTAGGGATCAAGTTTGGAGAAATCAAGTTGATTTGGTGCAAAAATCGAGTTCTACTCGAGCAAACGAGGCAGCCTTGGCACCTTGAAGTATTTTGGCCATAACGTCCTCATACCAACGTATATTTGGGTGTTTCAAGTTGCGTTGGAAAGCTAAGACATAGACAAACAACTTTCATGTTTTAAGTGTTTCCCAATTCGGAGCCGAAAGTGGTCAAAACAGGGTTCGCAGTTGGAAGGGAAATTTCGGACGAGATGGGAGCCATCTCGACCGAGACACAAAAGCTTATCTTTAGGCTTTGTGTGTCTCGATCGAGACATTGGCCATCTCGATCGAGACAAGCATTTTGTTTGTCAAGAATTGCTTGTCTCGATCGAGACATTAGCCATCTCGATCGAGACAAGCATTCTGTTTGACAAGAATTGCTTGTCTCGATCGAGACTTTGGCCATCTCGATCGAGATATATGTGTCTCGATTGAGATGAGTCTCGACCAACCCATCCCTTCGTCTGAATCACCCAATGGCTTCATCCTTCCGTCAAGCTATGTAATCCTTGAGTTTTTGACTATAAATACGTCGTTCTCCTGCGAAAGAAATATACAGAATATCTACTACAAAGAATCGCATTAGTTGTTACAAGAAGTTCGAAGTACTACATCCATACTTTACGTTCTCCGTTATGATTTCCATTCCATTGAAGTTCTGATCGAGAGATAGACTATTTCATTGATTCATCAAGGAGAAGACGAGCAAGAACGCCCCGAGGATTGACAAACCTCACGATCAAGAGTAAAAAGGATTGACAACCCTCTTTCCCTTTATCGTTTATAGTTCTTACATTTCTCTGAATTTCCGTTGTAATTTCTATGAATGTTTGACAATTGGAAAACTTATAATAAAAGTAATCTTCATATATATTCATGTGTTTGAATGTTCAAATCTTATTGCTTGGTAAATTTACTTTGTTTCTATCAAGTAAAATCAATAGAATATTCATCACTTACGCTTTATTAATCTAGGATAGGTCCAGTTAGTAAGTTGTAATCTATCTAACTTAAGTGATATTCATTAATCTAATAAAGGTTGTCTAGGATAGGTCCAGTAGTCTTGTTAAGTTAATTCACTTAAGGGCAATTAAACATAAGTATCGAGAGATCGTGTTTAATTGTGTTCTAGAATTGGTTGAATTGTATGAGTGAATTGTTAAAACGTTTATCGCACTTAAATGAATTGTTGACTTTGCATGGATAAAGAATTTTGGTAAAAGTGTTTGATTAGGATTCGGATTAGTTTAGTTTATGTTTAAAATACTTAGTTAATAATCAAAATCTCAAATATGGCATTTACTACTTTTCAAGAGAAAACGAACGAAGAATTATAAAGATATATTTAGTTTGTACATTTACCGTTCTCTAAGGGTTCGATCTTAATATTACTAATTGAGTGAGTCCGTACACTTGCGGAAAATACCCAACAAGTTTTTGACGCCGTTGCCGGGGAACGGCATAAGTGTTACAAAATTTTTACTTTATTATATTTTGTTCCGAATTTTGAATTGTAGATTGATTTCTTTTCATTTTTGTGTTTTGTAGGGGTAGAAGTTCATGCGTAAAACGAGAAGTTCCAACATCAATCCTCCCCCGTACGATCCCGACTTTGAGAAGAAATTAAAGAAGAAAAAGAAAGATAAGAAGAATAAGGGATTACACCTTTTACACATCATAAGACTGAGTCTGTTTATGAGGCATGGGAGAGGTACAAAGAACTTCAAAGAGCGTGCCCCGTCACAATTTGGCTAATGAACTTTTAATGCAAATTTTTTATAATGGAGTTAGCCCTAATACTAGGAGTCAAATTGATGCCATGTCGGGTGGATGCTTTATGAAGAAAACTTATGCCGAGGCTTTTGAATTATTGGAAGAGATGGCGGCAAATAGTTGCATGTGGCCTGTGGAAAGGGCACAAGTTACTATGAGAAATGCTAATAGTTCGCCACAATCTTCTACTGCATCTTGTAAGGGTATTATAGAATTGGACCCCTTGACTAAAATTGAGGCACAATTCTCTAAGTTATCTAACAAAATTGACCAATTGCAGGAAGAAATTCGAACACCCCGTCCTGAAGATTGTGAACGCCCGAATGTGGAGGAAGTGAGTTATGTTCAAGGAGAAACTCGAAACAACCTATATTCGAGCACTTACAATCCCGGATGGAGAAATCATCCAAATTTTGGTTGGAAAGATAATACGAATTCTAACCAAGACCGTCCTACTTCTACCAATGCTCAATACCAGTCTAACAATCAATCTCAGTCTAGAAGTCAAAACAGTCCTTTGGGTGAGTTATCATCTAAAATTGATAAATTCATTGACGGAATTGGTGGTAAGATGACTAACCAAGATGAAAATTTCAAAAGGATCAAAACAAAGTTCGATCAATTACTTAAGAATCACTCATCATCTATTCATAATCTAGAAGTACAAATAGGCCAATTAGCTAAGTCTATCCCATCTCGTCAATTAGGAGACCTTCCGAGCAATACGGAGAGTAATCCTAGAGAACAAGTAAAAGCAATTACACTTAGATCCGTAACGAGATATGATGGTCCTAGTATGCCTAATATTGTTTCTAACATTTTGCAGGATGAGAACGTGATTCAACAAGTTACTCGCGCTCGAGATGAAGTTGTCTCTACCGAGATTAACTCCAGTTCCAAAGATACGGAGAATCCTGCGAAGGTTAATCCTCCAAAGGAATCTGCTACAAAGGAATATCAACCAAAAGCTCATTTTCCTCCACGAGAGCGCATCAAGAACTATGATAAGCAACTCTCTTCTTTTATTGACAAGTTGAAAAATTTGCATATAAATTTGACTTTCTTTGATGCTATGACTCAAATCCCTAATTATAATAACTTTCTTAAGGAGTTGCTCTCCAAGAAAATTAGTTGGGAAAGGATTTCGTTCGTTGTGTTAACAGAAGATTGTAGTTCTATTGTTACTAGTCAAATGCCTACTAAATTGAAAGATCCTGGCTGTTTTACTATACCATGCAAATTAGGAGATGTTACATTTCCGAGTTGTTTATGTGATCTAGGGGCTAGCATTAATTTGATGCCGTTGTCAATTTTTAAGAAGTTGGGTTTAGAAGAAGATATTAAGCGTACTAGTATGGTTTTGCAACTTGAGGACCAAACTATTAAGAAACCCTACGGGATCATTGAAGATGTGCTTGTTAAAGTGGATAAATTTATTTTTCCTTCTGATTAAGTTATTCTTGATTTTGTCTATGATGTGAATTGCCCATTGATATTAGGGAGACTTTTTATGGATACGGGTCGTGCTTTAGTAGATGTTTCGGAAGGAAAAATAATGTTGAGAATAGGTGAGGATAAAATCGAATTTGACATGAATAGAGCGATGAAATATCCCATGGAAGAAAATCATTGCATGCGTATTGATTTAATTGAAGAATGTGTAGCTAACATGATAAGTGAAGCAAATGTGATTTATCCTATTGTTGAAGAGGAGACTGAAGATGTCCAACCTGAACCGCTAAATCGTGAAGATGGACCTATTCCGCCTTCCATTGAGAAACCACCAACTGTGGAATTGAAAGAACTACCCGATCATTTACGATATGTATTTCTAGGTAAAGGGGATGTTCTTCCAATTATTATCTCAAACAAACTTACCAAAGACCAAGAAGATAAGTTAATTGTTGTTGTAAGAAAGAGAATTAGGAGCATAGGATGGCAAATTTCAGACCTTAAAGGAATTAATCCTAGTGTAGTTATGCACCGTATTCACTTAGAGGAGGGACACCAACCGAAAGCGGATAGACAAAGAAGATTAAACTCGAACATGAAAGAAGTAGTGAAGAAAGAAATTACTAAGTTGCTAGACGCCGACATTATTTACCCTATTTCTGATAGTGAATAGGTTAGTCCCATTCATTGTGTACCTAAGAAGGGTGGTATGACCGTAGTCCAAAACGACCAAGGTGAGTTAATACCAACTAGAACGACAACCGGTTGGAGAGTTTGTATTGACTATAGGAAGTTAATTACGGCAACTAGGAAGGACCATTTCCCTATACCTTTCATTGATCAAATGATAGAACGGATCGCTGGACATGCTTTTTATTGTTTTCTCGACGGATATTCATGATTTTTCCAAATCTATATATATCTGGAAGACCAAGACAAGACCACATTTACGTGTCCTTCCGGTACCTTTGCTTATCGGCGTATGCCATTTGGTTTGTGTAACGCTCCAGCTACTTTTCAACAATGCATGACGGCTATTTTTAATTATTTTATTGAAGATATCATGGAAGTTTTTATGGATGATTTTTTAGTATATGGAGATACCTTTGATGCATGCTTAAATAATCTAGATAAGGTTTTAACTAGGTGTGAGGAGACTAACTTGGTCCTAAATTGGGAAAAATGTCACTTCATGGTAGATGAAGGAATTGTGCTAGGTCACAAGATTTCCAATGTAGGAATTGAGGTCGATAGAGCAAAAACGTCTGTTATTGAAAGTTTACCTCCACCGACCACCGTTAAAGGATTTTTCCGTTATTTCTAAACCATTAACTAACTTTCTTGCCAAAGATTGTGTTTTTGAATTCTCTGACGAATGTGTTGATGCATTTAATACACTTAAGTCAGCTTTAGTAAGCGCACCTATTATAACTAAACCCGATTGGGATCTCCCTTTCGAGATTATGTGCGACGCTAGTGATCTAGCCGTTTGATAAGTCCGTTCTTTACGTGTTTTTAGCATGCATTTCATATTTGTTTATCATTATTTGTTTATGTTTTACTTGTTTTATTATTACTTTAGGATGTTATTACTTCTTGTTTGCCTATTTGTGTGTTAGGACTTGATCCTTGGCGATTCGGAATGATTTGGAGCATAAACGAGGTTGAAAACGAGCAAAGAGAGCTTTGTTGGATGACTGCCACCAATTGCGGGCGCGAGCTGAGTTGTTGCGGGCGCGAGATTCCCTGGGTCTGGTTGCGGGCGCGACTCCTGGACTTGCGGGCGGGACCTGGGTATTTCCCACCTCCGAACCATTGCATTCTTTTGTTTTATCTTGGCAACTCTTCGCCACTATCTCATCCGAATTTCTCCCAAGCTTTGTGTCCCTTCACTTATGGATAGAAGCAACATTTCATTATGGATAAAGACAACACTTCTTGAAGATAGAAGCATCCCTTCACCAAAGATTGCAACTCTCCATAACACACCTCTTGGAGAATTATAAATAGAAGGCTTGTATCATCATTTAAGTCGTTGTTGAACATATGAGAATATTTTGACATACAAATCTATTCTATTTCAAGTAGTTTATCTTTGTTTTTATTAAGTGTATCAAAGTTGATCCGGAAGGATAACTTATCGTAGAGAAACGACGAGAAGGTGCAAGCGATAGTGACTTGAGGATTGACAAACCTCCAAGGAAGAGTAAAAGGATTCACAACCCCGACCCCTTCTTTGCTTTGCATTTTCAATTGTATCGTTCTTGTTGAACTCGGTTATTTATGTATTGAATTTGAATCGTAAATCAATGAATGATTTCTGTTATGCTTCACATGATTTCTATTTTAAGTTTGCTTCCAAAGAAGACTCTTTTAGTATTTTAATTGTGGCGTTTATCTAAGTTCGATTGACGTAAAGAGATTTAGGAATCGAATTAGATAAACTTTGGTAATCGACTCAAGTAAACTTGGTTTTTACTTTAACTCGTGCTTTAACTTGACTAGTTGATTTTGATGAACCCTAAGTATTTTGATTATGTCCAATCGTTTCAGAAGATGAAAACTTAATACTCTCTTACATATAGTCTATTGTTGACTAATATTTTTCTACTTAGTCTATGTGTAAGTTACTCAGCAGGTGCTGAATGAATCATTTCTGGATTGCCTAAAGGACTCAGAAGATACGTTTGCTGAAGTCAGAGTTTCAATGATTCAGAAGCTGGATGCTCCGCTCTGAAGCCGAAGTCTGCTAAAGCTCTCCTCTGATGTTCTTTGCAATCAGAAGTTCTTTTGCCAATTTGATCAGAAGTCTAGACAACTGGAAATCAGCTTCTGAAAGCTTTGTCACGGGTTCTGTTTGAGCATTTAATGCGATGACAAGTGCATTTAATGCAAGGCGCCAAAAAGTTCAAAAAGCTGTTTTGATGGAGCGCGCCTGTCTGTTCAAAAGAAACCAGAATTTCCTTGTCTACGCTTTGTTGATCCAATTGAAGAATGATTCCAGTCAACCTCATCTTTGATTTCAAATCACTTACCGGATTGAGTTAAAGAACAAGGATAACGGAATCAAAGTGTTTGAAGACCGTTTGAAGACTTGACAAATTAACGGCTACAACAACTGATGTCATCTCTATTGAAGATTCAAATTCACCAACGGTCATCCTCATTCACTATAAATAGTAGCCAAGCTCCATTGCATCAAACACACGCGTGATCATCGAGCAAAATCTCAACGCACTGTTTTGACAAGAAAAACAGAGCATTCTTTTTCCATTCTCAATCTTTCTTAGCATAGTGTTAGTTAAATTGAGAGAGTGAAGAAAAACAAGTTTATAATAGGAATCTTGTAAACTGATATCGTTTGTGATATTCAGTTAGATTTAAAGAGAGAAATCTAGTTGAGATTAGAGTTGGGTGAGAAATCCAGAAAACAGAGTATTGTTTGTTCTGGTGGAAATCCTTTAACTCTTTTTAGGCTAGTCAGAACTAAGTGAGAAATTAGCTTAAGTTCTGTTGATGTAAAGGAGCTTCTGAACTTGCCATAAAAGTTCTGAATAGTGGATTTATAAAATCTCTGTAGGCGGCGACCTCAGGGGACAAGACGTAGTCACAGGACTTCTGTGGCAAACTTGGATAAATCGAATTGTTCAATCAGGATCTCCTGAACTTCTTTGTCCCTCTTATACTTGTTATTTTTGCTTCTGTGTACTTGTTTATATTTAGTGCTGAAACAGATTTTCTCTAAAGTATCATTGTCTTTGTTCAGAAGACTGTCCAGAAGTTTTCAAATCAGAACTTCTGTTGCTGAAAACAGTCTAACTGTGTTTAGGCAGAATTTCCCTCAGAAGCAACTTCTGTAAGCTAGCTTCGGACTCTGAGGAAATTTGACTATGAAAATTAAGTTTCCCGAAAAACTTGGAAATTTTCAGTTTTCAACTTTGACACCTATTCACCCCCCCTCTAGGTGATTCTGTTCTTGATAGGGCAAACAAGTGGTATCAGAGCGAAGGTCACTTCGCATATTTACTAAAGATCTAACAATCTAAGTGTAAGATCCTATCAGAATCAATAGAGATGGCTAGTAGACACCAGCCTGAGAATTCTTCTCACTTCATAGTTCCAGAAGGTTCTTCCACTACTAGACCTCCATTATTTAATGGCAACAACTACTCATACTGGAAGAAAAGGATGATGTACTTCATCCAAGCTCAGAACATGAGTGCTTGGTATGTCGTCACTGATGGTGATTTCATTCCTACCAGAATGGAACAAGGTTTAGGGAATGTTGTTATTCCTCAGAGAGAATACACAGATGACATTCTAAAAAAACTCCAAACTAATGCTTCAGCAATAAATATGTTGCATTGTGCACTTACAGCTACTGAATATAACAAAGTTTCTTCTTGTAAAACTGCACAGGACATTTGGAACAAGCTGGAAGTCACATATGAAGGAACATGAAAAGTGAAGCAATCAAAAGTCAACCAACTCATTAGAGAATATGAGTTATTTGAAATGCTTGATAAAGAATCTATTTCAGATATGAACTCTAGATTCACCAAGATAGTCAATGACTTGAAGAGTTTAGGAAAAGACATTGAAGAATCTGATCGAGTGAAGAAGATTGTCAGAAGCTTACCAAGGTCTTGGCAAGCCAAGAAGACTGCTATTGAAGAAGTTCAGGATTTGAGCTATTACTTGTATGACGAGCTCATTGGGTCTCTAATTACTCATGATATGTCATTAAAGAATCATGACCTAAGAGAAAGGTCAGAAGGAAAAAGAGTAGTCCTGAAAGCAGAATCTTCTGAAGAATCCTCTGAAGATGAGGAACTGGCTATGCTGACCAGGAAGTTCAAGAATGCCTTTAGAAAAGGCAGAGGTGGAAACTACAAGAAGCCATTCAGGAGCTTTGACAAGAAAACTCCTGATTCTGGTGAAAAGTTCAAGAGAGATCCAAACAAGCCTATTGTGTGCTATGGATGTCAGCAACCGGGGCACATTAAGCCTAACTGCCCGGAGCTGAAGAAAGATAAGAAAAAGTTCAAGAAAGTTATGCTGGCTGCCTGGTCAGACTCTAAGACCAGCAGTGATCCTGAAGAAAAGGAAGAGCAAGCTCAGATTTGTTTTATGGCTATTGATGAGCCAACTTCTGAAGATGTCACAGGAGAAACTTCCGCACCTCCTGAAGCTACATATGATTCCGAGGTAAACATATCTTCTGAAAAAAATATCTTTGATTCTCTTGAAGAACTCTATAGTATGTTCAAGTACCTGAAAAGGAAATTGGACAAGAGTGAGGCTGACAAGTTTCTTAGGTTTACTCAAGTTTACTCTGACATGAAAGTGTTAGAAGAAAAACTGTGTAAACAGTTCAGCACTCCTGCTGATGGCCCTAAAGCCAAAGGCAAGGAAAAGCTGCCTCTGGGAAGTGATAAACCCCAGAAGAAGAAGAAACCTGTCACTCCCTCTCTTCTGAAAGAGATAGCTTCTCCTCCTGATGTTGGTACCTCTGAGAGTGCTGTTATAGCCTCTGAAGATATTGGTCCTTCTCAGAAGAAGAAGAAATCTCCCAAGAAGCAAAGGGAAAGATCCAAGAACCTTCCCTTTTGCAAGCTGTGCAAGAGTGATGGTCATTGGTTGAAGGATTGCAAGTACCATATTAAAAACCTCTTGCAATCTGAGATATCATTAAAACCTGCTGAAGAGAAATCTAACTCTGAAGGACCCAATAAGGATTGGGTACCTGTCACTAATTGATTGTGTTGCAGGTGGCTCTGAGTGCTCCATCAATGTCAAAGCTGTGGTACATTGACAGTGGGTGCTCAAGGCATATGACAGGTGATGAAAAAGCATTCATCACATTTGATCCTAAAAGAGGTGGAAAACTCAGCTTTGGAGATGCTCAGAAAGGAAGGATACTTGGTTCTGGATCCATAGGAACTAATCCTCCGATCGAAGATGTCTCCCTAGTCAGAGGTCTGAAGTTCAATCTCCTGAGTGTTGCACAACTGTGTGATAAAGGTAGAGATGTTGTCTTCAGCTCCTCTGGATGTAAAATCTTGGACAGTAAGTCAAGGGAAGTTATTCTAACTGCTCCTAGAGTTGAAAATGTTTTCATGCTGAACCTTGAGAATCTTTGCAAAAATATATGCTTGATGTCCAAAGAGGATACCTCCTGGCTCTGGCATAGAAGACTTGCTCATGTGAGCATGGATCTTCTGGCCAAAGTAGCTAGAAATCAATTGGTTGAGGGTCTGCCTGAAATTAGTTTTAAAAAGAACCATTTATGCAATGCTTGCCAATCTGGTAAACAATCCAGAAGCTCTTTTAAAACTAAGAAAGTCATTTCAACTAAAAGACCTTTGGAATTACTTCATATGGACCTTTTTGGCCCTGTTCAACCATTGAGCATGGGTGGAAAGAAGTATGCCTTTGTCATAGTAGATGACTATTCAAGATTCACTTGGGTCATCTTGTTGTCTAGCAAAGATGAGTCACTTGGATGCTTCTCAGTTCTGATAAAGAAACTTGAGAATGAAAGGAATGAAAAGGTTGTTCATATCAGAAGTGATAATGGTGGAGAATTCAAAAACATTAGGTTTGAAGAATTCTGTGAAACCAAGGGAATTGATCATAACTTTTCTGCTACCAGAACTCCTCAACAAAATGGGGTAGTTGAAAGGAAGAATAGAACTCTGGTTGAGATTGCCAGAACTATGATCAATGAAAGAAGGCTTCCTAAGTACTTTTGGGGAGAAGCTGTGAACACAACCTGCTATGTTCTGAATAGAGTGCTAATCAGAAGCATTCTAAACAAGACCCCTTATGAACTCTGGAAAGGTCGAAAGCCTAAAATAGGTTATTTCAAAACCTTTGGTTGTAAGTGTTATGTTTTGAATACAAAAGAATATCTTTCAAAGTTTGATTCAAAGGCAGATGAGGCCATCTTTCTTGGTTACTCAACACATAATAAAGCATATAGGGTTTTTAATAAGAGGACTCAAACTCTAGATGAATCTGTTCATGTACAGTTTGATGAGACTAACCCTGCAGATAATAGAGCTCCTGATGAAGATGTAGTTCAAGCTCCTGAAGTTACATCTCCTGATGTAGAAGAAGATGTTTCTCCTAGAGCTGCTGAAGTGGTTCCTCCTGTTGCTGAACAAGCTCAAGAAGTGAATCCCACTCCAGAAGTCAACTTCCTGCCAGAAGATGCTCCTATTTATGATTCAACAAATGATGATCAGGTTTCAGAAGACTCATTGGATGTACCAAGAGAAGTTAGAACTCATAGGAATCATTCCTTAGAGAACATAATTGACTCTGTTCATAATCCTGTCATGACCAGAGCTCAGCTCAGAAGATACATGGGGAATGTGGCTTTTGTGTCACTTCTGGAACCCAAGGATTTCTATGAAGCTGCTGATGATGATTCTTGGTTAATGGCAATGCAAGAAGAACTTGACCAGTTCAAAAGGTCAGAAGTTTGGACTTTGGTTCCTTGACCTAACAACATAAAAGTTGTTGGAACTAGATGGGTTCTGAAGAACAAGCTTGATGAATTTGGAAATGTTGTGAGGAACAAGGAAAGACTTGTTGCTCCTGTTGCAAGATTAGAAGCCATTAGAATCTTATGTGCTTTTGCATCATACAAAGGTTTTAAGTTTTTTCAAATGGATGTGAAAAGTGCATTCCTGAATGGTTACATTGATGAAGAAGTTTATGTATCTCAACCTCCTGGTTTTGAAGATCCTAAGTTTCCTGATCATGTGTACAAGCTGAAGAAAGCATTGTATGGACTGAAACAAGCTCCCAGAGCTTGGTATGAGAGACTGACAAAGTTCCTTCTGTCTAAAGGATTTGTCAGAGGTTGTGTTAATACAACTCTGTTCACTCTGAAGAAGAACAAGGATATCCTTATAGCTCAGGTATATGTTGATGATATTATATTTGGTGCTACTAATGAATCTTTGTGCAGAGAATTCAGTGACCACATGAAGGCTGAGTTTGAAATGTCTATGATGGGAGAATTAACCTTCTTCTTAGGACTTCAGATCAAGCAAAGTAATGATGGTGTGTTTATCAATCAAGCCAAGTATAAAAACTGTAGATATAAAAACCTACAGAGGTATGATTGGTTCTCTTTTATACCTAACAGCCATCAGGCCAGATATACATTTTGCTGTGTGTTTCTGTGCTAGATATCAATCAAAGCCAAGAGAAATTCATGATGTTGCTGTCAAAAGAATTCTCAGATATCTTAAAGGCACACCAGAAGCTGGTTTGTGGTATCCATGTAGTTCTGATTTCACTCCTATAGGATACACAGACTCTGACTATGGTAGAGATAAATTGAAAAGGGTCAGCACTTCTGGTGGTTGTCATTTTCTGGGGGAGTGCCTAGTCTCCTGGCATAGCAAGAAGCAAACCTCTGTGGCTCTCTCAACTGCTGAAGCTGAGTATGTTGCTGCTGGAAGTTGTGTTTCTCAGATGCTCTGGATTAAGCAACAAAATGCTGACTATGGAGTCATCCCTGGAACAATTACAATATACTGTGATAACAAGAGTGCAATTGATCTTTCAAAGAATCCTATTCAGCACAGCAGGATGAAGCATGTTCATATTAGGCATCACTTTCTGAGAGATCATGTTCTGAAGAAGGATATTATCATTACTCATGTTCCCTCTGAAGAGAATCTTGCTGACATGTTTACTAAGCCTCTGGCTGGTATTTCTTTCAGCAACCAACGAGAAGGCATTGGTATGACTTATCCACTTCAGTAATTTAGTTTAATTATTTCTGTGTGTCTTGAGTGATTAATCGTTTGAGATAATTAAGTGATAATTAATTCTAATCATGATTTGACATTTAAGCATGCGTTATCTACTGCATTTTACGGCGTTGTTCTGTGATTAACGGTTATCTGTTCCTTTTTAAACGGTGTGTATTTGCTTTTTGAATTGGAACGGTTTCCTTGTTTGGGTATAAATAGGGGTTTTCCATACTTAGAAGTTTTTACTCTCATTTTCATTGCTATTAGAATCTCCATAGATTTTCTGTGTTCTCCTCTCTCAAAATTCTTAACCTAATTTCTTATATCTTCAACAATGGCTCAAGAAATCACTGTTACTCACATCTTTACCACTGAATCCAAGAAGAAAGTTAGCGAATCTAGGGTATTCACCTCTAGGTTCCTAGATTATGAAGTTAAATCCACTGAACCTATCTCCAAATGGCTTAGCGCTCAAAACTGGAATTCTTTCGTCTCTCTTGATGAATTCATTTACCCTAAGTTAGTCACCGAATTCTATCAGAACCTCCATTTCTTTTCTAATGAGGAGGATGTTCTACACTCGGAAGTCGGAGAAATTGAGATTGAGGTCAGCAGGGCTTCTATTTCTCAAGTGATCGGTATTGATGATGAAGGAATCATCATAGGTGATGATGGTTCAGCAGATGGTTTTACAGAAGCTAACTGGGCCAGACCAGATCTCAGTGCCAAGGAAACTTATGCCACCTGGCTCACTCAGCACCAGAGGTGGGCACACTACCTTACAACTAATGTGTTCCTTCCGAAGGCTGGAGGGGTTAATGGAGTGTCCAACAGGGAAAGAGTGTTTATGTGGCATCTGGTCAATCAGAAGAAGATCAATCTCCCTGCCATGCTGATAAGGCAGATGAAGAATGTAACTACCGTGAGTGCATTAGCTTATGGCTCACTCCTGACTAGGTTGTTTGAGGCAGCCTCTGTTGTGGTCTCAGGAGAAGGTGTTACAAGTAGGAGTACGGTTCTGAAGATGCATACCTTCAGGAACCTTAACTTTGGTGTGACTTCGAAGAAGAATGAGAAGGGCTCCTCTGTGAGGCGGCTGTACAGAAAGGAAAGAATGCTGCCAAGAAGGGCAGGGAAACAAAGGATCAAGTAAGTTGGTCCTGACTGTTGAGAAAGTGGTTGTCTCAGAACCTCTTCCCACGATGGTTCAAACAACAATCTGTGTTGAACCTTCTGGCAAGATCGTTGCTGAGAAACCTAAGGATGTCTCTGAGAAGGAAGCTCAGGATGCTGAGGACGCACGCCTTGCTGAAAGAGAGAATGCTGCTGAAGCTGAGAAGGTTGCAAGAGTTGTGGCTCTTGCTGATAAGAAAATAAAGCAGAAGGAAGCAGAAGATAAGTTAGCAGCTGAAAGAGAAATTGCTGCAAAGGCTAAGGCCGATGCAAGAATCATTGCATGTGCTGCTGAACTTGAGAATGTGGAGTTCTCAAAGGTTGTTGAGGCTTCAGAAGAAGGAGAAGAACTTGAGAATATCTCTCTCTCTACTCGGATAAGTACAAAGGCTACTCAAGAGGATGAGGACTCTGAAGATATTCCTCTCTCCAGAAGAATCCCCAAGAAGAAGATGTCAGCAAAGAGAAGGTCTCTGATCAAAAAGGACTTCTATATTGCTTCGAGTACTGAACTGGAAGAATCAATTCCTGAAAAAGAGGACTTGGTTGATGACGAAGACATGATGGATATGTCTACTGAAAAGGATGCTGATGCTCCTATTATTGAAGAACTGACTGAAGATGGTGATCAAGAACCTGATACTATCATTCAGAATGCTATGAATTTTACTGAAAATATCAACGCTGATGATTTTCTAGACAATGTTCTTCTGGGACAAGGGAGAAATCCTGGTGAAAGAGATGCCTCTGAAACGCTGTTCAGAATGGCTCATGTGTTTGCTGAACCAATCTCCACATTTGATCCAAACCTCTCTGATCAAGTTATTCCATCTCCACTTTGTTCTTCTCATCCATCCTCTCCTCGTACTCCTCATCCATCTCCTTCACTACCTTCTGTCACAGAAGTTGGTGATTCTCACACTTCCATTCCTCCTACAACTTCAACTTCTGAGGTTGTACCTCCACAAATTATTCCTCCTTCTGGATCCTTTTCAGAAGTGAATCTAAACACTGCTCCCATTTTCACAGATTCCATAGCCACATCCACTACCTCCTCCATTCATCCTTCCTCTGTAAGTCCATCAATTGGATTTACTGCTCCCTCTTTCTCACTACCATCCACACTACCTCCCATCTCAACCTCACATTCAATCCCTTCCTCAACAACTCAAATCCCTCCACTCTCAACCTCTGGACATGCACCTCCTGTGTGTGATCCCTGAACTACCTCCTCCACTACTTCTTGCTTTGCTGGGTTGTCATCCAATTATGACTTCCTACGCAAACAAATGAATCGAGATGATCTGGATAACAGGTTCGGTGGTTTTGGTTTCATGGGCAGAGCTTCTGGTGTATCCGAAGCTGGTGGTGCTCCCAGTGTTGAGGAGTTGAGAAGAATGAGTCAGAGTGGCTCTGATGAATTGCTGAATAGATTTGCTGGTATGGGGCAAAGAACTTCTGCTGCTCACATGTATGCTCAGGGCATTGTGCTGCAAGAATTACATTCCTTGAAAGCTCAGAACCTGCAGCTCATGACTATGCTTCAAATGCAGGATCCTTCTGTCTACATACGCAATCTTTCTACACTTCATCTAGCTACCTATGAAGAGCTGTACAAATTAAGAGAATTAGCTCTGACTCTTCCTTCATTGGACAACATTGCTCTTGCTTCTTCTCTGAAGGTCAATGAGAATTTGGAGATATTGACAGAAGAAGTCAAGGAAGCAAACGAGCATTATGAGGCTCATGAGAAGATGCTCCCAAGTAAGATTGATGACCTGCAAAGTACTGCCAATCACATTCTGAGAGAAGTGAAATCTTCTGCTCAAGGTTCATCATCTTCCGGGGCTGCAAAGATTGTATATGATATCAGTCTTGATCTCAACAATCGACTCTCCAACATTGAGTCTGTTGTATCTGCTCAGAACGCACAGATTGCTGAGCTTACTGAACTTCTGAAGGTTATGCACACTCAAGCACGTGAACAAGAGAAGACTCTTCACAACTGCTATAGGTTTGTTCGAGGAAAGACTTATATTCAGAATGAGCATCTCACTGCTGCTGTGTATGCTAACAATCGGTTGATCAAGCTCCTTGTGGAAGACGTTCAGAAACAGCGACCTATGTCTGGTCAGACTTTTGATCATATGAAGACCATTGATGATGATTTCAGAAGAAGAATGGATATGATCAACACTGTGAGGCCAACTCCTCAGCAATATCAGACTGCACTGAATGTTCAGCAAAAATTGAAATCTCAGGGTGCTCTGGGTGTTGCTCTTGGTTCTGGTCAAACGGGGGAGAAGTCTGGTCAGAAGAGTGGTCTTAATACTGGTGTTAAGAGATCAAGTGCTGCTGAAGGTTCTAGTGGTGTTCCTCATCCTCAGAAGAAACCTAGAAACTTGTAAGAAATCATTGTTACACACATCTTTACCACTGAATCTAAGAAGAAAGTTAGCGAATCTAGGGTATTCACTTCTAGGTTCCTAGATGATGAAGTTAAATCCACTGAACCTATCTCCAAATGGCTTAGCGCTCAAAACTGGAATTCTTTCGTCTCTCTCAATGAATTCATTTACCCTAAGTTAGTCACCGAATTCTATCAGAACCTCAATTTCTTTTCTAATGAGGGGGATGTTCTACACTCAGAAGTCGGAGAAGTTGAGATTGAGGTCAGCAGGGCTTCTATTTCTCAAGTGATCGGTATTGATGATGAAGGAATCATCATAGGTGATGATGGTTCAGCAGATGGTTTTACAGAAGCTAACTGGGCTAGACCAGATCTCAGTGCCAAAGAAACTTATGCCACTTGGCTCACTCAGCACCAGAGGTGGGCACACTACCTTACAACTAATGTGTTCCTTCCGAAGGCTGGAGGGGTTAATGGAGTTTCCAACAGGGAAAGAGTTTTTATGTGGGATCTGGTCAATCAGAAGAAGATCAATCTCCCTGCCATGTTGATAAGGCAGATGAAGAATGTGATTACCGTGAGTGCATTAGCTTATGGCGCACTCCTGACTAGGTTGTTTGAGGCAGCCTCTGTTTTGGTTTCAGGAGAAGGTGTTACAAGTAGGAGTACGGTTCTGAAGATGCATACCTTCAGGAACCTTAACTTTGGTGTGACTCCGAAGAAGAATGAGAAGGGCTCCTCTGTGAGTATTGCTCAGAAGGAGATTGTGGCTGATACTGCTCAGAAAGGAAAGAAAGCTTCCAAGAAGGGCAAGGGAAAGAAAGGATCAAGTAAGTTGGTCCTGACTGTTGAGAAAGTGGTTGTCTCAGAACCTCTTTCCACTATGGTTCAAACAACAATCAGTGTTGAACCTTCTGGCAAGATCGTTGCTGAGAAACCTAAGGATGTTTCTGAGAAGGAAGCTCAGGATGATGAGGACGCACGCCTTGCTGAAAGAGAGAAGGCTGCTGAAGCTGAAAAAGTTGCAAGAGTTGTGGCTCTTGCTGATAAGAAAAGAAAGCAGAAGGAAGCTGAGGTTAAGTTAGCAGCTAAAAGAGAAATTGCTGCAAAGGCTAAGGCCGATGCAAGACTTATAGCATGTGCTGCTGAACTAAAGGATGCGGAGTTCTCAAAGGAAGTTGAGGCTTCAGAAGAAGGTGAGAAACTTGAGAATATCTCTCTGTCCACTCGGATACTTGAGAATATCTCTCTCTCCACCAGGATCGGAAAGAAGGCTGTTGCAAAACGAAGGTTTCTGAGGAAAAAGGACTTCGTTGTTGCCACCAATGCTAAATTAGAGGATCCTATTGTTGAGGAACCGGAAGCTGCTAATGAAGACATGTTGGAGATGTCTGCTGAAGAGGATGTTGATGCTCCTCTGATTGAAGAGCTGACAGAAGAGAGTGAACCAGAAGATGAAGAGGTTCTTCAGGGTGCAAAACAGTTTGTTGAGAATGTTGATGATGAAAATTTCATTGACAACATTCTTCTGAATCAAGGAAGAAACCCTGGTGATAGGGATGCCTCTGAAACACTGATCAGAATGGCTCATATCTTTGCTGAGCCTATTTCTATGTTTGACCCAAACTTCTCTGAACAGGTTATCTCATCTCCCACTCACACTCCTCATCCATCTCCTTCACTACCTTCTATCACAGAAGTGAGTGAATCTCACACTTCCATTCCTCTCACAACTTCAACTTCTGAAGTTGTACCTCCTCCAATTATTCCTCCTTCTGGATCCTTTTCAGAAGTGAATCTAAACACTGCTCCCATTTTCACAGACTCCATAGCCACATCCACTACCTCCTCCATTCATACTTCCTCTGTAAGTCCATCAATTGGATTTACTGCTCCATCTTTCTCACTACCATCCACACTACCATCCATCTCAACTACCATTTCCTCCTCAACCACACATACAATCCCTTCCTCAACCACTCAAATTCCTCCACTCTCAACCTCTGGACATGCACCTTCTGTGTGTGATCCCTTAACTACCTCCTCCACTACTTCCTGCTTTGCTGGGTTGTCATCCAATTATGACTTCCTACGCAAGCACATGAATCAAGATGATTTGGATACCAGATTTGGTAGTTTTGGTTTCATGGGCAGAGCTTCTGGTGTATCCGAAGCTGGTGGTGATCCCAATGTTGAGGAGTTGAGAAGAATGAGTCAGAGTGGCTCTGATGAACTGCTGAATAGATTTGCTGGTATGGGGCAAAGGACTTCTGCTGCTGACATGTATGCTCAGGGCATTGTGCTGCAAGAACTACAATCCTTGAAAGCTCAGAACTTGCAGCTCATGAATATGCTTCAAATGCAGGATTCTTCTGTCTACATACGCAATCTTTCTTCACTTCATCTAGCTACATATGATGAGCTGTACAAATTAAGAGAATTAGCTCTGACTCTTCCTTCATTGGACAACATTGCTCTTGCTTCTTCTCTGAAGGTCAATGAGAATTTGGAGATATTGACAGAAGAAGTCAAGGAAGCATACGAGCATTATGAGGCTCATGAGAAGATGCTCCCAAGTAAGATTGATGACCTGCAAAGTACTGCCAACCACATTCTGAGAGAAGTGAAATCTTCTGCTCAAGGTTCATCATCTTCCGGGGCTGCTAAGATTGTATATGACATCACTCCTGATCTCAACAATCGACTCTCCAACATTGAGTCTGCTGTATCTGCTCAGAACGCACAAATTGCTGAGCTTACTGAACTTCTGAAGGTTATGCACACTCAAGCACGTGAACAAGAGAAGACTCTTCACAATTGCTATAGGTTTGTTCGAGGACAGACTTATATTTAGAATGAGCATCTCACTGCTGCTGTGTATGCTAACAATCGGTTGATCAAGCTCCTTTTGGAAGATGTTCAGAGACAGCGACCTATGTCTGGTCAGACTTTTGATCATATGAAGACCATTGATGCTTATTTCAGAAGAAGAATGGATATGATCAACACTGTGAGGCCAACTCCTCAGCAATACTCTACTGCAATGAAAGTTCAGCAAAAATTGGACTCTCAAGGTGCTTTGGGTATTCCTGTTGGTTATAGTCAAACGGGGGAGAAGTCTGGTCAGCAGAGTGGTCTCAGTACTGGTGTTAAGAGACAGAGTGTTGCTGAAGGATCCAGTGGTGTTCCTCCTCCTCAGAAGAAACCTAGGAACTTGTAATCTTATTAGGACTTAAGCTTCTTAGCTAGGTTCTGGGTTGGGTAGCTTTTGTCTGAGGACTTTTTCTGCTCTTCTGATTATCTTGTTTCATATGTTGTCTTCTGATGATTTTATATACACTCAATCTTTCTTATACATTCTTGTGTCTCTGACTACTTAGTTTTTGCTTATGTTTCCTTTTGACTTAGTAAATTATTCTTCACTAAATCTAACAACTTGATCTTAAGTCATTTCTAAGTTTATACAGATTGCTGAAGTTCACCATTTACACTAAAATGGGGGAGTTAATTTACTCAGAAGTTATGAAACATATGTATCAGGAAGTCATTTTCTAAACCTCATGTTTTCTGTTACCTTATGACCACGGTTTGTCCATAACCAAAATGGGGGAGAATGATGAACCCTAAGTATTTTGATTATGTCCAATCGTTTCAGAAGATGAAAACTTAATACTCTCTTACATATAGTCTATTGTTGACTAATATTTTTCTACTTAGTCTATGTGTAAGTTACTCAGCAGGTGCTGAATGAATCATTTCTGGATTTCCTAAAGGACTCAGAAAATCCGTTTGCTGAAGTCGGAGTTTCAATGATTCAGAAGCTGGATGCTCCGCTCTGAAGCCGAAGTCTGCTAAAGCTCTCCTCTGATGTTCTTTGCAATCAAAAGTTCTTTTGCCAATTTCATCAGAAGTCTAGACAACTGGAAATCAGCTTCTGAAAGCTTTGTCACGGGTTCTGTTTGAGCATTTAATGCTCTGACAAGTGCATTTAATGCAAGGCGCCAAAAAGTTCAAAAAGCTGTTTAGATGGAGCGCGCCTGTCTGTTCAAAAGAAACCAGAATTTCCTTGTCTACCCTTTGTTGATCCAATTGAAGAATGATTCCAGTCAACCTCATCTTTGATTTCAAATCACTTACCGGATTGAGTTAAAGAACAAGGATAACGGAATCAAAGTGTTTGAAGACCGTTTGAAGACTTGACAAATTAACGGCTACAACAACTGATGTCATCTCTATTGAAGATTCAAATTCACCAACGGTCATCCTCATTCACTATAAATAGTAGCCAAGCTCCATTGCATCAAACACACGTGTGATCATCGAGCAAAATCTCAACGCACTGTTTTAACAAGAAAAACAGAGCATTCTTTTTCCATTCTCAATCTTTCTTAGCATAGTCTTAGTTAAAGTGAGAGAGTGAAGAAAAACAAGTTCATAATAGGAATCTTGTAAACTGATATCGTTTGTGATATTCAGTTAGATTTAAAGAGAGAAATCTAGTTGAGATTAGAGTTGGGTGAGAAATCCAGAAAACAGAGTATTGTTTGTTCTGGTGGAAATCCTTTAACTCTTTTTAGGCTAGTCAGAACTAAGTGAGAAATTAGCTTAAGTTCTGTTGATGTAAAGGAGCTTCTGAACTTGCCATAAAAGTTCTGAATAGTGGATTTATAAAATCTCTGTAGGCTGCGACCTCAGGGGACAAGACGTAGTCACAAGACTTCTGTGGCGAACTTGGATAAATCGAATTGTTCAATCAGGATCTCCTGAACTTCTTTGTCCCTCTTATACTTGTTATTTTTGCTTCTGTGTACTTGTTCATATTTAGTGCTGAAACAGATTTTCTCTAAAGTATCATTGTCTTATTTTAGAAGACTGTCCTGAAGTTCTCAAATCAGAACTTCTGTTGCTGAAAACAGTCTAACTGTGTTTAGGCAGAATTTCCCTCAGAAGCTACTTCTGTAAGCTTGCTTCTGACTCTGAGGAAATTTGACTCTGAAAATTAAGTTTCCCGAAAAACTAAGAAATTTTCAGTTTTCAACTTTGACACCTATTCCCCCCCCCCCCCCCTCTAGGTGATTCTGTTCTTTATAAGGCCAACAGATTGAAGGGTTAACTTACTTAAGTTTCTAATTCTGAATGTAACGATTAGTTTTAGATTGATTACTAACTTAGACGAAACGCTTTGATTTAACGTCTTAAATATTAACTTAGATAATTGTGTTCATAGTCGTAACTCTATTGGTACATTAGATATTAACTTAGTTGGTCTATTTGTTGTAGTTTAGTTTAGATTAGGATTCAAACCCAACTTGATAATTGCATCAACTATACACTTAAGAGAAAACGAATTTGTAATTCGACTAAGTAAGATATTGCATGTTAATATTGTTTTGTTCCCTGTGGGATCGATAATCTTTTATAACTACAAAGCGGACACCGTACACTTGCGGATTTTGCCTAACACCGTTGGTTGTGTGCTAGGGCAACGTAAAGATAAGAAATTACATGTAATTTACTATGCAAGTCATACGTTATCCGGAGCTCAATTGAATTGTACAACTACGTAAAAAGAGATGTTAGCAGTCGTTTTTGCGTGTGATAAGTTTCATTCATACTTGTTAGGATCGAAAATCATTATTTATACTGACCATGATGCTTTACGTTACTTGTTTTCAAAGAAAGATGCTAAACCTCGTTTGATACGATGGGTTTTGTTGTTGCAAGAATTTGACATTGAAATTAGGGATAAAAAATGTGTAGAAAATCCTGTAGCTGACCATCTTTCTAGACTAGAGGACGAGAACGGTCCGATAGGCGAATCCGTAGGCATAAATGATGACTTTCCCGATGAACAACTCATGCAAGTTAAAAATTTGATTGTGCCTTGGTATGTTGATATTGCTAATTATCTCGCTGTTAATTTAGTCCCCCATGACCTTAGTTTTCACTAAAAGAAGAAATTCTTTTCGGATGTTAGGCAATATGTGTGGGATGAGCCGTATATTTTCAAAATATGTGGTGATGGTATGCTTAGAAGATGTGTTAGCGACATTGAATTTCACGATGTTATGCATGATTGTCATTCTAGCCCTTATCGTGGACATCTTGGAGCTAGTAAGACGGCAGCGAAAATCCTTGAATGTGGATTCTTTTGGCCCACTTTGTTTAAAGATGTACATGAATTTGTTAGTCATTGCGATATGTGTCAAAGAATAGGAAACTTAGGGAGACGTGATGAAATGCCTACCAAAAATATTTTGGAAGTTGAACTTTTTGACGTTTGGGGCATTGACTTCATGGGTCTGTTTTCTCCTTCTTGTGGTCAAACTTACATATTAGTTGCCGTTGACTACGTGTCTAAATGGGTTGAGGCAATATCTACTTCGTCTAATGATGCTAAAGTTGTTATTAAGGTTTTAAAATCGATCTTCACGAGGTTCAGAGTACCTCGTGCAATCGTAAGCGATGGAGGTACACACTTTATCAATAAGTTATTTGATTCGTTAGTTAAAAAGTATGGAGTTCATCATCGAGTTTCAACTCCATACCATCCTCAATCAAATGGTCAAGCTGAAATCTCAAATAGAGAGTTGAAATGGATCCTTGAAAAGACGGTTTCATCGTCTATAAAAGATTGGTCCATGAAGCTTGATGACGCACTTTGGGCATATCGAACGGCGTTCAAAACGCCCATAGGTATGACACCTTACCGCCTTGTGTATGGCAAGGCATGTCACTTACCAGTAGAGCTTGAGCACAAAGCGTATTGGGCGATAAAAGCTCTAAACTATGATTTACAACTCGCCGGTAAGAAGAGGATGTTCCAACTTAACGAATTAGATGACTTACATCATTTATCTTATGAGAATGTTAAGCTTTATAATGAAAAGACTAAGAAATGGCATGACTCTAAGTTAAAAGAGAAAGTTTTTAATGTCGGTGACAAAGTGTTGCTATTTAATTCACGTTTGAAGTTATTTCCGGGTAAACTAAAATCTAGATGGATTGGACCATTTTTGGTTACTAATGTTATGTCTAGTGGAGCTTTAGAGTTAGAAAATAAAATCGGAGAACGATTCAAAGTGAATGGCCATCGTTGTAAAATCTATTTGGGGAACGAGCAAGGCAATTCGATTGTAAATGTTTCGTTTCTCAATTGCCCTTAGTTTTCGAAATTTAGATTTGTAGTGTAGTATATAGTGTAGTTAGTTTCATTTTTAGTACACATGTGTGATTGTTTCGTTTATGTTTATTTACTTTTTCTTTGAGGGATTTGACACTTTATTTATAGTTCCTATGTGTTAGGAAGATCGTAAGGTAATCATATTGTCCAGGGTGGCACCGTTCTTAAACGCGTCAAAGAAAGGATGTTTTTATAGGGACACTAGGTGTCTCGATCGAGATATTACATGTCTCGATCGAGACGCACTTCCTGTTTGAGGGAAGGAAGCATCTCGATCGAGACATAAAGAATCTCGATCGAGACAGCCTTTCTGCCTCATAACTAAGGCATGTCTCGATAGAGACAAGGTGCATCTCGATCGAGATTGGCCACCTTAAAACGTGGAATTCGGTTTTTCTCGCCTCTTTTCGCGAAAAGGCACCATTTCAAGTATTGCATTTCGTCCCAATTGGTGTCTATCCACATTTTAACCACCCTTAACTTCTTTTTACATATCTATAAATAGTCTAAGTGTTGTTGATTCATCATTTACACACAGAGTTTACATTATAGTTCACTAAATTTCAGATTTCTTCAAAGTTTTCTTCAAAGATTTCTGTCTTTTGTTTATGGCTCCAACAACTAGGGGAATGCGTAGGAGACATCGAGTGGACATTTCCTCTTGATATGGCGCTCCTTTCCCAATATATACTGAGAATGAGGGTCGCCGGTACAAGCATTTCAAGAGTTTCATCTTCTACGGAATGATGTATATGGATGATTTCCTGAACACCGAACTCGGTATTCAGGATTGTGTAATGCATCTCTTAGACAATATGAGTTGGTCTAAGTTCGTATCTATGCGGTTTCCTATCATTGCTGCTTGGATACTAGAGTTTTTCACAACGGTCCGTTTTGTTGACAAGCGTTGATGTGTGAGAATTATATATATATTTTTCTCTATTTTAGCCTCCTTTTATACTTATTTATTTGCTTAAATTCATAATTAATCATTACTTTTCCCTTAATTTGCTATAGGTCTCACTTAAGGATGCAATTGAATAGCTTTGGAAGTTCGAGGACTAATCGGGATATTTGCCGCGGGCGTTTCTGTAAAAGGCCGAGAAGTCCAGGGACCATTGCTTAACTTTGCCAAGGGAAACTTCTGGAATCTTCCGAAACCTTCTAGCTGTGATGAGGCAAATTTGTTGAAGGAGGGGAATGCCCCTTTTATCATTGTGACTTGTGGTTAAACTTAATTGCTTAAGGGCCACTTTAGTCTTTTATCACTTTAGTACTTTTTAGGTCTTATCTTTTTGATTCTTTTTTAGGGCAAACATTAGTACCCTATAAAAAGCACCTTTATGTTTTTGCTCAAAGTGTGTAAACCTAGGGATCTCAACTCTTCTCCTTCAACCTCTCTTCTCTCTTAAACATTTCAAGCTTTCCAAGCTATTATCAATGGTGAACGAATTTATTTCTCATTTTATTTCGGTTTTGACATCCCGAAGCATGAGTGAGTAGTCGTTTATGGGTGTGACGATGGGGAGGAGGCTTGTGACTTTGGGTGGTAAAAGTTTCTTTACTTGTGTTTTTCATAGATCTAGGGTTTATAAGTTCTAGTTGCAAATAGGACTTAGTAGATCTAGTATAAGTCTTAGAAATAAGCTATACTTTATCTCGTTTTTGGAAGTAGATCTATGATATACTTTACATGTGGGTTAGATAACTCTTCTTGCATGCTAGTATAGGTTATTTCCATGGTTTAGAGAAATCTTATTATGGTAAATCTTGTTGCTTAATGAGAATATGTTGATAAAGACACTAACCTATGGATCGGCAATAACGCAGTTGTTACTATGTTTTTATCTATAAGAAGTTTGATTTGTGTGTTAAGTGTGCAGCCTGTGAGCTAGGTTTTTTGTTGGTTTATGCCAAATCGTCGAGGTTCTCCTGAAGTACCGTTCAACCCTGAGATTGAGAGATCTTGTAGAAGGAGGAACGCTATCAAGAAGGCTAAACGGAGGCAGAAACTAAACGAAAAAAGATTGGCACAGGCAGCTGAAGCTTCAAACACACAGGCATAACAGACTGTGACTCTTCAAGTTGTTCTCCCGCTCCCATTTGTTACGACGGAACCACCTGTGATAGAAGTTCCACCAGCTGAAGACATACCTATGGCTGCTAATAGACCATGGATGGACACAGCTGCGCGTCCAGCTGGACCGCGACACTCCTCTTGTGTTGTTCTCCCCGAGGCAGGAGAGCATGTGTTCGAATGATACATATGCTACAGGCCACAGCCCAGTTTGATGGCTTACCATGTGAGGATCCCAATGGTCATATCCATGACTTTTTGAACATGT
Source organism: Euphorbia peplus (assembly GCA_028411795.1). NCBI lineage: Eukaryota > Viridiplantae > Streptophyta > Magnoliopsida > Malpighiales > Euphorbiaceae > Euphorbia > Euphorbia peplus. Next base: position 13,449,134 of record CP110838.1, on the reverse strand, counting down.
GTGAGGCCCTTAGACCTAATTGGGCTGTGTCGGATGAAGCCCTGCGACTCAAGCTCTTTCCTTTCACTCTCACAGGAAAGGAAAAGATGTGGTTCAAGAATCTTGAGCCCGGAAGCATTCGTAGTTGGGACCAAATGGAGCAGATATTCCTCAACAAGTACTTTCCTCCCAAGCAACTAATCAAGATGAGGAATGCCATTACCTCTTTCACACAAGGAGATGATGAGCCATTAGCCGAAGCATGGGAGAGATTCAAAGATTACTTGAGAAGAGCCCCTAACCATGGACTTGATATGGCACTCCAAATGCAAACCTTTTACAATGGTTTGACCACAAGTCAAAAGAGGGTGTTCGAGTCCGTATGTGATGGTGAACCGGATAGGATGACTGCGACTGATATGTATTCCATGATTGAGAAGATGGTTGCTCAAAGTTACAAATGGCATGCTAGCAAAAATGATGCTGCTCCATCAGAATCAGCAACCAAATCCCCTTCACAACATGATCCATTGATGACAGCCCTTGTGAGTCAAATGAGTGAGCTCACAAAACAGATTGCGAAGATGAACAAGCCACAACCAGTTGCAGCTGTTTCACAAACAAGCCCACCCTTATGTTGCAACTACTGTGGAGATGCCCATAGGACTGTAGATTGTCAAGAAGTTGAGCCTGCGCCTAAAGTTGAAGTTGAGTTAGTAGATTATGTGAACCACCAAAGGCAACAAGGGGGAGGCCTTTTTGTTCCAAACCCTCCTAGAGGATATCAGAATCATCCCGCTTACTCTTGGGAGCCTACCCTGAGGAACTACGACCAGCAACCACAGGAGCCTCGCCAGCAGTACCAAGCACAGTCTAGCCAGTCACAACAGCCGCAATACTCACAGCCTACCTAGAGATATGCACCATCAGCGCCACCATATGTGCCTCCACAGCAAAGGAAGGAGGAAAAGAAGCCAACCATTGAGGAGTTGATGACCCATTTCATGCAACAAACTTCTAGTTCTATCAAGAATTTGGAAACTCAAGTTCATCAACTCTCCAATATGGTGATCACAAAGAACAAAGGAGTTTTGTCGGGCAAGACTGAGGCAAACCCTAGAGAAGATGTCAATATGATTACTCTGAGAAGTGGGAAAGAACTACCTGATGCTCCCCTTAGTTTGTTGACAAAAGATGGTCTCAAGCCATCACAGCCACTAAGCCAGCAGAGCCTGTGACTGAGGAAGCGGAGCAAGCACAACCCCCAATTGTAGTTGTGCCTATTACCCCTGAAGTGCTTGTGTACAAACCCACACCTCCTTATGCAGGTAGATTGAAGAATGAGAAGCTTGAAAAACAGAATGGGGAGATCCTAGAGACATTGAGGAAGCTTCACATCAATATTCCATTCTTAGAAGCTGTGATGAACATGCCATCTTATGCAAAATTCTTGAAGGACCTCATCACCAACAATACAAGGCTTGAGAGTGTTTCCCACATCAGCTTGACACAAACATGCTCCTCATTTCTGCAAAACACACATCCTTTGCCTAAAAAGCAAAAGGATCCAGGGAGTTTCATTATCCCTTGCTCTATAGGACCACTTGATATTCATAATGCTTTGTGTGACTTGGGTGCGAGCATCAATTTAATGCCTTACTACATTTATGAGAAATTAGGGTTGGGACCACCACAACCTACTAGGGTTGCCTTGCAACTTGCTGATAGGTCAATTAAATACCCTATGGGGATTGTGGAGGATCTCTTGGTTAAAGTAGACAAATTTATATTGCCCGTAGATTTCATAATTATGGACATGGCTACGGACTCTAATGTGCCCATTATCTTGGGTAGACCTTTCCTAGCCACGGGTAGAACCTTAATTGATGTGGAAAATGGACAACTCACTTTGAGAATTAATGGGGAGACTGTGACATTTAGTATGAATGCACTTACCAAGCACCCTACTTCTAGTGATGACACTTGCTATTTTTTGGATGCCTTAACTGAGTTTCCATGTTTGGACATTCAGGAGTAAACTAGAAATGAGGAGATTGAGGAGATGTTGCAAGCAGAAGTCACAGAATCAGAGCCACAATCTGAAGTTTTCCAAGAGTCACAGCCTGCGGTTGATCCCTTATTAGACAGTCACAGCTGTGATGCAGTCTCTACTCAGATCTTGTGGGACTTTGAACCTTTGAATAATACCCCCAGTCTAATGGATAAACCATCAATTGAGGATCCTCCTGACCTCATTCTCAAACCACTACCTACTCACCTTGAGTATGCCTTTCTTCAACCCCCAAACCACTTACCTGTGATAATTTCCTCTACCCTTGAACCAGAGCAAAAGGAACAATTACTTGATGTTTTGAGGAGTAATAAGGAAGCCTTGGGGTGGACGATAGCTGATATTAAAGGGATCAATCCAGGTGTGTGTGAGCATCGCATCTTTATGGAGGACAACCACAAAACATCAAGACGGTCAAAGGAGATTGAACCCTCTAATGAAGGAAATTGTGAAAGCCGAGGTGATCAAGTTAGTTGATGTTGGGATTATCTTTCCCATTTCAGATAGCAAGTGGACAAGCCCGGTTCAGGTTGTGCCAAAGAAATGTGGACTCACAGTTGTGGAGAATGATAAAGGAGAGTTGCTGCCTACTCGCACAGTCCCAGGATGGCGCGTGTGTATTGACTATAAAAAGCTGAATGAAGCCACTCCCAAGGATCATTTCCCCCTACCCTTCATTGATCAAATGTTGGAGCGGTTGGCGGGATATGTTTTCTATTGCTTCTTAGATGGGTTCTCCGGTTACTATCAAATACCCATCTTCCCCAAGGACCAAGACAAGACTACTTTCACTTGCCCATATGGCACATTTGCTTACAAGCGAATGCCTTTTGGCCTTTGCAATGCTCCTGCGACCTTCCAACGTTGCATCACTTCTATTTTTCATGACATGGTGGAGAAGATTGTTGAAGTGTTTATGGATGACTTCTCGGTTTATGGGAGTTCATTTGATGATTGTCTTCACAATTTGGAGAAGGTGTTGGAGAGATGCAAGGAAACCAATTTGGTGCTTAATTGGGAGAAATGCCACTTTATGGTGAGGGAAGGCATAGTATTGGGTCATAAGATCTCAGAAAAGGGTTTCGAAGTGGATAAAGCTAAGGTAGAAGTGATTCAGAAGTTGACTGTGCCCACAACCGTGAAGGATGTGAGAAGCTTTTTGGGGCATGCTGGCTTCTATCGAAGGTTTATCAAGGATTTCTCCAAGATAGCAAAGCCCCTTTCAGCTTTGTTGCCCAAGGATGTGGAATTTCACTTTGACACAGCCTGTGTCTCAGCTTTCACACAGTTGAAGAACTTGCTTGTGACTACTCCTATCCTTGTGGCACCTAATTGGGACTTGCCCTTTGAGATGATGTGCGATGCAAGCGACTATTGTGTTGGAGCTATGTTAGGCCAAAAAGTAGACAAGCATTTTAGGCCAATTCACTATGCAAGTAAAGTAAGACCATGAATGAAGCCCAACAAAATTACACCACTACGGAGAAGGAGTTGTTGGCTGTGGTTTTTGCTTTTGACAAGTTCCGGTCCTATTTGCTTTTGTCTAAGGTTGTGGTGTACACGGACCACTCGGCTTTGAAGTACTTGATGACTAAGCAAGATGCCAAGCCAAGACTCATAAGATGGCTGCTTCTATTGCAAGAATTTGATGTGGAGATCCGTGATGAGAAAGGAACCGAGAATCTAGCTGCGGACCATTTGTCACGATTGCAAGGCACAATCAGTGCCTCACAGCCAGAGATTCGAGAGCTTTTTCCCGATGAAAAACTCTTTGCGGTAACGAATACCTCCTTCCCTTGGTTTGCTGATTATGCTAACTATTTGTCTTGTAGTATTATTCCACATGACATGGATTACCAGCAAAAAAGGAAGTTTTTATCGGATGTCAAGAGTTACATTTGGGAGGACCCACACCTCTTCAAGCTGTGTGCCGACCAAATCATCCGGAGATGTGTTACCAAAGAGGAGAGTGAATCTGTACTTGAGCACTGCCATTCAAAAGATGTTGGAGGCCATTTTGGAGCCCAAAGAACTGCTGCCAAGGTATTATAATCTGGTTTCTATTGGCCAAGCATTTTTAAAGATGCTCACAGGTATGTTTCTAACTGCTCACAGTGTCAACGCACAGGGAACATTTCCCGCAAGCATGAAATGCCATTGACTAATATGCTTATGTGTGAAGTATTTGATGTATGGGGAATAGATTTTATGGGCCCCTTTCCTAACTCATTTGGTTATACCTACATCCTTGTGATGGTAGACTATGTTTCAAAATGGGTAGAAGCGTTTTCTTGCACTTCTAATGATGCTAAGGCTGTGGTTAAGCCCCTTAAGCAACTATTTGCAAGGTTTGGGGTACCTAGGGCTATAATAAGTGATCAAGGGACTCACTTTTGCAATGCCCAATTCGAAAGCTTATTGAAAAAGTTTGGGGTCACTCACAAGGTCTCTACACCTTACCACCCCCAAACAAACGGGCAAGCTGAAATCTCTAACCGAGAAATCAAGTGCATCCTTGAGAAAACTGTTGGGTCAAAGCCCAAGGAATGGTTCAAGCACTTGGACAATGCCTTGTGGGCTTATCGCACAGCCTATAAGACTCCAATTGGAATGTCTCCATTTAGGCTAGTGTATGGGAAACCGTGCCATTTACCAGTAGAGCTCGAGCACAAGCTTATTGGGCACTTAAGTTCCTAAACTTTGACTCACAGGCAGTAGGTGAACATAGGAAGTCACAGCTGTGTGAAATGGAGGAATTTCGCCCGTGTGCTTATGAAAATGCCAAAATGTATAAGGACCGCACTAAACTGATTCATGACAACAAGATCACTAGAAAGGAGATAAGTCCAGGTCAACAAGTGTTGCTTTATAACTCTAGACTTAAGCTCTTTGCGGGAAAGTTAAAATCCAAGTGGTCTGGACCGTTCACAATCGTGCAAGTATTCCCCCATGGAGCTGTGGAATTGCACCAGGAAGGGCAAAAGAACTTTAAGGTTAATGGACAGCGATTTAAACCCTTTTACTCCTCCATTATTCCTGCCACAGTTGATGAGCTGCGACTATTCGAGCCACCATGAGGCACAACCTCATACCTGTGCCAGCTCCTTGCACCAAATGGAGCACAAATTTAGTTTTTGCTTTACTTTTGTATATAAATAACTTAGGTTTTGCTCTAACTCTTTTCACTTATGCTCTTTTCACTTATTCTCACATGCTTAATTCATTATTTCCTTTTCACATGCTTGTTTTCGTACACATTAAGGACAATGTTGAGTTTAAGTATGGGGAAGGGTTATTCTTGACTACATGATACTTTTTGGGTATTTTTATTTCACTTGGTCAAAATTTTGGTTTTTGCTTAAATTACCGTGCAATTTTTCAAAAATAGTACAATTTAGGAGAGTCAAAGTTGGGTCAAGTATTAATTTTACCTAAATTAGTGTTCAAGTCTCTGGAATCTCCTTGTTGAGTTTGAGTAATTTCGTGATTAAGATTGAGAATACTTAATTTTGTTTTTTTTATGGTAGTTTAGTAGTTTAATATTTTCTTATTTTTTCTAGAATAGGATTTTGCTTTTTGGGAACCCTTCTTATTTTTGTTGTAGGTCTATGAAAGCACGCAAAGGCTCAAAAATGCACGTTACACGTGGAAATGTCTTTTGAGAAGGTGGCTCAGCAGTTCATGTCAATGCAGGAGCAAATTGTGGGGCTCACATCCCAGGTGGCTCGTCTGAACACAGTTGTGTTCCCAGTCCCAGCTCCTGGCTCCCTTATGTCTTCTCGCTCTATGTGTTTCCCTGGTGCCTCTTTTGGTAAAAATCCTATCTCCTCTGTAAAAATTGAGCCTTTGGATAAAAAGTCCGCGAAGTCCTCTCATGAGGAGGACTCCCTTGATGCATACTTACTTTTTCTGCCCTCACAGCTCTGGTATGTTCTTTCTTTTCCCTTGCTCTTTTCATTTTGTGCCCTTGCTGCCTAGAGTAAGTTGTGATTAGTAATGATAATTTTGCTTTTGTTTGGCTGTGCCTTGTGCAATTTTGCATATATGTGATTCCATTGAGGGCAATGCCATGAATAAGTATGGGGGAGGGGATAAATTTAGAAAATTTCATGTATATAGTTAGCTAGCCTCAAAATCACTTATACTTTAGAGCTTGAACTTCGTGAGAATTGAAAACATGTGTTGAAGATTTTGTATATCAAATGTTGGGAAGCTACTATTAAAGGCTAGTTGAAGGTCAAGGCAATCTAACTATGCTCTTGAGTAATTGATGTTGAGGTAATTGAAAGCAAGCCAATCTTTGTTCTTCCCTACCAAATTAAATTTAGTAGCCCAGTTTTAATATAGAGGTGGAGGCCCAAATTGTTAGCTAAATTGTTAAAGGAATGAAATGTGAAATGAAATTTAAAGTAAATCTGTTCAAAAGGCACTAAAAATGGAAGTTAAAGGTCGTTGTGATCTGAATTGTCAAATTAATTTTGTGGAAAGTGGAAAAAGTTGGCCTACTCTCATGCTACTCCAATGCCAATTGGTAAGAGTATGCCAAAGCAATGGTAGTTTGGTCACGGGAGATATGACCGAGGGTATGTACCAAAAGTACAAGACGATCGGACCCAAAAGGCCTGTGACTAGGCTGCCAATATTGAGAAGTAGGAAAAAGTTGTGCTTAAAGGGTAAATTGGTTGACTGTGATACTTGGAAATGAAAGGATGTGATTAAATAAAAGTTGGCAAGATTAAGTTTCCATCCTTTGTAACTAGATTTGGCTACTAAAGTTAATTGGTTAGTAAGAGCTTACATTGGACCACCTCTCCAAACATCTTGGAAAAAGAGTAGTAGTGTAGGGGGTGTTGCGCCGGAAATAGCTTTCATTAGTTTAGTAACCTAGCCGTGGGGTTAAAAAGTCCTTAATCGTTTTCTTCTTGCTTGAGGACAATCAAGTTCAAGTATGGGGGATTTTGATGTGTGAGAATTATATATATATTTTTCTCTATTTTAGCCTCCTTTTATACTTATTTATTTGCTTAAATTCATAATTAATCATTGCTTTTCCCTTAATTTGCTATAGGTCTCACTTAAGGATGCAATTGAATAGCTTTGGAAGTTCGAGGACTAATCGGGATATTTGTCGCGGGTGTTTCTGTAAAAGGCCGAGAAGTCCAGGGACCATTGCTGAACTTTGCCAAGGGAAACTTCTGGAATCTTCCGGAACCTTCCAGCTGTGATGAGGCAAATTTGTTGAAGGAGGGGAATGCCCCTTTTATCCTTGTGACTTGTGGTTAAACTTAATTGCTTAAGGGCCACTTTAACCTTTTGATGCTTTTTTAGGGCAAACATTAGTACCCTATAAAAAGCACCTTTATGTTTTTGCTCAAACTGTGTAAACCTAGGGATCTCAACTCTTCTCCTTCAACCTCTCTTCTCTCTTAAACATTTCAAGCTTTCTAAGCTATTATCAATGGTAAACGAATTTATTTCTCATTTTATTTCGGTTTTGACATCCCGAAGCACGAGTGAGTAGTCGTTTATGGGTGTGACGATGGGGAGGAGGCTTGTGGCTGTGACCATGTGACTTTGGGTGGTAAAAGTTTCTTTACTTGTGTTTTTCATAGATCTAGGGTTTATAAGTTCTAGTTGCAAATAGGACTTAGTAGATCTAGTATAGGTCTTAGAAATAAGTTATACTTCATCTCGTTTTTGGAAGTAGATCTATGATATACTTTACATGTGGGTTATATAACTCTTCTTGCATGCTATTATAGGTTATTTCCATGGTTTAGAGAAATCTTATTATGGTAAATCTTGTTGCTTAATGAGAATATGTTGATTAAAACACTAACCATGCTTGATCTATGTATTTATGCTTGTGTTTATGACTTAGAAATGAGGTAAACATGAAAATTTATGAAGATAGAACCAAACCCTTGTATGAAACTGCTTTTTACCATTTCTGGAAGTCACGTGACTTGCATGTGCCATTTACCTGCGACCCTGACTCGCACATGTGCTCCCTATAGATAGTATCTCACAGCTGTGATCCTTACTGTTTACTCTTAGTTTAATTTAGTTGTTAAAATCAATCTTAGTCAGTGAAATCATTAGACTTTTAGGGTTTAAATTTAATAGCTTTAGTGTTTAACAATCCCTTGGGTTCGATACTTGGACCTTTAAATACATCCATTATATTACTTGAAATGATGAGTATACTTGCTCTTTTGCACGTGTAGTTTAATCGTGTCAAGCGTCGTGTCCGTCTTAGTCACCGTCACAATGGACGGGAGTTCACTTTCAGGTACCCGGAACTCCATAACTGGTTTGGATTCCCGGTTTGCGCTCCCGACAGACCCCCGGGCCGTGATATGACAACATTGGATGTTTGGTCTAATATCACCGGGCAAGAAATTTATGTTCCGAAACTTGCTTTCAACAAGTTAATGATGTCAGAATCTCTCTTGTACTTTCATAAATTTCTGTGTTATTCACTTTTTGGGCGTACTAATGGGCACAAAGTTCGTAAGCAAGATTTGGACATCCTATGAGATGTTATGCAAGGGACCAAAATTGACTCAAGTGGGATTTTGATGAATGGACTAGTTGCCGCTTCGGGATCCAAGAACAAGAAGATGGGATTCGGAAACATCATTTGTGGCTTGGTAATTGGTGGGTTAGGATCTATTGAAGCACCATGGACGGATGCGGAACCTTTTCCCATCATTGATTATGAATTTCTGGCCAAAGAGGGACTCGTGAAGAGAATTTTTCGCCAAGGTGCTCGGTTCCTATCATTTGAGGATCGTGTTTTATCTATTCTCACCAATCCTACATCAAATGGATCCCGATTCATGGACTTAGATATCTAGGACCATGTTAATATATTGTATGTATAGTGTGCGTATTTACGTGGGTATTGTACTTATGTTTTTTGTTTTGTAATTAGTCGTGTAGTTATTTCCCTTCTTGCAAATAAGACTTGTAATCGGTCCATCATTGCTGATAAATAAAACGAGATCGATTTATATGTGTTACTTTTTGCATTGTTCATTTTCTCGTTATTTACTTTTCGTTTTTCTTTTCGGGTAACCTTTACGGTTAGCCCTTGTTTCGTCTAATTTTTGTTTTTGTTTTAGTATTTCCGCATGTTTTTCTTACATTATTATTGTGAAATGATGACATACATAACTCGTATTTACTTTGGGAAACATCGCGGAACTATGTCGGGGTTAATTCGGGATACATTCGGGGAGAAAGGTGATTTTAAAGGCCATCTCGATCGAGACACATGACATCTCGATCGAGACCTAGCCCATCTCGATCGAGACAGGCCTACTGTTTCACAGCAAGGTCCATCTCGATCGAGACGGACGATTTGTCCCATCTGGGCAAACCATTCATCTCGGGCGAGACCCACCCGTCTCGATCGAGATCCGACCCCTATAAACCCTAAAAATCCAAATTTTGAATTCATTCTCCTTCCATCCGAAATTTCAAACCCTAATCACCTCTCAATTCAATTTGAATTCAAATTAAAGTTACCTTTTTGTCTTCCCAATGCTTTGATTCTCTTACACATACTCATTCAAATCCAAATTCATTCCATTTATTCATCTCTCTTCTCTCTTCAAACTCTTTCTTTCTCAAATTTTATCTTCTCCATAACTCACCTCCATCCACAAATCCGAAATTCAACTATGGCCGGGGGAAGAAGGACACCAAGAAGAAAGGCTCAACCGCGGAAACAAGTTCTCGTTCCCGTCAACCGTTCAAACTCACTTCGGAGGAAGAAAAAAGTCCTTTGCTCTCATAAACGGTGTAGTCATTTCTACTCATATGCTTTATATTAATTAGGACACCACTTTTGTTTTGAACATTGATGGGGATGTTAGAGGGTATGTTGATACTATGGGGTGGAGCAAATTTGTTGATTTGCGTTTTGAACAAACCAAATTTGATGTCGGTGAATTTTGGTGTACTTTAAGTTTTGCTAATGTGGGAAAGACTAGGTTTAAGTTTCGAAATTTGAATGTTGAATATGAATTTGGACGTGAGGAATTGCATGCTTGGTTTGGTTTCCCGTTGACCGGTGTCACCATGCCTTCGGATTTTGATCATGACCGCATTTGGAATGATTTCACCGGATTGGCTAAGTTTGATGCTAAAAATTCCCCAAATACATTAATTAGGGATAATGGCCTACTCTACTTCCATAAGTATCTCTCTTTGTCATTGTTTGGTCGGGCGGAGATGTCTAAAATCCAAAGGCTTGATTTGTTTGTTCTATATTGTCTTGTGAATAAGACGCGGGTTGATTCTATTGAGATTATTTTTGGTACGTTTCGTCGATTGATAGCACTTAAGAAAGTCCATGCTCTTCCCTTTGTGAATCTCATGGGTGGTATTATTCAAGCCGCCAAGGGAACTCTAGTGGACTTTCAAAAGGATCTTAAAAAGGATGATATCGAATATAATAATCTAGACTTGTGGTTGCTTTCCCGTTGTCGTTTAGTTGATAAGAATAACCATTGGGTGCCTTATTCCAAAAGAACGGCCAAATATTTCAACAAACCACGTGGTGCTAGTTCTTCCGGGGTTAGCAAAGGGAAAAAGACTTTGCAGATAGACGTTGAGGTAGATGACGACTTTGCCAATGAAGATGATGATGACACAAGTGAAGAAGGTGAGGTACCAGGATGGAAGAAGGTTTTGGGTTACTTGAAGAAGAACAACAAACGTCTCGAGGGAAAGCTTGACACTCTCATCCAAGAAAATGCTTCCACTACTTCTATGGTTGAGAATATGGAGGATGACATTAAGGCTATCCAGGCACGGCAAAAGCAAGATGGTGGACGTTTGCGTCGCTTGATGCGTGCTAGTGGCGAAGAAGTTTCCGACTCATCACCGGATTCGCCTCAAACTTCGGGTTCTCCTACCTTTTAGTTTGTTATTTATGCATTTTTCTTGTTATTTTTATTATATCTTATGGATATTTACCTTTTTGGATTTTGTTAGTTTGTTTTTTTTTGTTGATTTTCTTATGAATGCTTTAGTTCCCGAACAATGCGGACATTGTTCCCACTAAGTGTGGGAAGGTCGGTATGTTATCACTACTAGAAAAATCCTGTTTTCTGACAGATTTTTTTGACGGAATCATTGCCGTCAAAATATTTTGACGAAATTGGTCAAAAAAAATATACCGTCAACATTTTTGACGGAATTCATTGACAGATTATATATTCCGTCAAAATATCTTGGCGGGAAAATTCCCGCCTTACGTTTGACAAAATATTTTGACGGTTTGACATTTCGTCAAACATTTTTGACAATGTGTTGACGGATATATTCGGTCTAGATATTTGCTGACGAAATTTTTGACAGAAGTTTCGTCAAAAATGTTAACATTTTGTTTATTTTCACTTTTAATACTAAATATACATTAATTTTAACTCATTTTTAATTATTTATAGATGAAAATATGAAAATAAACTTATCTATGTAAATTTGTTTGAGAGTTGATTTTGAATTTTACATGTCAGTATATTGTTTATAAAAGTAAATAGAAATGAGTTTAAATGAGAATGATTCTTATGTGAAAGCACCTCCAAACCAACTTAACGTAGTGTCAAAAATGACATTTCTGTAATAATATAATAGCATTAACCAAGTTACTAAATAAAAAAATAAAAATAAAGGGTAAAATACAAAAATAAAACCCTTTGAGAACTACAATTGCTTAAAAATATAATTATATCTCTATAGAATTCAATATTTAAGTCTTTAACCGTTATTTTTTGAATATGTGGAACTAATACATTTTTTTTTTGTTAAAATTTGAAATGACTGATATTATTTTTAAGAAAAACAAATCCTAAGAGTTTTTTTCTAAAAACTATGAATCCATAGAGGTTTCTTTTGTACTTTACCCAAAAATAAATTAAGAAAATTAAGGTTAATTATGCTATTTATTTGAATACTCTCTCCACCTGACCCTAACCCTGACCTATAACCTGATGCAGCGTCGAGCTAGTGCTACAAAAAGGCCTACAATTAGAGGACAAGTGTACCCTATCGTTATCAAATAATAATCCGGGGGTTAAGTCCGGGTATCGAATCCACGGGATTTATACCAATAAGTATCAAACTACTTGGTTTCGGGTTGTTATCTAAGCGAATTTATACTTTAGAGTTTTGGATTTATTAATTAACTACTCCTATACTACAACACACAAATACTTTCCATATTCCTTAGCATGAAATGGTGATGGTAAGTTTTATACAATAATAAAGATAAAATAGCCTTAAGATTACTCAAACTATCATAGCTAGCTTTTATGATGTTTTATCAACACGTATGAACTCGTAGGTACACACTTAATTAATCCTATAATTCCAAGGTTAAGTGTCTCCAATGGACTTAGAAACTAGGGCCCTTTAAGTTCCGTGATGTCGTCAATATCTACGGTTTCCGGCTCGTCACTTCCGATGGGGCAACACCTATATAAATCCGGTAGAAATGTCAAGTTCATATTAAGTATTCATAAATAAACATAAGAGAAGCATATGATGATGGTGAATCAAATATACTAATTTATACAAAATTATTGTACAAACTATGTAAAGAAATAATATGATACTACCGAGTCTAGAACATAGACGGGTCACAACTAGTTTAGCGAGATAAAAGTTTAGCTACTCCCTTTTATCGCACTACACCGGACACACGATCGTCGCTTATGTCCTCGGAGAGGAATCTCTTTGCCAACTTGAAGATTTGAATAGAATGGATGAAGATGAAGGAAATATATAGTAACTTTGTATTAATGGAATGAAAATGGATTACAAGTTTGCAAAAGAGGAGAAATGGAATATGGATCGTATTTGGATCGCCTCTTTAAACAACTAAATGGAGAGAATTACAACTAAATGGAACTAAACATAACTAAAGAGGAATTAAACACAAGTGGAGAGGGATTCCTTTTATGGCTAGATAACCCCCATATTTATACAGAAAAGTTGGCTTTGTGAACAAGTGTGAATCCTCAAAACACATGCTTGAAAATCTCATAGAAGTGCAGAATAAAGCTTGACACGGGTCGTGTGGGCCACTTGACACGCCGTGTCAAGGCAAAAATGCATTAAAATGACTTTAATCAGCTCAGGCGTGTCCCTTGACATGGGGTCGTGTCGCATTAATTACTCTACAAGTTGGATTTTTGCTAATTAAAACGCCGCGCAAATTAAATGTCTCCTTTGTGACACGGATCGTGTCCCTTTTGACACGGGGTCGTGTCCTCCATTAGTCGTGTGAACACCATTTACACGCCCCTGAAATCAAACCGTGTGGACCATTTTTGTCCTGACACGACCCGTGTCAAGAGCAATTTCTGGGCAGATTGACTTTTCCTTGAATTATTTGCAAAACTCCTTGTCTCTTAGCTCTTTATTAGCACAAAAACACCTCTAATCATGTCTGGAAGTTGTCTTTCACCATGGATAATTTTTATCTTTGAAGTAAAACCTATAAACAAAATAAACATGGGTTACTTTGACGATTTCCGGTGAAAATAGTGCTTTTACGGAGATAAATTCAAACTAAGTGATTGAGAATTAATTTGTTCACAAAGTATAATAAAAAGACTTAAAACTATACTAAAAATAATAAAATAACATTTAATTACATCGTAAATAACCCGAAAAGATAGGGATATTTCATCCCTATCAACTTCCCCACGCTTAAAGCTTTACTTGTCCTCAAGTAAACTAAAAATCCGTAATCCGACTCAAACTCCCGAGTTTGGTAGAAGCCCTAAAAGCATGAAAAAGAAATTCACAAAAAGAGAAAACTCAATAAGTAAATCCTAATTGACTAGTTCATTGATTAATTTAAGGTGGCATGCTCAATTAAAACGTGTTTACTAATGGAAGAAAGTTATCGACACCTCGCAAAGGTAGTTCACTCAATCACTCATTAATTGGCGACTTGGTGTTTACTCTCGACTTTGACACTAAATTATGATTCAAGTTGAGTTTCCATTGTCATCCAAATATTAGCTAAAAACTCTAACATTATCAAAAATTTCCTCAAAAAGGGTTATAACTTGGTTAGGGTACGGGTATGTAAGTGGTCTATTTAGGTCAAGTTTAGCGGTCAACAAATGACCTAATTGTGACAAAAGAGATAAAAAATATTTAATAGCTCGTAACCAATAAGTTTGGGTGTTCTCATGAAGTACTTTTTGAGAACATAGTCGAGGTGACCATGAAAAAACTTTGAGAATTTCGTCAATCGCAAATTTTCTTTTCTTTTTATTTCTCTTCTTACTTTTTCTCTTCTCTAATCTTTCTTTCTTTGATGAAGAGTTTTGACTCATTTGAGCACAAAGTGAATGATTTGAGACTAATAAAACCCATTTTAGGAATATCAAGCTATTTATCAAGTGTCTTCTCTTTTGTTGACTTGCCACAATTAATGTTAAACAAAGTTAGTTGACAATTTAGTGTGTTAAAGTGTTTAGGCTAACTAAGGTGTTTGGTGAGTTAGTAGAAAAAAAATGTCGTTAGAAGAAAACCTAAAAGGAACTTCATCGTCTAATGTTAGTTATATTTTTAGCTAATGATGTTATTCGGTATTAGATGCAAACTCCATGACTCAAAAATTTAGTGAAAGTTTCACACAAAAACCTATCTAAGCTTTTTTATGTTCGCTTAGTCTTTTGGCTCTAAAATCTCACATTCGGGTTTTAGTGTGTTTTCAAACTTTTCTTCCTATCAAATCCATTTTATTGTTCATGCCATTTAAATTAATTAAGGAACTAGTTAATTACAATCAACTTAGCAAATTTAATCTAATACATTAGTGGAAATCTTTTAACTTTTTCGGGTTCTCACTTAAACTAGGTGTTTAAGTTTGAAAGATGAATTTTTATTTTATATGAGGTAAGTACGCAAACTTAAATTTGGGAGAGGTAGATTATCCAACAATGTAACTAAATAATTTTTTTTTTTGTATTACTTGATTTTCAACTATTTCATTTTTTTGGTATTTTGACATTTTTTCGATACAAAACTAAAATCTAGTCTAGAAAATGTAAAAATCTATACTAGAAAACAATTAAAGTTAAACTAGAAAGCAATTAAACTCTATACTAGAAAGCAAATAAAGATAGATCGGGAGTGCTTTCGCCCTTCCTCCGCTTTTAAAATGCAATTACTCCCAAAATTGCATAAAAGGAAAAAGCGAAAGAAATTAGAAAACTCCCTTAAACCGCCGGAGGAGATGGAGGTGGTGGTGGATAAGGCCATCGATTTTGGCGACAATAATAGGAAGCAAAATTCTCCAAGTTGTCGAAGCGGGAATTTGCTTGTTGTTGCCATTGTAAAATTTGCTCGTTTTGAGCAAAGATTTGCTCATTTGTCGAACCTTGTTGCCATGGCCTCCATTCTCTCGCCTCGGCCTCATCCCATTGGTTCGGACCGGTGTGATGATAAGGTTGGGGTTCGTATTGGTCATTGCCTCCCCCAACCTCTTCGTGTTGCTCAATATCTTCCGGTTCCACCCTATTAGTAACCGGCCCACCAAAAGTGATTCCCCTAACGGAATCCTTATTTAGAGCACGTGGTCGTACCACTACACCATCGCCTTCAAGAACCCGTGGAGCAACATTGCTCGCAATAATAGTGACGACCCATCCAAGCCCAATATTTGCCTTTGGGCGTTTGTTCATCCCTACTAACTTTTTCCACAAATAAGAACCAAGGTCATAGCGCATATGCTTACGAATACAATAAAGCATAGTAAGTTCATCGGCGGATACTTTGTTACCTTCCATTTTACCCGTGAAGTTGAAGGAAATGAAACGATGAAGCCACCACATTACCGGATCTTGAATATGTTTAGAGCGGAGGTCGGTAAGTTGGAAGCCGGTGTCGTTGGATATTGTGTGCCAAAAATTAATTTGATTGTATTCCTCCTCCACAAACTCATTAGGTCCGGGCAAAATATGCGGAACCACTTGATCAAATGAATCACGTGGCAACGTATATACTTGGTTGCCTAAAGAAAATTGAAGATGACCCTCACTTAAAGTTAGAGTGGAGAAGAATTCGACACATACCCGAGGATGGACGATGTATGCTCGGTCTTGTAAAGCAAGCCATCCCAAAAGGTCAAAAGCGGATCGAACTTGGGCTCCCCATGGAACCGTAGTGAGGAACATGAGATCGAATCCCAAAAAGGCGAGGCAACTTAATTCACGCATCAATTGGAAGCGCCTACCTTGCTCGACGGTCGGAAGATTAAACCAAGCCCCTAATTCCCGACTTCGTTGGTTGAGAACTTGATTTTCTTCCTCGGCATTTGGAGGTTGAGTCGAACTTCTTCCTCGTATAGCACGGTGGGATGGTGGTGTAGCGGTTTGTTTTTGGCGAGCCATGAGAATAGAATATCAAAAATGGGATGAGAATTTTGGATTAAGGGTCAAAATATGAAAAACGGGAGCAAAAACGACTCAAAGAAATGAAAAATGGCTATAGAAAATAGTAGAGATGAAGAGAAATGATAGTGTGAATTTTATGGGGTGAATTAGGGGTATTTATAGCCCCAAAAATCACCCCAAACGGTCAAAAAACGGCTAGTTTTTCAAACTAGCAGTTCTAGGGGGTTGACACGGACCGTGTGGATAGGGGACACGGACCGTGTCAAATCTAACCGTAGTAAAAATACAACGGTAAGAACCCCACACGGGGCGTGTCAACGGGGGATACGCTCCGTGTCGACTATTTTCTGCTAAAATAAATACTCCAATTAAATGACACGGCGTGTCAAAGTGGAACACGCCGTGTCAAGAGGCCAAATTGAGTCAACAATTCTAACACGGACCGTGTCAAACAGGGGACACGGCGTGTCACGGCCAAACCCTCCTAGAAACCACATTTTTCACCTGTACTGAATTAATGAATTGGAAGGGGCATGTCCAACGACACGTGTTCCACACGCCCCGTGTCACAGGTCAACAGACTCAAAAATCAAGTCAAACATGGGACACGGTCCGTGTCAAACATGGGACACGCCGTGTCAGGGCTAAAAATAGCACAGAAGCACAAATTTTCACACGAATCAAAAAGTTAATTGCACACCAAGGTTGAACAGTCGACCGAGAAAAGGTTACTTAACCAATCCATACTCGATGTAACCAATCATTTGTGGGTTGGTTAAGTACCTTACATCGTAGAGATTTCACAATGACACAAGTTAGTGCTAAAAGCGTATCTCGGGTGATTGTGAGATCTCCAAAAGTGGTCGACGACTTTACAAAAATTACAAAAAAAATGAAATGAAATATGACAAGCAGCAAAAATAAAACACAAAATAAAGAGTTAATTAAAACTAAAAAGAACGGGAAAACCAAACCAATGCTATGTTTATAGTCGGAATAGCTCGACTTTCACGTGGTCGGAGAAGCTCTCGGGTCCTTCAACAAAAATACACAAAATTAAGACAAAATATGACAAGCAGCAAAAATAAAACACAAGACAAGAAGTTAGTAAAACTACAAAGAACGAGAAAACCAAACCGATGCTATGTTTATAGTCGGAATAGCTCGACTTTCATTGTTGCCTTTTTGTTATTTTCATTTTTTTTTTTTTTTTTTTTTAAAGAATGAAAACTTTATTTCGGTTTGGGTTGCCTCCCAAGAAGCGCTGCTTTAAAGTCGGCGAGCTCGACATGGATCCTCGTACTACGAGTATGCCACCTCTCGCGTTAGCCATTCAAATTCTTGAATAAACATTCCGTTCCTACAAAATAAATTTTTAGTTTCATATAAATTTATTATTAAGAGGAAAAAGTAAAAATGGAAGGAAGTATGAAAAAGTTTAGTTTGCTCCCTCTTTGATTCTTTCGGTAACTTAAAGAAAACGAAAACCTCAAAATATGGAGCAAACACAAACTCTTCTATTCGATGATCCTCCTCGGAGAGCTCAAGTTGGATGGGCTCCTCAACGACATCTTTGGGTTGCTCCAAACGTGAAGTTTCCTCAACCCGGTCAACCGACTCGGTCTTTGTAACCGATTCAACTACAAACCCCTTTTGTATGCATAATTCCTTGATGGAAGCATACAATTCATCGGATTGATCTTCGTGAGTGGATAGGAGGTTAAGCAAATGATGCTTAAACAACTCCTTACTTCCAACATCGGCCATAACCTCGCAAAAGAAGGATCATTAGAAAAACTATTTACAAAAATAATGCTTAGTTTAACAATGAAAACATTTCGTTCAATAGTTACTAGAAGATAAATCCCCGGCAACGGCGCCAAAAACTTGATGCGGCGTCGAGCTAGTGCTACAAAAAGGCCTACAATTAGAGGACAAGTGTACCCTATCGTTATCAAATAATAATCCGGGGGTTAAGTCCGGGTATCGAATCCACGGGATTTATACCAATAAGTATCAAACTACTTGGTTTCGGGTTGTTATCTAAGCGAATTTATACTTTAGAGTTTTGGATTTATTAATTAACTACTCCTATACTACAACACACAAATACTTTCCATATTCCTTAGCATGAAATGGTGATGGTAAGTTTTATACAATAATAAAGATAAAATAGCCTTAAGATTACTCAAACTATCATAGCTAGCTTTTATGATGTTTTATCAACACGTATGAACTCGTAGGTACACACTTAATTAATCCTATAATTCCAAGGTTAAGTGTCTCCAATGGACTTAGAAACTAGGGCCCTTTAAGTTCCGTGATGTCGTCAATATCTACGGTTTCCGGCTCGTCACTTCCGATGGGGCAACACCTATATAAATCCGGTAGAAATGTCAAGTTCATATTAAGTATTCATAAATAAACATAAGAGAAGCATATGATGATGGTGAATCAAATATACTAATTTATACAAAATTATTGTACAAACTATGTAAAGAAATAATATGATACTACCGAGTCTAGAACATAGACGGGTCACAACTAGTTTAGCGAGATAAAAGTTTAGCTACTCCCTTTTATCGCACTACACCGGACACACGATCGTCGCTTATGTCCTCGGAGAGGAATCTCTTTGCCAACTTGAAGATTTGAATAGAATGGATGAAGATGAAGGAAATATATAGTAACTTTGTATTAATGGAATGAAAATGGATTACAAGTTTGCAAAAGAGGAGAAATGGAATATGGATCGTATTTGGATCGCCTCTTTAAACAACTAAATGGAGAGAATTACAACTAAATGGAACTAAACATAACTAAAGAGGAATTAAACACAAGTGGAGAGGGATTCCTTTTATGGCTAGATAACCCCCATATTTATACAGAAAAGTTGGCTTTGTGAACAAGTGTGAATCCTCAAAACACATGCTTGAAAATCTCATAGAAGTGCAGAATAAAGCTTGACACGGGTCGTGTGGGCCACTTGACACGCCGTGTCAAGGCAAAAATGCATTAAAATGACTTTAATCAGCTCAGGCGTGTCCCTTGACATGGGGTCGTGTCGCATTAATTACTCTACAAGTTGGATTTTTGCTAATTAAAACGCCGCGCAAATTAAATGTCTCCTTTGTGACACGGATCGTGTCCCTTTTGACACGGGGTCGTGTCCTCCATTAGTCGTGTGAACACCATTTACACGCCCCTGAAATCAAACCGTGTGGACCATTTTTGTCCTGACACGACCCGTGTCAAGAGCAATTTCTGGGCAGATTGACTTTTCCTTGAATTATTTGCAAAACTCCTTGTCTCTTAGCTCTTTATTAGCACAAAAACACCTCTAATCATGTCTGGAAGTTGTCTTTCACCATGGATAATTTTTATCTTTGAAGTAAAACCTATAAACAAAATAAACATGGGTTACTTTGACGATTTCCGGTGAAAATAGTGCTTTTACGGAGATAAATTCAAACTAAGTGATTGAGAATTAATTTGTTCACAAAGTATAATAAAAAGACTTAAAACTATACTAAAAGTAATAAAATAACATTTAATTACATCGTAAATAACCCGAAAAGATAGGGATATTTCATCCCTATCATAACCCTTTCTCTAACCCTAACTTCTCCAAACCCTCAACCCTCACATTTTGCTATAGAATCCTTATAAATTTAATGTTTATAGATAAACATTTCTAGTCGTTTCTCATATTTTTTTTTTAAAAGTTTCATTCATGATTGTGTCAATAAATTTAAGTCCTTGAAAACAAAGTAATGGTTATTTTATAGTCTATACCATATTTTTTTATTCTTAACTTGTTTTTCTATTGTTTCATAATTACATTAAATTCATTGAGTCTCATTTTCTTGGTGAGTAGTTTTCCAAGTCTAATTTGGAGAGTCACCATTGGATTGAAAATAATTCAATCCAAAAGTGCATAACAATTCTAACCTTAACCCTCATCCTAATCCTAAACCCAAACCCAAACTATAATCTTAAACTCAAACCCTAACACTAACCCTAAACCTAACCCAAATTCATCTATATGTTAATATGGTCACATTGAATCTTTGAATTATTAATATTTTTCAGACCTTTGAGCTTAACTCTAACTTGACTCGTCAAATGTCAGAAAAACATTCCGGGCAATAAATGTTCTCATTTACATCAACAAAATCGACAATTTTCTTAATTTCGCAAATAATGCAAACCACAATCATTTTTTTCTCAAAGGTAAACCACAATCCTTTATTTACAAAATCATGAAACCACAGGGTACTTATTTGAATTTAACCCAAGATTCCGACAACCTCACGTTCCTTTTTAGAATATAATGACCACTAAACTATTATGTTTTTTCACTAACTTATTTTTTAAAAAGAGAAATTTCACAACTTATTAGAATCATAAATTTCAAGCATCAAATATTTTATAAACATTAAGATTAATTCAAATTCTAGTAATTTAGTTTGATGTTTTTCCATTTATTTTAATTGGAAATCAAGTCTAATGTTGTATAAATAATGAGGTTATTCGAGTAAAATTGCTTTTAATAACTAGATGCGTACAATATGGTCAATTAATATAGTTAGATTAGTTGTCAAAAACATTATTTTCCATTTAATTATAAGTTAATGGACCCTAAGCCGATTTTTACTTAATAAAGTCCAGCCCATTACTGAATCCAAACACCACATCTAAACCTAACTATAAATATGAATCCTTCTTCTAGGTCTAATTGTCCAGCCGCCTCCCACTTATTCTCTCAATCACTAACCTTGTCTTTTTCATTTTCTTTTGAATCAACGGCGGTGGTATCACTATAGTGCATCTTCATTTTTCGTCGTCGCCTCTCCTGGTTCTTTTTCGATCTGAACTACTACTCAGAGTAATTTCCTCCCTGATTCCGGCGGGTTCACCTCTAGATTTTGTCCATGGGTTACTAAAGTGGTTTCTAGCAAGATCTCTCCTCGATTCTCTTGCAATCTTCCAATTTCGTACCTTTACCTTTGGAAACTCTACTTTCTCTACTTCGATTCAGATCTAACAATCTCTAGGTTCAGGAAACCGACTCAGAAAGAGGAGGGTACCCCAAATCGGTCAAGGAAGAAAGAAACCCAAACGATTGCAAACGAATATACACAATGGTAAATGTTCCTCCATCTTCACTGTTAATCACTATTGGTCAGTCTAATTTGCTTGAATCTCTAAAATGATCTCATTTATTACTGTATAGATATTCATGGAGGTCAAAGGAAAAAAATTTTCGTTAAGGGTACTTTGGCAGAGAAGTAGGTTGTCACCTTGGATTTGTAAATGTTGATTTGCACAAGATCTAACTTGTTTGTATGTTGTTATTTTTTATGGATAGCGAGGAGATTTGCCCCAAGCCCAACGCCATATTTTTGGGATTTGTTGAGGTAAACTACTCCTAATTTCAGTGGAAGTACTTGAAATGGTAGAATATTCATTTTTGTTTTGTTTTCTTTCATGTCTGCTATATCTTAGAAATCATGGTATTGGTTTGTCTTCCTTAAAATGTTATATCGAAACTGAATTTGTTAAATTGTAAGTAATTGGTGTACTAGTGTAATTTTTTCTAAGTAATAGAGCTATACAGTTTAAGTTCTTCATTACTTGAATTTTCTGCTTTTCCTTTGTGTTATATTTTATTATTTTTTTTGCATTTTTAACACAAAATTGAACTATATGCATATATTAATAGCTCCCTTCAATCCAAATACTCAAACGTCACAAATATATTTATTTGTTTTATTTCTGAATTTAATTATAAATTCCGAATTTTATTTAATTATAAAATCCAAATTTAATTGATAAAACAGATTATACTGACTGACGAAAATTTCGTTGGAATATATAACGTCAAAGAACTTTTGACGGTTAAAGTGTCAACCAAAACGTCAATAACTTTGACGGCTATTCCGTCAGCAACCGTCAAGGTGATCCGTCAGCAAACCTTCAAAAGAATCTTTGACGCTCAATTTGCCCACGTTTTCGTTCCCGTCAAGGTTCCATCAGAAAAGTGATTTATTGACGGAATTTAAGCAATTTCTGACGGAAATTTCCGTCAGTAAACTGACATTTTCTTGTAGTGTATCCCTTTCGTTATCTTTTATGTATTTTTGTATGTTTATTTTACCAATTATGCATTTCATTTAGTGTATTTCACGACTTAATCACAAATTGGAGGAAATTTGAAAATTTCATGCTTTTTAAAGTTGAGAAAACAAAAATATAGATTGCCTAAGTATAATTCTTAAAATATCATGCCTTTGTCACAAAATTTTCGATAATGACAAGTTGGATAAAAATCTCATGTCCCGACTTAAGGTTTAAGATCCTCAAATCCTAACTAAGATTTTAATTATGTTCTTTTCCTTATGTTCAAACCGAGGTTTTTGTGCAATCTCATATGGAACGTCATATTATCTAAAAGATATGCAAATATCTTGACTTGAAATCCATCTCGAGATTAAATAAAAATGAGGTAACTAGGGAAACTTTAGCAATAATACATGTTGATTTAAAGTTAATATAGGTTGAGGGTATCTAAAATTCTCTTGCTCAAATGCTTTGTTTATTAGGAAGTGTCAAGTTACGTACTTTTGGCTACGATGGAGTCCACCCATGGCTCGAGCGAGGTATGAAAGGAACGTCGAAATAGAGTCTAGAGGTATAATAATTGACATGATTGAAGTGTAATGTCACGGTCTAGTCCACCCATGTCAAGGACGTGACCTCTTAAGCGGAAAACATGGTTCTCAAGTCAGTATTTTAACTCATAAGTCACGGTCTCGACCACCCTTATCAAGGACGTGACTAGGGAAGATTTACTTGACAAATTAAAGCGAGAAGCAAATAAAGATACCTAGATATACCTTGAGACAATAAAAATCAAAACATGTGTGCTCGCCTTGTCCCGAAAGCCTTATATAAAATACGTCAAGAATGGATGATAGTCGTTAAAGGTTCTATAATCGTATGGCTTCATTATGAACGCATATTAACTTTCACGATTAAGTTTTGCTTGATCAAAGTTAATTGATTTCTATATAAAGTTAGGTTAACATAATCACTATCTTGGGGAGTTGATAGAGGATTCTTAAAAGTTTTTCCTTACAATATTGCTTGAGGACAAGCAAAAGTTAAAGTGTGGGAACTTGATAAGTCCAAAATGTACTTATAATTCAAGGCATTTAATCGATATATTCATACGAATTTGCTCCATCTAGCTAAGATTTACGTAGGTAAGGGGCAACTTTACCTTTGTATTTGTGTTTTCATGTGTAGGGATCAAGTTTGGAGAAATCAAGTTGATTTGGTGCGAAAATCGAGTTCTACTCGAGGAAACGAGGCAGCCTTGGCACCTTGAAGTATTTTGGCCATACCTTCCTCATACGAACGTATATTTGGGTGTTTCAAGTTTCGTTGGAAAGCTAAGACATAGACAAACAACTTTCATGTTTTAAGTGTTTCCAAATTCGGAGCAGAAAGTGGTCAAAACAGGGTTCGAAGTTGAAAGGAAAATTCCGGACGAGATGGGAGCCATCTCGACCGAGACACAAAAGCTTATCTTTAGGCTTTGTGTGTCTCGATTGAGACATTGGCCATCTCGATCGAGACAAGCATTTTGTTTGTCAAGAATTGCTTGTCCCGATCGAGACATTAGCCATCTCGATCGAGACAAGCATTCTCTTTGACAAGAATTGCTTGTCTCGATCGAGACTTTGGCCATCTCAATCGAGATATATGTGTCTCGATCGAGATGAGTCTCGACCAACCCATCCCTTCTCCGAATCACCCAATGGCTTCATCCTTCCGTCAAGCTATGTAATCCTTGAGTTTTTAGCTATAAATACGCCGTTCTCCTACGAAAGAAATATACAGAATATCTACTACAAAGAAAAATCGCATTAGTTGTTACAAGAAGTTCGAAGTACTACATCCATACTTTACGTTCTCCGTTCCGATTTCCATTGCATTGAAGTTCTGATCGAGAGATAGACTATTTCATCGATTCATCGAGGAGAAGACGAGCAAGAACGCCCCGAGGATTGACAAACATCACGATCAAGAGTAAAAAGGATTGACAACCCTCTTTCCCTTTATCGTTTATAGTTCTTACATTTCTCTGAATTTCCGTTGTAATTTCTATGAATGTTTGACAATTGGAAAACTTATAATAAAAGTAATCTTCATATATATTCATGTGTTTGAATGTTCAAATCTTATTGCGTGGTAAATTTACTTTGTTTCTATCAAGTAAAATCAATAGAATATTCATCACTTACGCTTTATTAATCTAGGATAGGTCCAGTTAGTAAGTCGTAATCTATCTAACTTAAGTGATATTCATTAATCTAATAAAGGTTGTCTAGGATAGGTCCAGTAGTCTTGTTAAGTTAATTCACTTAAGGGAAATTAAACATAAGTATCGAGAGATCGTGTTTAATTGTGTTATAGAATTGGTTGAATTGTATGAGTGAATTGTTAAAACGTTTATCGCACTTAAATGAATTGTTGACTTTGCATGGATAAAGAACGTTGGTAAAAGTGTTGGATTAGGATTCGGATTAGTTTAGTTTATGTTTAAAATACTTAGTTAATAATCAAAATCTCAAATATCGCATTTACTACTTTTCAAGAGAAAACGAACGAAGTATTATTAAGATATATTTAGTTTGTACATTTATCGTTCTCTGTGGGTTCGATCTTAATATTACTACTTGAGTGATTTCGTACACTTGCGGAAAATACCCAACAATATACTAGAAACATCTCTTTAGTTCTTCTTAAGTACTTCAAGATGTTCTTGGCAGCAGTCCAGTGACGTTCACCTGGATTAGCTTGAAATCGACTAGTCATGCTCAAAGCAAAAGCTACATCGGGTCTAATACAAAGCATAGCATACATGATAGAACCAATCGCATTGGCATATGGCTTACCGGCCATCTTCATTCTATCTTCTTCGGTTACAGGGCACATCTTCTTGCTCAATTGATGTTCCCTCTTACAGACAACCATTGGCAAGTTACCCCTTTTCGAATTTTCCATGCTAAAACGCCTAAGTACTTTATCTAGATATGTAGACTGAGATAATCCTATCATTCTATTAGGTCTATCCCTATAGATCCTAATCCCCAAAATATAGGACGCTTCTCCCAAATCTTTTATTGAGAATACACTTGATAGCCAAACCTTCACTTGTTGTAGGGCAGGTACGTCATTCCCCATGAGTAATATGTCATCGACATACAATATGAGAAATACTACCGTGCTCCCACTATTCTTCTTGTAAACACAAGGTTCATCATAGTTTTGTTCAAAACCATATCCCTTAACAGCTTCATCAAAGCGTTTATTCCAACTTCTAGATACTTGCTTGAGTCCATAAATGGATCTCTAAAGTTTACAAACTTGCTTTGTATCCTTCGACGTAAAACCTTCAGGTTGCATCATATACACATCCTCTTCTAAATGTCCATTTAAAAACGCAGTTTTAACATCCATCTGCCAAATCTCATAATCATAATGAGCGGCAATTGCAAGCATTATCCGTATAGACTTTATCATGGCCACAGGTGAAAAGGTTTCCTCATAATCAATTCCTTGTTTTTGAGTATATCCTTTTGCTACCAAACATGCCTTGTAGGTAACTACTTTACCATCCATGTCTCTCTTCTTCTTGAAGATCCATCTACATCCGACATATCTCATATCTTCAGATGAGTCAACCAAAGTCCAAACTTTGTTTTCATACATGGAGTCCATTTCGGATTGCATGGCTTGTTTCCATTTAGCGGAATTAGGACTATTGATTGCTTCCTTGTAGTTCCTAGGTTCATCATTATCTACAACGAGTGTTTCCTCGCCTTCGTCCACGAGATATCCATATCTCTCGGGACCTTGGCGCACCCTTATAGATCTACGTGGTTCTAATGTCACTTGTTCCTGAGATTGATATTCAGGTTGAGCTCCCACTGTTTCGGCCACTTGTTCAGTTTCTTCTTCACTACTGGTTCGAACTTCCTCAAGTTCAATCATAGAATTGGTGTCTTTCTTCTCAAGAAATTCCTTTTCTAGAAAGCCAGCATGGCTAGATACAATTACCTTTTGATCATCTGGATGATAAAAGTAATATCCCTTAGTTTCCTTAGGGTATCCAATAAAGAAACACTTATCAGATTTAGGATCTAGCTTATCTGATATGATACGTTTGACGTATGCTGAACAACCCCAAACTTTCATAAATGATAATTTAGGTTTACCTCCTATGAACAATTCATAAGGAGTAGAAGTAACAGATTTGGTTGGGACTCTATTTAGGATAAAGAGGGCGGTTTCTAGGGCATAACCCCAAAATGATTTAGGTAGTGTTGCGAAACCCATCATGGATCGCACCATATCTAATAGGGTGCGATTCCTCCTTTCAGATGCACCATTGTGTTGTGGCGTATATGGAGGTGGCCATTGTGAGACTATTCCATTCTCCTTTAGATAATTCAAAAACTCACCAGACAAATATTCTCCTCCACGATTAGATTGTAGGATCTTTATTTGTTTACCAGTTTGTTTCTCAACTTCCATCCAATATTCCTTGAACCTTTCAAACGATTCGGATTTATGCTTCATTAAATAAATATATACATATCTAGATAGATCATCTATAAAACTAATGAAGTAGTTGAATCCTCCTCTCGCGGGTGTAGACATGGGACCACATACATATGTATGTACAAGTCCTAAGATTTTTGTAGATCTTTCTCCTTTACTGTTAAAGGGTGTCTTTGCCATTTTACCCTTTAAACAAGACTCACACGCTTCTAATGATTCAAAATCAAAAGTATCTAAGAGTCCATCTGAATGTAACTTAGATAAACCTTGCTCATTTATATGACCTAAACGACAATGCCACAAGTAGGTTTTACCAATTTCATTATCTAACCTTGGTTTCTTTGTTGTTACGTTTAAAGAAGTAATTTCATTATTCAAGATGTAAATTCCATTCATAACAGAACCAGAAAAATAATGAATTCCATTTAAACTAACATTGCAACTTTTATTCTTAATTGAAATATCAAAACCAACATTATCCAAACAACCAATCAAAATTATGTTTGAGGACATAGCAGGAACAAACAAACAATTTGTTAATTCTAAAACTAATCCAAAAGATAATGTAAGGAAGTAGTCTCCAACTGCTACTGCGGCAACTCTAGATCCATTACCCACACGCAGTCCAACTTCTCCCTTTTTCAAGTTCCTAATCCCCTTTAGACCCTGCACATTGTTACAAATGTGAGAACCACAACCAATATGTAATACCCAGTTGTTGGAATTTTGAACTGAATGTATTTCAATATGAAAAATACCTGAAGTTGAAGCTTCACCAAGCTTCTTCTTCTTGAGTGACTCAAGGTAAACCTTGCAATTCCTCCTCCAATGCCACTTCTTTCCACAGTGGTGACATTCTCCCTTAGGTCTATGAACCTTCACTTGTTTACCTTTGTCAAGGTGGGATTCATCACTTCCCTTGGCTTTCTTGTTAGAACCTTTCTTGGGTCCCTTCCACTTCCTCTTATTTGCTCGGTCGACTACCATAGCCGAGACCTCTTGTTTGATGCCAACATTTGGCTCAAAGGTCTTGAGCATATTCAGAAGTTCAGCCAAGTTAACTTCCAGATTATTCATCTTGAAATTAATTACAAATGGTGAATAACTCTTAAGAAGTGATTGTAGAACTAAGTCCACACTTAATTCTACATCCATGTTGAATCCTAGATCAGCAAGTTTCTTGATGCATCCCATCATCTTGACAACATGTTCAGTCACAGTGGTCCCTTCAGTCATCTTAGAGCGAAAAAGTTTCTCAGATATCTCATATCTTTCACTCATTTTCTGTTTCTCAAACAGCTCCCTCAGACGGACAATTATGGATCTAGCATCCATATTGTCATGTTGGTTTTGCAACTCAGGGGATATGGAGGCCAGTATAACACATGATGCCATATCACTATCTCTCTTGTGAGCAAGATAAGCCTCATCTACTGCATATTCAGAACCTTCAACTGGTACATCGGGTATATCACTATCAAGGACATACTCAATCTTTTCAGCTCTCAAAACAATTTTGAGACTTCGAAACCAGTCAGTGAAGTTTGAACCAACGAGTTTGTTATCAGTGAGAATTGAGCGGAGATCAAACTTTGACATAATTAATCAGATGTATTATATTCTATAACCTGAGATATAAAGACTACTAGTGTTAACTATTGATTTAATTTATTATATAAGACTTTAAATATAATAAATACTCCCACTAAAATTAACAACCCTTATCAGTTAATTATATTTCAATAGTGGACTAGGATCCCTATCTAATAAGATTCACCCTGACTTTGGCCAATCATGACTCTTATTCCGAATCGGGTAGATTCTTGTAATGAATTATATCAAATATAATTCCTAGGAGATTAGGTTATTAACCACATTAATAACTAATACAATTAATCGTATTAATCCTAACCTTTTGCCTATCAGATATTACATGACAAGTTTTACGCATCCGGTCATACTAATTTCTATTTAAGTTTATAACCTATTATTCATGAAATCTTATTTCAAGTAATCCACGTGTTTTAAGAAAAGTTTCAGGTTTGACTTTGGCCAATGCCCTAAAACATTTATAGAAACCTGCTTGAATTACTAATAATAGGAGGCAACTGATATAACTTAATTTTTTAATTATCAAGTGTTCTTAAGTCTCATCAATCGATTTATTAAGTTTGTTCTAATCTACATAATCCTAATATGCTAGACTCGAAGCAAACATTGATAATTATGGAAGCAACCTAATTGAGTATCAAGTGTCCATCTATTCCACAATTACCAGACATACCAAGACAACACAATTATTCACCAATTAACTTTAATCTTGGTCAATCATCAATTGCAAATTATATCAAATATAATCAATTGAAAATTCATATTTTGATATTAATACTAATTAGATATATCAAATATATATAATCATTAAACCATTTAACTCTTAATCAAAATCTTAAATTTAAACATTCGGTATTAATTTAAAGCCTTAAACGATTTAATTTTCAAAAGATATCTAATATCGTTAAATACCAAACAATTCAGTATTTTAATTAAATCTATAACCTTTAATTTTCTGGAATTTTAAAAACAAAAACGGAGTCGAAAAATTTCGAACCATTCCGGTCGGGTAGTCGGAGACGGCCTGTTGGCGGTGGTCTGCCTGCCACCGCAAGGTAGCAGGCCATCTGCTGCCTTCGGCAGCAGCATACCAAACCACCGCAACGGTGGTTTGGTCCCGACAAATCCAAAATTAATTTTTTTGTTTTAATATAAAATTACAAAATCAAATAGGATTTGATTTTGAGAAATTAAATTTAATACAAAAATTTTATTTTAATATCAAAATCAAATAAATCCTATTAATTTAGTTTAATCAAATTAAACCCGATTTCGACATTCAAATAACCAAAACAACCGCGATAAGACGTTCTATATCATGATATAGTTGTTATTCAATAATCAAGTAACGATAGCTCTGATACCATGTTGGAAATTGAAGATTTACGACGTTCGTAGCGGAGTTAAAAATTTTCAATTTCTTAAACCAAGATATGTTAGCTCATTAAATAACAATTAAGAAGATGTGTTAGATAAAATACCTCTAGGAGATTACTATCTGACGTTGTTGTCGCGCCCACAAATCTTCTTTATTTTAATCTCGCGAGTGCCCAAAGTAGAACACCTCTAGCGTTAAGTCCACACGAGCAAGAACGAATAAAACGGCAAATCGAATTCCCAATTTTGGTCTAGGAATTTTGGTCTAGGAATTTCGGATTCTCTAGAAAGAATTAGATGTGTGTCTCAAATACCCCATAAGGGGTTGTATTTGTAGTGTTTAAAATTGTCTCTCCTAAATAAGAATCCTACTCCCAAAAGGACTAGGTCAACTCTTATTTAATTATAAAACAATTCCTATTCAAACTTCCTATTAAGTTAAACTAGTAATTTATATAAATCCATATTTATTAAATTACTCAATTAACTAATTAATAATCTCAATTATTATACTAGTAGGATTTAATTAATTAACATTATAACACATTATAATTTAATTCAATTAAACTATATATATTAACACTATTTTGAGCGTAAGTGGTCGCTCATAGCGGCTTTAGCCTTCTTTGACTAGAGTCGCCACCCGGTCGACCGGGAAAAATGTATGAACCGGTGTTTGTACCGATTGGTTTGAAAACCAGAGATTCTATTTACGTTCGTGGATACAACTTATTAATTCCGACATTCCAGTGACCCAGAGGATATTTAATGCAGCCTAACAGTTTATTATCTTGATATTTAGGGTTATCACACATAAATATTTAAATGCGCAAATATTTGGACAGTAAACCGCCGGGTGACACGGTATAAAACCCTTAAAAGCTTACCCTCGTCGCGAGCCAGTGATTGCTCGCAGACCGATGCTCGTTGAAGAACGGAGACCTTTTCAGGGAGGAACCTCGGGGGCCGGAGTTGTGTAGGGCGTCCTCCGAAATGGTTAGGAACATGACTTAATCAGCTCTAGCGAGACTGCGAGTGATGCCTGGGTTAGAAACTTTCAATAAGGGGAAATATATTTTTGGTGGTCGTGGGGACCTTTTTTTGGAATATTTTTAAGACAATACTCTCAAGCTCAGACTCTAACGATTCTTTTTTGTATCAGAGGCAACTTTAGGCAACAACAGAGGCAACTTTATCAGAGGCAACTTATATCGGGTCAAGAATCGCTTTAGAACGAGCTAGAGAGACAGGAGAATGAGTGTTTGTTGGTGAATTGAATGAGAAATCCGGGGGGTATTTATAGGGAAGCTTGTGACCGTATGGTCTCCATTTAGTGACCATACAGTCACTAGTTTGCCCGTCTCATATCCAAATTTGGATCTGAGCCGGGCTTCCCATAAGGCCCGGCCGGACCTTGTAAGACCCGGCCAAACTTGTTTGGCATGTAGTACACGTGTCATCTTCTCATTGGACCGCCCAGCCACGTGGCAGATAAGGATTGGATTCTGTCTGCCACGTGGCAGTAACCATACGGTCAGATGGTTTGTGACCGTAGGGTCTCAACAAACAGTGTTGAGACCGTACGGTCCCTAGTGAATAGTACTTGTGACCGTATATCCTTTTGTGATTGAGGGTTTTCTCATAAGCGTGAAGGTGCCACACTCATGGTCCCGAGGAGCGGGTGGAAGAGGTTATATCCCTGAAAATGTGATCCGTTCTCCAATGAGCATCAGTATTTGAGCAGCTGGCGCGACGAGGAGCTCGTAGGTTGCTTTCATCATCGGGTTCCAAAACCAGTGCTTACAGTTTGCCCCTCGTTTCTTTGGGAGTGCCTAAGGTGATTACATTATCTTGTAAGACCCGTCGGACAGTCTCAATGAAGCAAAACAAGACATAGTGCGTGTGTGCTCGTGTTTTTCGAAAGTGAGTTTAGAGAACTTACCTGCTGTTTTCAATAGTACCTCGACGAGGATTTTCCATAACTTCTGATGGTGCCTCGAACTTAGTTCGAGGACTTTAGTAACCTCCGTAGCTCTTAGTAACCTTTCATAGCACCTTGGGCATGACCCAAGGATTTTGTAACCTCTCGTATTAATAACCTTTCATAGTACCCCGGGCATGACCCGAGGATTTAGTAACCTCTCGTAGCTTTGAATAACCTTTCATAGTACCTCGGGCATGACCCGAGGATTTAGTAACCTCTCGTAGCTCTTAATAACCTTTCATAGTACCCCGGGGATGACCCGAGGATTTAGTAACCTCTCGTAGCTCTGAATAACCTTTCATAGTACCTCGGGCATGACCTGAGGATTTAGTAACCTCTTTAGTACCTCGAGCATGACCCGAGGATTCCGTAACCTCTTATAGTACCTCAAGCATGACCCGAGGATTTGGTGGTCTCCTCATTTCAGCTCTCCGTCCCACTTTCTTCAGATAATGTTGAACACTTTGTCCTACCAGTCTTATTTGAATGCTGACGGTTTTCGTCCTAAGGTCGATTAACTGTGTCCCAATATCGTTTCTCCTCCGCTCTTGATCTTTAGTTGATCTGGGGGTCCCTGACAGCATTCTTTCTTGTTCATAGCCATGCCCCATTCCTTGTGTTGCCCCAGTGGAGTTCTTAGTTCTCAATATTTTTGATGAGTCTGGAGGTGCCCCAGTGTGCCAGTGGTCTGATAATGCCTCTATGTCTTTTGTAGTTCCTCCGGGGTTAACCTTGGGCTTCTGGTGTAGCGATGCATAATTTCGAGGACTCGTTGATGTAGGGTACGCAAAATTTTCTGGAGGAGATAGTGTGACCGTACGGTCACGGAAGGGGTGACTGTTGTGTAAAAATGAGTGGATGACACTAGCAAGTGCACTAGACAAGTAATAAAGTGATAAGTTATCGTCTCCACAGGGATATAACAGTTTCAAGCTAGTCTCTTTAGTGAAACAGAACGGTCGAGTGGTTAATCTTACTTTGATTGATTAATTTTAAATTAACTATATCTATTATTAAACTAAGGTTGCACTGAGCATGAAAATAAATTAAGAGATATCAATAATAAAGAAGCATGTGTAAAGCACAGCCAGAACTGATGGCAAACAAGCACACATTCCCTTTATACAAATCCATCATGTTTATATTATAAGTCTAAGGTATCTTCACTAGAATCACTCAAGTCAGATGGTCACATGTTCCCAAGATTCTTTATACTTATCCAAAATTAGTTTCCATTAGATTACACAAGCACAAGCGTTAAGCACAGGAAGCATCTTATAAATAAGAACCCTTAGCACACATTTTATCCTTATTGGTCCCGGTATAAAACATATGTGTTCAATCAGTTTATCTATTGCTTGATCCGAGTTGGTCCCTACAACATCAAACAACTGAAAATACAAGTTAGCTAGACTTATATATGAATGGAGATTCTATTGAATAAGCAGAATAAACATGATTTCATTTAATAAAAGGAAAGTGACGCTTACAAACCACCAGCCAGAAGGCTGGCTTTCCACCCTGAGTGACTACTCACTCATCATCATGTTTACAGGGTTTGAAGGAATGCAAATACTAAGAACAGGTTCTGCTTGGCCTCTAATGAGACTTCCACAGAAAACTGCTATAACTACTAAACTGAAAGTAAAACTAAAGTCTACTAAACTAAGATAATCTGAAGCATAATAGCATGGATGATAAACAATACTCTCGCAGGAGTATTTATACAAGAAAGAAATGAAATAAACAAAGTAAAGATGTTTCTCGGAATCTGGCTGTTCTTGGGCAAGTTGTTCTCCAGCAGAAGAAGACAACTGCATAATAGGACAAGTCAACCTGCAGAAAGAGACAAATGCACAAGAAGACAACTTCACATCCCAATGCCTTCACAAACCTCCAAAACATTGCTTTTTCTCTTCCCCACATCACAAAACCGAGAACATGTGAGGAGAGGGTATCTTTGACCTGATTTTCTGCAGATTCAACCCTAAATTCAAGCTGTTCAGACTCAACTAAGCACAAGCAGACTAACTGGGAGCACAGGCTGAACTTGTGCCTTAAAGAACAATCTCAGGTTGTTCGAAACACAGTTTTGGCACGAAAATACTATGGAAAACCCTTGATTTTATAAACACAAATCACACCCAACAAATACCCCCAAAATAGACTTTGCTTGTCCTCAAGGAAAAGAAAAGAAAGGAAAAGAAAAGAAACGAAGACACGAAACAGAAGACACGACTGGACATAAAGAGAGATAAGAACGAAGAAACGAAACAGAAGACACGAACAGACACGACTCTAAATGTCAATTGCACCAATCTTTTCATTGTTCGGTTAGAGAACAGTCAAACTCAAAAGGTTGAACAGGTTTAAACTGGTTTGGGGCAAAACAGGGTTGATTTTGGGTAAAGGTGAACTACCAATTTTGATAAGTAATGAGCTAGATTTCTTGATGAACAACCACAAAAAGTATAGAACAGCCAGTAATTTTATTTTTTACTTTATTCTATTTTTTTTTTTTTTTTTTTTTGATTACTAGCTGGGCAAATTGAACAGTGGTCTGATTGTTCTAGCTCAATTTGAAGTTGTTGGCCCTATCAAGAACAGAATCACCTAGAGGGGGGTGAATAGGTGTCAAGGTTGAAAACTGAAAATTTCTAAGTTTTTCGGGAAACTTAATTTTCAGAGTCAAATTTCCTCAGAGTCAGAAGCAAGCTTACAGAAGTTACTTCTGAGATAAATTCTGCCTAAGTACAATTAGATTGTTTTTAGCAACAGAAGTTCTGATTTGAGAACTTCTGGACAGTCTTTTGAACAAAGACAATGATACTTAGAGAAAATCTGTTTCAACACTAAATATAAGCAAGTACACAGAAGCAAAAATAACAAGTATAAGAGGGAGAAAGAAGTTCAGGAGATCCTGATTGAACAATTCGATTTATCCAAGTTCGCAACAGAAGTCCTGTGACTACGTCTTGTCCCCTGAGGTCGCAGCCTACAGAGATTTTATAAATCCACTATTCAGAACTTTTCTGGCAAGTTCAGAAGCTCCTTTACATCAACAGAACTTAAGCTAATTTTGTTGGCCCTAACAAGAACAGAATCACCTAGAGGGGGGTGAATAGGTGTCAAAGTTGAAAACTGAAAAATTCTAAGTTTTTCAGGAAACTTATTTTTCAGAGTCAAATTTCCTCAGAGTCAGAAGCTAGCTTACAGAAGTTGCTTCTGAGGGAAATTCTGCCTAAACACAGTTAGACTGTTTTCAGCAACAGAAGTTCTGATCTGAGAACTTCTGGACAGTCTTCTGAACAAAGACAATGATACTTTAGAGAAAATCTGTTTCAGCACTAAATATAAGCAAGTACACAGAAGCAAAAATAACAAGTATAAGAGGGAGAAAGTGTTGGCCCTAACAAGATCAGAATCACCTAGAGGGGGGTGAATAGGTGTTTCAAACGAAAACTGATATTTTCAAGGATTTAATGAAAACTCAATTTTCAGAGTCAATAATCCTCAGAGTCAGAGGCAAGCTTATTGAAGTAGCCTCTGAGGGATAATCTGCTTTAAGACAGGTTCTGTCTTTTCAGCTACAGAAGTTCTGAGTAAAGAACTTCTGGACAGTCTTCTGAACACAGACTTGTGATTTTTAAGAGAAAATCTGTTTCAGCACTAAATATGATACAGGTACACAGAAGCAATTAACAAGTATAAAGAAGGGAGAAAGAGATTCAGGAGGTCCTGATGAACAGTTCAATTTATCCAAGTTCGCCACAGAATTCCTGTGACTACGTCTTGTCCTCTGAGGTCGCAGCCTCCAGAGATTTTATAAATCCACTATTCAGAACTTTTATGGCAAGTTCAGAAGCTCCTTTACATCAACAGAACTTAAGCTAATTTCTCACTTAGTTCTGACTAGCCTAAAATGAGTTAAAGGATTTTCACCAGAACAACAATACTCTGTTTTCTGGATTTCTCACCCAACTCAAATCTCAACTAGATTTCTCTCTTTTAAATCTAACTGAAGATCACAACCGATCTCAGTTTACAAGATTTCTACTATGAACTTGTTTTTCTTCACTCTCTCACAATTACAAAGGCTAAGCTAAGAAAAGATTGAGAATGGAAAGTGTGCTCTGTTTTCTTGAATAACAGTGCGTTGAGATTTTTGCTCTATGATCACACACGTAGTTGATGCAGTGGAGCTTTGCTACTATTTATAGTGTTGAGTAGATAACCGTTGAGGATATTTGAATCTTCAAGGATGACAAGGATGAAAGTAGCCGTTAATCTTGTCAACTTCTTCAAACGGTCTCAAAACACTCAACTCTGTCAACTTTGTACTTTAACCTAATCCGGTATGGGATTAAGATAAAGGTGATGGAGTTGACTGATCTTGAAGATTGATTTAGAGGGAAACGGTAAGAGAGCAGGTTTTGTTTGTTGTGAACAGGCGCGTCCTTCAAACAACTTTTTGAACTTTTGGCGCCTTGCATTAAATGCAACTGACAAAGCATTAAATGCTTAACCAAACCCGTGATAACGAACTTCTGATGTTCGTTTTTCTTCTTAGCGCTTCTGAACTAAAACAACCTTAGTCTTCTGTTTGCAAAAGAGAACTTCTGATAAAAGCTTTAGGCAGACAATCAACACTTCAGAGCGGTTCATCCAGCTTCTGAGAAAGTGCTTCAGTCTCCAGCTTTTTAATCTTCTGAGTTAAAATAGGCAAGCAGGAATTCTTCATTCAGCATCTGCTGAGAAAAACTCATAACAACTTAACGAAAATTGTTAGTCAACATCGAAAAGTATACAAGTTAATTTTCATTTTCATCTTCTGAAACGTTTGGACATAACCAAAACACTTAGGGTTCATCATTCTCCCCCATTTTGGTTATGGACAAACCGTGGTCAGAAGGTAAAAGAAAAAACATGAGGGTTAGAGAGTGACTTCCTGATGCAAATATTTCATTACTTCTGAGTAAATTAACTCCCCCATTTTAGTATAAATGGTGAACTTCAGCAATCTGTATAAACTTAATAAGACTTAAGATCAAGTTGTTAGATATAATGAAGTGTAATTTACTGAGATAAAAAGAAACATAAGCAAACATTTAAGAAGTCAGATATGCAAGACAGTATAGAAAAGATTCAGTGTATATATGATCATTCAGAAGATAACATAGGAAACAGAATAATCAGAGGAGCAGAAAAAGTCCTAAGACATAGACTACCCAACCCAGAACCTAGCTAAGAAGCTTAAGTCCTAAATGATTACAGGTTCCTAGATTTCTTCTGAGGAGGAGGAATAACACTGGAACCTCCAGCAGCACTTGATCTCTTCTGACCAGACTTCTCCCCCGTTTGACCAGAACCAATAGCAACACCAAGAGCTCCCTGAGACTTCAATTTTTGTTGAACATTCAGAGCAGTTTGATATTGCACAGGAGTTGGTCGCACAGAATTGATCAAATCCATTCGTCTTCTGAAGTCATCATCAATGGTCTTCATATGATCAAAGGTCTGACCAGACATAGGTCTCTGTTTCTGAACATCTTCCAGAAGGAGCTTGATCAGCCTGTTGTTAGCATACACAGCAGCCGTGAGATGCTCATTCTGAAGATAAGTCTGTCCTCGGACAAACCTATAACAATTGTGAAGAGTCTTCTCTTGTTCACGAGCTTGATTATGCATAACTTTCAGGAGTTCAGTGAGCTCAGCAATCTGTGCATTCTGAGCAGATACAGCAGACTCAATGTTGGAGAGTCGGTTGTTGAGATCAGGAGTGATGTCATATACAATCTTGGCAGCTCCTGAAGATGAAGAACCTTGAGCAGAAGATTTCACTTCTCTCAGAATGTGATTTGCAGTACTTTGCAGGTCTTCAATCTTACTAGGAAGCATCTTCTCATGAGCCTCATAATGCTCGTTTGCTTCCTTGACTTCTTCTGTCAATATTTCCAAATTTTCATTGACCTTCAGAGAAGAAGCAAGAGCAATATTATCCAGAGAGGGAAGGGTCAGAGCTAATTCCCTCAATTTATACAGCTCATCATAAGTGGCTAGATGAAGGGTAGAAAGGTTGCGTATATACACAGAAGGATCCTGCATTTGGAGCATGGTCATGAGCTGCAGGTTCTGAGCTTTCAGAGAGTGTAATTCTTGCAGCACAATGCCCTGAGCATACATGTCAGCAGCAAAACTTCTTTGTCCTATACCAGCAAACCTATTCAGCAGGTCATCTGAGCCACTCTGACCCATTCTTCTCAACTCTTCAACACTTGGGGCACCTCCAGCTTCGGAAATACCAGAAGCTCTGCCCATGAAGCCAAAACTTCCAAATCTGTTATCCAGATCTTCACGATTCAAGTGTTTGCGTAGAAAGTCATAATTGGATGACAATCCAGCAAAACCTGAAGGAGTGGAGGAGGTAGTTAGGGGATCACACACAGGAGGTGTATGTCCAGAGGTTGAAAGAGGAGGGACAGAAGTTTGAGGAGAGGAGAAAATTTGTGAAGAGGAGGAGGAAAAAGAATTTGTACAGGAAGGTAAAGTTGAAGGAATTGAAAAAGGTATAGACAAAGGTATGGAAGGAGAAGGAGCAGTAATTCCAATTGATGGAAAAACAGCAAAAGAAGATAAAGAAGAAGTAGTGGAAGTAGAAATGGAGTCTGTGAAAATTGGTCCAGAGGACAGATTCACTTCTGAATAGGATCCAGAAGGAAGAGTAGATGGAGGAGGGACAACCTCAGATGTTGAAGTTGTCAGAGGAATGGAATTCTGAGATTCACTTACTTCTGTGACAGAAGGAAGTGAAGGAGATGGATGAGGAGTAAAAATAGGAGATGAGATAACCTGTTCAGAGGCATTTGGATCAAAAGATGAGATTGGCTCAGCATATAAATGAGCCATCCTGAACAGCGTTTCTGAGGCATCCCTTTCACCAGGGTTTCTTCCTTGATTCAGAAGAACATTGTCAATGAAGTTCTCATTGTCAACATTCTCAACAAATTGTTTAGCTTCTTCAAGAACCTCTTCATCTTCTGGTTCACTAACCTCAGATAGCTCTTCAATCAGAGGAGCTTCAACATCCTCTTTATCAGAAATCTCTGACAGCTCTTTATCAGCAGTTTCTGGTTCCTGAGCAGCAGGTTCCTCCAATTCAGCACTCGGAGCAATAACGAAGTCCTTCTTTCTCAGAACCCTTCGTTTTGCCACAACCTTCTTCCCAATTCTGGTAGTGAGAGTGACAGTCTCAGCAATTCGAGAGGATAGAGCAACATTATCCTCTTCCTCTGAAGTCTCACCTACCTTGGAGAACTCAGCACCCTCCAGATCAGCAGCACTTTCTAAAAGTTTGGCATCGGCCTTAGCCTTTGCAGCGATTTCACGCTCAGCAGCTAACTTATCTTCAGCTTCTTTCTTCTTCCTTTTCTCTTCAGCAAGAGCCACAACTCTTGCAACTTTTTCAGCTTCAGCAGCCTTCTCTTTCTCAGCAAGGCGTGCTTCCTCAGCATCCTGAGCTTCTTTCTCAAGGACATCCTTTGGCTTCTCAGCAACAATCTTGCCAGAAGGTTCAACATTGATTTTTGTTTGAACCAACGTGGGAAGAGGTTCTGAGACAGCAACCTTCTCAACATTCAGGACCAACTTGCTTGATCCTTTCTTTCCCTTGCCCTTCTTGGCAGCATTCTTTCCTTTCTGAACCGTTGCATCCATAATCTCCTTCTGAGCAATACTCACAGAGGAGCCCTTCTCATTCTTCTTTGGAGTAACATCAAAACTGAGGTTTCTGAAGGTATGCATCTTTAGAACCGTACTCCTACTAGTAACACCTTCTCCTGTCATAACAACAGAGGCTGCCTCAAACAACCTTGTCAGGAGTGAGCCATAAGCTAATGCACTCACAGCAGTTACATTCTTCATCTGCCTTATCAGCATGGCAGGCAAATTTATCTTCTTCTGGTTGACCAGATGCCACATAAAAACCCTTTCTCTGTTGGAAACACAGTTGACTCCTCCAGCCTTCGGAAGAAAGACATTCGTAGTCAAATAATGTGCCCACCTCTGGTGCTGACTCAACCAGGTGGCATAAGTTTCCTTGGCACTTAGATCTGGCCTAGCCCAGTTGGCTTCTGAAAACCCTTCTGCTGAACCATCATCTCCAATGATGATTCCTTCATCATCAATTCCTATCACTTGAGAAATGGAAGCCCTGCTGACTTCGATTTCAACATCCCCGACCACAGAATGAAGCACATCCTCCTCATTAGAAAAGAAATGGAGGTTCTTATAAAATTCTGTAACTAAGTTAGGGTAGATGAATTCTTCGAGAGAGACGAAAGAATTCCAGTTTTGAGCACTAAGCCAAAGAGAAATAGGTTCAGTTGATTTGACTTCGTCATCTAAAAATCTAGAGGTAAAGACCCTAGATTGACTAACTTTCTTTCGTGAATCATCGGAAAAGATGTGAGTGACAGTGATTTCTTGAGCCATTTGAGGAAATGAGAAATTAGGTTAAGGTTTCTAAGAGAGATGATAACACAGAAAAAGCTATGAAAATTCTAATGGCAAAGAAAATGAGAGTAAAAAGTTCTAAGTATGGAAATCCCTTATTTATACCCAAACACAGAAACCGTTCCAATTCAAAAAGTAACTTCACACCGTTTAAAAGGGAACAGATAACCGTTAACCACAGAACAGCGCCGTAATAAGCAGTAAATAACGCATGCTTTCAAGTCAAATCATGATTAGAATTTATTATAACTAAATTATCTTAAACAATCAAACACTTAAGATACTCAGAGACAATAATTCTAAGTTATTGAAGAGGATAAGTCATACCAATGCCTTCTCGTAAGTTGCTGAAAGCCATACCAGTCAGAGGCTTAATAAACATGTCAGCAAGGTTTTCTTCAGAGGAAACATGAGTAATGATAATATCCTTCTTCAGAACATGATCTCTCAGAAAGTGATGTCTAATATGAACATGCTTCATCCTGCTGTGCTGAATAGGATTCTTTGAAAGATCAATGGCACTCTTGTTATCACAGTAGATTGTAATTGTTCCAGGGATGACTCCATAGTCAGCAATTTGTTGCTTTATCCAGAGCATCTGAGAAACACAACTTCCAGCAGCAACATACTCAGCTTCAGCAGTTGAGAGGGCCACAGAGGTTTGCTTCTTGCTATGCCAGGAGACTAGGCACTCCCCCAGAAAATGACAACCACCAGAAGTGCTGACCCTTTTCAATTTATCTCTACCATAGTCAGAGTCTGTGTATCCTATAGGAGTGAAATCAGAGCTACAGGGATACCACAAACCAGCTTCTGGTGTGCCTTTAAGATATCTAAGAATTCTTTTGACAGCAACATCATGAATTTCTCTTGGCTTTGATTGATATCTAGCACAAAAACACACAGCAAAATGTATATCTGGCCTGCTGGCGGTTAGGTATAAAAGAGAACCAATCATACCTCTGTAGGTTTTTATATCTACAGGTTTACCAGCTTTTTCTTCATCATCAATGTCTTTGCTGACATCCATTGGAATATCAACAGCATTAGAGTCCATCATGCCAAATTTCTTCAGCACTTCTCTAGTGTACTTGGCTTGATTGATAAACACACCATCATTACTTTGCTTGATCTGAAGTCCTAAGAAGAAGGTTAATTCTCCCATCATAGACATCTCAAACTCAGCCTTCATGTGGTCACTGAAATCTCTGCACAAAGATTCATTAGTAGCACCAAATATAATATCATCAACATATACCTGAGCTATAAGGATATCCTTGTTCTTCTTCAGAGTGAACAGAGTTGTATCAACACAGCCTCTGACAAATCCTTTAGACAGAAGGAACTTTGTCAGTCTCTCATACCAAGCTCTGGGAGCTTGTTTCAGTCCATACAAGGCTTTCTTTAGCTTGTACACATGATCAGGAAACTTAGGATCTTCAAAACCAGGAGGTTGAGACACATAGACTTCCTCATCAATGTAACCATTCAGGAATGCACTTTTCACATCCATTTGAAAGAGCTTGAAACCTTTGTATGATGCAAAAGCACATAAGATTCTAATGGCTTCTAATCTTGCAACAGGAGCAAAAGTTTCACCATAATCTATGCCTTCTTGCTGACTGTAACCTTGAGCAACAAGTCTAGCCTTGTTCCTCACAACATTTCCAAATTCATCAAGCTTGTTTTTCAGAACCCATCTTGTACCAACAACCTTCTTGTTGTTAGGTCTGGGAACTAAAATCCAAACTTCTGACCTTTTGAACTGGTCAAGTTCTTCTTGCATTGCCATTAACCAGGAGTCATCATCAGCTGCTTCATAGAAGTCCTTGGGTTCCAGTAGTGACACAAAAGCCACATTCCCCATATATCTTCTGAGCTGAGCTCTGGTCATGACAGGATTGTGAACAGAGTCAATGATGTTCTCTAAGGAATGATTCCTATGAGCTCTAACTTCTCTTGGTAGATCCAATGAGTCTTCTGAAACCTGTTCATCATTTGTTGAATCATATATAGGAGTATCTTCTGGAAGAGAGTTAACTTCTGTAGTTGGATGTTCTTCTGGAACATGTTCAACAGGAGAACCAGCTTCAGCAGCTTTAGGAATAACATCTTCAACAGGAGGAGATGATATTTCAGAAGCTTGAACTTCATCTTCTTCAGAGACTTTACTATCTGCAGGGTTAGTCTCATCAAACTTTACATGAATGGATTCATCTAAAGTTTGAGTCCTCTTATTAAAAACCCTATATGCTTTACTATGTGTTGAGTAGCCAAGAAAAATAGCTTCATCTGCCTTTGAATCAAACTTTGAAAGATATTCTTTTGTATTCAAAACATAACACTTACAACCAAAGGTTATGAAGTAACCTATTTTAGGCTTTCGACCTTTCCAGAGTTCATAAGGAGTCTTGTTCAGAATGCTTATGATTAGCACTCTATTCAGAACATAGCAAGCTGTGTTCACAGCTTCTCCCCAAAAATACTTTGGAAGCCTTCTTTCATTGATCATAGTTCTGGCTATCTCAACCAGAGTTCTATTCTTCCTTTCAACTACCCCATTTTGTTGAGGAGTTCTGGGAGCAGAAAAGTTATGATCAATTCCCTTGATTTCACAGAATTCTTCAAACATAAAGTTTTTGAATTCTCCACCATTATCACTTCTGATATGGACTACCTTTTCATTCCTTTCATTCTCAAGTTTCTTAATCAGAACTGAGAAACATCCAAGTGACTCATCTTTGCTAGAC
Organism: Euphorbia peplus; assembly: GCA_028411795.1. NCBI lineage: Eukaryota > Viridiplantae > Streptophyta > Magnoliopsida > Malpighiales > Euphorbiaceae > Euphorbia > Euphorbia peplus. The sequence goes on along the minus strand of CP110838.1, from coordinate 13,405,787 downwards.
AGCAAGATGACCCAAGTGAATCTTGAATAGTCATCTACAATGACAAAGGCATACTTCTTTCCACCCATGCTCATTGGTTGAACAGGACCAAAAAGATCCATATGAAGTAATTCCAAAGGTCTTTTAGTTGAAATGACTTTCTTAGTTTTAAAAGAGCTTCTGGATTGTTTACCAGATTGGCAAGCATTGCATAAATGGTCTTTTTTAAAACTAATTTCAGGCAGACCCTCAACCAATTGATATCTAGCTACTTTGGCCAGAAGATCCATGCTAACATGAGCAAGTCTTCTATGCCAGAGCCAGGAGGTATCCTCTTTGGACATCAAGCATATATTTTTGCAAAGATTCTCAAGATTCAGCATGAAAACATTTTCAACTCTAGGAGCAGTTAGAATAACTTCCCTTGACTTACTGTCCAAGATTTTACATCCAGAGGAGCTGAAGACAACATCTCTACCTTTATCACACAGTTGTGCAACACTCAGGAGATTGAACTTCAGACCTCTGACTAGGGAGACATCTTCGATCGGAGGATTGGTTCCAATGGATCCAGAACCAAGAATTCTTCCTTTCTGAGCATCTCCAAAGCTGACTTTACCACCTCTTTTAGGTACAAATGTGATGAATGCCTTTTCATCACCTGTCATATGCCTTGAGCACCCACTGTCAATGTACCACAGCTTTGACATTGATGGAGCACTCAGAGCAACCTGCAACACAATCAATTAGTGACAGGTACCCAATCCTTATTGGGTCCTTCAGAGTTAGATTTAGCTTCTACAGGTTTTTCTGATATTTCAGATTGCAAGAGGTTCTTAATGTGATACTTGCAATCTTTCAACCAATGTCCATCTTTCTTACACAACTTGCAAGAAGGAGGATTCTTGGATCTTTCCCTTTGCTTCTTAGGAGCATTCTTCTTCTTCTGGGAAGGTACTACTTCTTCAGAGGCATTAGCACTCTTAGAGGTTCCCACTTCAGGAGGAGAAGAGATCTCTTTCAGAAGAGAGGGAGTGACAGATTTCTTCTTCTGAGGTTTATCATTCCTCAGAGGCAGTTTTTCTTTACTTTTGACTTTTGAGTCATCGGAGGAAGAACTGAATTGTTTACTTAGTTTATCTTCCAATATTTTCATATCAGCATAAACTTGAGTAAACCTAAGAAATTTGTCAGCCTCGCTTTTGTCCAACTTCCTTTTTAGGTACTTGAACATGCTGTACAATTCTTCAAGAGAATCAAAGATATTTTGTTCAGAGGATATGTTTACCTCGGAGTCATAGTTTGCTTCAGGAGGTGCGGAAGTTTCTCCTGTGACATCTTCAGAGGATGGCTCATCAATAGCCATGAAACATATCTGGGCTTGCTCTTCCTTCTCTTCAGGATCACTGCTGGTCTCAGAATCTGACCAAGCAGCCAGCATAGCTTTCTTGAACTTTTTCTTATCTTTCTTCATCTCTGGGCAGTTAGGCTTAATGTGCCCAGGTTGCTGACATCCATAGCACACAATGGGCTTGTTTGGATCTCTCTTGAACTTTTCACCGAAGTCAGAAGTCTTCTTCTCAAAACTTCTGAATGGCTTCTTGTAGTTTCCACCTTTGCCTTTTCTAAAGGCTCTTTTGAACTTTCTGGTCAGCATGGCCAATTCTTCATCTTCTGATGATTCTTCAGAAGACTCTGCCTTCAGGACTACTTGTCTCTTTCCTTCTGACCTTTCTCTTAGGTCATGATTTTTTAGTGACATCTCATGGGTGATTAGGGACCCAATGAGTTCATCATACAAATAAAAGCTCAAGTCCTGAACTTCTTCAATGGCAGTCTTCTTGGCTTGCCAAGACCTTGGTAAGCTTCTGACAATCTTCTTTACTCTTTCAGACTCTTCAATGTCTCTGCCCAAACTCTTTAAGTCATTGACTATCTTGGTGAATCTAGAATTCATTTCTGAAATAGATTCTTTGTCAAGCATTTCAAATAACTCATATTCTCTCATGAGTTGGTTGACTTTGGACTGCTTCACTTTTCCTGTTCCTTCATATGTGACTTCCAGCTTGTTCCATATATCCTGTGCAGTTTCACAAGAGGAAACTTTGTTATATTCAGTGGCTGTAAGTGCACAATGCAGCATATTTATTGCTGAAGCATTTGTTTGGAGCTTTTTCAGAATTTCATCTGAATATTCTCTCTGAGGGATAATAACATTCCCTAGACCTGGTTCCATTCTGGTAGGAATGAAATCTCCATCTGTGATGACAAACCAAGCACTCATGTTCTGAGCTTGAATGAAGTACATCATTCTCTTTTTCCAGTAGGAGTAATTGTCACCATTGAATAATGGAGGTCTAGTTGTAGAGGATCCCTCTGGGACAATGAAGTGAGAAGAATTCTCAGGCTGGTGTCTACTAGCCATCTCTATCGATTCTGATAGGATCTTACACTTAGATTGTTAGATCTTTAGTAAATATACGAAGTGACCTTCGCTCTGATACCACTTGTTGGCCCTAACAAGATCAGAATCACCTAGAGGGGGGTGAATAGGTGTTTCAAACGAAAACTGATATTTTCAAGGATTTAATGAAAACTCAATTTTCAGAGTCAATAATCCTCAGAGTCAGAGGCAAGCTTATTGAAGTAGCCTCTGAGGGATAATCTGCTTTAAGACAGGTTCTGTCTTTTCAGCTACAGAAGTTCTGAGTAAAGAACTTCTGGACAGTCTTCTGAACACAGACTTGTGATTTTTAAGAGAAAATCTGTTTCAGCACTAAATATGATACAGGTACACAGAAGCAATTAACAAGTATAAAGAAGGGAGAAAGAGATTCAGGAGGTCCTGATGAACAGTTCAATTTATCCAAGTTCGCCACAGAATTCCTGTGACTACGTCTTGTCCTCTGAGGTCGCAGCCTCCAGAGATTTTATAAATCCACTATTCAGAACTTTTATGGCAAGTTCAGAAGCTCCTTTACATCAACAGAACTTAAGCTAATTTCTCACTTAGTTCTGACTAGCCTAAAATGAGTTAAAGGATTTTCACCAGAACAACAATACTCTGTTTTCTGGATTTCTCACCCAACTCAAATCTCAACTAGATTTCTCTCTTTTAAATCTAACTGAAGATCACAACCGATCTCAGTTTACAAGATTTCTACTATGAACTTGTTTTTCTTCACTCTCTCACAATTACAAAGGCTAAGCTAAGAAAAGATTGAGAATGGAAAGTGTGCTCTGTTTTCTTGAATAACAGTGCGTTGAGATTTTTGCTCTATGATCACACACGTAGTTGATGCAGTGGAGCTTTGCTACTATTTATAGTGTTGAGTAGATAACCGTTGAGGATATTTGAATCTTCAAGGATGACAAGGATGAAAGTAGCCGTTAATCTTGTCAACTTCTTCAAACGGTCTCAAAACACTCAACTCTGTCAACTTTGTACTTTAACCTAATCCGGTATGGGATTAAGATAAAGGTGATGGAGTTGACTGATCTTGAAGATTGATTTAGAGGGAAACGGTAAGAGAGCAGGTTTTGTTTGTTGTGAACAGGCGCGTCCTTCAAACAGCTTTTTGAACTTTTGGCGCCTTGCATTAAATGCAACTGACAAAGCATTAAATGCTTAACCAAACCCATGATAACGAACTTCTGATGTTCGTTTTTCTTCTTAGCGCTTCTGAACTAAAACAACCTTAGTCTTCTGTTTGCAAAAGAGAACTTCTGATAAAAGCTTTAGGCAGACAATCAACACTTCAGAGCGGTTCATCCAGCTTCTGAGAAAGTGCTTCAGTCTCCAGCTTTTTAATCTTCTGAGTTAAAATAGGCAAGCAGGAATTCTTCATTCAGCATCTGCTGAGAAAAACTCATAACAACTTAACGAAAATTGTTAGTCAACATCGAAAAGTATACAAGTTAATTTTCATTTTCATCTTCTGAAACGTTTGGACATAACCAAAACACTTAGGGTTCATCAGAAAGAAGTTCAGGAGATCCTGATTGAACAATTCGATTTATCCAAGTTCGCCACAGAAGTCCTGTGACTACGTCTTGTCCCCTGAGGTCGCAGCCTACAGAGATTTTATAAATCCACTATTCAGAACTTTTATGGCAAGTTCAGAAGCTACTTTACATCAATAGAACTTAAGCTAATTTCTCACTTAGTTCTGACTAGCCTAAAAAGAGTTAAAGGATTTCCACCAGAACAAACAATACTCTGTTTTCTGGATTTCTCACCCAACTCTAATCTCAACTAGATTTCTCTCTTTAAGTCTAACTGAATATCACAAACGATATCAGTTTACAAGATTCCTATTATGAACTTGTTTTTCTTCACTCTCTCACTTTAACTTAAGACTATGCTAAGAAAGATTGAGAATGGAAAAAGTTGCTCTGTTTTTCTTGTTAAAACAGTGCGTTGAGATTTTGCTCGATGATCACGCTTATGTTGATGCTTTGGAGCTAGGCTACTATTTATAGTGAATGAAGATGACCGTTGGAGAGTTTGAATCTTCGAAGCAGATGACATCAGTTGTTGTAGCCGTTAATTTGTCAAGTCTTCAAACGGTCTTCAAACACTTTTGATTCCGTTATCCTTGTTCTTTAACTCAATCCGGTAAGTGACATTATTGACATTCTGACTTCAGCAAACAGATCTTCTGAGTCCTTTAGGCAATCCAGAAATGATTCATTTAGCACCTGCTGAGCAACTTACACATAGACTAAGTAAACAAAAATATTAGTCAACAGTAAACTATATGTAAGGGAGTATTAAGTTTTCATCTTCTGAAACGTTTGGACATAATCAAAACACATAGGGTTCATCATTCTCCCCCATTTTGGTTATGGACAAACCGTGGTCAGAAGGTAACAGAAAACATGAGGTTTAGAAAGAGACTTCCTGATACATATGTTTCATAACGTCTGAGTAAATTAACTCCCCCATTTTAGTGTAAATGGTGAACTTCAACAATTTGTATAACCTTAGAAATGACTTAAGATCAAGTTGTTAGATTTAATGAAGTATAATTTACTAAGTCACAAAGAAACATAAGCAAAAGTACGAAGTCAGAAACACAAGAGAGTATAAGAAGTATTCAGTGTATATAAGTTCATCAGAAGACAACATATGAAACAAAATAATCAGAAGAGCAGAAAAAAGTCCTAAGACAAAAACTACCCAACCCAGAACCTAGCTAAGAAGCTTAAGTCCTAAAAGATTACAAGTTCCTAGGTTTCTTCTTCTGAGGAGGAACACCACTAGAACCTTCAGCAGCACTTGATCTCTTAACACCAGTATTAGGATCACTCTTCTGACCAGACTTCTCCCCCGTTTGACCAGAACAAAGAGCAACACCCAGAGCAGCCTGAGATTTCAATTTTTGCTGAACATTCAGTGCAGTCTGATATTGCTGAGGAGTTGGCCTCACAGTGTTGATCATATCCATTCTTCTTCTGAAATCATCATCAATGGTCTTCATATGATCAAAAGTCTGACCAGACATAGGTCGCTGTCTCTGAACGTCTTCCACAAGGAGCTTGATCAACCGATTGTTAGCATACACAGCAGCAGTGAGATGCTCATTCTGAATATAAGTCTGTCCTCGGACAAACATATAGCAATTGTGAAGAGTCTTCTCTTGTTCACGTGCTTGTGTGTGCATAACCTTCAGAAGTTCAGTAAGCTCAGCAATCTGTGCGTTCTGAGCAGATACAGCAGACTCAATGTTGGAGAGTTGATTGTTGAGATCAGGAGTGATGTCATATACAATCTTGGCAGCCCCGGAAGATGATGAACCTTGAGCAGAAGATTTCACTTCTCTCAGAATGTGATTGGCAGTGCTTTGTAGGTCATGAATCTTACTTGGGAGCATCTTCTCATGAGCCTCATAATGCTCGTTTTCTTCCTTGACTTCTTCTGTCAATATCTCCAGATTCTCATTGACCTTCAGAGAAGAAGCAAGAGCAATGTTGTCCAATGAAGGGAGAGTTAGAGCTAATTCTCTTAACTTATACAGCTCTTCATAGGTAGCTAGATGAAGTGTAGAAAGATTGCGTATGTAAACAGAAGGATCCTGCATTTGAAGCATAGTCATGAGCTGCAGGTTCTGAGCTTTCAAGGAATGTAATTCTTGCAGCACAATGCCCTGAGCATACATGTCAGCAGCAGAAGTCCTTTGCCCCATACCAGCAAATCTATTCAGCAGTTCATCAGAGCCACTGACTCATTCTTCTCAACTCCTCAACATTGGGAGCACCACCAGCTTCGGATACACCAGAAGCTCTGCCCATGAAACCAAAACTACCAAATCTGGTATCCAAATCATCTCGATTCATGTGTTTGCGTAGGAAGTCATGATTGGATGACAACCCAGCAAAACAAGAAGTAGTGGAGGAGGTAGTTAAGGGATCACACACAGGGGGTGCATGTCCAGAGGTTGAGGGTGGAGGGATAGAAGTGTTTGAGGAAGGGATTGTATGTGAGGTTGAGATGGGAGGTAGTGTGGATGGTAGTGAGAAAGATGGAGTAGTAAATCCAATTGATGGACTTACAGAGGAAGTTTGCATGGAGGAGGAAGTGGATGTGGCTATGGAATCTGTGAAAATTGGAGCAGTGTTTAGATTCACTTCTGAAAAGGATCCAGAAGGAGGGATAATTGGAGGAGGTACAACATCAGAAGTTGAAGTTGTAGGAGGAATGGAAGTGTGAGAATCACCAACTTCTGTGACAGAAGGTAGTGAAGGAGATGGAAGGGGAGAGATAGTGGGAGATGAGATAACCTGTTCAGAGGCGTTTGGATCAAACATAGAAATGGGCTCAGCAAAGATATGAGCCATTCTGAACAGCGTTTGAAAGGCATACCTATCACCAGGGTTTCTTCCTTTATTCAGAAGAATGTTGTCAATGAAGTTTTCATCATCAACATTCTCAACAAACTGTTTTGCACCCTGAAGAACCTCTTCATCTTCTGGTTCACTCACTTCTGACAGCTCTTCAATCAGAGGAGCATCAACATCCTCTTCAGCAGACATCTCCAACATGTCTTCATCAGCAGCTTCCGGTTCCTTAACAACAGGATCCTCTAATTCAGCACTGGGGGCAACAACGAAGTCCTTTTTCCTCAGCGACCTTCGTTTTGCAATAGCCTTCTTTCCAATCCTGGTGGAGAGAGAGATATTCTCAAGTATCTGTGTGGACAGAGAGATATTCTCAAGTTTCTCACCATCTTCTGAAGTCTCAACATCCTTTGAGAACTCCACATTCTCACGTTCAGCAGCACATGCAATGATTCTTGCATCGGCCTTAGCCTTTGCAGCAATTTCTCTTTCAGCTGCTAACTTGTCTTCAGCTTCCTTTTGCTTTCTTTTCTTATCAGCAAGAGCCATAACCCTTGCAACCTTCTCAGCTTCAGCAGCCTTCTCTCTTTCAGCAAGGCGTGCGTCCTCAGCATCCTGAGCTTCCTTCTCAGGAACATCCTTAGGTTTCTCAGCAACGACCTTGCCAGAGGGTTCAACACTGATTGTTGTTTGAACCATCGTGGGAAGAGGTTCTGAGACAACCACCTTCTCAACAGTCAGGACCAACTTAAGGAGCCCTTCTCATTCTTCTTCGGAGTCACACCAAAGTTAAGGTTCCTGAAGTTATGCATCTTCAGAACCGTACTCCTACTTGTAACACCTTCTCCTGAAACCACAACAGAGGCTGCCTCAAACAACCTAGTCAGGAGTGAGCCATATGCTAATGCACTCACGGTAGTCACATTCTTCATCTGCCTAAACAGCATGGCAGGGAGATTAATCTTCTTCTGATTGACCAGATGCCACATAAACACCCTTTCCCGGTTGGAAACACCATTAACTCCTCCAGCCTTCGGAAGGAACACATTAGTTGTCAAATAGTGTGCCCACCTCTGGTGCTGAGTGAGCCAGGTGGCATAAGTTTCCTTTGCATTTAGATCTGGTCTTGCCCAATTAGCTTCTGTAAACCCATCTGCTGAACCATCATCACCTATGATGATTCCTTCATCATCAATACCGATCACTTGAGAAATAGAAGCCCTGCTGACCTCAATCTCAATTTCTCCGACTTCTGAGTGTAGAACATCCTCCTCATTAGAAAAGAAATGGAGGTTCTGATAGAATTCGGTGACTAACTTAGGATAAATGAATTCATCGAGAGAAACGAAAGAATTCCAGTTTTGAGCGCTAAGCCATTTGGAGATAGGTTCAGTGGATTTAACTTCATCATCTAGGAACCTAGAGGTGAATACCCTAGATTCGCTAACTTTCTTCTTAGATTCGGTTGAAAAGATGTGAGTGACAGTGATTTCTTGAGCCATTTGTTGAAGAATAAGAAATTAGGTTAAGAATCTAGAGAGAAGAGAACACAGAAAATCTATGGAGATACTAATAGCAATGAAAATGAGAGTAAAAACTTTTAAGTATGGAAAACCCCTATTTATACCAAAACAGGAAACCGTTCCAATTCAAAAAGTAAATACACACCGTTTAAAAGGGAACAGATAACCGTTAACCACAGAACATCGCCGTAAAATGCAGTAGATAACGCATGCTTAAATGTCAAATCATGATTAGAATTAATTATCACTTAATTATCTCAAACGATTAATCACTTAAGACACACAGAAATAATTAAACTAAATTACTGAAGTGGATAAGTCATACCAATGCCTTCTCGTAGGCTGCTGAAAGAAATACCAGCCAGAGGCTTAGTAAACATGTCAGCAAGATTCTCTTCAGAGGGAACATGAGTAATGATAATATCCTTCTTCAGAACATGATCTCTCAGAAAGTGATGCCTAATATGAACATGCTTCATCCTGCTGTGCTGAATAGGATTCTTTGAAAGATCAATAGCACTTTTGTTATCACAGTAGATTGTAATTGTTCCAGGGATGACTCCATAGTGAGAAATTTGTTGCTTGATACAGAGCATCTGAGAAACACAACTTCCAGCAGCAACATACTCAGCTTCAGCAGTTGAGAGAGCCACAGAGGTTTGCTTCTTACTATGCCAGGAGACTAGGCACTCCCCCAGAAAATGACAACCACCAGAAGTGCTGACCCTTTTCAATTTATCTCTACCATAGTCAGAGTCTGTGTATCCTATAGGAGTGAAATCAGAACTACAGGGATACCACAAACCAGCTTCTGGTGTGCCTTTAAGATATCTGAGAATTCTTTTGACAGCAACATCATGAATTTCTCTTGGCTTTGATTGATATCTAGCACAAAAACACACAACAAAATGTATATCTGGCCTGCTGGCTGTTAGGTATAAAAGAGAACCAATCATACCTCTGTAGGTTTTTATATCTACAGGTTTACCAGCTTTCTCTTCATCATCAATGTCTTTGCTGACATCCATTGGAATATCAACAGCATTAGAGTCCATCATGCCAAATTTCTTCAGCACTTCTCTAGTGTACTTGGCTTGATTGATAAACACACCATCATTACTTTGCTTGATCTGAAGTCCCAAGAAGAAGGTTAATTCTCCCATCATAGAAATTTCAAACTCAGCCTTCATGTGGTCACTGAACTCTCTGCACAAAGATTCATTAGTAGCACCAAATATAATATCATCAACATATACCTGAGCTATAAGGATATCCTTGTTCTTCTTCAAAGTGAACAGAGTTGTATCAACACAGCCTCTGACAAATCCCTTAGACAGAAGGAACTTTGTCAGTCTCTCATACCAAGCTCTGGGAGCTCGTTTCAGTCCATACAAGGCTTTCTTCAGCTTGTACACATGATCAGGAAACTTATGATCTTCAAAACCAGGAGGTTGAGACACATAAACTTCTTCATCAATGTAACCATTCAAGAATGCACTTTTCACATCCATTTGAAAGAGCTTAAAACCTTTGTATGATGCAAAAGCACATAAGATTCTAATGGCTTCTAATCTTGCAACAGGAGCAAAAGTTTCACCATAATCTATGCCTTCTTGCTGACTGTAACCTTGAGCAACAAGTCTTGCCTTGTTCCTCACAACATTTCCAAATTCATCAAGCTTGTTCTTCAGAACCCATCTAGTTCCAACAACCTTTATGTTGTTATGTCTGGGAACCAAAGTCCAAACTTCTGACCTTTTGAACTGGTCAAGTTCTTCTTGCATTGCCATTAACCAGGAGTCATCATCAGCAGCTTCATAGAAGTCCTTGGGTTCCAGAAGTGACACAAAAGCCACATTCCCCATGTATCTTCTGAGCTGAGCTCTGGTCATGACAGGATTATGAACAAAGTCAATTATGTTCTCTAAGGAATGATTCCTATGAGTTCTAACTTCTCTTGGTACATCCAATGAGTCTTCTGAAACCTGTTCATCATTTGTTGAATCATATATAGGAGCATCTTCTGGAAGGAAGTTGACTTATGGAGTAGAATTCTCTTCTTGAGCTTGTTCAGCAACAGGAGGAGCCACTTCAACAGCTCTGGGAGAAACATCTTCTTCTACATCAGGAGATGTAACTTCAGGAGCTTGAACTACATCTTCATCAGGAGCTCTACTATCTGCAGGGTTAGTCTCATCAAACTGTACATGAACAGATTCATCTAAAGTTTGAGTCCTCTTGTTAAAAACCCTATATGTTTTACTATGTGTTGAGTAACCAAGAAAAATGGCCTCATCTGCCTTTGAGTCAAACTTTGAAAGATATTCTTTTGTATTCAAAACATAGCACTTACAACCAAAGGTTCTGAAATAACCTATTTTAGGCTTTCGACCTTTCCAGAGTTCATAAGGGGTCTTGTTCAGAATGCTTCTGATTAGCACTCTATTCAGAACAAAGCAAGCTGTGTTCACAGCTTTGCCCCAAAAGTACTTAGGAAGCCTTCTTTCATTGATCATAGTTCTGGCTATCTCAACCAGAGTTCTATTCTTCCTTTCAACTACCCCATTTTGTTGAGGAGTTCTGGGAGCAGAAAAGTTATGATCAATTCCCTTGGTTTCACAGAATTCTTCAAACCTAAAGTTTTTGAATTCTCCACCATTATCACTTCTGATATGAACAACCTTTTCATTCCTTTCATTCTCAAGTTTCTTTATCAGAACTGAGAAGCATCCAAGTGACTCATCTTTGCTAGACAACAAGATGACCCAAGTGAATCTTGAATAGTCATCTACAATGACAAAGGCATACTTCTTTCCACCCATGCTCATTGGTTCAACAAGGCCATAAAGATCCATATGAAGTAATTCCAAAGGTCTTTTAGTTGAAATGACTTTCTTAGTTTTAAAAGAGCTTCTGGATTGTTTACCAGATTGGCAAGCATTGCATAAATGGTTCTTTTTAAAACTAATTTCAGGCAGACCCTCAACCAATTGATTTCTAGCTACTTTGGCCAGAAGGTCCATGCTCACATGAGCAAGTCTTCTATGCCAGAGCCAGAAGGTATCCTCTTTGGACATCAAGCATATATTTTTGCAAAGATTCTCAAGGTTCAGCATGAAAACATTTTCAACTCTAGGAGCAGTTAGAATAACTTCCCTTGACTTACTGTCCAAGATTTTACATTCAGAGGAGCTGAAGACAACATCTCTACCTTTATCACACAGTTATGCAACACTCAAGAGATTGAACTTCAGGCCTCTGACTAGGGAGACATCTTCGATCAGAGGATTAGTTCCTATGGATCCAGAACCAAGTATCCTTCCTTTCTGAGCATCTCCAAAGCTGACTTTTCCACCTCTTTTAGGATCAAATGTGATGAATGCTTTTTCATCACCTGTCATATGCCTTGAGCACCCACTGTCAATGTACCACAGCTTTGACATTGATGGAGCACTCAGAGCAACCTGCAACACAATCAATTAGTGACAGGTACCCAATCCTTATTGGGTCCTTCAGAGTTAGATTTTTCTTCAGCAGGTTTTAATGATATCTCAGATTGCAAGAGGTTTTTAATATGGTACTTGAAATCCTTCAACCAGTGACCATCACTCTTGCAAAGTTTGCAAAAGGGAGGGTTCTTGGATCTTTCCCTTTTCTTCTTGGGAGATTTCTTCTTCTTCTGAGAAGGACCAACATCTTCAGAGGTTATAACAACACTCTCAGAGGTGCCAATATCAGGAGGAGAAGCTATCTCTTTCAGAAGAGAGGGAGTGACAAGTTTCTTCTTCTTCTTCTAGGGTTTATCACTTCCCAGAGGCAGCTTTTCCTTGCCTTTGGCTTTAGAGCCATCAGCAGGAGTGCTGAACTGTTTACACAGTTTTTCTTCTAACACTTTCATGTCAGAATAAACTTGAGTAAACCTAAGAAACTTGTCAGCCTCACTCTTGTCCAATTTCTTTTTCAGGTACTTGAACATACTATAGAGTTCTTCAAGAGAATCAAAGATATTTTGTTCAGAAGATATGTTTACCTCGGAATCATATGTAGCTTCAGGAGGTGCGGAAGTTTCTCCTGTGACATCTTCAGAGGTTGACTCATCAATAGCCATAAAACAAATCTGAGCTTGCTCTTCCTTTTCTTCAGGATCACTGCTGGTCTCAGAGTCTGACCAGGCAGCCAGCATAGCTTTCTTGAACTTCTTCTTATCTTTCTTCAGCTCCGGGCAGTTAGGCTTAATGTGTCCCGGTTGCTGACATCCATAGCACACAATAGGCTTGTTTGGATCTCTCTTGAACTTTTCACCAGAATCAAGAGTTTTCTTGTCAAAGCTCCTGAAAGGCTTCTTGTAGTTTCCACCTCTGCCTTTTCTAAAGGCCTTCTTGAACTTCCTGGTCAGCATAGCCAGTTCCTCATCTTCAGAGGATTCTTCAGAAGATTCTGCTTTCAGGACTACTCTTTTTCCTTCTGACCTTTCTCTTAGGTCATGATTCTTTAATGACATCTCATGGGTAATTAGAGACCCAATGAGCTCATCATACAAGTAATAGCTCAAGTCCTGAACTTCTTCAATAGCAGTCTTCTTGGCTTGCCAAGACCTTGGTAGGCTTCTGACAATCTTCTTCACTCGATCAGATTCTTCAATGTCCTTTCCTAAACTCTTCAAGTCATTGACTATCTTGGTGAATCTAGAGTTCATATCTGAAATAGATTCTTTATCAAGCATTTTAAATAACTCATATTCTCTCATGAGTTGGTTGACTTTAGATTGCTTCACTTTTCCTGTTCCTTCATATGTGACTTCTAGCTTGTTCCAAATATCCTGTGCAGTTTCACAAGAGGAAACTTTGTTATATTCAGTAGCTGTAAGTGCACAATGCAACATATTTATTGTTGAAGCATTAGTTTGGAGTTTTTTAGAATGTCATCTGTGTATTCTCTCTGAGGAATAACAACATTCCCTAAACCTTGTTCCATTCTGGTAGGAATGAAATCACCATCAGTGATAACATACCAAGAACTCATGTTCTGAGCTTGGATGAAGTACATCATCCTTTTCTTCCAGTATGAGTAGTTGTTGCCATTAAATAATGGAGGTCTAGTAGTAGAAGAACCTTCTGGAACTATGAAGTGAGAAGAATTCTCAGGCTGGTGTCTACTAGCCATCTCTATTGATTCTGATAGGATCTTACACTTAGATTGTTAGATCTTTAGTAAATATGCGAAGTGACCTTCGCTCTGATACCACTTGTTGGCCCTAACAAGAACAGAATCACCTAGAGGGGGGTGAATAGGTGTCAAAGTTGAAAACTGAAAAATTCTAAGTTTTTCAGGAAACTTATTTTTCAGAGTCAAATTTCCTCAGAGTCAGAAGCTAGCTTACAGAAGTTGCTTCTGAGGGAAATTCTGCCTAAACACAGTTAGACTGCTTTCAGCAACATAAGTTCTGATCTGAGAACTTCTTGACAGTCTTCTGAACAAAGACAATGATACTTTAGAGAAAATCTGTTTCATCACTAAATATAAGCAAGTACACAGAAGCAAAAATAACAAGTATAAGAGGGAGAAAGAAGTTCAGGAGATCCTGATTGAACAATTCGATTTATCCAAGTTCGCCACAGAAGTCCTGTGACTACGTCTTGTCCCCTGAGGTCGCAGCCTACAGAGATTTTATAAATCCACTATTCAGAACTTTTATGGCAAGTTCAGAAGCTCCTTTACATCAGCACAACTTAAGCTAATTTCTCACTTAGTTCTGACTAGCCTAAAAAGAGTTAAAGGATTTCCACCAGAACAAACAATACTCTGTTTTCTGGATTTCTCACCCAACTCTAATCTCAACTAGATTTCTCTCTTTAAATCTAACTGAATATCACAAACGATATCAGTTTACAAGATTCCTATTATGAACTTGGTTTTTTTCACTCTCTCACTTTAACTTAAGACTATGCTAAGAAAGATTGAGAATGGAAAAAGTTGCTCTGTTTTTCTTGTTAAAACAGTGCGTTGAGATTTTGCTCGGTGATCACACGTACGTTGATGCTTTGGAGCTAGGCTACTGTTTATAGTGAATGAAGATGACCGTTGGAGAGTTTGAATCTTCGAAGGAGATGACATCAGTTGTTGTAGCCGTTAATTTGTCAAGTCTTCAAACGGTCTTCAAACACTTTTGATTCCGTTATCCTTGTTCTTTAACTCAATCCGGTAAGTGATTTGAAATCAAAGATGAGGTTGACTGGAATCATTCTTCAATTGGATCAACAAAGGCTAGACAAGGAAATTCTGGTTTCTTTTGAACAGACAAGCGCGCTCCATTAAAACAGCTTTTTGAACTTTTGGCGCCTTGCATTGAATGCAAGTGTCAGAGCATTAAATGCTCAAACATAACCCGTGACTAAGCTTTCAGAAGCCAATTTCCAATTGTCTATACTTCTGATCAAATTGGCAAAACTTCTGATTGCAAAGAACTTCTGAGGAGAGCTTTAGCAGACTTCAGCTTCAGAGCGGAGTATCCAGCTTCTGAATTATTGACATTCTGACTTCAGCAAACAGATCTTCTGAGTCCTTTAGGCAATCCAGAAATGATTCATTTAGCACCTGCTGAGCAACTTACACATAGACTAAGTAAACAAAAATATTAGTCAACAGTAAACTATATGTAAGGGAGTATTAAGTTTTCATCTTCTGAAACGTTTGGACATAATCAAAACACATAGGGTTCATCAAATTTCTCACTTAGTTCTGACTAGCCTAAAAAGAGTTAAAGGATTTCCACCAGAACAACAACAACTCCGTTTTCTGGATTTCACACCCAACTCTAATCTCAACTCGATTTCTCTCTTTAAATCTAACTGAATATCACAAACGATATCAGTTTACAAGATTCCTATTATGAACTTGTTTTTCTTCACTCTCTCACTTTAACTAAGGCTATGTTAAGAAAGATTGAGAAGGGAAGAGGATGCTCTGTTTTTCTTGTTAAAACAGTGCGTTGAGATTTTGCTCGATGATCACGCGTAGTTGATGCATTGGAGCTTAGCTACTATTTATAGTGAATGAGGATGACCATTGGTGAATTTGAATCTTCAACAGAGATGACATCAGTTGTTGTGGCCGTTAATTTGTCAAGTCTTTAAAACGGTCTTCAAACACTTTGATTCCGTTATCCTTGTTCTTTAACCAACTCCGGTAAGTGATTTGAAATTGAAGATAAGGTTGACTGGAAACATTCCTCAATAAGATCAACAAAGGGTAGACAGGGAAATTCTGGTTTCACTTTGAGTAGACACGCGTGCTCCATCAAAACAGCTTTTTGAACTTTTGGCGCCTTGCATTAAATGCACTTGTCAGAGCAATAAATGCTTATCCAGAACCCGTGACTAAGCTTCTGATCAAATTGGTAAATAAGCTTCTGATTGCAAAGGACCTCTGAGGAGAGCTTTAACAGACTTTACAAGCTTCAGAGCGGACCATCCAGCTTCTGAGAATGAAACTCTGTCTTCAGCAATCAAGACTTCGAAGTTCTTTAGGCAATCAGGAAATTCTTCATTCAGCACCTGCTGAGTAACTTACACATAGACTAAGTAGAAAAATAGTAGTCCACAGTAAACTATATGTAAGAGAATGTTAGGTTTTCATCTTCTGAAACGTTTGGACATAATCAAAACACTTAGGGTTCATCAGAAGTTAATTTAGTTTGGCAGTTTGGGTTTAAATAGGTAAAAAGAAAATTTGAACAAGGAACTTGTGGTGGTGAACAGGGTAGGATATTTGGGTGGTAACACATATATACAGGCGAAGGTTGGTTAAAAAGGGTTGTTTCGGTATGGAACAGGGAAACTTTTGGTAAACTGATCATCTATTAGCTTTTAGGTGCTTGATTTTCATGCAAATTTTTTACCTTATCTTACACATATATACAATTTGGAAACAGAACAGGGACACTAACTAGAAAGAATATCCTAGAGACTTAGGTTGTTTGGACAAACATTCAACATATTAGATTTTTCCAAATCAGCATAGGGGGACTTCTATAAAGCACAGCATAAAGGGACCCCCAAAATAAGACTAAGGCATCCCACCCCCAACAAAAATCTGTCATTGTCCTCAACGCACTTAAGCAAAAACAACCTAAACTAAGACTTGACTTGACACAGCACAGACACAGAATAGACAGACCTATGAACAGCTTGAAATTCAGGATTAATTCAGATAATACCTCATCAGGCCAAAGTTGCGCTGGATCACTTCTTAGGTGTCTTAGCAGGGGTTTCAACCTTCTTCCATGCTTCCGCATCTTCCTCCAGCTCCTCCTCAGTGTCTGGTGTTTGTTCCTCCTCCTGATCCTCTTCAATGTTCTCTTCAGGCTGCTTAACATTCAGATCAGCCTGAAATACTTCCTCATCTCGCTTCACTTCTCCTTCAGCACACCTCAGTGCCTCCTCAATCTCCTCAGATAACCTCTCAGAATCGGACTTGGTCTTCTCAGGCTGCTCCTCAACCATTACCATTTTACCACTGTTTTTCTCCTTCCTGGGCTTGGACGAGGCACTCTGACAGGATGCTTCTCCACCAGCTTTCTCAGGACTCTTAGGGCGAATCATGGAAATAGGTTGTACCATGCACATCCTCCTCAACAGCCTGATCTCCTTATCCTGCTGCTTGGTCTTCTCCTCCAGCTCATTGTTCTTGTCAAATAACTGAGCCAAATATCCCATCACTTGCCTCATTGTAACATCAGCGGCATCAGGGACAAAGTGAGCATCAGTGAACAAGTGGCGCTTGGATGCAGGCACACTTGACTCAGGCAAAGCACTTTCATCTTGCTTCCTCTTGACAGTAGTTGCAGCTGATCGTGGCTCAAGCACTTTCAAGGCCCAAGTGTTCCCAGTTTTGGAGCACATTCCCAACTTTCCCATGGCAGCACAGTCAAACTTCTCCATCTTGCATGCAAGGGTCAAAGTGTGGATCTGGGGATTGAAAATACCCATGGTCTTGGCCAGTTTGGTGATAAAGGGTCCTGCACAAATGTACTTTGAAGTTGTGCTCTCCTGGCTGTTCAAGTATGTAGCAAGCCAATGACCAACATTGATTGGCTTCTTGTTCAGCATGCACCATACCACAAATAGATCATTCTTTGGCATGTTACTCTGGCTATACCTGGCGAACAGACTGGAAGCAAGGTACCTTTGAATGAACCTCATGGAATGGGTCTGGAGAAAAGTGGACTTGGAATCACTAGCATTGTACTCCTTCTGACCAGTCAGCTCGGTCCAAAATGACTTGGCTTTGAACTTGGGATCAAAATCTCTCAACCTGCTCTAAAACTCGGGTTTAGCGACATCCTTGGAACTGACAATGCCCAATTACACATTCAGGACGGTTTAGCAGCTCATCGGACCTTTGAGTATCATCACTCAGTTCGATGTTTTCAATTGGAACAGGGGTTTGGTTTCTCTTTGGGCGCAGACGAGGTCCCATGGTGATTTTGGTTTTCTGAGATTGGAAAGGGGTCGGTTTGAGTTTGAAAAGGATGAAGTGATGGTGGTGGTGTGGGTTCTGGTGATTAAATGGAATTAGAAGTGAGAATTTGAAGGGTTTGTGGAGAGAGCGCAGTTTGGGGAAGTGGGAATGGGCAGGCGGTTTGGAGTGGTGGGCAGTTGGGTTTGGCTGGGATTGGGCGTGCAGGTTACTTTTCAGGTAGTGGGCTGATGTGGCAGTTTTGATTGGTGGTTTTTATTTTGTTTTGGGCCTGCACAAGGACAAAGCCCACTTAAGACAAAAACCTACAAAACAACAAAAGTTAGTCCACAAACAACAAATAACCGGCCAACTCATTTTTCCAAGGCCAAAAGACTTTATTTTTATTTTTTGTTTTTATTGTTTTTCTGGAACGGGCAGAGAGAACATGTACAGCTTGTTCCCTCAGGTTGCTTTGTTTTCTGTCTTGAGCTAGACTTCTCCAACTAGCCTCATGGTGGTTCATGGACACGGTAGTTCTCCACTTGGTTGTTGTTGGCCCTAACAAGATCAGAATCACCTAGAGGGGGGTGAATAGGTGTTTCAAACGAAAACTGATATTTTCAAACTTTTAATGAAAACTCAATTTTCAGAGTCAATGATCCTCTGAAACAGAGGCAAGCTTATTGAAGTAGCCTCTGAGGGATAATTTGCTTTAAGACAGGTTCTGTCCTTTCAGCAACAGAAGTTCTGAGTTAAGAGCTTCTGGACAGACTTCTGAACACAGGCTTGTGATTTTTAAGAGAAAAACTGTTTCAGCACTAAATATGATACAAGTACACAGAAGCAATTAACAAGTATAAGGAAGGGAGAAAGAGATTCAGGAGGTCCTGATGAACAGTTCAATTTATCCAAGTTCGCCACAGAATTCCTGTGACTACGTCTTGTCCTCTGAGGTCGCAGCCTCCAGAGATTTTATAAATCCACTATTCAGAACTTTTATGGCAAGTTCAGAAGCTCCTTTACATCAACAGAACTTAAGCTAATTTCTCACTTAGTTCTGACTAGCCTAAAATGAGTTAAAGGATTTTCACCAGAACAACAATACTCTGTTTTCTGGATTTCTCACCCAACTCAAATCTCAACTAGATTTCTCTCTTTTAAATCTAACTGAAGATCACAACCGATCTCAGTTTACAAGATTTCTATTATGAACTTTTTTTTCTTCACTCTCTCACAATTACAAAGTCTTAGCTAAGAAAAGATTGAGAATGGAAAGTGTGCTCTGTTTTCTCGAATATAACAGTGCGTTGAGATTTTTGCTCTATGATCACACACGTAGTTGATGCAGTGGAGCTTTGCTACTATTTATAGTGTTGAGTAGATAACCGTTGAGGATATTTGAATCTTCAAGGATGACAAGGATGAAAGTAGCCGTTAATCTTGTCAACTTCTTCAAACGGTCTCAAACCACTCAACTCTGTCAACTTTGTACTTTAATCTAATCCGGTATGGGATTAAAATAAAGGTGATGGAGTTGACTGAACTTGAAGATTGATTTAGAGGGAAACGATAAGAGAGCAGGTTTTGTTTGTTGTGAACAGGCGCGTCCTTCAAACAGCTTTTTGAACTTTTGGCGCCTTGCATTAAATGCAACTGACAAAGCATTAAATGCTTAACTAAACCCGTGATAACGAACTTCTGATGTTCGTATTCCTTCTTAGCGCTTCTGAACTAAAACAACCTTAGTCTTCTGTTTGCAAAGGAGAACTTCTGATAAAAACTTAAGACATACGATCAAGACTTCAGAGCGGTTGATCCAGCTTCTAAGAAAGTACTTCTGTCTTCAGCTTCTTTAATCTTCTGAGTTCAATAGGCAAGCAGGAATTCTTCATTCAGCATCTGCTGAGAAAACTTATACAATAACTTAACAAAAATTGTTAGTCAACATTGAAAAGTATATAAGTTAATTTTCATTTTCATCTTCTGAAACGTTTGGACATAATCAAAACACTTAGGGTTCATCATTCTCCCCCATTTTGGTTATGGAAAAACCGTGGTCAGAAGGTAAAGATTACTTAGAAAACTTTAAGGTTTAGAAAGTAACTTCCTGTTGGTTATAGTTTTTATAACTTCTGAGCAACTTAACTCCCCCATTTTAGTGTAAATGGTGAACTTCAGCAAATCTGAGACTTAGAAGACTTAAGATCAAGTTATTTAACGATTGTGAGGTAAGTTACTAAGTTAGAAAAACATATAAGCAAGCAGTAATATGTAAGAGGACAGAATGTGTGGAAAATTCAAATAGTATAAATATTCAGAGAACAAAGAAACAACATGTCAGAAGCATAAAGATGAATAACTTAACAAGAAGCTACCCAACCCAGAACCTATGACTAAGATTCTTAAGTTCTATGGATTTGACTATGTGTTTCGAGGTTTCTTCTGAAGAGGAGGAACTCCACTACTTGAACTGACATTAGCACCAGATCTCTTTAAACCAGAACTTGGACCACCACCCTGCTCAGCAGGTTTCTCCCCCATTTGTCCATAAACAACAGGCCTTCCCAGAGCTCCTTGAGACATTAACTTCTGTTGAACTTTGAGAGCAGTGTCAAGCTGATGTTTAGTTGGCCTTAAAGCATTGAGTTGATCGATTTTCTGTTTAAAATCAGCCTCAAGCTTTCTCATTTCAGGGAGAGATGGACCGGTCTGAGGTCTTTGCTTCTGAGCATCTTCCAGGAGCAACTTGATAGCTTGGTTGTTCAAATAGACAGCAGCAGTCAAATATTCATTTTGAAGATAGGTCTGCCCACGAACAAACCGATAATTGTTATTCAGAATCTTCTCATGCTCTTTGGACTGAGAATGCAGAACCTTCATGAACTCAGTGAGTTCAGCAATTTGTGCATTCTGAGCATGGACAAGGGATTCTATGCTCTGAAGACGTTTATTGAGATCAGGAGAAATGTTTTCCACTACTTTGGCAGCCCCAGAGGAAGATTGACCTTGAGCAGAAGATTTCACTTCTCTCAGAACATGATTAATGGTGCTTTGTAGGTCGTCAATCTTAGCTGGGAGAACCTTCTCTTGAGATTCAAAATGTTCATTTGCTTCTCTAACCTCTTGTTGTAGAATGTTGAGATGTTCATTCACATTGCTAGTAGAAGCATGAGCAATGTTCTCAAGTGTAGGAAGGGTCAGAGCCAACTGCCTTAGTTTATAAAATTCATCATAAGCAGCGAGATGAAGGGTTGACAAATTCTGAATGAACACAGAGGGATTTTGCATTTGTAGCATAGTCATCAACTGTAGATTATGTGCCTTCAGAGCTTGAATTTCTTGGAGCACCATACCCTGTGCATATAAGTCAGCAGCAGGAGTCCTTTGCCCAAGATTAGCCATATTGTGCAACAATCCATCAGAGCCACTTTGACTCATTCTTCTCAGATCCTCAACAGATGGAACACCACCAGCTGTTGAAATAACAGGAGCTCTGCGAGGAATCCCAAAACTACCAAAGTTTGCAGCCATCTCATCTCGATTCAGGTGATTGAACAGAAATTCATAGTTGGTACGAATACCAGCATAGGAAGGAGGAGTGGATGTATTGGAAGTTGTTAAGGGATCACACACAGGAGGTGTATGTCCAGAGGATGAGGATCTAGGTATTGTGGATGTGAATGAAGGAGCACTCTGAGTAGTCAGAGGAGGGAGAGAGGAGAGAATGGTAGTTGGTATAGAGGATGGAGGAGTGGAGATTGAAGTTGTAAGTCCAGAAAATGGAGGCACAACTTCTGATGGAAGTGATTGTGAGGATGAGATAATAACAGAGTCAGAAAATAAAGGAGCTGTGTTAATATTTACCTCTGAATAGGATCCAGAGGACAGAATGGTTTTAAGAGGCATATCCTCAGATGTTGAGGAAATGGGAGGAATTTGAATAGAAGATGTACTTACCTCTGAGACAGAAGTAGGTACAGAAGATGGTTGAGAAGAATGAATAGGAGATGGAGCAGGAGTATGAGGTGGAGATGGTAAAGCTTGATCAGAAGTGTTCTGATCTTCCGGAACATTGGGGTCAAAGGAGCTAATAGGTGTGGCATCAAGATGAGCCATCTTTTCAATAGTGATTCTAGCATCCCTTTCACCAGGATTCCTGCCTTGACCCAGAAGGACATTGTCCAGGAAATCGTCGTTATCAACAGTTTCAACAAACTCTTGAGCATTTTTAAGAACGATTTCAGGAGCAATCACTTCTTCATCACTATCCTCTGAGAGGTCTTGAATAGTAGGAGCACCAAAATCTCCTTCTGATGCATCCAGCATCTCTTCATCCAGAAATTCCTCTTCAGAAGGAATAGCATCTTCCAGCTCAGCACACTCAACAAATAAGTCCTTTTTGTTAAGGATCCTTCTGTGTGCAGCTTTCTTCCTTCTCATTCCCTGTGAAAGTGGAATTTCCCTTCCAGCAGTCTCTTCTTCAGCAACTTCTGAAAGAACAACATCACTGTCCAGTAGGGCAGCAGCTTCTTCCAGTCTGGCATCTTCCTTAGCTTTTGCCAAAGCTAATCTTTCTTCTGCCAATTTCTCAGCAACTTCAGCAGCTTCCTTTTCTCTTCTGGTTAACTCAGCCAGAGAGACAATTCTTTCTTGTTCTTTCTCAGCTTCAGCAGCTCTTGCTAACTCAGCAAGTCTGCTCTTCTCAGCTTCCTCTGCTGCTTTCTTTGCAGCTTCACTAGGTTTGTCAGCAACCACCTTACCAGAAGGTTCAATACTAATGGTAGCTTGAACCATAGGGGGAAGAGGCTCTGAAGTAACAACCTTTTCCACAACCAACTTACTTGGCTTTTTCTTGCCTTTGCCTCCTTTGGCAACAGTCTTTCCTTTCTGCTCAACAACCTTCATACTTTCTTTCTGACTTACAACCACAGAGGAACCAGCACCTTCTGGCTTCTTCGGAACTATACTGTGTTGTAACTTAGTCAGAGGAATAAGTTTGATTGGAGTGCTCTTACTGGTAATCCCTTCACCAGAAATCTCTATTCCAGCAGATTCAAACAGCCTGGTCAGAAGAGACCCATAGGCCAAAGCACTTCCAACCTTCACATTCTTCATCTGCCTTATAATCATGGCAGGAAGGTTGATCTTCTTCTCGTTCATTAAGTGGTACATGAACACCCTTTCTCTGTTAGAAACCCCATTAACAGCCCCAGATTTCGGAAGGAACACATTTGTGGTCAAATAATGTGCCCACCTCTGATGCTGTGTCAACCAGGTGGCATAGGTTTCTTTTGCGCTCTGAACTGGCTTAGCCCAGTTTACTTCCGAAAAACCTTCAGCAGTTCCATCATCCCCAATGATGATTCCTTCATCATCAATACTAATGGCTTGGGAAATGGAAGCCCTGCTGACCTCAAAATCAGTGCCGTTTACCACAGAGTGTACAGTATCCTCCTCATCAGACCTATAGTGGAGGTTCTGATAGAACTCAGTTACCATCTTGGGATAGAAGAAATCATTCAAAGAAACAAATGAGTTCCAGTTTTGCGCACTTATCCATTTAGAGATGGGAACGGAGGATTTGACTTCATCATCTAAGAATCTAGATGTGAAAACCCTAGATTCACTAAGAATCTCATCATCAGCTAGGATGTGAGTGATAATGACTTGAGGAACATTTTCTTGAGCCATTTTTAGAAAAAGAGATTGAGAAATGTAGATTAAGTAGAAAGATTGCAGAAAATTGCAAGGATAGTTTTAGCTATGAAATCTGGAGAGCAAAAGATTTTCGAGTGAAAAGAACCTAAGTATGGAAACCCTCTATTTATACCCAAACAGTGATCGCTTCCTATTCAAAAAGTAACTAACTACCGTTTAAAAGGAACCAGTTACCGTTAACAACAGAACGGCGCCGTAATAGCATTAAATGTAGACAGCTTTAATTCAAAATCATGATTATCCTTAAACATGCTTAATTAATTCAAACACATGGCAGTTAAGAATTAATAGGACAGTTAAAGATAAGTTATTGAAGTTGATAAGTCATACCAATGCCTTCTCGTAGACTTCTGAAAGGATTATAAGCCAGAGGCTTAGTAAACATGTCAGCAAGATTATCTTCAGAGGAGACATGAGTGATGAGTATATCTTTCTTCAGAACATGATCTCTCAGAAAATGATGTCTAATATGAACATGCTTCATTCTGCTGTGTTGTATGGGATTTTTGGAAAGGTCAATTGCACTCTTGTTGTCACAGAAGATAGTCATTGTTCCAGGAGTGATTCCATAGTCAGCAATTTGTTGCTTTATCCAGAGCATCTGAGAAACACAACTTCCAGCAGCAACATACTCAGCTTCAGCAGTTGAGAGAGCCACAGATGTTTGCTTCTTACTATGCCAGGAGACAAGACATTCCCCCAGAAAGTGACATCCACCAGAGGTGCTTACTCTTTTCAACTTGTCTCTACCATAGTCAGAGTCTGTGTATCCTACAGGAGTAAAGTTAGTACTACAAGGATACCACAAACCAGCTTCTGAAGTGCCCTTGAGATATCTGAGAATTCTTTTGACAGCAATGTCATGAATCTCCTTTGGATTAGCTTGATACCTAGCACAAAAGCACACAGCAAAATGTATATCTGGCCTGCTGGCTGTTAGATATAGAAGTGAGCCAATCATACCTCTGTAGGTTTTAATATCTACAGGTTTACCAGCTTTCTCTTCATCATCAAAGTCTTTGCTGACATCCATGGGGATATCAACAGCATTAGATTCCAACATGCCAAACTTCTTTAGCACTTCTCTAGTATATTTGGCTTGATTGATAAACACACCATCATTACTTTGCTTGATTTGAAGTCCTAGGAAGAAGGTTAGCTCTCCCATCATAGACATCTCAAACTCAGCTTTCATGTGATTGCTGAACTCTCTGCACAAAGATTCATTAGTAGCACCAAATATAATATCATCAACATATACCTGAGCTAAGAGGATATCTTTGTTTTTCTTCAGAGAGAACAGAGTTGTGTCAACACAGCCTCTGACAAATCCTTTAGAGATCAGGAACTTTGTCAGTCTTTCATACCAAGCTCTAGGAGCTTGTTTCAGTCCATACAAGGCCTTCTTCAGCTTGTACACATGATTTGGAAACTTAGGATCTTCAAAACCAGGAGGTTGAGACACATAAACTTCTTCATCAATGTAACCATTCAAGAATGCACTTTTCACATCCATTTGAAAAAGCTTGAAGCCTTTGTATGATGCAAAAGCACATAAGATTCTAATGGCTTCCAACCTTGCAACAGGAGCAAAGGTTTCACCATAATCTATGCCTTCTTGCTGACTGTAACCTTGAGCAACAAGTCTTGCCTTGTTTCTCACAACATTTCCAAATTCATCAAGTTTGTTTTTCAGAACCCATCTTGTACCAACAACCTTCTTATTGTTAGGTCTGGGGACTAAAATCCAAACTTCTGACCTTTTGAACTGATCAAGTTCTTCTTGCATTGCCATTAACCAGGATTCATCTTCCTCAGCCTCATAGAAGTCCTTGGGTTCCAGAAGTGACACAAAAGCCACATTCCCCATATATCTTCTGAGCTGAGCTCTGGTCATGACAGGATTATGAACAGAGTCAATTATGTTCTCTAAGGAATGATTCCTATTAGCTCTAACTTCTCTTGGTATATCCAATGTATCTTCTGAAACTTGTTCATCATTTGTTGAATCATATATAGGAGCATCTTCTGGAAGAAAGTTAACTTCTGTAGTTGGATGTTCTTCTGAGACATGTTCAGCAGGAGAGTCAACTTCAGCAGCTTTAGGAATAACATCTTCAACAGGAGGAGATGATATTTCAGGAGCTTGAACTTCATCTTCTTCAGAGGCTTTACTATCTGCAGGGTTAGTCTCATCAAACTTTACATGAATGGATTCATCTAAAGTTTGAGTCCTCTTATTAAAGACCCTATATGCTTTACTATGTGTTGAGTAGCCAAGAAAAATAGCTTCATCTGCCTTAGAGTCAAATTTTGAAAGATGTTCTTTTGTATTCAGAACATAACATTTACAACCAAAGGTTCTGAAGTAGCCTATCTTAGGCTTTCTTCCTTTCCAGAGTTCATAGGGAGTTTTGTTCAAGATACTTCTGATTAGAACTCTATTCAGAACATAGCAAGCTGTGTTCACAGCTTCTCCCCAAAAATACTTTGGAAGCCTTCGTTCATTGATCATAGTTCTGGCTATCTCAACCAGGGTTCTGTTCTTCCTTTCAACTACCCCATTTTGTTGAGGAGTTCTGGGAGCAGAGAAGTTATGATCAATGCCTTTGATTTCACAGAATTCTTCAAACTTAAAATTCTTGAATTCTCCACCATTATCACTTCTGATATGGACTACCTTTTCATTCCTTTCATTCTCAAGTTTCTTAATCAGAACTGAGAAACATCCAAGTGATTCATCTTTGCTAGAGAGCAAGATGACCCAGGTGAATCTTGAATAGTCATCTACTATGACTAAGGCATATTTCTTTCCACCCATGCTCATTGGTTGAACAGAGCCAAAGAGATCCATATGAAGTAATTCTAAAGGTCTTTTAGTTGAAATGACTTTCTTAGTTTTAAAAGAACTTCTGGATTGTTTACCAGATTGACACGCAGTACATAAATGGTCCTTTTTAAAACTTATTTCAGGCAGACCCTCAACCAATTGATATCTAGCTACTTTGGTCAGAAGATCCATGCTAACATGAGCAAGTCTTCTATGCCAGAGCCAGGAGGTATCCTCTTTGGACATCAAGCATATATTTTTGCAAAGATTCTCAAGGTTCAGCATGAAAACATTTTCTACTCTAGGAGCAGTTAGAATAACTTCCCTTGACTTACTGTCCAAGATTTTACATCCAGAGGTGCTGAAGATTACATCTCTGCCTTTATCACACAGTTGTGCAACACTCAGGAGATTGAACTTCAGACCTCTGACTAGGGAGACATCTTCGATCGGAGGATTGGTTCCAATGGATCCAGAACCAAGAATTCTTCCTTTCTGAGCATCTCCAAAGCTGACTTTACCACCTCTTTTAGGTACAAATGTGATGAATGCCTTTTCATCACCTGTCATATGCCTTGAGCACCCACTGTCAATGTACCACAGCTTTGACATTGATGGAGCACTCAGAGCAACCTGCAACACAATCAATTAGTGACAGGTACCCAATCCTTATTGGGTCCTTCAGAGTTAGATTTAGCTTCTACAGGTTTTTCTGATACTTCAGATTGCAAGAGGTTCTTAATGTGGTACTTGCAATCTTTCAACCAATGTCCATCTTTCTTACACAATTTGCAAGAAGGAGGATTCTTGGATCTTTCCCTTTGCTTCTTAGGAGCATTCTTCTTCTTCTGGGAAGGTACTACTTCTTCAGAGGCATTAGCACTCTTAGAGGTTCCCACTTCAGGAGGAGAAGAGATCTCTTTCAGAAGAGAGGGAGTGACAGATTTCTTCTTCTGAGGTTTATCATTCCTCAGAGGCAGTTTTTCCTTACCTTTGACTTTTGAGTCATCGGAGGAAGAGCTGAATTGTTTGCTTAGTTTATCTTCCAATATTTTCATATCAGCATAAACTTGAGTAAACCTAAGAAATTTGTCAGCCTCGCTTTTGTCCAACTTCCTCTTTAGGTACTTGAACATGCTATATAATTCTTCAAGAGAATCAAAGATATTTTGTTCAGAGGATATGTTTACCTCGGAGTCATAGTTTGCTTCAGGAGGTGCGGAAGTTTCTCCTGTGACATCTTCAGAGGATGGCTCATCAATAGCCATGAAACATATCTGGGCTTGCTCTTCCTTCTCTTCAGGATCACTGCTGGTCTCAGAGTCTGACCAAGCAGCCAGCATAGCTTTCTTGAACTTTTTCTTATCTTTCTTCAGCTCTGGGCAGTTAGGCTTAATGTGCCCAGGTTGCTGACATCCATAGCACAAAATGGGCTTGTTTGGATCTCTCTTGGTTTTATCACCGAAGTCAGAAGTCTTCTTCTCAAAACTTCTGAATGGCTTCTTGTAGTTTCCACCTTTGCCTTTTCTAAAGGCTCTTTTGAACTTCCTGGTCAGCATGGCCAATTCTTCATCTTCTGATGATTCTTTAGAAGACTCTGCCTTGTCTCTTTCCTTCTGACCTTTCTCTTAGGTCATGATTTTTTAGTGACATCTCATGGGTGATTAGGGACCCAATGAGTTCATCATACAAGTAAAAGCTCAAGTCCTGAACTTCTTCAATGGCAGTCTTCTTGGCTTGCCAAGACCTTGGTAAGCTTCTGACAATCTTCTTTACTCTTTCAGACTCTTCAATGTCTCTGCCCAAACTCTTTAAGTCATTGACTATCTTGGTGAATCTAGAATTCATTTCTGAAATAGATTCTTTGTCAAGCATTTCAAATAACTCATATTCTCTCATGAGTTGGTTGACTTTGGACTGCTTCACTTTTCCTGTTCCTTCATATGTGACTTCCAGCTTGTTCCATATATCCTGTGCAGTTTCACAAGAAGAAACTTTGTTATATTCAGTGGCTGTAAGTGCACAATGCAACATATTTATTGCTGAAGCGTTTGTTTGGAGCTTTTTCAGAATTTCATCTGAATATTCTCTCTGAGGGATAATGACATTCCCTAGACCTGGTTCCATTCTGGTAGGAATGAAATCTCCATCTGTAATGACAAACCAAGCACTCATGTTCTGAGCTTGAATGAAGTACATCATTCTCTTTTTCCAGTAGGAATAATTGTCACCATTGAATAATGGAGGTCTAGTTGTAGAGGATCCCTCTGGGACAATGAAGTGAGAAGAATTCTCAGGCTGGTGTCTACTAGCCATCTCTATTGATTCTGATAGGATCTTACACTTAGATTGTTAGATCTTTTTAGTAAATATACGAAGTGACCTTCGCTCTGATACCACTTGTTGGCCCTAACAAGATCAGAATCACCTAGAGGGGGGTGAATAGGTGTTTCAAACGAAAACTGATATTTTCAAACTTTTAATGAAAACTCAATTTTCAGAGTCAATGATCCTCTGAAACAGAGGCAAGCTTATTGAAGGAGCCTCTGAGGGATAATTTGCTTTAAGACAGGTTCTGTCCTTTCAGCAACAGAAGTTCTGAGTTAAGAGCTTCTGGACAGACTTCTGAACACAGGCTTGTGATTTTTAAGAGAAAAACTGTTTCAGCACTAAATATGATACAAGTACACAGAAGCAATTAACAAGTATAAGGAAGGGAGAAAGAGATTCAGGAGGTCCTGATGAACAGTTCAATTTATCCAAGTTCGCCACAGAATTCCTGTGACTACGTCTTGTCCTCTGAGGTCGCAGCCTCCAGAGATTTTATAAATCCACTATTCAGAACTTTTATGGCAAGTTCAGAAGCTCCTTTACATCAACAGAACTTAAGCTAATTTCTCACTTAGTTCTGACTAGCCTAAAATGAGTTAAAGGATTTTCACCAGAACAACAATACTCTGTTTTCTGGATTTCTCACCCAACTCAAATCTCAACTAGATTTCTCTCTTTTAAATCTAACTGAAGATCACAACCGATCTCAGTTTACAAGATTTCTATTATGAACTTGTTTTTCTTCACTCTCTCACAATTACAAAGTCTAAGCTAAGAAAAGATTGAGAATGGAAAGTGTGCTCTGTTTTCTCGAATATAACAGTGCGTTGAGATTTTTGCTCTATGATCACACACGTAGTTGATGCAGTGGAGCTTTGCTACTATTTATAGTGTTGAGTAGATAACCGTTGAGGATATTTGAATCTTCAAGGATGACAAGGATGAAAGTAGCCGTTAATCTTGTCAACTTCTTCAAACGGTCTCAAACCACTCAACTCTGTCAACTTTGTACTTTAATCTGATGAACCCTAAGTGTTTTGGTTATGTCCAAACGTTTCAGAAGATGAAAATGAAAATTAACTTGTATACTTTTCGATGTTGACTAACAATTTTCGTTAAGTTGTTATGAGTTTTTCTCAGCAGATGCTGAATGAAGAATTCCTGCTTGCCTATTTTAACTCAGAAGATTAAAAAGCTGGAGACTGAAGCACTTTCTCAGAAGCTGGATGAACCGCTCTGAAGTGTTGATTGTCTGCCTAAAGCTTTTATCAGAAGTTCTCTTTTGCAAACAGAAGACTAAGGTTGTTTTAGTTCAGAAGCGCTAAGAAGAAAAACGAACATCAGAAGTTCGTTATCACGGGTTTGGTTAAGCATTTAATGCTTTGTCAGTTGCATTTAATGCAAGGCGCCAAAAGTTCAAAAAGCTGTTTGAAGGACGCGCCTGTTCACAACAAACAAAACCTGCTCTCTTACCGTTTCCCTCTAAATCAATCTTCAAGATCAGTCAACTCCATCACCTTTATCTTAATCCCATACCGGATTAGGTTAAAGTACAAAGTTGACAGAGTTGAGTGTTTTGAGACCGTTTGAAGAAGTTGACAAGATTAACGGCTACTTTCATCCTTGTCATCCTTGAAGATTCAAATATCCTCAACGGTTATCTACTCAACACTATAAATAGTAGCAAAGCTCCACTGCATCAACTACGTGTGTGATCATAGAGCAAAAATCTCAACGCACTGTTATTCAAGAAAACAGAGCACACTTTCCATTCTCAATCTTTTCTTAGCTTAGCCTTTGTAATTGTGAGAGAGTGAAGAAAAACAAGTTCATAGTAGAAATCTTGTAAACTGAGATCGGTTGTGATCTTCAGTTAGATTTAAAAGAGAGAAATCTAGTTGAGATTTGAGTTGGGTGAGAAATCCAGAAAACAGAGTATTGTTGTTCTGGTGAAAATCCTTTAACTCATTTTAGGCTAGTCAGAACTAAGTGAGAAATTAGCTTAAGTTCTGTTGATGTAAAGGAGCTTCTGAACTTGCCATAAAAGTTCTGAATAGTGGATTTATAAAATCTCTGGAGGCTGCGACCTCAGAGGACAAGACGTAGTCACAGGAATTCTGTGGCGAACTTGGATAAATTGAACTGTTCATCAGGACCTCCTGAATCTCTTTCTCCCTTCTTTATACTTGTTAATTGCTTCTGTGTACCTGTATCATATTTAGTGCTGAAACAGATTTTCTCTTAAAAATCACAAGTCTGTGTTCAGAAGACTGTCCAGAAGTTCTTTACTCAGAACTTCTGTAGCTGAAAAGACAGAACCTGTCTTAAAGCAGATTATCCCTCAGAGGCTACTTCAATAAGCTTGCCTCTGACTCTGAGGATTATTGACTCTGAAAATTGAGTTTTCATTAAATCCTTGAAAATATCAGTTTTCGTTTGAAACACCTATTCACCCCCCTCTAGGTGATTCTGATCTTGTTAGGGCCAACAAGTGGTATCAGAGCGAAGGTCACTTCGTATATTTACTAAAGATCTAACAATCTAAGTGTAAGATCCTATCAGAATCGATAGAGATGGCTAGTAGACACCAGCCTGAGAATTCTTCTCACTTCATTGTCCCAGAGGGATCCTCTACAACTAGACCTCCATTATTCAATGGTGACAATTACTCCTACTGGAAAAAGAGAATGATGTACTTCATTCAAGCTCAGAACATGAGTGCTTGGTTTGTCATCACAGATGGAGATTTCATTCCTACCAGAATGGAACCAGGTCTAGGGAATGTTATTATCCCTCAGAGAGAATATTCAGATGAAATTCTGAAAAAGCTCCAAACAAATGCTTCAGCAATAAATATGCTGCATTGTGCACTTACAGCCACTGAATATAACAAAGTTTCCTCTTGTGAAACTGCACAGGATATATGGAACAAGCTGGAAGTCACATATGAAGGAACAGGAAAAGTGAAGCAGTCCAAAGTCAACCAACTCATGAGAGAATATGAGTTATTTGAAATGCTTGACAAAGAATCTATTTCAGAAATGAATTCTAGATTCACCAAGATAGTCAATGACTTAAAGAGTTTGGGCAGAGACATTGAAGAGTCTGAAAGAGTAAAGAAGATTGTCAGAAGCTTACCAAGGTCTTGGCAAGCCAAGAAGACTGCCATTGAAGAAGTTCAGGACTTGAGCTTTTATTTGTATGATGAACTCATTGGGTCTCTAATCACCCATGAGATGTCACTAAAAAATCATGACCTAAGAGAAAGGTCAGAAGGAAAGAGACAAGTAGTCCTGAAGGCAGAGTCTTCTGAAGAATCATCAGAAGATGAAGAATTGGCCATGCTGACCAGAAAGTTCAAAAGAGCCTTTAGAAAAGGCAAAGGTGGAAACTACAAGAAGCCATTCAGAAGTTTTGAGAAGAAGACTTCTGACTTCGGTGAAAAGTTCAAGAGAGATCCAAACAAGCCCATTGTGTGCTATGGATGTCAGCAACCTGGGCACATTAAGCCTAACTGCCCAGAGATGAAGAAAGATAAGAAAAAGTTCAAGAAAGCTATGCTGGCTGCTTGGTCAGATTCTGAGACCAGCAGTGATCCTGAAGAGAAGGAAGAGCAAGCCCAGATATGTTTCATGGCTATTGATGAGCCATCCTCTGAAGATGTCACAGGAGAAACTTCCGCACCTCCTGAAGCAAACTATGACTCCGAGGTAAACATATCCTCTGAACAAAATATCTTTGATTCTCTTGAAGAATTGTACAGCATGTTCAAGTACCTAAAAAGGAAGTTGGACAAAAGCGAGGCTGACAAATTTCTTAGGTTTACTCAAGTTTATGCTGATATGAAAATATTGGAAGATAAACTAAGTAAACAATTTAGTTCTTCCTCCGATGACTCAAAAGTCAAAAGTAAAGAAAAACTGCCTCTGAGGAATGATAAACCTCAGAAGAAGAAATCTGTCACTCCCTCTCTTCTGAAAGAGATCTCTTCTCCTCCTGAAGTGGGAACCTCTAAGAGTGCTAATGCCTCTGAAGAAGTAGTACCTTCCCAGAAGAAGAAGAATGCTCCTAAGAAGCAAAGGGAAAGATCCAAGAATCCTCCTTCTTGCAAGTTGTGTAAGAAAGATGGACATTGGTTGAAAGATTGCAAGTATCACATTAAGAACCTCTTGCAATCTGAAATATCAGAAAAACCTGTAGAAGCTAAATCTAACTCTGAAGGACCCAATAAGGATTGGGTACCTGTCACTAATTGATTGTGTTGCAGGTTGCTCTGAGTGCTCCATCAATGTCAAAGCTGTGGTACATTGACAGTGGGTGCTCAAGGCATATGACAGGTGATGAAAAGGCATTCATCACATTTGTACCTAAAAGAGGTGGTAAAGTCAGCTTTGGAGATGCTCAGAAAGGAAGAATTCTTGGTTCTGGATCCATTGGAACCAATCCTCCGATCGAAGATGTCTCCCTAGTCAGAGGTCTGAAGTTCAATCTCCTGAGTGTTGCACAACTGTGTGATAAAGGTAGAGATGTTGTCTTCAGCTCCTCTGGATGTAAAATCTTGGACAGTAAGTCAAGGGAAGTTATTCTAACTGCTCCTAGAGTTGAAAATGTTTTCATGCTGAATCTTGAGAATCTTTGCAAAAATATATGCTTGATGTCCAAAGAGGATACCTCCTGGCTCTGGCATAGAAGACTTGCTCATGTTAGCATGGATCTTCTGGCCAAAGTAGCTAGATATCAATTGGTTGAGGGTCTGCCTGAAATTAGTTTTAAAAAAGACCATTTATGCAATGCTTGCCAATCTGGTAAACAATCCAGAAGCTCTTTTAAAACTAAGAAAGTCATTTCAACTAAAAGACCTTTGGAATTACTTCATATGGATCTTTTTGGTCCTGTTCAACCAATGAGCATGGGTGGAAAGAAGTATGCCTTTGTCATTGTAGATGACTATTCAAGATTCACTTGGGTCATCTTGCTGTCTAGCAAAGATGAGTCACTTGGATGTTTCTCAGTTCTGATTAAGAAACTTGAGAATGAAAGGAATGAAAAGGTAGTCCATATCAGAAGTGATAATGGTGGAGAATTCAAAAACTTTATGTTTGAAGAATTCTGTGAAATCAAGGGAATTGATCATAACTTTTCTGCTCCCAGAACTCCTCAACAAAATGGGGTAGTTGAAAGGAAGAATAGAACTCTGGTTGAGATAGCCAGAACTATGATCAATGAAAGAAGGCTTCCAAAGTATTTTTGGGGAGAAGCTGTGAACACAGCTTGCTATGTTCTGAATAGAGTGCTAATCAGAAGCATTCTGAACAAGACTCCTTATGAACTCTGGAAAGGTCGAAAGCCTAAAATAGGTTACTTCAGAACCTTTGGTTGTAAGTGTTATGTTTTGAATACAAAAGAATATCTTTCAAAGTTTGATTCAAAGGCAGATGAAGCTATTTTTCTTGGCTACTCAACACATAGTAAAGCATATAGGGTTTTTAATAAGAGGACTCAAACTTTAGATGAATCCATTCATGTAAAGTTTGATGAGACTAACCCTGCAGATAGTAAAGTCTCTGAAGAAGATGAAGTTCAAGCTTCTGAAATATCATCTCCTCCTGTTGAAGATGTTATTCCTAAAGCTGCTGAAGCTGGTTCTCCTGTTGAACATGTTCCAGAAGAACATCCAACTACAGAAGTTAACTCTCTTCCAGAAGATACTCCTATATATGATTCAACAAATGATGAACAGGTTTCAGAAGACTCATTGGATCTACCAAGAGAAGTTAGAGCTCATAGGAATCATTCCTTAGAGAACATCATTGACTCTGTTCACAATCCTGTCATGACCAGAGCTCAGCTCAGAAGATATATGGGGAATGTGGCTTTTGTGTCACTACTGGAACCCAAGGACTTCTATGAAGCAGCTGATGATGACTCCTGGTTAATGGCAATGCAAGAAGAACTTGACCAGTTCAAAAGGTCAGAAGTTTGGATTTTAGTTCCCAGACCTAACAACAAGAAGGTTGTTGGTACAAGATGGGTTCTGAAAAACAAGCTTGATGAATTTGGAAATGTTGTGAGGAACAAGGCTAGACTTGTTGCTCAAGGTTACAGTCAGCAAGAAGGCATAGATTATGGTGAAACTTTTGCTCCTGTTGCAAGATTAGAAGCCATTAGAATCTTATGTGCTTTTGCATCATACAAAGGTTTCAAGCTCTTTCAAATGGATGTGAAAAGTGCATTCCTGAATGGTTACATTGATGAGGAAGTCTATGTGTCTCAACCTCCTGGTTTTGAAGATCCTAAGTTTCCTGATCATGTGTACAAGCTAAAGAAAGCCTTGTATGGACTGAAACAAGCTCCCAGAGCTTGGTATGAGAGACTGACAAAGTTCCTTCTGTCTAAAGGATTTGTCAGAGGCTGTGTTGATACAACTCTGTTCACTCTGAAGAAGAACAAGGATATCCTTATAGCTCAGGTATATGTTGATGATATTATATTTGGTGCTACTAATGAATCTTTGTGCAGAGATTTCAGTGACCACATGAAGGCTGAGTTTGAGATGTCTATGATGGGAGAATTAACCTTCTTCTTAGGACTTCAGATCAAGCAAAGTAATGATGGTGTGTTTATCAATCAAGCCAAGTACACTAGAGAAGTGCTGAAGAAATTTGGCATGATGGACTCTAATGCTGTTGATATTCCAATGGATGTCAGCAAAGACATTGATGATGAAGAAAAAGCTGGTAAACCTGTAGATATAAAAACCTACAGAGGTATGATTGGTTCTCTTTTATACCTAACCGCCAGCAGGCCAGATATACATTTTGCTGTGTGTTTTTGTGCTAGATATCAATCAAAGCCAAGAGAAATTCATGATGTTGCTGTCAAAAGAATTCTTAGATATCTTAAAGGCACACCAGAAGCTGGTTTGTGGTATCCCTGTAGCTCTGATTTCACTCCTATAGGATACACAGACTCTGACTATGGTAGAGATAAATTGAAAAGGGTCAGCACTTCTGGTGGTTGTCATTTTCTGGGGGAGTGCCTAGTCTCCTGGCATAGCAAGAAGCAAACCTCTGTGGCCCTCTCAACTGCTGAAGCTGAGTATGTTGCTGCTGGAAGTTGTGTTTCTCAGATGCTCTGGATAAAGCAACAAATTGCTGACTATGGAGTCATCCCTGGAACAATTACAATCTACTGTGATAACAAGAGTGCCATTGATCTTTCAAAGAATCCTATTCAGCACAGCAGGATGAAGCATGTTCATATTAGACATCACTTTCTGAGAGATCATGTTCTGAAGAAGGATATTATCATTACTCATGTTTCCTCTGAAGAAAACCTTGCTGACATGTTTACTAAGCCTCTGACTGGTATGGCTTTCAGCAACTTACGAGAAGGCATTGGTATGACTTATCCTCTTCAATAACTTAGAATTATTGTCTCTGAGTATCTTAAGTGTTTGATTGTTTAAGATAATTTAGTTATAATAAATTCTAATCATGATTTGACTTGAAAGCATGCGTTATTTACTGCTTATTACGGTGCTGTTCTGTGGTTAACGGTTATCTGTTCCCTTTTAAACGGTGTGAAGTTACTTTTTGAATTGGAACGGTTTCTGTGTTTGGGTATAAATAAGGGATTTCCATACTTAGAACTTTTTACTCTCATTTTCTTTGCCATTAGAATTTTCATAGCTTTTTCTGTGTTATCATCTCTCTTAGAAACCTTAACCTAATTTCTCATTTCCTCAAATGGCTCAAGAAATCACTGTCACTCACATCTTTTCCGATGATTCACGAAAGAAAGTTAGTCAATCTAGGGTCTTTACCTCTAGATTTTTAGATGACGAAGTCAAATCAACTGAACCTATTTCTCTTTGGCTTAGTGCTCAAAACTGGAATTCTTTCGTCTCTCTCGAAGAATTCATCTACCCTAACTTAGTTACAGAATTTTATAAGAACCTCCATTTCTTTTCTAATGAGGAGGATGTGCTTCATTCTGTGGTCGGGGATGTTGAAATCGAAGTCAGCAGGGCTTCCATTTCTCAAGTGATAGGAATTGATGATGAAGGAATCATCATTGGAGATGATGGTTCAGCAGAAGGGTTTTCAGAAGCCAACTGGGCTAGGCCAGATCTAAGTGCCAAGGAAACTTATGCCACCTGGTTGAGTCAGCACCAGAGGTGGGCACATTATTTGACTACGAATGTCTTTCTTCCGAAGGCTGGAGGAGTCAACTGTGTTTCCAACAGAGAAAGGGTTTTTATGTGGCATCTGGTCAACCAGAAGAAGATAAATTTGCCTGCCATGCTGATAAGGCAGATGAAGAATGTAACTGCTGTGAGTGCATTAGCTTATGGCTCACTCCTGACAAGGTTGTTTGAGGCAGCCTCTGTTGTTATGACAGGAGAAGGTGTTACTAGTAGGAGTACGGTTCTGAAGATGCATACCTTCAGAAACCTCAGTTTTGATGTTACTCCAAAGAAGAATGAGAAGGGCTCCTCTGTGAGTATTGCTCAGAAGGAGATTATGGATGCAACGGTTCAGAAAGGAAAGAATGCTGCCAAGAAGGGCAAGGGAAAGAAAGGATCAAGCAAGTTGGTCCTGAATGTTGAGAAGGTTGCTGTCTCAGAACCTCTTCCCACGTTGGTTCAAACAAAATTCAATGTTGAACCTTCTGGCAAGATTGTTGCTGAGAAGCCAAAGGATGTCCTTGAGAAAGAAGCTCAGGATGCTGAGGAAGCACGCCTTGCTGAGAAAGAGAAGGCTGCTGAAGCTGAAAAAGTTGCAAGAGTTGTGGCTCTTGCTGAAGAGAAAAGGAAGAAGAAAGAAGCTGAAGATAAGTTAGCTGCTGAGCGTGAAATCGCTGCAAAGGCTAAGGCCGATGCCAAACTTTTAGAAAGTGCTGCTGATCTGGAGGGTGCTGAGTTCTCCAAGGTAGGTGAGACTTCAGAGGAAGAGGATAATGTTGCTCTATCCTCTCGAATTGCTGAGACTGTCACTCTCACTACCAGAATTGGGAAGAAGGTTGTGGCAAAACGAAGGGTTCTGAGAAAGAAGGACTTCGTTATTGCTCCGAGTGCTGAATTGGAGGAACCTGCTGCTCAGGAACCAGAAACTGCTGATAAAGAGCTGTCAGAGATTTCTGATAAAGAGGATGTTGAAGCTCCTCTGATTGAAGAGCTATCTGAGGTTAGTGAACCAGAAGATGAAGAGGTTCTTGAAGAAGCTAAACAATTTGTTGAGAATGTTGACAATGAGAACTTCATTGACAATGTTCTTCTGAATCAAGGAAGAAACCCTGGTGAAAGGGATGCCTCAGAAACGCTGTTCAGGATGGCTCATTTATATGCTGAGCCAATCTCATCTTTTGATCCAAATGCCTCTGAACAGGTTATCTCATCTCCTATTTTTACTCCTCATCCATCTCCTTCACTTCCTTCTGTCACAGAAGTAAGTGAATCTCAGAATTCCATTCCTCTGACAACTTCAACATCTGAGGTTGTCCCTCCTCCATCTACTCTTCCTTCTGGATCCTATTCAGAAGTGAATCTGTCCTCTGGACCAATTTTCACAGACTCCATTTCTACTTCCACTACTTCTTCTTTATCTTCTTTTGCTGTTTTTCCATCAATTGGAATTACTGCTCCTTCTCCTTCCATACCTTTGTCTATACCTTTTTCAATTCCTTCAACTTTACCTTCCTGTACAAATTCTTTTTCCTCCTCCTCTTCACAAATTTTCTCCTCTCCTCAAACTTCTGTCCCTCCTCTTTCAACCTCTGGACATACACCTCCTGTGTGTGATCCCCTAACTACCTCCTCCACTCCTTCAGGTTTTGCTGGATTGTCATCCAATTATGACTTTCTACGCAAACACTTGAATCGTGAAGATCTGGATAACAGATTTGGAAGTTTTGGCTTCATGGGCAGAGCTTCTGGTATTTCCGAAGCTGGAGGTGCCCCAAGTGTTGAAGAGTTGAGAAGAATGGGTCAGAGTGGCTCAGATGACCTGCTGAATAGGTTTGCTGGTATAGGACAAAGAAGTTTTGCTGCTGACATGTATGCTCAGGGCATTGTGCTGCAAGAATTACACTCTCTGAAAGCTCAGAACCTGCAGCTCATGACCATGCTCCAAATGCAGGATCCTTCTGTGTATATACGCAACCTTTCTTCCCTTCATCTAGCCACTTATGATGAGCTGTATAAATTGAGGGAATTAGCTCTGACCCTTCCCTCTCTGGATAATATTGCTCTTGCTTCTTCTCTGAAGGTCAATGAAAATTTGGAAATATTGACAGAAGAAGTCAAGGAAGCAAACGAGCATTATGAGGCTCATGAGAAGATGCTTCCTAGTAAGATTGAAGACCTGCAAAGTACTGCAAATCACATTCTGAGAGAAGTGAAATCTTCTGCTCAAGGTTCTTCATCTTCAGGAGCTGCCAAGATTGTATATGACATCACTCCTGATCTCAACAACCGACTCTCCAACATTGAGTCTGCTGTATCTGCTCAGAATGCACAGATTGCTGAGCTCACTGAACTCCTGAAAGTTATGCATAATCAAGCTCGTGAACAAGAGAAGACTCTTCACAATTGTTATAGGTTTGTCCGAGGACAGACTTATCTTCAGAATGAGCATCTCACGGCTGCTGTGTATGCTAACAACAGGCTGATCAAGCTCCTTCTGGAAGATGTTCAGAAACAGAGACCTATGTCTGGTCAGACCTTTGATCATATGAAGACCATTGATGATGACTTCAGAAGACGAATGGATTTGATCAATTCTGTGCGACCAACTCCTGTGCAATATCAAACTGCTCTGAATGTTCAACAAAAATTGAAGTCTCAGGGAGCTCTTGGTGTTGCTATTGGTTCTGGTCAAACGGGGGAGAAGTCTGGTCAGAAGAGATCAAGTGCTGCTGGAGGTTCCAGTGTTATTCCTCCTCCTCAGAAGAAATCTAGGAACCTGTAATCATTTAGGACTTAAGCTTCTTAGCTAGGTTCTGGGTTGGGTAGTCTATGTCTTAGGACTTTTTCTGCTCCTCTGATTATTCTGTTTCCTATGTTATCTTCTGAATGATCATATATACACTGAATCTTTTCTATACTGTCTTGCATATCTGACTTCTTAAATGTTTGCTTATGTTTCTTTTTATCTCAGTAAATTACACTTCATTATATCTAACAACTTGATCTTAAGTCTTATTAAGTTTATACAGATTGCTGAAGTTCACCATTTATACTAAAATGGGGGAGTTAATTTACTCAGAAGTAATGAAATATTTGCATCAGGAAGTCACTCTCTAACCCTCATGTTTTTTCTTTTACCTTCTGACCACGGTTTGTCCATAACCAAAATGGGGGAGAATGATGAACCCTAAGTGTTTTGGTTATGTCCAAACGTTTCAGAAGATGAAAATGAAAATTAACTTGTATACTTTTCGATGTTGACTAACAATTTTCGTTAAGTTGTTATGAGTTTTTCTCAGCAGATGCTGAATGAAGAATTCCTGCTTGCCTATTTTAACTCAGAAGATTAAAAAGCTGGAGACTGAAGCACTTTCTCAGAAGCTGGATGAACCGCTCTGAAGTGTTGATTGTCTGCCTAAAGCTTTTATCAGAAGTTCTCTTTTGCAAACAGAAGACTAAGGTTGTTTTAGTTCAGAAGCGCTAAGAAGAAAAACGAACATCAGAAGTTCGTTATCACGGGTTTGGTTAAGCATTTAATGCTTTGTCAGTTGCATTTAATGCAAGGCGCCAAAAGTTCAAAAAGCTGTTTGAAGGACGCGCCTGTTCACAACAAACAAAACCTGCTCTCTTACCGTTTCCCTCTAAATCAATCTTCAAGATCAGTCAACTCCATCACCTTTATCTTAATCCCATACCGGATTAGGTTAAAGTACAAAGTTGACAGAGTTGAGTGTTTTGAGACCGTTTGAAGAAGTTGACAAGATTAACGGCTACTTTCATCCTTGTCATCCTTGAAGATTCAAATATCCTCAACGGTTATCTACTCAACACTATAAATAGTAGCAAAGCTCCACTGCATCAACTACGTGTGTGATCATAGAGCAAAAATCTCAACGCACTGTTATTCAAGAAAACAGAGCACACTTTCCATTCTCAATCTTTTCTTAGCTTAGCCTTTGTAATTGTGAGAGAGTGAAGAAAAACAAGTTCATAGTAGAAATCTTGTAAACTGAGATCGGTTGTGATCTTCAGTTAGATTTAAAAGAGAGAAATCTAGTTGAGATTTGAGTTGGGTGAGAAATCCAGAAAACAGAGTATTGTTGTTCTGGTGAAAATCCTTTAACTCATTTTAGGCTAGTCAGAACTAAGTGAGAAATTAGCTTAAGTTCTGTTGATGTAAAGGAGCTTCTGAACTTGCCATAAAAGTTCTGAATAGTGGATTTATAAAATCTCTGGAGGCTGCGACCTCAGAGGACAAGACGTAGTCACAGGAATTCTGTGGCGAACTTGGATAAATTGAACTGTTCATCAGGACCTCCTGAATCTCTTTCTCCCTTCTTTATACTTGTTAATTGCTTCTGTGTACCTGTATCATATTTAGTGCTGAAACAGATTTTCTCTTAAAAATCACAAGTCTGTGTTCAGAAGACTGTCCAGAAGTTCTTTACTCAGAACTTCTGTAGCTGAAAAGACAGAACCTGTCTTAAAGCAGATTATCCCTCAGAGGCTACTTCAATAAGCTTGCCTCTGACTCTGAGGATTATTGACTCTGAAAATTGAGTTTTCATTAAATCCTTGAAAATATCAGTTTTCGTTTGAAACACCTATTCACCCCCCTCTAGGTGATTCTGATCTTGTTAGGGCCAACATAATCTAATCCGGTATGGGATTAAAATAAAGGTGATGGAGTTGACTGAACTTGAAGATTGATTTAGAGGGAAACGATAAGAGAGCAGGTTTTGTTTGTTGTGAACAGGCGCGTCCTTCAAACAGCTTTTTGAACTTTTGGCGCCTTGCATTAAATGCAACTGACAAAGCATTAAATGCTTAACTAAACCCGTGATAACGAACTTCTGATGTTCGTATTCCTTCTTAGCGCTTCTGAACTAAAACAACCTTAGTCTTCTGTTTGCAAAGGAGAACTTCTGATAAAAACTTAAGACAGACGATCAAGACTTCAGAGCGGTTGATCCAGCTTCTAAGAAAGTACTTCTGTCTTCAGCTTCTTTAATCTTCTGAGTTCAATAGGCAAGCAGGAATTCTTCATTCAGCATCTGCTGAGAAAACTTATACAATAACTTAACAAAAATTGTTAGTCAACATTGAAAAGTATATAAGTTACTTTTCATTTTCATCTTCTGAAACGTTTGGACATAATCAAAACACTTAGGGTTCATCAGTTGTTCTCTCCAACGAGGTAGGGCTTGAGCCTTTGTCCATTGACTTTGAATGGCTCGCCTGTTTCATCGGATATTTCGACAGCACCGTGTGGGAACACCTTGGTCACATTGAATGGTCCTGACCATCTTGACTTCAACTTTTCAGGGAACAGTCTGAGGAGTGAGTTG
This sequence comes from Euphorbia peplus, assembly GCA_028411795.1. Taxonomy (NCBI): domain Eukaryota; kingdom Viridiplantae; phylum Streptophyta; class Magnoliopsida; order Malpighiales; family Euphorbiaceae; genus Euphorbia; species Euphorbia peplus. The sequence continues at coordinate 13,363,571 of CP110838.1, read as the reverse complement.
AACAACAACACCCTCTGCCCTGGGTAGAATTCCTTGATGTGGATGTGCTTGTCGTGCCACTTCTTGGTTTTCTCCTTGTAGATTTGGGCATTCTCAAAACAGAACAGTCTGAACTCTTCAAGCTCATCCAGTTGTGTTTTCCTATGATCACCTGCTGCCTGCTCATCAAAATTCAAAAACTTAATAGCCCAAAGAGCTTTATGCTCTAGTTCAACAGGTAGGTGACATGATTTACCATAGAGCAATCTATAGGGTGACATTCCAATTGGGGTTTTATAGGCTGTTCTATATGCCCAAAGAGCATCATCTAGCCTATTGGTCCATTCTTTCCTAGCACAACCAACTGTTTTCTCCAAGATTATTTTGATTTCTCTATTAGATATCTCAGCTTGTCCATTTGATTGTGGGTGGTAGGGAGTGGCTACTCTATGGGTCACACCATATCTTCCAAGGAGTTTTTCAAATTGTGCATTACAAAAATGAGTTCCTTGGTCACTTATAATTGTTCTAGGCATACCAAATCTGGAAAATAACTTTTTCAGGAATTTCACAACTACTCTTGCATCATTTGTGGGAGTTGTCATGGCCTCAACCCACTTGCTCACATAATCTACGGCCACAAGTATGTACTTGTTCCCATAAAAGCAAGGGAAGGGTCCCATGAAGTCAATTCCCCAAATATCAAACACTTCACATACCACAATGTTATTTAGTGGCATGGCATTCTTAGATGAGATGTTACCTGTTCTTTGACACTCATTGCATTCAGAGACATACCTGTGGGCATCCTTGAACAAGGAAGGCTAATAAAAACCTGATTCGAGTACCTTGGCAGCTGTTCTATTAGCTCCAAAGTGACCTCATGCCTCTCTGTTATGGCAATGATGTAAAATAGGAACAGTCTCTTCTTGTGCTACACATCTCCTCACAATCTGATCGGCGCACAGCTTGAACAAATATGGTTCTTCCCATAAGTAATACTTGAGTTCTGCAAAGAACTTCTTCTTCTGGTTGTAAGGCAGGTGGTTAGGCACAACCTTACAAGCGAGATAGTTAGCTATGTCAACAAACCATGGGACAGAATCACTTTGCACAGCATAAAGTTGTTCATCTGGAAAGGTATCCAAGATGTCTGCTTGTTCTCTTCCAACCTGGATAGGTGATCAGCTGCCACATTCTCTGCTCCCTTCTTGTCTTTGATTTCAAGATCAAATTCTTGGAGGAGCAAGATCCACCTGATCAGTCTAGGCTTGGCATCTTGCTTGGAGAGCAAATACTTCAAGGCTGCATGATCTGTAAACACAACCACTTTGGAAAGAACAAGGTAAGATCTGAATTTATCAAAAGCATACACAACTGCAAGTAATTCTTTTTCAGTTACGGTGTAGTTTTGTTGTGCATCATTAAGTGTTTTGCTTGCATAGTAGATTGGTTTGAAATGCTTATCAATTCTCTGGCCTAGAACAGCTCCTATACATGTGTCACTAGTATCACACATTATCTCAAAAGGTAATTCCCAGTTTGGTGATATAAGTATGGGTGCAGTGACTAGTCTAGTCTTAAGTTGTTCAAAAGCATGAATACATGTTTCATCAAACCTGAATTTAGCATCTTTGTGGAGTAAGTTGGACAATGGTATTGCAATCTTTGAAAAGTCCTTGATGAACCTTCTGTAGAAACCAGCATGCCCAAGGAAACTTCGAACATCCTTGACAGAAGAAGGAACAGGCAGTCCTTCAATGACTTCTACCTTGGCTCGGTCAACTTCAAGACCGTTCTCTGAGATTTTGTGTCCAAGGACTATTCCTTTCTTTACCATAAAATGACATTTCTCCCAATTGAGAACAAGATTGGTCTCTTCACACCTTTCCAACACAGCTTCCAGATTGTAAAAACAGTCCGTGAATGATCTCCCATAGACAGAAAAGTCATCCATGAAGATTTCAACTGTTTTCTCAACCATGTCGTGAAAGATAGCCATCATACACCATTGAAAAGTGGCTGGTGCATTGCAAAGACCAAAGAGCATTCTCCTATAGGCATAAGTACCATTGGGGCAAGTAAAGGTTGTTTTCTCAACGTCATTTGGGTGTATTGGAATTTGATTGTACCCCGAATAACCATCAAGAAAACAATAGAAGGCATAGCCTGCTAATCTCTCAAGCATTTGATCAATGAATGGAAGAGGGAAGTGATCCTTGCGTGTTGCATCATTAAATTTTCTGTAGTCTATGCAAACACGCCAACCTGTGATTGTTCTTGTAGGAATCATCTCATTGTTCTCATTTTGGATCACGGTCATTCCTCCCTTCTTTGGTACTACTTGAACATGACTGGTCAGCTTGATGACCTCCTTGCGCACAACCTCCTTCATGTTTGGATTGAGCCTCCTTTGTGGCTGCACACTTGTCTTGTGGTTTTCCTCCATCATGATTCTATGCACACAAATCCCTGGGCTAATGCCTTTGATGTAAGAGATCTGCCATGCTAGCGCATCCTTATGTTTTTGGAGAACAAGCAGAAGTTGGGCTTTATGTTCAGGGGTCAAGTCTGATGAGATGATAACTGGTAATTTGTCAGGGGGTTGTAGGTAGGCATATTCCAAATGACTTGGCAAGGTTTTGAACTCTAGAACAGGTGGTTCTTCGAGTGAGGGTTTGAGAGGTGGCTTTGGTGGGTTGTTCAAAGGTTCAGCAGGGGTCTGCTTGTTCCCATAGACCACAAAACTGCTCTCATTGGCCTCTTTGTCATCCTGTGCCTCCTCCTTGAGGTCAGGTTCAACCTGTTCCTGCAAATTATCATAATAGGGTGCATCAAAAGTTTCAAGAAAGTAACATGTATCATCAGTGGTTGGTGGATGTCTCATTGCTTCATTCATCTTAAACACTACTTGTTGATTGTTTACTTTAAGCCTAAGTTCTCCAGCGTAGACATCTATTATAGCTCTAGCAGTAGCTAAATTGGTCTACCTAAGATAATTGGAACATGTGCATCTTCCTCTATGTCCATTATTACAAAGTCAGCTGGAAGTATAAACTTATCCACCTTGACTAGAACATCCTCAACCATTCCAATAGGATATTTGACTAAACGATCAGCCAATTGGATAGACATCCTAGTTGGTTGGGGTTCTCCTAGGCCAAGCTGTTTGTAAATTGAATAGGGCATGAGATTTATGCTAGCTCCTAGGTCACATAAAGCATTATCAATGTTAAGACTACCAAATGAGCAAGGAATAGTAAAACTTCCTGGGTCTTTCTCCTTTTTGGGGAGAAGCTGCTTGTTCTGCAATATTGAAGAATAGGTACGATTCAGCTGGACCATTGATACACTTTCCAGCTTTGTCTTGTTATGCAGCAAGTCCTTCAGGAATTTTACATAAACTGGTGATGCTGACAAGGCATCCACAAATGGTATGTTGATGTGGATCTTCCTGAGCATCTCTAAGAATCTTGTTTGTTGTTTGTCCAAGCTTGGTTGCTTGAGCCTGGTTGGATATGGAATTCTTGGAACATAAGCAGGCTCAGCTTGCTCTGGTGGAACAGATTCTAATCCGGTTGCTGCTGGTATGTCAATGAAATGATCTGTGGATCGAACAGGTGGAGCTTGTTCACTGGTCCCTCCCTGATCTATCCGAACTGACTTGTGCTTCTCTCCCACTGGTTGGTCTACTTCTTTTCCACTTCTGAGTGAGATAGCTTGCACAGTCTCCTTGGGGTTTGCTTCCGTCTTGCTTGGAATCACCCCCTTGTTCTTTGGCATCACAATATTGGTGAGTTAGTGAAACTGTGTCTCAAGGTTTTTGATTGTGCTCTTTTGCTACTGCATCGGCTGCATCATATGAGATAACATCTCCTCCACCTTGGACTTCTTGTCTTCTCCTCCCTGGTTGTGCTGCTGGTAATTTGAGGGGCCACCTTGTTGATAGTTGTTCTGCCTGGGTTGGCTGTTCTGCTGGTAGTTGTTCTGAGGTCTCTAATATGGTGGATGAGAATTCTGGTTGGGCTGGGGAGTCCAACTAAGATTCGGATGATTCCTCCATCCATCATTATAGTGGTTTGAATATGGATCTGAGCGCGACCTCTGGTTGTTCCCTGCATAGTCACAATGCTCAACTTGTTGGTTAGGCAACTGGTTTCCTGTGCAATCAACAGAATGATGATTTCCTTCACAAAAATCACATTGAACAACATGAACTTGGTTGGTTGGCTTGTTCAGTTTGACAATTTGCTTGCTCAACTGCTCAACTGCTCAACTTGTGCAGTCAGTCTAGAAACTTCTTCAGCCACTGGAGAGTTTGATTCATTTCTGCCATCTTCCCTCACAGAGTGCCATTTATAACTGGTGTTGACCAGGCGCTCTATGAGTTCATACAATGCTTCGAGATCAAGTTCCTCTGGGTCTCCATTTGCTACAGACTCCAACTGAATTTTGTAAACATTCGTTAGGCCATTATAAAAGTTCTGAATCTGCATCCACATGGGAATCTTGTTGTTGGGCACTCTCCTCAAAAGATCTTTATATCTCTTCCATGCCTCGGAAAGAGACTCTTCGGGGTGTTGAGAGAAATGGGACACAACATTTCTGAGTTTGATTGCTTGTCTTGGTGGAAAGAACTTAGTAAGGAAGGCATTTGCCATGGCCTCCCATGTTGTGATTGAGCGAGGTTGCAAATTTTTCATCCAGGTTCTAGCTTTGTCCCTTAGTGAATATAGGAACAGCTTGAGCCTGATTACATCATCACTGACTCCTCGGTTTGTCTTAAAAGTGTTACACATCGTGACAAAGTCTTGGATGTGAGCATTTGGGTCTTCACTATGCAGTCCTCCAAATTGAACAGTTGTTTGTAACATTTGGATCATGAATGCCTTGACCTCAAAATGGTTATCTCCTTCATCGGGGACCACAATGCAAGATGAGTGACCCTCGGTGGAAGGTTTTGAATATTCCTTCATTGGCAAGGGTGGAATGGCTCCGTCCTCCATGTTGTCTCCTTGCCCTTCCTCTGGTTGTTCTGGGTGTATTTGTTCTTGTTCAGGTTGTCCTTCCGGAACAGCGTTGTGAACAGGCTGTTCCTGGGCACGAGTGGCCAGTCTTTCCCTTTGTCTGATTCTCCTAAGGGCGTTTCTCCTTCTCAAGGTTGCCTCAATCTCAGGATCAATAGGCTGTGGTGGAAGTCGAGCTCTTCGCATAAACAACCTAACATCAAACTGCACACTGAAACAACAGGTAAAATCCAACTGTTTTATCACAATAAAGGTAAAAATTATTTGGCTTAAAAATCTTTCTATCCCCGGCAACGGCGCCAAAAACGTGTTATGTACAAATGAGTGGATGACACTAGACAAGTAATAAAGTGATAAGTTATCGTCTCCACATGGATAGAACAGTTTCAAGCTAGTCTCTTTACTGAAACAGAACAGTCGGGTGGTTAATCTTACTTTGATTGATTAATTTAAAATTAACTATATCTATTATTAAACTAAGGTTGTCACTGAGCATTAAAATATATTAAGAGATATCAATAATAAAGAAGCAGGTGTAAAGCACAGCCAGAACTGATGGCAAACAAACACACATTCCCTTTATACAAATCCACCATGTTTATATTATAAGTCTAAGGTATGTTCACTAGAATCACTCAAGTCAGATGGTCACATGTTCCCATGATTCTTTATACTTATGCAAAATTAGTTTCCATTAGATTACACAAGCACAAGCGTTAAGCACATGAAGCATCTTATAAATAAGAACCCTTAGCACACATTTTATCCTTATTGGTCCCGGTATAAAACATATGTGTTCAATCAGTTTATCTATTGCTTGATCCGAGTTGGTCCCTACAACATCAAACAACTGAAAATACAAGTTAGCTAGACTTATATATGAATGGAGATTCTATTGAACAAGCAGAATAAACATGATTTTATTGAATAAAAGGAAAGTGACGCTTACAAACCACCAGCCAGAAGGCTGGCTTTCCACCCTGAGTGACTACTCACTCATCATCATGTTTACAGCGTTTGAAGGAATGAAAATACTAAGAACCGGTTCTGCTTGGCCTCTAATGAGACTTCCACAGAAAACTGCTATAACTACTAAACTGAAAGTAAAACTAAAGTCTACTAAACTAAGATAATCTGAAGCATAATAGCATGGATGATAAGCAATACTGTCGCAGGAGTATTTATACACGAAAGAAATGAAATCAATAAAGTAAAGATGCTTCTCGGAATCTGGCTGTTCTTGGGCAGGTTGTTCTCCAGCAGAAGAAGACAACTCCATAATAGGACAAGTCAACCTGCAGAAAGAGACAAATGCACAAGAAGACAACTTCACATCCGAATGCCTTCACAAACCTCCAAAACATTGCTTTTTCTCTTCCCCACATCACAAAACCGAGAACATGTGAGGAGAGGGTATCTTTGACCTGATTTTCTGCAGATTCAACCCTAAATTCAAGCTGTTCAGACTCAACTAAGCATAGGCAGACTAACTGGGAGCACATGCTGAACTTGTGCCTTAAAGAACAATCTCAGGCTGTTCGAAACACAGTTTTGGCACGAAAATACTATGGAAAACCCTTGATTTTATAGACACAAATCACACCCAACAGTGACCGTACGGTCAAGGACGTTGTGACCGTACGGTCACTCGGGCTGTCTGTATTTACCCTTTATGCAGCTGCCTCTCCTCCTCATATTCACACCGACGCTTCCCTCTTCGATTTCGTTTCGTTCCTCTCACAGCCCGAGTAGTCACGTATCCTGCTTTCCTCATGCCGTTGACGGATATTAACATTAAGGACTTCCCTTTGGAAGATGGCATGGAGGAGCTTTTCCCTCGTGTGTGGAGTGTGGTCGAGCTCGGCTGAAGTAGATCTACTGCCTATGTCGGTCTGGAGTTTGGAGAAGTTCTTCCCCTTTTCTTCAATATGCACAAGCACCATTACGTGACTCAGGTATGTTTATTCCCGAAGTTTTCCTCTTTTCTTTCATTTTACCTGACCTTTTCACGCGGTCGTGTCGGTCGATGCCTGTATTTCCTCGTTTTCATTATTATGTTGTTTCTTGTGACGATTTGATGATGTTGCTGCCATGGGACGAACTGTTCCACCTTTTGATGTTTTTTGCTTCATGTGGTCGGCCTGGTCTAAATTTTGGGTTAATGGTGACCATACGGTCCTTAGTTTGGGGACCGTATGGTCGCTAGATTCTGGGACCGTATGGTCGCAGGGAACACGCTTGTGACCGTACGGTCTTCGTGTGTCCTCCATCAGTGATCCTTGAGTCCTTGGTTTAGTATCTTCGCCCCGTCGTCTCTGACATATCTTTCTCAATGGTGTCTTTTATGCAGGAGCCTTGTCTTAAAGGTCGAGGGAATGGGGGGGAAGTGAAAACTTGGTACCTCGCGTTGCCTCCTGCCGTTCGAGCTCGTGTCGACAGGACCCCTTTTCGTCCCTTCTTGAAGCAGCTTCTGCCAGGGACCCCCCACATATGCTGGCAGAATGTGAGTGCTCTAATCCAGCGTTAGTGCGATAGTACCCATACTTTCCATTTTAGCTTCGGGGAAATGACTGTCACTCCCCTGGACATCGCGGCCATCACCGGCTTAAGTTCTATAGGCCCTATCCCACCATTCTCAAGACGCCTATCTTCCCCTTTTGACCTTAGTGCTGTCAGGGACTTGATTGGGTATCCAGTTGTCCCTGATAAGGAACGACACATTCCTTTATCTATCGTAGCTAACTCCCCTATTCGTCGGAGTACTTCGACTGATCCTATCATCGTGGACTGTCATGCTCGGTGTTTCCTGTGGTATGCAATATGCGCTGCATTGTTACCCTCTACTGACGATAGTTGTGATTTGGTTATTTTGGAGAGTTTGCGGGATTTAGATGGTCTTGGCTTTTATTGTTGGGGCAAGGTGGTTTTGGCTTCTTTGTATGGGGCTTTAGACGTGGTATGCCGTGGCGTGGTTAATTTCCGCGGTCCTTCCCTGGTACTCGAGGTATGTCTTTCATATTTCAGCCCCCTTTTATCTTTTAGGCGTGTCGATACTTGAACTGTGACTCCTCTATGCAGGCATGGGCTTACGAATACGGTGTCCTACCTCGACCCCAGATGCCCCAAGTGCAGCCTAACGAGTTCCCTCGTCTTAGTCGCTCGATGGGCCCCCGGACGAAAGCAATCCCTCCTCAACCTGCTGGGAGAGACTTTGTCGAGGGGTTGGCTTGAAATCGGGTATGTTGTGAGCTTTCTTCTTCATGTTTCAGTACATTTTTCATTATCTTTTCTCTGTGCAGGTGACCATGTTACCTTGGCATGCTGGTGTGGCTGTGGGATGGTTACCCGAGATGATTGCTGCCTTTGAGATCTCTTCTCGTCGGATCCTTATGGAGGGTTCTTTCGATTTCTCCTGGTATCTAGGTGAGAGGGTGTTTGAATTTTGGGAGAGCCCTTCGGAGCGTCGCGTACCTCTTGATCCCCCAGCGAAAATGTTCTGGGGGTGCGTCCGTAGCCCCTCCTGACCGCGAGATATTCTTTCAGGGGGTCCCAGCGCTTGGGAGTCTAGATGGGGTACACAGTGCCTTGGTATTGCCCCGGAGTGAGAGTTATGAGCTTTTCCTTCATCGTTTGTTGCCTCTTAGGGACAAATCCCGTGGATATTTAGTGGGCGCTGACTCGCCTCTACTTGTTGCGGTATATTGGTGTTCTTGCTCCTTTGGTGCCCTTGTTTGCTTTGGGTCATTTTTGACATTCTTAACCTCTCCCAAGATCTTCTTCGCGTTTGAAACGGTCACTGTTGGCCCAAACAAGAACAGAATCACCTAGAGGGGGGTGAATAGGTGTCTAAGTTTAAAACTGAAAATTTCTAAGTTTTTAAAGAAACTTAATTTTCAGAGTCAAATTTCCTCAGAATCAGAGGCAAGCTTACAGAAGCAGCTTCTGAAGGAAATTCTGCCTAAACACAGTTAAACTGTTTTCAGCAACAGAAGTTCAGAGTTTGAGAACTTCTGGACGGTCTTCTGAACAAAGACAATGATATTAGGAGTAAATCTGTTTCAGCACTGAATATGAGCAAGCACATAGAAGAAATAATAACAAGTATAAGAGGGAGAAAGAAGTTCAGGAGATCCTGATGAACAAGTCGATTTATCCAAGTTCGCCACAGAAGTCCTGTGACTACGTCTTGTCCCCTGAGGTCGCAGCCACCAGAGATTTTAAATCTACTATTCAGAACTTTTATGGCAAGTTCAGAAGCTCCTTTACATCAACAGAACATAAGCTAATTTCTCACTTAGTTCTGACTAGTCTAAAAAGAGTTAAAGGATTTCCACCAGAACAACAACAACTCTGTTTTCCGGATTTCTCACCCAACTCAAATCTCAACTAGATTTCTCTCTAAATCTAACTGAATATCACAAACGATATCAGTTTACAAGATTCCTATTATGAACTTGTTTTTCTTCACTCTCTCACTTTAACTAAGACTATGCTAAGAAAGATTGAGAATGGAAAAGAGTGCTTTGTTTTTCTAGTTCAAACAGTGCGTTGAGATTTTGCTCGATAATCACGCGTAGATGATGCAGTGGAGCTTGGCTACTATTTATAGTGAAAGAGGATGACCGTTGGTGAATTTGAATCTTCAAGGAAATGACATTAGTTGTTGTAGCCGTTAATTTGTCAAATCTTCAAACGGTCTTCAAACACTTTGATTCCGTTAACCTTGTTCTTTAACTAAATCCGGTAAGTGATTTGAAGTTGAAGATAGGGTTGACTAGAAACATTCTTCAATTGGATCAACAAAGGGTAGACAAGGAAATTCTGGTTTCGCTTTGAGTAGACAGGCACGCTCCTTCAAAACAGCTTTTTGAACTTTTGACGCCTTGCATTAAATGCATTTGTCAGAGCAATAAATGCTTGACGGAACCCGTGACTTAGCTTCTGATAGCTAATTCCATTTGTCTAAACTTCTGATCAAATTGGTGGAATTTTACTTCTGATTGCGACAGTTCTCTGAGGAGAGCTTTAACAAACTTCGATATCTTCAGAGCGGAACATCCAGCTTCTAAAGGAGGGAATGATGTCTTCAGCTTTCGTTTCTTCTGAGACCTTAAGCAATCCAGAAATTGTTCATTCAGCACCTGCTGAGTAACTTACATACAAACTTAAGAAAAAAATTGTTAGTCAATATTAAACATTATGTAAGAGAATTTTAATTTTCATCTTCTGAAACGTTTGGACATAATCAAAACACTTAGGGTTCATCAGTCACTCCCTGTTCAGAGGTTCTTGGGTCCGAACCTGCTCATGCTTGTCCAGCCGCTCATCCTCAAGGAGAAACACTGCCTTCATCGTCCCGGTGGGTGGTTGGAGATTTTTCTCGCTCTCAGCCAGAGATCTTAGGGGTACATGATTGGACCGGGTATCGGGAGTTCAACGTTACGCCCCATTCCGACCATCTCCCTACTTTCAATCCTCCTGATACTACACACGTACGTACTTCTCCTTCCTTTGTTAGGTATCCTCCGTGTTTTGCCTGCTGACTTCCTCTTTTGTAGGTTTCTCGCACTTCCGCCGTTCCCGTAGCGGGTCTTTACCGCTCCACTCGGGCGGCATTGATGTCCTATGCTCATGAGGCGCAGGTATTTTTCATAGGATCCTCATGTTTATGAATGTTTTATGATATGTATGCATGAAGTGTGTGCGTGTTACAAATGCAGGATTTGATACGGGGGGAACGTGCTTTGACTCTAGTCGCCCGTATGCAGGTAGGAGACCTTACAGCCTGATTGGAGGCTTTCCACGTGGACAAGGCACGGAAGAGGAGACGGCGCGAGATGATGCTAGAGAGGACGACGAGGGTTCCGATGCTGGCGACTTTCCGTTTTAGTTAGGATTTTAATTTATGTGGATTCTTGTAATGAATATATATCCTTCTTATACTAATGATCTTCATTTCTTGTCTGATTTTAGTCCTTTGCAATCGTTGACGTCATCTTTATAGGGCGTCCTGAAACCGTACGGGGCTGCTGGGTTACGTTTCTATCGCAACCAACCTCTATATCCAGAGTTTCTCCGTGCCGCCATGGAGCTTTGGGATCCTCGGGATCATACCTTCCATTTCATCGACGGGGATTTGTGTCCTTTGCCAGAGGAACTGTGCGGTATTTTGGGGCTCTCTGTCGATTCAGCTGCTCCTTTGGCCTTGCCGCAGTGTGAGCTCTTAACCCTTCGACAACTATCGGCATTCTTCCAAGTGTCTGGTAACTTCTTGTTGGAGCTCCTTGATACCGAGGGGCCCTTTTCCCACATACCCACTTTAGTTGTCCGGGAGGTTCTTTAAGAGTCTGATGTAGGTAGTCACCCCTGGGCTTTCGCCCTTTCCCTCTTGATGTCCATGCGATTTCTGGTTGTCGGAGATCCGATCCGGTGCGATTGTCGCTTGATAACCATTTTGCACGAAGTGTATCGCGGGGCGAAGCCCGGGCCGTTCCTGCTGGCGGAGATATTGCTCAGTCTTTCGTGCGACGCGACAGAAGGTTTCCTTCCTCACTAGGGCAGCCCCTTATTGTTACAGGTTTGGTTAATGGAAAAGCTTGTGATCGTGGTTCCTCCCTTGGGACTAAGCAGATATCTTCCCCGTCATTGGGGATAAAGGCGACAAGTGTTCTTCGGGGTGGCTTCAGCTCACAGTTTCGGTTGGTGGTCGCCATGGTTATCCGAGCACGAGTCCTCTAACATACGTTGGACTTGTCCTTGGTGGCGCATTACCTCCTATACCGACACACTTATGTCCCGGTGTGTGGCCTTCGAGAGAGTTACGTGCCTTCTTTATTGCGGCGTCAAATGGGCCTCCATCAGAGCATCCCTTCTGACTTCCTTCATTCCTTCCGTGGAGGTGTGTTCGACTCTAGGTTGTTGGGTCACCTGAAGCAGCTATGGCCTCGTAGATTTTTTCAAGTTGTCCTCAACGTTGATGATCCTGCCAATTCTTCTTCGGATAATTACACTGAGTGACTGAGTTCATTTCGCAGGGCTTGGTCAATAAAAGAGATCGTGATGCTGACTCGAGATTTAAGTCACCAAGCTGGGCCTTCCAAGTGGCGCCGCGAGTGATTCTGTTATATTGTTTCTTATTTCAATTGTTTCATCTCATAACTCGCAAAACATTATTGTCAAACATTTTTAGTTATTAACCAGTACTGTTGCGTCGGGTTTGTAGAAAATATTTGTTGTGGATTATTTTTATCTGGGGTTGGATGCAGTTTGAAAATTAATTAATTTTTTTTTTTTTCATTGGGTTCTTGGCAAGATTGCTTGTGATGTATCAGAAACATTTGATCCGATTGGATTCCTGTTTCTAGGGGTGAATTTTGTTCTTCATTTAGAGGTCGGATGCGGTTGCAAGTCTTTTGAGTTTTGAGGTAAGTTTTGGCCTTTCGGCGGGGGGTGTTCGTTTGATGCTCTTTTCTCGTAGCGAAGGATTCTTTTTCTAGTGGTGATGATTTGTTTAGTTGATTAATCTAAACAATGAATGACATTAACATTTTACAAATTATAAGCCGAAATAACTTTTATTAATCACATCTCATCGTACATTTTTTCCTATCACTCGCGACATGTCCCATTTCAGAACCTCGCACACCTCGGTACTATGATCGAAGTATTGGTGGTATTCACAGACATTCGACCATACTCGCCATCCTGACAATAGGAGCGGAGGGGGATCTTGGAGTCGTGACTCTCTAATAGGGCGCATTGCTCCGTCTTCCACCAATCTTGCAAACAAAGTGCCGATCCTCCCCCTGGGAGGTACAAAGTCTACTGGAGAAAGGGTAGCTCGTGTGCTCCTGTGTCTAATGTCCCTGATTTCCTCTCTGATTTCACGAATATCTTTGCGCACATATTCAAACTCTTCTGCCGTACTGGCCCGTCCTTGCTTCTCCATTTCTTGTACCGTGTTAAACTGGATGTGTTCTTCTACTCTCCTAACCAGATTTCCGAGATCCAAGTATGAATCAAAGTCTTGGTATTGCGCGATTGTCATTGGATTGAAAAATAGTCCTCGAATGGTTCCCCTTTCCTTTGCTGCAAACTTTTCAAATTGTTCCATTCTATGGTTTCTCGGGGATTGAAAGGTCCAGCGAGGTGTATCCAATTTTCAGATTCCATGTACTTTTGATCCTCTTCTATGGGGTTGATCCAGGATTCTATTCGGCTCACTAACTGACTTAATTCATCGTACCTCTGGAGGTTATAGTGATGTGCTACTTTTCGTATGTGATGATGTGTACCGCGTACGAGACATGTTATTTGTTCTTTCCGCTCCGGTGCCTCGCGAGCCAAGCTCAACATGGGAATCCATCTGTATTCTAGATAATCATGGAACTGCTCTCCTACTTGTTGTCGGAGTGAGGCGAGGTCCTCCCAAGGGACTTTTATGTCTATGCTGGCTACAAACTTGGTCAGGAAAGCTAGGACCAGTTTTCCCCAGTCTCGACGGACGGTATGGGAGAGTCGATTATACCACTTCCTTGCTTGGCCTCCTAAACCGACGGGGGAACTGAAGGCAGTGATCTGCATCAGAGCTTGGACCCAAATATTGCATCATCCTTATAAAGGTTCCTAAGTGTATTTGGGCATCCTGATTTCCATCGAAGATTAGAAACAAGGAATCCCCAGGATCTTCCTCTCGTTCGCTATCTGTAACGTGATTTTCTGAGGGCTCGTCTTTGTGAACAGAGTGCTCTCGACTCGTATCGTCCACCATGTATGATGGCCTCTTTCCCTGGCTACCCTCACTAAGCATTCCCCTCTCGGACTCTCTTCCGCCTTTCTCTTAGAGTACCCTTCCAGGGTATACGTCCTCTTTCCGTCTTGCCTATGAGTTCTGACGAACGCTTCTCCCGAGCAGGCGGAAACTCCCATTCCAGACATGGCGTTTGTTTCTTGATCAATTTCCCTTGCGGTTGTTTCTATATGAGGGAAGACTGTGTAAGTTCCCCCACCATTCTTGGTTTGTGAGATGCATGTATGCATGGTCTTATTGATCCTTCTCCTGCTTTTGTTTATTAGAATCCGTTCAAGGCTGTTACTTTATAAACGCACGATGATGGAAGTAATATCCTTGAACGGGGTCTCTGGCTAGTGTAGATACGAAAGATCGCATTACGGCATGTTTTTATGATTTCTCTTATTTCAGCCATGGGTCGTTCTTTCGCTTCTCTTTTTAGCCGATATTTGATTGGTATGGGCATTCCTTCGATTCAAGTCATATTCTGTTACATCCTTTGCAACCTTTTCCCTTTTATGGGGTGGACATTCATGACAATGCTATTTGCGGGATTCCAACAGAATATTTTCCTAAATCGAAAGAATGCCTAGACAGCGGAGTTCGGACCTTATATATGCTCTTGGGTATGTATGATCAATCAATCAAACAAGTTGTCAACACACAAAGTCATCACTCCCTCTCATTCTTCGCGTGGTGCGTCTCTGTCCTAGGTGGGTTTCTTTCAACATCTTTCCTTTCGATGTCAAAACGCTCTCGACAGACATGTTTTACATGATGTTTGGGGGTAGTTCCTAGTGGAGATATCTAGGCTGACTATATGAGGCTTAGGTCTCGTTTGATAGTACCAAAGGGTTCCCACAGCAAGATATACCTAGCGTCTCCCCACTTAAGGGTTTTGAGCAGCGTGTCGACAGTACAGGGCTGTAGGTGGTGTTACAGATCGACCTATGCGTCCCTTAAAGGAAACGACAGTAAGCACAACCCATAACACACGTTGACCATTCGGGATTTTTCTTTATGCAGTATGAGAAAGCAATAACTCTGTTTACAGCCCTAGACTGTCAGAATGTTTCAGTTGTATCCCATTTTTTTTACTTTTTATAAAATAATTTAAGAAATGATTTTACAAAATGTGAAAACCAAACTTACATCCTCCTATTAATAAATCAACTTCAAGAAAATCGTACGTTGAAGTTAACTTATAACAGTAGAATATATTTTTGGTCCCCAGCAAATCGCCACTGTGAGCGTAAGTGGTCGCTCATAGCGGCTTCAGCCTTCTTTGACTAGAGTCGCCACCCGGCCGACCGGGAAAAATGTACGAACCGGTGTTTATACCGATTGTTTTGAAAACCAGAGATTCTATTTACGTTCTGATGAACCCTAAGTGTTTTGATTATGTCCAAACGTTTCAGAAGATGAAAAATTAAATTTATCCTATATACTTTGCATATTGACTAACAATTTTGTTAAGTGTTGGATAAGTTTTTCTCAGCAGATGCTGAATGAAATATCCCTGGTCGCTTGTTCTACTCAGAAGATATCAGAAGCTGAAGACAGAAGGCGTTGGTCAGAAGCTGGTACATCCGTTCTGAAGCTCTTGAAGTCTGCTTTTATTACCTCAGAAGTTCGTTCAAGCAACTAGAAGATAAAATTGATGAAGATCAGAAGCGCTAATGTAAATTTGAGAATCTTCAGAAGTTCTTTGTCACGGGTTTGGTTTAGCATTTAATGTTGTGTCAGTTGCATTTAATGCTAGGCGCCAAAACTTCAAAAAGTTGTTTGAAGGGCGCGACTGTTTCACTACAAACAAAACATGTGTTAGTGACCGTTTGAAGAAGATGACAAGAATAACGGCTTCTCTTCTCCATGTCATCTGTGAAGATTCAAATCCTCACAACGGTCATCTCCAAGACACTATATAAAGAAGCCAAGCTCCACTGCATCAACTACGAATGATTCAAGAGAGCTGAAATCTCAACGCACTGTTAATATCAAGAAAACAGAGCACAATTTCCATTCTCAATCTCTACTTAGCTTAGCTATTGTTTTAGTGAGAGAGTGAAGAAAAACAAGTTCATAATAGGAATCTTGTAAACTGGTATCGTTTGTGATACTCAGTTAGATTAAAGAGAGAAATCTAGTTGAGATTAGAGTTGGGTGAGAAATCCAGAAAACAGAGTGTTTGTTGTTCTGGTGGAAATCCTTTAACTCTTTTTAGGCTAGTCAGAACTAAGTGAGAAATTAGCTTAAGTTCTGTTGATGTAAATAAGCTTCTGAACTTGCCATAAAAGTTCTGAATAGTGGATTTATAAAATCTCTGGAGGCTGCGACCTCAGAGGACAAGACGTAGTCACAGGACTTATGTGGCGAACTTCGATAAATTGAACTGTTTATCAGGACCTCCTGAATCTCTTTCTCCCTTCCTTATACTTGTTAAATTGCTTTTGTGTACTTGTTATATATTTAGTGCTGAAACAGATTTACTCTTTAAAATCACAAGTCTTTGTTCAGAAGACTGTCTAGAAGTTCTCATCTCAGAACTTCTGTTGCTGAAAAGACAGAAACTGTCTTAAAGCAGAATATCCCTCAGAGGCTACTTCAATAAGCCTGCCTCTGACTCTGACGATTTTTGACTCTGAAAATTCGAGTTTCCTTAAAAACTCAAAAATATCAGTTTTCTGTTTAAACACCTATTCCCCCCCCCCCCCCCTCTAGGTGATTCTGTTCTTGTTAGGGCCAACACGTTCGTGGATACAACTTATTAATTCCGACATTCCAGTGACCCAGAGGATCTTTAATGCAGCCTGACAGTTTATTATCTTGATATTTAGGGTTATCACACAAAAATATTTAAATGCGCAAACATTTGGACAGTAAACCGCCGGGTGACACGGTACAAAACCCTCAGAAGCTTACCCTCGTCGCGTGCCAGTGATTGCTCGCGGACCGATGCTCATTGAAGAAGAGAACTTTTCAGGGAGGAACCTCGGAGGCCGGAGTTGCGTAGGGCGTCCTCCAAAATGGTTAAGAACAAGACTTAATGAGCTCTAGCGAGACTGCGAGTGATGTCTGGGTTAGAAACTTTCAATAAGGGGAAATATATTTTTGGTGGTCGTGGGGACCTTTTTTTGGAATATTTTTAAGAAAATACTCTCTAGTTCAGACTCTAACGATTCTTTTCTGTATCAGAGGCAAGTTTAGGCAACAGTAGAGGCAACTTTATCAGAGGCAACTTATATCGGGTCAAGAATCGCTATATAGAACGAGCTAGAGAGAGAGGAGAATGAGTGTTTGTTGGTGAATTGAATGAGAAATCCGAGGGGTATTTATAGGGTAGCTTGTGACCGTAGGGTCTCCATTTAGTGACCGTAAGGTCACTAGTTTGCCCGTCTCAGATCCAAATTTGGATCTGAGCCGGCTTCCCATAAGGCCCGGCCGGACTTTGTAAGACCTGGCCAAACTTGTTTGGCATGTAGTACACGTGTGATCTTCTCATTAGACCGCCCAGCCACGTGGCAGATAAGGATTGGATTATGTCTACCACGTGGCAGTGACCGTACGGTCAGATGGTTTGTGACCGTACGGTCTCAACAAACAGTGTTGAGACCGTACGGTCCCTAGTGAACAATACTTGTGACTGTATATCCTTTTGTGATCGAGGATTTTCTCATAAGCGTGAAGGTGCCACGCTCATGGTCCCGAGGAGCAGGTGGAAGAGGTTATATCCCTCAAAACGTGATCTGTTCTCCAATGAGCATCAATATTTGAGCAGCTGGCGCGACGAGGAGCTCGTAGATTGCTTTCATCATCGGGTTCGAAAACCAGTGCTTACAACTATATATACATATTTCGGCCAACATTACCAAATACACATATTTGGTGTATTTACCAATTTACCATTTTATCTTCCAATACTCTTAGTGTGTGACCCACTAGGTCCTTACCACAACCGGTTGTATATTAATCTAATCTCTATTAATTAATATAACATAGAAGAGCGTCGACTCAAATATGGAGATACTCTTCTAACCCGGAGTCATAAGGAGTCAAGATTAACAGTTGACTTCTTTTACCTGTCAGTGATAGTTGCAATATAATTCGGTCCCTCATCAATATTATCTTTAATGAATCATGATCACGGAAAAGTCAATCATATAATTCATTATTAATTTACTTGTGCTCAAATAAATATTCTCCATAAATTGAAAACCATTTCCAATTTATCATATTACCTCGCGCAAGGATTTAGAACTATTTATTCACAAGAGGCCCAAGATAAACCTTCTCTAATACAGAAGTGATGATATCCTCAATCTAACATTAACTGTTTTGCAATTACTTTATGTGTTACCCAATGTCTACCTGAAGCACACCCGAATACTGGATCGTACAGATACTAGAATCAAAGTAACACACCCCATAATTCAAAGTCACATGAATGAGTATTTGAGTTCTAGGACTACTTTATATCTATTACCACATATGAGTTAAAGCTAGTTGACATTTATGTATTTATTCCATACTAGTAACTCAAAGCAGGGTCTCCAATATATATAACATCATTATACATATCCATATAATTAACCAGATATCTCGTATAATCTAAGTTCGTGAGATCAACTTCTTATTCATGAATAAGGGATATATTATATGCAAGTCTCAACAGTATATATATTAATCCAATTATACAATACTTGACTTGGGATAGTTTCTTGGCCCTAACAAGAACAGAATCACCTAGAGGGGGGTGAATAGGTGTTTCAAACAGAAAACTGATATTTTTGAGTTTTTGAGGAAACTCAAATTTTCAGAGTCAAAGATCCTCAGAGTCAGAGGAAAGCTTATTGAAGTAGCCTCTGAGGGATATTCTGCTTTAAGACCGTTTCTGTCTTTTCAGCAACAGAAGTTCTGATATGAGAGCTTCTGGACAATCTTCTGAACAAAGACTTGTGATTTTAAAGAGTAAATCTGTTTCAGCACTAAATATATAACAAGTACACAGAAGTAATTTAACAAGTATATGATGAACCCTATGTGTTTTGATTATGTCCAAACGTTTCAGAAGATGAAAACTTAATACTCTCTAACATATAGTTTACTGTTGACTAATATTTTTGTTTACTTAGTCTATGTGTAAGTTACTCAGCAGGTGCTAAATGAATCATTTCTGGATTGCCTAAAGGACTCAGAAGATCCGTTTGCTGAAGTCAGAGTTTCAATAATTCAGAAGCTGGATGCTCCGCTCTGAAGCCGAAGTCTGCTAAAGCTCTCCTCAGAAGTTCTTTGCAATCAGAAGTTCTTTTACCAATTGAATCAGAAGCTTAGTCACAGGTTCTGGATAACATTTAATGCTCTGACAAGTGCATTTAATGCAAGGCGCCAAAAGTTCAAAAAGCTGTTTTGATGGAGCGCGCCTGTCTGTTCAAAAGAAACCAGAATTTCCTTGTTTACCCTTTGTTGATCCAATTGAAGAATGATTCCAGTCAACCTCATCTTTGATTTCAAATCACTTACCGGATTTAGTTAAAGAACAAGGATAACGGAATCAAAGTGTTTGAAGACCGTTTGAAGACTTGACAAATTAACGGCTACAAATAGTAGCCAAGCTCCAAGCATCAACACACGCGTGATCATCGAGCAAAATCTCAACGCACTGTTTTAACAAGAAAAACAGAGCAACACTTCCCATTCTCAATCTTTCTTAGCATAGTCTTAGTTAAAGTGAGAGAGTGAAGAAAAACAAGTTCATAATAGGAATCTTGTAAACTGATATCATTTGTGATATTCAGTTCGATCTAAAGAGAGAAATCTAGTTGAGATTAGAGTTGGGTGAGAAATCCAGAAAACAGAGTATTGTTTGTTCTGGTGGAAATCCTTTAACTCTTTTTAGGCTAGTCAGAACTAAGTGAGAAATCAGCTAAAGTTCTGTTGATGTAAAGGAGCTTCTGAACATGCCATAAAAGTTCTGAATAGTGGATTTATAAAATCTTTGTAGGCTGCGACCTCAGGGGACAAGACGTAGTCACAGGACTTCTGTGGCGAACTTGGATAAATCGGATTGTTCAATCAGGATCTCCTGAACTTCTTTCTCCCTCTTATACTTGTTATTTTTTTCCTCTGTGTACTTGTTTATATTTAGTGCTGAAACAGATTTTCTCTTAAGTATCATTGTCTTTGTTCAGAAGACTGTCCAGAAGTTTTCAAATCAGAACTTCTGTTGCTGAAAACAGTCTAACTGTGTTTAGGCAGAATTTCCCTCAAAAGCAACTTCTGTAAGCTAGCTTCTGACTCTGAGGAAATTTGACTCTGAAAATTAAGTTTCCCGAAAAACTTAGAAATTTTCAGTTTTCAACTTTGACACCTATTCACCCCCCTCTAGGTGATTCTGTTCTTGATAGGGCCAACAAGTGGTATCAGAGCGAAGGTCACTTCGCATATTTACTAAAGATCTAACAATCTAAGTGTAAGATCCTATCAGAATCAATAGAGGTAGCTAGTAGACACCAGCCTGAGAATTCTTCTCACTTCATAGTTCCAGAAGGTTCTTCCACTACTAGACCTCCATTATTTAATGGCAACAACTACTCATACTGGAAGAAAAGGATGATGTACTTCATCCAAGCTCAGAACATGAGTGCTTGGTATGTCATCACTGAGGGTGATTTCATTCCTACCAGAATGGAACAAGGTTTAGGGAATGTTGTTATTCCTCAGAGAGAATACACAGATGACATTCTAAAAAAACTCCAAACTAATGCTTCAGCATGAATATGTTGCATTGTGCACTTACAGCTACTGAATATAACAAAGTTTCTTCTTGTGAAACTGCACAGGACATTTGGAACAAGCTGGAAGTCACATATGAAGGAACAGGAAAAGTGAAGCAATCTAAAGTCAACCAACTCATGAGAGAATATGAGTTATTTGAAATGCTTGATAAAGAATCTATTTCAGATATGAACTCTAGATTCACCAAGATAGTCAATGACTTGAAGAGTTTAGGAAAAGACATTGAAGAATCTGATCGAGTGAAGAAGATTGTCAGAAGCTTACCAAGGTCTTGGCAAGCCAAGAAGACTGCTATTGAAGAAGTTCAGGATTTGAGCTATTACTTGTATGACGAGCTCATTGGGTCTCTAATTACTCATGAGATGTCATTAAAGAATCATTACCTAAGAGAAAGGTCAGAAGGAAAAAGAGTAGTCCTGAAAGCATAATCTTCGGAAGAATCCTCTGAAGATGAGGAACTGGCTATGCTGACCAGGAAGTTCAAGAAGGCCTTTAGAAAAGGCAGAGGTGGAAACTACAAGAAGCCTTTCAGGAGCTTTGACAAGAAAACTCCTGATTATGGTGAAAAGTTCAAGAGAGATCCTAACAAGCCTATTGTGTGCTATGGATGTCAGCAACCGGGGCACATTAAGCCTAACTGCCCGGAGCTGAAGAAAGATAAGAAAAAGTTCAAGAAAGCTATGCTGGCTGCCTGGTCAGACTCTGAGACCAGCAGTGATCCTGAAGAAAAGGAAGAGCAAGCTCAGATTTGTTTTATGGCTATTGATGAGCCAACTCCTGAAGCTACATATGATTCCGAGGTATACATATCTTCTGAACAAAATATCTTTGATTCTCTTGAAGAGCTCCATAGTATGTTCAAGTATCTGAAAAGCAAATTGGACAAGAGTGAGGCTGACAAGTTTCTTAGGTTTACTCAAGTTTATTCTGACATGAAAGTGTTAGAAGAAAAACTGTGTAAACAGTTCAGCTCTCTTGCTGATGGGTCTAAAGCCAAAGGCAAGGAAAAGCTGCCTCTGGGAAGTGATAAACCCCAGAAGAAGAAGAAACCTGTCACTCCCTCTCTTCTGAAAGAGATAGCTTCTCCTCCTGATGTTGGTACCTCTGAGAGTGCTGTTATAGCCTCTGAAGATATTGGTCCTTCTCAGAAGAAGAACAAATCTCCCAAGAAGCAAAGGGGAAGATCCAAGAACCCTCCCTTTTGCAAGCTGTGCAAGAGTGATGGTCATTGGTTGAAGGATTGCAAGTACCATATTAAAAACCTCTTGCAATCTGAGATATCATTAAAACCTGCTGAAGAGAAATCTAACTCTGAAGGACCCAATAAGGATTGGGTACCTGTCACTAATTGATTATGTTGCAGGTGGCTCTGAGTGCTCCATCAATGTCAAAGCTGTGGTACATTGACAGTGGGTGCTCAAGGCATATGACAGGTGATGAAAAAGCATTCATCACATTTGATCCTAAAAGAGGTGGAAAAGTCAGCTTTGGAGATGCTCAGAAAGGAAGGATACTTGGTTCTGGATCCATAGGAACTAATCCTCCGATCGAAGATGTCTCCCTAGTCAGAGGCCTGAAGTTCAATCTCCTGAGTGTTGCACAACTGTGTGATAAAGGTAGAGATGTTGTCTTCAGCTCCTCTGGATGTAAAATCTTGGACAGTAAGTCAAGGGAAGTTATTCTAACTGCTCCTGGAGTTGAAAATGTTTTCATGCTAAACCTTGAGAATCTTTGCAAAAATATATGCTTGATGTCCAAAGAGGATACCTCCTGGCTCTGGCATAGAAGACTTGCTCATGTGAGCATGGATCTTCTGGCCAAAGTAGCTAGAAATCAATTGGTTAAGGGTCTGCCTGAAATTAGTTTTAAAAAGAACCATTTATGCAATGCTTGCCAATCTGGTAAACAATCCAGAAGCTCTTTTAAAACTAAGAAAGTCATTTCAACTAAAAGACCTTTGGAATTACTTCATATGGACCTTTTTGGCCCTGTTCAACCATTGAGCATGGGTGGAAAGAAGTATGCCTTTGTCATAGTAGATGACTATTCAAGATTCACTTGGGTCATCTTGCTGTCTAGCAAAGATGAGTCACTTGGATGCTTCTCAGTTCTGATAAAGAAACTTGAGAATGAAAGGAATGAAAAGGTTGTTCATATCAGAAGTGATAAAGAAACTTGAGAATTCAAAAACTTTAGGTTTGAAGAATTCTGTGAAACCAAGGGAATTGATCATAACTTTTTTGCTCCCAGAACTCCTCAACAAAATGGGGTAGTTGAAAGGAAGAATAGAACTCTGGTTGAGATTGCCAAAACTATGATCAATGAAAGAAGGCTTCCTAAGTACTTTTGTGGAGAAGCTGTGAACACAGCTTGCTATGTTCTGAATAGAGTGCTAATCAGAAGCATTCTGAACAAGACCCCTTATGAACTCTGGAAAGGTCGAAAGCCTAAAATAGGTTATTTCAGAACCTTTGGTTGTAAGTTTTATGTTTTGAATACAAAAGAATATCTTTCAAAGTTTGATTCAAAGGCAGATGAGGCCATTTTTCTTTGTTACTCAACACATAGTAAAGCATATAGGGTTTTTAATAAGAGGACTCAAACTCTATATGAATCTGTTCATGTACAGTTTGATGAGACTAACCCTGCAGATAGTAGAGCTCCTGATGAAGATGTAGTTCAAGCTCCTGAAGTTACATCTCCTGATGCTGAAGTAGTTCCTCCTGTTGCTGAACAAGCTCAAGAAGTGTATCCCACTCCAGAAGTCAACTTCCTGCCAGAAGATGCTCCTATTTATGTTTCAACAAATGATGAACAGGTTTCAAAAGACTCATTGGATGTACCAAGAGAAGTTAGAGCTCATAGGAATCATTCCTTAGAGAACATAATTGACTCTGTTCATAATCCTGTCATGACCAGATCTCAGCTCAGAAGATACATGGGGAATGTGGCTTTTGTGTCACTTCTGGAACCCAAGGACTTCTATGAAGCTGCTGATGATGATTCCTGGTTAATGGCAATGCAAGAAGAACTTGACCAGTTCAAAAGGTCAGAAGTTTGGACTTTGGTTCCCAGGCCTAACAACATAAAGGTTGTTGGAACTAGATGGGTTCTGAAGAACAAGCTTGATGAATTTGGAAATGTTGTGAGGAACAAGGCAAGACTTGTTGCTCAAGGTTACAGTCAGCAAGAAGACATAGATTATGGTGAAACTTTTGCTCCTGTTGCAAGATTAGAAGCCATTAGAATCTTATGTGCTTTTGCATCATACAAAGGTTTTAAGCTCTTTCAAATGGATGTGAAAAGTGCATTCCTTAATGGTTACATTGATGAAGAAGTTTATGTATCTCAACCTCCTGGTTTTGAAGATCCTAAGTTTCCTGATCATGTGTACAAGCTGAAGAAAGCATTGTATGGACTGAAACAAGCTCCCAGAGCTTGGTATGAGAGACTGACAAAGTTCCTGCTGTCTAAGGGATTTGTCAGAGGCTGTGTTGATACAACTCTGTTCACTCTGAAGAAGAACAAGGATATCCTTATAGCTCAGGTATATGTTGATGATATTATATTTGGTGCTACTAATGAATCTTTGTGCAGAGAGTTCAGTGACCACATGAAGGCTGAGTTTGAAATTTCTATGATGGGAGAATTAACCTTCTTCTTGGGACTTCAGATCAAGCAAAGTAATGATGGTGTGTTTATCAATCAAGCCAAGTACACTAGAGAAGTGCTGAAGAAATTTGGCATGATGGACTCTAATGTTGTTGATATTCCAATGGATGCCAGCAAAGACATTGATGATGAAGAGAAAGCTGGTAAACCTGTAGATATAAAAACCTACAGAGGTATGATTGGTTCTCTTTTATACCTAACAACCAGCAGGCCAGATATACATTTTGCTGTGTGTTTTTGTGCTAGATATCAATCAAAGCCAAGAGAAATTCATGATGTTGCTGTCAAAAGAATTCTTAGATATCTTAAAGGCACACCAGAAGCTGGTTTGTGGTATCCCTGTAGTTCTGATTTCACTCCTATAGGATACACAGACTCTGACTATGGTAGAGATAAATTGAAAAGGGTCAGCACTTCTGGTGGTTGTCATTTTCTGGGGAAGTGCCTAGTCTCCCGGCATAGCAAGAAGCAAACCTATGTGGCTCTCTCAACTGCTGAATCTGAGTATGTTGCTGCTGGAAGTTGTGTTTCTCAGATGCTCTGGATTAAGCAACAAATTGCTGACTATGGAGTCATCCTTGGAACAATTACAATCTACTGTGATAACAAGAGTGCAATTGATCTTTCAAAGCATCCTATTCAGCACAGCAGGATGAAGCATGTTCATATTAGGCATCACTTTCTGAGAGATCATGTTCTGAAGAAGGATATTATCATTACTCATGTTCCCTCTGAAGAGAATCTTGCTGACATGTTTACTAAGCCTCTGGCTGGTATTTCTTTCAGCAACCTACGAGAAGGCATTGGTATGACTTATCCACTTCAGTAATTTAGTTTAATTATTTCTGTATGTCTTGAGTGATTAATCGTTTGAGATAATTAAGTGATAATTAATTCTAATCATGATTTGACATTTAAGCATGCGTTATCTACTGCATTTTACGACGTTGTTCTGTGGTTAACGGTTATCTGTTCCCTTTTAAACGGTGTGTATTTGCTTTTTGAATTGGAACGGTTTCCTTGTTTGGGTATAAATAGGGGTTTTCCATACTTAGAAGTTTTTACTCTCATATTCATTGCTATTAGAATCTCCATAGATTTTCTATGTTCTCCTCTCTCAAAATTCTTAACCTAATTTCTTATATCTTCAACAATGGCTCAAGAAATCACTGTTACTCACATCTTTACCACTGAATCCAAGAAGAAAGTTAGCAAATCTAGGGTATTCACCTCTAGGTTCCTAGACGATGAAGTTAAATCCACTGAACCTATCTCCAAATGGCTTAGCGCTCAAAACTGGAATTCTTTCGTCTCTCTCGATGAATTCATTTACCCTAAGTTAGTCACCGAATTCTATCAGAACCTCCATTTCTTTTCTAATGAGGAGGATGTTCTACACTCGGAAGTCGGAGAAATTGAGATTGAGGTCAGCAGGGCTTCTATTTCTCAAGTGATCGGTATTGATGATGAAGGAATCATCATAGGTGATGATGGTTCAACAGATGGTTTTACAGAAGCTAACTGGGCCAGACCAGATCTCAGTGCCAAGGAAACTTATGCCACCTAGCTCACTCAGCACCAGAGGTGGGCACACTATTTGACAACAAATGTGTTCCTTCCGAAGGCTGGAGGGGTTAATATAGTGTCCAACAGGGAAAGAGTGTTTATGTGGCATCTGGTCAATCAGAAGAAGATCAATCTCCCTGCCATCCTGATAAGGCAGATGAAGAATGTAACTACCGTGAGTGCATTAGCTTATGGCTCACTCCTGACTAGGTTGTTTGAGGCAGCCTCTGTTGTGGTCTCAGGAGAAGGTGTTACAAGTAGGAGTACGGTTCTGAAGATGCATACCTTCAGGAACCTTAACTTTGGTGTGACTCCGAAGAAGAATGAGAAGGGCTCCTCTGTGAGTATTGCTTAGAAGGAAACTGTTGAGGTTGTTGTACAGAAAGGAAAGAATGCTGCCAAGAAGGGCAAGGGAAAGAAAGGATCAAGTAAGTTGGTCCTTACTGTTGACAAAGTGGTTGCCTCAGAACCTCTTCCCACGATGGTTCAAACAACAATCAGTGTTGAACCCTCTGGCAAGATCGTTGCTGAGAAACCTAAGGATGTCTCTGAGAAGGAAGCTCAGGATGCTGAGGACGCACGCCTTGCTTAAAGAGAGAAGGCTGCTGAAGCTGAGAAGGTTGCAAGAGTTGTGGCTCTTGCTGATAAGAAAAGAAAGCAGAAGGAAGCAGAAGATAAGTTAGCAGCTGAAAGAGAAATTGCTGAAAAGGCTAAGGCCGATGCAAGAATCATTGCGTGTGCTGCTGAACTTGAGAATGTGGAGTTCTCAAAGGATGTTGAGGCTTCAGAAGAAGGAGAAGAACTTGAGAATATCTCTCTCTCTACTCGGATAAGTACAAAGGCTACTGAAGAGGATGAGGACTCTGAAGATATTCCTCTCTCCAGAAGAATCCCCAAGAAGAAGATGTCAGCAAAGAGAAGGTCTCTGATCAAAAAGGAGTTCTATATTGCTTCGAGTACTGAACTGGAAGAATCAATTCCTGAAAAAGAGGACTTGGTTGATGACGAAGACATGATGGATATGTCTGCTGAAAAGAATGCTGATGCTCCTATTGTTGAAGAACTAAATGAAGATAGTGATCAAGAACCTGATACTATCATTCAAAATGCTATGAATTTTGCTGAAAATATCAACACTGATGATTTTCTAGACAATGTTCTTCTGGGACAAGGGAGAAATCCTGGTGAAAGAGATGCCTCTGAAACTCTGTTCAGAATGGCTCATGTGTTTGCTGAACCAATCTCCACATTTGATCCAAACCTCTCTGATCAGGTTATTCCATCTCCACTTCGTACTTCTCATCCATCCTCTCCTCATACTCCTCATCCATTGTTGGCCCTATCAAGAACATAATCACCTAGAGGGGGGTGAATAGGTGTCAAAGTTGAAAACTGAAAAATTCTAAGTTTTTCAAGAAACTTATATTTCAGAGTCAAATTTCCTCACAGTCAGAAGCTAGCTTACAGAAGTTGCTTCTGAGGGAAATTCTGCCAAAACACAGTTAAACTGTTTTTAGCAACAGAAGTTCTGATTTAAGAACTTCTGGACAGTCTTCTTAACAAAGACAATGATACTTTAGAGAAAATCTGTTTCAGCACTAAATATAAGCAAGTACACAGAAGCAAAAATAACAAGTATAAGAGGGAGAAAGAAGTTCAGGAGGTCCTGATTGAACAAATCGATTTATCCAAGTTCGCCACAGAAGTCCTGTGACTACGTCTTGTCCCCTGAGGTCGCAGCCTACAGAGATTTTATAAATCCACTATTCAGAACTTTTATAGCAAGTTCAGAAGCTCCTTTACATCAACAGAACTTAAGCTAATTTCTCACTTAGTTCTGACTAGCCTAAAAAGAGTTAAAGGATTTCCACCAGAACAAACAATACTCTGTTTTCTGGGTTTCTCACCCAACTCTAATCTCAACTAGATTTCTCTCTTTAAATCTAACTGAAGATCACAAACGATCTCAGTTTACAAGATTCCTATTATGAACTTGTTTTTCTTCACTCTCTCACTTTAACTAAGACTATGCTAAGAAAGATTGAGAATGGAAAAAGTTGCTCTGTTTTCCTTGTTAAAACAGTGCGTTGAGATTTTGCTCGATGATCACACGTATGTTGATGCTTTGGAGCTTGGCTACTATTTATAGTGAATGAAGATGACCGTTGGTGAGTTTGAATCTTCGAAGGAGATGACATCAGTTGTTGTAGCCGTTAATTTGTCAAGTCTTCAAACGGTCTTCAAACACTTTGATTCCGTTATCCTTGTTCTTTAACTCAATCCGGTAAGTGATTTGAAATTAAAGAGAGGTTGACTGGAATCATTCTTCAATTGGATCAACAAAGGGTAGACAAGGAAATTCTGGTTTCTTTTGAACAGACAGGCGCGCTCCATCAAAACAGCTTTTTGAACTTTTGGCGCCTTGCATTGAATGCAAGTGTCAGAGCATTAAATCCTCAAATAGAACCCGTGACTAAGCTTTCAGAAGCTGATTTCCAGTTGTCTATACTTCTGATCAAATTGGTAAAGCTTCTGATTGCAAAGAACTTCTGAGGAGAGCTTTAGCAGACTTCGGCTTCAGAGCGGAGCATCCAGCTTCGGAATTATTGAAACTCTAACTTCAGCAAACAGATCTTCTGAGTCCTTTAGGCAATCAAGAAATGATTCATTCAACACCTGCTGAGAAACTTACACATAGACTAAGTAAACAAAAATATTAGTCAACAGTAAACTATATGTAAGGGAGTATTAAGTTTTCATCTTCTGAAACGTTTGGACATAATCAAAACACATAGGGTTCATCATTCTCCCCCATTTTGGTTATGGACAAACCGTGGTCAGAAGGTAACAAAAAACATGAGGTTGAGAAAATGACTTCCTGATACATATGTTTCATAACTTCTGAGTAAATTAACTGCCCCATTTTAGTGTAAATGGTGGACTTCAGCAATCTGTATAAACTTAGAAATGACTTAAGATCAAGTTGTTAGATTTAATGAAGTAAAATTTACTAAGTCATAAAGAAACATAAGCAATAGATTAAGAAGTCAGAGACACAAGAAAGTATAAGAAAGATTAAGTGTATATAAGTTCATCAGAAGACAACATAAGAAACAAAATAATCAGAAGAGCAGAAAAAGTCCTAAGACAAAAACTACCCAACCCAGAACCTAGCTAAGAAGCTTAAGTCCTAAAAGATTACAAGTTCCTAGGTTTCTTCTGAGGAGGAGGAACACCACTAGAACCTTCAGCAGCACTTGATCTCTTCTGACCAGACTTCTCCCCCGTTTGACCAGAACCAAGAGCAACACCCAGAGCACCCTGAGATTTCAATTTTTGCTGAACATTCAGTGCAGTCTGATATTGCTGAGGAGTAGGCCTTACAGTGTTGATCATATCCATTCTTCTTCTGAAGTCATCATCAATGGTCTTCATATGATCAAAGGTCTGACCAGACATAGGTCGCTGTCTCTGAACGTCTTCCAGAAGGAGCTTGATCAACCTATTGTTAGCATACACAGCAGCAGTAAGATGCTCATTCTGAATATAAGTCTGTCCTCGAACAAACCTATAGCAATTGTGAAGAGTCTTCTCTTGTTCACGTGCTTGAGTGTGCATAACCTTCAGAAGTTCAGTAAGCTCAGCAATTTGTGCGTTCTGAGCAGATACAGCAGACTCAATGTTGGAGAGTCGATTGTTGAGATCAGGAGTGATGTCATATACAATCTTAGCAGCCCCGGAAGATGATGAACCTTGAGCAGAAGATTTCCCTTCTCTCAGAATGTGATTGGCAGTACTTTGCAGGTCATCAATCTTACTTGGGAGCATCTTCTCATGAGCCTCATAATGCTCGTTTGCTTCCTTGACTTCTTCTGTCAATATCTCCAAATTCTCATTGACCTTCAGAGAAGAAGCAAGAGCAATGTTGTCCAGTGAAGGAAGAGTCAGAGCTAATTCTCTTAACTTGTACAGCTCTTCATAGGTAGCTAGATGAAGTGTAGAAAGATTGCGTATGGAGACAGAAGGGTCCTGCATTTGAAGCATAGTCATGAGCTGCAGGTTCTGAGCTTTCAAGGAGTGTAATTCTTGCAGCACAATGCCCTGAGCATACATGTCAGCAGCAGAAGTCCTTTGCCCCATACCAGCAAATCTATTCAGCAATTCATCAGAGCCACTCTGACTCATTCTTCTCAACTCCTCAACACTGGGAGCACCACCAGCTTCGGATACACCAGAAGCTCTGCCCATGAAGCCAAAACTACCAAACCTGGTATCCAGATCATCTCGATTCATGTGTTTGCGTAGGAAGTCATAGTTGGATGACAGCCCAGCAAAACAAGAAGTAGTGGAGGAGGTAGTTAAGGGATCACACACAGGAGGTGCATGTCCAGAGGTTGAGAGTGGAGGGATAGAAGTGTTTGAGGTAGGGATAGTATGTGAGGTTGAGATGGGAGGTAGTGTGGATGGTAGTGAGAAAGATGGAGCAGTAAATCCAATTGATGGACTTACAGAGGAAGTACGAGTGGAGGAGGTAGTGGATGTGGCTATGGAGTCTGTGAAAATTGGAGCAGTGTTTAGGTTCACTTCTGAAAAGGATCCAGAAGGAGGAATAATTGGAGGAGGTACAACCTCAGAAATTGAAGTTGTAGGAGGAATGGAAGTATGAGATTCACTCACTTCTGTTACAGAAGGTAGTGAAGGAGATGGATGGGGAGTGAGAGTGGGAGATGAGATAACCTGGTCAGAGGTGTTTCTGATCAGCGTTTCAGAGGCATCCCTATCACCAGGATTTCTTCCTTGATTCAGAAGAATGTTGTCAATGAAATTTTCATCATCAACATTCTCAACAAACTGTTTAGCATCCTGAAGAACCTCTTCATCTTCTGGTTCACTCTCTTCTGACAGCTCTTCAATTAGAGGAGCATCAACATTCTCTTCATCAGACATCTCCGACAAGTCTTCATCAGCAGCTTCCGGTTCCTGAGTAACAGGATCCTCTAATTCATCACTGGGGGCAACAACGAAGTCCTTTTTCCTCAGCGACCTTCGTTTTGCAACAGCCTTCTTTCCAATTCTGGTGGAGAGAGAGATATTCTCAAGTATCCGAGAGGACAGAGAGATATTCTCAAGTTTCTCTCCTTCTTCTGAAGCCTCAACCTCCTTTGAGAACTCCGCATCCTGAAGTTCAGCAGCACATTCTATAAGTCTTGCATCGGCCTTAGCCTTTGCAGCAATTTCTCTTTCAGCAGCTAACTTGTCTTCTGCTTCCTTCTGCTTTCTTTTCTTATCAGCAAGAGCCACAACCCTTGCAACCTTCTCAGCTTCAGCAGCCTTCTCTTTTTCAGCAAGGCGTGCGTCCTCAGCATCCCGAGCTTCCTTCTCAGGAACATCCTTAGGTTTCTCAGCAACGACCTTGCCAGAGGGTTCAACACTGATTGTTGTTTGAACCATCGTGGCAAGAGGTTCTGAGACAACCACCTTCTCAACAGTCAGGACCAACTTACTTGATCCCTTCTTTCCCTTGCCCTTCTTGGCAGCATTCTTTCCTTTCTAAACAGCAGCCTCAATAATTTCCTTCTGAGCAATACTCACAGAGGAGCCCTTCTCATTCTTCTTCGGAGTCACACCAAAGTTGAGGTTCCTGAAGGTGTGCATCTTCAGAACCGTACTCCTACTTGTAACACCTTCTCCTGAAATCACCACAGAGGCTGCCTCAAACAACCTAGTCAGGAGTGAGCCATATGCTAATGCACTCACGGTAGTTACATTCTTCATCTGCCTTATCAGCATGGCAGGTAAGTTGATCTTCTTCTGGTTGACCAGATGCCACATAAACACTCTTTCCCTGTTGGAAACACCATTAACCCCTCCAGCCTTCGGAAGGAAAACATTGGTTGTCAAATAGTGTGCCCACCTCTGGTGCTGAGTGAGCCAGGTGGCATAAATTTCCTTGGCACTTAGATCTGGTCTAGCCCAGTTTACTTCTGTAAAACCAACTGCTGAACCATCATCACAAATGATGATTCCTTCATCATCAATACCGATCACTTGAGAAATAGAAGCCCTGCTGACCTCAATCTCAATTTCCCCGACTTCTGAGTGTAGAACATCCTCCTCATTTGAAAAGAAATGGAGGTTCTGATAGAATTCGGTGACTAACTTAGGGTAGATAAATTCATCGAGAGAAACGAATGAATTCCAGTTTTGAGCACTTAGCCATTTGGAGATAGGTTCAGTGGATTTAACTTCATCATCTAGGAACCTAGAGGTGAATACCCTAGATTCGCTAACTTTCTTTTTGGATTCAGTGGTAAAGATGTGAGTGACAGTGATTTCTTGAGCCATTTTTGAAGATATAAGAAATTAGGTTAAGAATCTAGAGAGAAAAGAACACAGAAAATCTATGGAAATTCTAATTGCAATGAAAGTGAGAGTAAAAACTTCTAAGTATGGAAAACCCCTATTTATACCCAAACAAGGAAACCGTTCCAATTCAAAAAGCAAAATACACACCGTTTAAAGGGGAACAGATAACCGTTAACCACAGAACAGCGCCGTAAAATGCAGTAGATAACGCATGCTTAAATGTCAAATCATGATTAGAATTAATTATCACTTAATTATCTTAAACGATTAATCACTTAAGACAACAGAAGTAATTAAACTAAATTACTGAAGTGGATAAGTCATACCAATGCCTTCTCGTAAGTTGCTGAAGGAAATACCAGCCAGAGGCTTAGTAAACATGTCAGCAAGATTCTCTTCAGAGGGAACATGAGTAATGATAATATCCTTCTTCAGAACATGATCTCTCAGAAAGTGATGCCTAATATGAACATGCTTCATCATGCTGTGCTGAATAGGATTCTTTGAAAGATCAATTGCACTCTTGTTATCACAGTAGATTGTAATTGTTCTAGGGATGACTCCATAGTCAGCAATTTTTTGCTTGATCCAGAGCATCTGAGAAACACAACTTCCAGCAACAACATACTCAGCTTCAGCAGTTGAGAGAGCCACAGAGGTTTGCTTCTTGCTATGCCAGGAGACTAGGCACTCCCCCAGAAAATGACAACCACCAGAAGTGCTGACCCTTTTCAATTTATCTCTACCATAGTCAGAGTCTGTGTATCCTATAGGAGTGAAATCAGAACTACAGGGATACCACAAACCAGCTTCTGGTGTGCCTTTTAGATATCTGAGAATTCTTTTGACAGCAACATCATGAATCTCTCTTGGCTTTGATTGATATCTAGCACAAAAACACACAGCAAAATGTATATCTGGCCTGCTGGCTGTTAGGTATAAAAGAGAACCAATCATACCTCTGTAGGTTTTTATATCTACAGGTTTACCAGCTTTCTCTTCATCATCAATGTCTTTGCTGACATCCATTGGAATATCAACAGCATTAGAGTCCATCATCCCAAATTTCTTCACCACTTCTCTAGTGTACTTGGCTTGATTGATAAACACACCATCATTACTTTGCTTGATCTGAAGTCCTAAGAAGAAGGTTAATTCTCCCATCATAGACATCTCAAACTCAACCTTCATGTGGTCACTGAACTCTCTGCACAAAGATTCATTAGTAGCACACAGAAACACAACTTCCAGCAACAACATACTCAGCTTCAGCAGTTGAGAGAGCCACAGAGGTTTGCTTCTTGCTATGCCAGGAGACTAGGCACTCCCCCAGAAAATGACAACCACCAGAAGTGCTGACCCTTTTCAATTTATCTCTACCATAGTCAGAGTCTGTGTATCCTATAGGAGTGAAATCAGAACTACAGGGATACCACAAACCAGCTTCTGGTGTGCCTTTTAGATATCTGAGAATTCTTTTGACAGCAACATCATGAATCTCTCTTGGCTTTGATTGATATCTAGCACAAAAACACACAGCAAAATGTATATCTGGCCTGCTGGCTGTTAGGTATAAAAGAGAACCAATCATACCTCTGTAGGTTTTTATATCTACAGGTTTACCAGCTTTCTCTTCATCATCAATGTCTTTGCTGACATCCATTGGAATATCAACAGCATTAGAGTCCATCATGCCAAATTTCTTCACCACTTCTCTAGTGTACTTGGCTTGATTGATAAACACACCATCATTACTTTGCTTGATCTGAAGTCCTAAGAAGAAGGTTAATTCTCCCATCATAGACATCTCAAACTCAACCTTCATGTGGTCACTGAACTCTCTGCACAAAGATTCATTAGTAGCACCAAATATAATATCATCAACATATATCTGAGCTATAAGGATATCCTTGTTCTTCTTCAGAGTGAGCAGAGTTGTATCAACACAGCCTCTGACAAATCCCTATACAGAAGGAACTTTGTCAATCTCTCATACCAAGCTCTGAGAGCTTGTTTCAGTCCATACAAGGCTTTCTTCAGCTTGTAAACATGATCAGGAAACTTATGATCTTCAAAACCAGGAGGTTGAGACACATAGACTTCCTCATCAATGTAACCATTCAAGAATGCACTTTTCACATCCATTTGAAAGAGCTTAAAACCTTTGTATGATGCAAAAGCACATAAGATTCTAATGGCTTCTAATCTTGCAACAGGAGCAAAAGTTTCACCATAATCTATGCCTTCTTGTTGACTGTAACCTTGAGCAACAAGTCTTGCCTTGTTCCTCACAACATTTCCAAATTCATCAAGCTTGTTCTTCAGAACCCATCTAGTTCCAACAACCTTTATGTTGTTAGGTCTGGGAACCAAAGTCCAAACATCTGACCTTTTGCACTGGTCAAGTTCTTCTTGCATTGCCATTAACCAGGAGTCATCATCAGCAGCTTCATAGAAGTCCTTGGGTTCCAGAAGTGACACAAAAGCCACATTCCCCATGTATCTTCTGAGCTGAGCTCTGGTTATGACAGGATTATGAACAGTGTCAATTATGTTCTCTAAGGAATGATTCCTATGAGCTCTAACTTCTCTTGGTACATCCAATGAGTCTTCTGAAACCTGTTCATCATTTGTTGAATCATATATAGGAGCATCTTCTGGAAGAAAGTTGACTTCTGGAGTAGGATTCACTTCTTGAGCTTGTTCAGCAACAGGAGGAACAACTTCAGCAGCTCTGGGAGAAACATCTTCTTCTTCTACATCAGGAGATGTAACTTCAAGAGCTTGAACTACATCTTCATCAGGAGCTCTACTATATGCAGGGTTAGTCTCATCAAACTGTACATGAACAGATTCATCTAAAGTTTGAGTCCTCTTATTAAAAACCCTATATGCTTTACTATGTGTTGAGTAACCAAGAAAAATGGCCTCATCTGCCTTTGAATCAAACTTTGAAAGATATTCTTTTGTATTTAAAACATAACACTTGCAACCAAAGGTTCTGAAATAACCTATTTTAGGTTTTCGACCTTTCCAGAGTTCATAAGGGGTCTTGTTCAGAACGCTTCTGATTAGCACTCTATTCAGAACATAGCAAGCTGTGTTCACAGCTTCTCCCCAAAAGTACTTAGGAAGCCTTCTTTCATTGATCATAGTTCTGGCTATCTCAACCAGAGTTCTATTCTTCCTTTCAACTACCCCATTTTGTTGAGGAGTTCTGGGAGCAGAAAAGTTATGATCAATTCCCTTGGTTTCACAGAATTCTTCAAACCTAAAGTTTTCGAATTCTCCACCATTATCACTTCTGATATGGACAACCTTTTCATTCCTTTCATTCTCAAGTTTCTTTATCAGAACTGAGAAACATCCAAGTGACTCATCTTTGCTAGAAAGCAAAATGACCCAAGTGAATCTTGAATAGTCATCTACAATGACAAAGGCATACTTCTTTCCACCCATGCTCATTGGTTGAACAGGGCCAAAAAGATCCATATGAAGTAATTCCAAAGGTCTTTTAGTTGAAATGACTTTCTTAGTTTTAAAAGAGCTTCTGGATTGTTTACCAGATTGGCAAGCATTGCATAAATGATTCTTTTTAAAACTAATTTCAGGCAGACCCTCAACCAATTGATTTCTAGCTACTTTGGCCAGAAGGTCCATGCTCACATGAGCAAGTCTTCTATGCCAGAGCCAGGAGGTATCCTCTTTGGACATCAAGCATATATTTTTGCAAAGATTCTCAAGATTCAGCATGAAAACATTTTCGACTCTAGGAGCAGTTAGAATAACTTCCCTTGACTTACTGTCCAAGATTTTACATCCAGAGGAGCTGAAGACAACATCTCTACCTTTATCACACAGTTGTGCAACACTCAGGAGGTTGAACTTCAGGCCTCTGACTAGGGAGACATCTTCGATCGGAGGATTAGTTCCTATGGATCCAGAACCAAGTATCCTTCCTTTCTGGGCATCTCCAAAGCTGACTTTTCCACCTCTTTTAGGATCAAATGTGATGAATGCTTTTTCATCACCTGTCATATGCCTTGAGCACCCACTGTCAATGTACCACAGCTTTGACATTGATGGAGCACTCAGAGCCACCTGCAACACAATCAATTAGTGACAGGTACCCAATCCTTATTGGGTCCTTCAGAGTTAGATTTTTCTTCAGCAGGTTTTAATGATATCTCAGATTGCAAGAGGTTTTTAATATGATACTTGCAATCTTTTAACCAGTGACCATCACTCTTGCAAAGTTTGCAAAAGGGAGGTTTCTTGGATCTTTCCCTTTGCTTCCTGGGAGATTTCTTCTTCTTCTGAGAAGGACCAACATCTTCAGAGGCTATACCAGCACTCTCAGAGGTTCCAACATCAGGAGGAGAAGCTATCTCTTTCAGAAGAGAGGGAGTGACAGGTTTCTTCTTCTTCTGGGGTTTATCACTTCCCAGAGGCAGCTTTTCCTTGCCTTGGACTTTAGAGCCATCAACAGGAGTGCTGAACTGTTTACACAGTTTTTCTTCTAACACTTTCATGTCAGAATAAACTTGAGTAATCCTAAGAAACTTGTCAGCCTCACTCTTGTCCAATTTCCTTTTCAGGTACTTGAACATACTATAGAGTTCTTCAAGAGAATCAAAGATATTTTGTTCAGAAGATATGTTTACCTCGGAATCATATGTAGCTTCAGGAGGTGCGGAAGTTTCTCCTGTGACATCTTCAGAAGTTGGCTCATCAATAGCCATAAAACATATCTGAGCTTGCTCTTCCTTTTCTTCAGGATCACTGCTGGTCTCAGAGTCTGACCAAGCAGCCAGCATTCCTTTCTTGAACTTCTTCTTATCTTTCTTCAGCTCCGGACAGTTAGGCTTAATGTGCCCCGGTTGCTGACATCCATAGCACACAATCGGCTTATTTGGATCTCTCTTGAACTTTTCACCAGAATCAGGAGTTTTCTTGTCAAAGCTCCTGAAAGGCTTCTTGTAGTTTCCACCTCTGCCTTTTCTAAAAGCCTTCTTGAACTTCCTGGTCAGCATAGCCAGTTCCTCATCTTCAGAGGATTCTTCAGAAGATTCTGCTTTCAGGACTACTCTTTTTCCTTCTGACCTTTCTCTTAGGTCATGATTCTTTAATGACATCTCATGGGTAATTAGGGACCCAATGAGCTCATCGTACAAGTAATAGCTCAAATCCTGAACTTCTTCAATAGCAGTCTTCTTGGCTTGCCAAGACCTTGGAAGGCTTCTGACAATCTTCTTCACTCGATCAGATTCTTCAATATCCTTTCCTAAACTCTTCAAGTCATTGACTATCTTGGTGAATCTAGAGTTCATGTCTGAAATAGATTCTTTATCAAGCATTTCAAATAACTCATATTCTCTCATGAGTTGGTTGACTTTAGATTGCTTCACTTTTCCTGTTCCTTCATATGTGACTTCCAGCTTGTTCCAAATATCCTGTGCAGTTTCACAAGAAGAAACTTTGTTATATTCAGTAGCTGTAAGTGCACAATGCAACATATTTATTGCTGAAGCATTAGTTTGGAGTTTTTTTAGAATGTCATCTGTATATTCTCTCTGAGGAATGACAACATTCCCTAAACCTTGTTCCATTCTGGTGGGAATGAAATCACCATTAGTGATGACATACCAAGCACTCATGTTCTGAGCTTGGATGAAGTACATCATCCTTTTCTTCCAGTATGAGTAGTTGTTGCCATTAAATAATGGAGGTCTAGTAGTGGAAGAACCTTCTGGAACTATGAAGTGAGAAGAATTCTCAGGCTGGTGTCTACTAGCCATCTCTATTGATTCTGATAGGATCTTACACTTAGATTGTTAGATCTTTAGTAAATATGCGAAGTAACCTTCGCTCTGATACCACTTGTTGACCCTATCAAGAACAGAATCACCTAGAGGGGGGTGAATAGGTGTCAAAGTTGAAAACTGAAATTTTCTAAGTTTTTAAAGAAACTTAAATTTCAGAGTCAAATTTCCTCAGAGTCAGAGGCAAGCTTATAGAAGTTGCTTCTGAGGGAAATTCTGCCTAAACACAGTTAGACTGTTTTTCAGCAACAGAAGTTCTGATTTGGGAACTTCTGGACAGTCTTCTGAACAAAGACAATGATACTTAGAGGAAATCTGTTTCAGCACTAAATATAGGCAAGTACACAAAAGCAAAAATAACAAGTATAAGAGGGAGAAAGAAGTTCAGGAGATCCTGATTGAACAATTCGATTTATCCAAGTTCGCCACAGAAGTCCTGTGACTACGTCTTGTCCCCTGAGGTCGCAGCCTACAGAGATTTTATAAATCCACTATTCAGAACTTTTATGGCAAGTTCAGAAGCTCCTTTACATCAACAGAACTTAAGCTAATTTCTCACTTAGTTCTGACTAGCCTAAAAAGAGTTAAAGGATTTCCACCAGAACAAACAATACTCTGTTTTCTGGATTTCTCACCCAACTCTAATCTCAACTAAATTTCTCTCTTTAAATCTAATTGAAGATCACAAACGATCTCAGTTTACAAGATTCCTATTATGAACTTGTTTTTCTTCACTCTCTCACTTAACTAAGACTATGCTAAGAAAGATTGAGAATGGAAAGTATTGCTCTGTTTTTCTTGTTAGAACAGTGCGTTGAGATTTTGCTCGATGATCACGCGTATATTGATGCTTTGGAGCTTGGCTACTATTTATAGTGATTGAAGATGACCGTTGGTGAGTTTGAATCTTCAAAGAAGATGACATCAGTTGTTGTAGCCGTTAATTTGTCAAATCTTCAAACGGTCTTCAAACACTTTGATTCCGTTATCCTTGTACTTTAACTAAATCCGGTAAGTGATTTGAAATCAAAGACGAGGTTGACTGGAATCATTCTTCAATTGGATCAACAAAGGGTAGACAAGGAAATTCTGGTTTCTTTTAAACAGACAGGCGCGCTCCATCAAAACAGCTTTTTGAACTTTTGGCGCCTTGCATTAAATGCACTTGTCAGAACATTAAATGCTATCCAGAACCCGTGACTTTAGCTTTCAGAAGCTAAAATTCACTTGACTAGACTTCTGATCACAATTGGCAAAACTTCTGATTGAAAAGAACTTCTGAGGAGAGCTTTAGCAGACTTCGTCTTCAGAGCGGAGTATCCAGCTTCTGAGTAATTGAAACTCTGACTTCAGCACCTGCTGAGCAACTTACACATAGACTAAGTACAAAAATTAATACTCTCTTACATATAGTTTACTGTTGACTATGTGTTTTGATTATGTCCAAACGTTTCAGAAGATGAAAACTTAATACTCTCTTACATATAGTTTACTGTTGACTAATATTTTTGTTTCACGGGTTCTGGATAGCATTTAATGCTCTGACAAGTGCATTTAATGCAAGGCGCCAAAAGTTCAAAAAGCTGTTTTGATGGAGCGCGCCTGTCTGTTCAAAAGAAACCAGAATTTCCTTGTCTACCCTTTGTTGATCCAATTGAAGAATGATTCCAGTCAACCTCATCTTTGATTTCAAATCACTTACCGGATTTAGTTAAAGAACAAGGATAATGGAATCAAAGTGTTTGAAGACCGTTTGAAGACTTGACAAATTAACGGCTACAACAACTGATGTCATCTCTTTCGAAGATTCAAATTCACCAACGGTCATCTTCATTCACTATAAATAGTAGCCAAGCTCCAAGCATCAACACACGCGTGATCATCGAGCAAAATCTCAACGCACTGTTTTAACAAGAAAAACAGAGCAACACTTCCCATTCTCAATCTTTCTTAGCATAGTCTTAGTTAAAGTGAGAGAGTGAAGAAAAACAAGTTCATAATAGGAATCTTGTAAACTGATATCAT
Source organism: Euphorbia peplus (assembly GCA_028411795.1). Lineage (NCBI taxonomy): Eukaryota > Viridiplantae > Streptophyta > Magnoliopsida > Malpighiales > Euphorbiaceae > Euphorbia > Euphorbia peplus. The sequence continues at coordinate 13,323,528 of CP110838.1, read as the reverse complement.
TTGTGATATTCAGTTAGATCTAAAGAGAGAAATCTAGTTGAGATTAGAGTTGGGTGAGAAATCCAGAAAACAGAGTATTGTTTGTTCTGGTGGAAATCCTTTAACTCTTTTTAGTCTAGTCAGAACTAAGTGAGAAATTAGCTTAAGTTATGTTGATGTAAAGGAGCTTCTGAACTTGCCATAAAAGTTCTGAATAGTGGATTTATAAAATCTCTGTAGGCTGCGACCTCAGGGGACAAGACGTAGTCACAGGACTTGTGTGGCGAACTTGGATAAATCGGATTGTTCAATCAGGATCTCCTGAACTTCTTTCTCCCTCTTATACTTGTTATTTTTGCCTCTGTGTACTTGTTTATATTTAGTGCTGAAACAGATTTTCTCTAAAGTATCATTGTCTTTGTTCAGAAGACTGTCCAGAAGTTTTCAAATCAGAACTTCTGTTGCTGAAAACAGTCTAACTGTGTTTAGGCAGAATTTCCCTCAGAAGCAACTTCTGTAAGCTAGCTTCTGACTCTGAGGAAATTTGACTCTGAAAATTAAGTTTCCCGAAAAACTTAGAAATTTTCAGTTTTCAACTTTGACACCTATTCACCCCCCTCTAGGTGATTCTGTTCTTGATAGGGCCAACAGTATAAGGAAGGGAGAAAGAGATTCAGGAGGTCCTGATGAACAGTTCAATTTATCCAAGTTCGCCACAGAAGTCCTGTGACTACGTCTTGTCCTCTGAGGTCGCAGCCTCCAGAGATTTTATAAATCCACTATTCAGAACTTTTATGGCAAGTTCAGAAGCTCCTTTACATAAACAGAACTTAAGCTAATTTCTCACTTAGTTCTGACTAGCCTAAAACGAGTTAAAGGATTTCCACCAGAACAACAAACACTATGTTTTTTGGATTTCTCACCCAACTCTAATCTCAACTAGATTTCTCTCTTTAATCTAACTGAGTATCACAAACGATACCAGTTTACAAGATTCCTATTATGAACTTGTTTTTCTTCACTCTCTCACTAAAACAATAACTAAGCTAAGTAGAGATTGAGAATGGGAATAGTGCTCTGTTTTCTTGATATTAACAGTGCGTTGAGATTTTTGCTCTTTTGAATCATGCGTAGTTGATACAGTGGAGCTTGGCTTCTTTATATAGTGTCTTGGAAATGACCGTTGTGAGGATTTGAATCTTCACAGATGACATGGAGGAGAGAAGCCGTTATTCTTGTCATCTTCTTCAAACGGTCACTAACACTTTATCCTGTCAACTGTACTTTTGCTTAATCTTGAACGAGATGAAGAAAAGGATGGAGTTGACTTGGACTTATTTGATTTCGATCGGCGCTGTTAGGAGACAGGTTTTGTTCTTTAGTGAACCAAGCGCGCCCTTCAAACAGCTTTTTGAACTTTTGGCGCCTAGCATTAAATGCAACTGACACAGCATTAAATGCTAAACAAAACCCGTGATAACGTACTTCTATTAGCGCTTCTGATCTTTATCAAATTTATCTTCTGGTTGCTTGAGCAAACTTCTGAGATAGTAGAAACCGACTACAAGAGCTTCAGAGCGGTTGTACCAGCTTCTGATCAACATCTTCTGTCTTCAGCTTCTGATATCTTCTGAGTAAAGCAAGCGACCAGGGATATTTCATTCAGCACCTGCTGAGAAAAACTTATCCAACACTTAACAAAATTGTTAGTCAATATGCAAAGTATATAGGATAAATTTAATTTTTCATCTTCTGAAACGTTTGGACATAATCAAAACTCTTAGGGTTCATCATAGTTTAAGTTCATTTATAAATATAAACTATGGATTTCTTTTAACTAATAATTACAACGTAACATATATAACATAAAAGATAAAAGCCTTTCGTAAAATCAATAGTTTATATATTCTTTATTCTAAATAAAAATATCCTAAACAACAATTGTCTTTATAACACAAACTACAACATGTTCAAGTACCTGAAATGGAAATTGGACAAAAGTGAGGCTGACAACTTTCTTAGGTTTACTCAAATTTATTCTGACATGAAAGTCTTAGAAGAAAAGTTGTGTAAACCGTTAAGCACTCTTGCTGATGGTCCAAAAACCAAAGGCAAGGAAAAGCTGCCTCTGAGGAGGGATAAAAATCAGAAGAAGAAGAAGAAACATATCACTCCCTCCCTTCTGAAAGAGATTTCTTCTCCTCCTGATGTGGGAACTTCTGAAAGCACCATTGCTTCTAAAGAAGTTGGACCTTCCCAGCATAAGAAGAAAACTCCTAAGAAGGTTAGGGAGAGATCCAAGAACCCTCCGTTTTGCAAGTTTTACAAGAGTGATGGTCATTGGTTGAAGGATTTCAAGTATCATATCAAAAACCTCTTGCAATCTGAGATATCACTAAAACCTGCTGAAGATAAATCTAACTCTGAAGGACCCAATAAAGATTAGGTACCTGTCAATAATTGATTGTGTTGCAGGTGGCTCCGAGTGCTCCATCAATGTTAAAGTTGTGGTACATTGACAGTGGGTGCTCAAGGCATATGACATGTGATGAAAAAGCATTCATCACATTTGAGTCTAAAAGAGGTGGTAAAGTCAGCTTTGGAGACGCTCAGAAGGGAAGAATCATTGGTTCTGGATCTATTGGAACCAATCCTCCCATTAAAGATGTTTCCCTAGTCAGAGGTCTGAAGTTCAACCTCCTCAGTGTTGCACAACTGTGTGACAAAGGTAGAGATGTTGTATTTAGCTCACCTGGATGAAAAATCTTGGACAGTAAGTCAAGGGAAGTAATTCTAAGTGCTCCTAGAGTAGAAAATGTTTTAATGTTGAACCTTGAGAATCTCTGTAAAAATATATGCTTGATGTCCAAAGAAGATACCTCATGGCTCTGGCATAGAAGACTTGCTCATGTAAGCATGGACCTTCTCGCCAAAGTAGCTAGAAAGCAATTGGTTGAGGGTATGCCTGATATTAGTTTTAAGAAAAATCATTTATGTACTGCTTGTCAATCTTGAAAACAATCCAAAAACTCTTTCAAAACTATTTCAACAAAAAGACCTTTAGAATTGCTTCATATGAGAACAAGAACAGCTTGAGTCGAATAACATCATCACTCACTCCTCGATTTGTTTTGAATGTATTGCACATGGTAACAAAATCTTGGATGTGTGAGTTTGGATCTTCTTATTAGGCCTTCAAATTAAGCAAAGTAATGATGGTGTGTTTATCAATCAAGCCAAGTATATTAGAGAAGTGTTGAAGAAATTTGGCATGTGAGAATCTAATGCAATTGACATTCCCATGAATGTCAGCAAAGACCTTGATGATGAAACTAAAGCTGGTAATCCTGTAGACATAAAAACCTACAGAAGTATGATTGGTTCTCTTTTATATCTAACTTCTAGTAGACTAGATATGCATTTTGCTGTGTGCTTCTGTGCTAGATATCAGGCTAAACCAAAAGAAATTCATGATGTTGCTGTCAAGCGCATTCTGAGATATCTTAAAGGAACTTCAGAAGCTGGTTTGTGGTATCCTTGTAGTACAAATTTTACTCATGTAAGATACACAGACTCTAACTATGGTAGAGACAATTTGAAGAGAGTCAGCACTTTTGGTGGTTGTCATTTTCTGGGGGAGTGCTTAGTCTCATGACATAGTAAGAAGCAAACTTCTGTGGCACTTTCAATTTCTATGTTGCTGCTCTGGATCAAGCAACAGCTTGCTGACTATGGAAATCACTCCTGGAACAATTACAATAAAATGTGACAACAAGAGTGCAATTGACCTTTCAAAGAATCCCATACAACACAGCAGGATGAAGCATGTGCATATTAGGCATCACTTTTAGAGAGATCGTGTTCTGAAGAAGTATATCATTCTGACCTATTTACCCTCTGAAAAGATCCTTGCTGATATGTTTACTAAGCCTCTGGCTAGTGGACCATTTAGAACCTTGAGAGAAGGCATAGGTATGACTAATCCTCTTCAGTAGTTCATCTTTAATACCAATTACTTATGTCTTAACTGCTAGCCGTTTAAGGTATTAATTGTGTTTAAAGATAATCATGATGTTTTATTATTGGTTTTGAGCGTGCCTACATTAAATGCTATTACTGTGCATGTCTGTTGAAAAAGGTAACTGGTTCCCTGTTTTAACAGTAGTTATCTACTTTTTGAACTTCGAACGGTTTAATCTTTTTGGGTATAAATAGGGATTTCCACACTTAGCAAATTTTCACCTAAGTTTTTCCTGCTATTAGAATTTTCTACAATCTTAGTTCTTATTCTCTCTTTGACCTAATTTCCAATCTTATCTATCTCAAATGGCTGCTGAAATTCCCCAAATCATTATTACTCATCTTTTTGACATTGCTAGTGATCCAGAAGATAAACCTAGCCAATCTAGGGTTTTCACTTCTAGATTTCTAGATGAGGAAATTAGAATCACTGCCCTACAAAATGCTACAAATCAAATTCTGAGAGAAGTGAAATCTTATGCTCCCTCATCATCCTTTGCCTCTGTTCCTGATATGTTTGACATCACTCCTGACCTGAACAAAAGACTCCAGAATATTGATAACACTCAGGTTACTCAGTGATGAACCCTGCATGTTTTGATTATGCCCAAACGTTTCAGAAGATGAAATTTAATTTTTACTTATGCACTTATCAATGTTGACTAACAATTTTTGTTAAGTGTTATGTAAGTTTTTCTCAGCAGGTGCTGAAAGAATTAAGTCTGAATTGCATAAGGAACTTGTTGTGTACAAATGAGTGGGATGACACTAGCAAGTGCACTAGACAAGTAATAAAGTGATAAGTTATCATCTCCACAGGGATAGAACCGTTTCAAGCTGGTCTCTTTACTGAAACAGAACAGTCGGGTGATTGGTCTAGATTGATTGGTTGAATTTAATCTAACTAAGTCTACTATTAATCTAAGGTTGTCACTGAGCATGCAATAATAAGCTAAGAGATATCAATAATAAGGAAGCATGTGTAAAGCGCAACAAGAACTGATGGCAAACAAACACACATTCCCTTTATACAAATCCACCATGTTTATTATAAGTCTAAGGTATCTTCACTAGAATCACTCAAGTTAGATGGTCACATGTTCCCAAGATTCTTTATACTTATGCAAAATTAGTTTCCATTAGATTACACAAGCACAAGCGTTAAGCACATGAAGCATCTTATAAATAAGAACCCTTAGCACACAATTTATCCTTATTGGTCCCGGTATAAAACATATGTGTTCAATCAGTTTATCTATTGCTTGATCCGAGTTGGTCCCTACAACATCAAACAACTGAAAATACAAGTTAGCTAGACTTATATATGAATGAAGATTCTATTGAACAAGCTGAATAAACATGATTTCATTAATAAAACGAAAGTGACGCTTACAAACCACCAGCCATAAGGCTGGCTTTCCACCTTGAGTGACTACTCACTCATTATCATGTTTACAGCGTTTGAAGGAATGGAAAACTAAGAACAGGTTCTGCTAGGCCTCGGATGAGACTTCCATAGAAAACTGCTATAATTACTAAACTGAAAGTAAAACTAATATCTAATGTGAATGATAATGTGAAGGATGATAAACAATACTCTCCCAGGAGTATTTATACAAGAAATGAAAGGAAATAAACAAAGTGAAGATGCTTCTCAGAGTCTGGCTGTTTTGTTGGGGTGCCCTAGGCCATTGGCGTTGTTTTATGACATTGTATTTGATGATGATTACATACTATGTTATTGGTGTTTTATGAATAAAGGCATTAATTCATTTGAGTTATATATCTTGTACTATAGTAACTAAATGAAGTATCCATTTATTGTATATCATAAAGTATACCAGAAGTGAGTCATAGTCATGGGAATGATTATGGCATAAGCTTTTATATCTAGGATTCACATGACACTCTGTAGGTTGTTTAGTGTATGTGAATATGGATATAAGTGCGTGTGCGTTACACGAGACTTGGTCGATTTGCTTTACAAAGTTCATGGTGGTAGAGTCATTAAGCTTTCTAACAATGTAGATCTCTTTTATCTCCTGACCTGATTTCAGTATAGTAGTCAATAAGGAATCAGATTGAATTTGGTGTATTTCTAACAGGTCCGCTAGAGGATGCCAAATATGGATACACTGGTTCAATCTCTGAACTTATTACTACGGATAGTTGAAGTGATGGAATTGCCACTCACTGTTTAAGTGAGTTGATATCATAGGCCACTTGATGAGTATTAGCTGAGAAATGTACGGCCGTACTGAAACAACCAGGTGACTTGTTTGTTTGTCAGTAATACTCGATGATCAAGAAATTAATCTAGCAATAGAGGATGACTACACCATGCCTCCAGCTTGATTAATCGATATGCTTTTGGTAAGAGATAAGTAGAGCATCATACAGGGTTTTCTATCTAACATGGATAACATTCATCTTTAATCAATATGTGATTGACATGGTTTACTAGGACCCTCTGTCGATCAGTGAATTGTTAATTCACAGCTTATTGATTTCAGACCCTAAGGATCGTGCAACACGGTAATCGAGAATATTAATTGATACATGAATTGTGTTAATTAATTCCAAGATTAAATGATCAATTGATGAATTGATTATTTGAAAAACGTATTAATTATTTGTTATGTGACAAGTTAATTAGTAAATGGAATGACTAATTAATTAATCGGGTTAATTTAATTAAGCGATTAATTGTTTATGGGTTAAAGTGTAATATTAATTTAACCTAATTGATGTTAATTGAATCGATTTAATACTACGGTGTTTAATTGATAAAATTAAATTAATTAAGGGTCAAATTAATAATTAACTGAAAGTTAATTAATTGCACTATATAAGTGAATTGTCAATTCATTATTCAGCATCAGAAACTGAAACCCTAGCCTCCCATTAGCTGAGATTCGGCCGAACCCCTCCCTAGAGGATTCCGGCGAATTCGTTCCTCGTTTTTCACGTGCTTGGAGTAAACCGACTAGTAGCTGGTCTCAGTTCTTGCTCGTGTCTGCACGTGAACTAAGAGGAGCAACATCTGAGGCTCTCGTCTATCCTTTAAAGGATATCCAAGTAGGTTTTCTTAATCCATAGATTAAGATAACAGTTTTGTTAAAATTTAACTGAGGTTTAAAGATTAAGATCAATGGGACAATTGGTTCAGGTTAGATCGAATTCACCGTTTAACTAATAAGTACGCTGCTTCCGCTGCGCGGATCTGATCGATCTTTCTGAAACCCTACAGTGGTACCAGAGCCATTGTTGGATCTTTAAGATTACTTGGTTTTAATTAGATTGAGGTTTTTGATGAGTTTTCCCCAAATTAGGATAACCGGATCATAATTATGTTTCTGATGTTTGTTGGGTATTTTCCGCAAGTGTACGAAATCACTCAATTAGTAATATTAAGATCGAACCCACAGAGAACGGTAAATGTACAAACTAATAAATCTTTATAATATTTCGTTCGTTTTCTCTTGAAAAGTAGTAAATGCGATATTCAAGATTTTGATTAAAACTAAGTACTCTTAACATAAACTAAACTAACTAGAACACAATTAAACACGATCTTTCGATACTTATGTTTAATTGTCCTTAAGTGAATTAACTTAACAAGATTATTGGACCTATCCTAGACAATCTTAATTAGATTAATGAATATCACGTAAGTTAGATTGATTACGACTTACTAAATGGACCTATCCTAGATTAATAAAGCGTAAGTGATGAATACTCTATTGATTTTACTTGATAGAAACAAAGTAAATATATCAAGCAATAAGATTTGAACATTCAAACACATGAACATATATGAAAATTACTTTTATTATAAGTTTTCCAACTGTCAAACATTCATAGAAATTACAACGGAAATTCAGAGAAATGAAAGAACTTTAATTGATAAAGGAAAAGAGGGTTGTCAATCCTCGGGACGTTTTTGCTTGTCTTCTCCTCGATGAATCGATGAAATAGTCTATCTCTCGATCATTACTTCAATGCAATGGAAATCGGAACGAAGGACGTAAAGTATGGATGTAGAACTTCGAACTTCAACTAAAATGCTATTCTTTTTGTAGTAGATCTTCTGTATGTTTCTTTCGCAGGAGAACGACGTATTTATAGCCAAAAACTCAAGGATTACATAGCTTGACGGAAGGATGAAGCCATTGGGTGATTCGGGGCGTCGCTTGGGCGACAAAACACATCTTTCGACGAAGAGATAGGATGGTCGAGGCTCATCTCGATCGAGACACATAGGATCTCGATCGAGATGGCCATAGTCTCGATCGAGACGAGCATTCCTTGACAAACAGAATGCCTGTCTCGATCGAGGTGGAAAAGTGCCTCGATCGAGACGAGCAAACTGTTCGTCAAGTCTTGCTTGTCTCGATCGAGATGCTGAATGCCTCGATCGAGACACACCAAGCCTTGATAACAAGCTTTGTGTCTCGATCGAGATAGCTCCATCTCGTCGGGAATTTTCCTTCCAACTTCGAACCCCGTTTTGACCACTTTCTGCTCCGAATTTGGAAAAACTTAAAACACGAAAGTTGTTTGTCTATGTCTTAGAGTTCCAACTCAACTTAAAACGCCCAAATATACGCTTGCTTGAGGAAGTTATGGCCAGAATACTTCAAGGTGTCAAAACTGCCTCGTTTGCTCGAGTAGAACCCGATTTTAGCACCAAATCAACTCGATTTCACTAAACTTGATCCCTACACATGAAAACACAAATACAAAGGTAAAGTTGTCCCTAACCTATGTAAATCTAAGCTAAATGGATCAATTTCGTGTGAATATATCGATTAAAAGCCTTGAATTATAAGTACATTTTGGACTTATCAAGTTCCCACACTTTAACGTTTGCTTGTCCTCAAGCAAATTGTAAGGTAAAATTTTAAGAATCCTCTATCGACTTCCCAAGATAGTGATTATGTTAACCTAACTTTATATAGAAATCAATAAACTTTGATCAAGCGAGTCTTAATCATGACAGTTAATATGTGTTCATAATGAAGCCATACGATTATAGAACCTTTAAGACCATCATCCATTCTTAATGTATTTATATAAGGCTTTTGGGACAAGGTGAGCACACATGTTTTGATTCTTATTGTCTCAAGGTATATCTAGGTATCTTTATTCTCTTCTTGCATGAATTTGTCAAGCAAATCTTCCCTAGTCACGTCCTTGATAAGGGTGGTCGAGATCGTGACTTATGAGTTAAAATACCGACCTAAGATCCATGTTTTCCGCTCAAGAGGTCACGTCCTTGACATGGGTGGACTAGACCGTGACATTAAACTTCAAACATGCCAATTATTGTACCGCTAGACTCTATTTCGACGTTCCTTTCATACTTCGCTCGAGCCATGGGTGGACTCAAACGAAGCCAAAAGTACGTAACTTGACACTTCCTAAAGCATTTGAGCAAGAAATTTTTAGATACCCTCAACCTATATTAACTTTGAATCAACATGTATTATGGCTATAGTTTCCCTATTTACCTCATTTTTATTTAATCTCGAGATGGATTTCAAGTCAAGATATTTGCATATCTTTTAGATAATATGACGTTCCATATGAGATTGCATAAAAACCTTGGTTTGAACATAAATAAAAGAACATAATAAAAATTTTAGTTAGGATTTGAGGATCTTAAACCTTAAGTCGGGACATGAGATTTTTATCCAACTTGTCATTATTGAAAAAGTTTTGTGCCAAAGGCATGATATTTTAGCAATTATACATAGGCAATCAAATGTTTTTTTTTCTTTTTGCTTAAAATTTCTCCATTTTGTGAATACTAAATGCAATACACTAAATGGAATGCAAAATTTACAAAACAAACATACTAAAAGATAGTGAAAGGGATAACATACCGACCTTCCCACACTTAGTGGGAACAATGTCCTCATTGTTCGGGAACTAAGAATACGCATAAGATAAACGATATATAATGAAACAAACAAACAAAGGAACAAAAAGATAAAGAAAATAGTTAATCTCCATAAGTCATAATAATAACTAAAAAGAAAAGAAAAGTACATCATAATAATAAAGAAAAAGAAAACAACTAGGAAACAAACTAAAAGGTAGGAGAACCCGAAGTTTGAGGTGAATCCGGTGATGAGTCGGAAACTTCTTCACCGTTGGCACGCATCAATCGCCGCAAACGTCCACCATCCCGCTTTTGCCGTGCCCGGATTGCCTTGATGTCATCTTCCATGTTCTCAACAATGGAAGTAGTAGAGGCATTCTCTTTAGTCACTCACATGGAATCCCTCTGAGAGAGATGGACGAACCGCACGATCGGAGGTTCCGCCAAAATCACATGCACGACACCTACAGTGAACAGGTACTCGCAAAAGGCACGAAGAACGACGAAGGGGGTGGAGGGATTTAGGGTTTCCAAGTTTCTGTGTCAGAAAGTCTCGGGTTTCAATCGATTAGGATTAATTTATAGTATGTCAACTAATTACAGTTTTAGTACCTACATTAATTTAATTAATCTGATTGTACCACAATAGTTAACAATAGATTCAATTAGCCACAATTAGGTTATAATTAATCACATACTAACCCCTGAATAAAATCTAATTAATCAATCGCTTAATTAATTAACCCGATTGAATAATTAATCCCTCCAAACAATCAATTAACTTGTTCTAATCAGAAGAATTAATCAATTAACATTATCAGTTAACAACTAATAATATGTTCATCACAAATACACTACATGTATTAATTCTCCGAGTACAAGTCTCAGTGTCTAGTGTGCACGATCCTGTGGGCCATAATCAATTAGCTCAATGACTGATAGAGAGTTGCCTAGACTATATCAGTCACCAATTGATTACAGTGTTAGTCCATCTCATTCAGATAGAAACCCTGTAGTAATCTCTAATATCTCTTACCATGCATATCGATATATCAAGCATGAGGCATGGTGGACGTCATCCTCTAAAGCTTGAGATATTTCTCGATATAGAGTTAACTGAAGAACAGATAAGTAACCAGCTTATCTGAGTGTGGCCACACATTTCTCAGTTCAACTCATCGAGTGGCCTAATGATATCATCTCACTTGGGAGTGAGTGGTAATCCCTTCACTTCAACTATCAGTATGAATCAGTTCACTGACTAGACCAATCATACCCGTATTTGGCATCTTTTTACAGACATGTTAGGCGTATGTCAAATCTAATCAAATTCCTGATTCAGTACTATAATGAAATCAGGTCGACAGATAAAAGAGATCTACATTTATAGAAGGGCAATGACTCTCCCACCATGTGCCTTCTAAAGCGGATTCACCAAGTCCCGTATTGGTCATACGTACCTACAAACATATCCTGTACACGTGTACATATCCTGTTCGTAAAAGCTTTACATTCTATTCATTCCCATGAGTAGAACTAGCTTCTGGTTATTTATGATATACAATCAATGGATACTTCATACAGTACATATAATACAAGATATATTGACTGAATGAATTAATGCCTTTTATTCCATAAAACAAATGTATAGTACAATCAACAAAAGTACAATACATCAACAAATAACTATGCCTAGAACTAGGGCACACCAACACTCTTGTATGAGAAAATCTAACTTGCCTTCAAGACGCCTATTGTTCTTCTTCAAATACCCCAAAACCTTCTTCCAACCCGGTACCTCATTTTCCCCACTTGAGACATCATCATCGTCATCATCCTCAACTTCCACTTCCAAGGTCTTCTTTCCCTTACTAGCCCCGGAAGAACTAGTACCATATTGCTTGTTGAAATATTTGGCCGTTCTTTTGGAATAAGGCACCCACTCCATATTCTTATCAATTAAATGACACCGGGAAAGCAACCACAAGTCTAGATTATCATACTCGATATCATCCTTGGTAAGATCCTTTTGAAAGTCCACTAGAGTACTCTTTGCGGCTTGAATAATACCACTCATGAGATTCACAAAGGGAAGAGCATGAACTTTCTTAAGTGCTATTAATCGACGAAAAGTACCAAAAATGATCTCAATAGAATCAACCCTCGTCTTATTCACAAGACAATATAGAACAAACAAATCAAGCCTTTGGATTTTAGACATTTCCGCGTGACCAAACAATGACAAAGAGAGAAACTTATGGAAGTAGAGTAAGCCATTATCCCTTAGGAATGTATTCGGGGAATTTTTAGAATCAAACTTAGCCAACCCGGTGAAATCATTCCAAATGCGGTCATGATCAAAATCCGAAGGCATGGTGACACCGGTCAATGGAAAACCAAACCAAGCATGCAATTCCTCACGTCCAAATTCATATTCAATATTCAAATTGCGAAACTTGAACCTAGTCTTTCCCACATTAGCAAAACTTAAAGTAGACCAAAATTCACCAACATCAAATTTGGATTGTTCAAAACGCAAATCAACAAATTTGTTCCAACCCATAGTATCAACATACCCCCTAACATCCCGATTAATATTCAAAGTAAGAGTTGCATCCCAATTAATGTAAAGCATACGAGTAGAAATAACTACACCGTTTATGAGAGCGAAGCGACTCTTTTCTTCCTCCGAATTGAGTTTGAACGGTTGACGGGAACGAGAACTTGTTTCCGCGGTTGCGCCTTTCTTCTTGGAGTCCTTCTTTCCCCCCGCCATAGATGAAATTTCCAATTTGAGATGGAGAAGGAAGGGTTGGAGATGGTGAAAATTTTGAAGGTTTTGTTAAAGATCAGTTTGATGAGAGAAGGGAGATGGAATAAATAGAGAGGTTTTGAATTTGAAAGGGTGTGTGTAAGAGAATCAATGCATTGGGAAGACAAAAAGGTAACTTTAATTTGAATTCAAATTCAATTTGGAGGTGTTTAGGGTTTTGAATTTCGGATATGGGGTGAATTTGGGGAAATTTGGATTTTAGGGTTAGAAAGGGACTGATCTCGATCGAGACATATAGAATCTCGATCGAGATCAAGTAAAAAGGGGGAGACAGAATGGGGATCTCGATCGAGATGGCCAAGGCCTCGATCGAGATGACCATTCAATGAATCTTAGATTCATCATCTCGATCGAGACGGCCCATGTCTCGATCGAGATGCCTGAAAATGCAGTCCTAAAGCCCGATTTTCACCGATTTTACCCCGACGAAGTTCCGTGATGTTCCCCAAAGTAATTTATGAATCATCCACGTCAATAGTTCATTATAAAAAGTAAGAAAACCTGTGGAAACACTAAAACAAAAACAAAAATTAAACGATACAAGGGTTAACCGTAAAGGTTACCCGAAAAGAAAAAAAAAATGAAAAGTAAATAAGAAAATAAAAAAACATATAAAGTAACACATAAGAAATGGATCTCGTTTTATTTATGAACAATCATGGACCGATTACAAGTCTTATTTGCAAGAAAGGGAAAATCACAACACAACAATTTACAAAGGAACAAACATAGATACAATACCCACGTAAATACACACACTATACATAAAATATATCTACATGGCCCTAGATATCTAAGTCCATGAATCGAGATCCATTGGATGTAGGCTTGGTGAGGATAGAAAGAACACGATCCTCAAATGATAGGAACCGAGCACCTTGGCGAAAAAACTCTCTTCACGAGTCCCTCTTTTGCCAGAAATTCATAATCAAGGATGGGAAAAGGTTCCGCATCCGTCCATGGTACTTCAATAGATCCTAACCCACCAATTACCAAGCCACAAATGATGTTACCGAATCCCATCTTCTTGTTCTTGCAACACGAAGCGGCAACTAGTCTATTCATCAAAATCCCACTTGAGTCAATTTCGGTCCCTTGCATAACATCTCCTAGGATGTCCAAATCTTGCTTACGGACTTTGTGCCCATTAGTTCGCCCAAAGAGCGAATAACACAGAAATTTATGAAAGTACAAAAGGGCTTCCGGCATTCTTAACTTGTTGAAAGCAAGTTTCGGAACATAAATTCTTGCCCGGTGATACTAGACCAAACATCCAAAGCTGTCATATCACGGCCCGGGGGTCTCTTGGGAGCACGAACTGGGAATCCAAACCAATTATGGAGTTCCGGGTATCCGAAAATGAACTCCCGTCCATTATGACGGTGACTAAGACGGACACGACGCTTGTCAACAAAACGGACCGTCGTGAAAAACTCTAGTATCCAACCAGCAATGATAGGAAACTTCATAGATACAAACTTAGACCAACTCATCTTGTCTAGGAGATGCATTACATGATCCTGAATCCCGAGTTCGGTATTCAGGAATTCATCCATATACATCATTCCGTAGAAGATGCAACTATTGAAATGCTTATTACGGCGACCCTCATTCTCAGAATATATTGGGAAAGGAGCGCCATAGCGAGAGGAAATGTCCACTCTACGTCTCCTACGCATTCCCCTAGTTGTTGGAGCCATAATCAAAAGACAGAAATTTTTGGAGAAATCTTAAATTTAATGAGTTCTAATATAAACTCTGTGTGTAAATGATGAATCAACAACACGTAGACTATTTATAGATGTGTAAAAAGAAGTTAAGGGTGGTTAAAATTGTTGGCCCAAATTATGACTATATAAAGACTAGAGGGGGGGTGAATAGGATTTATTGCCTTTAAATAATATTATTTTCTCTTTTAAAAATATTTGCCTATTAACTAATCAACTTAAAAAGTTTTGCGGAAAGAATAGTTGATTAGATGATAAGAGAAAATAAACAAGTTTAAGCACGATTTAATCACAAGCAATTATAGATAAAGCTTAAAGCAGAGCAAGTGATTAAAAGACAATAATAAAGAGAGTAGGGATAGAAGGATTAGACGCAGAGCATTTATCCAGGTTCGGTCTCCTTGTGAGCCTAGTCCTGTCCCCGAGAGCACCTCTCGAGATTTTCCACTATTGATTTCTTTAAGGGCAGAAATCAAGCCGGTAGAGTAGTTCTCACAATCCGAGAAACTACTAGAGCTGAACACCTCTCCCAGTATTCACTCCCTCAAACTTCCAAGTGTTTGAGCAACTCTCCCTTGGTTTTTCTCAAGCTAAACTAAGAAACTTATGGCACTTTTGCAGGCTAAGTGATAACCTCCTAAGCTTGCGGGTGCTTAAGAACCTATTTGCTTTTCAAGGCTAAGCAAAAACCTCTCTTACACTTTTCTCGGGATCTAGTGATAAACCCAAGATTAAACCCCACCGTTTAATCTTTTACAATTATTTGAATGAAAAGAATAACACTCAAACTCTCGTTGTAGTTGAAGGAAAAATATAATCAAAGCTCGCTTGAATTTCTCGTGTGAAAAGCTTTGAATCTCGGTTTGATTTTCCCTTGCTTCAACCTTTGCTCCTCTTCTCCTTTTATAGCCGAATTCTTGAAGAGAGATGAAGGAGGAGCCAAAATGTGTCCCATCAAATCCAAGATAAGATTTCTTTACTTAGTAATTTTGTAGGATAAGATAAGATTTGTGTAAGATGATAAGATTTGTGTAAGGAATCAAATCAAAGTACATAAAGCTATCTCATCCAAATCTCTCATCCGAAATCATGTGGTGGTGGAGGATTTGATGAGTTGTCTTTGATAAGACACTTGTCTTGGTGAAGAAGAAACGATCTTGGCCGTTGGATGATGAGATGACATAAAGTGTGATTGAATCCTAGCCCTTCATTTGATCTTTCCTTTAATCACCATTAAACTTATGCTATTAACATCATCTAAGCATGTATGTCATATACGTGTATACTACATTCATACACATGCATTCATCATCATTAGCATGGCAACACATAAGTATGATCGATGATGAAATCAATAGATGATGACATAACATAGTTTGTATGTATTACGGCATCTTAAACCATGGCATAGCTTATGATATACATATTAATCATGTTTAAGTTCATATCATAAAACCTCAAGAAGATAGCATGGCAAGATGTCATGTGATCACATATAAAACCATAATCCATAGGATAAAAAGACGTATTTGATCATGGCATATAGTTTTAGTTCATGGCATAAATATCATCTCTTAAAGCATATATTCATGTGAGCATATGATATTTAAACCTATATAGATGTGATCATGACATGCATACATACATACTTTAATCATATACTTTAATAAAGTAACTCTAGTTAAGATGATAAATCTTATTAAAGCATTCCTAGAGTTAAGTTTACTTTTAGCACATAAAGTATATAATAAAGAGTTTACCCATTAGAAATGTTAAGATAGATTAATGAATCTAATTAGGCCCAAAATGAATATGAAATCTGAGTTTACCATATTCATGCGCGTATTTCAGCAATGGTGCGCACGAAACAAAAATTTCAGATCAGAGCAGATTTCATAATCCTAATCCATAATCCTGCAAGCATCAAAGAGTTTATAATCTAGCATGCATAAAAACACAGAAACTTCTCCCCCTTATGTTGGTAAGATATCAAAAAAGTTACGCATTGCAGGGATGAATTCTGAAGTTTTGGAGTAGAAAACATAGCAGGACAGCAGAGCAAAGCAAGACAGAGAATAGAAGTAACCTACGCATGCATAGATTCTAGTTTCACTATTCTAGTCAAGATGCCTTAAAGCTCCTGTCATATCAAGCAAGTAGATTATCTGTTGTAACAGATATATCAGATGTCAAAAACATCTCAACACTTATGTACCTGCAAGATGGTTAATATAGATATAAAACCAGAGCAATGTATCAGCTCAAAACACAGCAAATATCCAAAATAGATATCCTAAAAACTACTTAAATTGTACTGTTGGAAAGATAGATAGATAGATAATGCAGGGATAGGAATGGTTCACTACTGGCTGTCTGAGGAAGCAGAATGAGGAGGACTGGGTTCAGGAACCATGGTGACTCCGGGAATGCTTTTGATAGCAGTCTTCAACTCATCAGTCTCACGCTCAAGACTCTTGATGGCTACCAGCACATCCTCTTGCCTTCCTAACAGATATTGCTGATTAGTGTGGAGTGCAAACACTCTGCCATGTTGATCATCAATCTTATTGTTGAGGTCCTTTAATGCCAGGCTTTGCTTGACTAGCCGATCCTGCACAAAGGTACAAAGAGAATCCATCTTTGCTGACAGATTAGCAAAAGCAGCATCCATATTCAGTGTTTGCTTGGCCATCCTTTGAGCCATCTCCTCAGCTTGAGCCATAGCACTAGCAAGAAATTTAGAGTGAGAATCAAGATTATAAGAAGTTTGATTCACATCACCGAACATATTCCTTAAATGTCCACTCAAGTTCACTATCTGGGATGCAGTGAATTTGTAAGGAAAGCTCGGTTCCACCTCCTCAAGGAAACTTGATTGAAGATTCTGCTGAGTGTAGAATAGAGGGGTGGTTTCTTGGCTAGTAGGCTGGTAGTTATCTGCATCAACATAGACTGGACAGTTAGGCAAGATAAAACCAGAAGAACTCGGAGGTTTTTCCATGTGGTCAGCTAAGGAGTTCATCAAATCCATCTCTTCCTGTGACATCTCCTTGTTCTCCACTGTTGAGTTTGCCTCCAAATCAGACATGATGCCCTTCTTTTTCTGAAGTACTCTTTCTCTCAAGTCTACATCCAGCATAGTCAGCGTCGCTGTATCCAACAAGATCAATTTCTTTGCACTTTGGATACCACAGACCTACATTTTGTGTCCCTCTCAAATATCTGAAAATTCTTTTGACTGCAGCATAGTGTGATTCCTTTGGATCTGATTGAAATCTGGCACATAGACATACACTAAATTGAATGTCAGGTCTACTAGCTGTAAGGTACAGTAGTGACCCAATCATCCCTCTGTATTTCCTTATGTCTACTCTCTTGCCTTTCTCATCCTTTTTGATCTTCACAGCTGTGCTCATTGGAGTGTTCTCCTCATTGCAGTTCTCAAAATCAAACTTTTTCAGAAGCTCTCTGACATACTTTTCTTGATTAATAAAAATGCCTCGATTACCCTGTTTAATCTGTAATCCTAAAAAGAAATTTAATTCGCCCATCATGGACATCTCAAATTCTTCACTCATTTCTTTTGCAAAGGATTCACACAAAGATTCATTAGTTGAGCCAAAGATAATATCATCAACATATATTTGCACAATCAACAAATGACCTTTTTCATATTTAATAAACAGAGTAATGTCAACTTTTCCTCTTTGAAATTCCTTTTTAATCAAGAAAGAACTTAACCTGTCATACCAAGCTCTAGGAGCTTGCTTTAAACCATATAAAGCTTTTGACAGTTTAAAAACATGATCCGGAAAATCACAATCTTCAAAACCAGGAGGTTGTTTGACATAAACCTCTTCAGAAATAAAACCATTTAAAAATGCACTTTTGACATCCATTTGATAGAGTTTAAAGTTTTTATAACAAGCATAAGCACACAACATACGAATAGACTCTAATCTAGCAACTGGAGCATAAGTTTCATCAAAATCAATACCTTCCTGTTGGTTGTACCCTTGAGCAACCAATCTAGCCTTATTTCTGGTAACATTTCCGGACTCATCTAACTTATTCCTAAAGACCCATTTAGTTCCTATGATAGTCTTTCCTATTGGTCTAGGAACCAATGTCCATACATTGTTCCTCTTGAACTGGTCTAATTCTTCTTGCATGGCAAGAATCCAGTTTTCATCATCTTCAGCTTCTTTGAAGCTTTTTGGTTCAAGTTCAGATACAAAGGCTACATTTCCAAAGTACTATCTGAACTGTGCTCTAGTCATGACCTTTTGTGAAGGGTCATCAATAATGTCTTCATGAGAAAGATTTCTCGGAACTCTAATTTCCTTTGGAAGATCATTATTCTCTACTTTCTCTTCCCTAGGTACAGACTGTTCTGATGTAGATACATTTAACTGAGGATTCTCAACTGATAACAAATCATCATTTATCTTTTCCACAGTTAAATTATTTTCATCAAACACAACATGAACTGACTCTTCTACCACTAGGTTTCTTTTATTGAAAACTCTAAAAGCTTTGCTAGATAAGGAATATCCTAAGAAGATTCCTTCATCAGACTTCTCATCGAACTTTCCTAGTTGGTCTTTGTTGTTGTTGTGAACGAAACACTTAGAACCAAATATGTGAAAGTAGCTTAAATTTGGTTTTCTTCCTTTCCATAATTCATATGGAGTCTTTTTCAAGATGGGCCTGATCAAAGCTCTATTCAAGATATAGCAAGCTGTGTTAGTAGCTTCAGCCCAAAAATACTTAGGAAGATTACTTTCACTTATCATAGTTCTAGCCATTTCTTCCAACGTCCTATTCTTACGTTCTACAACTCCATTTTGTTGTGGAGTTCTTGGGGCAGAAAACTCATGATTTATCCCCGACTCATTACAAAATTGTTCAAAAGACTGATTTTTGAACTCACCTCCATTATCACTTCTAATTGAAGAAAGTTTGACATTTCTGTCATTTTGGAGTTTCTTAACTAGGTGGACAAATTGGTCAAAGGTCTCATCCTTAGATGCTAGAAATAAGGTCCAGGTAAATCTGGAGTAGTCATCAACTATTACCAAAGCATACTTCTTGCCTCCTAGACTTGATGGTTGAATTGGACCAAACAAATCTAAGTGGAGTAATTCAAGTGGTCTATTAGTTGATATGACTCCTTTTAAGCTAAAAGAGCTTCTAGTTTGTTTACCCTTTTGACATGCATCACAAATGTGATCTTTGTTGAAACTTATCTTAGGAAGACCTTTTACAAGTTCTTTCTTAGATAACTTTGAAATTAAGTGCATACTAGCATGTCCTAACCTTTTGTGCCACAACCAGCTCTCATCATTATGTGAAACAAGGCATTTATCGTAAGATACTTTATCTAGATTAAGCATATAAACATTTTCAACTCTTGGAACTGTGAATAAAACCTTGTCAGATTTTGCATCAAAAACTTCACAGCTTTTGGAGTTGAAAACTACCTTCATACCTTTATCACATAGATGACTTACGCTTAAAAGATTGTATTTTAGCCCGTCGACCAAAGATACATCTTCAATGGATGGTTGTGAGCCAACTTGACCTTTACCTATCACTTGTCCTTTTCTTTTGCCTCCAAAACTGACACTTCCTCCACTAAAAGATTTAATTGAGGTGAAAGCACTTTTATCACCAGTCATGTGTCTTGAGCAGGCACTGTCAACATACCACTGTTTTGACCTTTGTGTGCCTCTCACGTGTCCCTGCAATTAATCACTTAGATTTAGGTACCCAATGAATTTTGGGTCCTTGGAGGTTAGCAGTAGACAATCTCGACACTTTTGCTTTCCAGATAAACTTTCCTTTATATTGACCATTTCTAAATTTGCAATTTTTGATTATGTGGTCATTATGATTACAATAATAACAGTTCTTAATTTTTAGAAGTTTTAACTGTTTATTATTATAATCCTTCTTCTTCTTGGGTTTATCTGAAGTAAATCTTTCATGATAATCATTAAGGCATCCAATTCCAGATCTGTCATTACAAGATCGTTGGGAACTAATAATATCATGAAGGATTTCTTTTCCCTTTGAAAAACCCTTTATTATATGATCATCTTTTGCTTTTTGGTTTTTCAGAGCATCTACCTCTTTAAGAACTTCAGCATTGCTAGTTTCTAGATTTTCAATTTTCTCTAGCAATTCTGAATTCTCCTTTTTGAGACTTTTATTTTCTTTCTTGCATTTCTTGAATTTTAGCAAGGTCTCAATAGAGGCATCATATAAATCACAGCAGACAGAAATTAATTCTTCTTTTGACATAAGACCAAAAGTTACCTCCGGAGATTCATCATCTCCATCGTCTGAAGAATTTTCTGATTCATCTTTTGCCATGAAACATATGTGTGCAACTTCATCATCTTCTTCATCACTTGAAGATTCATCGCTATCGCTCCAAGTTGCAACCATAGCCCTTTTTCCCTTCTCTTTCTTCTTGTTGTCATTCTTCAAGTTTGGACAGTTTGGCTTGATATGTCCTGGTTTATCACACTCAAAGCAAACAACATTTTGAGAAGAGTCCTTTTTGAACTTATCAGAAGTTCTGGGCTCTTTGTGAAAGTTATTTTTAGGAAATCTTTTAAAGTTCTTCTTTTTCAAGAACTTGTTGAATTTTAGAGTAAGTAAAGCTATTTCCTCTTCAGATTCATTTTCTGAACTTTCACTTACAATCTTAGCTTTTAATCCTGTGGATTTAAGCTTTCTTGCTTCGGGCTCTTTATCATTGACAGATGACATTTTTATCTCATGAGTGAGGAGAGATCCAATAAACTCATCATAACCATATGTGGATAGATCTCTAGCCTCATCAATAGCTGTCAATTTAGGATCCCAAGCTGAGGGCATTGTTCTCATTAATTTTTTAATTAGCTCCTCATCTTGAAAGGTTTTTCCAAGGGTTTTTAGATTGTTTATGATGGTGGTAAATCTCGTATTCATTTCTGAAATGGTTTCATTTACCTCCATCTTAAACAACTCATATTCGCGCATATACAAATTTACCCTTAGATCCTTCTGCCTTTGAGTTCCTTCATATGTGACCTCAAGTTTGTCCCATATCTCCTTGGCACTCGTACACCCTGAAACACGATGATATTCGTTAGTATCTAAAGCACAATGTAGAATATTTATAGCTTTAGCATTTAACTGTAATTGCTTCCAATCATCATCATTATATTCAGATTCAGTCTTGTTTATTGTTACGCCATCAACTATTTTTGTGGGAATAGTTGATCCGTCTTTAATTATTTTCCAAACGAAAATATCACAAGACTGAATAAAGTTTCTCATCCTATTTTTCCAGTAAGAGTAGTTTACTCCATAAAATAGGGGCGGTCTAACTGTAGACTGTCCCTCAGGAATCATTTGTGTAGACATATTTCCTGGAAAATTAATCACCCTATTAGTCATATTGAATCTCTCTAAAGATGTTAATCTTTATAGGCAAAGAGATTGGCTCTGATACCAATTGTTGGCCCAAATTATGACTATATAAAGACTAGAGGGGGGGTGAATAGGATTTATTGCCTTTAAATAATATTATTTTCTCTTTTAAAAATATTTGCCTATTAACTAATCAACTTAAAAAGTTTTGCGGAAAGAATAGTTGATTAGATGATAAGAGAAAATAAACAAGTTTAAGCACGATTTAATCACAAGCAATTATAGATAAAGCTTAAAGCAGAGATAGTAATTAAAAGACAATAATAAAGAGAGTAGGGATAGAAGGATTAGACGCAGAGCATTTATCCAGGTTCGGTCTCCTTGTGAGCTTAGTCCTGTCCCCGAGAGCACCTCTCGAGATTTTCCACTATTGATTTCTTTAAGGGCAGAAATCAAGCCGGTATAGTAGTTCTCACAATCCGAGAAACTACTAGAGCTGAACACCTCTCCCAGTATTCACTCCCTCAAACTTCCAAGTGTTTGAGCAACTCTCCCTTGGTTTTTCTCAAGCTAAACTAAGAAACTTATGGCACTTTTACAGGCTAAGTGATAACCTCCTAAGCTTGCGGGTGCTTAAGAACCTATTTGCTTTTCAAGGCTAAGCAAAAACCTCTCTTACACTTTTCTCGGGATCTAGTGATAAACCCAAGATTAAACCCCACCGTTTAATCTTTTACAATTATTTGAATGAAAAGAATAACACTCAAACTCTCGTTGTAGTTGAAGGAAAAATATAATCAAAGCTCGCTTGAATTTCTCGTGTGAAAAGCTTTGAATCTCGGTTTGATTTTCCCTTGCTTCAACCTTTGCTCCTCTTCTCCTTTTATAGCCGAATTCTTGAAGAGAGATGAAGGAGGAGCCAAAATGTGTCCCATCAAATCCAAGATAAGATTTCTTTACTTAGTAATTTTGTAGGATAAGATAAGATTTGTGTAAGATGATAAGATTTGTGTAAGGAATCAAATCAAAGTACATAAAGCTATCTCATCCAAATCTCTCATCCGAAATCATGTGGTGGTGGAGGATTTGATGAGTTGTCTTTGATAAGACACTTGTCTTGGTGAAGAAGAAACGATCTTGGCCGTTGGATGATGAGATGACATAAAGTGTGATTGAATCCTAGCCCTTCATTTGATCTTTCCTTTAATCACCATTAAACTTATGCTATTAACATCATCTAAGCATGTATGTCATATACGTGTATACTACATTCATACACATGCATTCATCATCATTAGCATGGCAACACATAAGTATGATCGATGATGAAATCAATAGATGATGACATAACATAGTTTGTATGTATTACGGCATCTTAAACCATGGCATAGCTTATGATATACATATTAATCATGTTTAAGTTCATATCATAAAACCTCAAGAAGATAGCATGGCAAGATGTCATGTGATCACATATAAAACCATAATCCATAGGATAAAAAGACGTATTTGATCATGGCATATAGTTTTAGTTCATGGCATAAATATCATCTCTTAAAGCATATATTCATGTGAGCATATGATATTTAAACCTATATAGATGTGATCATGACATGCATACATACATACTTTAATCATATACTTTAATAAAGTAACTCTAGTTAAGATGATAAATCTTATTAAAGCATTCCTAGAGTTAAGTTTACTTTTAGCACATAAAGTATATAATAAAGTTTATTTTGTCACAAGCATATATAATATATATATATATATATATAGTGCATGATATAAAAACCATATAATAAAACAAGTAATCAAAATCAACTAGAGTGAAATAACAAAAATGTGGACAGACACCAATTGGGACGAAGTACAACGCTTGGAATGTTACCTATTCGTGAAAAGGGGCGAAAAAACCGACTTTCATGCTTCAGGGAGCCAATCTCGATCGAGATATACCTTGTCTCGATCGAGATGGCCAAAGTTATGAAACAGAAGGCCTGTCTCGATCGAGACAAGCTTGAGTCTCGATCGAGATACTTCCCTTTTGGAAGTTTCTTGTTTCTAATGCTTAACCCGTAAAAGATGAGTATCCTATGACCTTCCGAACATCTAACGAAAATAATTAAAGTGCCATATTCATCAAAAAGAAAGGAAATGAAAAACATAAACGAATAAATGATCATAACACGAAAAAGTAAATAAAAACTAACTATACTAAGCATACTAAAAACTATACTACTAGTCTTAATTTCTAAAACTAATGACATTGGAGAAACGACACATTAACAACGGAATTTCCTTGTTCGTTGCTCAAATAGATTTTACAACGATGTCCATTCACTTTGAATCGTTCTCCGGTTTTATTTTCCAATTCTAAAGCTCCACTAGGCATAACATTGGTAACCAAAAATGGTCCAACCCACCTAGATTTTAGTTTCCCCGGAAATAACCTCAAACGTGAGTTAAAGAGCAACACTTTATCACCGACATTAAAAAATTTCTCTTTTAACTTAGAGTCATGCCATTTCTTAGTCTTTTCCTTATAAATTTTAGCATTCTCATAAGATAAATGACGTAACTCATCTAATTCGTTAAGTTATAACATCCTCTTCTTACCGGCAAGTTGTAAATCATAGTTTAGAGCTTTAATAGCCCAATATGCTTTGTGCTCAAGCTCTACCGGTAAGTGACATGCCTTGCCATAGACAAGGCGGTATGGTGTCATACCTATGGGCGTTTTGAACACGATTCGATATGCCCACAATGCGTCATCAAGCTTCATGGACCAATCTTTCCTAGATGAAGACACCGTCTTTTCAAGGATCCATTTCAATTCTCTATTTGAGATTTCGGCTTGACCATTTGATTGAGGATGGTACGGAGTTGAAACTCGGTGATGAACTCCATACTTTTTAACTAAAGAATCCAATAACTTATTGATAAAGTTTGTACCTCCATCGATTACGATTGCACGAGGTACTCCGAACCTCGTAAAAATGGACTTTAAAAATTTAATAACAACTTTAGCATCATTAGACGAGGTAGATATTGCCTCAACCCATTTAGACACGTAGTCAACTGCGACTAATATATAAGTTTGACCACAAGAAGGGGGAAACGGACCCATGAAGTCTATGCCCCAAACATCAAACAGTTCAACTTCTAACATATTCTTAGTAGGCATTTCACCACGTCTCCCTAAATTTCCCGTCCTTTGACACTTATCGCAATGACTAACAAATTCACGCACATCTTTAAACAAAGTTGGCCAAAAGAATCCACATTCGAGGATTTTTGCGGCCGTTTTGCTAGCCCCATTATGTCCACCATAAGGGCTAGAATGACAATCATGCATAACATCGTGAAATTCAATATCAGTAACACATCTCCTAAGCATACCATCACCACACATTTTGAAAAGATACGGCTCATCCCACACATATTGCTTAATGTCTGAAAAGAATTTCTTCTTTTGGTGAAAACTAAGGTCATGGGGGACTAAATTAGCAGCAAGGTAATTGGCAATATCGGTGTACCAAGGTATAATCAAATCTTTAACTTGCATGAGTTGTTCATCAGGAAAATCATCATTTATTCCGACGGATTCGCCTATCGGACCGTTCTCGTCTTCTAATCGAGAAAGATGGTCAGCTACAAGATTTTCTACACCTTTTTTTATCTCTAATTACAATATCAAATTCTTGCAACAACAAAACCCATCGTATCAAACGAGGCTTAGCATCTTTCTTTGCAAACAAGTAATGTAAAGCAGCATGGTCAGCATAAATAATGATCTTTGATCCTAACAAGTATGAACGAAACTTATAACATGCAAAAACTACTGCCAACATCTCTTTTTTCGTAGTTGTATAATTCAATTGAGCTCGTGACAACGTATGACTATTATAGTAAATGACATGTAAGTTCTTGTCTATACGTTGCCCTAGCACACAACCAACGGCTAGATCACTAGCATCACACATAATCTCGAAAGGGAGGTCCCAATCGGGTTTAGTTATAATAGGTGCGCTTACTAGTGCGGACTTAAGTGTATTAAATGCATCAACACATTCATCAGAAAATTCAAAAACACAATCTTTGGCAAGCAAATTGGTTAAAGGTTTAACAATAATGGAAAAATCCTTTATAAATCTTCTATAAAAACCAGCATGTCCTAAGAAAGACCTAACTGTTTTAACAGTGGTCAGTGGAGGTAAATTTTCGATAACTGAAGGTTTTGCTCTATCGACCTCAATTCCTACATTGGAAATCTTGTGACCTAACACAATCCCTTCATCTACCATGAAGTGACATTTTTCCCAATTTAGGACTAAGTTAGTCTCTTCACATCTAGTTAAAACCTTATCTAGATTATTTAAGCATGCATCAAAGGTATCTCCATATACTGAAAAATCATCCATAAAGACTTCCATGATATCTTCAATGAAATCATTAAAAATAGCGGTCATGCATCTTTGAAAAGTAGTTGGAGCGTTACACAACCCAAATGGCATACGCCTATAAGCAAAGGTACCGTAAGGACATGTAAATGTGGTCTTATCTTGGTCTTCCGGATGAATATAGATTTGGAAAAATCCATAATATCCGTCTAGAAAACAATAAAAAGCATGTCCAGCGATACGTTCTATCATTTGATCAATGAAAGGTATAGGGAAATGGTCCTTCCTAGTTGCCGTATTTAGCTTCCTATAGTCAATACAAACTCTCCAACCAGTGGTAGTTCGAGTTGGTATTAACTCTCCTTGGTCGTTTTGGACTACGGTCATACCACCCTTCTTAGGTACACAATGAATAGGACTAACCCATTCACTATCAGATATAGGGTAAATAATACCGGCATCTAGCAACTTAGTAATTTCTTTCTTCACTACTTCTTTCATGTTCGGGTTTAACTTTTTTTGTCTATCCGCTTTAGGTTGGTGTCCCTCCTCTAAGTGAATACGGTGCATAACTACACTAGGGTTAATTCCCTTAAGGTCTGAAATTTGCCATCCTATGCTCCTAATTCTATTTCTTACAACAACAAGTAATTTCTCTTCTTGGTCTTTGGTAAGCTTGTTTGAGATAATAATTGGAAGAACATCTCCTTCACCTAGGAAAGCATATCGTAAATGATCGGGTAGTTCTTTCAATTCCACAGTTGGTGGTTTCTCAATAGAAGGCGGAATAGGTCCATCCTCACGATTAAGTGGTTCGGGTTGGACTTCTTCGGACTCATCTTCCATAATAGGATGTTCGTCATTAGCTTCACTTATCATGTTAACTACACATTCTTCAATTAAGTCAATGCGCATGCATTGATCTTCTTCCATAGGATACTTCATTGCTCTATTCATATCAAATTCGATTTTATCCCCACCAATTCTAAACATAATTTTTCCCTCTGAAACGTCTACTAAAGCACGACCCGTATTCATAAAAGGTCTCCCTAATATTAAAGGGCAATTCACATCATAAACGAAATCAAGAATAACAAAATCAGTAGGAAAAATAAATTTATCCACTTTAACAAGCACATCTTCAACGATTCCGTAAGGCTTCTTAATAGTTTGGTCCGCAAGTTGCAAAACCATACTAGTACGCTTAATATCCTCTTCTAGACTCAATTTCTTGAAAATAGACAAAGGCATCAAATTAATGCTAGCTCCTAGATCACATAAACAATTTGGAAACGTAACATCTCCTAATTTACAAGGTATAGTGAAACAGCCAGGATCTTTCAATTTAGTAGGCATTCGACTCGTAACAATAGAACTACAATCTTCTGTTAATACAACGGATGAAATCCCCTCCCAACTAATTTTCTTAGAGAGCAAGTCTTTAAGAAATTTATTATAGTTAGGGATTTGAGTCATAGCGTCAAAGAAAGTTAAATTTATATGCAAATTTTTCAGCTTATCAATAAAAGACGAGAGTTGCTTATCATAGTTCTTAATGCGATTCCGTGGAGGAAAAGGAGCTTTCGGTTGATACTCTTTTGAAACAGATTCATTTGGAAGATTTGCTTTTGGAGGATTCTCATTCTTCGTAGGGTCAGAATTTGTAGCAGAAACAACTTCATCTCGGGCACGAGTAACTTCCTTGATCACGTTTTCGTCCTGCAAAATATTAGAAACAATACTAGGCATACTAGGACCATCATATCTCGTTCCCAATCTAAGGGTAATAGCCTTTACTTGTTCTTTAGGATTGCTTTCCGTATTACTTGGAAGGTCTCATAATTGACGGGACAGAATAGACTTGGCTAGTTGGCCTATTTGTACTTCTAGATTATGAATAGACGATGAGTGATTCTTGAGTAATTGATCGAATTTTGTTTCGATCCTTTTGAAATTTTCGTCTTGGTTGGACATCTTGCCACCAATTCCATCGATGAATTTATCAATCTTTGATGACAATTCACTCAAAGGACTATGTTGACTTCTAGGTTGAGATTGATTATTAGACTGGTATTGAGCATTAATAGAAGTAGGGCGGTCTTGGTTAGAATTTACATTATCTTTCCAACCAAAATTTGGATGATTTCTCCATTCGGGATTGTAAGTGCTCGAATATGGGTTGTTACGAGTTTGTCCTTGAACATAACTCACATCCTCCACGTTCGGGCGTTCACAATCTTCTGGACGAGGTGTTCGAATTTCTTTCTGCAATTGGTCAATTTTGTTAGACAACTTAGAGAATTGTGCCTCAATTTTAGTCAAGGGGTCCAACTCTATAATACCCTTACAAGATGCAGAAGAAGATTCTGGCGAACTATTAGCATTTCTCATAGTAACTTGTGCCCTTTCCACAGGCCACATGCAACTATTTGCCGCCATCTCTTCCAATAATTGAAAAGCCTCGGCTGCAGTTTTCTTCATGAAACATCCACCCGACATAGCATCAATTTGGCTCATAGTATTATGACTAACTCCATTATAAAAAGTTTGCATTAAAAGTTCATTAGCCAAATTGTGATGAGGGCACGCTCTTTGAAGTTCTTTGTACCTCTCCCATGCCTCATAAACAGACTCAGTCTCATGCTGTGTAAAAGATGTAATCTCTTTAATGATTTTAGCGGTTTTGGCCAAAGGAAAATATTTTGCTAAAAATGCACGGGCCAAAGCATCCCATGTAGTGATTGAATTTGCCGGAAGCGAATTCAACCATGCTTTTGCTTTGTCTTTTAATGTAAACGGAAAAAGACGAAGCCTTATTGCTTCTAGTGATACATTATGTATTTTAAAAGTATCACACAACTCAAGAAAAGTACTCAAGTGTGTGGTTGGATTTTCACTAGGCATTCCAAAAAATTGAACATTATTTTGAATCATTTGCAACAAAGCGGGTTTGATTTCAAAATGACCTGCGTTGATTAATGGAATTTCAATCTTTCGATACTTATGTTTAATTGTCCTTAAGTGAATTAACTTAACAAGATTACTGGACCTATCCTAGACAATCTTAATTAGATTAATGAATATCACGTAAGTTAGATTGATGACGACTTACTAACTGGACCTATCCTAGATTAATAAAGCGTAAGTGATGAATACTCTATTGATTTTACTTGATAGAAACAAAGTAAATATATCAAGCAATAAGATTTGAACATTCAAACACATGAACATATATGAAAATTAGTTTTATTATAAGTTTTCCAACTGTCAAACATTCATAGAAATTACAATGGAAATTCAGAGAAATGAAAGAACTTTAATCGATAAAAGGAAAGAGGGTTGTCAATCCTTTTTACTCTTGATCGTGAGGTTTGTCAATCCTCGGGACGTTCTTGCTCGTCTTCTCCTCGATGAATCGATGAAATAGTCTATCTCTCGATCAGTACTTGAATGCAATGGAAATCGGAACGAAGGACATAAAGTATGGATGTAGAACTTCGAACTTCAACTAAAATGCTATTCTTTTTGTAGTAGATCTTCTGTATGTTTCTTTCGCAGGAGAACGACGTATTTATAGCCAAAAACTCAAGGATTACATAGCTTGACGGAAGGATGAAGCAATTGGGTGATTCGGGGCGTCGCTTGGGCGACAAAACACATCTTTTGACGAAGAGATAGGATGGTCGAGGCTCATCTCGATCGAGACACATAGGATCTCGATCGAGATGGCCATAGTCTCGATCGAGACGAGCATTCCTTGACAAACAGAATACCTGTCTCGATCGAGGTGGAAAAGTGCCTCGATCGAGACGAGCAAACTGTTCGTCAAGTCTTGCTTGTCTCGATCGAGATGCTTAATGTCTCGATCGAGACACACCAAGCCTTGGTAACAAGCTTTGTGTCTCGATCGAGATAGCTCCATCTCGTCGGGAATTTTCCTTCCAACTTCGAATAGGATATGTACACGTGTACAGGATATGTTTGTAGGTACGTATGACCAATACGGGACTTGGTCGATCCGCTTTAGAATGCACATGGTGGCAGTGTCATTGCCCTTCTATAAATGTAGATCTCTTTTATTTGTCGACCTGATTTCAGTATAGTATTGAATGAGGAATCTGATTAGATTTGACATACGCCTAACAGGTCTGTAAAAGGATGCCAAATACGGGTATGATTGGTCTAGTCAGCGAAGGGATTACCACTCACTCCATAAGTGAGATGATATCATTAGGCCACTCGTTGAGTTGAACTGAGAAATGTGTGGCCACACTGAGATAAGCTGGTTACTTATCTGTTCTTCAGTCAACTCTAGATCGAGAAATATCTCAAGTTGTAGAGGATGACGTCCACCATGCCTTATACTTGATATATCGATATGCTTGGTAAGAGATATTAGAGAATACTACAGGGTATCTATCTGTATGAGATGGACTAACACTGTAATCAATTGGTGACTGATATGGTCTAGGCAACTCTTTATCAGTCGTTGAGCTAATTGATTATGGCCCACAGGATCGTGCACACTAGACACTGAGACTTGTACTCGGAGTACTAATACATGTAGTGTATTTGTGATGAACTTATTATTAGTTGTTAACTGATAATGTTAATTGATTAATTGTTCTGATTGGAACAAGTTAATTGATTATTTGGAGGGATTAATTATTCAATCGGGTTAATTAATTAAGCGATTGATTAATTAGTTTTTCTTTAGGGGTTAGTGTGTGATTAATTATAACCTAATTGATGTTAATTGAATCTATTGTATTCTATTGTGGTACAATCAGATTAATTCAATTAATGCAGGTACTAAAACTGTAATTAGTCGACACACTATAAATTAATCCTAATCGATTGAAACCCTAGACTTTCTGACACAGAAAATCAGAAAAACCTAATTCCCTCAACCCCATTCGGCCGACTACTGCAGGAGGTGTTTGGAGTTTCTGTTCATCGTTCTTCGTGCCTATTTCGAGGACTGGTCGTCTGAAGTGTTGTGCACGTGAACTTGAAGGAATCACCGATCGTTCGGTTCATCCATCTCTCTCAGAGGGATTCCATGTGAGTGACTAATGTAGGATTAATCACATTCATTAAGTAAATGACATTGAGGAAATGATAAAGATCAAAGTAATCTGATCAATGATGTTAATATCGTTTTTCTCGCTTCCGCTGCGCGACTCTGATCGTTGATCAGGTTCCAACAGAATGTTCTCGTGATAATTTTGTGGTGGTTATGATGTTTTTGAGGGAGGTGAGCTACTGCAGGTTGGCTGTTAACACAGCCAACCAGGGCTGCGTTTAGCAACCCCGTAGGTTGCTGCCAGCAGCCCGCCGTTGAGTCGCGAACGAAAATTTTAAGATTTTCGGGTTGAGGCGAGGTACGGGTCGGGCTCGGGTATTTTTGGTGCCCGTTTAATTTTTATTAAAATGTTTTCTAAATAGTTTTAATTTAATTTTGGGCACCAAAGTTAGAGTCGTTTTAATTAAAATTGTTTTAGAATTTGTGTTAATTAAAACGAAATTGTTTATGTCGTGCCATGCATTTTATTTTTGTTTTATTTTATGAGACAATATAAAATTGAATATGGTATGATAGTGAGATTTTATTAGTGGATCGGGGCACCAGTGACATTAGTTGAAATTTCAATTTTGATTAAGTGAATTCCTAATTTGAGTGGGAGTAATGAAATATTCATTGGGCCTTTATGAGTTTTTAATTCACTTGTTGACAAATTGAATTGGTCTTACAAATTTGATCGGGCTTAATTAATTGATAAAATTGGATTGCCATGATCATGCATTTTTATTCGTTATTTTACTGACTTTGCAGCAACGTGATTAATAGAATCCTATGGGCTTTTATTTGAAGTATTGGTTGTAATTTTATTTATGAATTAAATAGAATAGCTTTTTATATTTATGTAATATTTTTGGCCTATTGGGCTTGTAAATTTATAATTTTGTAATCAAGCCCATCCTGGAGATCCTGATGAGTTGAAGCCCGTGGAGGAGGCCCAACATGACAACCAAGAAGACTTTTATTACTTATGTAATATTAAAGGCCCATAGGAGTTCTTGATTATGTATGTATATTGTTAATATGTATGTTGTTCCTGCAAATCCAAAGAAGTTATAATAATGAATTAAGAAGTTGCGTCGCGATCACCAGATCCTCTTTACATGTTTAAGCCGATCACTTTATTGAAAATTGTCAACTAAAAGTATCGAGTAATTTATAAATGCTTCTACTAGTTCTCACCTCTTCCTCCCAGGTAGAGCTATAATGTATGTAAGCTCAAGCGGAGTACGTTATAGTGTCTGGTGGGCCGTTGAGGCGTTAAGATACCCTTTGCTAAAGGGTGTGGTTAACATAGAGAAGGTAGGTTTGACTCGAAGATGAATTATCATTATAGCTTGTCGCGGGCCCCTAAGCATGGATGGGTAAAGTGCCAATAGGCCCATCAAACCAAGAGTTCTCTAGGTTGGAGAATTGAGAAGGTTTCTCTACCAAGTATGTTCATTAATGTCTTACAGGCCCTAGCTTGGTCATTAATGAACATGACTCTGGATCTTTGTCTCACCAAGTCAATAATCACCAAATAATTTTAGGACAGTTTTAATAATTGTAATTGACATTAAAGTCCTTTAAATTCTGACTCTCTCTCTTTCTCTTTCTGTAGAAACTACTTCAAACTTAAACCGAAAGAATTACAGCAATGGCAACTACTAATACTTTATGGCCACTCTTGGATAAAGAGAAGTTGACTAGACCAAACTTTCTAGATTGGGCTAGGGCGGTTGAAATCGTCCTTAGGCACGAGGCTAGAGAATATGTCCTTACAACTCCTCTACCTACTGTACACCCTGAGGGTGCTGTTAACTCAGCCGAAGTGGTGAGGTATAACAAGCACATCAAGGACAACAGGGAGGTAACATGTCTGATGCTTGGTACCATGGCTGCTGATCTTCAGAAGCAGTTCATGACTCAAGAAGCCCGTGAAATGATGGAGAACCTGAAGCTTATGTTTCAGGATCAAGCCCGTCAAGAGAGGTTTTTGACCACTAAGGCATTGGTTGAGACGAAGATGCAGCCTGGATCCTCTGTTAGCGCTCATGTGCTAAAGATGAAGGGATACATTGATAGGCTGGCTAGTCTTGACTCAGCTGTCATGGGGACCATGGCAGTAGACATCATCCTGAGGTCACTTCTAGATGCTTATGACCCTTTTGTCCTGAACTACACCATGCAGGGTCAGGACAAGTCTGTCATGGAGTTGCATGGTTTGCTCAAGCAAACCGAGCAGGCCATGAGCAAGGGCAGGAAGACTGAGGTGAACCTTGTGAGTAAGGGCAAAGGCGTAAGGGGATCCAAGAACAAGAAGTTCAAGGAAAAGGGCAAGAATCCCGCGGCTAAGGGTAGGAAGCCCTTCAAGCCTCACCCTCTAGACTTGTGCCATGAGTGTGGCAAGAAGGGTCATTGGAAGAGTGCCTGTCCGAAGCTGAAGGGAAATGTGAAGAGGAAGCAGGATACTTCTACTTCAGGTATTTATGTTGTTGAGATAAACCTCACTATTTCATCATCTTGGGTTTTAGACACAGGATGTGGGTCTCACATTTGTTCAAATGTGCAGGGGCTAAGGAATAGGAGAAAGCTAGCAGTAGGTGATGTGGATCTCCGAGTTGGCAATGGAGCCCGTGTGGAAGCATTGCAGATCGGAGATTATTACTTGTCTTTGCCCAGTGGGCTTGAACTAGTTTTGAGAGATTGTTATTATGTGCCTTCCATTAGGAGGAATATTATTTCGATTTCTTGTTTGGATCATTCTGGATTTATTTTTGATATTGGACATGGAATTTTCAAAATTATGTGTGGCAATATTTTGTATGCAACGGGCATTCTTCAGAACGGGCTATACGTCTTAGATACATCCAATGAATCTCATATATTTAACATAAATGCTAAAAGGATTAAATTAAATGAAAATAATCCTACTTATGTCTGGCATTGTCGCCTTGGGCACATAAATGAGAAGCGTATCGCTAAGCTCCACGCAATCGGTGTACTGGGGTCGTTTGACCTGCAAGCTTTCGATACTTGTGAATCTTGTTTACATGGCAAGATGACGAAGGCTCCTTTCAAGAAGAAAGGTGAAAGAGCCATTGAACTATTGGAACTCATTCACTCAGATGTTTGTGGATCGATGAGTACAGCTGCTAGATCTGGTTACTTGTACTTTGTTACATTTACAGATGATTATAGTCGTTTCAGCTGTATATATTTGTTGAGACATAAATCTGAGACCTTGCAAAGGTTCAAAGATTTTAAGAACGAAGTAGAGAACCAACTTGGCAAGAAGATCAAAGCACTCCGGTCTGATAGAGGGGGTGAATATTTGAGCCAATAGTTTGACGATTTCTTGAGCGAGTGTGGGATCGTATCTCAACTCACGCCTCCTAGTACACCCCAGTGGAATGGAGTTTTAGAGAGGAGAAACAGGACCTTGCTAGACATGGTCTGCTCAATGATGAGTCAGGCTAATCTCCCTGTATCCTTTTGGGGATATGCTTTGGAAACGGCAGCTCAAATACTAAATAATACACCTAGTAAGGCAGTTGAAGGAACACCACATGAACTGTGGAAGGGCAGGAAACCCAATGTGTCCTTCATGAAGATCTGGGGATGCCATGCTTTTGTCAAGAAATTGACAAATGGCAAGCTGGAGTCCAAATCTGTTAAATGCCAGTTTGTGGGATACCCTAAGGAAACTAAGGCTTAGTACTTCTACAACCCATTAGAGAACAAAGTTTTTGTGGCTCGAAATAGGACGTTCATGGAAAAGAATTTCTTATCTATGAAAGACAGTGGGAGCAACGTTGAACTCGAAAAAGTTCAAGTGACATAAACTCCTGCAGCAGAAGCTGAGGTTACTATGACGACTGTTACAAATGTTGAACCAGTTGAACAGGCTGTACCGGATGTTCAACCAGTTGAACAGACTGAACCAGTCGTACAGGAACCTACAAGGTCGCAAAGGACACATCAACCGCCTGAGAAGTATGGGTACCTGGTCACGCATGATGGGGAACTTATGCTCACAGAGCAGGATGATCCCAGGTCTCTTAAGGAAGCTATGTCTGGCCCGAATTCAGGAGAATGGCGTAAAGCCGCTGACTCTGAAATGCAATCCATGTACGACAATGACATCAGGGAATTGGTGGACCCATTTCCTGGAGTCAAAGTAGTGGAGAGGATGTGGCTATTCAAGAAGAAAGCTGACAACACCTTCAAGGGGCGCCTGGTGGCAAAAGGATTCAGGCAAATTCACGGTGTGGATTATGATGAAACCTTTTCACCAGTCCCTATGCTTAAATCCATAAGGATACTCCTTGCTATAGCTGCATGGCACGACTATGAGATATGGCAAATGGATGTCAAGACCGCTTTTCTGAATGGAGAGCTAGAGGAAGAAGTCTATATGGCTCAACCTGAAGGTTTTGTCGATCCCAAGTATCCTAATCGGATATGCAAGCTTCAGAAATCCATTTATGGATTGAAACAAGCATCCCGATCTTGGAACATGAAATTCAATGAAGCCATAAAAGAATTTGGTTTTATACAAAATCCTGATGAGCCTGTGTGTACAAAAAATTTAGTTGGAGATCTAATACTTTTCTGGTGTTGTATGTCGACGACATATTGATCATTGGAGGAAACAAATCAGAGTTGCTTTCTACAAAGCAGTGGTTGAACAAGTGTTTCTCAATGAAGGATCTCGGAGAAGCCGAAACGATCATTGGGATCAGGATCTATAGAGATAGATCCAAGAGGCTGTTGGGATTGAGTCAAGCCAAGTACATTGACAAAATCGTGAAGAGATTCGGTATGGAACATGCAAAAAAGGGATTTATCCCTATGGTCCATAGGAAGAAAGGTGACAAACTCTCCATGAAAGATCACTGTCCTAAGAATGATGAGGCTAGGCAGAAAATGAAGAAGAAACCATATGCTTCGGCTATAGGTTCTATCATGTATGCCATGTTATGTACTAGACCTGATGTTGCCTTTGCGCTGAGCATGACCAGCTGTATCCAATCCGATCACGGAGAGGAACACTGGAAAGCTGTCAAGGACATTCTCAAGTACTTGAAACGTACTGGGGATCAATTCTTTGTTTTTGGAAGTGATGATGAGCTGATAGTATCAGGTTATACTGATACGTGATTCCAAACTGATGCAGACAAGCAGCAATCCCAATTAGGTTTTGTGTTTGTTCTCAATGGCAGTGCCATAGTTTGGAAGTCCCTAATTCTACTGTGAAAACAATGGGGCTATTTTACAAGCAAAGAGCCCCAGTTGACATATGGAGAAGAAGAATCTGCTCAGGTAGATTTATCTTATTAGAGAGATCATTGAAAGATGAGATGTGAGGATCTAGAGAATTGACACAGATGACAATGTCGCAGATCCGATGACGAAGGCTCTTGCTCAAATCAAGAACAATCGTCCTGCTAGATCTATAAGGATTAGGGATATGCCCTCTTGGACCTAGGTCAAGTTGGAGATTGTTGTTGTGCCCTAGGCCCTAGGTCAAGTGGGAGATTGTTGGTGTGCCCTAGGCCCTAGGCGTTGTTTTATGACATTGTATTTGATGATGATTACATACTATGTTATTGGTGTTTTATGAATAAAGGCATTAATTCATTTGAGTTATATATCTTGTACTATAGTAACTAAATGAAGTATCCATTGATTGTATATCATAAAGTATACCAAAAGTGAGTCATAGTCATGGGAATGATTATGGCATAAGCTTTTATATCTAGGATTCACATGACACTCTGTAGGTTGCTTAGTGTATGTGAATATGGATATAGGTGCGTGTGCGTTACACGAGACTTGGTCGATCCGCTTTAGAAAGTTCGTGGTGGTAGAGTCATTAAGCTTTCTAACAATGTAGATCTCTTTTATCTCCTGACCTGATTTCAGTATAGTAGTCAATAAGGAATCAGATTGAATTTGGTGTATTTCTAACAGGTCCGCCAGAGGATGCCAAATATGGATACACTGGTTCAATCTCTGAACTTATTACTGCGGATAGTTGAAGTGATGGAATTGCCACTCTCTGTTTAAGTGAGTTGATATCATAGGCCACTTGATGAGTATTAGCTGAGAAATGTACGGCCGTACTGAAACAAGCAGGTGACTTGTTTGTTTGTCAGTAATACTTAATGATCAAGAAATTAATCTAGCAATAGAGGATGACTACACCATGCCTCCAGCTTGATTAATCGATATGCTTTTGGTAAGAGATAAGTAGAGCATCATACAGGGTTTTCTATCTAACATGGATAACATTCATCTTTAATCAATATGTGATTGACATGGTTTACTAGGACCCTCTGTCGATCAGTGAATTGTTAATTCACAGCTTATTGATTTCAGACCCTAAGGATCGTGCAACACGGTAATCAAGAAGATTAATTGATACATGAATTGTGTTAATTAATTCCAAGATTAAATGATCAATTGATGAATTGATTATCTGAAGAAC
Organism: Euphorbia peplus; assembly: GCA_028411795.1. Classification (NCBI taxonomy): domain Eukaryota; kingdom Viridiplantae; phylum Streptophyta; class Magnoliopsida; order Malpighiales; family Euphorbiaceae; genus Euphorbia; species Euphorbia peplus. The sequence continues at coordinate 13,285,696 of CP110838.1, read as the reverse complement.
GTATTAATTATTTGTTACGTGACAAGTTAATTAGTAAATGGAACGGCTAATTAATTAATCGGGTTAATTTAATTAAGCGATTAATTGTTTATAGGTTAAAGTGTAATATTAATTTAACCTAATTGATGTTAATTGAATCAATTTTATAGAAGGGCAATGACACTCCCACCATGTGCCTTCTAAAGCGGATCGACCAAGTCCCGTATTGGTCATACGTACTTACAAACATATCATGTACACGTGTACATATCCTGTTCGTAAAAGCTTTACGTTTTATTCATTCCCATGAGTAGAACTAGCTTCTGGTTATTTATGATATACAATCAATGAATACTTCATACAGTACATATAATACAAGATATATTAACTGAATGAATTAATGCATTTTATTCCATAAAACAAATGTATAGTACTATCAACAAAAGTACAATACAATAACAAATAACTATGCCTAGAACTAGGGCACACCAACAATCTCCCACTTGACCTAGGGCCAAGCAGGCATAGCCCTAATCCCTATAGATCTAGCATGAGCATGGTTCTTGCGTTCAACAAGAGCCTTCGTCATCGGATCAGCAACATTGTTATCTATATCAACTCTCTGTAGTCTAACATCACCTCGTTGGATAATCTCCCGGATAAGGTGAAAACTTCCGGAGTACATGATGATTCTTCTTTGTAGACTGGGGCTCCTTAGCTTGTATCATGGCCCCATTGTTGTCACAGAAAAGCACAACTGAACCCTTGATAGAAGGTACTACTCCAAGATCAGAAATGAATTTCCTCATCCAGACCGCTTCCTTAGAAGCCTCACAAGTAGCAATGTACTCAGCTTCCGCTGTAGAATCTGCAACAGTTGGTTGTTTAGTGGACTTCCAACTAATGGCACCGACATTCAAGACGAACACAAAACCGGATTGGGATTGTTGTTCGTCTTGATCAGTCTAGAATCCTGAGTCAGTGTAACTGGACATAGCCAACTAATCATCGCCACCATAAACCAAGAAAAGATCTCTAGTACGTCTCAAGTACTTTAGAATTGCCTTGACTGCCTTCAAGTGTGCCTCGCTGAAGCAAGACTGGAACCGGCTAGTCATACTGAGGGCAAAAGCAACCTCATGCCTGGTACATAGCATAGCGTACATAATGGACCCTATAGCAGAAGCATAAGGGTACTTGGAGACCTTGCGTCTCTCATTCTCAATCTTAGGACTGTGCTCCTTCTTAGGCAGTTTCAACCCATGTTCCATAGGGATGAATCCCTTCTTGGAGTTGGACATGTTGAACCTCTTAAGGATTTTGTCTATGTACTTTGCCTGAGATAACCCTAGCAGGCGTTTAGACCTATCTCTGTGGATTTTGATCCCCAAGATTGTCTCAGCCTCTCCAAGGTCCTTCATGGCAAAACATTTATTCAGCCACTGCTTTGTGGCTTTCAGCTCTGAAATGTTTCCTCCTATCAACAGAATGTCATCGGCATAGAGCACTAGGAAAGTGTCCGAGCTCCCACTATTCTTACGATACACACAGGGCTCATCGAGGTTCTGAATGAATCTAAATTCCTTAATGGATTCATTGAACTTCTTATTCCAAGACCTAGATGCTTGCTTAAGTCCATAAATGGACTTTTGAAGCTTGCATATTCGGTTAGGATATTATGGATCCACAAAACCTTCAGGTTGAGCCATATAGACATCCTCCTCTAGCTCTCCATTCAAGAAAGCGGTCTTGACATTCATTTGCCATATCTCATAGTCGTACCATGCCGCTATAGCAAGTAATATCCTTATGGATTTGAGCATAGCTACTGGTGAGAAGGTTTCATCATAATCAATTCCATGAATTTTTCTGAATCCTTTCGCTACCAGACCCCCCTTGAAGTGTTGTCAGCTTTCAGCTTGACAAGCCACATGCTCTCCACAACTTTGACTCCAGGGAAGGGATCAACCAACCGCCAGACCTCATTGTCATACATAGATTGCATTTTAGACTCCATGGCTCCACGCCATTGAGCTGATTGTGGTCCTTCAATAGCCTCCTTGTAGGACTTGGGATCATCTTGTTCTACAACCATGATCTCTTTGTCATGAGTGACCAGGTATCCATACCTGTCAGGCTTTTGACGTGACCTACCACACCTTCTAGGTTCCCGTACAACGTGTTCTACCTAAACATCAGGAACAACTGTCTCAGCTTCCTCAGCATTTACTGCAGGAGTTTGTGGCTCTTGAACTTCTCCAAGTTCAATACTGTTCCCACTGTCTTTCTTGGAAATGAAATCCTTTTCCAAGAAGACTTCAGTTCGAACAACAAAAACTTTGTTCTCTAGTGGATTGTAGAAGTAGTAACCCTTAGTTTCCTTAGGGTAACCTACAAACTGGCATTTGACAGTTCTGGACTCAAGTTTGCTACTAATCAATTTCTTGACATGAGCATCACAGCCCCAGATCTTCATAAAGGACACACAAGGTTTCCTTCCCTTCCATAGCTCGTATGGTGTTCCCTTAACTGCCTTGACGGGTGTATTGTTTAGAATGTAAGCAGTAGTCTCTAAAGCATATCCCCAAAAGGATACATGGAGATTAGCTTGACTCATCATAGAGCGGACCATGTCTAACAGGGTCCTGTTTCTCCTCTCTGAAACCCCATTCCATTGAGGTGTACCAGGAGGAGTAAGTTGGGATACTATCCCACACTCACTCAAGAATTCGTCAAACTCTTGGCTCAAATATTCACCCCCTCTATCAGACCGGAGTGCTTTAATCTTTTTGCCAAGCTGGTCCTCAACTTCATTCTTAAAATCTTTGAACTTTTCAAGGGTCTCAGATTTGTGTCTCATCAAATACACATAGCCGAAACGGCTATAGTCATCTGTGAAAGTAATGAAGTACTGAAAACCTTGTCTAGCTTTAGTGCTCATTGGTCCACATACATAAGAATGTATAAGCCCCAATAGCTCAGTCGATCTTTCACCAGTTTTCTTGAAAGGTGCTTTTGTCATCCTGCCACGTAAACAAGATTCACAAGTATGCAGAGCCTGCAAATCAAAAGATCCTAAAATTCCACTTGAGTGGAGCTGAGCGATACATCTCTCGTTTATGTGCCCAAGACGGAAATGCCAGACATATGTAGGATTATTATAATCACTTATTTTAATCCTTTATTTACATTGTATACATGAGATTGATTTGATAAATCTAGGACATACAACCCGTTCTGAAGAACGCCTGTTCCATATAAAATATTACCACATAAATACTAAAAGTTCCATGCATAATATTGAATGAAAATCTCAAATCATCCAAACAACAAACTGAAATAATATTCCTGCGCATCGCAGGTACATAGTAGCAATTTCTTAAAATGAGTTCCAGCCCAGTGGGCAAAAATAAGTAATAATCTCCTACATCCAATGCCTGCACTCTGGCACCATTTCCGACGCGGAGATCCACATCACTCGAACTCAAGGTCCTCCTATTTCTCAGCCCCTGCACATTAGAACAAATTTGAGACCACATCCTGTGTCTAAAACCCAAGATGATGAAATAGTGAGATTAATCTCAACAATTTAAATACCTGAAGATGTAGCAACCTGCTTGTTCTTCACATGCACCCTTAGCTTAGGACATGCACTCTTCCAGTGCCCATTCTCACCACACTCGTGGCACATGTCTAATGAGTGAGGCTTGAAGGCATTCTTCTTGCCTTTGCCAGCGGGCTTCCTACCCTTGTTCTTGAACACCTTCTTGTTTTTAAGCCCATTAGCCTTACCATTGCTCACCACATTCACCTCTACCGTTTTACTCTTAGTCATGGTCTGTTCAACCTGTTTTAGCATGTCATGCAACTCCATGACCGTTCTATCCTGACCCTGCATATTGTAGTTGAGGATGAATCAGTCAAAAGAAGGGGGAAGTGAACTGAGGATCATATCCACTGCAGTAGTCTCCAACACAACGGAGTTGAGACTCGCCAACGTGTCTATATAACCCTTCATCTTTAACACATCCGCGCTAACGGAAGTCCCAGGTTGCATTACAGTGTTGCTTAATGCCTTGATGGTCAAGTACCTCTCCTGACGAGCCTGATCCTCGAACATAGTTCTCAGATTGGTCATCATTTGACGGGCCCCGTGATCCATAAACTGCTTTTGTAATTCAGCAGTCTTTTTTCTAAGCATTACGCATGCCACCTCTCTGGCATGCTTAATGTGCTTCTCATAAGCTTGGATGACTGCTGCAGTAGCACGTGCAGCGGGAGCAGCTGGAATAGGAGTTGTCAGTACATACTCCCTAGCCTCGTGCTTAGGACGATTTGCACCGCCCTAGCCCAATCTAGGAAGTTTGTCCCTATCAGCTTCTCCTTTTCCAAAAGTGGTTTGAGAGGATTGTTAGTTGCCATCTCTTTTCTTAATTGAGTTTAAGTTTTAAGTAGATTCTGCAGAAAGAGAGAGAGAGAGAATTAGAATAAGGACTTTAATGTCAATAAGCAAATTAATATCTGTTAAATTAATTTCTTATGGTGATTATATTGACTTCGTTATACCAAGATCCACAATCCCATTATTAATTGATCAAGCTAGGGCTTGTATCTCCTATTAGCGTATTTGGTAGAGCAACCTACTCAATTCTCCCACCTAGAGAACTCTTGGTTTAATAGGTCTATTGACTCTTTACCTGTCCATGCTTAGGAACCCGCAACAAGCTTAATGATGTTCCTTCTTCGAGTAAAACCTACAATCTCTGTTAACCACACTCTCAAAAGAAAGTATCTTAACCCTCAACGGCCCACCAGTTACTACAATATATTCTGCTAGGGAATGATATATAGTGTAGCACTACCTGGGAGGAAGAGGTGAGGTTTAGGTAAAGCATTTATAAAATACCCGATATTTTGTTTTAACAGATTACATTGGGTGATCGGCTTAACATGTGAAATAGAATTGATCTGGTGATCAATAGCGATGCAACTTATTAGATTCATTTTAATATTCCATTTTACATATTATATAAGATATAATAATACAAAAATAAAATAGACATCCTATGGGCTTTTCTAATACATCCTATTGGACTATCAATTGACAATATGAAATAAATCTTCAGACTTCGGGCTTCCTCCATGGGCTTGGGCTCATCAGGAACTATTCTTCGGTTTCATCAGATTACATCAAAAATAAAACCTATACAAATATCTAAGTAAAAGTAATGAAAAATAAAATCTAAAATTACATTCCATACTTCAATTTAAAAGCCCATAAGATTCTATATCAAGTTGCTGCAAAAGAACGTTAGACGAAATAAAATAAATGCATGACTATGGTAAACCTAATTCACATTTTAATTAAAATAAGCCATCCCAATTTGATAAAATCGTTTCAGTTTTCTCAACCAGTAAATTAGCTCGCGAAGGCCCAACGATTAAATCATCGCTCCCACTGAACTTTGGGAATTACTCAATCGAAAACTAAACACATTTAATGCCACCGGTGTCTCGATGAATTAAATTAATTTTATCATCATACCATATTCAATTTAATATCGTCGAAAAATAAATCTAAGATATACAAATGTATGGCACGACATAAACATTTTATTTAATTAACATTAACCTAAGTTAATAAATTAATTAACTGTATTTGGGCCAAATTAATTTTTAATAAAAACTAAGTTTTAATTCATTCGAAATAAAAATTAAATTGCCCCCAAATATACCGGACCCGACCCGTGCCCTGAGACCAATTTTGAAAAATTAGGGTTTCGGGGGCGTCCGGGGCGGGTTCGGGTCGCCCCGAACCCGTGGCGGACTGCTGCCGTGAGGCAGTAGCCACCAGCTGCCTTGGTTGCAGCAGTCCCATGAGGGACTGCTCAACCTGACCGGCGGCCGCCCCTTGCGGGGCGCCGCCAGTCGAGGCCAGCAGTCCCTTAGTGGCCGGGAACTGCATTACTGCAGTTCCTTTTGGCTGGCGACGCCGGCCCCCAGCCAGCAGCCCCGAAAAGGGCAGCTGGCCAGCGGTCGGTCGCCGCCAGCGCCACCAGGGGCGGTGGTTCTGGCCACCGTCCCCAAACCCTAGAAATCCAAAAAATATATTTTTTTTTTATTAAATAAAAACAGAAAAATAAATCAGCAACCACACGTCATCGGAAAAATCAAAACCATCGATCAAACACATGCCATATGATCAGATTAAATTCCTATATCGGGAAAAATAGCAAAAACCCGATTCAACTAAAAATAACATTAATCAATGATTCAACCAATGGCTCTGATGCCACTGTTGGAATCTGACCAACGATCAGAGTCGCGCAGCGGAAGGGAGAAATACGATATTAACATCATTGATCAGATTAGATTTGATCTTCATCTTTACCTCAATGTTATTTACTCAATAATGTGATTAAACCTACATTAGTCACTCACATGGAATCCCTCTAAGAGAGATGGACGAACCGCACAATCGGTGATTCCTCCAAGTTCACGTGCACAACACTTCAGACAACCAGTCCTCGAAATAGGCACGAAGAACGATGAACAGAAACTCCAGACACCTCCTGCAGTTGTCGGCCGAATGGGGTTGAGGGAATTAATTTCTAGTGTCAGAAAAGTCTAGGGTTTCAATCGATTAGGATTAATTTCTAGTGTGTCGACTAATTACAGTTTTAGTACCTGCATTAATTTAATTAATCTGATTGTACCACAATAGAATACAATAGATTCAATTAACATCAATTAGGTTATAATTAATCACACACTAACCCCTAAAGAAAATCTAATTAATCAATCGCTTAATAAATTAACCCGATTGAATAATTAATCCCTCCAAATAATCAATTAACTTGTTCCAATCAGAACAATTAATCAATTAACATTATCAGTTAACAACTAATAATAAGTTCATCACAAATACACTACATGTATTAGTTCTCCGAGTACAAGTCTCAGTGTCTAGTGTGCACGATCCTGTGAGCCATAATCAATTAGCTCAATGACTGATAGAGAGTTGCCTAGACCCTATCAGTCACCAATTGATTACAGTGTTAGTCAATCTCATACAGATAGATACCCTGTAGTATTCTCTAATATCTCTTACCAAGCATATCGATATATCAAGTATGAGGCATGGTGGACGTCATCCTCTACAACTTAAGATATTTCTCGATCTAGAGTTAACTGAAGAACGGATAAGTAACCAGCTTATCTGAGTGTGGCCACACATTTCTCAGTTCAACTCAACGAGTGGCCTAATGATATCATCTCACTAATGGAGTGAGTGGTAATCCCTTCACTTCAACTATCAGTATGAATGAGTTCACTGGCTAGACCAATCATACCCGTATTTGGCATCCTTTTACAGACCTGTTTTGCGTATGTCAAATCTAATCAAATTCCTCATTCAATACTATATTGAAATCAGGTCGACAGATAAAAGAGATCTACATTTATAGAAGGGCAATGACACTTCCACCATGTGCCTTCTAAAGCGGATCGACCAAGTCCCGTATTGGTCATACGTACATACAAACATATCCTGTACACGTGTACATATCCTGTTCGTAAAAGCTTTACATTCTATTTATTCCCATGAGTAGAACTAGCTTCTGGTTATTTATGATATACAATCAATGGATACTTCATACAGTACATATAATACAAGATATATTAACTGAATGAATTAATGCCTTTTATTCCATAAAACAATTGTATAGTAAAATCAACTAAAGTACAATACAATAACAAAATAACTATGCCTAGAACTAGGGCACACCAACACCATTGGCAACTGATTCAAAAACACTTTTGTTAGCATTAGTTAAACCATTATAAAATGTCTGCACCTGCATAGATAAAGGAATTTGATGGTTAGGAGCACGTCTCTACAAATCTTCAAATCTTTCCCAAGATTCAGAGAGGGAGTCATCAGCTCTTTGCTGGAATTGTGAAACCTCATTCATAAGTTTAATCAACTGTTTAGGAGGGAAAAACTTAGTCAAAAAGTGTCTCTCAAGGGAGTCCCAAGAATCAATAGATCGAGGCTGACAATTTTTCAACCATTGCTTAGCACGATCCTTCAAGGTGAAGGGAAACAGCTTAAGACGTATATAATCATCCGACACAACCCTGTTCGTTTTAAATTTATTGCACATGTCAATGAAATCATGTATATGGCTGTGTGGATCTTCATAAGGCAGTCCATTGTATTGCACATCTTCTTGGAGCATGTGGATCATGGAGGCCTTAATTTCAAAAATATGAGCACCTTCATCAGGCACAACTATAGCAGAGTTGTGTCTATTAGCATCAGGAGCATCAGTGTCCATCCATGGTCTAGCTTGAGCCATGTGAACAAATTCAGGTTCAGGTATATTAAAATCTAGAATGTTATGGTAAAGTGAAATCTCATTATCCAAGTTCGAGTGATTCTCAACGTTATGACTAAGCGTATTCTAATTGGCTGATTGGTCTAAATGTTTCTGTAAACGTCTAGCACGACGAGGAGCTCCACTACGTTTCCTACAAGTCTTTTCAATCTCAAGATCGATAAGAAACTCAGGTGGAACAGATTTGTGCATAAACAAACAAAACAACAAGAACAGTATCCACCAAACGTAACACACAAGTCAATTTCTAAAAAACCTCAAGTAATGAAACGAAAAACACCAAAAAGATCCCCGGCAACGGCGCCAGAAATTGATGCATGTTTTAGCACAGGGGTATAATAGAATCAGAATACGCACAGGTCATCAATCACAATATAAAACAGTAAGAAAGAGTATCAATCCACAGAGATCTATGGGTCATTCGTTTCAATGTTTAAGATAAAAGAGAGTCTAGTAACCAAGGGGGGGGGTTTAAAACAGGAAAAGACAATAAGTAAAGAGAAAGCAAGTAAACAGATTATGAAAGACAGATTTCGTGAGAACAGGGTTGTTCTCGAGCACAAGGCTAAGAAAGGGTGTTGTAAAACAATGATAAACGGGTACATGGAATGAGCACGGGGTCCAGCATGCACAGGTCTCTTAGATCTAGGTTAAACTTGTAAATACATGGTTAAGTGGTTTCAAAAGTATCATTCCCTCACGTCTCCATGACGAGAATGAATAAAAGAAAGATGAAATAGCATTTCTACGGACTTTCACCTAACTTTCACAGGTCTATGCGCCGGAACAGGGTCACTCTGATTTCTCACGAGTTCCGTACACATCAAGCAAGGTTAACAGCCATCTCTAGCTGATTATTTGCTTGACCTTGCAGTCTAGATCTAGATCTTACCTATATTCTCTCGAAACATAGGCAAACCATGCATATATATCAAGGCCTTTAACATATAATGGACTTTTAAGCCTAGATCTACAAGTTAACCACGTAAAAACAGTTTAACAAAGATTATTTGAGACTCGTTTATGCCTTTCCAGCCCACTCCACGTAAATGAACTACTCACTACTCATCATGCATGATCTATATACTAAATACCAAATAACATCCAAAATAACTCTTATATTAAAGATTTAAAGGGAAGAAAGCTTCCCTCCTTCAATGGCAATGAATAACCAAGGAAGAAGATGAAGCAAGAACCCAGAAATCGTTAACAAAAGAGAAAATAACAAATGTTAAAAGGATAAAAGTTGGTGTAAAAGATCAAGATTGTTATGCTAAAGGACAACATGTCCTTAAATAGACAAACAAAAGGATGCCCTAATCAATGGCAATCCCCAAATTACCCAGCAAAAAGACAAAGTTCTGACGCGGGAAAAAAGCAAAAGCAAGGTGAGCGTCCTAGTGACGTCACCACAATGACACGGGTCTTCAACATCATTTCTCCTCCCTTGCACAGGCCTCTCTCCAAGCACAGACTTCAAAATGATCATTTTCTGCTCAAACTTCTCTCAACAAGCAATCCAGACCTGCTCCAATGCATTTATAAGAAAACAATACAAAAAGAGAGAAAAGATACAAAGCACACTTTTCCATTCTCAATCTTTTCTGTTTAATTGTAAAAGTGAGAGAGTGAAGAAAAACAAGTTCATAATAGGAATCTTGTAAACTGATATCGTTTGTGATATTCAGTTAGACTTTGAGAGAAATCTAGTTAAGGTTTGAGTTGGGTGAGAATTCCAGAAAACACGGTTGTTGTTGTTCTGGTGGAAATCCTTTAACTCATTCTAGGCTAGTCAGAACTAAGTGAGAAATTAGCTTAAGTTTTGTTGATGTAAAGGAGCTTCTGAACTTTCCATGAAAGTTCTGAATAGTCGATTTAAAATCTCTGGTGACTGCGATCACTGAGGACAGGACGTATGTTGGCCCTAACAAGAACAGAATCACCTAGAAGGGGGTGAATATGTGTTTCAAACAGAAAACTGATATTTTTGAGTTTTTGAGGAAACTCAAATTTTCAGAGTCAAAGATCCTCAGAGTCAGAGGCAAGCTTATTGAAGTAGACTCTGAGGGATATTCTGCTTTAAGACCGTTTCTGTCTTTTCAGCAATAGAAGTTATGATATGAGAGCTTCTGGACAATCTTCTGAACAAAGACTTGTGATTTTAAAGAGTAAATATGTTTCAGCACTAAATATATAACAAGAACACATAAGTAATTTAACAAGTATAAGGAAGGGAGAAAGAGATTCAGGAGGTCCTGATGAACAGTTCAATTTATCCAAGTTCGCCACAGAAGTCCTGTGACTACGTCTTGTCCTCTGAGGTCGCAGCCTCCAGAGATTTTATAAATCCACTATTCAGAACTTTTATGGCAAGTTCAGAAGCTCCTTTACATCAACAGAACTCAAGCTAATTTCTCACTTAGTTCTGACTAGCCTAAAAAGAGTTAAAGGATTTCCACCAGAACAACAAACACTCTGTTTTCTGGATTTCTCACCCAACTCTAATCTCAACTAGATTTCTCTCTTTAATCTAACTGAGTATCACAAACGATACCAGTTTACAAGATTCCTATTATGAACTTGTTTTTCTTCACTCTCTCACTAAAACAATAGCTAAGCTAAGTAGAGATTGAGAATGGGAATAGTGCTCTGTTTTCTTGATATTAACAGTGCGTTGAGATTTCTGCTCTTTTGAATCATGCGTAGTTGATACAGTGGAGCTTGGCTTCTTTATATAGTGTCTTGGAAATGACCGTTGTGAGGATTTGAATCTTCACATATGACATGGAGGAGAGAAGTCGTTATTCTTGTCATCTTCTTCAAACGGTCACTAACACTTTATCATGTCAACTGTACTTTTGCTTAATCTTGAACGAGATGAAGAAAAGGATGGAGTTGACTTGGACTTATTTGATTTTGATCGGCGCTGTTAGGAGACAGGTTTTGTTCTTTAGTGAACCAAGCGCGCCCTTCAAACAGCTTTTTGAAATTTTGGCGCCTAGCATTAAATGCAACTGACACAGCATTAAATGCTAAACAAAACCCGTGATAACGTACTTCTATTAGCGCTTCTGATCTTTATCAAATTTATCTTCTGGTTGCTTGAGCAAACTTCTGAGATAGTAGAAACCGACTACAAGAGCTTCAGAGCGGTTGTACCAGCTTCTGATCAACATCTTCTGTCTTCAGCTTCTGATATCTTCTGAGTAAAGCAAGCGACCAGGGATATTTCATTCAGCACCTGCTGAGAAAAACTTATCCAACACTTCACAAAATTGTTAGTCAATATGCAAAGTATATAGGATAAATTTAATTTTTCATCTTCTGAAACGTTTGGACATAATCAAAACTCTTAGGGTTCATCAACGTAGTCACATGACGTTTGTGGCGAACCTGGATAAATCGAACTGTTCATCAGGACCTCCTGAATCTCTTTCTCCCTTCTTATACGTGTTATTTTGCTTTTGTGTACCTGCTCTGGTTTAGTGCTGAAACATATTTACTCTTTATATCATTGTCTTTGTTTAGAAGACTGTCCAGAAGTTCTCTAACTCAGAGCTTCTGTTGCTGAAAGCAGTTAAACTGCGAGAAGGTAGAATTTCTCTCAGAGGCTACTTCACTAAGCTTGCCTCTAACTCTGAAGAAATTTGACTCTGAAAAATTAAGTTTCTTTAAAGACTTAAAATTATCAATTTTCAACTTAGACACCTATTCACCCCCCTCTAGGTGATTCTGATCTTGTTAGGGCCAACACCTTTGTAGTGCTTCAAATTTAGCAGTAGGGTGTGTGAAGACCTGATGGTAGTCACATAATCTTTACAGGTTATCGCTCGGTTTAATGACTATAGGTGGTTTGACAGAAGAGATCTTCCCTTCATGTGCTAGTCGGTCGAATGCCTTTTTGAGGTTAGCGTTTAGATGGATTGGGTACCTGTCACTAATTGATTGTGTTGTAGGTGGCTCTGAGTGCTCCATCAATGTCAAAGCTGTGGTACATTGACAGTGGGTGCTCAAGGCATATGACAGGTGATGAAAAAGCATTCATCACATTTGATCCTAAAAGAGGTGGAAAAGTCAGCTTTGGAGATGCTCAGAAAGGAAGGATACTTGGTTCTGGATCCATAGGAACTAATCCTCCGATCAAAGATGTCTCCTTAGTCAGAGGCCTGAAGTTCCATCTCCTGAGTGTTGCACAACTGTGTGATAAAGGTAGAGATGTTGTCTTCAGCTCCTCTGGATGTAAAATCTTGGACAGTAAGTCAAGGGAAGTTATTCTAACTGCTCCTAGAGTTGAAAATGTTTTCATGCTGAACCTTGAGAATCTTTGCAAAAATATATGCTTGATGTCCAAAGAGGATACCTCCTGGCTCTGGCATAGAAGACTTGCTCATGTGAGCATGGACCTTCTGGCCAAAGTAGCTCGATATGAATTGGTTAAGGGTCTGCCTGAAATTACTTTTAAAAAGAATCATCTATGCACTGCTTGTCAATCTGGTAAACAATCCAGAAGCTCTTTTAAAACGAAGAAAATCATTTCAACTAAAAGACCTTTGGAATTACTTCATATGGACCTTTTTGGCCCTGTTCAACCAATGAGCATGGGTGGAAAGAAGTATGCCTTTGTCATAGTAGATGACTATTCAAGATTCACTTGGGTTATCTTGCTGTCTAGCAAAGATGAGTCACTTGGATGTTTCTCAGTTCTGATAAAGAAACTTGAGAATGAAAGGAATGAAAAGGTTGTTCATATCAGAAGTGATAATGGTGGAGAATTCAAAACCTTTATGTTTGAAGAATTCTGTGAAACCAAGGGCATTGATCATAACTTTTCTGCTCCCAGAACTCCTCAACAAAATGGGGTAGTTGAAAGGAAGAATAGAACTCTGGTTGAAATCGCCAGGACTATGATCAATGAAAGAAGGCTTCCAAAGTACTTTTGGGGAGAAGCTGTTAACACAGCTTGCTATGTTCTGAATAGAGTGCTAATCAGAAGCATTCTGAACAAGACCCCTTATGAACTCTGGAAAGGTCGAAAGCCTAAAATAGGTTATTTCAGAACCTTTGGTTGTAAGTGTTATGTTTTGAATACAAAAGAATATCTTTCAAAGTTTGATTCAAAGGCAGATGAGGCCATTTTTCTTGGTTACTCAACACATAGTAAAGCATATAGGATTTTTAATAAGAGGACTCAAACTTTAGATGAATCTGTTCATGTACAGTTTGATGAGACTAACCCTGCAGATAGTAGAGCTCCTGAAGAACAGGTAGTTCAAGCTTCTGAAGAATCATCTCCTGTTGTAGAAGAACATGTTTCTCCCAGAGCTGCTGAAGTGGCTCCTCCTGTTGCTGAACAAGCTCAAGAAGAGAATTCTACTCCAGAAGTCAACTTGCTCCCAGAAGATGCTCCTATATAGGATTAAACAAATGATGAACAAGTTTCAGAAGATACATTGGATGTACCAAGAGAAGTTAGAGCTCATAGGAATCATTCCTTAGAGAATGTCATTGACTCTGTTCACAATCCTGTCATGACCAGAGCTCAGCTCAGAAGATACATGGGGAATGTGGCTTTTGTGTCACTTCTGGAACCCAAGGACTTCTATGAAGCTGCAGATGATGATTCCTGGTTAATGGCAATGCAAGAAGAACTTGACCAGTTTAAAAGGTCAGAAGTTTAGATTTTGGTTCCCAGACCTAACAACATAAAGGTTGTTGGAACTAGATGGGTTCTGAAAAACAAACTTGATGAATTTGGAAATGTTGTGAGGAACAATGCAAGGCTTGTTGCTCAAGGTTACAGTCAGCAAGAAGGCATAGATTATGGTGAAACTTTTGCTCCTGTTGTAAGATTAGAAGCCATTAGAATCTTATGTGCTTTTGCATCAGACAAAGGTTTTAAGCTCTTTCAAATGGATGTGAAAAGTGCATTCTTGAATGGTTACATTGATGAGAAAGTTTATGTATCTCAACCTCCTGGTTTTGAAGATCCTAAGTTTCCTGATCATGTGTACAAGCTGAAGAAAGCCTTGTATGGACTGAAACAAGCTCCCAGAGCTTGGTATGAGAGACTGACTAAGTTCCTTCTGTCTAAGGGATTTGTCAGAGGCTGTGTTGATACAACTCTGTTCACTCTGAAGAAGAACAAGGATATCCTTTTAGCTCAGGTATATGTTGATGATAGTATATTTGGTGCTACTAATGAATCTTTGTGCAGAGAGTTCAGTGACCACATGAAGGCTGAGTTTGAAATGTCTATGATGGGAGAATTAACCTTCTTCTTAGGACTTCAGATCAAGAAAAGTAATGATGGTGTTTTTATCAATCAAGCTAAGTACACTAGAGAAGTGCTGAAGAAATTCGGCATGATGGATTCTAATGTTGTTGATATTCCAATGGATGTCAGCAAAGACATTGATGATGGAGAGAAAGCTGGTAAACCTATAGATATAAAAACCTACAGAGGTATGATTGGTTCTCTTTTATACCTAACCGCCAGCAGGCCAGATATACATTTTGCTGTGTGTTTTTGTGCTAGATATCAGTCTAAACCAAGAGAGATTCATGATGTTGTTGTCAAAAGAATTCTCAGATATCTTAAAGGCACACCAGAAGCTGGTTTGTGGTATCCCTCTAGTTCTGATTTTACTCCTATAGGATACATAGACTCTGACTATGGTGGTTGTCATTTTCTGGGGGAGTGCCTAGTCTCCTGGCATAGCAAGAAACAAACCTCTGCGGCTCTCTCAACTGCTGAAGCTGAGTATGTTGCTGCTGGAAGTTGTGTTTCTCAAATGCTCTAGATTAAGCAACAAATTGCTGACTATGGAGTCATCCCTGGAACAATAACAATCTACTGTGATAACAAGAGTGCAATTGATCTTTCAAAGAATCCTATTCAGCACAGCACGATGAAGCATGTTCATATTAGGCATCACTTTCTGAGAGATCATGTTCTGAAGAAGGATATCATCATCACTCATGTTCCCTCTGAAGAAAATCTTGCTGACATGTTTACTAAGCCTCTGGCTGGTACTCCTTTCAGCAGCTTACGAGAAGGCATTAGTAGGACTTATCCACTTCAGTAACTTAGTTTTTATTATATTTTCTTCTATCTTAAATGTTAATAACTTAAGATAATTAAGTATGATAGAATCTAATCATGATTTTGACTTTAAGCATGTGTACATTTACTGCTTATTACGGCGCTGTTCTGGTGTTTAACGGTTATCTGTTCCCTTTTAAACGGTGTGTATTTACTTTTTGAATTAGAACAGTTGCGTTTTTGGGTATAAATAAGGGTATTCCATACTTAGAAAACTTTCACTTGCATTTTCATTACTCTTAGAATTCCCATAGCCATTTCTCTGTGTTTTCCTCTCTCTCAAACACTTAACCAAATTTCTTTAAACTCCTTAAATGGCTCAAGATCATCCCATTTGTTGGCCCTAACAAGAACAGAATCACCTAGAGGGGGGTGAATAGGTGTCTAAGTTGAAAACTGAGAATTTCTAAGTTTTTAAAGAAACTTAAATTTCAGAGTCAAACTTTCCAGAGTCAGAAGCAAGTTTATAGAATTTGCTTCTGAGGAAAATTCTGCCTATACACAGTTAGCCTGCTTTCAGCAACAGAAGTTCGGTAAGAGAACTTCTGGACAGTCTTCTGAACAAAGACAATGATACTTACAGAAAATCTGTTTCAGCACTAAATATAAGCAAGTACACAGAAGCAATAATAACAAGTATAAGAGGGAGAAAGAAGTTCAGGAGGTCCTGATTGAACAAATCGATTTATCCAAGTTCGCCACAGAAGTCCTGTGACTACGTCTTGTCCCCTGAGGTCGCAGCCTTCAGAGATTTTATAAATCCACTATTCAGAACTTTTATGGCAAGTTCAGAAGCTCCTTTACATCAACAGAACTTAAGCTAATTTCTCACTTAGTTCTGACTAGTCAAAAAAAAATTAAAGGATTTCCACCAGAACAAAACAATACTCTGTTTTCTGGATTTCTCACCCAACTCTAATCTCAACTAGATTTCTCTCTTTAAATCTAACTGAAGATCACAACCGATCTCAGTTTACAAGATTCCTATTATGAACTTGTTTTTCTTCACTCTCTCACTTTACTAAGACTATGCTAAGAAAGATTGAGAATGGAAAAGTTGCTCTGTTTTCTTGTTTAAAACAGTGCGTTAAGATTTTGCTCGATGATCATGCGTGTATTGATGCATTGGAGCTTGGCTACTATTTATAGTGATTGAAGATGACCGTTGTGGAGTTTGAAACTTCAAAGGAGATGACATCAGTTGTTGTAGCCGTTAATTTGTCAAGTCTTCAAACGGTCTTCAAACACTTTGATTCCGTTATCCTTGTTCTTTAACTAAATCCGGTAAGTGATTTGAAATCAAGGATGAGGATGACAGAATCATTCTTCAATTAGATCAACAAGGGGTAGACAAGGAAATTCCGGTTTCTCTTGAACAGACAAGCGCGCTCCATCAAAACAGCTTTTTGAACTTTTGGCGCCTTGTATTGAATGCAAGTGTCAGAGCATTAAATGCTCAAACAAACCCGTGACTAAGCTTTCAGAAGCTTATTTCCAGTTGTCTAGACTTCTGATCAAATTGGCAAAACTTCTGATTGCAAAGAACTTCTGAGGAGAGCTTTAGCAGACTTCGGCTTCAGAGCGGAGTATCCAGCTTCTGAGTTATTGAAACTCTGACTTCAGCAAACAAAACTCCTGAGTCCTTTAGGCAATCCAAAATGATTCATTCAGCACCTGCTGAGTAACTTACACATAGACTAAAACAAAAATATTAGTCAACAATAATCTATATGTCAGATAGAATTTAGTTTTCATCTTCTGAAACGTTTGGACATAATCAAAACACTTAGGGTTCATCATTCTCCCCCATTTTGGTTATGGACAAACCGTGGTCAGAAGGTAAAAGAAAAACATGAGTTTTAGAAAAAGAACTTCCTGATGCAAATGTTTCATAACTTCTGAGTAAATTAACTCCCCCATTTTAGTGTAAATGGTGAACTTCAGCAATCTGTATAAACTTAATAAGACTTAAGATCAAGTTGTTAGATTTAATGAAGTGTAATTTACTAAGTTAAAAAAAAACATAAGCAAAGAGTAAGAAGTCAGATATGCAAGAAAGTATAATGAAGATTCAGTGTATATATTTTAATTCAGAAGACAACATAAGAAACAGAATAATCAGAAGAGCAGAAAAAGTCCTATAAGACAAAGACTACCCAACCCATAACCTAGCTAAGAAGCTTAAGTCCTAAAAGATTACAAGTTCCTAGGTTTCTTCTGAGGAGGAGGAACACCACTAGAACCTTCAGCAGCACTTGATCTCTTCTGACCAGACTTCTCCCCCGTTTGACCAGAACCAACAGCAACACCAAGAGCACCCTGAGACTTCAATTTTTGTTGAACATTCAGAGCAGTCTGATATTGCACAGGAGTTGGTCGCACAGTATTGATCATATCCATTCGTCTTCTGAAGTCATCATCAATGGTCTTCATATGATCAAAGGTCTGACCAGACATAGGTCGCTGTTTCTGAACATCATCAAGAAGGAGCTTGATCAACCTATTGTTAGCATACACAGCAGCAGTGAGGTGCTCATTCTGAATATAAGTCTGTCCTCGAACAAACCTATAGCAATTGTGAAGAGTCTTTTCTTGTTCACGTGCCTGAGTGTGCATAACCTTCAGAAGTTCAGTGAGCTCAGCAATCTGTGCATTCTGAGCAGTTACAGCGGACTCAATGTTGGAGAGTCGATTGTTGAGATCAGGAGTGATGTCATATACAATCTTTGCAGCTCCTGAAGATGAAGAACCTTGAGCAGAAGATTTCACTTCTCTCAGAATGTGATTTGCAGTACTTTGCAGGTCTTCAATCTTACTAGGGAGCATCTTCTCATGAGCCTCATAATGCTCGTTTGCTTCCTTGACTTCTTCTGTCAATATCTCCAAATTCTCATTGACCTTCAGAGAAGAAGCAAGAGCAATATTGTCCAGAGAAGGAAGAGTCAGAGCTAATTCTCTCAATTTGTACAGCTCATCATATGTAGCTAGATGAAGTGTAGAAAGATTGCGTATATAAACAGAAGGATCCTGCATTTGAAGCATAGTCATGAGCTGCAGGTTCTGAGCTTTCAAAGAATGTAATTCTTGCAGCACAATGCCCTGAGCATACATGTCAGCAGCAGAAGTCCTTTGCCCTATACCAGCAAATCTATTCAGCAGTTCATCTGAGCCACTCTAACCCATTCTTCTCAAATCTTCAACACTGGGGGCACCTCCAGCTTCGGAAAAACCAGAAGCTCTGCCTATGAAGCCAAAACTTCCAAACCTGTTATCCAAATCTTCTCGATTCAAGTGTTTGCGCAGGAAGTCATAGTTGGAGGATAACCCAGCAAAACCTGAAGGAGTGGAGGAGGTAGTTAAGGGATCACACACAGGAGGTGTATGTCCAGAGGTTGAGAGAGGAGGAACAAAAGTTTGTGTGGAAGGAATTGTATGTGAGAAAGAGGAAGAGAAAGTATTTGTACAGGGAGGTAAGGTTGAAGGAATTGAAAAAGGTATTGAAAAGGGAGGAGCAGTAATTCCAGTTGATGGAAGTACAGCAGAAGATGATAGAGAAGAAGTAGTAGAAGTAGAAATGGAATCAGTGAAGATTGGTCCAGAGGACAGATTCACTTCTGAATATGATCCAGAAGGAAGAGTAGATGGAGGAGGAACAACTTCAGATGTTGAAATTGTTGGAGGAATGAAAGTCTGAGATTCACTTACTTCTGTGACAGAAGGTAGTGAGGGAGATGGATGAGGAGTAAGAGTAGGAGATGAGATAACCTGTTCAGAGGCATTAGGATCAAAAGTTGAAATGGGCTCAGCATATAAATGAGCCATTCTGAACAGCGTTTCAGAGGCATCCCTATCACCAGGGTTTCTTCCTTGATTCAGAAGAACGTTGTCAATGAAGTGTTCATCGTCAACTTTCTCAACAAACTGTTTAGCACCTTGAAGAACCTCTTCATCTTCTGGTTCACTCTCTTCTGACAGCTCTTCAATCAGAGGAGCATCAACATTTTCTTTATCAGAAATCTCTGATAAGTCTTTATCAGCATCTTCCGGTTCCTGAGTGACAGGTTCCTCTAATTCAGCACTTGAGGCAATAACGAAGTCCTTCTTCTTCAGAACCCTTCGTTTTGCAGCAGTCTTCTTTCCAATTCTGGTAGAAAGGGAGACATTCTCAACAATCCGAGAAGATAGTGAGACATTCTCAAGATTCCCTTCTTCCTCTGAAGTCTCAACTACCTTTGAGAACTCCGCATTCTCAAGTTCAGCAGCGCATTCTAAAAGTTTTGCATCGGCCTTAGCCTTTGCAGCAATTTCACGCTCAGCAGCTAACTTGTCCTCTGCTTCCTTCTTCTTTCTTTTCTCTTCAGCAAGAGCCACAACTCTTGCAACCTTTTCAGCTTCAGCAGCCTTCTCTTTCTCAGCAAGGCGTGCTTCCTCAGCATCCTGAACATCCTTTTCAGGAAGAACCGTTGGTTCAGAACCAACTACTTTCTCAACAGTTAGGACCACTCTGCTGGATCCTTTCTTTCCTTTGCCCTTCTTGGCAACATCCTTTCCTTTCAGCACACTTGCCTTCACAATCTCCTTCTGAGCAGCGCTCACAGAGGGAGCATTCTCCTTCTTCTTTGGAGTTACACCAAAGGAAAGGTTCCTGAAGGTATGCATCTTCAGAACCGTACTTCTACTGGTTACACCTTCTCCTGAGATAACCACAGAGGAAGCTTCAAAGAGCCTCGTCAGGAGGGAACCATAGGCAAGAGCACTAGAAGTAGTGACATTTTTCATCTGCCTTATCAGCATGGCAGGGAGATTAATCTTCTTCTGGTTGACCAGATGCCACATGAAAACTCGTTCTCTGTTGGAAACACAGTTGACTCCTCCAGCCTTTGGAAGAAACACATTAGTAGTGAGATAATGTGCCCACCTCTGATGCTGTGAGAGCCACGTTGCATACGTTTCCTTGGCACTCAGATCTGGTCTAGCCCAATTCACTTCAGAAAACCCATCAACAGAACCATCATCACCAACGATGATTCCTTCATCATCAACACCAATAGTTTGAGAGATAGAAGCCCTGCTGACCTCAATCTCAACATCCCCAACAACCGAGTGAAGAACATCCTCCTCATTAGACAAGAAATGGAGGTTTTGGTAGAATTCGGTGACTAACTTAGGGTAAATGAATTCATCGAGAGAAACGAATGAATTCCAGTTTTGAGCACTAAGCCAGTTTGAGATAGGTTCAGTAGTTTTAACTTCGTCATCTAGGAACCTAGAAGTAAAAACCCTAGATTCGCTAACTTTCTTTTTGCTCTCAGAAGTGAAGAGATGAGTGACAGTGATTTTTAGAGCCATTTAGGAGAAATAGGAAATTAGGTTAAGATTTTGAGAGGAGAAATGCACAGACAACAATGGCGATTCTAATAACAATGAAAAAATGCAAGTAAAAATTGCTAAGTATGGAAAACCTCTATTTATACCCAAACAAGAAACCGTTCCAATTCAAAAAGCAAGTAAACACCGTTTAAAAGGGAACAGATAACCGTTAAACACAGAACAGCGCCGTAAAATGGCAGTAGATAACGCATGCTTACAAGTCAAATCATGATTAGAATTAATTATAACTTAATTATCTCAAACGATTAATCACTTAAGACATACAGAAATAATTAGTCTAAGTTATTGAAGGGGATAAGTCATACCAATGCCTTCTCGTAAGTTGCTGAAAGACATACCAGCCAGAGGCTTAGTAAACATGTCAGCAAGGTTTTCTTCAGAGGGAACATGAGTAATGAGAATATCCTTCTTCAGAACATGATCTCTCAGAAAGTGATGTCTAATATGAACATGCTTCATCCTGCTGTGCTGAATAGGATTCTTTGAAAGATCAATTGTACTCTTGTTATCACAGTAGATTGTAATTGTTCCAGGGATGACTCCATAGTCAGCAATTTGTTGCTTGATCCAGAGCATCTGAGAAACACAACTTCCAGCAGCAACATACTCAGCTTCAGCAGTTGAGAGAGCCACAGAGGTTTGCTTCTTGCTATGCCAGGAGACTAGGCACTCCCCCAGAAAATGACAACCACCAGAAGTGCTGACCCTTTTCAATTTATCTCTACCATAGTCAGAGTCTGTGTATCCTATAGGAGTGAAATCAGAACTACAGGGATACCACAAACCAGCTTCTGGTGTGCCTTTAAGATATCTGAGAATTCTTTTGACAGCAACATCATGAATCTCTCTTGGTTTAGACTGATATCTAGCACAAAAACACACAGCAAAATGTATATCTGGCCTGCTGGCTGTTAGGTATAAAAGAGAGCCAATCATACCTCTGTAGGTTTTTATATCTACAGGTTTACCAGCTTTCTCTTCATCATCAATGTCTTTGCTGACATCCATTGGAATATCAACAGCATTAGAGTCCATCATGCCAAATTTCTTCAGCACTTCTCTAGTGTACTTGGCTTGATTGATAAACACACCATCATTACTTTGCTTGATCTGAAGTCCTAAGAAGAAGGTTAATTCTCCCATCATAGACATTTCAAACTCAGCCTTCATGTGGTCACTGAACTCTCTGCACAAAGATTCATTAGTAGCACCAAATATAATATCATCAACATATACCTGAGCTATAAGTATATCCTTGTTCTTCTTCAGAGTGAACAGAGTTGTATCAACACAGCCTCTGACAAATCCCTTAGACAGAAGGAACTTTGTCAGCCTCTCATACCAAGCTCTGGGAGCTTGTTTCAGTCCATACAAGGCTTTCTTTAGCTTGTACACATGATCAGGAAACTTTGGATCTTCAAAACCAGGAGGTTGAGACACATAGACTTCCTCATCAATGTAACCATTCAAGAATGCACTTTTCACATCCATTTGAAAGAGTTTGAAACCTTTGTATGATGCAAAAGCACACAAGATTCTAATGGCTTCTAATCTTGCAACAGGAGCAAAAGTTTCACCATAATCTATGCCTTCTTGCTGACTGTAACCTTGAGCAACAAGTCTTGCCTTGTTCCTCACAACATTTCCAAATTCATCAAGCTTGTTCTTCAGAACCCATCTAGTTCCAACAACCTTTATGTTGTTAGGTCTGGGAACCAAAGTCCAAACTTCTGACCTTTTGAACTGGTCAAGTTCTTCTTGCATTGCCATCAACCAGGAGTCATCGTCAGCAGCTTCATAGAAGTCCTTGGGTTCCAGAAGTGACACAAAAGCCACATTCCCCATGTATCTTCTGAGCTGAGCTCTGGTCATGACAGGATTATGAACAGAGTCAATTATGTTCTCTAAGGAATGATTCCTATGAGCTCTAACTTCTCTTGGTACATCCAATGAGTCTTCTGAAACCTGTTCATCATTTGTTGAATCATATATAGGAGCATCTTCTGGAAGGAAGTTGACTTCTGGAGTAGGATTCACATCTTGAGCTTGTTCAGCAACAGGAGGAACCACTTCAGCAGCTCTGGGAGAAACATATTCTTCTTCAACAGGAGATGTTACTTCAGGAGCTTGAACTACATCTTCATCAGGAGCTCTACTATCTGCAGGGTTAGTCTCATCAAACTGTACATGAACAGATTCATCTAAAGTTTGAGTCCTCTTATTAAAAACCCTATATGCTTTACTATGTGTTGAGTAACCAAGAAAAATGGCCTCATCTGCCTTTGAATCAAACTTTGAAAGATATTCTTTTGTATTCAAAACATAACACTTACAACCAAAGGTTCTAAAATAACCTATTTTAGGCTTTCGATCTTTCCAGAGTTCATAGGGAGTCTTGTTCAGAATGCTTCTGATTAGCACTCTATTCAGAACATAGCAAGCTGTGTTCACAGCTTCTCCCCAAAAGTACTTAGGAAGCCTTCTTTCATTGATCATAGTTCTGGCTATCTCAACCAGAGTTCTATTCTTCCTTTCAACTACCCCATTTTGTTGAGGAGTTCTGGGAGCAGAAAAGTTATGATCAATTCCCTTGGTTTCACAGAATTCTTCAAACCTACAGTTTTTGAATTCTCCACCATTATCACTTCTGATATGGACAACCTTTGCATTCCTTTCATTCTCAAGTTTCTTTATCAGAACTGAGAAACATCCAAGTGACTCATCTTTGCTAGACGGCAAGATGACCCAAGTGAATCTTGAATAGTCATCTATAATGACAAAGGCATACTTCTTTCCACCCATGCTCATTGGTTGAACAGGGCCAAAAAGATCCATATGAAGTAATTCCAAAGGTCTTTTAGTTGAAATGACTTTCTTAGTTTTAAAAGAGCTTCTGGATTGTTTACCAGATTGGCAAGCATTGCATAAATGGTTCTTTTTAAAACTAATTTCAGGCAGACCCTCAACCAATTGATTTCTAGCAACTTTGGCCAGAAGGTCCATGCTCACATGAGCAAGTCTTCTATGCCAGAGCCAGGAGGTATCCTCTTTGGACATCAAGCATATATTTTTGCAAAGATTCTCAAGGTTCAGCATGAAAACATTTTCAACTCTAGGAGCAGTTAGAATAACTTCCCTTGACTTACTGTCCAAGATTTTACATCCAGAGGAGCTGAAGACAACATCTCTACCTTTATCACACAGTTGTGCAACACTCAGGAGATTGAACTTCAGACCTCTGACTAGGGAGACATCTTCGATCGGAGGGTTGGTTCCTATGGATCCAGAACCAAGAATCCTTCCTTTCTGAGCATCTCCAAAGCTGACTTTTCCACCTCTTTTAGGATCAAATGTGATGAATGCTTTTTCATCACCTGTCATATGCCTTGAGCACCCACTGTCAATGTACCACAGCTTTGACATTGATGGAGCACTCAGAGCCACCTGCAACACAATCAATTAGTGACAGGTACCCAATCCTTATTGGGTCCTTCAGAGTTAGATTTCTCTTCAGCAGGTTTTAATGATATCTCAGATTACAAGAGATTTTTAATATGGTACTTGCAATCCTTTAACCAATGACCATCACTTTTACAGAGCTTGCAAAAGGGAGGGTTCTTGGATCTTTCCCTTTGCTTCTTGGGAGATTTCTTCTTCTTCTGAGAAGGACCAACATCGTCAGAGGCTATAACAGCACTCTCAGAGGTACCAACATCAAGAGGAGAAGCTATCTCTTTCAGAAGAGAGGGAGTGACAGGTTTCTTCTTCTTCGGGGGTTTATCACTTCCCAGAGGCAGCTTGTTCTTGCCTTTGGCTTTAGAGCCATCAGCAGGAATGCTGAACTGTTTACACAGCTTCTCTTCTAACACTTTCATGTCAGATAAGACTTGAGTAAACCTAAGAAACTTGTCAGCCTCACTCTTGTCCAATTTCCTTTTCAGGTACTTGAACATACTATAGAGTTCTTCAAGAGAATCAAAGATATTCTGTTCAGAAGATATGTTTACCTCGGAATCATATGTAACTTCAGGAGGTGCGGAAGTTTCTCCTGTGACATCTTCAGAAGTTGGCTCATCAATAGCCATAAAACAAATCTGAGCTTGCTCTTCCTTTTCTTCAGGATCACTGCTGGTCTCAGAGTCTGACCAGGCAGCCAGCATAGCTTTCTTGAACTTTTTCTTATCTTTCTTCAACTCCGGGCAGTTAGGCTTAATGTGCCCCGGTTGCTGACATCCATAGCACACAATTGGCTTGCTTGGATCTCTCTTGAACTTTTCACCAGAATCAGGAGTTTTCTTATCAAAGCTCCTGAAAGGCTTCTTGTAGTTTCCACCTCTGCCTTTTCTAAAGGCCTTCTTGAACTTCCTGGTCAGCATAGCCAGTTCCTCATCTTCTGAGGATTCTTCAGAAGATTCTGCTTTCAGGACAACTCTTTTTCCTTCTGACTTTTCTCTTAAGTCATGATTCTTTAATGACATCTCATGAGTGATTAAGGACCCAATGAGTTCATCATACAAGTAATAGCTCAAGTCCTGAACTTCTTCAATAGCAGTCTTCTTGGCTTGCCAAGACCTTGGTAAGCTTCTGACAATCTTCTTCACTCGATCAGATTCTTCAATGTCTTTTCCTAAACTCTTCAAGTCATTGACTATCTTGGTGAATCTAGAATTCATATCTGAAATAGATTCTTTATCAAGCATTTCAAATAACTCATATTCTCTCATGAGTTGGTTGACTTTAGATTGCTTCACTTTTCCTGTTCCTTCATATGTGACTTCTAGCTTGTTCCAAATATCCTGTGCTGTTTCACAAGAGGAAACTTTGTTATATTCAGTAGCTGTAAGTGCACAATGCAACATATTTATTGCTGAAGCATTAGTTTGGAGTTTTTTCAGAATGTCATCTGTGTATTCCCTCTGAGGAATAACAACATCCCCTAGACCTTGTTCCATTCTGGTAGGAATGAAATCACCATTAGTGATGACATACCAAGCACTCATGTTCTGAGCTTGGATGAAGTACATCATCCTTTTCTTCCAGTATGAGTAGTTGTTGCCATTAAACAATGGAGGTCTGGTAGTGGAAGAGCCTTCTGGAACTATGAAGTGAGAAGAATTCTCAGGCTGGTGTCTACTAGCCATCTCTATTGATTCTGATAGGATCTTACACTTAGATTGTTAGATCTTTAGTAAATATACGAAGTGACCTTCGCTCTGATACCACTTGTTGGCCCTAACAAGAACAGAATCACCTAGAGGGGGGTGAATAGGTGTCTAAGTTGAAAACTGAGAATTTCTAAGTTTTTAAAGAAACTTAAATTTCAGAGTCAAACTTTCCAGAGTCAGAAGCAAGTTTATAGAATTTGCTTCTGAGGAAAATTCTGCCTATACACAGTTAGCCTGCTTTCAGCAACAGAAGTTCGGTAAGAGAACTTCTGGACAGTCTTCTGAACAAAGACAATGATACTTACAGAAAATCTGTTTCAGCACTAAATATAAGCAAGTACACAGAAGCAATAATAACAAGTATAAGAGGGAGAAAGAAGTTCAGGAGGTCCTGATTGAACAAATCGATTTATCCAAGTTCGCCACAGAAGTCCTGTGACTACGTCTTGTCCCCTGAGGTCGCAGCCTTCAGAGATTTTATAAATCCACTATTCAGAACTTTTATGGCAAGTTCAGAAGCTCCTTTACATCAACAGAACTTAAGCTAATTTCTCACTTAGTTCTGACTAGTCAAAAAAAAATTAAAGGATTTCCACCAGAACAAAACAATACTCTGTTTTCTGGATTTCTCACCCAACTCTAATCTCAACTAGATTTCTCTCTTTAAATCTAACTGAAGATCACAACCGATCTCAGTTTACAAGATTCCTATTATGAACTTGTTTTTCTTCACTCTCTCACTTTACTAAGACTATGCTAAGAAAGATTGAGAATGGAAAAGTTGCTCTGTTTTCTTGTTTAAAACAGTGCGTTAAGATTTTGCTCGATGATCATGCGTGTATTGATGCATTGGAGCTTGGCTACTATTTATAGTGATTGAAGATGACCGTTGTGGAGTTTGAAACTTCAAAGGAGATGACATCAGTTGTTGTAGCCGTTAATTTGTCAAGTCTTCAAACGGTCTTCAAACACTTTGATTCCGTTATCCTTGTTCTTTAACTAAATCCGGTAAGTGATTTGAAATCAAGGATGAGGATGACAGAATCATTCTTCAATTAGATCAACAAGGGGTAGACAAGGAAATTCCGGTTTCTCTTGAACAGACAAGCGCGCTCCATCAAAACAGCTTTTTGAACTTTTGGCGCCTTGTATTGAATGCAAGTGTCAGAGCATTAAATGCTCAAACAAACCCGTGACTAAGCTTTCAGAAGCTTATTTCCAGTTGTCTAGACTTCTGATCAAATTGGCAAAACTTCTGATTGCAAAGAACTTCTGATGAGAGCTTTAGCAGACTTCGGCTTCAGAGCGGAGTATCCAGCTTCTGAGTTATTGAAACTCTGACTTCAGCAAACAAAACTCCTGAGTCCTTTAGGCAATCCAAAATGATTCATTCAGCACCTGCTGAGTAACTTACACATAGACTAAAACAAAAATATTAGTCAACAATAATCTATATGTGAGATAGAATTTAGTTTTCATCTTCTGAAACGTTTGGACATAATCAAAACACTTAGGGTTCATCACCATTGAAATCACTGTCACTCACATCTTCGATACCGATAAAAAGAAGAAAGTTAGCGAATCTAGGGTTTTCACTTCTAGGTTCCTAGATGATGAAGTCAAATCTACTGAACCCATCTCTAAATGGCTAAGTGCTCAAAACTGGAACTCGTTCGTCTCCTTGGATGAGTTCATCTATCCTAAGTTAGTCACTGAGTTCTATAAGAACCTCCATTTCTTTTCTAATGAGGAGGATGTTATTCACTCGGAAGTTGGAGAAGTTGAGATTGAGGTTAGCAGGGCTTCTATCTCTCAAGCTATAGGTATTGATGACGAGGGAATCATCATTGGAGATGATGGTTCTGCTGAAGGTTTTAATGAAGCCAACTGGGCTAGGCCAGATCTAAGTGCCAATGAAACCTATGCCACCTGGCTCACTCAGCACCAGAGGTGGGCACACTACTTGACCACTAATGTGTTCCTTCCGAAGGCTGGAGGAGTTAATGGTGTTTCCAACCGGGAACGGGTTTTCATGTGGCATCTGGTAAACGAGAAGAAGATCAATCTTCCTGCCATGCTGATTCGGCAGATGAAAAATGTGTCTGTGGTTAGTGCACTTGCTTATGGTTCACTTCTGACTAGGTTGTTTGAAGCAGCCTCTGTGGTTGTTTCGGGAGAAGGTGTAACCAGCAGGAGTACTGTTCTGAAGATGCATACCCTTCGGAATCTTTCCTTTGGTATGATTCCAAAGAAGAAGGAGAATGGTTCCTCTGTAAGCATTGCTCAGAAGGAAATTGTTGAAGCTTCTGTGCAGAAAGTAAAGAATGCTGCCAATAAGGGTAAGGGAAAGAAAGGATCAAGTAAGTTGGTCCTGACTGTTGAGAAGGTGGTTGTCTCAGAACCTCTTCCTACTATGGTTCAAACAACAATCAGTGTTGAACCTTCTAGGAAGATCGTTGCTGAGAAGCCAAAGGATGCTTCTGAGAAAGAAGCTCAGGAAGCTGACGTTGCACGTCTTGCTGAAAGAGAGAAGGCTGCTGAAGCTGAGAAGATTGCAACAGTTGTAGCTCTTGCTGATGTGAAAAGGAAGAAGAAGGAAGCTGAAGATAAGTTAGCAGCTGAGCGTGAAATTGCAGCAAAAGCTAAGGCTGATGCTAGAATTGCTGAATGCGCTGCTGAAGAAGTTGGGAATGTAGCGTTCTCAGGAAATGTTGAGGCTACGGAAGAAGAAGATGATTCTGAAGATATTCCTCTCTCCAGAAGACTCCCCAAGAAGAAGATGTCAGCAAATATAAGGTCTCTGATCAAAAAGGACTTCTATATTGCTCCGAGTACTGAACTGGATGAATCAATTCCTGAAAAAGAGGACTTGGTTGATGACGAAGACATGATGGATATGTCTGCTGAAAAGGATGTTGATGCTCCTATTGTTGAAGAACTGTCAGAAGATAGTGATCAAGAACCTGATACTATCATTCAGGACGCCATGAAGTTTGCCGAAAACATCAACACTGATGATTTTCTAGATAATGTTCTTCTGGGTCAAGGGAGAAACCCTGGTGAAAGAGATGCCACTGAAACCTTGTTCAGAATGGCTCATGTGTTTGCTGAACCTATCTCCACATTTGATCCAAACCTCTCTGATCAGGTTATTTCATCTCCCCTTCGTACTTCTCATCCATCGTCTCCTCATACTCCTTATCCATCTCCTTCACTACCTTCTATCACAGAAGTTAGTGATTCTCAAACTTCCATTCCTCTTACAACTTCAACCTCTTAAGTTGTACCTCCTAAAACTGCTCCTCCTTCTGGATCCTATTCAGAAGTGAATTTAAATTCTGGACCCATTTTCACAGATTCCATATCTACTTCCACTACCTCCTCCCAATCTACTTCCTCTGTAATTCCATCAATTGGATTTACTGCTCCATCTTTCTCACTACCATCCACACTACCTCCCTTCACTCCTACAATTTCTTCCTCTACCACACATACAAACCTTTCCTCAACCTCACAAATTCCTCCCCTCTCAACCTCTGGACATGCACCTCCTGTGTGTGATCCCTTAACTACTTCTTCCTCTACCTTCTTCTTTGCTGGGTTGTCAACCAACTATGACTTCCTACGCAATTCAATGAATCGAGATGATCAGGAGTTAAGATTTGGTAGTTTTGGTTTCATGGGAAGAGCTTCTAGTGTATCCGAAGCTGGTGGTGCTCCCAGTGTTGAAGAGCTGAGAAGAATGAGTCAGAGTGGCTCTGATGAATTGCTGAATAGATTTGCTGGTTTAGGGCAACGGTCTTCTGCTGCTGACATGTTTGCTCAGGGCATTGTGCTGCAAGAAACTCAATCTTTGAAAGCTCAGAACCTGCAGCTCATGACTATGCTTCAAATGCAGAACCCTACTGTCTACACTCGCAATCTTTCTACACTTCATCTAGCTACATATGATGAGATGTACAAATTAAGAGAATTAGCTCTGACTCTTCCTTTATTGGACACCATTGCTCTTGCTTCTTCTCTGAAGGTCAATGAGAATTTGGAGATATTGACAGAAGAAGTCAAGAAAGCAAACGAGCATTATGAGGCTCATGAGAAGATGCTCCCAAGTAAGATTGATGACCTGCAAAGTACTGCCAATCATATTCTGAGAGAAGTGAAATCTTCTGCTCAAGGTTTATCATCTTCCGGGGCTGCTAAGATTGTATATGACATCACTCCTGATCTCAACAATCGAATCTCCAACATTGAGTCTGCTGTACCTGCTCAGAACGCACAGATTGCTGAGCTTACTGAACTTCTGAAGGTTATGCACACTCAAGCACGTGAACAAGAGAAGACTCTTCACAATTGCTATAGGTTTGTTCGAGGACAGACTTATATTCAGAATGAGCATCTCACTGCTGCTGTGTATGCTAACAATCGGTTGATCAAGCTCCTTCTGGAAGACGTTCAGAAACAGCGACCTATGTCTGGTCAGACTTTTGATCATATGAAGACCATTGATGCTGATTTCAGAAGAAGAATGGATATGATCAACACTGTGAGGCCAACTCCTCAGCAATACTCTACTGCAATGAAAGTTCAGCAAAAATTGGACTCTCAAGGTGCTTTGGCTATTCCTGTTGGTTCTGGTCAAACGGGGGAGAAGTCTGGTCAGCAGAGTGGTCTCAATACTGGTGTTAAGAGACATGGTGTTACTGAAGGACCCAGTGGTGTTCCTCCTCCTCAGAAGAAACCTAGGAACTTGTAATCTTTTTAGGACTTAAGCTTTTTAGCTAGGTTCTGGGTTGGGTAGCTTTTGTCTTAGGACTTTTTCTGCTCTTCTGATTATCTTATTTCATATGTTGTCTTCTGATGAAATTTACAAGTTGAGAGAATTGGCTCTGACTCTTCCAACTCTCGAAAACATTGTTCTTGCTTCTTCTCTGAAAGTTAATGAAAATCTGGAGATTTTGGCAGAAGAAGTCAAGGAAGCAAATGAGCATTATGAGGCTCATGAGAAAATTCTTCCAAGTAAGATTGACGATCTGCAAAGTACTGCTAATCATATTCTGAGAGAAGTGAAATCTTCTGCTCAAAGATCATCATCTTCAGGTGCTGCTAGGATTGTATATGACATCACTCCTGATCTCAACAATCGTCTTCAGAGCATTGAGTCCGCTGTGACTGCTCAGAGCGCCCAGATTGCTGAGCTTACTGAACTTCTGAAAGTTATGCACACTCAAGCACATGAACAAGAGAAGGTTCTTCACAACTGTTATAGGTTTGTTCGTGGACAGACTTATATACAGAATGAGCATCTCACTGTTGCTGTGTATGCTAACAATCGGTTGATCAAGCTCCTTCTGGAAGATGTTCAGAGACAGCGACCTTTGTTTGGACAGACTTTTGATCATATGAAAACCTCTAAGGCCTACTCCTGAGCAATATCAGACTGCTTTGAATGTTCAGCAGAAATTGGACTCTCAAGGTGCTCTGGGTGTTCCTGTTGGTTCTGGCCAAACGGGGGAGAAGTCTGCTCAGCAGGGTGGTCTCAAGTCTGGATTGAAGAGACATAATGTTGATGAAAGTTTCAGTGGTGTTCCTCCTCCTCAGAAGAGATCTAGAAACGTGTAATCACTTTAGGACTTAAGCTTCTTAGCTAGGTTCTGGGTTGGGTAGTCTTGTCCTAGGACTTTACTTTCCTTCTGATTATTTCGTTTGTTGTTTCTTCTGACTATTATATACACTGAACTTTTCTTATACATATTAATTGTCTCTGATTAATTTCTTACTGTTTATGTTTCTTTTAACTTAGTAACTTTGTTTTCACTACAAATCTAACAAAGTTGATCTCAAGTCTATCTTAAGTTTATACAGATTGATGAAGTTCACCATTTACACTAAAATGGGGGAGTTAAGTTACTCAGAAGCTAAAACAAACATTTGTATCAGGAAGTTACACTCTAAACCTTGTATTTACTCAAGAATTGTTACCTTCTGACCACGGTTTGTCCATAACCAAAATGGGGGAGAATGACGAACCCTAAGTGTTTTGATTATGTCCAAACGTTTCAGAAGATGAAAATTAAAATTCTCTTACATACGGTTTAATTCTGACTAATAATTTTTTTCTTTGAGTTTGTATGTAAGTTACTCAGCACGTGCTGAATGAAATAATTCTGGATTGTCTGCAAGACTCAGAAGTTTCGAAAGCTGAAGACAGTGTTTCATTGATCAGAAGCTGGATACTCCGCTCCGATGCTATGAAGTCTGTTAAAGCTCTTCTTAGAGGTTCCTTGCAATCAGAAGTTTTTACCAATTCGATCAGAAGCCTAGACAAATGAAATTAGCTATCAGAAGCTAAGTCACGGGTTCCGTTAGCATTTAATGCTCTGACAATTGCATTTAATGCAAGGCGCCAAAAGTTCAAAAAGCTGTTTTGAAGGAGCGCGCCTGTCTACTCAAAGCGAAACCAGAATTTCCTTGTCTACCCTTTGTTGATCCAATTGAAGAATGTTTCCAGTCAATCTTATCTTCAACTTCAAATCACTTACCGGATTTAGTTAAAGAACAAGGTTAACGAAATCAAAGTGTTTGAAGACCGTTTGAAGACTTGACAAATTAACGGCTACAACAACTGATGTCATCTCCTTTGAAGATTAAAATTCACCAACGGTCATCTTCATCCACTATAAATAGTAGCCAAGCTCCACTACATCATTGACGCGTGATTTATTGAGCAAAATCTCAACGCACTGTTTCAACAAGAAAAACAAAGCACCTTTTTCCATTCTCAATCTTTCTTAGCATAGCCTTAGTTAAAGTGAAAGAGTGAAGAGAAATCTAGTTGAGATCAAAGTTGGGTGAGAAATCCAGAAAACAGAGTATTGTTGCTCTGGTGGAAATCCTTTAACTCTTTTTAGGCTAGTCAGAACTAAGTGAGAAATTAGCTTAAGTTTTGTTGATGTAAAGGAGCTTCTGAACTTTCCATAAAAGTTCTGAATAGTAGATTTAAAATCTCTGTTGGCTGCGACCACAGGGGACAAGACGTAGTCACAAGACTTCTGTGGTGAACTTGGATAAATTGAACTGTTCATCAGGACTTCCTGAATCTCTTTCTCCCTTCCTTATACTTGTTAATTTGCTTCTGTGTACTTGCTTATATTTAGTGCTGAAACAGACTTTACTCTTTTTATCATTGTCTTTGTTCAGAAGACTGTCCAGAAGCTATCTTTCTCAGAGCTTCTGTTGCTGAAAACAGTCTAACTGTGTTTAGGTAGAATTTCCCTCAGAAGCTGCTTCTGTAAGCTTGCCTCTGACTCTGAGGAAATTTGACTCTGAAATTTAAGTTTCTTGAAAAACTTAGAACTTTTCAGTTTTCAACTTAGACACCTATTCACCCCCCTCTAGGTGATTCTGTTCTTGTTAGGGCCAACATATTTTTGCAGGGTGTTGATCTCGTATTTCTTGGTGAAGGCTGCTACCAGCTCATCCTTGTTCCCCTGAATGCTAAACTTCATTCCATTGTACAATTCCAAGGCATTACCCTCGAGTGAGAACGTGAATAGCCCGGTCGCTTGCTTCATGTCTAGGGGAGACAGATTCATGAGATTGGTGAAGTGGTTGATGTGTCCAGCAGGATCTCCCTTTCCGCTGAACCGGATAAATGCGGGGATCACAAATCCCAGGGGAAGTCCCTGTCCGTTGGGCCTCAAATAAGAGGCCAGCGTCCTGCTAGTTGGGGTGGCGGCACTCCCGGCTTTACTTTCTAGGTGCCCGATGATATAGTCCAACTTTCCTTCTGAATCATTCGGGTCCCTCGATTTTTCTGTCCCATGAGATCCTCCTGATTTGAATTCGGGCTTTTCTGCGTTTTCCAAGTGTTTGGCCAGTACTTTCTGACATCCTTTCTCGATGGCCAGATCTATCATCATCGTGTATTTGGGAGCCTGTAGCACGGCTGCCAATGCTTTGGCGATTTCAGTAGTAGCGTCAGGGGTGTTGTTTGGTTCCGCCATGTCTTCTTTTGAATCGGACGCTCTTTCGACTAATATATCCTCGGGCTCCGTGATTGGATGTGCCCTAACCAATCTTCGGTTTGCCTTCATCCACGGTCGTTCTATACGAGGGAAGTTTGTATGAGTCTCCATTCTTCTTGGTTCGTGAGATGCATGTATGCATGGTCTTATAAGTCCCTCCCCGGCTTTTGGCTTGTCGGACTCCGTTTCAAGAATATTACCTTATAGATGCATAATGATGAAGGTAATATCCCTAAACGAGGTCTCTGGTTTGTGTAGACACGAGAGATCGAATCACGGCATATTCTTACAAGAGTTTTATTTCAGTCGTGGGTTGTTCACTCGTTTATTTCTTAGCCGATATTTTACTGGTCTGGGCATTCATTCCATTCAAGTCACGTTTCGTTTCATCCTTTGCAACCTTTTCCCTTTTTTTGGGGTGGAAATTTATGATAATGCTATTTGCGGGATTGTTACAAAGTGTTTTCCCGAATCGAAGAAACGCCTAGACAGCGGGGTTCGGGCCTTCTATATGCTCTTAAGTATGTATGGTCAAACAACCAAATGAGTCATCAACACACAAAGTCGCCCCTCCTTTTCATTCTTTGCGCGGTGCGTATCTGTCCTAGGTGGGTTTCTTTTAACATCTTTCCGTTTGATGTCAAAAAGCTCTCAACAGACGTGATTTACATGATGTTTGGGGGTAGTTCCTAGGGGAGATATCTAGGCTGACTATATGAGGCTTCGGTCTCGTTTAACGGTAAAAAAGGGTTCCCACATCAATATATACCTAGCGCCTCCCCATTTAAGGGTTTTGAGCAGCGTTTTGACGGTACGAGGCTGTGGGTGGTGTTCCAGGTCGACCTATGCGTCCCTTAAAGGAAACGACAGTAAACGCGACCCATAACACACGTTGACCATTCGGAATTTTTCTTTTATGCAATATGAGAAAGCAGTAACTCCGTATATAACCATGGACTGTCAGAATGCTTCGGTTGTATCCCAATTTTTACTTTTCATAAAATAATTTAAGAAATAATTTTATAAAAAGTGAAAACCAAATATACATCATTCCATTTAGTAAATCAACTTCAAGAAATCATACGTTGAAGTTAACTTATAATAGTAGAATATATTTTTGGTCCCCAGCAGAGTCGCCACTGTAAGCGTAAGTGGTCGCTCATAGCGGCTTTAGCCTTCTTTGACTAGAGTCGCCTCCCGGCTGACCGGGAAAATGTACAAACCGGCGTATGTACCGATTGTTTTGTAAATCAGAGATTCTCATTTACGTTCGTGGATACAACTTATTGATTCCGACATTCCAGGCCCTAGAGGATCTTTAATGCAGCCTAATGATTTATTATCTTGACTTTTATTATTATCACATAAGAATATTTAAATACGCAAACATTTGTACGGTAAACCGTCGGGTGACACGGTACAAAACCCTTAGAAGCTTACCTCCTTGCGTGCCAGTGATTGTTCACGGACTAGTACTCGTTGAAGAACGGAGAACTTCTAGGGAGGAACTTTAGCAACCAGAGTTGTGTAGGGCGTTTTCCGAATATTTTTAGAGCAGGACTTGGTCAGCTCTAGCGGGGCTGCGAGTGATGCCTGAATCTGGAACTTTTTAATAATTGGGGAAATATTTTTGGTGGTCATGAGGACCTTTTGGGAATATTTTAGGAAAATACTCTCAAACTTGGACTCGAGCGATTCTTTTCTAATCAGAGGAAACTTTAAGCAACAACAGAGGCAACTTTATCAGAGGCAACTTTTATCGGGTCAAGAATCGCTTTAGAATGAACTAGAAAGGGAGGAGAATGAGTGTTTGTTGGTGAATTAAATGAGAAATCCGGGGGGTATTTATAGGCTAGGTTGTGACCGTACGGTCGCCTGAACCTTCGTCTCAGATCCCAATTTGAATCTAAGACGGGCTTCGCCTAAAGCCCGGCCGGGACTTACAAGGCCCGGCCAAAGTCGTTTGTCCACATGTACACGTGGCGACTTCTAATTGGACCGCTTTTCCACGTGGCAGATAAGGATTGAATTGTTGTCTGCCACGTGGCAGTGACCGTACGGTCACAACAAACAGTGTTGTGACTGTATGGTCTCTGGTAAATGGAGTTTTTGACCGTACGTCATTTTGTAAAAGAGGATCTTCTCATAAGCATGAAGGTTTCACACTCATGGTCCCGAGACACGGGTGAAAGAAGTTATGGCCCTACAAACGTGATCCGTTCTCCGACGAGTATCAGTCTTTGAGCAGTTGGCGGGACGAGGAGCTCGTAGATTGCTTTCGTCATTGGGTTCGAAAACCAGTGCTTACAACTGGTTTGTAAGACTCAACATGATAATGACCCATGTGGACTTACGGGACATCATGCCCCTACCTTGGTTCAGACAACATTTATGCCATACAGTGGGACTTCAAGCGCTTTTTCCGAAGCGTAATGATTCCAACGTCCCATTTCACTTCACAAACTCAAAACTCCTTTTTGGCGGAGCATAAGACAGTGTATGTTTGATCTAACAGGTCATATCATTGTGATGGTATAGTCCCCATTTTACATGAAATAATTAAAGTGTTCCTTGCAATAAGGAACGGACGGTGTAACGGCGTATTTCATGTATATGGACTGGTATCATAACGTTATGTTCTTTTAGGTCTTATGAAATTTTAACACTATCTCAAGATGACATTTGTTTGGTTTAAGGAATTGACCTCTGGAGTCGTAGAACTTCGTCATGTGAAATAGAATAAGTTTCTTCTTGAACTGAAATAAACACCATGATGACGTATTTCACATGACAAAGTGAACGACACCATTGGTCGAGTCGTTAGACCCTACAAACGATATGACTGTTTGGCACGACTGGACCTAGCACAGATAATCTAAATATTTGTTTGGCTTAAGGAATTGACCTTTGAGGTCGTGCAACTTCGTCATGTGAAATAGAATAATTTTCTTCTCAAATCGAAATAAACGCCGTGATGACGTATTTCACATGACAAAGTGAGCGACCATATTGGTCGATTCGTTAAGTCCTACAAACGACACGACTGGACCTAACATAGATAACCTTAATGACACTTGTTTGGCTTAAGGAATTGACCCTTGGGGCGGCAAAATTTCGTTATGTGAAGATAGACTAAGCTTCTTCTTCAATTGAAATAAATGTTTGGACGACATTCTTTACAAAACAAAACGAGCGGCAACATTGGTCGATTCGTTAAACCCTACAAATAGACCTAACATGGTTTGACATGTGACACTATACTTAACCTACTCGGGGATTTTGTCGTTGTGGTCTATGCAAATTTTATTTTATTTGTATTATTTTTTTAATTGGTCCAACGCAATATTGACCTGTGTGGACTCATGGGGCGGTGTGCCTTTAGACTCAAGAGAAACCCTAAACCCCTTTCCGAAAGGAGCACAAGACAATGTATGTTTGGTTCAACAGGTTAAACCGTCACACCGACATGGCCTTATTCTACATGAAATCATTAAAGTGTCTTTCGCAATCATGCGGCTCTATATGACACTCGTTTTGACTTAAGGGGACGATGTTTGTGACGCCATGATTTTATCTCACGAGACTCAGTTTCTTTAAGAAATGAAACAGATGACATAACGTCGTGCTTCGTGTGATAAAATATCGGGCGTAACGGGATGCCCCCTTATATCAAAGGAGTGTCATGGACTCATGGACTTTTTCCTGGGTTAAGGCTATGTCTAACATATGTACAAGTAGAGGTAAGTGATCAAACAGTTAGTATAAACATTCATGCGTACACGACATTCCCTTACAATCTTCACATGGTACGTCTCTGTTCTAGGTGGGTTTCTTTTGACATCTTTCCTTTCGATGTCAAAACGCTCTCAACAGACGTAATTTAATTTATGTTTGGGGTAGTTCCTAGGGGAGATATCTAAGGCTAACTATATGAGGCTTCGATCTCGTTGATACTACAAAAGGGTTCCCATAGCAAGATATACCTAGCGGCTCTCCATTTAAGGGTTTTGAGCAGCGTGTCCATAATACGAGGCTATGGGTGGTATTACAGATCGACCTAAGCGTCCCTTAAAGGAAACAACAGTAAGCGCGACCCATAACACACGTTGACCATTTGGGATTTTTGTTTTATGCAGCATGAGACTCATTAACCCAAAAAGCAATAACTCCGTATATAGCCATAGACTATCAGAATGCTTCAGTTGAATCCCAATTTTTTACTTTTCACAAAATAATTAAGAAATAATTTTATAAAAAGTGAAAACAAAATATACATTATCCCATTAATAAATTTACTTCAAGAAAATCATACGTTGAAGCTAACTTATAATAGTAGAGTCGCCACTGTGAGCGTAAAGAGACGCTTATAGCAGCTTTAGCCTTCTTTGACTAGAGTCGGCACTCGGCCGACCGGGAAAGTGTACAAACCGGTATAGTTACCGATTGTTTTGAATACCAGAGATTCTTATTTACGTTCGTGGATACAACTTATTAATTCCGACATTCTAGGCCCTAGAGGATATTTAATGCAACCTAGCTCATTATTATCTTGGATTTATTATTATTACACAAGAAAGCGATTAAATAATAGAAAATACTATGCGTTAAACCGTCAGGTGACACGATACAAAACCCTCAGAAGCATGCCCTCGTTGCGTGCCAGTGATGAGCTTGCAAACTAGTACTCGTTAGAGAACGGAGTTTCAGGAGGAACTTTGAGGCCGGAGATTGCGTCGTGCGTGCTCCAAATAATTTGGAAAGGGAGAACTCCGAGGGAATCGTCTGTTTCGTGTTAACCCTAGTGAGGCTGCGAGTAACACCGGGATCGAACTTTTAATTGATTTTGGTGGTCGTGAGGACCTTTGGGGAACAATGATTTTTATGGGGGAACAGCTCTCAGAACATAAAATTAAGCGACTCTATCGTATCAGAAGCAACCTTTAGGCAACTTATATCGGGTCAGAAATCGCTTAAAACGAGCTAGAGAGAGGGAGATTGAAAGATTTGTTGATGGAATTTATGAGAAATCCGGCCTCCTTTTATAGGGATAGAAAAGACCGTACGGGCTCCATAAAGAGACCGTACGGTCTTGCTCACGGAGACCGTACGGGCTCCACATGTCCGGTCTGAGATCTATTTTGGATCTCAGACGGGCGTTCACTAAGGCCCGACAAAAGTCCAATGTCTGTTGGGATTGGAGACTAATTCCTAGGTGGTTAGGGATTCCTTGGTGGTTTAGGATTCCTAGTTGTTTAGGATTTCAATTAGTATAAATATAGCTCTATTCCATGTAAATTGTATTCCATTCATCATAGTACATTATCCTGGCTTGGTAGTGCCTCCAGACGTAGTCATTCATATTGAGTGGCGAACTGGGTTAACAACTCGTGTGTGTTTTTTTGATTGTTTTTCATTATCGTAATTGCATTAGATCCTAACAATTGGTATCAGAGCCAGGTTAGCTAGATTTACGATGGGAGACGGAAAATCACCGGTGGAGAAGTTCGATGGCACAGATTTCGGTTTCTGGAGGATGCAGATCGAGGATTACCTGTATGGTAAAGAATTGCATGAACCTCTAGATGAGCAACCAAAGGAGATGTCTGATGAAGATTGGAAGCTGTTGGACAGAAAAGCGATGAGTGTGATCCGACTATCGCTGTCCAGAAACGTTGCGCATCACACAGTGAAGGCAAAGACCACGATTGAGATACTGGAGATTTTGAGTTCGTTATATGAGAAGCCCTCGGCGGCGAACAAGGTCCATCTGATGAGACGGCTGTTCAACTTTCAGATGACGGAGAATTCATCAGTTGATGTACATCTGAATGAGTTTAATATGATGATTTCACAATTGAGTTCTGTGGGAATTGATTTCGAAGATGAGGTATTAGCCCTAATTTTGTTATCTTCTTTACCGGAGAGTTGGAGTGGTACTGTTACTGCTCTTAGTGCCTCAGCAGGGAAAGAGAAACTTAGGTTTGACGATGTTAGAAATTTGATAATCAGCGAGGAGATTCGCAGGAAGGAGTCGGGTTCAACATCAGGTTCAGCCTTGAGTACTGAAAATCAGGGTAGGTCAGATTCGAGGTCAAAACAGAATCGTGGTAGGTCTAAATCAAAGGGTAGAGGAGGAAACCCTAACAACGACAGGAGTCATGTTAAGTGCTGGAACTGTAATGAAACCGGTCATTACATGAATCAGTGTAAAGCACCTAAGAAGGACAAGTCTGTGAATTCAGCTAGCGAAGAGTATGCAGAGGCGTTGATTTTAAGCGTGAGAAGTCCTGTAGAGTCTTGGGTTCTAGATTCAGGAGCTTCGTTTCACTCTTGTAGCAGCGCAGATTTGATGGAGAACTATACCTCAGGCAAATTTGGAAAGGTTTATCTTGCTGATGATGAACCTTTGGAAATTGTGGGTAAGGGAGATGTTTCGATCAAAACCAAGAATGGTTCTGTAATTAAGCTGTCTGGTGTTAGGCATGTACCTGGCCTGAAGAGAAATCTATTGTCAGTTGGGCAATTAGATGATGAGGGATATTGTGTGGTGTTTGTAGGTGGAAATTGGAAGATTTCCAAGGGATCTATGGTGGTAGCTCGTGGTGAGAAGGTGGGATCTTTATATGTCACAGATAATGTTTGTAATAGCATTGATGTTGTGAGTGAGGTTGTGAATACTGATTTGTGGCACTGTCGTCTTGGTCACATGAGTGAAAAGGGGAATTAAGTGCTGTTTTCAAAGGGTCTATTACCAGGATTGAAGTCTGCTGATCTAGGGCTATGTGAGGATTGTATCTTCGGAAAGCAGAAAAGGGTCAGTTTCAATAAGGGTGGAAGGACTTTGAAGAAGAAAAAATTGGAGTTAGTTCACAGCGATTTATGGGGTCCAGCACCAGTGAAATCTCTAGGAGGAGCTTATTACTATATGACTCTCATTGATGACTGCACTAGGAAGTTATGGGTCTCTTTTCTAAAGAAGAAATCAGAAGCATTCGATGTCTTTAGAAAGTGGAAGGCCCTAGTAGAGAATGAGACAGGTCTGAAAGTGAAGTGTTTGAGGTCTGACAATGGTGGGGAGTATGAGCTTAAGGAGTTCAAGGAATTTTGTGCAGGGAATGGGATTCGCATGGAAAAGACCTTGAAGGGAACTCCTCAGGAAAATGGTGTTGCTGAAAGAATGAACAGAACTTTGTGTGAACGTGCAAGAAGCATGAGACTGAAGTGTGGACTTCCAAAGATGTTCTGGGCAGAAGCAGTTAACACTGCTGCATTCTTGATCAATAGAGGGCCATCGTCTCCCTTGGAGAATGGCATTCCTGAAGAAGCTTGGAGCGGCAAGCAGGTAAATCTATCCTTTCTGAAAGTTATTGGATGTGATTCCTATGTCCATATTGCTCCTGTTGAGAGAAGTAAGTTAGATGCTAAGTCTATCAAGTGCACGTTTATTGGATATGGTGGTGATGACTATGGATTTCGATTTTGGGATAGTCAGAATAAGAAGATTATTCGAAGCCGGGATGTTGTGTTCAATGAACAGATGATGTACAAGGATAGCCTTGGAGTATCTAATACTAGTGATTCAGAACCAGAAATTGTAGACTTAGACATCACGAATTCTGGTGGGAGTAAGAAGGTAGCTGTTGAGGAACCAGTTGAGGAGGTGCCTCAAGTTACAACAGCTGATCCACCAGCTACTCTACGCAGATCTACGAGAGATAAGAAAGCTATTAACAGGTACTCACCTGGAGACTATGTGTTGTTGACATATAGTGGTGAGCCAGAAAGCTTCCAAGAAGCATCTCAGGTTGTGGATGCTGAGAAGTGGAAGTTTGCTATGAATGATGAGATGGATTCTCTGTTAACTAATGGTACTTGGGAACTTGTTGAGCTTCCAGAGGGTGAGAAGGACCTTGAAAATAGATGGATTTTCAGAAAGAAAGTGGAAGCAGATGGTAGCATAAGGTACAAGGCCAGATTAGTGGTGAAAGGGTTCCAACAGAGGTATGGTATAGATTACACAGATGTTTTTACTCCAGTAGTAAAATTGACTACTATTCGGTTAGTTTTGAGTATGGTGGCTACAGAAGATTTGGAGCTACAACAGATGGATGTAAAAACTGCCTTTCTTCATGGAGATTTGGAGGAAGAAATCTATATGAGGCAACCTCAGGGGTATGAATCTGATAATCCCAAACTTGTATGTAAATTGAATAAAAGCTTGTATGGCCTGAAACAAGCCCCTAGGCAGTGGTACAAGAAGTTTGATTCATTTATGCAAGAGATCAAGTTTGTGAGGAGTGAAGCTGATCACTGTTGTTACTTTAAGAGATTGGATCAGGGCTACATCATCTTACTGTTGTATGTTGATGACATGTTGATTGCGGGGTCTAGTGTTAGAGAGGTGAGAAAACTGAAGAATCAGTTATCCGAGAGATTTGCTATCAAAGATCTTGGAGATGCTAATCAGATTCTGGGCATGAGAATTGTTAGAAACAGAAAGGCTAGAAAGTTGTATCTATCGCAGGCTGAATATGTCAAGAAGGTCTTGAAGAGATACGGTATGCAAGATGCAAAGCCAACACAGGTTCCTTTGGGAAGCCATTTTAAGTTATCTAAAGAAGACTCACCCAAGAGTAGAGAAGAGCGTGCCAAGATGGAGAAAACTCCATATGCTTCTGCAATTGGCAGTTTGATGTATGCAATGGTGTGTACAAGGCCAGATATTGCACATGCAGTGGGAGTTGTTAGCCGCTTCATGGGAGACCCGAGTAAGAAGCATTGGGAAGCAGTTAAGTGGATCCTGAGATATTTGAAGGGAACAAGTGAGCAAGCTTTATGTTTTGGAGGCAAAGAAGTTGTGTTGACAGGATATGTGGATGCAGATTTAGCATCAAGTGACCTTGACAAGAGAAGGAGTACAACCGGTTATGTATTTACATTGGGAGGTACAGCGATCTCTTGGGCTTCAAAGCTTCAGAAAGTGGTAGCATTGTCTACAGCGGAAGCAGAGTATATTGCAGTGACTGAGGCTAGTAAGGAGATGGTATGGTTGCAGAGTTTCTTGAAGGAATTGGGCAAAGAGCAGAAGTATCCCACTTTGTACAGTGATAGTCAAAGTGCAATTCACTTAGCTAAGAATGTTGTTTTTCATTCAAGGACAAAGCACATTGAGTTGAAGTATCACTACATACGGCATCTTTTAGAGAGAAAGACATTGCAGTTAGTGAAGATCAAAGGCACAAAGAATCCTGCAGACATGTTGACATAGGTTGTAACCTTTGAGAAGCTGAAGTTTTGCATAGCTTCAGTTGGCCTTCGTAACTGAGTTAGAGGCCCGGCACTACCAGCAGATGAAGATGGATTTAGTCTCCAGGTGGGAGATTGTTGGGATTGGAGACTAATTCCTAGGTGGTTAGGGATTCCTTGGTGGTTTAGGATTCCTAGTTGTTTAGGATTTCAATTAGTATAAATATAGCTCTATTCCATGTAAATTGTATTCCATTCATCATAGTACATTATCCTGGCTTGGTAGTGCCTCCAGACGTAGTCATTCATATTGAGTGGCGAACTGGGTTAACAACTCGTGTGTGTTTTTTTGATTGTTTTTCATTATCGTAATTGCATTAGATCCTAAGACTGTCGCCTAACGACATGTGGCAGATAAGGGTAGGGCCCGTTTGGCCATGTGGGCAGACCATACGGTCTAAATGAAGGAGACCGTACGGTCTTTTGAGGAGAGAGTGGAGACTGTATGGTTTTGGGGAGAAAGAGGACTTTTCCACAAGTTTGAAGGTGCCAATCTTGTGTTCCCAGGGTGCGGGGAGAAGAAGTTATCACTTTAAGGAGTCAATCTGTTCTTTAGCGAGTACTAATTCTTGGGGAACCAGCGCAACGAGGAGCTTGGAAATTGCTTTCGTCATTGGGCTCGAAAACCAGTGCTTACATCAGTCTATGAACTTGGAAGCTATTATCTCTAACATGTCTGCCAAGATGGATTCTCTTTGTACTTATGTGCAGGATAGGTTGGCTAACCAGAGTCTTGCTTTGAAGGAGCTCAGCAACAAGTTGGATGATCAACATGGTCGTGTCTTTACCTTTTACACCAACCAGCAGCACCTTCTGGGCAGACAAAAGGATGTACTTGTGGAAATCAGGAGTCTCCAGATTGAGACTGAAGAGTTGAAGACTGATGTGCAAAGTGTTCCTGGTGTAACTATGGTTCCAGAACCCAGTCCTCTTCCTCCTTCGCTCAATTTTCTTGCTGCAAATCCAACTATCTCATCTGATAGCTCTCAGTGAACCCTTCTGATCCTTCATCATATCTATTTATCTATCTATCTACTATCTGCTACCACAGCTTTACATAGTCTTTAAAACTGCGTACGTTCCAGTACAATTTAAAGTAGTTTTAGATTA
Organism: Euphorbia peplus; assembly: GCA_028411795.1. NCBI lineage: Eukaryota > Viridiplantae > Streptophyta > Magnoliopsida > Malpighiales > Euphorbiaceae > Euphorbia > Euphorbia peplus. Next base: position 13,241,220 of record CP110838.1, on the reverse strand, counting down.
TCTTTAGGTTATATATTTTGGATAATATGTTTTCGTATTTTGAGCATAAACATTGCTCTATATATATATATATATATATATATATATATATATATATATATATATATATATATATATATATATATATATATATATATATATATGCATTAACCTTTGTAGGTACATAAGCCTCCAGAGATGTTTCACATCTGAATTGTCTGTTGAGGCAATACTTACTTGAATTGATATGTGATAAATGGAATCTTGACCAACCCTGTACCATAGGATCTATGCATGCTTAGTTAAATCTGTCACCCTTAATTTTCTTCAGTTTTTGATATCTTACAAAACTAATGGGGAGAAGATTTATGTGGTATTTTATTCTGTGTTTATGCATGCTAAGAAGATTTTTTTTTTTTTAATTTGTGTTTATGCATGCTTAGGAAGATTTTTTGTTTTAAAATTTCCATGTACGCATGAGTAGTATGCTATGCTAATTGGGTATTTAAATGATAACTGGGCCTAATTAGCTGCATATATCAGGTTTTCAAGAGTGTATAATCGTCAGTTGGCTTAATTAGTACTAATTATTCTGTTTTAAAACTCTATTGGGCCTAATCTGTTCTGAGCTAAGTTTATAAGTGAAATGGGCCTAATTATTCTCAAAAACATCTGTTTTAAACTTAAGCATATTTTCTATTTTGTCACAAAAAGATTATACTTATAGAAGTCTTAAATTTAGGGAGGAGCCTTAAATTTAGGGGGAGCATTCTTATAAAAACCACCGAATGTATTTTTGAAAGTTATCAAAAAGGGGAGATTGTTATTTCACTCTAATTGATTTTGATTACTTGATTTATTATATGGTTTTTATAATATACTTTTATATGTGACAAAATAAGTTAATTATTACTTTTACATGCTAAAATAAATTTAACTCTAGAAACACTTCATTAAGGATCTTTATCTTATCTAGAGTTACTTTAATTAAAGTATATGATTAAGTATGTATGCATGTCATGATCAAATGGATAAAATATCATTAGCTCACATAAGTTAAACATTACTTTAAGAGATGATGTTTTATTGCATGAACTATATGCTTATGCCATGATAAAACTAAATATATACATCAAGAATTATGGCTATCTTTAAAGATTATTGACATATCTTACCTTGCATGATCTCATCTCTTACACAATCTTATCTTATCTTAAGGAATTTCCTAATGTAAGAGGTAAACTGAAGCTTATCTTTTGGATTTGATGGGACAACACCTCCAACGGATCTCTTCTTCTTCTTCAACAATTCAAACGGCAAAGTGAAGGGTGAAGAGCACTATAAATAGGTTGGAGCATCAATGGTTGAAGGCAAGGAAGAAACCGAGAATCAAAAGCTATCAATCGAGTTATTCAAGCAAACTTTGATTATATTTTCCTTCAACCATACACAAGAGTTTTGAGTGTTATTCTTTTCATTCAAAACTATTGTAAGGATTAAGCAGTGGGGATTAATCTGGGTTTAAACACTAGATCCTGAAAAAAGTGTTAGAGAGGTTCACATTTACCCTTGAAAATTGTAAAGGTTCTTACTTAGCCTTGAAAAGTAAAACAGGTTCTTAAGCACCCGCAAGCTTAAGAGGTTATCACTGAGCCTTGAAAAGTGCCATAAGTTTCTTAGTTGAGCTTGAGAAAAACTAAGAGAAGTTACTCGAACACTTGGAGTTTCGAGAGAGTAAATACTATAAGAGGTATTTGCTAGCAGGGTCTCAGATTGTGAGAACTGCTTCAGGCTTGATTTCTGCCCGTAAAGAAATCCTTAGTGGAAAATCTCAAGAGATTCTCTTGGGGACATGACTAGGCTCATAAGGAGACCGAACCTGGATGAATGCTCTGTGTTTAATCTTTCTATCCCTACTCTCTTTATTATTGTCTATTTAATCACTTGCCTTGCTTTAGTATTATCTATAATTGCTTGTTATTATATGTGCTAGCTGAACTTGATTATTTTCTCTTATCTTTTAATCAACTAAATATTCCGTAGAACTTTTCATAGTTGATTATTTAATAGGCAAATCTTTTAAAGAGAAAATAATAGTTTTTAAAGGCAATAAATCCTATTCACATCCCTCTAGTCTTTATATAGTCATATTTTGGGCCAACACCTCTTCCTGACCAGAATTGCCTCTGAATCCGTTTCTTCCCGCATGGGCGTATCCTCACTATCCGTCTGCTTCCCCCTAAGTCTCTTTTATCTTCTGAGGAGGGCTTTGGCCTCGCGGTTGATGAACCCTATGTATTTTGATTATGTCCAAACGTTTCAGAAGATGAAAACTTAATACTTCCTTACATATAGTTTACTATTGACTAATAATTTTTGTACTTAGTCTATGTGTAAGTTGCTCAGCAGGTGCTGAATGAATCTTTTCTGGATTGCCTAAAGAACTCAGAAGATCAGTTGCTGAAGTCAGAGTTTCAATTACTCAGAAGCTGGATACTCCGCTCTGAAGACGAAGTCTGCTAAAGCTCTCCTCATAAGTTCTTTTCAATCAGAAGTTTTGCCAATTGTGATCAGAAGTCTAGTCAAGTGAATTTTAGCTTCTGAAAGCTAAAGTCACGGGTTCTGGATAGCATTTAATGTTCTGACAAGTGCATTTAATGCAAGGCGCCAAAAGTTCAAAAAGCTGTTTTGATGGAGCGCGCCTGTCTGTTTAAAAGAAACCAGAATTTCCTTGTCTACCCTTTGTTGATCCAATTGAAGAATGATTCCAGTCAACCTCGTCTTTGATTTCAAATCACTTACCGGATTTAGTTAAAGTACAAGGATAACGGAATCAAAGTGTTTGAAGACCGGTTGAAGATTTGACAAATTAACGGCTACAACAACTGATGTCATCTTCTTTGAAGATTCAAACTCACCAACGGTCATCTTCAATCACTATAAATAGTAGCCAAGCTCCAAAGCATCAACATACGCGTGATCATCGAGCAAAATCTCAACGCACTGTTCTAACAAGAAAAACAGAGCAATACTTTCCATTCTCAATCTTTCTTAGCATAGTCTTAGTTAAGTGAGAGAGTGAAGAAAAACAAGTTCATAATAGGAATCTTGTAAACTGAGATCGTTTGTGATCTTCAGTTAGATTTAAAGAGAGAAATCTAGTTGAGATTAGAGTTGGGTGAGAAATCCAGAAAACAGAGTATTGTTTGTTCTGGTGGAAATCCTTTAACTCTTTTTAGGCTAGTCAGAACTAAGTGAGAAATTAGCTTAAGTTCTGTTGATGTAAAGGAGCTTCTGAACTTGCCATAAAAGTTCTGAATAGTGGATTTATAAAATCTCTGTAGGCTGCGACCTCAGGGGACAAGACGTAGTCACAGGACTTCTGTGGCGAACTTGGATAAATCGAATTGTTCAATCAGGATCTCCTGAACTTCTTTCTCCCTCTTATACTTGTTATTTTTGCTTTTGTGTACTTGCCTATATTTAGTGCTGAAACAGATTTCCTCTAAGTATCATTGTCTTTGTTCAGAAGACTGTCCAGAAGTTCCCAAATCAGAACTTCTGTTGCTGAAAAACAGTCTAACTGTGTTTAGGCAGAATTTCCCTCAGAAGCAACTTCTATAAGCTTGCCTCTGACTCTGAGGAAATTTGACTCTGAAATTTAAGTTTCTTTAAAAACTTAGAAAATTTCAGTTTTCAACTTTGACACCTATTCACCCCCCTCTAGGTGATTATGTTCTTGATAGGGCCAACAAGTGGTATCAGAGCGAAGGTCACTTCGCATATTTACTAAAGATCTAACAATCTAGACCTATCAGAATCAATAGAGATGGCTAGTAGACACCAGCCTGAGAATTCTTCTCACTTCATAGTTCCAGAAGGTTCTTCCACTACTAGACCTCCATTATTTTATGGCAACAACTACTCATACTGGAAGAAAAGGATGATGTACTTCATCCAAGCTCAGAACATGAGTGCTTGGTATGTCATCACTAATGGTGATTTCATTCCCACCAGAATGGAACAAGGTTTAGGGAATGTTGTCATTCCTCAAAGAGAATATACAGATGACATTCTGAAAAAACTCCAAACTAATGCTTCAGCAATAAATATGTTGCATTGTGCACTTACAGCTACTGAATATAACAAAGTTTCTTCTTGTGAAACTGCACAGGATATTTGGAACAAGCTGGAAGTCACATATGAAGGAACAGGAAAAGTGAAGCAATCTAAAGTCAACCAACTCATGAGAGAATATGAGTTATTTGAAATGCTTGATAAAGAATCTATTTCAGACATGAACTCTAGATTCACCAAGATAGTCAATGACTTGAAGAGTTTAGGAAAGGATATTGAAGAATCTGATCGAGTGAAGAAGATTGTCAGAAGACTTCCAAGGTCTTGGCAAGCCAAGAAGACTGCTATTGAAGAAGTTCAGGATTTGAGCTATTACTTGTACGATGAGCTCATTGGGTCCCTAATTACCCATGAGATGTCATTAAAGAATCATGACCTAAGAGAAAGGTCAGAAGGAAAAAGAGTAGTCCTGAAAGTAGAATCTTCTGAAGAATCCTCTGAAGATGAGGAACTGGTTATGCTGACCAGGAAGTTCAAGAAGGCCTTTAGAAAAGGCAGAGGTGGAAACTACAAGAAGCCTTTCAGGAGCTTTGACAAGAAAACTCCTGATTCTGGTGAAAAGTTCAAGAGAGATCCAAATAAGCCGATTGTGTGCTATGGATGTCAGCAACCGGGGCACATTAAGCCTAACTGTCCGGAGCTGAAGAAAGATAAGAAGAAGTTCAAGAAAGCAATGCTGGCTGCTTGGTCAGACTCTGAGACCAGCAGTGATCCTGAAGAAAAGGAAGAGCAAGCTCAGATATGTTTTATGGCTATTGATGAGCTAACTTCTGAAGATGTCACAGGAGAAACTTCCGCACCTCCTGAAGCTACATATGATTCCGAGGTAAACATATCTTCTGAACAAAATATCTTTGATTCTCTTGAAGAACTCTATAGTATGTTCAAGTACCTCAAAAGGAAATTGGACAAGAGTGAGGCTGACAAGTTTCTTAGGTTTACTCAAGTTTATTCTGACATGAAAGTGTTAGAAGAAAAACTGTGTAAACAGTTCAGCACTCCTGCTGATGGCTCTAAAGTCAAAGGCAAGGAAAAGCTGCCTCTGGGAAGTGATAAACCCCAGAAGAAGAAGGAACTTGTCACTCCCTCTCTTCTGAAAGAGATAGCTTCTCCTCCTGATGTTGGAACCTCTGAGAGTGCTGGTATAGCCTCTGAAGATGTTGGTCCTTCTCAGAAGAAGAAGAAATCTCCCAGGAAGCAAAGGGAAAGATCCAAGAACCCTCCCTTTTGCAAACTTTGCAAGAGTGATGGTCACTGGTTAAAAGATTGCAAGTATCATATTAAAAACCTCTTGCAATCTGAGATATCATTAAAACCTGCTGAAGAAAAATCTAACTCTGAAGGACCCAATAAGGATTGGGTACCTGTCACTAATTGATTGTGTTGCAGGTGGCTCTGAGTGCTCCATCAATGTCAAAGCTGTGGTACATTGACAGTGGGTGCTCAAGGCATATGACAGGTGATGAAAAAGCATTCATCACATTTGATCCTAAAAGAGGTGGAAAAGTCAGCTTTGGAGATGCCCAGAAAGGAAGGATACTTGGTTCTGGATCCATAGGAACTAATCCTCCGATCGAAGATGTCTCCCTAGTCACAGGCCTGAAGTTCAACCTCCTGAGTGTTGCACAACTGTGTGATAAAGGTAGAGATGTTGTCTTCAGCTCCTCTGGATGTAAAATCTTGGACAGTAAGTCAAGGGAAGTTATTCTAACTGCTCCTAGAGTCGAAAATGTTTTCATGCTGAATCTTGAGAATCTTTGGAAAAATATATGCTTGATGTCCAAAGAGGATACCTCCTGGCTCTGGCATAGAAGACTTGCTCATGTGAGCATGGACCTTCTGGCCAAAGTAGCTAGAAATCAATTGGTTGAGGGTCTGCCTGAAATTAGTTTTAAAAAGAATCATTTATGCAATGCTTGCCAATATGGTAAACAATCCAGAAGCTCTTTTAAAACTAAGAAAGTCCTTTCAACTAAAAGACCTTTGGAATTACTTCATATGGATCTTTTTGGCCCTGTTCAACCAATGAGCATGGGTGGAAAGAAGTATGCCTTTGTCATTGTAGATGACTATTCAAGATTCACTTGGGTCATTTTGCTGTCTAGCAAAGATGAGTCACTTGGATGTTTCTCAGTTCTGATAAAGAAACTTGAGAATGAAAGGAATGAAAAAGTTGTCCATATCAGAAGTGATAATGGTGGAGAATTCAAAAACTTTAGGTTTGAAGAATTCTGTGAAACCAAGGGAATTGATCATAACTTTTCTGCTCCCAGAACTCCTCAACAAAATGGGGTAGTTGAAAGGAAGAATAGAACTCTGGTTGAGATAGCCAGAACTATGATCAATGAAAGAAGGCTTCCTAAGTACTTTTGGGGAGAAGCTGTGAACACAGCTTGCTGTGTTCTGAATAGAGTGCTAATCAGAAGCGTTCTGAACAAGACCCCTTATGAACTCTGGAAAGGTCGAAAACCTAAAATAGGTTATTTCAGAACCTTTGGTTGCAAGTGTTATGTTTTGAATACAAAAGAATATCTTTCAAAGTTTGATTCAAAGGCAGATGAGGCCATTTTTCTTGGTTACTCAACACATAGTAAAGCATATAGGGTTTTTAATAAGAGGACTCAAACTTTAGATGAATCTGTTCATGTACAGTTTGATGAGACTAACCCTGCAGATAGTAGAGCTCCTGATGAAGATGTAGTTCAAGCTCCTGAAGTAACATCTCCTGTTGAAGAAGATGTTTCTCCCAGAGTTGCTGAAGTGGTTCCTCCTGTTGCTGAACAAGCTCAAGATGAGAATCCCACTCCAGAAGTCAACTTCCTTCCAGAAGATGCTCCTATATATGATTCAACAAATGATGAACAGGTTTCAGAAGACTCATTGGATGTACCAAGAGAAGTTAGAACTCATAGGAATCATTCCTTAGAGAACATAATTGACTCTGTTCATAATCATGTCATGACCAGAGCTCAGCTCAGAAGATACATGGGGAATGTGGCTTTTGTGTCACTTCTGGAACCCAAGGACTTCTATGAAGCTGCTGATGATGACTCCTGGTTAATGGCAATGCAAGAAGAACTTGACCAGTTCAAAAGGTCAGAAGTTTGGACTTTGGTTCCCAGACCTAACAACATAAAGGTTGTTGGAACTAGATGGGTTCTGAAGAACAAGCTTGATGAATTTGGAAATGTTGTGAGAAACAAGGCAAGACTTGTTGCTCAAGGTTACAGTCAGCAAGAAGGCATAGATTATGGTGAAACTTTTGCTCCTGTTGCAAGATTAGAAGCCATTAGAATCTTATGTGCTTTTGCATCATACAAAGGTTTTAAGCTCTTTCAAATGGATGTGAAAAGTGCATTCTTGAATGGTTACATTGATGAGGAAGTCTATGTGTCTCAACCTCCTGGTTTTGAAGATCCTAAGTTTCCTGATCATGTGTACAAGCTGAAGAAAGCATTGTATGGACTGAAACAAGCTCCCAGAGCTTGGTATGAGAGACTGACAAAGTTCCTTCTGTCTAAGGGATTTGTCAGAGGCTGTGTTGATACAACTCTGTTCACTCTGAAGAAGAACAAAGATATCCTTATAGCTCAGGTATATGTTGATGATATTATATTTGGTGCTACTAACGAATCTTTGTGCAGAGAGTTCAGTGACCACATGAAGGCTGAGTTTGAAATGTCCATGATGGGAGAGTTAACCTTCTTCTTAGGACTTCAGATCAAGCAAAGTAATGATGGTGTGTTTATCAATCAAGCCAAGTACACTAGAGAAGTGCTGAAGAAATTTGGCATGATGGACTCTAATGCTGTTGATATTCCAATGGATGTCAGCAAAGACATTGATGATGAAGAGAAAGCTGGTAAACCTGTAGATACAAAAACCTACAGAGGTATGATTGGTTCTCTTTTATACCTAACCGCCAGCAGGCCAGATATACATTTTGCTGTGTGTTTTTGTGCTAGATATCAATCAAAGCCAAGAGAAATTCATGATGTTGCTGTCAAAAGAATTCTCAGATATCTTAAAGGCACACTAGAAGCTGGTTTGTGGTATCCCTATAGTTCTGATTTCACTCCTATAGGATACACAGACTCTGACTATGGTAGAGATAAATTGAAAAGGGTCAGCACTTCTGGTGGTTGTCATTTTCTGGGGGAGTGCCTAGTCTCTTGGCATAGCAAGAAGCAAACCTCTGTGGCTCTCTCAACTGCTGAAGCTGAGTATGTTGCTGCTGGAAGTTGTGTTTCTCAGATGCTCTGGATCAAGCAACAAATTGCTGACTATGGAGTCATCCCTGGAACAATTACAATCTACTGTGATAACAAGAGTGCAATTGATCTTTCAAAGAATCCTATTCAGCACAGCAGGATGAAGCATGTTCATATTAGGCATCACTTCTTAAGAGATCATGTTCTGAAGAAGGATATTATCATTACTCATGTTCCCTCTGAAGAGAATCTTGCTGACATGTTTACTAAGCCTCTGGCTGGTATGTCCTTCAGCAACTTACGAGAAGGCATTGGTATGACTTATCCTCTTCAATAACTTAGTTTAATTATTTCTGTGTATCTTAAGGGTTTAATCGTTTAAGATAATTAAGTGATAATTAATTCTAATCATGATTTGACACTTAAGCATGCGTTATCTACTGCATTTTACGGCGCTGTTCTGTGTTTAACGGTTATCTGTTCCCTTTTAAACGGTGTTTATTTGCTTTTTGAATTGGAACGGTTTCTTGTTTGGGTATAAATAGAGGTTTTCCATACTTAGAAGTTTTTACTCTCATTTTCCTTGCTATTAGAATTTCCATAGATTTTCTGTGTTCTCCTCTCTCTAAAACCTTAACCTAATTTCTTATTTCTTCAAATGGCTCAAGAAATCACTGTCACTCACATCTTCACCACTGAATCCAAAAAGAAAGTTAGCGAATCTAGGGTATTCACCTCTAGGTTCCTAGATGATGAAGTTAAATCCACTGAACCTATCTCCAAATGGCTTAGCACTCAAAACTGGAATTCATTCGTTTCTCTCGATGAATTTATCTATCCAAAGTTAGTCACCGAATTCTATCAGAACCTTCATTTCTTTTCTAATGAGGAGGATGTTCTACACTCTGTCGTCGGTGAAGTTGAGATTGAGGTCAGCAGGGCTTCTATTTCTCAAGTGATTGGTATTAATGATGAAGGAATCATCATTGGTGATGATGGTTCAGCAGATGGTTTTACAGAAGTTAACTGGGCTAGACCAGATCTCAGTGCCAAGGAAACATATGCCACCTGGCTCACTCAGCACCAGAGGTGGGCACACTATTTGACAACCAATGTTTTCCTTCCGAAGGCTGGAGGAGTTAATTGTGTTTCCAACAGGGAAAGGGTGTTTATGTGGCACTTGGTCAACCAGAAGAAGATCAACTTACCTGCCATGCTGATAAGGCAGATGAAGAATGTAACGACCGTGAGTGCATTAGCATATGGCTCACTCCTGACAAGGTTGTTTGAGGCAGCCTCTGTTGAGATTTCAGGAGAAGGTGTTACGAGTAAGAGTACGGTTCTGAAGATGCATACCTTCAGAAACCTGAGTTTTGGTGTGACTCCGAAGAAGAATGAGAAGGGCTCCTCTGTGAGTATTGCTCAGAAGGAAATTGTTGAGGCTGCTGCTCAGAAAGGAAAGAATGCTGCCAAGAAGGGCAAGGGAAAGAAGGGATCAAGTAAGTTGGTCCTGAACGTCGAGAAAGTGGTTGTCTCAGAACCTCTTCCCACGATGGTTCAAACAACAATCAGTGTTGAACCCTCTGGCAAGATTGTTGCTGAGAAGCCAAAGGATGTTCCTGAGAAGGAAGCTCAGGATGCTGAGGACGCACGCCTTGCTGAAAGAGAGAAGGCTGCTGAAGCTGAGAAGGTTGCAAGAGTTGTGGCTCTTGCTGATCAGAAGAGAAAGCAGAAGGAAGCAGAAGACAAGTTAGCAGCTGAAAGAGAAATTGCTGCAAAGGCTAAGGCTGATGCAAGAATCATTGCATGCGCTGCTGAACTTGAGAATGTGGAGTTCTCAAAGAATGTTGAGACTTCAGAGGATGGAGAAGAGCTTGAGAATATCTCTCTCTCTACTCGGATTAGCTCAAAGGCTGCTGAAGAGGATGAGGACTCTGAAGATATTCCTCTCTCCAGAAGAATCCCAAGGAAGAAGATGTCAGCAAAGAGAAGGTCTCTGATCAAAAAGGACTTCTCTATTGCTTCGAGTACTGAACTGGAAGAATCAATTCCTGAAAAAGAGGACTTGGTTGATGACGAAGACATGATGGATGTGTCTGGTGAGAAGGATGCTGATGCTCCTGTTATTGAAGAACTGACTGAAGATAGTGATCCAGAGCCTGATACTATCATTCAGAATGCTATGAACTTTGCTGAAAACATCGACACTGATGATTTTTTGGATAACGTTCTTCTGGGTCAAGGGAGAAATCCTGGTGAAAGAGATGCTTCTGAAACTCTGTTCAGAATGGCTCATATCTTTGCTGAGCCCATTTCAACATTTGATCCAAACCTCTCTGAACAGGTTATTCCGTCTCCACTTCATACTTCTCATCCATCCTCTCCTCATACTCCTCACCCATCTCCTTCACTACCTTCTGTCACAGAAGTTAGTGATTCTCACACTTCCATTCCTCCTACAACTTCAACTTCTGAGGTTGTATCTCCTCCAATTATTCCTCCTTCTGGATCCTTTTCAGAAGTGAATCTAAATTCTGCTCCCATCTTCACTGATTCCATAGCCACATCCACTACCTCCTCCATACCTACTTCCTCTGTAAGTCCAACAATTGGATTTACTGCTCCATCTTTCTCACTGCCATCTACTTTACCTTCCATTTCTCCTACCATTTCTTCCTCTACCACCAATACCATCCCTTCCTCAAACACTTAAATTCCTCCTCTCTCAACCTCTGGACATGCACCTCCTGTGTGTGATCCCTTAACTACCTCCTCCACTACTTCGTGCTTTGCTGGGTTGTCATCCAACTATGACTTCCTGCGCAAACACATGAACCGAGATGATCTGGACACCAGGTTTGGTAGTTTTGGATTCATTGGCAGAGCTTCTGGTATATCCGAAGCTGGTGGTGCTCCTAGTGTTGAGGAGTTGAGAAGAATGAGTCAGAGTGGCTCTGATGAACTGCTGAATAGATTTGCTGGTATGGGGCAAAGGACTTCTGCTGCTGACATGTATGCTCAGGGCATTGTGCTGCAAGAATTACATTCTTTGAAAGCTCAGAACCTGCAGCTCATGACTATGCTTCAAATGCAGGACCCTTCTGTCTACATACGCAATCTTTCTACACTTCATCTAGCTACATATGAAGAGCTGTACAAATTGAGAGAATTAGCTCTGACTCTTCCCTCTCTGGATAACATTGCTCTTGCTTCTTCTCTGAAGGTCAATGAGAATCTGGAGATATTGACAGAAGAAGTCAAGGAAGCAAATGAGCATTATGAGGCTCATGAGAAGATGCTCCCAAGTAAGATTGATGACCTGCAAAGTACTGCCAATCACATTCTGAAAGAAGTGAAATCTTCTGCTCAAGGTTCATCATCTTCCGGGGCTGCTAAGATTGTATATGACATCACTCCTGATCTCAACAATAGACTCTCCAACATTGAGTCTGCTGTATCTGCTCAGAACGCACAGATTGCTGAGCTTACTGAACTTCTGAAGGTTATGCACACTCAAGCACGAGAACAAGAGAAGACTCTTCACAATTGTTATAGGTTTGTTCGAGGACAGACTTATATTCAGAATGAGCATCTTACTGCTGCTGTGTATGCTAACAATAGGTTGATCAAGCTCCTTCTTGATGATGTTCAGAAACAGCGACCTATGTCTGGTCAGACCTTTGATCATATGAAGACTATTGATGATGACTTCAGAAGACGAATGGATATGATCAATACTGTGCGACCAACTCTTGTGCAATATCAGACTGCTCTGAATGTTCAGCAAAAATTGAAATCTCAGGGTGCTCTTGGTGTTGCTGTTGGTTCTGGTCAAACGGGGGAGAAGTCTGGTCAGAAGAGATCAAGTGCTGCTGAAGGTTCCAGTGTTGTTCCTCCTCCTCAGAAGAAACCTAGGAACTTGTAATCTTTTAGGACTTAAGCTTCTTAGCTAGGTTCTGGGTTGGGTAGTCTTTGTCTTAGGGCTTTTCTACTCTTCTGATTATTCTGTTTCTTATGTTGACTTCTGAATTAAATTATATACACTGAATCTTCCCTATACTTTCTTGTGTCTCTGACTTCTTACTTTTTGCTTGTTTTTGTTTCTGTTTTGACTTAGTAAATTATACTTCATTAAATCTAACAACTTAATCTTAAGTCTTCTTAAGTCTATACAGATTGCTGAAGTTCACCATTTACACTAAAATGGGGGAGTTAATTTACTCAGAAGTCATGAAACATTGCATCAGGAAGTCTTTTTCTAAACCTCATGTTTTCTTTTACCTTCTGACCATGGTTTGTCCATAACCAAAATGGGGGAGAATGATGAACCCTATGTATTTTGATTATGTCCAAACGTTTCAGAAGATGAAAACTTAATACTTCCTTACATATAGTTTACTATTGACTAATAATTTTTGTACTTAGTCTATGTGTAAGTTGCTCAGCAGGTGCTGAATGAATCTTTTCTGGATTGCCTAAAGAACTCAGAAGATCAGTTGCTGAAGTCAGAGTTTCAATTACTCAGAAGCTGGATACTCCGCTCTGAAGACGAAGTCTGCTAAAGCTCTCCTCAGAAGTTCTTTTCAATCAGAAGTTTTGCCAATTGTGATCAGAAGTCTAGTCAAGTGAATTTTAGCTTCTGAAAGCTAAAGTCACGGGTTCTGGATAGCATTTAATGTTCTGACAAGTGCATTTAATGCAAGGCGCCAAAAGTTCAAAAAGCTGTTTTGATGGAGCGCGCCTGTCTGTTTAAAAGAAACCAGAATTTCCTTGTCTACCCTTTGTTGATCCAATTGAAGAATGATTCCAGTCAACCTCGTCTTTGATTTCAAATCACTTACCGGATTTAGTTAAAGTACAAGGATAACGGAATCAAAGTGTTTGCAGACCGTTTGAAGATTTGACAAATTAACGGCTACAACAACTGATGTCATCTTCTTTGAAGATTCAAACTCACCAACGGTCATCTTCAATCACTATAAATAGTAGCCAAGCTCCAAAGCATCAACATACGCGTGATCATCGAGCAAAATCTCAACGCACTGTTCTAACAAGAAAAACAGAGCAATACTTTCCATTCTCAATCTTTCTTAGCATAGTCTTAGTTAAGTGAGAGAGTGAAGAAAAACAAGTTCATAATAGGAATCTTGTAAACTGAGATCGTTTGTGATCTTCAGTTAGATTTAAAGAGAGAAATCTAGTTGAGATTAGAGTTGGGTGAGAAATCCAGAAAACAAAGTATTGTTTGTTCTGGTGGAAATCCTTTAACTCTTTTTAGGCTAGTCAGAACTAAGTGAGAAATTAGCTTAAGTTCTTTTGATGTAAAGGAGCTTTTGAACTTGCCATAAAAGTTCTGAATAGTGGATTTATAAAATCTCTGTAGGCTGCGACCTCAGGGGACAAGACGTAGTCACAGGACTTCTGTGGCGAACTTGGATAAATCGAATTGTTCAATCAGGATCTCCTGAACTTCTTTCTCCCTCTTATACTTGTTATTTTTGCTTTTGTGTACTTGCCTATATTTAGTGCTGAAACAGATTTCCTCTAAGTATCATTGTCTTTGTTCAGAAGACTGTCCAGAAGTTCCCAAATCAGAACTTCTGTTGCTGAAAAACAGTCTAACTGTGTTTAGGCAAAATTTCCCTCAGAAGCAACTTCTATAAGCTTGCCTCTGACTCTGAGGAAATTTGACTCTGAAATTTAAGTTTCTTTAAAAACTTAGAAAATTTCAGTTTTCAACTTTGACACCTATTCACCCCCCTCTAGGTGATTCTGTTCTTGATAGGGCCAACAGCGGTCTGCAGCCACTTGAGAAATTACGTCACCGCCCCTGCAAAGGGTTCACAATATTATCTAAAGAGAATTGGGAAAATAAAAGTACCTTGTACGTAAAGGCGATAAGGAAAAATAGAGGGTGATATCTCCCTCTCTAGCCGTAATCATCACTTTGTTTCGCCTCATGTCAATGGCCTGCTCATATGACCAAGTCCATTCGAGAACCTCTTTATAAACCTTGATTATATCTTTCTCTTGACGAGTAGGACTTTGAACTGTTATGCTCTTTGGGATAGGATGATACCATCTGCGGTTAAAGTTGAGTATGTCCCCATCCTACACCTTGATGAAAAAGTACGCCTTATCCCACTCACGTTCTTTGTTAAGCTTTTCGTGGAAAGCTGAGTAGTCAGAATGACGAGTGAAGGTATAGAATCCGCCTCTCGAAGTCTTGAAATGGTGAAAGCCATCAAAGATCCGCTCATTGAAGGTTAAACTCAGACATTCCGATAAAAATTTATCTAAGGTGATGTCCGCCCAACCATTGGGGTGCAATTGACTGGGTCCAATCTGGTAGCGACATCATCATCCAATGGGTAGGTGAATCCGCTGATAATTTGGGCGACAAAAATATGGAAATAATCCATAGGAAAATCCCCAAGACTAGATTTATCCGCAAGAATCCTTATGCTTAAGCCGCGTAACCAAGAAAAATGTTTCGATAATTCCTCTATGGTATCCCTGGAAACTAGGGTTCCCTTTTTCGACTTCGGGTGTAAAGAAATGGAAGGAAAAGGGGGCGAAATCAACTTGCTCAAATCCAAATTAGCCCCTGGATCTATAACACCTTTTAAATTGACGAATTCAACGGGAGTAGAGGCGGCTTCTAGATGGGGAGAGGAATCCCCAAAATTCTCGTTATCAACTAATCTATTCCCCTCATCTGAAACCTGACGATCATATTCCTTTTTCGATAGAGGATGACCACTCGTAGAAGGGTTTGACATAACGAAATGAAGAAGTTCAACGAAAAGGAAATACTAATTGAAAAGGAGCAAAAAACTTACATGAAAAGAAGAAATCCTAGAAAATAGAATGAATGGAAGGAAGAATAAAACAGAAGAACTCCAATAACGGAAGCTAGAGAGTTTCAGGATACGAAAGGCTCTATTTTTGAAAACTGAAATGGCGTGAAGAGAGCTCACAATGGAACAACAACCCTTTTAAAAAGGTTTTCTAAGACCTTGGGGAAGGCATCTGATAACTAACAAGAAAGTTATCAAATTGGGCCTAACTACAATTGCAAATAAAGGCCCAATAAGCCTATCAAGCAAGCCCAATTCATTAAATCTTACCGGCTTAAATAGGTGAAATAACTGCCCAAATGCAGTTATTAACCACTTCTCATGATCGCCACGAAATAACAGTTAATCGATAGTTATGGAGGGAAGAACAAGTATAAATAAAGGAGATAGAGAAGTAAACATGTTAGACACTCAAAATTATGCAAAATACTTTTATTCTCCAATTATCTTACTAATTTGACTGTCGGAGTTCTACCCGAAGATCCCATCTCTAACATTGTTTTGCAGTTTAGTTGACGATTTAAGGAAGGATTTTATTCACGAGAATATCAAATATAGACTTCGTAAATAAAATAGCAAGTCAACATGAATAACAAATAGTACGCAAGTCAGAATAAGAGGCGAATTTTTTCATTAATAACTTATGATAGTTAGATCAAACGTAAGCATAAAAGACAAGAAAACAAAATAAGATGCAATATGATTTCCTAAGGATCTTTCTGTTGGGTTTGATTAGGAGTTGGTTGGGAAAGTAGGATGAGTAGGCTTAGGTGGAACGGTTTTCTCAACATTAGTAAATATTCCCTGTTCAACACTGTGAGCGGTTACCAACTCAAAACCAGTATCCAAGCATTCATTAGCAGCAACAAAAAATTTGTGTCTCTTTTTTTTTGGGGCTTTCTTTGAGGCCTTGTCCTCTATTTTGGAGTTATGAAAATGGACAAAAGGACTTTTAGAACCACTAGGACGAGCTTGAAATTGCTGGTTTAACTTCTACAAATTTTGACCAGACTTGCCCTTGAGATAGATGGACAAAGATTAGCTGAACATGACAAAAAGACTTGCTTACCATATTCTTCAAATAGGAAATGAATAGTCTTTGTCGTCCAAACTTGAGAATTCGTGGAGGTATTGGAAAACTCCTACAGGAAAGCCATAATAGATTTGGCGAGGTCACACTCACGATTGTCAATATGAGTTTGCTAAGTTTCAATGGTATTGAGACGTTTTTCCAGGGCAACAATAAAGTCTTTCAGTTCACTGACTCCCTTAAGCAAATTTCCTTCAGATCTAGCACGTGTTGACTTAATCTCAGCAATGTTGGCATCAACAACTTGCATTATCTCAAGCTTGTCGTCTAGTACTTGTAATTATGGATTAAGTTTCTCAACAACAACATTAGCCAGGGATTCACTTGAAGGTACATACTTCAAGGTTGGCTAAAATTTTCTTGATCAGTTGGATGGTTGCCATCTTATCAACATAAGTGTGGATAATTGCCTCGGCAGTCTGTTCAGCTATGGAAAGCACAAGGGCATTTAAGCTTGCCATTTCTCTGAGCATAATAGACAACTCAGTAGGCACTAGAGGCAGCTGATAAGAACCTTAGGTGATCAGCTTCATTTTATTCACAACATCTTGAACTTCCCGACTAGCAGCCACATGGATATTATTTAGAAAGGGAGATGGTTGATTACAGAGTGAGTGTAATAAATCTCTAGCATGCTGATCAATTTTCTCGGCAGAGGATGCAAAGATGTTCAAGTCATTCTCTTGAAGTCTTGAAGTACTGACTCTTGGTCTAGGAGTTCTATCTTTGGGGTCTGGTGAGATGTGTGTTATGAGAGGCATGATGAAAAAGTTGATAGGCAATCTTGTAAGTAAAGCTTGAAGTAAAGCTTCACTGGAGGATTATTACTAGTCAATAGCAATGTGCATGAATAAGGCAGGGGGTTATGTGGTTGATGGAGGACGTTGAGTTGTAGAGAGTTGAATGGAAGTGTCAAAGGATAAAATTGTTTGGTATTGTTGATCTAAAAGTCAGGTTTCTTCATATTCACTAGATTACTAATATGGTTGAAGAGTGAGACGGCTCATTTGGGCTGGTTGGATAGGAAGGGGTTTTGATAAACTAAAAGATATACCTCAAAAGCTTATGGAGTTTGAGGGAATCATATTTACCGATCTTAGTTCCTTTTCAACTTTTTTTGCTCTTGCTTTCTCTTGCAGCTTTCTCTATCTCAATATCAGCAGAACCTTTCCTAACATCCTTCATAAATCTGTCAGAAGATGAATAATCATCTTCTCTTTTATCAGCAACCACTTTGGTTTTCTTCTTCTCCTTTTGTGTCATTTTCTTCTGTACACAGCAGTGATGGGGTCAACAACTTCAGTACAAATCTGATTAGCAGATCGCTTCTTCCTTGAAGAATGGACAACAGTGGTAGCAACATTTTCTTTTGTGAATTCATGTTGCCTCAATCCTTTTTCAAAACCACTAGTACCAAATTGTAAAAACATGTAACCACAAAGAGTTTTTTTTCTTTACCCTATACTTTAAGGGTTATTTTGATAAAAGAAAATTTTGTAGTTACACTGATTTGCAAATGTTGCCAAAGGGTATTCTTTTTGTCAAAACATCTTTTGTATTTTACCAAATCAAAGACCTTTTGGGTCAACAATCGACACTGTAAAAAATTACTGTTCACAACCTCAAATTTTTTTTAAGAAATAATAATAATATTTAAGCAACTTTAAATCTTCAACTTTTTAATTTTGTAGTCATATAAGTCTTATTTGGCGAAAGGAGAAAAAATTTATGTTTATCAATAGAAAGCTTAAAAAAAAAGATGATTTTTGCAAATTTAAAATGTGGTTCTTAAAATGTGGTTTTTTTTGTCATTTTACCCTCTCACTTTAAGGGACATCCTTTCTACCCTCTCAACTCTTCAAAAGTTGTACTATGTAACCCTTAAACTTGCATCTTTTGGTCATTTTACCCCTCAGCTTAAAAGACTTCCCTTTTACCCCCTTAACCTTCCAAAAGTGGTACTATATGCAAAACATTTCTCAACTCAACAAAAAAAAAATTAGTACAACTTGCATCTGTAAATGAGAGTAACCACAAGATATTTTTATGTTATGAACCTCATTTCTCATTGACAAGAAAAAAATACCACATGATGTCCTCTGTAAATGAGAGTAACCACGAGATTTTTTTTAATCAATCTTAAATCTAACTATTAAAATTCAAAAAATGAAAATTATAGAAAACATGATTAGTAGTTAGTTCTATCAAAATTTAGAGAACTCGATAGTGTATTCTTTGAAGACAAGATTACTACAACTAATAAATTATTTATCTAAATATATTTAACAAAACTTTAACAAAGTAATATTTTGCTGGAGTCTTGTAATGTGTTACAAACGAGAAATAATTTTACTATCTTTACGAATGGCATAATAATGTTATGTTTGAATTGTGTTCGCATATGATAATTATTACTTTATTAATGTAAAATATAAAATAAATAATAATTTTGAATATTCAAGTCGTTTCAAATTAGCATGTCAACTTTAATCAGTACATCCACCAATCTGTGAAATGAGAAAGGCATAGATCAAATTCGCTTCTTACAACTCAAAAACAAACAAAGTTAGCATGTCAACTCTATGCAAGTAATTTTGTATCAACCAGAAAAAAAAAACCGACCAAAGGTTTAATAAACATAATCCACTTAATCCGTGATGGATTCATATTATACATAAAACATAAGTCTGCAAATGAGAAGGGAAGTGCATAAGATAGGATGCAATGTTGTTATCAAGGACACACACACACCCCTTATTTAACAGATGAACCTCCTAAAACAAAGTGAAGTCAGATTGCAGAAAATGAATAATAAGAAAGAAGCTATACATAGAAATAGAGTAGTGCAGTAACTTAATTCTTGAATTAATTGTTTACAAAGAATCTAATTTGGTAGAGTACAAGAGGAAATGAATCACAGAAGAATCAAAAGAAATCAATCTCCAGATAATTACCTGAAGGCTTCACATCTACACCTGCCCCTGCTTTGGGCATAAGAATATCCATCATTGCTTGTCTTGGCACCTCTGGCGGATTAGTGCACCTGATAAGCGCCCAATTCACTGTCTGAAAGAATGGATGCTGTTTGATTTCCGTAGCTCCACGCCTATAAGCAAGACGATGCTGCGGTTCTTTTACAAGCAAACCTCTGATCAGGTCTCTAGCAGCAAAACTCACAGGTGGTGAGTCTGGAAATCTCAAGGGTTGCCCAATCACATTGAAAAGTGTAGCTCGGTTTGCTGTCCCTTTGAAGGGTGTTTTACCATACAAAAGTTCATAAAGGAAGATCCCAAATGTCCACCAATCTACAGCACTTCCATGGCCTTCACCTTTTATTATCTCGGGTGCCAAGTATTCATGTGTACCAACAAAGGACATTGACCGAGCATTTGTGGGTTCAGCGATGAGCTCTGGAAGAGGCGTTATTTGATGATGTGGCTCATGCTTTGGCTTGCCTTTTTTATTTTTCTTTGACCTTGACAAGAAACGTGGTCCAAAACATGCGGGCTGGATGCAATCTGGCTGCATCACACAAGTCGGTTCAATGCAAGCAGGCTGCGCACAATATCCTGAATTCTTCGACTCCAAGGTTGAGTGCGACGATTTGACTAGAGTTGGGCAGACAGCACATCTTAGGGAAAGGTCAAAATCCGAAAGCATTATGTGTCCATCTTCCCTCACTAAAACGTTCTCTGGTTTCAGGTCTCTGTAAATGATCCCAAGCATGTGCAAGTACTCCAAAGCAAGGAGAATTTCCGCAACATAAAACCTGCAGAATTATGAATTTTAGTGAAAATGCATCTAAGAAACTGTATTTCAATAGTAATGATCAATATTTAAGAAACGAATTGCAATATTGCATCCTCATGGTTTCTCAATTCATCTTCATTTGCATTATCTATCTGCAACAATAATAAAAAGTGACAGTGAAACTTACTCGACAAACATTCGAGTAGAAATCTTTATTTTCTATGTACAATTGCTTGTTTCAATCTTCAAACAGCCACAACTCAATAAATACAAAGTTAACAATTCTCTAAATAAGAGATGTATGAAATAATAAATGGTTTTTTTTCATTATTGACTAACAACAAAAACTTGGAGAATGAAACTTGGAACAAAGAGTCAGTTTCAATAGAATTTAAATAGCTAGTGGTTATTTAAATTACCGGAATTATCTTGATAATTTGCTAGGAAAACAAAAAAAAACGAGGTGCTGAAAAGCGGACAGATTAGTGAACAGATTCATGCAAACAGTTAGACATTAGACAATATACACGACTTGTAAGAAAGATAATTGATCATTATTAACTAAAAGAGCAACAGGTGCAGCAATGCTATTAGGGTAAAAGCTAACTGAAAACAATGTGGAGCGTTATTTTGGTGTTTGAAGTAGCCTATTCGTACATGCCATTCCAAACTTAAAATTGTAATCACCAAAGGACTATTTCTATCTAGCGTTTAACTCGTTGTCTAACAAACTTTTGAGTCGAACAAAAGCGGGTAAAATGAGTAAAGGAAAAAGACAGTTGGGTAGCAAACTTCCATGTTTCGTTTGAGTTTAGAGCAAAAGAAAACCCATTAATATCTAGAATGCTCTTAATCCAAATTATAGTTGCAATAATCATTAAAGTATCAAGAAAAAACTGCCAAGAGCTATAAGCAATTAAATAAAATTTTAATAATCACTAGCAAAAAAGTCAAAAGGAAATGCGGAGAGTTGCTAACCGCGCAGCATGCTCTGCAAAGTATTTCCCAGGTTGCTTCTGCCTGAGTGAATGCAGATCTCCTCCAGGGCAGAACTCCATCAGCAAACACGAAAACTTTTCTGTCTCAAAATGTGAATATAAAGTAGGTAGAAATGGATGATCCAGAGATTGTAGTATTTCTCGTTCAGTTTGAGCCCTTGGAAGCTTCTTCCGACTACCTAGATCAGTTTTGTTCATGATTTTCACTGCAAAATAAGTTCTTGTACCACTCAACTCTGCTAGATAAACACTCCCTATATCTCCAGATCCTAATTGCTTCAACAATTTAAAGTGTTTCAACTCCAATGGTCCAACGTGAGATCGAACTGCTTGAAGAGCTTCCCATCTTACATCATTTGCTTGGTGGGGCTTGAACAAGGCGCTGGTTAAACTACTTGAGCTGCTTTCTTCGCTAATATCACTATCCGTGCTCTCCCTATACATACTTGTCTTCCTGCTTTCAATATCATAGGAACTATTTATCTCACTAGTTTCTCTGGGTTTCTCAATGTAGCTTGCTTCTTCACTAACTTCCGTATTTGTGAAACTTTGTTTTGCTTCTGCATAAAGGGTAGACGTATACACACTGTTTGAAGGACTTGAACAGAAGGTTAAGGCTGGTTCAGCTACTAGATGGCCAGTCTGCAACAAAATATCTCCCCGATATGAAACTGAGACAGCACTCTCAGATTCAAGAGAATCACTTGAATTAGAACTCTCAGGTTGCTTCTCGGGCTTGGTGTCGAACATCATTATCTTGTTCCTGAAAGAAGTTTCTATGGATTGATGATCAAGGTCCTCGGTGGGGGCAACCGATTGAGATTTATCCTTGTGTGAAGTGTAAAAGAATTTAGCCATGTTTGGCAACTCCTCATGTTCAATGGTTGTTTTAAGTGAATACTTGTGAGTTGAAACAGAACCAATTTGAGGCGGCTTCATGGCAGGATTTCGTGAACCGGCATAGTAAGTTGCAGAAGATCCTTCAGTCTTTGATGATGGTAGACGGCAAGGGGCAGAAGTCACAGATAAACAAGGAGAATCATTCCCAAATTTAGATAACGAATACTGAGTCTTTGATGAAGGACTAATGCCGTTGCCAAATGACTCCATAAATCAACCACTATCACACCAAAAAAATCAAGCCATAATTAGTAATAACAGAAGCCCTTAAATTAAATACCTAAAAGTAAGTAATGTTGAGTAAAGATAGGAAATGAGAGTAATAAAATCAAAATTGGAACAAGAAAAACGATAGATAAATTGTTTGAGAGAATCCGTAGAAGACGAAGAAAACAAGAAATGGCAGCGGAGATCAAAAGAAAAGCATAACGTCATAAGCAATGAATATAAAGAAGAAAGATTAAGGATTGAAATAAGAAAATCCAAACTATAAGCATTGCTTTGCCCAATCAAGAAAAGCAAGAAAAGAAAAGCAAGATAGCTGGCTGGAGTATCTTTAGATTAAAACAAGAAAAGAAAGCAAGGTTGGTTAAAAAAGAAGCATACCTGATTGATTAAAGAAGAGAGAAAGCGATGGAAAAGAAGCAATCTTGCATGACAGAAGCACAAGTAACAACTTTGAGAAGTTGCTTAGATCCGATCGAAAGAAGACAAGACAAGTCAAGAGTATAGAAGAGAAGATGCAGAAAGGATAATATGATTAAGTCAGATTTTATTTTATTTTTTCTTTATTCTGCTGAAAAGAAATAGGAAAGTTTATTATTATTATTATTATTATTATTATTATTATTATTATTATTATTATTATTATTATTATTATTATTATTATTATTATTATTATTATTATTAATCCCTATAGTATAGTGATTTTGGAATCAGTTCACTAAAACTGGCTGGCAACTTCAATTTCACATGAACCAAAGATTCTTTACTAATGTTTTCTTTGGAGAGAGAGCTTTCCCTTTCACTACGGTCGTTGATTTTGACAAATTAATTAGACATTGGCAGCTCACTTTACTTATTATCTATGCTCTCCCGCCACATGTAAATGTAAATGTCATTTGTTTTTGAAATGTGCACAATACAGACTCATTTACCATGCGTTTTTAATTCACTAATAAATGGAGTTGTCAGAATTCGAATTCATGACGTCTCGGTCACAGATTCAGTGATACCATGTTACTTAACCGATTGAACTAAAAGCTCGAACTGATAGTTAAAGCTGATAAATGGTTTATATATTAATCTCTAACACTTCCCTCCCCCCTTTCAAAGAAAAAAAAAACACTTCCCTACCCTTTCACTAATGACCATGGTTGTCAAAATCAATCCGACACCGAATTGGTGAAAGTAAAGGATTAAGGGTCTAAAGTTCATTTGGAGGGGTGTATTCTATTAAGAATTTAAAGGAGTTTTAGAGACTTTGAACGTCTAAGTGTATTCAATTCAGATTTATAAAGACTACATAGAAGTTTACAGGTATTGAATTGAGATTTTAAAAGACTTTTAAAACTTATCTTAAAATCATGGTGTATTCAATTACAA
This sequence comes from Euphorbia peplus, assembly GCA_028411795.1. Classification (NCBI taxonomy): domain Eukaryota; kingdom Viridiplantae; phylum Streptophyta; class Magnoliopsida; order Malpighiales; family Euphorbiaceae; genus Euphorbia; species Euphorbia peplus. The sequence continues at coordinate 13,217,690 of CP110838.1, read as the reverse complement.
CTTTTAATAAGTCTATAAAAGTTGAGGCTTATTCAAAAAGTCATTAGATTGTAATAAAAATATATTTGTATAGACTTTGGATGACTTTTGCACTTATTTAGAAATAAAATCTCTTCAAAATTGTCTAGTCTTCCTATAGAATGGGGGAAAATAAACTTAACTTTATTAATACAATGATGCACATATATATACACATATAAAACCTAGCCATACTAGAACTCCTAAATAGTGTAGAGTCCTATACAAGAAATAGCTTGACAATACAAGAATCAAAAGACATCATAGATAAGCTTGGATTCGGTTTCCTCTATTACCCCCGCCCCCCCCTCCCCCCCCCCCCCCCTACGCGAAACATCATGAGATCGCATGGTCAGCTTGTCACGAAGAAACTGGAATTGTGCACTAGCCAAAGGCTTGGTAAAGACATCAACAGTTTGATCCACCGTACTAATGTAGCTGTGAGCATAAACAGGCACTCAGAGCGGCTTAACCTTCTTTGACTAGAGTCGCCACCCGGCCGACCGCGAAAATGTGTGAATCGGCTTATGTACCAAATGCCTTTGAAAACTAGAGATTACATATACGTTCGTGGATACAACTTATTAGTTCTGATATTCTAGGCCCTAGAGGATCTTAAATGCAACTATTTCATTATTGTCTTGTATTTATGGTTATCACATAAAAATATTTAAATACACAAACATTTGTACGGTAAACCGTAGGGTGACACGGTAAAAACCCTCAGAAGTTTAACCTCGTTGCGTGCCAGTGGGATGCTTGCAAGCTAGTACTCGTCTAGAACGGAGTCGGCAAACAGAACTTCAGGGTCGGAGGTGCGTCGGGCGTGCTCCTAATGATTGCGACAAGGGATTCCGGGGAATCCTTCGAATTTTAGGAGAACTTGTGAGGATTATATGCATGTAGGGTTCAGAAAGATCGATCAAAGCCGCGCAGCGGAAGCAGCGAACCATTATTTAAACGGTAATTTTGATCTAACCTGAACCAGTTGTAAGCACTGGTTTTCGAACCCAATGACGAAAGCAATTTTCGAGCTCCTTGTTCCGCCAGTCGCGCAAGTCCCAGTACTCGTTAAAGAATGGAACGACTTTCCGGAGTTGTAACTCTCTCTACTCGCACCCCGGGAACAAAAGATTGACACCTTCAAGCTTGTGACAAAGTTCTCTTCCACCTAACATTCATACAGTCTCCATCTCTCTCCTTTGCGACCGTACGGTCTCGATCACAATAACGTTGACCGTATGGTCTTCATACGTGGCAATACAACCCTTATCCTTATCTTCCACGTGTCACTAAAATACAAACAACTTTGGTCGGGGCTTTAAAGACCCGGTCAGACCTTTAAAGGCGCGTCTGAGATCCAAAAATAGATCTCAGACGGGACTTATGGAGACCGTACGGGTGACTGTACGGTCGCCATAAGGGTGACCGTACAGTCTCCATAAGGGTGACCGTACAGTCACCATTCGAGCCTATAAAAGGAGTCTGAAATCTCATTTCAGACCATCATCAAATCTTCTCTTCTCCCCCTCTTTCTCTCTATTTTAAGCAATTTCCGACCCGATAAAAGTTACCTCTGATAAAGTTGCCTAAGGTTGCCTCTGATACGAACGAATTGCTTAGTTCCGAGATTCTGAGATGATGAACCCTAAGTGTTTTGATTATGTCCAAACGTTTCAGAAGATGAAATTTAAAATTTACCTACATACTTTTCAATGTTGACTAACAATTTTTGTTAAGTATATGTATAAGTTTCTCAGCAGGTGCTGAATGAATATATTTTGGATTGCCTTGAAGACTCAGAAGAGAAGAATCACTGAAGACAGTAGTGTAAAGCTCAGAAGCTGGATACTCCGCTCTGAAGATCTTCCGAAGTCTGTTAAAGCTCTCCTTAGAGGTTTAGAAGCAATCAGAAGGAATTCCATTTGGATCAGAAGCTTAGACAAAAGGAATAATAAACTCAGAAGCGCTAGTCACGAGTCTTATCTAGCATTTAATGCTCTGACTTCTGCATTTAATGCAAGGCGCCAAAAATTCTAAAAGCTGTTTTGAAGGAGCGCGCATGTCTGCCTCAAACAAAACAAGTTTTTCCTTGCCTACCCTTTGTCGATCTAAATGAAGTAAAATTCAAGTCAACCTTCTCATTGATTTCAAATCACTTACCAGATTAAGTTAAAGAACAAGGTTAACGGAATCAAAGTGTTTGAAGACCGTTTGAAGAAGTGATAGATTAACGGCTACAACTACTGATGTAACCTATTGAAGATTCAAATTCAAGCAACGGTCATCTCCAAAGCACTATAAATAGTAGCCAAGCTCCATTGCATCACATACGCGATTAACGAGCAAAATCTTAACGCACTGTTTTAACAAGCAAAACAGAGCATCCTTTTTCCATTCTCAAGCTTTCATAGTTTAGACTTTGTAATAGTGAGAGAGTGAAGAAACACAAGTTCATAATAGGAATCTTGTAAACTGGTATCGTTTGTGATACTCAGTTAGATTGAAGAGAAATCTAGTTAAGGTTTGAGTTGGGTGAGAATTCCAGAAAACAGGATTGTTGTTGTTCTGGTGGAAATCCTTTAACTCATTCTAGGCTAGTCAGAACCAAGTGAGAAATTAGCTTTGAGTTCTGTTGATGTAAAGGAGCTTTTGAACTGGCCATAAAAGTTCTGAATAGTAGATTTAAAATCTTTGGTGGCTGCGACCACAGGGGACAAGACGTAGTCACATGACTTCTGTGGCGAACTTGGATAAATCAACTTGTTCATCGGGATCTCCTGAACCTCTTTCTCCCTTCCTTATACTTGTTATTATTGCTTCTGTGTACTTGCTTTTGTTTAGTGCTGAAATAGATTTACTCCTATATCATTGTCTTTGTTCAGAAGACTGTCCAGAAGTTCTCTAACTCAGAGCTTCTGTTTCTGAATACAGTTAAACTGTGTTAAGGCAGAATTTCCCTCAGAAGCTGTTTTACTAAACTAGCCTCTGACTCTGAGAAAATTTGACTCTAAGAAATTAAGTTCCTTTAAAAACTTGAAAATATCAGTTTTCCGCTTAGACACCTATTCACCCCACTCTAGGTTATTCTGATCTTGTTAGGGCCAACAAGTGGTATCAGAGCGAATGTCACTTCGTTTTATTTACTGAGATCTAACAATCTAAGTGTAAGATTCATCAGAATCAATAGAGATGGCCGGTAGGAATCTACCTGAGACTTCCTCTTACTATATGGTTCCAGAGGGTGCTTCCACAACTAGACCTCCACTATTTATTGGTGATAACTACTCGTACTGGAAGAAAAGAATGATGTATTTCATTCAAGCCCAGAACATGAGTGCTTGGAATGTTATCACAGATGGTGACTATATTCGAGTCAGAATGGAAGAAGGTCTGGGGAATGTTGTAATACCTCACAGGGAATACACTGATGATATCCTAAAGAAACTCCAAACTAATGCTTCAGCAATAAACATGTTGCATTGTGCACTTTCTGATACTGAGTATAACAAAGTTTCTTCATGTGAAACAGCAAAAGACATATGGAACAAACTTGAAGTAACTTATGAAGGAACAAGCAAAGTGAAGCAATCCAAGATCAATCAACTCATGAGAAGTTATGAGTTATTTGAAATGTTTGAGAAAGAATCGATTTCAGACCAAAATAGTCAATGATCTGAAAGCTTTGGGTAAAGATATTGAAGAACCAGAAAGACTGAAGAAGATTATCAGAAGCTTACCAAGGTCTTGGCAAGCCAAGAAGACTGCTATCGAAGAAGTTCAGGACTTAAGCTACTATCTTTATGATGAGCTTATAGGTTCACTAATCACCCATGAAATGTCTTTGAAGAATCATGACTTGAGAGAAAACTCAGAAGGAAAGAGGGGATTAGTCCCGAAGGCATAATCTTCTGATGAGTCCTCTGAAGATGAGGAACTGGCTATGCTGACAAGGAAGTTCAAGAAAGCCTTTAGAAACGGCAGAGGTGGAAACTACAAGAAGCCTTTCAGGAGCTTTGACAAGAAGACTCCTGATTCAGGTGAAAAATCCAAGAGAGATCCTAGCAAGCCTATTGTGTGCTATGGATGTCAGCAACCAGGGCACATTAAGCCTAACTGCCCAGAGCTGCGTGGTCAGACTCTGAGACCAGCAGTGATCCTGAAGAGAAGGAAGAGCAAGCTCAGATTTGTTTCATGGCTATTGAAGAGCCAACTTCTGAAGATGTCACATGAGAGACTTCCGCACCTTAAGTTACATATGACTCTGAGGTAAAACAATTCTCACGAACTAGATATCTTTGATTCTCTTGAAGAACTCTACAGTATGTTCAAGTACCTTAAGAGAAAATTGGACAAGAGTGAGGCTGACAAGTTTCTTAGGTTTATTCAAATCTATTCTGACATGAAAGTGTTAGAAGAAAAGTTGTGTAAACAGTTCAGCACTCCTGCTGATGGCTCCAAAGCCAAAGGCAAGGAAAAGCTGCCTCTGGGAAGTGATAAACCCCAGAAGAAGAAGAAACTTGTCACTCCCTCTCTTCTGAAGGAGATCTCTTCTCCTCCTGATGTTGGTACCTCTGAGAGTGCTGCTATAGCCTCTGAAGATGTTGCACCGTCTCAGAAGAAGAAAGCTCCCAAGAAGCAAAGGGAAAGATCCAAGAACCCTCCATTTTGCAAACTTTGCAAGAGTGATGGTCAATTGTTGAAGGATTGCAAGTATCACATTAAAAACCTCTTGCAATCAGAACTATCAGAAAAGCCTGCTGAAGATAAACGTAACAATGAAGGACCCAATAAGGATTGGGTACCTGTCACTAATTGATTGTGTTGCAGGTGGCTCTGAGTGCTCCATCAATGTCAAAGCTATGGTACATTGACAGTGGGTGCTCAAACCATATGACAGGTGATGAGAAGTCATTCATCACATTTGTACCTAAAAGAGGTGGTAAAGTCAGCTTTGGAGATGCTCAGAAAGGAAGGATACTTGGTTCTGGATCCATTGGAACTAATCCTCCGATCGAAGATGTCTCCCTAGTCAGAGGCCTGAAGTTCAACCTCCTGAGTGTTGCACAACTGTGTGACAAAGGTAGAGATGTTGTATTCAGCTCCTCTGGATGTAAAATCCTGAACAGTAAGTCAAGGGAAGTCATTCTAACTGCTCCTAGAGTAGAAAATGTTTTCATGTTGAACCTTGAGAATCTCTGTAAAAATATATGCTTGATTTCCAAAGAGGATACCTCCTGGCTCTGGCATAGAAGACTTGCTCATGTGAGCATGGACCTTCTGGCCAAAGTAGCTAGATATCAATTGGTTGAGGGTCTGCCTGAAATTAGTTTTAAAAAGAACCATTTATGTACTGCTTGTCAATCTGGAAAACAATCCAGAAGCTCTTTTAAAACTAAGAAAACCATTTCAACTAAAAGACCTTTGGAATTACTTCATATGGACCTTTTCGGCCCTGTTCAACCAATGAGCATGGGTGGAAAGAAGTATGCCTTTGTCATAGTAGATGACTATTCAAGATTCACTTGGGTTATCTTGCTGTCTAGCAAAGATGAGTCACTTGGATGTTTCTCAATTTTGATAAAGAAGCTTGAGAATGAAAGGAATGAAAAGGTTGTACATATCAGAAGTGAGAATGGTGGAGAATTCAAGAACTTTATGTTTGAAGAATTCTGTGAAACCAAAGAAATTGATCATAATTTTTCTGCTCCTAGAACTCCTCAACAAAATGGGGTTGTTGAAAGGAAGAACAGAACCTTGGTTGAAATAGCCAGAACTATGATCAATGACAGAAGGCTTCCAAAGTACTTCTGGGGAGAAGCTGTTAACACAGCTTGTTATGTTCTGAATGGAGTATTGATCATAAGCATCCTGAACAAGACTCCCTATGAACTCTGGAAAGGTCGAAAGCCTAAAATAGGTTATTTCAGAACCTTTGGTTGTACGTGTTATGTATTGAATACAAAAGAATATCTTTCAAAGTTTGATTCAAAGGCAGATGAGGCCATTTTTCTTGGTTACTCAACACATAGTAAAGCATATAGGGTTTTTAATAAGAGGAATCAAACTTTAGATGAATCTGTTCATGTACAGTTTGATGAGACTAACCCTGCAGATAGTAGAGCTCCTGATGAAGATGTAGTTCAAGCTCCTGAAGTAACGTCTCCTGCAGAAATTGAAGATGTTTCTCCCAGAGCTGCTGAAGTGGTTCCTCCTGTTGCTGAACAAGTTCCAGAAGAGAATCCAACTCCAGATGTCAACTTCCTTCCAGAAGATGCTCATATGTATGATTCAACAAATGATGAACAAGTTTTAGAAGATACATTGGATTTACCAAGAGAAGTTAGAGCTCCTAGGAATCACCCTCTGGAGAATATTATTGACTCTGTTCACAATCCTGTCATGACCAGAGCTCAGCTCAGAAGGTACATGGGTAATGTGGCTTTTGTGTCACTTTTGGAACCCAAGGACTACTATGAAGCTGAAGATGATGATTGCTGGTAAATGGCAATGCAAGAAGAACTTGACCAGTTTAAAAGGTCAGAAGTTTGGATTTTGGTTCCTAGACCTAACAACAAGAAAGTTATTGGTACCAGATGAGTTCTGAAAAACAAGCTTGATGAGTTTGGAAAATGTCGTGAGGAACAAGGCAAAACTTATTGCTCAAGGTTACAGTCAGCAAGAACGCATAGATTATGGTGAAACTTTTGCTCCTGTTGCCAGGTTGGAAGCCATTAGAATCTTATGTGCTTTTGCATCATACAACGGTTTTAAGCTCTTTCAAATGGATGTGAAAAGTGCATTCTTGAATGGTTACATTGATGAGGAAGTCTATGTGTCTCAACCTCCTGGTTTTGAAGATCCTAAGTTTCCTGATCATGTGTACAGGCTGAAGAAAGCCTTGTATGGACTGAAACAAGCTCGCAGAGCTTGGTATGAGAGACTGACAAAGTTCCTTCTGTCTAAGGGATTTGTCAGAGGCTGTGTCGATACAACTCTGTTCACTCTGAAGAAGAACAAAGATATCCTTTTAGCTCAGGTATATGTTGATGATATTATATTTGGTGCTACTAATGAATCTTTGTGCAGGGAGTTCAGTGACCACATGAAGGCTGAGTTTGAAATGTCAATGATGGGAGAATTAACATTCTTCCTAGGACTTCAGATCAAGCAAAGTAATGATGGTGTGTTTATCAATCAAGCCAAATATACTAGAGAAGTGGTGAAGAAATTTGGCATGTCAGACTCTAATGCAATTGACATTCCCATGGATGTTAACAAAGACTTTGATGATGAAGAGAAAGCTGGTAAACCTGTAGACATAAAAACCTACAGAAGTATGATTGGTTCCCTTTTATATCTAACTGCCAGCAGGCCAGATATACATTTTGTTGTGTGCTTCTGTGCTAGATATCAGGCTAAACCAAAGGAGATTCATGATGTTGCTGTCAAAAGAATTCTCAGATATCTTAAAGGCACACCAGAAGCTCGTTTGTCGTATCCTTGTAGTACAGACTTTACTTCTGTAGGATACACAGACTCTGACTATGGTAGAGATAAATTGAAAAGAGTCAGCACTTCTGGTGGTTGTCATTTTTTGGGGGAGTGCCTAATCTCCTGGCATAGTAAGAAACAAACCTCTGTGGCTCTCTCAACTGCTGAAGCTGAGTATGTTGCTGCTGGAAGTTGTGTTTCTCAGATGCTCTAGATAAAGCAACAAATTGCTGACTATGGAGTCACTCCTGGAACAATTACAATCAACTGTGATAACAAAAGTGCTATTGATCTTTCAAAGAATCTCATTCAACATAGCAGGATGAAGCATGTTCACATTAGACATCATTTTCTGAGAGACCATGTTCTGAAGAAGGATATTATTCTTATTTACTTGCCCTCAGAAGACAACCTTGTTGATATGTTTACTAAGCCTCTGGCTAGTACACCCTTCAGAGGTCTGCGTGAAGGCATATGTATGACTAACCCTCTTCAGTAACTTATCTATTAATTACTTGCTTTATTCTCTTAAATGATAGTTGTTTGAGATTCTTAAGCATGATTAAAAGATAATTATGGTAATTAACTCTTAGTTTATGCGTGCGTGTAATTAATGTTTTTACTGCGTTTTTTTCTGGAGATAACGGTAACGTGTTCCCTTTTTTAACGGTGTTCGTGCACTTTTTGAATTGGGACGGTTTGTTGTTATTTTTTTTGGGGTATAAATAAGGGTCTCTCACACTTAGCAATTTTTCACTCGAAATCGTTTTGCATTTTAGAACTCACATAGTCTACTTCTCTGCAAATTTCTTGCTCTCAAAAACTTGACCTAATTTTCAAAATTCTCTCAAATGGCTCAAGAACAACCTATTGCACCTCAAATCACTGTCACTTATATTCTCTCAAATGAACCTAAAGATAAGCTTAGTGAATCTAGGGTTTTCACCTCTAGGTTCTTAGATAATGAAGTCAAATCCACTGACCCCATCTCAAAATGGCTTAGTGCTCAAAACTGGAACTCCTTTGTCTCTTTGGATGAATTTATTTATCCTAAGTTAGTCACCGAGTTCTATCAGAACCTCCACTTCCAGTCTAATGAGGAGGATGTTGTTCGCTCTTCTATTAGGGAAGTTGATTTTGAGGTCAGCAGGACTTCTATTGCTCAGGCTATCAGCATTGATGATGAGGGAATCATCGTTGGAGATGATGGTTTTGCTGAAGGATATACAAAGGAGAATTGGGCTAGACCTGATTTGAGTGCCAAGGAAACTTATGCTACTTGGCTCACTCAGCATCAGAGGTGGGCACATTATCTGACTACAAATGTGTTCTTACCTAAGGCTGGTGGTGTCAATGGTGTTTCCAACAGGGAAAGAGTTTTCATGTACCATTTGATGAATCAGAAGAAGATGAACCTTCCTGCCATGATTATAAGGCAGATGAAGAATGTCAAGGTGGCCAGCACTCTTGCTTATGGATCTCTCCTGACGAGGTTGTTTGAATCTGCCTCTATCAATATTCCAGGAGATGGAGTTACAAGCATGAGTACTCCCATTAAGATGCTTACTCTGAGTAGACTTGGTTTTGGTGTGCTACCAAAGAAGACTGAGAATCCTCCTTCACCAACTGTTGTCAATGCTCAGAAGGAAATTGTGAAGAACACTAAGCAGAAGGATAAGAAAGTTGCTCAGAAGGTCAAGAGCAAGAAAGGACCAAGTAAGTTGGTTCTGACTGTAGAAAAGGTGGCTGTTTCAGAACCTCTTCCAGCTCTGGTTCAAACAACTATCAATGTTGAACCTTCTGGTAAGATTGTTGCTGATAAGCCATGTGAAGCTTTTGAGAAGCCAGCTAAGGAAGCTGAGGAAAGCAGACTTGCTGAACTAGCAAAGGCTGCTGAGGCTGAGAAACTTGCAAGAGTTGTTGCTCTTGCTGAAAGGACAAGGAAAGAAAGAGAAGCTGCTAAGTTAGCTGATAAACTAGCAGCATAGCGTGAAATGTTGGCAAAGGCTAAGGCTGATGCTAGACTTGCTGAATGTGCTGCTCAAATTGAGAGCGAGGTGGCCTCTGGAAATTTTAAGGCTATTGGAGAAGCAGAGGATGCTGAAGGAGAAGTTCCTCTCTCCAGAAGTAATAGGAAGAAGGTTGTTGCAAACAGAAGGTCCCTGAATAAGAAGGACTTCTATATTGCTCCAAGTACTGAATTATAAGATACTGTTGATGATGAAGACATAATGGATATGTCTGCTGAAGGGAATCTTGATGTTCCTGTTTTTGAGGAACTCTCAGAGGATAGTGAACCAGAAGCTGAAAATCCTGAAGTTGTTATTCAGAATGCACAGAGGTTCGCTGAGAATGTTGATAACGAAGATTTTATAGACAACATTCTTTTGGGTCAAGGTAGAAGCCCTGGTGATAGGGATGCTTATGAAACTCTTAACAGAATGGCTCATGTCTTTGCTGAGCCCCTTGCCACTCATGATCCCAATGCGTCCGTGAACCCAACTGACACTGAACAGGTTATTTAGTCTCCCACTCATATTCATCATCCATCTCCTCCTCATACTTCTCATCCATCTCCTACTCTTCCCAATCCCCCTACTGAATCCTATTCAGAAGTGAATTTGGCCTCTGGTCCTATTTTTACAGACTCCACAACAATCTCAACCACTCCTTCTCTAAACACTTCCTTCGTAATTCCTTCCATAGGTTTTACAGCTCCATCTTTCTCACTTCCATCTACACTACCATCCACCACTTCTACTATTCCTTCCTCTACCACTAAATCTGCTCCCTCTTCTACTTCCAATATTCCTCCTCCTTCAACCTTTGGACATACACCTCATGTGTGTGATCTCTTAACTACTTCCTCCACTACATCCTTTTTCGCTGGTTTGTCCTCAAACTACGATTTTCTACACAATGTGATGCATCGGGATGAGTTGGAAAAACAGTTTGGTAGTTTTGGTTTCATTGGCAGAGCTTCTATTGTTTTAGAAGCTGGTGGTGCTCCTTCCGTTGAGGAGTTGAGAAGAATGAGTCAGAGTGGCTCTGATGAACTGCTGAATAGATTTTCTGGCGTAGGGCAAAGGACTTCTGCTGCTGACATGTATGCTCAGGGCATTGTGCTGCAAGAATTACATTCTCTAAAAGCTCAGAACCTGCAGCTCATAACTATGCTCCAAATGCAGGATCCTTCTGTCTATATTCGCAATCTTTCAACACTTCATGTGGCTGCTTATGATGAATTTTACAAGCTGAGACAACTGGCATTAACCCTTCCTACTCTTGAAAATATATCTCTTGCCTCTGCCAGTAATGTTAATGAAAATATGGAGATCTTGCAACACGAGGTTAAAGAAGCTAATGAGCATTATGAGGCTCATGAGAAGGTTCTCCCAAGTAAGCTTGATGATCTGCAAAGTACTGCTAACCATATTCTGAGAGAAGTGAAATCTTCTGCTCAAGGATCATCATCTTCTGGGGCTTCCAGAATTATGTATGACATCACTCCTGATATCAACAATCGTCTTCAAAGCATAGAATCTGCTGTGACTGCTCAGAGCGCCCAGATTGCAGAGCTTACAGAACTTCTGAAGATTATGCACACTCAAGCAAAAGAACAAGAGAAGACTCTTCATAATTGCTATAGGTTTGTTCGAGGACAAACTTATATTTATAATGAGCATCTCACTGCTGCTGTGAATGCGAATAATCGTTCTATCAAGCTGCTTCTGGAGGATGTTCAAAGACATCGCCCTTTTTCTGGACAGACTTTTGATCATATGAAAACCATTGATGCTGATTTACGTCGTCGAATGGATCTGATCAACTATGTAAGGCCTACACCTCAGCAATATCAGACTCCTCTTAATGTTCAACAGAAGTTGGATTCTCAAGGAGCTCTGGGTGTTCCTGTTGTTTCTGGCCAAACGGGGGAGAAGTCTGCTCGGCAGAGTGGTGCTGGCTCTGTGATGAAGAGACAGAATGAGAATGTTGGTTCAAGCGGTGCAATTCCTCCTCAGCATAAATCTAGATGTGATAGTCAATCACATAGGACTTAAGCTTCTTAGCTAGGTTCTGGGTTGGGTAGCTTTTGTCTGAGGACTCTATGTTATCTTTCCAGTTGTTTTGATTATGTCTTTGATTCTTCTGATTATCTATCCACTGAACCTTTACATACTTTTAATTGTCTCTGAATACTATTTATATTGTTTATTCTTTTTAAACTTAGTAACTTACACTTCACTAAAACCTAACAACTTGATCTTAAGCCTATTTTTAAGTTAATACAGATTGCTGAAGTTCACCATTTATACTAAAATGGGGGAGTTAAGTTACTCAGAAGTTGTAAAAATCATAATAATCAGGAAGTTACTTTCTAAACTTTATGTTTATCTAAGTAATTTTACCTTCTGGACCACGGTTTGTCCATAACCAAAATGGGGGAGAATGATGAACCCTAAGTGTTTTGATTATGTCCAAACGTTTCAGAAGATGAAATTTAAAATTTACCTACATACTTTTCAATGTTGACTAACAATTTTTGTTAAGTATATGTATAAGTTTCTCAGCAGGTGCTGAATGAATATATTCTGGATTGCCTTGAAGACTCAGAAGAGAAGAATCACTGAAGACAGTAGTGTAAAGCTCAGAAGCTGGATACTCCGCTCTGAAGATCTTCCGAAGTCTGTTCAAGCTCTCCTCAGAGGTTTAGAAGCAATCAGAAGGAATTCCATTTGGATCAGAAGCTTAGACAAAAGGAATAATGAACTCAGAAGCGCTAGTCGCGAGTCTTATCTAGCATTTAATGCTCTGACTTATGCATTTAATGCAAGGCGCCAAAAATTCTAAAAGCTGTTTTGAAGGAGCGAGCATGTCTGCCTCAAGCAAAACAAGTTTTTCCTTGCCTACCCTTTGTCCATCTAAATGAAGTAAAATTCCAGTCAACCTTATCCTTGATTTCAAATCACTTACCAGATTAAGTTAAAGAACAAGGTTAACGGAATCAAAGTGTTTGAAGACTGTTTGAAAAAGTGACAGATTAAAGGCTACAACTACTGATGTCACCTATTGAAGATTCAAATTCAAGCAACGGTCATCTCCAAAGCACTATAAATAGTAGCCAAGCTCCATTGCATCACATACGCGATTAACGAGCAAAATCTTAACGCATTGTTTTAACAAGCAAAACAGAGCATCCTTTTTCCATTCTCAAGCTTTCATAGTTTAGACTTTGTAATAGTGAGAGAGTGAAGAACATAAGTTCATAATAGAAATCCTGTAAACTGGTATCGTTTGTGATACTTAGTTAGATTTGAGAGAAATCTAGTTAAGGTTTGAGTTGGGTGAGACTTCCAGAAAACAGGATTGTTGTCGTTCTGGTGGAAATCCTTTAACTCATTCTAGGCTAGTCAGAACCAAGTGAGAAATTAGCTTTGAGTTCTGTTGATGTAAAGGAGCTTCTGAACTTGCCATAAAAGTTCTGAATAGTAGATTTAAAATCTATGGCGGCTGCGACCAAAGGGGACAAGACGTAGTCACAGGACTTCTGTGGCGAACTTGGATAAATTGACTTGTTCATCAGGATCTCCTGAACCTCTTTCTCCCTTCCTTATACTTGTTATTATTGCTTCTGTGTACTTGCTTTTGTTTAGTGCTGAAATAGATTTACTCCTATATCATTGTCTTTGTTCAGAAGACTGTCCGTAAGTTCTCTAACTCAGAGCTTCTGTTGCTGAAAATAGTTAAACTGTGTTAAGGCAGAATTTCCGTCAGAAGCTGTTTTACTAAACTAGCCTCTGACTCTGAGGAAATTTGACTCTGAGAAATTAAGTTCCTTTAAAAACTTGAAAATATCAGTTTTCCGCTTAGACACATATTCATCCCCCTCTAGGTGATTCTGATCTTGTTAGGGCCAACATGAGATACCCTTCCTCCATAAATATTCCCGCTCCCTAAAGTCCTCACTGTTGGCCCAAATATGACTATATAAAGACTAGAGGGGGGGGGGGGGGTGTGAATAGGATTTATTGCTTTTAAACACAAATAATATACTCTTAAAATATTTGCCTATTTAAATAAAGAACAGCTGAAAAAGTTTTGCCGGAGAAACAGTTGTTTATGGAAAATAAGAGTATAAACTATTTTAGCACAATTAATCACAAGCAGTTTATAATAAATAAATAAATGCAAAGCAAGTGATTAAATAACAATAAATAAAGAGAGTAGGGATAGAAGGATTTGACACAGAGATTTATCCTGGTTCGGTCTCCTTATGCTAGTCCAGTCCCCGAGAGAACCTCTCGAAATTTTCCACTAAGGATGTCTTTAAGGGCAGAAATCAAGCCTGAGACAGTTCTCACAATCCGAGACACTGTCAGCAAATACCTCTCTCCCAATATTTGATGAACCCTACATGTTTTGATTATGTCCAAACTTTTCAGAAGATGAAATTTAAATTTTACTTATATACTTTTCAACGTTGACTAACAATTTTTGTTAAGTATTGTATAAGTTTTCTCAGCATGTGCTGAAAGAATCAAGTCTGGACTGCTTAGCTGACTCAGAAGAAGAGTTCAACTAGACAAGAAGTTTAAAGCTCAGAAGCTGGATGCTCCGCTGAGACGATCTTCAGAAGTCTGTTAAAGCTCTCCTCAAAAGTTTTAGAAGCAACCAGAAGATAAATATTCCAAATTGATCAGAAGCTTAGACAAAAGGAATTAAGCTCTCAGAAGCTAAGTCACGAGTTATGTTAAGCATTTAATGCTCTGACAACTGCATTTAATGCACGGCGTCAAAAGTTCAAAAAGGAGCGCGCATGTCTATTACAAACAAAACCAGAATTTCCTTGTCTACCATTTGTTGATCTAATTAAAGAAAGAATTCAGTCAACCTTATCTTTTATTTCAAATCACTTACCGGATTAAGTTAAAGAACAAGGTTAACGGAATCAAAGTGTTTGAAGACCGTTTGAAGAAATGACAGATTAACGGCTACAACAACTGATGTCATCAAATTGAAGATTCAAATTCAAGAAACGGTCATCTCATTGCACTATAAATAGTAGCCAAGCTCCTTTGTGTTCTTACACGCGATTATCGAGCAAAAATCTCAACGCACTGTTTTAACAAGCAAAACAGAGCACACTTTCCATTCTCAATCTTTTCTGTTTATTTCTAAAAGTGAGAGAGTGAAGAAACACAAGTTCATAATAAGAATCTTGTAAACTTAGTTTAGGCTAATCAGAACTAAGTGAGAATTCCAGAAAACAGAGTGTTGTTGTTCTGGTGGAAATCCTTTAACTTACATTAGGCTAATCATAACTAAGTGAGAAATTAGTTGAAGTTCTGTTGATGTAAAGGAGCTTCTGAACGTGCCATAAACGTTTTGAATAGTGGATTTAAAATCTCTACTGACTACGATCACAGGGGACAGGACGTAGTCACATGACTTCTGTGGCGAACCTGGATAAATCGATCTGTTCATCAGGACCTCCTGAATCTCTTTCTCCCTTCCTTATACTTGTTATTTTGCTTATGTGTGCTTGCAATTATATTTAGTGCTAAAACAGATTTTACTCTTTATCTCTGTCTTTGTTCAGAAGACTGTCCAAAAGATCTGTTTAACAAAACTTCTGTTGCTGAAAGGACAGAATCTGTCCTAAGGCAGAATTTCCCTCAGAAGATACTTATGTTAAGTCTGCTTCTGACTCTGAGGAAATTTGACTCTGAAAATAAGTTTCCCTAAAAACTTTAAATTTTCAGTTTTCCACTTAGACACCTATTCACCCCCCCTCTATGTGATTCTGATCTTGTTAGGGCCAACAGTATTCACTCTCTTGAACTCCAAGCGTCAAGTGACTTCTCTTAGTTTTTCTCAAGCTCAACTAAGAAACTTATGGCACTTTTCAAGGCTCAGTGATAACCTCTCGTATCATAGCTTTAATTCTTGTTGTTTTTCCTTGACTTCAACTGTGAGCTTCCCGGGCTATTTATAATCAGAATTATGGCCGTTGTTAATTCAAAACCGAGCAACAAACTTCATCTAGCCGTTGAGAGCTCCTTTCCCATCACCATCAACTTTATGTCCATCAAAAGTCCACTTTAAGTCATGTTTGTAAGTGTACTTCTTTGCTTGTTGACCAAGACTCCTTCCTTGCATGCATGCATGCTTCGGTTTTAGTGCCAAAAGGAGAGGTGGAGAAGCCTTTGAAGGTACATGGTGAGTTGTCATTGATGGGAGGTAAAACTTGCTCATCAAGTTCGAATTCTAGCCGTGTGATGAAGATTGAGTATGGAATCGGATGGTGTTGATTAACTTGAGATGATAATAAGATTTGTAGAGTTAATCTCCATGAATAGCATACCATACATACATACATTTTATCATCAAAGAAGTGCATCAATTTTGTTTGAAATATGGATGATAAACATGTATTGATCACATCATGGCAAGTACGTATAAACCGACAATATTTATGAATTAGAGATGTCGTAGTAATTATGAACTCCGTAAAATAATCATGGCATATGTATGATGCTTCATTTAAGATCATGTCATGATTAATAAGTCATAAACTATCTCATATTCACATATTTAAGTTCATGTCATACATACACAAAAACTATTGATCTCATATAAAAATGGCATAAGTTTAGAGCATATATGATCGATAGTCAAATCATATACTTTCATGGGATAACTCTAGATATTTCTTTTAAAGCTCTATGAGATATCCTTTAATAAAATCTAGAGTTATAAATCATTTGAAGTATCTATAGTATATGATTAAAATCATTTTGTCACATATGGAGCATAAGTATAAAAACCATTAATAAATTAAGTCATCAAAATAAGATGTTAAATTAACAATCTCCCCCTTTTTGATGCCTTGCAAAATAGCACGGGTTTTTATAAGTATGCTCCCCTTGAAATATAGATCCATTTAAAATGTTTGGGATTTTTGTGACAAAATAAAATTTAGGCCCATAGAAGTGAAAAAGGTTTTCTTTTAATCAGAGCTTTATGTTAAGATTAAAGGCCTTAAGCAATTCTAGCCTAAATAAGCAAACATTTCGAGCTAAGCATGGCAGCATGGCATAAGTTACAAACTATTTCAGTAAATCATAGAATCTCATATATATAAAAACAGTGTAACTTCTCCCCCTTTTTGAAAGACACCAAAAAGAGCTTAAGTTAAACTATTCTTGCAATTAACATGTCAGATTCATGGAATCAAGCATTAAAACAAATGAACATAAGCAAGCATTGTTCCTAGCATGCATAGCTACCCTGTCAAACAGTCAACTATCACAAGATAGTTCAAGATAGATGCATATATGTCATAAATGCCATCGGATGTACCTGCAAAAAAAATGAAGACAACAAATATATAGAAGCATTCATGCATAATATAAAGTAACCTTCCATAAGGTTACAAACAACATCATCCAAAAGTAAATTATCCAAAACATATAGTTAGAAAACTACTTAAACGTTAGAAAGCAGTTTTAAAGATATCTAAAGTAAGTTCAGAAGAGAAGATAAATAGTAGGATAGGATAGGATGACTGATCAGGATGTCTGAGGAAAGACTGAAGCAGAACCAGAGTTTGCAGATGAAGATGGAGCACTGTCAGGAGAAGTAGGAGGCTCATCTTGAGCAGGAGGCATCACAATTCCTAGAATTGTAGCAAAAGCTGCATTCTGCTCGATGAATTCCACTTTAAGTACCTCAAGATCAGATTCCAGGGTCTCAGTTCGAGCAAGTGTATGCCTGACATCTCTCTGAATAGCAAAGATCCTGGTGTTCTGACTGTCAAGTTTTCCAGCCATCTCCCTCATTGCAGCTTCTTGAATTCGATTCCTCTCTTTCATGTAGGTGCACATGGAGTCAATTCTGGCAGACAAATTTTGTAATGCTACCTCCATTTCAAGCTGTTGCTTGGCTATCCTCTGAGAAATGATATCTGCTTGAGCCATTGTTGAAGCCAAGAACTTAAAAATGTGAATCCATGGTGTGCACAATGTTGTTCACAGCTTTGAACATCTCAGCTAATTGGTTTCCAAGTTTTACCAGCTACTCAGGAGAAGGACATGATGCAGACCTATGCTCAACGCTTTTCAGAAAATCTGAGTTAAGATTGTACTGTGAATAGTACAGAGGAGTGGACTCAGGATGAATTTGCTGATATTGATCAACATCTACGTAGACTGGACAACTTGGAAGAACAAAGTCAGACTTTCTTGCAGAAGAATCTAAGTTAGAGGACATGTTCTTTAACAGATTCAGCTCTTCCTTTGTAAGCAAAGGATTCTTCCGTGCTTCTTCTTTCTCCAAATCTGACATTAGCCCTTTCTTTTTCTGCAAAAACAGTTCATGCTCATAAAGAGAATTCAAGCTACAACAAGGAGATAATTCTCTTAACTCTAGGGCCGACTCAGAATCAACATTTAAACTGGATTTTGGTGACTCTAAGATACTCTTAACAGTTCTGGTCTTAGATACTCTCATCATTCTAACCTTGGCGAGTTTCTGAACATGTATATTCTTAATGAATTCTCTGCTCTCATCTTTGTCTTTGTTCCTTGAGAACATTTTGAAATTCTTGTCTAGATATGCATTTAGAGAGGGCAAACTGAGGTTCACTTACAAGGTCAATTTCAAAGTATCTAAACACAGATGTTAAGATCATAGCATATGGCAATTCATCTTTCTTTCTAAGGCTGGACATGTGTTCAAGCATGATGTAGGGTAGACTTACATTGACATAATGCATCACATTCCACATCAAATGAGCATCAAATGCAGTTATTAAACCTACATTACTCCTAACTGGAGTTATGATTCTAGTAATGACATAATGCAGGGCTTCTAAGCATGGTTCTAATCTGCTTCTTCTAAGCACATAAGGGATTGGTTCATTACAACTAAATTTGAAAAATTTTCTGATAAAAGCATGATAGTTGTAGTTTCCTATGGTCAATGCATGATTGTGTATGGAAATCCGCTTACCGGAATATGGAATGTTCAATAGCGACCCTAGAATAATATCATCAATGATGAGTTCATTTCCCTTTACTGTTGCAGAGAAGGTGCCACTATCAATCTCAATTAGAGATTCATAAAACTCCTATATGTTGGCCCTAACAAGATCAGAATCACCTAGAGGGGGGTGAATAGGTGTCTAAGCGGAAAACTGATATTTTCAAGTTTTTGAAGAAACTTAATTTCTCAGAGTCAAATTTCCTCAGAGTCAGAGGCTAGTTTAATGAAACAGCTTTTGAGGGAAATTCTGCCTTAACACAGTTTAACTGCTTTCAACAACAGAAGCTCTGAGTTAGAGAACTTCTGGACAGTCTTCTGAACAAAGACAATGATATAAGAGTAAATCTATTTCAGCACTAAACAAAAGCAAGTACACAGAAGCAATAATAACAAGTATAAGGAAGGGAGAAAAAGGTTCAGGAGATCCTGATGAACAAGTCGATTTATCCAAGTTCGCCACAGAAGTCCTGTGACTACGTCTTGTCCCCTGTGGTCGCAGCCGCCAGAGATTTTAAATCTACTATTCAGAACTTTTATGGCAAGTTCAGAAGCTCCTTTACATCAACAGAACACAAAGCTAATTTCCCACTTGGTTATGACTAGCCTAGAATGAGTTAAAGGATTTCCACCAGAACAACAACAATCCTGTTTTCTGGAATTCTCACTCAACTCAAACGTTAACTAGATTTCTCTCAAATCTAACTGAGTATCACAAACGATACCAGTTTACAAGATTCCTATTATGAACTTGTGTTTCTTCACTCTCTCACTATTACAAAGTCTAAACTATGAAAGCTTGAGAATGGAAAAAGGATGCTCTGTTTTGCTTGTTAAAACAGTCCGTTAAGATTTTGCTCGTTAATCGCGGGTGTGATGCAATGGATCTTGGCTATTATTTATAGTGCTTTGGAGATGACCGTTGCTTGAATTTGAATCTTCAATAGGTGACATCAGTTGTTGTAGCCGTTAATCTGTCACTTCTTCAAACGGTCTTCAAAACACTTTGATTCCGTTAACCTTGTTCTTTAACTTAATCCCGTAAGTGATTAAAATCAAGGATAAGTTTGACTGGAATTTTACTTCATTTAGATTGACAAAGGGTAGGCAAGGAAAAACTTGTTTTGCTTGAGGCAGACATGCGCGCTCCTTGAAAACAGCTTTTAGAACTTTTGGCGCCTTGCATTAAATGTAGAAGTCAGAGCATTAAATGCTAGATAAGACTCGTGACTAGCGCTTCTGAGTTCATTATTCCTTTTGTCTAAGCTTCTGATCCAAATGGAATTCCTTCTGATTGCTTCTAGACCTCTGAGGAGAGCTTTAACAGACTTCGGAAGATCTTCAGAGCGGAGTTTCCAGCTTCTGAGCTTTACACTACTGTCTTCAGTGATTCTTCTCTTCTGAGTCTTCAAGGCAATCCAGAATATATTCATTCAGCACCTGCTGAGAAACTTATACAAATACTTAACAAAATTTGTTAGTCAACATTGAAAAGTATGTAAGTAAATTTTAAATTTCATCTTCTAAAACGTTTGGACATAATCAAAACACTTAGGGTTCATCAATATATAAGGCTAGGATATATTTTATCCTTTTGAGACACTATGCACAACCAATCTTGACTCTTAAATCAATGTTTTAAAGACAAGTTCAGTGAATTCAGAAACTCCAAATCTAAGCAATTGGATTTCAGAATCCTTCTATCATGTATGTCATCATAGATAGGTGTCTTACTTGTTAAGTCGGAGTCTAGAATTACCTCGTTGCAGACATTTGGATTAATGGAGTTAGTCATAATGTCTCTCAACCGATCACTTCTTGACATGATTTCAGACAAAGAACCTTCGTTGATTCTCAGACTTTTGGAACGAGTTCTTATGGCAGAAGATCGTGAAGGTTTGAATTCAGGATTGGTTTTCATTTTGACAGAGAGATGAGGTGCCCAAATAGAAAGTCTGAAGACCGCTGTAGGCACTGGTTTTCGAACCCAATGACGAAAGCAATTTCCGAGTTCCTCGTTGCTCTAGTCGCCCAAACGCCAGTACCCGCTAAAGAACGGGTCGACTTTTCGTAGTCATAACTTCCTCTCCCCGCATCCCGGGAACACAAGATTGCCACCTTCAAACTTGTGGAAAAATCCTCTCTCCTCAAACCATACGGTTTCCACTTTTCCAACGGAGCCCGTACGGTCTCCATCTTGAACTGTATGGTCTCCTTCACAGAGACCGTACGGGCTGACCACATGTCCAAACGGACCCTATTCTTATCTCCCACGTGTCGCTAAACGACAGTGGACTTTGGCCGGGTCTTCTTGAAGGCCCGTCTGAGATCTAAAATAGATCTCAGACGGGGATTGTGGAGACGGTACGGTCTCCACAACCAAGACGGTACGGTCTCTCGCTTAAGCCGGTACGGGCTCTCGCTTAAGCCCGTACGGGCTCTCCTTGCCCTATAAAAGGAGTCCGAAAATCACTTTTCATTCATTAACAAATCTTTCAATCCCTCTCTCTAGCTTGTTTTAAGTGATTTCTGACCCGATATAAGTTGCCTCTGATAAGTTGCCTATAAGTCGCCTCTCATACGATAGAATCGCTTAATTATGAGTCTCGAGAGCTCTTCCTGCCATAAATATTCCTACCCCCCAAAGGTTCTCACGACCACCAAAATATATCTCTAATAACTAAAAATCACTATCCCAGCGTTACTAACAGCCCACTAGAGTAAGTACACAATCCTCCCAACTCGGAAGATTCCCTCGGAGTCCTCCCTTTCAAATTATTTGGAGCACGCCCTACGCACCTTCGGCCCCAAGGTTCCTCCCTAAATCTTCGTTCTAAGGCGGCTACTAGCTTCCGAGCATATCATTGGCACGTAATGAGGGTGAGCTTCTGTTGTGTACAAATGAGTGGGATGACACTAGCAAGTGCACTAGACAAGTAATAAAGTGATAAGTTATCGTCTCCACAGGGATATAACAGTTTGAAGCTTGTCTCTTTACTGAAACAGAACAGTCGGGTGATTGGTCTATATTGATTAATTAATTTTAAACTAACTAAGTCTACTATTAATCTAAGGTTGTCACTAAGCATGCAATAATAACTTGGGAGATAATAATAATAATAAGGAAAGCAGGTGTAAAGCACAGCCAAAACTGATGGTAAACAAGCACACATTCCCTTCATACAAATCAGCCATATTTATGATAAGTCTAAGGTATCTTCACTCTACTCACTCAAGTCAAATGGTCACATTTTCCCAAGATTCTTTATACTTATGCAAAATTAGTTTCCATTCGATTACACAAGCACAAGTGTTAAGCACATGAAGCATCTTATAGATAAGAACCCTTAGCATACATTTTATCCTTATTGGTCCCGGTATAAAACATATGTGTTCAATAGTTTATCTATTGCTTGATCCGAATTGGTCCCTACAACATCAAACAACTGAAAATACAAGTTAGCCAGACTCGCATATGAATGAAGATTCTATTGAACAAGCAGAATAGACATGATTTCATTGATAAAAAGGAAAGTGACGCTTACGACCACCAGCCAGAAGGCTGGTTTTCCACCTTGAGTGACTACTCACTCATTGTCATGTTTACAGCGTTTGAAGGAATGGAAAAACTAAAGAACAGGTTCTGCTTGGCATCGAATGAGACTTTAATAAAAAACCACTACAACTAAGTTTAAAGTTTGCTAATAAAAACTGAATTGAAAGATGATATGAAAACAATACTCTCGTAGGAGTATTTATACAAGAAAGAAAGAAATAAAACAAATAAAGATGCTCATTGGAATCTGGCTGTTCTTGGGCAGGTTGTTCTCCAGCAGAAAAAGACAACTGCACAATAAGACAAAACAACCTGCAGAAAGAGACAAATGCACAAGAAGACAACTTTACATCCCAATGCCTTCACAAACCTCCAAAACCTTACTTTTTCTCTTCCCCACATCACAAAACCGAGAACATGTAAGGAGAGGGTATCTTTGACCTATTTTTTATAGATTCAACCCTAAATTCAAGTTGTTCAGACTCAACTAAGCACATGCAGACTAACTGGGAGCACAGGTTGAACTTGTGAACGAAAGAACAATCTCAGGCTGTTCGAAACACATTTTTGGCACGAAAACTCTATAGAAAACCCTTGATTTTATAGGCACAAATCACACTCAACAAATACCCCCAAAATAGACTTTGCTTGTCCTCAAGCAAAAAAAAAAAGAAACGAAGAAACGAACTAAAAGACACAAGGACAGACTAGACTTGACTCAAAAGACTTAGACTGGACATATTGGCCCTAACAAGAACATAATCACCTAAAGGGGGCGTGAATAGGTGTCTAAGTGGAAAACTGATAATTTTAAGTTTTTGAAGAAACTTAATTTTTCAGAGTCAAATTTCCTTCTGATTCAGAGGCAAGCTTACAGAAGAAGCCTCAGAGGGAAATTCTGCCTCAAGATAGTTTCTGAGTTAGAGAAGTTTTGCAGTCTTCTGAACAAAGACAATGATAAAAGGAGTAAATCTGTTTCAGCACTAAATACAAGCAAGTACACAGAAGCAAATTAACAAGTATAAGGAAGGGAGAAAGAGATTCAGGAGGTCCTGATGAACAGTTCGATTTATCCAGGTTCGCCACAAAAGTCCTGTGACTACGTCCTGTCCCTTATGGTCGCAGCCGCCAGAGATTTTAAATCCACTATTCAGAACTTTTATGGCAAGTTCAGAAGCCCCTTTACATCAACAGAACTTAACTAGTCTAAAGAGAGTTAAAGGATTTCCACCAGAACAACAACAATCCTGTTTTCTGGATTTCTCATCCAACTTTAATCTCAACTAGAATTCTCTCTAAATCTAAATGAATATCACAAACGATATCAGTTTACAAGATTCCTATTATGAACTTGTTTTTCTTCACTCTCTCACTTTAACTAAAGCTACGCTAAGAAAGATTGAGAATGGAAAGGGTGCTCTATTTTTCTTGTTCAAACAGTGCGTTGAGATTTTGCTCGATTATCGCGTGTGTGATGGAATGGAGCTTGGCTACTATTTATAGTGCTTTCAAGATGACCGTTGGTGAAGTTTGAATCTTCAAATGATGACATCAGTTGTTGTAGCCGTTAATTTGTCATGTCTTCAAATGGTCTTCAAACACTTTGATTCCGTTAACCTTGTTCTTTAACTTAATCCGGTAAGTGATTTGAATTTGAAGATAAGGTTGACTGAAAACTTTCTTCAATTGGATCAACAAAGGGTAGACAAGGAAATTCTGGTTTTGTTTTAAGTAGACATGCGCGCTCCTGCAAAACAGCTTTTTGAACTTTTGGCGCCTTGAATTAAATGCAGTTGTCCGAGCATTAAATTCTTAACAGAACCCGTCCCGTGACTTAGCTTTTGAGAGCTAATTCCTTTTGTCTAAGCTTCTGATCGAATTGGTAAGGATTTTTCTTCTGATTGCTTCTGAAACCTCTGAGGAGAGCTTTAACAGTCTTCCTGAAATCTTTCGAGTGGAGAGTCCAGCTTCTGAGTCTTCAAAACTGTCTTCAACTTTACTTCTCTTCTGAGTCTTCAAGGCAATACAAAGTTTCTTTATTCAGCACCTGCTGAGAAAAACTTATACAATACTTAACAAAAATTGTTAGTCAACATTGAAAAGTATGTATGTCAAGATTAAATTTCATCTTCTGAAACGTTTGGACATAATCAAAACACTAGGGGTTCATCAGGACAGAAAGAGAGATAAGAGCAAAGAAACGAAAATAGATTGACTCGAACAGACAGGACTCTAAAGGTCAAATGAACCAATCTCTTTATTTGTATAGAGAACAGTCAAACTCAAAAGGTTGAACGGGTTTAAACTGGTTTGGGGCAAAACAAGGTCGATTTTGGGTAAGGGTGAACTACCAATTTCTATAAGTGAGAGCTATACTTTCTTGATGAACAACCACAAAAAGAATAGAACAACCAATAATTTTATTTTTAACTTTTTTCTTTTTTCTTTTCTTTTTTTTTTGAATACTGGCTGGGCAGGGTGAACAGTGGTCTGGTTGTTCTAGCTCAAATTGGAGTTAATTTCATTTGGTAGTTTGGTTTAAAAAAGGAAAAGGGAAAATTTGAACAGGGAAATGTGGTGGTGAACATGGTAGGCTAATTGGGTGGTAAACACATATATACATGCGAAGGTTTGGTTAAAGGGACTTTTTGGGTATTGAACAGGGAGACTTTTGGTAAACTGATCATCTATTAGCTTTGAGGTTCTTGATTTTTATGGGTGAATGCAAATTACTTCAACTTTTTGACCTTATTCACACATATGTACAAATTAGATTAACAGAACAGGGACACTAACTAGACAAAATATCCTAGAGACTTAGGTTGTTTGGACAAACATTCAACAGATTAATTATTTCATATGAGCATAGGGGGAATTCTCTAAAAGCACAACATAAGGGACCCCCAAAATAAGACTAAGGCATCCCACCCCAACAAAAAATCTAGCATTGTCCTCAATGCAACTAGGCAACAAAAACTTAAGCTAAGATATGACAGACACGGAACAGGCAGACCTAACATGAACAACTAGAAATTTAAGGATTGGGACAGGTAATACCTTATCAGGCCAAAGTTTTGCTGGTTCACTTCTTAGGGGACTTAGCAGGGGTTGCAACCTGCTTCCCTGCTAATGCATCCTCCTCCAGCTCTTCTTCCTCAGTGTCTGGTGTTGGCCCTACAGAATCACCTAGAGGGAGAGGGGGTGAATAAGTGTCTAAGTGGAAAACTGAAAATTTAAAGTTTTTAGAGAAACATATTTTTCAGAGTCAAATTTCCTCAGAATTAGAGGCAAGCTTACTGAAGTAGCCTCTGAGGGAAATTCTGCCTTAAGACAGATTCTGTCCTTCAGCAACAGAAGTTCTGTATAACAGATCTTCTAGACAGTGACAAAGATATGAAGAGTAAAAAATGTTTCAGCACAAAATATAAAGCAAGTACACAGAAGCAAAATAACAAGTATAAGGAAGGGAGAAAGAGATTTATGAGGTCCTGAGTTGAACAGATCGATTTATCCAGGTTCGCCACATAAGTCTTGTGACTACGTCCTGTCCCCTGTGATCGCAGTCAGCAGAGATTTTAAATCCACTATTCAGAACTTTTATGGCAAGTTCAGAAGCTCCTTTTACATCAACAGAACTTAAGCTAATTTCTCACTTAGTTCTGACTAGCCTAGAAAGAGTTCAAGGATTTTCACCAGAACAACAACAATCCTGTTTTCTAGAATTCTCACCCAACTCAAACCTTAACTAGATTTCTCTCAAAATCTAATTGAGTATCACAAACGATACCAGTTTACAAGATTCGTATTATGAACTTGTGTTTCTTCACTCTCTCACTTTTACAATAAAAGAGAAAAGATTGAGAATGGCAAGTGTGCTCCGTTTTGTTTGTTAAAACGGTGTGTTAAGATTTTTGCTCGATAATCACATATGTAAGAACACAATGGAGCTTGGCTACTATTTATAGTGAACTAAGATGACCGTTGCTTGAGTTTGAATCTTCAATTTGATGACATTAGATGTTGTAGCCGTTAATCTGTCATTTCTTCAAACGGTCTTCAAAGCACTTTGATTCCGTTAACCTTGTTCTTTAACTTAATCTGGTAAGTGATTTGAAATCAAAGATGAGGTTGACTGGAAGTTTACTTCAATTGGATCTATTGGCCCTAACAAGAACAGAATCACCTAGAGGGGGGTGAATAGGTGTCTATGTTGTAAACTGAAATTTTCTAAGTTTTTCAAGAAACTTAAAATTTCAGAGTCAAATTTCCTCAGAGTCAGAGGCAAGCTTACAGAAGAAGCTTCTGAGGGAAATTCTGCCTAAACACAGTTGGACTGTTTTCAGCAACAAAAGTTCAGAGATTGAGAACTTCTGGACGATCTTCTGAACAACGACAATGATAATAAGAGAAAATCTGTTTCAGGACTAAATGTGAGCAAGCACACAGAAGCAATAATAACAAGTATAAGAGGGAGAAAGAAGTTCAGGAGATCCTGATGAACAAGTCGATTTATCCAAGTTCGCCACAGAAGTCCTGTGACTACGTCTTGTCCCCTGTGGTCGCAGCCACCAGAGATTTTAAATCTACTATTCAGAACTTTTATGGCAAGTTCAGAAGCTCCTTTACATCAATAGAACATAAGCTAATTTCTCACTTAGTTCTGACTAGCCTAAAAAGAGTTAAAGGATTTCCACCAGAACAACAACACTCTGTTTTCTGGATTTCTCACCCAACTCTATCTCAACTAGATTTCTCTCTAAATCTAACTGAATATCACAAACGATATCAGTTTACAAGATTCCTATTATGAACTTGTTTTTCTTCACTCTCTCACTTAAACTTAAGCTATGCTAAGAAAGATTGAGAATGGAAAAAGTGCTCTGTTTTCCTTGATCAAACAGTGCGTTGAGATTTTGCTCGATAATCACGCGTGGTTGATGCAGTGGAGCTCAGCTACTATTTATAGTGAATGAGGATGACCGTTGGTGAATTTGAATCTTCGAAGGAGATGACATCAGTTGTTGTAGCCGTTAATTTGTCAAATCTTCAAACGGTCTTCAAACACTTTGATTCCGTTAACCTTGTTCTTTAACTAAATCCGGTAAGTGATTTGAAGTTGAAGATAAGGTTGACTGGAAACTTTCTGATGAACCCTAAGTGTTTTGATTATGTCCAAACGTTTCAGAAGATGAAAATTAAAATTCTCTTACATACGGTTTAATTCTGACTAATAATTTTTCGTTCAGAGACAACGACCTTTGTCTGGACAGACCTTTGATCATATCAAAACCATTGATGCTGATTTCAGAAGAAGAATGGATATGATCAACACTGTAAGGCCTACTCCTCAACAATATCAGACTGCTTTGAATGTTCAGCAGAAATTGGACTCTCAAGGTGCTCTGGGTGTTCCTGTTGGTTCTGGCCAAACGGGGGAGAAGTCTGCTCAGCAGGGTGGTCTCAAGTCTGGATTGAAGAGACATAATGTTGATGAAAGTTCCAGTGGTGTTCCTCCTCCTCAGAAGAGATCTAGAAACGTGTAATCACTTTAGGACTTAAGCTTCTTAGCTAGGTTCTGGGTTGGGTAGTCTTGTCCTAGGACTTTACTTTCCTTCTAATTATTTCGTTTGTTGTTTCTTCTGACTATTATATACACTGAACTTTTCTTATACATATTAATTGTCTCTGATTAATTTCTTACTGTTTATGTTTCTTTTAACTTGATCTAACAAACTTGATCTCAAGCCTATCTTAAGTTTATACAGATTGATGAAGTTCACCATTTACACTAAAATGGGGGAGTTAAGTTACTCAGAAACTAAAACAAACATTTGTATCAGGAAGTTACACTCTAAACCTTGTATTT
Source organism: Euphorbia peplus (assembly GCA_028411795.1). Lineage (NCBI taxonomy): Eukaryota > Viridiplantae > Streptophyta > Magnoliopsida > Malpighiales > Euphorbiaceae > Euphorbia > Euphorbia peplus. The sequence goes on along the minus strand of CP110838.1, from coordinate 13,189,713 downwards.
ACTCAAGAATTGTTACCTTCTGACCACGGTTTGTCCATAACTAAAATGGGGGAGAATGATGAACCCTAAGTGTTTTGATTATGTCCAAACGTTTCAGAAGATGAAAATTAAAATTCTCTTACATACGGTTTAATTATGACTAATAATTTTTCGTTGAGTTTGTATGTAAGTTACGCAGCAGGTGCTGAATGAAATAATTCTGGATTGTCTGCAAGACTCAGAAGTTTAGAAAGCTGAAGACAGTGTTTCATTGATCAGAAGCTGGATACTCCGCTCCGATGCTATGAAGTATGTTAAAGCTCTTCTCAGAGGTTCCATGCAATCAGAAGTTATACCAATTCGATCAGAAGCTAAGTCACGGGTTCCGTTAGCATTTAATGCTCTGACAATTGCATTTAATGCAAGGCGCCAAAAGTTCAAAAAGCTGTTTTGAAGGAGCGCGCCTGTCTACTCAAAGCGAAACCAGAATTTCCTTGTCTACCCTTTGTTGATCCAATTGAAGAATGTTTCCAGTCAACCTTATCTTCAACTTCAAATCACTTACCGAATTTAGTTAAAGAACAAGGTTAACGGAATCAAAGTGTTTGAAGATCGTTTGAAGATTTGACAAATTAACGGCTACAACAACTGATGTCATCTCCTTTGAAGATTCAAATTCACCAACGGTCATCTTCATCCACTATAAATAGTAGCCAAGCTCCACTACATCATTGACGCGTGATTATTGAGCAAAATCTCAACGCAGTGTTTGAACAAGAAAAACAGAGCACCTTTTTCCATTCTCAATCTTTCTTAGCATAGCCTTAGTTAAAGTGAGAGAGTGAAGAAAAACAAGTTCATAATAGGAATCTTGTAAACTGATATCGTTTGTGATATTCAGTTAGATTTAAAGAGAGAAATCTAGTTGAGATCAGAGTTGGGTGAGAAATCCAGAAAACATAGTGTTGTTGTTCTGGTGGAAATCCTTTAACTCTTTTTAGGCTAGTCAGAACTAAGTGAGAAATTAGCTTAAGTTCTGTTGATGTAAAGGAGCTTCTGAACTTGCCATAAAAGTTCTGAATAGTTGATTTAAAATCTCTGTTGGCTGCGACCACAGGGGACAAGACGTAGTCACAGGACTTCTGTGGCGAACTTGGATAAATTGAACTGTTCATCAGGACTTCCTGAATCTCTTTCTCCCTTCCTTATACTTGTTAATTTGCTTCTGTGTACTTACTTATATTTAGTGCTGAAACAGACTTTACTCTTTTTATCATTGTCTTTGTTCAGAAGACTGTCCAGAAGCTATCCTTTTCAGAGCTTCTGTTGCTTAAAACAGTCTAACTGTGTTTAGGCAGAATTTCCCTCAGAAGCTGCTTCTGTAAGCTTGCCTCTGACTCTGAGGAAATTTGACTCTGAAATTTAAGTTTCTTGAAAAACTTAGAACTTTTCAGTTTTCAACTTAGACACCTATTCACCCCTTCTAGGTGATTCTATTCTTGTTAGGGCCAACAAGTGGTATCAGAGCGAAGGTCACTTCGTATATTTACTAAAGATCTAACAATCTAAGTGTAAGATCCTATCAGAATTAATAGAGATGGCTAGTAGACACCAGCCTGAGAATTCTTCTCACTTCATAGTTCCAGAAGGTTCTTCCACAACTAGACCTCCATTATTTAATGGCAACAACTATTCATGCTGGAAGAAAAGGATGATGTACTTCATCCAAGCTCAGAACATGAGTGCTTGGTATGTCATCACTGATGGTGATTTCATTCCTACCAGAATGGAACCAGGTTTAGGGAATGTTGTTATTCCTCCGAGAGAATACACAGATGACATTCTAAAAAAACTCCAACCTAATGCTTCAGCAATAAATATGTTGCATTGTGCACTTACAGCTACTGAATATAACAAAGTTTCTTCTTGTGAAACTGCACAGGACATTTGGAACAAGCTGGAAGTCACATATGAAGGTACTGGAAAGGTGAAGCAATCAAAAGTCAACCAACTCATGAGAGAGTATGAGTTATTTGAAATGCTTGATAAAGAATCTATTTCAGATATGAACTCTAGATTCACCAAGATAGTCAATGACTTAAAGAGTTTAGAAAAAGACATTGAAGAATCTAAACGAGTGAAGAAGATTGTCAGAAGCTTACCAAGGTCGTGGCAAGCCAAGAAGACCGCTATTGAAGAAGTTCAGGATTTGAGCTATTACTTGTATGATGAGCTTATTGGGTCTCTAATTACTCATAAGATGTCATTAAAAAATCATGACCTGAGAGAAAGGTCAGAGGGAAAAAGTCAAGTAGTCCTGAAGGCAGAATCTTCTGAAGAATCATCCGAAGATGAGGAATTGGCTATGCTGACCAAGAAGTTTAAGAGAGCCTTTAGAAAAGGCAGAGGTGCAAACTACAAAAAGCCATTCAGAAGTTTTGACAAGAAAACTCCTGATTTTGGTGATAAATCCAAGAGAGATCCAAACAAGCCCATTGTGTGCTATGGATGTCAGCAACCAGGACACATCAAGCCTAATTGTCCTGAGCTGAAAAAGGATAAGAAGAAGTTCAAGAAAGCTATGCTGGCTGCTTGGTCAGACTCTGAGACCAGCAGTGATCCTGAAGAAAAGGAAGAGCAAGCTCAGATATGTTTCATGGCTATTGATGAGCCATCCTCTGAAGATACTGCAGGAGAAACTTCCGCATCTCCTGAAGCTTCATATGATTCCGAGGTAAACATATCTTCTGAACAAAATATCTTTGATTCTCTTGAAGAACTATATAGCATGTTCAAGTATCTGAAAAGAAAGTTGGACAAAAGCGAGGCTGACAAATTTCTGAGGTTTACTCAAGTTTATGCTGATATAAAAATATTAGAAGATAAACTAAGTAAACAATTCAGTTCTCCTTCTGATGACTTAAAAGTCAAAGGTAAGGAAAAACTGCCTCTGAGGAATGATAAACCTCAGAAGAAGAAATCTGTTACTCCCTCTCTTCTGAAAGAAATCTCTTCTCCTCCTGAAGTGGGAACCTCTAAGAGTGCTTCTGCCTCTGAAGATGTAGTACCTTCCCTGAAGAAGAAGATTGCTCCTAAGAAGCAAAGGGAAAGATCCAAGAATCCTCCTTCTTGCAAATTGTGTAAGAAAGATGGACATTGGTTAAAAGATTGCAAATACCATATCAAGAATCTCTTGCAATCTGAAATATCAGAAGAACCTGTAGAAGTTAAATCTAACTCTGAAGGACCCAATGAGGATTGGGTACCTGTCACTAATTGATTGTGATGCAGGTGGCTCTAAGTGCTCCATCAATGTCAAAACTGTGGTACATTGACAGTGGGTGCTCAAGGCATATGACAGGTGATGAAAAATCATTCATCACAATTGATCCTAAAAGAGGTGGAAAAGTCAGCTTTGGAGATGCTCAAAAAGGAAGGATACTTGGTTCTGGATCCATAGGAACTAATCCTCCGATCGAAGATGTCTCCCTAGTCAGAGGCCTGAAGTTCAATCTCCTGAGTGTTGCACAACTGTGTGATAAAGGTAGAGATGTTGTCTTCAGCTCCTCTGGATGTAAAATCTTGGACAGTAAGTCAAGGGAAGTTATTCTAACTGCTCCTAGAGTTGAAAATGTTTTCATGCTGAACCTTGAGAATCTTTGAAAAAATATATCCTTGATGTCTAAAGAGGATACCTCCTGGCTCTGGCATAGAAGACTTGCTCATGTGAGCATGGACCTTCTAGCCAAAGTAGCTAGATATCAATTGGTTGAGGGTCTGCCTGAAATTAGTTTTAAAAAGAATCATCTATACACTGCTTGTCAATCTGGTAAACAATCCAGAAGCTCTTTTAAAACTAAGAAAATCATTTCAACTAAAAGACCTTTGGAATTACTTCATATGGACCTTTTTGGCCCTGTTCAACCAATGAGCATGGGTGGAAAGAAGTATGCCTTTGACATAGTAGATGACTAGTCAAGATTCACTTGGGTTATCTTGCTGTCTAGCAAAGATGAGTCACTTGGATGTTTCTCAGTTCTGATAAAGAAACTTGAGAATGAAAGGAATGAAAAGGTTGTTCATATCAGAAGTGATAATGGTGGAGAATTCAAAAACTTTATGTTTGAAGAATTCTGTGAATCCAAGGGCATTCATCATAACTTTTCTGCTCCCAGAACTCCTCAACAAAATGGGGTAGTTGAAAGGAAGAATAGAACTCTGGTTGAAATCGCCAGGACTATGATCAATGAAAGAAGGCTTCCAAAGTACTTTTGGGGAGAAGCTGTTAACACAGCTTGCTGTGTTCTGAATAGAGTGCTAATCAGAAGCATTCTGAACAAGACCCCTTATGAACTCTGGAAAGGTCGAAAGCCTAAAATAGGTTATTTCAGAACCTTTGGTTGTAAGTGTTATGTTTTGAATACAAAAGAATATCTTTCAAAGTTTGATTCAAAGGCAGATGAGGCCATTTTTCTTGGTTACTCAACACATAGTAAAACATATAGGGTTTTTAATAAGAGGACTCAAACTTTAGATGAATCTGTTCATGTACTGTTTGATGAGACTAACCCTACAGATAGTACAGCTCCTGAAGAAGAGGTAGTTTAAGCTTCTGAAGAATCATCTCCTGTTGTAGAAGAAGATGTTTCTCCCAGAGCTGCTGAAGTGGCTCCTCCTGTTGATGAACAAGCTCAAGAAGAGAATTCTTCTCCAGAAGTCAACTTCCTTCCAGAAGATGCTCCTATATATGATTCAACAAATGATGAACAAGTTTCAGAAGATACATTGGATGTACCAAGAGAAGTTAGAGCTCATAGGAATCATTCCTTCGAGAATGTCATTGACTCTGTTCACAATCCTGTCATGACCAGAGCTCAGCTCAGAAGATACATGGGGAATGTGGCTTTTGTGTCACTTCTGGAACCCAAGGACTTCTATAAAGCTGCAGATGATGATTCCTGGTTAATGGCAATGCAAGAAGAACTTGACCAGTTTAAAAGGTCAGAAGTTTGGATTTTGGTTCCCAGACCTAACAACATAAAGGTTGTTGGAACTAGATGGGTTCTGAAAAACAAACTTGATGAATTTGGAAATGTTGTGAGGAACAAGGCAAGACTTGTTGCTCAAGGTTACAGTCAGCAAGAAGGCATAGATTATTGTGAAACTTTTGCTCCTGGTGCAAGATTAGAAGCCATTAGAATCTTATGTGCTTTTGCATCGTACAAAGGTTTTAAGCTCTTTCAAATGGTTGTGAAAAGTGCATTCTTGAATGGGTACATTGATGAGGAAGTTTATGTGTGTCAACCTCCTGGTTTTGAAGATCCTAAGTTTCCTGATCATGTGTACAAGCTGAAAAAAGCCTTGTATGGACTGAAACAAGCTCCCAGAGCTTGGTATGAGAGACTGACAAAGTTCCTTCTGTCTAAGGGATTTGTCAGAGGCTGTGTTGATACAACTCTGTTCACTCTGAAGAAGAACAAGGATATCCTTATAGCTCAGGTATATGTTGATGATATTATATTTGGTGCTACTAATGAATCTTTGTGCAGAGAGTTCAGTGACCACATGAAGGCTGAGTTTGAAATGTCTATGATGGGAGAATTAACCTTCTTCTTAGGACTTCAGATCAAGCAAAGTAATGATGGTGTGTTTATCAATCAAGCCAAGTACACTAGAGAAGTGCTGAAGAAATTTGGCATGATGGACTCTAATGTTGTTGATATCCCAATGGATGTCAACAAAGACATTGATGATGAAGAGAAAGCTGGTAAACCTGTAGATATAAAAACCTACAGAGGTATGATTGGTTCTCTTTTATACCTAACAGCCAGCAGGCCAGATATACATTTTGTTGTGTGTTTCTGTGCTAGATATCAGTCTAAACCTAGAGAGATTCATGATGTTGCTGTCAAAAGAATTCTCAGATATCTTAAAGGCACACCAGAAGCTGGTTTGTGGTATCCCTGTAGTTCTGATTTCACTCCTATAGGATACACAGACTTTGACTATGGTAGAGATAAATTGAAAAGGGTCAGCACTTCTTGTGGTTGTCATTTCCTGGGAGAGTGCCTAGTCTCCTGGCATAGCAAGAAGCAAACCTCTGTGGCTCTCTCAACTGCTGAAGCTGAGTATGTTGCTGCTGGAAGTTGTGTTTCTCAGATGCTCTGGATTAAGCAACAAATTGCTGACTATGGAGTCATCCCTGGAACAATTACAATCTACTATGATAACAAGAGTGCAATTGATCTTTCAAAGAATCCTATTCAGCACAGCAGGATGAAGCATGTTCATATTAGGCATCAGTTTTTGAGAGATCATGTTCTGAAGAAGGATATTATCATTACTCATGTTCCCTTTGAAGAGAATCTTGCTGACATGTTTACTAAGCCTCTGGCTGGTAATCCTTTCAGCAGCTTGCGAGAAGGCATTGGTATGACTTATCCACTTTAGTAATTTAGTTTAATTATATCTGTTTATCTTAAGTGATTAATCGTTTAAGATGATTAAAGTGTTAATTAAGTCTAATCATGATTTGACATTTAAGCATGCATTATCTACTGCAATTTTACGGCGCTGTTCTGTGGTTAATGGTTATATGTTCCCTTTTAAACGGTGTGTATTTACTTTTTGAATTGGAACGGTTTACTCGTTTGGGTATAAATAGGGGTTTTCCATACTTAGAAGTTTTTTACTTTCATTTTCACTGCTATTAGAATTTCCATAGATTCTCTGTGTTTTTCTTTCTCCCGAAATTCTTAACCTAATTTCCTATTTCTTAAAATGGCTCAAGAAATTACTGTCACTCACATCTTTACCACTTAATCTAAGAAGAAAGTTAGCGAATCTAGGGTATTCACCTCTAGGTTCCTAGATGACGAAGTAAAATCCACTGAACCTATCTCCAAATGGCTAAGTGCTCAAAACTGGAATTCATTCGTTTCTCTTGATGAATTGATCTACCCTAAGTTAGTCACTGAATTCTATAAGAACCTCCATTTTTATTCTAATGAGGAGGATGTTTTTCACTCGGTTATCGGAGAAGTTGAGATTGAGGTCAGCAGGGCTTCTATTTCTCAAGCAATTGGTATTGATGATGAAGGAATCATCATTGGTGATGATGGTTCAGCTGATGGATTTTCAGAAGCAAATTGGGCCAGACCAGATCTTAGTGCCAAGGAAACTTATGCCACCTGGCTCACTCAGCACCAGAGGTGGGCACATTATGTAACATCCGTGCCTAAAATATTGGAGACTTATATTTTAATATAGACTATAAGATATTAGGTTGATTAATTGGAGTTACAAATATTTTATTTAGGTTAGCTTAATATTTTTACGGTATTAATTAAGTTTTAGATGGGATGGAAAATTAATTATTTTCGGATAATTTTGGAGTTAACGAGAAATAAAGGACCTTAAGTTATATTATCCATATTTTAAGGTACTAGAATGAATATTATTTATGTGGAGTGGGTATAAATATACGGCATATCTTCTTCTTATTATTATTATTATTATTATTATTATTATTATTATTATTATATTAGAATATTATATAATATTAGATTATAATTTAAGAAAAAAAATATTGTAGTGACATTTGTGTTTTACGTGTCATATGTGGAGATAATGGTGGGTTTGTATACATGTAAAACTTGGAGATTAGGAAATATAATAGTGATGATTTAAGATTAATACAAAAAGAAGAAATATATAAGATAAGGAGGTTATTTTCGGTTATGGAGGGAAAAGGCTTAAGAATGAAAATGGTCTCAGAATATACATGTTGAGGAATTTGGGTTCGCTATTTTACTGAGTTTGATCGGATAAAGAGGTTCTTAATATCCGACAGATTTTAGCAGATATTCGGAGACTATTTTAGTATACTGTAAGTAATTTATCAATTACTTTTTATGATTTTTCGTATATATATAACTATATACGATAAACTGATTTTAAAGGTTTTAGAATTATATGATTTTAAGGAAATTTAGTATTTGACAAATATATTTTAATTGTTTATTGATGAATTTTAATGTGTTCGATTGATAAATGTTTATGAATTAGTATCTTGAAAATTGATTGAATTGGTATTCAGATTTTGGAATGAAAATGATTTGATAGATTATGGTATTTTTGAAAGTGTATTTTGACTGAATTTTAATTGATATATTTGACAATGGTTTGAGATATCATGTTTTGGTGATCGATTAATTTTTGAGAAATTTGATATATTTGGTATTTTTGTGTATTGGTGAAAGTTTGGAAATGATTTGATAAGTATTAGTGTTTGAGAAATGTTTTGTCCATCTAGGATTGCCCAAGTAGTACTTGATGTTAAGACCATTACCGAGATGGTATGGCCAGTGTGCAAAGCTGTTAGTCCTAACGTTAGGCAAAGAATGAGATCTCGATTATTGATATGATTGGTATTGTTATGGAAACTACGTGGGTGGAATTCGAGGATGATGAACCCTAAGTATTTTGATTATGTCCAAACGTTTCAGAAGATGAAAACTTAATGTTCTCTTACATATAGTTTATTGTTGACTAGTATTTTTCTACGTAGTCTATGTGTAAGTTACTCAGCAGGTGCTGAATGAAGTTTTTCTTGATTGCCCAAAGAACTTCAAAGTCTTGACTGCTGAAGACAGAATTTCATGATCAGAAGCTGGATTCTCCGCTCTGAAGCCGAAGTCTGCTAAAGCTCTCCTCAGAGGTCCTTTGCAATCAGAAGCTTATTTACCAATTTGATCACAAGCTTAGTCACGGGTTCTTGATAGCATTTAATGCTCTGACAAGTGCATTTAATGCAAGGCGCCAAAAGTTCAAAAAGCTGTTTTGATACAGCGCTTGTCTGTTCAAGAGAAACCAGAATTTCCTTGTCTACCCTTTGTTGATCCAATTGAAGAATGATTCATGTCAACCTCATCTTTGATTTCAAATCACTTACCGGATTTAGTTAAAGAACAAGGATAACATAATCAAAGTGTTTGAAGACCGTTTGAAGACTTGACAAACTAACGGCTACAACAACTGATGTCATCTCTATTGAAGATTCAAATTCACCAACGGTCATCCTCATTCACTATAAATAGTAGCCAAGCTCCAAAGCATCAACAACGCGTGATCATCGAGCAAAATCTCAACGCACTGTTTTAACAAGAAAAACAGAGCATTCCTTTCCATTCACAATCTTACTTATCTTTGTTTTAAGTTTTTAAGTGAGAGAGTGAAGAAAAACAAGTTCATAATAGGAATCTTGTAAACTGATATCGTCTGTGATATTCAGTTAGATTTAAAGAGAGAAATCTAGTTGAGATTAGAGTTGGGTGAGAAATCCAGAAAACAGAGTATTGTTTGTTCTGGCGGAAATCCTTTAACTCTTTTTAGGCTAGTCAGAACTAAGTGAGAAATTAGCTTAAGTTCTGTTGATGTAAAGGAGCTTCTGAACTTGCCAGAAAAGTTCTGAATAGTGGATTTATAAAATCTCTGTAGGCTGCGACCTCAGGGGACAAGACGTAGTCACAGGACTTCTGTGGCGAACTTGGATAAATCGAATTGTTCAATCAGGATCTCCTGAACTTCTTTCTCCCTCTTATAATTGTTATTTTTGCTTCTGTGTACTTGCTTATATTTAGTGCTGAAACAGATTTTCTCTAAGTATCATTGTCTTTGTTCAGAAGACTGTCCAGAAGTTCTCAAACTCAGAACTTCTGTTGCTGAAAACAGTTAAACTGTGTTTAGGCAGAATTTCCCTCAGAAGCTACCTCTATAAGCTTGCTTCTGACTCTGAGGAAATTTGACTCTGAAATATAAGTTTCCCGAAAAACTTAGAAATTTTCAGTTTTCAACTTTGACACCTATTCACCCCCCCTCTAGGTGATTCTGTTCTTGATAGGGCCAACAGAGGATGGATACTAAAGTTTGTATTAAAATCTTAAATACAGGTTTATGGGGACTTGTATTTAGGCATTTTAATACAGTGTTTTCAGCTTATGAGTTTTTGCTGATTTATTTGAGAAATAATGGTTATTTGCAGGTTTTGATACTTTTCTACAGATTTGAAAGAAATTAATATTTGAAGTATTATATATAGCTAATTTTAATATATTTATTTTATGTAGCTGATAATTATTTACTGAGATTTCTGTCTCACTTTTTTTAAAATGTTTTTAATGTTTTAGGCACTGAAGAACAGTTATAGAGGTGCTACTGATTAATAGACAAGGTTTGAGAGGTTGTCAGAAAGTTATCAGAATCATGTATTTGGAGTTATTTATGTATTTTTGGAGACATAATTGTATGGAAAATCTTTGGAGTATTAATGAAATATAAGAATATGTTTTTGCTTCTGAATTTTATTATGGTTTAGTTTATTTTCATTTTCGCGTCCGATCCGCGTATGGTGGTTCGGGGTCGGGTGCGACATTTGGTATCAGAGCTTAGGTTTAATTTCTTCGGACTCGAGGTTAATAGTTATTAAGGATACTCTTATTTGGTGATTGTTAGAAAATAGTTTGAAATTTTTAAGGAGCTAGATGATTAAGAATATTGATGGAATTTAAGAAATAATATCTTTGGAGACTATGATATTGTGTAATATGAATATTTGGTGATAGTTAATGATAATTTGAATTTGAATATTTTGAGGATTTGTTATTCAAGAATTAATAGTTGCAAAAATTTTCGAACTTTAGGTTAACAATGATCTATCAATATGATTAATGGGTGATATTTAGGAAATTATTTGGGAATCGATAACTATAGTAGTTGATTCTTAATATAAGATTTGGTGGTCAGTAATATCCACGTATATCTATACAAGTGAGTAATTATTGAATATTTTTGGTGAGGTAGGATATGTATATGTTATTTTTATGATTGAAATTGATGTTTGGGAGTGTAATAAGGTAAGATGACTTGGCTAGTAAATAATATTTGGCGGAGAATTATAGATATTGGAATGAGCATAAGGGTGGATGACTTGACTAGAAAGTTTCTTTAAGAGCATTAATCAATAATCTAGGATGTGATATATTCATGATTAGTTAGAAATATTAGACATGAAAAAAAGATTTAATTGATTATTTTGGAGTTTGGTTAATAGTTCAAAATTGTTTTTACAATTTGGTGTCAATAGTTTGGAAATATACTGAGGTTTAAAACTATTACAGTTTTATTTGGAGTTATTAAATAGAGTGCTGATTATATGATATTGAGATTTATAGTGTTATTAAAAATTAAGTGATGATTATATATGTCAACAATGCTATAATATGATTATATATTTGATGATATTAGTTAATTTGAAGTACTTTGGTGATGGTAAAAAAAAAAAAGTTGATGATATTTTATAGGAGTTTATATGGTGCTTGGAGGTAGGAAAAATATCAAGTCCTATTCAAGGTGAAAAATGATATGTGAGGTTCACTCGCGGATTTATTGGTGAACCGAACTGGCTTGACGTTAAAGTTTACTAAGTTATATAATATGTTAGGAAAATATCGTTCTTGATAAATAAAGAGATATGAGATATAAGTTTATGATTGTTGGAGTATTTTTTTATGATCTTAAGAACTATTTAAGGAAATAGATTAATATGAACTTTGAGGACAAAGTTCGTAAAGGTGGGGAGAATATAACATCCGTGCCTAAAATATTGGAGACTTATATTTTAATATAGACTATAAGATATTAGGTTGATTAATTGGAGTTACAAATATTTTATTGAGGTTAGCTTAATATTTTTACGGTATCAATTAAGTTTTAGATGGGATGGAAGATTAATTATTTTCGGATAATTTTGGAGTTAACGAGAAATAAAGGACCTTAAGTTATATTATCCATATTTTAAGGTACTAGAATGAATATTATTTATGTGGAGTGGGTATAAATATACGGCATATCTTCTTCTTCTTCTTCTTCTTCTTATTATTATTATTATTATTATTATATTAGAATATTATATAATATTAGATTATAATTTAAGAAAAAAAATACTGTAGTGACATTTGTGTTTTACGTGTCATATGTGGAGATAATGGTGGGTTTGTATACATGTAAAACTTGGAGATTAGGAAATATAATAGTAATGATTTAAGATTAATACAAAAAGAAGAAATATATAAGATAAGGAGGTTATTTTCGGTTATGGAGGGAAAAGGCTTAAGAATGAAAATGGTCTCAGAATATACATGTTGAGGAATTTGGGTTCGCTATTTTACTGAGTTTGATCGGATAAAGAGGTTCTTAATATCCGACATATTTTAGCAGATATTCGGAAACTATTTTAGTATACTGTAAGTAATTTACCAACTACTTTTTATGATTTTTCGTATATATATAACTATATACGATAAACTGATTTTGAAGGTTTTAGAATTATATGATTTTAAAGGAAATTTAGTATTTGACAAATATATTTGAATTGTTTATTGATGAATTTTAATGTGTTCGATTGATAAATGTTTATGAATTTGTATCTTGAAAATTGATTGAATTAGTATTCAGATTTTGGAATGAAAATGATTTGATAGATTATGGTATTTTTGAAAGTGTGTTTTGACTGAATTTTAATTGATATATTTGACAATGGTTTGAGATATCATGTTTTGGTGATCGATTAATTTTTGAGAAATTTGATATATTTGGTATTTTTGTGTATTGGTGAAAGTTTGGAAATGATTTGATAAGTATTTGTGTTTGAGAAATGTTTTGTCCATCTAGGATTGCCCAAGTAGTACTTGATGTTAAGACCATTACCGAGGGATGGTATGGCCAGTGTGCACAGCTGTTAGTCCTAACGTTAGGCAAAGAATGAGATCTCGATTATTGATACGATTGGTATTGTTATGGAAACTACGTGGGTGGAATTCGAGGATGGATACTAAAGTTTGTATTAAAATCTTAAATACAGGTTTATGGGGACTTGTATTTAGGCATTTTAATACAGTGTTTTCAGCTTATGAGTTTTTGCTGATTTATTCGAGAAATAATGGTTATTTGCAGGTTTTGATATTTTTCTACAGATTTGAAAGAAATTAATATTTGAAGTATTATATATAGCTAATTTGAATATATTTATTTTCTGTAGCTGATAATTATTTACTGAGATTTTTGTCTCACTTTTTTTAAAATGTTTTTAATGTTTTAGGCACTGAAGAACAGTTATAGAGGTGCTACTGATTAATAGACAAGGTTTGAGAGGTTGTCAGAAAGTTATCAGAATCATGTATTTGGAGTTATTTATGTATTTTTGGAGACATAATTGTATGGAAAATCTTTGGAGTATTAATGAAATATAAGAATATGTTTTTGCTTCTGAATTTTATTATGGTTTAGTTTATTTTCATTTTCGCGTCCGATCCGCGTACGGTGGTTCGGGGTCGGGTGCGACACATTACCTAACAACAAATGTGTTCCTTCCGAAGGCTGGAGGAGTTAATGGTGTTTCCAATCGGGAAAGGGTGTTTATGTGGCACCTGGTCAATCAGAAGAAAATCAATCTCCCTGCCATGCTGATAAGGCAGATGAAGAATGTCACTACTGTAAGTGCCCTTGTTGGCCCTAACAAGAACAGAATCACCTAGAGGGGGGTGAATAGGTGTCTAAGTTGTAAACTGAAGTTTTCTAAGTTTTTTTAAAGAAACTTAAAATTCAGAGTCAAATTTCCTCAGAGTCAGAAGCTAGCTTAAGGAAGTTGCTTCTGAGGGAAATTCTGCCTAAACACAGTTAGACTGTTTTCAGCAACAGAAGTTCTGATTTGAGAACTTCTGGACAGTCTTCTGAACAAAGACAATGATATTTTTAGAGAAAATCTGTTTCAGCACTAAATATGAACAAGTACACAGAAGCAAAAATAACAAGTATAAGAGGGAGAAAGAAGTTCAGGAGATCCTGAGTGAACAATTCGATTTATCCAAGTTCGCCACAGAAGTCCTGTGACTACGTCTTGTCCCCTGAGGTCGCAGCCTACAGAGATTTTATAAATCCACTATTCAGAACTTTTATGGCAAGTTCAGAAGCTCCTTTACATCAACAGAACTTAAGCTAATTTCTCACTTAGTTCTGACTAGCCTAAAAAGAGTTAAAGGATTTCCACCAGAACTAACAATACTCTGTTTTCTGGATTTCTCACCCAACTCTAATCTCAACTAGATTTCTCTCTTTAAATCTAACTGAAGATCACAAACGATCTCAGTTTACAAGATTCCTATTATGAACTTGTTTTTCTTCACTCTCTCACTTTAACCAAGACTATGCTAAGAAAGTTTGAGAATGGAAAAGAATGCTCTGTTTTCCTTGTTAAAACAGTGCGTTGAGATTTTGCTCGATGATCACGCTTGTGTTGATGCAGTGGAGCAAGGCTACTATTTATAGTGTATGAAGATGACCGTTGGTGAGTTTGAATCTTCAAAGGAGATGACATCAGTTGTTGTAGCCGTTAGTTTGTCAAATCTTCAAACGGTCTTCAAACACTTTGATTCCGTTATCCTTGTTCTTTAACTAAATCCGGTAAGTGATTTGAAATCAAGGATGAGGATGACAGAATCATTCTTCAATTGGATCAACAAAGGGTAGACAAGGAAACTCCGGTTTCTCTTGAACAGACAGGCGCGCTCCATTAAAACAGCTTTTTGAACTTTTGGCGCCTTGCATTAAATGAACTTGTCAGAGCATTAAATGCTATCAAGAACCCGTGACTTAGCTTTCAGGAGCTAAAGTCCTCTTGACTAAACTTCTGATCACAATTGGCAAAATTTCTGATTGCAGAGAACTATTGAGGAGAGCTTTGGCAGACTTCGACATCAGAGCGGAGTATCCAGCTTCTGAGTAAATGAAACTCTGACTTCAGCAAACCGATCTTCTGAGTTCGTTAAGCAATCCAGAAATGATTCATTCAGCACCTGCTGAACATCTTACACATAGACTAAGAATAAAAATTATTAGTCAATAGAAAACTATATGTAAGGTACTGTTGAGTTTTCATCTTCTGAAACGTTTGAACATAATCAAAATACTTAGGGTTCATCATTCTCCCCCATTTTGGTTATGGACAAACCGTGGTCAGAAGGTAAAAGAAAACATGAGGATTAGAAAGTGACTTCCTGATGCAAATGTTTCATTACTTCTGAGTAAACTAACTCCCCCATTTTAGTGTAAATGGTGATCTTCAGCAATCTGTATAAACTTAATAAGACTTAAGATCAAGTTGTTAGATTTTAAAAGAAGTGTAATTTACTAAGTTAAGAAGAAACATAAGCAAAAAGTAAGAAGTCAGATATGCAAGAGAATATAGAAAAGGTTCAGTGTATATAAAATCAATCAGGAGACAACAAAAGAAACAAAATAATCAGAAGAGCAAGTCCTAAGACAAAGACTACCCAACCCAGAACCTAGCTAAGAAGCTTGAGTCCTATAGATTACATGTTCCTAGGTTTCTTCTGAGGAGGAGGAACAACACTGGAACCTTCAGCACCACTAGCTCTTTTCTGACCAGACTTCTCCCCCGTTTGACCAGAACCAAGAGCAACACCAAGAGCACCCTGAGACTTCAACTTTTGCTGAACATTCAGAGAAGTCTGATATTGCTGAGGAGTTGGTCTCACAGTATTGATCATATCCATTCGTCTTCTGAAGTCATCATCAATGGTCTTCATATGATCAAAGGTCTGACCAGACATAAGTCGCTGTCTCTGAACATCATCCAGAAGGAGCTTGATCAACCTGTTGTTAGCATACACAGCAGCAGTGAGATGCTCATTCTGAATATAAGTCTGTCCTCGAACAAACCTATAGCAGTTGTGAAGAGTCTTTTCTTGTGCACGTGCTTGAGTGTGCATAACCTTCAGAAGTTCAGTGAGCTCAGCAATCTGTGCATTCTGAGCAGTGACAGCAGACTCAATGTTGGAGAGTCGGTTGTTGAGATCAGGAGTGATGTCATATACAATCTTGGCAGCTCCTGAAGATGAAGAACCTTGAGCAGAAGATTTCACTTCTCTCAGAATGTGATTTGCAGTACTTTGCAGGTCTTCAATCTTACTAGGGAGCATCTTCTCATGAGCCTCATAATGCTCGTTTGCTTCCTTGACTTCTTCTGTCAATATTTCCAAATTCTCATTGACCTTCTGAGAAGAAGCAAGAGCAATATTATCCAGAGAAGGAAGAGTCAGAGCTAATTCCCTCAATTTATACAGCTCATCATATGTAGCTAAATGAAGTGTAGAAAGGTTGCGTATATACACAGAAGGATCCTGCATTTGGAGCATGGTCATGAGCTGCAGGTTCTGAGCTTTCAAAGAATGTAATTCTTGCAGCACAATGCCCTGAGCGTACATGTCAGCAGCAGAATTCCTTTGCCCTATACCAGCAAATCTATTCAGCAATTCATCTGCTGAATAGATTTGCTGGTGTGGGGCAAAGGCCTTTTACTGCTGACATGTTTGCTCAGGGCATTGTGTTGCAAGAAATTCAATCTTTGAAAGCTCAGAACCTGCAGCTCATGACTATGCTTCAAATGCAGGATCCTTCTGTCTACACACGCAATCTTTCTACACTTCATCTAGCTACATATGATGAGCTGTATAAATTGAGAGAATTAGCTCTGACTCTTCCTACCTTGGACAATATTGCTCTTGCTTCTTCTCTGAAAGTCAATGAGAATTTGGAGATTTTGACAGAAGAAGTCAAGGAAGCAAACGAGCATTATGACGCTCATGAGAAGATGCTCCCAAGTAAGATTGATGACCTGCAAAGTACTGCCAACCATATTCTGAGAGAAGTGAAATCTTCTGCTCAAGGTTCATCATCTTCAGGGGCTGCAAAGATTGTATATGACATCACTCCTGATCTCAACAATCGTCTCTCAAGCATTGAGTCTGCTGTGACTGCTCAAAGCGCCCAGATTGCTGAGCTCACTGAACTTCTAAAGGTTATGCACACTCAAGCACGTGAACAAGACAAGGCTCTTCACAATTGCTATAGGTTTGTTCGAGGACAGACTTATATTCAGAATGAGCATCTCACTGCTGCTGTGTATGCTAACAATCGGTTAATCAAGCTCCTTCTGGAAGATGTTCACAGGCAACAACCTTTGTCTGGACAGACTTATGACCACTTGCGCACCATTGATGCTGATTTCAGGAAGCGTATGGATTTGGTCAGCTCTGTAAGACCTACTACTCAGCAATATCAAACTGCACTGAAAGTTCAGCAAAAATTGGACTCTCAAGGTGCTTTGGGCATTGCTGTTGGTTCTGGTCAAACGGGGGAGAAGTCTGCTCAGCAGAGTGGTCAGACTGGTCTCAAGTCTGATGGGATGATGAAGAGACCGAGTGCTGCTGAAGGATCTAGTGTTGTTCCTCCTCCTCAGAAGAAACCTAGGAACTTGTAATCTCATTAAGACTTAAGCTTCTTAGCTAGGTTCTGGGTCGGGTAGTGTTGTCTTAGGACTTTATCTGCTCTTCAGATGATTATCCTGTTTGTTGTTTCTGCTGACGATTTTATACACTGAATCTTTCTTATACACTCTTGTGTCTCTGATTACTTACTTTACTTATGTTTCTTTTTGACTTAGTAAATTATACTTCACTAAAATCTAACAACTTGATCTTAAGCCATTTTTTTAAGTTTAAACAGATTGCTGAAGTTCACCATTTACACTAAAATGGGGGAGTTAATTTACTCAGAAGTTATGAAACATATGTATCAGAAAGTTATTTTCTAAAACTTATATTTTCTTTTACCTTCTGACCACGGTTTGTCCATAACCAAAATGGGGGAGAATGATGAACCCTAAGTGTTTTGATTATGTCCAAACGTTTCAGAAGATGAAAACTTAACATTCTCTTACATATAGTTTTTTTGTTGACTAATATTTTTCTACTTAGTCTATGTGTAAGTTACTCAGCAGGTGCTGAATGAAGAATTTCTAGATTGCCTGAAGTACTCAGAAGTCTCGATTGCTGAAGAAAGAGTTTCATTATTTCAGAAGCTGGATGCTCCGCTCTGTAGCTATTGAAGTCTGTTGAAGCTCTCCTCAGAGGTCCATTGCAATCAGAAGTTCATCTACCAATTTGATCAGAAGCTTAGTCACGGGTTCTGGATAGCATTTATTGCTCTGACAAGTGCATTTAATGCAAGGCGCCAAAAGTTCAAAAAGTTGTTTTGATGGAGCGCGCTTGTCTACTCAAAGTGAAACCAGAATTTCCTTGTCTACCCTTTGTTGATCTTATTGAGGAATGTTTCCGGTCAACCTTATCTTCAATTTCAAATCACTTACCGGATTTGGTTAAAGAACAAGGATAACGGAATCAAAGTGTTTGGAGACCGTTTGAAGACTTGACAAATTAACGGCTAATACAACTGATGTCATCTCTGTTGAAGATTCAAATTTCCCAACGGTCATCCTCATTCACTATAAATAGTAGCCAAGCTCCAATGCATCATGTACGTGTGATAATCGAGCAAAAATCTCAACGCACTGTTTGAAGCAAAAACAGAGCACACTTCCCATTCTCAATCTTTCTTAGCATAGCTTAAGTTTAAGTGAGAGAGTGAAGAAAAACAAGTTCATAATAGGAATCTTGTAAACTGATATCGTTTGTGATATTCAGTTAGATTTTGAGAGAAATCTAGTTGAGATTAGAGTTGGGTGAGAAATCCATAAAACAGGGTGTTGTTGTTCTGGCGGAAATCCTTTAACTCTTTTTAGGCTAGTCAAAACTAAGTGAGAAATTAGCTTAAGTTCTGTTGATGTAAAGGAGCTTCTGAACTTGCCATAAAAGTTCTGAATAGTAGATTTATAAAATCTCTGTAGGCTGCGACCTCAGGGGACAAGACGTAGTCACAGGACTTCTGTGGCGAACTTGGATAAATCGAATTGTTCAATCAGGATCTCCTGAACTTCTTTCTCCCTCTTATAATTGTTATTTTTGCTTCTGTGTACTTGCTTATATTTAGTGCTGAAACAGATTTTCTCTAAGTATCATTGTCTTTGTTCAGAAGACTGTCCAGAAGTTCTCAAACTCAGAACTTCTGTTGCTGAAAACAGTTAAACTGTGTTTAGGCAGAATTTCCCTCAGAAGCTACCTCTATAAGCTTGCTTCTGACTCTGAGGAAATTTGACTCTGAAATATAAGTTTCCCGAAAAACTTAGAAATTTTCAGTTTTCAACTTTGACACCTATTCACCCCCCTCTAGGTGATTCTGTTCTTGATAGGGCTAACAGTTTTCTTAGTTTTAAAAGAGCTTCTGGATTGTTTACCTGATTGATAAGCAGTACACAAAAAGTTCTTTTTAAAACTAATTTCAGGCAGACCCTCAACCAATTGTTGTCTAGCTATTTTGGCCAAAAGGTCCATGCTAACATGAGCAAGTCTTCTATACCAGAGCCAGGAGGTATCCTCTTTAGACATCAAGCATATATTTTTGCAGAGATTCTCAAGATTCAACATGAAAACATTTTCTACTCTAGGAGCAGTTAAAATAACTTCCCTTGACTTACTGTTCAACATTTTACATCGAGAGGAGCTGAAGACTACATATGTACCTTTGTCACACAGTTGTGCAACACTCAGGAGGTTGAACTTCAGGCCTCTGACTAGGGAGACATCTTCAACGGGAGGATTAGTTCCAATAGATCTTGAACCAAGGATCATTCCCTTCTGAGCATCTCCAAAGCTGACTTTACCACCTCTTTAGGATCAAATGTGATGAATGCCTTTTCATCACCTGTCATATGCCTTGAGCACCCACTGTCAATGTACCACAACTTTGACATTGATGGAGCACTCAGAGCCACCTGCAACATAATCAATTAGTGACAGGTACCCAATCCTTATTGGGTCCTTCAGAGTTAGATTTATCTTCAGCAGGTTATTTTGATAGTTCAGATTGCAAGAGGTTCTTAATGTGGTACTTGCAATCCTTTAACCAATGTCCATCACCCTTTCACAGTTTGCAAAAATAAGGGTTTTTGGATCTTTCCCTTTGCTTCTTGGGAGCTTTCTTCTTCTTCTGGGAAGGTACTACTTCTTCAGAGGCAATAACACTCTCAGAGGTTCCCACATCAGGCGGAGAAGAGATCTCTTTCAGAAGAGAGGGAGTGACAAATTTCTTCGTCTGAGGTTTATCACTCCTCAAAGGCAGTTTTTCCTTACCTTTGACTTTTGGGCCATCAGAAGGAGAATTGAACTTTTTACTTAGTTTTTCTTCCAATATTTTCATATCAGCATAAACTTGAGTAACCTAAGAAATTTGTCAGCCTTACTTTTGTCCAACTTCCTTTTCAGGTACTTGAACATGCTATAAAGTTCTTCAAGAGAATCAAGGATATCTTGTTCATGAGATATGTTTACCTCAGAGTCATATGTAGCTTTAGGAGGTGCGGAAGTCTCTCCTGTGATATCTTTAGAGGTTGGCTCATCAATAGCCATGAAACATATATGTGCTTGTTCTTCCTTCTCTTCAGGATCACTGCTGGTCTTAGAGTCTGACCAAGCAGCCAACATTGCTTTCTTGAACTTCTTCTTATCCTTTTTCAGCTCAAGACAGTTAGGCTTAGTATGTCCTGGTTGCTAACATCCATAGCACACAATAGACTTGTTTGGATATCTCTTGGATTTTTCACCAGAATCAGGAGTTTTCTTGTCAAAGCTCCTGAATGGCTTTCTGAAGTTTCCACCTCTGCCTTTTCTAAAGGCCTTCTTAAACTTCCCTATCAGCATAGCAAGTTCCTCATCTTCAGAGGATTCTTCAGAAGACTCAGCTCTCAGGACAACTCCTCTTTTTCCTTCTGACTTCTCTCTCAAGTCATGATTCTTCATTGACATCCCGTGAGTTATTAATGAACCAATGAGTTCATCATATGCATATAAGCACAAGTCCTGAACTTCTTCTATAGATGTCTTCTTAGCTTTTCATGCTCTTGGTAAGCTTCTGAGAATCTTCTTTACTCTCTCAGCTTCTTCAATATCCTTTCCCAAACTCTTCAAGTCATTGACAATCTTAGTGAATCTGGAATTCATTTCTGAAATAGACTCTCTGTCTGACATCTCAAACAGCTCATAGCTTCTCATGACTTGATTGACTTTGGATTGCTTCACTTTTCCTGTGCCTTCATAGGTTACTTCCAGCTTATCCCAAATATCCTTTGTTGTTTCACAAGCAGAAACTTTGTTATATTCAGAAGCAGTAAGTGCACAGTGCAACATATTTATTGCTGAAGCATTAGTTTGAAGTTTCTTCAGGATATCATCAGTATATTCTTTAGGAGGAATTATAACACACCCAGACCAGTTTCTTCCCTAGTTGGGATGAAATCACAATCAGTGACAACAATCCAGGCACTCATATTCTGGGCTTGGATAAAATACATCATCCTCTTCTTCCAGTAAGAGTAGTTGTCACCATTAAACTATGGTGGCCTAGTTGTGGAGGAACCTTCTGGAATCATACTGTGAAAGGTGTTCTTAGGTAGGTGATCTTACACTTAGATTGTTAGATCTTTCTTAAATAAAACGAAGTGACCTTCGCTCTGATAGCACTTGTTGGCCCTAACAAGTTCAGAATCACCTAGAGGGGGATGAATAGATGTCTAAGTGGAAAGCTGAAAAGTTAAAGTTTATAGAGAAACTTATTTTTCAGAGTCAAATTTCCTCAGAGTCAGAGGCAAGCTTACTGAAGTAGCCTCTGAGGGAAATTCTGTCTTAAGACAGATTATGTCCTTCAGCAACAGAAGTTCTGTGTAACAGATCTTCTGGACAGTCTTCTGAACAAAGAAAAAGATATGAAGAGTAAAAACTGTTTCAGCACTAAATATAAAGCAAGTACACAGAAGCAAAATAACAAGTATAAGGAAGGGAGAAAGAGATTCAGGAGGTCCTGAGTTGAACAAATTGATTTATCCAGATTCGCCACAGAAGTCCTGTGACTACGTCCTGTCCCCTGTGATCGCAGTCAGCAGAGATTTTAAATCCACTATTCAGAACTTTTATGGCAAGTTCAGAAGCTCATTTTACATCAACAAAACTTAAGCTAATTTCTCACTTAGTTCTGACTAGCCTAGAAAGAGTTAAAGGATTTTCACCAGAACAACAACAATCATGTTTTCTGGAATTCTCACCCAACTCAAACCTTAACTAAATTTCTCTCAAAATCTAACTGAGTATCAGAAACGATACCAGTTTACAAGATTCCTATTATGAACTTGTGTTTCTTCACTCTCTCACTTTTACAATAAAACAGAAAAGATTGAGAATGGCAAGTGTGCTCTGTTTTGCTTGTTAAAATAGTGCGTTAAGATTTTTTCTTGATAACCGCATGTGTAAGAACACACTGGAGCTTGGCTATTATTTACAGTGAACTCAGATGACCGTTGCTTCAGTTTGAATCTTCAATATGGTGACATCAGATGTTGTCGCCGTTAATCTGTCATTTCTTCAAACGATCTTTAAAGCACTTTGATTCCGTTAACCTTGTTCTTTAACTTAGTCTGGTAAGTGATTTGAAATCAAAGATGAGGTTGACTGGAATTTTACTTCAATTGGATCAACAAAGGGTAGACAAGGAAATCTGGTTTTGTTTGTAGCAGACATGCGCGCTCCTTCAAAACAGCTTTTTGAACTTTTGGCGCCTTGCATTAAATGCAGATGTCAGAGCATTAAATGCTTAACAGAACCCGTGACTTATCTTTTGATCACTTGATTCTCTTTGTCTAAGCTTCTGATCAATTGGAAAGCTTTTTATCTTCCGGTTGCTTCTAAACTTCTGAGGAGAGCTTTAACAGACTTCCGAAGATCTTCTGAGCAGACCATCCAGCTTATGAGCTTTAAACTTCTGTCTTGAAGAACTCTTCTTTTGAGTTAACTAAGCAGTCCAAACTTGATTCATTCAGCACGTGCTGAGAAAAACTTATACAGAACTTAACAAAAATTGTTAGTCAACATTGAAAAGTATATAAGTATAAATTCAAATTTCATCTTCTGAAACGTTTGGACCTAATCAAAACTCTTAGGGTTCATCATCTGGTGCATGTTCCTCCTCTTGCTCTTCTTCCAGATTCTCTTCAGGGTTCTCTTCAGGCTGCTCAATATTGAGATCAGCCTTAAACTCTTCCTCAGCTCTCTTCACTTCTCCTTCGGGACATTTTAGGGCTTCCTCAATCTCCTCAAATAACTTTTCATAATGGGACTTGGACTTTTCTGGTTGTTCCTCAACAATCATCAACTTGACACTGTGCTTCTCCTTCCTTTGCTTGGACGAGGCACTTTGACAGGATGCCTCTCCACCAACCTTCTCAGGGCTCTTAGGACGAACCATGGATATGGGTTGGATCATGTACAGCCTCCTTAACATACTTATCTCCTTATCCTGCTGCTTGGTTTTCTCCTCTAGTTCGTTGTTCTTCTCAAACAATTGGTCCAAATATCCCATCACTTGCCTCATTGTGACATCAACAGCATCAGGGATAAAGGGAGCATAAGTGAACAAGTGGCGCTTGGATGCAGGCACACTGGACTCAGGCAAGGCATTATCATCTTGCTTCCTCTTGACAGTTGTTGCAGCTGATCTTGGCTCAAGAGCTTTCAAAACCTAAGTGTTACCAATTTTATAACACATCCCTAACTTGCCCATAGCAACACAATCAAACTTCTCCATCTTGCATGCTAAGGTCAGAGTGTGGATCTGTGGGTTGAAGATTCACATAGTCTTGGCCAGCTTGGTGATGAAATGACATGCACAAATGTAGTTAGAGGTTGTGCTATCCTGGCTGTTCCAGTATGAAGCAAGCCAATGACCAACATTGATTGGCTTCTTGTTCAGCATACACCACACCACAAACAAGTCATTCTTAGGCATATTACTTTGGCTATACCTGGTGAAAAGGCTTGAAGCAAGATGCCTTTGAATGAATCTCATGGAGTGGGTCTTGAGAAAGGTGGACTTGGAGTCACTAGCATTGTAAACATCCTGACCAGTCAACTCAGTCCAGAATGACTTTGCCTTGAAATTGGGATCAAAATTCCTCAACCTGCTTTAGAACTCTAGTTTAGCAACATCTTTGGAACTGACTGTAACACACCCGACTTTTTCACATTTTTATTTTATTTCATAAATATCATACGTGACATATTGCATATGACATTAGTTAGATATAAATAGTATTTTATATGCTCTGAAACACCTAGTTGCATGAAACCGTAAAATCGCCGTTTTACCTTAGTAAAAGGGCGTTGGGTAAAATGTTAAATACAAGTCTTAAATGAGTTAATATATGTTAATGATTGTGTTTATGTTAGTATTAATCAAGTTTACGGAGTTAATTAGCAAAAGGGTATAGAAGGATATACCTCTCAAACTCATCCATTTCTGGAATTAGAGAGGTGGTATTGCCGTTCAAGAAGAAGAAATAAGAAAGGAAGAAGAAGAAGAGGAAGAGGAAGAAGAAGATAGGAAAAGGATTGAGAAAGGTAATTGTCACTCATCTTCTTCCTTAGGCTAGGTTTTCTGTAATTTAGGAATGTGAGTTTGCTGATTTTAAGATTAGGTATTTCTGGGTTTTTGAGTTTTTGAAATTCTGAAATTCGTTTCGAGTAATTCGATTTTATAGGCACAAAGTTATGCTAGAATTACTATAGGTATGCTTAATTGATGCTTTAAGCACGACACACACTTTGATTGATGATTTTGGGTATGTTCAAAGCTGAATCTGGGGAAACGTTGTGAAGCGAGTTTAAACCTCTATGTGTCCTTAAGTTGTCTGCAAAATATTAGCTTCTAATTGTGTTTGAGTTGTGAGAAACGACCAAGGGAAGTTTAGGCATGCTTGCTGTTTTGTGTACCCTGCACTTAGGTCCGATTGCAAACATCACCGTTTATTATGTATAGCTTATTAGGTTCTGAATTTTGGATATGTTAGAATCTTATGTGTCTAGTGTAAGATGAAAAAAGAATCACAGGAAACGCTCTTGTATTTTGGGAGTTATGATCTTTTTAGTAGACCTAGTTCAGGCTGCCTTTACCGAATACCTTCGTTACAAGAACGGGTAATTAGGTCCGTAAACTTGGTTTGCAATATAGCTATTGATTGTTGAATGCTATTTGGATAGGTAACCAGCAAGGGGAAGAAGTACCGGAGGCGGAATCGAGCCGTCAACGTGAAAACCGAATGGTTTAAGTTGTGACGTGAAATGTTACGTGCTTGCTTGATGAATTGATGGGTATAAATGAATGTTTTGCGAATTCTTGTTTTCCCGAAAGGGCTGGAAGTTGATTGTTATACATGATATCACTTGCTTATAGCCAAAATAGCTGTTATGATCAATGAATTGGTATATTGAATTTATATTGATTACGGGTTTGCCGTTTACGATGCATATGAGCTAGTTTTGTGATTTCTTGATTGTTCTTGATTCCGAAAGGCCTTGGAAGCCTATTGCTATATGTATATATGTGAAGTCAATTGCTGCTGTGATTATACAATGGAAAGAAATGTCATTTTATTGTCATGATTATGGAATTCACAATGTTATATGTACATTAATCATATGGTTTGAGTTTGTTATTGCACGCCGTACCGAACGCTATTTGGAACCAATGGGACCTTTATGGTCAAGCATATGAACCAATGGTCAATGGAATATATGAAATTATTATATGATTGAAAGGTCGCAAGGCGACGTATATGTATACCGAATTACCGTATCTCGAGAAGTGAACGGTCGGTGGTGCTATAGCAAAATCAAACGGGCCCAAGCATATGCATATTTGTGTGCCATAAGCTGAATGTATACGTGTATATGTATGTGATTATTTCACTGAGTGTTTATATTCACTGAGTTGCAACTCATATAAATCGCAAACATTTTTCAAATAGACAGAGAACACATGAACCTGAAGTATAAAGCTTGAAGGATATAAACATGGCTGAAAGGTCGGTTACACCAGCTGGATTCCGACTTTCTCCCTCCCCTCAGCATTTCATGTTCACTTGTAAATAGTTGTACATGCTTAATCATATGTACATATAGACATATGGGTGTGCGTACGGTACTTGATACGTTAATACATAGTATATGTGTATTTTATGTTTTTTTCCGCAAGTTATTTGTTATTACGTACGTATACGGGATAGGTGTTACATTTATTGGTATCAGAGCAGGGATATGGTCAAAGGGACACACATACATTTGCATACATGACACGACATTATATGCATTGCTTATTAACATGAACATGTCATCATGTAGGGTAATAGAAAAAATGAGGAGAGAGGAACCGAACCAACCAGTCCGAATTGAAATACCACAGGACGAACCTCAGGGTCGTCCAACATTACCTGCACATTCATTTATAACATCACATTTGGCATTGCAATTGCATATTATTGGGTGTGATTCGTGTCTATAAAATCAAGGGTTTTCCATAGTATTTTCGTGCCAAAACTGTGTTTCGAACAACCTGAGATTGTTCTTTAAGGCACAAGTTCAGCCTGTGCTCCCATTTAGTCTGCCTGTGCTTAGTTGAGTCTGAACAGCTTGTATTTAGGGTTGAATCTGCAGAAAATCAGGTCAAAGATACCCTCTCCTCACATGTTCTCGGTTTTGTGATGTGGGGAAGAGAAAAAGCAAGGTTTTGGAGGTTTGTGAAGGCATTGGGATGTGAAGTTGTCTTCTTGTGCATTTGTCTCTTTCTGCAGGTTGACTTGTCCCATTATGCAGTTGTCTTCTTCTGCTGGAGAACAATCTGCCCAAGAACAGCCAGATTCTGAGGAGCATCTTTCACTTTGTTTATTTCCTTTCTTTCTTGTATAAATACTCCTGCGAGAGTATTGTCTAGGGGGCTTCAGATTATCTTAGTTTAGTAGACATTAGTTTCACTTTCAGTTTAGTAGTTATAGAAGTTTTCTGTGGAAGTCTCATCCGAGGCCAAGCAGAACTTGTTCTTAGTTTTCCATTCCTTCAAATGCTGTAACCATGACAATGAGTGAGTAGTCACTCAAGGTGGAAAGCCAGCCTTCTAGCTGGTGGTTTGTAAGCGTCACTTTCCTTTTATTTAATGAAATCATGTTTATTCTGCTTGTTCAATAGAATCTCCATTCATATATAAGTCTAGCTAACTTATATTTTTAGTTGTTTGATGTTGTAGGGACCAACTCGGATCAAGCAATAGATAAACTGATTGAACACATATGTTTTATACCGGGACCAATAAGGATAAAATGTGTGCTAAGGGTTCTTATTTATAAGATGCTTCCTGTGCTTAACGCTTGTGCTTGTGTAATCTAATGGCAACTAATTTTGCATAAGTATAAAGAATCTTAGGAACATGTGACCATCTGACCTGAGTGATTCTAGTGAAGATACCTTAGACTTATAATAAACATGGTGGATTTGTATGAAGGGAATGTGTGCTTGTTTGCCATCAGTTCTGGCTGTGCTTTACACATGCTTCTTTATTATTGTTATCTCTTAATTTGACGTCACGTTCAAATTTTGTCTGTCGCATGAAAAAACACGAGTTAAAATGTTGATTTCGGTCAATCTGTCCGAAAATACAAAAATGAACGTACCATAATTTTTTGTACATGGTAGTCAGGTTATTGTGACATCCCAAATCGGACGTCACGTTCAAATTATGTCCGACGCATGAAAAAACACGAGTTAAAATTTTGATTTTGGTCAATCTGTCCAAAAATAAAAAAAAATAAACGTCGCATAATTTTTTATACGTTCTAGTCATGTTATTGTGAAATCCCAAATTGGACGTCACGTTCAAATTATGTCTGACGCATAAAAAAACAAGAGTTACAATGTCGATTTTAGTTAATCCGTCCGAAAAAACAAAAAATTAAACGACCCATAGATTTTTGTACGTGCGAGTAAGGCTATTGTGACGTCCCAAATTTGACGTCACGTACAATTTTGTCTGTCGCATGAAAAAACACGAGTTAAAATGTTGATTTTGGTCATTCTATCCAAAAATTAAAAAAAATAAACGTCGCATAATTTTTTATACGTTCTAGTCATGTTATTGTGACATCCCAAATTGGACGTCACGCTCAAATTATGTCTGACGCATGAAAAAATAAGAGTTACAATGTCGATTTTAGTTAATCCGTCCGAAAAAACAAAAAATTAAACGACCAATAATTTTTTGTACGTGCTAGTCAAGTTATTGTGACATCCCATATTCGACGTCACGTTTAAATTATGTTCGACGCATTAAAAAGCACGAGTTAAAATGTCGATTTTAGTTAATCCAACAGAAAATACAAAAAAATCAAAGACCCATAATTTTTTGTACGCGCTAGTCAAATTATTGTGACATCCCAAATTCTACACCACGTTCAATTATGTCGGTCGCATGAAAAAACACGAGTTAAAATGTCGATTTCAGTTAATCCGTTCGAAAATTCAAACAATTAAACGACACAAAAAATTTTATACGGTATAGTCATGTTATTGTGACATCCCGAATCGGACGTCACGTTCAAATTATGTCTGACGCAAGAAAAATCACGAGTTAAAATGTTGATTTCAGTTAATTCGTCCGAAAATACAAAAAATTAAACGACCCATAATTTTTTATACGTTCTAGTAATGTTATTGTGACCTCCCAAATTGCACGTCACGTTCAAATTACGTCCTACGCATGAAAAAGCACGAGTTAAATTGTCGATTTCAGTTAATCCGTCCGTAAATTCAAAAAATTAAACGAAACATAATCTTTTATACGCGCTAGTCAGGTTATTGTGACATCTGAAATTTGAGGTCACGTTATAATTATGTATGTCGCATGAAAAAACACGAGTTAAAATGTTGATTTCGATTAATCCGTTCGAAAATTCAAACCATTAAATGACACAAAAAAATTTATACGTTATAGTCATGTTATTGTGACATCCCGAATCGGACGTCACGTTCAAATTATGTCTTACGCAAGAAAAAACACGAGTTAAAATGTCGATTTCAGTTAATTCGTCCGAAAAAACAAAAAATTAAACGACCCATAATTTTTTATACGTTCTAGTCATGTTATTGTAACCTCACAATTGGACGTCACGTTCAAATTACGTCCGACGCATAAAAATGCAATAGTTAAAATGTTGATTTCAGTTAATCCGTCCGAAATTTCAAATAATTAAACGACATAGAATTTTTTATACGCGCTAGTCAGGTTATTGGGACATCAGAAATTTAACGTCACGTTCAAATTATGTCTGTCGCATGAAAAAACACGAGTTAAAATGTCGATTTCGGTCAATCTGTCCGAAAATACAAAAATAAGCGTACCAATTTTTTTGTACGTGGTAGTCAGGTTATTGTGACATCCCAAATCGGACGTCACGTTCAATTTATGTCCGACGCATGAAAAAAAACGAGTTAAAATGTTGATTTCGGTTAATTCGTCCGAAAATACAAAAAATTAAACAACCCATAATTTTTTATACGTTCTAGTCATGTTATTCTGACCTCCCAAATTGGATTTCACGTTCAAATTACCTCCGACGTATGAAAAAGCACGAATTAAAATGTCAATTTATGTTAATCCGTCCGAAAATTCAAAAAATTAAACGACACATAATTTTTTGTACGTGCTAGTCAGGTTATTGGGACATCCCAAATTCGACGTCACGTTCAATTATGTCTGTCGCATGAAAAAACACAAGTTAAAATGTTGATTTTGGTCACGTTCAAATTATGTCTTTTGCATGAAAAAACACGAGTTAAAATGTCGATTTCGGTCAATCTGTCCGAAAATACAAAAACAAACTTACCAAATTATTTTGTACGTAGTAGTCAGGTTATTGTGACATCCCAAATCGGACGTCACATTCAATTTATGTCCGACGCATGAAAAAACAAGAGTTAAAATGTCTATTTCGGTTAATTCGTCCCAAAATACAAAAAATTAAACGACCCATAATTTTTTATACGTTCTAGTCATGTTATTGTGACCTCCCAAATTGGACGTCACGTTCAAATTACGTCCTACGCATGGAAAAGCACGAGTTAAAATGTCTATTTCAGTTAATCCGTCCGAAAATTCAAAAAATTAAACGAAACATAATCTTTTATAGGCGCTAGTCAGGTTACCGTGACCTCTGAAATTTGAGGTCACGTTCAAATTATGTTTGTCGCATGAAAAAACACGGGTTCAAATTATGTTGATTTAAGTCAATTTGTCCGAAAATACAAAAATAAACGTACGATATTTTTTGTAAGTGGTAGTTAGGTTATTGTGACACCCCAAATCGGACCTCACGTTCAAATTGTGTCCGACGCATGAAAAAACACGAGTTAAAATGATGATTTTGGTCAATCTGTCCAAAAATTAAAAAAATAAACGTTGCATAATTTTTTATACGTTCTAGTTATGTTATTGTGACATCCCAAATTGGACGTCACGTAGAAATTATGTCCGACGCATGAAAAAACAAGAGTTAAAATTTCAATTTAAGTTAATTCGTCCGAAAATACAAAAAATTAAACGACCCATAATTTTTTATACGTTCTAGTCATGTTATTGTGACCTCCCAAATTGGACGTCACGTTCAAATTACATCCTACGCATGGAAAAGCACAAGTTAAAATGTCTATTTCAGTTAATCCGTCCGAAAATTAAGAAAAATTAAACGAAACATAATCTTTTATACGTGCTAGTCAGGTTATCGTGACCTCTGAAATGAGACGTCACTTTCAAATTATGTCTGTCGCATGAAAAAAACACGAGTTAAAATGTCGATTTAGGTCAATTTGTCTGAAAATACAAAAATAAACGTACCATATTTTTTTGTACGTGGTAGTCAGGTTATTGTGACATCCCAAATCGGACGTCACGCTCAAATTAGGTCCGACGCATGAAAAAACACGAGTTAAAATGTTGATTTCAGTTAATACGTCCGAAAATACAAAAAATTAAACGACCCATAATTTTTTGTACGTGCTAGTCAGGTTATTGGGACATCCCAAATTCGACGTCACGTTGAATTATGTCTGTCGCATGAAAAAACACGAGTTAAAATGTTAATTTTGGTCACGTTCAAATTATGTCTGAAGCATGAAAAGACACGAGTGAAAATGTCGATTTCGGTCAATCTATCCGAAAATAATAAAATGAACGTACCAAATTTATTTTTTACGTAGTAGTCAGGTTATTGTGACATCCCAAATCGTACGTCACGTTGAAATTTTATCCGACGCATGAAAATACACGAGTTCAAATGTTCATTTTGGTTAATTCGTCCGAAAATACAAAAAATTAAACGACCCAGAATTTTTTATACGTTCTAGTCATGTTATTGTGACATCCCAAATTGGACGTCACGTTCAAATTATGTTCGCCGCATGAAAAAACAAGAGCTAAAATGTCGATTTCGGTTAATTCGTCCGAAATTATAAAAAATGAAATGACCCATAATTTTTTATACGTTCTAGTCATGTTATTCTGACCTCCCAAATTGGACGTCACGTTCAAATTACGTCCGACGCATGAAAAAGCACGAGTTAAAATGTCCATTTCAGTTAATTCGTCCGAAAATTCAAAGAATTAAACGACACATAATTTTTTGTACGTGCTAGTCAGGTTATTGTGACATCCCAAATTGGACGTCACGTTCAAATTACGTCCGACGCATTAAAAAGCATGAGTTCAAATGTCGATTTCAGTTAATTTGTCAGAAAATTCAAAAAATTAAACGACACATAATTTTTTAAACGTTCTAGTTATGTTATTGTGACCTCCCAAATTGGACGTCACATTCAAATTACGTCCGACGCATGAAAAAGCATGAGTTCAAATGTCAGTTTCAGTTAATCCGTCCAAAAATTGAAATAATTAAATCCATATAAATTTTTATACGCGCTAGTCAGGTTATTGTTACATCTGAAATTTGACGTCACGTTCAAATTATTTCTGTTGCATGAAAAGACACGAGTTAAAATGTCGATTTCGGTCAATCTGTACGAAAATACAAAAATGAACGTACCATAATTTTTTGTACATGGTAGTCAGGTTATTGTGACATCCCAAATCGAACGTCACGTTCAAATTATGTCCGACGCATGAAAAAACACGAGTTAAAATTTTGATTTTGGTCAATCTGTCCAAAAATAAAAAAAATAAACGTCGCATAATTTTTTATACGTTCTAGTCATGTTATTGTGACGCCCCAAATTGGACGTCACGTTCAAATTATGTCTGACGCATGAAAAAACAAGAGTTACAATGTCGATTTTAGTTAATCCGTCTGAAAAAACAAAAAAATTAAACCACCCATAGATTTTTGTACGTGCTAGTCAGGTTATTGTGACATCCCAAATTGGACGTCACGTTCAAATTACGTCCGACGCATGAAAAAGCATGAGTTCAAATGTCGATTTCAGTTAATTTGTCAGAAAATTCAAAAAATTAAACGACACATAATTTTTTAAACGTTCTAGTTATGTTATTGTGACCTCCCAAATTGGACGTCACATTCAAATTACGTCCGACGCATGAAAAAGCATGAGTTCAAATGTTAATTTCAGTTAATCCGTCCGAAAATTCAAGGTAAAAAGCATTCTGAGGCCCCTGATCTTTCTCGTTTCGGTGCATTAAGTCCTTGATCTTTTATTTGGATACATTAGGTCCTTGATCTTTTATATTTGGTTCTATCAAGTCCTCGTCTAACAAAATTGGATGATTTGTTAACTTTCACAAATTAATAAGACCAATTGAAATATTGCGTCACCTAATTAATTATGATTGATTGAATATTCAATAAATTATTCAACAATTTTTGAAAAAATGAAAAAAATTTAGTAGTTATTGTCGTTGTTTTGCTCATTTTCTAATCATTTCGAAAGTGAAATCGAGGAGAATGAAAACATTGATGAAATCTAATGAGTGATGTTTGACCATGTTCATTATGTCTTATTAGTACTTATCGGTTGTTCATTTCAGTTCAATAATTTCTTCTCAGCAAAAGTGTTTCAGTAATTTTCAGTCATAAAAAATTTGGCCTTAATTTGTGGGGCCGGAATTGAAGAGAAGAACTAAGATGAAAAAAGAAGAAGAGCAAAGATGGCAAATAAGAAGAAACGATTGCAGAAATGAACTTGAGAGACAAAGAGTACTAATTTCGAGAGAGACAAAGAGAAACGTTTGAGAAATAAGGTGCGAAGTTACTACATTCCAATAGGCGGGAAAAATAATTGTCAAATTTAAAAAGACAATATTGTCTAGAGATGTAAGTAGAAAGCAAAGTGATTCACGTATATTAATGAACCCTACTAAACGGGCTATATTTGTAATTGTGCAACAATATTTTAATCTTATTAATTTGTGAAAGTTAACATATCATCCAATTTTGTTAGATGAGGACTTGATATAACCAAATATAAAAGATCAAGGGCCTAAAGTATCAAAATAAAAGATCAAGGACTTAATGCACCGAAAAGAGAAAGATCATGGGCCTCAGGATGCTTTTTGCCAAAATTCAAATAATTAAATCCACATAAATTTTTATACGCGCTAGTCAGGTTATTGTTACATCTGAAATTTGACGTCACGTTCAAATTATTTCTGTCGCATGAAAAGACACGAGTTAAAATGTCGATTTCGGTCAATCTGTACGAAAAAACAAAAATAAACGTACCATAATTTTTTGTACGTGGTAGTCAGGTTATTGTGACATCCCAAATCGGACGTCACGTTCAAATTATGTCTGTCGCATGAAAAAACACGAGTTAAAATGCTGATTTTGGTCAATTTGTCCAAAAATAAAAAACATAAACGACGCATAATTTGTTATACGTTCTAGTCATGTTATTGTGACATACCAAATTGGACGTCATGTTCAAATTAAGTCGGACGTATGAAAAAACAAGAGTTACAATGTCGATTTTAGTTCATCCTTCCGAAAAAACAAAAAATTAATCGACCCATAATTTTTTGTACATGCTAGTCAGGTTAATGTGACATCCCAAATTCGACGTCACGTTGAAATGAAGTCCGACGCATTAAAAAACACGAGTGAAAATGTCGATTTTAGTTAATCTGTCAGAAAATACAAAAAAATAAACGACCTATAATTTTTTGTACGTGCTAGTCAGGTTATTGGGACATATGAAATTTGACGTCACATTCAAATTATGTGTGTCGCATGAAAAAACACGAGTTAAAATGTCAATTTCGGTCAATTGTCCGAAAATACAAGAATAACCGTACCATAATTTTTTGTACGTGGTAATCAGGTTATTGTGACATCCAAAATCGGACGTCACGTTCAAATTATGTCCGACGCATGAAAAAACAAGAGTTAGAATGTCAATTTCAGTTAATTCGTCCGAAAATACAAAAAATTAAACGACCCATAATGGTTTATACGTTCTAGACATGTTATTTTGACCTCCCAAATTGGACGTCACGTTTCAATTACGTCCGACGCATGAAAAAGGACGAGTTAAAATGTCGATTTCAGTTAATCCGTCCGAAAATTTAAAAAATTAAACGAAACGTAATCTTTTATACGCGCTAGTCAGGTTATTGTGACATGTGAAATTTGACTTTACGTTCAAATTATGTCTGTCGCATGAAAAATCACGAGTTAAAATGTCGATTTAGGTCAATCTGTGGGAAAATACAAAAATAAACGTACCATAATTTTTTGTACGTGGTAGTCAGGTTATTGTGACATCCCAAATCGGACGTTACGTTCAAATTATGTCCGACGCATGAAAAAACACGAGTTATAATGTCGATTTCTGTTA
Organism: Euphorbia peplus; assembly: GCA_028411795.1. Classification (NCBI taxonomy): domain Eukaryota; kingdom Viridiplantae; phylum Streptophyta; class Magnoliopsida; order Malpighiales; family Euphorbiaceae; genus Euphorbia; species Euphorbia peplus. Next base: position 13,154,977 of record CP110838.1, on the reverse strand, counting down.
ATCCGTCCAAAAATTCAAAAAACGAAACGAAACATAATCTTTTATACGCGCTAGTCACGATCTTGTGAAATCTAAAATTTGACGTCAGGTTCAAATTATGTTTGTCGCATGAAAAAAACACGAGTTAAAATGTTGATTTCGGTAAATCTGCTTGAAAATACAAAAATAAACGTACCAAAATTTTTTGTACGTGGTAGTCAGGTTATTGCGACATCCTAAATCGGACGTCAAGTTCAAATTATGTTCGACGCATCAAAAAACACGAGTTAAAATATTGATTTTGGTCAATCTTTCCAAAAATAAAAAAATAAACGTCGCATAATTCTTTATACTTTCTAGTCATGTTATTGTTACGTCCCAAATTGGACGTCACTCTCAAATTATGTCCGACGCATGAAAAAACAATATTTAAAATGTCGATTTCAGTTAATTCGTCCGAAAATACTGAAAATTAAACGACCCATAATTTTTTATACGTTCTAGTCATGTTATTGTGACCTCCCAAATGGGACGTCACGTTCAAATTACGTCCGACGAATGTAAAAGCAAGAGTTAAAATGTCGATTTCAGTTAATTCGTCTGAAAATTTAAAAAATTAAACGACACATAATTTTTTATACGTTCTAATTATGTTATTGGGACATCCCAAATTGACGTCAAGTTCAAATTACGTCCGACACATGAAAAAGCACGAGTTAAAATGTCGATTTCAGTTAATCCGTCAAAAAATTCAAAAAATTTGACGTCACGTTCAAATTATGTCCGTCGCATGAAAAAACACGAGTTAAAATGTTGATTTTGGTCAATCTGTCTGAAAATAAAAAAAATAAACGTCGCATCATTTTTTATACGTTCTAGTTATGTTACTGTGACATCCCAAATTGGACGTCACGTACAAATTATGTCTGACGCATGAAAAAGCAAGAGTTAAAATGTCAATTTAAGTTAATTCGTCCGAAAATACAAAAAATTAAACGACCCATAATTTTTTATAGTTCTAGTCATGTTATTGTGACCTCCCAAATTGGACGTCACGTTCAAATTAAGTCCTACTTATGAAAAAGCACGAGTTAAAATGTCGATTTCAGTTAATCCGACCGAAAATTCAAAATATTAAACGAAACGTACTCTTTTATACGTGCTAGTCGGGTTATTGTGACATCTGAAATTTGACGTTCATGTTATCGGACTTCCCAAATTGGACGTCACGTTCAAATTACGTCCGACGCATGAAAAAACACGAGTTAAAATGTCGATTTCAGTTAATCCGTCCGAAAATTCAAAAAATTAAACGACACATAATTTTTTATTCGCGCTAGTCAGGTTATTGTGACATCTGTAATTTGACGTCATGTTCAAGTTATGTCTGTCGCATGAAAAAACACGAGTCAAAATGTCGAATTCGATCAATCTGTCAGAAAATACAAAAATAAAAGTACCATAATTTTTTGTACGTGGTAGTCAGGTTATTGTGACATCCCAAATCGGACGTCACGTTCAAATTATGTCCGACGCATGAAAAAACACGAGTTAAAATGTCGATTTAAGTTTATCCGTCTGAAAATACAAAAAATTAAACGACCCCTAGTTTTTTGTACATCCTAGTCAGGTTATTTTGACATCCCAAATTCGACGTCACGTTCAATTATGTCTGTCGCATGAAAATACACGAGTTAAAATGTTGTTTTTTGTCAATCTGTCGAAAAATAAAAAAAATAAAAGTCGCATAGTTTTTTATACGTTCTAGTCATGTTATTGTGACATGCCAAATTGGACGTCACGTTCAAATTATGTCCGACGCATGAAATAACAAGAGTTCCAATGTCGATTTTAGTTAATCCGTCCGAAGAAACAATAAATTAAACGACCGATAATTTTTTGTACGTGCTAGTCAAGTTATTGTGAGAACCCAAATTCGACGTCACTTTTAAATTATGTCCGACGCATTAAAAAACACGAGTTAAAATGTCGATTTTAGTTAATCCGTCAGAAAATACAAAAAATAAACGACCCATAGTATTTTGTACGTGCTAGTCAGGTTATTTTGACATCCCAAATTCGACGTCACGTTCAATTATGTCTGTCGCATGAAAAAACACGAGTTAAAATGTTGATTTTGGTCAATCTGTCCAAAAATAAAAAAATAAACGTCACATAGTTTTTTATACGTTCTAGTCATGTTATTGTGACATCCCAAATTGGACGTCACGTTCAAATTATGTCCGACGCATGAAAAAACAAGAGTTGCAATGTCGATTTTAGTGAATCCGTCCGAAAAAACAAAAAATTAACCGACCCATAATTTTTTGTACGTGCTAGTCAGGTTATTGTGAGAACCCAAATTCGACGTCACGTTTAAATTATGTCCGACGCATTAAAAAACGAGAGTTAAAATGTCGATTTTAGTTAATCCGTCACAAAATACAAAAAAATAAACGACTCATAATTTTTTGTACATGCTAGTCAGGATATTGTGACATCCCAAATTCGACGCCACGTTCAATTATGTCGGTCGCATGAAAAGACACAAGTTAAAATGTCGATTTCAGTTAATCCGTTCGAAAATTCAAACAATTAAACGTCGCGTAATTTCTTATACGTTCTAGTCACGTTATTGTGACTTCCCAAATCAGACGTCACGTTTAAATTATGTCCGACGCATTAAAAAACACGAGTTAAAATGTCGATTTCATTTAATCCTTCCAAAAATACAAGAATATAAACGACCCATAATTTTTTGTACGTGCTAGTCAGGTTATTTGACATCCCAAATTCGACGCCACGTTCAATTATGTCGGTCGCATGAAAAAACACGAGTTAAAATGTCGATTTCAGTTAATCCGTTCGAAAGTTCGAACCATTAAACGACACAAAAAATTATACGTTCTAGTCATGTAATTGTGACATTCAAATCGGACGTCACGTTCAATTATGTCTGTCGCATGAAAAAACACGAGTTAAAATGTTGATTTTGGTCAATCTGTCCAAAAATAAAAAAATAAACGTCGCATAGTTTTTTATACGTTCTAGTCATGTTATTGTGACATCCCAAATTAGACGTCACGTTCAAATTATGTCCGACGCATGAAAAAACAAGAGTTACGATGTCGATTTTAGTGAATCCGTCCGAAAAAACAAAAAATTAAACGACCCATAATTTTTTGTACGTGCTAGTCAGGTTATTGTGAGAACCCAAATTCGACGTCACGTTTAAATTATGTCCGACGCATTAAAAAATGAGAGTAATGATGAACCCTAAGTGTTTTGATTATGTCCAAACGTTTCAGAAGATGAAAGTTAAAATTCTCTTACATACGGTTTAATGTTGACTAACAATTTTTTGTTAAAGTTTGTATGTAAGTTACTCAGCAGGTGCTGAATGAAGAATTTCTAGATTGCTTAAAGGTCTCAGAAGAATCGAAAGCTGAAGACAGTATTCCTTCCTCCAGAAGCTGGATGCTCCGCTCTGAAGATATCGAAGTCTGTTAAAGCTCTCCTCAGAGGTCCATTGCAATCAGAAGTAAAACTCTACCAATTCGATCAGAAGTCTAGTCAACTGGAATTAGCTTTCAGAAGCTAAGTCACGGGTTCCGTTAGCATTTATTGCTCTGACAAATGCATTTAATGCAAGGCGCCAAAAGTTCAAAAAGCTGTTTTGAAGGAGCGCGCCTGTCTATTCAAAGCGAAACCAGAATTTCCTTGTCTACCCTTTGTTGATCCAATTGAAGAATGTTTCCAGTCAACCTTATCTTGAATTTCAAATCACTTACCGGATTTGGTTAAAGAACAAGGTTAACGGAATCAAAGTGTTTGAAGACCGTTTGAAGATTTGACAAATTAATGGCTACAACAACTGATGTCATCTCCTTTGAAGATTCAAATTTCACCAACGGTCATCTCCTCACACTATAAATAGTAGCTGAGCTCCACTGCATCAACCACGCGTGATTATTGAGCAAAATCTCAACGCACTGTTTGAACAAGAAAAACATAGCAGCATTTTCCATTCTCAATCTTTCTTAGCATAGCTTTAGTTAAAGTGAGAGAGTGAAGAAAAACAAGTTCATAATAGGAATCTTGTAAACTGATATCGTTTGTGATATTCAGTTAGATTTAAAGAGAGAAATCTAGCTGAGATTAGAGTTGGGTGAGAAATCCAGAAAATAGAGTGTCGTTGTTCTGGTGGAAATCCTTTAACTCTTGTTAGGCTAGTCAGAACTAAGTGAGAAAGTAGCTTATGTTCTGTTGATGTAAAGGAGCTTCTGAACTTGCCATAAAAGTTCTGAATAGTAGATTTAAAATCTCTGTTGGCTGCGACCACAGGGGACAAGACGTAGTCACATGACTTTTGTGGCGAACTTGGATAAATTGAACTGTTCATCAGGACCTCCTGAATCTCTTTCTCCCTTCCTTATAATTGTTAATTTGCTTCTGTGTACTTGCTTATATTTAGTGCTGAAACAGACTTTACTCTTTGTATCATTTTCTTTGTTCAGAAGACTGTCCAGAAGCTATCTTACTCAGAGCTTCTGTTGCTGAAAACAGTCTAACTGTGTTTAGGCAGAATTTCCCTCAGAAGCTGCTTCTGTGAGCTTGGCTCTGACTCTGAGGAAATTTGACTCTGTTATCTAAGTTTCTTGAAAAACTTTGAAACTTTTAGTTTTCAACATAGACACCTATTCACCCCCCTCTAGGTGATTTTGTTCTTGTTAGGGCCAACAAGTTAAAATGTCGATTTTAGTTAATCCGTCACAAAATACAAAAAAATAAACGACTCATAATTTTTTGTACGTGCTAGTCAGGATATTGTGACATCCCAAATTCGACGCCACGTTCAATTATGTCGGTCGCATCAAAAGAAATGAGTTAAAATGTCGATTTCAGTTAATCCGTTCGAAAGTTCAAACAATTAAACGTCGCGTTATTTTTTATACGTTCTAATCACGTTATTGTGACTTCCCAAATCAGACGTCACGTTTAAATTATGTCCGACGCATTAAAAAACACGAGTTAAAATGTCGATTTCATTTAATCCTTCCAAAAATACAAAAATATAAACGACCCATAATTTTTTGTACGTGCTAGTCAGGTTATTGTGACATCCCAAATTCGACGCCACGTTCAATTATGTCGGTCGCATGAAAAAACACGAGTTAAAATGTCGATTTCAGTTAATCCGTTCGAAAGTTCGAACAATTAAACGACACAAAAAAATTTATACGTTCTAGTCATGTTATTGTGACATTCAAATCGGACGTCACGTTCAAATTATGCCGGACGAAAGAAAAAACACCAGTTAAAATGTCGATTTCAGTTAATTCGTTCGAAAATACAAGAAATTAAACGACCCATAATTTTTTATAGTTCTAGTCATGTTATTGTGAGCTCCCAAATTGGACGTCACGTTCAAATTACGTTCCACGCATGGAAAAGCACGAGTTAAAATGTCGATTTCAGTTAATCCGCGCGAAAATTCAAAAAATTAAACGACACATAATTTTTTATTCGCGCTAGTCAGGTTATTGTGACATCTGAAATTTGACGTCACGTTCAAGTTATGTCTGTCGCATGAAAACACACGAGTCAAAATGTCGATTTCGGTCAATCTGTCCGAAAATATAAAAATAAACGTACCATAATTTTTTTTACGTGGTAGTCAGGTTATTGTGACATCCCAAATCGGACGTCACGTTTAAATTTGGTCCAACGCATGAAAAAACAAGAGTTAAAATGTCGATTTCAGTTAATCCGTCCGAAAATACAAAAAATTAAACGACCCAGAGTTTTTTGTACGTGCTAGTCAGGTTATTTTGACATCCCTAATTCGACGTCACGTTCAATTATGTCTGTCGCATGAAAAAACACGAGTTAGTATGTTGATTTTGGTCAATCTGTCCAAAAATAAAAAAAATAAACGTTGCACAGATTTGTTGGCCCTAACAAGAACAGAATCACCTAGAGGGGGGTGAATAGGTGTCTAAGTTGAAAACTGAGAATTTCTAAGTTTTTAAAGAAACTGAATTTTCAGAGTCAAATTTCCTCAAAATCAGAGGCAAGCTTACAGAAGCAGCTTCTGAGGGAAATTCTGCCTAAACACAGTTAGACTGTTTTTAGCAACAGAAGTTCAGAGTTTGAGAACTTCTGGACGGTCTTCTGAACAAAGACAATGATATTAGGAGTAAATCTGTTTCAGCACTAAATATGAGCAAGCACACAGAAGCAATAATGACAAGTATAAGAGGGAGAAAGAAGTTCGCCACAGAAGTCCTGTGACTATGTCTTGTCCCCTGAGGTCGCAGCCAACAGAGATTTTAAATCTACTATTCAGAACTTTTATGGCAAGTTCAGAAGCTCCTTTACATCAACAGAACATAAGCTAATTTCTCACTTAGTTCTGACTAGCCTAAAAAGAGTTAAAGGATTTCCACCAGAACAACAACACTTTGTTTTCTGGATTTCTCACCCAACTCTAATCTCAACTAGATTTCTCTCTAAATCTAACTGAATATCACAAACGATATCAGTTTACAAGATTCCTATTATGAACTTGTTTTTTTTTTCTTCACTCTCTCACTTTAACTAAGACTAAGCTAAGAAGGATTGAGAATGGAAAATGTGCTCTGTTTTCCTTGTTCAAATAGTGCGTTGAGATTTTGCTTGATAATCACGCGTAGATGATGCAGTGGAGCTTGGCTACTATTTATAGTGAATGAGGATGACCGTCGGTGAATTTGAATCTTCAAAAGAGATGACATCAGTTGTTGTAGCCGTTAATTTGTCAAGTCTTCAAACGGTCTTCAAACACTTTGATTCCGTTAACCTTGTTCTTTAACTAAATCCGGTAAGAGATTTGAAGTTGAAGATAGGGTTGACTGGAAACATTCTTCAATTGGATCAACAAAGGGTAGACAAGGAAATTCTGGTTTCGCTTTGAGTAGACAAGTGCGCTCCTTCAAAACAGCTTTTTGAACTTTTGGCGCCTTGCATTAAATGCAATTGTCAGAGCAATAAATGCTTAACGGAACTCGTGACTTAGCTTCTGATAGCTAATTCTATTTGTCTAAGCTTCTGATCAAATTGGTAGAGTTTTTCTTCTGATTGCAATGGACCTCTGAGGAGAGCTTTAACAGACTTCGATATCTTCAGAGCGGAACATCCAACTTCTGAAAGTGGGAATACTGTCTTTCAGCTTTCGTTTCTTCGGAGACCTCAAGCAATCCATAAATTGATCATTCAGCACCAGATGAGTAACTTACATACAAACTTAAAAAAAAAAATTGTTAGTCAATATTAAACCGTATGTAAGAGAGTTTTAATTTTCATCTTCTGAAATGTTTGGACATAATCAAAACACTTAGGGTTCATCATTCTCCCCCATTTTGGTTATGGACAAACCATGGTCAGAAGGTAACATTTCTTAAGAAAACACAAGGTTTAGAGATTAACTTCTTGATACATATGTTTGTTTTAGCTTCTGAGTAACTTTACTCCCCCATTTTTGTGTAAATGGTGAACTTCATCAATCTGTATAAACTTAAGATAGGCTTGAGATCAAGTTGTTAGATTTTTAGTGAAGATAAAGCTACTAAGTTAAAAAGAAACATAAACAGTAAGAAATTAATTAGAGACACAATTAATATGTATAAGAAAAGTTCAGTGTATATAATAGTCAGAAGAAACAACAAACAAAATAATCATCAGAAGGGAACATAAAGTCCTAAGACAAGACTACCCAACCCAGAACCTAGCTAAGAAGCTTAAGTCCTAAAATGATTATAAGTTTCTAGATCTCTTCTGAGGAGGAGGTACACCACTGGAACTTTCATCAACATTCTGTCTCTTCATCCCAGCAGACTTGAGACCACCCTGCTGAGCAGACTTCTCCCCCGTTTGGCCAGAACCAACAGGAACACCCAGAGCACCTAGAGAGTCCAATTTCTGCTAAACATTCAAAGCAATCTGATATTGCTGAGGTGTAGGCCTTATAGTGTTGATCATATCCATTCTTCTTCTGAAATCAGCATCAATGGTTTTCATATGATCAAAAGTCTGTCCAGACATAGGTCGCTGTCTCTGAACATCTTCCAGAAGGAGCTTGATCAACCGATTGTTAGCATACACAGCAGCGGTGAGATGCTCATTCTGAATGTAAGTCTGTCCGCGAAAAAACCTATAGCAATTATGAAGAACCTTCTCTTGTTCTCGTGTTTGAGTGTGCATAACTTTCAGAAGTTCAGTAAGCTCAGCAATCTGGGCGCTCTGAGCAGTCACAGCGGACTCAATGCTCTGTAGACGATTGTTGAGATCAAGAGTGATGTCATATACAATCTTAGCAGCCCCTGAAGATGATGACCCTTGAGCAGAAGATTTCACTTCTATCAGAATATGATTAGCAGTACTTTGCAGATCATCAATCTTACTTGGAAGAATTTTCTCATGAGCCTCATAATGCTCATTTGCTTCCTTAACTTCTTCTGTCAAAATCTCCAGATTTTCATTAACTTTCAGAGAAGAAGCAAGAGCAATATTTTCGAGAGTTGGAAGAGTCAGAGCCAATTCTCTCAACTTGTAAATTTCATCATAGGTAGCCAGATGAAGTGTAGAAAGATTGCGAGTGTAGACAGTAGGGTTCTGCACTTGAAGCATAGTCATGAGGTGCAGATTCTGAGCTTTCAAGGATTGAATTTCTTGCAGCACAATGCCCTGAGCATACATGTCAGCAGCAGAAGACCGGTGCCCTAATCTATTCAGCAGTTCATCAGAGCCACTCTGACTCATTCTTCTCAATTCTTCAACAGATGGAGCACCACCAGCTTCGGATACACCAGAAGCTCTTCCCATGAAACCAAAACCACCAAATCTTCTCTCCAGATCATCTCGATTCATTGAATTGCGTAGGAAGTCATAGTTAGATGACAACCCAGCAAAGAAGGAGGTAGAGGAAGAAGTAGTTAAGGGATCACACACAGGAGGTGCATGTCCAGAAGTTGAAAGAGGAGGAATGGGAGAGGTTGAGGAAGGTATGGAGTGTGTGGAAGAGGAAGAGAGAGTAGGTGAAATGGATGGTAGTGTGGATGGTAGTGAGAAAGGTGGAGCAGTAAATCCAATTGATGGAATTACAGAGGAAGTAGAGAGAGACGAAGTAGTGGAGGTAGATATGGAATCTGTGAAAATGGGTCTAGAAGATAAATTCACTTCTGAATAGGATCCAGAAGGAGGAGCAGTTTTAGGAGGTACAACTTCAGAGGTTGAAGTTGTAGGAGCAATGGAAGTTTGAGAATCACTAACTTCTGTGACAGAAGGTAGTGAAGGAGATGGATGAGGAGTATGAGGAGTATGAGGAGAGGATGGATGAGAAGTACGAAGGGGAGGAGAGATAACCTGTTCAGAAGAGTTTGGATCAAACATAGAAATTGGTTCAGCAAACACATGAGCCATTCTGAGCAGCGTTTCAGAAGTATCTCTTTCACCAGGGTTTCTGCCTTGACCCAGAAGAACATTATCTAGAAAATCATCAGTGTTGATGTTTTCAGCAAACCTCATTGCGTCCTTAATGATAGTGTCAGGCTCTTGACCACTATCTTCTGACAGTTCTTCAATTATAGGAGCATCAACATCCGGTTCAGCAGACATTTCCATCATGTCTTCATCATCAACCAAGTCCTCTTGTTCAGGAATGGTATCTTCCAATTCAGCACTTGGTGCAATATAGAAGTCCTTTTTGTTCAGAGACCTTCTATTTGCAGCAACCTTCTTCCTGTTACGTTTGGAGAGAGGAATATCGTCAGAATCCTCATCTTCTCCCGTAGCCTCAACATTTCCTGAGAACTCCACTTTCCCAACTTCAGCAGCGCATTCAGCAATTCTAGCATCAGCCTTAGCCTTTGCTGCAATTTCTCGCTCAGCTGCTAACTTATCTTCAGCTTCCTTCTTCTTCCTTTTCTGATCAGCAAGAGCCACAACTCTTGAAATTTTTTCAGCCTCAGTAGCCTTTTCCCTTTCATCAAGACGTGCATCCTCAGCTTCCTGAGCTACTTTCTCAGCAACATCTTTTGGCTTCTCAGCAACAATCTTTCCAGAAGGTTCAACACTGATAGTTGTTTGAACCAGAGCTGGAAGAGGTTCTGAGACAACCACCTTCTCTACTTGAAGGACCACCTTACTTGATCCTTTCTTTCCTTTGCCCTTTTTGGCAGCATTCTTTCCTTTCTGCACAGTAGCTTCGACAATCTCCTTCTGAGCAATGCTTACAGAGGAAGCATTCTCCTTCTTCTTTGGAATCATACCAAAGGAAAGGTTCCTAAGGGTATGCATCTTAAGAACAATGCTCCTGCTGGTTACACCTTCTCCCGAAACGACCACAGAGGCTGCTTCAAACAGCCTCGTCAGAAGAGAACCATATGCAAGTGCACTAACAACAGACACATTTTTCATCTGCCGGATCAGCATGGCAGGGAGATTGATCTTCTTCTGGTTTACCAGATGCCACATGAAAACCCGTTCCCGATTGGAAACTCCATTAACTCCTCCCGCCTTCGGAAGGAACACATTTGTGGTCAAGTAGTGTGCCCACCTCTGGCACTCAGATCTGGCCTCGCCCAGTTTGCTTCATTAAAACCATCAGCAAAACCATCATCTCCAATGATGATTCCCTCGTCAACAATCCCGATAACCTGAGAAATGGAAGCCCTGCTGACCTCGATCTCAACTTCTCCAACCACCAAGTGAACAACATCCTCCTCATTAGATAGGTAGTGGAGGTTCTGATAGAATTTAGTGACTAATTTCGGATAGATGAACGCATCCAAGGAGACGAATGAATTCCAATTTTGAGTACTTAGCCATTTAAAGATGGGTTCAGTGGATTTGACTTCATCGTCTAGGAACCTAGAAGTCAAAACCCTAGATTCGCTAACTTTCTTCTTAGTCTCAGAGTTAAAGATATAAGTGACAGTGATAGCTTCAATGGGTTGTTCTTGAGCCATTGAGAGATTTTTAAGAAATAAGGTTAAGTGTTTGAGAGAAAGAAAACACAGAGACTTGTCTATGGAAAATCTAATTGCAGAGAAAATGAAAGTGAAAAACTTCTAAGTGTGGAATTCCCTTATTTATACCCAAACTAGAAACTGTTCCAATTCAAAAAGTAACTAACCACCTGTGAGTGCGCGTCCCCGTAATCGAATATTTTATTATTTTTAAAATATTGATTAGGGCATTTTTATCATGTTTTGCCAATTTTAGCAGTATTGTGCTCGCGAAGGGCGTGGAAAATCTCAGCTGTTCAAACTTCGATTTTTGTGAATTTTTAGAGAGTCGCCACCCAATCCGTAGACTGAGAAAATTTGGTACAATGAGTAGAGCGCTCAACCCCACTGTACCCTTCAGAGACAGGTTCGTGAATAATACTTGCTTATCTCTAATACCCAAACTTGCATGTTTTGTACTTGTTTTGTTTTTACTGACTCTTATTTTATTATTTTCACACACACAATTAATTTAGAGCACAACAGAACTTATTAACCTGCAAAATGAGAGTAAATATGCATTAGTTTAATATATATGTGACATTTTTATGGTTTTTATTTATTTTTTTTATCATTATTACTATTATTACTTTTTTTGTTATTATTATTATTATTATTATTTATATTTATTATTTTATACGTGTTTAGCGTTTTTTAGGAGGCATGGCCTTCCATGGAAAACGTGTACCAGTCAATTTTCATGTATAAAAGAAATATTTACGTATAGTAAAAAGTAAAATCGCGTACCCGGCTTTACCGATTCCTCGGTAAAAAAAGTAAATAGTAAAAAAGCAATAATATATAAATCATGTGTCTGGTATCAACGTGTGACTAAACGCCTCCACGGTAAAATACCCGACTCCACGGTAAAAAGTAAATTACGGTAAATAGTAAAAGTGCAGTAAAGTAAATACTGTAAAGTAAAGCTCGTGGGTCCAGTATAAACGGACGACTAAGTGTCACCACAGTAAAATACCCGACTCCACGGTAAAAAGTACATGACGGTAAAAAGAAAAAGTGCAGTAAAGTAAATACTGTAAAGTAAAGCTCGTGTGTCCTGTATTCACGGGCGACTAAGCGTCACCACAGTAAAATACCCGACTCCACGGTAAAAAGTAAATTGCGGTAAAAGTAAAAGTGCGTAAAAGTAAATACTGTAAAGTAAAGCTCGTGTGTCCTGTATTCACGGGCGACTAAGCGTCACCACAGTAAAATACCCGACTCCACGGTAAAAAGTAAATTGCGGTAAAAGTAAAAGTGCGTAAAAGTAAATACTGTAAAGTAAACCTCGTGTGTCCTGTATTCACGGGCGACTAAGCGTCACCACAGTAAAATACCCGACTCCACGGTAAAAAGTAAATTGCGGTAAAAGTAAAAGTGCGTAAAAGTAAATACTGTAAAGTAAAGCTCGTGTGTCCTGTGTTCACGGGCGACTAAGCGTCACCACAGTAAAATACCCGACTCCACGGTAAAAAGTAAATTGACGGTAAAAAGTAAAAGTAAAAAGTAATAAAGTAAAGCATGGATCGGGCATCCCCTAGGCGGTAATCCTCCTTAGGTAGCCATAAACCCACAGCAAATAAACAAAAAGTAAAATCATGGACCGAACGTCCCCAGGCGGTAGTCCGCCTTAGGGAGTCATAAATCCACGGTAAAAAAGTATAAAATGAAATAATACAAATGGACCGAGCATCCCCGGGCGGTAGTCCGCCATAGAGAGCGTTAAGTCCACGTTGTAATAATATATAATTAACCAATGTGACGTTTTCACACGTCAATTTCTAATTAGGCAAAAAAACAAAACTAATCATTACATGATTAAAGTTGTTTTTTTACCTTTTAAATGAAACGAAACATGATTTTACTTTAGGATTTAACATGTTTTTACTTTATTAAAGTTATGTTATAATGAAACAAAACATGATTTAAACTTAAGACATGATGTTTGATTAAGATTATTACATGGATGTAAGTTTTAAGTCTCCATTTTTTTTGTTTATGGTTTCATAGTTTCATGGTTTTTATGCCCGGTTTCACCATTAATCTACACGTGATTCTTGTACCTCTCAGCGTGTTTCCATTAATTCATGATACTAGAACATCATAGTGACATAATAGAGAGTTTACTTGCCTTTTGTATGCAAAGGAAACTCCAAACGGATCCCCGGAAGTGACAACCCGAGCAACTTTGAACAAAGTGGTAAAACCCGACTCAAGACTTGATTTTAGGTACTAAAGTGGGTCAAATGATGGAAGAGAAGTGTTTATGGGATGATATTTGATGTTTCTGTAACTAGAAACAACTTGAAATTGCTCCAGAAACAAGGATTGAAGTCACTTTTTGGATGTGTTCTTCACTTTCTTCACTTTTTACTAACTAACTTTTTATGGATTTTTGGGTGTTTGATCTTTCAAAGTGAAGTGTTTGGGAGGTTTTGGGGTGTTTAAGGTGTCTCAAACTGAAGGGGGGAGGGTCTTATTTATAGGAAAAGTGTCCCTAAAGCATCCAAAAGAGCAATAGTGTCCCGAATAGTGAAAACACTATTTCCCGGACTCAAACCCAGCCAAACTCGGCCGAGTTTGATCATGTGGGAGACAAACTCGGACGATTTTGACCAAGCTCGGCCGAGCTTGTTCAAGCTTGGCCGAGTTTGGTCCCTCCGGTGGCGGCAAAACGCCCGTTTCGACCCCGTTCTTCGCCGTTAAGGGTCTCGGAAGCTCCCAACTGTACACTGACTCAACTAATAGCTTCTCTAGTGATTATAATACAAGAAATGAAGTGTTTTAGTGAAGAAACAAACAAACTTAGCCGAGTTTATGCAAGCCTGGTCGAGTTTAGTCCCTCTGATGGTGGAAAACAGCCGTTTAGGCCCCTTTCGACACCCTTAAGGCTCCTGGAAGCTCTTGACTGTATATTAAGTCAACTGATAACTTCTCTAGTGAACCTAAGATAAGAATTGAGGTGTTTAGTGATGAACCCTATGTATTTTGATTATGTCCAAACGTTTCAGAAGATGAAAACTTAATACTTCCTTACATATAGTTTACTATTGACTAATAATTTTTGTACTTAGTCTATGTGTAAGTTGCTCAGCAGGTGCTGAATGAATCTTTTCTGGATTGCCTAAAGAACTCAGAAGATCAGTTGCTGAAGTCAGAGTTTCAATTACTCAGAAGCTGGATTCTCCGCTCTGAAGACGAAGTCTGCTAAAGCTCTCCTCAGAAGTTCTTTTCAATCAGAAATTTTGCCAATTGTGATCAGAAGTCTAGTCAAGTGAATTTTAGCTTCTGAAAGCTAAAGTCACGGGTTCTGGATAGCATTTAATGTTCTGACAAGTGCATTTAATGCAAGGCGCCAAAATTTCAAAAAGCTGTTTTGATGGAGCGCGCCTGTCTGTTTAAAAGAAACCAGAATTTCCTTGTCTACCCTTTGTTGATCCAATTGAAGAATGATTCCAGTCAACCTCGTCTTTGATTTCAAATCACTTACCGAATTTAGTTATAGTACAAGGATAACGGAATCAAAGTGTTTGAAGACCGTTTGAAGATTTGACAAATTAACGGCTACAACAACTGATGTCATCTTCTTTGAAGATTCAAACTCACCAACGGTCATCTTCAATCACTATAAATAGTAGCCAAGCTCCAAAGCATCAACATACGCGTGATCATCGAGCAAAATCTCAACGCACTGTTCTAACAAGAAAAACAGAGCAATACTTTCCATTCTCAATCTTTCTTAGCATAGTCTTAGTTAAGTGAGAGAGTGAAGAAAAACAAGTTCATAATAGGAATCTTGTAAACTGAGATCGTTTGTGATCTTCAGTTAGATTTAAAGAGAGAAATCTAGTTGAGATTAGAGTTGGGTGAGAAATCCAGAAAACAGAGTATTGTTTGTTCTGGTGGAAATCCTTTAACTCTTTTTAGGCTAGTCAGAACTAAGTGAGAAATTAGCTTAAGTTCTGTTGATGTAAAGGAGCTTCTGAACTTGCCATAAAAGTTCTGAATAGTGGATTTATAAAATCTCTGTAGGCTGCGACCTCAGGGGACAAGACGTAGTCACAGGACTTCTGTGGCGAACTTGGATAAATCGAATTGTTCAATCAGGATCTCCTGAACTTCTTTCTCCCTCTTATACTTGTTATTCTTGCTTTTGTGTACTTGCCTATATTTAGTGCTGAAACAGATTTCCTCTAAGTATCATTGTCTTTGTTCAGAAGACTGTCCAGAAGTTCCCAAATCAGAACTTCTGTTGCTGAAAAACAGTCTAACTGTGTTTAGGCAGAATTTCCCTCAGAAGCAACTTCTATAAGCTTGCCTCTGACTCTGAGGAAATTTGACTCTGAAATTTAAGTTTCTTTAAAAACTTAGAAAATTTCAGTTTTCAACTTTGACACCTATTCACCCCCCTCTAGGTGATTCTGTTCTTGATAGGGCCAACAAGTGGTATCAGAGCGAAGGTCACTTCGCATATTTACTAAAGATCTAACAATCTAAGTGTAAGATCCTATCAGAATCAATAGAGATGGCTAGTAGACACCAGCCTGAGAATTCTTCTCACTTCATAGTTCCAGAAGGTTCTTCCACTACTAGACCTCCATTATTTAATGGCAACAACTACTCATACTGGAAGAAAAGGATGATGTACTTCATCCAAGCTCAGAACATGAGTTCTTGGTATGTCATCACTAATGGTGATTTCATTCCCACCAGAATGGAACAAGGTTTAGGGAATGTTGTCATTCCTCAGAGAGAATATACAGATGACATTCTTAAAAAACTCCAAACTAATGCTTCAGCAATAAATATGTTGCATTGTGCACTTACAGCTACTGAATATAACAAAGTTTCTTCTTGTGAAACTGCACAGGATATTTGGAACAAGCTGGAAGTCACATATGAAGGAACAGGAAAAGTGAAGCAATCTAAAGTCAACCAACTCATGAGAGAATATGAGTTATTTGAAATGCTTGATAAAGAATCTATTTCAGACATGAACTCTAGATTCACCAAGATAGTCAATGACTTGAAGAGTTTAGGAAAGGATATTGAAGAATCTGATCGAGTGAAGAAGATTGTCAGAAGCCTTCCAAGGTCTTGGCAAGCCAAGAAGACTGCTATTGAAGAAGTTCAGGATTTGAGCTATTACTTGTACGATGAGCTCATTGGGTCCCTAATTACCCATGAGATGTCATTAAAGAATCATGACCTAAGAGAAAGGTCAGAAGGAAAAAGAGTAGTCCTGAAAGCAGAATCTTCTGAAGAATCCTCTGAAGATGAGGAACTGGCTATGCTGACCAGGAAGTTCAAGAAGGCCTTTAGAAAAGGCAGAGGTGGAAACTACAAGAAGCCTTTCAGGAGCTTTGACAAGAAAACTCCTGATTCTGGTGAAAAGTTCAAGAGAGATCCAAATAAGCCGATTGTGTGCTATGGATGTCAGCAACCGGGGCACATTAAGCCTAACTGTCCGGAGCTGAAGAAAGATAAGAAGAAGTTCAAGAAAGCAATGCTGGCTGCTTGGTCAGACTCTGAGACCAGCAGTGATCCTGAAGAAAAGGAAGAGCAAGCTCAGATATGTTTTATGGCTATTGATGAGCCAACTTCTGAAGATGTCACAGGAGAAAGTTCCGCACCTCCTGAAGCTACATATGATTCCGAGGTAAACATATCTTCTGAACAAAATATCTTTGATTCTCTTGAAGAACTCTATAGTATGTTCAAGTACCTGAAAAGGAAATTGGACAAGAGTGAGGCTGACAAGTTTCTTAGGTTTACTCAAGTTTATTCTGACATGAAAGTGTTAGAAGAAAAACTGTGTAAACAGTTCAGCACTCCTGCTGATGGCTATAAAGTCAAAGGCAAGGAAAAGCTGCCTCTGGGAAGTGATAAACCCCAGAAGAAGAAGAAACCTGTCACTCCCTCTCTTCTGAAAGAGATAGCTTCTCCTCCTGATGTTGGAACCTCTGAGAGTGCTGGTATAGCCTCTGAAGATGTTGGTCCTTCTCAGAAGAAGAAGAAATCTCCCAGGAAGCAAAGGGAAAATTCCAAGAACCCTCCCTTTTGCAAACTTTGCAAGAGTGATGGTCACTGGTTAAAAGATTGCAAGTATCATATTAAAAACCTCTTGCAATCTGAGATATCATTAAAACCTGCTGAAGAAAAATCTAACTCTGAAGGACCCAATAAGGATTGGGTACCTGTCACTAATTGATTGTGTTGCAGGTGGCTCTGAGTGCTCCATCAATGTCAAAGCTGTGGTACATTGACAGTGGGTGCTCAAGGCATATGACAGGTGATGAAAAAGCATTCATCACATTTGATCCTAAAAGAGGTGGAAAAGTCAGCTTTGGAGATGCCCAGAAAGGAAGGATACTTGGTTCTGGATCCATAGGAACTAATCCTCCGATCGAAGATGTCTCCCTAGTCAGAGGCCTGAAGTTCAACCTCCTGAGTGTTGCACAACTGTGTGATAAAGGTAGAGATGTTGTCTTCAGCTCCTCTGGATGTAAAATCTTGGACAGTAAGTCAAGGGAAGTTATTCTAACTGCTCCTAGAGTCGAAAATGTTTTCATGCTGAATCTTGAGAATCTTTGCAAAAATATATGCTTGATGTCCAAAGAGGATACCTCCTGGCTCTGGCATAGAAGACTTGCTCATGTGAGCATGGACCTTCTGGCCAAAGTAGCTAGAAATCAATTGGTTGAGGGTCTGCCTGAAATTAGTTTTAAAAAGAATCATTTATGCAATGCTTGCCAATCTGGTAAACAATCCAGAAGCTCTTTTAAAACTAAGAAAGTCATTTCAACTAAAAGACCTTTGGAATTACTTCATATGGATCTTTTTGGCCCTGTTCAACCAATGAGCATGGGTGGAAAGAAGTATGCCTTTGTCATTGTAGATGACTATTCAAGATTCACTTGGGTCATTTTGCTGTCTAGCAAAGATGAGTCACTTGGATGTTTCTCAGTTCTGATAAAGAAACTTGAGAATGAAAGGAATGAAAAGGTTGTCCATATCAGAAGTGATAATGGTGGAGAATTCAAAAACTTTAGGTTTGAAGAATTCTGTGAAACCAAGGGAATTGATCATAACTTTTCTGCTCCCAGAACTCCTCAACAAAATGGGGTAGTTGAAAGGAAGAATAGAACTCTGGTTGAGATAGCCAGAACTATGATCAATGAAAGAAGGCTTCCTAAGTATTTTTGGGGTGAAGCTGTGAACACAGCTTGCTGTGTTCTGAATAGAGTGCTAATCAGAAGCGTTCTGAACAAGACCCCTTATGAACTCTGGAAAGGTCGAAAACCTAAAATAGGTTATTTCAGAACCTTTGGTTGCAAGTGTTATGTTCTGAATACAAAAGAATATCTTTCAAAGTTTGATTCAAAGGCAGATGAGGCCATTTTTCTTGGTTACTCGACACATAGTAAAGCATATAGGGTTTTTAATAAGAGGACTCAAACTTTAGATGAATCTGTTCATGTACAGTTTGATGAGACTAACCCTGCAGATAGTAGAGCTCCTGATGAAGATGTAGTTCAAGCTCCTGAAGTAACATCTCCTGTTGAAGAAGATGTTTCTCCCAGAGTTGCTGAAGTGGTTCCTCCTGTTGCTGAACAAGCTCAAGATGAGAATCCCACTCCAGAAGTCAACTTCCTTCCAGAAGATGCTCCTATATATGATTCAACAAATGATGAACAGGTTTCAGAAGACTCATTGGATGTACCAAGAGAAGTTAGAACTCATAGGAATCATTCCTTAGAGACCATAATTGACTCTGTTCATAATCCTGTCATGACCAGAGCTCAGCTCAGAAGATACATGGGAAATGTGGCTTTTGTGTCACTTCTGGAACCCAAGGACTTCTATGAAGCTGCTGATGATGACTCCTGGTTAATGGCAATGCAAGAAGAACTTGACCAGTTCAAAAGGTCAGAAGTTTGGACTTTGGTTCCCAGACCTAACAAACTAGATGGGTTCTGAAGAACAAGCTTGATGAATTTGGAAATGTTGTGAGAAACAAGGCAAGACTTGTTGCTCAAGGTTACAGTCAGCAAGAAGGCATAGATTATGGTGAAACTTTTGCTCCTGTTGCAAGATTAGAAGCCATTAGAATCTTATGTGCTTTTGCATCATACAAAGGTTTTAAGCTCTTTCAAATGGATGTGAAAAGTGCATTCTTGAATGGTTACATTGATGAGGAAGTCTATGTGTCTCAACCTCCTGGTTTTGAAGATCCTAAGTTTCCTGATCATGTGTACAAGCTGAAGAAAGCATTGTATGGACTGAAACAAGCTCCCAGAGCTTGGTATGAGAGACTGACAAAGTTCCTTCTGTCTAAGGGATTTGTCAGAGGCTGTGTTGATACAACTCTGTTCACTCTGAAGAAGAACAAAGATATCCTTATAGCTCAAGTATATGTTGATGATATTATATTTGGTGCTACTAACGAATCTTTGTGCAGAGAGTTCAGTGACCACATGAAGGCTGAGTTTGAAATGTCCATGAAAGGAGAGTTAACCTTCTTCTTAGGACTTCAGATCAAGCAAAGTAATGATGGTGTGTTTATCAATCAAGCCAAGTACACTAGAGAAGTGCTGAAGAAATTTGGCATGATGGACTCTAATGCTGTTGATATTCCAATGGATGTCAGCAAAGACATTGATGATGAAGAGAAAGCTGGTAAACCTGTAGATATAAAAACCTACAGAGGTATGATTGGTTCTCTTTTATACCTAACCGCCAGCAGGCCAGATATACATTTTGCTGTGTGTTTTTGTGCTAGATATCAATCAAAGCCAAGAGAAATTCATGATGTTGCTGTCAAAAGAATTCTCAGATATCTTAAAGGCACACCAGAAGCTGGTTTGTGGTATCCCTGTAGTTCTGATTTCACTCCTATAGGATACACAAACTCTGACTATGGTAGAGATAAATTGAAAAGGGTCAGCACTTCTGGTGGTTGTCATTTTCTGGGGGAGTGCCTAGTCTCCTGGCATAGCAAGAAGCAAACCTCTGTGGCTCTCTCAACTGCTGAAGCTGAGTATGTTGCTGCTGGAAGTTGTGTTTCTCAGATGCTCTGGATCAAGCAACAAATTGCTGACTATGGAGTCATCCCTGGAACAATTACAATCTACTGTGATAACAAGAGTGCAATTGATCTTTCAAAGAATCCTATTCAGCACAGCAGGATGAAGCATGTTCATATTAGGCATCACTTCTTAAGAGATCATGTTCTGAAGAAGGATATTATCATTACTCATGTTCCCTCTGAAGAGAATCTTGCTGACATGTTTACTAAGCCTCTGGCTGGTATGTCCTTCAGCAACTTACGACAAGGCATTGGTATGACTTATCCTCTTCAATAACTTAGTTTAATTATTTCTGTGTATCTTAAGGGTTTAATCGTTTAAGATAATTAAGTGATAATTAATTCTAATCATGATTTGACACTTAACCATGCGTTATCTACTGCATTTTACGGCGCTGTTCTGTGTTTAACGGTTATCTGTTCCCTTTTTAAACGGTGTTTATTTGCTTTTTGAATTGGAACGGTTTCTTGTTTGGGTATAAATAGAGGTTTTCCATACTTAGAAGTTTTTACTCTCATTTTCCTTGCTATTAGAATTTCCATAGATTTTCTGTGTTCTCGTCTCTCTAAAACCTTAACCTAATTTCTTATTTCTTCAAATGGCTCAAGAAATCACTGTCACTCACATCTTCACCACTGAATCCAAAAAGAAAGTTAGCGAATCTAGGGTATTCACCTCTAGGTTCCTAGATGATGAAGTTAAATCCACTGAACCTATCTCCAAATGGCTTAGCACTCAAAACTGGAATTCATTCGTTTCTCTCGATGAATTTATCTATCCAAAGTTAGTCACCGAATTCTATCAGAACCTTCATTTCTTTTCTAATGAGGAGGATGTTCTACACTCTGTCGTCGGTGAAGTTGAGATTGAGGTCAGCAGGGCTTCTATTTCTCAAGTGATTGGTATTAATGATGAAGGAATCATCATTGGTGATGATGGTTCAGCAGATGGTTTTACAGAAGTTAACTGGGCTAGACCAGATCTCAGTGCCAAGGAAACATATGCCACCTGGCTCACTCAGCACCAGAGGTGGGCACACTATTTGACAACCAATGTTTTCCTTCCGAAGGCTGGAGGAGTTAATTGTGTTTCCAACAGGGAAAGGGTGTTTATGTGGCACTTGGTCAACCAGAAGAAGATCAACTTACCTGCCATGCTGATAAGGCAGATGAAGAATGTAACGACCGTGAGTGCATTAGCATATGGCTCACTCCTGACAAGGTTGTTTGAGGCAGCCTCTGTTGAGATTTCAGGAGAAGGTGTTACGAGTAAGAGTACGGTTCTGAAGATGCATACCTTCAGAAACCTGAGTTTTGGTGTGACTCCGAAGAAGAATGAGAAGGGCTCCTCTGTGAGTATTGCTCAGAAGGAAATTGTTGAGGCTGCTGCTCAGAAAGGAAAGAATGCTGCCAAGAAGGGCAAGGGAAAGAAGGGATCAAGTAAGTTGGTCCTGAACGTCGAGAAAGTGGTTGTCTCAGAACCTCTTCCCACGATGGTTCAAACAACAATCAGTGTTGAACCCTCTGGCAAGATTGTTGCTGAGAAGCCAAAGGATGTTCCTGAGAAGGAAGCTCAGGATGCTGAGGACGCACGCCTTGCTGAAAGAGAGAAGGCTGCTGAAGCTGAGAAGGTTGCAAGAGTTGTGGTTCTTGCTGATCAGAAGAGAAAGCAGAAGGAAGCAGAAGACAAGTTAGCAGCTGAAAGAGAAATTGCTGCAAAGGCTAAGGCTGATGCAAGAATCATTGCATGCGCTGCTGAACTTGAGAATGTGGAGTTCTCAAAGAATGTTGAGACTTCAGAGGATGGAGAAGAGCTTGAGAATATCTCTCTCTCTACTCGGATTAGCTCAAAGGCTGCTGAAGAGGATGAGGACTCTGAAGATATTCCTCTCTCCAGAAGAATCCCAAGGAAGAAGATGTCAGCAAAGAGAAGGTCTCTGATCAAAAAGGACTTCCCTATTGCTTCGAGTACTGAACTGGAAGAATCAATTCCTGAAAAAGAGGACTTGGTTGATGACGAAGACATGATGGATGTGTCTGGTGAGAAGGATGTTGATGCTCCTGTTATTGAAGAACTGACTGAAGATAGTGATCCAGAGCCTGATACTATCATTCAGAATGCTATGAACTTTGCTGAAAACATCGACACTGATGATTTTCTGGATAACGTTCTTCTGGGTCAAGGGAGAAATCCTGGTGGAAGAGATGCTTCTGAAACTCTGTTCAGAATGGCTCATATCTTTGCTGAGCCCATTTCAACATTTGATCCAAACCTCTCTGAACAGGTTATTCCGTCTCCACTTCATACTTCTCATCCATCCTCTCCTCATACTCCTCACCCATCTCCTTCACTACCTTCTGTCACAGAAGTTAGTGATTCTCACACTTCCATTCCTCCTACAACTTCAACTTCTGAGGTTGTATCTCCTCCAATTATTCCTCCTTCTGGATCCTTTTCAGAAGTGAATCTAAATTCTGCTCCCATCTTCACTGATTCCATAGCCACATCCACTACCTCCTCCATACCTACTTCCTCTGTAAGTCCATCAATTGGATTTACTGCTCCATCTTTCTCACTGCCATCTACCTTACCTTCCATTTCTCCTACCATTTCTTCCTCTACCACCAATACCATCCCTTCCTCAAACACTCAAATTCCTCCTCTCTCAACCTCTGGACATGCACCTCCTGTGTGTGATCCCTTAACTACCTCCTCCACTACTTCGTGCTTTGCTGGGTTGTCATCCAACTATGACTTCCTGCGCAAACACATGAACCGAGATGATTTGGACACCAGGTTTGGTAGTTTTGGATTCATGGGCAGAGCTTCTGGTATATCCGAAGCTGGTGGTGCTCCTAGTGTTGAGAAGAATGAGTCAGAGTGGCTCTGATGAACTGCTGAATAGATTTGCTGGTATGGGGCAAAGGACTTCTGCTGCTGACATGTATGCTCAGGGCATTGTGCTGCAAGAATTACATTCTTTGAAAGCTCAGAACCTGCAGCTCATGACTATGCTTCAAATGCAGGACCCTTCTGTCTACATACGCAATCTTTCTACACTTCATCTAGCTACATATGAAGAGCTGTACAAATTGAGAGAATTAGCTCTGACTCTTCCCTCTCTGGATAACATTGCTCTTGCTTCTTCTCTGAAGGTCAATGAGAATCTGGAGATATTGACAGAAGAAGTCAAGGAAGCAAATGAGCATTATGAGGCTCATGAGAAGATGCTCCCAAGTAAGATTGATGACCTGCAAAGTACTGCCAATCACATTCTGAGAGAAGTGAAATCTTCTGCTCAAGGTTCATCATCTTCCGGGGCTGCTAAGATTGTATATGACATCACTCCTGATCTCAACAATAGACTCTCCAACATTGAGTCTGCTGTATCTGCTCAGAACGCACAGATTGCTGAGCTTACTGAACTTCTGAAGGTTATGCACACTCAAGCACGAGAACAAGAGAAGACTCTTCACAATTGTTATAGGTTTGTTCGAGGACAGACTTATATTCAGAATGAGCATCTTACTGCTGCTGTGTATGCTAACAATAGGTTGATCAAGCTCCTTCTTGATGATGTTCAGAAACAGCGACCTATGTCTGGTCAGACCTTTGATCATATGAAGACCATTGATGATGACTTCAGAAGACGAATGGATATGATCAATACTGTGCGACCAACTCCTGTGCAATATCAGACTGCTCTGAATGTTCAGCAAAAATTGAAATCTCAGGGTGCTCTTGGTGTTGCTGTTGGTTCTGGTCAAACGGGGGAGAAGTCTGGTCAGAAGAGATCAAGTGCTGCTGAAGGTTCCAGTGTTGTTCCTCCTCCTCAGAAGAAACCTAGGAACTTGTAATCTTTTAGGACTTAAGCTTCTTAGCTAGGTTCTGGGTTGGGTAGTCTTTGTCTTAGGACTTTTCTACTCTTCTGATTATTCTGTTTCTTATGTTGACTTCTGAATTAAATTATATACACTGAATCTTCCCTATACTTTCTTGTGTCTCTGACTTCTTACTTTTTGCTTGTTTCTGTTTCTGTTTTGACTTAGTAAATTATACTTCATTAAATCTAACAACTTAATCTTAAGTCTTTTTAAGTCTATACAGATTGCTGAAGTTCACCATTTACACTAAAATGGGGGAGTTAATTTACTCAGAAGTCATGAAACATTGCATCAGGAAGTCTTTTTCTAAACCTCATGTTTTCTTTTACCTTCTGACCATGGTTTGTCCATAACCAAAATGGGGGAGAATGATGAACCCTATGTATTTTGATTATGTCCAAACGTTTCAGAAGATGAAAACTTAATACTTCCTTACATATAGTTTACTATTGACTAATAATTTTTGTACTTAGTCTATGTGTAAGTTGCTCAGCAGGTGCTGAATGAATCTTTTCTGGATTGCCTAAAGAACTCAGAAGATCAGTTGCTGAAGTCAGAGTTTCAATTACTCAGAAGCTGGATTCTCCGCTCTGAAGACGAAGTCTGCTAAAGCTCTCCTCAGAAGTTCTTTTCAATCAGAAATTTTGCCAATTGTGATCAGAAGTCTAGTCAAGTGAATTTTAGCTTCTGAAAGCTAAAGTCACGGGTTCTGGATAGCATTTAATGTTCTGACAAGTGCATTTAATGCAAGGCGCCAAAATTTCAAAAAGCTGTTTTGATGGAGCGCGCCTGTCTGTTTAAAAGAAACCAGAATTTCCTTGTCTACCCTTTGTTGATCCAATTGAAGAATGATTCCAGTCAACCTCGTCTTTGATTTCAAATCACTTACCGAATTTAGTTATAGTACAAGGATAACGGAATCAAAGTGTTTGAAGACCGTTTGAAGATTTGACAAATTAACGGCTACAACAACTGATGTCATCTTCTTTGAAGATTCAAACTCACCAACGGTCATCTTCAATCACTATAAATAGTAGCCAAGCTCCAAAGCATCAACATACGCGTGATCATCGAGCAAAATCTCAACGCACTGTTCTAACAAGAAAAACAGAGCAATACTTTCCATTCTCAATCTTTCTTAGCATAGTCTTAGTTAAGTGAGAGAGTGAAGAAAAACAAGTTCATAATAGGAATCTTGTAAACTGAGATCGTTTGTGATCTTCAGTTAGATTTAAAGAGAGAAATCTAGTTGAGATTAGAGTTGGGTGAGAAATCCAGAAAACAGAGTATTGTTTGTTCTGGTGGAAATCCTTTAACTCTTTTTAGGCTAGTCAGAACTAAGTGAGAAATTAGCTTAAGTTCTGTTGATGTAAAGGAGCTTCTGAACTTGCCATAAAAGTTCTGAATAGTGGATTTATAAAATCTCTGTAGGCTGCGACCTCAGGGGACAAGACGTAGTCACAGGACTTCTGTGGCGAACTTGGATAAATCGAATTGTTCAATCAGGATCTCCTGAACTTCTTTCTCCCTCTTATACTTGTTATTCTTGCTTTTGTGTACTTGCCTATATTTAGTGCTGAAACAGATTTCCTCTAAGTATCATTGTCTTTGTTCAGAAGACTGTCCAGAAGTTCCCAAATCAGAACTTCTGTTGCTGAAAAACAGTCTAACTGTGTTTAGGCAGAATTTCCCTCAGAAGCAACTTCTATAAGCTTGCCTCTGACTCTGAGGAAATTTGACTCTGAAATTTAAGTTTCTTTAAAAACTTAGAAAATTTCAGTTTTCAACTTTGACACCTATTCACCCCCCTCTAGGTGATTCTGTTCTTGATAGGGCCAACATTTAGATCAAGAATTAACAAGAAAACAATCCGGGAACGAGAATCAACGCTCATTCCGGAGCTGTTTCGGCTTGATTCGCGTAGAAGAATCTACTGACTCTTTGAGCTTTGATCTTGTGGAATCGGTGTTTCTAGGAGCTTTAGAGATGTTTATGAGTGTTTATTGTGAAGGGAGGATGTCCTATTCATTGGTAAAACCCCTGGTAAAGTCCGAAAAATGCATACGTCACCCGAAATGGCCCGAAAACGTTATTTTCAGGCCTGTTTCCAAGCAAACTCGGCCGAGTTTGCTTAAACTCGGCCGAGTTTGGCTAAGCTCGGCCGAGGTTGTCTAAACCTGGCCGAGTTTAGCCCTCTAGCAAAGGGGAAATGGCCGTTTCGAACCCGCAAAATGTATACGTGACCCGAAATAGCCGAAAACGTCGTTTTTGGACCTGTTTGGATGTAAACTTGGCTGAATTTGTTCTTGAAGGACTAAACTTGACCAATTATGGGTTACACTTGATTGAGATTGTCTAAACTCGACCGAGGTTGTCTAAACCTGACCGAGTTCAGCCTAGTGATGATGGGAAAATTGCTCATTTCGGCTCCGTTTGTCACTTCCGAGGCCCCGTGGGACTTTCTAGCACACAGTAGGTTAAGTAATGACTTCTCTAAATGTATAATCATGAGGTAAACACACTATCATCATCGAGATCGAAAAAAACCGTGCTCACACCACCGTTAAAAGGGGGAATAGATAACCGTTAAACACCAGTAACAGCGCCGTAATAGCAATAAATGTACGCATGCTTAATTCAAAATCATGATTAGTTTTTATCACACTTAATTATCTTAAGTTATTGACATTTAAGATAGAAAAAGATATAATTAAACTAAGTTACTGAAGTGGATAGGTCATACCAATGCCTTCTCGTAAGCTGCTGAAAGGAGTACCAGCCAGACGCTTAGTAAACATGTCAGCAAGATTTTCTTCATAGGGAACATGGGTGATGATGATATCCTTCTTCAGAACATGATCTCTCAGAAAGTGATGCCTAATATGAACATGCTTCATCCTGCTGTGCTGAATAGGATTCTTTGAAAGATCAATTGCACTCTTGTTATCACAGTAAATTGTAATTGTTCCAGGGATGACTCCATAGTCATCAATTTGTTGCTTAATCCAGAGCATCTGAGAAACACAACTTCCAGCAACAACATACTCAGCTTCAGCAGTTGAGAGAGCCACAGAGGTTTGTTTCTTGCTATGCCAGGAGACTAGACACTCCCCCAGAAAATGACAACCACCAGAAGTGTTGACCCTCTTCAATTTATCCCTACCATAGTCAGAGTCTGTGTATCATATAGGAGTAAAATCAGAACCACAAGGATACCACAAACCAGGTTCTGGTGTGCCTTTAAGATATCTGAGAATTCTTTTGACAGCAACATCATGAATCTCCCTTGGTTTAGATTGATATCTAGCACAAAAACACACAGCAAAATGTATATCTGGCCTGCTGGCGGTTAGGTATAAAAGAGAGCCAATCATACCTCTGTAGGTTTTTATATCTACAGGTTTACCAGCTTTCTCTTCATCATCAATGTCTTTGCTGACATCCATTGGGATATCAACAACATTAGAGTCCATCATGCCAAATTTCTTCAGCACTTCTCTACTGTACTTTGCTTGATTGATAAACACACCATCATTACTTTGCTTGATCTGAAGTCCTAACAAGAAGGTTAACTCTCCCATCATAGACATTTCAAACTCTGCCTTCATGTGGTCACTGAACTCTCTGCACAAAGATTCATTAGTAGCACCAAATATAATATCATCAACATATACCTGAGCTAAAAGGATATCCTTGTTCTTCTTCAGAGTGAACAGAGTTGTATCAACACAGCCTCTGACAAATCCCTTAGACAGAAGGAACTTTGTCAGTCTCTCATACCAAGCTCTGGGAGCTTGTTTCAGTCCATACAAGGCTTTCTTCAGCTTGTACACATGATCAGGAAACTTAGGATCTTCAAAACCAGGGGGTTGAGATACATAAACTTCCTTATCAATGTAACCATTCAAGAATGCACTTTTTACATCCATTTGAAAGAGCTTAAAACCTTTGTATGATGCAAAAGCACATAAGATTCTAATGGCTTCTAATCTTGCAACAAGAGCAAAAGTTTCACCATAATCTATGCCTTCTTGCTGACTGTAACCTTGAGCAACAAGTCTTGCTTTGTTCCTCACAACATTTCCAAATTCATCAAGCTTGTTTTTCAGAACCCATCTAGTGCCAACAACCTTTATGTTGTTAGGTCTGGGAACCAAAATCCAAACTTCTGACCTTTTAAACTGGTCAAGTTCTTCTTGCATTGCCATTAACCAGGAATAATCATCTGCAGCTTCATAGAAGTCCTTGGGTTCCAGAAGTGACACAAAAGCCACATTCCCCATATATCTTCTGAGCTGAGCTCTGGTCATGACAGGATTGTGAACAGAGTCAATTATGTTTTCTAAGGAATGATTCCTATGAGCTCTAACTTCTCTTGGTACATCCAATGAGTCTTCTGAAACTTGTTCATCATTTGTTGAATCATATATAGGAGCATCTTCTGGAAGGAAGTTGACTTCTGGAGTAGTATTCTCTTCTGGAACTTGTTCAGCAACAGGAGGAACCACTTCAGCAGCTCTGGGAGAAACATCTTCTTTTTCGACAGGAGATGATTCTTCAGAAGCTTGAACTACATCTTCTTCAGAAGCTCTATTATCTGCAGGGTTAGTCTCCTCAAACTGCACATGAACAGATTCATCTAAAGTTTGAGTCCTCTTATTAAAAACCCTATATGCTTTACTATGTGTTGAGTAGCCAAGAAAGATGGCCTCATCTGCCTTTGAATCAAACTTTGAAAGGTATTCTTTTGTATTCAAA
The DNA here is from genome assembly GCA_028411795.1 of Euphorbia peplus. Classification (NCBI taxonomy): domain Eukaryota; kingdom Viridiplantae; phylum Streptophyta; class Magnoliopsida; order Malpighiales; family Euphorbiaceae; genus Euphorbia; species Euphorbia peplus. The sequence goes on along the minus strand of CP110838.1, from coordinate 13,126,222 downwards.
ACATAACATTTACAACCAAAGGGGTTTTGTTCAAACTTTGAATCAAACTTTGAAAGGTATTCTTTTGTAGGCTTTCGACCTTTCCAGAGTTCATAAGGGGTTTTGTTCAGAATGCTTCTGATTAGCACTATATTCAGAAGATAGCAAACTGTGTTAACAGCTTCTCCCCAAAAATACTTTGGAAGCCTTCTTTCATTGATCATAGTTCTGGCTATTTCAACCAGAGTCCTATTCTTCCTTTCAACTACCCCATTTTGTTGAGGAGTTCTGGGAGCAGAAAAGTTATGATCAATGCCCTTGGTTTCACAGAATTCTTCAAACATAAAGTTTTTGAATTCTCCACCATTATCACTTCTGATATGAACAACCTTTTCATTACTTTCATTCTCAAGTTTCTTTCTCAGAACTGAGAAACATCCAAGTGACTCATCTTTGCTAGACAGCAAGATAACCCAAGTGAATCTTGAATAGTCATCTACTATGACAAAGGCATACTTCTTTCCACCCATGCTCATTGGTTGAACAGGGCCAAAAAGGTCCATATGAAGTAATTCCAAAGGTCTTTTAGTTGAAATGATCTTTTTAGTTTTAAAAGAGCTTCTGGATTGTTTACCAGATTGACAAGCAGTTGATAAATGATTCTTTTTAAAACTAATTTCAGGCAGACCCTCAACCAATTGATATCTAGCTACTTTGGCCAGAAGGTCCATGCTCAAATGAGCAAGTCTTCTATGCCAGAGCCATGAGGTATCCTCTTTTGACATCAAGCATATATTTTTGCAAAGATTCTCGAGGTTCAGCATGAAAACATTTTCAACTCTAGGAGTAGTTAGAATAACTTCCCTTGACTTACTGTCCAAGATTTTACATCCAGAGGAGCTGAAGACAACATCTCTACCTTTATCACACAGTTGTGCAACACTCAGGAGATTGAACTTCAGGCCTCTGACTAGGGAGACATCTTCGATCGGAGGATTAGTTCCTATGGATCCAGAACCAAGTATCCTTCCTTTTTGAGCATCTCCAAAGCTGACTTTTCCACTTCTTTTAGGATCAAATGTGATGAATGCTTTTTCATCACCTGTCATATGCCTTGAGCACCCACTGTCAATGTACCACAGCTTTGACATTGATGGAGCACTCAGAGCCACCTGCAACACAATCAATTAGTGACAGGTATCCAATCCTTCTTGGGTCCTTCATTGTTAGATTTTTCTTCAGTAGGTTTTAGTGATATCTCAGATTGCAAGATGTTTTTAATGTGATACTTGCAATCCTTCAACCAGTGACCATCACTCTTGCAAAGTTTGCAAAAGGGAGGGTTCTTGGATCTTTCCCTTTGCTTCTTGGGAGATTTCTTCTTCTTCTAAGAAGGTGCAACAACTTCAGAGGCAACAACAGCGCTCTCAGAGGTACCAACGTCAGGAGGAGAAGCTATCTCTTTCAGAAGGGAGGGAGCGACAGGTTTCTTCTTCTTCTTCTGGGGTTTATCACTTCCCAGAGGCAGTTTTTCCTTGCCTTTGGCTTTGGGGCCATCAGCAGGAGTGTTGAACTGTTTACACAACTTTTCTTCTAACACTTTCATGTCAGAATAAACTTGAGTAAACCTAAGAAACTTGTCAGCCTCACTCTTGTCCAATTTCCTCTTAAGGTACTTGAACATACTATAGAGTTCTTCAAGAGAATCATAGATATCTAGTTCGTGAGAATTGTTTACCTCAGAATCATATGTAGCTTCAGGAGGTTCGGAAGTTTCTCCTGTGACATCTTCAGAAGTTGGCTCTTCAATAGCCATGAAAAAAATCTGAGCTTGCTCTTCCTTTTCTTCAGGATCACTGCTGGTCTCAGAGTCTGACCACGCAGCCAGCATAGCTTTCTTGAACTTTTTCTTATCTTTCTTCAGCTCCGGGCAGTTAGGCTTAATGTGCCCCGGTTGCTGACATCCATAGCACAGAATAGGCTTGTTTGGATCTCTCTTGAACTTTTCACCAGAATCAGGAGTTTTCTTGTCAAAGCTCCTGAAAGGCTTCTTGTAGTTTCCACCTCTGCCTTTTCTAAAAGCCTTCTTGAACTTCCTGGTCAGCATAGCCAGTTCCTCATCTTCAGAGGATTCTTCAGAAGATTCTGCTTTCAGGACTACTCCTCTTTTTCCTTCTGACCTTTCTCTTAGGTCATGATTCTTCATGGACATCTCATGAGTAATTAGGGAGCCAATGAGTTCATCATACTCATAATAGCTCAAGTCCTGAACTTCTTCAATAGCAGTCTTCAGCCAAGACCTTGGTAAGCTTCTGAGAATCTTCTTCACTTTCTCGGATTCTTAAATATCCTTTCCCAAACTTTTCAAGTCATTGACAATCTTGGTGAATCTAGAATTCATACTTGAAACAGATTCTTTGTCAAGCATTTCAAATAACTCAAAGTCTCTCATGAGTTGATTGACTTTAGATTGCTTCACTTTTCCAGTTCCTTCATAAGTGACTTCCAGCTTGTTCCAGATCTCCTGTGCTGTTTCACAAGAGGAAACTTTGTTATACTCAGTAGCAGAAAGTGCACAGTGCAACATATTCATTACTGAAGCATTGGTAATGAATATCATCAGTGTATTCTCTCTGAGGAATTACAACATTCCCTAAACCAACTTCCATCCTTGTTGGGACGAAGTCACCACCAGTGATAACATTCCAGGCGCTCATATTCTAAGCTTGGATGAAACACATCATCCTCTTTTTCCAGTAAGAGTAATTATCATCATTGAATAGTGGAGGTCTAGTTGTGGAAGAGCCCTCGGGGATAATAAAGTGAGAAGGGTTCTCAGGCTGGTGTCTACTAGCCATCTCTATTGATTCTGATAGGATCTTACACTTAGATTGTTAGATCTTTAGTAAATATACGAAGTGACCTGGCTCTGATACCACTTGTTGTCCCTAACAAGAACAGAATCACCTAGAGGGGGGTGAATAGGTGTCTAAGTTGAAAACTGAGAATTTCTAAGTTTTTAAAGAAACTTAATTTTTAGAGTCAAATTTCCTCAAAATCAGAGGCAAGCTTACAAAAGCAGCTTCTAAGGGAAATTCTGCCTAAACACAGTTAGACTGTTTTCAGCAACAGAAGTTCAGAGTTTGAGAACTTCTGGACGGTCTTCCTTGAGCAGAAGATTTCACTTCTCTCAGAATATGATTAGCGGTACTTTGCAGATCATCAAGCTTACTTCGGAGAACCTTCTCATGAGCCTCATAATGCTCATTAGCTTCTTTAACCTCTTGTTGCAAAATCTCCAGATTTTCATTAACATTACTGGCAGAGACAAGAGCTATATTCTGAAGAGTAGGAAGGGTTAGTGCAAGTTGTCTCAGCTTGTAAAATTCATCATAAGCAGCTAGATGAAGTGTTGAAAGATTGCGGATATAGACAGAAGGATCCTGCACTTGGAGCATAGTCATGAGCTGCAGGTTTTGAGCTTTCAGAGAATGCAATTCGTGCAGCACAATGCCCTGAGCATACATATCAGCAGCAGAGGTCCTTTGCCCTATGCCAGCCGATCTATTCAGCAGTTCATCAGAGCCACTCTGACTCATTCTTCTCAACTCCTCAACAGAAGGAGCACCACCAGCTTCAGAAACACATAAGCTCTGCCAATGAAACCAAAACTACCAAACTGTTTTTCCAACTCATCCCGATGCATCACTTTGTAAAGGAAATCGTGGTTTGAGGACAAACCAGCAAAAAAGGATGTAGTGGAGGAAGTAGTTAAGGGATCACACACAGGAGGTGTATGTCCAGAGGTTGAAGGAGGAGGAATATTGGAAGTGGAAGAGGGAGCAGATTGTGTGGTAGAGGAAGGGATAGAAGAAGTGGTGGATGGTAGTGTAGATGGAAGTGGGAAAGATGGAGCTGTAAAACCTATGGAAGGAATTACGGAGGAAGTGTGTAGAGAGGGAGTGGTTGAGATTGTTGTGGAGTCTGTGAAAATAGGACCAGAGGCCAAATTCACTTATGAATAGGATTCAGTAGGGGGATTGGGAAGAGTAGGAGATGGATGAGAAGTATGAGGAGGAGATGGATGATGAATATGAGAGGGAGACGAAATAACCTGTTCAGAGTTAGTTGGGACAGATGCATTGGGATCATGAGTGGCAAGGGGCTCAGCAAAAACATGAGCCATTCTGTTAAAAGTTTCATAAGCATCCCTATCACCAGGGCTTCTACCTTGACCCAGGAGAATGTTGTCTATAAAATCTTTGTTATCAACATTCTCAGCAAACCTTTGTGCATTCTGAATAACAACTTCAGGATTTTCAGCTTCTGGTTCACTATCCTCTGAGAGTTCCTCAAAGACAGGAGCATCAAGATTCCCTTCAGCAGACATATCCATCATGTCTTCATCATCAACAACATCTTCCAATTCAGCACTTAGAGCAATATAGAAGTCCTTCTTGTTCAGGGACCTTCTATTTGCAGCAACCTTCTTCCTATTACTTCTGGAGAGAGGAACTTCTCCTTCAGCATCCTCTGCTTCTCCAGTAGCCTCAACAATTCCAGTAGCCTCAACATTTCCAGAGGCCACCTCGCTCTCAACTTGAGCAGCACATTCAGCAAGTCTAGCATCAGCCTTAGCCTTTGCCAACATTTCACGCTCTGCTGCTAGTTTATCTGCTAACTCAGCAACTTCTCTTTCTTTCCTTGTCCTTTCAGTAAGAGCAACAACTCTTGCAACTTTCTCAGCCTCAGCAGCCTTCTCAGCAGCTTCACCTGGCTTCTCAGCAACAATCTTACCCGAAGGTTCAACATTGATAGTTGTTTGAACCAGAGCTGGAAGAGGTTCTGAAACAGCCACATTCTCTATAGTCAGAACCAACTTACTTGGTCCTTTCTTGCTCTTGACCTTCTGAGCAACTTTCTTACCCTTCTGCTTAGTGTTCTTCACAATTTCCTTCTGAGCATTGACAACAATTGGTGAAGGAGGATTCTCAGACTTCTTTGGTACCACACCAAAACCAAGTCTACTCAGAGTAAGCATCTTAATGGGAGTACTGCTGCTTGTAACCCCATCTCCTGGAATATTGATAGAGGCAGATTCAAACAGCCTCATCAGGAGAGATCCATAAGCAAGAGTGTTGGCCACCTTGACATTCTTCATCTGCCTTATAATCATGGCAGGAAGGTTGATCTTCTTCTGATTCATCAAATGGTACATGAAAACCCTTTCCCTGTTGGAAACACCATTAACACCGCCAGCCTTAGGTAAGAACACATTTGTTGTCAGATAATGTGCCCACCTCTGATGCTGAATGAGCCAAGTAGCATAAGTTTCCTTGGCACTCAAATCAGTTCTAGCCCAATTCTCCTCTGTATATCCTTCAGCAAAGCCATCATCTCCAATGATGATTCCCTCATCATCAATGCTGATAGCCTGAGCAATAGAAGTCATGCTGACCTCAAAATCAACTTCCCCAATAGAAGAGCGTACAACATCCTCCTCATTAGACTGAAAGTGGAAGTTCTGATAGAACTCGGTGACTAACTTAGGATAAATGAATTCATCCAAAAGACAAAGGAGTTCCAGTTTTGAGCACTAAGCCATTTTGAGATGGGGTCAGTGGATTTGACTTCATTATCTAAGAACCTAGAGGTGAAAACCCTAGATTCACTAAGCTTATCCTCAGGTTCATTTGAGAGAATATAAGTGACAGTGATTTGAGGTGCAATAGGTTGTTCTTGAGTCATTTGAGAGAATTTTGAAAATTAGGTCAAGTTTTTGAGAGAAAGAAATTTGCAGAGAAGAAGACAATGTGAGTTCTAAAATGCAAAACGATTTCGAGTGAAAAAATTGCTAAGTGTGAGAAACCCTTATTTATACTCAAAAAGAAAAACAACAAACCGTTCCAATTCAAAAAGTGCACGAACACCGTTAAAAGGGGAACACGTTACCGTTATCTCCAGAAAAGGCGCAATAAAAACATTAATTACACACACACATAAACTAAGAGTTAATTACCATAATTATCTTTTAATCATGCTTAAGAATCTCAAACGACTATTATTTAAGAGAATAAAGCAAGTAATTAACAGATAAGTTACTGAAGAGGGTTAGTCATACCTATGCCTTCACGCAGACCTCTGAAGAGTGTACTATAGCTAGAGGCTTAGTAAACATATAAGCAAGGTTGTCTTCTGAGGGCAAGTAAATAAGAATAATATCCTTCTTCAGAACATGATCTCTCAGAAAATGATGCCTAATGTGAACATGATCAATAGCACTTTTGTTATCACAGTTGATTGTAATTGTTCCATGAGTGACTCCATAGTCAGCAATTTGTTGCTTTATCCAGAGCATCTGAGAAACAGAACTTCCAGCAGCAACATACTCAGCTTCAGCAGTTGAGAGAGCCACAGAGGTTTGTTTCTTACTATGCGAGGAGACTAGGCACTCCCCCATAAAATGACAATCACCAGAAGTGCTGACTCTTTTCAATTTATCTCTACCATAGTCAGAGTCTGTGTATCCTACAGGAGTAAAGTTTGTAGTACAAGGATACCACAAACCAGCTTCTGGTGTGCCTTTAAGATATCTGAGAATTCTTTTGACAGCAACATCATGAATCTCCTTTGGTTTAGCCTGATATCTAGCACATAAGCACACAACAAAATGTATATCTGGCCTGCTGGCAGTTAGATATAAAAGAGAACCAATCATACCTCTGTAGGTTTTTATGTCTACTGGTTTACCAGCTTTCTCTTCATCATCAAAATCTTTGTTGACATCCATGGGAATGTCAATTGCATTAGAGTCTGACATGCCAAATTTCTTCATCACTTCTCTAGTATATTTGGCTTGATTGATAAACACACCATCATTACTTTGCTTGATCTGAAGTCCTAAAAAGAATGTTAATTCTTCCATCATTGACATTTCAAACTCAGCCTTCATGTGGTCATTGAACTCCCTGCACAAAGATTCATTAGTAGCACCAAATATAATATCATCAACATATACCTGAGCTAAAAGAATATCTTTGTTCTTCTTCAGAGTGAACGGAGTTGTATCAACACATCCTCTGACAAATCCCTTAGACAGAAGGAACTTTGTCAGTCTCTCATACCAAGCTCTGCGAGCTTGTTTCAGTCCATACAAGGCTTTCTTCAGCCTATACACATGACCAGGAAACTTAGGATCTTCAAAACCAGGAGGTTGAGATACATAGACTTCCTCATCAATGTAACCATTCAAGAATGCACTTTTCACATCCATTTGAAAAAGCTTGAAACCTTTGTATGATGCAAAAGCACATAAGATTCTAATGGCTTCCAACCTTGCAACAGGAGCAAAAGTTTCACCATAATCTATGCCTTCTTGCTGACTGTAACCTTGAGCAACAAGTCTTGCCTTGTTCCTCACAACATTTCCAAACTCATCAAGCTTGTTTTTTAGAACCCATCTGGTACCACCAACTTTCTTGTTGTTTGGTCTGGGAACCAAAATCCAAACTTCTGACCTTTTAAACTGGTCAAGTTCTTCTTGCATTGCCATTAACCAGCAATCATCATCTTGAGCTTCATAGTAGTCCTTGGGTTCCAAAAGTTACACAAAAGCCACATTACCCATGTACCTTCTGAGCTGAGCTCTGGTCATGACAGGATTGTGAACAGAGTCAATAATATTCTCCAAGGGGTGATTCCTATGAGCTCTAACTTCTCTTGGTAAGTCCAATGTATCTTCTGACACTTGTTCATCATTTGTTGAATCATACATAGGAGCATCTTCTGGAAGGAAGTTGACATCTGGAGTTGGATTCTTTTCTGGAACTTGTTCAGCAACAGGAGGAACCACTTCAGCAGCTCGGGGAGAAGCATCTTCAATTTCTGCAGGAGATGTTACTCCAGAAGCTTGAACAACATCTTCATCAGGAGCTCTACTATCTGCTGGGTTAGTCTCATCAAACTGCACATGAAAAGATTCATCTAACATTTGAGTCCTCTTATTAAAAACCCTATATGCTTTACTATGTGTTGAGTAACCAAGAAAAATAGCCTCATCTGCCTTTGAATCAAACTTTGAAAGATATTCTTTTATATTCAATGCATAACACTTACAACCAAAGGTTCTGAAATAACCTATTTTAGGCTTTCGACCTTTCCAGAGTTCATAGGGAGTCTTGTTCAGGATGTTTATGATCAGCACTCTATTCAGAACATAACAGGCTGTGTTAACAGCATCCCCCCAAAAGTACTTTGGAAGCCTTCTGTCATTGATCATAGTTCTGGCTATTTCAACCAAGGTTCTGTTCTTCCTTTCAACAACCCCATTTTGCTGAGGAGTTCTAGGAGCAGAAAAATTATGATCAATTCCTTTGGTTTCACAGAATTCTTCAAACTGAAAGTTTTTGAATTCTCCACCATTATCACTTCTAATATGTACAATCTTTTCATTCCTTTCAGTCTCAAGTTTTTTTATCAGAATTGAGAAACATCCAAGTGACTCATCTTTGCTAGACAGCAAGATAACCCAAGTGAATCTTGAATAGTCATCTACTATGACAAAGGCATACTTCTTTCGACCCATGCTCATTGGTTGAACAGGGGCAAAAAGATCCATATGAAGTAATTCCAAAGGTCTTTTAGTTGAAATGGTTTTCTTAGTTTTAAAAGAGCTTCTGGATTGTTTACCAGATTGACAAGCAGTACACAAATGGTTCTTTTTAAAACTAATTTCAGGCAGACCCTCAACCAATTGATATCTAGCTACTTTGGCCAGAAGGTCCATGCTCACATGAGCAAGTCTTCTATGCCAGAGCCAGGAGGTATCCTCTTTGGACATCAAGCATATATTTTTACAGAGATTCTCAAGGTTCAGCATGAAAACATTTTCTACTCTAGGAGCAGTTAGAATTACTTCCCTTGACTTACTATTCAGGATTTTACATCCAGAGGAGCTGAATACAACATCTCTACCTTTGTCAAACAGTTGTGCAACACTCAGGAGGTTGAACTTCAGGCCTCTGACTAGGGAGACATCTTCAATCGGAGGATTAGTTCCTATTGATCCAGAACCAAGCATCCTTCCTTTCTGAGCATCTCCAAGGCTGACTTTACCACCTCTTTTAGGTTCAAATGTGATGAATGACTTCTCATCACCTGTCATATGCCTTGAGCACCCATTGTTAATGTACCACAGCTTTGACATTGATGGAGCACTCAGAGCCACCTGCAAGACAATCAATTAGTGACAGGTAACCAATCCTTATTGGGTCCTTCATCGTTAGATTATCTTCAGCAGGTTTTAGTGATATCTCAGATTGTAAGAGGTTTTTAATGTGATACTTGCAATCCTTCAACTAGTGACCATCACTCTTGCAAAGTTTGCAAAAGGGAGGGTTTTTGGATCTTTCCCTTTGCTTCTTAGGAGCTTTCTTCTTCTTCTAAGAGGTTGTAACATCTTCAGAGGCTATAGCAGCACTCTCAGAGGTACCAACATCAAGAGGAGAAGAGATCTCCTTCAGAAGATAGGGAGTGACAGGTTTCTTCTTCTTCTGGGGTTTATCACTTCCCAAAGGCAGCTTTTCCTTGCCTTTGGCTTTAGGACTATCATCAGGAGTGCTTAACTGTTTACACAATTTTTATTCTAACACTTTCATGTCATAATAGATTTGAGTAAACCTAAGAAACTTGTCAGCCTCTCTTTTGTCCAATTTTCTCTTAAGGTACTTGAACATACTGTATAGTTCTTCAAGAGAATCAAAGATATCTAGTTCGTGAGAATTGTTTACCTCGGAGTCATATGTTACTTCAGGAGGTGTGGAAGTTTCTCCTGTGACATCTTCAAAAGTTGGCTCTTCAATAGCCATGAAACAAATCTGAGCTTGCTCTTCCTTCTCTTCAGGATCACTGCTGGTCTCAGAGTCTCACCACGCAGCCAGAATAGCTTTCTTGAACTTTCTCTTATCTTTCTTCAGCTCTGGGGAGTTAGGCTTAATATGCCCTAGTTGCTGACATCCATAGCACACAATGGGCTTGCTAGGATCTCTCTTGGATTTTTCACTAGAATCAGGAGTCTTCTTGTCAAAGTTCCTGAAAGGCTTCTTGTAGTTTCCACCTCTGCCTTTTCTAAAGGCTTTCTTGAACTTTCTGGTCAGCATTGCCAATTCCTCATCTTCAGAGGACTCTTCTGAACATTCTGCCTTCAGGACTAATCCCCTCTTTCCTTCTGACTTTTCTCTCAAGTCATGATTTTTCATAGACATCTCATGGGTGATTATTGAACCAATAAGCTCATCATATAGATAGTAGCTTAAGTCCTGAACTTCTTCAATATCAATCTTCTTAGCTTGCGAAGACTTTGGTAAGCTTCTGATAGTCTTCTTCACTCTTTCTGGTTCTTCAATATCCTTACCCAAACCCTTTAGATCATTGACTATTTTGGTGAATCTGGAATTCATGTCTGAAATCGATTCCTTCTCAAACATTTCAAATAGCTCATAACTTCTTATGAGTTGATTGATCTTGGATTGCTTCACTTTGCCTGTTCCTTCATAAGTTACTTCAAGCTTGTTCCATATGTCTTTTGCTGTTTCACAAGAAGAAACTTTGTTATACTCAGTAGCAGAAAGTGCAGAGTGCAGCATGTTTATTGCTGAAGCATTAGTTTGGAGTTTCTTTAGGATATCATCAGTGTATTCCCTATGAGGTATTATAACATTCCCCAGACCTTCTTCCATTCTGAATGGAATATAGTCACCATCTGTGATAACATTCCAAGCACTCATGTTCTGGGCTTGAATGAAATACATCATTATTTTCTTCCAGTAATAGTAGTTATCACCATTAAATAGTGGAGGTCTAGTTGTGGAGGCACCCTTTGGAATCATATAGTAGGAGGAAGTCTCAGGTAGATTTCTACCGGCCATCTCTATTGATTCTGATAGATCTTACACTTAGATTGTTAGATCTTAGTAAATAAAACGAAGTGACCTTCGCTCTGGTACCACTTGTTGGCCCTAACAAGATCATAAACACCTAGAGGGGGGTGAATAGGTGTCTAAGCGGAAACTGATAATTTTAAGTTTTTTTTGGGAAACTTAATTTCTCAGAGTCAAATTTCCTCAGAGTCAGAGACTAGTTTAGTGAAACAGCTTATGAGGGAAATTCTGCCCTAACACAGTTTAACTGCTTTCAGCAACAAAAGGTCTGAGTTAGAGAACTTTTGGACAGTCTTCTAACAAAGACAAAGATATAAAGAGTAAATCTTTTTCAGCACTTAAACAAAAGCAAGTACACAGAAGCAATAGTAACAAGTATAAGGAAGGGAGAAAAAGATTCAGGAGATCCTGATGAACAATTCGATTTATCCAAGTTCGCCACAGAAGTCCTGTGACTACGTCTTGTCCTATGTGATCGCAGTCACTAGAGATTTTAAATCTACTATTCAGAACTTTTATGGCAAGTTCAGAAGCTCCTTTACATCAACAAAACTCAAAGCTAATTTCTGACCTGGTTCTGACTAGCCTAGAATGAGTTAAAGGATTTCCACCAGAACAACAACAATCCTGTTTTCTGGAATTCTCACCCAACTCAAACCTTAACTAGATTTCTCTCAAATCTAACTGAGTATCACAAACGATACCACTTTACAAGATTCCTATTATGAACTTGTGTTTCTTCACTCTCTCACTGTTACAAAGTCTAAACTATGAAAGCTTGAGAATGGAAAAGTTTGCTCTGTTTTGCTCGTTAAAACAGTGCGTTAAGATTTTACTCGTTAATCGCGTGCGTGATGTACTGGAGCTTGGCTACTATTTATAGTGCTTTGGAGATGACCGTTGTTTGAATTTGAATCTTCAATGAGTGACATCAGTTGTTGTAGCCGTTATTCTGTCACTTCTTCAAACGGTCTTCAAACACTTTGATTCCGTTAACCTTGTTCTTTAACTAAATCCGGTAAGAGATTTGAAATCAAGGATAAGGTTGACTGGAATTTTACTGCATTTAGATTGGCAAAGGGTAGACAAGGAAATGGTTGTTTTGCTTGAGGCAGACATGCGCGCTCCATCAAAACAGCTTTTTGAACTTTTGGCGCCTTGCATTAAATGCAGAAGTCAGAGCATTAAATGCTAGATAAGTCTCATGACTAGCGCTTCTGAGTTCCTCATTTCATTTGTCTAAGCTTCTGATCGCAATGGAATAACTTCTAATTGCTTCTAATCCTCTGAGGAGAGCTATAAAGGTCTTCAAAAAATCTTCAGAGAGGAGTATCCAGCTTCTGAGCTTTGCACTTCTGATTTCAATAGAACTTCTCTTCTGAGTCTTCAAGGCAATCCAGAATTACTTCATTCAGCGCTTGCTGAGAAACTTATACAGTACTTAACAAAAATTGTTAGTCAACATTGAAAAGTATATAAGCAAGAGTGTAAATTCATCTTCTGAAACATTTGGACATAATCAAAACATGTAGGGTTCATCATTCTCCCCCATTTTGGTTATGGCAAACCGTGGTCCAGAAGGTAAAATTACTTAACTAAAGCATAGAGTTTAAAAAGCAACTTCCTTTTTGTTTTGTTTTTAAGAACTCTGATGAAAATTTCTCCCCCATTTTAGTGTAAATGGTGAACTCCAACAATCTGTATTGTCTAAAGAAACGGCTTAAGATCAAGTTGTTAGATTTAGTGGGATATAATCAGAGTAACAAACAAACACAATATAATTATAAGAATACAAAGTAGTGTTAGTAAAGGGTTCAGAGACAATGAGATGGATAATTCAATGAATATATAAAATAGTCAGAAGATGTACAGGATAAGATCAAAATAGAAAACAAAGTCCTAAGACAAGCTACCCAACCCAGAACCTATAGCTAAGAAGCTTAAGTCCTATTGTCTTTGAGTTTGATCAACTGGTTTACGTTTCTTCTGAGTATTTCCAGAATCGTCTCCTTCATTCTGTCTCTTCATACCAGAACTACGACCACCCTGTTGTGCAGTCTTCTCCCCCGTTTGGCCTAACCGAACACCCAGAGCACCTTGTCTCCTCAAATTTTCTTGATTCTTGACAGCAGAAGAAAATTGAACGACCCATTGTTTTTTATACGTTCTAGACATGTTATTGTGACATCCCAAATTGGAAGTCACGTTCAAATTATGTCCGACGGATGAAAAAACAAGAGTTACAATGTCGATTTTAGTTAATTCGTCCGAAAAAATAAAAAAATAAACGACCCATAATTTTTTGTACGTGCTAGTCAGGTTATTTTGAGAACCCAAATTCGACGTCACGTTTAAATTATGTCTGACGCATTAAAAAACACGAGTTAAAATGTCGATTTCATTTAATCCTTCCAAAAATACAAAAAATTAAACGACCCATAATTTTTTGTACGTGCTAGTCAGGTTATTGTGACATCCTAAATTCGACGCCACGTTCAATTATGTCGGTCGCATGAGAAAACATGAGTTAAAATGTTGATTTCAGTTAATCCGTTCGAAAATTCCAACAATTAAACAACCCCAAAAAATTTATATGTTCTAGTCATGTTATTGTGACATACCAAATCGGACGTCACGTTCAAATTATGTCTGACGCAAGAAAAAACACGAGTTAAAATGTCGATTTCACTTAATTCGTCCGAAAATACAAAAAATTAAAGGACCCAAAAATTTTTACACGTTCTAGTCATGTTATTATGACCTCCCAAATTGGACGTCACGTTCAAATTACGTCCGACGCATGAAAAAGCACGAGTTAAAATGTCGATTTCATTTAATCCGTCCGAAAATTCAAAAAATTAAACGACACATAATTTTTTATTCGCGCTAGTCAGGTTATTGAGACATCTGAAATTTGACGTCACGTTCAAGTTATGTCTGTCGCATGAAAGAACACGAGTCAAAATGTCGATTTCGGTCAATCTGTCCGAAAATACAAGAAAAAACATACCATAATTTTTTGTACGTGGTAGTCAGGTTATTGTGACATCCCAAATCGGACGTCACGTTCAAATTATGTTCGACGAATGAAAAAACACGAGTTAAAATGTCGATTTCAGTTAATCCGTCCAAAAGTACAAAAAATTAAACGACCCATAGTTTTTTGTACGTGCTAGTCAGGTTATATTGACATCCCAAATTCGACTTCACATTCAATTATGTTTGTCGCATAAAAAAAAAATTATGTTCGACGAATGAAAAAACACGAGTTAAAATGTCGATTTCAGTTAATCCGTCCGAAAGTACAAAAAATTAAACGACCCATAGTTTTTTGTACGTGCTAGTCAGGTTATATTGACATCCCAAATTCGACTTCACATTCAATTATGTTTGTCGCATAAAAAAACACGAGTTAAAATGTTGATTTAGGTCAATTTGTCCAAAAAAAATAAAAATAAACGTTGTATAGTTTTTTATACGTTCTAGTCATGTTATTGTGACATCCCAAATTGGACGTCACGTTCAAATTACGTCCGATGCATGAAAAAACACGAGTTAAAATGTTGATTTAAGTTAATCCGTCCGAAAATTCAAAAAATTAAACGACACATAATTTTTTATTTGCGCTAGTCAGGTTATTGTGACATCTGAAATTTGACGTCACGTTCAATTTATATTTGTCGCATGAAAAAACACGAGTCAAAATGTCGATTTCGGTCAATCTGTCCGAAAATACAAAAATAAACGTACCATAATTTTTTGTACGTGGTAGTCAGGTTATTGTGACATCCCAAATCGGACGTCACGTTCAAATTATGTTCGACGCATGAAAAAACACGAGTTAAAATGTCGATTTCTGTTAATCCGTCCAAAAATACAAAAAATTAAACGACCCATAGTTTTTTGTACGTGTTAGTCAGGTTATTTTGACATCCCAAATTCGACGTCACGTTCAATTATGTCTACCGCATGAAAAAAGACGAGTTAAAATGTTGATTTTGGTCAATCTGTCCAAAAATAAAAAAAATAAACGTCGCATAGTTTTTTATACGTTCTAGTCATGTTATTGTGACATCCCAAATTGGACATCACGTTCAAATTATGTCCGACGCATGAAAAAACAAGAGTTAGAATGTCGATTTTAGTTAATCCGTCCGAAAAAACAAAAAATTAAATGACCCATAATTTTTTGTACGTGCTAGTCAGGTTATTGTGAGAACCCAAATTGGACGTCGCGTTTAAATTATGTCCGACGCATTAAAAAACACGAGTTAAAATGTCGATTTTAGTTAATCCGTCAGAAAATACAAAAAAATAAATGACCTATAATTTTTTGAACATGCTAGTAAGGTTATTGTGACAGCCCAAATTCGATGCCACGTTCAATTCTGTCGGTCGAATGAAAAAACACGAGTTAAAATGTCGATTTCAGTTAATCCGTTCGAAAGTTCAAACAATTAAACGTCGCGTAATTTTTTATACGTTCTAGTCACGTTATTGTGACATCCCAAATCAGACGTCACGTTTAAATTAGGTCCGACGCATTTAAAAACACGAGTTAAAATGTCAATTTCATTTAATCCTTCCAAAAATACAAAATATTAAAGGACCCATCATTTTTTGTACGTGCTAGTCAGGTTATTGTGACATCCCAAATTCGACGCCACGTTCAATTATGTCTGCCGCATAAAAAAACACGAGTTAAAATGTTGATTTTGGTCAATATGTCCAAAAAATAAAAATAAATAAACGTCGCATAGTTTTTTATACGTTCTGTTGTCCCTAACAAGAACAAAATCACCTAGAGGGGGGGGGGGGTGAATAGGTGTCTAAGTTGAAAACTGATAATTTTAAGTTTTTGAAGAAACTTAATTTTTTAGAGTCAAATTTCCTTCTGATTCAGGGACAAGCTTACAGAAGTAGCCTCTGAGGGAAATTCTGCTTTAAGGCAGTTTCTGCCCTTTCAGTAACAGAAGCTCTGAGTTAGAGAACTTCTGGACAGTCTTCTGAACAAAGACAATGATAAAAGGAGTAAATATGTTTCAGCACTAAATACAAGCAAGTACACATAGGCAAATTAACAAGTATAAGGAAGGGAGAAAGAGATTCAGGAGGTCTTGATGAATATTTTGATTTACCCAGGTTCACTGCAGAAGTCATGTGACACATGATCTAGAAACTTAGGATCTTCAAAACCAGGAGGTTGAGACACATAGACTTCCTCATCAACGTAACCATTCAGGAATGCACTTTTCACATCCATTTGGAATAGCTTGAAGCCTTTGTATGATGCAAAAGCACACAGAATTCTAATGGCTTCTAATCTTGCAACAGGAGCAAAAGTTTCACCATAATCTATGCCTTCTTGTTGACTGTAACCTTGAGCAACAAGTCTTGCCTTGTTTCTCACAACATTTCCAAATTCATCAAGCTTGTTCTTCAGAACTCATCTTGTACCAACAACTTTCTTGTTGTTAGGTCTGGGAACCAAAATCCTAACTTCTGACCTTTTGAACTGATTAAGTTCTTCTTGCATTGCCATTAACCAGGATTCATCATCTTCAGCTTCATAGAAGTCCTTGGGTTCTAGAAGTGACGCAAAAGCCACAGTCCCCATATATCTTCTGAGCTGAGCTCTGGTCATGGCAGGATTGTGAACAGAGTCAATTACATTCTCCAAGGGGTGATTCCTAAGAGCTCTAACTTCTCTTGGTACATCCAATGTATCTTCTGAAACTTGTTCATCATTTGTTGAAACATATATAGGAGCATCTTCTGGAAGGAAGTTGACTTCTGGAGTTGGATTCTCTTCTGGAACTTGTTCAGCAACAGGAGGAACCACTTCAGCAGCTCTGGGAGAAACATCTGCTTTTTCAACAGGAGATGTGACTTCAGGAACATGAACTACATCTTCATCAGGAGCTCTACTATTTGCAGGGTTAGTCTCATGAAACGGTACATTAACAAATTTATCTAAAGTCTGAGTCCTCTTATTAAAAACCCTATATGCTTTACTATGTGTTGAGTAACCAAGAAAAATAGCCTCATCTGCCTTGGAATCAAACTTTGAAAGATATTCTTTTGTATTCAAAACAAAACACTTACAACCAAAAGTTCTAAAATAACCTATCTGAGGCTTTATACCTTTCCAGAGTTCATAGGGGGTTTTGTTCAAGATACTTCTGATTAGAACTCTATTCAGAACATGACATGTTGTGGTAACAACTTCTCCCCAAAAGTACTTTAGAAGCCTTCTGTCATTGATCATGGTTGTGGCGATCTCAACCAGAGTCCTAGGAGCAGAAAAGTTATGATCAATGCCTTTGGTTCACAGAATTCTCCACCATTATCACTTCTGATATGGATAACCTTTTTATTCCTTTCATTCTCAAGTCTTTTAACAAGTACTGAGAAACATTCAAGTGACTCATCTTTGCTAGCAAGCAAACCAACCCAAGTGAATCTTGAATAGTCCTCTACTATGACAAAGGCATACTTCTTTCCACCCATGCTCATTGGCTGTACATGACCAAAAAGATCCATATGAAGTAATTCCAAAGGTCTTTTAGTTGAAATGGTTTTCTTAGTTTTAAAAGAGCTTCTGGATTGTTTACCAGATTGACAAGCAGTACACAAATGGTTCTTTTTAAAACTAATTTCAAGCAGACCCTCAACCAATTGATATCTAGCTACTTTGGCCAGAAGATCCATGCTAACATGAGCAAGTCTTCTATGCCAGAGCCAGGAGGTATCCTCTTTGGACATTAAGCATATATTTTTGCAGAGATTCTCAAGGTTCACCATGAAAACATTTTCTACTCTAGGAGCAGTTAGAATAACTTCCCTCGACTTACTGTCAAAGCATTTACATCCAGAGGAGCTAAAGACTACATCTCTACCTTTGTCACACAACTGTGCAACACTCAGGAGGTTGAACTTCAGGCCTCTGACTAGGGAGACATCTTCAATAGGAGGATTGGTTCCAATGGATCCAGAACCAATAATCCTTCCTTTCTGAGCATATCCAAAGCTGACTTTACCACCTCTTTTAGGATCAAATGTGATGAATGCTTTTTGATCACCCGTCATATGCCTTGAGCACCTACTGTCAATGTACAACAACTTTGACATTGATGGAGCACTCAAAGCCACCTGCAATACAATCAATTAGTGACAGGTAGCCAATCCTTATTGGGTCCTTCAGAGTTAGATTTATCTTCTACAGGTTTTTCTGATAATTCAGATTGCAAGATGTTCTTAATATGGTACTTGCAATCCTTTAACCAATGTCCATCATTCTTGCACAATTTGCAAAAAGGAGGGTTTTTGGATCTTTCCATTTGCTTCTTAGGAGCTTTCTTCTTCTTCTGGGAAGGAGTAACTTCTTCAGAGGCAATAGCACTCTCAGAGGTTCCCACATCAGGAGGAGAAGAGATCTCTTTTAGAGGAGAGGGAGTGACAGATTTCTTCTTCTGAGGTTTATCACTTCTCAGAGGCAGTTTTTCCTTACCTTTGCCTTTTGGGCCATCAGAAGGAGAACTGAATTGTTTACTAAGTTTTTCTTCTAATATTTTCATATTAGCATAAACTTGAGTAAACCTAAGAAATTTGTCAGCCTCACTTTTGTCCAACTTTCTTTTCAGATACTTGAACATGCTATATAGTTCTTCAAGAGAATCAAAGAAATCTAGTTCGTAAGAATTGTTTACCTCAGAGTCATATGTTACTTCAGGAGGTGCGAAAGTTTCTCCTGTGACATCTTCAGAAGTTGGCTCTTCAAGAGCCATGAAACAAATCTGAGCTTGCTCTTCCTTTTCTTCAGGATCACTGCTGGTCTCAGAGTCTGACCATGCAGCCAGCATAGCTTTCTTGAACTTTCTTTTATCTTTCTTCAGCTCTAGGCAATTAGGTTTAATATGCCCTGGTTGCTTACATCCATAACACACAATAGGCTTGCTAGGATCTCTCTTGGATTTTTCACCAGAATCAGGAGTCTTCTTATCAAAGCTCCTGAAAGGCTTCTTGTAGTTTCCACCTCTGCCTTTGGTAAAGGCCTTCTTGAACTTCCTAGTCAGCACAGCCAGTTCCTCATCTTTAGAGGATTCTTGAGGAGATTCTGCTTTCAGGACTAATCCTCTTTTCCTTCTGACCTTTCTCTCAGGTCATGGTTCTTCATTGACATCTCATGAGTAATTAATGAACTAATGAGTTCATCATATTGATAATAGCCCAAGTCCTGAACTTCTTCAATGGCAGTCTTCTTGGCTTGCCAAGACCTTGGTAAGCTTCTGAGAATATTTTTCACTTTCTTTGATTCTTCAATATCCTTTCCCAAACTCTTCAAGTCATTGACAATCTTGGTGAATCTAGAATTCATGTTTGAAATAGATTTTTTTTCAAGCATTTCAAATAACTCATAGTCTCTCATGAGTTGATTGACTTTGGACTGCTTCACTTTTCCAGTTCCTTCATAAGTGACTTCCAGCTTGTTCCAGATATCCTGTGCTGTTTCACAAGAAGAAACTTTGTTATACTCAGTAGCAGTAAGTGCACAATGCAACATATTTATTGCTGAAGCATTAGTTTGGAGTTTTTTAAGAATATCATCAGTGTATTCCCTCTGAGGAATTATAACATTCCCTAAACCAGCTTCCATCCTTGTTGGGATGAAGTCACCATCAGTGATAACAATCCATGCACTTATATTATGGGCTTGGATGAAATACATCATCCTCTTTTTCCAGTAAATGTAGTTATCACCATTAAACAGTGGAGGTCTAGTTGTGGAAGAGCCCTCTGGGACAATAAAGTGGGAGGAATTCTCAGGCTGGTGTCTACTAGCCATCTCTATTGATTCTGATAGGATCTTACACTTAGATTGTTAGATCTTTAGTAAATATACGAAGTGACCTTCGCTCTGATTCCACTTGTTGGCCCTAACAAGAACATAATCACCTAGAGGGGGGGGGGGGGGGGTGAATAGGTGTCTAAGTTGAAAACTTATAATTTTAAGTTTTTGAAGAAACTTAATTTTTCAGAGTCAAATTTCCTTCTGATTCAGGGACAAGCTTACAGAAGTAGCCTCTGAGGGAAATTCTGCTTTAAGGCAGTTTCTGCCCTTTCAGCAACAGAAGCTCTGAGTTAGAGAACTTCTGGACAGTCTTCTGAACAAAGTCAATGATAAAAGGAGTAAATCTGTTTCAACACTAAATACAAGCAAGTACACAGAGGAAAATTAACAAGTATAAGGAAGGGAGAAAGAGATTCAGGAGGTCCTAATGAACAGTTTGATTTATCCAGGTTCGCCACGGAAATCCTGTGACTACGTCATGTCCCCTGTGGTCGCAGCCGCCAGAGATTTTCAATCCACTATTCAAAACTTTTATGGCAAGTTCAGAAGCCCCTTTACATCAACAGAACTTAAGCTAATTTCTCACTTAGTTCTGACTAGTTTAAAGAGAGTTAAAGGATTTCCACCAGAACAACAACAATCCTGTTTTCTGGATTTCTCACCCAACTCTAATCTCAACTAGATTTCTCTCCAAATCTAACTGCATATCACAAATGATATCAGTTTACAAGATTCCTATTATGAACTTGTTTTTCTTCACTCTCTCACTTTAACTAAAGCTACGCTAAGAAAGATTGAGAATGGAAAATGGTGCTCTGTTTTTCTTGTTCAAACAGTAGGTTGAGATTTGGCTCGATTATCGCGTGTGTGATGCAATGGAGCTTGGCTACTATTTATAGTGCTTTGAAGATGACCGTTGGTGAAGTTTGAATCTTCAAATGATGACATCAGTTGTTGTAGCCGTTAATCTGTCACGTCTTCAAACGGTCTTCAAACACTTTGATTCCGGTAACCTTGTTCTTTAACTTAATCCGGTAAGTGATTTGAAGTTGAAGATAAGGTTGACTGAAAACTTTCTTCAATTGGATCAACAAATGGTAGACAAGGAAGTTCTGGTTTTGTTTTGAGTAGACATGCGCGCTCCTTCAAAACAACTTTTTGAACTTTTGGCGCCTAGCATTAAATGCAATTATCAGAGCATTAAAAGCTTAACAGAACCCGTGACTTAGCTTCTGAGAGCTAATTCCTTTTGTCTAAGCTTCTGATCGAATTGGTAAGGATTTTTCTTCTGATTGCTTCTGAGACCTCTGAGGTGAGCTTTAACAGTCTTCGTGAAATCTTCAGAGTGGAGAGTCCAGCTTCTGATTCTTCAGAACTGTCTTCAGCTTTAATACTCTTCTGAGTCTTCAAGGCAATCCTGAGTTTCTTCATTCAACACCTGCTGAGAAAAACTTATACAATACTTAACAAAAATTGTTAATCAACATTGAAAAGTATGTAAAACAAGATTAAATTTCATCTTCTGAAACGTTTGGACATAATCAAAACACTAGGGGTTCAAATTTTGTCGTTTAATTGTTGGAATTTTCGAACGGATTAACCCTTAGTGTTTTGATTATGTCCAAACGTTTTAAAGATGTGGTAAAGTCAGCTTTGGAGATGCTCAGAAAGGAAGGATTCTTGGTTCTGGAACCGTTGGAACCAATCCCCCCTTTGAAGAGGCCTGAAGTTCAACCTCCTGAGTGTTGCACAGTTGTGTGACAAAGGTAGAGATGTAGTCTTCAGCTCCTCTAGATGTAAAATCCTGGACAGTAAGTCAAGGGAAGTTATTCTAACTGCTCCTAGAGTAGAAAATGTTTTCATGCTGAACCTTGAGAATCTCTGCAAAAATATATGCTTAATGTCTAAAGAGGATACCTCCTGGCTCTGGCATAGAAGACTTGCTCATGTTAGCATGGATCTTCTGGCCAAAGTAGCTAGATATCAATTGGTTGAGGGTCTGGCTGAAATTAGTTTTAAAAAGAACCATTTGTGTACTGCATGTCAATCTGGTAAACAATCCAGAAGCACTTTTAAAACTAAGAAAACCATTTCAACTAAAAGACCTTTGGAATTACTTCATATGGATCTTTTTGGTCCAGTTCAGCCAATGAGCATGGGTAGAAAGAAGTATGCCTTTGTTATAGTAGATGACTATTCAAGATTCACTTAGGTTATCTTGCTTGCTATCAAAGATGATTCACTTGAATGTTTCTCAGTACTTGTTAAAAGACTTGAAAACCAAAGGAATGAAAAGGTTATCCATATCAGAAGTGATAATGGTGGAGAATTCAAGAACTTTCTGTTTGAAGAATTCTGTGAAACCAAGGGTTTTGATCATAACTTTTCTGCTCCTAGGACTCCTCAACAAAATGGGGTAGTTGAAAGGGAGAATAGGACTCTGGTTGTGATCGCCTGAAACATGATCAATGACAGAAGGCTTCCAAAGTACTTTTGGGGAGAAGCTGTTAACACAACCTGTTATGTTCTGAATAGAGTGCTGATTAGAAGCATATTGAACAAAACTCCCCTATGAACGCTGGAAAGGTAAAAAGCCTAAGATAGGTTATTTTAGAACCTTTGGTTGTAAGTGTTTTGTTTGGAATACAAAAGAATATCTTTCAAATTTTGATTCGAAGGCAGATGAGGCCATTTTTCTTGGTTACTCAACACATAGTAAAACATATAGGGTTTTTAATAAGAGGACTCAGACTTTAGATGAATCTGTTCATGTACAGTTTGATGAGACTAACCCTGCAAATAGTAGAGCTCCTGATGAAGATGTAGTTCATGCTCCTGAAGTCACATCTCCTGTTGAAAAAGAAGATGTTTCTCCCAGAGCTGCTGAAGTGGTTCCTCTTGTTGCTGAACAAGTTCCAGAAGAGAATCCAACTCCAGAAGTCAACTTCCTTCCAGAAGATGCTCCTATATATGATTAAACAAATGATGAACAAGTTTCAGAAGATACATTGGATTTTGGATTTTGGTTCCCAGACCTAACAACAAGAGAGTTGTTGGTACAAGATGGGTTATGAAGAACAAGCTTGATGAATTTGGAAATGTTGTGAGGAACAAGGCAAGACTTCTTGCTCAAAGTTACAGTCAGCAAGAAGGCATAGATTATGGTTAAACTTTTGCTCCTGTTGCAAGATTAGAAGCCATTAGAATTCTGTGTGCTTTTGCATCATACAAAGGCTTCAAGCTGTTCCAAATGGAAGTGAAAAGTGAATTCCTGAATGGTTACATTGATGAGGAAGTCCATGTGTCTCAACCTCCTGGTTTTGAAGATCCTAAGTTTGTAGATCATGTGTATAAGTTGAAGAAAGCCTTGTATGGACTGAAACAAGCTCCCAGAGCTTGGTATGAGAGACTGACAAAGTTCCTTCTATCTAAGGGATTTGTCAGAGGCCGTGTTGACACAACCCTGTTCACTCTGAAGAAGAACAAAGACATCCTTTTAGCTCAGGTATATGTTGATGATATTATATTTGGTGCTACTAATGAATCTTTGTGCAGAGAGTTCAGTGATCACATGAAAGCTGAGTTTGAAATGTCTATGATGGGAGAATTAACATTCTTCTTAGAACTTCAAATTAAGCAAAGTAATGATGGTGTGTTTATCAATCAAGCCAAGTACACTAGAGAAGTGCTAAAGAAATTTGGCATGATGGAATCGAATGCTGTTGATATCCCAATGGATGTCAGCAAGGACTTTGCCGATGAAGAGAAAGCTGGTAAACCTGTAGATATAAAAACCTACAGAGGTATGATTGGTTCTCTTTTATATCTAACAGCCAGTAGGCCAGATATACATTTTGTTGTGTGCTTCTGTGCTAGATTTCAGGCTAAACCAAAGGAGATTCATGATGTTGTTGTCAAAAGAATTCTCAGATATCTTAAAGGCACTTCAGAAGCTGGTTTTTGGTATCCTTGTAGTACAAACTTTACTCCTGTAGGATACACAAACTCTGACTATGGTAGAGATAAATTGAAAAGAGTCAGCACTTCTGGTGGTTGTCACTTTCTGGGGGAGTGTCTAGTCTCCTGGCATAGTAAGAAGCAAACCCTTGTGGCACTTTCAACTGCTGAAGCTGAATATGTTGCTGCTGGAAGTTGTGTTTCTCATATGCTCTGGATCAAGCAACAAATTGCTGACTATGATGTCATTCCTGGAACAATTACCATCTTTTGTGATAACAAGAGTGCAATTGATCTTTCAAAGAATCCCATTCAACACAGCAAGATGAAGCATGTTCATATTAGGCATCACTTTCTGAGAGATCATGTTCTGAAGAAGGATATCATTCTAACTCATGTTTCCTCTGAAGACAATCTTGCTGACATGTTTACTAAGCCTCTGGCTTGTACTCCATTCAGCAGCTTGCGAGAAGGCATTGGTATGACTAATTCACTTCAGTAATTTAGTTTTAATTATATTCCTAGTATCTTAACTGCTAGCCGTTTAAGATAGTTAAGTGTGATTAAGGCTCATTATGATTTTTATTTAAGCATGCCTACATTTAATGCTAGTACTGCGCTTTTTCTGGTGTTAACGGTAACTGGTTCCCCTTTTAACGGTGTTTACTCACTTTTTGAATTAGAACCGTTTATTGTTTGGGTATAAATAAGGGTTT
This sequence comes from Euphorbia peplus, assembly GCA_028411795.1. NCBI lineage: Eukaryota > Viridiplantae > Streptophyta > Magnoliopsida > Malpighiales > Euphorbiaceae > Euphorbia > Euphorbia peplus. Next base: position 13,101,782 of record CP110838.1, on the reverse strand, counting down.
CTCACACTTAGCAACTTTTCACTTGAAATCTTTTTGCATTTAGAATTCACATAGAATTTTTCTCTGCAATTTTTCTGCAAATTTCTTTCTCTCAAAACTTGACCTAGTTTTCAAAATTCTCTCAAATGGCTAAAGAACAATCTGTTGCACCCAAAATCACTGTCACCTATCCTTTCTCCGATGAACCGGAAGATGTGCTTAGTGAATCTAGGGTTTTCACTTCTAGGTTCCTAGAAAACGAAGTTAAATCCACTTGATGAACCCTAAGTGTTTTGATTATGTCCAAACGTTTCAGAAGATGAAATTTAAAATTTACTTACATACGTTTCAATTGTGCCTAACAATTTTTTGTTAAGCATGTGTGTAAGTTTCTCAGCAGGTGCTGAATGAAGAATCTTTGGATTGCCTTAAAGACTCAGAAGAAATAGGAAAGCTGAAGACAGTAGATAAAATTCAGAAGGTGGATGCTCTGCTCTGAATTTTTAGTAAAGACTGTTAAAGCTCGCCTCAGAGGTCCAAGAAGCAATCAGAAGATAAATTCTTACCAATTCGATCAGAAGCTTAGACAAAAGGAATTAGCCTTCAGAAGCTAAGTCACGGGTTCTGTTAAGAATTTATTGCTCTGACAAATGCATTTAATGCAAGGCGCCAAAAGTTCAAAAAGCTGTTTTGAAGGAGCGCGCATGTTTAATCAAAAAAAAACTAGAATTTCCTTGTCTACCATTTGTTGATCCAATTGAAGAATGTTTTCAGTCAACCTTATCTTAAACTTCAAATCACTTACCGGATTAAGTTAAAGAACAAGGTTAACGGAATCAAAGTGTTTGAAGACAGTTTGAAGACATGACAGATTAACGGCTACAACAACCGATGTCATCTCTTTGAAGATTCAAATTCACCAACGGTCATCCTTATGCACTATAAATAGTAGCCAAGCTCCATTGCATCATATACGCGTGATAATCGAGCAAAATCTCAACGCACTGTTTTAATCAAGAAAACAGAGCACCCTTTTCCATTCTCAATCTTTCTTAGCATACCTTTAGTTAAAGTGAGAGAGTGAAGAAAAACAAGTTCATAATAGGAATCTTGTAAACTGATATCGTTTGTGATATTCAGTTAGATTTGGAGAGAAATCTAGTTGAGATTAGAGTTGGGTGAGAAATCCAGAAAACAGAGTTGTTGTTGTTCTGGTGGAAATCCTTTAACTCTTTTTAGGCTAGTCAGAACTAAGTGAGAAATTAGCTTATGTTCTGTTGATGTAAAGGAGCTTCTGAACTTCCCATAAAAGTTTTGAATAGTAGATTTAAAATCTCTGGCGGCTGCGACCACAGGGGACAAGACGTAGTCACATGACTTTTGTGGCGAACTTGGATAAATCGAATTGTTCATCAGGATCTCCTGAACTTCTTTCTCCCTTTTTATACTTGTTAATTTGCTTCTGTGTACTTGCTTAAATTTAGTGCTGAAACAGATTTACTCCTTATATCATTGACTTTGTTCAGAAGACTGTCCAGAAGTTCTATAACTCAGAACCTCTGTTGCTGAAAGCAGTTAAACTGTGTTAAGGAAGAATTTCCCTCAGAAGTTGTTTCTTTAAACTAGCCTCTGAATCTGAGGAAATCTGACTCTGAAAAATTAAGTTTCTTAAAAAGCTTAAAATTTTCAGTTTACAACTTAGACACCTATTCACCCCCCTCTAGGTGATTCTGTTCTTGTTAGGGCCAACAAGTGGTATCAGAGCGAAGGTCACTTCGTATATTTACTAAAGATCTAACAATCCAAGTGTAAGATCCTATCTGAATCAATAGAGATGGCTAGTAGACACCAGCCTGAGAACTCCTCTCACTTTATTATCCCAGAGGGCTCTTCCACAACTAGACCTCCATTGTTTAATGGTGATAACTACTCTTACTGGAAAAAGAGGATGATGTATTTCATCCAAGCCTAGAATATGAGTGCATGGATTGTTATCACTAATGGTGACTTCATCCCAACAAGGATGGAAGCTGGTTTAGGGAATGTTATAATTCCTCAGAGGGAATACACTGATGATATTCTTAAAAAACTCCAAACTAATGCTTCAGCAATAAATATGCTGCATTGTGCACTTACTGCCACTGAGTATAACAAAGTTTGTTCTTGTGAAACATCACAGGATATCTGGAACAAGTTGGAAGTCACTTATGAAGGAATTGGAAAAGTGAAGCAGTCTAAAGTCAATCAACTCATGAGAGACTATGACTTATTTGAAATGCTTGACAAAGAATCTATTTCAAACATGAACTCTAGATTCACCAAGATTGTCAATGACTTGAAGAGTTTGGGATAGGATATTGAAGCATCAGAAAACGTGAAAAAGATTCTCAGAAGTTTACCAAGGTCTTGGCAAGCCAAGAAGACTGCCATTAAAGAAGTTCAGGATTTGGGCTTTTATCAGTATGATGAGCTCATTGGTTCACTAATTACTCATGAGATGTCAATGAAGAACCATGACCTAAGAGAAAGGTCAGAAGGAAAAAGAGGAGTAGTCCTGAAGGCAGAATCTTCTGAAGAATCCTCTGAAGATGAGGAACTGGCAATGCTGATCAGGAAGTTCAAGAAAGCCTTTAGAAAAGGCAGAGGTGGAAACTACAAGAAGCCTTTCAGGAGCTTTGATAAGAAGTCTCCTGATTGTGGTGAAAAATTCAAGAGAGATCCTAGCAAGCCTATTGTCTGCTATGGATGCAGCAACCAGGGCATATTAAGCCTAACTGCCCAGAGCTGAAGAAAGATAAGAGAAAGTTCAAGAAAGCTATACTGGCTGCGTGGTCAGACTCTGAGACCAGCAGTGATCCTGAAGAGAAGGAAGAGCAAGCTCAGATTTGTTTCATGGCTATTGAAGAGCCAACTTCTGAAGATGTCATAGGAGAGACTTCCGCACCTCCTGAAGTAACATATGACTCTGAGCTAAACAATTCTCACGAACTAGATATCTTTGATTCTCTTGAAGAACTCTACAGTATGTTCAAGTACCTTAAGAGGAAATTGGACAAGAGTGAGGCTGCCAAGTTTTTTAAGTTTACTCAAATCTACTCTGACATGAAAGTGTTAGAAGAGAAGTTGTGTAAACAGTTCAACACTCCTGCTGATGGCTCCAAAGCCAAAGGCAAGGAAAAGCTGTGTCTGGGAAGTGACAAACCCCAGAAGTAGAAGAAACCTGTCGCTCCCTCTCTTCTGAAAGAGATAGCTTCTCCTCCTGATGTTGGTACCTCTAAGAGTGCTGCCATAGCCTCTGAACAAAAGTGCACTTACTCAGAAGAAGAAGAAAGCTCCCAAGAAGCAAAGGGAAAGATCCAAGAACCGTCCCTTTTGCAAGCTTTGCAAGAGTGATGGTCATTGGTTAAAGGATTGCAAGTATCACATTAAAAATCTCTTGCAATCTGAATTATCAGAAAAACCTGCTGAAGATAAATCTAACAATGAAGGACCCAATAAGGATTGGGTACCTATCACTAATTGATTGTGTTGCAGGTGGCTCTGAGTGCTCCATCAATGTCAAAGCTGTGGTACATTGACAGTGGGTGCTCAAGGCATATGACATGTGATGAAAAATCATTCATCACATTTGATCCTAAGAGAGGTGGTAAAGTCAGCTTTCGAGATGCTCATAAAGGAAGGATTCTTGGTTCTGGAACCATAGGAACTAATCCTCAGATCGAAGATGTCTCCCTAGTTAGATGCCTGAAGTTCAATCTCCTGAGTGTTGCACAGCTGTGTGACAAAGGTAGAGATGTAGTCTTCAGCTCCTCTGGATGTAAAATCTTGGACAGTAAGTCAAGGGAAGTTATTCTAACTGCTCCTAGAGTAGAAAATGTTTTCATGCTGAACCTTGAGAATCTTTGCAAAAATATATGCTTGATGTCCAAAGAGGATACCTCCTGGCTCTGGCATAGAAGATTTGCTCATGTGAGCATGGACCTTCTGGCCAAAGTAGCTAGATATCAATTGGTTGAGGGTCTGCCTGAAAATAGTTTTAAAAAGAACCATTTGTGCACTACTTGTCAATCTGGTAAACAATCCAGAAGCTCTTTTAAAACTAAGAAAACCATTTCAACTAAAAGACCTTTGGAATTACTTCATATGGACCTTTTTGGCCATGTTCAACCAATGAGCATGGGTGGAAAGAAATATGCCTTTGTCATAATAGATGACTTTTCAAGATTCACTTGGGTTATCTTGCTGTCTAGCAAAGATGAGTCACTTGGATGTTTCTCAGTTCTGGTAAAGAAGCTTGAGAATGAAAGGAATGAAAAGGTTGTTCATATGAGAAGTGATAATGGTGGAGAATTCAAGAACTTTCTGTTTGAAGAATTCTGTGAAACCAAGGGCATTGATCATAACTTTTTTGCTCCTACGACTCCTCAACTAAATGGGGTAGTTGAAAGGAAAAATAGGACTCTGGTTGAAATCGCTAGAACTATGATCAATGAAAGAAGGCTTCCAAAGTACTTTCGGGGAGAAGCTGTTAACACAGCTTCCTATGTTCTGAATAGGGTGCTAATCAGAAGCATCTTGAACAAAACCCCTTATGAACTCTGGAAAGGTCGAAAGCCTAAATTAGGTTATTTCAGAACCTTTGGTTGCAAGTGTTATGTTTTGAATATAAAATAATATCTTTCAATGTTTGATTCAAAGGCAGATGAGGCCATTTTTCTTGGTTACTCAACACATAGTTAAGCATATAGGGTTTTTAATAAGAGGACTCAAACTTTAGATAAATTTGTTCATGTACAGTTTGATGAGACTAACCCCGCAGATAGTAGAGCTTCTGAAGAAGATGTAGTTCAAGCTCCTGAAGAATCATCTCCGGTAGAAAAAGAAGATGTCTCTCCTAGAGCTACTGAAGTGGTTCCTCCTGTTGCTGAACAAGTTCCAGAAGAGAATCCTACTCCAGAAGTCAACTTCCTTCCAGAAGATACTCCTATATTATTCAACAAATGATGAACAAGTTTCAGAAGATACATTGGATGTACCAAGAGAAGTTAGAGCTCCTAGGAATCACCCCTTGGAGAATGTAATTGACTCTGTTCACAATCTTGTCATGACCAGAGCTCAACTCAGAAGATATATGGGGAATGTGGCTTTTGTGTCACTTTTGGAACCCAAGGACTAGTATGAAGCTGCAGATGATGATTCCTGGTTAATGGCAATACAAGAAGAACTTGACCAGTTTAAAAGGTCAGAAGTTTGGATTTTGGTTCCCAGACCTAACGACAAAAAGGTTGTTGGTAGTAGATGGATTCTGAAAAACAAGCTTGATGAGTTTGGAAATGTTGTGAGGAACAAGGCAAGACTTGTTGCTCAAGGTTACAGTCAGCAAGAAGGCATAGATTATGGTGAAACTTTTGCTCCTGTTGCAAGATTAGAAGCCATTAGAATCTTATGTGCTTTTGCATCATACAAAGGTTTTAAGCTCTTTCAAATTGATGTGAAAAGTACATTCTTGAATGGTTACATTGATGAGGAAGTCTATGTATCTCAACCTCCTGGTTTTGAAGTTTCTAAGTTTCCTGATCATGTGTATAAGCTGAAGAAAGGTTTTTATGGACTGAAACAAGCTCCCAGAGCTTGGTATGAGAGACTGACAAAGTTCCTTCTGTCTAAAGGATTTGTCAGAGGCTGTGTTGATACATCTCTGTTCACTCTGAAAAAGAACAAAGATATCCTTTTAGCTCAGGTATATGTTGATGATATTATATTTGGTGCTACGAATGAATCTTTGTGCAGAGAGTTCAATGATCACATGAAATCAGAAGATAAATTCTTACCAATTCAGAAGCTTAGACAAAAGGAATTAGCCTTCAGAAGCTAAGTCACGGGTTCTGTTAAGCATTTATTGCTCTCACAAATGCATTTAATGCAAGGCGCCAAAAGTTCAAAAAGCTGTTTTGAAGGAGCGCGCATGTCTACTCAAAACAAAACCAGAATTTCCTTGTCTACCCTTTGTTGATCCAATTGAAGAATGTTTTCAGTCAACCTTATCTTCAACTTCAAATCACTTACCGGATTAAGTTAAAGAACAAGGTTAACGGAATCAAAGTGATTGAAGACCGTTTGAAGACATGACAGATTAACGGCTGCAACAACTGATGTCATCTCTTTGAAGATTCAAATTAACCAACGGTCATCCTTATGCACTATAAATAGTAGCCAAGGTCCATTGCATCATTTACGCGTGATAATCGAGCAAAATCTCAACGCACTGTTTTAATCAAGAAAACAGAACACCCTTTTCCATTCTCAATCTTTCTTAGCATAACTTTAGTTAAAGTGAGAGAGTGAAGAAAAACAAGTTCATAATAAAAATCTTGTAAACTGATATCATTTGTGATATTCAGTTAGATTTAGAGAGAAATCTAGTTGAGATTAGAGTTGGGTGAGAAATCCAGAAAACAGAGTGTTGTTGTTCTGGTGGAAATCCTTTAACTCTTTTTAGGCTAGTGAGAACTAAGTGAGAAATTAGCTTATGTTCTGTTGATGTAAAGGAGCTTCTGAACTTGCCATAAAAGTTCTGAATAGTAGATTTAAAATCTCTGGTGGCTGCGACCTCAGGGGACAAGACGGAGTCACAGGACTTCTGTGGCGAACACCTATTCACCCCCCTCTAGGTGATTTTGTTCCTGTTAGGGCCAACACCACTGACCCCATCTCAAAATGGCTAAGTGCTCAAAACTGGAACTCTTTTGTCTCCTTGGATGAATTCATTTATCCTAAGTTAGTCACCGAGTTCTATCAGAACCTCCATGTTCAGTCTAATGAGGAGGATGTTGTCTGCTCTTCTATTGGGGGAATTGAGTTTGAGGTCAGCAGGACTTCCATTGCAAAGGCAATCAACATTGACGATGAAGGAATCATCATTGGAGATGATGGTTCTGCTGAAAGATTTACAGAGGAGAATTGGGCTAGACCTGATTTGAGTGCTAAGGAAACTTATGTTACTTGGTGCACTCAGCATCAGAGGTGGGCACATTATCTGACTACTAATGTTTTTTTACCTAGGGCCGGTGGTGTCAATGGAGTTTCCAACAGGAAAAGGGTTTTCATGTACCTCTGATGAATCAGAAAAAGATCAACTTACCTGCCATGATTATAAGGCAAATGAAGAATGTAAATGTGGTCAGCACTCTTGCTTATGGATCTCTCCTGACGAGGCTGTTTGAATCTGCCTCTATCAATATTCCAGGAGATGGAGTTACCAGCAGGAGTACCCTCCTAAAGATGTCTACTTTGAGTAAACTTACTCATAGTGTGGTACCAAAGAAGACTGAGTCTTCTACCTCACTATCTGTTGTCAATGCTCAGAAGGAAATTGTGAAGCACACTGAGCAGAAGGGGAAGAAAGGTGCCAAGAAGGGCAAGAGTAAGAAAGGATCAAGTAAGTTGGTTCTAACTGTAGAGAAGGTGGCTGTCTCAGAAGCTCTTCCAGCTTTGGTTCAAACAACTATCAATGTTGAACCTTCTGGTAGAATTGTTGCTGAGAAGCCAAGTGAGGCTGCTGAGAAGGTAGCGAAGGAAAGTGAGGATAACAGACTTGCTGAACTAGCAAAGGTTGCTGAGGCTGAGAAGTTCAAAGTTGCAAGAGTTGTTGCTCTTGCTGAAAGGACAAGGAAAGAGAGAGAAGCTGCTGAGTTAGGTGATAAACTAGCAGCAGAGCGTAAATTGTTGGCAAAGGCTAAGGCTGATGCTAGACTTGCTGAGTGTGCTGCTCAAGTTGAGAGCACAGTGGCCTCTGGAAATGTTGAGGCTACCGGAGAAGAAGAGGATGATGAGAATGAGATTTCTCTCTCTAGAAGAAGAATGAAGAAGGTTGATGCAAATAGAAGGTGTTTGAATAAGAAGGACTTCTATATTGCTTCAAATGCTGAATTAGAAGACACAATTCCTGAAGAAGAGGATTTTGTTGATGATGAGGACATGTTAGATATGTCTGCTGAAGGGAATCTTGATGCTCCTATAATTGAGGACATCTCAGAGGATAGTGAACCAGAACCTGAAGATCTTGAAGCTGCTATTCAGAATGCACAGAGGTTCATTGAGAATGTTGATAACGAAAATTTTATGGACAACATTCTTCTGGGTCAAGGTAGAATCCCTGGTGATAGGGATGCTTATGAAACTCTTAACATAATGGCTCATGTGTTTGCTGAGCCCCTTGCCACACATGATCCTAATGCTACTGAGATCCCTCCTCCTACCTCTGAACAGGTTATTTTGTCTCCCACTCATATCCATGATCCATCTCCTATTCATACCCCTCAACCATCTTCTACACTTCCTTCTGTCATAGAAGTAAGTGAATCTCAAACCTCCATTCCCCCTACAACTTCAACCTCTGAAGCTGTACCTCCTAAAACCGCTCCTCCTTCTGGATCCTATACAGAAGTAAATTTGGCCTCTGGCCCTCTTTTCACAGACTCCATAACAACTTCCACCACTTCCTCCCTTAACACTTCCTTCGTAATTCCTTCCATAGGTTTTACAGCTCCATCTTTCTCACTTCCATCCACTACTTCTACCATTTCTTCCTCTACCACACAATCTGCTCCTTCTTCCACTTCCAATATTCCTCCTCCTTGAACCTCTGGACATACACCTCCTATGTGTGATCCCTTAACTACTTCCACTACTTCTTCCTCCTTTGCTGGTTTATCTTCAAACTATGACTTTCTCCGCAGTTTGATGAATCAGCATGAGAAGGAAACTCATTTTGGTGGTAAGGGGTTCATTGGGAGAGCTTTTATTGTTTCTGAAGCTGGTGGTGCTCCTTCTGTTGAGGAGTTGAGAAGAATGAGTCAGAGTGGCTCTGATGAACTGTTAAATAGATTTGCTGGATTAGGGCAAAGGACTTCTTCTGCTGACATGTATGCTCAGGGCATTGTGCTGCAAGAATTACATTCTCTGAAAGCTCAGCACCTGCAGCTCATGACTATGCTCCAAATGCAGGATCCTTCTGTCTATATTCGTAATCTTTCAACACTTCATCTTGCTGCTCATGATGAGTTTTACAGACTGAGACAGCTGGCATTGACCCTTCCCACTCTTGAAAATATAGCGCTTGCCTCTACCAAGAATGTCTATGAGAATCTGGAGATCTTGACAGAGGAAGTTAAAGAAGCTAATGAGCATTATGAGGCTCATGAGAAGGTTCTTCCTAGTAAGTTTGATGACCTGCAGTGTACTGCTAATCATATTCTGAAAGAAGTGAAATCTTCTGCTCAAGGATCATCATCTTTTGAGGCTGCCAGAATTGTGTATGACATCACTCCTTATCTCAACAATCGTCTTCAGAGCATAGAGTCTGCTGTGACTGCTCAGAGCGCCGAGATTGCAGAACTTACAGATTTTCTGAAGGTTATTAATACTCAAGCAAAGGAACAGGAGAAAGTTCTTCATAATTGCTATAGGTTTGTTCGAGGACAGACTTATATTCAGAATGAGCATCTCACTGCTGCTGTGTATGCGAATAATCAATTTATCAAGAATGGATCTGATCAACTCTGTCAGGCCTTCTCATCAGCAATATCAGACTGCTCTTAATGTTCAGCAGAAGTTGTCCTCACAAGGAGCTCTGGGTATTCTTGTTGCTTCTGGCCAAACGGGGGAGAAGTCTGCTCAGCAGGGTGGTCCTGGCTCTAGGATGAAGAGACAGAATGTGGATGTTGGTTCAAGTGGTGCAATTCCTCCTCAGAAGAAATCTAGAACTGATAAGCCAATCAAATAGAAATAGGACTTCAGCTTCTTAGCTAGGTTCTGGGTTGGGTAGCTTTTGTCTTAGGACCTTATGTTATCCTTCTGTCTGTTTCATTGTTGATATACTATGTTTCTTCTGATCATATATATTCGCTGAACCGTTACATACTTCCAATTGTCTCTGAATACTATTTATATTGTTTATGCTTTTTAACTTAGTAACTTACACTTCATTAAAATCTAACAACTTGATCTTAAGCTTATTTTAAGATAATACAGATTGCTGGAGTTCACCATTTATACTAAAATGGGGGAGTTAAATTACTCAGAAGTTGTAAAAATCATAACCAATCAGGAAGTTACTTTCTAAACTTTGTGTTTATCTAAGTAATTTTACCTTCTCGACCACGGTTTGTCCATAACCAAAATGGGGGAGAATGATGAACCTTTAGTGTTTTGATTATGTCCAAACGTTTCAGAAGATGAAATTTAATCTTGACTTACATACTTTTCAATGTTGACTAACAATTTTTGTTAAGTATTGTATAAGTTTTTCTCAACAGGTGTTGAATGAAGAAACTCTGGATTGCCTTGAAGACTCAGAAGAGAAGTAAAGCTGAAGACAGTTTTGAAGACTAATAAGCTGGCCTCGCCACTCTGAAGATTTCACGAAGACTGTTAAAGCTCTCCTCAGAGGTTTCAGAAGCAATCAGAAGAAAAATCCTTACCAATTCGATCAGAAGCTTAGACAAAAGGAATTACCTCTCAGAAGCTAAGTCACGGGTTCTGTTAAGCATTTAATGCTCTGACAACTGCATTTAATGCAAGGCGCCAAAAGTTCAAAAACCTGTTTTGAAGGAGCGCGCATGTCTACTCAAAACAAAACCAGAATTTCCTTGTCTTCCCTTTGTTGATCCAACTGAAGAAAGTTTTATGTCAACCTTATCTTTGATTTCAAATCACTTACCGGATTAAGTTAAAGAACAAGGTGAACGGAATCAAAGTGTTTGAAGACCGTTTGCAGACATGGCAGATTAACAGCTACAACAACTGATGTCATCATTTGAAGATTCAAACTTCACCAACGGGCATCTCCAAAGCACTATAAATAGTAGCCAAGCTCCATTGCATCACACACGCGATAATCGAGCAAAATCTCAACGCATTGTTTGAACAAGAAAAACAGAGCACCCTTTCCATTCTCAATCTTTCTTAGCGTAGCTTTAGTTAAAGTGAGAGAGTGAAAAAAAACAAATTCATAATAGGAATCTTGTAAACTTATATCGTTTGTGATATTTAGTTAGATTTAGAGAGAAATCTAGTTGAGATTAGAGTTGGGTGAGAAATCCAGAAAACAAGATTGTTGTTGTTCTGGTGGAGATCCTTTAACTCTCTTTAGACTAGTCAGAACTAAGTGAGAAATTAGCTTAAGTTTTGTTGATGTAAAGGGGCTTCTAAACTTGCCATAAAAGTTCTGAATAGTGGATTTAAAATCTCTAGCGGCTGCGACCACATGGGACAGGACGTAGTCCCAGGACTTCTGTGGCGAACCTGGATAAATCGAACTGTTCATCAGGACCTCCTGAATCTCTTTCTCCCTTCCTTATACTTGTTAATTTACTTCTGTGTACTTGCTTGTATTTAGTGCTGAAACAGATTTACTCCTTTTATCATTGTCTTTGTTCAGAAGACTGTCCAGAAGTTCTCTAACTCAGAGCTTCTGTTGCTGAAATGGCAGAAACTGTCTTAAGGCAGAATTTCCCTCAGAGGCTTCTTCTGTAAGCTTGCCTCTGAATCCGAACGAAATTTGACTCTGAAAAATTAAGTTTCTTCAAAAACTTAAAATTATCAGTTTTCCACTTAGACACCTATTCACCCCCCTCTAGGTGATTCTATTCTTGTTAGGGCCAACAGTTATTGTCACATCCCAAATCGGACGTCACGTTCAAATTATGTCCGACGCTTGAAAAAACACGAGTTAAAATGTCGATTTTAGTTAATCCGTCAGAAAATACAAAAAAATAAACGACCCATAATTTTTTGTACGTGCTAGTCAGGTTATTGTGACATCCCAAATTCGACGCCACGTTCAATTATGTCGGTCGCATGAAAAAACACGAGTTAAAATGTCGATTTCAGTTAAGCCGTTTGAAAGTTCGAACAATTAAACGTCGCGTAATTTTTTATACGTTCTAGTCACGTTATTATGACATCCCAAATCAGAAGTCTCGTTTAAATTATGTCCGACGCATTAAAAAACGCGAGTTAAAATGTCGATTTCAATTAATCCTTCCAAAAATACAAAAAATTAAACGACCCATAATTTTTTGTACGTGCTAGTCAGATTATTGTGACATCCCAAATTCGACGCCACATTCAATTATGTCGGTCTAATGAAAAAACACGAGTTAAAATGTCGATTTCAGTTAATCCGTTGGAAAATTCAAATAATTAAACTACGCAAAAAAATTTATACGTTCTAGTCATGTTTTTGTGACATCCCAAATTCGACGCCACGTTCAATTATGTCGGTCGCATGAAAAAACACGAGCTAAAATATCGATTTCAGTTAATCCGTTCGAAAATTCAAACAATAAACGACACAAAAAAATTTATACGTTTTAGTCATGTTATTGTGACATCCCAAATCGGACGTCACGTTCAAATTATGTCTGACGCAAGAAAAAACACGAGTTAAAATGTCGATTTCAGTTAATTCGTCCGAAAATAAAAAAAATTAAACGACCCATAATTTTTTATACGTTCTAGTCATGTTATTATGACCTCCCAAATTGGACGTCACGTTAAAATTACGTCCGCCGCATGAAAAAGCACGAGTTAAAATGTCGATTTCCGTTAATCCGTCCGAAAAGTCAAAAAATTAAACTACACATAATTTTTTATACGCGCTAGTCAGGTTATTGTGACGTCTGAAACTTGACGTCACGTTCAAGTCTGTCGCATGAAAAAAGACGTGTCAAAATGTCGATTTCGGTCAATCTGTTCGAAAATAGAAAAATAAACATACCATAATTTTTTGTACGTGGTAGTCAGGTTATTGTGACATACCAAATCGGACGTCACGTTCAAATTATGCCCGAGGCATGAAAAAACACGAGTTAAAATGTCGATTTCTGTTAATTCGTCCATTAATACAAAAAATTAAACGACACATAATTTTTTATACGCGCTAATAAGATTATTGTCACATCTGAAATTTGACGTCACGCTCAAGTTATGTCTGTCGCATGAAAAAACCCGAGTCAAAATGTCGATTTCGGTCAATCTGTCCGAAAATACAAAATTAAACGTACCATAATTTTTTGTACGTGGTAGTCAGGTTATTGTGACATCCCAAATCGGACGTCACGTTCAAATTATGTCTGACGCATGAAAAAACACGAGTTAAAATGTCAATTTCAGTTAATCCGTCCGAACAAACAAAAAATTAAACGACCCATAGTTTTTTATACGTGCTAGTAAGGTTATTTTGACATCCCAAATTCGACGTCACGTTCAATTATGTCTGTCGCATTGAAAAACACGAGTTAAAAGCTTGATTTTGTTCAATCTGTCCAAAAATAAAAAAATAAACGTCGCATAGTTTTTTATACGTTCTAATCATGTTATTGTGACATCCCAAATAGGACGTCACGTTTAAATTATGTCCGGCGCATGAAAAAACAACAGTTACAATGTCGATTTTAGTTAATCTGTCCGAAAAAACTAAAAATTAAACGACCCATAATTTTTTATACGTGCTAGTTAGGTTATTGTGAGAACCCAAATTCGACGTCACGTTTAAATTATGTCCGACGCATTAAAAAACAGGAGTTACAATGTCGATTTTAGTTAATCCGTCAGAAAATTCAAAAAAATAAACGACCCATAAATTTTTGTACGTGCCAGTCAGGTTACTGTGACATCCCAAATTCGACGCCACGTTCAATTATGGCGGTCGAATGAAAAAACACGAGTTAAAATGTCGATTTCAGTTAATCCGTTCGAAACTGAAATTTGATGTCACGTTCAAGTTATGTCTGTCGAATGAAAAGAGACGAGTCAAAATGTCGATTTCGATTAATCTGTCCGAAAATACAAAAATAAACGTACCATAATTCTTTGTACGTAGTAGTGAGTTTATTGTGACATCCCAAATCGGACGTCACGTTCAAATTATGTCCGACGCATGAAAAAACAAGAGTTACAATGTCGATTTTAGTTAATCCGTCCGAAAAACAAAAAATTAAACGACCCATAATTTTGTGTATGTGTGAGTCAGGTTATTGTGAGAACCCAAATTCGACGTCACGTTTAAATTATGTCCGACCCATGAAAAAACACGAGTTAAAATGTCGATTTTAAGTAATCCGTCAGAAAATATAAAAAAATAAACGACCCATAATTTTTTGTGCGTGCTAGTCAGGTTATTGTGACATCCCAAATTCGACGCCACGTTCAATTATGTCGGTCGCATAAAAAAACACAAGTTAAAATGTCGATTTCAGTGAATTCGTTCCAAAGTTCGAACAATTAAACGTCGCGTAATTTTTTCTACGTTCTATTCACGTTATTGTGACATCCCAAATCAGACGTCTCGTTTAAATTATTTCCGACGCATTAAAAAACGCGAGTTAAAATGTCGATTTCATTTAATCCTTCCAAAAATACAAAAAATTAAACGACCCTTAATTTTTTGTACGTGCTAGCAGGTTATTGTGACATCCCAAATTCGACGCCACGTTCAATTATGTCGGTCGCATGAAAAAACAGGAGTTAAAATGTCGATTTGAGTTAATCCGTTCGAAAATTCAAACAATTAAACGACACAAAAAAATTTATACGTTCTAGTCATGTTATTGTGACATCCCAAATCGGACGTCACGTTCAAATTATGTCTGACGCAAGAAAAAACACGAGTTAAAATGTCGATTTCAGATAATTCGTCCGAAAATACAAAAAGTTAAACGACCCATAATTTTTTATACGTTCTAGTCATGTCATTGTGACCTCCCAAATTGGACGTCACGTTCAAATTACGTCCGACGCATGAAAAAGCCCAATTTAAAATGTGATTTAACTTAATCCATCCGAAAATTCAAAAAATAAAACAACACATAATTTTTTATACGCGCTAGTTAGGTTATTGTGACATCAGAAATTGGACGTCACGTTCAAGTTATGTCTGTCGCATGCAAAAACAAGAGTCAAAATGTCGATTTCGGTCAATCTGTCCGAAAATACAAAAAGAAACGTACCATAATTTTTTGTACATGGTAGTCAATGTATGGTGACATCCCAAATCGGACGTCATGTTCAAATTATGTCCGACGCATGAAAAAACACGAGTTAAAATGTCAATTTTAGTTAATCCGTCTGAAAATAAAAAAAATTAAAAGACCCATAGTTTTTTGTACGTGCTAATCAGGTTATTTTGACATCCCAAATTCGACGTCACGTTCAATTATGTCTGTCGCATGAAAAAACACGAGTTAAAATGTTGCTTTTGTTCAATTTGTCCAAAAATAAAAGAAAATAAACGTCGCGTAGTTTTTTATACGTTCTAGTCATGTTATTGTGACATCCCAAATTACAAGTCACGTTCAAATTATGTCCGACACATGAAAAAACAAGAGTTACAATGTCGATTTTAGTTAATCCGTCCGAAAAAACAAAAAATTAAACGACCCGTTATTTTTTGAACGTGCTAGTCAGGTTATTGTGAGAATCCAAATTCAACGTCACGTTTAAATTATGTCCGACGCATTAAAAAACACGAGTTAAAATGTCGATTTTAGTTAATCCGTCAGAAAATATAAAAAAATAAACGACCCATACTTTTTTGTACGTGCTAGTCAGGTTATTGTGACATCCCAAATTCGACGCCACGTTCAATCATGTCGGTCGCATGAAAAAACACGAGTTAAAATGTCGATTTCAGTGAATCCGTTCGAAAGTTCGAAAAATTAAACGTCGCATAATTTTTTCTACGTTCTATTCACGTTATTGTGACATCCCAAATCAAACGTCTCGTTTAAATTTTTTCCGACGCATTAAAAAACGTGAGTTAAAATGTTGATTTCATTTAATCCTTCCAAAAATACAAAAAATTAAACGACCCTTAATTTTTTGTACGTGCTAGCAGGTTATTGTGACATCCCAAATTCGACGCCACGTTCAATTATGTCGGTCGCATGAAAAAACACGAGTTAAAATGTCGATTTAAGTTAATCCGTTGGAAAATTCAAATAATTAAACTAGGCAAAAAAATTTATACGTTCTAGTCATGTTATTGTGACATCCCAAATTCGACGCCCCGTTCTGATGAACCCTATGTGTTTTGATTATGTCCAAACGTTTCAGAAGATGAAAACTTAATTCTCCCTTACATATAGTTTACTATTGACTAATAATTTTTGTTTACTTAGTCTATGTGTAAGTTGCTCAGCAGGTGCTGAATGAATCATTTCTGGATTGCCTAAAGGACTCAGAAGATCTGTTTGCTGAAGTTAGAGCTTCAATAATTCAGAAGCTGGATGCTCCGCTCTGAAGCCGAAGTCTGCTAAAGCTCTCCTCAGAAGTTCTTTGCAATCAGAAGTTTTACCAATTTGATCAGAAGCTTAGTCACGGGTTCTGGACAGCATTTAATGCTCTGACAAGTGCATTTAATGCAAGGCGCCAAAAGTTCAAAAAGCTGTTTTGATGGAGCGCGCCTGTCTGTTCAAAAGAAACCAAAATTTCCTTGTCTACCCTTTGTTGATCCAATTGAAGAATGATTCCAGTCAACCTCATCTTTGATTTCAAATCTCTTACCGGATTGAGTTAAAGAACAAGGATAACGGAATCAAAGTGTTTGAAGACCGTTTGAAGATTTGACAAATTAACGGCTACAACAACTGATGTCATCTCCTTCGAAGATTCAAACTCACCAATGGTCATCTTCATTCACTATAAATAGTAGTCAAGCTCCAAAGCATCAACATACGCGTGATCATCGAGCAAAATCTCAACGCACTGTTTTAACAAGAAAAACAGAGCAACTTTTTCCATTCTCAATCTTTCTTAACTTAGTCTTAGTTAAAGTGAGAGAGTGAAGAAAAACAAGTTCATAATAGGAATCTTGTAAACTGAGATCGTTTGTGATCTTCAGTTAGATTTAAAGAGAGAAATCTAGTTGAGATTAGAGTTGGGTGAGAAATCCAGAAAACAGAGTATTGTTTGTTCTGGTGGAAATCCTTTAACTCTTTTTAGGCTAGTCAGAACTAAGTGAGAAATTAGCTTAAGTTCTGTTGATGTAAAGGAGCTTCTGAACTTGCCATAAAAGTTCTGAATAGTGGATTTATAAAATCTCTGTAGGCTGCGACCTCAGGGGACAAGACGTACTCACAGGACTTCTGTGGCGAACTTGGATAAATCGAATTATTCAATCAGGATCTCCTGAACTTCTTTCTCCCTTCTTATACTTGTTATTTTTGCTTCTGTGTACTTGTTTATATTTAGTGCTGAAACAGATTTTCTCTAAAGTATCATTGTCTTTGTTCAGAAGACTGTCCAGAAGTTCTCAAATCAGAACTTTTGTTGCTGAAAAAAGTCTAACTGTGTTTAGGTAGAATTTCCCTCAGAAGCGACTTCAGTTAGCTGGCTACTGACTCTGAGGAAATTTGACTCTGAAATATAAGTTTCTCGAAAAACTTAAAAAATTCAGTTTTCAACTTTGACACCTATTCACCCCCCTCTAGGTGATTTTGTTCTTGATAGGGCCAACACGTTCAATTATGTCGGTCGCATGAAAAAACACGAGCTAAAATATCGATTTCAGTTAATCCGTTCGAAAATTCAAACCATTAAACGACACAAAAAAATGTATACGTTTTAGTCATGTTATTGTGACATCCCAAATCGGATGTCACGTTCAAATTATGTCTGACGCAAGAAAAAACACGAGTTAAAATGTCGATTTCAGTTAATTCGTCCGAAAATAAAAAAAATTAAACGACCCATAATTTTTTATACGTTCTAGTCATGTTATTGTGACCTCCCAAATTGGACGTCACGTTAAAATTACGTCCGCCGCATGAAAAAGCACGAGTTAAAATGTCGATTTCTGTTAATCCGTCCGAAAATTCCAAAAATTAAACTACACATAAATTTTTATACGCGCTAGTCAGGTCATTGGGACGTCTGAAATTTGACGTCACGTTCAAGTTATGTTTGTCGCATGAAAAAAGACGAGTCAAAATGTCGATTTCGGTCAATCTGTCCGAAAATAGAAAAATAAACGTACCATAATTTTTTGTACGTGGTAGTCAGGTTATTATGACATCCCAAATCGGACGTCACGTTCAAATTATGTCCGACGCATGAAAAAACACGAGTTATAATGTCGATTTCAGTTAATCCGTCCGAAAATACAAAAAATTAAACGACCCATAGTTTTTTGTACGTGCTAGTCAGGTTATTTTGATATCCCAAATTCGACGCCACGTTCAATTATGTCGGTCGCATGAAAAAACACGAGTTCGAATGTCGATTTCAGTTAATTCGTCCGAAAATACAAAAAATTAAACGACCCATAATTTTTTATATGTTCTAGTCATGTTATTGTGACCTCCCAAATTGGACGTCACGTTCAAATTACGTCCGACGCATGAAAAAGCCCGAGTTAAAATGTGATTTAAGTTTATCCGTCCGAAAATTCAAAAAATTAAACGACACATAATTTTTTATACGCGCTAGTTAGGTTATTGTGACATTTGAAATTGGACGTCACGTTCAAGTTATGTCTGTCGCATGAAAAAAATATGAGTTAAAATGTTGCTTTTGTTCAATCTGTCCAAAAATAAAAGAAAATAAACGTCGCGTAGTTTTTTATACGTTCTAGTCATGTTATTGTGACATCCCAAATAGGACGTCACCGGCGCATGAAAAAACAACAGTTACAATGTCGATTTTAGTTAATCTGTCCGAAAAAACAAGAAATTAACGACCCATACTTTTTTGTACGTGCTAGTTAGGTTATTGTGAGAACCCAAATTCGACGTCACGTTTAAATTATGTCCGACGCATTAAAAAACACGAGTTAAAATGTCGATTTCAGTTAATCCGTTTGAAACTGAAATTTGAAGTCACGTTCAAGTTATGTCTGTCGAATGAAAAGAGACGAGTCAAAATGTCGATTTCGGTTAATCTGTTCTAAAATACAAAAATAAACGTACTATAATTCTTTGTACGTAGTAGTGAGGTTATTGTGACATCCCAAATCGGACGTCACGTTCAAATTATGTCCGACGCATGAAAAAACACGAATTAAAATGTCGATTTTAGTTAATCCGTCAGAAAATATAAAAAAATAAACGACCCATACTTTTTTGTACGTGCTAGTCAGGTTATTGTGACATCCCAAATTCGACGCCACGTTCAATCATGTCGGTCGCATGAAAAAACACGAGTTAAAATGTCGATTTCAGTGAATCCGTTCGAAAGTTCGAAAAATTAAACGTCGCATAATTTTTTCTACGTTCTATTCACGTTATTGTGACATCCCAAATCAAACGTCTCGTTTAAATTTTTTCCGACGCATTAAAAAACGTGAGTTAAAATGTCGATTTCATTTAATCCTTCCAAAAATACAAAAAATTAAACGACCCTTAATTTTTTGTACGTGCTAGCAGGTTATTGTGACATCCCAAATTCGACGCCACGTTCAATTATGTCGGTCGCATGAAAAAACACGAGTTAAAATGTCGATTTGAGTTAATCCGTTCGAAAATTCAAACAAGTAAACGAAACAAAAAAATTTATACGTTCTAGTCATGTTATTGTGACATCCCAAATCGGACGTCACGTTCAAATTATGTCTGACGCAAGAAAAAACACGAGTTAAAATGACGATTTCAGTTAATTCGTCCGAAAATACAAAAAATTAAACGACCCATAATTTTTTATACGTTCTAGTCATGTTATTGTGACCTCCCAAATTGGACGTCACGTTCAAATTACGTTCGACGCATGAAAAAGCCCAAGTTAAAATGTGATTTAAGTTAATCCGTCCGAAAATTCAAAAAATTAAACGACACATAATTTTTTATACGCGCTAGTTAGGTTATTGTGACATCTGAAATTGGATGTCACGTTCAAGTTGTTGGCCCAAATATGATTGTATAAAGACTAGAGGGGGGGTGAATAGGATTTAGCGCTTTTAAAATACTTTCAAATACTCCTAAAATATTTGCCTATTTAAATAAACAATAGTTCAAATAGTTTTGCGGAAGAAACTAATTGTTTATGGAAAATAAGAGTATGAGAAAATTAAGCACAGTTAATCACTAGCAGTTGATAGATATATAAATAAATGCAAGCAAGTGATTAAAAGCAATATTAAAGAGAATAAGGGATAGGAGATTTTGACACAGTTATTTATCCAGGTTCGGTCTCCTTGTGAGCCTAATCCTGTCCCCGAGAGAACCTCTCGAGATTTTCCACTATGATTTCTTTACGGGCAGAAATCAAGCCTGAGACAGTTCTCACAATCCGAGACACTGCCAGCAAATACCTCTACCAGTATTTACTCTCTCGAACTCCAAGCGTCGAGTGACTTCTCTTAGTTTTTCTCAAGCTCAACTAAGAAACTTATGGCACTTTTCAAGGCTCAGTGATAACCTCTCCTAAGCTTACGGGTGCTTAAGAACCTTTACACTTTTATCGGGATCTAGTGTTAAACCCAAGATTAAACCCCACCGTTTAATCTTTACAATATCGTTTTTGAATGATAAGATAACACTCAAACTCTCACGATACAGTTGAAGGAAATATTAACTAAAGCTTTGACAATTTCTCTCGTATGATAGCTTTAATTCTCGATGTTTTTCCTTATCTTCAACTGTCAACTTCCCGGGCTATTTATAGTCGAAAATAGAGCTGTTGGAGACTTGAATTTGAATCAAATTCGTGCAACAATACTCAAGTAGCCGTTGGAAGCATATGTCCATTCACCATCAACTTTATGTCCATCACATTTCACTTTATGTCATGTTGTAAGTGTATTTCCTTCATCTTAACCACAAACTCTTCTTCCTTTTTGACTTATCTCGGTTTTGGTGCATTAAAGGAGAGGTGGAGAAGCTTTTGAAGGTACAACATGAGTTGTATGGAGAAGACATCAAACTTGTCCACCAAGTTCGAATGGTAGCCGTTGGATGAAGATCAAAGGTAGATTTCGGATGGTGTAGATTAATCTTGAGATTTCTCTTATGTTAGCAAATATAATCACCATGAAATAATACCATATAAACATACATATTATCATCAAATTAATGTATCAAATTCGTGTAAGTATAGATGATAAATGTCTTGATCACACATCATGGCAAGTATGTATAAACCGAAAATATTTAGTGAAGTTGAGATGTCGTAATAATTATGAACTCCGTAAAATAATCATGGCAAGAGTATGTTTCAATTAAGATTATGTCATGATTAAATAGTCCATAATATATCTCATATTCACACAATTAAGTTCATGGCATACATACATAAAACTTTTGATCTCGAGTAAAATATGGCATAGTTTAGAGCACGTAAGATCAAGAGTTTAAATCATATACTTTTTAGGATAACTATAGATATTTTTTTTAAAGTTTATTTGAAATATCATTTAATAACATCTAGAATTATATAAATCTTTTAAGTATATAGTATATGATAAAAGTCATTTTGTCACATATGGAGCATAAGTATAAAAACCATTTAATAAAGTAAGTCATCAAAATAATAAGATGTTAGAATAACAATCTCCCCCTTTTTGATGGCTTGCAAAATAGCACGGGTTTTTATATGCTAAGCTCCCCCTGAGATATAGACTCTCCCCCTGAGATATATATCCATTTAAAAAGTTTGGGCTTTTTATGTGACAGAATAGTTTTAGGCCCACAGAAATGAAAAAAAAACTTTTCTTTAAATTAGAGCTTGTACTTAAGATTAAAAGCCTTAATCAATTCTAGCCAAAACCATCAAGTATCTCGAGCTAAGCATGGCAGCATGGCATAAGATTCGAAACTATTTCATCAAACCATGGAATCTCATAAAAAAAACACAGTGTAACTTCTCCCCCTTTTTGAAAGACACCAAAAAGAGCTTAAGTTAAACTATTCCTGCAATTAAAATGTCAGATTCATGGAATCAAGCATGAAAACAGTTGATCTTAAGCAACCGTTATATCCTAGCATGCATAGCTGTTCTGTCAAGCGAATTTACTATCAGACGATAGTTCATGACAGATTTCATATGTCATAAGTGCTGTCTGGTGTACCTGCAAGA
This sequence comes from Euphorbia peplus, assembly GCA_028411795.1. Taxonomy (NCBI): domain Eukaryota; kingdom Viridiplantae; phylum Streptophyta; class Magnoliopsida; order Malpighiales; family Euphorbiaceae; genus Euphorbia; species Euphorbia peplus. The sequence goes on along the minus strand of CP110838.1, from coordinate 13,079,735 downwards.
AAACAGTAGATATAGAAAAGCAGCCATGCATATATAAAGTAACCTTCCATAGGTTACAACATCATTCATAACAATATCCAAAAAAGATAGTTAGAAAACTACTTAACAGTTAGAAAGCAGTTTTAAAATTATCTAAAGTGCATGATGATGATAGATATGAGTAGGATAGAGTAAGATAGGAGGACTAATCATGAAGTCTGGGGATGAACTGAAGCAGAGCCAGAGTTAGCAGATGCAGAAGAAGGACTATCAGAAGACGTATGAGGCTCATCTTGTTGGTTCATAATGATTACCAGCTGCTCAGGAGAAGGATGGGATGCAGTCGTGGGTTCAACATTGTCCAAGAAATCTGAATTCATATTGCAATGTGAGTAGAACAATGGAGTGGTCTCTTGTTGAACCTGCTGATAATCATCAACATCAACATAAACAGGACAGTTAGGCAGCACAAAATCAGACTTCCCTGCAGAAGAATCCAAGTTAGAGGACATGCTCTTTAGCAACTTCAATTCTTCCTTTGTGAGCAAAGGATTCTGCTCAGCTTCCTCTTTCTCTGCAAAAATAACTCATGTTCATAAAGAGAATTTAAACTATAACAAGGAGATAATTCTCTTAACTCTATGGCTGACTCAGAATCAATAGATACTATGGATTTTGGTGACTCTATCAGACTTCTAATGGTTCTGGTTTTAGATGCACTTCTTATTCTAACCTTGGCAAGTTTTGGAACATGCATTTTCTTTATGAACTCTCTTCTCTCATCTCTGTTTTTGTTCCTTGAGAACATTTTGTGAAATTCTTGTCTAGATATGCATTTTGAGAGGTCAAACTGAGGTTCAGGTTCAAGGTTGATGTCAAAGTATCTAAACACAGAAGTTAGGATCATAGCATATGGCAATTCATCTTTCTTCCTAAGACTGGACATATGTTCAAGCAAGATATATGGTAAACTAACATTGACATAATGTGTTATATTCCATATCAAATGAACATCAAATGCAGTTAATAGACCAACATTACTCCTAATTGGAGTTATGATTCTGGACAGGACATAATGCAGGGCTTCCAAGTTAGGTTCTAATTTGGTTCTCCTAAGCACATAGGGAATTTGTTCATCACAACTAAACTTGAAAATCTTTCTGACAAATGCATGATAGTTGTAGTTTCCTATGTTTAAAGCATGAGTGTGTCTGGAAATCCTTTTTCCAGAGTAGGGTATGTTCAGAATCGATCCTAATATGATTTCATCAATTATGAGTTCTTTTCCTTTCACATTGGCAGAAAAAGTTCCACTATCAATCTCAGTCAGAGACTCATAGAACTCATGTACGAGGCTAGGATATATGTTATCCCTTTGAGACATTAAACGCAACCAATCTTGACTTTTAAACCAGTGTTTTAAAGACAAGTTTAGTGATTTCAGAAACCCTAAATCTAAGTGGTTGGATTTCGGAATCCTTCTATCATGTATATCATTATCGACAGGTTTCTTACTTGATATAAAGGGGTTTAGAATTACCTCGTTGCCGTCATTTAGATTAATGCGGTTAGTTATGTGATCTCTTAATCGGTCACTTCTCGACATGATTTCAGACAGCGATCCTTCGTTAATCCGTATACCTTTAGATCGAGTTCTAATGGCAGATGATCGAGGTTTGAATTCGGGTTTGTTTTTCATCTTGACAGTAAGTTGAGGGGATTTGGCTTTGGAAGTAGGAAAGGATGTGATCAGAATGGTGATCATTGTGAAAGTATAGGTGTAGGTACTTCTCAGACGGCTGAAGTGATCGCTTCTCTTCCCGAGAAGGTGCAACGAACAGACATAGGTGACTGTTCAAGTTATTTTAGTTTTAGAGGGAAGACAAATATCACTTTTAGTCCCTATTCTCTCAAATTCTCTATGATTGTATCCCTAATTAGCTTGTACGGTTTAACTAAATCTCGGCCTTAAGATTGATTTTGAGAAAACTGGGCCGGTTTTGTGGAGACTTAAGCTAATGGGCTTAGTTAGAGAATAGGTTAAGTACACCTAATATCTTACACAAATCAAATCAATTCTTTTCCTACTTTTGACTAATATATGGTTAAGATTAAAAGAGGTTAATTTATTCAATTAACATTTTTAAACTTCATAACACAACATATTATTCAAGAATAGGATTAGTCATTCCTAATTCATTACGTAAGATAGCAAATCGTTCTGAGCTTAATGGTTTTGTAAAAATGTCAGCGATTTGATCTTCCGTAGGAACAAATTCAAGATTAATATCTCCCTTTTGAATATGGTCCCGTATGAAATGGTGTTTAATATCTATGTGCTTAGCCTTGGAATGCTGACTGGGATTTTTACCCAAATTAATTGCACTAGTATTATCACATTTAACGGGGACATGTTCGAAAGTAAGACCGTAATCTTTTAAATGCTGTCTCATCCATAAAATCTGAGCAACACAATTCCCCACAGAAATATATTCTGCCTCAGTGGTAGAGATTGCTACAGAGTTTTGCTTTTTGCTGGACCATGAGACTAAAGCATTTCCCAAAAACTGACACGTACCTGAGGTACTCTTTCTCTCTAACCTGCAACCTGCATAGTCAGCATCACTATATCCAACTAGATTTATATCTTTACATCGTGGATACCACAGATCGACATTTTGTGTTCCTTTGAGATATCTGAAAATTCTTTTTACTGCTGCATAGTGAGATTCTTTAGGATTAGATTGATACCTGGCACATAGACATACACTGAATTGAATATCAGGTCTACTAGCTGTAAGATACAGTAAAGACCCAATCATTCCTCTGTATTTCCTTATGTCTACACTTTTGCCATTCTCATGTTTCTTAATCTTCACAGCATTGCTCATAGGAACATTTTCTTCATTGCAGTTGTCAAAATCAAACTTTCTCAAAAGCTCTCTGACATACTTCCCTTGATTGATGAAGGTACCTCTTTTACTTTGTTTAATCTGTAAACCTAAGAAGAAATTTAACTCGCCCATCATGGACATCTCAAATTCATTGCTCATTTCTCTTGCAAAGGTTTCACACAAAGATTCATTAGTTGATCCAAAAATAATATCATCGACATATATTTGCACAATCAACAAATGATCATTTTCATATTTAGTAAACAAAGTGATATCAACTTTTCCTCTTTGGAAATTTTGTTTAATCAAGAAAGTACTCAATCTTTCATACCAAGCACGAGGTGCTTGTTTTAAACCATATAAAGCTTTTGAGAGTTTAAAAACATGATCCGGAAAGTCAGAATCTTCAAAACCAGGAGGTTGTTTAACGTAAACTTCCTCAGAAATAAAGCCATTTAGAAAAGCACTTTTGACATCCATTTGATAGAGTTTAAAACCTTTGTAGCAAGCAAAAGCACAAAGCATACGTATAGACTCTAATCTAGCAACTGGAGCATAAGTCTCATCAAAATCTATACCTTCTTGTTGGTTATACCCTTGTGCAACCAACCTAGCTTTATTTCTAGTGACACAACCGGATTCATCTAGCTTATTTCTAAAGACCCATTTGGTTCCTATGATGGTCTTTCCTATTAGTCTAGGAACTAATGTCCACACATTGTTCCTCTTGAACTGGTCTAGTTCTTCTTGCATGGCGAGAATCCAATTCTCATCATCTTCAGCTTCTTTGAAGCTTTTTGGTTCAAGTTCAGATACAAAGGCAACATTCCCAAAGTATTTCCTGAACTGGGCTCTAGTCATGACCTTTTCTGAAGGGTCATCAATAATGTCTTCCTTAGAGTGATTTCTTGGAACTCTAATTTCCTTTGGAAGAACATTATTCTCATCCCTAGGTACAGACTGTTCAGACGTGGAAGCATTCAACTGAGGACTTTCAATACATAATGAATCATCATTTATTCTTTCCACAGTTAAATTATTTTCATCAAAAACAACATGAATAGACTCTTCTACAACTAGGTTTTTCTTATTAAAAACTCTATAAGCCTTGCTGGATAAAGAATATCCTAAAAATATTCCTTCATCAGATTTTTCATCAAATTTTCCTAGTTGTTATTGTGAATGAAACATCTAGAACCAAATATGTGAAAGTAGCTTATATTGGGCTTTCTTCCTTTCCACAACTCATAAGGAGTCTTTTTCAAAATGGGCCTGATCAAAGCTCTATTCAAGATATAGCAAGCTGTGTTAGTAGCTTCGGCCCAAAAGTATTTAGGAAGATTACTTTCACTTATCATAGTTCTAGCCATTTCCTCCAACGTCCTATTTTTACGTTCTACAACTCCATTTTGTTGTGGAGTTCTTGGGGCAGAAAACATATGATTAATCCCCGACTCATTACAAAACTGTTCAAAAGACTGATTTTTGAACTCACCACCATTATCACTTCTAATAGAGGATAATTTGACATTTCTGTCATTTTGGAGTTTCTTGACAAGTTGAACAAATTGGTCAAAGGTTTCATCCTTAGATGCTAGAAATAAGGTCCAGGTAAATCTAGAATAGTCATCAACTACTACCAAAGCATACTTCTTTCCTCCTAGGCTCGATGGTTGGATTGGTCCAAACAAATCTAGGTGAAGTAATTCAAGTGGTCTATTAGTTGATACAATTCCTTTTAAGCTAAAAGAGCTTCTAGTCTGTTTACCCTTTTGACATGCATCACAAATGTGATCTTTGTTGAAACTTATCTTAGGAAGACCTTTTACAAGTTCTTTCTTAGATAATTTCGAAATTAAGTGCATACTAGCATGTCCTAACCTTTTATGCCACAACCAACTCTCATCATTATGTGAAACAAGGCATTTATCGTAAGATACTTTATCAAGATTAAGCATATAAACATTTTCAACTCTTGGAACTGTGAATAAAACCTTGTCAGATTTTGCATCAAAAACTTCACAGCTTTTAGAGTTGAAAACTACCTTCATACCTTTGTCACATAAATGACTTACACTCAGAAGATTGTATTTTAGCCCGTCGACCAAAGATACATCTTCAATGGATGGTTGATTGCCGACTTGACCTTTTCATATTACTTGTCCTTTTCTTTTATCTCCAAAACTAACACTTCCTCCACTATAAGATTTAATTGAGGTGAATGCATTTTTATCACCAGTCATGTGTCTTGAGCAGGCACTGTCAATATACCACTGTTTTGACCTTTGTGTGCCTCTCACGTGTCCCTGCAATTAATCAGTTAGACTTAGGTACCCAATTAATTTTGGGTCCTGGTAAGTTAGCAGCAGACAATCTCGACACCTTCTTAACCCAGATAAACTTTCCTTTATATTGACAATTTTTAAATTTGCAATGTTTAATAGTATGGTCAGTATGATTACAATAATAACAGTTAATCTTTAACTGTTTATTATAATCCTTCTTTTTCTTTAGTTTATCTTTAGCAAATCTTTCATGATTTTCACTATAACATCCAATCCCAGATCTGTCATTATAACTTCTTTGGGATTCTATGATATCATGAAGAATTTCCTTACCCTTTGAAAAACCTTTTATGATTTGATCATCTTTCATTTTCTGGTTTTTCAGGGTTTGTACCTCACTGAGAATTTCAGAATTACTCGTTTCTAGAAATTTTACTTTGTCTAGTAATTCTGAGTTTTCTCTTTTAAGACTCTTATTCTCTTTCTTGCATTTTTTGAATTTCATTAGAGTCTCAATAGAGGTATCATACAATTCACAGCAAATAGAAATTAATTCATCTTTAGACATAAGACTGAAAGTTACCTCGGGGGATTCATCTTCACAGTCGTCTGATGAATTTTCAGATAGTTCTTCTTTTGCCATGAAACAAATGTGAGCAACTTCATCATCTTCTTCATCACTTGAAGATTCATCACTATCACTCCAAGTTGCCACCATAGCCCGTTTACCCTTCTCCTTTTTCTTGTTTTGATTCTTCAAGTTAGGACAATTTGGTTTGATATGTCCCGGCTTATCACACTCAAAACAGACAACATCATGAGAAGAGTCCTTTTTAAACTTATCAGAAGTTCTGGGCTCTTTATGAAAGTTATTTTTAGGAAATTTTCGAAAATTCTTTTTCTTTAAGAATTTGTTAAATTTTCGAGTGAGTAAAGCAATTTCCTCTTCAGACTCATCATCTGAACTTTCACTTACTACCTTAGCTTTTAATCCTGTGGATTTAAGCTTTCTTGTCTCGGGTTCTTTATCATTGACAGAAGACATTTTTATTTCGTGAGTAAGCAGAGATCCAATAAACTCATCATAAGCATAAGTGGATAGATCTCTAGCTTCATCAATAGCTGTCAATTTAGGATCACAGACTGAGGGCATTGTTCTCATTAATTTTTTAATTAGCTCCTCATCTTGAAAGGTTTTTCCAAGGGCTTTTAAATTATTTATGATGGCGGTAAACCTCGTATTCATTTCTGAAATGGTTTCATTTACCTCCATCTTAAATAATTCATATTCGCGCATATACAAATTTACCCTTAGATCCTTTTGTTTTTGTGTCCCTTCATAGGTGACCTCGAGTTTGTCCCAAATCTCCTTCGCATTTGCGCATCCTGAAACACGATGATATTCATTAGTATCTAAAGCACAATGTAAAATATTAATAGCTTTAGCATTTAATTGCAACTGTTTCCAGTCCTCATCTGTGTATTCAGATTCAGTCTTTTCTATTTTGATACCGTCAACTATTTTTGTGGGAATAGTTGAACCATCTCTGATATTTTTCCAAACAAAAATATCTGTAGACTGAATAAAATTTCTCATCCTATTTTTCCAGTAGGAGTAATTTACTCCATAAAATAGGGGCGGTCTAACTGTAGACTGTACCTCAGGAATCATCTGTGTAGACATGTTCCCTGGAAAATTAATAGTCTTGTTAGTCATTTACGAATCTCTCTAAAGTTGTTAGACTTTATAGGCAAAGAGATTGGCTCTGATACCAATTGTTGGCCCAAATATGACTGTATAAAGACTAGAGGGGGGGGGGGTGAATAGGATTTATCGCTTTTAAAATACTTTCAAATACTCCTAAAATATTTTCCTATTTAAATAAACAATAGTTCAAATAGTTTTGCGGAAGAAACTAATTGTTTATGGAAAATAAGAGTATGAGAAAATTAAGCACAGTTAATCACTAGCAGTTGATAGATATATAAATAAATGCAAGCAAGTGATTAAAAGCAATATTAAAGAGAATAAGGGATAGGAGATTTTGACACAGTTATTTATCCAGGTTCGGTCTCCTTGTGAGCCTAATCTTGTCCCCGAGAGAACCTCTCGAGATTTTCCACTATGATTTCTTTACGGGCAGAAATCAAGCCTGTGACAGTTCTCACAATCCGAGACACTGCCAGCAAATACCTCTACCAGTATTTACTCTCTCGAACTCCAAGCGTCGAGTGACTTCTCTTAGTTTTTCTCAAGCTCAACTAAGAAACTTATGGCACTTTTCAAGGCTCAGTGATAACCTCTCCTAAGCTTACGGGTGCTTAAGAACCTTTACACTTTTATCGGGATCTAGTGTTAAACCCAAGATTAAACCCCACCGTTTAATCTTTACAATATCGTTTTTGAATGATAAGATAACACTCAAACTCTCACGATACAGTTGAAGGAAATATTAACTAAAGCTTTGACAATTTCTCTCGTATGATAGCTTTAATTCTCGATGTTTTTCCTTATCTTCAACTGTCAACTTCCCGGGCTATTTATAGTCGAAAATAGAGCTGTTGGAGATTCAAATTTGAATCAATTTCGTGCCATCTCTTCATGTAGCCGTTTGGGGAAGATTTTTCCTCATCCATCAACTTTATGTCTTTCACTTTTCACTTTATGTCAAGTTGTAAGTGTACTTTCTTCTTCTTAACCACAAACTCTTCTTCTCCTTTTGATATCTCGGTTTTGGTGCATTAAAGGAGAGGTGGAGAAGCACTTGAAGGTACAACATGAGTTGTCATGGAAGAGACATCAAACTTGTCCACCAAGTTCGAATGGTAGCCGTTGGATGAAGATCAAAGGTAGATTTCGGATGGTGTAGATTAACTTGAGTTTTCTTCTTTGTTTAACAAAGTTAATCACCATGAATTAATACCATATAAACATACATATTATCATCAAAATAATGCATCAATTTCGTGTAAGTATGGATGATAAATGTATTTGATCACTCATCATGGCAAGTATGTATAAACCGAAAATGTTTAGTGAAGTTGAGATGTCGTAATAATTATGAACTCCGTAAAATAATCATGGCAAGAGTATGTTTCAAATAAGATTATGTCATGATTAAATAGTCCATAATATATCTCATATTCACACAATCAAGTTCATGGCATACATACATAAAACTTTTGATCTCGAGTAAAATATGGCATAGTTAGAGCACGTAAGATCAAGAGTTTAAATCATATACTTTTTGGGATAACTCTAGATATTTCTTTTTAAAGTTTATTTGAAATATCATTTAATAACATCTAGAGTTATATAAATCATTTAAGTATATAGTATATGATAAAAGTCATTTTGTCACATATGGAGCATAATATATAAAAACCATTAATTAATTAAGTCATCAAAACAAGATGTTAGAATAACATAGACAACTGGAAATCAGCTTCTGAAAGCTAAGTCACGGGTTCTGTTTGAGCATTTAATGCTCTGACACTTGCATTCAATGCAAGGCGCCAAAAGTTCAAAAAGCTGTTCTAATGGAGCGCGCTTGTCTGTTCAAAAGAAACCAGAATTTCCTTGTCTACCCTTTGTTGATCTAATTGAAGAATGATTCCAGTCAACCTCATCTTTGATTTCAAATCACTTACCGGATTGAGTTAAAGAACAAGGATAACAGAATCAAAGTGTTTGAAGACCGTTTGAAGATTTGACAAATTAACGGCTACAACAACTGATGTCATCTCCTTTGAAGATTCAAACTCACCAACGGTCATCTTCACTCACTATAAATAGTAGCCAAGCTCCAAAGCATCAACATACGCGTGATCATCGAGCAAAAATCTCAACGCACTGTTCTAACTAGAAAAACAGAGCAACTTTTCCATTCTCAATCTTTCTTAGCATAGTCTTAGTTAAAGTGAGAGAGTGAAGAAAAACAAGTTCATAATAGGAATCTTGTAAACTGAGATCGTTTGTGATCTTCAGTTAGATTTAAAGAGAGAAATCTAGTTGAGATTAGAGTTGGGTGAGAAATCCAGAAAACAGAGTATTGTTTGTTCTGGTGGAAATCCTTTAACTCTTTTTAGGCTAGTCAGAACTAAGTGAGAAATTAGCTTAAGTTCTGTTGATGTAAAGGAGCTTCTGAACTTGCCATAAAAGTTCTGAATAGTGGATTTATAAAATCTCTGTAGGCTGCGACCTAAGGGGACAAGACGGAGTCACAGGACTTCTGTGGCGAACTTGGATAAATCGAATTGTTCAATCAGGATCTCCTGAACTTCTTTCTCCCTCTTATACTTGTTATTTTCGCTTCTATGTACTTGCTTATATTTAGTGCTGAAACAGATTTTCTCTAAAGTATCATTTGTCTTTGTTCAGAAGACTGTCCAGAAGTTCACAAATCAGAACTTCTGTTGCTGAAAACAGTCTAACTGTGTTTAGGCAGAATTTCCCTCAGAAGCAACTTCTGTAAGCTAGCTTCTGACTCTGAGGAAATTTGACTCTGAAAATTAAGTTTCTCGAAAAACTTAGAAATTTTCAGTTTTCAACTTTGACACCTATTCACCCCCCCTCTAGGTGATTCTGTTCTTGATAGGGCCAACAAGTGGTATCAGAGCGAAGGTCACTTCGCATATTTACTAAAGATCTAACAATCTAAGTGTAAGATCCTATCAGAATCAATAGAGATGGCTAGTAGACACCAGCCTGAGAATTCTTCTCACTTCATAGTTCCAGAAGGTTCTTCTACTACTAGACCTCCATTATTTAATGGCAACAACTACTCATACTGGAAGAAAAGGATGATGTACTTCATCCAAGCTCAGAACATGAGTGCTTGGTATGTCATCACTGATGGTGATTTCATTCCCACCAGAATGGAACATGGTTTAGGGAATGTTGTTATTCCTCAGAGAGAATACACAGATGACATTCTGAAAAAACTCCAAACTAATGCTTCAGCAATAAATATGTTGCATTGTGCACTTACAGCTACTGAATATAACAAAGTTTCTTCTTGTGAAACTGCACAGGATATTTGGAACAAGCTGGAAGTCACATATGAAGGAACAGGAAAAGCGAAGCAATCTAAAGTCAACCAACTCATGAGAGAATATGAGTTATTTGAAATGCTTGATAAAGAATCTATTTCAGATATGAACTCTAGATTCACCAAGATAGTCAATGACTTGAAGAGTTTAGGAAAAGACATTGAAGAATCTGATCGAGTGAAGAAGATTGTCAGAAGCCTACCAAGGTCTTGGCAAGCCAAGAAGACTGCTATTGAAGAAGTTCATGACTTGAGCTATTACTTGTATGATGAGCTCATTGGGTCTCTAATTACTCATGAGATGTCATTAAAAAATCATGACCTAAGAGAAAGGTCAGAAGGAAAAAGAGTAGTCTTGAAAGCGGAATCTTCTGAAGAATCCTCTGAAGATGAGGAACTGGCTATGCTGACCAGGAAGTTCAAGAAGGCTTTTAGAAAAGGCAGAGGTGGAAACTACAAGAAGCCTTTCAGGAGCTTTGACAAGAAAACTCCTGATTCTGGTGAAAAGTTCAAGAGAGATCCAAATAAGCCTATTGTGTGCTATGGATGTCAGCAACCGGGACACATTAAGCCTAACTGTCCGGAGCTGAAGAAAGATAAGAAAAAGTTAGAGTAAGCTATGCTGGCTGCCTGGTCAGACTCTGAGACCAGCAGTGATCCTGAAGAAAAGGAAGAGCAAGCTCAGATTTGTTTTATGGCTATTGATGAGCCAACTTCTGAAGATGTCACAGGAGAAACTTCCGCACCTCCTGAAGCTACAAATGATTCCGAGGTAAACATATCTTCCGAACAAAATATCTTTGATTCTCTTGAAGAACTCTATAGTATGTTTAAGTACCTGAAAAGGAAATTGGACAAGAGTGAGGCTGACAAGTTTCTTAGGTTTACTCAAGTTTATTCTGACATGAAAGTGTTAGAAGAAAAACTGTGTAAACAGTTCAGCACTCCTGCTGATGGCTCTAAAGCCAAAGGCAAGGAAAAGCTTCCTCTGGGAAGTGATAAACCCCAGAAGAAGAAGAAACCTGTCACTCCCTCTCTTCTGAAGGAGATAGCTTCTCCTCCTGATGTTGGTACCTCTGAGAGTGCTGTTATGGCCTCTGAAGATGTTGGTCCTTCTCAGAAGAAGAAGAAATCTCCCAAGAAGCAAAGGGAAAGATCCAAGAACCCTCCCTTTTGCAAACTTTGCAAGAGTGATGGTCATTGGTTGAAGGATTGCAAGTACCATATTAAAAACCTCTTGCAATCTGAGATATCATTAAAACCTGCTGAAGAGAAGTCTAACTCTGAAGGACCTAATAAGGATTGGGTACCTGTCACTAATTGATTGTGTTGCAGGTGGCTCTGAGTGCTCCATCAATGTTAAAGCTGTGGTACATTGACAGTGGGTGCTCAAGGCATATGACAGGTGATGAAAAAGCATTCATCACATTTGATCCTAAAAGAGGTGGAAAATTCAGCTTTGGAGATGCTCAGAAAGGAAAGATACTTGGTTCTGGATCTATAGGAACTAATCCTCCGATCAAAGATGTCTCCCTAGTCAGAGGCCTGAAGTTCAATCTCCTGAGTGTTGCACAACTGTGTGATAAAGGTAGAGATGTTGTCTTCAGCTCCTCTGGATGTAAAATCTTGGACAGTAAGTCAAGGGAAGTTATTCTAACTGCTCATAGAGTTGAAAATGTTTTCATGCTGAATCTTGAGAATCTTTGCAAAAATATATGCTTGATGTCCAAAGAGGATACCTCCTGGCTCTGGCATAGAAGACTTGCTCATGTGAGCATGGACCTTCTGGCCAAAGTAGCTAGAAATCAATTGGTTGAGGGTCTGCCTGAAATTAGTTTTAAAAAGAACCATTTATGCATTGCTTGCCAGTCTGGTAAACAATCCAGAAGCTCTTTTAAAACTAAGAAAGTCATTTCAACTAAAAGACCTTTGGAATTACTTCATATGGATCTTTTTGGCCCTGTTCAACCAATGAGCATGGGTGGAAAGAAGTATGCCTTTGTCATTGTAGATGACTATTCAAGATTCACTTGGGTCATCTTGCTGTCTAGCAAAGATGAGTCACTTGGATGTTTCTTAGTTCTGATAAAGAAACTTGAGAATGAAAGGAATGAAAAGGTTGTTCATATCAGAAGTGATAATGGTGGAGAATTCAAAAACTTTAGGTTTGAAGAATTCTGTGAAACCAAGGGAATTGATCATAAGTTTTCTGCTCCCAGAATTCCTCAACAAAATGGGGTAGTTGAAAGGAAGAATAGAACTCTGGTTGAGATAGCCAGAACTATGATCAATGAAAGAAGGCTTCCTAAGTACTTTTGGGGAGAAGCTATGAACACAGCTTGCTGTGTTCTGAATAGAGTGCTAATCAGAAGCATTCTGAACAAGACCCCTTATGAACTCTGGAAAGGTCGAAAGCCTAAGATAGGTTATTTCAGAACCTTTGGTTGTAAGTGTTATGTTTTGAATACAAAAGAATATCTTTCAAAGTTTGATTCAAAGGCAGATGAGGCCATTTTTCTTGGTTACTCAACACATAGTAAAGCATATAGGGTTATTAATAAGAGGACTCAAACTCTAGATGAATCTGTTCATGTACATTTTGATGAGACTAACCCTGCAGATAGTAGAGCTCCTGATGAAGATGTAGTTCAAGCTCCTGAAGTTACATCTCCTGATGTAGAAGAAGAAGATGTTTCTCCCAGAGCTGCTGAAGTGGTTCCTCCTGTTGCTGAACAAGCTCAAGAAGTGAATCCCACTCCAGAAGTCCACTTCCTTCCAGAAGATGCTCCTATTTATGATTCAACAAATGATGAACAGGTTTCAGAAGACTTATTGGATGTACCAAGAGAAGTTAGAACTCATAGGAATCACTCCTTAGAGAACATAATTGACTCTGTTCATAATCCTGTCATGAACAGAGCTCAGCTCAGAAGATACATGGGGAATGTGGTTTTGTGTCACTTCTGGAACCCAAGGACTTCTATGAAGCTGCTGATGATGATTCTTGGTTAATGGCAATGCAAGAAGAACTTGACCAGTTCAAAAGGTCAGAACTTTGGACCTTGGTTCCCAGACCTAACAACATAAAGGTTGTTGGAACTAGATGGGTTCTGAAGAACAAGCTTGATGAATTTGGAAATGTTGTGAGGAACAAGGAAAGACTTGTTGCTCAAGGTTACAGTCAGCAAGAAGGCATAGATTATGGTGAAACTTTTGCTCCTGTTGCAAGATTAGAAGCCATTAGAATCTTATGTGCTTTTGCATCATACAAAGGTTTTAAGCTCTTTCAAATGGATGTGAAAAGTGCATTCTTGAATGGTTACATTGATGAGGAAGTCTATGTGTCTCAACCTCCTGGTTTTGAAGATCATAAGTTTCCTGATCATGTTTACAAGCTGAAGAAAGCCTTGTATGGACTGAAACAAGCTCCCAGAGCTTGGTATGAGAGACTGACAAAGTTCCTTCTGTCTAAAGGATTTGTCAGAGGCTGTGTTGATACAACTCTGACCACATGAAGGCTGAGTTTGAGATGTCTATGATGGGAGAATTAACCTTCTTCTTAGGACTTCAGATCAAGCAAAGTAATGATGGTGTGTTTATCAATCAAGCCAAGTACACTAGAGAAGTGCTGAAGAAATTTGGCATGATGGACTCTAATGCTGTTGATATTCCAATGGATGTCAGCAAAGACATTGATGATGAAGAGAAAGCTGGTAAACCTGTAGATATAAAAACCTACAGAGGTATGATTGGTTCTCTTTTATACCTAACAGCCAGCAGGCCAGATATACATTTTGCTGTGTGTTTTTGTGCTAGATATCAATCAAAGCCAAGAAAAATTCATGATGTTGCTGTCAAAAGAATTCTCAGATATCTTAAAGGCACACCAGAAGCTGGTTTATGGTATCCCTATAGTTCTGATTTCACTCCTATAGGATACACAGACTCTGACTATGGTAGAGATAAATTGAAAAGGGTCAGCACTTCTGGTGGTTGTCATTTTCTGGGGGAGTGCCTAGTCTCCTGGCATAGCAAGAAGCAAACCTCTGTGGCTCTCTCAACTGCTGAAGCTGAGTATGTTGCTGCTGGGAGTTGTGTTTCTCAGATGCTCTGGATCAAGCAACAAATTGCTGACTATGGAGTCATCCCTGGAACAATTACAATCTACTGTGATAACAAGAGTGCAATTGATCTTTCAAAGAACCCTATTCAGCACAGCAGGATGAAGCATGTTCATATTAGGCATCACTTTCTGAGAGATCATGTTCTGAAGAAGGATATTATCATTACTCATGTTCCCTCTGAAGAGAATCTTGCTGACATGTTTACTAAGCCTCTGGCTGGTAATTCTTTCAGCAACTTACGAGAAGGCATTGGTATGACTTATCCACTTCAATAACATAGCTTAATTATTTCTGTGTGTCTTAAGTGATTAATCGTTTAAGATAATTAAGTGATAATTAATTCTAATCATGATTTGACATTTAAGCATGCGTTATCTACTGCATTTTACGGCGTTGTTCTGTGATTAACGGTTATCTATTCCCTTTTAAACGGTGTGTATTTACCTTTTGAATTGGAACGGTTTCCTTGCTTGGGTATAAATAGGGGTTTTCCATACTTAGAAGTTTTTACTCTCATTTTCATTGCTATTAGAATCTCCATAGATTTTCTGTGTTCTCCTTTTCTCAAAAACTCTTAACCTAATTTCTTATATTTTCAAAAATGGCTCAAGAAATCACTGTCACTCACATCTTCTCCACTGAATCAAAGAAGAAAGTTAGCGAATCTAGGGTATTCACCTCTAGGTTCCTAGATGATGAAGTAAAATCCACTGAACCTATTTCAAAATGGCTTAGCGCTCAAAACTGGAATTCTTTCGTTTCTCTCGATGAATTCATTTATCCTAAGTTAGTCACCGAATTCTATCAGAACCTCCATTTCTTTTCTAATGAGGAGGATGTTCTACACTCAGAAGTCGGGGAAATTGAGATTGAGGTCAGCATGGCTTCTATTTCTCAAGTGATCGGTATTGATGATGAAGGAATCATCATTGGTGATGATGGTTCAGCAGATGGTTTTACAGAAGCCAACTGGGCTAGACCAGATCTAAGTGCCAAGGAAACTTATGCCACCTGGCTCACTCAGCACCAGAGGTGGGCACACTATTTGACAACCAATGTTTTCCTTCCGAAGGCTGGAGGGGTTAATGGTGTTTCCAATAGGGAAAGAGTGTTTATGTGGCATCTGGTCAACCAGAAGAAGATCAACTTACCTGCCATGCTGATAAGGCAGATGAAGAATGTAACTACCGTGAGTGCATTAGCATATGGCTCACTCCTGACTAGGTTGTTTGAGGCATCCTCTGTTGTGGTTTCAGGAGAAGGTGTTACAAGTAGGAGTACGGTTCTGAAGATGCATACCTTCAAGAACCTCAATTTTGGTGTGACTCCGAAGAAGAATGAGAAGGGCTCCTCTGTGAGTATTGCTCAGAAGGAAATTATTGAGGCTGCTGTACAGAAAGGAAAGAATGCTGCCAAGAAGGGCAAGGGAAAGAAGGGATCAAGTAAGTTGGTCCTGACTGTTGAGAAGGTGGTTGTCTCAGAACCTCTTCCCACGATGGTTCAAACAACAATCAGTGTTGAACCCTCTGGCAAGGTCGTTGCTGAGAAACCTAAGGATGTTCCTGAGAAGGAAGCTCAGGATGCTGAGGACGCACGCCTTGCTGAAAAAGAGAAGGCTGCTGAAGCTGAGAAGGTTGCAAGGGTTGTGGCTCTTGCTGATAAGAAAAGAAAGCAGAAGGAAGCAAAAGACAAGTTAGCAGCTGAAAGAGAAATTGCTGCAAAGGCTAAGGCCGATGCAAGACTTATAGCATGTGCTGCTGAACTTCAGGATGCGGAGTTCTCAAAGGAAGTTGAGGCTTCAGAAGAAGGAGAGAAACTTGAGAATGTCTCTCTGTCCTCTAGGATACTTGAGAATGTCTCTCTCTCCACCAGAATTGGAAAGAAGGCTGTTGCAAAACGAAGGTCGCTGAGGAAAAAGAACTTCGTTGTTGCCCCCAGTGCTGAATTAGAGGATCCTGTTGTTCAGGAACTAGAAGCTGCTGATGAAGACATGTTGGAGATGTCTGCTGAAGAAGATGTTGATGGTCCTCTGTTTGAAAAGCTGTCAGAAGAGAGTGAACCAGAAGATGAAGAGGTTCTTCAGGGTGCTAAACAGTTTGTTGAGAATGTTGATGATGAAAATTTCATTGACAACATTCTTCTGAATCAAGGAAGAAACCCTGGTGATAGGGATGCCTCTGAAACGCTGATCAGAATGGCTCATATCTTTGCTGAGCCCATTTCTATGTTTGATCCAAACGCCTCTGAACAGGTTATCTCATCTCCCACTCTCACTCCCCATCCATCTCCTTCACTACCTTCTGTCACAGAAGTGAGTGAATCTCATACTTCCATTCCTCCTACAACTTCAACTTCTGAGGTTGTACCTCCTCCAATTATTCCTCCTTCTGGATCCTTTTCAGAAGTGAACCTAAACACTGCTCCAATTTTCACAGACTCCATAGCCACATCCACTACCTCCTCCATTCATACTTCCTCTGTAAGTCCATCAATTGGATTTACTGCTCCATCTTTCTCACTACCATCCACACTTCCTCCCATCTCAACCTCACATACAATCCCTTCCTCAACCACTTCAATTCCTCCACTCTCAACCTCTGGACACGCACCTCCTGTGTGTGATCCTTTAACTAGCTCCTCCACTACTTCTTGTTTTGCTGGGTTGTCATCCATCATGACTTCATACGCAAACACATGAATCGAGATGATCTGGACACCAGGTTTGGTAGTTTTGGCTTCATGAGCAGAGCTTCTGGTGTATCCGAAGCTCGTGGTGCTCCCAGTGTTGAGGAGTTGAGAAGAATGAGTCAGAGTGGCTCTGATGAATTGATGAATAGATTTGCTGGTATGGGGCAAAGGACTTCTGCTGCTGACATGTATGCTCAGGGCATTGTGCTGCAAGAATTACACTCCTTGAAAGCTCAGAACCTGCAGCTCATGACTATGCTTCAAATGCAGGACCCTTCTGTCTACATACGCAATCTTTCTACACTTCATCTAGCTACCTATGAAGAGTTGTACAAGTTAAGAGAATTAGCTCTGACTCTTCCTTCATTAGACAACATTGCTCTTGCTTCTTCTCTGAAGGTCAATGAGAATTTGGAGATATTGACAAAAGAAGTCAAGGAAGCAAACGAGCATTATGAGGCTCATGAGAAGATGCTCCCAAGTAAGATTGATGACCTGCAAAGTACTGCCAATCACATTCTGAGAGAAGTGAAATCTTCTGCTCAAGGTTCATCATCTTCCGGGGCTGCTAAGATTGTATATGACATCACTCCTGATCTCAACAATCGACTCTCCAACATTGAGTCTGCTGTATCTGCTCAGAACGCACAGATTGCTGAGCTTACTGATCTTCTGAAGGTTATGCACACTCAAGCACGTGAACAAGAAAAGACTCTTCACAATTGCTATAGGTTTGTTCGAGGACAGACTTATATTCAGAATGAGCATCTCACTGCTGCTGTGTATGCTAACAATCGGTTGATCAAGCTCCTTCTGGAAGACGTTCAGAGACAGCGACCTATGTCTGGTCAGACCTTTGATCATATGAAGACCATTGATGAGGACTTCAGAAGAAGAATGGATATGATCAACACTATGAGGCCAACTCCTCAGCAATATCAGACTGCACTGAATGTTCAGCAAAAATTGAAATCTCAGGGTGCTCTGGGTGTTGCTCTTGGTTCTGGTCAAACGGGGGAGAAGTCTGGTCAGAAGAGATCAAGTGCTGTTGAAGGTTCTAGTGGTGTTCCTCCTCCTCAGAAGAAACCTAGGAACTTGTAATCTTTTAGGACTTAAGCTTCTTAGCTAGGTTCTGGGTTGGGTAGTTTTTGTCTTAGGACTCTTTCTGCTCTTCTGATTATTTTGTTTCTTATGTTGTCTTCTGATGAACTTATATACACTGAATCTTTCTTATACTTTCTTGTGTCTCCGACTTCTTAATCTTTTGCTTATGTTTCTTTATGACTTAGTAAATTATACTTCATTAAATCTAACAACTTGATCTTAAGTCATTTCTAAGTTTATACAGATTGCTGAAGTCCACCATTTACACTAAAATGGGGGAGTTAATTTACTCAGAAGTTATGAAACATATGTATCAGGAAGTCATTTTCTAACCCTCATGTTTTCTGTTACCTTCTGACCACGGTTTGTCCATAACATAAATGGGGGAGAATGATGAACCCTATGTGTTTTGATTATGTCCAAACGTTTCAGAAGATGAAAACCTAATACTCCCTTACATATAGTTTTTGTTGACTAATATTTTTGTTTACTTAGTCTATGTGTAAGTTTCTCAGCAGGTGCTGAATGAATCATTTCTTGATTGCCTAAAGGACTCAGAAGATCTGTTTGCTGAAGTTAGAGTTTCAATAATTCAGAAGCTGGATGCTCCGCTCTGAAGCCGAAGTCTGCTAAAGCTCTCCTCAGAAGTTCTTTGCAATCAGAAACTTTACCAATTTGATCAGAAGCTTAGTCACGGGTTCTGGATAGCATTTAATGCTCTGAAGAGTGCATTTAATGCAAGGCGCCAAAAGTTCAAAAAGCTGTTTTGATGGAGCGCGCCTGTCTGTTCAAAAGAAACCAGAATTTCCTTGTCTACCCTTTGTTGATCCAATTGAAGAATGATTCCAGTCAACCTTTCTTTGATTTCAAATCACTTACCGGATTGAGTTAAAGAACAAGGATAACGGAATCAAACTGTTTGAAGACCGTTTGAAGACTTGACAAATTAACGGCTACAACAACTGATGTCATCTCCTTCGAAGATTCAAACTCACCAACGGTCATCTTCATTCACTATAAACAGTTGCCAAGCTCCAAAGCATCAACACGCGTGATCATCGAGCAAAATCTCAACGCACTGTTTTAACAAGAAAAACAGAGCAACTCTTTCCATTCTCAATCTTTCTTAACTTAGTCTTAGTTAAAGTGAGAGAGTGAAGAAAAACAAGTTCATAATAGGAATCTTGTAAACTGAGATCGTTTGTGATCTTCAGTTAGATTTAAAGAGAGAAATCTAGTTGAGATTAGAGTTGGGTGAGAAATCCAGAAAACAGAGTATTGTTTGTTCTGGTGGAAATCCTTTAACTCTTTTTAGGCTAGTCAGAACTAAGTGAGAAATTAGCTTAATTTCTGTTGATGTAAAGGAGCTTCTGAACTTGCCATAAAAGTTCTGAATAGTGGATTTATAAAATCTCTGTAGGCTGCGACCTCAGGGGACAAGACGTAGTCACAGGACTTCTGTGGCGAACTTGGATAAATCGAATTGTTCAATCAGGATCTCCTGAACTTATTTCTCCCTCTTATACCTGTTATTTTCGCTTCTGTGTACTTGCTTATATTTAGTGCTGAAACAGATTTTCTCTAAAGTATCATTGTCTTTGTTCAGAAGACTGTCCAGAAGTTCTTAAATCAGAACTTCTGTTGCTGAAAACAGTCTAACTGTGTTTAGGCAGAATTTCCCTCAGAAGCAACTTCAGTTAGCTGGCTTCTGACTCTGAGGAAATTTGACTCTGAAATATAAGTTTCTCGAAAAACTTAGAAAATTTCAGTTTTCAACTTTGACACCTATTCACCCCCCTCTAGGTGATTCTGTTCTTGATAGGGCCAACATATATGGCTCAACCTGAAGGTTTTGTGGATCCAGAATATCCTAACCGAATATGCAAGCTTCAAAAGTCCATTTATGGACTTGGGCAAGCATCTAGGTCTTGGAATAAGAAGTTCAATGAATCCATAAAGAGATTTGGATTCATTCAGAACCTCGATGAGCCCTGTGTGTATCCTAAGAATAGTGGGAGCTCGGACACTTTCCTAGTGCTCTATGTCGATGACATTTTATTGATAGGAGGAAACATTTCAGAGCTGCAAGCCACAAAGCAGTGGCTGAACAAATGTTTTGCAATGAAGGACCTTGGGGAGGCTGAGACTATCTTGGGGAGGCTGAACAAATGGTTTGAAACTGTCTAAGAAGGAGCACAGTCCTAAGACTGAGAAGGAGAGACACAAGGTCTCTAAGTAGCCTTATGCTTCCGCTATAGGGTCTATTATGTACGATATGCTATGTACCAGGCCTGATGTTGCTTTTGCCCTCAGTATGACTAGCCGGTTCCAGTCTTGCTTCGGCGAGGCCCACTGGAAGGCAGTCAAGGCAATTCTAAAGTACTTGAGACGTACTAGAGATCTTTTCTTGGTTTATGGTGGTGATGATGAGTTGGCTGTGTCCAGTTACACTGACTCTGGATTCCAGACTGATCAGGACGAACAACAATCCCAATCCGGTTTTGTGTTCCTCTTGAATGGCGGTGCCATTAGTTGGAAGTCCACTAAATAGCCAACTGTTGCAGATTCTACAGCAGAAGCTGATTACATTGCTGCTTGTGAGGCTTCAAAGGAAGCGGTCTGGATGAGGAAATTCATTTCTGATCTTGGAGTAGTTCCTTCTATCCAAGGTTCAGTTGTGCTTTTCTGTGACAACAATGGGGCCATGATACAAGCTAAGGAGCCCCAGTCTACAAAGAAGAATCAGCATGTACTCAGGAAGTTTCACCTTAAAAGAAACGGTAACACCGTCGTCGTATTACTTAGACGTGTCACACACGCACACGATGTCCAAAGCGTAAATGCATGTGTCTCCTTACCTGCTAGGTTTGTGTCCTTCGGGTGTGTCTGCCCTTAGAGTGTCGTACGCTAGGTTACTTGTTTCAAGCCATCCTACGTAATAGGGCCTACATGCATGCACATTGTCACGTGTCTTAGGCATACATACACATCGATACCAGGACAGAGGAAATAGGAAAATGACAGACGAGGTACCATAATCCTACAAGTATAATTTGTCTAGATGTCATAGGCACACTTTAGGTTAGGGCACACACAAGTGGTCCAAAACGTCAAAAACCCCACGTGAGCGCCTTCCCCTTTGGCCGAAAACTCCCAGATCACTACCTAACCCAACCCGAAATCACAAAACCACGACACACCTCAACCCAAGCCAGCTTCCACCAGGGAGACCGTCGGATCAAGAAGGAGGAATTAGAGACAGAGACAAACCCTCGAACGAAGGATGAAGCGACCAAAGGGAGTTCTCCATGATATCCTCTAACCCAAATTAAAAATGACGCAAGCCTTTACCCTTAACTTATCTCGCAAACAAACCACTCCCTACGTATTACCCAACACTCCAAAAGACATTACCCCAAACTTCACCAAACTACCCCGACGTATGCCACACTCCACTTCAGTTAACCACCTCCTCATGACCTATTCCAGAACAAAAAAAAGACCTTATTGGGTAAAACCAGAAATCGGGTGATACCTAATAGCCTGAATCGCTGAGAATACATCCCCAAGAGGAATCATGGAGAAACTCTAGGTCACAAGCGTCGCATCAAGGACATCCCAACAGGCGAAGAACCGAGCAACATCATAAGGCATCGACTAGGCTCTATCCCACTTATCCTACCCACGTGTTTACGGACCCATGCTTGGATAGAAAAAGCATTTAGTTCACTCATGTCTACATTCATTTGCATCTTTCAAATAGACATGAGGAAGATATAGGCATAATTAGAGCATGTATGTCTAGTATGAATATGCCCTTGACTGTAAGAAAGGGAACCACATCTAGAGAAACGACCCCGACTACGACGTACCCAGCAAGATGAAGAGACAACATAAGGAGGAGGAATTAATAGATCAATGTAGAAGCAAATCTCCTTCGGAGCCGTGCAAAAGGAAGAGACCTCACTCTAAGGAACTACAACAGTGCGCAAATGCTAAAATGGAGCGCCCGAGTACTCAAGATGTCTCCATTTAGGATGAACCAGGGTCCGCCAGCCTTCAAAATTAAGCCCATGAAGGCCTTAGAACCTCCCTTTCTACGCTCTGCAATGAATGTGCCCACGCACGAAGGGAGACACAAAAAGGAGAAATGGAGCCATCCTTCGAAGAAGTTCATAAATCGAGAATGGATCGCATCCACAAAGCCTCAAACGGATTAACGACATTTCCATGCTTCATGCAAAGCGGATGGTGTCCCGAATCTATGAGGACATCTTACTAATAAGCACACAAAGGCACATCCATCACAGAAAGCGACGATCCCACACCACGGAAGAATATTCACTACAAGGGGCAAATCATCGTCACAAGAAGAAAAAAGATAGTCAATTGGGACTGGTTGATAACGAGTGCACATTCATACTAGACATACATGAACAGTTTATGCCTATGTTAGTGAGTCTAAATGTCTGTTCCAAAAGTCTGTCAGCTATGCGTATTCTAGGATGTCATAAGTCATGTAGACACAGAGGAGTCAAGAACTTAGACAATAGAATATGTACACTCCGTTTAAAACACTAGCCGACTCCCCTAGGGTTTGAGAAAATAGAAAAGACCTGCTAGATCGAGAAAACCCAAAAAACAGATCTAGGCAACAATCAAGGCCAAAAGAAAAAGAGTCTGCTAGGTTGAAAACCCGAGAGGGCGACCTGGGCAACAATAAAGGCAGCTTGCTAAGTTGACAACTCGTAGGGTCATCTTAGGCAACAGTTAGAGCAATGAAACACCTCACCCTAGGGGCAATCGCGAAAACATCATCGGAAGTTGCATTCGAACGTCTTGATCCCTACCAACCTAGAAGCTGTACAAACCCCTGATGGTCTCTCACACCCTATCCTCATCAAAGGACCCCCACAACCCTCACTTCCATTATCTAACCCAAACATCGCCTCCACCATCCAAGCCTACACCCTTTCTCTCCTCATAAAAGTCTTTCCCTGCACCCTCGAAACACCTACATAGACCTCGCCTCCTTCAACTCAAAACCTTTGCTCACATCCCCCAAAAGAACAACCATAAACCTAACCTCGCATCTAGCCAAAACCTTGGAGTCACCCACATGCTTAGTTGAGGACCAAGAGTCGTTTAGGTTCCCCAGTCACGTGTCCACACACTCACTCATACATACTACGTGTCCTAGGTCGTCCAACCAAGACCCACAAAATAATACCACACGAGTCACAAGATGAGATAACCCCCCTAGTTTGCACACAATCACATGTCCGCAAATCTAGTTACACGCACACATTAGACACTTAGGTCATCTAGCCGGAATCCATAAAAGATATAAGCAGGACATCTCCTCGTGCACACACACATTGAGTCACACACACTTTGGGTTTTAGATCGTTATAAGTTGTTAGGAGTCCACCTAATAGGGCGTCCCTTCACTTACACCCAAGTCACACACATGCACACCCTATGTTTTAGATGGTCTAGCTAGAGTCCATATCACGTGAGTTCATGTAGTGAAAGCATCCCTTGACACGTGTCTATGCATCTAGTCACATGCATTGTGTGTTATCCAGCCTAAGTTCACAGGTATGAGCCTGCATGCATCCATAAAGTAGGGTATCTCCCTCGATCACCTGTAATCATGCAACATGGCCAGTCATCATAAAAATGTTTATTTCCCATTGGCCATCTCACCCCGAGAAAGGATGTATGTCTTTGTTTGCACATGATCCTCATTGGAGTCATGAAAATCAATGAAAGCGTAGGAACCTACCCGACGGCCACAAAAGAAGATATCTTGATGAACCCTAAGTGTTTTGATTATGTCCAAACGTTTCAGAAGATGAAATTTAAAATTCTCTTACATACGGTTTAATGTTGACTAACAATATTTGTTAATTTTGTATGTAAGTTTCTCAGCAGGTGCTGAATGAAGAATTTCTGGATTGCCTGGAAGTCTCAGGAGAACCGAGAAAGATGAAGACAGTGTTTTTAATGTTCAGAAGCTGGATGCTCCGCTCTGAAGTTATCGAAGTCTGTTAAAGCTCTTCTCAGAGGTCCATTGCAATCAGAAGATAAACTCTACCAATTCGATCAGAAGCTTAGACAAATGGAATTAGCTTTCAGAAGCCAAGTCACGGGTTCTGCTTAGCATTTATTGCTCTGACAAATGCATTTAATGCAAGGCGCCAAAAGCTCAAAAAGCTGTTTTGAAGGAGCGCGCTTGTCTACTCAAAACGAAACCTGAATTTCCTTGTCTAGCCTTTGTTGATCCAATTGAATAATGTTTCCAGTCAACCTTATCTTCAACTTCAAATCTCTTACCGGATTTAGGTAAAGAACAAGGTTAACGGAATCAAAGTGTTTGAAGACCGTTTGAAGACTTGACAGATTAACGGCTACAACAACTGATGTCATCTCTTTGAAGATTCAAATTCATCAACGGTCATCCTCATTCACTATAATAGTAGCCAAGCTCCACTGCATCATCTACGCGTGATAATCGAGCAAAATCTCAACGCACTGTTTGAACAAGAAAAACAGAGCACATTTTCCATTCTCAATCTTTCTTAGCATAGCTTTAGTTAAAGTGAGAGAGTGAAGAAAAAAAAGTTCATAATAGGAATCTTGTAAACTGATATCGTTTGTGATATTCAGTTAGATTTAGAGAGAAATCTAGTTGAGATTAGCTTATGTTCTGTTGATGTAAAGGAGCTTCTGAACTTGCCATAAAAGTTCTGAATAGTAGATTTAAAATATCTGGTGGCTGCGACCTCAGGGGACAAGACGTAGTCACAGGACTTCTGTTGCGAACTTGGATAAATCGACTTGTTCATCAGGATCTCCTGAACTTCTTTCTCCATCTTATACTTGTTATTTTTGCTTCTGTGTACTTGCTTATATTTAGTGCTGAAACAGATTTTCTCTTTATATCCTTGTCTTTGTTCAGAAGACTGTCCAGAAGTTCTCAAACTCAGAACTTCTGTTGCTGAAAACAGTCTATCTGTGTTTAGGCAGAATTTCCCTCAGAAGCTGCTTCTGTAAGCTAGCCTCTGATACTGAGGAAATTTGACTCTGAAAATTTAAGTTTCTCTAAAAACTTAAAAATTTTCAGTTAACAACTTAGACACCTATTCACCCCCCTCTAGGTGATTCTGTTCTTGTTAGGGCCAACATATCTGACTCCCGGGGCACCCGCTCCAAAGGAAACCCACGACGCTTCTAAGAAAAGTTATCATGCTATTCTAAAAAGCGTTACCCGACCAGCAGCATGATAGGGCATCACTGGGCCAACAGTATACCGGGGCATCGCCCGACTTGCGGTAGGCTGGGGCACCACCAGGTTTCCAGATTATCAGGAGATTAAAACCCTGAAGGACTACGAAGGACGTAAGAGCGTATCCGACGACCGCGGAAACAGTACACTGGGGCAACATCGGACCGCCGGCACTCTAGGGCACCCCAGAACTTATCAAAAGTGTTGGGAACTAAGAACTCCACTGGGGCAACACCAGAATGGGGCATGACTTGGGTCAAGGAAGAATGCTGCCAGAAGCCCCTGATCAAATGAAGATCAAGAGCGGGAGAGAAATGATATTGGGACACAGCTGATCGACCTCAGGACGAAACCGCCAGCATTCAGATAAGACTGGTATGACAAAGTGTTCAACACCATCGGAAGATAGAAGGGCGGAGAGCTGAACTGAAGAAACCACCTAATCTTCGGGTCATGCTCGAGGTACTAAAGAGGTTACTAAACCCTCGGGTCATGCTCGAGATACTAAAGGGGTTACTAAATCCTCGGGTCATGCCCAAGGTGCTATGAAAGGTTACTAAGAGCTACGGAAGTTACCAAAAGTCTTCGAACCAAACTCGAGGCACCATCAGAAGTTACGAAAAATCCTCGTTGAGGTACCATGGAAGCAGTTAATCGGCCTTACAGTAAGATTATAGAAAACACGACGCCGGAGGCCCAGACTGCAGGCGTTACTCAGGGAAAGTAGTTGATCGACCTCACAACAAGATTATAGAAAACACGACGCTGGAGGACCAGACTACAGGGGTTAGTCGTGAAAGACAGTTGAGCGGCCTCACAGTAAGATTATAGAAAACATGACGTCGAAGACCCAAACTGTAGGAGTTACTCATGGAAGGTAGTTGAGCGGCCTTACAGTAAGATTATAGAAGACACGACGCCGGAGGCTCGGGCTATAGGAGTTACTCATGAAGGATAGTTGGTCGACCTCACAGTAAGATTTTAGAAGACACGACGCCGGAGGCCAAGACTACAGGTAAGTTCTCTAAACTCACTTTCAAAAACACGAGCACACACGCAGTATGTCTTATTTCGCTTCATTGAGACTGCCGAACGGGTCTTACAAGATAATGTAATCACCTTAAGCACTCCTAAAGAAGCGAGGGGCAAACTGTCAGCACTGGTTTTCGAACCCGATGATGAAAGCAATCTATGAGCTCCTCGTCACGCCAGCTGCTCAAATACTGATACTTGTCGGAGAACGGATCACATTTCAGGGATATAACCTCTTCCACCCGCTCCTCGAGACCATGAGTGTGGCACTTTCGTGCTTATGAGAAAATCCTAGATCATGAAATGATATACGGTCACAAGTACTATTCACTAGGGACCGTACGATCTCAACACTGTTTGTTGAGACCGTACGGTCACCAAACATCTAACCGTACGGTCACTGCCACGTGGCAGATAGCAATCCAATCCTTATCTGCCACGTGGGTGGCGGTCCAATAAAAACGTGACACGTGTACTAAAATCCAAACGAGTTTGGCCGGGCCTTGTAAGGTCCGGCCGGGTCTTGGGCTAAGCCCGTCTCAGATCCAAATTTAGATCTGAGACGGGTCAACATTTGACCGTACGGTCACCAAATTAGGACCCTACGGTCACAAGCTACCTTATAAATACCCCCCGGATTTCTCATTCAATTCACCAACAAACACTCATTCTCCTCTCTCTCTCTAGCTCGTTCTAAAGCGATTCTTGACCCGATATAAGTTGCCTCTGAAATTGTTTCCTCTGAAAGTTGCCTAAAGTTGCCTCTGATACAGAAAAGAATTGCTAGAGTCCGAGCTCGAGAGTATTTTCCCAAAATATTCCCAGAAAAGGTCCTCACGACCACGAAAAATATATTCCCCCTTTATCGAAACTTTCCAACCTAGGCATCACTCGCAGCCCCGCTAGAGCTGATTAAGTCTTGTTCCTAGCTACTGTTGGCCCTATCAAGAACAGAATCACCTAGAGGGGGGGTCAATAGGTGTCAAAGTATTTTGGAGGTAGAGGATTTATTGAGACGAATCCTAATCTCTCTTGAGCTGCTACTCCAACTGTTGAAGAGCTGAGAAGAATGAGTCAGGGCGGCTCTGATGATGTGTTTGGAAGATTTGCTTCTATGGGACAGAGGTATTCTGCTCCTGATATGGTTGCTCAAGTTGCTGTGATGCAAGAGCTTCACCAATTGAAGTCTCAGAACTTGCAACTCATGTCTATGCTGAGAATGCAAGATCCCTCTGTGTATATCAGCAATCTCTCCACACTTCATCTAGATGCATATGATGAACTTTACAAGTTGAGACAGTTGGCTCTGACTCTGCCCACTTTGGAGAATATTGCTTTTGCTTCTGCCAAGAATGTCAATGAGAATATAGAGATTCTGACACAAGAAGTCAAGGAAGCAAATGAGACTTTTGAATCTCAGGGAACTGTTATTCCATCGAAGCTTGATGACCTGCAAAGTACTGCTAATCATATTCGAAGATAAGTGAAATCTTCTGCTCAAGGTTCATCATCTTCTGGAGCTGCTCGTACTGTCTATGACATCACTCCTGATCTCAACAACAGACTTGAGAGCATTGAATGTTAAGGCACAAAATGCTCAGATTGCTGAACTAACTGAGTTTCTGAAGGTTATGCATGATCAAGCTAAGGAACAAGAGAAAATTCTGCACAATGCTTATAAGTTTACTCGTACTCAGACCTCTATTCAGAATGAAGAATTTACCAAAGCCATGTATGCAAATCAACTTGCCATTAAGCTGCTGATTCAAGATGCAAACAAAGTGCGTCCCATGTCTGTTGATACTGTTGAACGTCTGGCTGCTATCGACGCTGATTTCAGAAGAAGCATGGAATTAGTTCATTCTGTGCGACCAAGTCAATCTCAATTTTCTCATGCTGTCAAGAATCAAGAAAATTTGAGGAGACAAGGTGCTCTAGGTGTTCGGTTTGGCCAAACGGGGGAGAAGACTGCACAACAGGGTGGTCCTGGTTCTGGGGTAAAGAGACAGAATGAAGGCGATGGTTCTGGAAGTACTCAGAAGAAACGTAAACCAAATGATCAAACTCAAAGACAATAGGACTTAAGCTTCTTAGCTATAGGATCTGGGTTGGGTAGCCTGTCTTAGGACTCTGTTGCTTTTCCCTGTTTTATGTGTTGATCTTATTCTGTATATCTTCTGACTATTTTAATAATCATTGCATTATCCATGTCATTGCCTTTGGACTCCTTAGTTTCACCTATGTGTAGTGTACTCTTTTATTTATGTTGTTCTTGTTTTTGCTCTGATTTTTATCCCACTAAATCTAACAACTTGATCTTAAGCCTTTCCTAAGTTAATACAAATTGTTGGAGTTCACCATTTATACTAAAATGGGGGAGTTATTTTCATCAGAGTTCTTAAAAACAAAACAAACAGGAAGTTGCTTTCTAAACTCTATGTTTTACTCAAGTAACTTTTCCTTCTGGACCACGGTTTGTCCATAACCAAAATGGGGGAGAATGATGAACCCTAAGAGTTTTGATTATGTCCAAACGTTTCAGAAGATGAAATTCAATTGATTCTTATATACTTTTCAATGTTGACTAACAATTTTTGTTAAGTATTGTATAAGTTTCTCAACAGGTGCTGAATGAAGATATTCTGGATTGCCTTAAAGACTCAGAAGGGAAGAAAGCTGAAGACAGAAGATTATAGATCAGAAGCTGGATACTCCGCTCTGAAGTTTTTCTGAAGATTGTTAAAGCTCTCCTCAGAGGATTAGAAGCAATCAGAAGAAATCCCATTTCGATCAAAAGCTTAGACAAGTTTGTAAAGAACTGAGAAGCGCTAGTCACGAGTCTTATCTAGCATTTAATGCTCTGACTTGTGCATTTAATGCAAGGCGCCAAAAGTTCAAAAAGCTGTTTTGATGGAGTGCGCTTGTCTGCCTCAAGCAAAACAACCATTTCCTTGTCTACCCTTTGCCGATCTAAATAAAGTAAAATTCCAGTTAACCTTCTCCTTGATTTCAAATCTCTTACCGGATTGAGTTAAAGAACAAGGTTAACGGAATCAAAGTGTTTGAAGACCGTTTGAAGAACTGACAGATTAACGGCTACAACAACTGATCTCATCTATTGAACTTTCAAATTCAAACAACGGTCATCTGCAAAGCACTATAAATAGTAGCCAAGCTCCATTGCATCACACACGCAATTAACGAGCAAAAATCTTAACGCACTGTTTTAACGAGCAAAACAAAGCAAACTTTTCCATTCTCGACCTTTCTTAGTTTAGGCTTTGTAATAGTGAGAGAGCGAAGAAACACAAGTTCATAATAGGAATCGTGTAAACTGGTATCGTTTTTGATACTCAGTTAGATTTGAGAGAAATCTAGTTAAGGTTTGAGTTGGGTGAGAATTCCAGAAAACAGGATTGTTGTTGTTCTGGTGGAAATCCTTTAACTCATTCTAGGCTAGTCAGAACTAAGTAAGAAATTAGCTTAAGTTCTGTTGATGTAAAGGAGCTTTTGAACTTGCCATAAAAGTTCTGAATAGTGGATGTGAAATCTCTGGTGACTGCGATCACAGAGGACAGGACGTAGTCACAGGACTTCTGTGGTGAACCTGGATAAATTGAACTGTTCATCAGGACCTCCTGAATCTCTTTCTCTCATCCTTATACTTGTTATTATTGCTTTTGTGTACCTGCTTTTGTTTAGTGCTGAAACAGATTTACTCTTTATATCTTTGTGTTTGTTCAGAAGACTCTCCAGAAGTTCTCTAACTCAGAGCTTCTGTTGCTGAAAGCAGTCAAACTGCTAAAAGGCAGAATTATCCTCAGGAGCTGTTTTACTAAATTAGCCTCTGACTCTGAGGAAATTTGACTCTGAGGAATTAAGTTTCCTAAAAACTTAAAATTATCAGTTTTCCGCTTAGACACCTATTCACCCCCTCTAGGTAATTCTCATCTTGTTAGGGCAACCAAAATTGGCTATGCTGACCAGGATGTTCAAGAAAGCCTTTAGAAAAGGCAGAGGTGGAAACTACAAGAAGCCTTTCAGGAGCTTTGATCAGAAGACTCCTAATTCTGGTGAAAAATCCAAGAGAGATCCTAGCAAACCCATTGTATGCTATGGATGTCAGCAACCAGGGCATATTAAGCCTAATTGCCCAGAGCTGAAGAAAGATAAAAGAAAGTTCAAGAAAGGTATGCTGGCTGCGTGGTCAGACTCTGAGACCAGCAGTGATCCTTAAGAAAAGGAAGAGCAAGCTCAGATTTGTTTCATGGCTATTGACGAGCCAACTTCTGAAGATGTCACAGGAGAGACTTCCGCACCTCCTGAAGTAACATATGACCATGAGGTAAACAATTCTCACGAACTAGATATCTTTGATTCTCTTGAAGAACTATACAGTATGTTCAAATACCTTAAGAGGAAATTGGACAAAAGTGAGGCTAACAAGTTTCTTAGGTTTACTCAAATCTATTCTGACATAAAAATGTGAGAAGAGAAGTTGTGTAAGCAGTTCAACACTCCTGCTAATGGTCCAAAAGCCAAAGGCAATAAAAAGCTGCCTCTGGGAAGTGATAAACCCCAGAAGAAGAAGCAATTTGTCACTCCCTCTCTTCTGAAGGATATCTCTTCTCCTCCTGATGTTGGTACCTATGAGAGTGATGCTATAGCCTCTGAAGAATGTACACCTTCTCATAAGAAGATGAAAGCTCCCAAGAAGCAAAGGGAAAGATCCAAGAACCCTCCCTTTTGCAAGTTTTGCAATAGTGATGGTCACTGGTTGAAGGATTGCAAGTATCACATCAAAAACATCTTGCAATCTGAGATATCACTAAAACCTGCTGAAGATAAATCTAACGTTGAACGACCCAATAAGGATTGGGTACCTGTCACTAATTGATTGTGTTGGAGGTGGCTGTGAGTGCTCCATCAATGTCAAAGCTGTGGTACATTGACAGTGGGTGCTCAAAGCATATGACAGGTGATGAAAAGGCATTCATCACATTTGATTCTAAAAGAGGTGGAAAAATCAGCTTTGGGGATGCTGAGAAAGGAAAGATTTTTGGTTCTGGATCAATTAGAACTAATCCTCCCATTGAAGATGTCTCCTTAGTCAGAGGCCTAAAGATGAACCTCCTGAGTGTTGCACAACTGTGTGACAAAGGTAGAGATGTTGTATTCAGCTCCTCTGGATGTAAAATCTCCGACAGTAAGTCAAGGGAAGTAATTCTAACTACTCCTAGAGTAGAAAATGTTTTCATGTTGAACCTTGAGAATCTCTGTAAAAATATATGCTTGATGTCCAAAGAGGATACCTCCTAGCTCTGGCATTGAAGACTTACACATGTGCGCATGGACCTTCTGGCCAAATTAGCTAGATATCAATTGGTTGAGGGTCTGCCTGAAATGAGTTTTAAAAAGAACCATTTGTGTACTGCTTGTCAATCTGGAAAACAATCCAGAAGCTCTTTTAAAACTAAGAAAACCATTTCAACTAAAAGACCTTTGGAGTTACTTCAAGATTCACTTGGGTTATCTTGCTGTCTAGCAAAGATGAGTCACTTGGATGCTTCTGAGTTTTTGTAAAGAAACTTGAGAATGAAAGGAATGAAAAGGTTGTCCATTCAGAAGTGATAATGGTGGAGAATTCAAGAACTTTCAGTTTGAAGAATTCTGTGAAACCAAAGGAATTGATCATAACTTCTCTGCTCCTAGAACTCCTCAACAAAATGGGGTTGTTGAAAGGAAGAACGGAACTCTGGTTGAAATTGCCAGAACTATGATCAATGACAGAAGGCTTCTAAAGTACTTCTGGGGAGAAGCTGTTAACACAGCTTGTTATGTTCTGAATAGAGTGCTGATCAGAAGCATTTTGAACAAAACCCCTTATGAACTCTGGAAAGGTAGAAAGCCTAAGATAGGTTATTTCAGAACCTTTGGTTGTAAGTGTTATGTTTTGAATACAAAAGAATATCTTTCAAAGTTTGATTCAAAGGCAGATGAGGCCATTTTTCTTTGATGTACCAAGAGAAGTTAGAGCTCCTAGGAACCACCCCTTGGAGAATATTATTGACTCTGTTCACAATCCTTTCATGACCAGAGCTCAGCTCAGAAGGTACATGGGGAATGTGGCTTTTGTGTCACTTTTGGAACCCAAGAACTACTATGAAGCAGAAGATGATGAATGATGGTTAATGGCAATGCAAGAAGAACTTGACCAGTTCAAAAGGTCAGAAGTTTGGATTTTGGTTCCCAGACCTAACAACAACAAAGTTGTCGGTACAAGATGGGTTCTGAAAAACAAGCTTGATGAGTTTGGAAATGTTGTGAGGAACAAGGCAAGACTTGTTGCTCAAGGGTACAGTCAGCAAGAAGGCATAGATTATGGTGAAACTTTTGCTCCTGTTGCGAGATTGGAAGCCATTAGAATCTTATGTGCTTTTGCATTATACAAAGGTTTTAAGCTTTTTCAAATGGATGTGAAAAGTGCATTCTTGAATGGTTACATTGATGATGAAGTCTATGTGTGTCAACCTCCTGGTTTTGAAGATCCTAAGTTTCTAGATCATGTGTACAAGCTAAAGAAAGCCTTGTATGGACTGAAACAAGCTCCCAAAGTGTTTTGATTATGTCCAAACGTTTCAGAAGATGAAAATTAAAACTCTCTTACATACGGTTTAATATTGACTAACAATTTTTTTTTATTAAGTTTGTATGTAAGGTACTCAGCAGGTGGTGAATGATCAATTTCTAGATTGCTTGAGGTCTCCGAAGAAACGAAAGCTGAAAGACAGTATTCCCACTTTCAGAAGCTGGATGTTCCGCTCTGAAGATATCGAAGTCTGTTAAAGCTCTCCTCAGAGGTCCATTGCAATCAGAAGAAAAACTCTACCAATTTGATCAGAAGCTTAGACAAATAGAATTAGCTATCAGAAGCTAAGTCACGGGTTCCGTTAAGCATTTATTGCTCTGACAATTGCATTTAATGCAAGGCGCCAAAAGTTCAAAAAGCTGTTTTGAAGGAGCGTGATGCGTGTTTTCGCACAGGGGTATAAAATAGTCAATATACGCACAGGGTCATCAATCACAGTATAAAACGTAAGTACGAGTATCGATCCACAGAGATCTTTGGGTCATTCGTTTCAGGGTTTAAGATTAAAGAGAGTCTAGTAACAAGGGGGTTTCTAAAGCAAGAAATGACAATGAATAAAGAGAAAGCAAGTAAGCAAATTGTAACAGGCAGATTTGGGTGAGAACAGGGATGTTCTCTGAGCACAAGGCTAAGAAAAGGGTGTTGTAAAACAATAATAAACGAGCACATGGAATGAGCACAGGGTCTAGCGCAGCACAGATCTCTTAGATCTAAGTTAAACTTGTTAATACGTGGTCAAGTGGTTCCCAACAGTATCATTCTCCCACGTCTCCATGGCGAGAACGAATAAAAGCAAGGTGAAATAGTATCTCTGCGGACTTCCACCTAACTTGCACAAGGCTATGCATCGGAACAGGGTCACTCTGATCTCTCTAGAGTACCGTACACATCAAGCAAGGTTAACAGCCATCTCTAGCATATTATTTGCTTAACCTTGTAGTCTAGATCCAGATCTTACCTATTTTCTCTCGAAATATAGACAAACCATGCATATATATCAAGGCCTTTAATATATAATGATCTCTTAAGCACAGATCTACAAGTTAACCACGTAAAAACAACTTAACAAAGATATTTAGAGCTCCGGCATTGCCTTCCCAGCTCACTCCATGCAAATAGAACTACTCACTACTCATAACGAAAGATCTATATCATAAACACCAAATAACATTCAAAATATAACTTTTGTATTAAGAGGATTCAAAGGGAAGGGCTCCCTCCTTCAATGGCAGAATACCAAGGAAGAAGAGGAAGAAACCCATAAACCGTACGAAAAATAAGAGAGGAAAATACAAAAACTAACTTCAGAAGAGTTGGTGAAATGATAAGGATAAAAGTGTATCAAAAAGGGTGCTCTACAAGCAAAGGGGAACATTCCCTTAAATAGACAAACAAAGAGATGCCCTAATAAATGGCAATCCCCAAAATACCCAACAAAAAGGACAAAGTTCTGACGCAATAACAGAAAACAAAACAGGCGCGCGTCCTAGTGACGTCACCAGCATGACACGGGTCTCCAAAAGCATTTCTCCTCCCTGGCACAGGCTACTCTCCAAGCATAGACTGCTTCTTTCCCAGCTTAAGACTTCAGAATGTTCCTTTTTAGCAAAGACTTCTCTCAACAAGCAATCAGACCTGCTCCAAAGCATTTATAAGCAAACAATACGAAAAAGAGATAAAAGATGCAAACAAATGCAATGAAACAGCCCTAAAAACTATCAAAATACCCGCACAGTCTGTGCACATCAAAATCCCCCACACTTGAGCAATGCTTGTCCTCAAGCAAAGAGATAAAAACTAACTTATGCGCAAGGAATTTAAGCAAAAAGATCTTGAAACTGCAATGCCAGACCTACGAACCAAGTCAACTAACTTTACCCTCTAACTTGTTAACAGATTCGATAAGCGGTTGTCTTGTATTTGTGATACATACTCCCGAACCTACAACTATTAACTAAGTCAGGTAGCATTTAGCTTTAAGACGGTGATGGGAGCATCCGAGACAAGTTACCTACCCATTTAAGTTAAGCAACCGGAACCTAATGATTAAGATGGAAGCTTAATTGGCTAACCCAGCAGGCTTGTGTACCAAAAGATTTTATTTACAGTTTTGAGCACAACCTTTCACAATTCAAAATTTTTCTCATCCCCAATCTAGTTAATAGCTTTCGATAAGCAGTTGTCTTGTGCTTTTGGCACATACTTCCGAACCTACGACTAGCAACCAAATCAAAGAGCTTTTGCTTACTCATACCAATTGGCATAGGAGTAGAATGAGAATTTAGCACAGATTTAGCACATTGGCTTTGATTTTTGGTTAGATTTTCAATTTCATTTCAATTTTAGCGCATTGGCTACCCTTTTCAATCAGTTTCGGTTTCAAATTTGGGTCTAGTGGCATTAACCGAACATAAGCTTCGCTTTTGGGCTTCCACAAACTCATTAGAGACGGGCAGGGGGATTAACTTGGCACATCAACTACCCTATCCTCATTTATATACAGAGCTAAGGTAAAGCTGGTTGCATGCAAACCTTAGTCTATGGCAATTGACAGAGACAAAAAGATAATTTGCAGTTAAGTCCTTATCACTAGCGAGGATAACATATTTACAAGCTCTCGCGCACAGCCTACTCTAAACATCCTAACAACATGCTTTTAGTTAGAACAGGCAATAAAAATGAAAAAAATAAACGGCCTCATTCGAACTAACTACTCCCTCCCCCACACTTATTTCATTTAGTGCCCTCATTGAATGCAAAATATCAAAATTTAAACAGCATAAGGCACAGGGCAAACCAGCACAGCTCCACAGCAGCAAAAGCAATAAGTAAGATAGAAATGCATACCTGCTTGGAGAGGCAAAAACTACTAAGCTACAGGGGAAGAGGTTTCCCTCTGATCATCAAAGATAGAATCAGAGGAAGAAGCAGCTGCTTCGGGTTCAGAGAGAGCTTTCCTTTTATTACCAGGGGTTTGCTGCTCAGGCACAGGTTGTGCTTCAGATTTTGAGAGAGAAGGAGCAGGAGTGGACTCCCTTTTAGGTTGTCCCAGTGGTGTTTTTAAAACCACCTCAATCTCTGGATCAGAGATTTCCTGCTCAACAATTGGCTTCTTTGGAAAGAGCACTTGATCATGCATCTCAACCTTGCGCTGCAGCTTAACAAAGGCCTCTGCAATTTCACGCAGGGTCATTGACATCAAATCTTTCACAGCAGCAGGGACAGCAACTTCTCCTTGAGGCAAAACCTCCACCTCATCCTCCTCAGGCACAGGCTCACAGCATTCCTTGTTCAGGATGTACTGATCTCCTTCCAACCTGCAGATATTAATTGACCGCATCAAAGGACAATCAAAGGGGGACATCTCACACTTTTTGGTCAAAATGTGCCTGCTCGGAGAGAAAAATTTCCGGTTCTTGATCAAGGCAGTCACATAAGGAGCGATGGTCAAGGTTCCACCCTCTTTGGCAGTCATGGAGTTCAAGTGCTTCCCAAACCAGTACCCAACATTAACCCTCCTGTTGTTCTCAACACACCACAACAGGAACAGGTCAGAGAGAGGCACAGTGCTGTGATTCAAACCTCTGGGGAACAGGGTGAAAGAAAAGAAGCGCTGCATGTATTTCAACAAAGGGGTCCTGATCTGGCTTGACTTAGAGACTCTGGAGTTGTAACGAGATCGGTCAGCAGAGATATGTGCCCAAAACTCAGCAGGCTTGAACTCCGGTGGAGGTTCGCACAGGCTGTTCCGGAATGACTCACTCATGGACTCTTCATCAGTCACAAAGCCAAAATCACAGTTGAACTCTTCCAATGTTCTCCTGCATTCAAAATTCATCACCTTGAAGCAATACTCCTTCTCCCTAGTGTGCTTGTTCACCACAATCTCAAAAGTGGACACCAACTCCACTGTGGGCTCCCAAAAACCATCTTCCCTAATGGCAATGAAGTTCTCAAAGCCCAGAACTTTCAACTTGCCCAACACATACTCATCCAAATCAAGCTCCTTCAAAGAATCAACACAGACAAAACGAGGGTTAAGGAAATCATAAGACTTATAAATTTCGAACTTTTCCCTATGAACATCGGATTGAAAGGTGAAAAGGGACTGTTGGAAAGGGGTGAGGTCATTTTGGTCCTGGATAAGAAGGGTTTTGGACTTTTTCTTGGGGTTAGCCTTAGCAGCAGAAGCTCTAGTATTTCTTTTTGAGGTACTCATGGCGAAAAACAGGGGTTAGGGTTTTAGAGAGAAAAGAGAAACGAAGAAGAAAGAGTTTGAGGGTTGTGAAAAGTAAAGTAAAGGAAATTAATCTCCTTTAAATAGCAAACTTATCAAGCACACCACTCTTCAACCGGTTAAAACAAAATCCAATCAAATCAAAATTTTAAAATTTGAAAATTAAAAAGGAAATAACATTTAACCTCTCTTACCCACTTACCACCTTTCTCGGACACGTGGAGAACAGGGCAGAGAACAACGGCACTTACCGGATTTGAGCGCGCGTGGAGAAGAAATTTCTGCCACGTTTCCCAAATTAGGAGGGTTACCTTTATGCACGCCTCTGATTTTTTTACCATTTTTAGCCAAATAAAATCCAATTTTAAAAAAAAAAATTGAATCACCAAATTAGGCCTTTTAGTCTTCCTGAAAAGTGGAACTCAGCAAAAGAGGTAAATTAAATTGCCTTAAATAAAATTCAAAGTCAAAAATTTTAACTTAACAAAATCTTGCAAAAACTACTAAGTCAAAACTCAGCACAGGTCCTCCCCCCCACTTAAAACGAAACTGTCCTCAGTGGAGACGGGAAAAGAAAAGAATTGAAGACCAAACAACTAAAAACAAAAAGAAAACAAAAACAACTAAGTAACAGTGCTTCGTTTGGTGACAGAAGCTAGACACAGGGCTCCATGGTTGTGCTTCATGGAGGCTCAAACAAACGGAGTGAGGCAACCACGGCTGGCACAAGGGGTCCAGAATACACTTTCAAACGCTGGCCAATGACTTTGAACTGAGTTCCATCTGGATTAGACAGAAGCACAGCCCCATGAGGGAATGCTTGCGCAACCTCAAATGGACCAGACCACTTGGACTTGAGCTTTCCAGGAAACAACCTAAAACGAGAGTTAAACAGTAACACTTGTTGTCCTGGGAAAAACTCTTTCCTAGTCAACTTACTATCATGCAAAAGTTTGGTGCGCTCTTTGTAAAGTTTGGAATTTTCATAAGCGACCAATCTGAACTCATCTAACTCGCACAACTGTTGTTGTCTGTGCTTTCCAACACAACTTGGATCGAAGTTCAGAAACTGCACAGTCCAATAGGCTTTGTGCTCTAATTCGACTGGAAGATGGCAAGCTTTACCAAACACAAGCCTAAATGGTGACATACCAATAGGAGTTTTGAAGGCTGTGCGATAAGCCCAAAGAGCATTATCTAAGTGCTTTTGCCAATCTTTCCTAGCTCTACCAACAGTCTTTTCTAAAATTCTTTTAAGTTCTCTGTTGGAGACTTCCACTTGCCCACTAGTTTGGGGGTGGTATGGAGTAGCAAGCCTGTGCGTGACTCCATATTTTGTCATTAACTTCTCAAACTGAGCATTTTTGAAGTGAGTACCATTATCACTGATAATTGCACGGGGTACTCCATATCTAGCAAAAAGTTGCATCAAATGCTTGACAACTATCCTAGCATCATTTGTGACAGTAGCAAAAGCTTCCACCCATTTAGACACATAATCTACCATGACTATGATGTACTTAAAACCATGGGAACTGGGAAAGGGTCCCATAAAATCGATTCCCCACACATCAAATATTTCACACACAAGGGTACCATGTTGTGGCATTTCATTTTTGCGTGAAATACTGCCTGTGCGTTGGCAAGCATCACAGGTCTGCACAAACTTGTATGCATCCTGAGAGATAGTAGGCCAATAAAAACCGGATTGTAAAACTTTGGCAGCCGTGCGTGAAGCACCAAAATGGCCACCAGCCTCTCTAGAATGACAATGTTCTAGAATGGAAGGCACCTCATCATAAGAGACACATCTCCTAATGACTTGGTCAGCACACAATCTAAACAGATAAGGGTCATCCCAAATAAAACTCTTCACATCAGATAAGAATTTCTTTTTCTTATGATAAGAAAACTCAACAGGCATATCACCACACACAAGGTAGTTTGCAAAATCAGCATACCAAGGAGAAGAATAAACCTGTGCAGCATATAATTGCTCATCTGGGAAAGTTTCAATGATAGCAGGCGGTGCAGCCTGAGGAACACCTTCAATTCTTGACAAGTGATCATCATCAAGGTTTTCAGAACCTTTCTTGTCTCGAATTTCCAATTCAAATTCTTGTAAAAGGAGCAACCATCTAATCAATCTTGGCTTTGCATCCTGTTTGGCAAAAAGATAGCGCAAGGCAGAATGGTCTGTGTACACAATGACCTTAGATAAAACCAAATATGAGCGAAACTTATCAAATGCAAACACAACAGCAAGCAATTCCTTTTCAGTGGTAGTGTAATTGAGTTGTGCATCAGTCAAAGTTTTACTAGCATAGAAAATTGGGCGAAAATGTTTGTCAATGCGTTGGCCAAGGACAGCCCCAACACAAAAATCACTAGCATCACACATGAGCTCAAAGGGCAAATCCCAATCAGGAGAGATAAGCACAGGGGAAGTAATCAACTTCTCCTTGAGTTGCTTAAAAGCAGTAAGGCAAGACTCATCAAAGGTAAAGTCAACTTCCTTGTGAAGCAAGGCAGATAAGGGTTGTGCTATCTTAGAAAAATCCTTGATAAAACGTCTATAGAAACCTGCATGTCCTAAGAAACTACGAACATCTTTAACACAAGTAGGAGGAGGCAGTTTTTCTATGACTTCTATTTTGGCACGGTCCACTTCAATTCCTTTGGCAGAAATCTTGTGACCAAGCACAATGCCTTCAGTGACCATAAAATGGCACTTTTCCCAGTTTAGCACAAGGCAAGTCTCTGTGCAACGTTTAAGCACAGACTCTAAATTCAAAAGACAAGACTCAAAAGATTTTCCAAAAACAGAAAAGTCATCCATAAAAATCTCTACAGTCTTTTCTATCATGTCATCAAAAATGGCTGTCATACACCTCTGAAACGTAGCAGGTGCATTGCACAGGCCAAAAGGCATGCGCCTATAAGCAAATGTACCATATGGACATGTAAAAGTGGTTTTCTCCTGGTCTTTAAGAAAAACAGGGATTTGGTAATATCCTGAATATCCATCTAAAAAGCAAAAGTAAACATGACCAGCAAGTCTTTCTAACATTTGATCAATGAAAGGTAAAGGATAGTGATCCTTTCTAGTTGCTTCATTCAACTTTCTATAATCAATGCATACTCTCCAACCTGTAACAGTACGAGTCGGAATAAGTTCATCCTTCTCATTCTTTACTACTGTGAAACCACCCTTTTTAGGTACAACCTGCACAAGGCTAGTCCAAGTACTATCAGAAATGGGAAAAATAATACCAGCAGCAAATAATTTCACAACCTCAGCATGAACAACTTCTTTCATTTTAGGATTCAACCTTCTTTGAGGTTGGACAGTAGGCTTATTGCCTTCTTCCATGAAAATCTTATGTTCGCACAGGGCAGGTGACAAACCTTTAACATCAGAAATTTTCCATGCAAGAGCAGGTTTATTAGCTCTAAGAACTTCCAATAATTGTTCCTTTTGATCTAAGGTAAGAGCAGAAGAAATAATCACAGGTAATTTCTCATTGGACTCTAGAAAAGCATATTCTAGGTGAGAGGGCAATGGTTTAAGCACAAGGTCTGGTGGTTCTTCTATAGAAGGCTTCTGAAGTGGGGTGAGTTCCCATTTCATGTTCTGTAAAAAGGCACAAGTAGGTTGCACAATTCTCTGATATATTGAGGAACCAAACTTATCAAGGATAGGTTTAACTTCATCAATAGAAATCACAGGTTGTGTATCCTTAGACTCTAACACAGGGTGTGCAGAAGAACTTTCCTCAGAAATCTCCTCAAAAGTATCATAATCTTGAAGCTGATACCAAGGGAATTCAGTTGTGGCATCAAGATAATAACATTGGTCATCACTAGAAGAAGAATGCTTAAGAGCATCTTGAATCTTAAAAGTGACTCGTTCTTCATCAACCTTCAAGGTGAGAGAACCATGCTCAACATCAATGAGAGCTTTGGCAGTGGCCAAGAATGGTCTACCAAGTAAAATTGGGACTTGAGAATCTTCAGCAATATCCATGATAACAAAGTCAACAGGAAAATAAAGCTTATCAACCTTGACTATGACATCTTCAACAAAACCTCTAGGATACTTAATAGATCTATCAGCCAATTTCAAAGATAGTTTAGTAGCAGGTGGTTCACTGAGTCCTAACTTCATGTAAACAGAATATGGCATCATGTTAATACTAGCTCCTAGATCACACAGGGCATTCTTAATATGCAAAGAATTAATAGAACAGGGTACAGTATAACTCCCTGGATCTTGAAGTTTGAGTGGCAGGTTCAAAAGAATAGAAGAACAAGCATTGTTGAGTTGCACAGATGCAACACTCTCCATCTTGCGCTTGTTTTGCAACATTTCTTTCATGAATTTGGCATACTTTGGCATCTCAACCAACATCTCAGCAAATGGGATATTGATCTCAAGCTTCTTCAATCTGTCAATGAATTTGGAATAGCTGGTTTCCAATTTGCTTCCTAGCAAACGACCTGGATAGGGCGCCGGCTGCTTATAAACAGGCACAGGGGGCCTTGGTACAACCACGGGAACAACGGGTTTGGTGGGAGGGCTAGGTTGAACAACAGCAGTAGGTTCAGATTCCTCATCAAGTGAGATGGGAACAGGGGTAAGTATTGCACTATCAACAGAGGGTTGTGCAAATGATGGCATAGGCACAGAGGGCAACATGGTACCACTTCGTAACTCAATAGCAAGCAAGGTCTGCTCCTTAGCATTATCCTCAGGTTTAGTGGGCAAGGCATTTTTGGTACGAGGGTTAACCATATTAGACAACTGGTTCATTTGGGTTTCCAAACCCTTGATGGAAGATTGGGTTTGTTGCATGAATTGGGCCATCATCTCTTTCATAGATGGTTCTTTGTCAATAGGGATAGAATTGGAATGTGGGTTATGGCGATTTTGGTTAAATTGCTGAGGGTTCTGGAATGCAGAGGGTTGTGCAGATGCACTGTTTTGGTGAGGATTAGGCATCCATTGGTAATTAGGCTTGTTCCAACCAGAGTTGTAGTTAGAAGGGTTGTGCTGGTAAGGACGAGGATTACTGTTGATATAATCAACATGTTCAGGATTAGGTTCATTAGCAACACAATCCACAGATCTATGGTTTTCACCACAGTATGTGCAAACACAGGGTTGTGCAGGAGACACAGCAGCAACAGTTTGAGTACCCATTCGAGCAATCTGCTTGGTAAGTTCAGCCATTTGCATAGCCAATTGTGAAACAACAGGGATAATAACAGGACTTGGATCATCAGGTTCATCCTTCTTGTCAAAGTGCCATTTGTAACTTTGAGAAACCATTTTCTCAATGAGAGCATACATCTCCGTAGCGGACATAGAATCTGGTTCACCATTAACAACTGATTCAAAAACACTTTTGTTAGCATTAGTTAAACCATTATAAAACGTCTGCACCTGCATAGATAAAGGAATTTGATGGTTAGGAGCACGTCTCAACAAATCTTTAAATCTTTCCCAAGATTCAGAAAGGGATTCATCAGCTCTTTGCTGGAATTGTGAAACTTCATTCCTAAGCTTAATCAATTGCTTAGGAGGGAAAAACTTAGTCAAAAAGTGTCTCTCAAGTGAGTCCCAAGAGTCAATAGATCGAGGTTGACAGTTTTTCAACCATTGCTTAGCACGATCCTTCAAAGTGAAAGGAAATAGCTTAAGACGCATACAATCATCCGACACAGCCCTATTCGTTTTAAAATTATTGCACATGTCAATGAAATCATGTATGTGGCTGTGTGGATCTTCATGAGGCAGTCCACTGTATTACACAGCTGCTTGGAGCATGTGAATCATGGAGGCCTTAATTTCAAAAATATGAGCACCTTCATCAGGCACAACTATAGCAGAGTTGTGTCGATTAGCATTAGGAGCTTCAGTGTCCATCCATGGTCTAGCTGGATCCATGTGAACAATTTCAGGTTCAGGAATATTCAAATCTAGATTGTTATGATCAGTTTCAATCTCAATATCCAAGTTCGAGTGATTCTCAACGTTATGACTAAGCGTATTCTCATTGGCTGCCTGAGCTAAATGTTTTTGTAAACGTCTAGCACGACGAGCAGCTCCACTACGTTTCCTACAAGTCTTTTCAATCTCAAGATCGATAAGAAACTCAGGTAGAACAGATCTGTGCATAAACAAACAAAACAAGAAGAACAGTATCTACCAAACGTAACACACAAGTCAAGTTCTGAAAAATCTCAAATAAAACGAAAAACACCAAAAAGATCCCCGGCAACGGCGCCAGAAATTGATGCGTGTTTTAGCACAGGGGTATAAAATAGTCAATATACGCATAGGGTCATCAATCACAGTATAAAACGTAAGTACGAGTATCGATCCACAGAGATCTTTGGGTCATTCGTTTCAGGGTTTAAGATTAAAGAGAGTCTAGTAACAAGGGGGTTTCTAAAGCAGGAAATGACAATGAATAAAGAGAAAGCAAGTAAGCAAATTGTAACAGGCAGATTTGGGTGAGAACAGGGATGTTCTCTGAGCACAAGGCTAAGAAAAGGGTGTTGTAAAACAATAATA
The DNA here is from genome assembly GCA_028411795.1 of Euphorbia peplus. Taxonomy (NCBI): domain Eukaryota; kingdom Viridiplantae; phylum Streptophyta; class Magnoliopsida; order Malpighiales; family Euphorbiaceae; genus Euphorbia; species Euphorbia peplus. Next base: position 13,035,821 of record CP110838.1, on the reverse strand, counting down.
AACGAGCACATGGAATGAGCACAGGGTCTAGCGCAGCACAGATCTCTTAGATCTAAGTTAAACTTGTTAATACGTGGTCAAGTGGTTCCCAACAGTATCATTCTCCCACGTCTCCATGGCGAGAACGAATAAAAGCAAGGTGAAATAGCATCTCTGCGGACTTCCACCTAACTTGCACAAGGCTATGCATCGGAACAGGGTCACTCTGATCTCTCTAGAGTACCGTACACATCAAGCAAGGTTAACAGCCATCTCTAGCATATTATTTGCTTAACCTTGTAGTCTAGATCCAGATCTTACCTATTTTCTCTCGAAATATAGACAAACCATGCATATATATCAAGGCCTTTAATATATAATGATCTCTTAAGCACAGATCTACAAGTTAACCACGTAAAAACAACTTAACAAAGATATTTAGAGCTCCGGCATTGCCTTCCCAGCTCACTCCATGCAAATAGAACTACTCACTACTCATAACGAAAGATCTATATCATAAACACCAAATAACATTCAAAATATAACTTTTGTATTAAGAGGATTCAAAGGGAAGAGCTCCCTCCTTCAATGGCAGAATACCAAGGAAGAAGAGGAAGAAACCCAGAAACCGTACGAAAAATAAGAGAGGAAAATACAAAAACTAACTTCAGAAGAGTTGGTGAAATGATAAGGATAAAAGTGTATCAAAAAGGGTGCTCTACAAGCAAAGGGGAACATTCCCTTAAATAGACAAACAAAGAGATGCCCTAATAAATGGCAATCCCCAAAATACCCAACAAAAAGGACAAAGTTCTGACGCAATAACAGAAAACAAAACAGGCGCGCGTCCTAGTGACGTCACCAGCATGACACGGGTCTCCAAAAGCATTTCTCCTCCCTGGCACAGGCTACTCTCCAAGCACAGACTGCTTCTTTCCCAGCTTAAGTCTTCAGAATGTTCCTTTTTAGCACAGACTTCTCTCAACAAGCAATCAGACCTGCTCCAAAGCATTTATAAGCAAACAATACGAAAAAGAGATAAAAGATGCAAACAAATGCAATGAAACAGCCCTAAAAACTATCAAAATACCCGCACAGTCTGTGCACATCAGAGCGCGCTTGTCTACTCAAAGCGAAACCAGAATTTCCTTGTCTACCCTTTGTTGATCCAATTGAAGAATGTTTCCAGTCAACCCTATCTTCAACTTCAAATCTCTTACCGGATTTAGTTAAAGAACAAGGTTAACGGAATCAAAGTGTTTGAAGACCGTTTGAAGACTTGACAAATTAACGGCTACAACAACTGATGTCATCTCTTTTGAAGATTCAAATTCACCAACGATCATCCTCATTCACTATAAATAGTAGCCAAGCTCCACTGCATCATCTACGCGTGATTATCGAGCAAAATCTCAACGCACTGTTTGAACAAGGAAAACAGAGCACATTTTCCATTCTCAATCCTTCTTAGCTTAGTCTTAGTTAAAGTGAGAGAGTGAAGAAAAAAAACAAGTTCATAATAGGAATCTTGTAAACTGATATCGTTTGTGATATTCAGTTTGATTTAGAGAGAAATGTAGTTGAGATTAGAGTTGGGTGAGAAATCCAGAAAACAGAGTGTTGTTGTTCTGGTGGAAATCCTTTAACTCTTTTTAGGCTAGTCAGAACTAAGTGAGAAATTAGCTTATGTTCTGTTGATGTAAAGGAGCTTCTGAACTTGCCATAAAAGTTCTGAATAGTAGATTTAAAATCTCTGGTGGCTGCGACCTCAGGGGACAAGACGTAGTCACAGGACTTCTGTGGCGAACCTGAATAAATCGACTTGTTCATCAGGATCTCCTGAACTTCTTTCTCCCTCTTATACTTGTCATTATTGCTTCTGTGTGCTTGCTCATATTTAGTGCTGAAACAGATTTACTCCTAATATCATTGTCTTTGTTCAGAAGACCGTCCAGAAGTTCTCAAAATCTGAACTTCTGTTGCTGAAAACAGTCTAACTGTGTTGAGGTAGAATTTCCCTCAGAAGCTGCTTCTGTAAGCTTGCCTCTGATTCTGAGGAAATTTGACTCTGAAAATTAAGTTTCTTTAAAAACTTACAAATTCTCAGTTTTCAACTTAGACACCTATTCACCCCCCTCTAGGTGATTATGTTCTTGTTAGGGCCAACAAGTGGTATCAGAGCGAAGGTCACTTCGTATATTTACTAAAGATCTAACAATCTAAGTGTAAGATCCTATCAGAATCAATAGAGATGGCTCGTAGACACCAGCCTGAGAACCCTTCTCACTTTATTATCCCCGAGGGCTCTTCCCCGAGGGCTCTTCCCAACAAGGATGGAAGTTGGTTTAGGGAATGTTGTAATTCCTCAGAGAGAATACACTGATGATTTTCTTAAAAAACTCCAAACCAATGCTTCAGCAATGAATATGCTGCATTGTGCACTTTCTGCTACTGAGTATAACAAAGTTTCCTCTTGTGAAACAACACATGAGATCTGGAACAAGCTGGAAGTCACTTATGAAGGAACTGGAAAAGTGAAGCAATCTAAAGTCAATCAACTCATGAGAGACTATGAGTTATTTGAAATGCTTGACAAAGAATCTATTTCAAGTATGAATTCTAGATTCACCAAGATTGTTAATGACTTGAAGAATTTGGGAAAGGATATTGAAGAATCCGAGAAAGTGAAGAAGATTCTTAGAAGCTTACCAAGGTCTTGGCAAGCCAAGAAGACTGTTATTGAAGAAGTTCAGGACTTGAGCTATTATGAGTATGATGAACTCATTGGCTCCCTAATTCCTCATGAGATGTCCTTGAAGAATCATGACCTGAGAGAAAGGTCAGAAGGAAAAAGAGGAGTAATCCTGAAAGCAGAATCTTCTGAAGAATGCTCTGAAGGTGAGGAACTGGCTATGCTGACCAGGAAGTTCAAGAAGGATTTTAGAAAAGGCAGAGGTGGAAACTACAAGAAGCCTTCATAAGTTGTGTAAACAGTTCAGCACTCCTGCTGATGGCCCCAAAGCCAAAGGCAAGGAAAAACTGCCTCTGGGAAGTGATAAACCCCAGAAGAAGAAGAAACATGTCGCTCCCTCCCTTCTGAAAGAGATAGCTTCTCCTCCTGACATTGGTACCTCTGAGAGCGTTGTTGTTGCCTCTGAAGTTGTTGCACCTTCTCAGAAGAAGAAGAAATCTCCCAAGAAGCAAAGGGAAAGATCCAAGAACCCTCCCTTTTGCAAACTTTGCAAGAGTGATGGTCACTGGTTGAAGGATTGCAAGTATCACATTAAAAACATCTTGCAATCTGAGATATCACTAAAACCTGCTAAAGAAAAATCTAACAATGAAGGACCCAATAAGGATTGGGTTTCCTGTCACTAATTGATTGTGTTGCAGGTGGCTCTGAGTGCTCCATCAATGTCAAAGCTGTGGTACATTGAAAGTGGGTGCTCAAGGCATATGACAGGTGATGAAAAAGCATTCATCACATTTGATCCTAAAAGAGGTGGAAAAGTCAGCTTTGGAGATGCTCAGAAAGGAAGTATACTTGGTTCTGGATCCATAGGAACTAATCCTCCGATCGAAGATGTCTCCCTAGTCAGAGGCCTGAAGTTCAATCTCCTGAGTGTTGCACAACTATGTGATAAAGGTAGAGATGTTGTCTTCAGCTCCTCTGGATGTAAAATATTGGACAGTAAGTCAAGGGAAGTTAGTCTAACTGCTCCTAGAGTTGAAAATGTTTTCATGCTGAACCTCGAGAATGTTTGCAAAAATATATGCTTGATGTCAAAAGAGGATACCTCCTGGCTCTGGCATAGAAGACTTGCTCATGTGAGGATGGACCTTCTGGCCAAAGTAGCTAGATATTAATTGGTTGAGGGTCTGACTTAAATTACTTTTAACAAGAATCATTTATGCACTGCTTGTCAATCTCGTAAACAATCTAGAAGCTCTTTTAAAACTAAAAAGATCATTTCAACTAAAAGACCTTTGGAATTACTTCATATGGACCTTTTTGGCCCTGTTCAACCAATGAGCATGGATGGAAAGAAGTATGCCTTTGTCATAGTAGATGACTATTCAAGATTCACCTGAGTTATCTTGCTGTCTATCAAATATGAGTCACTTGGATTTTTCTCAGTTCTGATAAAGAAACTTGAGAATGAAAGGAATGAAAAGGTTGTTCATATGAGAAGTGATAATGGTGGAGAATTCAAAAAATTTATGTTGGAAGAATTATGTGAAACAAAGGGCATTGATCATAACTTTTCTGCTCCCAGAACTCCTCAACAAAATGGCGTAGTTGAAAGGAAGAATAGGACTCTGGTTGAAATAGCCAGAACTATGATCAATGAAAGAAGGCTTCCAAAGTACTTTTGGGGAGAAGCTGTTAACACAGCTTGCTATGTTATGAATAGAGTGCTAATCAGAAGCATTCTGAACAAAACCCCTTATGAACTCTAGAAAGGTCGAAAGCCTAAAATATGTTACTTCATAACCTTTGGTTGTAAGTGTTATGTTTTGAATACAAAAGAATACCTTTCAAAGTTTGATTCAAAGGCAGATGAGTCCATCTTTCTTAGCTACTCAACACATAGTAAAGCATATAGGGTTTTTAATAAGAGGACTCAAACTTTAGATGAATCTGTTCATGTGCAGTTTGATGAGACTAACCCTGCAGATAATAGAGCTTATGAAGAAGATGTAGTTCAAGCTTCTGAAGAATCATCTCCTGTTGAAAAAGAAGATGTTTCTCCCAGAGCTGCTGAAGTGGTTCCTCCTGTTGCTGAACAAGTTCCAGAAGAGAATACTACTCCAGAAGTCAACTTCCTTCCAGAAGATGCTCCTATATATGATTCAACAAATGATGAACAAGTTTCAGAAGACTCATTGGATGTACCAAGAGCAGTTAGAGCTCATAGGAATCATTCCTTAGAGAACATAATTGACTCTGTTCACAATCCTGTCATGACCAGAGCTCAGCTCAGAAGATATATAGGGAATGTGGCTTTTGTGTCACTTCTGGAACCCAAGGACTTCTATGAAGCTGCAGATGGCAATGCAAGAAGAACTTGACCAGTTTAAAAGGTCAGAAGTTTGGATTTTGGTTCCCAGACCTAACAACATAAAGGTTGTTGGCACTAGATGCGTTCTGAAAAACAAGCTTGATGAATTTGGAAATGTTGTGAGGAACAAGGCAAGACTTGTTGCTCAAGGTTACAGTCAGCAAGAAGGCATCGATTATGGTGAAACTTTTGCTCCTGTTGCAACATTAGAAGCCATTAGAATCTTATGTGCTTTTGCATCATACAAAGGTTTTAAGCTCTTTCAAATGGATGTAAAAAGTGCATTCTTGAATGGTTACATTGATGAGAAAGTTTATGTATCTCAACCCCCTGGTTTTGAAGATCCTAAGTTTCCTGATCATGTGTACAAGCTAAAGAAAGCCTTGTATGGACTGAAATAAGCTCCCAGAGCATGGTATGAGAGACTGACAAAGTTCCTTCTGTCTAAGGGATATGTCAGAGGCTGTGTTGATACAACTCTGTTCAATCTAAAGAAGAACAAGGAAATCCTTTTAGCTCAGGTATATGTTGATGATATTATATTTGGTGCTACTAATGAATCTTTGTGCAGAGAGTTCAGTGACCACATGAAGGCAGACTTTGAAATGTCTATGATGGGATAATTAACCTTCTTCTTAGGACTTCAGATCAAGCTAAGTAATGATGGTGTGTTTATCAATCAAGCCAAGTACACTAGAGAAGTGCTGAAGAAATTTGGCATGATGGACTCTAATGCTGTTGATATCTCAATGGATGTTAGCAAAGACATTGATGATGAAGAAAAAACTGGTAAACCTGTAGATATAAAAACCTACAGAGGTATGATTGGCTCTCTTTTATACCTAACCGCCAGCAGGCCAGATATACATTTTGCTGTGTGTTTTTGTGCTAGATATCAATCTAAACCAAGGGAGATTCATGATGTTGCTGTCAAAAGAATTCTCAGATATCTTAAAGGCACACCAGAACCTGGTTTGTGGTATCCTTGTAGTTTTTATTTACTCCTATAGGATACACAGACTCTGACTATGGTAGGGATAAATTGAAGAGGGTCAGCACTTCTGGTGGTTGTCATTTTCTAGGGGAGTGTCTAGTCTCCTGGCATAGCAAGAAAGAAACCTCTGTGGCTCTCTCAACTGCTGAAGCTGAGTATGTTGCTGCTGGAAGTTGTGTTTCTCAGCTGCTCTGGATTAAGCAACAAATTGCTGACTATGGAGTCATTCGTGGAACAATTACAATCTACTGTAATAACAAGAGTGCAATTGATCTTTCAAAAAATCCTATTCAGCACAGCAGGATGAAGCATGTTCATATTAGGCATCACTTTCTGAGAGATCATGTTCTGAAGAAGGATATCATCATCACCCATGTTCCCTCTGAAGAAAATCTTGCTGACATGTTTACTAAGCCTCTGGCTGGTACTCCTTTCAGCAGTTTACGAGAAGGCATTGGTATGACTTATCCACTTCAGTAACTTAGTTTAATTATATCTTTTTCTATCTTAAATGTTAATAACTTTGATGAACCCTAAGTTTTTTGATTATGTCCAAACGTTTCAGAAGATGATAACCTAATACTATCTTACATATAGTTTATTGTTGACTAATACTTTTGCTTTAGTCTATGTGTAAGTTTCTCAGCAGTTGCTGAATGAATCGTTTCTAGATTGCCTAAAGAACTCAGAAGATCAGTTGCTGAAGTCAGAGTTTCAACAATTAAGAAGCTGGATTCCTCCGCTCTGAAGCCGAAGTCTGCTACAGCTCTCCTCAGAAGTTCCTTGCAATCAGAAGTTTTGCCAATTGTGATCAGAAGTCTAGTCAACTGGAAATTAGCTTCTGAAAGCTAAAGTCACGGGTTCTGGATAGCATTTAATGCTCTCACAAGTGCATTTAATGCAAGGCGCCAAAAGTTCAAAAAGCTGTTTTGGTGGAGCGCGCCTGTCTGTTTAAAAGAAACCAGAATTTCCATGTCTACCCTTTGTTGATCCAATTGAAGAATGATTCCAGTCAACCTCGTCTTTGATTTCAAATCACTTACCGGATTTAGTTAAAGAACAGGGATAACGGAATCAAAGTGTTTGAAGACCGTTTGAAGATTTGACAAATTAACGGCTACAACATTTGATGTCATCTCCTTTGAAGTTTCAAACTCACCAACGGTCATCTTCACTCACTATAAATAGTAGCCAAGCTCCAATGCATCAAGACACGCATGATCATCGAGCAAAATCTCAACGCACTGTTCTAACTAGAAAAACAGAGCAACACTTCCCATTCTCAAATCTTTCTTAGCATAGTCTTAGTTAAAGCGAGAGAGTGAAGAAAAACAAGTTCATAATAGGAATCTTGTAAACTGAGATCGTTTGTGATCTTCAGTTAGATTTAAAGAGAGAAATCTAGTTGAGATTAGAGTTGGGTGAGAAATCCAGAAAACAGAGTTATTGTTTGTTCTGGTGGAAATCCTTTAACTCTTTTTAGGCTAGTCAGAACTAAGTGAGAAATTAGCTTAAGTTATGTTGATGTAAAGGAGCTTCTGAACTTGCCATAAAAGTTCTGAATAGTGGATTTATAAAATCTCTGTAGGCTGCGACCTCAGGGGACAAGACGTAGTCACAGGACTTCTGTGGCGAACTTGGATAAATCGAATTGTTCAATCAGGATCTCCTGAACTTCTTTCTCCCTCTTATACTTGTTATTTTTGCCTCTGTGTACTTGTTCATATTTAGTGCTGAAACAGATTTTCTCTAAAGTATCATTGTCTTTGTTCAGAAGACTGTCCAGAAGTTCTCAAATCAGAACTTCTGTTGCTGAAAACAGTCTAACTGTGTTTAGGCAGAATTTCCCTCAGAAGCAACTTCTGTAAGCTAGCTTCTGACTCTGAGGAAATTTGACTCTGAAAATTTAAGTTTCCCGAAAAACTTAGAAATCTTCAGTTTTCAACTTTGACACCTATTCCCCCCCCCCCCTCTAGGTGATTCTGTTCTTAATAGGGCCAACAAGTGGTATCAGAGCGAAGGTCACTTCGCATATTTACTAAAGATCTAACAATCTAAGTGTAAGATCCTATCAGAATCAATAGAGATGGCTAGTAGACACCAGCCTGAGAATTCTTCTCACTTCATAGTTCCAGAAGGTTCTTCTACTACTAGACCTCCATTATTTAATGGCAACAACTACTCATACTGGAAGAAAAGGATGATGTACTTCATCCAAGCTCAGAACATGAGTGCTTGGTATGTCATCACTAATGGTGATTTCATTCCCACCAGAATGGAACAAGGTTTAGGGAATGTTGTTATTCCTCAGAGAGAATACACAGATGACATTCTGAAAAAACTCCAAACTAATGCTTCAGCAATAAATATGTTGCATTGTGCACTTACAGCTACTGAATATAACAACGTTTCTTCTTGTGAAACTGCACAGGATATTTGGAACAAGCTAGAAGTCACATATGAAGGAACTGGAAAAGTGAAGCAATCTAAAGTCAACCAACTCATGAGAGAATATGAGTTATTTGAAATGCTTGATAAAGAATCTATTTCAGATATGAACCCTAGATTCACCAAGATAGTCAATGACTTGAAGAGTTTAGGAAAGGATATTGAAGAATCTGATCGAGTGAAGAAGATTGTCAGAAGCTTACCAAGGTCTTGGCAAGCCAAGAAGATTGCTATTGAAGAAGTTCAGGATTTGAGCTATTACCTGTATGATGAGCTCATTGGGTCTCTAATTACCCATGAGATGTCATTAAAGAATCATGACCTAAGAGAAAGGTCAGAAGGAAAAAGAGTAGTCCTGAAAGCAGAATCTTCTGAAGAATCCTCTGAAGATGAGGAACTGGCTATGCTGACCAGAAAGTTCAAGAAGGCCTTTAGGAAAGGCAGAGGTGGAAACTACAAGAAGCCTTTCAGGAGCTTTGATAAGAAAACTCCTGATTCTGGTGAAAAGTTCAAGAGAGATCCAAACAAGCCAATTGTATGCTATGGATGTCAGCAACTGGGGCACATTAAGCCTAACTGCCCGGAGCTGAAGAAAGATAAGAAAAAGTTCAAGAAAGCTATGTTGGCTGCCTGGTCAGACTCTGAGACCAGCAGTGATCCTGAAGAAAAGGAAGAGCAAGCTCAGATTTGTTTTATGGCTATTGATGAGCCAACCTCTGAAGATGTCACAGGAGAAACTTCCGCACCTCCTGAAGCTACATATGATTCCGAGGTAAACATATCTTCTGAACAAAATATCTTTGATTCTCTTGAAGAACTCTATAGTATGTTCAAGTACCTGAAAAGGAAATTGGACAAGAGTGAGGCTGACAAGTTTCTTAGGTTTACTCAAGTTTATTCTGACATGAAAGTGTTAGAAGAAAAACTGTGTAAACAGTTCAGCACTTCTGTGGATGGCTCTAAAGTCAAAGGCAAGGAAAAGCTGCCTCTGGGAAGTAATAAACCCCAGAAGAAGAAGAAACCTGTCACTCCCTCTCTTCTGAAAGAGATAGCTTCTCCTCCTGATGTTGGTACCTCTCAGAGTGCTGGTATAGCCTCTGAAGATATTGGTCCTTCTCAGAAGAAGAAGAAATCTCCCAGGAAGCAAAGGGAAAGATCCAAGAACCCTCCCTTTTGCAAACTTTGCAAGAGTGATGGTCACTGGTTGAAGGATTGCAAGTACCATATTAAAAACCTCTTGCAATCTGAGATATCATTAAAACCTGCTGAAGAGAAATCTAACTCTGAAGGACCCAATAAGGATTGGGTACCTGTCACTAATTGATTGTGTTGCAGGTGGCTCTGAGTGCTCCATCAATGTCAAAGCTGTGGTACATTGACAGTGGGTGCTCCAGGCATATGACAGGTGATGAAAAAGCATTCATCACATTTGATCCTAAAAGAGGTGGAAAAGTCAGCTTTGGAGATGCTCAGAAAGGAAGGAGACTTGGTTCTGGATCCATAGGAACTAATCCTCCGATCGAAGATGTCTCCCTAGTCAGAGGCCTGAAGTTCAATCTCCTGAGTGTTGCACAACTGTGTGATAAAGGTAGAGATGTTGTCTTCAGCTCCTCTGGATGTAAAATCTTGGACAGTAAGTCAAGGGAAGTTATTCTAACTGCTCCTAGAGTTGAAAATGTTTTCATGCTGAATCTTGAGAATCTTTGCAAAAATATATGCTTGATGTCCGAAGAGGATACCTCCTGGCTCTGGCATAGGAGACTTGCTCATGTGAGCATGGATCTTCTGGCCGAAGTAGCTAGAAATCAATTGGTTGAGGGTCTGCCTGAAATTAGTTTTAAAAATAACCATTTATGCAATGCTTGCCAATCTGGTAAACAATCCAGAAGCTCTTTTAAAACTAAGAAAGTCATTTCAACTTAAAGACCTTTGGAATTACTTCATATGGATCTTTTTGGCCCTGTTCAACCAATGAGCATGGGTGGAAAGAAGTATGCCTTTGTCATTGTAGATGACTATTCAATATTCACTTGGGTCATCTTGCTGTCTAGCAAAGATGAGTCACTTGGATGTTTCTAAGTTCTGATAAAGAAACTTGAGAATGAAAGGAATGAAAAGGTTGTCCATATCAGAAGTGATAATGGTGGAGAATTCAAAAACTTTAGGTTTGAAGAATTCTGTGAAACCAAGGGAATTGATCATAACTTTTCTGCTCCCAGAACTTCTCAACAAAATGGGGTAGTTGAAAGGAAGAATAGAACTCTGGTTGAGATAGCCAGAACTATGATCAATGAAAAAAGGCTTCCTAAGTACTTTTGGGGAGAAGCTGTGAACACAGCTTGCTATGTTCTGAATAGAGTGCTAATCAGAAGCATTCTGAACAAGACCCCTTATGAACTCTGGAAAGGTCGAAAGCCTAAAATAGGTTATTTCAGAACCTTTGGTTGTAAGTGTTATGTTTTGAATACAAAAGAATATCTTTCAAAGTTTGATTCAAAGGCAGATGAGGCCATTTTTCTTGGTTACTCAACACATAGTAAAGCATATAGGGTTTTTAATAAGAGGACTCAAACTTTAGATGAATCTGTTCATGTACAGTTTGATGAGACTAACCCTGCAGATAGTAGAGCTCCTGATAAAGATGTAGTTCAAGCTCCTGAAGTTACATCTCCTGTTGAAGAAGAAGATGTTTCTCCCAAAGCTGCTGAAGTGGTTCCTCCTGTTGCTGAACAAGCTCAAGATAAGAATCCTACTCCAGAAGTCAACTTCCTTCCAGAAGATGCTCCTATATATGATTCAACAAATGATGAACAGGTTTCAGAAGACACATTGGATGTACCAAGAGAAGTTAGAACTCATAGGAATCATTCCTTAGAGAACATTATTGACTCTGTTCATAATCATGTCATGACCAGAGCTCAGCTCAGAAGATACATGGGGAATGTGGCTTTTGTGTCACTTCTGGAACCCAAGGACTTCTATGAAGCTGCTGATGATGACTCCTGGTTAATGGCAATGCAAGAAGAACTTGACCAGTTCAAAAGGTCAGAAGTCTGGACTTTGGTTCCCAGACCTAACAACATAAAGGTTGTTGGAACTAGATGGGTTCTGAAGAACAAGCTTGATGAATTTGGAAATGTTGTGAGGAACAAGGCAAGACTTGTTGCTCAAGGTTACAGTCAGCAAGAAGGCATAGATTATGGTGAAACTTTTGCTCCTGTTGCAAGATTAGAAGCCATTAGAATCTTATGTGCTTTTGCATCATACAAAGGTTTTAAGCTCTTTCAAATGGATGTGAAAAGTGCATTCTTGAATGGTTACATTGATGAGGAAGTCTATGTGTCTCAACCTCCTGGTTTTGAAGATCCTAAGTTTCCTGATCATGTATTTAAGCTGAAGAAAGCATTGTATGGACTGAAACAAGCTCCCAGAGCTTGGTATGAGAGACTGACAAAGTTCCTTCTGTCTAAGGAATTTGTCAGAGGCTGTGTTGATACAACTCTGTTCACTCTGAAGAAGAACAAGGATATCCTTATAGCTCAGGTATATGTTGATGATATTATATTTGGTGCTACTAATGAATCTTTGTGCAGAGAGTTCAGTGACCACATGAAGGCTGAGTTTGAAATGTCTATGATGGGAGAATTAACCTTCTTCTTAGGACTTCAGATCAAGCAAAGTAATGATGGTGTGTTTATCAATCAAGCCAAGTACACTAGAGAAGTGCTGAAGAAATTTGGCATGATGGACTCTAATGATGTTGATATTCCAATGGATGTCAGCAAAGACATTGATGATGAAGAAAAAGTTCGTAAACCTGTAAATATAAAAACCTATAGAGGTATGATTGGTTCTCTTTTATACCTAACCGCCAGCAGGCCAGATTTACATTTTGCTGTGTGTTTTTGTGCTAGATATCAATCAAAGCCAAGAGAAATTCATGATGTTGCTGTCAAAAGAATTCTCAGATATCTTAAAGGCACACCAGAAGCTGGTTTGTGGTATCCCTGTAGTTCTAATTTCACTCCTATAGGATACATAGACTCTGACTATGGTAGAGATCAATTGAAAAGGGTCAGCACTTCTGGTGGTTGTCATTTTCTGGGGGAGTGCCTAGTCTCCTGGCATAGCAAGAAGCAAACCTCTATGGCTCTCTCAACTGCTGAAGCTGAGTATGTTGCTGCTGGAAGTTGTGTTTCTCATATGCTCTGGATCAAGCAACAAATTGCTGACTATGGAATCATCCCTGGAACAATTACAATCTACTGTGATAACAAGAGTGCAATTGATCTTTCAAAGAACCCTATTCAGCACAGCAGGATGAAGCATGTTCATATTAGGCATCACTTTCTGAGAGATCATGTTCTGAAGAAGGATATTATCATTACTCATGTTCCCTCTGAAGAAAACCTTGCTGACATGTTTACTAAGCCTCTGGGTGGTAATTCTTTCAGCAACTTACGAGAAGGCATTGGTATGACTTATCCACTTCAATAACTTAGATTAATTATTTCTATATGTCTTAAGTGATTAATCGTTTGAGATAATTAAGTTATAATTAATTCTAATCATGATTTGACACTTAAGCATGCGTTATCTACTGCATATTATGGCGCTGTTCTGTGGTTAACGGTTATCTGTTCCCTTTTAAACGGTGTGTATTTGCTTTTTGAATTGGAACGGTTTCTGTGTTTGGGTATAAATAAGGGTTTTCCATACTTAGAAGTTTTTACTCTCATTTTCTTTGACCATTAGAATTTCCATAGATTTTTCTGTGTTCTCTTCTCTCTAAAATCTTAACCTAATTTCTTATATCTTCAAAAATGGCTCAAGAAATCACTGTCACTCACATCTTCTCCACTGAATCACAAAAGAAGGTTAGCGAATCTAGGGTATTCACCTCTAGGTTCCTAGATGATGAAGTTAAATCGACTGAACCTATTTCTCACTGACTTAGCGCTCAAAACTGGAATTCATTCATCTCTCTCGATGAATTCATTTATCCTAAGTTAGTTACAGAATTCTATCAGAACCTTCGTTTCTTTTCTAATGAGGAGGATGTTCTACATTCTGTAGTCGGGGAAGTTAAGATCGAAGTCAGCAGGGCTTCCATTTCTCAAGTGATAGGGATTGATGATGAAGGAATCATCATAGGTGATGATGGTTCAGCAGAAGGTTTTACTGAAGCCAACTGGGCTAGGCCAGATCTGAATGCCAAGGAAACGTATGCCACCTGGTTGACTCAGCACCAGAGGTGGGCACACTATTTGACTACAAATGTCTTTCTTCCGAAGGCTGGAGGAGTCAATGGGGTTTCCAACAGGGAAAGGGTTTTCATGTGGCATCTGGTCAACCAGAAGAAAATTAATTTACCTGCCATGCTGATAAGGCAGATGAAGAATGTAACGACCGTGAGTGCATTAGCATATGGCTCACTCCTGACGAGGTTGTTTGAGGCAGCCTCTGTTGTTGTTTCAGGAGAAGGTGTTACTAGTAGGAGTACGGTTCTGAAGATGCATACCTTCAGGAACCTGAGTTTTGGTGTGACTCCGAAGAAGATTGAGAAGGGCTCATCTGTGAGTATTGCTCAGAAGGAAATTATGGAAGCTACTGTGCAGAAAGGAAAGAATGCTGCCAAGAAGGGCAAGGGAAAGAAAGGATCAAGCAAGTTGGTCCTGACTGTTGAGAAGATGGTTGTCTCAGAACCTCTTCCTACGATGGTTCAAACAACAATCAATGTTTAACCCTCTGGCAAGATTGTTGCTGAGAAGCCAAAGGATGTTCCTGAGAAGGAAGCTCAGGATGCTGAGGAAGCACGCCTTGCTGAGAAAGAGAAGGCAACTGAAGCTGAAAAAGTTGCAGGAGTTGTGGCTCTTGCTGAAGAGAAAAGAAAGAAGAAGGAAGCTGAGGATCAGTTAGCTGCTGAGAGAGAAATTGCTGCAAAGGCTAAGGCCGATGCAAGACTTATAGCATGTGCTGCTGAACTTCAGGATGCGGAGTTCTCAAAGGAAGTTGAGGCTTCAGAAGAAGGAGAGAATCTTGAGAATATCTCTCTGTCCTCTCGGATAATTGAGAATATCTCTCTCTCTACCAGGATTGGGAAGAAGGCTGTTGCAAAACGAAGGTTGCTGAGGAAAAAGGACTTCGCTGTTGCCTCCAGTGGTGAATTAGAAGATCCTGTTACTCAGGAACCGGAAGATACTGATAAAGACTTGTCAGAGATGTCTGATGAAGAGAATGTTGATGCTCCTCTGATTGAAGAGCTGTCAGAAGAGAGTGAACCAGAAGATGAAGAGGTTCTTCAGAATGCAAAACAATTTGTTGAGAATGTTGATGATGAAAACTTCATTGACAACATTCTTCTGAATCAAGGAAGAAACCCTGGTCAAAGGGACGCCTCTGAAACACTGATCAGGATGGCTCACATCTTTGCTGAGCCCATCTCAATGTTTGATCCAAACTCTGACCAGGTCATCTCTACTCCCACTCTTACTCCTCATCAATCTCCTTCACTCCCTTCTGTCACAGAAGTGAGTGGTTCCCAAACTTCCATTCCTCATACAACTTCAACCACTGAGGTTGTACCTCCTTCAATCATTCCTCCTTCTGGATCCTTTTCATAAGTGAATTTAAACACTGCTCCCATTTTCACAGACTCTATATCCACATCCACTACCTCTTCTATTCCTTCCTCCTCTGTAAGTCCATCAATTGGATTTATTGCTCCATCTTTCTCACTACCATCTACTTTACCTTCCATTTCCCCTACCATTTCTTCCTCTACCACCAATGCCATCCCTTCCTCAAACACTCAAATTCCTCCTCTCTCAACTTCTGGACATACACCTCCTGTGTGTGATCCCTTAACTACCTCCTCCACTACTTCTTGTTTTGCTGGGTTGTCATCCAACTATGACTTCCTGCGCAAACACATGAATCGGGATGATCTGGATACCAGGTTTGGTAGTTTTGGTTTCATGGGCAGAGCTTCTGGTATTTTCGAAGCTGGAGGTGCCCCCAGTGTTGAAGAGTTGAGAAGAATGAGTCAGAGTGGCTCTGATGAACTGCTGAATAGATTTGCTGGTATGGGGCAAAGGACCTCTGCTGCTGACATGTATGCTCAGGGCATTGTGCTGCAAGAATTGCATTCTTTGAAAGCTCAGAACCTGCAGCTCATGACTATGCTTCAAATGCAGGATCCTTCTGTTTACATACGCAATCTTTCTACACTTCATCTAGCTACGTATGAAGAGCTGTACAAATTAAGAGAATTAGCTCTGACTCTTCCATCTCTCGATAATATTGCTCTTGCTTCTTCTCAGAAGGTCAATGAGAATTTGGAGATATTGACAGAAGAAGTCAAGGAAGCAAACGAGCATTATGAGGCTCATGAGAAGATACTCCCAAGTAAGATTGATGACCTGCAAAGTACTGCAAATCACATTCTGAGAGAAGTGAAATCTTCTGCTCAAGGTTCATCATCTTCCGGGGCTGCTAAGATTGTATATGACATCACTCCTGATCTCAACAATCGACTCTCCAACATTGAGTCTGCTGTATCTGCTCAGAACGCACAGATTGCTGAGCTTACTGAACTTCTGAAGGTTATGCACACTCAAGCACGAGAACAAGAGAAGACTCTTCATAATTGTTATAGGTTTGTTCGAGGACAGACTTATATTCAGAATGAGCATCTTACTGCTGCTGTGTATGCTAACAATAGGTTGATCAAGCTCCTTCTGGAAGATGTTCAGAGACAGCGACCTATGTCTGGTCAGACCTTTGATCATATGAAGACCATTGATGATGACTTCAGAAGACGAATGGATCTGATCAATACTGTGAGACCAACCCCTCAGCAATATCAGACTGCACTGAATGTTCAACAAAAATTGAAATCTCAAGGTGCTCTGGGTGTTGCTCCTGGTTCTGGTCAAACGGGGGAGAAGTCTGGTCAGAAGAGATCAAGTGCTGCCGAAGGTTCTAGTGTTGTTCCTCCTCCTCAGAAGAAACCTAGGAACTAGTAATCTTTTAGGACTTATGCTTCTTAGCTAGGTTCTGGGTTGGGTAGTTTATGTCTTAGGACTTTTTCTGCTCTTCTGATTATTTTGTTTCTTATGCTGTCTTCTGAATGAATTTATACACACTGAATCTTTCTTATACTCTCTTGCGTATCTGACTTCTTACTTTTTGCTTATGTTTCTTTTTGACTTAGTAAATTACACTTCATCAAATCTAACAACTTGATCTTAAGTCTTTCTTTAAGTTTATACAGATTGCTGAAGTTCACCATTTACACTAAAATGGGGGAGTTAATTTACTCAGAAGTTATGAAACATTTGCATCAGGAAGTCATTTTCTAAACCTCATGTTTTCTGTTACCTTCTGACCACGGTTTGTCCATAACCAAAATGGGGGAGAATGATGAACCCTAAGTGTTTTGATTATGTCCAAACGTTTCAGAAGATGATAACCTAATACTATCTTACATATAGTTTATTGTTGACTAATACTTTTGCTTTAGTCTATGTGTAAGTTTCTCAGCAGTTGCTGAATGAATCGTTTCTAGATTGCCTAAAGAACTCAGAAGATCAGTTGCTGAAGTCAGAGTTTCAACAATTGAGAAGCTGGATTCCTCCGCTCTGAAGCCGAAGTCTGCTACAGCTCTCCTCAGAAGTTCCTTGCAATCAGAAGTTTTGCCAATTGTGATCAGAAGTCTAGTCAACTGGAAATTAGCTTCAAAAGTTCTGGATAACATTTAATGCTCTGACAAGTGCATTTAATGCAAGGCGCCAAAAGTTCAAAAAGCTGTTTTGGTGGAGCGCGCCTGTCTGTTTAAAAGAAACCAGAATTTCCATGTCTACCCTTTGTTGATCCAATTGAAGAATGATTCCAGTCAACCTCGTCTTTGATTTCAAATCACTTACCGGATTTAGTTAAAGAACAGGGATAACGGAATCAAAGTGTTTGAAGACCGTTTGAAGATTTGACAAATTAACGGCTACAACATTTGATGTCATCTCCTTTGAAGTTTCAAACTCACCAACGGTCATCTTCACTCACTATAAATAGTAGCCAAGCTCCAATGCATCAAGACACGCATGATCATCGAGCAAAATCTCAACGCACTGTTCTAACTAGAAAAACAGAGCAACACTTCCCATTCTCAAATCTTTCTTAGCATAGTCTTAGTTAAAGCGAGAGAGTGAAGAAAAACAAGTTCATAATAGGAATCTTGTAAACTGAGATCGTTTGTGATCTTCAGTTAGATTTAAAGAGAGAAATCTAGTTGAGATTAGAGTTGGGTGAGAAATCCAGAAAACAGAGTTATTGTTTGTTCTGGTGGAAATCCTTTAACTCTTTTTAGGCTAGTCAGAACTAAGTGAGAAATTAGCTTAAGTTATGTTGATGTAAAGGAGCTTCTGAACTTGCCATAAAAGTTCTGAATAGTGGATTTATAAAATCTCTGTAGGCTGCGACCTCAGGGGACAAGACGTAGTCACAGGACTTCTGTGGCGAACTTGGATAAATCGAATTGTTCAATCAGGATCTCCTGAACTTCTTTCTCCCTCTTATACTTGTTATTTTTGCCTCTGTGTACTTGTTCATATTTAGTGCTGAAACATATTTTCTCTAAAGTATCATTGTCTTTGTTCAGAAGACTGTCCAGAAGTTCTCAAATCAGAACTTCTGTTGCTGAAAACAGTCTAACTGTGTTTAGGCAGAATTTCCCTCAGAAGCAACTTCTGTAAGCTAGCTTCTGACTCTGAGGAAATTTGACTCTGAAAATTTAAGTTTCCCGAAAAACTTAGAAATCTTCAGTTTTCAACTTTGACACCTATTCCCCCCCCCTCTAGGTGATTATGTTCTTAATAGGGCCAACAAACTTAAGATAATTAAGTGTGATAAAAACTAATCATGATTTTGAATTAAGCATGCGTACATTTATTGCTATTACGGCGCTGTTACTGGTGTTTAACGGTTATCTGTTCCCCCTTTTAACAGTGGTTAGTTACTTTTTGAATTGGAACAGTTTCTAGTTTGGGTATAAATAAGGGAATTCCACGCTTTGAAGTTTTTCACTTTCATTTTCTCTGCAATTAGATTTTCCATAGACAACTCTCTGTGTTTTCTTTCTTTCAAACACTTAACCTTATTTCTTAAAAATCTCTCAATGGCTCAAGAACAACCCATTGAAGCTATCACTGTCACTCATATCTTTAACTCTGAGACTAAGAACAAAGTTAGCGAATCTAGGGTTTTCACTTCTAGGTTCCTAGACGATGAAGTCAAATCCACTGAACCCATCTCTAAATGGCTAAGTACTCAAAATTGGAATTCATTCGTCTCCTTGGATGAGTTCGTCTATCCGAAATTAGTCACTGAATTCTATCAGAACCTCCACTACTTATCTAATGAGGAGGATGTTGTTCACTCGGTGGTTGGAGAAGTTGAGATCGAGGTCAGCATGGCTTCCATTTCTCAGGTTATCGGGATTGTTGACGAGGGAATCATCATTGGAGATGATGGTTCTGCTGATGGTTTTAATGAAGCAAACTGGGTGAGGCCAGATCTGAGTGCCAAGGAAACCTATGCCACCTGGCTCACTCAGCACCGGAGGTGGGCACACTACTTGACCACAAATGTGTTCCTTCCGAAGGCTGGAGGAGTTAATGGAGTTTCCAATCGGGAACGGGTTTTCATGTGGCATCTGGTAAACCAGAAGAAGATCAATCTCCCTGCCATGCTGATCCGGCACATGAAAAATGTGTCTGTTGTTAGTGCACTTGCATATGGTTCTCTTCTAACGAGGCTGTTTGAAGCAGCCTCTGTGGTTGTTTCGGGAGAAGGTGTAACCAGCAGGAGCACTGTTCTTAAGATGCATACCCTTAGGAACCTTTCCTTTGGTATGATTCCAAAGAAGAAGGAGAATGCTTCCTCTGTAAGCATTGCTCAGAAGGAGATTGTCGAAGCTACTGTGCAAAAAGGAAAGAATACTGCCAAAAAAGGCAAAGGAAAGAAAGGATCAAGTAAGGTGGTCCTTCAAGTAGAGAAGGTGGTTGTCTCAGAACCTCCTCCAGCTCTGGTTCAAACAACTATCAGTGTTGAACCTTCTGGCAAGATTGTTGCTGAGAAGCCAAAAGATGTTGCTGAGAAAGTAGCTCAGGAAGCTGAGGATGCACGTCTTGATGAAAGGGAAAAGGCTGCTGAGGCTGAAAAAATTTCAAGAGTTGTGGCTCTTGCTGATCAGAAAAGGAAGAAGAAGGAAGCTGCAGATAAGTTAGCAGCTGAGCGAGAAATTGCAGCAAAGGCTAAGGCTGATGCTAGAATTGCTGAATGCGCTGCTGAAGTTAGGAACGTGGAGTTCTCAGGAAATGTTGAGGCTACGGGAGAAGATGAGGATTCTGACGATATTCCTCTCTCCAAACGTAACAGGAAGAAGGTTGCTGCAAATAGAAGGTCTTTGAACAAAAAGGACTTCTATATTGCACCAAGTGCTGAATTGGAAGATACCATTCCTGAAGAAGAGGACTTGGTTGATGACGAAGACATGATGGAAATGTCTGCTGAAAAGGATGTTGATGCTCCTATCATTGAAGAACTGTCAGAAGATAGTGATCAAGAGCCCGACACTATCATTAAGGACGCAATGAGGTTTGCTGAAAACATCAACACTGATGATTTTCTAGATAATGTTCTTCTGGGTTAAGGCAGAAACCCTGGTGATAGAGATGCCTCTGAAACGCTGTTCAGAATGGCTCATGTGTTTGCTGAACCAATTTCAATGTTTGATCCAAACTTTTCTGAACAGGTTATCTTATCTCCCTCTCATATTCATCATCCATCTCCCCTTCATACTTCTCATCCATCCTCTCCTCGTACTCCCCATCCATCTCCTTCACTACCTTCTGTCACAGAAGTTAGTGATTCTCAAACTTCTATTCCTCCTACAACTTCAACCTCTGAAGTTGTACCTCCTAAAATTGCTCCTCCTTCTGGATCCTATTCAGAAGTGAATTTATCTTCTGGACCCATTTTCACAGATTCCATATCAACCTCCACTACTTCCTCTCTATCTACTTCCTCTGTAATTCCGTCAATAGGTTTTACTGCTCCATCCCTCTCACTACCATCCACACTACCATCTATTTCACCTACCCTCTCTTCCTCTTCCACACATACCATTCCTTCCACAACAACACATATCCCTCCTCCTTCAACTTCTGGACATGCACCTCCTGTGTGTGATCCCTTAACTACTTCTTCCTCTACCTCTTTCTTTGCTGGGATGTCATCCAACTATGACTTCCTACGCAATTCAATGAATCGAGATGATCTGGAGAGAAGATTTGGTGGTTTTGGTTTCATGGGCAAAGCTTCTGGTGTATCTGAAGCTGGTGGTGCTCCATCTGTTGAAGAATTGAGAAGAATGAGTCAGAGTGGCTCTGATGAACTGCTGAATAGATTTGCTGGTTTAGGGCACCGGTCTTCTGCTGCAGACATGTATGCTCAGGGCATTGTGCTGCAAGAAATTCAATCCTTGAAAGTTCAGAACCTGCAGCTCATGACTATGCTTCAAGTGCAGAACCCTACTGTCTACACTCGCAATCTTTCTACACTTCATTTGGCTACCTATGATGAAATTTACAAGTTGAGAGAATTGGCTCTGACTCTTCCATCTGGCTACCTACTGTCTACACTCGCAATCTTTCTACACTTCATATTGCTCTTGCTTCTTCTCTGAAAGTTAATGAAAATCTGGAGATTTTGACAGAAGAAGTTAAGGAAGCAAATTAGCATTATGAGGCTCATGAGAAAATTCTTCCATGTAAGATTGATGATCTGCAAAGTACTGCTAATCATATTCTGAGAGAAGTGAAATCTTCTGCTCAAGGGTCGTCATCTTCAGGGGCTGCTAAGATTGTATATGACATCACTCCTGATCTCAACAATCGTCTACAGAGCATTGAGTCCGCTGTGACTGCTCAGAGCGCCCAGATTGCTGAGCTTATTGAACTTCTGAAAGTTATGCACACTCAAGCACGAGAACAAGAGAAGGTTCTTCATAATTGCTATAGGTTTGTTCGCGGATAGACTTACATTCAAAATGAGCATCTCACCGCTGCTGTGTACGCTAACAATCGGTTGATCAAGCTCCTTTTGGAAGATGTTCAGAGACAGCGACCTATGTCTGGACAGACTTTTGATCATATGAAAACCATTGATGCTGATTTCAGAAGAAAAATGGATATGATCAACACTATAAGGCCTACACCTCAGCAATATCAGACTGCTTTGAATGTTCAGCAGAAATTGGACTCTCAAGGTGCTCTGGGTGTTCCTGTTGGTTCTGGCCAAACGGGGGAGAAGTCTGCTCGGCAGGGTGGTCTCAAGTCTGTTGGGATGAAGAGACAGAATTTTGATGAAAGCTCCAGCGGTGTACCTCCTCCTCAGAAGAGATCTAGAAACTTATAATCATTTTAGGACTTAAGCTTCTTAGCTAGGTTATGGGTTGGGTAGTCTTGTCTTAGGACTTTATGTTCCCTTCTGATGATTATTTTGTTTGTTGTTTCTTCTGACTATTATATACACTGAACTTTTCTTATACATATTAATTGTGTCTCTGATTAATTTCTTACTGTTTATGTTTCTTTTTAACTTAGTAACTTTATCTTCACTAAAAATCTAACAACTTGATCTCAAGCCTATCTTAAGTTTATACAGATTGATGAAGTTCACCATTTACACTAAAATGGGGGAGTTAAGTTGCTCAGAAGCTAAAACAAACATATGTATCAGGAAGTTAATCTCTAAACCTTGTGTTTTCTTAAGAAATGTTACCTTCTGACCACGGTTTGTCCATAACCAAAATGGGGGAGAATGATGAACCCTAAGTGTTTTGATTATGTCCAAACGTTTCAGAAGATGAAAATTAAAACTCTCTTACATACGGTTAATATTGACTAACAATTTTTTTTTATTAAGTTTGTATGTAAGGTACTCAGGAGGTGGTGAATGATCAATTTCTGGATTGCTTGAGGTCTCCGAAGAAACGAAAGCTGAAAGACAGTATTCCCACTTTCAGAAGCTGGATGTTCCGCTCTGAAGATATCGAAGTCTGTTAAAGCTCTCCTCAGAGGTCCATTGCAATCAGAAGAAAAACTCTACCAATTTGATTAGAAGCTTAGACAAATAGAATTAGCTATCAGAAGCTAAGTCACGGGTTCCGTTAAGCATTTATTGCTCTGACAATTGCATTTAATGCAAGGCGCCAAAAGTTCAAAAAGCTGTTTTGAAGGAGCGCGCTTGTCTACTCAAAGCGAAACCAGAATTTCCTTGTCTACCCTTTGTTGATCCAATTGAAGAATGTTTCCAGTCAACCCTATCTTCAACTTCAAATCTCTTACCGGATTTAGTTAAAGAACAAGGTTAACGGAATCAAAGTGTTTGAAGACCGTTTGAAGACTTGACAAATTAACGGCTACAACAACTGATGTCATCTCTTTTGAAGATTCAAATTCACCAACGGTCATCCTCATTCATTATAAATAGTATCCAAGCTCCACTGCATCATCTATGCGTGATTATCGAGCAAAATCTCAACGCACTGTTTGAACAAGGAAAACAGAGCACATTTTCCATTCTCAATCCTTCTTAGCTTAGTCTTAGTTAAAGTGAAAGAGTGAAGAAAAAAAACAAGTTCATAATAGGAATCTTGTAAACTTATATCGTTTGTGATATTCAGTTAGATTTAGAGAGAAATCTAGTTGAGATTAGAGTTGGGTGAGAAATCAAGAAAACAGAGTGTTGTTGTTCTGGTGGAAATCCTTTAACTCTTTTTAGGCTAGTCAGAACTAAGTGAGAAATTAGCTTATGTTCTGTTGATGTAAATGAGCTTCTGAACTTGCCATAAAAGTTATGAATAGTAGATTTAAAATCTCTGGTGGCTGCGACCTCAGGGGACAAGACGTAGTCACAGGACTTCTGTGGCGAACTTGGATAAATCGACTTGTTCATCAGGATCTCCTGAACTGTTTTCTCCTTCTTATACTTGTTATTATTGCTTCTGTGTGCTTGTTCACATTTAGTGCTTGCTCAAAATTTGCAAGAAGGTTCTTCCACAACTAGACCTCCATTATTTAATGGCAACAACTACTCATACTGGAAGAAAAGGATGATGTACTTCATCCAAGCCCAGAACATGAGTGCTTGGTATGTCATCACTGATGGTGATTTCATTCCTACCAGAATGGAACCAGGTTTAGGGAATGTTGTTATTCCTCCGAGAGAATACACAGATGACATTCTAAAAAAACTCCAAACTAATGCTTCAGCAATAAATATGTTGCATTGTGCACTTACAGCTACTGAATATAACAAAGTTTCTTCTTGTGAAACTGCACATGACATTTGGAACAAGCTGGAAGTCACATATGAAGGTACTGGAAAGGTGAAGCAATCAAAAGTCAACCAACTCATGAGAGAATATTAGTTATTTGAAATGCTTGATAAAGAATCTATTTCAGATATGAACTCTAGATTCACCAAGATAGTCAATGACTTAAAGAGTTTAGGAAAAGACATTGAAGAATCTGAACGAGTGAAGAAGATTGTCAGAAGCTTACCAAGGTCGTGGCAAGCCAAGAAGACTGCTATTGAAGAAGTTCAGGATTTGAGCTATTACTTGTATGATGAGCTCATTGGGTCTCTAATTACTCATGAGATGTCATTAAAAAATCTTGACCTGAGAAAAAGGTCAGAAGGAAAAAGACAAGTAGTCCTGAAGGCAGAATCTTCTGAAGAATCATCTGAAGATGAGGAATTGGCTATGCTGACCAAGAAGTTTAAAAGAGCCTTTAGAAAAGGCAGAGCTGCAAACTACAAAAAGCCGTTCAGAAGTTTTGATAAGAAAACTCCTGATTTTGGTGATAAATCCAAGAGAGATCCAAACAAGCCCATTGTGTGCTATGGATGTCAGCAACCAGGACACATCAAACCTAATTGTCCTGAGCTGAAAAAGGATAAGAAGAAGTTCAAGAAAGTTATGCTAGCTGCTTGGTGAGACTCTGAGACTGGCAGTGATCCTGAAGAAAAGGAAGAGCAAGCTCAGATATGTTTCATGGCTATTGATGAGCCATCCTCTGAAGTTACTGCAGGAGAAACTTCCGCACCTCCTGAAGCTTCATATGACTCCGAGGTAAACATATCTTCTGAACAAAATATCTTTGATTCTCTTGAAGAACTATATAGCATGTTCAAGTGTCTAAAAAGAAAGTTGGACAAAAGCGAGGCTGACAAATTTCTTAGGTTTACTCAAGTTTATGCTGATATGAAAATATTAGAAGATAAACTAAGTAAACAATTCAGTTCTCCTTCTGATGACTCAAAAGTCAAAGGTAAGGAAAAACTACCTCTAAGGAATGATAAACCTCAGGAGAAGAAATCTGTTACTCCCTCTCTTCTGAAAGAGATCTCTTCTCCTCCTGAAGTGGGAACCTCTAAGAGTGCTTCTGCATCTGAAGAAGTAGTACCTTCCTAAAAGAAGAAGATTGCTCCTAAGAAGCAAAGGGAAAGATCCAAGAATCCTCCTTCTTGCAAATTGTGTAAGAAAGATGGAGATTGGTTAAAAGATTGCAAGTACCATATTAAGAACCTCTTGCAATCTGAAATATCAGAAGAACCTGTAGAAGTTAAATCTAACTCTGAAGGACCCAATAAGGATTGGGTACCTGTCACTAATTGATTGTGCTGTAGGTGGCTCTAAGTGCTCCATCAATGTCAAAGCTGTGGTACATTGACAGTGGGTGCTCAAGGCATATGACAGGTGATGAAAAAGCATTCATCACATTTGATCCTAAAAGAGGTGGAAAAGTCAGCTTTGGAGATGCTCAGAAAGGAAGGATACTTGGTTCTGGATCCATAGGAACTAATCCTCCGATCGAAGATGTCTCCCTAGTTAGAGGCCTGAAGTTCAATCTCCTGAGTGTTGCACAACTGTGTGATAAAGGTAGAGATGTTGTCTTCAGTTCCTCTGGATGTAAAATCTTGGACAGTAAGTTAAGGGAAGTTATTGTAACTGCTCCTAGAGTTGAAAATGTTTTCATGCTGAACCTTGAGAAACTTTGCAAAAATATATGCTTGATGTCCAAAGAGGATACCTCCTGGCTCTGGCATAGAAGACTTGCTCATGTGAGCATGGACCTTCTGGCCAAAGTAGCTAGATATCAATTGGTTGAGGGTCTGCCTGAAATTAGTTTTAAAAAGAATCATTTATGCACTGCTTGTCAATCTGGTAAACAATCCAGAAGCTCTTTTAAAACTAAGAAAAACATTTCAACTAAAAGACCTTTGGAATTACTTCATATGGACCTTTTTGGCCCTGTTCAACCAATGAGCATGGGTGGAAAGAAGTATGCCTTTGTCATAGTAGATGACTATTCAAGATTCACTTGGGTTATCTTGCTGTCTAGCAAAGATGAGTCACTTGGATGTTTCTCAGTTCTGATAAAGAAACTTGAGAATGAAAGGAATGAAAAGGTTGTTCATATCAGAAGTGATAATGGTGGAGAATTCAAAAACTTTATGTTTGAAGAATTCTGTGAAACCAAGGGCATTGATCATAACTTTTCTGCTCCCAGAACTCCTCAACAAAATGGGGTAGTTGAAAGGAAGAATAGAACTCTGGTTGAAATCGCCAGGACTATGATCAATGAAAGAAGGCTTCCAAAGTACTTCTGAGGAGAAGCTGTTAACACAGCTTGTTATGTTCTGAATAGAGTGCTAATCAGAAGCATTCTGAACAAGACCCCTTATGAACTCTGGAAAGGTCGAAAGCCTAAAATAGGTTATTTCAGAACCTTTGGTTGTAAGTGTTATGTTTTGAATACAAAATAATATCTTTCAAAGTTTGATTCAAAGGCAGATGAGGCCATTTTTCTTGGTTACTCAACACATAGTAAAGCATATAGGGTTTTTAATAAGAGGACTCAGACTTTAGATGAATCCGTTCATGTACAGTTTGATGAGACTAACCCTGCAGATAGTAGAGCTCCTGAAGAAGATGTAGTTCAAGCTCCTGAAGAATCATCTCCTGCTGATGAAGAAGATGTTTCTCCCAGAGCTGCTGAAGTGGCTCCTCTTGTTGCTGAACAAGCTCAAGAAGAGAATGCTACTTCAGAAGTCAACTTCCTTCCAGAAGATGTTCCTATATATGATTCAACAAATGATGACCAAGTTTCAGATGATACATTGGATGTACCAAGAGATGTTAGAGCTCATAGGAATCATTCCTTAGAGAATGTCATTGACTCTGTTCATAATCCTGTCATGACCAGAGCTCAGCTCAGAACATACATGGGGAATGTGGCATTTGTGTCACTTCTGGAACCCAAGGACTTCTATGAAGCTGCAGATGATGATTCCTGGTTAATGGCAATGCAAGAAGAACTTGACCAGTTTAAAAGGTCATAAGTTTGGATTTTAGTTCCCAGACCTAACAACATAAAGGTTGTTGGAACAAGATGGGTTCTGAAAAACAAACTTGATGAATTTGGAAATGTTTTGAGGAACAAGGCAAGACTTGTTGCTCAAGGTTACAGTCAGCAAGAAGGCATAGATTATGGTGAAACTTTTGCTCCTGTTGCAAGATTTGAAGCCATTAAAATCTTATGTGCTTTTGCATCATACAAAGGTTTTAAGCTCTTTCAAATGGATATGAAAAGTGCTTTCTTGAATTGTTACATTGATGAGGAAGTTTATGTATCTCAACCTCCTTGCTTTGAAGATCCTAAGTTTCCTGATCATGTGTACAAGCTGAAGAAAGCCTTGTATTGACTGAAACAAGCTCCCAGAGCTTGGTATGAGAGACTGACAAAGTTCCTTCTGTCTAAGGGATTTGTCAGAGGCTGTGTTGATACAACTCTGTTCACTCTGAAGAAGACTAAGGATATCCTTTTAGCTCATGTATATGTTGATGATATTATTTTTGGTGCTACTAATGAATCCTTGTGCAGAGAGTTCAGTGACCACATGAAGGCTGAGTTTGAAATGTCTATGATGGGAGAATTAACCTTCTTCTTAGGACTTCAGATCAAGCAAAGTAATGATGGTGTGTTTATCAATCAAGCCAAGTACACTAGAGAAGTGCTGAAGAAATTCGGCATGATGGATTCCAATGCTGTTGATATTCCAATGGATGTCAGCAAAGACATTGATGATGAAGAGAAAGCTGGTAAACCTGTAGACATAAAAACCTACAGAGGTATGATTGGTTCTCTTTTATACCTAACCGCCAGCAGGCCAGATATACATTTTGCTGTGTGTGTTTGTGCTAGATATCAGTCTAAACCAAGAGAGATTCATGATGTTGCTGTCAAAAGAATCCTCAGATATCTTAAAGGCACACCAGAAGCTGGTTTGTGGTATCCCTGTAGTTCTGATTTTACTCCTATAGGATACACAGACACTGACTATGGTAGGGATGAATGAAATACTTCTGGATTCCCTGGAAGACTCAGAATTTCCGAAAGCTGAAGACAGTGTTTCAATGATCAGAAGCTGGATACTCCGCTCCGACGCTATGAAGTCTGTTAAAGCTCTTCTCAGAGGTTCTTTGCAATCAGAAGTTTCTACCAATTCGATCAGAAGTATAGACAATTGAAATTAGCTTTCAGAAGCTAAGTCAAGGGTTCTGCTGAGCATTTATTGCTCTGACAATTGCATTTAATGCAAGGCGCCAAAAGTTAAAAAAGTTGTTTTGAATGAGCGCGCCTGTCTACTCAAAGCGAAACCATAATTTCCTTGTCTACCCTTTGTTGATCCAATTGAAGAATGTTTCCAGTCAACCTTATCTTCAACTTCAAATCACATACAAGATTTAGTTAAAGAACAAGGTTCACGGAATCAAAGTGTTTGAAGACCGTTTGAAGATTTGACAAATTAACGGCTACAACAACTGATGTCATCCCCTTTGAAGTTTCAAATTCACCAACGGTCATCCTCATTCACTATAAATAGTAGCTGAGCTCCACTGCATCAACCACGCGTGATTATCGAGAAAAATCTCAACGCACTGTTTGATCAAGGAAAACAAAGCACACTTTCCATTCTCAATCTTTCTTAGCATAGCTTAAGTTTAAGTGAGAGAGTGAAGAAAAACAAGTTCATAATAGGAATCTTGTAAACTGATATCGTTTGTGATATTCAGTTAGATTTAGAGAGAAATCTAGTTGAGATTAGAGTTGGGTGGGAAATCTAGAAAACAGAGTGTTGTTATTCTGGTGGAAATCCTTTCACTCTTTTTAGGCTAGTCAGAACTAAGTGAGAAATTAGCTTATGTTCTGTTGATGTAAAGGAGCTTCTGAACTTGCCATAAAAGTTCTGAATAGTAGATTTAAAATCTCTGGTGGCTGCGACCTCAGGGGACAAGACGTAGTCACAAGACGTCTGTGGCGAACTTGAATAAATCGACTTGTTCATCAGGATCTCCTGAACTGTTTTCTCCCTCTTATACTTGTCATTATTGCTTCTGTGTGCTTGCTCACATTTAGTGCTGAAACAGATTTTCTCTTATTATCATTGTCTTTGTTCAGAAGATCGTCCAGAAGTTCTCAATCTCTGAACTTTTGTTGCTGAAAACAGTCCAACTGTGTTTAGGCAGAATTTCCCTCAGAAGCTGCTTCTGTAAGCTTGCCTCTGACTCTGAGGAAATTTGACTCTGAAATTTAAGTTTCTTGAAAAACTTAGAAAATTTCAGTTTGCAACATAGACACCTATTCACCCCCCTCTAGGTGATTCTGTTCTTGTTAGGGCCAACATAGCAGGCCTTCTGAATGTTACCTAGATCTATTCTTGAGATTTTTCGATGTAGCGGGTCATTTCTGTTTTCTCAAACCCTATGAGAGTCGGCTAGTGTTTGGAACGGAGTGTACATATCCTATTGTATAAGTTCTTCATTTCTCTGTTCTGGAATATGTGTAGCTGTCAGACTCTTGGAACAGACATTTTAGACTCACTAACATAAGCATCTAGACTAGTTAACATAGGCATAAGTGGTTCATGGATATCTAGTATGAATATGCACCCGTTATCAATTAGTCCTAGTTGACCGCCTCTTCTTTCCTTGCGACGATGATTTTCCCCTTGCAATGAGGATTCTCCTATGGTGTGGGACCGTCGTTCTTTTTCGTGGGGATGGAACCGCGTATCCTAATGCTTTTGTCTTGTTCTCGAAAGTGAGTAAATGATTCTCCTGATGAAATCCTGGTGTCTCCATTTGTTCTTCTCGGTGTAGGTCCCGCCACAACCTTCTGCATGGAGTACGCCTTTGTAGGATGTCTTCCTATCTTTGGGATACCACGCGCTCTGTCTTTTGCATGAAGCCTTGATATAGAAATGTCGCTGCTCTCTTCGAGGTTTTGTGGACGTGATCTATCTTCGAGCTATAGGTTCCTCTGAAGGATGGTTTCACTTCTCCTTTTGTTTCCTCCTTTGTCCATGGGTATGTAGAGTACAAAAAGGGAAGTCCTGAGGGCTTCATGGGTCTCATTCTGAAGGCTGATGGACCTTGGTTCATGGAGACACTATGAGTACTTGGACACTCCATTTTAACTCTTGCGCACTGTCCTAGTTTCTTAGAGTGAGGTCTCTTCCTTTTGTAGGGCTCCGAAGGAGATGTGCTTCTACATTGATCCATTAATTCCTTCTCCCTATGTCGTCTCTTCATCTTCTAAGGTACGTCATGGTCGGGGCCAGTTGTCTGGTTGTGATTCTCTCTCTTGCATTCGAGGGCACATTCATACTAGACACACATGCTCTAATTATGCCTATATCTTCCTAATGTCTATTAAAAGATGCAAGTGAATGTAGACGCGAGTGATCTAAAAGCTTTTTCTATCCAAGCGCGGGTCTGTAAATACGTGGATAGGATAAGTCGGATATAGCCTAGTCGATATCTGATGATTTTGCTCCGTTCTTCGTCTGTCGGGATGTCCTTTCACGACCTAGAGCTTCTCCATGATTCCTCTTGGGGGTGTATTGTTAGCGTTTCGAGCCACTAGGTATTAATTGATTTTGGGTTCGAATAAGGTCTTTTAGTTGGCTCTAGAATAGGTCATGAAGAGGTGGTTAACTGAAGTGAGATGGAGTGTGGTGCATGTCTGGGTAGTTTGGTGAAGTTTGGGGTAAGGTATTTTGGAGTGTTTGGTAATACGCGGGGAATGATTCGTTTGAGAGGTAGGTTAAGGATAAAGGCTTGCGTCGTCTTTAACTTGGGTCAGGGTTCGAGAGGATATCACGGAGAACTCTCTTTGGTCATTTCATTCTTCGTTCGAGGGCTTATCCCTATCTCTGGTTCCTCCTTGTTGATATGACGGTCTCCCTGATGGAAGCTAGGTTGGGTTCAGGTGGTGATTTAGGAGTTTTGGGAAAAGGGGAAGCGCTGACATATAGGTGGGGTTTCTGATGTTTGGACAACTTGTGTATTCGTCCTAACCTAAGTGTGCCTATGACATCTAGACAGACTATACTTATGGGATTATGGTACCTCGTTTGTTATTTTCCTATCTCTTCTTTCCTGGTACCGATATGTATGTATGCCTAAGACACATGATGATGACGATGTGCATGCATTTGGACCCTATTAAGTAGGATGATGCGAAACAAGTGGCCTAACGTATGACACTCTAAGGGTAGACACACCTGAGGGAGGAAAACCTAGCGGATAAGGGGATACGTGCTTTTATGTTTTGGACATCGGGTGTGTGGGTGACACATTTAGGTAAAATGACGGCGGTGTCATAATTCCCATTTTAGCCTATCGTGTGTATCCTATGTGTGGTTTGACGATGTACGCTAATCCGTACAAGTAATGCTTGACATGTATATGAAATGGATTTAAACTTTGGACTCTAGACTGATGATTGTAGACAATAATCCAGACTCTTAACTCTACAAGTGACGACCAACATCCATATGTGGACTGACTCTATGCTAAAGGACATTATTGACACGTCGTTTATTTCTCGAGTAGAGAACGTTTGTGCGACGACCCTATATTGTTTGGAAGTCTCAACATAATAGTGAACCATGGGGACTCACGGGATAGTGTGCCCCTACCTTGGTTCAGACGACATTTATGACATGCAATGGGATTTAAAGCTCCTTTTTCAAAGCGTAATGATTCTCGTGTCCCGTTTCGCTTCAACAACTCTGATAGTGCATGTTTGATCTAACAGGTCATATCGTTGTGATGGTATAACCCCCATTTTACATGAAATAATTAAAGTGTTCCTTGTGATGTGGAACAGACGGCGTAACGTCGTACTTCATGCATATGGACAGGTATCATAACGTTATGCCCTTTTAGGTCTTATGAAGTTTTAGCATTGTCTCAAGATGACATCCGTTTGGTTTAAGGGGGGTCGTAGAACTTTGTCATGTGAAATATAATAAGTTTCTTCTCAAACCGAAATAGACGTCGTGATGGCGTATTTTTCATGACAAAGTGAGCGACATCATTGGTCGATCCGTTAGACCCTACAAACGACATGAATGTTCGACACGACTGGACCTAGCACATGCATTCTTAATATTTATTTGACTTAAGGAATCGACTTTTAGGGTTGACTCGTTAAGCCCTACAAATGGAGTAATGACCTGACGTAGTTCGACACATGACACTATAACCTAGTCGAGGGTTTTGTCGTTGTGGTCTATACAAAATTTTATTTTTATTTATTATTATTATTATTATTATTTTTTTATTTTTTATTTTTTATTTTTTTAGTCCAACACGATATTGACCTGTGTGGACTGACGAGGCGGTGTGCCCTTAGACTCAAGACAAACCCTAAAACTCCTTTTCGGGACGAGCACAAGACAAAGTATGTTTGGTTCAACAGGTTAAACCGTTACACCGGTATGGTCTTATGAAATCATTAAAGCGTCTTTCGTAATCTAGGACCTACGGCTTCGTATGGCACCCGTTTTGACCTAAGGGGGCGATATTTGTGACGCCATAATTTTATCTCACGAGATTGAGTTCCTTTACGAAATGGAGCAGACGGCATAACATCGTGCTTCGTGTGATAAAATGTTTGGCGTAACAGGGTGCCCCTTTACTTCAAAGGAGTGTCATAGAGACTGGACTTTTCCTAGGTTAAGACTATATCTAACATATGTACAAGTAGAGGTAAGCGATTGAAACAGTTAGTATAAACATTCATGCGTATGCGACACTCCCTCTCAATCTTCACGTGGTACGTCTCTGTCCTAGGTGGGTTTCTTCCGACATCTTTCCTTTCAATGTCAAAACGCTCTCAACAGATGTGTTTCAATTGATGTTCGGGGGTAGTTCCTAGGGGAGATATCTAGGCTGACTATGTGAGGCTTCGGTCTCGTTTGATAGTACAAAAAGGGTTCCCACAGCAAAATATACCTAACGCCTCCCCATTTAAGAGTTTTGAGCAGCGTGTCGACGGTAGAAGGCTGTAGGTTGTGTTACAGATCGACCTATGAGTCCCTTAAAGGAAACGACAGTAAGCACGACCCATAAGACAAGTTGACCATTCGGGATTTTTCTTTATGTAGTATGAGAAAGCAATAACTCTGTTTATAGCCCTAGACTGTCAGAATGCTTCAATTGTATCCCATTTTTTACTCTTTGTAAAATAATTTAAAAAAATTATTTTACAAAAAGTGAAAACCAAATCTACATCCTCCTATTAATAAATCAACTAAAAGAAAATCATACGTTGAAGTCAACTTATAACAGTAGAATATATCTTTGGTCCCCAGCGGAGTCGCCACTGTGAGCGTAAGTGGTCGCTCATAGCGGCTTTAGCCTTCTTTGACTGGAGTCGCCACCCGGCCGACCGGGAAAATGTACGAACCGGTGTTTGTACCGATCGTTTTGAAAACCAGAGATTCTATTTACGTTCGTGGATACAACTTATTAATTCCGACATTCCAGCGACCCAGAGGATCTTTAATGCAGCCTAACAGTTTATTATCGTGTCATTCAGGGTTATCACACAGAAATATTGAAATGCGCAAACATTTGGAAAGTAAACCGCCGGGTGACACGGTACAAAACCCTCATAAGCTTACCCTCGTCACGTGCCAGTGATTGCTCGCGGTCTGATACTCGTTGAAGAACAGAGACGTTTTCAGGGAGGAACCTCAGGGGCCGGAGTTGCGTGGGGCGTCCTCCGGAGTGGTAAATAGGAACATGACTTAATCGGCTCTAGCGAGACTGCGAGTGATGCCTGGGTTGGAAACTTTCAATAAAGGGGATATATTTTTGGTGGTCGTGGGGACCTTTTCTGGGAATATTTCGGGAAAATACTCTCAAGCTCGGACTTTTAGCGACCCTTTTCTGTGTCAGAGGCAACTTTAGGAAACAACAGAGGCAACTTTATCAGAGGCAACTTATATCGGGTCAAGAATCACTTTAGAACTAGCTAGAGAGAGAGGAGAATGAGTGATTGTTGGTGAATCGAATGAGAAATCCGGGGGCTATTTATAGGGTAGCTTGTGACCGTATGGTCTCCGTTTAGTGACCGTACGGTCACTAGTTTGTCCGTGTCAGATCCAAATTTGGATCTGAGCCGGGCTTCCCATAAGGCCTGGCCGGACCTTGTAAGACTCGGCCAAACTTGTTTGGCATGTAGTACACGTGTCACGTTTTCATTGGACCGCCAGCCACGTGGCAGATAAGGATTGGATTGCTATCTGCCACGTGGCAGTGACCGTACGGTCGGATGTTTTGTGACCGTACGGTCTCAACAAACAGTGTTGAGACTGTACGGTTCCTAGTGAATAGTACTTGCGACCGTATATCATTTTGTGATAGAGGATTTTCTCATAAGCGTGAAGGTGCCACACTCATGGTCCCGAGGTGCGGGCGGAAAAGGTTATGTCCCTGAAAGGATGACCCGTTCTCCGACGAGTATCAGTATTTGAGCAGCTGGCGCGACGAGGAGCTCATAGATTGCTTTCATCATCGGGTTCGAAAACCAGTGCTTACAACTACTGTTGTGTATGCCAACAATAAATTCCTTAAGATAACCCTTGATGATATTCAAAGAGAGCGCCCTTTGTCTGGAACTGCTTTTGATAGAATGATGAACATTGATGCTGATTTCAGAACAAGAATGGAAATCATCAATTCTGTCAGACCTACTCCATACCAATACAATGCTGCCCTTGCTCATCAGCAACGACTTCACGATAGAGGTGTTTTGGGTCAGGTTTCTGGACAAACTGGGGAGAAGTCTACTCAGCAGAGTGGTTCCAAAGAAAAGAGACAGAATGAGATTGTTGGTGCTAATCCTCTTCAGAAGAAAGCCAAAAGATAATCTCTTAGAAAATAGAACTTAGGCTTCATAGCTATAGGTTCTGGGTTGGGTAGCATTTCTTAGGACTTGTGTTATCTTTTCCTTCTTTGTTGATTTGTGCTTATTTGTTTACTCTGAGGATGTTTATACATTGGCTCTGACTTTTCTTCATTTCTCGTCTCTAATCTCTCTTATCTGTATAATTAAATTTTACTGTTTATATTTTAATTGCTTTTGCTCTGAACTTATCCCACTAAATCTAACAACTTGATCTTAAGATGTTTCTTAAGTTGTCATATATCGTTGGAGTTCACCATTTACACTAAAACGGGGGAGTCAATATCGTTCAGAGGCACTTAAAAACATAACAAATAGGAAGTTACTTTCTAATCCTTGTGTTTATTTAAGTAACTTTACCTTCTGAACCACGGTTTGTCCATAACCAAAATGGGGGAGAATGATGAACCCTAAGAGTTTTGATTATGTCCAAACGTTTTAGAAGATGAAATTCTATTTCTACTTATATACTTTTCAGTATTGACTAACAATTTTTGTTAAGTATGGTATAAGTTTCTCAGCAGGTGCTGAATGAAGAATCTCTGGATTGGCTTGAAGACTCAAAAGAGAAGAATAGCTGAAGACAGAAGTTTAAAGCTCAGAAGCTGGATGCTACGCTCTGAAAATTTTCTGAAGACTGTTAAAGCTCTCCTCAGAAGTTTAGAAGCAATCAGAAGAAATTCCATTTTGATCAGAAGCTTAGACAAAATAATAAAGAACTCATAAGCGCTAGTCACGAGTCTTACTTAGCGTTAAATTCTCTGA
Source organism: Euphorbia peplus (assembly GCA_028411795.1). NCBI lineage: Eukaryota > Viridiplantae > Streptophyta > Magnoliopsida > Malpighiales > Euphorbiaceae > Euphorbia > Euphorbia peplus. The sequence continues at coordinate 13,000,179 of CP110838.1, read as the reverse complement.
TTTCTGCATTTAATGCATGATGAACCCTATGTGTTTTGATTATGTCCAAACGTTTCAGAAGATGAAAACCTAATACTCCCTTACATATAGTTTTTGTTGACTAATATTTTTGTTTACTTAGTCTATGTGTAAGTTTCTCAGCAGGTGCTGAATGAATCATTTCTGGATTGCCTAAAGGACTCAGAAGATCTGTTTGCTGAAGTTAGAGTTTCAATAATTCAGAAGCTGGATGCTCCGCTCTGAAGCCGAAGTCTGCTAAAGCTCTCCTCAGAAGTTCTTTGCAATCAGAAACTTTACCAATTTGATCAGAAGCTTAGTCACAGGTTCTGGATAGCATTTAATGCTCTGACAAGTGCATTTAATCCAAGGTGCCAAAAGTTCAAAAAGCTGTTTTGATGGAGCGCGCCTGTCTGTTCAAAAGAAACCAGAATTTCCTTGTCTACCCTTTGTTGATCCAATTGAAGAATGATTCCAGTCAACCTTTCTTTGATTTCAAATCACTTACCGGATTGAGTTAAAGAACAAGGATAACGGAATCAAAGTGTTTGAAGACCGTTTGAAGACTTGACAAATTAACGGCTACAACAACTTATGTCATCTCCTTCGAAGATTCAAACTCACCAACGGTCATCTTCATTCACTATAAATAGTTGCCGAGCTCCAAAGCATCAACACGCGTGATCATCGAGCAAAATCTCAACGCACTGTTTTAACAAGAAAAACAAAGCAACTCTTTCCATTTTCAATCTTTCTTAACTTAGTCTTAGTTAAAGTGAGAGAGTGAAGAAAAAAAAGTTCATAATAGGAATCTTGTAAACTGAGATCGTTTGTGATCTTCAGTTAGATTTAAAGAGAGAAATCTAGTTGAGATTAGAGTTGGGTGAGAAATCCAGAAAACAGAGTATTGTTTGTTCTGGTGGAAATCCTTTAACTCTTTTTAGGCTAGTCAAAACTAAGTGAGAAATTAGCTTAAGTTATGTTGATGTAAAGGAGCTTCTGAACTTGCCATAAAAGTTCTGAAGGCTGCGACCTCAGGGGACAAGACGTAGTCACATGACTTCTGTGGCGAACTTGGATAAATCGAATTGTTCAATCAGGATCTCCTGAACTTCTTTCTCCCTCTTATACCTGTTATTTTTGCTTCTGTGTACTTGCTTATATTTAGTGCTGAAACAGATTTTCTCTAAAGTATCATTGTCTTTGTTCAGAAGACTATCCAGAAGTTCTTAAATCAGAACTTCTGTTGCTGAAAACAGTCTAACTGTGTTTAGGCAGAATTTCCATCAGAAGCAACTTCAGTTAGATGGCTTCTGACTCTGAGGAAATTTGACTTTGAAATATAAGTTTCTCGAAAAACTTAGAAAATTTCAGTTTTCAACTTTGACACCTATTCACCCCCCTCTAGGTGATTCTGTTCTTGATAGGGCCAACAAGTGGTATCAGAGCGAAGGTCACTTTGCATATTTACTAAAGATCTAACAATCTAAGTGTAAGATCCTATCAGAATCAATAGAGATGGCTAGTAGACACCAGCCTGAGAATTCTTCTCACTTCATAGTTCCAAAAGGTTCTTCCACTACTAGACCTCCATTATTTAATGGCAACAACTACTCATACTGGAAGAAAAGGATGATGTACTTCATCCAAGCTCAGAACATGAGTTCTTGGTATGTCATCACTGATGGTGATTTCATTCCAACTAGAATGGAACAAGGTTTAGGGAATGTTGTTATTCCTCAGAGAGAATACACATATGACATTCTGAAAAAACTCCAAACTAATGCTTCAGCAATAAATATGTTGCATTGTGCACTTACAGCTACTGAATATAACAAAGTTTCTTCTTGTGAAACTGCACAGGATATTTGGAACAAGCTAGAAGTCACATATGAAGGAACAGGAAAAGTGAAGCAATCTAAAGTCAACCAACTCATGAGAGAATATGAGTTATTCGAAATGCTTGATAAAGAATCTATTTCAGATATGAACTCTAGATTCACCAAGATAGTCAATGACTTGAAGAGTTTAGGAAAAGACATTGAAGAATCTGATCGAGTGAAGAAGATTGTCAGAAGCCTACCAAGGTCTTGGCAAGCCAAGAAGACTGCTATTGAAGAAGTTCAGGACTTGAGCTATTACTTGTATGATGAGCTCATTGGGTCTCTAATTACTCATGAGATGTCATTAAAAAATCATGACCTAAGAGAAAGGTCAGAAGGAAAAAGAGTAGTCCTGAAAGCGGAATCTTCTGAAGAATCCTCTGAAGATGAGGAACTGGCTATGCTGACCAGGAAGTTCAAGAAGGCTTTTAGAAAAGGCAGAGGTGGAAACTACAAGAAGCCTTTCAGGAGCTTTGACAAGAAAACTCCTGATTCTGGTGAAAAGTTCAAGAGAGATCCAAATAAGCCTATTGTGTGCTATGGATGTCAGCAACCGGGACACATTAAGCCTAACTATCCGGAGCTGAAGAAAGATAAGAAAAAGTTCAAGAAAGCTATGCTGGCTGCCTGGTCAGACTCTGAGACCAGCAGTGATCCTGAAGAAAAGGAAGAGCAAGCTCAGATTTGTTTTATGGCTATTGATGAGCCAACTTCTGAAGATGTCACAGGAGAAACTTCCGCACCTCCTGAAGCTACATATGATTCCGAGGTAAACATATCTTCCAAACAAAATATCTTTGATTCTCTTGAAGAACTCTATAGTATGTTCAAGTACCTGAAAAGGAAATTGGACAAGAGTGAGGCTGACAAGTTTCTTAGGTTTACTCAAGTTTATTCTGACATGAAAGTGTTAGAAGAAAAACTGTGTAAACAGTTCAGCACTCCTGTTGATGGCTCTAAAGCCAAAGGCAAGGAAAAGCTGCCTCTGGGAAGTGATAAACCCCAGAAGAAGAAGAAACCTGTCACTCCCTCTCTTCTGAAGGAGATAGCTTCTCCTCTTGATGTTGGTACCTCTGAGAGTGCTGTTATGGCCTCTGAAGATGTTGGTCCTTCTCAGAAGAAGAAGAAATCTCCCAAGAAGCAAAGGGAAAGATCCAAAAACCCTCCCTTTTGCAAACTTTGCAAGAGTGATGGTCATTGGTTGAAGGATTGCAAGTACCATATTAAAAACCTCTTGCAATCTGAGATATCATTAAAACCTGCTGAAGAGAAGTCTAACTCTGAAGGACCCAATAAGGATTGGGTACCTGTCACTAATTGATTGTGTTGCAGGTGGCTCTGAGTGCTCCATCAATGTCAAATCTGTGGTACATTGACAGGTGATGAAAAAGCATTCATCACATTTGATCCTAAAAGAGGTGGAAAAGTCAGCTTTGGAGATGCTCAGAAACGAATGATACTTGGTTCTGGATCTATAGGAACTAATCCTCCGATCGAAGATGTCTCCCTAGTCAGAGGCCTGAAGTTCAATCTCCTGAGTGTTGCACAACTGTGTGATAAAGGTAGAGATGTTGTCTTCAGCTCCTCTGGATGTAAAATCTTGTACAGTAAGTCAAGGGAAATTATTCTAACTGCTCCTAGAGTTGAAAATGTTTTCATGCTGAATCTTGAGAATCTTTGCAAAAATATATGCTTGATGTCCAAAGAGGATACCTCCTGGCTCTGGCATAGAAGACTTGCTCATGTGAGCATGGACCTTCTGGCCAAAGTAGCTAGAAATCAATTGGTTGAGGGTCTGCCTGAAATTTGTTTTAAAAAGAACCATTTATGCAATGCTTGCCAATCTGGTAAACAATCCAGAAGCTCTTTTAAAACTAAGAAAGTCATTTCAACTAAAAGACCTTTGGAATTACTTCATATGGATCTTTTTGGCCCTGTTCAACCAATGAGCATGGGTGGAAAGAAGTATGCCTTTGTCATTGTAGATGACTATTCAAGATTCACTTGGGTCATCTTGCTGTCTAGCAAAGATGAGTCACTTGGATGTTTCTCAGTTCTGATAAAGAAACTTGAGAATGAAAGGAATGAAAAGGTTGTTCATATCAGAAGTGATAATGGTGGAGAATTCAAAAACTTTAGGTTTGAAGAATTCTGTGAAACCAAGGGAATTGATCATAACTTTTCTGCTCCCAGAACTCCTCAACAAAATGGGGTAGTTGAAAGGAAGAATAGAACTCTGGTTGAGATAGCCAGAACTATGATCAATGAAAGAAGGCTTCCTAAGTACTTTTGGGGAGAAGCTGTGAACACAGCTTGCTATGTTCTGAATAGAGTGCTAATCAGAAGCATTCTGAACAAGACCCCTTATGAACTCTGGAAAGGTCGAAAGCCTAAGATAGGTTATTTCATAACTTTTGGTTGTAAGTGTTATGTTTTGAATACAAAAGAATATCTTTCAAAGTTTGATTCAAAGGCAGATGAGGCAATTTTTCTTGGTTACTCAACACATAGTAAAGCATATAGGGTTTTTAATAAGAGGACTCAAACTCTAGATGAATCTGTTCATGTACAGTTTGATGAGACTAACCCTGCAGATAGTAGACCTCCTGATGAAGATGTAGTTCAAGCTCCTGAAGTTACATCTCCTGATGTAGAAGAAGAAGATGTTTCTCCCAGAGCTGCTGAAGTGGTTCCTCCTGTTGCTGAACAAGCTCAAGAAGTGAATCCCACTCCAGAAGTCCACTTCCTTCCAGAAGATGCTCCTATTTATGATTCAACAAATGATGAACAGGTTTCAGAAGACTCATTGGATGTACCAAGAGAAGTTAGAACTCATAGGAATCACTCCTTAGAGAACATAATTGACTCTGTTCATAATCCTGTCATGACCAGAGCTCAGCTCAGAAGATACATGGGGAATGTGGCTTTTGTGTCACTTCTGGAACCTAAGGACTTCTATGAAGCTGCTGATGATGATTCCTGGTTAATGGCAATGCAAGAAGAACTTGACCAGTTCAAAAGGTCAGAAGTTTGGACCTTGGTTCCCAGACCTAACAACATAAAGGTTGTTGGAACTAGATGGGTTCTGAAGAACAAGCTTGATGAATTTGGAAATATTGTGAGGAACAAGGCAAGACTTGTTGCTCAAGGTTACAGTCAGCAAGAAGGCATAGATTATGGTGAAACTTTTGCTCCTGTTGCAAGATTAGAAGCCATTAGAATCTTAGGTGCTTTTGCATCATACAAAGGTTTTAAGCTCTTTCAAATGGATGTGAAAAGTGCATTCTTGAATGGTTACATTGATGAGGAAGTCTATGTGTCTCAACCTTCTGGTTTTGAAGATCTTAAGTTTCCTGATCATGTTTACAAGCTGAAGAAAGCCTTGTATGGACTGAAACAAGCTCCCAGAGCTTGGTATGAGAGACTGACAAAGTTCCTTCTGTCTAAGGGATTTGTCAGAGGATGTGTTGATACAACTCTGTTCACTCTGAAGAAGAACAAGGATATCCTTATAGCTCAGGTATATGTTGATGATATTATATTTGGTGCTACTAATGAATCTTTGTGCAGAGAGTTCAGTGACCACATGAAGGCTGAGTTTAAGATGTCTATGATGGGAGAATTAACCTTCTTCTTAGGACTTCAGATCAAGCAAAGTAATGATGGTGTGTTTATCAATCAAGCCAAGTACACTAGAGAAGTGCTGAAGAAATTTGGCATGATGGACTCTAATGCTGTTGATATTCCAATGGATGTCAGCAAAGACATTGATGATGAAGAGAAAGCTGGTAAACTTGTAGATATAAAAACCTACAGAGGTATGATTGGTTCTCTTTTATACCTAACAGCCAGCAGGCCAGATATACATTTTGTTGTGTGTTTTTGTGCTATATATCAATCAAAGCCAAGAGAAATTCATGATGTTGCTGTCAAAACAATTCTCAGATATCTTAAAGGCACACCAGAAGCTGGTTTGTGGTATCCCTGTAGTTCTGATTTCACTCCTATAGGATACACAGACTCTGACTAGGGTAGAGATAAATTGAAAAGGGTCAGCACTTCTGGTGGTTTTCATTTTCTGGGGGAGTGCCTAGTCTCCTGGCATAGCAAGAAGCAAACCTCTGTGGCTCTCTCAACTGCTGAAGCTGAGTATGTTGCTGCTGGGAGTTGTGTTTCTCAGATGCTCTGGATCAAGCAACAAATTGTTGACTATGGAGTCATCCCTGGAACAATTACAATCTACTGTGATAACAAGAGTGCAATTGATCTTTCAAAGAACCCTATTCAGCACACCAGGATGAAGCATGTTCATATTAGACATCACTTTCTGAGAGATCATGTTCTGAAGAAGGATATTATCATTACTCATGTTCCCTCTGAAGAGAATCTTGCTGACATGTTTACTAAGCCTCTGGCTGGTAATTCTTTCAGCAACTTACGAGAAGGCATTGGTATGACTTATCCACTTCAATAACATAGCTTAATTATTTCTGTGTGTCTTAAGTGATTAATCGTTTAAGATAATTAAGTCATAATTAATTCTAATCATGATTTGACATTTAAGCATGCGTTATCTACTGCATTTTACGGCGCTGTTCTGTGGTTAACGGTTATCTGTTCCCTTTTAAACGGTGTGTATTTACCTTTTGAATTGGAACGGTTTCATTGCTTGGGTATAAATAGGGGTTTTCCATACTCAGAAGTTTTTACTCTCATTTTCATTGCTATTAGAATCTCCATAGATTTTCTGTGTTCTCCTTTTCTCAAAAACTCTTAACCTAATTTCTTATATTTTCAAAAATGGCTCAAGAAATCACTGTCACTCACATCTTCTCCACTGAATCAAAGAAGAAAGTTAGCGAATTTAGGGTATTCACCTCTAGGTTCCTAGATGATGAAGTAAAATCCACTGAACCTATTTCAAAATGGCTTAGCGCTCAAAACTGGAATTTTTTCGTTTCTCTCGATGAATTCATTTATCCTAAGTTAGTCACCGAATTCTATCAGAACCTCCATTTCTTTTCTAATGAGGAGGATGTTCTACACTCAGAAGTCGGGGAAATTGAGATTGAGGTCAGCAGGGCTTCTATTTCTCAAGTGATCGGTATTGATGATAAAGGAATCATCATTGGTGATGATGGTTCAGCAGATGGTTTTACAGAAGCCAACTGGGCTAGACCAGATCTAAGTGCCAAGGAAACTTATGCCACCTGGCTCACTCAGCACCAGAGGTGGGCACACTATTTGACAACCAATGTTTTCCTTCCGAAGGCTGGAGGGGTTAATGGTGTTTCCAACAGGGAAAAAGTGTTTATGTGGCATCTGGTCAACCAGAAGAAGATCAACTTACCTGCCATGCTGATAAGGCAGATGAAGAATGTAACTACCGTGAGTGCATTAGCATATGGCTCACTCCTGACTAGGTTGTTTGAGGCAGCCTCTGTTGTGGTTTCAGGAGAAGGTGTTACAAGTAGGAGTACGGTTCTGAAGATGCATACCTTCAGGAACCTCAATTTTGGTGTGACTCCGAAGAAGAATGAGAAGGGCTCCTCTGTGAGTATTGCTCAGAAGGAAATTATTGAGGCTGCTGTACAGAAAGGAAAGAATGCTGCCAAGAAGGGCAAGGGAAAGAAGGGATCAAGTAAGTTGGTCCTGACTGTTCAGAAGGTGGTTGTCTCAGAACCTCTTCCCACGATGGTTCAAACAACAATCAGTGTTGAACCCTCTGGCAAGGTCGTTGCTGAGAAACCTAAGGATGTTCCTGAGAAGGAAGCTCAGGATGCTGAGGACGCACGCCTTGCTGAAAAAGAGAAGGCTGCTGAAGCTGAGAAGGTTGCAAGGGTTGTGGCTCTTGCTGATAAGAAAAGAAAGCAGAAGGAAGCAAAAGACAAGTTAGCAGCTGAAAGAGAAATTGCTGCAAAGGCTAAGGCCGATGCAAGACTTATAGCATGTGCTGCTGAACTTCAGGATGCGGAGTTCTCAAAGGAAGTTGAGGCTTCAGAAGAGGGAGAGAAGCTTGAGAATGTCTCTCTGTCCTCTAGGATACTTGAGAATATCTCTCTCTCCACCAGAATTGGAAAGAAGGCTGTTGCAAAACGAAGGTCGCTGAGGAAAAAGAACTTCGTTGTTGCCCCCAGTGCTGAATTAGAGGATCCTGTTGTTCAGGAACTAAAAGCTGCTGATGAAGACATGTTGGAGATGTCTGCTGAAGAAGATGTTGATGGTCCTCTGTTTGAAGAGCTGTCAGAAGAGAGTGAACCAGAAGATGAAGAGGTTCTTCAGGGTGCTAAACAGTTTGTTGAGAATGTTGATGATGAAAATTTCATTGACAACATTCTTCTGAATCAAGGAAGAAACCCTGGTGACAGGGATGCCTCTGAAACCCTGATCAGAATGGCTCATATCTTTGCTGAGCCCATTTCTATGTTTGATCCAAACGCCTCTGAACAGGTTATCTCATCTCCCACTCTCACTCCCCATCCATCTCCTTCACTACCTTCTGTCACAGAAGTGAGTGAATCTCATACTTCCATTCCTCCTACAACTTCAACTTCTGAGGTTGTACCTCCTCCAATTATTCCTCCTTCTGGATCCTTTTAAGAAGTGAACCTAAACACTGCTCCAATTTTCACAGACTCCATAGCCACATCCACTACCTCCTCCATTCATACTTCCTCTGTAAGTCCATCAATTGGATTTACTGCTCCATCTTTCTCACTACCATCCACACTTCCTCCCATCTCAACCTCACATACAATCCCTTCCTCAACCACTTCAATTCCTCCACTCTCAACCTCTGGACACGCACCTCCTGTGTGTGATCCCTTAACTATGGCTTCATGAGCAGAGCTTCTGGTGTATCCGAAGCTGGTGGTGCTCCCAGTGTTGAGGAGTTGAAAAGAATGAGTCAGAGTGGCTCTGATGAATTGCTGAATAGATTTGCTGGTATGGGGCAAAGGACTTCTGCTGCTGACATGTATGCTCAGGGCATTGTGCTGCAAGAATTACACTCCTTGAAAGCTCAGAACCTGCAGCTCATGACTATGCTTCAAATGCATGACCCTTCTGTCTACATACGCAATCTTTCTACAGTTCATCTAGCTACCTATGAAGAGCTGTACAAGTTAAGAGAATTAGCTCTGACTCTTCCTTCATTAGACAACATTGCTCTTGCTTCTTCTCTGAAGGTCAATGAGAATTTGGAGATATTGACAGAAGAAGTCAAGGAAGCAAACGAGCATTATGAGGTTCATGAGAAGATGCTCCCAAGTAAGATTGATGACTTGCAAAGTACTGCCAATCACATTCTGAGAGAAGTGAAATCTTCTGCTCAAGGTTCATCATCTTCCGGGGCTGCTAAGATTGTATATGACATCACTCCTGATCTCAACAATCGACTCTTTAACATTGAGTCTGCTGTATCTGCTCAGAACGCACAGATTGCTGAGCTTACTGAACTTCTGAAGGTTATGCACACTCAAGCACGTGAACAAGAAAAGACTCTTCACAATTGATATAGGTTTGTTCGAGGACAGACTTATATTCAGAATGAGCATCTCACTGCTGCTGTGTTTGCTAACAATCGGTTGATCAAGCTCCTTCTGGAAGACGTTCAGAAACAGTGACCTATGTCTGGTCAGACCTTTGATCATATGAAGACCATTGATGATGACTTCAGAAGAAGAATGGATATGATCAACACTGTGAGGCCAACTCCTCAGCAATATCAGACTGCACTGAATGTTCAGCAAAAATTGAAATCTCAGGGTGCTCTGGGTGTTGCTCTTGGTTCTGGTCAAACGGGGGAGAAGTCTGGTCAGAAGAGATCAAGTGCTGCTGAAGGTTCTAGTGGTGTTCCTCCTCCTCAGAAGAAACCTAGGAACTTGTAATCTTTTAGGACTTAAGCTTCTTAGCTAGGTTCTGGGTTGGGTAGTTTTTCTCTTAGGACTCTTTCTGCTCTTCTGATTATTTTGTTTCTTATGTTGTCTTCTGATGAACTTATATACACTGAATCTTTCTTATACTCTCTTGTGTCTCTGACTTCTTAATCTTTTGCTTATGTTTCTTTATGACTTAGTAAATTATACTTCATTAAATCTAACAACTTGATCTTAAGTCATTTCTAAGTTTATACAGATTGCTGAAGTCCACCATTTACACTAAAATGGGGGAGTTAATTTACTCAGAAGTTATGAAACATATGTATCAGGAAGTCATTTTCTAACCCTCATATTTTTCTGTTACCTTCTGACCACGGTTTGTCCATAACCAAAATGGGGGAGAATGATGAACCCTATGTGTTTTGATTATGTCCAAAAGTTTCAGAAGATGAAAACCTAATACTCCCTTACATATAGTTTTTGTTGACTAATATTTTTGTTTACTTAGTCTATGTGTAAGTTTCTCAGCAGGTGCTGAATGAATCATTTCTGGATTGCCTAAAGGACTCAGAAGATCTGTTTGCTGAAGTTAGAGTTTCAATAATTCAGAAGCTGGATGCTCCGCTCTGAAGCCGAAGTCTGCTAAAGCTCTCCTCAGAAGTTCTTTGCAATCAGAAACTTTACCAATTTGATCAGAAGCTTAGACACGGGTTCTGGATAGCATTTAATGCTCTGACAAGTGCATTTAATGCAAGGCGCCAAAAGTTCAAAAAGCTGTTTTGATGGAGCGCGCCTGTCTGTTCAAAAGAAACCAGAATTTCCTTGTCTACCCTTTGTTGATCCAATTGAAGAATGATTCCAGTCAACCTTTCTTTGATTTCAAATCACTTACCGGATTGAGTTAAAGAACAAGGATAACGGAATCAAAGTGTTTGAAGACCGTTTGAAGACTTGACAAATTAACAGCTACAACAACTTATGTCATCTCCTTCGAAGATTCAAACTCACCAACGGTGATCTTCATTCACTATAAATACTTGCCAAGCTCCAAAGCATCAACACGCGTGATCATCGAGCAAAATCTCAACTCACTGTTTTAACAAGAAAAACAGAGCAACTCTTTCCATTCTCAATCTTTCTTAACTTAGTCTTAGTTAAAGTGAGAGAGTGAAGAAAAACAAGTTCATAATAGGAATCTTGTAAACTGAGATCGTTTGTGATCTTCAGTTAGATTTAAAGAGAGAAATCTAGTTGAGATTAGAGTTGGGTGAGAAATCCAGAAAACAGAGTATTGTTTGTTCTGGTGGAAATCCTTTAACTCTTTTTGGGCTAGTCAGAACTAAGTGAGAAATTAGCTTAAGTTCTGTTGATGTAAAGGAGCTTCTGAACTTGCCATAAAAGTTCTGAATAGTGGATTTATAAAATCTCTGTAGGCTGCGACCTCAGGGGACAAGACGTAGTCACAGGACTTCTGTGGCGAACTTGGATAAATCGAATTGTTTAATCAGGATCTCCTGAACTTCTTTCTCCCTCTTATACCTGTTATTTTTGCTTCTTTGTACTTGCTTATATTTAGTGCTGAAACAGATTTTCTCTAAAGTATCATTGTCTTTGTTCAGAAGACTGTCCAGAAGTTCTTAAATCAGAACTTCTGTTGCTGAAAACAGTCTAACTGTGTTTAGGCAGAATTTCCCTTAGAAGCAACTTCAGTTAGCTGGCTTCTGACTCTGAGGAAATTTGACTCTGAAATATAAGTTTCTCGAAAAACTTAGAAAATTTCAGTTTTCAACTTTGACACCTATTCACCCCCCTCTAGGTGATTCTGTTCTTGATAGGGCCAACAATGCAAGGCGCCAAAAGTTCAAAAATCTGTTTTGATGGAGCGCGCATGTCTGCTACAAACAAAACAAACATTTCCTTGTCTACCCTTTGCCGATCTAAATGAAGTAAAATTCCAGTCAATCTTATCCTTGACTTCAAATCACTTACCGGATTTAGTTAAAGAACAAATTTAACAGAATCAAAAGTGTTTGAAGACATTGATGAACCCTAAGTGTTTTGATTATGTCCAAACGTTTCAGAAGATGAAAATTAAAACTCTCTTACATACGGTTTAATATTGACTAACAATTTTTTTTTGTTAAGTTTGTATGTAAGTTACTCAGCATGTGCTGAATGATCAATTTCTAGATTGCTTGAGGTCTCCGAAGAAACGAAAGCTGAAAGACAGTATTCCCACTTTCAGAAGCTGGATGTTCCGCTCTGAAGATATCGAAGTCTGTTAAAGCTCTCCTCAGAGGTCCATTGCAATCAGAAGAAAAACTCTACGAATTTGATCAGAAGCTTAGACAAATAGAATTAGCTATCAGAAGCTAAGTCACGGGTTCCGTTAAGCATTTATTGCTCTGACAATTGCATTTAATGCAAGGCGCCAAAAGTTCAAAAAGCTGTTTAGAAGGAGCGCGCTTGTCTACTCAAAGCGAAACCAGAATTTCCTTGTCTACCCTTTGTTGATCCAATTGAAGAATGTTTCCAGTCAACCCTATCTTCAACTTCAAATCTCTTACCGGATTTAGTTAAAGAACAAGGTTAACGGAATCAAAGTGTTTGAAGACCGTTTGAAGACTTGACAAATTAACGGCTACAACAACTGCTGTCATCTCTTTTAAAGATTCAAATTCACCAACGGTCATCCTCATTCACTATAAATAGTAGCCCAGCTCCACTGCATCATCTACGCGTGATTATCGAGCAAAAAACACGAGTTAAAATGTCGATTTCAGTTAATCCTTCCAAAAATACAAAAACGACCCATAACTTTTTGTACATGCTAGTCAGGTTATTGTGACATCCCAAATTCGACGCCACGTTCAATTATGTCAGTCGCATGAAAAAACACGAGTTAAAATGTTGATTTTGGTCAATCTGTCCAAAAATAAAAAAAATAAACGTCGCATAATTTTTTATACATTCTAGTCATGTTATTGTGACATCCCAAATTGGACGTCACGTTCAAATTATGTCCGACGCATGAAAAAACAAGAGTTACAATGTCGATTTTAGTTAATCCGTTCGAAAGTTCAAACAATTAAACGACCCATAATTTTTTATACGTTCTAGTCACGTTATTGTGGGATCCCAAATCAGACGTCACGTTTAAATTATGTCCGACGCATCAAAATGTTGGTTTCAGTTAATCCTTCCAAAAATAAAAAAAATTAAACGACCCATAATTTTTTGTACGTGCTAGTCAGGTCATTGTGACATCCCAAATTCGAAGCCACGTTCAATTATGTCGGTCGCATGAAAAAAAACGAGTTAAAAGGTCGATTTCAGTTAATCCGTCCGAAAAAACAAAAAATTAAACGACCCATAATATTTTTTACGTGCTAGTCAGGTTATTATGACATGCCAAAATTCGACGTCACGTTCAATGATGTCTGTCGCATGAAAAAATACGAATTAAAATGTTGATTTCAGTTAATCCGTTCGAAAATTCGAACAATTAAACGACCCATAATTTTTTATACGTTCTAGTCACGTTATTGTGACATCCTAAATCAGACGTCACGTTTAAATTATGTCCGACGCATCAAAAAACACGAGTTAAAATGTTGATTTCAGTTAATCCTTCCAAAAATACAAAAAATTGAACGACCCATAACTTTTTGTACGTGCTTTGTGACATCCCAAATTTGACGTCACGTTCAATTATGTCAGTCGCATGAAAAAACACGAGTTAAAATGTCAATTTCAGTTAATCCGTCCAAAAATACAAAAAATTAAAAGACACATAATTTTTTATACGCACTAGTCAGGTTTTTGTTGTTGGCCCTAACAAGAACAGAATCACCTAGAGGGGGGTGAATAGGTGTCTAAGTTGAAAACTGAGAATTTCTAAGTTTTTAAAGAAACTTAAATTTCAGAGTCAAACTTTCCAGAGTCAGAAGCAAGTTTATAGAATTTGCTTCTGAGGAAAATTCTGCCTATACACAGTTAGCCTGCTTTCAGCAACAGAAGTTCGGTAAGAGAACTTCTGGACAGTCTTCTGAACAAAGACAATGATACTTACAGAAAATCTGTTTCAGCACTAAATATGAGCAAGTACACAGAAGCAATAATAACAAGTATAAGAGGGAGAAAGAAGTTCAGGAGGTCCTGATTGAACAAATCGATTTATCCAAGTTCGCCACAGAAGTCCTGTGACTACGTCTTGTCCCCTGAGGTCGCAGCCTTCAGAGATTTTATAAATCCACTATTCAGAACTTTTATGGCAAGTTCAGAAGCTCCTTTACATCAACAGAACTTAAGCTAATTTCTCACTTAGTTCTGACTAGTCTAAAAAGAGTTAAAGGATTTCCACCAGAACAAAACAATACTCTGTTTTCTGGATTTCTCACCCAACTCTAATCTCAACTAGATTTTTCTCTTTAAATCTAACTGAAGATCACAACCGATCTCAGTTTACAAGATTCCTATTATGAACTTGTTTTTCTTCACTCTCTCACTTTACTAAGACTATGCTAAGAAAGATTGAGAATGGAAAAGTTGCTCTGTTTTCTTGTTTAAAACAGTGCGTTAAGATTTTGCTCGATGATCATGCGTGTGTTGATGCATTGGAGCTTGGCTACTATTTATAGTGATTGAAGATGACCGTTGTGGATTTTGAAACTTCAAAGGAGATGACATCAGTTGTTGTAGCCGTTAATTTGTCAAGTCTTCAAACGGTCTTCAAACACTTTGATTCCGTTATCCTTGTTCTTTAACTAAATCCGGTAAGTGATTTGAAATCAAGGATGAGGATGACAGAATCATTCTTCAATTAGATCAACAAGGGGTAGACAAGGAAATTCCGGTTTCTCTTGAACAGACAAGCGCGCTCCATCAAAACAGCTTTTTGAACTTTTGGCGCCTTGCATTGAATGCAAATGTCAGAGCATTAAATGCTCAAACAAACCCGTGACTAAGCTTTCAGAAGCTTATTTCCAGTTGTCTAGACTTCTGATCAAATTGGCAAAACTTCTGATTGCAAAGAACTTCTGAGGAGAGCTTTAGCAGACTTCGGCTTCAGAGCGGAGTATCCAGCTTCTGAGTTATTGAAACTCTGACTTCAGCAAACAAAACTCCTGAGTCCTTTAGGCAATCCAAAATGATTCATTCAGCACCTGCTGAGTAACTTACACATAGACTAAAACAAAAATATTAGTCAACAATAATCTATATGTGAGATAGAATTTAGTTTTCATCTTCTGAAACGTTTGGACATAATCAAAACACTTAGGGTTCATCATTCTCCCCCATTTTGGTTATGGACAAACCGTGGTCAGAAGGTAAAAGAAAAACATGAGTTTTAGAAAAAGAACTTCCTGATGCAAATGTTTCATAACTTCTGAGTAAATTAACTCCCCCATTTTAGTGTAAATGGTGAACTTCAGCAATCTGTATAAACTTAATAAGACTTAAGATCAAGTTGTTAGATTTAATGAAGTGTAATTTACTAAGTTAAAAAGAAACATAAACAAAGAGTAAGAAGTCAGATATGCAAGAAAGTATAATGAAGATTCAGTGTATATATTTTAATTCAGAAGACAACATAAGAAACAGAATAATCAGAAGAGCAGAAAAAGTCCTATAAGACAAAGACTACCCAACCCAGAACCTAGCTAAGAAGCTTAAGTCCTAAAAGATTACAAGTTCCTAGGTTTCTTCTGAGGAGGAGGAACACCACTAGAACCTTCAGCAGCACTTGATCTCTTCTGACCAGACTTCTCCCCCGTTTGACCAGAACCAACAGCAACACCAAGAGCACCCTGAGACTTCAATTTTTGTTGAACATTCAGAGCAGTCTGATATTGCACAGGAGTTGGTCGCACAGTATTGATCATATCCATTCGTCTTCTGAAGTCATCATCAATGGTCTTCATATGATCAAAGGTCTGACCAGACATAGGTCGCTGTTTCTGAACATCATCAAGAAGGAGCTTGATCAACCTATTGTTAGCATACACAGCAGCAGTGAGGTGCTCATTCTGAATATAAGTCTGTCCTCGAACAAACCTATAGCAATTGTGAAGAGTCTTTTCTTGTTCACGTGCCTGAGTGTGCATAACCTTCAGAAGTTCAGTGAGCTCAGCAATCTGTGCATTCTGAGCAGTTACAGCGGACTCAATGTTGGAGAGTCGATTGTTGAGATCAGGAGTGATGTCATATACAATCTTTGCAGCTCCTGAAGATGAAGAACCTTGAGCAGAAGATTTCACTTCTCTCAGAATCTGATTTGCAGTACTTTGCAGGTCTTCAATCTTACTAGGGAGCATCTTCTCATGAGCCTCATAATGCTCGTTTGCTTCCTTGACTTCTTCTGTCAATATCTCCAAATTCTCATTGACCTTCAGAGAAGAAGCAAGAGCAATATTGTCTAGAGAAGGAAGAGTCAGAGCTAATTCTCTCAATTCGTACAGCTCATCATATGTAGCTAGATGAAGTGTAGAAAGATTGCGTATATAAACAGAAGGATCATGCATTTGAAGCATAGTCATGAGCTGCAGGTTCTGAGCTTTCAAAGAATGTAATTCTTGCAGCACAATGCCCTGAGCATACATGTCAGCAGCAGAAGTCCTTTGCCCTATACCAGCAAATCTATTCAGCAGTTCATCTGAGCCACTCTGACCCATTCTTCTCAAATCTTCAACACTGGGGGCACCTCCAGCTTCGGAAAAACCAGAAGCTCTGCCCATGAAGCCAAAACTTTCAAACCTGTTATCCAAATCTTCTCGATTCAAGTGTTTGCGCAGGAAGTCATAGTTGGAGGACAACCCAGCAAAACCTGAAGGAGTGGAGGAGGTAGTCAAGGGATCACACACAGGAGGTGTATGTCCAGAGGTTGAGAGAGGAGGAACAAAAGTTTGTGTGGAAGGAATTGTATGTGAGAAAGAGGAAGAGAAAGTATTTGTACAGGGAGGTAAGGTTGAAGGAATTGAAAAAGGTATTGAAAAGGGAGGAGCAGTAACTCCAGTTGATGGAAGTACAGCAGAAGATGATAGAGAAGAAGTAGTAGAAGTAGAAATGGAATCAGTGAAGATTGGTCCAGAGGACAGATTCACTTCTCAATAGGATCCAGAAGGAAGAGTAGATGGAGGAGGAACAACTTCAGATGTTGAAATTGTTGGAGGAATGAAAGTCTGAGATTCACTTACTTCTGTGACAGAAGGTAGTGAGGGAGATGGATGAGGAGTAAGAGTAGGAGATGAGATAACCTGTTCAGAGGCATTAGGATCAAAAGTTGAAATGGGCTCAGCATATAAATGAGCCATTCTGAACAGCGTTTCAGAGGCATCCCTATCACCAGGGTTTCTTCCTTGATTCAGAAGAACGTTGTCAATGAAGTGTTCATCGTCAACATTCTCAACAAACTGTTTAGCACCTTGAAGAACCTCTTCATCTTCTGGTTCACTCTCTTCTGACAGCTCTTCAATCAGAGGAGCATCAACATTTTCTTTATCAGAAATCTCTGATAAGTCTATATCAGCATCTTCCGGTTCCTGAGTGACAGGTTCCTCTAATTCAGCACTTGAGGCAATAACGAAGTCCTTCTTCTTCAGAACCCTTCGTTTTGCAGCAGTCTTCTTTCCAATTCTGGTAGAAAGGGAGACATTCTCAACAATCCGAGAAGATAGTGAGACATTCTCAAGATTCCCTTCTTCCTCTGAAGTCTCAACTACCTTTGAGAACTCCGCATTCTCAAGTTCAGCAGCGCATTCTAAAAGTTTTGCATCGGCCTTAGCCTTTGCAGCAATTTCACGCTCAGCAGCTAACTTGTCCTCTGCTTCCTTCTTCTTTCTTTTCTCTTCAGCAAGAGCCACAACTCTTGCAACCTTTTCAGCTTCAGCAGCCTTCTGGGAGACATCTTCAATCGGAGGATTAGTTCCTATGGATCCAGAACCAAGTATCCTTCCTTTTTGAGCATCTCCAAAGCTGACTTTTCCACCTGTTTTAGGATCAAATGTGATGAATGCTTTTTCATCACCTTTCATATGCCTTGAGCACCCACTGTCAATGTACCACAGCTTTGACATTGATGGAGCACTCAGAGCCACCTGCAACACAATCAATTAGTGACAGGTACCCAATCCTTATTGGGTCCTTCATTGTTAAATTTCTCTTCAGCAGGTTTTAGTGATATCTCAAATTGCAAGATGTTTTTAATGTGATACTTGCAATCCTTCAACCAGTGACCATCACTCTTGCAAAGCTTGCAAAAGGGAGGGTTCTTGGATCTTTCCCTTTGCTTCTTGGGAGATTTCTTCTTCTTCTGAGAAGGTGCAACATCTTCAGAGGCTACAGCAGCACTCTCAGAGGTACCAACATCAGGAGGAGAAGCTATCTCTTTCAGAAGAGAGGGAGTGACAGGTTTCTTTTTCTTCTGGGGTTTATCACTTCCTAGAGGCAGCTTTTCCTTGCCTTTGGCTTTAGAGCTATCAGCAGGAGTGCTGAACTGTTTACACAACTTTTCTTCTAAGGAGTTGTTTACCTTAGAGTCATATGTAGCTTTAGGAGGTGCGGAAGTTTCTCCTGTGACATCTTCAGAAGTTGGCTCTTCAATAGCCATGAAACAAATCTGAGCTTTCTCTTCCTTTTCTTCAGGATCACTGCTGGTCTCAGAATCTGACCAAGCAGCCATCATAGCTTTCTTGAACTTTCTCTTATCTTTGTTCAGCTCCGGGCAGTTAGGCTTAATGTGCCCTGGTTGCTGACATCCATAGCACACAATAGGCTTGTTTGGATCTCTCTTGAACTTTTCACCAGAATCAGGAGTTTTCTTGTCAAAGCTCCTGAAAGGCTTCTTGTAGTTTCCACCTCTGCCTTTTCTAAAGGCCTTCTTGAACTTCCTGGTCAGCATAGCCAATTCCTCATCTTCAGAGGATTCCTCAGAAGATTCCGCTTTCAGGACTACTCCTCTTTTTCCTTCTGACCTTTCTCTTAGGTCATGATTCTTCATGGACATCTCATGAGTAATTAGTGAGCCAATGAGTTCATCATACTCATAATAGCTCAAGTCCTAAACTTCTTCAATAGCAGTCTTCTTGGCTTGCCAAGACCTTGGTAAGCTTTTGAGAATCTTCTTCACTTTCTCGGATTCTTCAATATCCTTTCCCAAACTTTTCAAGTCATTGACAATCTTGGTGAATCTAGAATTCATACTTGAAATAGATTCTTTGTCAATCACTTCAAATAACTCATAGTCTCTCATGAGTTGATTGACTTTAGATTGCTTCACTTTTCCAGTTCCTTCATAAGTGACTTCCAGCTTGTTCCAAATCTCCTGTGCTATTTCACAAGAGGAAACTTTGTTATACTCAGTAGCAGAAAGTGCACAATGCAGCATATTCATTGCTGAAGCATTGGTTTGGAGTTTTTTAAGGATATCATCAGTGTATTCTCTATGAGGAATTACAACATTCCCTAAACCAACTTCCATCCTTGTTCGGACGAAGTCACCATCAGTGATAACGTTCCAGGCGCTCATATTCTGAGCTTGGATGAAACACATCATCGTCTTTTTCCAATAAGAGTAGTTATCACCATTGAATATTGGAGGTCTAGTTGTGGAAGATCCCTCGGGGCTAATAAAGTGAGAAGGGTTCTCAGGCTGGTGTCTACTAGCCATCTCTATTGATTCTGATAGGATCTTACACTTAGATTGTTAGATCTTTAGTAAATATACGAAGTGACCTTCGCTCTGATACCACTTGTTGGCCCTAACAAGAACAGAATCACCTAGAGGGGGGTGAATAGGTGTCTAAGTTGAAAACTAAGAATTTCTAAGTTTTTAGAGAAACTTGTTCTTCTTCACTCTCTCACTTTAACTAAAGCTATGCTAAGAAAGATTGAGAATGGAAAATGTGCTCTGTTTTTCTTGTTCAAATAGTGCGTTGAGATTTTGTTCGATTATCACGCGTTGATGATGCAGTGGAGCTTGGCTACTATTTATAGTGAATGAGGATGACCGTTGGAGAGTTTGAATCTTCAAAAGAGATGACATCCGTTGTTGTAGCCGTTAACCTGTCAAGTCTTCAAACGGTCTTCAAACACTTTGATTCCGTTAACCTTGTTCTTTAACTAAATCCGGTAAGTGATTTGAAGTGAAGTAGAGGTTGACTGGAAACATTCTTCAATTGGATCAACAAAGGGTAGACAAGGAAATTCTGGTTTCGCTTTGAGTAGACAGACGTGCTCCTTCAAAACAGCTTTTTGAACTTTTGGCGCCTTGCATTAAATGCAATTGTCAGAGCAATAAATGCTCCACATAACCCGTGACTTAGCTTCTGGAAGCTAATTCCACTTGTCTAAGCTTCTGATCAAATTGGTAGAGATTATCTTCTGATTGCAATGGACCTTTGAGGAGAGCTTTATCAAACTTTGATAACTTCAGAGCGGAGCATCCAGATTCTGAACATTAAAAACACTGTCTTCAGCTTTCGTTTCTTGTGAGTCCTCCAGGCAATCAAGAAATTCTTCATTCAGCACCTGCTGAGTAAGTTACATACAAACTCAACAAAAATTGTTAGTCAACATTAAACCGTATGTAAGAGAATTTTAATTTTTTGAAACGTTTGGACATAATCAAAACACTTAGGGTTCATCAGTGGTATGTTGACAGTGCCTGCTCAAGACACATGACTCGTGATAAAAATGCGTTCACCTCAATTAAATCTTGTAGTGGAGGAAGTGTTAGTTTTGGAGATAAAAGAAAAGGACAAGTAATAGGAAAAGGTCAAGTTGGTGCTCAACCATCCATTGAAGATGTATCTTTGGTCGACGGGCTAAAATACAATCTTCTAAGTGTAAGTCATTTATGTGACAAAGTATGAAGGTAGTTTTCAACTCCAAAAGCTGTGAAGTTTTTGATGCAAAATCTGACAAGGTTTTATTCACAGTTCCAAGAGTTGAAAATATTTATATGCTTAATCTTGATAAAGTATCTTATGATAAATGCCTTGTTTCACATAATGATGAGAGTTGGTTGTGGCATAAAAGGTTAGGACATGCTAGTATGCACTTAATTTCGAAATTATCTAAGAAAGAACTTGTAAAAGGTCTTCCTAAGATAAGTTTCAACAAAGATCACATTTGTGATGCATGTCAAAAGGGTAAACAAACTAGGAGTTCTTTTAGTTTGAAAGGAGTTGTCTCAACTAATAGACCACTTGAATTACTTCACCTAGATTTGTTTGGACCAATCCAACCATCGAGCCTAGGAGGAAAGAAGTATGCTTTGGTAGTAGTTGATGACTATTCTAGATTTACCTGGACCTTGTTTCTAGCATCTAAGGATGAAACCTTTGACCAATTTGTCCAACTTGTCAAGAAACTCCAAAACGACAGAAATGTCAAATTATCCTCTATTAGAAGTGATAATGGTGGTGAGTTCAAAAATCAGTCTTTTGAACAGTTTTGTAATGAGTCGGGGATTAATCATATGTTTTCTGCCCCAAGAACTCCACAACAAAATGGAGTTGTAGAACGTAAAAATAGGACGTTGGAGGAAATGGCTAGAACTATGATAAGTGAAAGTAATCTTCCTAAATATTTTTGGGCCGAAGCTACTAACACAGCTTGCTATATCTTGAATAGAGCTTTGATCAGGCCCATTTTGGAAAAGACTCCTTATGAGTTGTGGAAAGGAAGAAAGCCCAACATAAACTACTTTCACATATTTGGTTCTAGATGTTTCATTCACAATAACAACAAAGACCAACTAGGAAAATTTGATGAAAAGTCTGATGAAGGAATATTTTTAGGATATTCTTTATCTAGCAAGGCTTACCCGCGAAGAGTCTATTCATGTTGTTTTTGATGAAAATAATTTAACTGTGGAAAGAATAAATGATGATTCATTATCTATTGAAAGTCCTCAGTAAAATGTTTCTACGTCTGAACTGTCTGTACCTAGGGATGAGAATAATGTTCTTCCAAAGGAAATTAGAGTTCCAAGAAATCACTCTAAGGAAGACATTATTGATGACCCTTCTGAAAAGGTCATGACTAGAGCCCAGTTCAGGAAATACTTTGGGAATGTTGCCTTTGTATCTGAACTTGAACCTAAGAGCTTCAAAGAAGCCGAAGATGATGAGAATTGGATTCTCGCCATGCAAGAGGAACTAGACCAGTTCAAAAGGAACAATGTGTGGAAACTAGTTCCTAGACCAATAGGAAAGACCATTATAGGAACCAAATGGGTCTTTAGAAATAAGCTACATGAATCCGGTTGTGTCACTAGAAATAAAGCTAGGTTGGTTGCACAAGGGTATAACCAACAAGAAGGTATAGATTTTGATGAGACCTATGCTCTAGTTGCTAGATTAGAGTCTATACGTATGCTTTGTGCTTTTGCTTGCTACAAAGGTTTTAAACTCTATCAAATGGATGTCAAAAGTGCTTTTCTAAATGGCTTTATTTCTGAGGAAGTTTATGTTAAACAACCTCCTGGTTTTGAAGATTCTGACTTTCCGGATCATGTTTTTAAACTCTCAAAAGCTTTATATGGTTTGAAACAAGCCCATCGTGCTTGGTGTGAAAGATTGAGTACTTTCTTGATTAAACAAAATTTGCAAAGAGGAAAAGTTGATATCACTTTGTTTACTAAATATGAGAATGGTCATTTGTTGATTGTGCAAATATATGTCGATGATATTACTTTTGGATCAACTAATGAATCTTTGTGTGAAACCTTTGCAAGAGAAATGAGCAATGAATTTGAGATGTCCATGATGGGCGAGTTAAATTTCTTCTTAGGTTTACAGATTAAACAAAGTAAAAGAGGTATCTTCATCAATCAAGGAAAGTATGTCAGAGAGCTTTTGAAAAAGTTTGATTTTGACAACTGCAATGAAGAAAATGTTCCTATGAGCACTGCTGTGAAGATCAAGAAAGATGAGAATGGCAAGAGTGTAGACATAAGGAAATACAGAGGGATGATTGGGTCTTTACTGTATCTTATAGCTAGTAGACCTGATATTCAATTCAGTGTATGTCTATGTGCCAGGTATCAATCTGATCCCAAAGAATCTCACTATGCAGCAGTAAAAAGAATTTTCAGATATCTCAAAGGAACACAAAATGTCGGTCTATGGTATCCACAGTGTAAAGATATAAATCTTGTTGGATATAGTGATGCTGACTATGCAGGTTGCAGGTTAGAGAGAAAGAGTACCTCAGGTACGTGTCAGTTTTTGGGAAATGCTTTAGTCTCATGGTCCAGCAAAAAGCAAAACTCTGTAGCAATCTCTACCACTGAGGCAGAATATATTTCTGTGCGGAATTGTGTTGCTCAGATTTTATGGATGAGATAGCATTTAAAGGATTATGGTCTGACTTTCGAACATGTCCTCGTGAAATGTGATAATACTAGTGCAATTAATTTGGGTAAAAATCCCAGTCAGCATTCAAAGGCTAAGCACATAGATATTAAACACCATTTCATACGGGACCACATTCAAATCGCTGACATTTTTACTAAACCGTTAAGCTCAGAGCGATTTGCTATTGTACGTAATGAATTAGGAATGACTAATCCTATACTTGAATAAAATATTTTGTTAAGAATACAAGTTGTTTAATTTGAAATAATTAACCACTTTTAATCCTAACCATACTTTAGTCAAAGATAGGAAAAGATGTTGATTTGATTTGTGTAAGTATTAGGTGTACTTAACCTATTCTCTAACAAAGCCCATTAGCTTAAGTCTCCACAAAACCGGCCCAGTTTTCTTTAAATCAATTTTTTGGCATGTTTTTAAGTTAACCGTGCAAGCTAATTAGGGATACAATCACAGAGAATTTGAGAGAATAGGGACTGAAAGTGATATTTGTCTTCCCTCTAAAACTGAAATAACTTGAACAGTCGCCTATGTATGTTCGTTGCACCGTCTTGGGAAGGGAAGCGATCACTTCAGACACCTTCGCCGGTTAAAAAGTACCTATACCTACTTCTTCACAATGATGATTTTTCTCTTTCTGTCCTTTCCAAAATCCAAAAACAAATCTTTCCAACTTACTATCAAAATGAAGAACAAACCAGAATTCAAACCTTCTCGCTCTTCTACCATTAGAACCCGATCTAGAAGTTTGAGAATCAACGAAGGTTCTTTATCAGAAATCATGTCGAGGAGTGATCGAATGAGAGACCATATAACAAACTCCATTAATCCAAATGTCTACAATGAGGTAATTCTAAACCCCTTTCTTTCAAGTAAGAAGCCTGTCTATAATGATATACATGATAAAAGGATTCTGAAATCCAATTACCTAGATTTAGGGTTTCTGAAATCACTAAACTTGTCTTTGAAACATTGGTTTAAGAGTCAAGGTTGGTTGTGTTTAGTGTCTCAAAGGGATAACATATATCCCAGCCTTGTATATGAGTTCTATGAATCTCTGACTGAGATTGATAGTGGAACCTTTTCTGCCAAGGTGAAAGGAAAAGAACTCATAATTGATGATATCATATTAGGGTCAATTCTGAATATACCCTACTCTGGAAAAAGGATTTCCAGACACAACCATGCATTAATCATAGGAAATTACAACTACCATGCTTATGTTAGAAAGATGTTTAAATTTAGTTGTAATGAATAAATTCCTTATGTGCTTAGGAGAACCAAATTAGAGTCTAACTTGGAAGCCCTGCATTATGTCTTGTCAAGAATCATAACTCCAATTAGGAGTAATGTAGGTCTGCTGAGTCCTTTTGATGGATGAGTCTACCGTACATTGCAATGTATTGCAATGTACGGTAAGTATATCCAGCACCTAACTTAATTTTAAGTAAAACTAAAAGTAATCAAAATAAATACATATTTAATAAACAAAATGTATGCCGTGTTTGATGGTGATAATTGCTGCAAAAATAACAACTTCTCCATGACACATGATCTTCCTCAATTTTTCAAATATTTTTTTCATAATAAATATATCAATAAATTTTTAGTTTCATTTATTTCTCTCCGCAACTAAAA
This sequence comes from Euphorbia peplus, assembly GCA_028411795.1. Classification (NCBI taxonomy): domain Eukaryota; kingdom Viridiplantae; phylum Streptophyta; class Magnoliopsida; order Malpighiales; family Euphorbiaceae; genus Euphorbia; species Euphorbia peplus. The sequence goes on along the minus strand of CP110838.1, from coordinate 12,975,402 downwards.
TAAAGTTTGAAAAGCACACATAAAATATTTGGAACTTACTTGTAACCAAAAAAATAAAATATGTAACCAAAAAAAAAAATATTTGGAACTTACTAAATAATTTGATAAAAGAAATGTGAAGGTATCAAATTAATTTCTAAATTATTTTGGAGAAATATCAATTTGACCGTAACGTATAAAACATTATTCAAATTGTATTAATTTTATCCGGTGTATTAATCATTAGGCGCTTTTAAGGCGGTTGAGGATTTTTAAAACCTAGGCGGATATATTGGAGGACTAGTCAAACTTTTTTTACCTAGGTGGTCAAATCGATCAAGTCGGAGTCTCAATTTTGAACGCCTAGGCGGTCAAAGCGTCCATCGTTTAAAACATTGATTTTATGTTAACTAACTGAACTGAAGTTAATTTATTGAACTGAACTTAATCATATAAAGTTAAGGCATTAATGTCAGACCAATTGTATCCTTAGTCATATAAAAAAATTTGAGAAAAAAAACACTAAGGCTATGTGAATTGAATTGAATATTTAATGAATTTTACTCATTAACCAAATTGAACTGAATTGAATTTTACTGAATTTATGTAAACAACGAGAGAGAGCCTAATATAACAAACTTATCAATTTGACCCTAATGGAAAAAGGTATCAAAATGACCCTAACATTTTTTGAAAATTATCAATTTAACCCTAACATATAAAATGGTATCAAATTAATATAGTCTCAACGTATTCAAATGGTACCAATTTGACCCCATCTAATTGAACTAAATACTACTGAACTAAATTGAAATCAAGTGAATTTTCAAAGTTAATTTGTTGAAGTGAACTGAATACTACTGAATTGATCACAGAACTTTAAGGCAAAGTGTCAAACCAATTATATCATCCGTCATATAAAGTTCTCTGACAAAAATCGTTAACTATAGAAAAAAATACTAATATAATCAAATTAAACGAATGAATTGTTAATTTTTGCTAGTGAATATTTTGATAGTTGGTGACCCAATTGTTTTATGAAATGACTCATGGTTTGATACTACATATAACTTTGTTTTTAGTTTGGATGATTTAAATCATTGAAAGACTTTTTGGGTTTGCATAGCTTTTTAAAATATAAAATAAAATTGCACAATTGCGCTTACATCAAATAATAGAAAAAGAATGTGTGATTCCTTTAATTATAGGTAGAGTCTTAACCCTTAGACTATTATTTATACAACAAAATGTAATAAGTTTGTGATTCTAAAACCAAATTTATTTCTTATTAAACAAATTAAGAGATTTTTTATTTTTTTTAGAGTGTCACTTTTGTCAATCTTGTGATTCGAATCCAAAACTCACACTTCATTTTGGAACTTAGGCTCTGTTCTTTTGAACTGAAAAACCAGAACTGTTCTGAACTAAATTGAACTGAATGATGCTGAACTGAAACTGATCTGAACTTAATTTTGCTGAACTGATGAATTGAAAAATAAACACTAAAACTAAATTTACAAATAATAATAATAATAATGCATTATAAATAATAACTAATAATAATAATAATAATAATAAATAATATAAAATCACGACATGACCTGAACTGAACTTAATGTTACTGAAGTGAACTTAATTTTGCTGAACTGAACTGAACTTAATGTTGCTGAAAATAAGTGCTGATAAGTTCAAAAGAACATGACCTTAATATCCGCTAAGCTATTAAAGATGTACCAAAATGACCCTATTTTTTAGGAGTGCTAAAATGATGCTAATGTTTTGAGGAGATATCAAAATGACCATGGGTTATTAAGGATGTATCTACGTGGCAATTTAATTTTAGGTAAGATCACGCTAACGTAACAAAAAGTAACGGTGTATGTAGCAAGTTCTCTTAGCAGGGTCAAATTAGTATCATTTAAATAATGTTAAGGTTATATTGGCACTATTTTAAATGCTCAAAAACGTTAAGGTCGTTTTGATACATTTACCCTTAAAAAAATAGGAAAAAGACATTTTCGATGCATCTTAAAATAAAATAAAAGAAAATTAGAGTTCAGAAGATTTTATTTGATTTGATTTTTAGAAGGGTGAAACATGATTTTATTTGATTTGATTTTATAATTTTAGTGTTTTTTTTTATTTAGGTTACAATATGGTGTTCTTCATATGAGGATTATAAATTTTATTTGATTAAATTAGATTTAGTTTTATCATAAAAAAATTTATTAAAAAGAATTTTAAAATTTTGAGTAGTGGTGAAATAGTAACTGCCAAAACCATTGAAAACTGTTGGCAGGAATAGATATTAATATTATTATTACATTTTTTGAATTAATCTGTTTTCAGACAAATAAAAAGATTATAAAATTTATTTTAATTTTTTATCAATAGTGGATAAGTTACCGTACATTTCGGTACCCCGAAATTTACCTTAGAATTTTCGCCTTTTGATGTTCACTTGATATGGAATATTACACATTATGTAAATGTTAGTTTACCATATATTATGCTTGAACATATGTCCTGTCTTAGGAAGAAAGATGAATTACCTTATGCTATAATCTTAACTTTTGTTTTTAGATACTTTGATATCAACCTTGAACCAGAACAACAATTTGCCCTCTCAAAATGCATATCTAGACAAGAATTCCATAAAATGTTCTCAAGGAACAAAAGCAGAGATGAGAGGAGAGATTTCATTAAGAAAATGCATGTTCCAAAACTTGCCAAGGTTAGATTAAGAAGTGTATCCAAAATCAGAACAATTCAAATTCTAATAGAGTCACCCAAATCCATAGTATCAATTGATTATGAGTCAGCCATAGAGTTAAGAGAATTATCTCCTTGTTGTAGTTTAAATTCTTTATATGAACATGAGCTGTCTTTGCATAAAAAGAAAGGGAAGATGTCTGATCTTGAGAAGGAAGCAGCAGAGAAGAATCCTTTGCTGACCAAAGAAGAACTGAAGTTATTAAAGAGCTTGTCCTCTAACTTAGATTCTTCTGCAGGGAAGTCTGATTTTGTGCTGCCTAACTGTCATGTGTATGTTGATGTAGATGAGTTTCAACAGGTTCATCCAGAGACCACTACATTGTTCTACTCACAATGCAATCTGAACTCAGATTTCCTGGAGAATGTTGAACCCAGGACTGCATCCCATCCTTCTCCTGAGCAGCTGGTAAAGCTTGGAAATCAACTGGCTGAAATGTTCAAAGCAGTGAACAACACAGTGCACACATTGGATTCCCACTCCAAGTTCTTGGCATCAACAATGGCTCAAGCAGACATTGTTTCTCAGAGGATTGCCAAGCAGCAGCTTGAGATGGAAGGAGCTTTTCAGAATCTGTCTGTTAGGATTGACTCCATGTGCACTTACACGAAAGAAAGAAACCAGATTCAAGAAGCTGTAATGAGGGAGATGGCTGGAAAGCTGGATAGTCAGAACACCAGAATTTTTGCCATTCAGAAAGATGTTCCAATGACTCTAGCTGATGTAGACAAGTTGGACTCAGATCTTCAGATCATAAGCGCTGAATTGGTTGATCAGAATGAGGCTCTTGCTACTATTCCAAGGATTGTTATGAATCAACAAGATGAGCCTCCTACCTCTTCTGACAGTCCTTCTTCTGCATCTGCTAACTCTGGCTCTGCCTCTGTCCATCCTCAGATTTCCTGATCAGTTATCCTATCCTATCCTTTTACTTATCCATCATGCTTCTGAACTTTTAGATAAATCTAAAACTGCTATCTAACCACACACAGTTTAAGAAGTTTTAGAAGTATATGCATGAATGCTTCTCTATCTGGTGTCTTCTCTTTTGCAGGTACTTCAGATAGCATTTATGACATATGAAAACTGTCATTGACTATCTTCTGATGGTCACTGAGTTTGACAGGGTAGCTATGCATGCTAGGGAATAATGTTGCTTAAGATTAACTGTTTCCATGAATCTGACACTTACATTGCAGGAACCGTTTAACTTGAACTCTTTTTGGTGTCTTTCAAAAAGGGGGAGAAAGTTGCACTGTTTTTTTATGAGATTCCATGGTTTGCTGAAATAGTTTTGAATCTTATGCCATGCTGCCATGCTTAGCTCGAGATACTTGATGATTTAGGCTAGAATTAGTTAAGGTTTTCTATCTTAAATACAAGCTCTAAAAACACGAGTTAAACTGTCGATTTAAATTATGTCCGACGCATTAAAAAACACGAGTTAAAATGTCGATTTCAGTTAATCCTTCCAAAAATACAAATAATTAAACGACCCATAATTTTTTGTACGTGCTAGTCAGGTTATTGTGACATCCCAAATTCGAGGCCACGTTCAATTATGTCAGTCGCATGAAAAAAAAACGAGTTAAAATGTCAATTTCAGTTAATCCGTCCGAAAAAACAAAAAATTAAACGACCCATAATATTTTGTACGTGCTAGTCAGGTTATTGTGACATCCCAAAATTCGACGTCGCGTTCAATTATGTCGGTCGCATGAAAAAACACGAGTTAAAATGTCGATTTCAGTTAATCCGTTCGAAAATTCAAACAATTAAACGACCCATAATTTTTTATACGTTCTAGTCACGTTATTGTGACATCCCAAATCAGACGTCACATTTAAATTATGTCCGACGCATCAAAAAACACGAGTTAAAATGTCGATTTCAGTTAATCCTTCCAAAAATACAAAAAATTAAACGACCCATAACTTTTTGTACGTGCTTTGTGACATCCCAAATTTGACGTCACGTTCAATTATGTCAGTCGCATGAAAAAACACGAGTTAAAATGTCAATTTCAGTTAATTCGTCCGAAAATTCAAAAAATTAAACTGTTATTCTAACATCTTATTTTGATGACTTAATTAATTAATGGTTTTTATACTTATGCTCCATCTGTGACAAAATGACTTTTATCATATACTCTATACTTAAATGATTTATATGACTCTAGATGTTATTAAAAGATATTTCATATAACCTTTAAAAAGAAATATCTAGAGTTATCCCAAAAAGTATATGATTTAACTTTTGATCTCACGTGGTCTAACTTATGCCATATTTACTCGAGATCAATAGTTTTATGTATGTATGCCATGAACTTAATTGTGTGAATATGAGATATATCATGAACTATTTAATCATGACATAATCTTATTTGAAACACACTCTTGCCATGATTATTTTACGATATTCATAATTACTACGACATCTCAACTTCACTAAACATTTTCGGTTAATACATACTTGCCATGATGTTGATTAAAACATATTTATCATCCATATTTCTAACAAAATTGATACATTTTATTGATGATAATATATGTTTGTATGGAATTCGAATTTGGTGGATAATTGCTTCACAAAATATGTTTATCTCAAGGATTAATCAAGACCATCCATTTCCATACTTGATCTTCATCCTACGGCTCAAAATCGAACTTGATGAGCAAGTTTGATGTCTCTTCCATGACAACTCATGTTGTACCTTCAAATGCTTCTCAACCTCTACTTTATGCACCAAAACCGAAACATCTATGCAAGAGAGGAGACTTTAGTCAACAAGTCAACAAAGTACTCTTACAACATGACATAAAGCAACTTTTGAAGGACATAAAGTTGATAGTGAAGGGACAAGTGCTTCCAATGGCTATATTGGATGTGTTGCCCGAAATTGAAGTTGCAACGGCTCTATTTTCGACTATAAATAGCCCGGGAAGTTAACAGTTGAAGATAAGGAAAATACAACGAGAATTAAAGCTACTATACGAGAGATTTGCTAAAAGCTTTAGTTATATTTCCTTCAACTGTATCGTGAGAGTTTGAGTGTTATTATTATCATTCAAAAACGATATTGTAAAGATTAAATGGTGGGGTTTAATCTTGGGTTTAACACTAGATCCCGATAAAAGTGTAAAGGTTCTTAAGCACCCGTAAGCTTAGGAGAGGTTAACACTGAGCCTTGAAAGTGTCATAAGTTTCTTAGTTGAGCTTGAGAAACACTAAGAGAAGTCACTCGACGCTTGGAGTTCGAGAGAGTAAATACTGGTTAAGGTATTTTCTGGCAGTGTCTCAGATTGTGAGAACTGTCTCAGGCTTGATTTCTGCCCGTAAAGAAATCATAGTGGAAAATCTCGAGAGATTCTCTCGGGGACAGGATTAGGCTCACAAGGAGACCGAACCTGGATAAACAACTGTGTCAAAATCTCCTATCCCTACTCTCTTTAATTATTGCTATTTAATCACTTGCTTGCATTTATTTATATATCTATCAACTGCTAGTGATTAACTGTGCTTAATTTTCTTATACTCTTATTTTCTATAAACGATAAGTTTCTTCCGCAAAACCTTTTGTACTATTGTTTATTTAAATAGGCAAATATTTTAGGAGTATTTGAAAGTATTTTTAAAAGCAATAAATCCTATTCACCCCCTCCCCCCCCTCTAGTCTTTATACAGTCATATTTGGGCCAACATAAACGACACATACTTTTTTATACGCGCTAGTCAGGTTTATGTGACATTTGAAATGTGACGTCACGTTCAAATTATGTCTGTCGTATGAAAAAACACGAGTTAAAATGTCGATTTCGGTCAATCTATCCGAAAATACAAAAATAAAGGTACCATAATTTTTTGTACGTTGTAGTCAGGTTATTGTGACATCACAAATCAGACGTCACGTTCAAATTATGTCTGACGCATGAAAAAACACGAGTTAAAATATCGATTTCAGTTAATCGGTCCGAAAATACAAAAAATTGAACGACCCATAATTTTTTGTACGTGCTAGTGAGGTTATTGTGAAATCCCAAATTCGACGTCATGTTTAAATTATGTCGGTCGCATGAAAAAACACGAGTTAAAATGTTGATTTTGGTCAATCTGTCATAAATAAAAAAAAATAAACGTCGCATAATTTTTTATACGTTCTAGTCATGTTATAGTGACATCCCAAATTGGATGTCAAGTTCAAATTATGTCCTACGCATGAAAAAACAAGAGTTACAATGTCGATTTTTGATAATCCGTCCGAAAAAACAAAAAATTAAACGACCCATAATATTTTGTACGTGCTAGTCAGGTTATTGTGACATCCCAAATTCGACGTCAAGTTTAAATTATGTCTGACGCACTAAAAAATACGAGTAAAAATGTCGATTTTAGTTAATCCGTCAGAAAATACCAAAAAATAAACGACCCATAATTTTTTGTACGTGCTAGTCAGGTTATTGTTACATCCCAAATTCGACGCCACGTTCAATTATGTCGGTCACATGAAAAAACACGAGTTATAATGTCGATTTCAGTTAATCCGTTCGAAAAATTCAAACAATTAAACGACACAAAAAATTGTATACGTTCTAGTCATGTTATTGTGACATCCCAAATTGGACGTCAAGTTCAAATTATGTCCTACGCATGAAAAAACAAGAGTTACAATGTTGATTTTAGATAATCCATCCGAAAAAACAAAAAATTAAACGACCCATAATTTTTTGTACGTGCTAGTCAGGTTTTTGTAACATCCCAAATTCGACGTCACGTTTAAATTATGTCAGACGCATTAAAAAACGCGAGTTAAAATGTCGATTTCATTTGATCCTTCCAAAAATACAAAAAATTAAACCACCCATATTTTTTTGTACGTGCTAGTCAGGTTATTGTGACATCCCAAATTCGACGTCACGTTTAAATTATGTCCGACGCATCAAAAAACACGAGTTAAAATGTCGATTTCAATTAATCCTTCTAAAAATACAAAAAATTAAACGACCCATAATTTTTTGTACGTGCTAGTCAGGTTATTGTGACATCCCAAATTCGACGCCACGTTCAATTATGTCGGTCGCATGAAAAAAAACGAGTTAAAATGTCGATTTCAGTTAATCCGTCCGAAAATACAAAAAATTAAACGACCCATAATATTTTGTACGTGCTAGTCAGGTTATTATGATATCCCAAAATTCGACGTCACGTTCGATTATATCTGTCGCAATATAAAGCACGAGTTAAAATGACGATTTCGGTCAATCTGTCCGAAAATACAAAATTAAACGTACCATAATTTTTTGTACGTGGTAGTCAGGTTATTGTGACATCCCAAATCGGACGTCACGTTCAAATTATGTCCGACGCATGAAAAAACACGAGTTAAAATGTTGATTTCAGTTAATCCGTCCGAAAATAAAAAAAATTAAACAACACATTATTTTTTGTACGTGCTAGTCAGGTTATTGTGACATCCCAAATTCGACGCCACGTTCAATTATGTCGATCGCATGAAAAAGCACGAGTTAAAATGTCGAATTCAGTTAATCCGTTCGAAAGTTCAAACAATTAAACATCGCGTAATTTTTTATACGTTCTAGTCACGTTATTGTGACATCCCAAATCAGACGTCCCGTTCAAATTATGTCCGACGCATGAAAAAGCACGAGTTAAAATGTCGATTTCAGTTAATCCGTCCGAAAATACAAAAAATTAAACGACACATTATTTTTTGTACGTGCTAGTCAGGTTATTGTGACATGCCAAATTCAACGCCACGTTCAATTATGTCGATAGCATGAAAAAGCACGAGTTAAAATGTCAAATTCAGTTAATCCGTTCGAAAGTTCAAACAATTAAACATAGCGTAATTTTTTATACGTTCTAGTCACGTTATTGTGACATCCCAAATCAGACGTCCTGTTTAAATTACGTCCGACGCATTAAAAAACACGAGTTAAAATGTCGATTTCAGTCAATCCTTCCAAAAATACAAAAAATTAAACGACCCATAATTTTTTGTGCGTGCTAGTCAGGTTATTGTGACATCACAAATTCGACGCCACGTTCAATTATGTCGGTCGCATGAAAAAACACGAGTTAAAATGTCTATTTCAGTTAATCCGTTCGAAAATTCAAACAATTAAACGACACAAAATTTTTGATACGTTCTAGTCATGTTATTGTGACATACCAAATCGGACGTCACGTTCAAATTATGTCTGACGCAAGAAAAAACACGAGTTAAAATGTCGATTCGGCCGAAAATACAAAAATTTAAACGACCCATAATTTTTTATACGTTCTAGTCATGTTATTGTGACCTCCCAAATTGGACGTCATGTTTAAATTACGTCCGACGCATGAAAAGCACGAGTTAAAATGTCGATTTCACTTAATCCATCCGAGAATTCAAAAAATTAAACGACACATAATTTTTTATACTCGCTAGTCAGGTTATTGTGACATATGAAATTTGACGTCAGGTTCAAATTATGTCTGTCGTATGAAAAAACACGAGTTAAAATGTCGATTTCGATCAATCCCTCCGAAAATACAAAAGTAAACGTACCATAATTTTTTATACGTTCTAGTCATGTTATATTTATTTCTGTCGCATGAAATATAAACGAGTTAAAATGTTGGTTTTGGTCAATCTGTCCAAAAATAAACGTCACATAATTTTTTGTACGTTCTAGTCATGTTATTGTGACATCCCAAATTGGAGGTCACGTTCAAATTATGTCCGACGCATGAAAAAACAAGAGTTACAATGTCGATTTTAGTTAATCCGTCCGAATAAACAAAAAATTAAACGACCCATAATTTTTTGTACTTGCTAGTGAGGTTATTGTGATATCTCAAATTCGACATCACGTTTAAATTATGTCCGAGGCATTAAAAAAACACGAGTTAAAATGTCTATTTTAGTTAATCTGTAAGAAAATACAAAAAACGAAACGACCGATAATTTTTTGTACGTGCTAGTCAGGTTATTGTGACATCCCAAAATTCGACGTTACGTTGAATTATGTCTGTCGCATGAAAAAACACGAGTTAAAATGTTGATTTTGGTCCATCTTTCCAAAAATAAAAAAAATAAACCGTCGCATCATTTTTTATACGTTCTAGTCATGTATTGTGACCTCCCTAATTGGACGTCACGTTCAAATTATGTCCGACGCATGAAAAAAAGAGAGTTACAATGTCGATTTTAGTTAATCCGTCCGAAAAAACAAAAAATTAAACAACCCATAATTTTTTGTATGTGCTAGTCAGGTTATTGTGACATCCCAAATCGGACGTCATGTTCAAATTATGTCCGACGCATGAAAAAACACGACTTAGAATGTCGATTTCAGTTAATCCGTCAAAAAATACAAAAAGGTAAACGACCCATAATTTTTTCTACGTGCTACTCAGGTTATTGTGATATCCCAAATTCGACGTCACGTTTAAATTATGTCAGACGCATTAAAAAACTCGAGTTAAAATGTCGATTTCTGTTAATCCGTCTGAAAATACAGAAAATTAAACGACCCATAATTTTTTGTACGTGCTAGTCTTGTTATTGTGACATCCCAAATTCGATGTCACCTTCAATTATTTCTGTCGCATGAAATAAAAACGAGTTAAAATGTTGATTTTGGTCAATCTGTCCAAAAATAAAAAAATAAAAGTCGCAGAATTTTTTATACGCACTAGTCAGGTTATTGTGAGATCTGAAATTTGACGTCATGTTCAAGTTATGTTTGTCGCATGAAAAAACACGAGTTAAAATGTCGAATTCAATCAATCTGTCCGAAAAAACAAAAAATTAAACAACCCATAATATTTTGTACATGCTAGTTAGGTTATTATGACATCCCAAATTCGACGTCACGTTCAAATTATGTCCGAGGCATTAAAAAATACGAGTTAAAATGTCGATTTCAGTTACTCCTTCCAAAAATACAAAAAATTAAACGACGCATAATTTTTTGTACGTGTTGTTGAGGTTATTGTGACTTCCCAAATTCCACGCCACGTTCAATGATGTCGTTCGCATGAAAAACCACTTGTTAAAATGTCGATTTCAGTTAATCCGTTTGAAAATTCAAACAATTAAACGACATAAAAAATTTTATACGTCCTAGTCATGTTATTGTGACTTCCTAAATCGGACGTCACGTTCAAATTATGTCTGGCGCAAGAAAAAACATGAGTTAAAATGTCGATTTCAGTTAATTCGTCTGAAACTACAAAAGGTTAAACGACCATAATTTTCTATACATTCTAGTATTGTTATTGTGACCTCCCAAATTGGACGTCACTTTCAAATTATGTTCGATGTATGAAAAAACAAGAGTTACGATGTCGATTTTAGTTAATCCGTTCGAAAATACAAAAAATTAAACGACCCATAATTTTTTGTACGTGCTAGTCAGGTTATTGTTGATGAACCCTAAGAGTTTTGATTATGTCCAAACGTTTCAGAAGATGAAATTCTATTTCTACTAATATACAGAAGTTTAAAGCTCAGAAGCTGGATGCTCCGCTCTGAAGATTTTTTGAAGACTGTTAAAGCTCTCCTCAGAAGTCCAGAAGCAATCAGAAGAAATTCCATTTTGATCAGAAGCTTAGACAAAAGAATAAAGAACTCAGAAGCGCTAGTCACGAGTCTTACTTAGCATTTAATGCTCTGATTTCTGCATTTAATGCAAGGCGCCAAAAGTTCAAAAAGCTGTTTTGATGGAGCGCGCATGTCTGCTACTGTTGCGTTATTTGTGCAAGTGCACAGATTCGCATATAGTAATAAAAAGATCGTACCCACAGAGATGGAACAATATACTTAAACTTTCTCTTATTCGCGTTCGTTTTCTTTTCACCAATAGATAAAACGATAATCCTTATTGATTTGGTTGATAAAACACAACTTACTGTACCATTCACGTATAACATATACTTCAAGTCACCAAACGCACATGTTTGGATTTCTATTCATTCTAAGGCAAAGACAACAATTCATTTAAGCACGTAAACACAATATTGAATAAACTTGATATACTTAATCTAATCTCGATATAACTTATTCCGATCTCTCGATACATGCAAACAAGTTAACCACATATGAACATCAACTATATACTAACCGAACCTATTCGTATCAATATTATAACCGACTACAATCACACATGTAAAACTAGATTATAACCTAAGCAACCATTCTTGATCCAAATTAATAACTTAGCATGCAAACTATCAATTCAAGAACATAAGCATATGAAGAACATAAATCTCTTTATAAACTCAATATCATATTCATACAAGATGTAAACTGAAAATCTAAGTTGGACAGAACATAAACAAGTATAAGGAAACAGGGGCGTCAATCCTTTTTACTCTACTCGTAAGGCGTGTCAAAGCCTCGGGGCGTTCTTGCTCGGATTTCCTTCGATGAACGGATGAACAAAGTTGATCTCTCGATCTAACTACTATGCCTTATGAAAGGAACGAAATCTTACCGTGTTTCTGATCTGAATACACGGCTGGAACAATTAGTTAACGAAGGGTGAATTTACGGGTAAAGGTTTACGGGAAATGTAAGTATGTATTTAGTGTTTCGTTCTTTTGTAAGATTTTGTCAACCCTCCGAATTTCAGAGAAGGATGGTGTATTTATAGGCACCAAGAGGTGTGTTTCAAAGGGTTACAACCTTTAGGGAATGGTCGTGTCCGTTGGGAAGGCGTACGACCTTTCGGAAGGGTTGTGTGGATAAGAACGACGAAGGAAATCCAATTCTGAAGATTCTGGAGAGCGGCGCGCCAGAGGCAACTTTTGCCTCTATAGAGCCAAGGCTTAAAAAGTGACCAGCGCGCCAGAGGCAACTTCTGCCTCTAGCGCGCGACCTGTAGGTTGAACATCTCGACCCTTTTCTTCGATTTTCCAACTTAAGCTCGCACGTAACTTCTCCGCATGGCCTTGCATGAACTCAAATGTCTTCTATTGCTCGTTTTTGGCTCGAACTAACATCAAATTGCTATGTTTTCATAAGATTAAGCTCTGGAGATCAAAACAAACACAAAGTAGTGAAATTGCCCTTATCCTAGATATTTCTAAGCTAAATGAGCTAAAACTATATGAAATGTTACGAAAATATATATGAAATACATAGCTAAATTAAGTACATTTTGGACTTAACAAATCCCCACACTTAAACTTTTGCTTGTCCTCAAGCAAATATAGGATCCAACTTAAGTTTACCTCTATCAACTTCCCAAAGTAGTCATTATATTAACCCAACCTTATATGAAAATCAATTAACTTTGATCAAGCAAAACTTTATCGAGAAAGTTAATATGCGTTCATAATGAAGCCATACGATTATAAGAACCTTTAAGACTATCATCCATTCTTGACGTATTTTATATAAGGCTTTCGGGACAAAGCGAGTACGCATGTTTTGATTTTTATTGTCTCAAGGCATATCTAGGTATCTTTATTTTCCTTCTTGCTTTAATTTGTCAAGTAAATCTTCCCTAGTCACGTCCTTGATAAGGGTGGTCGAGACCGTGACTTATGAGTTAAAATACCGACTTTAGATTCATGTTTTCCGCTTAAGAGGTCACGTCCTTGACATGGGTGGACTAGACCGTGACATTAAACTTCAATCATGCCAATAATTATACCTCTAGACTCAATTTTAACGTTCCTTTCATACCTCGCTCAAGCCATGGGTGGACTCGAACGTGGCCAAAAGTACGCATCTTGACACTTCCTAATGAACAAAGTATTTGAGCAAGAAAATTTTTAGATACCCTCAACCTATATTAACTTTAAATCAACATGTATTATGGCTATAGTTTCCCTAATGACCTCATTTTTATTTAATCTCGAGATGGACTTCAAGTCAAGATATTTGCATATCTTTTAGATAATATGACGTTCCATATGAGATTGCATAAAAACGTTGGTTTAAACATAAGGAAAAGAACATAATAAAAACTTTAGTATAGGATTTGAGGTACTTAATCCTTGTGTAGGGGAAATGTGAAAGTGACTTGAATAATATATCTTTTTCGTCAACTATCACTTTTTGCATACGTTTTCTTTTTCCTATTTTATTATTTGGTAGACATTCTACTAGTCATGAGAATAAATGCATGAATATATGTATGTCAATCTAAAGCTAAGACATTTTTATTGCAAAAATGGCACTAATGGAAAAATTTAAATTTTTGACAAAAATCACACATGAATAATAAAACGATATAGGAAAAATAAAGGAAAACGTACCACCTCCCCACACTTAGTGGGAACTATGTCCTCATAGTTCGGAAACTAAGTGAGCAAAAATGTAAGATAAATAATAACTAAAAAACATAAGAAATTTATAAAAAGATAAATTAGTTCTTTAATAAGCATAAAATAAAAATAATGAAAATAAAGTACTAAATTAAAACTAGCTATACTAAAAATTAAAAAGTAAGAAAAGTAAATAAAGTAAAGAAAATAAAACTTGATCTTCGGCTTCTTGAACTCGGTACTCAATCTCGTGGAGGAGAGTAGTTAGGAGAGTCGGAAGTGAACTTGTAGTTAATGTAATCGTCAAGTTCGGTCCGGAATCCACGTTGATTCTCCAAGCAAAGATCAATTGAGGTTTGCATAGTCCCCAATTGTAAACCCATTCGCCTATTCTCTTCCATGACTTCACGGATTTGTCCTTGAACCACCTCATGATTTGCATTCATTTGATCAAGAACACGTTGCCAACCCGGAACTTCACCACCAAGCTCTTCTTCTTCCTCATTTATTCGGCTTTGGCCCACTTTGGCCTTTCCCTTGCCCTTTCCTTTCGGCCTAGGTACCGATGAAGATCCATCACCCGCCTCGACATGTTCACCTAAAATAAGTAAAGCTGTCCTCTTCTCATAGGACTTAAATTGCCGAGAATCGGTGAGTACACCACTATTTTTCAAAAACACCATATCAAGCATTGGGAGATCATTATGTGGAATCTTTTGAAATTCGGATAAAGTTCCTCTAACACATTGAACTAAACCCGTCAAAATGTTAGCAAAAGGATAAGTATTTGTTCTCCTAGCATTCAACCTTTTGAGCACATCAAAAATCAAACTTATACTATCTACTTGAACACCATCAAGAAGGCACTCAAGCACCCAAACATCCTTTGCACTAACCTTCGAATATTCAACACGACCAAAAATTGCACCACAAAGATACTTATGAAAGTACATCAAGCATTCATCCTTAATCAACTTGTTAGAGCAATTCTTAACTACAAATTCATCCATACCCGAAATGCGTTTCCAACCCGCATTCAAATCATAATGATCGGGCATGGTAGCTCCACTATTCGGGATCCCAAACCATTTTTGAATATCCCTCCTAGAAACGGTAAATTCTTCTCCCTTATTCCTAAATCTAATCCATTTCTTCTTTTCATCATAATGCAAAGAGCAAACTAACTCCATCAATACATGCACATTTACATCAAACCTATACTTAGAGAATCTAGTCAATCCCATAAGTGCAAGATATTTCCCAACCTCATCACCAAAATTAAACCATTCAAGCACCTCATCATTAAGATATCCTATAGATACAAAAGTAGCCTTACCAACTAGGCGACTAAACGTTGAACCTTCCGACGGCTCAACAATACGGAATGGAGCGCCATAAGATTCCCTCAAATCAACCTCCGGAGCCTTATTTCGTTGAGCGGGAGCCTTTCTCCTTGACATTTTCGAAATTTATGGGTGGGTTGAAAGAAAATTTGTGGTTTTGGGTGTTTAAGGGTTTGAGATTTTGAATTTGAGTTGTTATGGAAGAGATGAGTGAAATAGGAATATTTATGGATGTAAATGTGGTAATGAATGTGTGTGTAAGAGTTAAAGTTGTTTTGGGAAGAGTAAAAGGTGAAATTTGAATTTGAGTTTGGGTTTTGGAGGCAAAAATTTGGATTTTTAGGGACTTGAAACTCGGCCAAACCTACTGTGTCTTGGCTCGATCTGCTGGCTCGAGCAACATCGAGCCAAGGCATAAAACATGCCTAGCGCGCCAGAGGCAGAAGTTGCCTCTGGCGCGCGACCTGTACCTTTCACAGGTAACGCGTTTTTCCATTTAATTTTAATCCCCGATCTAATTCTAACTATCTTAGGCCCTACTGAATCTTTCACAAGTGAGAACTAAACATTCTGAAACTCATCAAAACAACTTTAAACATTAGTAAACACTCGGACTAACCAAATGGTTAACCGAGAAACAATGAATAAAAGTAAATAACACAAGTATATAAAAATTCGATCTTTTATTTAATTAATATGTGGGTGATCGAATACATTTATTCAAAGCATAAAAACAACAAATAAAAACAGAAAATTACAACAGTAAAAACAACAACAACAACAAAATATAAAGAAAACAACAATCATAAAATAACTTAGACTAAACTAGGCGTCTAAATCTATGAAGCGACTTCCATTTGATGTTGGCTTGGTAAGGATTGACAAAACACGATCTTCATAAGGAAGAAAACGTGCCCCTCGACGAAAGACTCTCTTCACTAGCCCTTCCTTAGCCAAGAACTCGAAATCAAGGACCGGAAAATACTCCTTATCGGTCCAAGGTACTTCAATATTGCCAATACCTCCTATGATTAAGCCACAAATAACATTCCCGAATCCTATATTCTTGTTCTTTGATCGGGAAGTAAGAAAGATTCCATCCATCAAAAGCCGACTTGAATCAACTTCCGTTCCTTGCATCACATCTCCTAAGAGATTCAAGTCTTCGTAACGGACTTTATGTCCATTAGTTCTTCCAAAAATGGAATAACATAGGAACTTATGGAAATACAAGATTGACTCCGAAGAAATCAACTTGTTGAAAGCAAGCTTTGGGATGTATCGTTCTTGACCGGTGATGCTAGTCCATACGTCCAGTGACGTCATACCACGGCCCGAGGGTCTTTCAGCGGTTCTAACGGGAAAACCAAACCAATTATGGAGTTCCGGATAGCCAAAAGTATAATCTTTCCCACGATGGCGATGACGCATGCGGACTCGACGCTTATCGGTAAAACGAACGGTGGAAAGGAATTCCAGAATCCAATCCCCGATTATGGGAAATCTCAAAGCAACAAACTTGTCCCAACTAAGATGGGTGATGTAGCGTGCAACACGATCTTGAATACCGAGTTCGGTATTGAAATACTCATCCATATACATCATCCCATAATAGTTGCACCTCTTAAACTTCTTGTATCAGCGCCCCTCATCTTCATTATAGATGGGAAATGGGGCATCATATCTACTGGAGATATCGATACGACGACGACGAACCATAGAACGGGTTTTTGGAGGCATTATGACACTTGCTTGTTTTCTCTCGTTTGTTGTACACTCTAGAAAGTTTCTGTGTTTGTGATTGATCTAAGGCCTCTAATCTACTTAAATAGA
Source organism: Euphorbia peplus (assembly GCA_028411795.1). Classification (NCBI taxonomy): domain Eukaryota; kingdom Viridiplantae; phylum Streptophyta; class Magnoliopsida; order Malpighiales; family Euphorbiaceae; genus Euphorbia; species Euphorbia peplus. Next base: position 12,958,194 of record CP110838.1, on the reverse strand, counting down.
CTCAGAAAAGTAGTTAAGATAAGTTAGAATACGAAATGGTGCGAATTGGAACGAGTGTACCCGTTCAAAATGGCAACTTTTCGCGAAGAGATACGTAAATAACCGAAAACGAACCTTATCAAACTAACTGTAAGCTTGCGCGCCAGAGGCAGAAGTTGCCTCTGGCGCGCCACCCTTTAATAAATGAAGGGCGCGCTAGAGGCAAAAGTTGCCTCTGGCGCGCCACCTGTAAATGGTGTGCGACTCGTTTTTCTCAACTTCTAACTAATACGTACTTATCTAAACGTCCTTAAATTAACTTCCTAATCAAAAACACTAACTATACTAACTGTGGTAACATTAAACTAAACATATAACACATAAAATAACAAGGTATAACAACACATCAAAAATAAATAAACTAATCTAATAAACATACTACACTAAGTAAAAATAAAAAAAAAGTGGAAACACTTAAGACTTATGGATGATCGACAATTGAATTGCCTTGTAAACCTTGATAATAAAGTTTACATCTATGTCCATTAACCTTAAATTTCTCCTCTTTCTTATTAGATAACTCTAGAGTCCCATTGTTAAAAACGTTAGTGACTAAAAACGGACCGACCCATCTAGATTTTAATTTTCCGGGAAAAAGTTTTAAACGTGAATTAAAAAGTAGAACTCTATCCCCCACGTTAAATACTTTTTCACGGATTTTGGAATCATGCCATTTCTTAACTTTGTCTTTATACAACTTATGATTTTCATACGCACTATGACGTAATTCATCTAACTCATTGAGCTGTAAAAGACGTTTTTCACCTGCATTTCTCAAATCATAATTCAAAGCCTTAATAGCCCAATATGCTCGATGTTCGAGTTCCACAGGTAAATGACACGCTTTTCCATAAACTAAACGGTAAGGAGTCATACCTATCGGTGTTTTGAATGCAGTTCGATAAGCCCAAAGTGCATCGTCAAGCTTCATTGACCAATCCTTCCTAGATGACGAAACCGTCTTTTCGAGGATCCATTTCAACTCTCGGTTGGAAATTTCTGCTTGACCATTCGACTGAGGATGATACGGAGTTGCCACACGATGATGTACGCCGTATTTCTTCATTAAGGACTCAAACAGCTTGTTAATAAAATGCGTGCCCCCATCGCTTACTATAGCACGAGGAACACCAAACCTTGTAAAAATAGACCTCAAGAATTTAATCACAACTTTTCCGTCGTTAGTTGAAGTAGCAATGGCTTCAACCCACTTGGAAACATAATCAACTGCAACTAAAATATATTGAAAACCACAAGAAGGTGGAAAAGGACCCATAAAGTCAATGCCCCAAACATCAAATATTTCTACTTCAACAATGTTTTTAATAGGCATCTCATCGCGTCTCCCTAAATTACCAACTCGTTGACATCTATCACAATGACTAACAAAATCACGAACATCTTTAAACAATGACGGCCAAAAGAATCCACATTCTAATATTTTTGCGGCCGTTTTGCTAGCTCCATGGTGACCACCATAAGGACTAGCATGACAATCATTCATAATATCGTTAAACTCTTCCTGACTAATACATCTCCTAAGCATGCCATCACTACAAACTTTAAACAAATAAGGTTCATCCCAAACATATCGTTTAACATCAGAGAAGAACTTCTTCTTTTGATGATAATTCAAATTATCGGGCACAATATTAGCAGCGTGGTAATTAGCAAAATCCGCATACCAAGGCTCAATCAAGTGTGTAACATGCATAAGTTGTTCATCAGGAAAATAATCGTTTATGCCAAAATTATCACCTATCGGACCATTATCATCCTCTAACCTAGAAAGATGGTCGGCTACAAGATTCTCAACCCCACGTTTATCTCTAATCTCTAGGTCAAATTCTTGCAACAACAAAACCCAACGTATTAAACGAGGTTTAGCATCTTTCTTAGCAAATAAGTAACGCAAAGCAGCATGATCAGTATAAATAATAACTTTCGAACCTAACAAGTAAGAACGAAATTTATCACATGCATAAACAACAGCTAACATCTCTTTTTCGGTAGTGGTGTAATTTAATTGGGCACCAGACAAAGTATGACTCGCATAATAAATCACATGCAATTTATTATCCTTACGTTGTCCTAATACACATCCAACAGCCAAATCACTAGCATCACACATAATTTCAAAAGGTAAATCCCAATCGGGTTTAGTTATTATGGGTGCACTAATTAAAGCAGTTTTCAAAGTATTAAAAGCCTTAACACAATCATCCGAAAAATTAAATTCATTCTCTTTAACTAACAAATTAGTTAAAGGTTTTGCAATTATGGAAAAATCTTTTATAAAACGACGATAAAAACCTGCGTGTCCTAGGAAAGACCTAACTCCACGAACTGTTGTTGGTGGGGGTAAATCTTCTATAACGGAAGTTTTGGCCCTATCAACCTCAATTCCTGCCTTGGAAATTTTATGTCCTAAAACAATGCCTTCATCAACCATGAAATGACATTTTTCCCAATTCAAAACCAAGTTAGTCTCTTCACACCTAGTCAACACCTTATCCAAATTATTTAAACATGCATCAAAAGAATCTCCATACACAGAAAAATCATCCATGAAAACCTCCATAATGTCTTCAATAAAATCATTAAAGATAGCAGTCATACACATCTGAAAAGTAGCAGGTGCATTACACAAACCAAAGGGCATACGTCGATAAGCAAAAGTACCATATGGACATGTAAAAGTGGTCTTGTCTTGGTCATCGGGATAAATACATATTTGGAAAAACCCAGAATATCCATCAAGAAAACAATAATATGCATGCCCAGCTATACGCTCAATCATTTGGTCAATAAAAGGAATAGGAAAATGGTATTTTCTAGTTGCTGTGTTCAATTTTCTATAGTCAATGCAAACTCTCCAACCAGTGGTTGTGCGAGTCGGTATTAATTCTCCTTTGTCATTTTGAACAACAGTCATACCACCCTTTTTTGGGACACAATGAATAGGACTAACCCACTCACTATCCGAAATAGGATAAATTATACCTGCATCTAACAACTTGGTTATTTCCTTCTTCACTACCTCTTTCATGTTAGGATTAAGACGTCTTTGCCTATCGGCCTTAGGTTCAAAACCTTCTTCTAAGTGAATCCTATGCATAACAATGCTAGGGTTAATACCTTTCAAGTCCGAAATCTGCCAACCTATACTTTTTATCCTTTTTCTAACAACATGCAATAATCTTTCTTCTTGGTCTCTACTCAGTTTGTTGGAAATAATAATAGGAAGACTTCCCCCATCAGCAAGAAAAGCATACCTCAAGTGATCGGGTAAATCTTTCATATCGACGGCCGGTGGAATTTCGGTCGACGGTGGAATAGGTCCATCCTCCCTTAAAAGAGGCTCCGGATTTATTTCCTCCGTTTCTTCTTCAATTAAAGGTCTAATTACATGCTCTTCACTAATCAAGTCGACAACACATTTCTCAATCAAGTCAAGTTTCATGCAAAAATTCTCATCCATAGGGTATTTCATAGCCCTATTCATATCAAACTCAATTTTATCATCACCAATACGCAAAATTATTTTTCCTTCCGACACATCTACTAATGCTCTACCGGTATTCATAAAAGGTCTACCTAAAATCAACGGGCAGTTAACATCATATGCAAAGTCAATAATCACGAAATCAGTTGGAAAAATAAATTTGTCAACTTTCACAAGCACATCTTCAATAATGCCATAAGGCTTTTTAATAGTTTGGTCGGCAAGCTGTAAAACCATACTTGTACGTTTTATATCTTCCTCAAGACCTAACTTTTTAAATATAGACAAAGGCATCAAATTAATACTTGCACCTAAATCACATAAACAACTAGGAAATTGCACGTCCCCCAATTTGCATGGAATAGTAAAACATCCTGGATCTTTAAGCTTAGTGGGTAAACTACTTGTAACTATTGAACTACAATCTTCAGTCAAAACGACCGACGAAATCCCTTCCCAACTAGTTTTCTTAGAGAGCAAGTCTTTAAGAAACTTATTATAATTAGGAATTTGCGTAATAGCATCAATAAAAGACAAGTTGATATGCAAATTTTTCAATTTATCAATAAAAGAGAGAAGTTGCTTATCGTAATCCTTGTTGCGCACGCGTCTAGGAAATGGAATTTTTGGCTTGTATTCCTCTTCGGGATCCTTAGTAGGATTTTTGGTAACATTTAAATCAACCACAATAGGTATGCCGGAATCCTTAGTTAGATTCTCTTTTACCTTCTCAATTCCATCCTGCAAAATATCAGTCAAAATAACAGGCATACTTGGTTCATCATATTTCGCCCCCGACCTAAGAGTAATTGCTTTCACATGCTCTCTAGGATTGCTTTCGGTGTTACTCGGAAGATCTCCCATTTCTCGAGACGGAATAGACTTAGCAAGCTGCCCAATCTGCACTTCCAAATTATGTATAGATGAAGAATTATTTTTAATAAGTTGATCGAACTTGTTTTCAATCCTCTTAAAATTTTCCTCTTGGGAATTCATTTTACCGCCAATGCCATCAATAAACTTATCAATTTTAGACGATAAATCTCCCAATGGATTATTATAGCCACGGGATTGAGATTGATTATTATAACCATTATTATTACTATTATAATTACTACTATTATTACTATTATTACTACTATTATTATTACTATTATTATTATTACTATTATTATTGGTAGGCCTATCTTGGTTAGAGTTCGTGTTGTCTCTCCAACCAAAGTTAGGATGGTTTCGCCATCCAGGATTGTAAGTACTCGAATATGGATTATTATTGCGATTTTGCCCTTGGACATAATTCACTTGTTCTTCCATAATCGGGTATTCACAATTCTGAGATTGTGGTCCTCGAATCTCCTCCTGCAAAACATCAATTTTATTATATAATTTCGAGAACTGGGCTTCAATCCTAGTTAAAGGGTCCAAATCAATGATCCCCTTAACCGATCCTGAAGACGACTGCGGCGAACCTGCACTTCTAGAAACTTGGGCACGTTCAACGGGCCACATGCAGCTATTAGCAGACATTTCCTCCAGTAATTCAAAAGCTTCATCGGATGTCTTCTTCATAAAACATCCACCTGCCATAGCATCTATTTGACTCCTAGTAGACGGACTAACACCGTTATAAAAAGTTTGCAAAATAAGTTCACGAGCCAAATTATGGTGAGGACAAATTCTTTGAAGTTCTTTATATCGTTCCCAAGCCTCATAAAGCGGCTCGGTCTCATGTTGAGTAAACGACGTTATCTCCTTTATAATTTTAGCGGTCTTAGCCAATGGGAAATACTTGGCCAAAAATGCTCTAGCCAATGCTTCCCATGTGGTGATTGAATTTTGCAGTAGCAAATTCAACCAAGCCTTGGCCTTATCTTTTAGCGTAAACGGAAAAAGACGAAGCCTTATAGCCTCTAAGGACACATGATGAATTTTAAAGGTATCACAAATTTCAAGAAATGTACTTAAATGAGTATTTGGATTTTCACTAGGCATACCGAAAAACTGGACATTATTTTGAATCATTTGCAACAAGGCGGGTTTGATTTCAAAATGGTCGGCGTTAATCGCTGGGCGACGAACACCATCCGTTAATCCATCAAGGCCAGGTGCGGAATAATCCATAAGCCTTTGCGGTGGAACTGCCATGTCGTTAAAAACCAAATTCCCCTCTAAGTCTAATTCTAAATTAAATCCTAAATCTATATAAAACTCTAATTCCTTTCTATTTTTATTTTTCAAAAACTTTCTTTTATTTTTCAACTTTTTCTCAAACGAAAGATCGTAATCTACAAGTTTAGGCTTTCGACTACGAGTCCCACACATATAACATCAAAGTACCTGAAAAACAAAAATTAAAAATAAATTAGCCCTATAAGTAAAAATTCGGAACACAAATAATCATACAAAAATTTAAAGCACATTAATTGCCATCCCCGGCAACGGCGCCAAAAACTTGTTGCGTTATTTCTGCAAGTGCACAGATTCGCATATAGTAATAAAAAGATCGTACCCACAGAGATGGAACAATATACTTAAACTTTCTCTTATTCGCGTTCGTTTTCTTTTCACCAATAGATAAAACGATAATCCTTATTGATTTGGTTGATAAAACACAACTTACTGTACCATTCACGTATAACATATACTTCAAGTCACCAAACGCACATGTTTGGATTTCTATTCATTCTAAGGCAAAGACAACAATTCATTTAAGCACGTAAACACAATATTGAATAAACTTGATATACTTAATCTAATCTCGATATAACTTATTCCGATCTCTCGATACATGCAAACAAGTTAACCACATATGAACATCAACTATATACTAACCGAACCTATTCGTATCAATATTATAACCGACTACAATCACACATGTAAAACTAGATTATACCTAAGCAACCATTCTTGATCCAAATTAATAACTTAGCATGCAAACTATCAATTCAAGAACATAAGCATATGAAGAACATAAATCTCTTTATAAACTCAATATCATATTCATACAAGATGTAAACAGAAAATCTAAGTTGGACAGAACATAAACAAGTATAAGGAAACAGGGGCGTCAATCCTTTTTACTCTACTCGTAATGCGTATCAAAGCCTCGGGGCGTTCTTGCTCGGATTTCCTTCGATGAACGGATGAACAAAGTTGATCTCTCGATCTAACTACTATGCCTTATGAAAGGAACGAAATCTTACCGTGTTTCCGATCTGAATACACAGCTGGAACAATTAGTTAACGAAGGGTGAATTTACGGGTAAAGGTTTACGGGAAATGTAAGTATGTATTTAGTGTTTCGTTCTTTTGTAAGATTTTGTCAACCCTCCGAATTTCAGAGAAGGATGGTGTATTTATAGGCACCAAGAGGTGTGTTTCAAAGGGTTACAACCTTTAGGGAATGGTCGTGTCCGTTGGGAGGGCGTACGACCTTTCGGAAGGGTTGTGTGGATAAGAACGACGAAGGAAATCCAATTCTGAAGATTCTGGAGAGCGGCGTGATGAACCCTAAGTGTTTTGGTTATGTCCAAACGTTTCAGAAGATGAAAATGAAAATTAACTTGTATACTTTTCGATGTTGACTAACAATTTTCGTTAAGTTGTTATGAGTTTTTTCTCAGCAGATGCTGAATGAAGAATTCCTGCTTGCCTATTTTAACTCAGAAGATTAAAAAGCTGGAGACTGAAGCACTTTCTCAGAAGCTGGATGAACCGCTCTGAAGTGTTGATTGTCTGCCTAAAGCTTTTATCAGAAGTTCTCTTTTGCAAACAGAAGACTACGGTTGTTTTAGTTCAGAAGCGCTAAGAAGAAAAACGAACATCAGAAGTTCGTTATCACGGATTTAGTTAAGCATTTAATGCTTTGTCAGTTGCATTTAATGCAAGGCGCCAAAAGTTCAAAAAGCTGTTTGAAGGACGCGCCTGTTCACAACAAACAAAACCTGCTCTCTTACCGTTTCCCTCTAAATCAATCTTCAAGATCAGTCAACTCCATCACCTTTATCTTAATCCCATACCGGATTAGGTTAAAGTACAAAGTTGACAGAGTTGAGTGTTTTGAGACCGTTTGAAGAAGTTGACAAGATTAACGGCTACTTTCATCCTTGTCATCCTTGAAGATTCAAATATCCTCAACGGTTATCTACTCAACACTATAAATAGTAGCAAAGCTCCACTGCATCAACTACGTGTGTGATCATAGAGCAAAAATCTCAACGCACTGTTATTCAAGAAAACAGAGCACACTTTTCATTCTCAATCTTTTCTTAGCTTAGCCTTTGTAATTGTGAGAGAGTGAAGAAAAACAAGTTCATAGTAGAAATCTTGTAAACTGAGATCGGTTGTGATCTTCAGTTAGATTTAAAAGAGAGAAATCTAGTTGAGATTTGAGTTGGGTGAGAAATCCAGAAAACAGAGTATTGTTGTTCTGGTGAAAATCCTTTAACTCATTTTAGGCTAGTCAGAACTAAGTGAGAAATTAGCTTAAGTTCTGTTGATGTAAAGGAGCTTCTGAACTTGCCATAAAAGTTCTGAATAGTGGATTTATAAAATCTCTGGAGGCTGCGACCTCAGAGGACAAGACGTAGTCACAGGAATTCTGTGGCGAACTTGGATAAATTGAACTGTTCATCAGGACCTCCTGAATCTCTTTCTCCCTTCTTTATACTTGTTAATTGCTTCTGTGTACCTGTATCATATTTAGTGCTGAAACAGATTTTCTCTTAAAAATCACAAGTCTGTGTTCAGAAGACTGTCCAGAAGTTCTTTACTCAGAACTTCTGTAGCTGAAAAGACAGAACCTGTCTTAAAGCAGATTATCCCTCAGAGGCTACTTCAATAAGCTTGCCTCTGACTCTGAGGATTATTGACTCTGAAAATTGAGTTTTCATTAAATCCTTGAAAATATCAGTTTTCGTTTGAAACACCTATTCACCCCCCTCTAGGTGATTCTGATCTTGTTAGGGCCAACAAGTGGTATCAGAGCGAAGGTCACTTCGTATATTTACTAAAGATCTAACAATCTAAGTGTAAGATCCTATCAGAATCGATAGAGATGGCTAGTAGACACCAGCCTGAGAATTCTTCTCACTTCATTGTCCCAGAGGGATCCTCTACAACTAGACCTCCATTATTCAATGGTGACAATTACTCCTACTGGAAAAAGAGAATGATGTACTTCATTCAAGCTCAGAACATGAGTGCTTGGTTTGTCATCACAGATGGAGATTTCATTCCTACCAGAATGGAACCAGGTCTAGGGAATGTTATTATCCCTCAGAGAGAATATTCAGATGAAATTCTGAAAAAGCTCCAAACAAATGCTTCAGCAATAAATATGCTGCATTGTGCACTTACAGCCACTGAATATAACAAAGTTTCCTCTTGTGAAACTGCACAGGATATATGGAACAAGCTGGAAGTCACATATGAAGGAACAGGAAAAGTGAAGCAGTCCAAAGTCAACCAACTCATGAGAGAATATGAGTTATTTGAAATGCTTGACAAAGAATCTATTTCAGAAATGAATTCTAGATTCACCAAGATAGTCAATGACTTAAAGAGTTTGGGCAGAGACATTGAAGAGTCTGAAAGAGTAAAGAAGATTGTCAGAAGCTTACCAAGGTCTTGGCAAGCCAAGAAGACTGCCATTGAAGAAGTTCAGGACTTGAGCTTTTATTTGTATGATGAACTCATTGGGTCTCTAATCACCCATGAGATGTCACTAAAAAATCATGACCTAAGAGAAAGGTCAGAAGGAAAGAGACAAGTAGTCCTGAAGGCAGAGTCTTCTGAAGAATCATCAGAAGATGAAGAATTGGCCATGCTGACCAGAAAGTTCAAAAGAGCCTTTAGAAAAGGCAAAGGTGGAAACTACAAGAAGCCATTCAGAAGTTTTGAGAAGAAGACTTCTGACTTCGGTGAAAAGTTCAAGAGAGATCCAAACAAGCCCATTGTGTGCTATGGATGTCAGCAACCTGGGCACATTAAGCCTAACTGCCCAGAGATGAAGAAAGATAAGAAAAAGTTCAAGAAAGCTATGTTGGCTGCTTGGTCAGATTCTGAGACCAGCAGTGATCCTGAAGAGAAGGAAGAGCAAGCCCAGATATGTTTCATGGCTATTGATGAGCCATCCTCTGAAGATGTCACAGGAGAAACTTCCGCACCTCCTGAAGCAAACTATGACTCCGAGGTAAACATATCCTCTGAACAAAATATCTTTGATTCTCTTGAAGAATTGTACAGCATGTTCAAGTACCTAAAAAGGAAGTTGGACAAAAGCGAGGCTGACAAATTTCTTAGGTTTACTCAAGTTTATGCTGATATGAAAATATTGGAAGATAAACTAAGTAAACAATTCAGTTCTTCCTCCGATGACTCAAAAGTCAAAAGTAAAGAAAAACTGCCTCTGAGGAATGATAAACCTCAGAAGAAGAAATCTGTCACTCCCTCTCTTCTGAAAGAGATCTCTTCTCCTCCTGAAGTGGGAACCTCTAAGAGTGCTAATGCCTCTGAAGAAGTAGTACCTTCCCAGAAGAAGAAGAATGCTCCTAAGAAGCAAAGGGAAAGATCCAAGAATCCTCCTTCTTGCAAGTTGTGTAAGAAAGATGGACATTGGTTGAAAGATTGCAAGTATCACATTAAGAACCTCTTGCAATCTGAAATATCAGAAAAACCTGTAGAAGCTAAATCTAACTCTGAAGGACCCAATAAGGATTGGGTACCTGTCACTAATTGATTGTGTTGCAGGTTGCTCTGAGTGCTCCATCAATATCAAAGCTGTGGTACATTGACAGTGGGTGCTCAAGGCATATGACAGGTGATGAAAAGGCATTCATCACATTTGTACCTAAAAGAGGTGGTAAAGTCAGCTTTGGAGATGCTGAGAAAGGAAGAATTCTTGGTTCTGGATCCATTGGAACCAATCCTCCGATCGAAGATGTCTCCCTAGTCAGAGGTCTGAAATTCAATCTCCTGAGTGTTGCACAACTGTGTGATAAAGGTAGAGATGTTGTCTTCAGCTCCTCTGGATGTAAAATCTTGGACAGTAAGTCAAGGGAAGTTATTCTAACTGCTCCTAGAGTTGAAAATGTTTTCATGCTGAATCTTGAGAATCTTTGCAAAAATATATGCTTGATGTCCAAAGAGGATACCTCCTGGCTCTGGCATAGAAGACTTGCTCATGTTAGCATGGATCTTCTGGCCAAAGTAGCTAGATATCAATTGGTTGAGGGTCTGCCTGAAATTAGTTTTAAAAAGGACCATTTTTGCAATGCTTGCCAATCTGGTAAACAATCCAGAAGCTCTTTTAAAACTAAGAAAGTCATTTCAACTAAAAGACCTTTGGAATTACTTCATATGGATCTTTTTGGTCCTGTTCAACCAATGAGCATGGGTGGAAAGAAGTATGCCTTTGTCATTGTAGATGACTATTCAAGATTCACTTGGGTCATCTTGCTGTCTAGCAAAGATGAGTCACTTGGATGTTTCTCAGTTCTGATTAAGAAACTTGAGAATGAAAGGAATGAAAAGGTAGTCCATATCAGAAGTGATAATGGTGGAGAATTCAAAAACTTTATGTTTGAAGAATTCTGTGAAATCAAGGGAATTGATCATAACTTTTCTGCTCCCAGAACTCCTCAACAAAATGGGGTAGTTGAAAGGAAGAATAGAACTCTGGTTGAGATAGCCAGAACTATGATCAATGAAAGAAGGCTTCCAAAGTATTTTTGGGGAGAAGCTGTGAACACAGCTTGCTATGTTCTGAATAGAGTGCTAATCAGAAGCATTCTGAACAAGACTCCTTATGAACTCTGGAAAGGTCGAAAGCCTAAAATAGGTTACTTCAGAACCTTTGGTTGTAAGTGTTATGTTTTGAATACAAAATAATATCTTTCAAAGTTTGATTCAAAGGCAGATGAAGCTATTTTTCTTGGCTACTCAACACATAGTAAAGCATATAGGGTTTTTAATAAGAGGACTCAAACTTTAGATGAATCCATTCATGTAAAGTTTGATGAGACTAACCCTGCAGATAGTAAAGTCTCTGAAGAAGATGAAGTTCAAGCTTCTGAAATATCATCTCCTCCTGTTGAAGATGTTATTCCTAAAGCTGTTGAAGCTGGTTCTCCTGTTGAACATGTTCCAGAAGAACATCCAACTACAGAAGTTAACTCTCTTCCAGAAGATACTCCTATATATGATTCAACAAATGATGAACAGGTTTCAGAAGACTCATTGGATCTACCAAGAGAAGTTAGAGCTCATAGGAATCATTCCTTAGAGAACATCATTGACTCTGTTCACAATCCTGTCATGACCAGAGCTCAGCTCAGGAGATATATGGGGAATGTGGCTTTTGTGTCACTACTGGAACCCAAGGACTTCTATGAAGCAGCTGATGATGACTCCTGGTTAATGGCAATGCAAGAAGAACTTGACCAGTTCAAAAGGTCAGAAGTTTGGATTTTAGTTCCCAGACCTAACAACAAGAAGGTTGTTGGTACAAGATGGGTTCTGAAAAACAAGCTTGATGAATTTGGAAATGTTGTGAGGAACAAGGCTAGACTTGTTGCTCAAGGTTACAGTCAGCAAGAAGGCATAGATTATGGTGAAACTTTTGCTCCTGTTGCAAGATTAGAAGCCATTAGAATCTTATGTGCTTTTGCATCATACAAAGGTTTCAAGCTCTTTCAAATGGATGTGAAAAGTGCATTCCTGAATGGTTACATTGATGAGGAAGTCTATGTGTCTCAACCTCCTGGTTTTGAAGATCCTAAGTTTCCTGATCATGTGTACAAGCTAAAGAAAGCCTTGTATGGACTTAAACAAGCTCCCAGAGCTTGGTATGAGAGACTGACAAAGTTCCTTCTGTCTAAAGGATTTGTCAGAGGCTGTGTTGATACAACTCTGTTCACTCTGAAGAAGAACAAGGATATCCTTATAGCTCAGGTATATGTTGATGATATTATATTTGGTGCTACTAATGAATCTTTGTGCAGAGATTTCAGTGACCACATGAAGGCTGAGTTTGAGATGTCTATGATGGGAGAATTAACCTTCTTCTTAGGACTTCAGATCAAGCAAAGTAATGATGGTGTGTTTATCAATCAAGCCAAGTACACTAGAGAAGTGCTGAAGAAATTTGGCATGATGGACTCTAATGCTGTTGATATTCCAATGGATGTCAGCAAAGACATTGATGATGAAGAAAAAGCTGGTAAACCTGTAGATATAAAAACCTACAGAGGTATGATTGGTTCTCTTTTATACCTAACCGCCAGCAGGCCAGATATACATTTTGCTGTGTGTTTTTGTGCTAGATATCAATCAAAGCCAAGAGAAATTCATGATGTTGCTGTCAAAAGAATTCTTAGATATCTTAAAGGCACACCAGAAGCTGGTTTGTGATATCCCTGTAGTTCTGATTTCACTCCTATAGGATACACAGACTCTGACTATGGTAGAGATAAATTGAAAAGGGTCAGCACTTCTGGTGGTTGTCATTTTCTGGGGGAGTGCCTAGTCTCCTGGCATAGCAAGAAGCAAACCTCTGTGGCCCTCTCAACTGCTGAAGCTGAGTATGTTGCTGCTGGAAGTTGTGTTTCTCAGATGCTCTGGATAAAGCAACAAATTGCTGACTATGGAGTCATCCCTGGAACAATTCCAATCTACTGTGATAACAAGAGTGCCATTGATCTTTCAAAGAATCCTATTCAGCACAGCAGGATGAAGCATGTTCATATTAGACATCACTTTCTGAGAGATCATGTTCTGAAGAAGGATATTATCATTACTCATGTTTCCTCTGAAGAAAACCTTGCTGACATGTTTACTAAGCCTCTGACTGGTATGGCTTTCAACAACTTACGAGAAGGCATTGGTATGACTTATCCTCTTCAATAACTTAGAATTATTGTCTCTGAGTATCTTAAGTGTTTGATTGTTTAAGATAATTTAGTTATAATAAATTCTAATCATGATTTGACTTGAAAGCATGCGTTATTTACTGCTTATTACGGCGCTGTTCTGTGGTTAACGGTTATCTGTTCCCTTTTAAACGGTGTGAAGTTACTTTTTGAATTGGAACGGTTTCTGTGTTTGGGTATAAATAAGGGATTTCCATACTTAGAACTTTTTACTCTCATTTTCTTTGCCATTAGAATTTTCATAGCTTTTTCTGTGTTATCATCTCTCTTAGAAACCTTAACCTAATTTCTCATTTCCTCAAATGGCTCAAGAAATCACTGTCACTCACATCTTTTCCGATGATTCACGAAAGAAAGTTAGTCAATCTAGGGTCTTTACCTCTAGATTTTTAGATGACGAAGTCAAATCAACTGAACCTATTTCTCTTTGGCTTAGTGCTCAAAACTGGAATTCTTTCGTCTCTCTCGAAGAATTCATCTACCCTAACTTAGTTACAGAATTTTATAAGAACCTCCATTTCTTTTCTAATGAGGAGGATGTGCTTCATTCTGTGGTCGGGGATGTTGAAATCGAAGTCAGCAGGGCTTCCATTTCTCAAGTGATAGGAATTGATGATGAAGGAATCATCATTGGAGATGATGGTTCAGCAGAAGGGTTTTCAGAAGCCAACTGGGCTAGGCCAGATCTAAGTGCCAAGGAAACTTATGCCACCTGGTTGAGTCAGCACCAGAGGTGGGCACATTATTTGACTACGAATGTCTTTCTTCCGAAGGCTGGAGGAGTCAACTGTGTTTCCAACAGAGAAATGGTTTTTATGTGGCATCTGGTCAACCAGAAGAAGATAAATTTGCCTGCCATGCTGATAAGGCAGATGAAGAATGTAACTGCTGTGAGTGCATTAGCTTATGGCTCACTCCTGACAAGGTTGTTTGAGGCAGCCTCTGTTGTTATATCAGGAGAAGGTGTTACTAGTAGGAGTACGGTTCTGAAGATGCATACCTTCAGAAACCTCAGTTTTGATGTTACTCCAAAGAAGAATGAGAAGGGCTCCTCTGTGAGTATTGCTCAGAAGGAGATTATGGATGCAACGGTTCAGAAAGGAAAGAATGCTGCCAAGAAGGGCAAGGGAAAGAAAGGATCAAGCAAGTTGGTCCTGAATGTTGAGAAGGCTGCTGTCTCAGAACCTCTTCCCACGTTGGTTCAAACAAAAATCAATGTTGAACCTTCTGGCAAGATTGTTGCTGAGAAGCCAAAGGATGTCCTTGAGAAAGAAGCTCAGGATGCTGAGGAAGCACGCCTTGCTGAGAAAGAGAAGGCTGCTGAAGCTGAAAAAGTTGCAAGAGTTGTGGCTCTTGCTGAAGAGAAAAGGAAGAAGAAAGAAGCTGAAGATAAGTTAGCTGCTGAGCGTGAAATCGCTGCAAAGGCTAAGGCCGATGCCAAACTTTTGGAAAGTGCTGCTAATCTGGAGGGTGCTGAGTTCTCCAAGGTAGGTGAGACTTCAGAGGAAGAGGATAATGTTGCTCTATCCTCTCGAATTGCTGAGACTATCACTCTCACTACCAGAATTGGGAAGAAGGTTGTGGCAAAACGAAGGGTTCTGAGAAAGAAGGACTTCGTTATTGCTCCGAGTGCTGAATTGGAGGAACCTGCTGCTCAGGAACCAGAAACTGCTGATAAAGAGCTGTCAGAGATTTCTGATAAAGAGGATGTTGAAGCTCCTCTGATTGAAGAGCTATCTGAGGTTAGTGAACCAGAAGATGAAGAGGTTCTTGAAGAAGCTAAACAATTTGTTGAGAATGTTGACAATGAGAACTTCATTGACAATGTTCTTCTGAATCAAGGAAGAAACCCTGGTGAAAGGGATGCCTCAGAAACGCTGTTCAGAATGGCTCATTTATATGCTGAGCCAATCTCATCTTTTGATCCAAATGCCTCTGAACAGGTTATCTCATCTCCTGTTTTTACTCCTCATCCATCTCCTTCACTTCCTTCTGTCACAGAAGTAAGTGAATCTCAGAATTCCATTCCTCTGACAACTTCAACATCTGAGGTTGTCCCTCCTCCATCTACTCTTCCTTCTGGATCCTATTCAGAAGTGAATCTGTCCTCTGGACCAATTTTCACAGACTCCATTTCTACTTCCACTACTTCTTCTTTATCTTCTTTTGCTGTTTTTCCATCAATTGGAATTACTGCTCCTTCTCCTTCCATACCTTTGTCTATACCTTTTTCAATTCCTTCAACTTTACCTTCCTGTACAAATTCTTTTTCCTCCTCCTCTTCACAAATTTTCTCCTCTCCTCAAACTTCTGTCCCTCCTCTTTCAACCTCTGGACATACACCTCCTGTGTGTGATCCCCTAACTACCTCCTCCACTCCTTCAGGTTTTGCTGGATTGTCATCCAATTATGACTTTCTACGCAAACACTTGAATCGTGAAGATCTGGATAACAGATTTGGAAGTTTTGGCTTCATGGGCAGAGCTTCTGGTATTTCCGAAGCTGGAGGTGCCCCAAGTGTTGAAGAGTTGAGAAGAATGGGTCAGAGTGGCTCAGATGACCTGCTGAATAGGTTTGCTGGTATAGGACAAAGAAGTTCTGCTGCTGACATGTATGCTCAGGGCATTGTGCTGCAAGAATTACACTCTCTGAAAGCTCAGAACCTGCAGCTCATGACCATGCTCCAAATGCAGGATCCTTCTGTGTATATACGCAACCTTTCTACCCTTCATCTAGCCACTTATGATGAGCTGTATAAATTGAGGGAATTAGCTCTGACCCTTCCCTCTCTGGATAATATTGCTCTTGCTTCTTCTCTGAAGGTCAATGAAAATTTGGAAATATTGACAGAAGAAGTCAAGGAAGCAAACGAGCATTATGAGGCTCATGAGAAGATGCTTCCTAGTAAGATTGAAGACCTGCAAAGTACTGCAAATCACATTCTGAGAGAAGTAAAATCTTCTGCTCAAGGTTCTTCATCTTCAGGAGCTGCCAAGATTGTATATGACATCACTCCTGATCTCAACAACCGACTCTCCAACATTGAGTCTGTTGTATCTGCTCAGAATGCACAGATTGCTGAGCTCACTGAACTCCTGAAAGTTATGCATAATCAAGCTCGTGAACAAGAGAAGACTCTTCACAATTGTTATAGGTTTGTCCGAGGACAGACTTATCTTCAGAATGAGCATCTCACGGCTGCTGTGTATGCTAACAACAGGCTGATCAAGCTCCTTCTGGAAGATGTTCAGAAACAGAGACCTATGTCTGGTCAGACCTTTGATCATATGAAGACCATTGATGATGACTTCAGAAGACGAATGGATTTGATCAATTCTGTGCGACCAACTCCTGTGCAATATCAAACTGCTCTGAATGTTCAACAAAAATTGAAGTCTCAGGGAGCTCTTGGTGTTGCTATTGGTTCTGGTCAAACGGGGGAGAAGTCTGGTCAGAAGAGATCAAGTGCTGCTGGAGGTTCCAGTGTTATTCCTCCTCCTCAGAAGAAATCTAGGAACCTGTAATCATTTAGGACTTAAGCTTCTTAGCTAGGTTCTGGGTTGGGTAGTCTATGTCTTAGGACTTTTTCTGCTCCTCTGATTATTCTGTTTCCTATGTTATCTTCTGAATGATCATATATACACTGAATCTTTTCTATACTGTCTTGCATATCTGACTTCTTAAATGTTTGCTTATGTTTCTTTTTATCTCAGTAAATTACACTTTATTATATCTAACAACTTGATCTTAAGTCTTATTAAGTTTATACAGATTGCTGAAGTTCACCATTTATACTAAAATGGGGGAGTTAATTTACTCAGAAGTAATGAAATTTTTGCATCAGGAAGTCACTCTCTAACCCTCATGTTTTTTCTTTTACCTTCTGACCACGGTTTGTCCATAACCAAAATGGGGGAGAATGATGAACCCTAAGTGTTTTGGTTATGTCCAAACGTTTCAGAAGATGAAAATGAAAATTAACTTGTATACTTTTCGATGTTGACTAACAATTTTCGTTAAGTTGTTATGAGTTTTTTCTCAGCAGATGCTGAATGAAGAATTCCTGCTTGCCTATTTTAACTCAGAAGATTAAAAAGCTGGAGACTGAAGCACTTTCTCAGAAGCTGGATGAACCGCTCTGAAGTGTTGATTGTCTGCCTAAAGCTTTTATCAGAAGTTCTCTTTTGCAAACAGAAGACTACGGTTGTTTTAGTTCAGAAGCGCTAAGAAGAAAAACGAACATCAGAAGTTCGTTATCACGGATTTAGTTAAGCATTTAATGCTTTGTCAGTTGCATTTAATGCAAGGCGCCAAAAGTTCAAAAAGCTGTTTGAAGGACGCGCCTGTTCACAACAAACAAAACCTGCTCTCTTACCGTTTCCCTCTAAATCAATCTTCAAGATCAGTCAACTCCATCACCTTTATCTTAATCCCATACCGGATTAGGTTAAAGTACAAAGTTGACAGAGTTGAGTGTTTTGAGACCGTTTGAAGAAGTTGACAAGATTAACGGCTACTTTCATCCTTGTCATCCTTGAAGATTCAAATATCCTCAACGGTTATCTACTCAACACTATAAATAGTAGCAAAGCTCCACTGCATCAACTACGTGTGTGATCATAGAGCAAAAATCTCAACGCACTGTTATTCAAGAAAACAGAGCACACTTTTCATTCTCAATCTTTTCTTAGCTTAGCCTTTGTAATTGTGAGAGAGTGAAGAAAAACAAGTTCATAGTAGAAATCTTGTAAACTGAGATCGGTTGTGATCTTCAGTTAGATTTAAAAGAGAGAAATCTAGTTGAGATTTGAGTTGGGTGAGAAATCCAGAAAACAGAGTATTGTTGTTCTGGTGAAAATCCTTTAACTCATTTTAGGCTAGTCAGAACTAAGTGAGAAATTAGCTTAAGTTCTGTTGATGTAAAGGAGCTTCTGAACTTGCCATAAAAGTTCTGAATAGTGGATTTATAAAATCTCTGGAGGCTGCGACCTCAGAGGACAAGACGTAGTCACAGGAATTCTGTGGCGAACTTGGATAAATTGAACTGTTCATCAGGACCTCCTGAATCTCTTTCTCCCTTCTTTATACTTGTTAATTGCTTCTGTGTACCTGTATCATATTTAGTGCTGAAACAGATTTTCTCTTAAAAATCACAAGTCTGTGTTCAGAAGACTGTCCAGAAGTTCTTTACTCAGAACTTCTGTAGCTGAAAAGACAGAACCTGTCTTAAAGCAGATTATCCCTCAGAGGCTACTTCAATAAGCTTGCCTCTGACTCTGAGGATTATTGACTCTGAAAATTGAGTTTTCATTAAATCCTTGAAAATATCAGTTTTCGTTTGAAACACCTATTCACCCCCCTCTAGGTGATTCTGATCTTGTTAGGGCCAACACGGCGCGCCAAAGGCAACTTTTGCCTCTATAGAGCCAAGGCTTAAAAAGTGACCAGCGCGCCAGAGGCAACTTCTGCCTCTAGCGCGCGACCTGTAGGTTGAACATCTCGACCCTTTTCTTCGATTTTCCAACTTAAGCTCGCACGTAACTTCTCCGCATGGCCTTGCATGAACTTGTATGAACTCAAATGTCTTCTATGGCTCGAACTAACATCAAATTGCTATGTTTTCATAAGATTAAGCTCTGGAGATCAAAACAAACACAAAGTAGTGAAATTGCCCTTATCCTAGATATTTCTAAGCTAAATGAGCTAAAACTATATGAAATGTTACGAAAATATATATGAAATACATAGCTAAATTAAGTACATTTTGGACTTAACAGCTACAAACAAAACCAACATTTCCTTGTCTACCCTTTGCCGATCTAAATGAAGTAAAATTCCAGTCAACCTTATCCTTGATTTCAAATCACTTACCGGATTTTGTTAAAGAATAAGGTTAACGGAATCAAAAGTGTTTGAAGAAACACAAGTTCATAATAGGAATCTTGTAAAATGGTATCGTTTGTGATACTCAGTTAGATTTTGAGAGATATCTAGTTGAGGTTTGAGTTGGGTGAGAATTCCAGAAAACAAGATTGTTGTTGTTCTGGTGGAAATCCTTTAACTCACTCTGGGCTAGTCAGAACTAAGTGAGAAATTAGCTTAAGTTCTGTTGATGTAAAGGAGCTTCTGAACTTGCCATAAAAGTTCTGAATAGTGGATTTAAAATCTCTGGTGACTGCGATCACAGAGGACAGGACGGAGTCATATGACTTCTGTGGTGAACCTGGATAAATCGAACTGTTCATCAGGACCTCCTGAATCTCTTTCTCCCTTCCTTATAATTGTTATTTTTGCTTCTGTGTACTTGCTTCTGTTTAGTGCTGAAACAGATTTACTCTTTATATCATTGTCTTTGTTTAGAAGACTGTCCAGAAGTTCTCTAACTCAGAGCTTCTGTTGCTGAAAGCAGTTAAACTGTGAAAAAGCAGAATTTCCCTCAGGAGTTGTTTCATTAAACGAGCCTCTGACTCTGAGGAAATTTGACTCTGAGAAATTAAGTTTCCCTAAAAACTTGAAATTACCAGTTTTCCTTTTAGACACCTATTCACCCCCTCTAGGTGATTCTGATCTTGTTAGGGCCAACAAGTGGTATCAGAGCGAAGGTCACTTCGTTTTATTTACTAAGATCTAACAATCTAAGTGTAAGATCCATCAGAATCAATAGAGATGGCCGGTAGAAATCTACCTGAGACTTCCTCTTACTATATGATTCTAGAGGGTGCTTCCACAACTAGACCTCCACTGTTTAATGGTGATAACTACTCTTACTGGAAGAAAATAATGATGTATTTCATTCAAGCCCAGAATATGAGTGCCTGGAATGTTATCACAGATGGTGACTATATTCCAGTCAGAATGGAAGTTGGTCTAGGGAATGTTGTAATACCTCCTAGGGAATACACTGATGATATCCTAAAGAAACTCCAAACTAATGCTTCAGCAATAAATATGTTGCACTGTGCACTTTCTGCTACTGAATATAACAAAGTTTCTTCTTGTGAAACAGCAAAAGACATATGGAACAAGCTTGAAGTAACTTATGAAGGAACATGCAAAGTGAAGAAATCCAAAATCAATCAATTCATAAGAAGTTATGAGTTATTTGAAATGTTTGAGAAGGAATTGATTTCAAACATAAATTCCAGATTCACCAAAATAGTCAATGATCTGAAAGGTTTGGGTAAGGATATTGAAAAACCAGAAAGAGTGAAGAAGATTATCAGAAGCTTACCAAGGTCTTGGCAAGCCAAGAAGACTACTATTGAAGAAGTTCAGGACTTAAGCTATTATCTATATGATGAGCTTATTGGTTCACTAATTACCCACGAAATGTCAATGAAAAATCATGACTTGAGAGAAAAGTCAGAATGAAAAAGGGGATTAGTCCTGAAGGCAGAATCTTCTGATGAATCCTCTGAAGATGAGGAATTGGCTATGCTGACCAAGAAGTTCAAGAAAGCCTTTAGAAAAGGCAGAGGTGGAAACTACAAGAAGCCTTTCAGGAGCTTTAATAAGAAGAGTCCTGATTCTGGTGAAAAATCCAAGAGAGATCCTATCAAACCCATTGTATGCTATGGATGTCAGCAACCAGGGCATATTAAGCCTAATTGCCCAAAGCTGAAGAAAGATAAAAGAAAGTTCAAGAAGGCTATGCTGGCTGCGTGGTCCGACTCTGAGACCAGCAGTGATCCTGAAGAAAACGAAGAGCAAGCTCAGATTTGATTCATGGCTATTGACGAGCCAACTTTTGAAGATGTCACAGGAGAGACTTCTGTTGGCCCTAACAAGAACAGAATCACCTAGAGGGGGTGAATAGGTGTTTCAACCGAAAACTGATAATTTTGAGTTTTTGAGGAAACTCAATTTTTCAGAGTCAAATTTCCTCAGAGTCAGAGGCAAGCTTGTAGAGGGAGCCTCTGAGGGAAATTCGGCCTTAAGACAATTTATGTCTTTGTGACAACAGAAGTTCTGAGGTTAGAACTTCTGGACAGTCTTCTGAACAAAGACTTATGAATTCAAGAGTAAATCTGTTTCAGCACTAAATATAAAACAAGTACACAGAAGCAATTTTAACAAGTATAAGGAAGGGAGAAAGAGATTCAGAAGATCCTGAGAACAAATCGATTTATCCAATTTCGGCACAGAAGTTCTGTGACTACGTCTTGTCCCCTGTGGTCGCAGCCACCAGAGATTTTAAATCAACTATTCAGAACTTTTATGGCAAGTTCAGAAGCTCCTTTACATCAACAGAACTTAAGTTAATTTCTCACTTAGTTCTGACTAGCCTAAGAAGAGTTGAAGGATTTTCACCAGAACAACAATACTCTGTTTTCTGGATTTCTCACCTAACTCTAATCTCAACTAGATTTCTCTCTTTAAATCTAACTGAATATCACAAATGATATCAGTTTACAAGATTTCTATTATGAACTTTTTTTTCTTCACTCTCTCACTATTACAATAGCTATGCTAAGAAAAGATTGAGAATGGAAAGTGTGCTCTGTTTTCTTGAGTATAACAACGCGTTAAGATTTTTGCTCTATGATCATGCGTCATTGATGCAGTGGAGATTTGCTACTATTTATAGTGTTGATTAGATGACCATTGGAGATATTTGAATCTTCAAGGATGACATGGATGAAAGTAGCCGTTAATTTTGTCATCTCCTTCAAACGGTCTCAAAACACTCAATCCTGTCAACTTTGTACTTTAGCTTAATCCGGTATGGGGTTTAAAGAAAAGTGATGGAGTTGACTGGCTTAGATTGATTTAGATCAACTAGCTTAGGTGTAAGAAAACAGGTTTTCTTTGTAGTGAACAGGTGCGCCCTTCAAACAGCTTTTTGAACTTTTGGTGCCTTGCTTTAAATGCAACTGACATAGCATTAAATGCTTAACCAAACCCGCGACATAGAACTTCTGAGAATTCATAACCTTTCTCAGCGCTTCTGATCTAAATAACCTTTGTCTTCTGTTTGCTTTGTAGAACTTCTGAGATAGGCTTTAAGCAGACTTCAAGAGCTTCAGAGCGGATCTTCCAGCTTCTGACTAAGCACTTCTGTCTTCAGTTTCTGTTATCTTCTGAGTTTAATAAGCAACCAGGGATTCTTCATTCAGCACCTGCTGAGAAAATCTTATACAATACTTAACAAAAATTGTTAGTCAACATTGAAAAGTATATAAGACTATTCTAATTTTTCATCTTCTGTAACGTTTGGACATAATCAAAACTCTTAGGGTTCATCATTCTCCCCCATTTTGGTTATGGACAAACAGTGGTCCAGAAGGTAAAAATTACTTAGAAAACTTTGAGTTTAGAAAGTAACTTCCTGTTGGTTATAGTTTTTATAACTTCTGAGCAACTTAACTCCCTGATTTTAGTATAAATGGTGAACTTCAGCTATTCTGAAACTTAATACATGCTTGAGATCAAGTTGTTAGAATCCGTGAAGTATAAGTTACTAAGTTAAGAAAACATATAAGCAAGCAGAAATATTCAGAGACAGACATTTAGACAGTTTATGTGTAAAGTTCAGAGTGTATAGATATTCAAAGGAACCAAGGAAACAAGCATTTCAAAAACACAGAAAAATAACTTAACAGAAGCTACCCAACCCAGAACCTATATCTAAGATTCTTAAGCTTTATGATTTTGACTATCTGTTTTTAGGTTTCTTCTGAAGAGGAGGAACACCACTTGAACTGACATTCTCACTTGATCTTTTCAAACCAGAACTTGGACCACTCTGCTGAGCAGACTTCTCCCCCATTTGGCCATAAACAAGGGGTTCACCCAGAGCTCCTTTCGACATTAATTTCTACTGAACTTGAATAGCAGTCTCGAGCTGATGCTTATTTGGCCTTAAAGAATTGAGTTGATCCACTCTATGCTTGAATTCATCATCAATCTTCTTCATTTCAGTTTGAGAAGGTCCAGTCTGAGGTCTTTGTTTATGAGCATCTTCCAGAAGCAACTTGATACCTCTGTTGTTTAAGTAAATAGCATCAGTCAAATACTCATTCTGAAGATAAGTTTTTCCTCGAACAAACCGATAGCAGTTGTGAAGAGTCTTTTCTTGTTCTTTTGACTGAGAATGCATAACCTTCATGAACTCAGCAAGTTTTGCAATTTGTGCATTCTGAGCATGCACAAGTGATTCGATGCTCTGGAGACGATTGTTAAGATCAGGAGTAATATCATACACAACTCTAGCAGCCCCAGAAGATGAACCTTGAGCAGAAGATTTCACTTCTCTCAGAACATGATTAACAGTGCTTTGTAGGTCATCAATCTTCGCAGGGAGAACCTTCTCCTGAGCCTCATAATGCTCATTTGCTTCTCTAACCTCCTGTTGTAGAATGTTCAAATGTTCATTCACATTGCTAGCAGAGGCATGAGCAATATTCTCAAGGGTTGGAAGGGTCAGAGCCAGTTGCCTTAGTCTGTAAAATTCATCATAAGCAGCCAGATGAAATGTTGACAAATTCTGAATAAACACAGAAGGATTTTGCATTTGCAGCATAGTCATCAGTTGTAAATTCTCAGCTTTCAGAGCTTGAAGTTCTTGGAGCACCATACCCTGTGCATACAGATCAGCAGCAGCAGGAGTCCTTTGCCCAAGACCAACTAAATTGTTCAACAGTCCATCAGAGCCACTTTGACTCATTCTTCTCAGATCTTCAACAGAGGGAACACCACCAGCTGCTGAAATAACAGGAGCTCTGCTAGGAATCCCAAAACGGCCAAAACTTGCAGCCATCTCATCTCTATTAGTGTGATTGAACAGGTATTCATAGTTGGGATGAATAGCAGCAAAGGTAAGAGGAGTGGAGACATTGGAGGTTGTTAAGGGATCACAGACAGGAGGTGTTGTTGGCCCTAACAAGAACAGAATCACCTAGAGGGGGGTGAATATGTGTCTATGTTGTAAACTGAAATTTTCTAAGTTTTTCAAGAAACTTAAAATTTCAGAGTCAAATTTCCTCAGAGTTAGAGGCAAGCTTACAGAAGCAGCTTCTGAGGGAAATTCTGCCTAAACACAGTTGGACTGTTTTCAGCAACAAAAGTTCAGAGATTGAGAACTTCTGGACGATCTTCTGAACAAAGACAATGATAATAAGAGAAAATCTGTTTCAGCACTAAATGTGAGCAAGCACAAAGAAGCAATAATAACAAGTATAAGAGGGAGAAAGAAGTTCAGGAGATCCTGATGAACAAGTCGATTTATCCAAGTTCGCCACAGAAGTCCTGTGACTACATCTTGTCCCCTGAGGTCGCAGCCACTAGAGATTTTAAATCTACTATTCAGAACTTTTATGGCAAGTTCAGAAGCTCCTTTACATCAACAGAACATAAGCTAATTTCTCACTTAGTTCTGACTAGCCTAAAAAGAGTTAAAGGATTTCCACCAGAACAACAACTCTCTGTTTTCTGGATTTCTCACCCAACTCTAATCTCAACTAGATTTCTCTCTAAATCTAACTGAATATCACAAACGATATCAGTTTACAAGATTCCTATTATGAACTTGTTTTTCTTCACTCTCTCACTTAAACTTAAGTTATGCTAAGAAAGATTGAGAATGGAAAAAGTGCTTTGTTTTCCTTGATCAAACAGTGCGTTGAGATTTTGCTCGATAATCATGCGTGGTTGATGAAGTGGAGCTCAGCTACTATTTATAGTGAATGAGGATGACCGTTGGTGAATTTGAATCTTCGAAGGAGATGACATCAGTTGTTGTAGCCGTTAATTTGTCAAATCTTCAAACGGTCTTCAAACACTTTGATTCCGTTAACCTTGTTCTTTAACTAAATCCGGTAAGTGATTTGAAGTTGAAGATAAGGTTGACTGGAAACATTCTTCAATTGGATCAACAAAGGGTAGACAAGGAAATTCTGGTTTCGCTTTGAGTAGACAAGCGCGCTCCTTCAAAACAGGTTTTTGAACTTTTGGCGCCTTGCATTAAATGCAATTGTCAGAGCAATAAATGCTCAGCATAACCCGTGACTTAGCTTCTGAAGGCTAATTTCAATTGTCTATACTTCTGATCGAATTGGTAGAAACTTCTGATTGCAAAGAACCTCTGAGAAGAGCTTTAACAGACTTCACAGCATCGGAGCGGAGTATCCAGCTTCTGATCATTGAAACACTGTCTTCAGCTTTCGGAACTTCTGAGTCTTCCAGGCAATCCAGAAGTATTTCATTCAGCACCTGCTGAGTAACTTACATACAATGCTTAAACAAAAATTGTTAGTCAACATTAAACCGTATGCAAGAGAATCTCACTTTTCATCTTCTGAAACGTTTGGACATAATCAAAACACTTAGGGTTCATCATTCTCCCCCATTTTGGTTATGGACAAACCGTGGTCAGAAGGTAACAATTCTTAAGAAATCACAAGGTTTAGAGATTAACTTCCTGATACAAATGTTTGTTTTAGCTTCTGAGTAACTTAACTCCCCCATTTTAGTGTAAATGGTGAACTTCATCAATCTGTATAAACTTAAGATAGGCTTGAGATCAAGTTATTAGATTTTTAGTGAAGACAAAGTTACTAAGTTAAAAGAAACATAAACAGTAAGAAATTAATCAGAGACAATTAATATGTATAAGAAAAGTTCAGTGTATATGATAGTCAGAAGAAACAACAAACGAAATAATCAGAAGGAAAGTCCTAAGACAAGACTACCCAACCCAGAACCTAGCTAAGAAGCTTAAGTCCTAAAGTGATTACAAGTTTCTAGATCTCTTCTGAAAAGGAGGAACACCAGTGGAACTTTCATCAACATTCTGTCTCTTCAATCCAGACTTGAGACCACCCTGCTGAGCAGACTTCTCCCCCGTTTGGCCAGAACCAACAGGAACACCCAGAGCACCTTGAGAGTCCAATTTCTGCTGAACATTCAAAGCAGTCTGATATTGCTGAGGTGTAGGCCTTACAGTGTTGATCATATCCATTCTTCTTCTGAAATCAGCATCAATGGTTTTAATATGATCAAAGGTCTGTCCAGACATAGGTCGCTGTGTCTGAACATCTTCCAGAAGGAGCTTGATCAACCGATTGTTAGCATACACAGCAGCAGTGAGATGCTCATTCTGTATATAAGTCTATCCACGAACAAACCTATAACAATTGTGAAGAACCTTCTCTTGTTCATGTGCTTGAGTGTGCATAACTTTCAGAAGTTCAGTAAGCTCAGCAATCTGGGCGCTCTGAGCAGTCACAGCGGACTCAATGCTCTGAAGACGATTGTTGAGATCAGGAGTGATGTCATATACAATCCTAGCAGCACCTGAAGATGATGATCCTTGAGCAGAAGATTTCACTTCTCTCAGAATATGATTAGTAGTACTTTGCAGATCATCAATCTTACTTGGAAGAATTTTCTCATGAGCCTCATAATGCTCATTTGCTTCTTTGACTTCTTCTGCCAAAATCTCCAGATTTTCATTAACTTTTAGAGAAGAAGCAAGAGCAATGTTTTCCAAAGTTGGAAGAGTCAGAGCAAGTTCTCTCAACTTGTATATCTCATCATATGTAGCCAGATGAAGTGTAGAAAGATTGCGAGTGTAGACAGTAGGGTTCTGCATTTGAAGCATAGTCATGAGCTGCAGGTTCTGAGCTTTCAAAGATTGAATTTCTTGCAGCACAATGCCCTGAACATACATGTCAGCAGCAGAAGACCGTTGCCCTAAACCAGCAAATCTATTCAGCAATTCATCAGAGCCACTCTGACTCATTCTTCTCAACTCTTCAACACTGAGAGCACCACCAGCTTCGGATACACCAGAAGCTTTTCCCATGAAACCATAACTACCAAATCTTAACTCCTGATCATCTCGATTCATTGAATTGCGTAGGAAGTCATAGTTGGATGACAACCCAGCAAAGAAGGAGGTAGAGGAAGAAGTAGTTAAGGGATCACACACAGGAGGTGCATGTCCAGAGGTTGAGAGGGGAGGAATGTGTGAGGTTGAGGAAGGAATAGTATGTGTGGTAGAGGAAGAAATTGTAGGGGTGAAGGAAGGTAGTGTGGATGGTAGGGAGAAAGATGGAGCAGTAAATCCAATTGATGGAATTACAGAGGAAGTAGAGAGAGAGAGAGGAAGTAGTGGAGGTAGATATGGAATCTGTGAAAATGGGACCAGAAGATAAATTCACTTCTGAATAGGATCCAGAAGGAGGAGCAGTTTTAGGAGGTACAACTTCAGAGTTTGAAGTTGTAGGAGGAATGGAAGTTTGAGAATCACTAACTTCTGTGACAGAAGGTAGTGAAGGAGATGGATGAGGAGTATGAGGAGAGGATGGATGAGAAGTACGAAGGGGAGATGAATGATGAATATGAGTGGGAGATGAGATAACCTGATCAGAGAGATTTGGATCAAACATGGAGATAGGTTCAGCAAACACATGAGCCATTCTGAACAGAGTTTCAGAGGCATCTCTTTCACCAGGGTTTCTCCCTTGACCCAGAAGAACATTATCTAGAAAATCATCAGTGTTGATGTTTTCAGCAAACTTCATGGCGTCCTGAATGATAGTATCAGGTTCTTGATCACTATCTTCTGACAGTTCTTCAATAACAGGAGCATCAGCATCCTTTTCAGCAGACATATCCATCATGTCTTCGTCATCAACCAAGTGCTCTTTTTCAGGAGTTGATTCATCCAGTTCAGTACTCGGAGCAATATAGAAGTCCTTTTTGTTCAGAGACCTTCTATTTGCTGACATCTTCTTCCTGGGGAGTCTTCTGGAGAGAGGAATATCTTCAGAATCCTCATCTTCTTCAGCAGCGCATTCAGCAATTCTAGCATCAGCCTTAGCCTTTGCTGCAATTTCTCGCTCAGCTGCTAACTTATCTTCAGCTTCCTTCGTCTTTCTCTTCACATCAGCAAGAGCTACAACTCTTGCAATCTTCTCAGCTTCAGCAGCCTTCTCTCTTTCAGCAAGGCATGCATCCTCAGCTTCCTGAGCTTCTTTCTCAGAAGCATCCTTTGGCTTCTCAGCAATGATCTTCCCATAAGGTTCAACACTGATTGTTGTTTGAACCATAGTAGGAAGAGGTTCTGAGACAACCACCTTCTCAACAGTCAGGACCAACTTACTTGATCCTTTCTTTCCTTTGCCCTTCTTGGCAGCATTCTTTCCTTTCTGCACAGAAGCTTCGACAATCTCCTTCTGAGCAATGCTTACAGAGGAAGCATTCTCCTTCTTCTTTGGAATCATACCAAAGGAAAGATTCCTAAGGGTATGCATCTTAAGAACAGTACTCCTGCTGGTTACACCTTCTCCCGAAACGACCACAGAGGCTGCTTCAAACAACCTAGTCAGAAGAGAACCATAAGCAAGTGCACTAACCACAGACACATTTTTCATCTGCCGAATCAGCATGGCAGGAAGATTGATCTTCTTCTCATTTACCAGATGCCACATGAAAACCCGTTCCCGGTTGGAAACACCATTAACTCCTCCAGCCTTCGGAAGGAACACATTAGTGGTCAAGTAGTGTGCCCACCTCTGGTGCTGAGTGAGCCAGGTGGCATAGGTTTCCTTGGCACTCAGATCTGGCCTAGCCCAGTTGGCTTCATTAAAACCTTCAGCAGAACCATCATCTCCAATGATGATTCCCTCGTCATCAATACCAATAGCTTGAGAAATAGAAGCCCTGCTGACCTCAATCTCAACTTCTCCAACTTCCGAGTGAATAACATCCTCCTCATTAGAAAAGAAATGGAGGTTCTCATAGAACTCAGTGACTAATTTTGGATAGATGAACTCATCCAAGGAGACGAACGAGTTCCAGTTTTGAGCACTTAGCCATTTAGAGATCGGTTCAGTGGATTTGACTTCATCGTCTAGGAACCTAGAAGTGAAAACCCTAGATTCGCTAACTTTCTTCTTTTTATCGGTATCAAAGATGTGAGTAACAGAGATTTCATTGGGATGATCTTGAGCCATTGAAGGAGTTTAAAGAAATAAGGTTAAGTGTTTGAGAGAAAGGAAAACACAGAAAGATGGCTATGGAAATTCTAAAAGCAATGAAAATGCAAGTGAAAGTTTTCTAAGTATGGAATACCCTTATTTATACCCAAAGACGCAACTGTTCCAATTCAAAAAGTAAATACACACCGTTTAAAAGGGAACAGATAACCGTTAAACACCAGAACAGCGCCGTAATAAGCAGTAAATGTACGCATGCTTAAAGTCAAAATCATGATTAGATTTTATCACACTTAATTATCTTAAGTTATTAACATTTAAGATAGACAAAGATATAATAAAAACTAAGTTACTGAAGTGGATAAGTCATACGAATGCCTTCTCGTAAGCTGCTGAAAGGAGTACCAGCCAGAGGCTTAGTAAACATGTCAGCAAGATTTTCTTCAGAGGGAACATGGGTGATGATGATATCCTTCTTCAGAACATGATCTCTCAGAAAGTGATGCCTAATATGAACATGCTTCATCCTGCTGTGCTGAATAGGATTCTTTGAAAGATCAATTGCACTCTTGTTATCACATTAGATTGTAATTGTTCCAGGGATGACTCCATAGTCAGCAATTTGTTGCTTAATCAAGAGCATCTGAGAACCACAACTTCCAGCAGCAACATACTCAGCTTCAGCAGTTGAGAGAGCCACAGAGGTTTGTTTCTGGCTATGCCAGGAGACTAGGCACTCCCCCAGAAAATGACAACCACCAGAAGTGCTGACCCTCTTCAATTTATCCCTACCATAGTCAGAGTCTGTGTATCCCATAGGAGTAAAATCAGAACTACAGGGATACCACAAACCAGCTTATGGTGTGCCTTAAACATATCTGAGGATTCTTTTGACAGCAACATCATGAATCTCTCTTGGTTTAGACTGATATCTAGCACAAAAACACACAACAAAATGTATATCTGGCCTGCTGGCGGTTAGGTATAAAAGAGAACCAATCATACCTCTGTAGGTTTTTATATCTACAGGTTTACCAGCTTTCTCTTCATCATCAATGTCTTTGCTGACATCCATTGGAATATCAACAGCATTAGAATCCATCATGCCGAATTTCTTCAGCACTTCTCTAGTGTACTTGGCTTGATTGATAAACACACCATCATTACTTTGCTTGATCTGAAGTCCTAAGAAGAAGGTTAGTTCTCCCATCATAGACATTTCAAACTCAGCCTTCATGTGGTCACTGAACTCTTTGCACAAGGATTCATTAGTAGCACCAAATATAATATCATCAACATATACCTGAGCTAAAAGGATATCCTTGTTCTTCTTCAGAGTGAACAGAGTTGTATCAACACAGCCTCTGACAAATCCATTAGACAGAAGGAACTTTGTCAGTCTCTCATACCAAGCTCTGGGGGCTTGTTTCAGTCCATACAAGGCTTTCTTCAGCTTGTACACATGATCAGGAAACTTAGGATCTTCAAAACCAGGAGGTTGAGATACATAAACTTCCTCATCAATGTAACCATTCAAGAATGCACTTTTCACATCCATTTGAAAGAGCTTAAAACCTTTGTATGATGCAAAAGCACATAAGATTCTAATGGCTTCTAATCTTGCAACAGGAGCAAAAGTTTCACCATAATCTATGCCTTATTGCTGACTGTAACCTTGAGCAACAAGTCTTGCCTTGTTCCTCACAACATTTCCAAATTCATCAAGTTTGTTTTTCAGAACCCATCTTGTTCCAAAAACCTTTATGTTGTTAGGTCTAGGAACTAAAATCCAAACTTCTGACCTTTTAAACTGGTCAAGTTCTTCTTGCATTGCCATTAACCAGGAATCATCATCTGCAGCTTCATAGAAGTCCTTGGGTTCCAGAAGTGACACAAATGCCACATTCCCCATGTATCTTCTGAGCTGAGCTCTGGTCATGACAGGATTATGAACAGAGTCAATGACATTCTCTAAGGAATGATTCCTATGAGCTCTAACTTCTCTTGGTACATCCAATGTATCTTTCGAAACTTGTTCATCATTTGTTGAATCATATATAGGAACATCTTCTGGAAGGAAGTTGACTTATGGAGTAGCATTCTCTTCTTGAGCTTGTTCAGCAACAAGAGGAGCCACTTCAGCAGCTCTAGGAGAAACATCTTCTTCATCAGCAGGAGATGATTTTTCAGGAGCTTGAATTACATCTTCTTCAGGAGCTCTACTATCTGCATGGTTAGTCTCATCAAACTGTACATGAACGGATTCATCTAAAGTCTGAGTCCTCTTATTAAAAACCCTATATGTTTTACTATGTGTTGAGTAACCAAGAAAAATGGCCTCATCTGCCTTTGAATCAAAGTTTGCAAGATATTCTTTTGTATTCAAAACATAACACTTACAACCAAAGGTTCTGAAATAACCTATTTTAGGCTTTCGACCTTTCCAGAGTTCATAAAGGGGTCTTGTTCAGAATGCTTCTGATTAGCACTCCATTCAGAACATAGCAAGCTGTGTTAACAGCTTCTCCCCATAAGTACTTTGGAAGCCTTCTTTCATTGATCATAGTCTTGGCGATTTCAACCAGAGTTCTATTCTTCCTTTCAACTACCCGATTTTGTTGAGGAGTTCTGGGAGCAGAAAAGCTATGATCAATGCCCTTGGTTTCACAGAATTCTTCAAACATAAAGTTTTTGAATTCTGCACCATTATCACTTCTGATATGAACAACCTTTTCATTCCTTTCATTCTCAAGTTTCTTTATCAGAACTGAGAAACATCCAAGTGACTCATCTTTGCTAGACAGCAAGATAACCCAAGTGAATCTTGAATAGTCATCTACTATGACAAACGCATACTTCTTACCACCCATGCTCATTGGTTGAATAGGGCCAAAAAGGTCCACATGAAGTAATTCCAAAGGTCTTTTAGTTGAAATGATTTTCTTAGTTTTAAAAGAGCTTCTGGATTGTTTACCAGATTGACAAGCAGTGCACAAATGGTTCTTTTTAAAACTAATTTCAGGGAGACCCTCAACCAATTCATATCTAGCTACTTTGGCCAGAAGGTCCATGCTAATATGAGCAAGTCTTCTATGCCATAGCCAGGAGGTATCCTCTTTGGACATCAAGCATATATTTTTGCAAAGATTCTCAAGGTTCAGCATGAAAACATTTTCTACTCTAAGAGCAGTTATAATAACTTCCCTTGACTTACTGTCCAAGATTTTACATCCAGAGGAGCTGAAGACAACATCTCTACCTTTATCACACAGTTGTACAACACTCAGGAGATTGAACTTTAGGCCTCTGACTAGGGAGACATCTTCGATCGGAGGATTGGTTCCAATGGATCCAGAACCAAGAATTCTTCCTTTCTGAGCATCTCCAAAGCTGACTTTACCACATCTTTTAGGATCAAATGTGATGAATGCTTTTTCATCACCTGTCATATGCCTTGAGCACCCACTGTCAATGTACCACATCTTTGACATTGATGGAGCATTCAGAACCACCTGCAGCACAATCAATTAGTGACAGGTATCCAATCCTTATTGGGTCCTTCAGAGTTAGATTTAACTTCTACAGGTCCTTCTGATAGTTCAGATTGCAAGAGGTTCTTAATATGGTACTTGCAATCTTTTAACCAATGTCCATCTTTCTTACACAACTTGCAAGAAGGAGGATTCTTGGATCTTTCCCTTTGCTTCTTAGGAGCAATCTTCTTCGTCTGTGAAGGTACCACTTCTTCAGAGGCAGAAGCACTCTTAGAGGTTCCCACTTCAGGAGGAGAAGAGATCTCTTTCAGAAGAGAGGGAGTGACAGATTTCTTCTTCTGAGGTTTATCATTACTTAGGGGCAGTTTTTCTTTACCTTTGGCTTTTGGGCCATCAGAAGGAGAACTGAATTGTTTACTTAGTTTATCTTCTAATATTTTCATATCACCATAAACTTTAGTAAACCGAAGAAATTTGTCAGCCTCGCTTTTGTCCAACTTTCTTTTCAGATACTTGAACATGCTATATAGTTCTTCAAGAGAGTCAAAGATATCTTGTTCAAGAGATATGTTTACCTCGGAATCATATGTAGCTTCAGGAGGTGCGGAAGTTTCTCATGTAGTATCTTCGGAGGATGGCTCATCAATAGCCATGAAACATATCTGAGCTTGCTCTTCCTTTTCTTCAGGATCACTGCCAGTCTCAGAGTCTGACCAAACAGCCAGCATAGCTTTCTTGAACTTCTTCTTATCCTTTTTCAGCTCAGGACAATTAGGCTTGATGTGTCCTGGTTGCTGACATCGATAGCACACAATGGGCTTGTTTTGGTCTCTCTTGGATTTGTCACCAAAGTCAGGAGTTTTCTTATCAAAACTTCTGAATGGCTTCTTGTAGTTTGCACCTCTGCCTTTTCTAAAGGCTTTCTTGAACTTCCTAGTCAGCATAGCCAATTCCTCATCTTCGGATGATTCTTCAGAAGATTCTGCCTTCAGGACTACTTGTCTTTTTCCTTCTGACCTTTCTCTCAGGTCATGGTTCTTTAATGACATCTCATGAGTAATTAGAGACCCAATGAGCTCATCATACAAGTAATAGCTCAAGTCCTGAACTTCTTCAATAGCAGTCTTCTTGGCTAGCCAAGACCTTGGTAAGCTTCTGACAATCTTTTTCACTCGTTCAAGTCATTGACTATCTTGGTAAATCTAGAGTTCATATCTGAGATAGATTCTTTATCAAGCATTTCAAATAACTCATATTCTCTCATGACTTGGTTGACTTTTGACTGCTTCACCTTTCCAGTTCCTTCATATGTGACTTCCAGCTTGTTCCAGATATCCTGTGCTGTTTCACAAGAAGAGACTTTGTTATATTCAGTAGCTGTAAGTGCACTATGCAACATATTTATTGTTGAAGCATTTGTTTGGAGTTTTTTTAGAATATCATCTGTATATTCTTTCTGAGGGATAACAACTTGCCCTAAACCTGGTTCCATTCTGGTAGGAATGAAATCACCATCTGTGATGACATACCAAGCACTCATGTTCTGAGCTTGGATGAAATACATCATCCTCTCTTTCCAGTATGAGTAGTTGTAACCATTAAATAATGGAGGTCTAGTTGTGGAAGAACCCTCTGGGACTATGAAGTGAGAAGAATTCTCAGGCTGGTGTCTACTAGCCATCTCTATTGATTCTGATAAGATCTTACACTTATATTGTTAGATCTTTAGTAAATATACGAAGTGACCTTCGCTCTGATACCACTTATTGGCCCTAACAAGAACAGAATCACCTAGAGGGGGGGGGGGGGGGTGAATAGGTGTTTCAATCGAAAACTGATAATTTTGAGTTTTTGAGGAAACTCAATTTTTCAGAGTCAAATTTCCTCAGAGTCAGAGGCAAGCTTGTAGAGGGAGCCTCTGAGGGAAATTCTGCCTTAAGACAATTTATGTCTTTGTGACAACAGAAGTTCTGAGGTTAGAACTTCTGGACAGTCTTCTGAACAAAGACTTATGAATTCAAGAGTAAATCTGTTTCAGCACTAAATATAAAACAAGTACACATAAGCAATTTTAACAAGTATAAGGAAGGGAGAAAGAGATTCAGAAGATCCTGAGAACAAATCGATTTATCCAAGTTCGGCACAGAAGTTCTGTGACTACGTCTTGTCCCCTGTGGTCGCAGCCACCAGAGATTTTAAATCAACTATTCAGAACTTTTATGGCAAGTTCAGAAGCTCCTTTACATCAACAGAACTTAAGTTAATTTCTCACTTAGTTCTAACTAGCCTAAGAAGAGTTAAAGGATTTTCATAATACTTTGTTTTCTGGATTTCTCACCTAACTCTAATCTCAACTAGATTTCTCTCTTTAAATCTAACTTAATATCACAAACGATATCAGTTTATTATGAACTTGTTTTTCTTCACTCTCTCACTATTACAATAGCTATGCTAAGAAAAGATTGAGAATGGAAAGTGTGCTCTGTTTTCTTGAGTATAACAGCGCGTTAAGATTTTTGCTCTACGATCATGCGTCATTGATGCAGTGGAGCTTTGCTACTATTTATAGTGTTGAGTAGATGACCGTTGGAGAGATTTGAATCTTCAAGGATGACATGGATGAAAGTAGCCGTTAATTTTGTCATCTCCTTCAAACGGTCTCAAAACACTCAATCCTGTCAACTTTGTACTTTAGCTTAATCCGGTATGGGGTTTGAAGAAAAGTGATGGAGTTGACTGGACTTAGATTGATTTAGATCAACTAGCTTAGGTGTAAGGAAACAGGTTTTGTTTGTAGTGAACAGGCGCGCCCTTCAAACAGCTTTTTGAACTTTTGGTGCCTTGCATTAAATGCAACTGACATAGCATTAAATGCTTAACCAAACCCGTGACATACAACTTCTGAGAATTCATAACCTTTCTCAGCGCTTCTGATCTAAATAACCTTTGTCTTCTGTTTGCTTTGTAGAACTTCTGAGATAGGCTTTAAGCAGACTTCAAGAGCTTCAGAGCGGATCTTCTAGCTTCTGACTAAGCACTTCTGTCTTCAGCTTCTGTTATCTTCTGAGTTTAATAAGCAACCAGGGATTCTTCATTCAACAACTGCTGAGAAAATCTTATACAATACTTAACAAAAATTGTTAGTCAACATTGAAAAGTATATAAGACTATTCTAATTTTTCATCTTCTGAAACGTTTGGACATAATCAAAACTCTTAGGGTTCATCAAGTTCCGCACCTCCTGAAGTAACATATGACTCTGAGGTAAACAATTCTCACAAACTAGATATCTTTGATTCTCTTGAAGAACTATACAGTATGTTCAAATACCTTAAGAGGAAATTGGACAAAAGTGAGGCTGACAAGTTTCTTAGGTTTACTCAAATCTATTCTGACATAAAAATGTTAGAAGATGTTGGCCCTATCAAGAACAGAATCACCTAGAGGGGGGTGAATAGGTGTCAAAGTTGAAAACTGAAATTTTCT
Source organism: Euphorbia peplus (assembly GCA_028411795.1). Classification (NCBI taxonomy): domain Eukaryota; kingdom Viridiplantae; phylum Streptophyta; class Magnoliopsida; order Malpighiales; family Euphorbiaceae; genus Euphorbia; species Euphorbia peplus. The sequence continues at coordinate 12,921,800 of CP110838.1, read as the reverse complement.
AAGTTTTTAAAGAAACTTAAATTTCAGAGTCAAATTTCCTCAGAGTCAGAGGCAAGCTTATAGAAGTTGCTTCTGAGGGAAATTCTGCCTAAACACAGTTAGACTGTTTTTCAGCAACAGAAGTTCTGATTTGGGAACTTCTGGACACTCTTCTGAACAAAGACAATGATACTTAGAGGAAATCTGTTTCAGCACTAAATATAGGCAAGTACACAAAAGCAAAAATAACAAGTATAAGAGGGAGAAAGAAGTTCAGGAGATCCTGATTGAACAATTCGATTTATCCAAGTTCGCCACAGAAGTCCTGTGACTACGTCTTGTCCCCTGAGGTCGCAGCCTACAGAGATTTTATAAATCCACTATTCAGAACTTTTATGGCAAGTTCAGAAGCTCCTTTACATCAACAGAACTTAAGCTAATTTCTCACTTAGTTCTGACTAGCCTAAAAAGAGTTAAAGGATTTCCACCAGAACAAACAATACTCTGTTTTCTGGATTTCTCACCCAACTCTAATCTCAACTAGATTTCTCTCTTTAAATCTAACTGAAGATCACAAACGATCTCAGTTTACAAGATTCCTACTATGAACTTGTTTTTCTTCACTCTCTCACTTTACTAAGACTATGCTAAGAAAGATTGAGAATGGAAAGTATTGCTCTGTTTTTCTTGTTAGAACAGTGCGTTGAGATTTTGCTCGATGATCACGCGTATGTTGATGCTTTGGAGCTTGGCTACTATTTATAGTGATTGAAGATGACCGTTGGTGAGTTTGAATCTTCGAAGGAGATGACATCAGTTGTTGTAGCCGTTAATTTGTAAAGTCTTCAAACGGTCTTCAAACACTTTGATTCCGTTATCCTTGTACTTTAACTAAATCTGGTAAGTGATTTGAAATCAAAGACGAGGTAGACTGGAATCATTCTTCAATTGGATCAACAAAGGGTAGACAAGGAAATTCTGGTTTCTTTTAAACAGACAGGCGCGCTCCATCAAAACAGCTTTTTGAACTTTTGGCGCCTTGCATTAAATGCACTTGTCAGAACATTAAATGCTATCCAGAACCCGTGACTTTAGCTTTTAGAAGCTAAAATTCACTTGACTAGACTTCTGATCACAATTGGCAAAATTTCTGATTGAAAAGAACTTCTGAGGAGAGCTTTAGCAGACTTCGTCTTCAGAGCGGAGAATCCAGCTTCTGAGTAATTGAAACTCTGACTTCAGCAACTGATCTTCTGAGTTCTTTAGGCAATCCAGAAAAGATTCATTCAGCACCTGCTGAGCAACTTACACATAGACTAAGTACAAAAATTATTAGTCAATAGTAAACTATATGTAAGGAAGTATTAAGTTTTCATCTTCTGAAACGTTTGGACATAATCAAAATACATAGGGTTCATCATTCTCCCCCATTTTGGTTATGGACAAACCATGGTCAGAAGGTAAAAGAAAACATGAGGTTTAGAAAAAGACTTCCTGATGCAATGTTTCATGACTTCTGAGTAAACTAACTCCCCCATTTTAGTGTAAATGGTGAACTTCAGCAATCTGTATAGACTTAAAAAGACTTAAGATTAAGTTGTTAGATTTAATGAAGTATAATTTACTAAGTCAAAACAGAAACAGAAACAAGCAAAAAGTAAGAAGTCAGAGACACAAGAAAGTATAGGGAAGATTCAGTGTATATAATTTAATTCAGAAGTCAACATAAGAAACAGAATAATCAGAAGAGTAGAAAAGTCCTAAGACAAAGACTACCCAACCCATAACCTAGCTAAGAAGCTTAAGTCCTAAAAGATTACAAGTTCCTAGGTTTCTTCTGAGGAGGAGGAACAACACTGGAACCTTCAGCAGCACTTGATCTCTTCTGACCAGACTTCTCCCCCGTTTGACCAGAACCAACAGCAACACCAAGAGCACCCTGAGATTTCAATTTTTGCTGAACATTCAGAGCAGTCTGATATTGCACAGGAGTTGGTCGCACAGTATTGATCATATCCATTCGTCTTCTGAAGTCATCATCAATGGTCTTCATATGATCAAAGGTCTGACCAGACATAGGTCGCTGTTTCTGAACATCATCAAGAAGGAGCTTGATCAACCTATTGTTAGCATACACAGCAGCAGTAAGATGCTCATTCTGAATATAATTCTGTCCTCGAACAAACCTATAACAATTGTGAAGAGTCTTCTCTTGTTCTCGTGCTTGAGTGTGCATAACCTTCAGAAGTTCAGTAAGCTCAGCAATCTGTGCGTTCTGAGCAGATACAGCAGACTCAATGTTGGAGAGTCTATTGTTGAGATCAGGAGTGATGTCATATACAATCTTAGCAGCCCCGGAAGATGATGAACCTTGAGCAGAAGATTTCACTTCTCTCAGAATGTGATTGGCAGTACTTTGCAGGTCATCAATCTTACTTGGGAGCATCTTCTCATGAGCCTCATAATGCTCATTTGCTTCCTTGACTTCTTCTGTCAATATCTCCAGATTCTCATTGACCTTCAGAGAAGAAGCAAGAGCAATGTTATCCAGAGAGGGAAGAGTCAGAGCTAATTCTCTCAATTTGTACAGCTCTTCATATGTAGCTAGATGAAGTGTAGAAAGATTGCGTATGTAGACAGAAGGGTCCTGCATTTGAAGCATAGTCATGAGCTGCAGGTTCTGAGCTTTCAAAGAATGTAATTCTTGCAGCACAATGCCCTGAGCATACATGTCAGCAGCAGAAGTCGTTTGCCCCATACCAGCAAATCTATTCAGCAGTTCATCAGAGCCACTCTGACTCATTCTTCTCAACTCCTCAACACTAGGAGCACCACCAGCTTCGGATATACCAGAAGCTCTGCCCATGAATCCAAAACTACCAAACCTGGTGTCCAGATCATCTCGGTTCATGTGTTTGCGCAGGAAGTCATAGTTGGATGACAACCCAGCAAAGCACGAAGTAGTGGAGGAGGTAGTTAAGGGATCACACACAGGAGGTGCATGTCCAGAGGTTGAGAGAGGAGGAATTTGAGTGTTTGAGGAAGGGATGGTATTGGTGGTAGAGGAAGAAATGGTAGGAGAAATGGAAGGTAAGGTAGATGGCAGTGAGAAAGATGGAGCAGTAAATCCAATTGATGGACTTACAGAGGAAGTAGGTATGGAGGAGGTAGTGGATGTGGCTATGGAATCAGTGAAGATGGGAGCAGAATTTAGATTCACTTCTGAAAAGGATCCAGAAGGAGGAATAATTGGAGGAGATACAACCTCAGAAGTTGAAGTTGTAGGAGGAATGGAAGTGTGAGAATCACTAACTTTTGTGACAGAAGGTAGTGAAGGAGATGGATGAGGAGTATGAGGAGAGGATGGATGAGAAGTATGAAGTGGAGACGGAATAACCTGTTCAGAGAGGTTTGGATCAAATGTTGAAATGGGCTCAGCAAAGATATGAGCCATTCTGAACAGAGTTTCAGAAGCATCTCTTTCACCAGGATTTCTCCCTTGACCCAGAAGAACGTTATCCAGAAAATCATCAGTGTCGATGTTTTCAGCAAAGTTCATAGCATTCTGAATGATAGTATCAGGCTCTGGATCACTATCTTCAGTCAGTTCTTCAATAACAGGAGCATCAGCATCCTTCTCACCAGACACATCCATCATGTCTTCGTCATCAACCAAGTCCTCTTTTTCAGGAATTGATTCTTCCAGTTCAATACTCGAAGCAATAGGGAAGTCCTTTTTGATCAGAGACCTTCTCTTTGCTGACATCTTCTTCCTTGGGATTCTTCTGGAGAGAGGAATATCTTCAGAGTCCTCATCCTCTTCAGCAGCCTTTGAGCTAATCCGAGTAGAGAGAGAGATATTCTCAAGCTCTTCTCCATCCTCTGAAGTCTCAACATTCTTTGAGAACTCCACATTCTCAAGTTCAGCAGCGCATGCAATGATTCTTGCATCAGCCTTAGCCTTTGCAGCAATTTCTCTTTCAGCTGCTAACTTGTCTTCTGCTTCCTTCTGCTTTCTCTTCTGATCAGCAAGAGCCACAACTCTTGCAACCTTCTCAGCTTCAGCAGCCTTCTCTCTTTCAGCAAGGCGTGCGTCCTCAGCATCCTGAGCTTCCTTCTCAGGAACATCCTTTGGCTTCTCAGCAACAATCTTGCCAGAGGGGTCAACACTGATTGTTGTTTGAACCATCGTGGGAAGAGGTTCTGAGACAACCACTTTCTCGACGTTCAGGACCAACTTACTTGATCCCTTCTTTCCCTTGCCGTTCTTGGCAGCATTCTTTCCTTTCTGAGCAGCAGCCTCAACAATTTCCTTCTGAGCAATACTCACAGAGGAGCCCTTCTCATTCTTCTTCGGAGTCACACCAAAACTCAGGTTTCTGAAGGTATGCAGCTTCAGAACCGTACTCTTACTCGTAACACCTTCTCCTGAAATCTCAACAGAGGCTGCCTCAAACAACCTTGTCAGGAGTGAGCCATATGCTAATGCACTCACGGTCGTTACATTCTTCATCTGCCTTATCAGCATGCCAGGTAAGTTGATCTTCTTCTGGTTGACCAAGTGCCACATAAACACCCTTTCCCTGTTGGAAACACAATTAACTCCTCCAGCCTTCGGAAGGAAAACATTGGTTGTCAAATAGTGTGCCCACCTCTGGTGCTGAGTGAGCCAGGTGGCATATGTTTCCTTGGCACTGAGATCTGGTCTAGCCCAGTTAACTTCTGTAAAACCATCTGCCGAACCATCATCACCAATGATGATTCCTTCATCATTAATACCAATCACTTGAGAAATAGAAGCCCTGCTGACCTCAATCTCAACTTCACCGACGACAGAGTGTATAACATCCTCCTCATTAGAGAAGAAATGAAGGTTCTGATAGAATTCGGTGACTAACTTTGGATAGATAAATTCATCGAGAGAAACGAATGAATTCCAGTTTTGAGTGCTAAGCCATTTGGAGATAGGTTCAGTGGATTTAACTTCATCATCTAGGAACCTAGAGGTGAATACCCTAGATTCGCTAACTTTCTTTTTGGATTCAGTGGTGAAGATGTGAGTGACAGTGATTTCTTGAGCCATTTGAAGATATAAGAAATTAGGTTAAGGTTTTAGAGAGAGGAGAACACAGAAAATCTATGGAAATTCTAATAGCATGGAAAATGAGAGTAAAAACTTCTAAGTATGGAAAACCTCTATTTATACCCAAACAAGAAACCGTTCCAATTCAAAAAGCAAATAAACACCGTTTAAAAAGGGAACAGATAACCGTTAAACACAGAACAGCGCCGTAAAATGCAGTAGATAACGCATGCTTAAGTGTCAAATCATGATTAGAATTAATTATCACTTAATTATCTTAAACGATTAAACCCTTAAGATACACAGAAATAATTAAACTAAGTTATTGAAGAGGATAAGTCATACCAATGCCTTCTCGTAAGTTGCTGAAGGACATACCAGCCAGAGGCTTAGTAAACATGTCAGCAAGATTCTCTTCAGAGGGAACATGAGTAATGATAATATCCTTCTTCAGAACATGATCTCTTAAGAAGTGATGCCTAATATGAACATGCTTCATCCTGCTGTGCTGAATAGGATTCTTTGAAAGATCAATTGCACTCTTGTTATCACAGTAGATTGTAATTGTTCCAGGGATGACTCCATAGTCAGCAATTTGTTGCTTGATCCAGAGCATCTGAGAAACACAACTTCCAGCAGCAACATACTCAGCTTCAGCAGTTGAGAGAGCCACAGAGGTTTGCTTCTTGCTATGCCAGGAGACTAGGCACTCCCCAGAAAATGACAACCACCAGAAGTGCTGACCCTTTTCAATTTATCTCTACCATAGTCAGAGTCTGTGTATCCTATAGGAGTGAAATCAGAACTACAGGGATACCACAAACCAGCTTCTGGTGTGCCTTTAAGATATCTGAGAATTCTTTTGACAGCAACATCATGAATTTCTCTTGGCTTTGATTGATATCTAGCACAAAAACACACAGCAAAATGTATATCTGGCCTGCTGGCGGTTAGGTATAAAAGAGAACCAATCATACCTCTGTAGGTTTTTATATCTACAGGTTTACCAGCTTTCTCTTCATCATCAATGTCTTTGCTGACATCCATTGGAATATCAACAGCATTAGAGTCCATCATGCCAAATTTCTTCAGCACTTCTCTAGTGTACTTGGCTTGATTGATAAACACACCATCATTACTTTGCTTGATCTGAAGTCCTAAGAAGAAGGTTAACTCTCCCATCATGGACATTTCAAACTCAGCCTTCATGTGGTCACTGAACTCTCTGCACAAGGATTCGTTAGTAGCACCAAATATAATATCATCAACATATACCTGAGCTATAAGGATATCTTTGTTCTTCTTCAGAGTGAACAGAGTTGTATCAACACAGCCTCTGACAAATCCCTTAGACAGAAGGAACTTTGTCAGTCTCTCATACCAAGCTCTGGGAGCTTGTTTCAGTCCATACAATGCTTTCTTCAGCTTGTACACATGATCAGGAAACTTAGGATCTTCAAAACCAGGAGGTTGAGACACATAGACTTCCTCATCAATGTAACCATTCAAGAATGCACTTTTCACATCCATTTGAAAGAGCTTAAAACCTTTGTATCATGCAAAAGCACATAAGATTCTAATGGCTTCTAATCTTGCAACAGGAGCAAAAGTTTCACCATAATCTATGCCTTCTTGCTGACTGTAACCTTGAGCAACAAGTCTTGCCTTGTTTCTCACAACATTTCCAAATTCATCAAGCTTGTTCTTCAGAACCCATCTAGTTCCAACAACCTTTATGTTGTTAGGTCTGGGAACCAAAGTCCAAACTTCTGACCTTTTGAACTGGTCAAGTTCTTCTTGCATTGCCATTAACCAGGAGTCATCATCAGCAGCTTCATAGAAGTCCTTGGGTTCCAGAAGTGACACAAAAGTTACATTTCCCATGTATCTTCTGAGCTGAGCTCTGGTCATGACAGGATTATGAACAGAGTCAATTATGTTCTCTAAGGAATGATTCCTATGAGTTCTAACTTCTCTTGGTACATCCAATGAGTCTTCTGAAACCTGTTCATCATTTGTTGAATCATATATAGGAGCATCTTCTGGAAGGAAGTTGACTTCTGGAGTGGGATTCTCATCTTGAGCTTGTTCAGCAACAGGAGGAACCACTTCAGCAACTCTGGGAGAAACATCTTCTTCAACAGGAGATGTTACTTCAGGAGCTTGAACTACATCTTCATCAGGAGCTCTACTATCTGCAGGGTTAGTCTCATCAAACTGTACATGAACAGATTCATCTAAAGTTTGAGTCCTCTTATTAAAAACCCTATATGCTTTACTATGTGTTGAGTAACCAAGAAAAATGGCCTCATCTGCCTTTGAATCAAACTTTGAAAGATATTCTTTTGTATTCAGAACATAACACTTGCAACCAAAGGTTCTGAAATAACCTATTTTAGGTTTTCGACCTTTCCAGAGTTCATAAGGGGTCTTGTTCAGAACGCTTCTGATTAGCACTCTATTCAGAACATAGCAAGCTGTGTTCACAGCTTCACCCCAAAAGTACTTAGGAAGCCTTCTTTCATTGATCATAGTTCTGGCTATCTCAACCAGAGTTCTATTCTTCCTTTCAACTACCCCATTTTGTTGAGGAGTTCTGGGAGCAGAAAAGTTATGATCAATTCCCTTGGTTTCACAGAATTCTTCAAACCTAAAGTTTTTGAATTCTCCACCATTATTATTTCTGATATGGACAACCTTTTCATTCCTTTCATTCTCAAGTTTCTTTATCAGAACTGAGAAACATCCAAGTGACTCATCTTTGCTAGACAGCAAAATGACCCAAGTGAATCTTGAATAGTCATCTACAATGACAAAGGCATACTTCTTTCCACCCATGCTCATTGGTTGAACAGGGCCAAAAAGATCCATATGAAGTAATTCCAAAGGTCTTTTAGTTGAAATGACTTTCTTAGTTTTAAAAGAGCTTCTGGATTGTTTACCAGATTGGCAAGCATTGCATAAATGATTCTTTTTAAAACTAATTTCAGGCAGACCCTCAACCAATTGATTTCTAGCTACTTTGGCCAGAAGGTCCATGCTCACATGAGCAAGTCTTCTATGCCAGAGCCAGGAGGTATCCTCTTTGGACATCAAGCATATATTTTTGCAAAGATTCTCAAGATTCAGCATGAAAACATTTTCGACTCTAGGAGCAGTTAGAATAACTTCCCTTGACTTACTGTCCAAGATTTTACATCCAGAGGAGCTGAAGACAACATCTCTACCTTTATCACACAGTTGTGCAACACTCAGGAGGTTGAACTTCAGGCCTCTGACTAGGGAGACATCTTCGATCGGAGGATTAGTTCCTATGGATCCATAACCAAGTATCCTTCCTTTCTGGGCATCTCCAAAGCTGACTTTTCCACCTCTTTTAGGATCAAATGTGATGAATGCTTTTTCATCACCTGTCATATGCCTTGAGCACCCACTGTCAATGTACCACAGCTTTGACATTGATGGAGCACTCAGAGCCACCTGCAACACAATCAATTAGTGACAGGTACCCAATCCTTATTGGGTCCTTCAGAGTTAGATTTTTCTTCAACAGGTTTTAATGATATCTCAGATTGCAAGAGGTTTTTAATATGATACTTGCAATCTTTTAACCAGTGACCATCACTCTTGCAAAGTTTGCAAAAGGGAGGGTTCTTGGATCTTTCCCTTTGCTTCCTGGGAGATTTCTTCTTCTTCTGAGAAGGACCAACATCTTCAGAGGCTATACCAGCACTCTCAGAGGTTCCAACATCAGGAGGAGAAGCTATCTCTTTCAGAAGAGAGGGAGTGACAGGTTTCTTCTTCTTCTGGGGTTTATCACTTCCCAGAGGCAGCTTTTCCTTGCCTTTGACTTTAGAGCCATTAGCAGGAGTGCTGAACTGTTTACACAGTTTTTCTTCTAACACTTTCATGTCAGAATAAACTTGAGTAAACCTAAGAAACTTGTCAGCCTCACTCTTGTCCAATTTCCTTTTCAGGTACTTGAACATACTATAGAGTTCTTCAAGAGAATCAAAGATATTTTGTTCAGAAGATATGTTTACCTCGGAATCATATGTAGCTTCAGGAGGTGCGGAAGTTTCTCCTGTGACATCTTCAGAAGTTGGCTCATCAATAGCCATAAAACATATCTGAGCTTGCTCTTCCTTTTCTTCAGGATCACTGCTGGTCTCAGAGTCTGACCAAGCAGCTAGCATTGCTTTCTTGAACTTCTTCTTATCTTTCTTCAGCTTCGGACAGTTAGGCTTAATGTGCCCCGGTTGCTGACATCCATAGCACACAATCGGCTTATTTGGACTTTTCACCAGAATCAGGAGTTTTCTTGTCAAAGCTCCTGAAAGGCTTCTTGTAGTTTCCACCTCTGCCTTTTCTAAAGGCCTTCTTGAACTTCCTGGTCAGCATAGCCAGTTCCTCATCTTCAGAGGATTCTTCAGAAGATTATGCTTTCAGGACTACTCTTTTTCCTTCTGACCTTTCTCTTAGGTCATGATTCTTTAATGACATCTCATGGGTAATTAGGGACCCAATGAGCTCATCGTACAAGTAATAGCTCAAATCCTGAACTTCTTCAATAGCAGTCTTCTTGGCTTGCCAAGACCTTGGAAGGCTTCTGACAATCTTCTTCACTCGATCAGATTCTTCAATATCCTTTCCTAAACTCTTCAAGTCATTGACTATCTTGGTGAATCTAGAGTTCATGTCTGAAATAGATTCTTTATCAAGCATTTCAAATAACTCATATTCTCTCATGAGTTGGTTGACTTTAGATTGCTTCACTTTTCCTGTTCCTTCATATGTGACTTACAGCTTGTTCCAAATATCCTGTGCAGTTTCACAAGAAGAAACTTTGTTATATTCAGTAGCTGTAAGTGCACAATGCAACATATTTATTGCTGAAGCATTAGTTTGGAGTTTTTTCAGAATGTCATCTGTATATTCTCTCTGAGGAATGACAACATTCCCTAAACCTTGTTCCATTCTGGTGGGAATGAAATCACCATTAGTGATGACATACCAAGCACTCATGTTCTGAGCTTGGATGAAGTACATCATCCTTTTCTTCCAGTATGAGTAGTTGTTGCCATTAAATAATGGAGGTCTAGTAGTGGAAGAACCTTCTGGAACTATGAAGTGAGAAGAATTCTCAGGCTGGTGTCTACTAGCCATCTCTATTGATTCTGATAGGATCTTACACTTAGATTGTTAGATCTTTAGTAAATATGCGAAGTGACCTTCGCTCTGATACCACTTGTTGGCCCTATCAAGAACAGAATCACCTAGAGGGGGGGTGAATAGGTGTCAAAGTTGAAAACTGAAATTTTCTAAGTTTTTAAAGAAACTTAAATTTCAGAGTCAAATTTCCTCAGAGTCAGAGGCAAGCTTATAGAAGTTGCTTCTGAGGGAAATTCTGCCTAAACACAGTTAGACTGTTTTTCAGCAACAGAAGTTCTGATTTGGGAACTTCTGGACAGTCTTCTGAACAAAGACAATGATACTTAGAGGAAATCTGTTTCAGCACTAAATATAGGCAAGTACACAAAAGCAAAAATAACAAGTATAAGAGGGAGAAAGAAGTTCAGGAGATCCTGATTGAACAATTCGATTTATCCAAGTTCGCCACAGAAGTCCTGTGACTACGTCTTGTCCCCTGAGGTCGCAGCCTACAGAGATTTTATAAATCCACTATTCAGAACTTTTATGGCAAGTTCAGAAGCTCCTTTACATCAACAGAACTTAAGCTAATTTCTCACTTAGTTCTGACTAGCCTAAAAAGAGTTAAAGGATTTCCACCAGAACAAACAATACTCTGTTTTCTGGATTTCTCACCCAACTCTAATCTCAACTAGATTTCTCTCTTTAAATCTAACTGAAGATCACAAACGATCTCAGTTTACAAGATTCCTATTATGAACTTGTTTTTCTTCACTCTCTCACTTAACTAAGACTATGCTAAGAAAGATTGAGAATGGAAAGTATTGCTCTGTTTTTGTTGTTAGAACAGTGCGTTGAGATTTTGCTCGATGATCACGCGTATGTTGATGCTTTGGAGCTTGGCTACTATTTATAGTGATTGAAGATGACCGTTGGTAAGTTTGAATCTTCAAAGAAGATGACATCAGTTGTTGTAGCCGTTAATTTGTCAAATCTTCAAACGGTCTTCAAACACTTTGATTCCGTTATCCTTGTACTTTAACTAAATCCGGTAAGTGATTTGAAATCAAAGACGAGGTTGACTGGAATCATTCTTCAATTGGATCAACAAAGGGTAGACAAGGAAATTCTGGTTTCTTTTAAACAGACAGGCGCGCTCCATCAAAACAGCTTTTTGAACTTTTGGCGCCTTGCATTAAATGCACTTGTCAGAACATTAAATGCTATCCAGAACCCGTGACTTTAGCTTTCAGAAGCTAAAAATCACTTGACTAGACTTCTGATCACAATTGGCAAAATTTCTGATTGAAAAGAACTTCTGAGGAGAGCTTTAGCAGACTTCGTCTTCAGAGCGGAGAATCCAGCTTCTGAGTAATTGAAACTCTGACTTCAGCAACTGATCTTCTGAGTTCTTTAGGCAATCCAGAAAAGATTCATTCAGCACCTGCTGAGCAACTTACACATAGACTAAGTACAAAAATTATTAGTCAATAGTAAACTATATGTAAGGAAGTATTAAGTTTTCATCTTCTGAAACGTTTGGACATAATCAAAATACATAGGGTTCATCAGAAGAGAAGTTGTGTAAACAGTTCAGCACTCTTGCTGATGGTCCCAAAGCCAAAGGCAAGGAAAAGCTACCTCTGGGAAGTGATAAACCTCAGAAGAAGAAGAAACTTGTCACTCCCTCTCTTCTGAAGGAGATCTCTTCTCCTCCTAATGTTGGTACCTATGAGAGTGCTGCTATAGCCTCTGAAGAAAGTACAGCTTCTCAGAAGAAGATGAAAGCTCCCAAGAAGCAAAGGGAAAGAACCAAGAACCCTCCCTTATGCAAGCTTTGCAAGAGTGATGGTCACTGGTTGAAGGATTGCAAGTATCACATCAAAAACATCTTGTAATCTGAGATATCACTAAAACCTGCTAAAGATAAATCTAACGTTGAAGGACCCAATAAGGATTGGGTACCTGTCACTAATTGATTGTGTTGCAGGTGGCTCTGAGTGCTCCATCAATGTCAAAGTTGTGGTACATTGACAGTGGGTGCTCAAAGCATATGACAGGTGATGAAAAGACATTCATCACATTTGATTCTAAAAGAGGTGGAAAAGTCAGCTTTGGAGATGCTCAGAAAGGAAGGATTCTTTGTTTTGGATCAATTGGAACTAATCCTCCATTGAAGATGTCTCCCTAGTCAGAGGCCTGAAGTTCAACCTCCTGAGTGTTGCACAACTGTGTGACAAAGGTAGAGATGTTCTATTCAGCTCCTCTGGATGTAAAACCGTGGACAATAAGTCAAGGGAAGTAATTCTAACTGCTCTTAGAGTAGAAAATGTTTTCATGCTGAACCTTGAGAATCTCTGTAAAAATATATACTTGATGTCCAAAGAGGATACCTCCTGGCTCTGGCATAGAAGACTTCAACATGTGAGCATGGACCTTCTGGCCAAAGTAGCTAGATATCAATTGATTAAGGGTCTGCCTGAAATTAGTTTTAAAAAGAACCATTTGTGTACTGCTTGTCATGGAAAACAATCCAGAAGCTCTTTTAAATGGATCTTTTTGGCCCTGTTCAACCAATGAGCATGGGTGGAAAGAAGTATGCCTTTGTCATAGTAGATGACTATTCAAGTTTCACTTGGGTTATCTTGCTGTCTAGCAAAGATGAGTCACTTGGATGCTTCTCAGTTCTTGTAAAGAAACTTGAAAATGAAAGGAATGAAAAGGTTGTCCATATCAGAAGTGATAATGGTGGAGAATTCAAGAACTTTCAGTTTGAAGAATTCTGTGAAACCAAAGGAATTGATCATAACTTCTCTGCTCCTAGAACTCCTCAACAAAATGGGGTTGTTGAAAGGAAGAACATAACTCTGGTTGAAATTGCCAGAACTATGATTAATGACAGAAGGCTTCCAAAGTACTTCTGGGGAGAAGCTATTAACACAGCTTGTTATGTTCTGAATAGAGTGTTGATCAGAAGCATTTTGAACAAAACCCCTTATGAACTCTGGAAAGGTAGAAAGCCTAAGATATGTTATTTCAGAACCTTTGGTTGTAAGTGTTATGTTTTGAATACAAAAGAATATCTTTCAAAGTTTGATTCAAATGCAGATGAGGCCATATTTCTTGGTTACTCAACACATAGTAAAGCATATAGGGTTTTTAATAAGAGGACTCAAACTTTAGATGAATCTGTTCATATTCAGTTTGATGAGACTAACCATGCTGATAGTAGAGCTTCTGAAGAAGATGTAGTTCAAGCTCCTGAAGTAACATCTCTTGTAGAAAAAGAAGATGTTTCTCCCAGAGCTGCTGAAGTGATTCCTCCTGTTGCTGAACAAGTTCCAGAAGAGAATCCTACTCCAAAAGTCAACTTCCTTCCAGAATATGCTCTTATGTATGATTCACCAAATGATGAACACGTTTCAGAAGATACATTGGATGTACCAAGTGAAGTTAGAGCTCCAAGGAACTACCCCTTGGAGAATATTATTGACTCTGTTCACAATCCTGTCATGACCAGAGCTCAGCTCAGAATGTACATGGGGAATGTGGCTTTTGTGTCACTTTTGGAACCCAAGGGCTACTATGAAGCTGAAGATGATGAGTGCTGGTTAATGGCAATGTAAGAAGAACTTGACCAGTTCAAAAGGTCTGAAGTTTGGATTTTGGTTCCCAAACCTAACAAAAAGAAAGTTGTCGGTACAAGATGGGTTCTGAAAAACAAGCTTGATGAGTTTCAAAATGTTGTGAGGAATAAGGCAAGACTTGTTGCTCAAGGGTACAGTCAGTAAGAAGGCATAGATTATGGTGAAACTTTTGCTCCTGTTGCAAGATTGGAAGCCATTAGAATCTTATGTGCTTTTGCATCATACAAAGGTTTTAAGCTTTTTCAAATGGATGTGAAAAGTGCATTCTTGAATGGTTACATTGATGATGAAGTCTATGTGTCTCAACCTCTTGGTTTTGAAGATCCTACGTTTCCAGATCATGTGTACAAGCTAAAGAAAGCCTTTTATGGACTGAAACAAGCTCCTAGAGCTTGGTATGAGAGACTGACAAAGTTCTTTCTGTCTAAGGGATTTGTCAAAGAGTGTGTTGTTACAACTCTGTTCACTCTGAGAAAGAACAAGGATGTCCTTTTAGCTCAGGTATATGTTGATGATATTATATTTGGTGCTACTAATGAATCTTTGTGCAGGGAGTTCAGTGACCACATGAAGGTTGAGTTTGAAATGTCTATGATGGGAGAATTAACCTTCTTCTTAGGACTTCAGATCAAGCAAAGTAATGATGGTGTGTTTATCAATCAAGCCAAGTATACTAGAGAAGTGTTAAAGAAATTTGGCATGTCAGACTCTAATGTTGTTGACATTCCCATGGATGTCAACAAAGACTTTGATGCTGAAGAGAAAGCTGGTAAACCTGTAGACATAAAAACCTACAGAGGTATGATTGGTTCTCTTTTATATCTAACTGCCAGCAGGCCAGATATACATTTTGTTGTGTGCTTCTGTGCTAGATATCAGGCTAATCCAAAGGAGATTCATGATGTTGCTGTCAAAAGAATTCTCAGATATCTTAAAGGCACACCAGAAGCTAGTTTGTGGTATCCTTGTAGTACAAATTTTACTCCTGTAGGATACACAGACTCTGACTATGGTAGAGATAAATTGAAGAGAGTCAACACTTATGGTGGTTGTCATTTTCTGGGGGAGTGCTTAGTCTCCTGGCATAGTAAGAAGCAAACCTCTATGGCTCTCTCAACTGTTGAAGCTGAGTATGTTGCTGCTGGAAGTTGTGTTTCTCAGATGCTCTGGATCAACAAATTGCGGACTATGGAGTCACTCCTGGAACAATTACAATCAACTATGATAACAAGAGTGCTATTGACCTTTCAAAGAATTCCATTCAACACAGCAGGATGAAGCATGTTCACATTAGGCATCATTTTCTGAGAGACCATGTTCTGAAGAAGGACATTATTCTTACTATTTTCCCTCTGAAGACAATCTTGCTGATATGTTTACTAAGCCTCTGGCTAGTACTCCATTCAGAGGTCTGCGTGAAGGCATAGGTATGACTAATCCACTTCAGTAATATATCATTAATTATATGGTTTATCTTCTTAAATGCTAGCCGTTTAAGATTATTAAGTGTGATTAAGGATAATAATGATGTTTAAATCTTAGTTTAAGCGTGTTTATAATAAATGCTTTTACTACGCTTTTTCTGGTGTTAACGGTAACTTGTTCCCTTTTTAACGGTGTTTATTCACTTTTTGAATTGGAACGGTTTATTTGTTTTGGGTATAAATAAGGGGTTTCCATACTTAGCAAAATCTTTTACTCAAGTTTTACATTGCATTAGAATCCCTAGAATTTTCTGCAATCTCTATTTTCCTTCTCTCCATTCAAAAACCTAATTTCTTCAAATGGCTCAAGGACAAAATGAACAAGTCACTGTCACCCGTCTCTTCGAATCAAAAATCACTCTCAATCCCTCCAAAGTGTTTCCCTCTAAATTTCTAGATGAGCAATGCCTTACAACCCCTCCAATTTCCAAATGGCTTTCAACTCAATATTGGATTTCATTCGCCTCTTTGGATGAAGTCATCTACCCAGTCCTCGTCACTGAATTCTACAAAAACATCTTTCTTCATTCTGATGAAGTTGATGTGGTTCATTCTGAGGTTCGTGGAGTGGATGTTGAAGTCTCCAGAACCTCTCTAGCTATCATCCTTGGTACTGCTAATGAAGGGGTTATTATTGGGGAAGATGTGTCTGCTGAAGGCTTTGATGACTCTAACTGGGGAAGACCTGATCTGACGGCTAAAGAGACATATGCTACTTGGTTGTCTCAGCATCAGAGGTGGGCACATTATCTCACCACTAATGTGTTCCTGCCTAAATCAGGAGGAGTAAACTGTGTCTTCAACAGGGAGAGGGCTTTTATGTATCATTTGATTAATGAGAAGAAGATTAATCTGTCAGCAATGATACTTAGACAAATGAAGGGTGTGAAACCTAATGGAACCTTAGCGTATGGTTCCCTGCTGACCAGGGTGTTTGAGGCTGTTGGTGTTGATTTTCCAGCAGATGCCATCAGAAGTAGAAGTACTCCTATTACTTATGGTCCTCTGAGCAAGCTAGTTTTTTGTCAGTTGCCATCGAAGAAGGTTGCAACTTCTGCTCCTCTGGTGCTTAAGAAAGTTCACATTAATGTTGTGAAAGGTGATCAGAAGGCTTCCAAGAAGGGAAAGGGTAAGAAGAAGGTCAGCAGTAAAATTGAAATTACTGTTGAGAAAAGCCCTGCTGAAGAAGTTGTACCTAACTTAGTGCAAACTAGGATTAGTGTTACCCCTTCTGGAAAGGTCTGTGCTACTAAGCCTAGTGAGGCTGCTGAGAAGACAGCACAAGAGATAGAACATGCTCGCATGATTGAACTAGCCAGAGTTGCTGAGGCTGAAAAGTTAAAAGCTGTGATACATCAACTTCAGATGAACAGGCGAGCTGATGTTGACATGAACAAGAGAGCTGATGTCGACATGAACAAGAGAGCTGAGGCTGCTGTTGCAGCTCACTCTGAGTTGGATGCTGCTGAAACTGCTGAACGAGAAAATGTTGCAAAGGCTAAGGCCAATGCTGATGTTGGACCAGTTTCAGAGAATGCTGAGGAAGATGTTCCTCTGTCAAGAAAAAGGATTTTCCGTACTAAGGCCTCTGCTGCTATGAGAAGGCCTATGAGGAGATCAGATTTTGAGATTCCCTCTGATCCTATTCTTGAGGATGAGACTCCTGAGGATGGCGAAGTAGCACGAGGCAAGACTGTGAGTGATGAGGAAGATACTCACATGGATGATGATGAAGAAAACTTCAATGATGATGGTACTCCTATCATTGAAAATGTATCTGATGACTCATCTCCTGAGCATGAAGATTCAGAGACTATGCTGGAAGGTGCTAGAGTTTTTGCTCAGAATGTTGATAATGAGCGCTTCATGGATGATGTCCTTCTTGGACAGGGTAGAAGTGATGAAAGGAATAGGAACGCCTCTGAGGTGATTGACAGAATGGCACATTTATTTGCTGAACCTCTGGCTTCTTTTGATCCTAATGCTGCTGAGAATGTACAATTCTCTGCTCCTGAAGACACTCTTCTCTCTGCTCCTCAACAGGTTACAAAATCTCCTGAACTTAACTCTCCTCCTCCTCCACCACATACTTCTGCATCTCCTTCTGTCACAGAAGTTGATGCCTCTGAAACTATCATTCCTCCTACAACTTCAACCTCTGAAGTTGTACCTCCTAAAACTACTCCACCTTTTGGATCCTATTCAGAAGTTCATTTCTCCACAACCCCTATTTTCTCTGACTCCACTACTACATCCACTGCTCCCTCCTTAAATACTTCGTCCACTTTTTTCTTTTCCCTCTACCACTTTATCTTTTACCATACCCTATACACAAACAACTTCCGCTCCTTCTTCCACAACTTCCATACCTCCTCTCTCAACTTTTGGATCTGCACCTCATGTGTCTGATCCTTTAACCTCTTCTATTCACTCTTCTTCTTTTGCTGGTGTTTCTTCAAACTATGAATTCCTCATAAATTTGATGAATCAGCATGAGAATGAGACTTATTTTGGAGGTAGAGGATACATTGCGAGAAATCCTAGTCTCTCAGGAGCTGATGCTACTCCTTCTGTTGAAGAGTTGAGAAGAATGAGTTAGGATGGCTCTGGTGATGTGTTTAGTAGGTTTGCTTCTATGGGTCAGAGGTATCCTGCTGCTGATATGGTTGCTCAAGCTGCTGTGATGCAAGAGCTTCAGCAAGTGAAAGCTCAGAACTTGCTCCTTATGTCAATGATGCAGATGCAAGATCCCTTTGTGTATATTCGCTACCTCTCCACACTTCATCTAGCTGCTTATGATGAACTATTCAAGTTGAGACAGCTAGCTCTGACTTGGCTTACATTAGAGAATATTGCTCTTGCTTCTACCAAGAATGTCAACAACTCTATAGAAATTTTGACAGAAGAAGTCAAGGAAGCAAATGAGACTTTTGAGACTCAGGGTAAAGTTATTCTTGCGAAGATTGATGACCTCCAAAGCACTGCCAATCATATTCTGAGAGAAGTGAAATCTTCTGCTCAAGGTGAATCATCTTCTGGAGTTGCTCGAATTGTTTATGACATCACTCATGATCTCAATAATAGACTACAGAGTATTGAGGACACTCTGACTACTCATAATACTCAAATGGGAGAACTTACTGAATTCTTGAAGACTGTACACAATCAGGTTCATGAATAAGAGAAGATTCTGAAAAATTGCTATAGGTTTGTTCGTGGACAGACTTATATTCAGAATGAACATTTGACTACTGTTGTGTATGCCAACAATCAATTCCTTAAGATAATCCTTGATGATATTCAAAGAGAGCGCCCTTTGTCTGGAACTGCTTTTGATAGAATGATGAACATTGATGCTGATTTCAGAAGAAGAATGGAAATCATCAACTCTGTCAGACCTACTCCACACCAATACAATGTTGCCCTTTCTCATCAGCAACGACTTCACGATAGAGGTGTTTTGGGTCAGGTTTTAGGACAAACGGGGGAGAAGTCTGCTCAGCAGAGTGGTTCCAAAGAAAAGAGACAGAATGAGAATGTTTGTGCTAATCCTCTTCAGAAGAAAGCCAAAAGATAATCTCTTAGAAAATAGAACTTAGGCTTCATAGCTATAGGTTCTGGGTTGGGTAGCATGTCTTAGGACTTGTGTTATCTTTTGCTTCTTTGTTGATTTGTGCTTATTTGTTTACTCTGAGGATGTTTATACATTGGCTCTGACTTTTCTTCATTTCTCGTCTCTGATCTCTCTTATCTGTATAATTAAATTTTACTGTTTATGTTTTAATTGCTTTTGCTCTGAACTTATCCCACTAAATTTAACAACTTTATCTTAAGCTATTTCTTAAGTTGTCACAGATCGTTGGAGTTCACCATTTACACTAAAATGGGGGAGTCAATATCTTTGAGAGGCACTTAAAAACATAACAAACAGGAAGTTACTTTCTAATCCTTGTGAACCACGGTTTGTCCATAACCAAAATGGGGGAGAATGATGAACCCTAAGAGTTTTGATTATGTCCAAACGTTTCAGAAGATGAAATTCTATTTCTACTTATATACTTTTCAGTATTGACTAACAATTTTTGTTAAGTATTGTATAAGTTTCTCAACAGGTGCTGAATGAAGAATCTCTGGATTGCCTTCAAGACTCAGAAGAGATGAATAGCTGAAGACAGAAGTTTAAAGCTCTGAAGATTTTCTTAAGACTGTTAAAGCTCTCCTCAGAAGTTTAGAAGCAATCAGAAGAAATTCCATTTTGATCAGAAGCTTAGACAAAAGAATAAAGAACTCATAAGCGCTAGTCACGAGTCTTACTTAGCATTTAATGCTCTGATATTTAATGCAAGACGCCAAAAGTTCAAAAAGTTGTTTTGATGGAGCGCGCATGTCTGTTACAAACAAAACCAGCATTTCATTGTCTACCCTTTGCCGATCTAAATGAAGTAAAATTCCAGTCAACCTTATCCTTGATTTCAAATCACTTACAAGATTTAGTTAAAGAAAAAGGT
Organism: Euphorbia peplus; assembly: GCA_028411795.1. Lineage (NCBI taxonomy): Eukaryota > Viridiplantae > Streptophyta > Magnoliopsida > Malpighiales > Euphorbiaceae > Euphorbia > Euphorbia peplus. Next base: position 12,901,948 of record CP110838.1, on the reverse strand, counting down.
TAACGGAATCAAAAGTGTTTGAAGACCGTTTGAAGAAATGACAGTTTAACGGCTACAACAAACTGATGTCATCTTTTGAAGATTCAAATTCAAGCAACGGTCATCTCCAAATCACTATAAATAGTAGCCAAGCTCCATTGCATCACACACGCGATTATCGAGCTAAAATGTTAACGCACTGTTTTAACGATCAAAACAGAGCAACCTTTTTCCATTCTCAATCTTTCATAGTTTAGGCTTTGTAATAGTGAGAGAGTGAAGAAACACAATTTCATAATAGGAATCTTGTAAAATGGTATCGTTTGTGATACTCAGTTAGATTTTGAGAGATATCTAGTTAAGGTTTGAGTTGGGTGAGAATTCCAGAAAACAGGATTGTTGTTGTTCTGGTGGAAATCCTTTAACTCACTCTAGGCTAGTCAGAACTAAGGGAATAATTAGCTTAAGTTCTGTTGATGTAAAGGAGCTTCTGAACTTGCCATAAAAGTTCTGAATAGTGGGTTTAAAATCTTTGGTGACTGCGATCACAGAGGACAGGACGAAGTTACAGGACTTCTGTGGTGAACCTTGGATAAATTGAACTGTTCATCAGGACCTCCTGAATCTCTTTCTCCCTTCCTTATACTTGTTATTTTTGCTTTTGTGTACTTGCTTCTGTTTAGTGCTGAAACAGATTTACTCTTTATATCATTGTCTTTGTTCAGAAGACTGTCCAGAAGTTCTCTAACTCAGAGCTTCTATTGCTGAAAGCAGTTAAACTGTGAAAAGACACAATTTCCCTCAGGAGCTGTTTCATTAAACTAGCCTCTGACTCTGAGGAAATTTGACTCTGAGAAATTAAGTTTCCCTAAAAACTTGAAATTATCAGTTTTTCGATTAGACACCTATTCACTCCCCTCTAGGTGATTCTCATCTTGTTAGGGCCAACAATTGTGACATCCCAAATTCGACGCCACTTTCTATAATGTCTGTCGCATGAAAAAAAAAGGAGTCAAAATGTTGATTTTGGTCAATCTGTCCAAAAATAAAAAAATAAACGTTCCATAATTTTTTATACATTCTAGTCATGTTATTGTGACCTCCAGAATTGCACGTCACGTTCAAATTACGTCCGACGCATGAAAAAGCACGAGTTAAAATGTCGATTTCAGTTAGTCCGTCCGAAAATTCAAAAAATTAAATGACCCATAATTTTTTATACTTTCTACTCATGTTATTGTGACCTCCCAAATTGGACGTCACGTTAAAATTACGTCCGACGCATGAAAAAGCACAAGTTAAAATGTCGATTTCAGTTAATCCGTTCGAAAATTCGAACGATTAAACGACACAAAAAATTTTATACGTTCTAGTCATGTTATTGTGACATTCCAAATCGGACGTTACGTTCAAATTATGTCTGACGCAAGAAAAAACACGAGTTAAAATGTCAATTTCAGTTAATTCGTCCGAAAATACAAAACATTAAAGGACCCATAATTTTTTATACGTTCTAGTCATGTTATTGTGACCTCCAAAATTGGACGTCACGTTCAAATTAGGTCCGACGCATGAAAAAGCAAGAGTTAAAATGTCGATTTCAGTTAATCCCTCCTAAAATTCAAAAAATTAAACGACCCATAATTTTTTATACGTTCTAGTCATATTATTCTGACCTCCCAAATTGGACGTCACGTTCAAATTACGTCCGACGCATGAAAAAGCACGAGTTAAAATGTCGATTTCAGTTAATCCGTCCGAAAATACAAAAAATTTAACGACCCATAATTTTTTGTACGTGCTAGCACGTTATTGTGACATCCCGAGTTCGACGTCAGGTTCAATTAAGTCTGTCGCATGAAAAAACACGAGTTAAAATGTTGATTTTGGTCAATCTGTCCAAAAAAAAAAAAAATAAACGTCGCATAATTTTTTATAGGTTCTAGTCATGTTATTGTGACATCCCAAATTGGACGTCACGTTCAAATAATGTCCGACGCATGAAAAAACAAGAGTTACAATGTCGATTTTTGTTAATCCGTCCAAAAAAACAAAAAATAAAACTATCCATAATTTTTTGTACGTGTTAGTCAGGTTATTGTGACATCCCAAATTCGACGTCACGTTTAAATTATGTCCGACGCATTAAAAAACACGAGTTAAAATGTCGATTTCAGTTAATCCTTCCAAAAAATACAAAAAGTTAAACGACCCATAATTCTTTGTACGTGCTAGTCAGGTTATTGTGACATCCCAAATTCAACGCCACGTTCAATGATGTCGGTCGCATGAAAAAACACGAGTTAAAATGTCAATTTCAGTTAATTCGTCCGAAAATACAAAAAAGTAAACGACCCATAATTTTTTATACGTTTTAGTCATGTTATTGTGACCACCAAAATTAAACGACAAGTTCAAATTACGTCCGACGCATGAAAAAGCACGAGCTAAAATGTCGATTTCAGTTAATCCGTCCCAAAATTAAAAAAATTAAACGACCCACAATTTTTTATACGTTCTAGTCATGTTATTGTGACCTCCCAAATTAGACGCCACGTTCAAATTACGTCCGATGAATGAAAACGCACGAGTTAAAATGTCGATTTCCGTTAATCCGTCCGAAAATTCAAAAAGTTACATGACCCGTAATTTTTTGTACGTGCTTGTCACGTTATTGTGACATCCCAAAATCGACGTCACGTTCAATTAAGTCTGTCGCATGAAAAAACACGAGTTAAAATGTCAATTTAAGTTAATTCGTCCGAAAATAAAAAAAAATTAAACGACCCATAATTTTTTATACGTTCTAGTCATGTTATTGTGACCTCCCAAATTGGACGTCACGTTCAAATTTCGTCCGACGCATGAAAAAGCACGAGTTAAAATGTCGATTTCAGTTAATCCGTCCGAAAATAAAAACAATTAAACCACCCATAAATTTTTGTACGTGCTAGTCATGTTATTGTGACATCCCAAATTCAATGTCACGTTCATATGAGTCTGTCGCATGAAAAAACACGAGTTAAAATATTGATTTTGGTCAATCTGTCCAAAAAAAATAAAAAATAAACGTCGCATAATTTTTTATTGGTTTTAGTCATGTTATTGTGACATTCCAAATTGAACGTCACGTTCAAATTATGTCCGCGCATTAAAAAACAAGAGTTACAATGTTGATTTTAGATAATCCGTCCGAAAAAACAAAAAATTAAACGACCCATAATTTTTTGTACGTGCCAGTCAGGTTATTGTGACATCCCAATTTCGACGTCACGTTTAAATTATGTCCGACGCATTAAAAAACACGAGTTAAAATGTCAATTTCAGTTAATCCTTCCAAAAATACAAAAAGTTAAATGACCCATAATTTTTTGTACGTGCTAGTCAGGTTATTGTGACATTTCTAATTCGACGCCACGTTCAATGATGTCGGTCGCATGAAAAAGCACGAGTTAAAATGTCAATTTCGGTTAATTCGTCCGAAAATACAAAAAAGTAAACGACCCATAATTTTTTATACGTTCTAGTCATGTTATTATGACTTCCCAAATTAGACGCCACGTTCAAATTACGTCCGATGAATGAAAACACACGAGTTAAAATGTCGATTTCCGTTAATTCGTCCGAAAATTCAAAAAGTTAAATGACCCGTAATTTTTTGTACGTGCTTGTCACGTTATTGTGACATCCCAAATTCGACGTCACGTTCAATTAAGTCTGTCGCATGAAAAAACACGAGTTAAAATGTCAATTTAAGTTAATTCGTCCGAAAATAAATAAAAATTAAACGACCCATAATTTTTTATACGTTCTAGTCATGTTATTTTGACCTCCCAAATTGGACATCACGTTCAAATTTCGTCCGACGCATGAAAAAGCACGAGTTAAAATGTCGATTTCAGTTAATCCGTCCGAAAATAAAAACAATTAAACGACCCATAAATTTTTGTACGTGCTAGTCATGTTATTGTGACATCCCAAATTCAATGTCACGTTCATATAAGTCTGTCGCATGAAAAAACACGAGTTAAAATATTGATTTTGGTCAATCTGTCCAAAAATAAAAAAAAAAATAAACGTCGCATAATTTTTTATTGGTTCTTGTCATGTTATTGTGACATCCCAAATTGAACGTCACGTTCAAATTATGTCCGACGCATGAAAAAACAAGAGTTACAATGTCGATTTTAGTTAATCCGTCCGAAAAAAGAAAAAATTAAACGACCCATAATTTTTTGTACGTGCCAGTCAGGTTATTGTGACATCCCAATTTCGACCTCACGTTTAAATTATGTCCGACGCATTAAAAAACACGAGTTAAAATGTCGATTTCAGTTAATCCTTCCAAAAATACAAAAAGTTAAATGACCCATAATTTTTTGTACGTGCTAGTCAGGTTATTGTGACATTTCTAATTCGACGCCACGTTCAATGATGTCGGTCGCATGAAAAAACACGAGTTAAAATGTCAATTTCGGTTAATTCGCCCGAAAATACAAAAAAGTAAACGACCCATAATTTTTTATACGTTCTAGTCATGTTATTTTGACCTCCAAAATTTGACGTCACGTTCAAATTACGTCTGACGCATGAAAAAGCATGAGTTAAAATGTCGATTTCAGTTAATCCGTCCCAAAATTCAAAAAATTAAACGACCCATAATTTTTTATACGTTCTAGTCATGTTATTCTGACCTCCCAAATTGGACGTCACGTTCAAGTTACGTTCGACGCATGAAAAAGCACGAGTTAAATTGTCGATTTCAGTTAATCCGTCCGAAAATACAAAAAATTAAACGACCCATAATTTTTTGTACGTGCTAGTTACGTTATTGTGACATCCCAAATTCAACGTCACTTTTAAATTATGTCGGACGCATTAAAAAACACGAGTAAAAATGTCGATCTTAGTTAATCCGTCAGAAAATACCAAAAAATAAGCGACCCATAATTTTGTGTACGTGCTAGTCAGGTTATTGTGATATCCCAAATTCGACACCACGTTCAATTATGTCGGTCGCATGAAAAAACACAAGGTAAAATGTCGATTTCAGTTAATCTGTTCGAAAGTTCAAACAATTAAACGTTGCGTAATTTTTTATCATTCTAGTCATGTTATTGTAAGATTCCAAATCAGACGTCACGTTTAAATTATGTCCGACGCATTAAAAAACACGAGTTAAAATGTCGATTTTAGTTAATCCTTCCAAAAATACAAAAAATTGAACGACCCATAATTTTTTGTACGTGCTAGTCAGGTTATTGTGACATCCCAAATTCGACGCCACGTTCAATTATGTCGGTCGTATGAAAAAAAACGAGTTAAAATGTCAATTTCAGTTAATCCGTCCGAAAATTCAAAAAATTAAACGACACATAATTTTTTATACGCGCTAGTCAAATGATTGTGACATTTGAAATGTGACGTCACGTTCAAATTATGTCTGTCGTATGAAAAAACACGAGTTAAAATGTCAATTTCGGTCAATCTATCCGAAAATACAAAAATAAATGTACCATAATTTTTTGTACGTGGTAGTCAGGTTATTGTGACTGATGAACCCTAAGTGTTTTGATTATGTCCAAACGTTTCAGAAGATGAAAATTAAAACTCTCTTACATACGGTTTAATATTGACTAACATTTTTTGTTAAGTTTGTATGTAAGTTACTCAGTAGGTGCTGAATGAACAATTTCTGGATTGCTTAAGGTCTCAGAAGAAACGAAAGCAGAAGACAGTATTCCCACTTTCATAAGCTGTTGCTCCGCTCTGAAGTTATCGAAGTCTGTTAAAGCTCTCCTCAGAGGTCCATTGCAATCCGAAGATAAACTCTACCAATTTGATCAGAAGCTTAGACAAATGGAATTAGTTATCAGAAGCTAAGTCACGGGTTCTGTTAAGCATTTATTGCTCTGACAATTGCATTTATTGGAATTCATTCGTCTCTTTGGATGAGTTCATCTATCTGAAATTATTCACTGAATTCTATCAGAATCTCCACTACCTATCTAATGAGGAGGATGTTGTTCACTCGGTGGTTGGAGAAGTTGAGATCGAGGTCAGCAGGGCTTCCATTTCTCAGGTTATCGGGATTGATGATGAGGGAATCGTCATTGGAGATGATGGTTCTGCTGAAGGGTTTAATGAAGCCAACTGGGCAAGACCAGATTTGAGTGCCAAGGAAACCTATGCCACCTGGCTCTCTCAACACCAAAGGTGGGCACACTACTTGACCACAAATGTGTTCCTTCCGAAGGGTGGAGGAGTTAATGGTGTTTCCAATCGGGAACGGGTTTTCATGTGGCATCTGGTAAACCAGAAGAAGATCAATCTCCCTGCCATGCTGATACGTCAGATGACAAATGTGTCTGTTGTTACTGCACTTGCATATGGTTCTCTTCTGACGAGGCTGTTTGAAGCGGCCTCTGTGGTCGTTTCGGGAGAAGGCGTAACCAGCAGGAGTACTGTTCTTAAGATGCATACCCTTAGGAACCTTTCCTTTGGTATGATACCAAAGACGAAGGAGAATGCTTCCTCTGTAAGCATTGCTCAGAAGGAGATTGTTGAAGGAACTGTGCAGAAAGGAAAGAAAGCTGCCAAGAAGGGCAAAGGTAAGAAAGGATCGAGTAAGGTGGTCCTTCAAGTAGAGAAGGTGGTTGTCTCAGAACCTCTTCCAGCTCTGGTTCAAACAACTATTAGTGTTGAACCTTCTGGCAAGATTGTTGCTGAGAAGCCAAGGGATGCTGCTGAGAAAGCAGCTCAGGAAGCTGAGGATGCACGTCTTGATGAAAGGGAAAAGGCTGCTGAGGCTGAGAAAGTTTCAAGAGTTGTGGCTCTTGCTGATGAGAAAAGGAAGAAGAAGGAAGTTGAAGATACGTTAGCAGCTGAGCGAGAAATTGCAGCAAAGGCTAAGGCTGATGCTAGAATTGCTGAATGTGCTGCTGAAGTTGGGAACGTGGAGTTCTCAGGAAATGTTGAGGCTACGGGAGAAGATGAGGATTCTGACGATATTCCTCTCTCCAAACGTAACAGGAAGAAGGTTGCTGCAAATAGAAGGTCTTTGAACAAAAAGGACTTCTATATTGCATCAAGTGCTGAATTGGAAGATACCATTCCTGAAGAAGAGGACTTGGTTGATGACGAAGACATGATGGAAATGTCTGCTGAAAAGGATGTTGATGCTCCTATCATTGAAGAACTGTCAGAAGATAGTGATCAAGAGCCTGACACTATCATTAAGGACGCAATGAGGTTTGCTGAAAACATCAACACTGATGATTTTCTAGATAATGTTCTTCTGGGTCAAGGCAGAAACCCTGGTGATAGAGATGCCTCTGAAACGCTGTTCAGAATGGCTCATGTGTTTGCTGAACCAATTTCAATGTTTGATCCAAACTTTTCTGAACAGGTTATCTCATTTCCCTCTCATATTCATCATCCATCTCCCCTTCATACTTCTCATCCATCCTCTCCTCGTACTCCCCATCCATCTCCTTCACTACCTTCTGTCACAGAAGTTAGTGATTCTCAAACTTCCATTCCTCTTACAACTTCAACCTCTGAAGTTGTACCTCCTAAAGCTGCTCCTCCTTCTGGATCCTATTCAGAAGTGAATTTATCTTCTGGACCCATTTTCATAGATTCCATATCAACCTCCACTACTTCCTCTCTATCTACTTCCTCTGTAATTCCGTCAATAGGTTTTACTGCTCCATCCCTCTCACTACCATCCACACTACCATCTATTTCACCTACCCTCTCTTCCTCTTCCACACATACCATTCCTTCCACAACAACACATATCCCTCCTCCTTCAACTTCTGGACATGCACCTCCTGTGTGTGATCCCTTAACTACTTCTTCCTCTACCTCTTTCTTTGCTGGGTTGTCATCCAACTATGACTTCCTACGCAAATCAATGAATCGAGATGATCTGGAGAGAAGATTTGGTGGTTTTGGTTTCATGGGCAGAGCTTTTGGTGTATCCGAAGCTGGTGGTGCTCCATCTGTTGAAGAGTTGAGAAGAATGAGTCAGAGTGGCTCTGATGAACTGCTGAATAGATTTGCTGGTTTAGGGCAACGGTCTTCTGCTGCTGACATGTATGTTCAGGGCATTGTGCTGCAAGAAATTCAATCTTTGAAAGCTCAGAACCTGCAGCTCATGACTATGCTTCAAGTGCAGAATCCTACTGTCTACACTCGCAATCTTTCTACACTTCATCTGGCTACTTATGATGAAATTTACAAGTTGAGAGAATTGGCTCTGACTCTACCAACTCTCGAAAATATTGCTCTTGCTTCTTCTCTGAAAGTTAATGAAAATCTGGAGATTTTGTCAGAAGAAGTTAAGGAAGCAAACGAGCATTATGAGGCTCATGAGAAGATTCTTCCAAGTAAGATTGATGATCTGCAAAGTACTGCTAATCATATTCTGAGAGAAGTGAAATCTTCTGCTCAAGGATCATCATCTTCAGGGGCTGCTAAGATTGTATATGACATCACTCCTGATCTCAACAATCGTCTTCAGAGCATTGAGTCCACTGTGACTGCTCAGAGCGCCCAGATTGCGGAGCTTACTGAACTTCTGAAAGTTATGCACACTCAAACACGAGAACAAGAGAAGGTTCTTCATAATTGCTATAGGTTTGTTCGCGGACAGACTTATATTCAGAATGAGCATCTCACTGCTGCTGTGTATGCTAACAATCGGTTGATCAAGCTCCTTCTGGAAGATGTTCAGAGACAGCGACCTTTGTCTGGACAGACTTTTGATCATATGAGAACCATTGCTGCTGACTTCAGGCGAAGAATGGATATGATCAACACTGTAAGGCCTACACCTCAGCAATATCAGACTGCTTTGAATGTTCAGTAGAAATTGGACTCTCAAGGTGCTCTGGGTGTTCCTGTTGGTTCTGGCCAAACGGGGGAGAAGTCTGCTCAGCAGGGTGGTCTCAAGTCTGCTGGGATGAAGAGACAGAATGTTGGTGAAGGTTCCAGTGGTGTACCTCCTCCTCAAAAGAGATCTAGAAACTTATAATCATTTTAGGACTTAAGCTTCTTAACTAGGTTCTGGGTTGGGTAGTCTTGTTTCTTCTGACTATTATATACACTGAACTTTTCTTATACATATTAGTTGTCTCTGATTAATTTCTTACTGTTTATGTTTCTTTTTAACTTAGTAACTTTATCCTCACTAAAAATCTAACAACTTGATCTCAAGCCTATCTTAAGTTTTTACAGATTGCTGAAGTTCACCATTTACACTAAAATGGCGGAGTTAAGTTACTCAGAAGTTATATGTTGGCCCTAACAAGAACAGAATCACCTAGAGGGGGGTGAATAGGTGTTTCAAAAGAAAACTGATAATTTCGAGTTTTTTAAGGAAACTCAATTTTTCAGAGTCAATAATCCTCAGAGTCAGAGGCAAGCTTATTGAAGTAGCCTCTGAGGGATAATCTGCCTAAAGACAGGTTCTGTCTTTTCAGCAATAGAAATTCTGAATTAAGAACTTCTGGACAGTCTTCTGAACAAAGACTTGTGATTTTAAGGAGTAAATCTGTTTCAGCACTAAATATAATAGAAGTACACAGAAGCAATTAACAAGTATAAGGAAGGGAGAAAGAGATTCAGGAGATCCTGATGAACAGTTCAATTTATCCAAGTTCGCCACAGAGGTCCTGTGACTACGTCTTGTCCTCTGAGGTCGCAGCCTCCAGAGATTTTATAAATCCACTATTCAGAACTTTTATGGCAAGTTCAGAAGCTCCTTTACATCAACAGAACTTAAGCTAATTTCTCACTTAGTTCTGACTAGCCTAAAATGAGTTAAAGGATTTTCACCAGAACAACAATACTCTGTTTTCTGGATTTCTCACCCAACTCAAATCTCAACTAGATTTCTCTCTTTTAATCTAACTGAGTATCACAAACGATACCAGCTTACAAGATTCCTATTATGAACTTGTTTTTCTTCACTCTCTCACAAATACAATAGCTATGCTAAGAAAAGATTGAGAATGGAAAGTGTGCTCTGTTTTCTTGGGTATAACAGTGCGTTGAGATTTTTGCTCTATGATCACGTGTGTTGATGCAGTGGAGCTTTGCTACTATTTATAGTGTTGAGTAGATGACCGTTGAGGAGATTTGAATCTTCAAGGATGACAAGGATGAAAGTAGCCGTTAATCTTGTCATCTTCTTCGAACGGTCTCAAGAACACTCAATCCTGTCAACTTTGTACTTTAACCTAATCCGGTATGGGATTAAAATAAAGGTGATGGAGTTGACTGAATTTGAAGATTGATTTAGATTAGTGAGAAACGATAAAGGAAACAGGTTTTGTTTGTAGTGAACATGCGCGTCCTTCAAACAGTTTTTGAACTTTTGGCGCCTCGCATTAAATGCAACTGACAAAGCATTTAATGCTTAACTAAACCCATGATAACGAACTTCTGATCTAAACAACCTTTGTCTTCTGTTTGCAAAAGAGAACCTCTGATGAAAGCTTTAGGCAGACAATAAAAGCTTCAGAGCGGTTGATCCAGCTTCTGACTAAGTATTTCTGTCTTCAGCTTCCTTAATCTTCTGAGTTCAATAAGCAAGCAGGGATTCTTCATTCAGCATCTGCTGAGAAGAACTTATGCAATACTTGACAAAAAAAATTGTTAGTCAACATTGAAAAGTATATAAGTTAATTTTAATTTTCATCTTCTGAAACGTTTGGACATAATCAAAACACTAAGGGTTCATCATTCTCCCCCATTTTGGTTATGGACAAACAGTGGTCCAGAAGGTAAAAATTACTTAGGAAACTTAAAAGTTTAGAAAGTAACTTCCTGTTGGTTATAGTTTTTATAACTTCTGAGTAACTTAACTCCCCCATTTTAGTGTAAATGGTGAACTTCAACAAATCTGAAACTTAGAACAGGCTTAGGATCAAGTTATTTAAAGATTGCGAAGTATAAGTTACTAAGTTAGAGAAACAAATAAGCAAACAGTTATATATAAATAGACAGAATGTGTAGAAAAGTTCAAGTTGTATAAATAGTCAGAGAAACACATAAGAAACATGTCAAAAGCATAAAAATAGATAACTTAACAAGAAGCTACCCAACCCATAACTTATAACTAAGATTCTTAAGCTCTATGGATTTGACTATGTGTTTCTAGGCTTCTTCTGAAAAGGAGGAACACCACCACTTGAACTGACATTAGCACCAGATCTCTTTGAACTAGAACCAGAACTTGGACCACTCTGCTGAGCAGGTTTCTCCCCCATTTGACCATAAACAACAGGTCTTCCCAGAGCTCCTTGAGACATTAACTTCTGTTGAACTTGAAGAGCAGTGTCGAGCTGATGTTTAGTTGGCCTTAAAGCATTGAGTTGATCTATTTTCTGTTTGAATTCTGCCTCAAGCTTTTTCATTTCAGGAAGGGAAGGGCCAGACTGAGGTCTTTGCTTCTGAGCATCTTCCAGGAGCAACTTGATAGCTTGGTTGTTCAAATAGACAGCAGCAGTCAGATATTCATTCTGAAGATAAGTCTGCCCACGAACAAACCTATAACTGTTGTTCAGAATCTTCTCATGCTCTATGGATTGAGAATGCAGAACCTTCATGAATTCAGTGAGTTCAGCAATTTGTGCATTCTGAGCATTCACAAGAGATTATATGCTCTGGAGACGATTATTGAGATCAGGAGTAATATCATACACCACTTTGGCAGCCCCAGAAGAAGATGGACCTTGAGCAGAAGATTTCACTTCTCTCAGAACATGATTAATTGTACTTTGCAGGTCATCAATCTTCGCAGGGAGAACCTTCTCTTGAGATTCAAAATGTTCATTTGCTTCTCTAACCTCTTGCTGGAGAATGCTGAGATGTTCATTCACATTGCTAGCAGAAGCATGAGCAATATTCTCAAGTGTAGGAAGGGTCAGAGCCAACTGCCTTAGTTTATAAAACTCATCATAAGCAGCTAGATGAAGTGTTGACAAATTCTGAATAAAAACAGAAGGATTTTGCATTTGAAGCATTGTCATCAACTGGAGATTCTGTGCCTTCAGAGCTTGAAGTTCTTGAAGCACCATACCCTGTGCAAATAGATCAGCAGCAGGAGTCCTTTGCCCAAAACTAGCTAAATTGTTCAACAATCCATCAGAGCCACTTTGACTCATTCTTCTCAAATCATCAACAGATGGAACACCACCAGCTGCTGAAACAGCAGGAGCTCTATGGGGAATCCCAAAACTACCAAAATTTGCAGCCATCTCATCTCTATTCAGGTGATTGAACAGATATTCATAGTTGGTACGAATACCAGCATAGGTAGGAGGAGTGGGTGAATTGGAAGTTGTTAAGGGATCACACACAGAGGGTGTATGTCCAGAGGATGAGGGTTGAGGTAAAGTAGATGTGGAGGAAGGAGCATTCTGAGTAGTCAGAGGAGGGAGAGTGGAGAGTATAGTAGTTGGAATGGTAGTTGGATGAGAGGATATTGAAGTTGTAAGTCCAATAGATGGAGGCACAACCTCTGATTGAAGTGATTGGGAAGAGGAGGTAATAGTAGAATCTGAAAACAAAGGAGCTGTAGAAATATTCACTTCTGAATAGGATCCAGAAGAAGGAATGGTTCTAAGAGGCATATCCTCAGAAGTTGAGGGTATGGGAGGAATTGGAAAAGTAGATGCACTTACCTCTGAGACAGGAGTAGGTACAGAAGATGGTTGTGAAGAATGAATAGGAGATGGAACACGAGTATGAGATGGAGATGGTAAGGCTTGATCAGAAGTGTTCTGATCTTCAGGAACATTGGGGTCAAAGGAGCTAATAGGGTTGGCATCAAGATGAGCCATCTTTTCAATAGTAGTCCTGGCATCCCTTTCACCAAGATTCCTGCCTTGACCCAGAAGGACATTGTCCATGAAATCGTCGTTATCAATAGTTTCAGCAAACTCCTTAGCATTTTTAAGGACGACTTCAGGAGGAATCACTTCTTCATCACTATCCTCTGAGAGTTCTTGAATTGTAGGAGCACCAAAATCCCCTTCTGATACATCCAACATATCTTCATCAAGGAATTCCTCTTCAGAAGGAATAGCATCTTCCAGTTCAGCACACTCAACAAATAAGTCCTTCTTGTTTAAGACCCTTCTATTTACAGCTTTCTTCCTTCTCATGCCATGTGAGAGTGGAATTTCCCTCTCAGCATTATCTTCTTCAGCAACTTCTGAAAGAACAACATCACTGTCCAATAGGGCAGCAGCTTCTTCCAATCTGGCATCTTCCTTAGCTTTTGCCAGAGCTAATCTTTCTTCTGCCAATTTCTCAGCAGCCTCAGCAGCTTCCTTTTCTCTTCTGGACAATTCAGCCAGAGAGACAATTCTTTCTTGTTCTTTTTCAGCTTCAGCAGCCCTTGCTAGTTCAGCAAGTCTGCTCTTCTCAGCTTCCTCTGCTGCTTTCTTTGCAGCTTCACTTGGTTTTTCAGCAACCACCTTTCCAGAAGGTTCAATATTGATAGTAGCTTGAACCATAGAGGGAGGAGGTTCTGAAGAGACAACCTTCTCCACAGTAACAACCAACTTACTTGGCTTCTTCTTTCCTTTGCCCCCTTTGGCAACAGTTTTTCCTTTCTGCTCAACAACCTTCACATTTTCCTTCTGACTTACAACCACAGAGGAACCAGCACCTTCTGACTTCTTAGGCACAATGCTGTGTTGTAGTTTGGTCAGAGGGATAAGTTTGATGGGAGTGCTTTTACTGGTAACCCCTTCACCAGAAATCTCTATTCCAGCAGATTCAAAAAGCCTGGTCAGAAGAGAACCATAGGCCAAAGCACTACCAACCTTCACATTCTTCATCTGCCTTATAATCATGGCAAGAAGGTTGATCTTCTTTTCGTTCATCAAATGGTACATGAACACTCTCTCTCTGTAGAAACCCCATTAACAGCCCCAGATTTCGGAAGGAACACATTAGTGGTTAAGTAGTGTGCCCACCTCTGATGCTGTGTCAACCAGGTGGCATAGGTTTCTTTTGCGCTCTGAACTGGCTTAGCCCAGTTCACTTCTGAAAATCCTTCAGCAGACCCATCATCCCCAATGATGATTCCCTCATCATCAATGCTAATGGCTTGGGAGATAGAAGCCCTGCTGACCTCAAAATCAACTCCATCTATCACAGAGTGTACAACATCCTCCTCATCAGATCTAAAGTGGAGGTTCTGATAGAACTCAGTTACCATTTTGGGATAGAAGAAATCATTCAAGGAAACAAATGAGTTCCAGTTTTGCGAACTTATCCATTTAGAGATGGGTACGGTGGATTTGACTTCATCATCTAAGAACCTAGAGGTGAAAACCCTAGATTCGCTAAGAATCTCATCATCAGCTAAGATGTGTGTGATAGTGACTTGAGAAACATTTTCTTGAGCCATTTTAGATAAAGAAAGTGAGAAATGTAGGTTAAGTAGAAAGATTGCAGAAAATTGCAGAGAAATTTCTAGCTATGAAATCTGGAGAGCAAAAGATTTTCGAGTGAAAAGAAACTACAGAACGGCGCAGTAATAGCATTAAATGTAGACAGCTTTAATTCAAAATCATGATTATCCTTAAGCATGCTTAATTAATTCAAACACATGGCAGTTAAGAATTAATAGGGCAGTTAAAGATAAGTTATTGGAGTTGATAAGTCATACCAATGCCTTCTCGTAGACTTCTGAAAGGATTATAAGCCAGAGGCTTAGTAAACATGTCAGCAAGGTTATCTTCAGAGGAGACATGAGTGATGAGTATATCTTTCTTCAGAACATGATCTCTCAGAAAATGATGTCTAATATGAACATGCTTCATTCTGCTGTGTTGTATGGGATTTTTGGAAAGGTCAATTGCACTCTTGTTGTCACAGAAGATAGTCATTGTTCCAGGAGTGATTCCATAGTCAGCAATTTGTTGCTTTATCCAGAGCATCTGAGAAACACAACTTCCAGCAGCAACATACTCAGCTTCAGCAGTTGAGAGAGCCACAGAGGTTTGCTTCTTACTATGCCAGGAGACTAGACATTCCCCCAGAAAGTGACATCCACCAGAAGTGCTGACTCTTTTCAACTTGTCTCTACCATAGTCAGAGTCTGTGTATCCTACAGGAGTAAAGTTAGTACTACAAGGATACCACAAACCAGCTTCTGAAGTGCCCTTGAGATATCTGAGAATTCTTTTGACAGCAATGTCATGAATCTCCTTTGGATTAGCTTGATACCTAGCACAAAAGCACACAGCAAAATGTATATCTGGCCTGCTGGCTGTTAGATATAGGAGTGAGCCAATCATACCTCTGTAGGTTTTAATATCTACAGGTTTACCAGCTTTCTCTTCATCATCAAAGTCTTTGCTGACATCCATGGGGATATCAACAGCATTAGATTCCAACATGCCAAACTTCTTTAGCACTTCTCTAGTATACTTGGCTTGATTGATAAACACACCATCATTACTTTGCTTGATTTGAAGTCCTAGGAAGAATGTTAACTCTCCCATCATGGACATTTCAAACTCAGCTTTCATGTGATTGCTGAACTCTCTGCACAAAGATTCATTAGTAGCACCAAATATAATATCATCAACATATACCTGAGCTAGGAGGATATCTTTGTTTTTCTTCAGAGTGAACAGGGTTGTGTCAACACAGCCTCTGACAAATCCTTTAGAAATAAGGAACTTTGTCAATCTTTCATACCAAGCTCTGGGAGCTTGTTTCAGTCCATACAAGGCCTTTTTCAGCTTATACACATGATTTGGAAACTTAGGATCTTCAAAACCAGGAGGTTGAGACACATAAACTTCTTCATCAATGTAACCATTCAAGAATGCACTTTTCACATCCATTTGAAAGAGCTTGAAACCTTTGTATGATGCAAAAGCACATAAGATTCTAATGGCTTCCAACCTTGCAACAGGAGCAAAAGTTTCACCATAATCTATGCCTTCTTGCTGACTGTAACCTTGAGCAACAAGTCTTGCCTTGTTTCTCACAACATTTCCAAATTCATCAAGCTTGTTCTTCAGAACCCATCTTGTACCAACAACCTTCTTATTGTTAGGTCTGGGAACTAAAATCCAAACTTCTGACCTTTTGAACTGGTCAAGTTCATCTTGCATTGCCATTAACCAGAATTCATCTTCCTCAGCTTCATAGAAGTCCTTGGGTTCAAGAAGTGACACAAAAGCCACATTCCCCATATATCTTCTGAGCTGAGCTCTGGTCATGACAGGATTATGAACAGAGGCAATTACATTCTCCAAGGGGTGATTCCTAGGAGCTCTAACTTCTCTTGGTACATCCAATGAATCTTCTGAAACTTGTTCATCATTTGTTGAATCATATATAGGAGCATGTTCTGGAAGGAAGTTAACTTCTGTAGTTGGATGTTCTTCTGGAACATATTCAGCAGGAGAATCAACTTCAGCAGCTTTAGGAATAACATCTTCAACAGGAGGAGATGATATTTCAGGAGCTTGAACTTCATCTTCTTCAGAGGCTCTACTTTCTGCAGGGTTAGTCTCATCAAACTTTACATGAATGGATTCATCTAAAGTTTGAGTCCTCTTATTAAAGACCCTATATGCTTTACTATGTGTTGAGTAGCCAAGAAAAATAGCTTCATCTGCCTTAGAATCAAATTTTGAAAGGTGTTCTTTTGTATTCAGAACAAAACATTTACAACCAAAGGTTCTGAAATAACCTATCTTAGGCTTTCTACCTTTCCAGAGTTCATAGGGGGTTTTGTTCAAGATACTTCGGATGAGAACTCTATTCAGAACATAACAAGCTGTGTTAACAGCTTCTCCCCAGAAGTACTTTGGAAGCCTTCTTTCATTGATCATGGTTCTGGCTATTTCCACCAGAGTTCTATTCTTTCTTTCAACTACCCCATTTTGTTGAGGAGTTCTGGGAGCAGAGAAGTTATGATCAATGCCTTTGATTTCACAGAATTCTTCAAACTTAAAGTTCTTGAATTCTCCACCATTATCACTTCTGATGTGGACTACCTTTTCATTCCTTTCATTCTCGAGTTTCTTAATCAGAACTGAGAAGCATCCAAGTGATTCATCTTTGCTAGAGAGCAAGATGACCCAAGTGAATCTTGAATAGTCATCTACTATGACTAAGGCATACTTCTTTCCACCCATGCTCATTGGTTGAACAGGGCCAAAAAGATCCATATGAAGTAATTCTAAAGGTCTTTTAGTTGAAATGACTTTCTTAGTTTTAAAGGAGCTTCTGGATTGTTTACCAGATTGACAAGCAGTACACAAATGGTCCTTTTTAAAACTAATTTCAGGCAGACCCTCAACCAATTGATATCTAGCTACTTTGGCCAGAAGATCCATGCTAACATGAGCAAGTCTTCTATGCCAGAGCCAGGAGGTATCCTCTTTGGACATTAAGCATATATTTTTGCAAAGATTCTCAAGGTTCAGCATGAAAACATTTTCTACTCTAGGAGCAGTTAGAATAACTTCCCTTGACTTACTGTCCAAGATTTTACATCCAGAGGTGCTGAAGACTACATCTCTGCCTTTATCACACAGTTGTGCAACACTCAGGAGATTGAACTTCAGGCCTCTGACTAGGGAGACATCTTCGATGGGAGGATTGGTTCCAATGGATCCAGAACCAAGGATTCTTCCTTTCAGAGCATCTCCAAAGCTGACTTTACCACCTCTTTTAGGCACAAATGTGATGAATGCTTTTTCATCACCTGTCATATGCCTTGAGCACCCACTGTCAATGTACCACAGCTTTGACATTGATGGAGCACTCAGAGCCACCTGCAGCACAATCAATTAGTGACAGGTACCCAATCCTTATTGGGTCCTTCAGAGTTAGATTTAACTTCTACAGGTTCTTCTGATATTTCAGATTGCAAGAGGTTCTTAATATGGTACTTGCAATCTTTCAACCAATGTCCATCTTTCTTACACAACTTGCAAGAAGGAGGGTTCTTGGATCTTTCCCTTTGCTTCTTAGGAGCATTCTTCTTCTTCTGGGAAGGTACTACTTCTTCAGAGGCATTAGCACTCTTAGAGGTTCCCACTTCAGGAGGAGAAGAGATCTCTTTCAGAAGAGAGGGAGTGACAGATTTCTTCTTCTGAGGTTTATCATTCCTCAGAGGCAGTTTTTCCTTACCTTTGACTTTTGAGTCATCAGAAGGAGAACTGAATTGTTTACTTAGTTTATCTTCCAATATTTTCATATCAGCATAGACTTGAGTAAACCTAAGAAATTTTTCAGCCTCGCTTTTGTCCAACTTCCTCTTAAGGTACTTGAACATGCTATATAATTCTTCAAGAGAATCAAAGATATTTTGTTCAGAGGATATGTTTACCTCGGAGTCATAAGTTGCTTCAGGAGGTGCGGAAGTTTCTCTTGTGACATCTTCAGAGGATGGCTCATCAATAGCCATGAAACATATCTGGGCTTGCTCTTCCTTCTCTTCAGGATCACTGCTGGTCTCAGAGTCTGACCAAGCAGCCAGCATAGCTTTCTTGAACTTCTTCTTATCTTTCTTCAGCTCTGGGCAGTTAGGCTTAATGTGCCCAGGTTGCTGACATCCATAGCACACAATGGGCTTGTTTGGATCTCTCTTGGTTTTATCACCAAAGTCAGGAGACTTCTTTTCAAAGCTTCTGAATGGCTTTTTGTAGTTTCCACCTTTGCCTTTTCTAAAGGCTCTTTTGAACTTCCTGTTCAGCATGGCCAATTCTTCATCTTCTGATGATTCTTCAGAAGAGTCTGCCTTCAGGACTACTTGTCTCTTTCCTTCTGACCTTTCTCTCAGGTCATGATTCTTTAATGACATCTCATGAGTGATTAGAGACCCAATGAGTTCATCATACAAGTAATAGCTCAAGTCCTGAACTTCTTCAATGGCAGTCTTCTTGGCTTGCCAAGACCTCGGTAAGCTTCTGACAATCTTCTTTACTCTTTCAGACTCTTCAATGTCTCTGCCCAAACTCTTCAAGTCATTGACTATCTTGGTGAATCTAGAATTCATTTCTGAGATAGATTCTTTGTCAAGCATTTCAAATAACTCATATTCTCTCATGAGTTGGTTGACTTTGGACTGCTTCACTTTTCCTGTTCCTTTATATGTGACTTCCAGCTTGTTCCATATATCCTGTGCGGTTTCACAAGAAGAAACTTTGTTATATTCGGTGGCTGTAAGTGCACAATGCAACATATTTATTGCTGAAGCATTTGTTTGGAGCTTTTTCAGAATTTCATCTGAATATTCTCTCTGAGGGATAATAACATTCCCTAGACCTGGTTCCACTCTGGTAGGAACGAAATCTCCATCTGTGATGACAAACCAAGCACTCATGTTCTGAGCTTGAATGAAGTACATCATTCTCTTTTTCCAGTAGGAATAATTGTCACCATTGAATAATGGAGGTCTAGTTGTAGAAGATCCCTCTGGGACAATGAAGTGAGAAGAATTCTCAGGCTGGTGTCTACTAGTCATCTCTATTGATTCTGATAGGATCTTACACTTAGATTGTTAGATCTTTTAGTAAATATACGAAGTGACCTTCGCTCTGATACCACTTGTTGGCCCTAACAAGAACAGAATCACCTAGAGGGGGGTGAATAGGTGTTTCAAAAGAAAACTGATAATTTCGAGTTTTTTAAGGAAACTCAATTTTTCAGAGTCAATAATCCTCAGAGTCAGAGGCAAGCTTATTGAAGTAGCTTCTGAGGGATAATCTGCCTAAAGACAGGTTCTGTCTTTTCAGCAACAGAAATTCTGAATTAAGAACTTCTGGACAGTCTTCTGAACTAAGACTTGTGATTTTAAGGAGTAAATCTGTTTCAGCACTAAATATAATACAAGTACACAGAAGCAATTAACAAGTATAAGGAAGGGAGAAAGAGATTCAGGAGATCCTGATGAACAGTTCAATTTATCCAAGTTCGCCACAGAGGTCCTGTGACTACGTCTTGTCCTCTGAGGTCGCAGCCTCCAGAGATTTTATAAATCCACTATTCAGAACTTTTATGGCAAGTTCAGAAGCTCCTTTACATCAACAGAACTTAAGCTAATTTCTCACTTAGTTCTGACTAGCCTAAAATGAGTTAAAGGATTTTCACCAGAACAACAATACTCTGTTTTCTGGATTTCTCACCCAACTCAAATCTCAACTAGATTTCTCTCTTTTAATCTAACTGAGTATCACAAACGATACCAGCTTACAAGATTCCTATTATGAACTTGTTTTTCTTCACTCTCTCACAAATACAATAGCTATGCTAAGAAAAGATTGAGAATGGAAAGTGTGCTCTGTTTTCTTGGGTATAACAGTGCGTTGAGATTTTTGCTCTATGATCACGTGTGTTGATGCAGTGGAGCTTTGCTACTATTTATAGTGTTGAGTAGATGACCGTTGAGGAGATTTGAATCTTCAAGGATGACAAGGATGAAAGTAGCCGTTAATCTTGTCATCTTCTTCGAACGGTCTCAAGAACACTCAATCCTGTCAACTTTGTACTTTAACCTAATCCGGTATGGGATTAAAATAAAGGTGATGGAGTTGACTGAATTTGAAGATTGATTTAGATTAGTGAGAAACGATAAAGGAAACAGGTTTTGTTTGTAGTGAACATGCGCGTCCTTCAAACAGTTTTTGAACTTTTGGCGCCTCGCATTAAATGCAACTGACAAAGCATTTAATGCTTAACTAAACCCATGATAACGAACTTCTGATCTAAACAACCTTTGTCTTCTGTTTGCAAAAGAGAACCTCTGATGAAAGCTTTAGGCAGACAATAAAAGCTTCAGAGCGGTTGATCCAGCTTCTGACTAAGTATTTCTGTCTTCAGCTTCCTTAATCTTCTGAGTTCAATAAGCAAGCAGGGATTCTTCATTCAGCATCTGCTGAGAAGAACTTATGCAATACTTGACAAAAAAAATTGTTAGTCAACATTGAAAAGTATATAAGTTAATTTTAATTTTCATCTTCTGAAACGTTTGGACATAATCAAAACACTAAGGGTTCATCATTCTCCCCCATTTTGGTTATGGACAAACAGTGGTCCAGAAGGTAAAAATTACTTAGGAAACTTAAAAGTTTAGAAAGTAACTTCCTGTTGGTTATAGTTTTTATAACTTCTGAGTAACTTAACTCCCCCATTTTAGTGTAAATGGTGAACTTCAACAAATCTGAAACTTAGAACAGACTTAGGATCAAGTTATTTAAAGATTGCGAAGTATAAGTTACTAAGTTAGAGAAACAAATAAGCAAACAGTTATATATAAATAGACAGAATGTGTAGAAAAGTTCAAGTTGTATAAATAGTCAGAGAAACACAGAAGAAACATGTCAAAAGCATAAAAATAGATAACTTAACAAGAAGCTACCCAACCCAGAACTTATAACTAAGATTCTTAAGCTCTATGGATTTGACTATGTGTTTCTAGGCTTCTTCTGAAAAGGAGGAACACCACCACTTGAACTGACATTAGCACCAGATCTCTTTGAACCAGAACCAGAACTTGGACCACTCTGCTGAGCAGGTTTCTCCCCCATTTGACCATAAACAACATGTCTTCCCAGAGCTCCTTGAGACATTAACTTCTGTTGAACTTGAAGAGCAGTGTCGAGCTGATGTTTAGTTGGCCTTAAAGCGTTGAGTTGATCTATTTTCTGTTTGAATTCTGCCTCAAGCTTTTTCATTTCAGGAAGGGAAGGGCCAGACTGAGGTCTTTGCTTCTGAGCATCTTCCAGGAGCAACTTGATAGCTTGGTTGTTCAAATAGACAGCAGCAGTCAGATATTCATTCTGAAGATAAGTCTGCCCACGAACAAACCTATAACTGTTGTTCAGAATCTTCTCATGCTCTTTGGATTGAGAATGCAGAACCTTCATGAATTCAGTGAGTTCAGCAATTTGTGCATTCTGAGCATTCACAAGAGATTCTATGCTCTGGAGACGATTATTGAGATCAGGAGTAATATCATACACCACTTTGGCAGCCCCAGAAGAAGATGGACCTTGAGCAGAAGATTTCACTTCTCTCAGAACATGATTAATTGTACTTTGCAGGTCATCAATCTTCGCAGGGAGAACCTTCTCTTGAGATTCAAAATGTTCATTTGCTTCTCTAACCTCTTGCTGGAGAATGCTGAGATGTTCATTCACATTGCTAGCAGAAGCATAAGCAATATTCTCAAGTGTATGAAGGGTCAGAGCCAACTGCCTTAGTTTATAAAACTCATCATAAGCAGCTAGATGAAGTGTTGACAAATTCTGAATAAACACAGAAGGATTTTGCATTTGAAGCATTGTCATCAACTGGAGATTCTGTGCCTTCAGAGCTTGAAGTTCTTGAAGCACCATACCCTGTGCAAATAGATCAGCAGCAAGAGTCCTTTGCCCAAAACTAGCTAAATTGTTCAACAATCCATCAGAGCCACTTTGACTCATTCTTCTCAAATCATCAATAGATGGAACACCACCAGCTGCTGAAACAGCAGGAGCTCTATGGGGAATCCCAAAACTACCAAAATTTGCAGCCATCTCATCTCTATTCAGGTGATTGAACAGATATTCATAGTTGGTACGAATACCAGCATAGGTAGGAGGAGTGGGTGAATTGGAAGTTGTTAAGGGATCACACACAGAGGGTGTATGTCCAGAGGATGAGGGTTGAGGTAAAGTAGATGTGGAGGAAGGAGCATTCTGAGTAGTCAGAGGAGGGAGAGTGGAGAGTATAGTAGTTGGAATGGTAGTTGGAGGAGAGGATATTGAAGTTGTAAGTCCAATAGATGGAGGCACAACCTCTGATTGAAGTGATTGGGAAGAGGAGGTAATAGTAGAATCTGAAAACAAAGGAGCTGTAGAAATATTCACTTCTGAATAGGATCCAGAAGAAGGAATGGTTCTAAGAGGCATATCCTCAGAAGTTGAGGGTATGGGAGGAATTGGAAAAGTAGATGCACTTACCTCTGAGACAGGAGTAGGTACAGAAGATGGTTGTGAAGAATGAATAGGAGATGGAACAGGAGTATGAGATGGAGATGGTAAGGCTTGATCAGAAGTGTTCTGATCTTCAGGAACATTGGGGTCAAAGGAGCTAATAGGGTTGGCATCAAGATGAGCCATCTTTTCAATAGTAGTCCTGTCATCCCTTTCACCAGGATTCCTGCCTTCACCCAGAAGGACATTGTCCATGAAATCGTCGTTATCAATAGTTTCAGCAAACTCCTTAGCATTTTTAAGGACGACTTCAGGAGGAATCACTTCTTCATCACTATCCTCTGAGAGTTCTTGAATTGTAGGAGCACCAAAATCCCCTTCTGATACATCCAACATATCTTCATCAAGGAATTCCTCTTCAGAAGGAATAGCATCTTCCAGTTCAGCACACTCAACAAATAAGTCCTTCTTGTTTAAGACCCTTCTATTTGCAGCTTTCTTCCTTCTCATGCCTTGTGAGAGTGGAATTTCCCTCTCAGCATTATCTTCTTCAGCAACTTCTGAAAGAACAACATCACTGTCCAATAGGGCAGCAGCTTCTTCCAATCTGGCATCTTCCTTAGCTTTTGCCAGAGCTAATCTTTCTTCTGCCAATTTCTCAGCAGCCTCAGCAGCTTCCTTTTCTCTTCTGGACAATTCAGCCAGAGAGACAATTCTTTCTTGTTCTTTTTCAGCTTCAGCAGCCCTTGCTAGTTCAGCAAGTCTGCTCTTCTCAGCTTCCTCTGCTGCTTTCTTTGCAGCTTCACTTGGTTTTTCAGCAACCACCTTTCCAGAAGGTTCAATATTGATAGTAGCTTGAACCATAGAGGGAGGAGGTTCTGAAGAGACAACCTTCTCCACAGTAACAACCAACTTACTTGGCTTCTTCTTTCCTTTGCCCCCTTTGGCAACAGTTTTTCCTTTCTGCTCAACAACCTTCACATTTTCCTTCTGACTTACAACCACAGAGGAACCAGCACCTTCTGACTTCTTAGGCACAATGCTGTGTTGTAGTTTGGTCAGAGGGATAAGTTTGATGGGAGTGCTTTTACTGGTAACCCCTTCACCAGAAATCTCTATTCCAGCAGATTCAAAAAGCCTGGTCAGAAGAGAACCATAGGCCAAAGCACTACCAACCTTCACATTCTTCATCTGCCTTATAATCATGGCAAGAAGGTTGATCTTCTTTTCGTTCATCAAATGGTACATGAACACTCTCTCTCTGTTAGAAACCCCATTAACAGCCCCAGATTTCGGAAGGAACACATTAGTGGTTAAGTAGTGTGCCCACCTCTGATGCTGTGTCAACCAGGTGGCATAGGTTTCTTTTGCGCTCTGAACTGGCTTAGCCCAGTTCACTTCTGAAAATCCTTCAGCAGACCCATCATCCCCAATGATGATTCCCTCATCATCAATGCTAATGGCTTGGGAGATAGAAGCCCTGCTGACCTCAAAATCAACTCCATCTATCACAGAGTGTACAACATCCTCCTCATCAGATCTAAAGTGGAGGTTCTGATAGAACTCAGTTACCATTTTGGGATAGAAGAAATCATTCAAGGAAACAAATGAGTTCCAGTTTTGCGAACTTATCCATTTAGAGATGGGTACGGTGGATTTGACTTCATCATCTAAGAACCTAGAGGTGAAAACCCTAGATTCGCTAAGAATCTCATCATCAGCTAAGATGTGTGTGATAGTGACTTGAGAAACATTTTCTTGAGCCATTTTAGAGAAAGAAAGTGAGAAATGTAGGTTAAGTAGAAAGATTGCAGAAAATTGCAGAGAAATTTCTAGCTATGAAATCTGGAGAGCAAAAGATTTTCGAGTGAAAAGAAACTAAGTATGGAAAACCCTTATTTATACCCAAACAGTGATCGCTTGCTATTCAAAAAGTAACTAACTACCGTTTAAAAGGAACCAGTTACCGTTAACAACAGAACGGCGCAGTAATAGCATTAAATGTAGACAGCTTTAATTCAAAATCATGATTATCCTTAAGCATGCTTAATTAATTCAAACACATGGCAGTTAAGAATTAATAGGGCAGTTAAAGATAAGTTATTGGAGTTGATAAGTCATACCAATGCCTTCTCGTAGACTTCTGAAAGGATTATAAGCCAGAGGCTTAGTAAACATGTCAGCAAGGTTATCTTCAGAGGAGACATGAGTGATGAGTATATCTTTCTTCAGAACATGATCTCTCAGAAAATGATGTCTAATATGAACATGCTTCATTCTGCTGTGTTGTATGGGATTTTTGGAAAGGTCAATTGCACTCTTGTTGTCACAGAAGATAGTCATTGTTCCAGGAGTGATTCCATAGTCAGCAATTTGTTGCTTTATCCAGAGCATCTGAGAAACACAACTTCCAGCAGCAACATACTCAGCTTCAGCAGTTGAGAGAGCCACAGAGGTTTGCTTCTTACTATGCCAGGAGACTAGACATTCCCCCAGAAAGTGACATCCACCAGAAGTGCTGACTCTTTTCAACTTGTCTCTACCATAGTCAGAGTCTGTGTATCCTACAGGAGTAAAGTTAGTACTACAAGGATACCACAAACCAGCTTCTGAAGTGCCCTTGAGATATCTGAGAATTCTTTTGACAGCAATGTCATGAATCTCCTTTGGATTAGCTTGATACCTAGCACAAAAGCACACAGCAAAATGTATATCTGGCCTGCTGGCTGTTAGATATAGGAGTGAGCCAATCATACCTCTGTAGGTTTTAATATCTACAGGTTTACCAGCTTTCTCTTCATCATCAAAGTCTTTGCTGACATCCATGGGGATATCAACAGCATTAGATTCCAACATGCCAAACTTCTTTAGCACTTCTCTAGTATACTTGGCTTGATTGATAAACACACCATCATTACTTTGCTTGATTTGAAGTCCTAGGAAGAATGTTAACTCTCCCATCATGGACATTTCAAACTCAGCTTTCATGTGATTGCTGAACTCTCTGCACAAAGATTCATTAGTAGCACCAAATATAATATCATCAACATATACCTGAGCTAGGAGGATATCTTTGTTTTTCTTCAGAGTGAACAGGGTTGTGTCAACACAGCCTCTGACAAATCCTTTAGAAATAAGGAACTTTGTCAATCTTTCATACCAAGCTCTGGGAGCTTGTTTCAGTCCATACAAGGCCTTTTTCAGCTTATACACATGATTTGGAAACTTAGGATCTTCAAAACCAGGAGGTTGAGACACATAAACTTCTTCATCAATGTAACCATTCAAGAATGCACTTTTCACATCCATTTGAAAGAGCTTGAAACCTTTGTATGATGCAAAAGCACATAAGATTCTAATGGCTTCCAACCTTGCAACAGGAGCAAAAGTTTCACCATAATCTATGCCTTCTTGCTGACTGTAACCTTGAGCAACAAGTCTTGCCTTGTTTCTCACAACATTTCCAAATTCATCAAGCTTGTTCTTCAGAACCCATCTTGTACCAACAACCTTCTTATTGTTAGGTCTGGGAACTAAAATCCAAACTTCTGACCTTTTGAACTGGTCAAGTTCATCTTGCATTGCCATTAACCAGAATTCATCTTCCTCAGCTTCATAGAAGTCCTTGGGTTCAAGAAGTGACACAAAAGCCACATTCCCCATATATCTTCTGAGCTGAGCTCTGGTCATGACAGGATTATGAACAGAGGCAATTACATTCTCCAAGGGGTGATTCCTAGGAGCTCTAACTTCTCTTGGTACATCCAATGAATCTTCTGAAACTTGTTCATCATTTGTTGAATCATATATAGGAGCATGTTCTGGAAGGAAGTTAACTTCTGTAGTTGGATGTTCTTCTGGAACATATTCAGCAGGAGAATCAACTTCAGCAGCTTTAGGAATAACATCTTCAACAGGAGGAGATGATATTTCAGGAGCTTGAACTTCATCTTCTTCAGAGGCTCTACTTTCTGCAGGGTTAGTCTCATCAAACTTTACATGAATGGATTCATCTAAAGTTTGAGTCCTCTTATTAAAGACCCTATATGCTTTACTATGTGTTGAGTAGCCAAGAAAAATAGCTTCATCTGCCTTAGAATCAAATTTTGAAAGGTGTTCTTTTGTATTCAGAACAAAACATTTACAACCAAAGGTTCTGAAATAACCTATCTTAGGCTTTCTACCTTTCCAGAGTTCATAGGGGGTTTTGTTCAAGATACTTCGGATGAGAACTCTATTCAGAACATAACAAGCTGTGTTAACAGCTTCTCCCCAGAAGTACTTTGGAAGCCTTCTTTCATTGATCATGGTTCTGGCTATTTCCACCAGAGTTCTATTCTTTCTTTCAACTACCCCATTTTGTTGAGGAGTTCTGGGAGCAGAGAAGTTATGATCAATGCCTTTGATTTCACAGAATTCTTCAAACTTAAAGTTCTTGAATTCTCCACCATTATCACTTCTGATGTGGACTACCTTTTCATTCCTTTCATTCTCGAGTTTCTTAATCAGAACTGAGAAGCATCCAAGTGATTCATCTTTGCTAGAGAGCAAGATGACCCAAGTGAATCTTGAATAGTCATCTACTATGACTAAGGCATACTTCTTTCCACCCATGCTCATTGGTTGAACAGGGCCAAAAAGATCCATATGAAGTAATTCTAAAGGTCTTTTAGTTGAAATGACTTTCTTAGTTTTAAAGGAGCTTCTGGATTGTTTACCAGATTGACAAGCAGTACACAAATGGTCCTTTTTAAAACTAATTTCAGGCAGACCCTCAACCAATTGATATCTAGCTACTTTGGCCAGAAGATCCATGCTAACATGAGCAAGTCTTCTATGCCAGAGCCAGGAGGTATCCTCTTTGGACATTAAGCATATATTTTTGCAAAGATTCTCAAGGTTCAGCATGAAAACATTTTCTACTCTAGGAGCAGTTAGAATAACTTCCCTTGACTTACTGTCCAA
The DNA here is from genome assembly GCA_028411795.1 of Euphorbia peplus. Classification (NCBI taxonomy): domain Eukaryota; kingdom Viridiplantae; phylum Streptophyta; class Magnoliopsida; order Malpighiales; family Euphorbiaceae; genus Euphorbia; species Euphorbia peplus. Next base: position 12,874,031 of record CP110838.1, on the reverse strand, counting down.
GATTTTACATCCAGAGGTGCTGAAGACTACATCTCTGCCTTTATCACACAGTTGTGCAACACTCAGGAGATTGAACTTCAGGCCTCTGACTAGGGAGACATCTTCGATGGGAGGATTGGTTCCAATGGATCCAGAACCAAGGATTCTTCCTTTCAGAGCATCTCCAAAGCTGACTTTACCACCTCTTTTAGGCACAAATGTGATGAATGCTTTTTCATCACCTGTCATATGCCTTGAGCACCCACTGTCAATGTACCACAGCTTTGACATTGATGGAGCACTCAGAGCCACCTGCAGCACAATCAATTAGTGACAGGTACCCAATCCTTATTGGGTCCTTCAGAGTTAGATTTAACTTCTACAGGTTCTTCTGATATTTCAGATTGCAAGAGGTTCTTAATATGGTACTTGCAATCTTTCAACCAATGTCCATCTTTCTTACACAACTTGCAAGAAGGAGGGTTCTTGGATCTTTCCCTTTGCTTCTTAGGAGCATTCTTCTTCTTCTGGGAAGGTACTACTTCTTCAGAGGCATTAGCACTCTTAGAGGTTCCCACTTCAGGAGGAGAAGAGATCTCTTTCAGAAGAGAGGGAGTGACAGATTTCTTCTTCTGAGGTTTATCATTCCTCAGAGGCAGTTTTTCCTTACCTTTGACTTTTGAGTCATCAGAAGGAGAACTGAATTGTTTACTTAGTTTATCTTCCAATATTTTCATATCAGCATAGACTTGAGTAAACCTAAGAAATTTGTCAGCCTCGCTTTTGTCCAACTTCCTCTTAAGGTACTTGAACATGCTATATAATTCTTCAAGAGAATCAAAGATATTTTGTTCAGAGGATATGTTTACCTCGGAGTCATAAGTTGCTTCAGGAGGTGCGGAAGTTTCTCCTGTGACATCTTCAGAGGATGGCTCATCAATAGCCATGAAACATATCTGGGCTTGCTCTTCCTTCTCTTCAGGATCACTGCTGGTCTCAGAGTCTGACCAAGCAGCCAGCATAGCTTTCTTGAACTTCTTCTTATCTTTCTTCAGCTCTGGGCAGTTAGGCTTAATGTGCCCAGGTTGCTGACATCCATAGCACACAATGGGCTTGTTTGGATCTCTCTTGGTTTTATCACCAAAGTCAGGAGACTTCTTTTCAAAGCTTCTGAATGGTTTTTTGTAGTTTCCACCTTTGCCTTTTCTAAAGGCTCTTTTGAACTTCCTGTTCAGCATGGCCAATTCTTCATCTTCTGATGATTCTTCAGAAGAGTCTGCCTTCAGATGACATCTCATGAGTGATTAGAGACCCAATGAGTTCATCATACAAGTAATAGCTCAAGTCCTGAACTTCTTCAATGGCAGTCTTCTTGGCTTGCCAAGACCTCGGTAAGCTTCTGACAATCTTCTTTACTCTTTCAGACTCTTCAATGTCTCTGCCCAAACTCTTCAAGTCATTGACTATCTTGGTGAATCTAGAATTCATTTCTGAGATAGATTCTTTGTCAAGCATTTCAAATAACTCATATTCTCTCATGAGTTGGTTGACTTTGGACTGCTTCACTTTTCCTGTTCCTTTATATGTGACTTCCAGCTTGTTCCATATATCCTGTGCGGTTTCACAAGAAGAAACTTTGTTATATTCGGTGGCTGTAAGTGCACAATGCAACATATTTATTGCTGAAGCATTTGTTTGGAGCTTTTTCAGAATTTCATCTGAATATTCTCTCTGAGGGATAATAACATTCCCTAGACCTGGTTCCACTCTGGTAGGAACGAAATCTCCATCTGTGATGACAAACCAAGCACTCATGTTCTGAGCTTGAATGAAGTACATCATTCTCTTTTTCCAGTAGGAATAATTGTCACCATTGAATAATGGAGGTCTAGTTGTAGAAGATCCCTCTGGGACAATGAAGTGAGAAGAATTCTCAGGCTGGTGTCTACTAGTCATCTCTATTGATTCTGATAGGATCTTACACTTAGATTGTTAGATCTTTTAGTAAATATACGAAGTGACCTTCGCTCTGATACCACTTGTTGGCCCTAACAAGAACAGAATCACCTAGAGGGGGGTGAATAGGTGTTTCAAAAGAAAACTGATAATTTCGAGTTTTTTAAGGAAACTCAATTTTTCAGAGTCAATAATCCTCAGAGTCAGAGGCAAGCTTATTGAAGTAGCTTCTGAGGGATAATCTGCCTAAAGACAGGTTCTGTCTTTTTAGCAACAGAAATTCTGAATTAAGAACTTCTGGACAGTCTTCTGAACTAAGACTTGTGATTTTAAGGAGTAAATCTGTTTCAGCACTAAATATAATACAAGTACACAGAAGCAATTAACAAGTATAAGGAAGGGAGAAAGAGATTCAGTAGATCCTGATGAACAGTTCAATTTATCCAAGTTCGCCACAGAGGTCCTGTGACTACGTCTTGTCCTCTGAGGTCGCAGCCTCCAGAGATTTTATAAATCCACTATTCAGAACTTTTATGGCAAGTTCAGAAGCTCCTTTACATCAACAGAACTTAAGCTAATTTCTCACTTAGTTCTGACTAGCCTAAAATGAGTTAAAGGATTTTCACCAGAACAACAATACTCTGTTTTCTGGATTTCTCACCCAACTCAAATCTCAACTAGATTTCTCTCTTTTAATCTAACTGAGTATCACAAACGATACCAGCTTACAAGATTCCTATTATGAACTTGTTTTTCTTCACTCTCTCACAAATACAATAGCTATGCTAAGAAAAGATTGAGAATGGAAAGTGTGCTCTGTTTTCTTGGGTATAACAGTGCGTTGAGATTTTTGCTCTATGATCACGTGTGTTGATGCAGTGGAGCTTTGCTACTATTTATAGTGTTGAGTAGATGACCGTTGAGGAGATTTGAATCTTCAAGGATGACAAGGATGAAAGTAGCCGTTAATCGTGTCATCTTCTTCGAACGGTCTCAAGAACACTCAATCCTGTCAACTTTGTACTTTAACCTAATCCGGTATGGGATTAAAATAAAGGTGATGGAGTTGACTGAATTTGAAGATTGATTTAGATTAGTGAGAAACGATAAAGGAAACAGGTTTTGTTTGTAGTGAACAGGCGCGTCCTTCAAACAGCTTTTTGAACTTTTGGCGCCTCGCATTAAATGCAACTGACAAAGCATTTAATGCTTAACTAAACCCGTGATAACGAACTTCTGATCTAAACAACCTTTGTCTTCTGTTTGCAAAAGAGAACCTCTGATGAAAGCTTTAGGCAGACAATAAAAGCTTCAGAGCGGTTGATCCAGCTTCTGACTAAGTATTTCTGTCTTCAGCTTCCTTAATCTTCTGAGTTCAATAAGCAAGCAGGGATTCTTCATTCAGCATCTGCTGAGAAGAACTTATGCAATACTTGACAAAAAAAATTGTTAGTCAACATTGAAAAGTATATAAGTTAATTTTAATTTTCATCTTCTGAAACGTTTGAACATAATCAAAACACTAAGGGTTCATCATTATAAAACAAACATATGTATCACGAAGTTAATCTCTAAACCTTGTGTTTTCTTAAGAAATGTTACCTTCTGACCACGGTTTGTCCATAACCAAAATGGGGGAGAATGATGAACCCTAAGTGCTTTGATTATGTCCAAACGTTTCAGAAGATGAAAATTAAAACTCTCTTACATACGGTTTAATATTGACTAACAATTTTTGTTAAGTTTGTATGTAAGTTACTCAGCAGGTGCTGAATGAACAATTTCTGGATTGCTTAAGGTCTCAGAAGAAATGAAAGCTGAAGACAGTATTCCCACTTTCAAAAGTTGTGGCTTCGCTCTGAAGTTATCGAAGTCTGTTAAAGCTCTCCTCAGAGGTCCATTGCAATCAGAAGATAAACTCTACCAATTTGATCAGAAGTTTAGACAAATGGAATTAGCTATCAGAAGCTAAGTCACGGGTTCTGTTAAGCATTTATTGCTCTGACAATTGCATTTAATGCAAGGCGCCCAAAGTTCAAAAAGCTGTTTTGAAGGAGCGCGCTTGTCTACTCAAAGCGAAACCAGAATTTCCTTGTCTACCCTTTGTTGATCCAATTGAAGAATGTTTCCAGTCAACCTTATCTTCAACTTCAAATCACTTACCGGATTTAGTTAAAGAACAAGGTTAACGGAATCAAAGTGTTTGAAGACCGTTAGAAGACTTGACAAATTAATGGCTACAACAACTGATGTCATCTCTTTGAATATTCAAATTCACCAACGGTCATCCTCATTCACTATAAATAGTAGCCAAGCTCCACTACGTCATCTACGCGTGATTATCGAGCAAAATCTCAACGCACTGTTTGAACAAGAAAAACAGAGCACATTTTCCATTCTCAATCTTTCTTAGCATAGCCTTAGTTAAAGTGAGAGAGTGAAGAAAAACAAGTTCATAATAGGAATCTTGTAAATTGATATCGTTTGTGATATTCAGTTAGATTTAGAGAGAAATCTAGTTGAGATTTGAGTTGGGTGAGAAATCCAGAAAACAGAGTTGTCGTTGTTCTGGTGGAAATCCTTTAACTCTTTTTAGGCTAGTCAGAACTAAGTGAGAAATTAGCTTATGTTTTGTTGATGTAAAGGAGCTTCTGAACTTGCCATAAAAGTTCTGAATAGTAGATTTAAAATCTCTGGTGGCTGCGACCTCAGGGGACAAGACGTAGTCACACGACTTCTGTGGCGAACTTGGATAAATCGACTTGTTCATCAGGATCTCCTGAACTTCTTTCTCCCTCTTATACTTGTTATTATTGCTTCTGTGTGCTTGCTCATATTTAGTGCTGAAACAGATTTACTCCTAATATCATTGTCTGATGAACCCTAAGTGTTTTGATTATGTCCAAACGTTTCAGAAGATGAAAACTAAATTCTATCTCACATATAGATTATTGTTGACTAATATTTTTGTTTTAGTCTATGTGTAAGTTACTCAGCAGGTGCTGAATGAATCATTTTGGATTGCCTAAAGGACTCAGGAGTTTTGTTTGCTGAAGTCAGAGTTTCAATAACTCAGAAGCTGGATACTCCGCTCTGAAGCCGAAGTCTGCTAAAGCTCTCCTCAGAAGTTCTTTGCAATCAGAAGTTTTGCCAATTTGATCAGAAGTCTAGACAACTGGAAATAAGCTTCTGAAAGCTTAGTCACGGGTTTGTTTGAGCATTTAATGCTCTGACACTTGCATTCAATGCAAGGCGCCAAAAGTTCAAAAAGCTGTTTTGATGGAGCGCGCTTGTCTGTTCAAAAGAAACCGGAATTTCCTTGTCTACCCCTTGTTGATCTAATTGAAGAATGATTCTGTCATCCTCATCCTTGATTTCAAATCACTTACCGGATTTAGTTAAAGAACAAGGATAACGGAATCAAAGTGTTTGAAGACCGTTTGAAGACTTGACAAATTAACGGCTACAACAACTGATGTCATCTCCTTTGAAGTTTCAAACTCCACAACGGTCATCTTCAATCACTATAAATAGTAGCCAAGCTCCAATGCATCAACACACGCATGATCATCGAGCAAAATCTTAACGCACTGTTTTAAACAAGAAAACAGAGCAACTTTTCCATTCTCAATCTTTCTTAGCATAGTCTTAGTAAAGTGAGAGAGTGAAGAAAAACAAGTTCATAATAGGAATCTTGTAAACTGAGATCGGTTGTGATCTTCAGTTAGATTTAAAGAGAGAAATCTAGTTGAGATTAGAGTTGGGTGAGAAATCCAGAAAACAGAGTATTGTTTTGTTCTGGTGGAAATCCTTTAACTCTTTTTAGACTAGTCAGAACTAAGTGAGAAATTAGCTTAAGTTCTGTTGATGTAAAGGAGCTTCTGAACTTGCCATAAAAGTTCTGAATAGTGGATTTATAAAATCTCTGAAGGCTGCGACCTCAGGGGACAAGACGTAGTCACAGGACTTCTGTGGCGAACTTGGATAAATCGATTTGTTCAATCAGGACCTCCTGAACTTCTTTCTCCCTCTTATACTTGTTATTATTGCTTCTGTGTACTTGCTTATATTTAGTGCTGAAACAGATTTTCTGTAAGTATCATTGTCTTTGTTCAGAAGACTGTCCAGAAGTTCTCTTACCGAACTTTTGTTGCTGAAAGCAGGCTAACTATGTATAGGCAGAATTTTCCTTAGAAGCAAATTCTATAAACTTGCTTCTGACTCTGGAAAGTTTGACTCTGAAATTTAAGTTTCTTTAAAAGCTTAGAAATTCTCAGTTTTCAACTTAGACACCTATTCACCCCCCTCTAGGTGATTCTGTTCTTGTTAGGGCCAACAAGTGGTATCAGAGCGAAGGTCACTTCGTATATTTACTAAAGATCTAACAATCTAAGTGTAAGATCCTATCAGAATCAATAGAGATGGCTAGTAGACACCAGCCTGAGAATTCTTCTCACTTCATAGTTCCAGAAGGCTCTTCCACTACCAGACCTCCATTGTTTAATGGCAACAACTACTCATACTGGAAGAAAAGGATGATGTACTTCATCCAAGCTCAGAACATGAGTGCTTGGTATGTCATCACTAATGGTGATTTCATTCCTACCAGAATGGAACATGGTCTAGGGGATGTTGTTATTCCTCAGAGGGAATACACAGATGACATTCTGAAAAAACTCCAAACTAATGCTTCAGCAATAAATATGTTGCATTGTGCACTTACTGCTACTGAATATAACAAAGTTTCCTCTTGTGAAACAGCACAGGATATTTGGAACAAGCTAGAAGTCACATATGAAGGAACAGGAAAAGTGAAGCAATCTAAAGTCAACCAACTCATGAGAGAATATGAGTTATTTGAAATGCTTGATAAAGAATCTATTTCAGATATGAATTCTAGATTCACAAAGATAGTCAATGACTTGAAGAGTTTAGGAAAAGACATTGAAGAATCTGATCGAGTGAAGAAGATTGTCAGAAGCTTACCAAGGTCTTGGCAAGCCAAGAAGACTGCTATTGAAGAAGTTCAGGACTTGAGCTATTACTTGTATGATGAACTCATTGGGTCCTTAATCACTCATGAGATGTCATTAATGAATCATGACTTAAGAGAAAAGTCAGAAGGAAAAAGAGTTGTCCTGAAAGCAGAATCTTCTGAAGAATCCTCAGAAGATGAGGAACTGGCTATGCTGACCAGGAAGTTCAAGAAGGCCTTTAGAAAAGGCAGAGGTGGAAACTACAAGAAGCCTTTCAGGAGCTTTGATAAGAAAACTCCTGATTCTGGTGAAAAGTTCAAGAGAGATCCAAGCAAGCCAATTGTGTGCTATGGATGTCAGCAACCGGGGCACATTAAGCCTAACTGCCCGGAGTTGAAGAAAGATAAGAAAAAGTTCAAGAAAGCTATGCTGGCTGCCTGGTCAGACTCTGAGACCAGCAGTGATCCTGAAGAAAAGGAAGAGCAAGCTCAGATTTGTTTTATGGCTATTGATGAGCCAACTTCTGAAGATGTCACAGGAGAAACTTCCGCACCTCCTGAAGTTACATATGATTCCGAGGTAAACATATCTTCTGAACATAATATCTTTGATTCTCTTGAAGAACTCTATAGTATGTTCAAGTACCTGAAAAGGAAATTGGACAAGAGTGAGGCTGACAAGTTTCTTAGGTTTACTCAAGTCTTTTCTGACATGAAAGTGTTAGAAGAGAAGCTGTGTAAACAGTTCAGCATTCCTGCTGATGGCTCTAAAGCCAAAGGCAAGAACAAGCTGCCTCTGGGAAGTGATAAACCCCAGAAGAAGAAGAAACCTGTCACTCCCTCTCTTCTGAAAGAGATAGCTTCTCCTCCTGATGTTGGTACCTCTGAGAGTGCTGTTATAGCCTCTGAAGATGTTGGTCCTTCTCAGAAGAAGAAGAAATCTCCCAAGAAGCAAAGGGAAAGATCCAAGAACCCTCCCTTTTGCAAGCTCTGTAAAAGTGATGGTCATTGGTTAAAGGATTGCAAGTACCATATTAAAAATCTCTTGCAATCTGAGATATCATTAAAACCTGCTAAAGAGAAATCTAACTCTGAAGGACCCAATAAGGATTGGGTACCTGTCACTAATTGATTGTGTTGCAGGTGGCTCTGAGTGCTCCATCAATGTCAAAGCTGTGGTACATTGACAGTGGGTGCTCAAGGCATATGACAGGTGATGAAAAAGCATTCATCACATTTGTTCCTAAAAGAGGTGGAAAAGTCAGCTTTGGAGATGCTCTGAAAGGAAGGATTCTTGGTTCTGGATCCATAGGAACCAACCCTCCGATCGAAGATGTCTCCCTAGTCAGAGGTCTGAAGTTCAATCTCCTGAGTGTTGCACAACTGTGTGATAAAGGTAGAGATGTTGTCTTCAGCTCCTCTGGATGTAAAATCTTGGACAGTAAGTCAAGGGAAGTTATTCTAACTGCTCCTAGAGTTGAAAATGTTTTCATGCTGAACCTTGAGAATCTTTGCAAAAATATATGCTTGATGTCCAAAGAGGATACCTCCTGGCTCTGGCATAGAAGACTTGCTCATGTGAGCATGGACCTTCTGGCCAAAGTTGCTAGAAATCAATTGGTTGAGGGTCTGCCTGAAATTAGTTTTAAAAAGAACCATTTATGCAATGCTTGCCAATCTGGTAAACAATCCAGAAGCTCTTTTAAAACTAAGAAAGTCATTTCAACTAAAAGACCTTTGGAATTACTTCATATGGATCTTTTTGGCCCTGTTCAACCAATGAGCATGGGTGGAAAGAAGTATGCCTTTGTCATTATAGATGACTATTCAAGATTCACTTGGGTCATCTTGCTGTCTAGCAAAGATGAGTCACTTGGATGTTTCTCAGTTCTGATAAAGAAACTTGAGAATGAAAGGAATGAAAAGGTTGTCCATATCAGAAGTGATAATGGTGGAGAATTCAAAAACTGTAGGTTTGAAGAATTCTGTGAAACCAAGGGAATTGATCATAACTTTTCTGCTCCCAGAACTCCTCAACAAAATGGGGTAGTTGAAAGGAAGAATAGAACTCTGGTTGAGATAGCCAGAACTATGATCAATGAAAGAAGGCTTCCTAAGTACTTTTGGGGAGAAGCTGTGAACACAGCTTGCTATGTTCTGAATAGAGTGCTAATCAGAAGCATTCTGAACAAGACTCCCTATAAACTCTGGAAAGATCGAAAGCCTAAAATAGGTTATTTTAGAACCTTTGGTTGTAAGTGTTATGTTTTGAATACAAAAGAATATCTTTCAAAGTTTGATTCAAAGGCAGATGAGGCCATTTTTCTTGGTTACTCAACACATAGTAAAGCATATAGGGTTTTTAATAAGAGGACTCAAACTTTAAATGAATCTGTTCATGTACAGTTTGATGAGACTAACCCTGCAGATAGTAGAGCTCCTGATGAAGATGTAGTTCAAGCTCCTGAAGTAACATCTCCTGTTGAAGAAGAAGATGTTTCTCCCAGAGCTGCTGAAGTGGTTCCTCCTGTTGCTGAACAAGCTCAAGATGAGAATTCTACTCCAGAAGTCAACTTCCTTCCAGAAGATGCTCCTATATATGATTCAACAAATGATGAACATGTTTCAGAAGACTCATTGGATGTACCAAGAGAAGTTAGAGCTCATAGGAATCATTCCTTAGAGAACATAATTGACTCTGTTCATAATCCTGTCATGACCAGAGCTCAGCTCAGAAGATACATGGGGAATGTGGCTTTTGTGTCACTTCTGGAACCCAAGGACTTCTATGAAGCTGCTGACGATGACTCCTGGTTGATGGCAATGCAAGAAGAACTTGACCAGTTCAAAAGGTCAGAAGTTTGGACTTTGGTTCCCAGACCTAACAACATAAAGGTTGTTGGAACTAGATGGGTTCTGAAGAACAAGCTTGATGAATTTGGAAATGTTGTGAGGAACAAGGCAAGACTTGTTGCTCAAGGTTACAGTCAGCAAGAAGGCATAGATTATGGTGAAACTTTTGCTCCTGTTGCAAGATTAGAAGCCATTAGAATCTTGTGTGCTTTTGCATCATACAAAGGTTTCAAGCTCTTTCAAATGGATGTGAAAAGTGCATTCTTGAATGGTTACATTGATGAGGAAGTCTATGTGTCTCAACCTCCTAGTTTTGAAGATCCAAAGTTTCCTGATCATGTGTACAAGCTAAAGAAAGCCTTGTATGGACTGAAACAAGCTCCCAGAGCTTGGTATGAGAGGCTGACAAAGTTCCTTCTGTCTAAGGGATTTGTCAGAGGCTGCGTTGATACAACTCTGTTCACTCTGAAGAAGAACAAGGATATACTTATAGCTCAGGTATATGTTGATGATATTATATTTGGTGCTACTAATGAATCTTTGTGCAGAGAGTTCAGTGACCACATGAAGGCTGAGTTTGAAATGTCTATGATGGGAGAATTAACCTTCTTCTTAGGACTTCAGATCAAGCAAAGTAATGATGGTGTGTTTATCAATCAAGCCAAGTACACTAGAGAAGTGCTGAAGAAATTTGGCATGATGGACTCTAATGCTGTTGATATTCCAATGGATGTCAGCAAAGACATTGATGATGAAGAGAAAGCTGGTAAACCTGTAGATATAAAAACCTACAGAGGTATGATTGGCTCTCTTTTATACCTAACAGCCAGCAGGCCAGATATACATTTTGCTGTGTGTTTTTGTGCTAGATATCAGTCTAAACCAAGAGAGACTCATGATGTTGCTGTCAAAAGAATTCTCAGATATCTTAAAGGCACACCAGAAGCTGGTTTGTGGTATCCCTGTAGTTCTGATTTCACTCCTATAGGATACACAGACTCTGACTATGGTAGAGATAAATTGAAAAGGGTCAGCACTTCTGGTGGTTGTCATTTTCTGGGGGAGTGCCTAGTCTCCTGGCATAGCAAGAAGCAAACCTCTGTGGCTCTCTCAACTGCTGAAGCTGAGTATGTTGCTGCTGGAAGTTGTGTTTCTCAAATGCTCTGGATCAAGCAACAAATTGCTGACTATGGAGTCATCCCTGGAACAATTACAATCTACTGTGATAACAAGAGTGCAATTGATCTTTCAAAGAATCCTATTCAGCACAGCAGGATGAAGCATGTTCATATTAGACATCACTTTCTGAGAGATCATGTTCTGAAGAAGGATATTATCATTACTCATGTTCCCTCTGAAGAAAACCTTGCTGACATGTTTACTAAGCCTCTGGCTGGTATGTCTTTCAGCAACTTACGAGAAGGCATTGGTATGACTTATCCCCTTCAATAACTTAGACTAATTATTTCTGTATGTCTTAAGTGATTAATCGTTTGAGATAATTAAGTTATAATTAATTCTAATCATGATTTGACTTGTAAGCATGCGTTATCTACTGCCATTTTACGGCGCTGTTCTGTGTTTAACGGTTATCTGTTCCCTTTTAAACGGTGTTTACTTGCTTTTTGAATTGGAACGGTTTCTTGTTTGGGTATAAATAGAGGTTTTCCATACTTAGTAATTTTTACTTGCATATTTTTCATTGCTATTAGAATCGCCATTGTTGTCTGTGCATTTCTCCTCTCAAAATCTTAACCTAATTTCCTATTTCTCCTAAATGGCTCTAGAAATCACTGTCACTCATCTCTTCACTTCTGAGAGCAAAAAGAAAGTTAGCGAATCTAGGGTTTTTACTTCTAGGTTCCTAGATGACGAAGTTAAAACTACTGAACCTATCTCAAACTGGCTTAGTGCTCAAAACTGGAATTCATTCGTTTCTCTCGATGAATTCATTTACCCTAAGTTAGTCACCGAATTCTACCAAAACCTCCATTTCTTGTCTAATGAGGAGGATGTTCTTCACTCGGTTGTTGGGGATGTTGAGATTGAGGTCAGCAGGGCTTCTATCTCTCAAACTATTGGTGTTGATGATGAAGGAATCATCGTTAGTGATGATGGTTCTGTTGATGGGTTTTCTGAAGTGAATTGGGCTAGACCAGATCTGAGTGCCAAGGAAACGTATGCAACGTGGCTCTCACAGCATCAGAGGTGGGCACATTATCTCACTACTAATGTGTTTCTTCCAAAGGCTGGAGGAGTCAACTGTGTTTCCAACAGAGAACGAGTTTTCATGTGGCATATGGTCAACCAGAAGAAGATTAATCTCCCTGCCATGCTGATAAGGCAGATGAAAAATGTCACTACTTCTAGTGCTCTTGCCTATGGTTCCCTCCTGACGAGGCTCTTTGAAGCTTCCTCTGTGGTTATCTCAGGAGAAGGTGTAACCAGTAGAAGTACGGTTCTGAAGATGCATACCTTCAGGAACCTTTCCTTTGGTGTAACTCCAAAGAAGAAGGAGAATGCTCCCTCTGTGAGCGCTGCTCAGAAGGAGATTGTGAAGGCAAGTGTGCTGAAAGGAAAGGATGTTGCCAAGAAGGGCAAAGGAAAGAAAGGATCCAGCAGAGTGGTCCTAACTGTTGAGAAAGTAGTTGGTTCTGAACCAACGGTTCTTCCTGAAAAGGATGTTCAGGATGCTGAGGAAGCACGCCTTGCTGAGAAAGAGAAGGCTGCTGAAGCTGAAAAGGTTGCAAGAGTTGTGGCTCTTGCTGAAGAGAAAAGAAAGAAGAAGGAAGCAGAGGTCAAGTTAGCTGCTGAGCGTGAAATTGCTGCAAAGGCTAAGGCCGATGCAAAACTTTTAGAATGCGCTGCTGAACTTGAGAATGCGGAGTTCTCAAAGGTAGTTGAGACTTCAGAGGAAGAAGGGAATCTTGAGAATGTCTCACTATCTTCTCGGATTGTTGAGAATGTCTCCCTTTCTACCATAATTGGAAAGAAGACTGCTGCAAAACGAAGGGTTCTGAAGAAGAAGGACTTCGTTATTGCCTCAAGTGCTGAATTAGAGGAACCTGTCACTCAGGAACCGGAAGATGCTGATAAAGACTTATCAGAGATTTCTGATAAAGAAAATGTTGATGCTCCTCTGATTGAAGAGCTGTCAGAAGAGAGTGAACCAGAAGATGAAGAGGTTCTTCAAGGTGCTAAACAGTTTGTTGAGAATGTTGACGATGAACACTTCATTGACAACGTTCTTCTGAATCAAGGAAGAAACCCTGGTGATAGGGATGCCTCTGAAACGCTGTTCAGAATGGCTCATTTATATGCTGAGCCCATTTCAACTTTTGATCCTAATGCCTCTGAACAGGTTATCTCATCTCCTACTCTTACTCCTCATCCATCTCCCTCACTACCTTCTGTCACAGAAGTAAGTGAATCTCAGACTTTCATTCCTCCAACAATTTCAACATCTGAAGTTGTTCCTCCTCCATCTACTCTTCCTTCTGGATCCTATTCAGAAGTGAATCTGTCCTCTGGACCAATCTTCACTGATTCCATTTCTACTTCTACTACTTCTTCTCTATCATCTTCTGCTGTACTTCCATCAACTGGAATTACTGCTCCTCCCTTTTCAATACCTTTTTCAATTCCTTCAAACTTACCTCCCTGTACAAATACTTTCTCTTCCTCTTTCTCACATACAATTCCTTCCACACAAACTTTTGTTCCTCCTCTCTCAACCTCTGGACATACACCTCCTGTGTGTGATCCCTTAACTACCTCCTCCACTCCTTCAGGTTTTGCTGGGTTATCCTCCAACTATGACTTCCTGCGCAAACACTTGAATCGAGAAGATTTGGATAACAGGTTTAGAAGTTTTGGCTTCATGGGCAGAGCTTCTGGTTTTTCCGAAGCTGGAGGTGCCCCCAGTGTTGAAGATTTGAGAAGAATGGGTCAGAGTGGCTCAGATGAACTGCTGAATAGATTTGCTGGTATAGGGCAAAGGACTTCTGCTGCTGACATGTATGCTCAGGGCATTATGCTGCAAGAATTACATTCTTTGAAAGCTCAGAACCTGCAGCTCATGACTATGCTTCAAATGCAGGATCCTTCTGTTTATATACGCAATCTTTCTACACTTCATCTAGCTACATATGATGAGCTGTACAAATTGAGAGAATTAGCTCTGACTCTTCCTTCTCTGGACAATATTGCTCTTGCTTCTTCTCTGAAGGTCAATGAGAATTTGGAGATATTGACAGAAGAAGTCAAGGAAGCAAACGAGCATTATGAGGCTCATGAGAAGATGCTCCCTAGTAAGATTGAAGACCTGCAAAGTACTGCAAATCACATTCTGAGAGAAGTGAAATCTTCTGCTCAAGGTTCTTCATCTTCAGGAGCTGCAAAGATTGTATATGACATCACTCCTGATCTCAACAATCGACTCTCCAACATTGAGTCCGCTGTAACTGCTCAGAATGCACAGATTGCTGAGCTCACTGAACTTCTGAAGGTTATGCACACTCAGGCACGTGAACAAGAAAAGACTCTTCACAATTGCTATAGGTTTGTTCGAGGACAGACTTATATTCAGAATGAGCACCTCACTGCTGCTGTGTATGCTAACAATAGGTTGATCAAGCTCCTTCTTGATGATGTTCAGAAACAGCGACCTATGTCTGGTCAGACCTTTGATCATATGAAGACCATTGATGATGACTTCAGAAGACGAATGGATATGATCAATACTGTGCGACCAACTCCTGTGCAATATCAGACTGCTCTGAATGTTCAACAAAAATTGAAGTCTCAGGGTGCTCTTGGTGTTGCTGTTGGTTCTGGTCAAACGGGGGAGAAGTCTGGTCAGAAGAGATCAAGTGCTGCTGAAGGTTCTAGTGGTGTTCCTCCTCCTCAGAAGAAACCTAGGAACTTGTAATCTTTTAGGACTTAAGCTTCTTAGCTAGGTTCTGGGTTGGGTAGTCTTTGTCTTATAGGACTTTTTCTGCTCTTCTGATTATTCTGTTTCTTATGTTGTCTTCTGAATTAAAATATATACACTGAATCTTCATTATACTTTCTTGCATATCTGACTTCTTACTCTTTGCTTATGTTTCTTTTTAACTTAGTAAATTACACTTCATTAAATCTAACAACTTGATCTTAAGTCTTATTAAGTTTATACAGATTGCTGAAGTTCACCATTTACACTAAAATAGGGGAGTTAATTTACTCAGAAATTATGAAACATTTGCATCAGGAAGTTCTTTTTCTAAAACTCATGTTTTTCTTTTACCTTCTGACCACGGTTTGTCCATAACCAAAATGGGGGAGAATGATGAACCCTAAGTGTTTTGATTATGTCCAAACGTTTCAGAAGATGAAAACTAAATTCTATCTCACATATAGATTATTGTTGACTAATATTTTTGTTTTAGTCTATGTGTAAGTTACTCAGCAGGTGCTGAATGAATCATTTTGGGTTGCCTAAAGGACTCAGGAGTTTTGTTTGCTGAAGTCAGAGTTTCAATAACTCAGAAGCTGGATACTCCGCTCTGAAGCCGAAGTCTGCTAAAGCTCTCCTCATAAGTTCTTTGCAATCAGAAGTTTTGCCAATTTGATCAGAAGTCTAGACAACTGGAAATAAGCTTCTGAAAGCTTAGTCACGGGTTTGTTTGAGCATTTAATGCTCTGACACTTGCATTCAATGCAAGGCGCCAAAAGTTCAAAAAGCTGTTTTTATGGAGCGCGCTTGTCTCTTCAAAAGAAACCGGAATTTCCTTGTCTACCCCTTGTTGATCTAATTGAAGAATGATTCTGTCATCCTCATCCTTGATTTCAAATCACTTACCGGATTTAGTTAAAGAACAAGGATAACGGAATCAAAGTGTTTGAAGACCGTTTGAAGACTTGACAAATTAACGGCTACAACAACTGATGTCATCTCCTTTGAAGTTTCAAACTCCACAACGGTCATCTTCAATCACTATAAATAGTAGCCAAGCTCCAATGCATCAACACACGCATGATCATCGAGCAAAATCTTAACGCACTGTTTTAAACAAGAAAACAGAGCAACTTTTCCATTCTCAATCTTTCTTAGCATAGTCTTAGTAAAGTGAGAGAGTGAAGAAAAACAAGTTCATAATAGGAATCTTGTAAACTGAGATCGGTTGTGATCTTCAGTTAGATTTAAAGAGAGAAATCTAGTTGAGATTAGAGTTGGGTGAGAAATCCAGAAAACAGAGTATTGTTTTGTTCTGGTGGAAATCCTTTACCTCTTTTTAGACTAGTCAGAACTAAGTGAGAAATTAGCTTAAGTTCTGTTGATGTAAAGGAGCTTCTGAACTTGCCATAAAAGTTCTGAATAGTGGATTTATAAAATCTCTGAAGGCTGCGACCTCAGGGGACAAGACGTAGTCACAGGACTTTTGTGGCGAACTTGGATAAATCGATTTGTTCAATCAGGACCTCCTGAACTTCTTTCTCCCTCTTATACTTGTTATTATTGCTTCTGTGTACTTGCTTATATTTAGTGCTGAAACAGATTTTCTGTAAGTATCATTGTCTTTGTTCAGAAGACTGTCCAGAAGTTCTCTTACCGAACTTCTGTTGCTGAAAGCAGGCTAACTGTGTATAGGCAGAATTTTCCTGAGAAGCAAATTCTATAAACTTGCTTCTGACTCTGGAAAGTTTGACTCTGAAATTTAAGTTTCTTTAAAAACTTAGAAATTCTCAGTTTTCAACTTAGACACCTATTCACCCCCCTCTAGGTGATTCTGTTCTTGTTAGGGCCAACATTGTCTTTGTTCAGAAGACCGTCCAGAAGTTCTCAAACTCTGAACTTTTGTTGCTGAAAACAGTCTAACTGTGTTTAGGCAGAATTTCCCTCAGAAGCTGCTTCTGTAAGCTTGCCTCTGATTCTGAGGAAATTTGACTCTGAAAATTAAGTTTCTTTAAAAAACTTAGAAATTCTCAGTTTTCAACTTAGACACCTATTCACCCCCCTCTAGGTGATTCTGTTCTTGTTAGGGCCAACAGTGACATCCAATATCGGACGTTAGGTTCAAATTATGTCCAACGCATGAAAAAACACGAGTCAATATGTCGATTTAAGTTAATCCGTCCGAAAATACAAAAGATTAAACGACCCATAATTTTTTGTACGTGCTAGTCATGTTATTGTGACATCCAAAATTCGACGTCACGTTCAATTATGTCTGTCGCATGAAAAAAAAAGAGTTAAAATGTTGATTTTGGTCAATCTGTCCAAAAAAAAAATAAAATAAACGTCGCATAATTTTTTATACGTTCTAGTCACGTTATTGTGACATCCCAAATCAGACGTCACGTTTAAATTATGTCTGACGCATCAAAAAAACACGAGTTAAAATGTCGATTTCAGTTAATCAATCCAAAAATACAAAAAATAAAACGAGCTATAATTATTTGTTTGTGCTAGTTAGGTTATTGTGACATCCCAAATTCGACGTCAAGTTTAAATTATGTCCGACGCATCAAAAAACACGAGTTAAAATGACGATTTCAGTTAATCCGTCCGAAAATTAAAAAAATTTAACGACACATAATTTTTTATACGCGCTAGTCAGGTTATTGTGACATCTGAAATTTGACGTCACGTTCAAATCATTTCTCTCGTATGAAACAACACGAGTTAAAATGTCGATTTCGGTCAATCTATCCGAAAATACAAAAATAAACTTACCATAATTTTTTGTACGTTGTAGTCAGGTTATTGTGACATCCCAAATCGGACGTCACATTCAAATTATGTCCGACGCTTGAAAAAACACGAGTTAAAATGTCGATTTAACTTAATCCGTCAGAAAATGCAAAAAATAAACGACCCATAATTTTTAGTACGTGCTAGTCAGGTTATTGTGACATCCCAAATTTGACGCCACGTTCAATTATGTCGGTCGCATGAAAAAACATGAGTTAAAATGTCGATTTCAGTTAATCCGTTCGAAAGTTCAAACAATTAAACGTCGCGTAATTTTTTATACGCGCTAGTCAGGTTATTGTGACATCCCAAATCGAACGTCACGTTCAAATTATGTCCGACGCATGAAAAAACACGAGTTAAAATGTCGATTTCAGTTAATCTATCAGAAAATACAAAAAAATAAACGACCCATAATTTTTTGTACGTGCTAGTTAGGTTATTGTGACATCCCAAATTCGACGTCACGTTCAATTATGTCGGTTGCATGAAAAACAAACGAGTTAAAATGTCCATTTCAGTTAATCCATTCGAAAATTTAAAAAATTAAACGACACATAATTTTTTATACGCGCTAGTCAGGTTAGTGTGACATCCCAAATCGGACGTCACGTTCAAATTATGTCTGTCGTATGTTAAAATGTCGATTTCTGTCA
Organism: Euphorbia peplus; assembly: GCA_028411795.1. NCBI lineage: Eukaryota > Viridiplantae > Streptophyta > Magnoliopsida > Malpighiales > Euphorbiaceae > Euphorbia > Euphorbia peplus. The sequence goes on along the minus strand of CP110838.1, from coordinate 12,855,877 downwards.
ATCTGTCCGAAAATAAAAAAATAAACGTACCATAATTTTTTTTACGTTGTAGTCAGGTTATTGTGACATCCAAAATCGGACGTCAAGTTCAAATTATGTCAGACGCATGAAAAAACATGAGTTAAAATGTCGATTTAATTTAATTCGTCCAAAAATTAAAAAAATTAAACGACTCAAAATTTTTTATACGTTCTAATCATGTTATAATTACCTACCAAATGGGACGTCATGTTCAAATTACGTCCGACGAATGAAGAGGCACGAGTTAAAATGTCGATTTCAATTAATCCGTCCGAAAATACAAAAAATTAAACGACCCATAAATTTTTGTACGTGTAAATCAGGTTATTGTAACATCCCAAATTCGACGTCACGTTCAATTATGTCTGTCGCATCAAAAAACACGAGTTAAAATATTGATTTTGGTTAATCTGTCCAAAAATAAAAAAAATAAACGTCGCATAATTTTTTATACGTTCTAGTCATGTTATTGTGACGTCCCAAATTAGACGTCACGTTCAAATTATGTCCGACGCATGAAAAAACAAGAGTTACAATGTCGATTTTAGTTAATCCGTCCGAAAAAACAAAAAATAAAGGACCCATAATTTTTTGGACGTGCTAGTCAGGTTATTGTGACATCCCAAATTCGACGCCACGTTCAATTATGTCGGTCGCATGAAAAAACACAAGTTAAAATGTCGATTTCAGTTAATCCGTTCGAAAGTTCAAACAATTGAACGTCGCGTAATTTTTTATCCGTCCTAGTCACGTTATTGTGACATCCCAAATCAAACGTCACCTTTAAATTATGTTCGACGCATAACAAAACAAGAGTTACAATGTTGATTTTAGTTAATCCGTCCGAAAAAACAAAAAATTAAACAACCCATAATATTTTGTACGTGCTAGTTAGGATATTGTGACACCCCAAATTCGACGTCACATTTAAATTATGTCTGATGCATTAAAAAACACGAGTTAAAATGTCGATTTAAGTTAATCCGTCAGAAAATACAAAAATATAAACGACCCATAATTTTTTATATGTGCTAGTCAGGTTATTGTGACATCTCAAATTCAACGCCACGTTCAATGATGTCTGTCGCATGAAAAAACACGAGTTAAAATGTCGATTTCAGTTAATCCGTTCGAAAGTTCAAACCATTAAACGTCGTGTAATTTTTTATACGTTCTAGTCACGTTATTGTGACATCTCAAATCAGACGTCACCTTTAAATTATGTCCGACGCATTAAAAAACAAGAGTTACAATGTCGATTTTAGTTAATCCGTTCGAAAAAACAAAAAATCAAACGAGCCATAATTTTTTGTACATGCTAGTCAGGTTATTGTGACATCACAAATTCGACGCCACGTTCAATTATGTCAGCCGCATGAAAAAACACGAGTTAAAATGTCGATTTCAGTTAATCCGTTCGAAAGTTCAAACAATTAAACGTCACGTAATTTTTGTATACGTTCTAGTCATGTTATTGTGACATCCCAAATCAGACGTCATATTTAAATTATGTCCGACACATGAAAAAACACGAGTTAAAATGTTGATATCAGCTAATCCTTGCAAAAATACAAAAAAATAAATGACCCATATTTTTTTGTACGTGTTAGTCAGGTTATTGTGACATCCCAAATTCGACGCCACGTTCAATTATGTCGGTCGCATGAAAAAACACAAATTAAAATGTCGATTTCAGTTAATCCGTTCGAAAATTCAAACAATTAATCAACACAAAATAATTTATACGTTCTAGTCATGTTATTGTGACATCCCAAATTCGAAGTCACGTTCAATTATGTCGGTCGCATGAAAAAACACGAGTTAAAATGTCGATTTCAGTTAATCCGTTCGAAAGTTCAAACAATTGAACGTCGCGTAACTTTTTATCCGTCCTAATCACGTTATTCTGAAATCCCAAATCAAACGTCACCTTTAAATTATGTTCGACGCATTAAAAAACAAGAGTTACAATGTCGATTTTAGTTAATCCGTCCGAAAAAACAAAAAATTAAACGACCCATAATATTTTGTACGTGCTAGTTAGGATATTGTGACACCCCAAATTCGACGTCAAATTTAAATTATGTCTGATGCATTAAAAAACACGAGTTAAAATGTCGATTTAAGTTAATCCGTCAGAAAATACAAAAATATAAACGACCCGTAATTTTTTATACGTGCTAGTCAGGTTATTGTGACATCTCAAATTCGACGCCATGTTCAATGATGTCTGTCGCATGAAAAAACACGAGTTAAAATGTCGATTTCAGTTAATCCGTTCGAAAGTTCAAACCATTAAACGTCGTGTAATTTTTTATACGTTCTAGTCACGTTATTGTGACGTCTCAAATCAGACGTCACCTTTAAATTATGTCCGACGCATTAAAAAACGAGAGTTACAATGTCGATTTTAGTTAATCCGTTCGAAAAAACAAAAAATCAAACGAGCCATAATTTTTTGTACATGCTTGTCAGGTTATTGTGACATCACAAATTCGACGCCACGTTCAATTATGTCAGTCGCATGAAAAAACACGAGTTAAAATGTGGATTTCAGTTAATCCGTTCGAAAGTTCAAACAATTAAACGTCGCGTAATTTTTTATACGTTCTAGTCACGTTATTGTGACATCCCAAATCAGACGTCATGTTTAAATTATGTCTGACACATGAAAAAACACAAGTTAAAATGTTGATATCAGCTAATCCTTGCAAAAATAGAAAAAAATAAATGACCCATATTTTTTTGTACGTGTTAGTCAGGTTATTGTGACATCCCAAATTCGACGCCACGTTCAATTATGTCGGTCGCATGAAAAAACACAAGTTAAAATGTCGATTTCAGTTAATCCGTTCGAAAGTTCAAACAATTAAACGTCGCGTAATTTTTTATACGTTCTAGTCCCGTTATTGTGACATCCCAAATCAGACGTCACCTTTAAATTATGTCCGACGCATTTAAAAACAAGAGTTACAATGTCGATTTTAGTTAATCCGTCCGAAAAAACAAAAAATTAAACGACCCATAATTTTTTGTACGTGCTAGTCAGGTTATTGTGATATCCCAAATTCGACGTCACCTTCAATTATGTCGGTCGCATGAAAAAAAGAAGTAAAATGTCAATTTGAGTTAATCCGTCTGAAAATTCAAAAAATTAAACGACACCTAATTTTTTATAGGCGCTAGTCAGGTTATTGTGACATCCCAAAATCGGACGTCATGTTCAAATTATGTCTGTCGTATGAAAAAACACTAGTTAGAATGTCGATTTCGGTGAATCTGTTCGAAAATAAAAAAAATAAACGTACCATAATTTTTTGTACGTTGTAGTCAGGTTATTGTGACATCTAAAATCGGAGGTCACGTTCAAATTATGTCCGACGCATGAAAAAACACGAGTTAAAATGTCGATTTCAGTTAATTCGTCCGAAAATACAAAAAATTAAACGACCTATAATTTTTTATACGTTCTAGTCATGTTATTGTGACCTCCCAAATGGGACGTCAAGTTCAAATTACGTCCGACGCATGAAAAAGCACGAGTTAAAATGTCGATTTCAGTTAATCCGTCCGAAAATACAAAAAGTTAAACGACCCATAATTTTTTGTACGTGTTAGTCAAGTTATTGTGACATCCCAAATTCGACGTCACGTTCAATTATGTATGTCGCATGAAATAACACGACTTAAAATGTTGATTTTGGTCAATCTGTCCAAAAATATAAAAAAAATAAACGTCGCATAATTTTTTATACGTTCTAGTCATGTTATTGTGACTTCCCAAATTGGACGTCACGTTCAAATTATGTCCGACGCATGAAAAAACTAGAGTGACAATGTTGATTTTAGTTAATCCGTCCGAAAAAACAAAAAATAAATGACCCATAATTTTTTGTACGTGCTAGTCAGGTTAGTTTTGATGAACCCTAAGAGTTTTGATTATGTCCAAACGTTTCAGAAGATGAAATTCATTTGATACTTATATACTTTTCAATGTTGACTACCAATTTTTGTTAAGTATTGTATAAGTTTCTCAGCAGGTGCTGAATGAATATATTCTGGATTGCCTCAAAGACTCAGAAAGAAAGAAAGCTGAAGAGAGAAGATTTTAGATCAGAAGCTGGATACTCCGCTCTGAAGTTTTTCTGAAGATTGTTAAAGCTCTCGTCAGAGGACTAGAAGCAATCAAAAGAAATCCCATTTCGATCAGAAGCTTAGACAAGTTTGTAATGAATTCAGAAGCGCTAGTCACGAGTCTTATCCAGCATTTAATGCTCTGACTTCTGCATTTAATGCAAGGCGCCAAAAGTTCAAAAAGCTGTTTTGATGGAGCGCGCGTGTCTGCCTCAAGCAAAACAACCATTTCCTTGTCTACCCTTTGCCGATCTAAATGAAGTAAAATTCCAGTCAACCTTTTCCTTGATTTCAAATCTCTTACCGGATTAAGTTAAAGAACAAGGTTAACGGAATCAAAGTGTTTGAAGACCGTTTGAAGAAGTGACAGATTAACGGCTACAACAACTGATGTCATCTATTGAAGATTCAAATTCAAACAACGGTCATCTACAAAGCACTATAAATAATAGCCAAGATCCGTTGCATCATATACGTGATTAACGAGCAAAATCTTAACGCACTGTTTTAACGAGCAAAACAGAGCAAACTTTTCCATTCTCAATGTTTTATAGTTTAGGCTTTGTAATAGTGAGAGAGTGAAGAAACACAAGTTCATAATAGGAATCTTGTAAACTAGTATCGTTTGTGATACTCAGTTAGATTTGAGAGAATCTAGTTAAGGTTTGAGTTGGGTGAGAATTCCAGAAAATAGGATTGTTGTTGTTCTGGTGGAAATCATTTAACTCATTCTAGGCTAGTCAGAACTAAGTGAGAAATTAGCTTAAGTTCTGTTGATGTAAGGGAGCTTCTGAACTTGCCATAAAAGTTCTGAATAGTGGATTTGAAATCTCTGGTGACTGCAATCACAGAGGACAGGACGTAGTCACAGGACTTCTGTGGTGAACCTGGATAAATCGAACTGTTCATCAGGACCTCCTGAATCTCTTTCTCCCTTCCTTATACTTGTTATTATTTTTTCTGTATACCTGCTTTTGTTTAGTGCTGAAACAGATTTACTCTTTATATCTCTGTCTTTGTTCAGAAGACTGTCCAGAAGTTCTCTAACTCAGAGCTTCTGTTGCTGAAAGCAGCCAAACTGCTAAAAGGCAGAATTTCCCTCAGGAGCTGTTTTACTAAACTAGCCTCTGACTCTGAGAAAATTTGACTCTGAGAAATTAAGTTTCCCAAAAAACTTAAAATTATCAGTTTTCCGCTTAGACACCTATTCACCCCCCTCTAGGTGATTCTGATCTTCTTAAGGCCAACAAGTGGTATCAGAGCCAGGTTACTTCATTTTATTTACTAAGATCTAACAATCTAAGTGTAAGATCCATCAGAATCAATAGAGATGGCCAGTAGAAATCTACCTGAGACTTCCTCTTACTATATGATTCCAGAGGGTGCTTCCAAAACTAGACCTCCACTGTTTAATGGTGATAACTACTCTTACTGGAAGAAAAGAATGATGTACTTCATTCAAGGCCAGAATATGAGTGCTTGGAACGTTATCACAGATGGTGACTATATTCCAGTTAGAATGGAAGTAGGTTTGGGAAATGTTGTAATACCTCATAGGGAATACACTGATGATATCCAAAAGAAACTCCAAACTAATGCTTCAGCAATAAACATGCTGCATTGTGCACTTTCTACTACTGAATATAACAAAGTTTCTTCTTGTTAAACAACAAAAGATATATGGAACAAGCTTGCAGTCACTTATGAAGGAACAAGCAAAGTGAAGCAATCCAAGATCAATCAACTCATGAGAAGTTATGAGTTATTTGAAATGTTTGAGAAAGAATCAATTTCAGATATGAATTCAAGATTCACCAAAATAGTCAAATGATCTGAAAGGTTTGGGTAAGGATATTGAAGAACCAGAAAGAGTGAAGAAGATTATCAGAAGCTTACCAAGGTCTTGGCAAGCCAAGAAGACTGCTATTGAAGAAGTTCAAGACTTAAGCTATTATTTGTATGATGAGCTTATTGGCTCTCTAATCACCCATGAGATGTCTATGAAAAATCATGACTTGAGAGAAAACTCAGAAGGAAAGAGGGGATTAGTCTTAAAGGCAGAATCTTCTGAAGAGTCCTCTGAAGATGAGGAACTGACAATGCTGACCAGGAAGTTCAAGAAAGCCTTTAGGAAAGGCAGAGGCGGCACTAGTACATAAACAGCTTATAGTGACGCCCCATTTGCGACATATCTTGATAAATGTGTCGCAATAGTTATGGTTTCTCTCAGAAGCGACGCACCTTGAAAAGTATGTGTCACTATTGGTGTATATTAAAAACAAATGCGACATACAATCCACAAGATGTGTCACAAAATGGAGTATCAATTGGGACACGTGTGATTAAACGTGAGTCGCCACTGAATATTTATTTTATTTTTTAAGGATAGGGCAGTCATTTGAATATTTGGATGATATGCAATTCCAAAGAAGACTTCTCTCTCTTGCTTTCCCATCTTTCTGCTGCTTTCTCCTAACCGCCGCTCTTGTACCGGCGATATGAAGTTTCTCTAACGAGCAATTATGTCTTTGTACATCTCTCTCTTGCATCTGCTACACCGTTCTTCATTGGACGTTCCTCTAATCTCTGATCTTCTCAATAGAGTCTTCCAGCCTCGTTAGGGTACGTTTTTCATTGATTTCTATTGTTTTGTAGTTAAATTTGTTCAATTCATGAAACCTATTATACATCAACTGAATGAAATCTTTCTCCATGGACTCCAATTTCATCAGTTGTTACTTTTAGGGGTTTTTCTTCTGGTTTGGTTTGTGGAGCTACATGTATTTGATTAGAGTACTAGAAGCTATGTGTAATTGATTTTGTTTTTGTTTTCATTATTTCTGTATCAAAGAAAGATTCAGATTGAGATTTTCTCTATAGATCAGAGGATATGTGCTGCTATGGCTGAGTTTTGGCGATTTCTTACCATGTAAAATTGCTATTATTGTGCTGCTATGGCTGAGTTTTGGCTGAGTTACGCATTTCTTCTCGATTAAGATGCTAAAATACTTCAGTTTATTTCTTTGGAGCATGCAGAGTGCAACAGATCTTAGGCGGTATTATGCTACCTGTTTTTCTCTCAATGCTGGGATTATCCTTTTCAGCAGTCTTTTGGCTCCCACTGTAAGTCATTCTCTGCCTTTATTCAGTAGTATGAATCATTGTATTACATTAAATTAAGGGGACATAATAGGGATTAGAATTGATCTAAGGTGTCTAATGAGAAGAGCGAAGGGAGGTGTAACTATTTGCCAAGATTGGAAAGAAGAGTCATTGATCCAAGGTGTTTGTTGAACGTAGCTAGCTTTGGTGAAGAATTCTAAATGAAGGGTTCTTTTTGGCCTTTTTCCCCTTGCAATTTCCTCTGAAATTTCGAACTTGAAATAACGAAGGTAAAATTATTCATAGTTTTTCCTTTCTCTTTATCTCTTCTTGTTCACAGGATTGTCAAATATTATTTGAAAAAATGGTAGATTAAACCTAAATTTATTGCTAACTGTATGGTGGGTTGATCGGAATGCATTAGAGACTATAACCAGCCACAAGGACTGATAAGTCCATTATTTACGTGTTTCTAGCATGCATTTCATGTTTATTTATCGTTGTTTGTTTATGTTTAACTTGTTTTATTGTTACTTTAAGATGTTATTACTTCTTGTTCGCTTATTTGTGTGTTAGGACTTGATCCTTGGCGATTCGGGTTGATTTGGAGCAAAAACGAGCTTGGAAACAAGCAAATCGAGTGAAGACAAAGTTCTGCCGTCACTAGCGGGCGCGAGCCACTACCTCGCGGGCGCAAATCTGGGATACAAAATCCCTGCCACCACTAGCGGGCGCGAGCCATGACCTCGCGGGCGCGACCCTGGGTAGTTTTCATGTGCGAACCGTTGCATCTTTTCGTGTTTTCATGGCAACTCTTCGCCACTATCTCATCCGAATTTCTCTCAAGCTTTGTGTCCCTTCACTTATGGATAGAAGCAACATTTCATTATGGATAAAGACAACACTTCTTGAAGATAGAAACATCCCTTCACCAAAGATTGCAACTCTCCATAACACACCTCTTGGAGAATTATAAATAGAAGGCTTGTATCATCATTTAAGTTGTTGAACGTATGAGAATACTTTGACATACAAATCTATTCTATTTCAAGTAGATTTATCTTAGTTTTATTAAATGTATCAAAGTTGATCCGAAAGGATAACTTATCGTAGAGAAACGACGAGAAGGTGCAAGAGAAAGCGACTCGAGGATTTGACAAACCCTCCAAGGGAGAGTAAAAGGATTCACAACCCCTAACCCTTCTTTGTTTATGCATTTCAATTGTATCGTTCTTGTTGAACTCGGATATCTTTGTATTGATGTTTGAATCGTTTGATCAAATGAATGATTTCTGTTTTGCATAACATGGTTTCTACTTTAAGTTTGTTTCTAACGAAAACTCTTTTAGTATTTAATTGTGGCGTTTATCTAAGTTCGAATGACGCAAAGAGATTTGGGAATCGAATTAGATAAACATTGGTAATCGACTTAAGTAAACTTGGTTTTTACTTTAACTCGTGCTTTAACTTGACTAGTTGATTTAAGAGTTAATTTTGCTTATGTTTCTAACTCTGAATGTAACAATTAGATTTAGATTGATTACTAACTTAGAAGAAACACTTTGGTTTAACTATTTGAATATTGACTTAGATATATGTGTTCAAGTCGTGACTTTATTGGTACATGAGATAATAACTTAGATAGTCTATTTGATGTAGTTTAGTTTAGATTAGAATTCAAACTCAACTTGATAATTGAATTAACTATAGACTTAAGAGAAAACGAATCTGTAATTCGACTAAATAAGATATTGCGTGTTAATAATGTTTTGTTCCCTGTGGGATCGATAATCTTTTATAACTACAAAGCGGACACCGTACACTTGCGGATTTCGCCTAACAAGTTTTTGGCGCCGTTGCCGGGGAACCAAACGGTTTAATATTGTTGTGCTTATTATTAGTCTAATTATTTGATTCCGAATTTTTAGTCTATAGTCTTACTTGGTTTTCCAATTTTTGGATTCTTCAGGAGATAGTAGTTTATGCGCGGGACGCGAAGTTCCGGCCCACCACTTGAACCGCCAGATCCTGAGATTGAGAAGACTTTATAGAAAAAGAAGAAACAAAGGAGGCAGAGAAATAAAGAGCAACAAGAACTAGGAGGACAAGTCAACGAAATGGCTGGCCCACATCAAAGGCTTATGGACTATGCTACCCCGGGATTAAATGTTGCCGCAGAGGGTGTAGTTCGACCCCGTATTGCTGCAAATCAATGGGAGATAAAACCTGCACTTTTGAACATGTTGACTAATAATGTCACATTTTATGGATTACCAAGCGAAAATCCAAACGCTCATTTAACCAATTTTCTTGAGGTTTGTGATACTTTCAAAATAAATGATGTTCCTGCCGAAGCAATCAAACTTCGCTTATTTCCTTTCACATTGAAAGATCGGGCAAAAGTTTGGTTAACTTCATTACCACAAGGAAGCATCACTTCTTGGAACCAATTAGCCCAAGCATTTCTTTCAAAGTACTTTCCTTTAGCCAAAACAGCCCGTATAATCAAGGAAATCACCTCTTTCACCCAACAAGACCATGAAACCTTGTATGAAGCTTGGGAACGCTTCAAAGAACTTCAACGTTTATGCCCCCACCATCACTTACCCGATGAACTTCTAATGCAAACATTCTACAATGGGATTAACCCTACTACTAGGAGTTCGTTAGACGCAATGTCGGGAGGCTTATTTATGAAGAAAACATCCGTTGAAGCAAGGGAACTTCTAGAGGAGATGGCTATAAACAGTAGCATGTGGCCCGTTGATCGAGCACAATCTCAAACTCAAACAAACTCAGGTTCGTCTTTTTCCAGTTCATCGTCTGCTAAAGGTATACATAGTCTAGACCCAGTTAGTATGATGCAAGCACAACTTTCTGCTTTGACTCTTAAGGTTGACAAGTTGTTTACACCATGTGATACTAATAGCAACCCCATCCAAAATGGAATGGATGATAGTGGTCCGGATATGGTTGAACGAGTAAATTTTGTCCAAGGACAAAATCGAAATAACAATCCGTATTCGAACACATATAATTCTGAATGGAGAAACCACCCAAACCTTAGTTGGAGAGAAAATGGTAATACCAATGCAAGTCAAGATAGGTCTAGTAATTATCAAAATCAACCTAGAGATTCTATTGGGACACTTTCCACCAAGATCGATAAATTTATTGATGCTATCGGTGGTAAGGTGAATAACCAAGATGAAAATTTTAAACGTGTTGAGGACAAGTTTGATCAATTGTTTAAAAATCATTCATCTTCCATTCACAACTTGGAAGTTCAAATAGGACAAATTGCCAAGTCACTTCCATCTCGAAAAGAGGGTAGCCTTCCTAGAAATACGGAAGACAATCCTAAATCGGGTCTAACACATGTTTCCTAGTTTTAGTATTTTACTATATTTAGTTTAATGTCTAGTATACTTAATTTACTTAGTTATTTTATTTTGATAGTCCACATTTTATTTACTATTGGTTAATTATTTAGTTAATTTCAGACTTCAACATATTTGTGAGAATAAAAAGTGTTTTATGATTTAGTTAGTTAGTTTCGTTAATCCTTATGTTTCGGGGGATGTCTCGTTGAGATTCTACCCTTTTTGTTTACTAATGTATTTACTTTTAAGTGTTACACAGGTTTAGAATCGATCCAATCATCCCCGTACGTTTTTTTTATTTGTTAACACAATTAAACGGTCAAAAGAGAAAAATTTGGATTTTTGGGCAGGTTGCGGGCGCGACAGTTAGACTTGCGGGCGTGAGGGATGGCAGAAATCCCTGGACTTCCTTGCGGGCGCGAGTGATGGACTTGCGGGCGCGACTAGGGTATTTCGGACATCTTTACCTTTCTCCAAGGGTTTTTCTTTTCAAACTCTAGTCGAACCTTTTCCTTTCAAACACCTCTTCCCAAAACCTTACACCTCTTCCCAAAACCTTACACACCTCTTCCCTAAATCACTTTAATCACTTTACTCTTCCATTCAAACCTCCATTCAATGTTATGTTTCTCATTCCACCTACACAACATTGATTTCCCTTACACCATTTCACTTTCTCCTTCTTTAAATTAACCTTTCCCCTCCCATATTTTCTTACAACTCACTTTCAACCCATCTTCTCTTTTCAAACTCCATACCTTCCCTACCTTCCATCTCTCAAAATTCTTCAATTTCACCATGCCTCCAAGAATGAAGGCCGTTGCTAACCGAAACCCTTCCGGACCGAGGCATATTAGTGCCAAATATGGATGTCCATTTCCCATCTTCACGGCCGCCGAAGGAAAGCATTATCAACGTTTGGAGAAAGTTCAATTCCGCAAAATGAGGTTTATTCACGATCCTACTCTTCAAACTTTAGGCATCAAAACTCAGGGAAAGAAAATCAGGACATATTTGTTTATCTTCAAGAGTTTGTTGCGAAATGCTTCATCAAAGTCTTTGGAGATTGGAGGTGCCAATTGATTACCACCATTGTCTATGCCGCTTCCGGCCGAGCTTTCAATATATACTCCAGGGTATAAGTACCCTTATTTGGATTATGCGGCACCATCCAAAGCACATCGTCGGGGGCTAAATGTTTCTTGTCCCACGAGGTTCGTTGCGGTACTAAGGATGTAGCGGGTCCTTCAACTTCTCGCTCTCGGGGTAAATATTCCACTCCCGTTGAGGAAGAAAGTGAGTCGGATGATGATGAAGTAGCGGGTTGGAAACAAGTTCTTACCCGATTGGATGGTGTTGATGCTAATAACGCCGTGCTTTTACAACGTGTGGATGAGTTTGATACGTCTATACAACGTGTTGCTACTAAAATTCATGATTTACGCAAGGAACACGCTTCAACTAGGCGTCGAATGTTATCTTGTTTCCGGCGCAACAACATGGAGTATTCTCCATCTCCTCCCGGTTCGCCGGCAAACCACTAGGTACTTTCGTTCCTTAACTTTACTTTACTTCAATTTTGTTGTTTTAGTTTTTGCATTGTGTTTTTGTGTGTTGATCTTCCTACAATGAGGACATTGTCCAAATTAAGTGTAGGAGGATGCCTTGCATGTTTGTGTGTTTTCATGTTTATGCATTTCATTGTTGTTTTAGGAAGTCGGCTCTATCACGAAACGACCATTCTGAACCGGGCGTGATATGAGTTTCTAGTTTAGTGTCCCTAAAACAAGCAAAAAAAAGAAGATAGTGGCCTTAGAAAAACAAAAAAATCGAGATATACTAAAAATCTTGTCATCTTGTCAACTTAGATCGGGAAGACGAACAAAAAATAAATCAAAAAAATCATTATCTCGTGCCTTTCCTTATTGCTATTTTGGTCATTATTATGTTCTTATTTTTAGCTTAAGACCAAGGTTTAAATGTAAGTCTAGATTTATACGTTTCAAAGCAAATACTTGTTTAACTTGAAGTCTTATGTATGTTAGCATCTAGATTGGAGAGCTAGGGAAACTAAAGCCATAATCCGTGTTAGTCTTTGGTCAATAAAGGATGAGGGTATGAGTACGTAATGTTTGAAGTTTTGAATACATACCCAATGAAGGTATTGAAAAGCATACCCAATGAAGGTATCGAAAAGTGCAATGAAAATGAAAAAATCAAAAGATAGAGAGTATACCCAATGGTATGAAAAAGGTGAGGAGTGGTATGGAGCGAAACGCAACCACTCATGAGCGATAATGAAAATCAAAGGCCAATGCCAAATAAGAACTTATGTTCTGAAATGCAAGTTATGATATGGAAGTTCTAAGATACCAAAAAGGCCTTGAGACATTGACCAAACACGAGTGCTATAAACTTGTCCCGAATGCTTCATGAAGTTGTTATAAAGTTTGACGAATAGTCGAAACATCGTGTATAAATTTGTTTGAGCATTTAAGCTTTCTTGTGGAAACCCATTTGAGTTAGTTGATCTTTTGTTAAGTATGGGTAATATAATCGTAACGTGAAAATAGCTTTGAAGAAAGATTATCTTCGCTTGGGGACAAGCAAAAGACTAAGTGTAGGAGACTTGATAAGTCCATTATTTACGTGTTTCTAGCATGCATTTCATGTTTATTTATCGTTGTTTGTTTATGTTTAACTTGTTTTATTGTTACTTTAGGATGTTATTACTTCTTGTTCGCTTATTTGTGTGTTAGGACTTGATCCTTGGCGATTCGGGTTGATTTGGAGCAAAAACGAGCTTGGAAACAAGCAAATTGAGTGAAGACAAAGTTCTGCCGTCACTAGCGGGCGCGAGCCACTACCTCGCGGGCGCAAGTCTGGGATACAAAATCCCTGCCACCACTAGCGGGCGCGAGCCATGACCTCGCGGGCGCGACCCTGGGTAGTTTTCTTGTGCGAACCGTTGCATCCTTTTGTGTTTTCATGGCAACTCTTCGCCACTATCTCATCCGAATTTCTCCCAAGCTTTGTGTCCCTTCACTTATGGATAGAAGCAACATTTCATTATGGATAAAGACAACACTTCTTGAAGATAGAAACATCCCTTCACCAAAGATTGCAACTCTCCATAACACACCTCTTGGAGAATTATAAATAGAAGGCTTGTATCATCATTTAAGTTGTTGAACGTATGAGAATACTTTGACATGCAAATCTATTCTATTTCAAGTAGATTTATCTTAGTTTTATTAAATGTATCAAAGTTGATCCGAAAGGATAACTTATCGTAGAGAAACGACGAGAAGGTGCAAGAGAAAGCGACTCGAGGATTTGACAAACCCTCCAAGGGAGAGTAAAAGGATTCACAACCCCTAACCCTTCTTTGTTTATGCATTTCAATTGTATCGTTCTTGTTGAACTCGGATATCTTTGTATTGATGTTTGAATCGTTTGATCAAATGAATGATTTCTGTTTTGCTTAACATGGTTTCTACTTTAAGTTTGTTTCTAACGAAAACTTTTTTAGTATTTAATTGTGGCGTTTATCTAAGTTCGAATGACGCAAAGAGATTTGGGAATCGAATTAGATAAACATTGGTAATCGACTTAAGTAAACTTGGTTTTTACTTTAACTCGTGCTTTAACTTGACTAGTTGATTTAAGAGTTAATTTTGCTTATGTTTCTAACTCTGAATGTAACAATTAGATTTAGATTGATTAGTAACTTAGAAGAAACACTTTGGTTTAACTATTTGAATATTGACTTAGATATATGTGTTCAAGTCGTGACTTTATTGGTACATGAGATAATAACTTAGATAGTCTATTTGATGTAGTTTAGTTTAGATTAGAATTCAAACTCAACTTGATAATTGAATTAACTATAGACTTAAGAGAAAACGAATCTGTAATTCGACTAAATAAGATATTGCGTGTTAATAATGTTTTGTTCCCTGTGGGATCGATAATCTTTTATAACTACAAAGCGGACACCGTACACTTGCGGATTTCGCCTAACAAGGACCTTGGTCAACATTTCTCACGAGCTTTTGGAACCCAGGTTACTGAATTATATTCAACTCTTTACAAATGAGTTACAGCTTTTTATAGTTTCTGCTTTTAAGATTGATGATGATGACTTATCCTTGAACTTCATGTGATGGCATGAGTTCACTGAATCTTTTGATATTTGAATTTCTGTTTAGTTCTACTTAATTAATTGTTAGCTCTTTAGCTCTACTAAATTAATTGTTAGCACTAACCTTAATTGTATTCACTTAAAGATCTTTATTAGGTCTTAAGTTTTGAGTGGCATGTCATGTGGAGTTTATGGTAGTGCATGAGCTAGCTAATTTCACGTATTGATTTACCAAAACAAGAAGAACAAACTGCAATTACAGATGATCCATGAAAACTTTTTGTTAGTTTTTCCAGCATATCAAGCTCTTTCACTGAGCTATATATGAATGTCAATAGTTTGAATATTTATACTGCTTCTGCAGTTTGCTAAAGCTGGATTTTATGTAATCAGTTTTGGTTTTGGCGTGAATCTTGAAACCTCATTGGCATTGTATACTTGAAGATACGAATCTCCTTGGATTTAGGCTCTTGAGTTGGTAACAATTAAGCTTCTCTTATTTAATCTACCTAGTATTGGACTATATAGAACTTGAAACCTGACTTTGCAAGTGATATTATCAGACAGGTTGATAGATAGATATATAAAGTAATGTACCACATTCTTTGCAGGCAATTTTTTTTCACAGCAATGCTTTTCATATTTGGCCGAATTATCAGTCAAAGACTGGTGAACACAGTAACTTCTGATAAAATCTTGTATAGGGTTGTGAGTGGCATTGTTAAGTATCAGATGGCTATTTGCTACTTCTTATACATTGCAGGTTTGAGAACTTGCCATTTTAGTTTCTTTTAATTGCATATTCGTGTTATGCAGTCAATAGCATGATGCACTTTTTCTTTTGGAGGTTGATTAATTGTAGCAATATCTGTTGCTAATTATTTTTAATTTCTCCCTTGAATCAGGAGGTCAAAGGACCCTCGTCGATGCCTTGTCCTTCTAATCTGGTTGTATGATGTATCAGTATCATTCATGACTTGTTATTACTTCTTGTCTTTGTGGACAGTGAAGATAAAGTTGATTGAAGGAATATTGTCTACACCAATGTCAAACAAACTTGACGAATCGAGCCAACCTTCAGACGTGCCTTTTTTTATCTGTTTATAGTATATACAACCACTAATAATTTCAGTCTAGCGAACAAACTTGGACGAGGTGATTTGGCCCAGTATACAAGGTAAGTTTGTCTTGTATTGAATGGCTTTGAGTTGATCAATCAATGTTCAGTTTAGATTAAAGGCAAGATAATACTTTCAGTTTAGATTAAAGGCAAGATAATACTTTCAAGGTCGGGCGATATGTTGTTGTGAAAAGATTATCTCAAAGTTCAGGACAAGGGATAGAAGAACTCAAGAGTGAAGTCTTGATGCTCGCAAGGCTTCAGCACATTAATCTTGTGAAACTTCTTGGACTATTTTATCTTCGGTAAGACTGAAATGTATGTCCCCTTGCGTTAACGTGTCTAATCATAGATGTCTTGATTGACTAGATTTTTCAAAACTTTGCTGTAGATCAGAAAACATCAGATTTGAATTGGAAAAAATGCTTTGATATAATAGTAGGCATAGCTAGAATGTGCGACGGGGATGAAGTTCAAGAAAAGTCAAAACGAGTTATAGGAACGCAGTAAGTTTTCTATGCTTAAATACGAAAGAGATGTAATATAAGTGTATATATTAACACAATCTTGTTCTTGTTTCAATGCAGTGGTTACATGGCACCGGTATATGCATCGTTCGGAAAGTTTTCGATAAAATATGATGTGTTTAGCTTTGGGGTTATACTGCTAGAGACTATAAGTGACAAGAAATGCAACGATTATTCCAGAGGATCCTTCACTGCATTTAATTGGTTATGTAAGTAAGAAAGAAAGAAGTTTGCTTTTTATTATAATTTGTAGGACAGTAAGATTGTTTTGAATTCCATCAATTTCTTCTTTCATATATTAGTTTGTCTTTTAAATGAAATCGTTTTACATTCGTTCAATCACAATTTATGGGGATAAAAATCTACCTCATCCGTTTTATTATGAGCAGGGCTACAAGGAGTTGGAAAGACAACAATTTATGCAAAGTTAGCTACTTACCTTTTATCATGTTGAAAGTTAGCTACTTACCTTAAGAAAAGCTTCATTTCGAAAGGCTTAGGACATTTTCACTTAATTGTATTGATTGGTTGATGCAGTATACTTATCAAAGATACTACTGCAGCTATAACTAGGAATTCCATTCTATAACAGGAAATGCTAGATTCTAAGGGTGAGTCTTTATTAGCGGCAATGTTTTAATAATTACGCATTCACATATTTATTTGTTTTGTTTGATTGTAATTATATAGTTTGAACAAAAGTCAAAGAGCTCCATTCAATCCAAAAAAAATTTATTTTATTTTTTATTTTTTTAATATTAAAAGCTCAATAGCGACATCCTTTCGCAAGGTACGTCGCCAATGAACTATCAATTGGCGACGCATTTAAACAATACTAGATTTTGACCCGCGCAATGCACGGGAACAATATCTTTCATGTTGTATAAATACACCCAACAAAGTCCTTTATTTGCAAAACCGCGAAACCACAAGGTATTTATTTGAAGTTAACCCAAAAATTATATGATACTATACAACATACAACATGAAAGATGTGCATTGCGCGGGTCAAAACACATTATTAGGTCCTTATTTTTTTATAATTAACTTTTTCTTCATTTTATTTATTTTTATTAGACTTGTAACTTTTGTATTTCAACATGAGCATTCAAAAAAGACATAACATAATCACTTAATCATTTTGTATGACAATATATATGTACTGAAAGTTAAAATACGTTACATTAAAAATCTAAAAGTAGATAAAAATGACCAAAAAGTTAATTATGTGAAACGATGGGGACCTAATTAATGGAACATCTTTTATTATACTTTAAAAGTCTCTAGACACAATTTGTTAACTCTTAATTATAAAAAGAAGTATAAGTCTCTAGACACAATTTGTTAACTCTTAATTATAAAAAGAGTTTTTTTGTTGCTATAGCCTAAAATCCCCTAGCAATAACTCGTTAATCCTTATTTAGAAAGTAGTTTTTACTTTTTCTATACCCAAAAAATCTGTTGCAACAACCCGTTAACTCTTGGTTAAAAGAAGTTTTTATTTGTTTTATTATACCTTAAAAATGCTCCTAACAGCAATCTGTTAATCCTTAGTTGTAAAAATAGTTTTCATTTTCTAATTATACACTAAAATAATTTTTAATGCACTCATTATATTGTATATTTCTAATGTGATAAATACTCATTTTTAAAGTTAATAATCATTTTATTGAAAATATAAGAAATAATTGAGATTGATAATACTTATATGTAATGCTTAATGCTATAAATATATTTTGTATGCGCGATTTATTTGATATATAAATACATTTTAAAATTATTCCATTATAACATCTATTAATTATTCTACATGAACCTGATTAATTTTATCTCACCTCATATATTTTATCTTTACCTATAATTTTTTTTTTATAAAAAATCATTAAGGCAAAATAACACGAAAAAGAGAAAATAAAAGAAAATGTAATCTCCACAAATTCTAATTAGTTTTATTATAGACAATATTAATTAGTTGTAGATAATATCAATTAGTTATTAATTTTAATTTTTTTTTCTTTATAAACTTTAAAAATCTAGAAAAATGACACATAAGCATTAAATTCTCTCATTAAGCCACATCATTCTTTTAATCTTTATTTGTTTGCCAAGTGCCTTTCTTTGCTTCTCCTTTTATTATGTATATATAAATGTTTTTTTTTTAAAAAAAAATTAGTATATTTAGGCTTTGTTCTTTTTTACTGACAAAAGTGAACTACAAAAAACTGATTGAATTGAATTGAAGGCTGAATGTCTAATGAAAATTCATTAATGAATTTGTTGAACTAAACTGAAACTACGGAACTGTATATAAGTAAAAGAAGAACATAGTGTTAGCCTCTTAAACTTAACCCATAATTTTTAAAATGTTCTCTTGGCTCCTTACATGTGTCGAGAAAGAAAAAACAGGGCCTTAAACTCTTGAACTTAACTCCATAAATTTTAAAATATTTTGTTTGCTCTTTAAACGTGTTAAAAAGGTTTAATAATTCTATGAACTCTAAAAAAGTTCAACTGACTCTGCATTTAGCCAAATTCATAAGGCTATTTAAATCTTTTGGCCAAGTTCGAAGCATCATTTGAACTTTTTTAATGGGTTTTTTTTAGAGTTAACCTGTTTAATGTTCGATATGTCATCTAAAATCCACTACCATTTACTAACATATTTATATACACATTATTCTACTCTTGTTTTATTAATTATAATTAGTTATTTATATAAAATTGATTTTATAGTGATAAAAAAAGAGCGATTTTAGAGTGCTATCGGAGTACGATACTTGCTTAGTTGTAAATATAGTTTTATGTTTTTTTTAATATATCTTAAATAGCCCCGTATCAACCCATCGTGTTTTATATTGTTATTGTATTTTTTTTTATTATACCCTAAATAGCCCCGTATCAATCCATTATGTTTCATATTTTTTAAGTGAGTACCGTATTCTAGAATTTTTAATAAAAAAAGTAAGGTAGTACCAAAGATTTTTTTTATAAAAAAAGACTAAATTGTGTTTTCTTAAAAGAAGAAATAAAAAAAGATATTCCTAGTTCGGAGTTGAGTTGTTGGATAGATTAAACTAATTCCAAAATATAGAAATGAGTAAGTAGTGTTTAATTGAAATAAGAACTCAAATACTTTTAATAAGAACTCAAATATTTTTACTTCTTTAGAAATTAAATTAAATAAATTATATCAAAATTTAAAAATTAATATAATTTTTTAAAAATTCAAAAATCTAAGAAATGGACACCTCATTAATTTGTCTTTAGATTTTATTAAACAAAATTAGCAAATATTTTATTGTTAATATAGTTATTTTATGTGAAAAACAACTCATAGTCATTTTATTAATTCAAACAACTCATATTATCTTATTTTTTCTTTTAGAAACTCCAAAATTCTATAAAAATGACACATATGCAAAGAACTCCCTCATTAAGCCACATCATTCCTATAATCTCTCTTTAATTACCAAGTGGCTTCCCTTGCTTCTCCTTTTAATATATATATAGATGTGTCGCTTCTAACAGTTATATTAGCGACATATGTTCCTAAATGTGTCACTAAACACCTTAACAGAAGTGACACATTCATTATTTTTATCCAGAAATAGGAGGGCGTTAGCGACGCGTTTTCAGGGATGTGTCACTACTGACGACAGTAATAGCGACCCATGTAGGTGCGTCGCTAGAAAATTAGCGACTCGTCTATTACTGACACGCTTTTTGTGTCGCTAGAAGCCGTAAAAGTATGTCACTAAAAGCCATTTTTGTACTAGTGCGGAAACTACAAGAAGCCTTTCAGGAGCTTTGATAAGAAGACTCCTGATTCTGGTGAAAAATCCAAGAGAGATCCCATCAAGCCTATTGTTTGCTATGGATGTCAGCAACCAGGGCACATTAAGCCTAACTGCCCAGAGCTGAAGAAAGATAAGAGAAAGTTCAAGAAAGCTATGCTGGTTGCGTGGTCAGACTCTGAGACCAGCAGTGATCCTGAAGAGCAAGCTCAGATTTGTTTCATGGCTATTGAAGAGCCAACTTCTGAAGATGTCACAGGAGAGACTTTTGCACCTCCTGAAGTAACATATGACTCTGAGGTAAACAATTCTCATGAACTAGATATCTTTGATTCTCTTGAAGAACTATACAGTATGTTCAAATACCTTAAGAGGAAATTGGACAAAAGTGAGGCTGACAAGTTTCTTAGGTTTACTCAAATCTATTCTGACATGAAAGTGTTAGAAGAAAAATTGTGTAAACAGTTCAGCACTCCTTCTGATGGCCCCAAAGCCAAAGGTAAGGAAAAGCTGCCTCTGGGAAGTGATAAACCCCAAAGAAGAAGAAGAAACCTGTCACTCCCTCTCTTCTGAAGGAGATCTCTTCTCCTCCTGATGTTGGTACCTCTGAGAGTGCTGCTATAGCCTCTGAAGATGTTACACCTTCTCAGAAGAAGAAAGCTCCCAAGAAGCAAAGGGAAAGATCCAAGAACCCTCCTTTTTGCAAGCTTTGCAAGAGTGATGGTCACTGGTTGAAGGATTGCAAGTATCACATTAAAAACCTCTTGCAATCTGAGATATCACTAAAACCTGCTGAAGATAAATCTAACGATGAAGGACCCAATAAGGATTGGGTACCTGTCACTAATTGATTGTGTTGCAGGTGGCTCTGAGTGCTCCATCAATGTCGAAGCTGTGGTACATTGACAGTGGGTGCTCAAGGCATATGACAGGTGATGAGAAGTCATTCATCACATTTGTACCTAAAAGAGGTGGTATAGTCAGCTTTGGAGATGCTCAGAAAGGGAGGATTCTTGGTTCTGGATCAATTGGAACTAATCCTCCGATCGAAGATGTCTCCCTAGTCAGAGGCCTGAAGTTCAACCTCCTGAGCGTTGCACAACTGTGTGACAAAGTTAGAGATGTTGTATTCAGCTCCTCTAGATGTAAAATCTTGGACAGTAAGTCAAGGGAAGTAATTCTAACTGCTCCTAGAGTAGAAAATGTTTTCATGCTGAACCTTGAGAATCTCTATAAAAATATATGCTTGATGTCCAAAGAGGATACCTCCTGGCTCTGGCATAGAAGACTTGCTCATGTGAGCATGGACCTTCTGGCAAAAGTAGCTAGATATCAATTGGTTGAGGGTCTGCCTGAAATTAGTTTTAAAAAGAATCATTTGTGTATTGCATGTCAATCTGGCAAACAATCCAGAAGCTCTTTTAAAACTAAGAAAACCATTTCAACTAAAAGACCTTTGGAGTTACTTCATATGGATCTTTTTGGCCCTGTTCAACCAATGAGCATGGATGGAAAGAAGTATGCCTCTGTCATAGTAGATGACTATTCAAGATTCACTTGGGTTATCTTGTTGTCTAGCAAAGATGAGTCACTTGGATGCTTCTCAATTCTTGTAAAGAAACTTGAGAATGAAAGGAATGAAAAGGTTATCCATATCAGAAGTGATAATGGTGGAGAATTCAAGAACTTCTAGTTTGAAGAATTCTGTGAAACCAAAAGAATTGATCATAATTTCTCTGCTCCTCGAACTCCTCAGCAAAATGGGGTTGTTGAAAGGAAGAACAGAACTCTGGTTGAAATAGCCAGAACTATGATCAATGACAGAAGGCTTCCAAAGTACTTTTGGGGAGAAGTTGTTAACACAGCCTGTTATGTTCTGAATAGAGTGCTGATCAGAAGCATCATGAACAAAACTCCCTATGAACTCTGGAAAGCCTTTTGTAGATGAATCTGTTCACGTACAGTTTGATGAAACTAACCCTGCAGATAGTAGAGCTCCTGAAGAAGATGTAGTTCAAGCTCCTTAAGTGACATCTCATGTTGATAAAGAAGATGTCTCTCCCAGAGCTGCTAAAGTAGTTCCTCCTGTTGCTGAACAAGTTCCAGAAGAGAATCCTACTCCAGATGTCAACTTCTTTCCAAAATATGCTCCTATATATGATTCACCAAATGATGAACAAGTTTCAGAAGATACATTGGATGTACCAAGAGAAGTTAGAGCTCCTAGGAATCACCTCTTGGAGAATATTATTGAGTCTGTTCACAATCCTATCATGACCAGAGCTCAGCTCAGAAGGTACATGGGTAATGTGGCTTTTCTGTGACTATTGGAACCCAAAGACTACTATGAAGCTGAAGATGATGAGTGCTTGTTAATGGCAATGAAAGAAGAACTTGACCAGTTTAAAAGGTTAGAAGTTTGGGTTTTGGTTCCCAGACCTAACAGCAAAGAGGTTGTTGGTAGAAGATGGGTTCTGAAAAACAAGCTTGATGAGTTTGGAAATATAGTGAGAAACAAGGCAAGACTTGTTGCTCAAGGTTACAGTCAGCAAGAAGGCATAGATTATGGTGAAACTTTTGCTCCTGTTGCAAGGTTGGAAGCCATTAGAATCTTATGTGCTTTTGCATAATACAAAGGATTCAAGATTTTTCAAATGGATGTGAAAAGTGCATTCTTGAATGGTTACATTGATGAGGAAGTCTATGTGTCTCAACCTCCTCGTTTTGAAGATCCTTAGTTTCCTGATCATGTGTGTAAGCTGAAGAAAACCTTGTATGGACTGAAACAAGCTCCCAGAGCTTGGTATGAGAGACTGACAAAGTTCCTTCTGTCTAAGGGATTTGTCAGAGGTTGTGTTGATACAACTCTGTTCACTCTGAGAAAGAACAAAGATATCCTTTTAGCTCAGGTATATGTTGATGATATTATATTTGGTGCTACTAATGAATCTTTGTGCAGGGAGTTCAGTGACCACATGAAAGCTGAATTTGAAATGTCTATGATGGGAGAATTAACCTTCTTTTTAGGACTTTAGATCAAGCAAAGTAATGATTGTGTTTTTATCAATCAAGCTAAGTATACTAGAGAAGTGCTGAAGAAATTTGGCATGTCAGACTCTAATGCTATTGACATTCCCATCGACGTCAGTAAAGATTTTGATGATGAAGAGAAAGCTGGTAAACCTGTAGACATAAAAACCTACAGAGGTATGATTGGTTCTCTTTTATATCTAACTGCCAGCAGGCCAGATATACATTTTGCTGTGTGCTTCTGTGCTAGATATCAGGCTAAACCAAAGGAGATTCATGATGTTGCTGTCAAAAGAATTCTCAGATATCTTAAAGGCACACCAGAAGCTGGTTTGTGGTATTCTTGTTGTACAGATTTTATTCATGTAGGATACACAGACTCTGACTATGGTAGAGATAAATTGAAAAGAGTCAGCACTTCTGGTGGTTGTCATTTTCTGGGGGAGTGCCTAGTCTCATGGCATAGTAAGAAACAAACCTCTGTGGCTCTCTCAACTGCTGAAGCTGAGTATGTTGCTGCTAGAAGTTGTGTTTCTCAGATGCTCTGGATAAAGCAACAAATTGCTGACTATGGAATCACTCCTGGAACAATTACAATCAATTGTGTTAACAAGAGTGCTATTGATCTTTCAAAGAATCCCATTCAACACAACAGGCACATTAGGCATCATTTTCTGAGAGACCATGTTCTGAAGAAGGATATTATTCTTATTTACTTGCCCTCAGAAGACAACCTTCCTGATATGTTTACTAAGCCTCTGGCTAGTACACCTTTCAGAGGTCTGCGTGAAGGCATAGGTATGACTAACCTTCTTCAGTAACTTATCTGTTAATTACTTGCTTTATTCTCTTAAATGCTAAACGTTTGAGATTCTTAAGTATGATTAAAGATAATTATGGTAATTAATTCTTAGTTTATGCGTGCGTGCAATTAATGCTTTTTACTGCGCCTATTCTGGAGATAACGGTAACGTGTTCCCTTTTTAACGGTGTTCGTGCACTTTTTGAATTGGAACGGTTTGTTATTTTTTTTGGGTATAAATAAGAGGTTTCCATAACTTAGCAAATTATTTCTCTCATTTTCTCTTTTGCATTAGAATCCCTAGATTTTGTCTGTTCTACAATCTCTAATTTCTTTCTCTCCATTCCAAAAACCTAAATTCCCGAATGGCTCTAGAACAACTCACTGTCACTCGTCTCTTTGAATCCAAAGTTACACTTAACCCTTCCAAGGTTTTTCCCTCGAGATTCCTTGATGAACAATGCCTTACTACCTTTCCCATTTCCAAATGGCTTTCCCAATATTGGATTTCATTCGCCTCGTTGGATGAAGTCATCCATCATGTCCTTGTCACAGAGTTTTACAAAAACTGCTTTCATCGATCTGATGAAGTTGATGTTCTGCATTCTTTTGTTCTTGGAGTGGATGTTGAAGTCTCAAGAGCCTATTTGGATGCCATTCTTGGCACTTCTGATGAAGGGGTTATTATTGGGGAAGATGGATCTGCTGAAGGTTTTGATGATTCAACTTGGGGAAGACCTGACCTGAGTGCTAAAGAGACTTATGCCACATGGCTGCCTCAGCATCAGAGGTGGGCACATTATCTCACCACTAATGTGTTTCTGCCTAAGTCATGAGGAGTTAATTGTGTCTCCAAAAGGGAGAGGGTTTTTATGTATCATCTGATGCATGAGAAGGAGATTAATCTCTCAGCAATGATACTGAGACAGATGAAGAGTTTGAAACCCAATGGAACCTTGGCTTATGGTTCCCTGCTGACCAGAGTATTTGAGGCTGTTGGTGTTGTTATTCCACCAGATGCCATCAGAAGTAGAAGTGTTCCTATTATGTTTGGTCCTCTGAGCAAGTTAGCTTTTGATCAGTTGCCATCACAGAAGGGTCCTACTTCTGCTCCTCTCGTGATTAGAGAAGTTCACAAGCATGTTGTGAAAGGTGATCAAAAGGGCTCCAAGAAGAACAAGGGTAAGAAGAAGGTCAGTAGCTCTATTGAACTTATTGTTGAGAAGAACCCTGTTCATGAAGCTGTACCTAACTTAGTGCAAACTAAGATTAGTGTTGTCCCTTCTGGGAAGGTAAGTGCTGAGATGCCTAGTGAGGCTGCTGAGAAGACAGCATAAGAAATTGAAGAAGAGCTCATGGCTATTAAACTCAATGCTGTCATTCAGCAAGTTGAGATGAACAAGAAAGCCGATGTTGACATGAACAAGAGAGGGCTGATGTCGACATGAACAAGAGAGCTGGGGCTGCTAAGGAAGATGTTCCTTTGACAAGAAAGAAGACTTTCAGAACTAAGTCTTCTGCTGCAATGAGAAAGCCTATGAGGAGATCTGGTTTTGAGATCCATTCTGATCCTATCCTTGAGGATGTGACTACTGATGTTGGAGAAGCAGTTATAGGAAAGATTGTGAGTGATGAGGAAGATACTCACATGGATAATGATGAGGAACATTTCAATGATGCTGATGCTCCTATCATTGAAAATGTGTCTAATGACTCATCTCCTGATCATGAAGATCCAGAGAATGTGCTGGAAGGTGCTAGAGTCTTTGCTCAGAATGTTGAGCACTTCATGGATGATGTCCTTCTTGGACAAGGAAGAAGTAATGAAAGGAATAGGAACGCCTCTGAGGTGATTGACAGAATGGCTTATATCTTCACCAAACCTCTGGCTTCTTTTGATCCTAATGCTGCGGAGAATGTACAAGTCTCTGCTCCTGAAGATACCCTCCTTCCTGCTTCTGAACATGTTATACCATCTCCTGAACATAACTCTCCTCCTCCTCCACCACATACTTCTGCATCTCCTTCTGTCACAGAAGTTGATGCCTCTGAATCTATCATCCCTCCTACAACTTCAACCTCTGAAGTTGTACCTCCTAAATCTACTCCTTCTTCTGGATCCTATTCAGAAGTTAATTTTTCCACAACTCCTATTTTCTTAGACTCCACAACTACTTTCACTACTCCCTCTCTAAATAGATCTTCCACTTTTTCTTTTCCCTCTACTACTCCATCATTTACCATACCCCCTACTCAAACAACTTCTGCTCCTTCCTCCACTACTTCTATACCTCCTCATTCAACTTCTGGATTTGCACCTCCTGTGTCTGAACCTTTAACCTCTTCTATTTTCACTTCTTATTTTGCTGGTCTTTCATCTAACTATGACTTTCTCGGTTTTAAGATGAACCAACATGAGAAAGAATCCTATTTTAGAGGAAAAGGATTTATTGGGAGAGATCCTAATCTCTCAGGACCTGCCACCCCAACTGTTGAAGAGTTGAGAAGAATGAGTCAGGGTGGCTCTGATGATATGTTTGGAAGATATGCTCCTATGGGACAGATATTTTTTGCTCCTGATATGGTTGCTCAAGTTGCTATGATGCAAGAGCTTCAGCAATTCATGTCTCAAAACTTGTAACTCATGTCTATGCTGAGGATGCAGGATCCCTTTGTGTACATCATCAATCTCTCCACACTTCATCTTGCTGCATATGATGAATCATTCAAGTTGAGATAGTTAGCTCTGACTTTTCCCACTCTGGAGAACATAGCTTTTGCTTCTAGCAAGAATATCAACGAGTCTTTAGAGATTCTAACACAAGAAGTCAGGGAAGCTAATGAGACTTTTGAGTCTCAGGGTAAAGTCATTCCTGCGAAGATGGATGATCTGCAAAGCACTGCCAATCATATTCTAAGAGAAGTGAAATCTTCTGCTCAAGGTTCATCCTCTTCTGGTGCTGCTCGAATTGTCTATGACATCACTCCTGATCTCAACAAAAGACTTGAGAGCATTGAATCATCAGTTGAGGCACAGAATGCTCAGATTGCTGAAATAGCTGAGTTTTTGAAGGTTTTGGATAATCAAGCTAAGGAACAAGAGAAAATTCTGCATAATGCCTATAGGTTTAATCGTTATCAGACCTATATTCAGAATAAAGAGTTCACGAAGGCTATGTATGCAAATCATCTTGCCATTAAGGTTCTGATTCAAGATGCAAACAAAGTGCGTCCCATGTCTGGTGATACTGTTGAACGTTTGGTTGCTGTCGACGCTGATTTTAGAAGAAGCATGGAATTAGTTCATTCTGTGCGACCAAGTCAGACTCAATTTTCTTCTGTTGTCAAGAATCAAGAAAATTTGAGGAGACAAGGTGCTCTAGGTGTTTGGTTAGGCCAAACGGGGGAGAAGATTGTACAGCAGGGTGGTCCTAGTTCAGGTACAAAGAGACAGATTGAAGGAGATGATTATGGAAATACTCAGAAGAGACGTAAACCAACAGATGATCAAACTCAAAGACAATAGGACTTAAGCTTCTTAGCTTTAGGTTCTGGGTTGGGTAGCTTGTCTTAGGACTTTGTTGCTTTTCCTTGTTTTCTGTTTTGATCTTATCCTGTACATCTTTTGACTATTTTATATATTCATTGAATTATCCATCTCATTGTCTCTGAACCCTTTACTAACACTATTGTGTACTCTTATAATTATATTATGTTTGTTTGTTACTCTGTTTTTATCCCACTAAATCTAACAACTTGATCCTAAGCCTTTTCTTTACACTAAAATGGGGGAGAAATTTTCGTCAGAGTTCTTAAAAACAAAACAAACAGGAAGTTGCTTTCTAAACTCTATGTTTTAGTTAAGTAATTTTACCTTCTGGACCACGGTTTGTCCATAACCAAAATGGGGGAGAATGATGAACCCTACATGTTTTGATTATGTCCAAACGTTTCAGAAGATGAATTTATACTCTTGCTTATATACTTTTCAATGTTGACTAACAATTTTTGTTAAGCACTGTATAAGTTTCTCAGCAAGTGCTGAATGAAGTAATTCTGAATTGCCTTGAAGACTCAGAAGAGAAGTTTTATTCAAGTCAGAAGTATAAAGCTCAGAAGCTGGATGCTCCGCGCTGAAGATTTTCTGAAGACTGTCAAAGCTCTCCTCAGAGGATTAGAAGCAATCAGAAGATATTCCATTGCGATCAGAAGCTTAGACAAATGAAATGAGGAACTCAGAAGCACTAGTCACGAGACTTATCTAGCATTTAATGCTCTGACTTCTGCATTTAATGCAAGGAGCCAAAAGTAAAAAAAGTTGTTTTGATGGAGCGTGCACGTCTGCCTCAAGCAAAACAACCATTTCCTTGTCTACCCTTTGCCGATCTAAATGAAGTAAAATTTCAGTCAACCTTATCCTTGATTTCAAATCTCTTACCGGATTTTGTTAAAGAACAAGGTTAACGGAATCAAAGTGTTTGAAGGCCGTTTGAAGAAGTGACAGAATAACGGCTACAACATCTGATGTCACTCATTGAAGATTCAAATTCAAACAACGGTCATCTCCAAAGCACTATAAATAGTATCCAAGCTCCAGTACATCACACACGCGATTAACGAGCAAAATCTTAACGCACTGTTTTAACGAGCAAAACAGAGCAATCTTTTTCATTCTCAATCTTTCATAGTTTAGGCTTTGTAATAGTGAGAGAGTGAAGAAACACAAGTTCATACTAGGAATCTTGTAAATTGGTATCGTTTGTAATACTCATTTAGATTTGAGAGAAATCTAGTTAAGGTTTGACTTGGGTGAGAATTCCAGCAAACAGGATTGTTGTTGTTCTGGTGGAAATCCTTTAACTCATTCTAGGCTAGTCAGAACCAAGTGAGAAATTAGCTTAGTGTTTTGTTGATGTAAAGGAGCTTCTGAACTTGCCATAAAAGTTCTGAATAGTAGATTTAAAATCTCTGGTGACTGCGCTCACAGAGGACAAGACGTAGTCACAGGATTTCTGTGGCGAACTTGGATAAATCGAATTGTTCGTCACGATATCCTGAATCTCTTTCTCCCTTCCTTATACTTGTTATTATTGCTTTTGTATACTTGCTTTAGTTTAGTGTTGAAACAGATTTACTCTTTATATCTTTGTCTTTGTTCAGAAGACTGTCCAGAATTTCTCTAACTCAGAGCTTCTGTTGCCGAAAGCAGTTAAGGAAGAATTTTCCTCAGAAGCTGTTTTATTAAACTAGCCTCTGACTCTGAGGAAATTTGACTCTGAGAAATTAAGTTTCTCCAAAAACTTAAAATTATCAGTTTCCCAATTAGACACCTATTCACCCCCCTCTAGGTGATTCTGATCTTGTTAGGGCCAACAAATTTTTTGTACGTGCTTGTCAGGTTATTGTGACATCCCAAATTCGACGTCACGTTTAGATTAAGTCCGACGCATTGACATGATGAACCCTAAGTGTTTTGGTTATGTCCAAACGTTTCAGAAGATGAAAATGAAAATTAACTTGTATACTTTTCGATGTTGACTAACAATTTTCGTTAAGTTGTTATGAGTTTTTTCTCAGCAGATGCTGAATGAAGAATTCCTGCTTGCCTATTTTAACTCAGAAGATTAAAAAGCTGGAGACTGAAGCACTTTCTCAGAAGCTGGATGAACCGCTCTGAAGTGTTGATTGTCTGCCTAAAGCTTTTATCAGAAGTTCTCTTTTGCAAACAGAAGACTACGGTTGTTTTAGTTCAGAAGCGCTAAGAAGAAAAACGAACATCAGAAGTTCGTTATCACGGATTTAGTTAAGCATTTAATGCTTTGTCAGTTGCATTTAATGCAAGGCGCCAAAAGTTCAAAAAGCTGTTTGAAGGACGCGCCTGTTCACAACAAACAAAACCTGCTCTCTTACCGTTTCCCTCTAAATCAATCTTCAAGATCAGTCAACTCCATCACCTTTATCTTAATCCCATACCGGATTAGGTTAAAGTACAAAGTTGACAGAGTTGAGTGTTTTGAGACCGTTTGAAGAAGTTGACAAGATTAACGGCTACTTTCATCCTTGTCATCCTTGAAGATTCAAATATCCTCAACGGTTATCTACTCAACACTATAAATAGTAGCAAAGCTCCACTGCATCAACTACGTGTGTGATCATAGAGCAAAAATCTCAACGCACTGTTATTCAAGAAAACAGAGCACACTTTTCATTCTCAATCTTTTCTTAGCTTAGCCTTTGTAATTGTGAGAGAGTGAAGAAAAACAAGTTCATAGTAGAAATCTTGTAAACTGAGATCGGTTGTGATCTTCAGTTAGATTTAAAAGAGAGAAATCTAGTTGAGATTTGAGTTGGGTGAGAAATCCAGAAAACAGAGTATTGTTGTTCTGGTGAAAATCCTTTAACTCATTTTAGGCTAGTCAGAACTAAGTGAGAAATTAGCTTAAGTTCTGTTGATGTAAAGGAGCTTCTGAACTTGCCATAAAAGTTCTGAATAGTGGATTTATAAAATCTCTGGAGGCTGCGACCTCAGAGGACAAGACGTAGTCACAGGAATT
Organism: Euphorbia peplus; assembly: GCA_028411795.1. Classification (NCBI taxonomy): domain Eukaryota; kingdom Viridiplantae; phylum Streptophyta; class Magnoliopsida; order Malpighiales; family Euphorbiaceae; genus Euphorbia; species Euphorbia peplus. The sequence goes on along the minus strand of CP110838.1, from coordinate 12,825,266 downwards.
CTGTGGCGAACTTGGATAAATTGAACTGTTCATCAGGACCTCCTGAATCTCTTTCTCCCTTCTTTATACTTGTTAATTGCTTCTGTGTACCTGTATCATATTTAGTGCTGAAACAGATTTTCTCTTAAAAATCACAAGTCTGTGTTCAGAAGACTGTCCAGAAGTTCTTTACTCAGAACTTCTGTAGCTGAAAAGACAGAACCTGTCTTAAAGCAGATTATCCCTCAGAGGCTACTTCAATAAGCTTGCCTCTGACTCTGAGGATTATTGACTCTGAAAATTGAGTTTTCATTAAATCCTTGAAAATATCAGTTTTCGTTTGAAACACCTATTCACCCCCCTCTAGGTGATTCTGATCTTGTTAGGGCCAACAAGTGGTATCAGAGCGAAGGTCACTTCGTATATTTACTAAAGATCTAACAATCTAAGTGTAAGATCCTATCAGAATCGATAGAGATGGCTAGTAGACACCAGCCTGAGAATTCTTCTCACTTCATTGTCCCAGAGGGATCCTCTACAACTAGACCTCCATTATTCAATGGTGACAATTACTCCTACTGGAAAAAGAGAATGATGTACTTCATTCAAGCTCAGAACATGAGTGCTTGGTTTGTCATCACAGATGGAGATTTCATTCCTACCAGAATGGAACCAGGTCTAGGGAATGTTATTATCCCTCAGAGAGAATATTCAGATGAAATTCTGAAAAAGCTCCAAACAAATGCTTCAGCAATAAATATGCTGCATTGTGCACTTACAGCCACTGAATATAACAAAGTTTCCTCTTGTGAAACTGCACAGGATATATGGAACAAGCTGGAAGTCACATATGAAGGAACAGGAAAAGTGAAGCAGTCCAAAGTCAACCAACTCATGAGAGAATATGAGTTATTTGAAATGCTTGACAAAGAATCTATTTCAGAAATGAATTCTAGATTCACCAAGATAGTCAATGACTTAAAGAGTTTGGGCAGAGACATTGAAGAGTCTGAAAGAGTAAAGAAGATTGTCAGAAGCTTACCAAGGTCTTGGCAAGCCAAGAAGACTGCCATTGAAGAAGTTCAGGACTTGAGCTTTTATTTGTATGATGAACTCATTGGGTCTCTAATCACCCATGAGATGTCACTAAAAAATCATGACCTAAGAGAAAGGTCAGAAGGAAAGAGACAAGTAGTCCTGAAGGCAGAGTCTTCTGAAGAATCATCAGAAGATGAAGAATTGGCCATGCTGACCAGAAAGTTCAAAAGAGCCTTTAGAAAAGGCAAAGGTGGAAACTACAAGAAGCCATTCAGAAGTTTTGAGAAGAAGACTTCTGACTTCGGTGAAAAGTTCAAGAGAGATCCAAACAAGCCCATTGTGTGCTATGGATGTCAGCAACCTGGGCACATTAAGCCTAACTGCCCAGAGATGAAGAAAGATAAGAAAAAGTTCAAGAAAGCTATGCTGGCTGCTTGGTCAGATTCTGAGACCAGCAGTGATCCTGAAGAGAAGGAAGAGCAAGCCCAGATATGTTTCATGGCTATTGATGAGCCATCCTCTGAAGATGTCACAGGAGAAACTTCCGCACCTCCTGAAGCAAACTATGACTCCGAGGTAAACATATCCTCTGAACAAAATATCTTTGATTCTCTTGAAGAATTGTACAGCATGTTCAAGTACCTAAAAAGGAAGTTGGACAAAAGCGAGGCTGACAAATTTCTTAGGTTTACTCAAGTTTATGCTGATATGAAAATATTGGAAGATAAACTAAGTAAACAATTCAGTTCTTCCTCCGATGACTCAAAAGTCAAAAGTAAAGAAAAACTGCCTCTGAGGAATGATAAACCTCAGAAGAAGAAATCTGTCACTCCCTCTCTTCTGAAAGAGATCTCTTCTCCTCCTGAAGTGGGAACCTCTAAGAGTGCTAATGCCTCTGAAGAAGTAGTACCTTCCCAGAAGAAGAAGAATGCTCCTAAGAAGCAAAGGGAAAGATCCAAGAATCCTCCTTCTTGCAAGTTGTGTAAGAAAGATGGACATTGGTTGAAAGATTGCAAGTATCACATTAAGAACCTCTTGCAATCTGAAATATCAGAAAAACCTGTAGAAGCTAAATCTAACTCTGAAGGACCCAATAAGGATTGGGTACCTGTCACTAATTGATTGTGTTGCAGGTTGCTCTGAGTGCTCCATCAATGTCAAAGCTGTGGTACATTGACAGTGGGTGCTCAAGGCATATGACAGGTGATGAAAAGGCATTCATCACATTTGTACCTAAAAGAGGTGGTAAAGTCAGCTTTGGAGATGCTCAGAAAGGAAGAATTCTTGGTTCTGGATCCATTGGAACCAATCCTCCGATCGAAGATGTCTCCCTAGTCAGAGGTCTGAAATTCAATCTCCTGAGTGTTGCACAACTGTGTGATAAAGGTAGAGATGTTGTCTTCAGCTCCTCTGGATGTAAAATCTTGGACAGTAAGTCAAGGGAAGTTATTCTAACTGCTCCTAGAGTTGAAAATGTTTTCATGCTGAATCTTGAGAATCTTTGCAAAAATATATGCTTGATGTCCAAAGAGGATACCTCCTGGCTCTGGCATAGAAGACTTGCTCATGTTAGCATGGATCTTCTGGCCAAAGTAGCTAGATATCAATTGGTTGAGGGTCTGCCTGAAATTAGTTTTAAAAAGGACCATTTTTGCAATGCTTGCCAATCTGGTAAACAATCCAGAAGCTCTTTTCAAACTAAGAAAGTCATTTCAACTAAAAGACCTTTGGAATTACTTCATATGGATCTTTTTGGTCCTGTTCAACCAATGAGCATGGGTGGAAAGAAGTATGCCTTTGTCATTGTAGATGACTATTCAAGATTCACTTGGGTCATCTTGCTGTCTAGCAAAGATGAGTCACTTGGATGTTTCTCAGTTCTGATTAAGAAACTTGAGAATGAAAGGAATGAAAAGGTAGTCCATATCAGAAGTGATAATGGTGGAGAATTCAAAAACTTTATGTTTGAAGAATTCTGTGAAATCAAGGGAATTGATCATAACTTTTCTGCTCCCAGAACTCCTCAACAAAATGGGGTAGTTGAAAGGAAGAATAGAACTCTGGTTGAGATAGCCAGAACTATGATCAATGAAAGAAGGCTTCCAAAGTATTTTTGGGGAGAAGCTGTGAACACAGCTTGCTATGTTCTGAATAGAGTGCTAATCAGAAGCATTCTGAACAAGACTCCTTATGAACTCTGGAAAGGTCGAAAGCCTAAAATAGGTTACTTCAGAACCTTTGGTTGTAAGTGTTATGTTTTGAATACAAAAGAATATCTTTCAAAGTTTGATTCAAAGGCAGATGAAGCTATTTTTCTTGGCTACTCAACACATAGTAAAGCATATAGGGTTTTTAATAAGAGGACTCAAACTTTAGATGAATCCATTCATGTAAAGTTTGATGAGACTAACCCTGCAGATAGTAAAGTCTCTGAAGAAGATGAAGTTCAAGCTTCTGAAATATCATCTCCTCCTGTTGAAGATGTTATTCCTAAAGCTGCTGAAGCTGGTTCTCCTGTTGAACATGTTCCAGAAGAACATCCAACTACAGAAGTTAACTCTCTTCCAGAAGATACTCCTATATATGATTCAACAAATGATGAACAGGTTTCAGAAGACTCATTGGATCTACCAAGAGAAGTTAGAGCTCATAGGAATCATTCCTTAGAGAACATCATTGACTCTGTTCACAATCCTGTCATGACCAGAGCTCAGCTCAGGAGATATATGGGGAATGTGGCTTTTGTGTCACTACTGGAACCCAAGGACTTCTATGAAGCAGCTGATGATGACTCCTGGTTAGTGGCAATGCAAGAAGAACTTGACCAGTTCAAAAGGTCAGAAGTTTGGATTTTAGTTCCCAGACCTAACAACAAGAAGGTTGTTGGTACAAGATGGGTTCTGAAAAACAAGCTTGATGAATTTGGAAATGTTGTGAGGAACAAGGCTAGACTTGTTGCTCAAGGTTACAGTCAGCAAGAAGGCATAGATTATGGTGAAACTTTTGCTCCTGTTGCAAGATTAGAAGCCATTAGAATCTTATGTGCTTTTGCATCATACAAAGGTTTCAAGCTCTTTCAAATGGATGTGAAAAGTGCATTCCTGAATGGTTACATTGATGAGGAAGTCTATGTGTCTCAACCTCCTGGTTTTGAAGATCCTAAGTTTCCTGATCATGTGTACAAGCTAAAGAAAGCCTTGTATGGACTGAAACAAGCTCCCAGAGCTTGGTATGAGAGACTGACAAAGTTCCTTCTGTCTAAAGGATTTGTCAGAGGCTGTGTTGATACAACTCTGTTCACTCTGAAGAAGAACAAGGATATCCTTATAGCTCAGGTATATGTTGATGATATTATATTTGGTGCTACTAATGAATCTTTGTGCAGAGATTTCAGTGACCACATGAAGGCTGAGTTTGAGATGTCTATGATGGGAGAATTAACCTTCTTCTTAGGACTTCAGATCAAGCAAAGTAATGATGGTGTGTTTATCAATCAAGCCAAGTACACTAGAGAAGTGCTGAAGAAATTTGGCATGATGGACTCTAATGCTGTTGATATTCCAATGGATGTCAGCAAAGACATTGATGATGAAGAAAAAGCTGGTAAACCTGTAGATATAAAAACCTACAGAGGTATGATTGGTTCTCTTTTATACCTAACCGCCAGCAGGCCAGATATACATTTTGCTGTGTGTTTTTGTGCTAGATATCAATCAAAGCCAAGAGAAATTCATGATGTTGCTGTCAAAAGAATTCTTAGATATCTTAAAGGCACACCAGAAGCTGGTTTGTGGTATCCCTGTAGTTCTGATTTCACTCCTATAGGATACACAGACTCTGACTATGGTAGAGATAAATTGAAAAGGGTCAGCACTTCTGGTGGTTGTCATTTTCTGGGGGAGTGCCTAGTCTCCTGGCATAGCAAGAAGCAAACCTCTGTGGCCCTCTCAACTGCTGAAGCTGAGTATGTTGCTGCTGGAAGTTGTGTTTCTCAGATGCTCTGGATAAAGCAACAAATTGCTGACTATGGAGTCATCCCTGGAACAATTACAATCTACTGTGATAACAAGAGTGCCATTGATCTTTCAAAGAATCCTATTCAGCACAGCAGGATGAAGCATGTTCATATTAGACATCACTTTCTGAGAGATCATGTTCTGAAGAAGGATATTATCATTACTCATGTTTCCTCTGAAGAAAACCTTGCTGACATGTTTACTAAGCCTCTGACTGGTATGGCTTTCAGCAACTTACGAGAAGGCATTGGTATGACTTATCCTCTTCAATAACTTAGAATTATTGTCTCTGAGTATCTTAAGTGTTTGATTGTTTAAGATAATTTAGTTATAATAAATTCTAATCATGATTTGACTTGAAAGCATGCGTTATTTACTGCTTATTACGGCGCTGTTCTGTGGTTAACGGTTATCTGTTCCCTTTTAAACGGTGTGAAGTTACTTTTTGAATTGGAACGGTTTCTGTGTTTGGGTATAAATAAGGGATTTCCATACTTAGAACTTTTTACTCTCATTTTCTTTGCCATTAGAATTTTCATAGCTTTTTCTGTGTTATCATCTCTCTTAGAAACCTTAACCTAATTTCTCATTTCCTCAAATGGCTCAAGAAATCACTGTCACTCACATCTTTTCCGATGATTCACGAAAGAAAGTTAGTCAATCTAGGGTCTTTACCTCTAGATTTTTAGATGACGAAGTCAAATCAACTGAACCTATTTCTCTTTGGCTTAGTGCTCAAAACTGGAATTCTTTCGTCTCTCTCGAAGAATTCATCTACCCTAACTTAGTTACAGAATTTTATAAGAACCTCCATTTCTTTTCTAATGAGGAGGATGTGCTTCATTCTGTGGTCGGGGATGTTGAAATCGAAGTCAGCAGGGCTTCCATTTCTCAAGTGATAGGAATTGATGATGAAGGAATCATCATTGGAGATGATGGTTCAGCAGAAGGGTTTTCAGAAGCCAACTGGGCTAGGCCAGATCTAAGTGCCAAGGAAACTTATGCCACCTGGTTGAGTCAGCACCAGAGGTGGGCACATTATTTGACTACGAATGTCTTTCTTCCGAAGGCTGGAGGAGTCAACTGTGTTTCCAACAGAGAAAGGGTTTTTATGTGGCATCTGGTCAACCAGAAGAAGATAAATTTGCCTGCCATGCTGATAAGGCAGATGAAGAATGTAACTGCTGTGAGTGCATTAGCTTATGGCTCACTCCTGACAAGGTTGTTTGAGGCAGCCTCTGTTGTTATATCAGGAGAAGGTGTTACTAGTAGGAGTACGGTTCTGAAGATGCATACCTTCAGAAACCTCAGTTTTGATGTTACTCCAAAGAAGAATGAGAAGGGCTCCTCTGTGAGTATTGCTCAGAAGGAGATTATGGATGCAACGGTTCAGAAAGGAAAGAATGCTGCCAAGAAGGGCAAGGGAAAGAAAGGATCAAGCAAGTTGGTCCTGAATGTTGAGAAGGCTGCTGTCTCAGAACCTCTTCCCACGTTGGTTCAAACAAAAATCAATGTTGAACCTTCTGGCAAGATTGTTGCTGAGAAGCCAAAGGATGTCCTTGAGAAAGAAGCTCAGGATGCTGAGGAAGCACGCCTTGCTGAGAAAGAGAAGGCTGCTGAAGCTGAAAAAGTTGCAAGAGTTGTGGCTCTTGCTGAAGAGAAAAGGAAGAAGAAAGAAGCTGAAGATAAGTTAGCTCCTGAGCGTGAAATCGCTGCAAAGGCTAAGGCCGATGCCAAACTTTTGGAAAGTGCTGCTAATCTGGAGGGTGCTGAGTTCTCCAAGGTAGGTGAGACTTCAGAGGAAGAGGATAATGTTGCTCTATCCTCTCGAATTGCTGAGACTGTCACTCTCACTACCAGAATTGGGAAGAAGGTTGTGGCAAAACGAAGGGTTCTGAGAAAGAAGGACTTCGTTATTGCTCCGAGTGCTGAATTGGAGGAACCTGCTGCTCAGGAACCAGAAACTGCTGATAAAGAGCTGTCAGAGATTTCTGATAAAGAGGATGTTGAAGCTCCTCTGATTGAAGAGCTATCTGAGGTTAGTGAACCAGAAGATGAAGAGGTTCTTGAAGAAGCTAAACAATTTGTTGAGAATGTTGACAATGAGAACTTCATTGACAATGTTCTTCTGAATCAAGGAAGAAACCCTGGTGAAAGGGATGCCTCAGAAACGCTGTTCAGAATGGCTCATTTATATGCTGAGCCAATCTCATCTTTTGATCCAAATGCCTCTAAACAGGTTATCTCATCTCCTGTTTTTACTCCTCATCCATCTCCTTCACTTCCTTCTGTCACAGAAGTAAGTGAATCTCAGAATTCCATTCCTCTGACAACTTCAACATCTGAGGTTGTCCCTCCTCCATCTACTCTTCCTTCTGGATCCTATTCAGAAGTGAATCTGTCCTCTGGACCAATTTTCACAGACTCCATTTCTACTTCCACTACTTCTTCTTTATCTTCTTTTGCTGTTTTTCCATCAATTGGAATTACTGCTCCTTCTCCTTCCATACCTTTGTCTATACCTTTTTCAATTCCTTCAACTTTACCTTCCTGTACAAATTCTTTTTCCTCCTCTTCACAAATTTTCTCCTCTCCTCAAACTTCTGTCCCTCCTCTTTCAACCTCTGGACATACACCTCCTGTGTGTGATCCCCTAACTACCTCCTCCACTCCTTCAGGTTTTGCTGGATTGTCATCCAATTATGACTTTCTACGCAAACACTTGAATCGTGAAGATCTGGATAACAGATTTGGAAGTTTTGGCTTCATGGGCAGAGCTTCTGGTATTTCCGAAGCTGGAGGTGCCCCAAGTGTTGAAGAGTTGAGAAGAATGGGTCAGAGTGGCTCAGATGACCTGCTGAATAGGTTTGCTGGTATAGGACAAAGAAGTTCTGCTGCTGACATGTATGCTCAGGGCATTGTGCTGCAAGAATTACACTCTCTGAAAGCTCAGAACCTGCAGCTCATGACCATGCTCCAAATGCAGGATCCTTCTGTGTATATACGCAACCTTTCTACCCTTCATCTAGCCACTTATGATGAGCTGTATAAATTGAGGGAATTAGCTCTGACCCTTCCCTCTCTGGATAATATTGCTCTTGCTTCTTCTCTGAAGGTCAATGAAAATTTGGAAATATTGACAGAAGAAGTCAAGGAAGCAAACGAGCATTATGAGGCTCATGAGAAGATGCTTCCTAGTAAGATTGAAGACCTGCAAAGTACTGCAAATCACATTCTGAGAGAAGTAAAATCTTCTGCTCAAGGTTCTTCATCTTCAGGAGCTGCCAAGATTGTATATGACATCACTCCTGATCTCAACAACCGACTCTCCAACATTGAGTCTGCTGTATCTGCTCAGAATGCACAGATTGCTGAGCTCACTGAACTCCTGAAAGTTATGCATAATCAAGCTCGTGAACAAGAGAAGATGTTGGCCCTAACAAGATCAGAATCACCTAGAGGGGGGTGAATAGGTGTTTCAAACGAAAACTGATATTTTCAAGGATTTAATGAAAACTCAATTTTCAGAGTCAATAATCCTCAGAGTCAGAGGCAAGCTTATTGAAGTAGCCTCTGAGGGATAATCTGCTTTAAGACAGGTTCTGTCTTTTCAGCTACAGAAGTTCTGAGTAAAGAACTTTTGGACAGTCTTCTGAACACAGACTTGTGATTTTTAAGAGAAAATCTGTTTCAGCACTAAATATGATACAGGTACACAGAAGCAATTAACAAGTATAAAGAAGGGAGAAAGAGATTCAGGAGGTCCTGATGAACAGTTCAATTTATCCAAGTTCGCCACAGAATTCCTGTGACTACGTCTTGTCCTCTGAGGTCGCAGCCTCCAGAGATTTTATAAATCCACTATTCAGAACTTTTATGGCAAGTTCAGAAGCTCCTTTACATCAACAGAACTTAAGCTAATTTCTCACTTAGTTCTGACTAGCCTAAAATGAGTTAAAGGATTTTCACCAGAACAACAATACTCTGTTTTCTGGATTTCTCACCCAACTCAAATCTCAACTAGATTTCTCTCTTTTAAATCTAACTGAAGATCACAACCGATCTCAGTTTACAAGATTTCTATTATGAACTTGTTTTTCTTCACTCTCTCACAATTACAAAGTCTAAGCTAAGAAAAGATTGAGAATGGAAAGTGTGCTCTGTTTTCTTGAATATAACAGTGCGTTGAGATTTTTGCTCTATGATCACACACGTAGTTGATGCAGTGGAGCTTTGCTACTATTTATAGTGTTGAGTAGATAACCGTTGAGGATATTTGAATCTTCAAGGATGACAAGGATGAAAGTAGCCGTTAATCTTGTCAACTTCTTCAAACGGTCTCAAACCACTCAACTCTGTCAACTTTGTACTTTAATCTAATCCGGTATGGGATTAAAATAAAGGTGATGGAGTTGACTGAACTTGAAGATTGATTTAGAGGGAAACGATAAGAGAGCAGGTTTTGTTTGTTGTGAACATGCGCGTCCTTCAAACAGCTTTTTGAACTTTTGGCGCCTTGCATTAAATGCAACTGACAAAGCATTAAATGCTTAACTAAACCCGTGATAACGAACTTCTGATGTTCGTATTCCTTCTTAGCGCTTCTGAACTAAAACAGCCTTAGTCTTCTGTTTGCAAAGGAGAACTTCTGATAGAAACTTAAGACAGACGATCAAGACTTCAGAGCGGTTGATCCAGCTTCTGAGAAAGTACTTCTGTCTTCAGCTTCTTTAATCTTCTGAGTTCAATAGGCAAGCAGGAATTCTTCATTCAGCATCTGCTGAGAAAACTTATACAATAACTTAACAAAAATTGTTAGTCAACATTGAAAAGTATATAAGTTAATTTTCATTTTCATCTTCTGAAGCGTTTGGACATAATCAAAACACTTAGGGTTCATCATTCTCCCCCATTTTGGTTATGGACAAACCGTGGTCAGAAGGTAAAGATTACTTAGAAAACTTTAAGGTTTAGAAAGTAACTTCCTGTTGGTTATAGTTTTTATAACTTCTGAGCAACTTAACTCCCCCATTTTAGTGTAAATGGTGAACTTCAGCAAATCTGAGACTTAGAAGACTTAAGATCAAGTTATTTAACGATTGCGAAGTAAGTTACTAAGTTAGAAAAACATATAAGCAAGCAGTAATATGTAAGAGGACAGAATGTGTGGAAAATTCAAATAGTATAAATATTCAGAGAACAAAGAAACAACATGTCAGAAGCATAAAGATGAATAACTTAACAAGAAGCTACCCAACCCAGAACCTATGACTAAGATTCTTAAGTTCTATGGATTTGACTATGTGTTTCGAGGTTTCTTCTGAAGAGGAGGAACTCCACTACTTGAACTGACATTAGCACCAGATCTCTTTAAACCAGAACTTGGACCACCACCCTGCTCAGCAGGTTTCTCCCCCATTTGTCCATAAACAACAGGCCTTCCCAGAGCTCCTTGAGACATTAACTTCTGTTGAACTTTGAGAGCAGTGTCAAGCTGATGTTTAGTTGGCCTTAAAGCATTGAGTTGATCGATTTTCTGTTTAAAATCAGCCTCAAGCTTTCTCATTTCAGGGAGAGATGGACCGGTCTGAGGTCTTTGCTTCTGAGCATCTTCCAGGAGCAACTTGATAGCTTGGTTGTTCAAATAGACAGCAGCAGTCAAATATTCATTTTGAAGATAGGTCTGCCCACGAACAAACCGATAATTGTTATTCAGAATCTTCTCATGCTCTTTGGACTGAGAATGCAGAACCTTCATGAACTCAGTGAGTTCAACAATTTGTGCATTCTGAGCATGGACAAGGGATTCTATGCTCTGAAGACGTTTATTGAGATCAGGAGAAATGTTTTCCACTACTTTGGCAGCCCCAGAGGAAGATTGACCTTGAGCAGAAGATTTCACTTCTCTCAGAACATGATTAATGGTGCTTTGTAGGTCGTCAATCTTAGCTGGGAGAACCTTCTCTTGAGATTCAAAATGTTCATTTGCTTCTCTAACCTCTTGTTGTAGAATGTTGAGATGTTCATTCACATTGCTAGTAGAAGCATGAGCAATGTTCTCAAGTGTAGGAAGGGTCAGAGCCAACTGCCTTAGTTTATAAAATTCATCATAAGCAGCGAGATGAAGGGTTGACAAATTCTGAATGAACACAGAGGGATTTTGCATTTGTAGCATAGTCATCAACTGTAGATTCTGTGCCTTCAGAGCTTGAATTTCTTGGAGCACCATACCCTGTGCATATAAGTCAGCAGCAGGAGTCCTTTGCCCAAGATTAGCCATATTGTGCAACAATCCATCAGAGCCACTTTGACTCATTCTTCTCAGATCCTCAACAGATGGAACACCACCAGCTGTTGAAATAACAGGAGCTCTGCGAGGAATCCCAAAACTACCAAAGTTTGCAGCCATCTCATCTCGATTCAGGTGATTGAACAGAAATTCATAGTTGGTACGAATACCAGCATAGGAAGGAGGAGTGGATGTATTGGAAGTTGTTAAGGGATCACACACAGGAGGTGTATGTCCAGAGGATGAGGATCTAGGTATTGTGGATGTGAATGAAGGAGCACTCTGAGTAGTCAGAGGAGGGAGAGAGGAGAGAATGGTAGTTGGTATAGAGAATGGAGGAGTGGAGATTGAAGTTGTAAGTCCAGAAAATGGAGGCACAACTTCTGATGGAAGTGATTGTAAGGATGAGATAATAACAGAGTCAGAAAATAAAGGAGCTGTGTTAATATTTACCTCTGAATAGGATCCAGAGGACAGAATGGTTTTAAGAGGCATATCCTCAGATGTTGAGGAAATGGGAGGAATTTGAATAGAAGATGTACTTACCTCTGAGACAGAAGTAGGTACAGAAGATGGTTGAGAAGAATGAATAGGAGATGGAGCAGGAGTATGAGGTGGAGATGGTAAAGCTTGATCAGAAGTGTTCTGATCTTCCGGAACATTGGGGTCAAAGGAGCTAATAGGTGTGGCATCAAGATGAGCCATCTTTTCAATAGTGATTCTAGCATCCCTTTCACCAGGATTCCTGCCTTGACCCAGAAGGACATTGTCCAGGAAATCGTCGTTATCAACAGTTTCAACAAACTCTTGAGCATTTTTAAGAACGATTTCAGGAGCAATCACTTCTTCATCACTATCCTCTGAGAGGTCTTGAATAGTAGGAGCACCAAAATCTCCTTCTGATGCATCCAGCATCTCTTCATCCAGAAATTCCTCTTCAGAAGGAATAGCATCTTCCAGCTCAGCACACTCAACAAATAAGTCCTTTTTGTTAAGGATCCTTCTGTGTGCAGCTTTCTTCCTTCTCATTCCCTGTGAAAGTGGAATTTCCCTTCCAGCAGTCTCTTCTTCAGCAACTTCTGAAAGAACAACATCACTGTCCAGTAGGGCAGCAGCTTCTTCCAGTCTGGCATCTTCCTTAGCTTTTGCCAAAGCTAATCTTTCTTCTGCCAATTTCTCAGCAACTTCAGCAGCTTCCTTTTCTCTTCTGGTTAACTCAGCCAGAGAGACAATTCTTTCTTGTTCTTTCTCAGCTTCAGCAGCTCTTGCTAACTCAGCAAGTCTGCTCTTCTCAGCTTCCTCTGCTGCTTTCTTTGCAGCTTCACTAGGTTTGTCAGCAACCACCTTACCAGAAGGTTCAATACTAATGGTAGCTTGAACCATAGGGGGAAGAGGCTCTGAAGTAACAACCTTTTCCACAACCAACTTACTTGGCTTTTTCTTGCCTTTGCCTCCTTTGGCAACAGTCTTTCCTTTCTGCTCAACAACCTTCATACTTTCTTTCTGACTTACAACCACAGAGGAACCAGCACCTTCTGGCTTCTTCGGAACTATACTGTGTTGTAACTTAGTCAGAGGAATAAGTTTGATTGGAGTGCTCTTACTGGTAATCCCTTCACCAGAAATCTCTATTCCAGCAGATTCAAACAGCCTGGTCAGAAGAGACCCATAGGCCAAAGCACTTCCAACCTTCACATTCTTCATCTGCCTTATAATCATGGCAGGAAGGTTGATCTTCTTCTCATTCATTAAGTGGTACATGAACACCCTTTCTCTGTTAGAAACCCCATTAACAGCCCCAGATTTCGGAAGGAACACATTTGTGGTCAAATAATGTGCCCACCTCTGATGCTGTGTCAACCAGGTGGCATAGGTTTCTTTTGCGCTCTGAACTGGCTTAGCCCAGTTTACTTCCGAAAAACCTTCAGCAGTTCCATCATCCCCAATGATGATTCCTTCATCATCAATACTAATGGCTTGGGAAATGGAAGCCCTGCTGACCTCAAAATCAGTGCCGTTTACCACAGAGTGTACAGTATCCTCCTCATCAGACCTATAGTGGAGGTTCTGATAGAACTCAGTTACCATCTTGGGATAGAAGAAATCATTCAAAGAAACAAATGAGTTCCAGTTTTGCGCACTTATCCATTTAGAGATGGGAACGGAGGATTTGACTTCATCATCTAAGAATCTAGATGTGAAAACCCTAGATTCACTAAGAATCTCATCATCAGCTAGGATGTGAGTGATAATGACTTGAGGAACATTTTCTTGAGCCATTTTTAGAAAAAGAGATTGAGAAATGTAGATTAAGTAGAAAGATTGCAGAAAATTGCAAGGATAGTTTTAGCTATGAAATCTGGAGAGCAAAAGATTTTCGAGTGAAAAGAACCTAAGTATGGAAACCCTCTATTTATACCCAAACAGTGATCGCTTCCTATTCAAAAAGTAACTAACTACCGTTTAAAAGGAACCAGTTACCGTTAACAACAGAACGGCGCCGTAATAGCATTAAATGTAGACAGCTTTAATTCAAAATCATGATTATCCTTAAACATGCTTAATTAATTCAAACACATGGCAGTTAAGAATTAATAGGACAGTTAAAGATAAGTTATTGAAGTTGATAAGTCATACCAATGCCTTCTCGTAGACTTCTGAAAGGATTATAAGCCAGAGGCTTAGTAAACATGTCAGCAAGATTATCTTCAGAGGAGACATGAGTGATGAGTATATCTTTCTTCAGAACATGATCTCTCAGAAAATGATGTCTAATATGAACATGCTTCATTCTGCTGTGTTGTATGGGATTTTTGGAAAGGTCAATTGCACTCTTGTTGTCACAGAAGATAGTCATTGTTCCAGGAGTGATTCCATAGTCAGCAATTTGTTGCTTTATCCAGAGCATCTGAGAAACACAACTTCCAGCAGCAACATACTCAGCTTCAGCAGTTGAGAGAGCCACAGATGTTTGCTTCTTACTATGCCAGGAGACAAGACATTCCCCCAGAAAGTGACATCCACCAGAGGTGCTTACTCTTTTCAACTTGTCTCTACCATAGTCAGAGTCTGTGTATCCTACAGGAGTAAAGTTAGTACTACAAGGATACCACAAACCAGCTTCTGAAGTGCCCTTGAGATATCTGAGAATTCTTTTGACAGCAATGTCATGAATCTCCTTTGGATTAGCTTGATACCTAGCACAAAAGCACACAGCAAAATGTATATCTGGCCTGCTGGCTGTTAGATATAGAAGTGAGCCAATCATACCTCTGTAGGTTTTAATATCTACAGGTTTACCAGCTTTCTCTTCATCATCAAAGTCTTTGCTGACATCCATGGGGATATCAACAGCATTAGATTCCAACATGCCAAACTTCTTTAGCACTTCTCTAGTATATTTGGCTTGATTGATAAACACACCATCATTACTTTGCTTGATTTGAAGTCCTAGGAAGAAGGTTAGCTCTCCCATCATAGACATCTCAAACTCAGCTTTCATGTGATTGCTGAACTCTCTGCACAAAGATTCATTAGTAGCACCAAATATAATATCATCAACATATACCTGAGCTAAGAGGATATCTTTGTTTTTCTTCAGAGTGAACAGAGTTGTGTCAACACAGCCTCTGACAAATCCTTTAGAGATCAGGAACTTTGTCAGTCTTTCATACCAAGCTCTAGGAGCTTGTTTCAGTCCATATAAGGCCTTCTTCAGCTTGTACACATGATTTGGAAACTTAGGATCTTCAAAACCAGGAGGTTGAGACACATAAACTTCTTCATCAATGTAACCATTCAAGAATGCACTTTTCACATCCATTTGAAAAAGCTTGAAGCCTTTGTATGATGCAAAAGCACATAAGATTCTAATGGCTTCCAACCTTGCAACAGGAGCAAAGGTTTCACCATAATCTATGCCTTCTTGCTGACTGTAACCTTGAGCAACAAGTCTTGCCTTGTTTCTCACAACATTTCCAAATTCATCAAGTTTGTTTTTCAGAACCCATCTTGTACCAACAACCTTCTTATTGTTAGGTCTGGGGACTAAAATCCAAACTTCTGACCTTTTGAACTGATCAAGTTCTTCTTGCATTGCCATTAACCAGGATTCATCTTCCTCAGCCTCATAGAAGTCCTTGGGTTCCAGAAGTGACACAAAAGCCACATTCCCCATATATCTTCTGAGCTGAGCTCTGGTCATGACAGGATTATGAACAGAGTCAATTATGTTCTCTAAGGAATGATTCCTATGAGCTCTAACTTCTCTTGGTATATCCAATGTATCTTCTGAAACTTGTTCATCATTTGTTGAATCATATATAGGAGCATCTTCTGGAAGAAGGTTAACTTCTGTAGTTGGATGTTCTTCTGAGACATGTTCAGCAGGAGAGTCAACTTCAGCAGCTTTAGGAATAACATCTTCAACAGGAGGAGATGATATTTCAGGAGCTTGAACTTCATCTTCTTCAGAGGCCTTACTATCTGCAGGGTTAGTCTCATCAAACTTTACATGAATGGATTCATCTAAAGTTTGAGTCCTCTTATTAAAGACCCTATATGCTTTACTATGTGTTGAGTAGCCAAGAAAAATAGCTTCATCTGCCTTAGAGTCAAATTTTGAAAGATGTTCTTTTGTATTCAGAACATAACATTTACAACCAAAGGTTCTGAAGTAGCCTATCTTAGGCTTTCTTCCTTTCCAGAGTTCATAGGGAGTTTTGTTCAAGATACTTCTGATTAGAACTCTATTCAGAACATAGCAAGCTGTGTTCACAGCTTCTCCCCAAAAATACTTTGGAAGCCTTCGTTCATTGATCATAGTTCTGGCTATCTCAACCAGGGTTCTGTTCTTCCTTTCAACTACCCCATTTTGTTGAGGAGTTCTGGGAGCAGAGAAGTTATGATCAATGCCTTTGATTTCACAGAATTCTTCAAACTTAAAATTCTTGAATTCTCCACCATTATCACTTCTGATATGGACTACCTTTTCATTCCTTTCATTCTCAAGTTTCTTAATCAGAACTGAGAAACATCCAAGTGATTCATCTTTGCTAGAGAGCAAGATGACCCAGGTGAATCTTGAATAGTCATCTACTATGACTAGGGCATATTTCTTTCCACCCATGCTCATTGGTTGAACAGGGCCAAAGAGATCCATATGAAGTAATTCTAAAGGTCTTTTAGTTGAAATGACTTTCTTAGTTTTAAAAGAACTTCTGGATTGTTTACCAGATTGACACGCAGTACATACATGGTCCTTTTTAAAACTTATTTCAGGCAGACCCTCAACCAATTGATATCTAGCTACTTTGGTCAGAAGATCCATGCTAACATGAGCAAGTCTTCTATGCCAGAGCCAGGAGGTATCCTCTTTGGACATCAAGCATATATTTTTGCAAAGATTCTCAAGGTTCAGCATGAAAACATTTTCTACTCTAGGAGCAGTTAGAATAACTTCCCTTGACTTACTGTCCAAGATTTTACATCCAGAGGTGCTGAAGATTACATCTCTGCCTTTATCACACAGTTGTGCAACACTCAGGAGATTGAACTTCAGACCTCTGACTAGGGAGACATCTTCGATCGGAGGATTGGTTCCAATGGATCCAGAACCAAGAATTCTTCCTTTCTGAGCATCTCCAAAGCTGACTTTACCACCTCTTTTAGGTACAAATGTGATGAATGCCTTTTCATCACCTGTCATATGCCTTGAGCACCCACTGTCAATGTACCACAGCTTTGACATTGATGGAGCACTCAGAGCAACCTGCAACACAATCAATTAGTGACAGGTACCCAATCCTTATTGAGTCCTTCAGAGTTAGATTTAGCTTCTACAGGTTTTTCTGATACTTCAGATTGCAAGAGGTTCTTAATGTGGTACTTGCAATCTTTCAACCAATGTCCATCTTTCTTACACAATTTGCAAGAAGGAGGATTCTTGGATCTTTCCCTTTGCTTCTTAGGAGCATTCTTCTTCTTCTGGGAAGGTACTACTTCTTCAGAGGCATTAGCACTCTTAGAGGTTCCCACTTCAGGAGGAGAAGAGATCTCTTTCAGAAGAGAGGGAGTGACAGATTTCTTCTTCTGAGGTTTATCATTCCTCAGAGGCAGTTTTTCCTTACCTTTGACTTTTGAGTCATCGGAGGAAGAGCTGAATTGTTTGCTTAGTTTATCTTCCAATATTTTCATATCAGCATAAACTTGAGTAAACCTAAGAAATTTGTCAGCCTCGCTTTTGTCCAACTTCCTCTTTAGGTACTTGAACATGCTATATAATTCTTCAAGAGAATCAAAGATATTTTGTTCAGAGGATATGTTTACCTCGGAGTCATAGTTTGCTTCAGGAGGTGCGGAAGTTTCTCCTGTGACATCTTCAGAGGATGGCTCATCAATAGCCATGAAACATATCTGGGCTTGCTCTTCCTTCTCTTCAGGATCACTGCTGGTCTCAGAGTCTGACCAAGCAGCCAGCATAGCTTTCTTGAACTTTTTCTTATCTTTCTTCAGCTCTGGGCAGTTAGGCTTAATGTGCCCAGGTTGCTGACATCCATAGCACACAATGGGCTTGTTTGGATCTCTCTTGGTTTTATCACCGAAGTCAGAAGTCTTCTTCTCAAAACTTCTGAATGGCTTCTTGTAGTTTCCACCTTTGCCTTTTCTAAAGGCTCTTTTGAACTTCCTGGTCAGCATGGCCAATTCTTCATCTTCTGATGATTCTTCAGAAGACTCTGCCTTCAGAACTACTTGTCTCTTTCCTTCTGACCTTTCTCTTAGGTCATGATTTTTTAGTGACATCTCATGGGTGATTAGGGACCCAATGAGTTCATCATACAAGTAAAAGCTCAAGTCCTGAACTTCTTCAATGGCAGTCTTCTTGGCTTGCCAAGACCTTGGTAAGCTTCTGACAATCTTCTTTACTCTTTCAGATTCTTCAATGTCTCTGCCCAAACTCTTTAAGTCATTGACTATCTTGGTGAATCTAGAATTCATTTCTGAAATAGATTCTTTGTCAAGCATTTCAAATAACTCATATTCTCTCATGAGTTGGTTGACTTTGGACTGCTTCACTTTTCCTGTTCCTTCATATGTGACTTCCAGCTTGTTCCATATATCCTGTGCAGTTTCACAAGAGGAAACTTTGTTATATTCAGTGGCTGTAAGTGCACAATGCAGCATATTTATTGCTGAAGCGTTTGTTTGGAGCTTTTTCAGAATTTCATCTGAATATTCTCTCTGAGGGATAATGACATTCCCTAGACCTGGTTCCATTCTGGTAGGAATGAAATCTCCATCTGTAATGACAATCCAAGCACTCATGTTCTGAGCTTGAATGAAGTACATCATTCTCTTTTTCCAGTAGGAATAATTGTCACCATTGAATAATGGAGGTCTAGTTGTAGAGGATCCCTCTGGGACAATGAAGTGAGAAGAATTCTCAGGCTGGTGTCTACTAGCCATCTCTATTGATTCTGATAGGATCTTACACTTAGATTGTTAGATCTTTTTAGTAAATATACGAAGTGACCTTCGCTCTGATACCACTTGTTGGCCCTAACAAGATCAGAATCACCTAGAGGGGGGTGAATAGGTGTTTCAAACGAAAACTGATATTTTCAAGGATTTAATGAAAACTCAATTTTCAGAGTCAATAATCCTCAGAGTCAGAGGCAAGCTTATTGAAGTAGCCTCTGAGGGATAATCTGCTTTAAGACAGGTTCTGTCTTTTCAGCTACAGAAGTTCTGAGTAAAGAACTTCTGGACAGTCTTCTGAACACAGACTTGTGATTTTTAAGAGAAAATCTGTTTCAGCACTAAATATGATACAGGTACACAGAAGCAATTAACAAGTATAAAGAAGGGAGAAAGAGATTCAGGAGGTCCTGATGAACAGTTCAATTTATCCAAGTTCGCCACAGAATTCCTGTGACTACGTCTTGTCCTCTGAGGTCGCAGCCTCCAGAGATTTTATAAATCCACTATTCAGAACTTTTATGGCAAGTTCAGAAGCTCCTTTACATCAACAGAACTTAAGCTAATTTCTCACTTAGTTCTGACTAGCCTAAAATGAGTTAAAGGATTTTCACCAGAACAACAATACTCTGTTTTCTGGATTTCTCACCCAACTCAAATCTCAACTAGATTTCTCTCTTTTAAATCTAACTGAAGATCACAACCGATCTCAGTTTACAAGATTTCTATTATGAACTTGTTTTTCTTCACTCTCTCACAATTACAAAGTCTAAGCTAAGAAAAGATTGAGAATGGAAAGTGTGCTCTGTTTTCTTGAATATAACAGTGCGTTGAGATTTTTGCTCTATGATCACACACGTAGTTGATGCAGTGGAGCTTTGCTACTATTTATAGTGTTGAGTAGATAACCGTTGAGGATATTTGAATCTTCAAGGATGACAAGGATGAAAGTAGCCGTTAATCTTGTCAACTTCTTCAAACGGTCTCAAACCACTCAACTCTGTCAACTTTGTACTTTAATCTAATCCGGTATGGGATTAAAATAAAGGTGATGGAGTTGACTGAACTTGAAGATTGATTTAGAGGGAAACGATAAGAGAGCAGGTTTTGTTTGTTGTGAACAGGCGCGTCCTTCAAACAGCTTTTTGAACTTTTGGCGCCTTGCATTAAATGCAACTGACAAAGCATTAAATGCTTAACTAAACCCGTGATAACGAACTTCTGATGTTCGTATTCCTTCTTAGCGCTTCTGAACTAAAACAGCCTTAGTCTTCTGTTTGCAAAGGAGAACTTCTGATAGAAACTTAAGACAGACGATCAAGACTTCAGAGCGGTTGATCCAGCTTCTGAGAAAGTACTTCTGTCTTCAGCTTCTTTAATCTTCTGAGTTCAATAGGCAAGCAGGAATTCTTCATTCAGCATCTGCTGAGAAAACTTATACAATAACTTAACAAAAATTGTTAGTCAACATTGAAAAGTATATAAGTTAATTTTCATTTTCATCTTCTGAAGCGTTTGGACATAATCAAAACACTTAGGGTTCATCAGAAGACTCTTCACAATTGTTATAGGTTTGTCCGAGGACAGACTTATCTTCAGAATGAGCATCTCACGGCTGCTGTGTATGCTAACAACAGGCTGATCAAGCTCCTTCTGGAAGATGTTCAGAAACAGAGACCTATGTCTGGTCAGACCTTTGATCATATGAAGACCATTGATGATGACTTCAGAAGACGAATGGATTTGATCAATTCTGTGCGACCAACTCCTGTGCAATATCAAACTGCTCTGAATGTTCAACAAAAATTGAAGTCTCAGGGAGCTCTTGGTGTTGCTATTGGTTCTGGTCAAACGGGGGAGAAGTCTGGTCAGAAGAGATCAAGTGCTGCTGGAGGTTCCAGTGTTATTCCTCCTCCTCAGAAGAAATCTAGGAACCTGTAATCATTTAGGACTTAAGCTTCTTAGCTAGGTTCTGGGTTGGGTAGTCTATGTCTTAGGACTTTTTCTGCTCCTCTGATTATTCTGTTTCCTATGTTATCTTCTGAATGATCATATATACACTGAATCTTTTCTATACTGTCTTGCATATCTGACTTCTTAAATGTTTGCTTATGTTTCTTTTTATCTCAGTAAATTACACTTTATTATATCTAACAACTTGATCTTAAGTCTTATTAAGTTTATACAGATTGCTGAAGTTCACCATTTATACTAAAATGGGGGAGTTAATTTACTCAGAAGTAATGAAATTTTTGCATCAGGAAGTCACTCTCTAACCCTCATGTTTTTTCTTTTACCTTCTGACCACGGTTTGTCCATAACCAAAATGGGGGAGAATGATGAACCCTAAGTGTTTTGGTTATGTCCAAACGTTTCAGAAGATGAAAATGAAAATTAACTTGTATACTTTTCGATGTTGACTAACAATTTTCGTTAAGTTGTTATGAGTTTTTTCTCAGCAGATGCTGAATGAAGAATTCCTGCTTGCCTATTTTAACTCAGAAGATTAAAAAGCTGGAGACTGAAGCACTTTCTCAGAAGCTGGATGAACCGCTCTGAAGTGTTGATTGTCTGCCTAAAGCTTTTATCAGAAGTTCTCTTTTGCAAACAGAAGACTACGGTTGTTTTAGTTCAGAAGCGCTAAGAAGAAAAACGAACATCAGAAGTTCGTTATCACGGATTTAGTTAAGCATTTAATGCTTTGTCAGTTGCATTTAATGCAAGGCGCCAAAAGTTCAAAAAGCTGTTTGAAGGACGCGCCTGTTCACAACAAACAAAACCTGCTCTCTTACCGTTTCCCTCTAAATCAATCTTCAAGATCAGTCAACTCCATCACCTTTATCTTAATCCCATACCGGATTAGGTTAAAGTACAAAGTTGACAGAGTTGAGTGTTTTGAGACCGTTTGAAGAAGTTGACAAGATTAACGGCTACTTTCATCCTTGTCATCCTTGAAGATTCAAATATCCTCAACGGTTATCTACTCAACACTATAAATAGTAGCAAAGCTCCACTGCATCAACTACGTGTGTGATCATAGAGCAAAAATCTCAACGCACTGTTATTCAAGAAAACAGAGCACACTTTTCATTCTCAATCTTTTCTTAGCTTAGCCTTTGTAATTGTGAGAGAGTGAAGAAAAACAAGTTCATAGTAGAAATCTTGTAAACTGAGATCGGTTGTGATCTTCAGTTAGATTTAAAAGAGAGAAATCTAGTTGAGATTTGAGTTGGGTGAGAAATCCAGAAAACAGAGTATTGTTGTTCTGGTGAAAATCCTTTAACTCATTTTAGGCTAGTCAGAACTAAGTGAGAAATTAGCTTAAGTTCTGTTGATGTAAAGGAGCTTCTGAACTTGCCATAAAAGTTCTGAATAGTGGATTTATAAAATCTCTGGAGGCTGCGACCTCAGAGGACAAGACGTAGTCACAGGAATTCTGTGGCGAACTTGGATAAATTGAACTGTTCATCAGGACCTCCTGAATCTCTTTCTCCCTTCTTTATACTTGTTAATTGCTTCTGTGTACCTGTATCATATTTAGTGCTGAAACAGATTTTCTCTTAAAAATCACAAGTCTGTGTTCAGAAGACTGTCCAGAAGTTCTTTACTCAGAACTTCTGTAGCTGAAAAGACAGAACCTGTCTTAAAGCAGATTATCCCTCAGAGGCTACTTCAATAAGCTTGCCTCTGACTCTGAGGATTATTGACTCTGAAAATTGAGTTTTCATTAAATCCTTGAAAATATCAGTTTTCGTTTGAAACACCTATTCACCCCCCTCTAGGTGATTCTGATCTTGTTAGGGCCAACATGACAAACTCGAGTTAAAATGTCGATTTTAGTTAATCCGTCAGAAAATACAACAAAATAAACGAGCCATAATTTTTCGTACGTGCTAGTCAGGTTATTGTGACATCACAAATTCGTCGCCACGTTCAATTATGTCAGTCGCATGAAAAAATATGAGTTAAAATGTCGATTTCCGTTAATCCGTTTGAAAGTTCAAACCATTAAACGTCGCGTAATTGTTTATACGTTCTAGTCACGTTATTTTGACATCCCAAATAAGACGTCACGTTTAAATTATGTCCGACGCATTAAAAAACACGAGTAAAAATGTCGATTTCAGTTAATCCTTCCAAAAATACAAAAACTTAAACGACCCATTATTTTTTGTAAGTGCTAGTCAGGTTGTTGTGACATCCCAAATTCGACGTCAAGTTCAATTATGTCGGTCGCATGAAAAAACACGAGTTAAAATGTTGATTTCAGTTAATCTGTCCAAAAATAAAAAAAATAAACGTCGCATAATTTTTTATACGTTCTAGTCATGTTATTGTGACATCCCAAATTGGACGTCACGTTCAAATTATGTCCGACGCATGAAAAAAAGAAGAGTTACAATGTCGATTTTAGTTAATCCGTCCGACAAAACATAAAATTAAACGACCAATAATTTTTTGTACGTGCTAGTCAGGTTATTGTGACATCCCAAATTCGGCGTCACATATAAATTATATCCGACGTATTAAAAAACCAGAGTTAAAATGTCGATTTTAGTTAATCCGTCAGAAAATACAAAAAAATAAACGACCCATAATTTTTTCTACGTGCTAGTCAGTTATTGTGACATCCCAAATTCGTCGCCACGTTCAATTATGTCGGCCGCATGAAAAAACACGAGTTAAAATGTCGATTTCAGTTAATCTGTTCAAAAGTTCAAACAATTAAGCGTCGCGTAATTTTTTATACGTTCTAGTAACGTTATTTTGACATCTCAAATCAAACGTCACGTTTAAATTATCTCCGACGCATTAAAAAACACGAGTTAAAATGTCTATTTCAGTTAATCCGTCCGAAAATACAAAAAATTAAACGACCCATAATTTTTTGTACGTGCTAGTAAGGTTATTGTGACATCCCAAATTCAACCCCACGTTCAATTATGTCGGTCGCATGAAAAAACACGAGTTAAAATGTTGATTTTTGTCAATCTGTCCAACAATAAAAAAAAATAAACATCGCATAATTTTTTATACTTTCTGGTCATGTTATTGTGACATCCCAAATTGGACGTCACGTTCAAATTATGTCTGACGCATGAAAAAACAAGAGTTACAATGTCGATTTTAGTTAATCTGTCTGAAAAAACAAAAATTAAACGACCCATAATTTTTTGTACGTGCTAGTCAAGTTATTGTGACATGTCAAATTCGACGTCACGTTTAAATTATGTCCGACGCATTAAAAAAACTCGAGCTAAAATGTCGATTTTAGTTAATCCGTCAAAAAATACAAAAAAATAAACGACCCATAATTTTTTGTACGTGCTAGTCAGGTTATTGTGACATCCCAAATACGTCGCCACGTTCAATTATGTCGGTCGCATGAAAAAATACGAGGTAAAATATCGATTTCAGTTAATCCGTTTGAAAGTTCAAACAATTAAACGTCGCGTAATTGTTTATACGTTCTAGTCACGTTATTGTGACATCCCAAATCAAACGTCACGTTTAAATTATGTCTGACGCATTAGAAAACACGAGTTCAAATTTCGATTTCAGTTAATCTGTCCGAAAATACAAAAAATTGAACGACCCATAATTTTTTGTAAGTGCTAGTCAGGTTATTGTGACATCCCAAATTCGACGTCGCGTTTAATTATGACTGTCGCATGAAAAAACACGAGTTAAAATGTTGATTTTGGTCAATCTGTCCAAAAATACAAAAAATAAACGTCGCATAAGTTTTTTTACTTTCTGGTCATGTTATTGTGACATCCCAAATTGGACGTCATGTTCAAATTATGTCCGACGCATTAAAAAACAAGAGTTACAATGTCGATTTTTATTAATCTGTCCAAAACAAATAAAAATTAAACGACCCATAATTTTTTGTACTTGATAGTCAGGTTATTGTGACATCCCAAATTCGACGTCACGTTTAGATTATGTCCGACGCATTAACAAACTCGAGTTAAAATGTCGATTTTAGTTAATCCGTCAAAAAATATAACAAAATAAACGAGCCATAATTTTTTGTACGTGCTAGTCAGGTTATTGTGACATCGCAAATTCGTCGCCACGTTCAATTATGTCGGTCGCGTGAAAAAATACGAGTTAAAATGTCGATTTCAGATAATCTGTTCGAAAGTTCAAACAATTAAACGTCGTGTAATTGTTTATACGTTCTAGTCACGTTATTTTGACATCCCAAATCAGACGTCACGTTTAAATTATGTCCGACGCATTAAAAAACACGAGTTAAAATGTCGATTTCAGTTAATCCTTCCAAAAATACAAAAACTTAAACGGCCCGTTATTTTTTGTAAGTGCTAGTCAGGTTGTTGTGACATCCCAAATTCGACGTCAAGTTCAATTATGTCGGTCGCATGAAAAAACACGAGTTAAAATGTCGATTTAAGTTAATCCGTCCGAAAATTCAAAAAACCAAACGACCTATAATTTTTTGTACGTGCTAGTCAGGTGATTGTGACATCCAAAATTTGACGTCACATTCAATTATGTTTGTCGCATGAAAAAACACGAGTTAAAATGTTGATTTTGGTCAATTTGTCCAAAAATAAAAATAAACGTTGCATAATTTTTTATACGTTCTGTTCATGTTATTGTGACATCCCAAATTTGACGTCACGTTCCAATTATGTCCGACGCATGAAAAAACAATAGTTACAATGTCGATTTTAGTTAATCCGTCCGTAAAAACAAAAAATTAAACGACCCATAATTTTTTATACGTGCTAGTCAGGTTATTGTGACATCCCAAATCCGACGTCACGTTTAAACTAAGTCCGACTTGTTACAAATCACGAGTTCAAATGTCGATTTTAGTTAATACGCCATAAAATACAAAAAAAAACCACCTATAATTTTTTGTACGCGCTAGTCAGGTTATTGTGACATCCCAAATTCGACGCCACGTTCAATTATGTCGGTCGCATGAAACAACAGGAGTTAAAATGTCGATTTCAGTTAATCTGTTCGAAAGTTCAAAACATTAAACGTCGCGTAATTTTTTATATGTTCTAGTCACGTTATTGTGACCTCCCAAATCAGACGTCACGTTTAAATTATGTCTGACGCCTTAAAAAACTCAAGTTAAAATGTCGATTTCAGTTAATCCTTCCAAAAATACAAAAACTTAAACGACCCATAATTTTTTGTAAGTGCTAGTCAGGTTGTTGTGACATCCCAAATTCGACGCCAAGTTCAATTATGTCGGTCGCATGAAAAAACACGAGTTAAAATGTCGATTTCAGTTAATCCGTCCGAAAATTCAAAAAATTAAACGACACATAATTTTTTATACTCGCTAGTGAAGTTATTTTGACATCTGAAATTTGACGTCACATTCAAATTATGTCTGTCGTATGAAAAACACGAGTTAAAATGTCGATTTCGATCAATTTGTCCGAACGTACAAAAATAAACATACTATAATTTTTTGTACGTTGTAGTGAGGTTATTGTGACACCCCAAATCGGACGGCACGTTCAAATTATGTCCGACGCATGAAAAAATGCGAGTTAAAATGTCGATTTCAGATAATCCGTCCGAAACTACAAAAAATTAAACGACCCATAATTTTTTGTACGTGCTAATCAGGTTATTGTGACAACCCACACTTGACGTCACGTTCAATTATGTCTGTCGCATGAAAAAACACGAGTTAAAATATTTATTTTGGTCAATCTGTCCGAAAATACCAAACTTAACGTACCCATAATTTTTTGTACGTGCTAGTCAGGTTATTGTGACATCCCAAATTTGACGTCACGTTCATATTATGTCTGTCGTATGAAAAACCACGAGTTAAAATGTCAATTTCGGTTATTCTATTCGAAAATACAAAAATAAACGTACCATAATTTTTTGTACGTTGTAGTCAACTTATTGTGACATCCCAAATCGGACGTCACGTTCAAATTACGTCTGACGCATGAAAAAACATGAGTTAAAATGTCGATTTCCGTTAATCCGTCCGAAAATACAAAAAATTTGATGACCCATAATTTTTTGTACGTGCTAGTCAGGTTATTGTGAAATCCCAAATTCGACGTCACGTTCAATTTTGTCTGTCGCATGAAAAAACACGAGTTAAAATGTTGATTTGAGTCAATCTGTCCAAAAATCAGAAAAAATAAACGTCGCATAATTTTTTATACGTTCTAGTCATGCTATTGTGACATCCCAAATTGGACATAACGTTTAAATTCTGTCCGACGCATGAAAAATCAAGAGTTACAATGTCGATTTTAGTTTATCCCTCCGAAAAAAAAAAAAAATTAAACGACCCATAATTTTTTGAACGTGCTAGTCAGGTTATTGTGACATCCGATATTCGAAATCAAGTTTAAATTATGTCCGACGCATTATAAAACACGAGTTAAAATGTGGATTTTATTTAATCCTTCAGAAAATACAAAAAAGTAAACGACTCATAATTTTTTGTACGTGCTAGTGAGGTTATTGTGACATCCCAAATTCGACGCCACATTCAATTATGTCGATCGCATAAAAAAACACGAGTTAAAATGTCGATTTCAATTAATACATTAGAAAGTTCAAACAATTAAACGTCGCGTAATTTTTTATACGTTCTAGTCACGTTATTGTGACATCCCAAATTAGACGTCACATTAAAATTATGTCCGACACATTGAAAAACACGAGTTAAAATTTCGATTTCAATTAATCTGTCCGAAAATTCAAAAAAGTAAACAACACATAACTTTTTATACGCGCTAGTCAAGTTATTGTGACATCTGAAATTTGACGTCACGTTCAAATTATGTCTGTCGTCCGAAAAAATATGAGTTAAAATGTCGATTTCTGTCAATCTGTCCGAACATACAAAAATAAACGTACCATAATTTTTTGTACGTTGTAGTCAGGTTATTGTGACATCCCAAATCGGACGTCATGTTCAATTTATGTCCGAAGCATAAAAAACACGAGTTAAAATGTCGATTTCAATTGATCCGCCCGAAAATACAAAAAATTCAACAACCCATAATTTTTTGTACGTGCTAGTAAGGTAATTGTGACATCCCAAATTTGACGTCACGTTCATATTATGTCTGTCGTATGAAAAACCACGATTTAAAATGTCAATTTCGGTCAATCTGTCCGAAAATACAAAAATAAACGTACCATAATTTTTTGTACGTTGTAGTCAGCTTATTGTGACATCCCAAATTGGACGTCACGACCAAATTATGTCCGACGCATGAAAAAGCACGAGTTAAAATGTCGATTTTAGTTAATCCGTCCGAAAAAAAAATAAAATTAAACGACCCATAATTTTTTGAACGTACTAGTCAGGTTATTGAGACATCTGAAATTTGACGTCACGTTTAATTATGTCTGTAGCATGAAAAAACAAGAGTTAAAATGTTGATTTCGGTCAATCTGTCCAAAAATCACAAAAAATAAACGTCGCATAATTTTTTATACGTTATAGTCATGCTATTGTGACATCCCAAATTCGACGTCACGTTCAAATTATGTCCGACGCATGAAAAAACAAGAGTTACAATGTCGATTTTAGTTAATCCCTCCGAAAAAAAAATAAAATTAAACGACTTATAATTTTTTGAACGTACTAGTCAGGTTATTGAGACATCTGAAATTTGACGTCACGTTTAAATTATGTCTGACGCATTATAAAACATGAGTTAAAATGTCGATTTTATTTAATCTGTCAGAAAATACAAAAAAGTAAACGACCCATAATTTGTTGTACGTGCTAGTCAGGTTATTGTGACATCCCAAATTCGACGCCACGTTCAATTATGTCGATCGCATGAAAAAACACGAGTTAAAATGTCGATTTCAGTTAATACGTTCGAAAGCTCAAACAATTAAACGTCGCGTAATTTTTTATACGTTCTAGTCACGTTTTCCTGACATCCCAAATTAGATGTCCGGTTAAATTTATGTCCGACGCATTAAGAAACACGAGTTAAAATTTCGATTTCAGTTAATCCGTCCGAAAATTCAAAAAAGTAAACGACACATAATTTTTTATACGCGCTAGTCAGGTTATTGTGACATCTGAAATTTGACGTCACTTTCAAATTATGTCTGTCGTTTGAAAAAACATGAGTTAAAATGTCGATTTCGGTCAATCTGTCCGAACATACAAAAATAAACGTACCATAATTTTTTGTACGTTGTAGTCAGGTTATTGTGACATCCCAAATTGGACGTCACGTTCAAATTCTGTGCGACGCATGAAAAAACACGAGTTAAAATGTCGATTTCAGTTAATCCGTCCAAAAATACAAAAAATTCAACAACCCATAATTTTTTGTACGTGCTAGTCAGGTAATTGTGACATCTCAAATTTGACGTCATGTTCATATTATGTCTGTCGCATGAAAAACCACGATTTAAAATGTCAATTTCGGTCAATTTGTCCGAAAATACAAAAATAAACGTACCATAATTTTTTGTACGTTGTAGTCAGCTTATTGTGACATCCCAAATCGGACGTCACGTTCAAATTATGTCCGACGCATGAATAAACACGAGTTAAAATGTCGATTTCAGTTAATCCTTCCAAAAATACAAAAAATTAAACAACCCATAATGTTTTGTACGTGCTAGTCAAGTTATTGTGACATCCCAAATTTGACGTCATGTTCATATTATGTCTATCGTATGAAAAACCACGAGTTAAAATGTCAATTTCGGTCAATCTGTCCGAAATTACAAAAATAAACGTACCATAATTTTTTGTACGTTGTAGTCAGCTTATTGTGACATTCCAAATCGGACGTCAGGTTCAAATTATGTCCGACGCATGATAAAACACGAGTTAAAATTTCGATTTCAGTTAATCCGTCTGAAAATACAAAAAATATAACGACCCATAATTTTTTGTACGTGTTAGTCAGGTTATTGTGACATCCCAAATTCAACGTCACGTTCAATTATGTCTGTCGCATGAAAAAACATAAGTTAAAATGTTGATTTTGGTCAATCTGTCCAAAAATAAAAAAAATAAATGTCGCATAATTTTTTATACGTTCTAGTCATGTTATTGTGACATCCCAAATTGGACGTCACGTTCAAATTATGACCGACGCATGAAAAAACAAGATTTACAATGTCGATTTTAGTTAATCCCTCCGAAAAAAAATAAAAATTAAAAGACCCATAATTTTTTGAACTTGCTAGTCAGGTTATTGTGACATCCCAAATTCGACGTCACGTTTAAATTATGTCCGACGCATTATAAAACACGAGTTAAAATGTCGATTTTAGTTAATCCGTCAGAAAATACAAAAAAATAAACGACCCATAATATTTTGTACGTGCTAGTCAGGTTATTGTGACATCCCAAATTCGACGCCACGTTTAATTATGTCGGTCCCAAATTTCGATTTCAGTTAATACGTTCGAAGTTCAAACAATTAAACGTCGCGTAATTTTTTATACGTTCTAGTCACGTAATTGTGACATCCCAAATTAGACGTCACGTTTAAATTATGTCAGAGCAATAAATGCTTAACAGAACCCGTGACTTAGCTTCTGAAAGCTAATTTCATTTGTCTAAGCTTCTGATCAAATTGGTAGAGTTTATCTTTTGGTTGCAATGGACCTCTAAGGAGAGCTTTAACAGACTTCGATAAGTTCAGAGCGGAGCATCCAGCTTCTGAAAATGGAAACATTGTCTTCATCTTTCGTTTCTTCTGAGTCCTCAAGCAATCCAGAAATTCTTTGTTGAGCACCTGCTGAGTAACTTACATACAAACTCAACAAAAATTGTTAGTCAATATTAAACCGTATGCAAGAGAATTTTAATTTTCATCTTCTGAAATGTTTGGACATAATCAAAACACTTAGGGTTCATCATTCTCCCCCATTTTGGTTATGGACAAACCGTGGTCAGAAGGTAAAATTTCTTAAGAAAACACAAGGTTTAGAGATTAACTTCCTGATACATATGTTTTTTTTATAACTTCTGAGTAACTTAACTCCTCCATTTTAGTGTAAATGGTGAACTTCAGCAATCTGTATAAACTTAAAATCATGTATGTGGCTGTGTGGATCTTCATGAGGCAGTCCACTGTATTGCACAGCTGCTTGGAGCATGTGAATCATGGAGGCCTTAATTTCAAAAATGTGAGCACCTTCATCAGGCACAACTATAGCAGAGTTGTGTCGATTAGCATTAGGAGCATCAGTGTCCATCCATGGTCTAGCTGGATCCATGTGAACAATTTCAGGTTCAGGAATATTCAAATTTAAATTGTTATGATCAGTTTTAATCTCAATATCCAAGTTCGAGTGATTCTCAACGTTATGACTAAGCGTATTCTCATTGGCTGCCTGAGCTAAATGTTTTTGTAAACGTCTAGCACGACGAGCAGCTCCACTACGTTTCCTACAAGTCTTTTCAATCTCAAGGTCGATAAGAAACTCAGGTAGAACAGATCTGTGCATAAACAAACAAAACAAGAAGAACAATATCTACCAAATGTAACACACAAGTCAAGTTCTCAAAAATCTCAAATAAAACGAAAAACACCAAAAAAGATCCCCGGCAACGGCGCCAGAAATTGATGCGTGTTTTAGCACAGGGGTATAATAGAATCAGAATACGCACAGGTCATCAATCACAGTAAGAAAGAGTATCGATCCACAGAGATCTTTGGGTCATTCGTTTCAGGGTTTAAGATTAAAGAGAGTCCAGTAACAAGGGGGTTTTAAAGCATGAAATGACAGGAATTAAAGAGAAAGCAAGTAAACAGATTGTAAAAGACAGATTTGGGTGAGAACAGTGATGTTCTCGAGCACAAGGCTAAGAAAGGGTGTTGTAAAACATCAATAAACGGGCACATGGAATGAGCACAGGGTCCAGCACAGCACAGATCTCTTAGATCTAGGTTAAACTTGTTAATACGTGGTCAAGTGGTTCCCAACAGTATCATTCTCCCACGTCTCCATGGCGAGAACGAATAAAAGCAAGGTGAAATAACATCTCTGCGGACCTCCACCTAACTTGCACAGGGCTATGCATCGGAACAGGGTCACTCTGATCTCTCTAGAGTACCGTACACATCAAGCAAGGTTAACAGCCATCTCTAGCTAATTATTTGCTTAACCTTGTAGTCTAGATCCAGATCTTACCTATTTTCTCTCGAAATATAGACAAACCATGCATATATATCAAGGCCTTTAATATATAATGATCTCTTAAGCACAGATCTACAAGTTAACCACGTAAAAACAACTTAACGAAGACATTTAGAGCTCCGGCATTGCCTTCCCAGCTCACTCCATGCAAATAGAACTACTCACTACTCATAACAAAAGATCTATATCATAAACACCCAATAACATTCAAAATATAACTTTTGTATTAAGATGATTCAAAGGGAAGAGCTCCCTCCTTCAATGGCAGAATACCAAGGAGGAAGAGGAAGAAACCCAGAAAACCGTACAAAATAAGAGAGGAAAACACAAAAGCTAACTTAAGAAAAGTTGGTGAAAATGATAAGGATAAAAAGTGTGTTCTTCAAGCAAGGGGAACATTCCCTTAAATAGACAAACAAAGGGATGCCCTAATAAATGGCAATCCCCAAAATACCCAACCAAAAGGACAAAGTTCTGACGCAATAACAGAAAGCAAAACAGGCGCGCGTCCTAGTGACGTCACCAGCATGACACGGGTCTCCAAAAGCATTTCTCCTCCCTGGCACATGCTACTCTCCAAGCACTGACTGCTTCTTTCCCAGCTTTAGACTTCAAAATGTTTCGTTTCAGCACAGACTTCTCTCAACAAGCAATCAGACCTGCTCCAAAGCATTTATAAGCAAACAATACGAAAAAGAGATAAAAGATGCAAATAAATGCAATGAAACAGCCCTAAAAACTATCAAAATACCCGCACAGTCTGTGCACATCATGGACCTTCTGGCCAAAGTAGCTAGATATCAATTGGTTGAGGGTCTGCCTGAAATTAGTTTTAAAAAGAACCATTTGTGTACTGCTTGCCAATCTGGAAAACAATCCAAAAGCTCTATTAAGACTAAGAAAACTATTTCAACGAAAAGACCTTTGGAGTTACTTCATATGGATCTCTTTGGCCCTGTTCAACCAATGAGCATGGGTGGAAAGAAGTATGCCTTTGTCATAGTAGATGACTATTCAAGATTCAATTGGGTTATCTTGCTGTCTAGCAAAGATGAGTCACTTGGATGCTTCTTAGTTCTTGTAAAGAAGCTTGAGAATGAAAGGAATGAAAAGGTTGTCCATATCAGAAGTGATAATGGTGAAAAATTCAAGAACTTTCAGTTTGAAGAATTCTGTGAAACCAAAGGAATTGAGATCATAATTTCTGTGCTCCTAGAACTCCTCAACAAAATGGGGTTGTTGAAAGAAAGAACGTAACTCTGTTTGAAATAGCCAGAACTATGATCAATGACAGAAGGCTTCTCAAGTACTTATGGGGAGAAGCTGTTAACACAGCTTGTTATGTTCTGAATAGAGTGCTGATCAGAAGCATTTTGAACAAAACCCCCTATGAACTCTGGAAAGGTAGAAAGTCTAAAATAGGTTATTTCAGAACCTTTGGTTGTAAGTGTTATGTTTTGAATACAAAAGAATATCTTTCAAAGTTTGATTCAAAGGCATATGAGGCCATTTTTCTTGGTTACTCAACACATAGTAAAGCATATAGGGTTTTTAATAAGAGGACTCAAACTTTAGATGAATCTGTTCATGTTCAGTTTGATGAGACTAACCCAGCAGATAGTAGAGCTCCTGAAGAAGATGTAGTTCAAGCTCCTAAAGTAACATCTCCTGCAGAAAAAGAAGATGTTTCTCCCAGAGCTGCTGAAGTGGTTCAACCTGTTGCTGAACAAGTTCCAGAAGAGAATCCTACTCCAGAAGTCAACTTTCTTCCAGAAGATGCTCCTATATATGATTCACCAAATGATGAACAAGTTTCAGAAGATACATTGGATGTACCAAGAGAAGTTGGAGCTCCTAGGAACCGCCCCTTGGAGAATATTATTGACACTATGCACAATCCTGTCATGACCAGAGCTCAGCTCAGAAGGTACATGGGTAATGTGGCTTTTGTGTCACTTTTGGAACCCAAGGACTACTATGAAGCTGAAGAGTGATGGTTAATGGCAATGCAAGAAGAACTTGACCAGTTCAAAAGGTCAGAAGTTTGGATTTTGGTTCCCAAACCTAACAACAAGAAAGTTGTTGGTACAAGGTGGGTTCTGAAGAACAAGCTTGATGAGTTTGGAAATGTTGGGAGGAACAAGGCAAGACTTGATTCTCAAGGTTACAGTCACCAAGAAGGCATAGATTATGGTGAAACTTTTGCTCCTGTTGCAAGATTAGAATCTTATGTGCTTTTGCATCTTACAAATGTTTTAAGCTGTTTCAAATGGATGTGAAAAGTGCATTCTTGAATGGTTACGTTGATGAAATAATGGAATAGCAAATTAGTAGAGTAATAGCTAGATCGTTACCTTGGCTTGATGAACGTGAACCAGTTTCGCTAACTCTTTGTCACTGCGTTTCTCGGCGATCTTAACCTCCTCGGGAACGAGGCAGGTTTGAGCTAAGTCCTCAGCAATTGATGGCACGCTTAGAGAAACCCGAGGGCAGCGCTCTTACCAGAACTGCATAAGGTTGACGTTTTAGAAAATTTGATGGATTGGATAAACAAGTATGGAAACATGACGAGGTGATGCTTACGTTGTATAAACTGTATTTTTCATACTGGTCCAAAGCGGCCTCTGACGGCACCCTGCCCTTTGTGTTGATCAGCTCAGGGCAATGAGAAAACGGATGCCAATTGGGTTCCCACGCCGTAGGCTTCTTGAGGTGTGGAGGCATGCTCGTGCCCTCGATTTCCCGAGCACGTTTGGCCTGAGGATCCTCGGGTTCGTCAGGGCTGGCGTCCTCAGAAGCGTAGCCCGAAGGAATCGAGGTATCGAGAGAGACGATGGTCGTTTTCCTCTTGGAACGAGTTTGCTTTTGAACATTTGGTTCCTCGATGCTTTGGATTATTGGGGTGTCAGAGGACGGAGCTTCGGGCTCCTCAGTCACATGATAGTCTTCGGTTCCAAATGAAAGAACTTGAATATCTGGATAAAGAGAAAAGAGTAAGACTTTGCCGAAATTGAAAAAGATTATTTAAGACTATAAAATGGTTACCTGGCATCTCCGAAGAAGTTTGGTTATCGGGAGCAAGCGTTTCCTCCGTGGGAGCAATCTCGGGCTCACTTGCCTTGTTTGAGGCAACGTTGCCACAGGCCGAGGCCCTGACCTTTCAGGTCGTTGCCCGAGGACCTGAAGGAGGCACGATAACTAAAGGAGCCACAATCTCCCCTCCAATTGCCTTGAGGCGAGCTGCTGCAAGGCATTGTTTGTAAGTTAACTTAGGAGCCATGAAAATATTCCTGCAAATACAGATTTTATAGTTAAAATCTAGAAATCTTACGAGGATTCTTTGGAAGTGAAATTGGCTCCCCGAGGTGAGCTCGGTTTACTTCGGGAGCAGGAAAATAAGAGATGGTCCCATCCTCTCCCACGGTGGCTACGGGCATATTGCCTCGATAGCGTGTAAGGAATTGGTCGAGGGGTATGGGATCAGGGGGTTTGTATATCTGAAGTTTCTCGAGGGAACACTGCTCCTCTTCGCTTAGAACGACTGTTTTCGTGGGGTTTCTCCACGTGCTTGGATCAGTTGGGAACTCGTTAAAGCTGATCCTCCAGAGCCAATGAAGGTTTTCGTCCTCAGGGCTAACCCATATCCAGCGAGATCGGTGACCGCTGTGGGATGATGGTTTGCCACCTACGAGTCCTTTGGGGTCGTGAACCTCTTTAAAGGAAACACAAGGGTGCTTCGTGGCTTTAGTTGGCGTCCTCATGTATTTAAACAGATTCCCGGTGAGCAGAATCCCCAGGTCTTGACATACTCAAACCAGCGCAAGCATTTCGACCCACGAATTGGGAACGATTTGTGTAGGACAGAGGTTGAACTCGTTAAGGATATCGTTCACAACCTCGGGTAAGGGAAACCTCATCCCATATTCCATCAACCTCTCAAGAACGGCCACCTTGTGGACTTTGCCCTTAAACATTCTATCCTCGGGCGTGGGGACTGCATAGTCGAAATCTTTTAAGTCAGGAAACTTTTGTTTCATAACGCGAAGCGCATCCAGCGTATCGATCTTGGATACTTCGTGGGGTAAGTCGGTCTTCCATTTGCCCTGATCTGGATGTGGGGCTCGTGCAGGCATTTGGGTCGGTGGATTAGGATTTCGAGAAGTGGTGTGTGATGTACGGATATTGGGATTTTGCACAGGCACCCAAGGTGGAGTGAGTTCCTCCTCAGACTAGTCCATTATCGTTTGGCGGCGGCGATGGTTGAGTTCCCGGTCTGGGGATTGAGGGGTTTCCCTCGATCCAGAAGGATGGTGGGATGATGAAGCCATTTTTGGAAGAAGAAACTAAAAGAAGGTTGAGCAAGGTTAAAATGACTTACGGTTAGGTTGATTTTGCGGAAGTCTGGAGAACGAGAATTGCAGGAATACTTGAGAATTTTGAAAGCGTAAGAATGAAACAAGTTTTGGTGGTATTTATAGGCAAAATGGTACTTTTGAAATGCAAAAACCCTTTCGTTTTCTTGGAGGGAAGTTGTTTTCAAACCACGCCTGTTGACATGTGTAATCGTGTCAAGGGCCGCGTGCATTGGGTTATAGTTGGACTTAATGATGAGAGCCGTTGGGCCGGTTACACGGGATGAGTAAATGGGCCTGGTTCGTGGGCTATGAGTTTCGTTTGGGTATTTAAGTGTTAGGCTGATTGGACTTGAGCCCTAAAAGGACTTGCTTATACTTTTGGGGGGGGCTTCTGTTATCACCTAATATTTAGAATGCCACGTGGACCAATCGGTGTGCTTCTTTAAGCCACATAGGACAAAGGAGACTAAGTTGAATAGTCTCACTTGCCACATAAGACGTGCGTTGAATAGTCAAACTGGGAGAATCTCTCGCCTATGTGGACTTTGGTTATTGTTTAGTCTTCTAATCCGAATAGGAATGAATGAGCTAAATAGGAGTAAGATCGCCGACCTAAATAGGCGGGATTCTTGATATGTCCTAATACAACTAAGATTCGGATACATGATCAAACTACTCATGAACCCCTAGTGTTTTGATTATGTCCAAACGTTTCCACTACAACAAATTAGCACTTGGGCCACGAATTATGCCATGGAAATTTAAAATTCGTGGCCTATTTGTAGTTAGCCACGGGAAAAACATGTACCATCCAAAATGAAGGGTTTCCTGGTATATTTAAGCCACGAAAAAACGGTTGTCGTGGCGACGTACACTTTTGCCACATAACTAGCCACGGAAAAGTTGTTATTGTGGCAAACTTACACCTTTGCCACAAAACTAGCCACGAGAATAGTCTATTCGTGGCTAACTTTATTTATGTTAGAAGAAAAAAAGTACGGTGGCATACAATTTACTTATGCCTTGAATCACTTATCCCGTGACTAAGACCATTCTGGACCTTTTAGAAGTGTTAGGGAAAAAGTTTCATTTGAAAGTTTTTGCTGAAAAAATTTCTTTTTATTGATATTAAAAATGATTGTTTTTTTTGAAGGAATATTAAAAAAAAGAAAAAAAAAAAATGATTGTTTGAATCTGGATTAAAATTCTTTTTTAGTTTTATGATTATAATTTTTTATTTTTAATAGTTTGAAAATCAATTATTCAAAAATAATATTTGGCCACTCACTTTTGTAATTAGGTGAAATCTCTCCCTTATTACGTTTAATGACATTCATACATTTGTATTATTTTACAATTTTTAGTGTTAAAATTATTTTTCTTATTTGAAAGAGCGAAAATTTAATGTTTAACATATTTATCTCCATTTAATTTTGATCAGGTGAAATTTCACTAAATTGGTAATTCAATAGCCAAATATGACCAACTTACAAAGGTGAGTGACCAAATATGGCTAAATAAAAGGTCAGTGGCCAAACGAATAAATTTTGAGTTTGTCAGTGACCAAATATTATTTTTTGCCTTAAATCTATAATGAAATACAAAATTATCGTTTTTTTTAATTTGTATTAATTTACAAGACTAGTCCATCTATACAATTACAAGAATAATAATTGAGAAAAAAGTGAAGCAACGTGTTAATTCTGCAATGAACTACAATTACCACTTATTTTAATTTGAATTAGTTTACAAGATTAGTCTATTTATATTTCTCAAAAAAATAATAACAAAATTAGTCTATTTATAAAGAATTAAAATAAAAAATGAGAGTAAGGGAACAAAAGTACAAAATTCATAATTTAATCTCCATATATTCTTATAATAAAAGTTGAAAAAACGTAAATTGTAAATATCATCAAAGGTTATTAACTTAACAAAAATGACTAAAAATATTAAAAATTGTTGCTTGGGTGGATCGAACACTAGCTCACAATAATACAAAAAGCAACTGCTTGTTCATTTGCCAACTATGACAACATCATATTTTGTTTAAGTCTCTCTACCTAGTTTAATTAACAGAGCTAGGTCAAAGAGAGTTCCCCAAATTTTTCCTTTGGCGGGTAGGAAATAAAATTATTAGCGCCAAATTCTTAAGTCTAAAAAATTGATAGAGTTAGGTCAAGAATATTTCTCCCTAATTTTGAGTTCGTACTAATCATTGCCTTTGGAGTCCTTGATATCGCTGTTTCAAAAGATTAATATTTCAGATTCTTCAAGATAAATTCTAAGAATTGCAGCTGGACGCTTCATCGCTAATCCTGGTAAGTTTTATTTTTAAGGCTTAATGTTACTTTCTAAGATTTTTATGAAGTATATGTTTGTGCTGCTAATTGATTTTGTG
The DNA here is from genome assembly GCA_028411795.1 of Euphorbia peplus. Classification (NCBI taxonomy): domain Eukaryota; kingdom Viridiplantae; phylum Streptophyta; class Magnoliopsida; order Malpighiales; family Euphorbiaceae; genus Euphorbia; species Euphorbia peplus. The sequence goes on along the minus strand of CP110838.1, from coordinate 12,786,548 downwards.
GGTATATATGTCCTCTGGTTGTCTATTCACTGAACCATATCTATTAACCACACTATTAACATCTACATTCTATGATCATAGAAGTAGTATAATTTTTGCAATATAACAGTAATATCGTTAATACTGAATATGAACTTGTGTATGTTCTAAGCTCTATCTCTTGGTATGACCTATTATACTGCAATGTTCTGTTTTCCAATAGCTTCGATCATGTCTGTATTTCCTACGTGATCTATCTAGTAGTCTACTTTGGAAATTGAGTTATTAGTTGTACTTAAATATGTTAAATGTTGTTGCGCTTCTTATAGTTATAAACCTTGTTATCATATGGATAATTCGGATCTTCAAAAGAAGAGGTTAGAGTGGATGACTTGCGATGATAGGATGAACAATATATATATAAATGGAGTTAAAGAGTTTTTAGATTTTGCTTTTGGTGATTTGGCCACAAGCAGTGGCATAGTAGAAGGGGATAAGAAGGTACCCTGCCCTTGTAAACGGTGTAACAATAGTCGACATAAATCAAGGGAAGAAATTTATAATGATTTGTTACTAAATGGGATTGTACGAGGATATGTTCGTTGGATTTATCATGGAGAATTTAAACCCCCGCATAAAAGAAGTAGAACCGATTTGGGAGATGGTAGTAATGATGATATACATAGGATGATCTATGGAAAATTTGGAGTCTTGAATGATGATATGAATGACTATTTTGATAACGAGCAACAATTTAGCGATGCCAATCTACCTGATTCTAGCATGGATGCAAAAGAAGCGAGAATGTTTGAAAATTTAATGAAAGATGCTCAACAAACTCTATTCCCTGGCTGTGAAGAATTCTCAAAATTATCATTTATTCTAAAGCTGTTCCAAATCAAATGTATGGATGGCATGACTAATAAAGCATTTACTAATATGCTTAAAATGTTCAAGCATGTTTTACCCAAAGGTACTGTTTTCCATCAAGTTATTATGAAGCACGCAAGATAATTACAGACCTAGGTTTCAATTATGAGAAAATAGAAGAATGTGAAAAGGACTGCATGTTATTTTGGAAAGAGAATGCAGATCTTGAAAAGTGTTCTGTTTGTGATACAAAACGTAACAGAGCTTCCCCAAAAATCCTACGCTATTTTCCACTAAAACCAAGGTTGCAAAGGCTATTTATGTCATCTAAAACAGCTAGTGACATGAGATGACATTTTGATAAAAGAGAAGATGATGGATTCCTTAACCATCCAGCAGATAGTGAAGCCTGGAAGCATTGTGATAAAGAACATCCTTCTTTTGCTTCAGATTGTCGAAATGTAAGATTGGGGTTAGCAAGTAATGGGTTCAATCCTTTTGGCGGGCTTAGAAGTGACTATAGCATATGGCCCGTAGTACTTGTTGTGTATAACCTCCCACCATGGTTGTGTATGATGCAACCTTATACTATACTATCTTTATTGATTCCTGGGAAAAGTGGGCTAGGCAATAATATTAATGTATACTTGTGACCATTGATTGAGGAATTAAAAGACCTTTGGGAACCTGGTATTAGGACATATGATGCTTCAAAGAATGAACATTTTCAAATGCGTGCTTTATTATTATGGATCATTAATGATTTTTCAGCTTATGCTAACTTGTCTGGGTGGTCTACAAAGGGTTATAAGGCATGCCCTCATTGTATGAAGGAAACTAGCTCCACTCGATTACCAAACTCAGGGAAATGTTGTTATATGGATCATCGTCGCTTTCTTCCTCTTGACCATAAATGGAGAGAGAGCAAATCTTTTAATGGGAAGGTAGAAAGAAGAGGCCCTCCTAAGAAATTAAATGGTGATGAAATTTTGGCTCAAGTTAGAGACCTTGAAGACATGAAATTCGGAAAAAGTGTTAAGATGCCAAAGAGAGATGATAATTGGAAGAAGCAAAGCATTTTCTTTGAATTGCTTTATTGGAGTACACTTCTGATTCATCACAATCTTGATGTAATGCATATTAAAAAAAATGTGTGCGACAATATTCTCGGTACTTTGCTAGATATTGAGGGGAAGTCGAAAGATAATTTAAAGGCTAGACATGATCTGAAATGTGTGAAGATAATGAAACATCTTGCTGCTAGATTGGTGAATGGTAAATGGCATATTCCTCCAGCACCTTACACATTGTCTAGGTCTCAAAAGGGAAAGGTCTGCAAGTTCATTGAGGATATAAAGGTTCCGGATGCGTATTCATCTAACATTTCAAAATGCATAAACCTTGACAAGCGCAAAATATGGCGTCTCAAAACTCATGATTGTCATGTTCTTATGGAACAACTATTGCCACTTGTAATTCGAGGAGTGTCACTACCTAGAGTATGTGATATGATTGTTAAGTTGACGAAGTTTTTTAAAGATTTGTGTTCTAAGACATTGAAAGGGAGAGATTTGGATACTCTTGAACATGAAATTGTCATCACCTTGTGTGAAATGGAGAAGATTTTTCTTCCATCTTTTTTTGAAGTCATGGTGCACTTGTGTGTTCACCTTGCAACGGAAGCAAAATTGGGTGGACCCGTACACTATCGATGGATGTATCCAATTGAAAGGTACTTCTTCTATATTGGTGTTTTTATTACATTTTTTGGTAATTGCAATCTGTTTTTTAAGTTTAAATAATGTTTTGTAGGCTTCTATGCAAATTTAAGTCTTATTTTCGAAATAGAAGTAGACCAGAAGGGTCCATTGCTGAAGGATATATTGTTGAGGAGTGTATGTTTTATTGCTCAAAGTATATACGTGATACTGAGACACGATTTAACCAACTAGAGAGGAATGCCGATGAGGAAGATAATGACTATCCAGGTCTATCAATTTTTGCACCACTTGGTGTTCCTTTGGGGAAGGCTAAATTAAGATCTCTAAATGAAGAGGAGTTAACCCAAGTTCGAGAATATGTTCTTAAAAATTGTGACGAAGCACAAGAATACCTAAAGTATGTAAACTTTTATCTTTTTTCACATGCTCAAAGAAACTCACTCCTTTACGTAAATGTAACTAAATTTATATTGTTCTGAAGCAAGTATGAAGGCACGTCTAACAAAAGTTTAGTAGAATGGTTTCGTGATCGGGTATGTCATTGTCAAATCTGTTTTATTTTCTTCTATTGTATTATTCCAGTTTTATGATGTAACCTTAATTTTAGGTCATCAATTTGCCTAGGGAAGGACAAGATGATCAAGTGGTGAAAGATTTAAAAACTTTGGCTTTAGGCCCTTTGAGAGGTATCAATTGTTTCAATGGATATGTTGCAAATGGTTATAGATTTCACACGAGGAATACATAAAAGAAGAGGGTAAACCAAAATTCTGGTGTTATGGTCAAGGGCATTGTTGGGGCTAGGGAAATTGAGTACTTTGGAATTCTTACTGACATATTTGATGTACAATATTTGGATGGAAAGCGCGTGATCTTGTTTCGTTGTGATTGGTGGGATGTTCACAAGTTTGGTAGAAGTATCAAGGTTGATAAACATGGTTTTATTAGTGTCAATAGTAAGTGTTCGATGCGTACTAAAGAACCTTTTGTGCTAATGTGCCAAGCTCAACAAGTGTTTTATGCTGATGATGGATCTGATCCCAATTGGCTTGTTGTTGTAAAGACACATCCAAGGCATCATTATAATGTTTCAGAGAAGGAAATTATTGAAGAAGATGACGCATTACAACAAATCCATCCAAATACCTCTCAAGGTGTAATAGCATCACTAGTAAACGTAGAGGAGATTCACGGTCCATCAATCGAAATAAGAGATGATATTGACGAAATGATTATAGATGCTAATGAGGAAAATCAACCAAAAAGCTTTGTTGGAAATGAAGATGACTATTTTGATGATGATCCAGATGATGAGGGTGACCATGAGAGTGATAATGATAGTGTCCAGGATAGTGATGATAATGATACTGATCTTGCATGATCTTAGTTTTTATGCTTAAGTTTATATAAACAAATAGTAATATGATATTGTTAGCTATTATTTTCATTAGTGCCTAATGTTTGATAGTGGTGATTTTACAATTTATCTTACTGCTATCATTTTTAATTTGCAAATTATTGAAGGATTTATGTGATTTTAACTTTTCTTATAACATCTGATACTTTCTAGAATAGCTTGAAAATAACTAGACATGGAGGAAAGACTAGTTCAAAGGAGCCACTTAGTGACTATGAACGAAAGAGGATTATGATAATTCAAGCTAACAAAGGTAGACTGAAATCTTTGGGATGTTGATAGTACACGTGAAAAGAAAAGAAAAGGAAGAAGCAAAGTTACCACATAAGATGATGAGTATGTTCCTGATGATGACATTATTGAAGAGCAGAGTGAGAAAGAGGAACGTGAAGATGGTCAGCTTGCATTTTCTAAAAAAGTAAGATTAATAATAGCTATTGATAACCTGTATATGCTATGTCATTCATGCTTCTTATATCTTTCAAACAAAAATCCAGGAACCATCGAAAAAAGTGAAACAAGGGCATGTAAAAGGCAATTTCATTCCACCGATGTCATTGGCCAGAGTTCTTAAGATGAACAAGCAACAACATGATGTAGCAGTGGGAAATAAAGAATTGGGTGTTGCAGAAAAAGGTCAAATCATTTCACTTCTATTTAATTGACTTGAATTCTATATCATTGTCGGATACAAGTATAATTTTGTTTGATGCAGTATCTAGTAACAAAAAACATACCTATCAATTTAGTGGGAATCATGAAGGTGCTGAAGGTATAAATTAATTCTAGTTTATATATTGTGATAGATTTACAATATTTACTTTTTCCTCATTCGATTTAGGCATACATAATCTAGATGAGGCTCAATTTGGTCTCAATCTTGAAGGTACTGATTTAGATGAAGGTATAATACTTGCAAAATCTAAATTTATTTATTGATTTAGATGGAACATTATTTTTATTTGAACATTAAATGTCATTTTAAAAATTAATTTGACTTGTTTTTTTCTTTTACATTGTTCAATATAGATATAGATAATCAAGAATATAGTTTATTTCGAGACAATATGGGGTCAAACTATGATCAAGAAAGACAAACTGAAGAAAGAGTTATACTTGGTGATAATTCTCTTCATGATCTTGATGATGAATCAATGAATAATGCAAATATGGAAGTGGAGCTTAAAGTTGCTGGTATGTTCTTAATAATATCAATTGCATATATAATTCCCATTTACGCCAAATATCATGTGATATTGAATGGATATTTTCCAGCTTGGGTCGTACAACTTGACTATATTTCATGATATCCAAGTTATCTCTTTATATACTTTTTTTGAAAAGTTCTCCTTATATACTTATTGACTTAAGTAATGATAGATGAATTTTATAAATTAGCAGCTTGCACATTTATTTATCTTTCTGACAAAAGCAGGTTCTATATTAGCATAATGGAAGTTTATACAAAATGGTAATAGGATGTATATGCAGTTGATTTTTCCTCTTGCTATTATACGAATGGATAACGCAAATTGGTCCTGAAATTGACTCCTTCTATATTCAGGTATTGTTAAGAAAAAAAGAGGGATAGTATACAGTAGAAAGCTCACAACATTACCTCCTGGGGAAAAAATTGTTGTGGAGTTTGATGAGGATGGTAACACAATTGGTCCACATTACTCTTTATTTTCTTACTTCTTGGGTCAATAAGTACGAAATCGTTCATTTTGTCCTGCACAAGTGAAAGACTGGGAAGATTTTACACCTGAAACCTTAGACCATTTGTGGGCTTGTATTCTGGTATTCATAATAAACTTCTACATACTATATTTTCTAATTCGTTTATTGCTGGAGTTTTAAATATACATTTCATTTTTTTGTTAAAATTGTAGGAGAAGTGCAACTTTGGGAAGGACTCTGTTATGCAACATGCAAGACGTTTATTCAGAGATAGCGGGCATAAGATGAAAAAAAAATAATTTTGATCATCCAAAGTTGACAACAAGGGATCAACGTTTAAAAAATAAGTCTGACAATATTTCGAAAGCTGATTGGAAATATTTAGTTGATTGTTGGAGTAGTGATGATTTTAAGGTATTATCATCTGTACAGTGTATATTAGGAATATATTAGAGTAAAAATAGTGGTTAATTTGTTAAGTTTTTCCCTTCAGGAGAAAAGCATAAAAGCTAGTACCAGTAGGTCTTTTCAAAAGATGCCCCACTACAACGGTGCTAAAAGTTTTGCTCGCTTTAGACAAGAAATTGTAAGTTAATTTGCATTTTGCTTGTGAAGAAATACAAGGTTTTGTTTTTACAACAAATTTGTTTAATAAGTCGCAATTGTAGAAAGAAAAAAATGGAGGAAAATGCACTCGACTTGATGTGATGGTTGAATCTCGTAAGAGAAAATCAAAGAAGCTTGTTAATGCTGACACTTTAGCCCATAACATGCAAGAAATAGTAAGTGCATAACTTCTTGTACCATTATTTTTTCATATACATTTATACAGTACATGATTGGCTTTATTGAAGTGTAGGATGAGATGAAGAAACTAAAAGAGCAAAGAGAACAAGGCATCAACCAGAAAACAGATGAACAAATATTTCAGGATGTTCTTGGCAAAGATACTCATGGATATCTGCGTGCTTATGGACCAGGAAGAAGTATTACAAAGCATTTTGAAGTAAAGCCTTCACAGATAGATCTTGCTCAAGAGGTTGATGAAGTTAAAAAGAATGTTGAAGAACCTGTTCTAGAAGCAAGAAAAGATGTAGAAGATGCTAGAAAAGAGGCTGAGGATGCTAAAAAGGAAGCTGAAGAAGCTAGAAAAGATACAGAGTATGCCAAGAATGAAGCAAAAGAAATTAGGAATGAGGTGGATCGGAAATTGGATGCAAACAATCAGGTTTGGTAGAAAAAACTCAACCAAATACTGCAAGCTGTTGGAGTAGAAGTTTCCAACAATGATGACTTGGAGAGTGCTGATTCATCATCATAACGTAAGTATACTCAATCATAAATGCAACTGATTTTACTTTGCCATAATAAATTCTTATTCCAATTGAATTTTTTCTCATATGATTTGGTATAGTGTTATCTACTTTTGTAGTAGAGTTGGAATGAAGCTACTGCCATGTTTTAAAGATTTCTTAGGATGCCCTTTAGGTTTGACTAGTTACATATGTTGGAACCTTTTCCTTTCAATGTTAGTAATAAGATATTAGGACAACTTTATAATGATTTAGATAGGTAATGTTGATATACTCTTAGATCACCATTTGATGTGCCACTTTAGTACTTAGTTGTTTATGTAGATGTACAATGCTAGGATTCAGGAACAGTTTTGACTTTAATTTAGAGAAGCTTCAGAAAATTGATGCCATGACTAATAATGGATGAACTTTGACTCGATAGTATAATTTAACACAAACATAAGAGATGCAGTTTTAGATCGAATTAATAGGAAACTTTTAAGTCTTTAACAGAATATTTATAAGCATGCACCTGGACTTTGAATTTGAAAATAATATATTGTTCATAGAACTTTTATACACAATTTGTTAGGATTGATGTTAGACTTGAAATGTGTCAAATTGAATTGACAAAATAATCAATTCATGTGCAATCATAATGGCAGAGTCGTTATCATGTATATAATACATGTCTTTTTCTTTTGCATGTTTAGTGAATTCATGTGTATCTCTTAAATTTCTTGTAAATAAATTGAGTTTCATGGTTATTAAATAGATTACCATTATTTGGTCATTATTTTTCTATAAAACACATTCACCTGCAAGAGTTGTTTTGACCATTTATCTTGCTTCACAATACAATTATAAATGAAATTTGTGTACAAATTAACTTTTTATTCTCTTAATTGGTGGTATATGCAGATATCAATATGAAGCAATTGGATGATAAGTGAACTATAATTTTCAAAGGCCGATTACTCTACATAAATCTTTTGCATTTGGAGATTTTTTTTTATTTTTTTTTTTGACAGTTATTTTAAGAGATTTTTTTTGTTTATGATCTTCTTTGTTGGATGACACATTATTTCAAATATAATATATATATATATATATATATATATATATATATATATATATATATATATATATATGCATTTTGATTGTTTAGACTTTTCATTATCTATTTGGTTTTTACAAATTTTAATTGTGCTTCCTTAGACTTAAAACTTCATCAGAAAACAATAATAATAAATATAATTAAAATTAATAAAATTAAATTATCAAAATTCCATCCATCAAGTTTGCCACGACTAAGTCCGTGGCTCAGTTAAACTTCTAGTTCTATAATTGCCACAACAGTTCTCGTGGTTAAGTGTTATTGATCGCCACGGGATACTGTGTTCGCCACATTTCTCGCCACAGTTTTACCCATGGCAAAGATATGATTACGCCACGAACTTTCTCGTGGCCAAAAACTCAATTCATGCCACGACAACAATTTTCCCGTGGCAATGACCTAGCCACGATCACTTGCGCCACGAGAGTAGAAATCTCGAATTTCCGTGGCTAAATTGCACAGCCACGGAAATATAATACTTCGGCCACGATTTTAACCATGGCCCAAGTGTTAATTTGTTGTAGTGTTCAGAAGATGAAATTTAAAATGTACTTACATACTTTTCAATGTTGACTAACAATTTTTGTTAAGTATATGTATAAGTTTATCAGCAGGTGCTGAATGAAAAGATTCTGGATTGCCTTGAAGACTCAAAAGAGAAGAACCGCTGAAGACAGAAGTGTAATGATCATAAGCTGGATACTCCGCTCTGAAGATTTCACGAAGACTGTTAAAGCTCTCCTCATAAGGTTCTGAAGCAATCAGAAAAATATTTCTTACCAATTCGATCAGAAGCTTAGGCAAAAGGAATTAGCTCTCAGAAATTGAGTCACGGGTTCTGTTAAGCATTTAATGCTCTGACAACTGCATTTAATGCAAGGCGCCAAAAGTTCAAAAGCTGTTTTGAAGGAGCGCGCATGTCTACTCAAAACAAAACCAGAACTTCCTTGTCTACCCTTTGTTGATCCAATTGAAGAAAGTTTTCAGTCAACCTTATCTTCAACTTCAAATCTCTTACCGGATTAAGTTAAAGAACAAGGTTAACGGAATCAAGTATTTGAAGACCGTTTGAAGACATGACAGATTAACGGCTACCACAACTGATGTCATCAATTAGAAGATTCAAACTTCACCAACGGTCATCTTCAAAGCACTATAAATAGTAGCCAAGCTCCATTGCATCATACACGCGATAATCGAGCAAAATCTCAACGCACTGTTTGAACAAGAAAAACAGAGCACCTTTTTCCATTCTCAATTTTTCTTAGCATAGCCTTAGTTGAAGAGAGAGAGTGAAGAAAAACAAGTTCATAATAGGAATCTTGTAAACTGATATCGTTTGTGATATTCAGTTAGATTTAGAGAGAAATCTAGTTGAGATTAGAGTTGGGTGAGAAATCCAGAAAACAGGATTGTTGTTGTTCTGGTGGAAATCCTTTAACTCTCTTTAGACTAGTCAAAACTAAGTGAGAAATTAGCTTAAGTTCTGTTGATGTAAAGGAGCTTCTGAACTTGCCATAAAATTTCTGAAGAGTAGATTTAAAATCTTTGGCGGCTGCGACCACAGGGGACAAGACGTAGTCACAGGACTTCTGTGGCGAACTTGGATAAATCGAATTGTTCATCAGGATCCCCAGAATCTCTTTCTCCCTTCCCTATACTTGTTATTATTGCTTCTGTGTACTTGCTTATACTTAGTGCTGAAACAGATTTACTCCCTTTATCATTGTCTTTGTTCAGAAGACTGTCCAGAAGTTCTCTAATTCAGAACTTCTGTTGCTGAAAGCAGTTAAACTGTGTTAAGGCAGAATTTCCCTCAGAGGCTACTCATGTTAGCTTGCCTCTCACTGTGAGGATATTTGACTCTGAAAAATTAAGTTTCTTAAAAAACTTAAAATTATCAGTTTTCAACTTAGACACCTATTCACCCCCCTCTAGGTGATTCTGTTCTTGTTAGGGCCAACAAGTGGTATCAGAGCCAGGTTACTTCGTATATTTACTAAAGATCTAACAATCTAAGTGTAAGATCCTATCAGAATCAATAGAGATGGCTAGTAGGCACCATCCTGAGAATTCCTCTCACTTTATTGTCCCAGAGGGTTCTTCCACAACTAGACCTCCACTATTTAATGGTGATAACTACTCTTACTGGAAAAAGATGATGATGTACTTCATCCAAGCCCAGAATATGAATGCCTGGATTGTTATCACTAATGGTGACTTCATCCCAACAAGGATGGAAGCTGGTTTAGGGAATGTTATAATTCCTCAGAGGGAATACACTGATGAAGGAACTGGAAAAGTGAAGCAGTCTAAAGTCAATCAACTCATGAGAGACTATGAGTTATTTGAAATGCTTGACAAAGAATCTATTTCAAACATGAATTCTAGATTCACCAAGATTGTTTGGCAACCAAGAAGACTGCCATTGAAGAAGTTCAGGATTTGGGCTATTATCAGTATGATGAACTCATTGGTTCATTAATGACTCATGAGATGTCAATGAAGAACCATGACCTAAGAGAAAGGTCAGAAGGAAAAAGAGGAGTTGTCTTGAAAGCAGAATCTTCTGAAGAATCCTTTGAAGATGAGGAACTGGCTATGCTGACCAGGAAGTTCAAGAAAGCCTTTAGAGGCAGAGGTGGAAACTACAAAAAGCCTTTCAGGAGCTTTGATAAGAAGACTAATTGCCTACTACGGATGTCAGCAACCAGAGCATATTAAGCCTAATTGCTCAGAGCTGAAGAAAGATAAAAGAAAAGTTCCAGAAAGCTATGCTGGCTGCATGGTCAGACTCTGAGACCAGCAGTGATCCTGAAGAAAAGGAAGAGCAAGCTCAGATTTGTTTCATGGCTATAGATGAGCCAACTTCTGAAGATGTCACGGGACATGATTCCGCACCTCCCGAAGTAACATATGACTCTAAAGGTAAACAATTCTCATGAACTAGATATCTTTGATTCTCTTGAAGAACTATATAGTATGTTCAAATACCTTAAGAGGAAATTGGACAAAAGTGAGGATGACAAGTTTCTTAGGTTTACTAAAGTTTATTCTGACATGAAAGTGTTAGAAGAAAAGTTGTGTAAATAGTTCAGCACTCCTGCAGATGGCCTCAAAGTCAAAGGCAAGTAAAAGCTGCATCTGGGAAGTGATAAACCCCAAAAGAAGAAGAAACATGTCACTCCCTCTCTTCTGAAAGAGATCTCTTCTCCTCCTGATGTGGGAACCTCTGAGAGTGCTATTGCCTCTGAAGAAGTTACACCTTTCCAGAAGAAGTTACACCTTCCCAGAAGAAGAAGAAAGCTCCCAAGAAGCAAAGGGAAAGATCCAAGAACCCTCCCTATTGCAAGCTTTGCAAGAGTGATGGTCACTGGTTAAAGGATTGCAAGTATCTTATTAAAAATCTCTTGCAATCTGAGATATCACTAAAACCTGCTGAAGATAAATCTAACAATGAAGGACCCAATAAGGATTGGGTACCTGTCACTAATTGATAGTGTTGCAGGTGGCTCTGAGTGCTCCATCAATGTCAAAGCTGTGGTACATTGACAGTGGGTGCTCAAGGCATATGACAGGTGATGAGAAGTCATTCATCAGATTTGATCCTAAAAGAGGTGGTAAAGTCAGCTTTGGAGATGCTCAGAAAGGAAGGATTCTTGGTTCTGGATCCATTGGAACTAATCCTCCGATCGAAGATGTCTCCCTAGTCAGAGGCCTGAAGTTCAACCTCCTGAGTGTTGCACAGTTGTGTGACAAAGGTAGAGATGTTGTATTCAGCTCCTCTGGATGTAAAATCTTGGACATTAAGTCAAGGGAAATTATTCTAACTGCTCCTAAAGTATAAAATGTTTTCATGCTGAACCTTGAGAATCTCTGTAAAAATATATGCTTGATGTCCAAAGAGGATACCTCCTGGCTCTGGCATAGAAGACTTGCCCATGTGAGCATGGATCTTCTGGCCAAAGTAGCTAGATATCAATTGGTTGAGGGTCTGCCTGAAATTAGTTTTAAAAAGAACCATTTGTGTACTGCTTGTCAATCTGGTAAACAATCCAGAAGCTCTTTTAAAACTAAGAAAACCATTTGAACTAAAAGACCTTTGGAATTACTTCATAAGGATCTTTTTGGTCTTGTTCAGCCAATGAGCATGGGTGAAAAGAAGTATGCCTTTGTCATAGTAGATGACTATTCAAGATTCACTTGGGTTATCTTGCTTGCTAGCAAAGATGAGTCACTTGAATGTTTCTCAGTACTTGTTAAAAGACTTGAGAATGTGATGTGCACAGACTGTGCGGGTATTTTGATAGTTTTTAGGGTTGTTTCATTGCATTTGTTTGCATCTTTTATCTCTTTTTTGTATTGTTTGCTTATAAATGCTTTGGAGCAGGTCTGATTGCTTGTTGAGAGAAGTCTGTGCTGAAAAGAAACATTTTAAGTCTAAAGCTGGGAAAGAAGCAGTCTGTGCTTGGAGAGTAGCCTGTGCCAGGGAGGAGAAATGCTTTTGAAGACCCGTGTCATGCTGGTGACGTCACTAGGACGCGCGCCTGTTTTGTTTTCTGTTATGGCGTCAGAACTTTGTCCTTTTTGTTGGGTATTTTGGGGATTGCCATTTATTAGGGCATCCCTTTGTTTGTCTATTTAAGGGAATGTTCCCCTTGCTTGAAGAACACACTTTTTATCCTTATCATTTCACCAACTTTTCTTAAGTTAGCTTTTGTGTTTTTCTCTCTTTTATTGTACGGTTTTCTGGGTTTCTTCCTCTTCTTCCTTGGTATTCTGCCATTGAAGGAGGGAGCTCTTCCCTTTGAATCTCTTTAATACAAAAGTTATAATTTGGATGTTATTTGGTGTTATTCATATAGATCTTTCGTTATTAGTAGTGAGTAGTTTTATTTGCATGGATTGAGCTGGGAAGGCAATGCCGGAGCTCTAAATATCTTTGTTAAGTTGTTTTTACGTGGTTAACTTGTAGATCTGTGCTTAAGAGATCATTATATATTAAAGGCCTTGATATATATGCATGGTTTTGTTGGCCCTAACAAGAACAGAATCACCTAGAGGGGGGTGAATAGGTGTCTAAGTTGAAAACTGAAAATTTCTAAGTTTTTGGAGAAACTTAATTTTCAGAGTCAAATTTCCTCAGAGTCAGAAGCAGGCTTACAGAAGTTGCTTCTGAGGGAAATTCTGCTTAAACACAGTTAGACTGTTTTCAGCAACAGAAGTTCTGATTTGAGAACTTCTGGACAGTCTTCTGAACAAAGACAATGATACTTAGAGGAAATCTGTTTCAGCACTAAATATAAGCAAGTACACAGAAGCAAAAATAACAGGTATAAGAGGGAGAAAGAAGTTCAGGAGATCCTGATTGAACAATTCGATTTATCCAAGTTCGCCACAGAAGTCCTGTGACTACGTCTTGTCCCCTGAGGTCGCAGCCTTCAGAGATTTTATAAATCCACTATTCAGAACTTTTCTGGCAAGTTCAGAAGCTCCTTTACATCAACAGAACTTAAGCTAATTTCTCACTTAGTTCTGACTAGCCTAAAAAGAGTTAAAGGGTTTCCACCAGAACAACAACAACTTTGTTTTCTGGATTTCTCACCCAACTCTAATCTCAACTAGATTTCTCTCTTTAAATCTAACTGAATATCACAAACGATATCAGTTTACAAGATTCCTATTATGAACTTGTTTTTCTTCACTCTCTCACTTAAACTTAAGCTATGCTAAGAAAGATTGAGAATGGAAAAAGAATGCTCTGTTTTTCTCGTTAAAACAGTGCGTTGAGATTTTGCTCGATGATCACGCGTAGTTGATGCTTTGGAGCTTGGCTACTATTTATAGTGAATGAGGATGACCGTTGGGAAAATTTGAATCTTCACAGAGATGACATCAGTTGTTGTACCCGTTAATTTGTCAAGTCTTCAAACGATCTTCAAACACTTTGATTCCGTTAACCTTGTTCTTTAACCAAATCCGGTAAGTGATTTGAATTGAAGATAAGGTTGACCGGGAACTTTCCTCAATAAGATCAACAAAGGGTAGACAAGGCAATTCTGGTTTCACTTTGAGTAGATAGGCGCGCTCCTTCAAAACAGCTTTTTGAACTTTTGGCGCCTTTCATTAAATGCAATTGTCAGAGCATTAAATGCTAACGGAACCCGTGACTTAGCTTCTGATAGCTAACTTCATTTGTCTAGGCTTCTGATCGAATTGGTAGAAACTTCTGATTGCAAGGAACCTCTGAGAAGAGCTTTAGCAGACTTCAAAGCATCGGAGCGGAGTATCCAGCTTCTCATCAATGAAGCACTGTCTTCAGATTTCGAAACTTCTGAGTCTTGCAAACAGTCCAGAATTATTTCATTCAGCACATGCTGAGTAACTTAAATACAAACTTAATGACAAAAATTATTAGTCAGAATTAAACCGAATGTAAGGGAATTTTAATTTTCATCTTCTGAAACGTTTGGACATAATCAAAACACTTAGGGTTCATCATTCTCCCCCATTTTGGTTATGGACAAACCGTGGTCAGAAGGAAACAGTTATTTAAGAAATTACAAGGTTTAGAGTGTAACTTCCTGATACATATGTTTGTTTTAGCTTCTGAGTAACTCAACTCCCCCATTTTAGTGTAAATGGTGAACTTCATCAATCTGTGTAAACTTAAGATAGACTTGAGATCAAGTTTGTTAGATTTTTAGTGAAGACAAAGTTACTAAGTTAAAAGAAACATAAACAGTAAGAGATTGATCAGAGACAATTAATATGTATAAGAAAATTTCACTGTATATAATAGTCAGAAGAAACAACAAACGAAATAATCAGAAGGAAAGTAAAGTCCTAGGACAAGACTACCCGACCCAGAACCTAGCTAAGAAGCTTAAGTCCTAAAGAGATTACACATTTCTAGATCTCTTCTGAGGAGGAGGAACACCACTGGAACAACATTCGGTCTCTTCAATCCAGACTTGAGACCACCCTGCTGAGCAGACTTCTCCCCCGTTTGGCCAGAACCAACAGGAACACCAAGAGCACCTTGAGAGTCCAATTTCTGCTGAACATTCAAAGCTGTCTGATATTGCTGAGGAGTAGGCCTTACAGAGTTGATCATATCCATTCTTCTTCTGAAATCAGCATCAATGGTTTTCATATGATCAAAGGTCTATCCAGACAAAGGTCGCTGTCTCTGAACATCTTCCAGAAGGAGCTTGATCAACCGATTGTTAGCATACACAGCAACAGTGAGATGCTCATTCTGTATATAAGTCTATCCACGAACAAACCTATAACAATTATGAAGAACCTTCTCTTGTTCATGTGCTTGAGTGTGCATAACTTTCAGAAGTTCAGTAAGCTCAGCAATCTGGGCGCTCTGAGCAGTCACGGCGGACTCAATACTTTGTAGAAGATTGTTGAGATCAGGAGTGATGTCATATACAATCCTAGCAGCCCCTGAAGATGATGATCCTTGAGCAGAAGATTTCACTTCTCTCAGAATATGATTAGCAGTACTTTGCAGTTCATCAATCTTACTTGGAAGAATTTTCTCATGAGCCTCATAATGCTCATTTGCTTCCTTGACTTCTTCTGACAAAATCTCCAGATTTTCATTAACCTTCAGAGAAGAAGCAAGAGCAATGTTTTCGAGAGTTGGAAGAGTCAAAGCCAATTCTCTCAACTTGTAAAGTTCATCATAAGTAGCGAGATGAAGTGTAGAAAGGTTGCGAGTGTAGACAGAAGGGTTCTGCATTTGAAGCATAGTCATGAGTTGCAGGTTCTGAGCTTTCAAACATTGAATTTCTTGCAGCACAATGCCCTGAGCAAACATGTAAGCAGCAGAAGACCGTTGTCCTAAACCAGCAAATCTATTCAGCAATTCATCAGAGCCACTCTGACTCATTCTTCTCAGCTCTTCAACACTGAGAACACCACCAGCTTCGGATACACCAGAAGCTCTTCCCATGAAACCAAAACTACCAAATCGTATTTCCTGATCATCTCGATTCATATAATTGCGTAGGAAGTCATAGTTGGATGACAACCCAGCAAAGAAAGAGGGTGAGGAAGAAGTAGTTAAGGGATCACGCACAGGACGTGCATGTCCAGAGGTTGAGAGGGGAGGAATTTGTGAGGTTGAGGAAGGGATTGTATGTGTGGTAGAGGAAGAGATTGTAGGGGTGAAGGATGGAAAAGTAGATGGTAGTGAGAAAGATGGAGCAGTAAATCCAATTGATGGAATTACAGAGGAAGTAGATTGGGAGGAAGTAGTGGAAGTAGATATGGAATATGTGAAAATGGGTCCAGAATTCAGGTTTACTTCTGAATAGGATCCAGAAGGAGGAGCAGTTTTAGGAGGTACAACTTCAGAGGGTGAAGTTGTAGGAGGAATAGAAGTGTGAGAATCACTAACTTCTGTGACAGAAGGTAGTGAAGGAGATGGATGAGGAGTATGAGGAGAGGATGGATGAGAAGTACGAAGGGGAGATGAAATAACCTGATCAGAGAGGTTTGGATCAAATGTGGAGATAGGTTCAGCAAACACATGAGCCATTCTGAACAGAGTTTCAGAGGCATCTCTTTCACCAGGATTTCTCCCTTGACCCAGAAGAACATTGTCTAGAAAATCCTCAGTGTTGATGTTTCCAGCAAACTTCATAGCGTCCTAAATGATAGTATCAGGTTCTTGATCACTATCTTCAGACAGTTCTTCAATAATAGGAGCATCAGCATCCTTTTCAGCAGACATATCCATCATGTCTTCGTCATCAACCAAGTCCTCTTTTTCAGGAATTGATTCATCCAGTTCAGTACTCGGAGCAATATAGAAGTCCTTTTTGATCAGAGACCTTCTATTTGCTGACATCTTCTTCTTGGGGATTCTTCTGGAGAGAGGAATATCTTCAGAATCCTCATCTTCTTCTGTAGCCTCAACATCTCCTGAGAAAGCTACATTCCCAACTTCTTCAGCAGCGCATTCAGCAATTCTAGCATCAGCCTTAGCCTTTGCTGCAATTTCACGCTCAGCTACTAACTTATCTTCAGCTTCCTTCTTCTTCCTTTTCATATCAGCAAGAGCTACAACTCTTGCAATCTTCTCAGCTTCAGCAGCCTTCTCTCTTTCAGCAAGACGTGCATCCTCAGCTTCCTGAGCTTCTTTCTCAGAAGCATCTTTTGGCTTCTCAGCAACAATCTTCCCAGAAGGTTCAACACTGATTGTTGTTTGAACCATAGTAGGAAGAGGTTCTGAGACAACCATCTTCTCAACAGTTAAGACCAACTTACTTGATCCTTTCTTTCCCTTGCCCTTCTTGGCAGCATTCGTTCCTTTCTGCACAGTAGCCTCAACAATTTCCTTCTGAGCAATGCTAACAGAGGGAGCATTCTCAGTTTTCTTTGGTATCATACCAAAGGAAAGGTGCATAAGTGTTTGTATCTTAAGGACAGTACTACTGTTGGTTACACCTTCTCCTGAGATCACCACAGAGGCAGCTTCAAATATCCTCGTCAGGAGAGAACCATAGGCCAGAGCACTGACAACCTTCACATTTTTCATCTGCCTTATAATCATGGCAGGAAGGTTGATCTTCTTCTGATTCATCAAATGCCACATGAAAACCCTTTCCCGGTTGGAGACACCATTAACTTCTCCAACCTTCGGAAGGAACACATTTGTTGTCAAGTAGTGTGCCCACCTCTGGTGCTGAGTGAGCCAGGTGGCATAGGTTTCCTTGGCACTCAGAACAGGTCTAGCCCAATTTGCATCACTAAACCCTTCAGCAGAACCATCATCTCCAATGATGATTCCCTCATCAACAACTCCAATAACCTGTGAAATAGAAGCCCTGCTGACCTCAATCTCAACTTCTCCAACCACCGAGTGAACAACATCCTCCTCATTGGATAGGTAGTAGAGATTCTGATAGAACTCAGTGACTAACTTAGGATAGATGAACTCATCCAAGGAGACGAACGAGTTCCAGTTTTGAGTACTTAGCCATTTTGAGATGGGTTCAGTGGATTTGACTTCATCATCTAGGAACCTAGAAGTGAAAACCCTAGATTCGCTAACTTTCTTCTTTTTCTCGGAGTCAAAGATGTGAGTGGCAGTGACAATTTCAATGGGTTGTTCTTGAGCCATTGAGAGATTTTTAAGAAATTTGGTTAAGTGTTTGAGAGAAAGGAAAATACAGAGAAATGACTATGGGAATTCTAAAAGCAATGAAAATGCAAGTGAAAGTTTTCTAAGTATGGAATACCCTTATTTATACCCAAAAACGCAACTGTTCCAATTCAAAAAGTAAATACACACCGTTTAAAAGGGAACAGATAACCGTTAAACACCAGAACAGCGCCGTAATAAGCAGTAAATGTACGCATGCTTAAAGTCAAGATCATGATTAGATTTTATCATACTTAATTATCTTAAGTAAGATAGAAGAGAATATAATAAAAGCTAAATTACTGAAGTGGATAAGTCATACCAAGGCCTTCTCGTAAGCTGCTGAAAGGAGTACCAGCCAGAGGCTTAGTAAACATGTCAGCAAGATTTTCTTCAGAGGGAACATGACTGATGATGATATCCTTCTTCAGAACATGATCTCTCAGAAAGTGATGCCTAATATGAACATGCTTCATCCTGCTGTGCTGAATAGGATTCTTTGAAAGATCAATAGCACTCTTGTTATCACAGAAGATTGTAATTGTTCCAGGGATGACTCCATAGTCAGCAATTTGTTGCTTAATCCAGAGCATCTGAGAAACACAACTTCCAGCAGCAACATACTCAGCTTCAGCAGTTGAGAGAGCCACAGAGGTTTGCTTCTTGCTATGCCAGGAGACTAGGCACTCCCCCAGAAAATGACAACCACCAAAAGTGCTGACCCTTTTCAATTTATCCCTACCATAGTCAGAGTCTGTGTATCCTATAGGGGTAAAATCAGAACTACAGGGATACCACAAACCAGCTTTTGGTGTGCCTTTAAGATATCTGAGAATTCTTTTGACAACAACATCATGAATCTCTCTAGGTTTAGAGTGATATCTTGCACAAAAACACACAGCAAAATGTATATCTGGCCTGCTGGCTGTTAGGTATAAAAGAGAACCAATCATACCTCTGTAGGTTTTTATATCTACAGGTTTACCAGTTTTCTCTTCATCATCAATGTCTTTGCTGACATCCATTGGAATATCAACAACATTAGAATCCATCATGCCGAATTTCTTCAGCACTTCTCTAATGTACTTGGCTTGATTGATAAACACACCATCATTACTTTGCTTGATCTAAAGTCCTAAGAAGAAGGTTAATTCTCCCATCATAGACATTTCAAACTCAGCCTTCATGTGGTCACTGAACTCTCTGCACAAAGATTCATTAGTAGCACCAAATATAATATCATCAACATATACCTGAGCTAAAAGGATATCCTTGTTCTTCTTCAGAGTGAACAGAGTTGTATCAACACAGCCTCTGACAAATCCCTTAGACAGAAGGAACTTAGTCAGTCTCTCATACCAAGCTCTGGGAGCTTGTTTCAGTCCATACAATGCTTTCTTCAGCTTGTACACATGATCAGGAAACTTAGGATCTTCAAAACCAGGAGGTTGAGATACATAAACTTCTTCATTAATGTAACCATTCAAGAATGCACTTTTCACATCCATTTGAAAGAGCTTAAAACCTTTGTATGATGCAAAAGCACATAAGATTCTAATGGCTTCTAATCTTGCAACAGGAGCAAAAGTTTCACCATAATCTATGCCTTCTTGCTGACTGTAACCTTGAGCAACAAGTCTTGCCTTGTTCCTCACAACATTTCCAAATTCATCAAGTTTGTTCTTCAGAACCCATCTAGTTCCAACAACCTTTATGTTGTTAGGTCTGGGAACCAAAGTCCAAACTTCTGACCTTTTGAACTGGTCAAGTTCTTCTTGCATTGCCATTAACCAGGAATCATCATCTGCAGCTTCATAGAAGTCCTTGGGTTCCAGAAGTGACACAAAAGCCACATTCCCCATGTAGCTTCTGAGCTGAGCTCTGGTCATGACAGGATTATGAACAGAGTCAATTATGTTCTCTAAGGAATGATTCCTATGAGCTCTAACTTCTCTTGGTACATCCAATGAGTCTTCTGAAACTTGTTCATTATTTGTTGAATCATATATAGCAGCATCTTCTGGAAAGAAGTTGACTTCTGGAGTAGGATTCACTTCTTGAGCTTGTTCAGCAATAGGAGGAACCACTTCAGCAGCTCTGGGAGAAACATCTTCTACTACATCAGGAGATGCAACTTCAGGAGCTTGAACTACATCTTCATCAGGAGCTCTACTATCTGCAGGGTTAGTCTCATCAAACTGTACATGAACAGATTCATCTAAAGTTTGAGTCCTCTTATTAAAACCCCTATATGCTTTACTATGTGTTGAGTAACCAAGAAAAATGGCTTCATCTGCCTTTGAATCAAACTTTGAAAGATATTCTTTTGTATTCAAAACATAACACTTACAACCAAAGATTCTGAAATAACCTATTTTAGGCTTTCGACCTTTCCAGAGTTCATAAGGGGTCTTGTTCAGAATGCTTATGATTAGCACTCTATTCAGAACATAGCAAGCTGTGTTAACAGCTTCTCCCCAAAAATACTTTGGAAGCCTTCTTTCATTGATCATAGTCCTGGCGATTTCAACCAGAGTTCTATTCTTCCTTTCAACTACCCCATTTTGTTGAGGAGTTCTGGGAGCAGAAAAGTTATGATCAATGCCCTTGGTTTCACAGAATTCTTCAAACATAAAGTTTTTGAATTCTCCACCATTATCATGTCTGATATGAACAACCTTTTCATTCCTTTCATTCTCAAGTTTCTTTATCAGAACTGAGAAACATCCAAGTGACTCATCTTTGCTAGACACCAAGATGACCCAAGTGAATCTTGAATAGTCATCTACTATGACAAAGGCATACTTCTTTCCACCCATGCTCATTGGTTGAACAGGGCCAAAGAGGTCCATATGAAGTAATTCTAAAGGTCTTTTAGTTGAAATGACTTTCTTAGTTTTAAAAGAGCTTCTGGATTGTTTACCAGATTGGCAAGCATTGCATAAATGGTTCTTTTTAAAACTAATTTCAGGCAGACCCTCAACCAATTGATTTCTAGCTACTTTGGCAAAAAGGTCCATGCTCACATGAGCAAGTCTTCTATGCCAGGGCCAGGAGGTATCCTCTTTGGACATCAAGCATATATTTTTGCAAAGATTTTCAAGATTCAGCATGAAAACATTTTCAACTCTAGGAGCAGTTAGAATAACTTCCCTTGACTTACTGTCCAAGATTTTACATCCAGAGGAGCTGAAGACAATATCTCTACCTTTATCACACAGTTGTGCAACACTCAGGAGATTGAACTTCAGGCCTCTGACTAGAGAGACATCTTCGATCGGAGGATTAGTTCCTATGGATCCAGAACCAAGTATCCTTCCTTTCTGAGCATCTCCAAAGCTGACTTTTCCACCTCTTTTAGGATCAAATGTGATGAATGCTTTTTCATCACCTGTCATATGCCTTGAGCACCCACTGTCAATGTACCACAGCTTTGACATTGATGGAGCACTCAGAGCCACCTGCAACACAATCAATTAGTGACAGGTACCCAATCCTTATTGGGTCCTTCATTGTTAGATTTCTCTTCAGCAGGTTTTAATGATATCTCAGATTGCAAGAGGTTTTTAATATGGTACTTGCAATCCTTCAACCAATGACCATCACTCTTGCAAAGCTTGCAAAAGGGAGGGTTCTTGGATCTTTCCCTTTGCTTCTTGGGAGATTTCTTTTTCTTCTGAGAAGGACCAACATCTTCAGAGGCTACAACAGTGCTCTCAGAGGTGCTAACATCAGGAGGAGAAGCTATCTCTTTCAGAAGAGATGGAGTGACAGGTTTCTTCTTCTTCTTCTGGGGTTTATCACTTCCCAGAGGCAGCTTTTCCTTGCCTTTGGCTTTAGAGCCATCAGCAGGAGTGCTGAACTGTTTACACAGCTTTTCTTCTAACATTTTCATGTCAGAGTAAACTTGAGTAAACCTAAGAAACTTGTCAGCCTCACTCTTGTCCAATTTCCTTTTCAAGTACTTGAACACACTATAGAGTTCTTCAAGAGAATCAAAGATATTTTGTTCAGAAGATATGTTTACCTCGGAATCATATGTAGCTTCAGGAGGTGCGGAAGTTTCTCCTGTGACATCTTCAGAAGTTGGCTCATCAATAGCCATAAAACAAATCTGAGCTTGCTCTTCCTTTTCTTCAGGACCACTGCTGGTCTCAGAGTCTGACCAGGCAGCCAGCATAGCTTTCTTGAACTTTTTCTTATCTTTCTTCAGCTCCGGGCAGTTAGGCTTAATGTGCCCCGGTTGATGACATCCATAGCACACAATAGGCTTGTTTGGATCTCTCTTGAACGTTTCACCAGAATCAGGAGTTTTCTTGTCAAAGCTCCTGAACGGCTTCTTGTAGTTTCCACCTCTGCCTTTTCTAAAGGCCTTCTTGAACTTCCTGGTCAGCATAGCCAGTTCCTCATCTTCAGAGGATTCTTCAGAAGATTCTGCTTTCAGGACTACTCTTTTTCCTTCTGACCTTTCTCTTAGGTCATGATTCTTTAATGACATCTCATGAGTAATTAGAGACCCAATGAGCTCATCATACAAGTAATAGCTCAAATCCTGAACTTCTTCAATAGCAGTCTTCTTGGCTTGCCAAGACCTTGGTAAGCTTCTGACAATCTTCTTCACTCGATTAGATTCTTCAATGTCTTTTCCTAAACTCTTTAAGTCATTGACTATCTTGGTGAATCTAGAGTTCATGTCTGAAATAGATTCTTTATCAAGCATTTCAAATAACTCATATTCTGTCATGAGTTGGTTGACTTTTGATTGCTTCACCTTTCCAGTACCTTCATATGTGACTTCCAGCTTATTCCAAATGTCCTGTGCAGTTTCACAAGAAGAAACTTTGTTATATTCAGTAGCTGTAAGTGCACAATGCAACATATTTATTGCTGAAGCATTAGTTTGGAGTTTTTTTAGAATGTCATCTGTGTATTCTCTCTGAGGAATAACAACATTCCCTAAACCTTGTTCCATTCTGGTAGGAATGAAATCACCATTAGTGATGACATACCAAGCACTCATGTTCAGAGCTTGGATGAAGTACATCATCCTTTTCTTCCAGTATGAGTAGTTGTTGCCATTAAATAATGGAGGTCTAGTAGTGGAAGAACCTTCTGGAACTATGAAGTGAGAAGAATTCTCAGGCTGGTGTCTACTAGCCATCTCTATTGATTCTGATAGGATCTTACACTTATATTGTTAGATCTTTAGTAAATATACGAAGTGACCTTCGCTCTGATACCACTTGTTGGCCCTAACAAGAACAAAATCACTTAGAGGGGGGTGAATAGGTATCTAAGTTGAAAACTGAAAATTTCTAAGTTTTTCGAGAAACATAATTTTCAGAGTCAAATTTCCTCAGAGTCAGAAGCAGGCTTACATAAGTTGCTTCTGAGGGAAATTCTGCTTAAACACAGTTAGACTGTTTTCAGCAACAGAAGTTCTGATTTGAGAACTTCTGGACAGTCTTCTGAACAAAGACAATGATACTTAGAGGAAATCTGTTTCAACACTAAATATAAACAAGTACACAGACGCAAAAATAACAAGTATAAGAGGGAGAAAGAAGTTCAGGAGATCCTGATTGAACAATTCGATTTATCCAAGTTCGCCACAGAAGTCCTGTGACTACGTCTTATCCCCTGAGGTCACAGCCTTCAGAGATTTTATAAATCCACTATTCAGAACTTTTCTGGCAAGTTCAGAAGCTCCTTTACATCAACAGAACTTAAGCTAATTTCTCACTTAGTTCTGACTAGCCTAAAAAGAGTTAAAGGATTTCCACCAGAACAACAACAACTCTGTTTTCTGGATTTCTCACCCAACTCTAATCTCAACTAGATTTCTCTCTTTGAATCTAACTGAATATCAGAAACGATATCAGTTTACAAGATTCCTATTATGAACTTGTTTTTCTTCACTCTGTCACTTAAACTTAAGTTATGCTAAGAAAGATTGAGAATGGAAAAAGAATGCTCTGTTTTTCTCGTTAAAACAGTGCGTTGAGATTTTGCTCGATGATCACGCGTAGTTGATGCTTTGGAGCTTGGCTACTATTTATAGTGAATGAGGATGACCGTTGGGAAAATTTGAATCTTCACAGAGATGACATCAGTTGTTGTAGCCATTAATTTGTCAAGTCTTCAAACGATCTTCAAACACTTTGATTCCGTTAACCTTGTTCTTTAACCAAATCCGGTAAGTGATTTGAATTGAAGATAAGGTTGACCGGAAACTTTCCTCAATAAGATCAACAAAGGGTAGACAAGGAAATTCTGGTTTCATTTTGAGTAGACAGGCGCGCTCCTTCAAAACAGCTTTTTGAACTTTTGGTGCCTTTCATTAAATGCAATTGTCAGAGCATTAAATGCTAACGGAACCCGTGACTTAGCTTCTGATAGCTAATTTCATTTGTCTAGGCTTCTGATCGAATTGGTAGAAACTTCTGATTGCAAGGAACCTCTGAGAAGAGCTTTAGCAGACTTCAAAGCATCGGAGCGGAGTATCCAGCTTCTGATCAATGAAGCACTGTCTTCAGATTTCGAAACTTCTGAGTCTTGCAAACAGTCCAGAATTATTTCATTCAGCACATGCTGAGTAACTTAAATACAAACTTAATGACAAAAATTATTAGTCAGAATTAAACCGAATGTAAGGGAATTTTAATTTTCATCTTCTGAAACGTTTGGACATAATCAAAACACTTAGGGTTCATCAGGTTTGTCTATATTTCGAGAGAAAATAGGTAAGATCTGGATCTAGACTACAAGGTTAAGCAAATAATATGCTAGAGATGGCTGTTAACCTTGCTTGATGTGTACGGTACTCTAGAGAGATCAGAGTGACCCTGTTCCGATGCATAGCCCTGTGCAAGTTAGGTGGAAGTCCGCAGAGATGCTATTTCACCTGGCTTTTATGATGAACCCTATGTGTTTTGATTATGTCCAAACGTTTCAGAAGATGAAAACTTAATATTCCCTTACATATAGTTTACTATTGACTAATAATTTTTTGTTTACTTAGTCTATGTGTAAGTTGCTCAGTAGGTGCTGAATGAATCATTTCTGGATTGCCTAAAGAACTCAGAAGATCAGTTTGCTGAAGTCAGAGTTTCAATAACTCAGAAGCTGGATACTCCGCTCTGAAGCCGAAGTCTGCTAAACGTCTCCTCAGAAGTTCTTTGCAATCAGAAGGTTTGCCAATTGTGATCAGAAGTCTAGACAACTGGAAATTAGCTTCTGAAAGCTAAAGTCACAGGTTCTGGATAGCATTTAATGCTCTGACAAGTGCATTTAATGCAAGGCGCCAAAAGTTCAAAAAGCTGTTTTGATGGAGCGCGCCTGTCTGTTCAAAAGAAACCAGAATTTCCTTGTCTACCCTTTGTTGATCCAATTGAAGAATGATTCCAGTCAACCTCATCTTTGATTTCAAATCACTTACCGGATTGAGGTAAAGAACAAGGATAGCGGAATCATAGTGTTTGAAGACCGTTTGAAGATTTGACAAATTAACGGCTACAACAACTGATGTCATCTCTATTGAAGATTCAAACTCACCAACGGTCATCTTCATTCACTATAAATAGTAGCCAAGCTCCAAAGCATCAACATACGCGTGATCATCGAGCAAAATCTCAACGCACTGTTCTAACTAGAAAAACAGAGCAACTCCTTCCATTCTCAATCTTTCTTAGCATAGTCTTAGTAAAGTGAGAGAGTGAAGAAAAACAAGTTCATAATAGGAATCTTGTAAACTGAGATCGTTTGTGATCTTCAGTTAGATTTAAAGAGAGAAATCTAGTTGAGATTAGAGTTGGGTGAGAAATCCAGAAAACAGAGTACTGTTTGTTCTGGTGGAAATCCTTTAACTCTTTTTAGGATTTTTTTTTGACTAGTCAGAACTAAGTGAGAAATTAGCTTAAGTTATGTTGATGTAAAGGAGCTTCTGAACTTGCCATAAAAAGTTCTGAATAGTGGATTTATAAAATCTCTGAAGGCTGCGACCTCAGGGGACAAGACGTAGTCACAGGACTTCTGTGGCGAACTTGGATAAATCGAATTGTTCAATCAGGATCTCCTGAACTTCTTTCTCCCTCTTATACTTGTTATTTTTGCTTCTGTGTACTTGCTTATATTTAGTGCTGAAACAGATTTTCTCTAAAGTATCATTGTCTTTGTTCAGAAGACTGTCCAGAAGTTCTCAAATCAGAACTTCTGTTGCTGAAAACATTCTAACTGTGTTCAGGCAGAATTTCCCTCAGAAGCAACTTCTGTAAGCTAGCTTCTGACTCTGAGGAAATTTGACTCTGAAAATTAAGTTTCTCGAATAACTTAGAAATTTTCAGTTTTCAACTTTGACACCTATTCACCCCCCTCTAGGTGATTCTATTCTTGATAGGGCGAACATTTTATTCATTCTCGCCATGGAGACGTCGGAGAATGATACTGTTGGGAACCACTTGACCACGTATTAACAAGTTTAACCTAGATCTAAGAGATCTGTGCTGTGCTGGACCCTGTGCTCATTCCATGTGCCCGTTTATTGATGTTTTACAACACCCTTTCTTAGCCTTGTGCTCGAGAACATCACTGTTCTCACCCAAATCTGTCTTTTACAATCTGTTTACTTGCTTTCTCTTTAATTCCTGTCATTTCATGGTTTAAAACCCCCTTGTTACTGGACTCTCTTTAATCTTAAACCCTGAAACGAATGACCCAAAGATCTCTGTGGATCGATACTCTTTCTTACTGTTTTATACTGTGATTGATGACCTGTGCGTATTCTGATTCTATTATACCCCTGTGCTAAAACACGCATCAATTTTTGGCGCCGTTGCCGGGGATCTTTTTGGTGTTTTTCGTTTTATTTGAGATTTTTGAGAACTTGACTTGTGTGTTACGTTTGGTAGATATTGTTCTTCTTGTTTTGTTTGTTTATGCACAGATATGTTCTACCTGAGTTTCTTATCGATCCTGAGATTGAAAAGACTTGTAGGAAACGTAGTGGAGCTGCTCGTCGTGCTAGACGTTTACAAAAACATTTAGATCAGGCAGCCAATGAGAATACGCTTAGTCATAACGTTGAGAATCACTCGAACTTGGGTATTGAGATTGAAACTGATCATAACAATTTAAATTTGAATATTCCTGAACCTAAAATTGTTCACATGGATCCAGCTAGACCATGGATGGACACTGATGCTCCTAATGCTAATCGACACAACTCTGCTATAGTTGTGCATGATGAAGGTGCTCATATTTTTGAAATTAAGGCCTCCATGATTCACATGCTCCAAGCAGCTGTGCAATACAGTGGACTGCCTCATTAAGATCCACACAGCCACATACATGATTTCATTGACATGTGCAATAATTTTAAAACGAACAGGGCTGTGTCGGATGATTGTATGCGTCTTAAGCAATTTCCTTTCACTTTGAAGGATCGTGCTAAGCAATGGTTGAAAAACTGTCAACCTCGATCTATTGATTCTTAGGACTCTCTTGAGAGACACTTTTTGACTAAGTTTTTCCCTCCTAAGCAATTGATTAAGCTTAGGAATGAAGTTTCACAATTCCAGCAAAGAGCTGATGAATCCCTCTCTGAATCTTGGGAAAGATTTAAAGATTTGTTGAGACGTGCTCCTAACCATCAAATTCCTTTATCTATGCAGGTGCAGACGTTTTATAATGGTTTAACTAATGCTAACAAAAGTGTTTTTGAATCAGTTGCTAATGGTGAACCAGATTCTATGTCCGCTACGGAGATGTATGCTCTCATTGAGAAAATGGTTTCTCAAAGTTACAAATGGCACTTTGACAAGAAGGATGAACCTGATGATCCAAGTCCTGTTATTATTCCTGCTGTTTCACAATTGGCTATGCAAATGGCTGAACTTACCAAGCAGATTGCTCGAATGGGTACTCAAACTGTTGCCGCTATGTCTCATGCACAACCCTGTGTTTGCACATACTGTGGTGAAAACCATAGATCTGTGGATTGTGTTGCTAATGAACCTAATCCTGAACATGTTGATTATATCAATAGTAATCCTCGTCCTTACCAGCACAACCCTTCCAACTACAATTCTAGTTGGAACAAGCCCAATTACCAATGGATGCCTAATCCTCACCAAAACAGTGCATCTGCACAACCCTCTGCATTCCAGAACCCACAACAATTTAACCAAAATCGCCATAACCCACATTCCAATCCTATCCCTGTTGACAAAGAACCATCTATGAAAGAGATGATGGCCCAATTCATGCAACAAACCCAATCTTCCATCAAGGGTTTGGAAACTCAAATGAATCAGTTGTCTAATATGGTTAACCCTCGTACCAAAAATGCCTTGCCCACTAAACCTGAGGATAATCCTAAGGAGCAGACCTTGCTTGCTATTGAGTTACAAAGTGGTACCATGTTGCCCTCTGTGCCTATGCCATCATTTGCACAACCCTCTGTTGATAGTGCAATACCTACCCTTGTTCCCATCTCACTTGATGAGGAATCTGAACCTACTGTTGTTGTTCAACCTAGCCCTCCCACCAAACCCGTTGTTCCTGTGGTTGTACCAAGGCCCCCTGTGCCTGTTTATAAGCAGCATGCGCCCTATCCAGGTCGTTTGCTAGGAAGCAAGTTGGAAACCAGCTATTCCAAATTCATTGACAGACTGAAGAAGCTTGAGATCAATATCCCATTTGCTGAGATGTTGGTTGAGATGCCAAAGTATGCCAAATTCATGAAAGAAATGTTGTAAAACAAGCGCAAGATGGAGAGTGTTGCATCTGTGCAACTCAACAATGCTTGTTCCTCTATTCTTTTGAACGTGCCACTCAAACTTCAAGATCTAGGGAGTTATATTGTACCCTGTTCTATTAATTCTTTGCATATTAAGAATGCCCTGTGTGATCTAGGAGCTAGTATTAACATGATGCCATATTCTGTTTACATGAAGTTAGGACTAGGTGAACCACCTGCTACTAAACTATCTTTGAAATTGGCTGATAGATCCATTAAGTATCCTAGAGGTTTTGTTGAAGATGTTATAGTCAAGGTTGATAAGCTTTATTTTCCTGTTGACTTTGTTATCATGGATATTGCTGAAGATTCTCAAGTCCCAATTTTACTTGGTAGACCATTCTTGGCCACTGCCAAAGCTCTCATTGATGTTGAGCATGGTTCTCTCACCTTGAAGGTTGCTGAACAAGGAGTCACTTTTAAGATTCAAGATGCTCTTAAGCATTCTTCTTCTAGTGATGACCAATGTTATTATCTTGATGCCACAACTGAATTCCCTTGGTATCAGCTTCAAGATTATGATACTTTTGAGGAGATTTATGAGGAAAGTTCTTCTGCACACCCTGTGTTAGAGTCTAAGGATACACAACCTGTGATCTCTATTGATGAAGTTAAACCTATCCTTGATAAGTTTGGTTCCTCAATATATCAGAGAATTGTGCAACCTACTTGTGCCTTTTTACAGAACATGAAATGGGAACTCACCCCACTTCAGAAGCCTTCTATAGAAGAACCACCAGACCTTGTGCTTAAGCCATTGCCCTCTCACCTAGAATATGCTTTTCTAGAGTCCAATGAGAAATTACCTGTGATTATTTCTTCTGCTCTTACCTTAGATCAAAAGGAACAATTATTGGAAGTTCTTAGAGCTAATAAACCTGCTCTTGCTTGGAAAATTTCTGATGTTAAAGGTTTGTCACCTGCCCTGTGCGAACATAAGATTTTCATGGAACAAAACAATAAGCCTACTGTCCAACCTCAAAGAAGCTTGAATTCTAAAATGAAAGAAGTTGTTCATGCTGAAGTTGTGAAATTATTTGCTGCTGGTATTATTTTTCCCATTTCTGATAGTACTTGGACTAGCCCTGTGCATGTTGTACCTAAAAAGGGTGGTTTCACAGTAGTAAAGAATGAGAAGGATGAACTTATTCCAACTCGTACTATTACAGGTTGGAGAGTATGCATTGATTATAGAAAGTTGAATGAAGCAACTAGAAAGGATCACTATCCTTTACCTTTCATTGATCAAATGTTAGAAAGACTTGCTGGTCATGTTTACTTTTGCTTTTTAGATGGATATTCAGGATATTACCAAATCCCTGTTTTTCTTAAAGACCAGGAGAAAACCACTTTTACATGTCCATATGGTACATTTGCTTATAGGCGCATGCCTTTTGGCCTGTGCAACGCACCTGCTATGTTTCAGAGGTGTATGACAGCCATTTTTGATGACATGATAGAAAAGACCGTAGAGATTTTTATGGATGACTTTTCTGTTTTTGGAAAGTCTTTTGAGTCTTGTCTCTTGAATTTAGAGTATGTGCTTAAACGTTGCATAGAGACTTGCCTTGTGCTAAACTGGGAAAAGTGCCATTTTATGGTCACTGAAGGCATTGTGCTTGGTCACAAAATTTCTGCGAAAGGAATTGAAGTGGACCGTGCCAAAATAGAAGTCATAGAAAAACTGCCTCCTCCTACTTGTGTTAAAGATGTTCGTAGTTTCTTAGGACATGCAGGTTTCTATAGACGTTTTATCAAGGATTTTTCTAAGATAGCACAACCCTTATCTGCCTTGCTTCACAAGGAAGTTGACTTTACCTTTGATGAGTCTTGTCTTACTGCTTTCAAGCAATTCAAGGAGAAGTTGATTACTTCCCCTGTGCTTATCTCTCTTGATTGGGATTTTCCCTTTGAGCTCATGTGTGATGCTAGTGATTTTTGTGTTGGGGCTGTCCTTGGCCAACGCATTGACAAACATTTTCGCCCAATTTTCTATGCTAGTAAAACTTTGACTGATGCACAACTCAATTACACTACCACTGAAAAGGAATTGCTTGCTGTTGTGTTTGCATTTGATAAGTTTCGCTCATATTTGGTTTTATCTAAGGTCATTGTGTACACAGACCATTCTGCCTTGCGCTATCTTTTTGCTAAACAGGATGTAAAGCCAAGATTGATTAGATGGTTGCTCCTTTTACAAGAATTTGATTTGGAAATTCGAGACAAGAAAGGTTCTGAAAACCTTGTTGCTGATCACTTGTCAAGAATTGAAGGTGTTCCTCAGGCTGCACAGCCTGCTATCACTGAAACTTTCCCAGATGAGCAATTATATGCTGCACAGGTTTATTCTTCTCCTTGGTATGCTGACTTTGCAAACTACCTTGTGTGTGGTGATATGCCTGTTGAGTTTTCTTATCATAAGAAAAAGAAATTCTTGTCTGATGTGAAGAGTTTTATTTGGGATGACCCTTATTTGTTTAAATTGTGTGCTGACCAAGTCATTAGGAGATGTGACTCTTATGATGAGGTGCCTTCCATTCTAGAACATTGTCATTCTAGAGAGGCTGGTGGCCATTTTGGTGCTTCGCGCACGGCTGCCAAAGTTTTACAATCCGGTTTTTATTGGCCTACTATCTCTCAGTATGCGCACAAGTTTGTGCAAACCTGTGATGCTTGCCAACGCACAGGCAGTATTTCACGCAAAAATGAAATGCCACAACATGGTACCCTTGTGTGTGAAATATTTGATGTGTGGGGAATCGATTTTATGGGACCCTTTCCCAGTTCCCATGGTTTTAAGTACATCCTAGTCATGGTAGACTATGTGTCTAAATGGGTGGAAGCTTTTGCTACTGTCACCAATGATGCTAGGATAGTTGTCAAACATTTGAAGCAACTTTTTGCTCGATATGGAGTACCCCGTGCAATTATCAGTGATAATGGTACTCACTTCAAAAATGCTCAATTTGAGAAGTTAATGACCAAATATGGAGTCACGCACAGGCTTGCTACTCCATACCACCCCCAAACTAGTGAGCAAGTGGAAGTATCCAACAGAGAACTTAAGAGAATTTTGGAAAAGACTGTTGGTAGAGCTAGGAAAGATTGGCAAAAGCACTTAGACAATGCTCTTTGGGCTTATCGCACAACGTTCAAAACTCCTATTGGTATGTCACCATTTAGGCTTGTGTTTGGTAAAGCTTGCCATCTTCCAGTAGAATTAGAGCACAAAGCCTATTGGGCTGTGCAGTTTCTGAACTTCGATCCAAGTTGTGTTGGAAAGCACAGACAACAACAGTTGTGCGAGTTAGATGAGTTCAGATTGGTCGCGTATGAAAATTCCAAACTTTATAAAGAGCGTACCAAGCTTTTGCATGATAGTAAGTTGACTAGGAAAGAGTTCTCTCCAGGACAACAAGTGTTATTGTTTAACTCTCGTTTTAGGTTGTTTCCTGGAAAGCTCAAGTCCAAGTGGTCTGGTCCATTTGAGGTTGCGCAAGTATTCCCTCATGGGGTTGTGCTTCTGTCTAATCCAGATGGAACTCAGTTCAAAGTTAATGGCCAGCGTTTGAAAGTGTATTCTGGACCCCTTGTGCCAGCTGTGGTTGCCTCACTCCGTTTGTTTGAGCCTCCATGAAGCACAACCATGGAGCCCTGTGTCTAGCTTCTGTCACCAAACGAAGCAATGTTACTTAGTTGTTTTTCTTTTATTTTTGTTTTCTTTTTGTTTTTAGTTGTTTGGTTTTCAATTCTTTTCTTTTCCCGTCTCCACTGAGAACAGTTTCGTTTTAAGTGGGGGGGAGGACCTGTGCTGAGTTTTGACTTAGTAGTTTTTGCAAAATTTTGTTAAGTTAAAAAATTTTTTGACTTTGAATTTTGTTTAAGGCAATTTAATTTACCTCTTTCGCTGAGTTCCACTTTTCAGGAAGACTAAAAGGCCTAATTTGGTGATTCAATTTTTTAAATTGGATTTTATTTGGCTAAAAATGGTAAAAATCAGAGGCGTGCATAAAGGTGACCCTCCTAATTTGGGAAACGTGGCAGAAATTTCTTCTCCACGCGCGCTCAAATCCGGTAAGTTGTCGTTGTTCTCTGCCCTGTTCTCCACGTGTCCGAGAAAGGTGGTAAGTGGGTAAAAGAGGTTAAATGTTATTTCTTTTTTAATTTTCAAATTTTAAAATTTTGATTTGATTGGATTTTGTTTTAACCAGTTGAAGAGTGGTGTGCTTGATTAAGTTTCCTATTTAAAGGAGATTAATTTCCTTTACTTTACTTTTCACAACCCTCAAACTTTTTCCTCTTCGTTTCTCTTTTCTCTCCAAAATCCTAACCCCTGTTTTTCGCCATGAGTACCTCAAAAAGAAACACTAGAGCTTCTGCTGCTAAGGCTAACCCCAAGAAAAAGTCCAAAACCCTTCTTATCCAGGACCAAAATGACCTCACCCCTTTCCAACAGTCCCTTTTCACCTTTCAATCCGATGTTCATAGGGAAAAGTTCGAAATTTTTAAGTCTTATGATTTCCTTAACCCTCGTTTTGTCTGTGTTGATTCATTGAAGGAGCTTGATTTGGATGAGTATGTGTTGGGCAAGTTGAAAGTTCTGGGCTTTGAGAACTTCATTGCCATTAGGGAGGATGGTTTTTGGGAGCCCACAGTGGAGTTGGTGTCCACTTTTGAGATTGTGGTGAATAAGCACACTAAGGAGAAGGAGTATTGCTTCAAGGTGATGAATTTTGAATGCAGGAGAACATTGGAAGAGTTCAACTGTGATTTTGGCTTTGTGACTGATGAAGAGTCCATGAGTGAGTCATTCCGGAACAGCCTGTGCGAACCTCCACCTGAGTTCAAGCCTGCTGAGTTTTGGGCACATATCTCTGCTGACCGATCTCGTTACAACTCCAGAGTCTCTAAGTCAAGCCAGATCAGGACCCCTTTGTTGAAATACATGCAGCGCTTCTTTTCTTTCACTCTGCTCCCCAGAGGTTTGAATCACAGCACTGTGCCTCTCTCTGACCTGTTCCTGTTGTGGTGTGTTGAGAACAACAGGAGGGTTAATGTTGGGTACTGGTTTGGGAAGCACTTGAACTCCATGACGGCCAAAGAGGGTGGAACTTTGACCATCGCTCCTTATGTGACTGCCTTGATGAAGAACCGGAAATTTTTCTCTCCGAGCAGGCACATTTTGACCAAAAAGTGTGAGATGTCCCCCTTTGACTGTGCTTTGATGTTCTCAATAAACATCTGCAGGAAAGAAGGAGATCAGTACATCCTGAACAAGGAATCCTGTGAGCATGTGCCTGAGGAGGATGAGGTGGAGGAGATTCCTCAAGGAGAAGTTGTTGTCCCTGCTGCTGTGAAAGATTTGATGTCAATGACCCTGCGTGAAATTGCAGAGGCCTTTGTTAAGCTGCAGCGCAAGGTTGAGATGCATGATCAAATGCTCTTTCCAAAGAAGCCAATTGTTGAGCAGGAAATCTCTTATCCAGAGATTGAGGTGGTTTTAAAAACACCACTGGGACAACCTAAAAGGGAGTCCACTCCTGCTCCTTCTCTCTCAAAATCTGAAGCACAGCCTGTGCCTGAGCAGTCAGCCCCTGGTAATAAAAGGAAAGCTCTCTCTGAACCCGAAGCAGCTGCTTCTTCCTCTGATTCTATCTTTGATGATCAGAGGGAAACCTCTTCCCCTGTAGCTTAGTAGTTTTTGCCTCTCCAAGCAGGTATGCATTTCTATTTTACTTATTGCTTTTGCTGCTGTGGAGCTGTGCTGGTTTGCCCTGTGCCTTATGCTGTTTAAATTTTGATGTTTTGCATTCAATGAGGGCACTGAATGAAATAAGTGTGGGGGAGGGAGTAGTTAGTTTGAATGAGGCCGTTTAAATAAATTTTTCTTTTTGCTGCATGTTCTAAGCTAAAAGCATGCTGTTACGATGTTTAGAGTAGGATGTGCGTGAGAGCTTGTAAATATGTTATCCTCGCTTAGTGATAAGGACTTAACTGCAAATTATTTAATCGATTATCTTTTTGTCTCTGTCAATTGCCATAGACTAATGTTTGCATGCAACCAGCTTTACCTTAGCTCTGTATATAAATGAGGATAGGGTAGTTGATGTGCCAAGTTAATCCCCATGCACGTCTCTAATGAGTTTGTGGAAGCCCAAAAGCGAAGCTTATGTTCGGTTAATGCCACTAGACCCAAATTTGAAACCAAAACTGATTGAAAAGGGTAGCCAATGCGCTAAAATTGAAATGAAATTGAAAATCTAACCAAAAATCAAAGCCAATGTGCTAAATCTGTGCTAAATTCTCATTCTACTCCTATGCTAATTGGTATGAGTAAGCAAAAGCTCTTTGATTTGGTTGCTAGTCGTAGGTTCGGAAGTATGTGCCAAAAGCATAAGACAACCGCTTATCGAAAGCTATTAACTAGATTGCGGATGAGAAAATTTTTGAAATGTGAAAGGCTGTGCTGAAATTGAAACAAGGTTGTGCTCAAAACTGTAAATAAAATCTTTTGGTACACAAGCCTGCTGGGTTAGCCAATTAAGCTTCCATCTTAATCATTAGGTTCCGGTTGCTAAACTTAAATGGGTAGGTAACTTGTCTCGGATGCTCCCATCACCATCTTAAAGCTAAATGCTACCTGACTTAGTTAATAGTTGTAGGTTCGGGAGTATGTATCACAAATACAAGACAACCGCTTATCGAAGTTGTTAACAAGTTAGAGGGTAAAGTTAGTTAACTTGGTTCGTAGGTCTGGCAATGCAGTTTCAAGATTTTTTTGCTTAAATTCCTTGTGCATAAGTTAGTTTTTATCTCTTTGCTTGAGGAAAAGCATTGCTCAAGGGTGGGGGATTTTGATGTGCACAGACTGTGCGGATATCTTGATAGTTTTTAGGGCTGTTTCATTGCATTTGTTTGCATCTAGGACTTTCGGTTTGAAGAATTTTGTGAAACCAAGGGCATTGATCATAATTTTTCTGCTCCTAGGACTCCTCAACAAAATGGGGTATTTGAAAGGAAGAATAGGACTCTGGTTGAGATTTCCAGAACCATGATCAATGACAGAAGGCTTCCAAAGTACTTTTGCGGAGAAGCTGTTAACACAACTTGTTATGTTTTGAATAGAGTGCTGATTAGAGGCATTCTGAACAAGACTCCCTATGAACTATGGAAAGGTCGAAAGCCTAAGATAGGTTACTTCAGAACCTTTGGTTGTAGGTGTTATGTTTTGAATACAAAAGAATATCTTTCAAATTTTGATTCAAAGGCAGATGAGGCCATTTTTCTTGGTTACTCAACACATAGTAAAGCATATAGGGTTTTTAATAAGAGGACTCAAACTTTAGATGAATCTGTTCATGTACAGTTTGATGAGACTAACCCTGCAGATAGTAGAGCTCCTGATGAAGATGTAGTTCATGCTCCTGAAGTCACATCTTTTGCTGAAAAAGAAGATGTTTCTCCCCGAGCTGTTGAAGTGGTTCCTCCTGTTGCTGAACAAGTTCCAGAAGAGAATCCTACTACAGAAGTCAACTTCCTTCTAGAAAATGCTCCTATATATGATTCAACAAATGATGAACAAGTTTTAGAAGATACATTGGATGTACCAAGAGAAGTTAGAGCTCCTAGGAATCACCCCTTGGAGAATGTAATTGACTCTGTTCACAATCCTGTCATGACCAGAGCTCAGCTCAGAAGATATATGGGGAATGTTGCTTTTGTGTCACTTCTGGAACCCAAGGACTTCTATGAAGCTGAAGATGATGAGTGCTGGTTAATGGCAATGCAAGAAGAACTCGATCAGTTCAAAAGGTCAGAAGTTTGGATTTTGGTTCCCAGACCTAACAACAAGAAAGTTGTTGGTACAAGATGGGTTTTGGAAAACAAGCTTGATGAATTTGGAAATGTTGTGAGGAACAAGGCAGGACTTGTTGCTAAGGTTACAGTCAGCAAGAAGACATAGACTATGGTGAAACTTTTACTCATGTTGCAAGATTAGAAGCCATTAGAATTCTGTGTGCTTTTGCATCATACAAAGGCTTCAAGCTCTTTCAAATGGATGTGAAAAGTGCATTCTTGAATGGCTACATTGATGAGGAAGTCTATGTGTCTCAACTTCCTGGTTTTGAAGATCCTAAGTTTCCAGATCATGTGTATAAGCTGAAGAAAGCCTTGTATGGACTAAAGCAAGCTCCCAGAGCTTGGTATGAGAGACTGACAAAGTTCCTTCTGTCTAAGGGATTTGTCAGAGGCCGTGTTGATACAACTCTGTTCACTCTGAAGAAGAACACATATATCCTTTTAGCTCAGGTATATGTTAATGATATTATATTTGGTGCTACTAATGAATCTTTGTGCAGGGAGTTCAGTGATCACATGAAAGCTGAGTTTGAAATGTCTATGATGGGAGAATTAACATTCTTCTTAGGACTTCAAATTAAGCAAAGTAATGATGGTGTGTTTATCAATCAAGCCAAGTACACTAGAGAAGTGCTAAAGAAATTTGGCATGATGGAACCTAATGCTGTTGATATCCTAATGGATGTCAGCAAGGACTTTGATGATGAAGAGAAAGCTGGTAAACCTATAGATATAAAAACCTACAGAGGTATGATTGGTTCTCTTTTATATCTAACTGTCAGTAGGCCAGATATACATTTTATTGTGTGCTTTTGTGCTGGATATTAGGCTAAACCAAAGGAGATTCATGATGCTGCTGTCAAAAGAATTATCAGATATCTTAAAGGCACTTCAGAAGCTGGTTTGTGGTATCCCTGTAGTACAGATTTTACTCCTATAGGATATACAGACTCTGACTATGGTAGAGATAAATTGAAAAGAGTCAGCACTTCTGGTGGTTGTCACTTTCTGGGGGAGTGTCTAGTCTCCTGGCATAGTAAGAAGCAAACTTCTGTGGCACTTTCAACTGCTGAAGCTGAATATGTTGCTGCTGGAAGCTGTGTTTCTCAGATGCTCTGGATCAAGCAACAAATTGCTGACTATGATGTCATTCCTGGAACAATTACCATCTTCTGTGATAACAAGAGTGCAATTGATCTTTCAAAGAATCCCATCCGACATAGCAAGATGAAGCATGTTCAAATTAGGCATCACTTTCTGAGAGATCATGTTCTGAAGAAGGATATCATTCTAACTCATGTTTCCTCTGAAGACAACCTTGCTGATATATTTACTAAGCCTCTGGCTAGTACTCCATTCAGCAGCTTGCGAGAAGGCATTGGTATGACTAATCCACTTCAGTAATTTAATTTTTAATTATATTCCTATTATCTTAACTGCTAGCCGTTTAAGATAATTAAGTGTGATTGAGGTTAATTATGATTTTTATTCAAGCGTGCCTACATTTAATGCTATTACTGCGCTTTTTCTGGTGTTAACGATAACTGGTTCCCCTTTTAACGATGTTTACTAACTTTTTGAATTGGAACCGTTTCGTGTTTGGGTATAAATAGGGGTTTCTCACACTTAGCAACTTCTCACTCGAAATCTCTTTTGCATTTAGAATTCACATAGAATTTATCTCTGCAATTTTTTTGCAAATTGCTTTCTCTCAAAACTTGACCTAGTTTTCAATATTTTCACAAATGGCTCAAGAACAATCTGTTGCACCCCAAATCACTGTCACCTATCTTTTCTCCAATGATCCGAAAGATAAACTTAGTGAATCTAGGGTTTTCACTGCTAGGTTCCTAGAAAACGAAGTCAAATCCACTGACCCCATCTCAAAATGGCTAAGTGCTCAAAACTGGAACTCTTTCGTCTCCTTGGATGAATTCATTTATCCCAAGTTAGTCACCGAGTTCTATCAGAATCTCCACTTTCAGTCTAATGGGGATGATGTTGTTCACTCTTCTATTGGGGGAGTTGAGTTTGAGGTCAGCATGATTTCCATTGCAAAGTCAATCAGTATTGATGATGAAGGAATCATCATGGGAGATGATGGTTCTGCTGAAGGGTATTCAGAGGAGAATTGGGCTATACCTGATTTGAGTGCTAAGGAAACTTACGCTACTTGGCTCACTCAGAATCAAAGGTGGGCACATTATCTGACTACTAATGTGTTCTTACCTAAGGCTGGTGGTGTCAATGGTGTTTCCAACAAGGAAAGGGTTTTCATGTACCATCTGATGAATCAGAAGAAGATCAACTTACCTGCCATGATTATTAGGCAAATGAAGAATGTGAAGGTGGTCAGCACTCTTGCTTTTGGTTGTCTCCTGACGAGGCTGTTTGAATCTGCCTCTATCAATATTCTAGGAGATGGAGTTACCAGCAGGAGTACCCTCCTGAAGATGTCCACTCTGAGGAATCTCAATCATAGTGTGGTACCAAAGAAGACTGAGTCTCCTGCCTCACTATCTATTGTCGGTACTCAGAAGAAAAATGTGAAGGACTCTGAGCAGAAGGGTCAGAAAGTTGCCAAGAAGGGCAAGAGTAAGAAAGGATCAAGTAAGTTGGTTCTAACTGTAGAGAAGGTGGTTGTCTCAGAACCTCTTCCAGCCTTGGTTCAAACAACTATCAATGTTGAACCTTCTGGTAGAATTGTTGCTGAGAAGCCAAGTGAAGCTGCTGAGAAGGCAGCTAAGGAAGCTGAGGATAGCAGACTTGCTGAACTAGCAAAGGTGGTTGAGGCTGAGAAGTTGAGAGTTGCAAGAGTCGTTGCTCTTGCTGAAAGGACACGAAAAGAGAGAGAAGTTGCTGAGTTAGCTGATAAACTAGCAGCAGAGCGTGAAGTGTTGGCAAAAGCTAAGGCTGATGCTAGACTTGTTGAGTCTGCTGCTCAAGTTGAGAGCGAGGAGGCCTCTAGAAATGTTGAGGCTACTGGAGAAGAAGAGGATGCTGAGAATGAGGTTCCTCTTTCCAGTAGTAATAGGAAGAAGGTTTCTGCAAATAGAAGGTCTCTGAATAAAAAGGACTTCTATGTTGCTCCAAGTGCTGAATTAGAAGATACAATTCCTGAAGAAGAAGAAGAAGAGGATATTGTTAATGATGAAGACATGATGGATATGTCTGCTAAAGGGAATATTGATGCTCCTATAATTGAGGATGTATCAGAGGATAGTGAACCAGATGCTGAAGATCCTGAAACGGCTATTCAGTTTGCTCAGAGGTTTGCTGAGAATGTTGATAACGACGATTTTATGGACAACATTCTTCTGGGTCAAGGTAGAACCCCTGGTGATAGGGATGCTTATGAAACTCTTAACAGAATGGCTCATGTCTTTGCTGAGCCCCTTGCCACTCATGATCCCAATGCTTCTGAGAACCCCCTTTCTACCTCTGATCAGGTTATTTCGTCTCCCACTCATATTCATCATCCATCTCCCACTCATACTTCTCATCCATCTCCTACACTTCCCATTCCCTCTCAACCCTATTCAGAAGTGAATTTGGGCTCTGGTCCTATTTTCACAGACTCCACAACAACCTCCACCACTTCCTCTCTAAACACTTCCTCCGTAATTCCTTCAATAGGTCTTATCGCTCCCTCTTGCACTTCACATAGTCCTCCTCCTTCAACCTCTGGACATACACCTCCTGTGTGTGATCCCTTAACTACTTCCACTACTACATCCTCTTTCGCTAGTTTATCCTCAAACTTCGATTTTCTACACAATGTGATGCATCGGGATGAGTTGGAAAAACAGTTTGGTAGTTTTGGTTACATTGGGAGAGCTTCTGTTGTATCTGAAGCTGGTGGTGTTCCTTCTGTTTAGGAGTTAAGAAGAATGAGTCAGAGTGGTTCTCGTGATATGTTAAATAGATTTGCTGGATTAGGGCAAAGGACTTCTACTGCTGACATGTATGCTCAGGGCATTGTGCTGCAAGAATTACATTCTCTGAAAGATCAGAACATGCAGCTCATGACTATGCTCGAAATGCAGGATCCTTCTGTCTATATTCGTAATCTTTCAACACTTCATCTGGCTGCTTATGATGAGCTTTATAAGCTGAGACAACTGGCATTAACCCTTCCCACTCTTGAAAATATAGCTCTTGCCTCTGCCAGTAATGTCAATGAGAATCTGGAAATCTTGCAACAAGAGGTTAAAGAAGCTAATGAGCATTATGAGGCTCATGAGAAGGTTCTCCCTGGTAAGCTTGATAACCTGCACAGTACTGCTAATCATATTCTGAGAGAAGTGAAATCTTCTGCTCAAGGATCATCATCTTCTGGGGCTACCAGAATTATGTATGACATCACTCCTGATCTCAACAATCGTCTTCAGAGCATAGAGTCTGATGTGACTGCTGAGAACGCCCAGATTGCAGAGCTTACAGATTTTCTGAGGGTTATTTCTACTCAAGCAAAGGAACATGAGAAAGTTCTTCATAATTGATATAGGTTTGTTCGAGGACAGACTTATATTCAGAATGAGCATCTCACTGTTGTTGTGTATGCAAATAATCAATTTATCAAGCTGCTTCTAGAGGATGTTCACAGAGAGCGACCTCTTTCTGGATAGACTTTTGATCGTATGAAAGCCATTGATCCTGATTTTCGGAAACAAATGGATCTGATCAACTCTGTCAGGCCTTCTCATCAGCAATATCAGACTGCTCTTAATGTTCAGCAGAAGCTGTTCTCACAAGGAGCTCTGGGTATTCATGTTGCTTCTGGCCAAACGGGGGAGAAGTCTGCTCAGCAGGGTGGTCCTGGCTCTGGGATGAAGAGACAGAATGTGGATGTTGGTTCAAGTGGTGCAATTCCTCCTCAAAAGAAATCTAAATCTAATAGTCAATCAAATAGGACTTAAGCTTCTTAGCTAGGTTCTGGGTTGGGTAGCTCTTGTCTTAGGACTTTACGTTATCCTTTTGTTTGTTTGACTGTTGATATACTATGTTTCTTCTGATCTTATATACTTGAACCTTTACATACTTCCAATTGTCTCTAAATACTATTTACATTGTTTATGCTTTTTAACTTAGTAACTTACACTTCATTAAAATCTAACAACTTGATCTTAAGCCTATGTTAAGTTAATACAGATTGTTGGAGTTCACCATTTATACTAAAATGGGGGAGTTAAGTTACTCAGAAGTTGTAAAAATCATAACCAATCAGGAAGTTACTTTCTAAACTTTGTGTTTATTTAAGTAATTTTACCTTATAGACCACGGGTTTTCCATAACCAAATGGGGGAGGATGATGAACCCCTAGTGTTTTGATTATGTCCAAACGTTTCAGAAGATGAAATTTAAAATGTACTTACATACTTTTCAATGTTGACTAACAATTTTTGTTAAGTATATGTATAAGTTTCTCAGCAGGTGCTGAATGCAAAGATTCTGGATTGCCTTGAAGACTCAGAAGAGAAGAACCACTGAAGACAGAAGTGTAATGATCAGAAGCTGGATACTCCGCTCTGAAGATTTCACGAAGACTGTTAAAGCTCTCCTCAGAAGGTTCAGAAGCAATCAGAAGAATATTTCTTACCAATTCGATCAGAAGCTTAGACAAAAGGAATTAGCTCTCAGAAGTTGAGTCACGGGTTCTGTTAAGCATTTAATGCTCTGACAACTGCATTTAATGCAAGGCGCCAAAAGTTCAAAAGCTGTTTTGAAGGAGCGCGCATGTCTACTCAAAACAAAACCAGAACTTCCTTGTCTACCCTTTGTTGATCCAATTGAAGAAAGTTTTCATTCAACCTTATCTTCAACTTCAAATCTCTTACCGGATTAAGTTAAAGAACAAGGTTAACGGAATCAAGTGTTTGAAGACCGTTTGAAGACATGACAGATTAACGGCTACCACAACTGATGTCATCAATTTGAAGATTCAAACTTCACCAACGGTCATCTTCAAAGCACTATAAATAGTAGCCAAGCTCCATTGCATCATACACACGATAATCGAGCAAAATCTCAACGCACTGTTTGAACAAGAAAAACAGAGCACCTTTTTCCATTCTCAATCTTTCTTAGCATAGCCTTAGTTGAAGAGAGAGAGTGAAGAAAAACAAGTTCATAATAGGAATCTTGTAAACTGATATCGTTTGTGATATTCAGTTAGATTTTGAGAGAAATCTAGTTGAGATTAGAGTTGGGTGAGAAATCCAGAAAACCGGATTGTTGTTGTTCTGGTGGAAATCCTTTAACTCTCTTTAGACTAGTCATAACTAAGTGAGAAATTAGCTTAAGTTCTGTTGATGTAAAGGAGCTTTTGAACTTGCCGTAAAAGTTATGAATAGTAGATTTAAAATCTCTGGCGGCTGCGACCACAGGGGACAAGACGTAGTCACAAGACTTCTATGGCGAACTTGGATAAATCGAATTGTTCATCAGGATCCCCTGAATCTCTTTCGCCCTTCCCTATACTTGTTATTATTGCTTCTGTATATTTGCGTATACTTAGTGCTGAAACAGATTTACTCCCTTTATCATTGTCTTTGTTCAGAAGACTGTCCAGAAGTTCTCTAATTCAGAACTTTTGTTGCTGAAAGCAGTTAAAATGTGTTAAGGCAGAATTTCCCTCAGAGGCTACTCATGTTAGCTTGCCTCTGACTGTGAGGATATTTGACTCTGAAAAATTAAGTTTCTTAAAAAACTTAAAATTATCAGTTTTCAACTTAGACCCCTATTCACCCCCCCTCTAGGTGATTCTGTTCTTGTTAGGGCCAACAAGTGGTATCAGAGCCAGGTTACTTCATATATTTACTAAAGATCTAACAATCTAAGTGTAAGATCCTATCAAAATCAATAGAGCTGGCTAGTAGGCACCAGCCTGAGAATTCCTCTAGGTG
The DNA here is from genome assembly GCA_028411795.1 of Euphorbia peplus. Classification (NCBI taxonomy): domain Eukaryota; kingdom Viridiplantae; phylum Streptophyta; class Magnoliopsida; order Malpighiales; family Euphorbiaceae; genus Euphorbia; species Euphorbia peplus. The sequence continues at coordinate 12,742,744 of CP110838.1, read as the reverse complement.
ATTCTGTTCTTGTTAGGGCCAACAACTACTATAAATATACAAGATCTCAACGATATTAAGGTACATTATTCTAGACTCAATTTCTGAGTTTAATACTTTCCGATCACGAATCATTACTGACTTTAGGATAACGTTTGTTGTTTTGCAGTAAACCTAACTTACGTGGATTTCAAGTTACAATTCTGAGGTAACAACTATCTTTCTGAGTTAAAATAAAAATCTGGTAAATAAAAAATAAATAAATTCATAAATCTGAATTTTGTGTTTTGTAGAAAAAAACTATTAAACTTATATTGAAAACTTATATTAATAGTTATTTTACTAAAATTATAATTTAAATTTTATTTATTTTTTCAGAAATATTTTTTTTGTTTTAACAATAAATTTTACTCTGCAACATTTTCTTAACAATAACTGCTTTCTCATACTAAAGTCAAACTAACCTTTTTTTATGTGTCAGGTTTTCTGTTTGATATATTTCTTACTAAAAAAAATTCAAAATCTAAATAAATACTTTAATAGACATTGTCATTCTTTTGATATTAGTTTGAATTTGAGGAAAAAAAACCTAAAAGAAATACATTACGTTTTTTTTTTGAAAAAATTAACGTTTTGTTAATTTGTTTTTGTTTTTGAGTTAGTGTTAATTTGTTAATTAATTGTTGTTTGAAATAAATACAATAAATAAATTTGTTAGAAACAAAAAATATATTGTTATATTATGTCATAATAATTTAAGTTTACTCTTGGAGCATACAAGTATTTAGTTAAATAAAATATATTTTGTACGTATTGAATTTAGTTTACTAAAATATTTGTCATGTTTTAGTTATTTACTAGAAGATGCCCTCGCGTTTGCTTCGGGGATTTACAATATAAGTTTCAAAATAATATTATAAGTTACTGAGTAATAACGGGAAAAAGTGAAATTAATATTATAAACTCGCTTTTATTGAAGTTATTGATGTATTACAAATCAATAGTCTAGCAATATAACTATTTAAGAACACGGGATTATATGAAAAAGAAGAAAAACAATGACTCTACTTTCTTGCTATTATAAGAAACAGCAAAAATACAAATACCAAATCATGGCCAAATCCCCAGTTCTTTCAATTTTCAACTTCTTTCCATAGCTAACATTTTCCTGATAATTAGCTAATATAGTAGTATCATTTATGTGAACAAAGTAACATCTTATTAAAAATAATCAATTGTAACACAATGTTCACTTTAAAGAAGAAATCTCGAGTCAATGTATTCAGTCCATAATTAAAGCTATGGAAGCAAAACATAGAATGACAAAATAAAGAACTATGGAAGGAAAAAAAACTAATAGAAGCATAATATAATCACATACAGTATAATATAATCACATACAGTGATGCATTTCTTAAAAAGAACATCCAAACACATTAAGCAAGGTTTCACGAAATTGACTTAGAGGATGCAACTAAAAGTAATGGTAATTCCAAGTTAGAGAATTAGCTATATTAAAAAATGAAACTATATTGGAATGAAATATACTTTTATGTTGGATCAACATTCAAAAACAAAAGATTAGGCTCCAAAATATAAAAATCTTTAATATGTTTGTTGGTAGTATATAAATAGAAGATCAAATGATCTAAAATCATAATCTCCACCAAACTTGAAGAACCCATTCCACCAATTAAGTTTCCCAATGAAGCATAAAACACGATAACACACCAAAAGAAAACCAAAATTCAAATATATAACAGCAAAGAACTTCCAAAATTCAAGCATAGCAAAAGTAAACCAAAATTCAAGTCATTGAAACCATTTTAATAAGATTTAAAGAACTTCCAACATCGTTCCAAACTTTTCCATGCTTATGATATGCCTTACCGAAAGGCTCGAGCTATTCTTCTTTCCATATTGACTCTAATTTGTGAGAGCCCTTCATTTTATTTACATACATGAAGTGATTCAGATTATTCCAAAACTAACTTTGAAATACTATCCACTAATATGCACATACTGAATGTAATCCTATTCTAATATGAAATTGAAAGAAATTAACGAAATTGTGATGATATGGAATTGAAAAGTTTGAAGAATAAAGTTCAAGCTATATCACCATGAACTTGTCAAAATAAGAGGTCAGTACCTGCAAATTGAATGAGAAATGTCTTGTAGTCTTCTCCAAAATTAACTTTACAAAAAGTGTAGAAACTATTAAAAAAATCATGACTCGGTTCAATAACTGTAAGAAAGAACTAACTCGAGCAAGTCAAGGACTGAAGTTGAGAAGTATCCGAAGTAAGAAATAAGTATACATACCGGAGTCGCATATCGCTACAATTGTTACCACTTGACACTGATTGAAAAGAAAAGAACATGGCAATCAGTACCTCATTCTCGTAACATTTCAATTTATATCAGCAGAATCAGCTGATTTAATAGCCTGTTCAAATAAAAAATAATCCATTAGCACAGAAGTCAAGCACATCTAATTCAAATTGAACATTCAACAGTCTAGTGGTGCTATTAGTTTTTATCTTGAATTAATGAAATTTAGCTCTGCTACACAGTTTGGATGCTTAATGAGGTTGTCCATTAAATGTATGGTGATAAGCATTTGCCTTCAAAAGTATATAAAGCTCATCTGACTAACTAACAGCAAGAGCAAGTTATTTCAGAAAACACAAAGAATTTTATAATGCAACATGTTCATATTTCATAAATAAGGTCCAAAAAAATTTATACAAATATATACATAACGGAAAAGAAGCCCAACAAAGAATGAACAAAATATAATTATGGACAGTAAAGATATAATAGTAGAAACAAATCATCTTACCCATGGAAATCGAAGATCGGAAAGAAAATTTGATGGGTACAAAGTTAGAACATGTCCGAGGAAAAGTAATTGAGCGTGGAAATTCAAAGAACGCTTATAAACCATATACCCAAAACAAAAAACTTATCTGCACCAATTTCAAATATATACTTACTAATAACCTATCAAATTTGTTGTAAAGGACAATATGTTGGCCCTAACAAGATCAGAATCACCTAGAGGGGGGTGAATAGGTATCTAAGTTGAAAACTGATAATTTTAAGTTTTTAGAGAAACTTAATTTTTCAGAGTCAAATTTCCTCAGAGTCAGAGGCAAGCTTAGTGAAGTAGCCTCTGAGGGAAATTCTGCCTTTTAACAGTTTACTGTTTTTCAGCAACAGAAGTTTTGAGTTAGGCAACTTCTGGACAGTCTTCTGAACAAAGACAAGTTGATTAATGGTAAAATCTGTTTCAGCACTAAACAAATAGCAAGTACACAAGCAATAATAACAAGTTAAGGAAGGGAGAAAGAGATTCAGGAGGTCCGGATGAATAGTTCGATTTATCCAGGTTCGCCACAGAAATCCTGTGACTACGTCATGTCCCATATGATCACAGTCAGCAGAGATTTTAAATCCACTATTCATAACTTGTATTGAAAGTTCAGAAGCTCATTTACATCAACAGAACTTAAGCTAATTTCTCATTTAGTTCTGACTAGCCTAGAAAGAGTTAAAGGATTTCCACCAGAACAACAACAATCATGTTTTCTGGAATTCTCACCCAACTCTAACCTTGACTAGATTTCTCTCAAAATCTAACTGAATATCACAAACGATATCAGTTTACAAGATTCCTATTATGAACTTGTGTTTCTTCACTCCCTCACTTTTACAAAGACTAAACTAAGAAAGATTGAGAATGGAAAATGTGCTCTGTTTTGCTTGTTAAAACAGTGCGTTGAGATTTTAGCTCGACAATCGCGTGTATGAGCACAAAGGAGCTTGGCTATTATTTATAGTGTCTTGAGATGACTGTTGCTTGAATTTGAGTCTTCAATTTGATGATGACATATCTTGTAGCCGTTAATCTGTCATTTCTTCAAACGGTCTTCAAGCACTTTGATTCCGTTAACCTTGTTCTTTAACTTAATCCGGTAAGTGATTTGAAATCAAAGATAAGGTTGACTGGAATTTTGCTTCATTTAGATCAACAAAGGGTAGACAAGGAAAATTTGGTTTTGTTTGTAGCAGACATGCGCGCTCCTTCAAAATAGCTTTTTGAACTTTTGGCGCCTTGCATTAAATGCAGATGTCAGAGCATTAAATGCTTAACAAAACCCGTGACTAGAGCTTCTGAGAGCTTTATTCCTTTTGTCTAATTTTCTAATCAAATGGAATGAATTCTTGTGGTTACTTTTATACTTCTGAGGAGAGCTTTAACATTCTTCAAAAGATCTTCAGAGCGGAGGATCCAACTTTTGAGCTTTAACTTCTGTCTTCAGCTATTCTTCTCTTCTGAGTCTTTAAGCAGTTAAGAGTTTCTTCTTTCAGCACCTGCTGAGAAAAAATTATACAAAAACTTAACAAAAATTGTTAGTCAACATTGACAAGTATATAAGCATTAATTAAAATTCATCTTTTGAAACGTTTGGACTTAATCAAAACACTTAGGGTTCATCAAAAACTATTTTGAACTTACATGCATCTCCTTTTGATTTTGTTTTTGCATATTCCTTTCAGCTCCCGTCAGGCTTCCATGCACGAAATCTGAGATACATGTAAGTTGCCAGGGACCCCAACGACAGAATAGATTCATCAAAATCTCGTAAGAAGGAAAACAGAGCCAATCAACTCAACTGTTGAAGAAAAGAAACCGATTATCCACTTAGCCATTCAACTGTTGGGACAATCTGTAAGACTATAACAGCAAATTGAAGAAAAGAGAGTCCAATAAACTCTTACCAAAATACACGATCTAATGGGAAAGGAGGGGTAGTGACAATTTGTGTCGATGCGAAACGCCCTTACTAAGAAGATCTCGGATGATCCCATCTGGGACTGAACCATAGGAAAACTAACCACGCTCTTAATAAAAGTGCAGGAAGATGAAAATCCAGTCGGCAGCGGCGGTGGCTAGGGTTAGGAGGGTTCATGAGAGAGAATGGAGAAAGAGAGAAATTTATTTGACAAAGAGTCAGTGGAGGGAGAGCCAAAGACCAACATACCCCTAAACTCATGAAGATTGAAAAAAAAATTGAAGGTTAAAATTGTAAAAATCCGGATTTGCAATTGAATCCACACCCTTTATACTATTTTATATATTTATTAGAAGCATCCATCGCGTTGCTTCGGGGAGTTGAATATTAAAATGTAAAAAATATTATGTAACCAATCACTTAATGAAAAAACTATAGTTAAAAATTATATCAAACTTTAGAAGCAAAACTAAATCAAATTCATGTAATGAAAATGAAGTTTATATGTTGCAACTGAAATATTAAAGATTCAAAAAGAATACCGATGGGAAACACGGAACTTGATCAACATACAAATAGACAATTTGACTATAAAAATCATTCATTATCCTTTTGGTGAGTTACAATTTACAGCTCTTTGCTATTAGACATGAGTATGCAATCTCAGCTTCCAAATCCATTAGCTATCTATGTAGCTTCGCTTTCCAGGTGGTTCTCAATATCCAATTTTCTCTATTTTGTGTGACTAATTTAAATAATCTGCCTCTTACTGATTTTTTTTTCAACCAACTACAAAGAACACCAACAAAATAGTAAAAACAGTAAACTCACAACTGATAAATTTAAATTATACTTATTCATAAACATAGTTGGAAAGTGAACTAGGCTATGAGAAAAGCTCTCAAAGAAGACACAAACCATCTATAAAGAAAAGAGAGACTATAAAACTCAAAAGGATCCATTATCATTACCTTTGATTTCAGAGGAGAAAGACAATGAAGACAACCGTGTCCGATGAGTTTAGTCTGATATTAATACTCGTTTCAAATTGGAATGGAATATAAAGCACGATTTTCAAGTAAATTGATCAACAATGGTGGCTTTTACTGCAAAAAAATGAGCAAACGTAACTAATCTGAACTACCAAAAAAAAGCAGCAAAAATGAAAAGTAAAAGGGAAAAAATCAAATCAGAAAAACTACATTCAAAAGCACTACACAATAATAAGAAAATTAAAAAGATATGAGCAAACAAAGAAACATGCATAAAAAAACAGAAATTCTTACTTGCTCATAGGTAGACATAGCAAAACCCAAAGGCGAAGTTGGATTTAGAGCATTGAACATCTATAAATAAAAAATCCACCAATCAAAAGTCATGTAAAGAAAAAAACAGACCTAGACGCACTACATAGAGATGAAAGAAAAATACTAATATTCATTTTGAAACTACACCCAATTAGATTATAAAAAAAATATCAATTTTATGAAAGTAAAACTATTAAATTTCATCACATTTACAACTACAATTATCAGTTTCTTGTTGCGGTTGATCAAATTAAGCCACATATAAATAAAACAATTTTACCTGATATGAAAACTTACCTAACACCCAGAAAACAAAATACATACAATCAATATATCTACGGACTAATTTCAGGACTGAACACTTTCTATAATTTACAAACTTGAATTTAAAGTGTACATTTGACCTACCTATATACATATACACATCAAATTTCTCTATGTTTTCAACGTTTCCCTAATAATTTAAGCTTCAAAGAATTAATTCGCAAAGCCATCATAAAAGAAAACCAAATCGTTTTGTAATAATATACACTATTGACGTCTTATTGCCACTTAAATTAAGCCTAAAAATGATTGATGAAAACAAATTGTGTAAAGATAAAATGCAAATAAGAAAATGCAAGATCAATCCAAACTATATGTATTGAAGGAGTGAATATTAACAACATGACTTTGAAGAAACATTTATTTGCTTCAAGTAAACAAAAATTGAGAAAGCTAGTGTGACATACATAAACATGGGGACATGATCCAAGCAAATCCAAACAACTCCCTCATTTTTTGGTTGCAACTCATGTAGCACCTGAAAGGAGGCAGTTATCATCAATACCATACAAAATGTGCAATCTATGGGCAACTAAACAAAAAGGCAATGGAAAATAAATTATTTACCTTAGAATTTTAGCTTCCTCTAAATTGTTCAGGTTCTTAGCTTTTTTGGGGTCATGAGAAACAACTCTATGCATAACATGAAAAAGAATCAGCAAATTCCAATAATTCAAAATAGATTAAGGGACATCAGGGAAGGGAGAAAAGCAAAAGCCATTAATTTAGAAACCATATGCAATCAAATTAAAATCATCACCAGTTATGAGAAATAAGAATAATCAAAATTCACCATGTTTACACCTACAACTATCACCTCAGTACTGTAAAACAGAAAATACATACAACGGATTAAAGCATGTAAAACATAAAGGAAAATAAAGACATGAATTTGATCTAATTAAAGGAATTGCAAAGACATATATAATATAAGAATCGAAGGAAAGGAAACCAGATAAAAAGTAGAAGAAACTGAGCACAACAATAAAATTTGAATTTTTCGGAGGCATCGAAACCCATAAAGACGACGGAGCTCATTCGTTTTGTGTGTCAAACATGTAATATTAACGCATCTGGTATTCTATTAGCACGGATAATTAGAAATCGCAAAAGAGCTAACAATAAAGAACCAGAAAAAAGTGAAAATGCAGAAATCCGGAGGATTTCACCTGAAAGTCAAAGAATCTCGTCGTCCGCATCAAAACCCACATGCACACCCATAACCTTGAATTAAAGGTTCCAACTAACTCAAAAAAGGAAAAGAGCACTGGTTTCATAAGTGAATTGCAGTCTGACATCAATTAAGAAAAATACTCGGATGAAGGAAGAAACTCATTTGAAGTTTAATTACAGAGATCCGTAGAGCATATGTGAAACAAAGAGAAACTAGATGAAGCAGAAGAAACTAACCAAAACCACACAGAAAATTTGTTGTCGACATTAAAACCCACAAATGCGAAGGAGGTCATCAAATTGTGGCTTAAACGTGGGAAATTAACGTGTTTGGGATTTAATAAGCACAAAACATTGAAGAAATTACAGAAATTGGAGAATGAAAGAAGTGAAGAAAAGAGAGCCTTGTTAAATAGAGAGGACTGCACCTGAAATCCCGTCAAACCCCACATGCACTAAGTGGTAAGTCAATCGATTCGGACAGAACTCTATTGGTAGCGAATCAGAGAAGGAAGTGTCTAACGGAATGGAAGAGGCGGAAGAAGAAGAGAGATGAAGAGGATGCGTGAAAATGAAGGAGAGAGGGAGAGAAGTGAGGTGGAAGGACAAATACATTAATATCTAACCGACTCAGCAAGAACGATGTTGTTTTTATTAGGGGTTGGAGAAAAACATTGAAAATAATGAAGGACTAAATGAATAATAATCAAAATTGAAATTGGATTTGAGATTCATGCACACCTTTTATATTATAGATAGATGTTAAACAACATTTATTAGTTTTGTTTTTTCTTTCTGTTATCACTTAATATTTCATATGACACGTGGACCAATAGTCATTTAGCTTTCAACCACGTAGGACGGTTAAACTATGTTGAATAGTCTCAATGTCCACGTAGGCGTGCGTTCAATAGTCAAAGTAAGGAGAATATCTCTCCTACAAAGAAAGTATTCCTCTTTAGGTCTCCTAATCCAATTAGGACAATACAAGCTAATTGGAATTATAATTCCAAGAGTAAAGAGGGGTAATTCAAGCAAAGTCCTAGTTCGACTAGGATTAGGACACATGATCAAACAACTATAAATACATGGGACTTTCTACAATCTAAGGTACATTATTTCTAGACTCATTCTCTGAGTTACATACTTTTCCGATCACAAGTTCCATACTGACTTTAGCATCGGAGAGGGGTCGCCGGTCAGCGGCCTCCTTTAGGCTAACGTTTTCTGTCTTGCAGTTGACACAGCTTACGTGGAATTCAAGTTACGATTTCTTGGTAACAAATTGGTGCGGTGAACGTGGACTCTTTAAAAGATTCTATCAAAGAACATGGTGATCTTAGAGGAAAATCAGGCTACTAATGCTCAAGAAGAAGATGCGGACCATGAGGAAGACACAATGGCTCTAGATGAAGAAGTTGCTTTGCACCGAATGTTCGAGTGGTCAGGAACTGTTGATCCAGAACAAAGAAAATGGATGGATAGAGTCGCAGCCGAGGTGGCAGTAAGAACAGTTAATGACCGATCCACCATAGATCGTTTGCAACAACAATTAGAGGATTTGAGTAAACGAATTCCCCCAGATCGACCACGAAGCGAAATTCGGGGTGTAAAACGATCTCGGAATTCAGAGCATTCTCGAAGTTATGCAGCATCTTCAGCTGGAAGAACTCGAACCGCGGATCGCGAAAAAACTCCAGTTCGAGGAAGATCTATAGAATGATCTCCAACTCCACCGAGGCGCAAACCTCGTATAAAGACACAAGCAAGAAAAGTCTCACCAGGGATTGTAAGGAGACTGTCTTACGAGGATAGATCGGCGTCTTCGAGGAGCTCCTCGGGAAGTAGGGACCCTAAACATCGGAGGTCCCGAAGAGATAATTCTGAGGTTGAGGAACTTAAACGTAAACATAAAAGACTTGTTGATACGTTCAATAGAAGTTTAGCCGAAGGAATTGCTAAAGCTCTTAAGGAGCGAGATGAGGCTACGGGGACTAAGAATGTGCGGTCCAGAGAAGGGAGGAGACACAGGAGAAGAAATCGGAATCGGGATTATTCTGATGAAACTTTACGGGGCGAGGAAGGACCTATACAGGATAAAGACAGTCCACTCTGTGCTAAGATCCTTGTAGCTCCTTACCCGAGCAATTTTAAATATCCCAATTTTGATAAATACTGTGGAGATTCCGACCCTGTGATGCACGTCAAAAGTTTTGGAAGGGCGCTTCTTGCAAGTCCGGTTAACGAGGCACTTATGTGTAAATTATTTCCAACAACTTTGAAAGAAACGGCGGCACAATGGTATGATTGTCTCCCTACTGGTTCAATCAGGAGCTGGAATCAACTTTTAGAATCCTTTAAAGCACATTTTGTCACGGCCATACCAGAGAAAAAGACGGTCGATGATCTGATGAGGGTACGACGAGGAGAAAACGAGACCTTAGAACCATATTTGCACAATTTTAATAATGTGGCTTTAAAGGTTGAACCCTTGATTGTATCCTCAGCACGGAAGACACTGGCGGAAAATTGCCGAAATCGGGATCTTCAGATGAAACTTATGACTGAACGACCGAACGATTTTCATGCTTTGATGACAATGGCAAAATCGTTTGTGGTATGGGATGAGCACCAAGATGATCCCACGAGGAGAGTAAAGGCAATCAAGTCCGAAGTGCAAGAAAGAGATCGAGGCAATGGCCGGAGCTCGGATAGATGGGAAAGGACTCGTGAGGTTCCAAGGAAGCCTTTTGATAAAAGAGATCGTATCCCATTGCCTGCCCCTCGTGCTCAGGTTCTTATGTGGGTTGAAGAACAAAAGGAGCAAATCAGGTATCCACCCAAAGGTGGGAAGCCAAAATTTAATGGCAAGTATTGTGCTTTCCACAAATTGCAGGGTCACGATACAGAAGATTGTGAACAGCTGGCTAAGGAATTGGACAAATTGGCAGCTAAAGGAAAGTTGAAAAACCTCTTCGAGAAATATAAAGATCAATTCCCAGATCGAGAGGGAGCAAAGACTCCTCGGGGTGTCATTAATATGATTATGGGAGGTTCTCCCATTGACAGGAGCATTAAAAGGAAACGGGATTTCGCCGAGCGGGTACGAATCGAGCAGATTTCAAAAGTTTTTGACTTCGGGTCATTGAAGGGTCGTCCAAGTGATCCACATGATGATGCCTTGGTTATCGATATGCATGTGGAAGGTTTTACCGTTAGAAGAGTTTTGCTAGATACAGGAAGCTCAGTCAATATCATCACGAGAAAGGCTTTCGAGGCCCTCGGCTTGGAACATGGACGTTTGACACCTTCCGCGTCACCTTTGGTCGGTATAAGTGGACATCCCGTACTTCTGTTGGGAGAAACCCAGCTCGAGGTCGAAATAGGGAATACCACGAGCAAGTGGAGAACTATTACTAATTTTCTAGTAATTGACATGCCGATCGCTTATAATTTGATAATAGGCAGGCCTTTGATTTCGGGTAGTCGGGGTGCCATATCCCTTTATTATTTAGCTTGGATGATCCCGACGGAGCGAGGAATGGCAGTGGCGCTTGGTAGTCAATCGGTTGCGAGGCATACTTATATGACCTCGTTGGAAATAGTTCCTCAAGAAAGTGTCTTGGTCGAGGAAGTTAAGGAGCGTGGCGAACCAGTTGATACAATTGAAGCCGTAACCTTGGAAAAAGGAAAGGTCGTACAGGTTTCAGCAGAGTTGCAAGAGAATTCGAAAAAGATCGTTATCGCAGCACTCGAGGAGAATAAAGATGTCTTTGCCTGGACATCGGCAGATATCGTAGGAGTTTCTCGTGAGGTCATGGAGCACACGCTAGACATTGACCCAGAATACACTCCTGTGAAACAGAAGAAGAGAAATCAAGGGGCAGAGAGGCAGTAGTTCATCAAGAGCGAAGTTGAGAAGCTGCTTGAGTTCGGGAGGATCAAGGAAGTTCATTACCCACAGTGGATTTCAAATGTGGTCTTAGTCAAGAAAGCAAATGGAAAATGGAGAATGTGCGTCGATTTTTCCGATTTGAATAAAGCTTGCCCTAAGGATTTCTATCCTTTGCCATGTATTGACATGATGGTAGACTCAACGGCTGGTTACGAGGTATATTCTTTCCTCGATGCAAAGGAAGGTTTTCATCAAATCCCGCTAGCAGAGAAAGACATGGAAAAAACTAGTTTCATTACACCGGAAGGTACCTATTGTTATCAGGTAATGCCTTTTGGTTTGAAAAATGCTGGAGCCACCTATCAAAGATTAGTCAACAAGATGTTCAAGGAGCTCATTGGCAAGAACGTCGAGATTTATGTTGACGATATGATTGTGAAAAGCAAGAAGGCAGAAGAGCATGCTCGAGACCTCGAAGTGGTTTTCAAGATTCTGAGGGAATATAATTTGAGGCTCAATCCTGAAAAATGCACCTTTGGGATCAATTCTGGTAAATTTTTGGGTTTCATGATCTCTAAACGAGGCATCGAGGCGAACCCAGACAAAATCAAGGCTATTATTGATCTTCAGCCACCAAAAAACGTGCGCGAGGTACATGTTTTAAACGGGAAGATCAATGCTTTGGGTCGTTTTATCTCTTATTCCGCCAAACGATGCATGCCTTTTTACAAAAGTCTTAAAGGGGTAAAGGACTTTGTGTGGACTGATGAGTGTCAAACCTCGTTCGAGGATCTCAAGAAATTTTTGTCCTCTCCACCTCTCTTAAGTCAGCCGGTGAAAGGAGAAAATTTGTATTTATACATAAGCGTGGGAGAGGAGTGCATTGGTATGGTTCTAATTCGAGAAGAAGAGGAAGGAAAAGTTCAATATCCAGTTTATTATGTAAGCAGAGTGCTTCGAGGGGCAGAATCAAGATACCCTAAAATGGAGAAACTGGCTTTCGGGGTGTATATTGCTGCTCAGAAATTGAGACACTATTTCTTGAGTTATACCATTGTAGTTCGTACAGACACCCCACTCAGGGAGATTCTTTCACGACCTGAGGCCTCGGGGAGACTGACGGAATGGTCCATAAAACTCACGGAGTTTGATGTAAGATTCGAGCCAAGGCCATCCAAAAAGGCTCAAGTTCTCGCTGACTTTTTGATCGAGGTCCCACCTGAAGATGACATTGAGCCAGTATTAAATACTTGGGAAATGTTCGTCGATGGGAGTGCCAATAAGAGTCAATCCGGGATTGGAGTTTTTTGCAAAAGTCCAGATGGGTTGGTGTTCAGGCACGCTGCGACTTTGGGCTTTGATTCCTCGAATAATGCTGCAGAGTACGAGGCAATATTGCTCGGGCTGCGTTTGGTTAAACTGATCAGGGCAGACAAGGCCATCATTAAAAGTGATTCAGGACTAGCAACCAATCAGATAAGAAATTCTTGGGAAACCAAACACGCTCGAATGAAAAAGTATCACGAGATGGTAAAGCGTACAATTGAGGAATGTGAGCTCATGGGATGTAAAGTTGAGATCGTACAAATCCCGCGGGAGGAAAATATGGAGGCTGATCACTTGGCAAAGCTAGCTTCTGATCCTACTAACTTAAATTTGTGTCCTTGTGATATACAGGTTATTCCATGCGCGAGTATCGATTCCAAAGAAGTGTTTGCGCTCGATCGAGGAAACGAGTGGTACTGGCCGATTTTTGAATATCTGTACGAAGGAAAATTGCCGGAAGATAAGTCCCAACACACGAAGATCGTGAGAAAATCGAGTAGATACACAGTCGTGGATGGAAATTTATTCCGAAGATCGTATTCCCAGCCGTGACTCAAAGCTGTTGGGATCGAGGAAGGAGCCAAGATTTTAGAAGAAATCCATGAGGGATCATGTGGGGCTCATGAGGGCTGGAATGTTCTTGCTCGAAAGGCGAGGTTATTAGGTTATTACTGGCCTCAGATGAACAACGATGCTGCGGAGTTTGTAAAGAAATGTGCTGCGTGTCAAGCTCACGCTCCAGTTTTGAAAAGCCCGGCCTCGGGATTAGAAGGTATAAAAGTGGCATGGCCATTTGCGACCTGGGGAATTGATATCGTAGGACAGTTTCCAATGTCAACTAATCAAAGACAGTATGTTATCGTAGCAGTCGATCACTTTACTAAGTGGGTCGAGGATGAAGCAGTGTCCTCGATAACGGCCCAACAGATTGTGAAATTTGTCAAGAATAGCATTGTATATCGTTTTGGGGTCCCCAATACGATAATCACAGACAATGGCAAACAGTTTGATAGTGTTCTGTTTAGACACTTTTGCGAGAGAGAAGGGATCAAGCTAAGGTTTAGTTCTGTCTTCCACCCCCAAACAAATGGAATGACTGAGAGGACTAATCGAACGACCATGGAAGGAATTAAGAAGCGCTTAACTCACCTCGAGAAGTTAACAAATTGGGTCGAGGAGCTGTATCATGTATTGTGGTCGTATCGAACGACGCCAAAGACAGCTACAGGAGAAACCCCATTTTCTTTAACTTATGGAACAGAAGCCTTTATTCCGGTCGAGATTAAGGTACCGAGTACGAGGGTTCTCCATTATACTGAAGAATGGAACGAACTGAACTTACGAGACAACTTGGACGATCTTGAAGAGAAAAGAGAAATGGCGCTTGCACGGATTGAGGCGTATAAAGCTAGAACAAAGAGAATATATGATAAAAGCGTACGACCAAGACAATTTTTTAAAGGGGATTTTGTCCTTCGTAGCACAGCAGCATCGAGCTCGAGACAAGGCAAAGGTAAACTGGGCATTAAGTGGGAAGGACCATTTCGGATCATAGAATGCGTCGGAACACACGCTTATCGTTTGCAGCATCTTGATGGCACTGAGGTTCCGAGGACTTGGAATGCAATCTCTCTCAGGAAATATTATTTTTAGCTTTAGTTATTTTCTTTTACTTTTTAACGACATATAACTCAGAATTCAACTTAGGAGTTATTATGAATAAAGGCCCACGAGGCATCATTTTTCATCTATGACTTTTAATTCAGATATTACTTAGGAATTATTTGTTTATGAAAAATTCGGGACACGAAGAGAATTCACGATTAAAACTAATTGTTATTTTGAAAGTTTGTTCTAAGTATTCGACACTGGACAATTTAGTTAGAACTTTGAAATCAAGCTTATGCATGCTCGAAGGCTTCGATTAAAACCAAATCCATGAACGTCGTGGTAAGAATCCACCCTACAAGAGTTAGCCCGACCAGAAAATAAGGGGGGGCTACTACGAGGGCTGCGAACAATTAAAGTTCAAACATACTGAGATTAGTATGAGAATATTAGAAAATTGAAGCATGAACAAACTTTAATGAGTAAACTTGCACACAAGATATTAGACGTAATATATATAGAAGGCAATATAAGGTAAAGTTTTGTTATTTCATTGAACGATGATTACAAGATGAACGGAATTAAAAAACTATTCATTAGGATCAACGGCGGATTTTGGATCAACAGGGGTTCCTTCCTTGGGAGAATCAGGCTCGGGAAAGGAATCATCGAGGACAGAATCTGCTTCTTCATCGTCCTCGGGAGGATTCACATTCACAAAGAATTTGAGATCTGCCAAGGAGATGTCAGGGAATCTTTCTCTAACGGACTGCACGAAAAGAGTTTTGAATCTTGACATACGCCAAATCTCGTTCTCCTCCATTTTTGCAATAGTTTCCTCGTGAGCAGCATCCTGGTCCTTTCTGGCTTTCTCGGAAGCCTCGAGCTGAGATCGGAGTTTTTGTGATACCTCCCGTCCTCGAGCTCTCCAGGTCGCCTGATCAATTTTCTCCAAGGCAAGTTGGGCTCGCGCCCCCTGATGAAGACCTGCTAGAGCAAAACAGGAGTCAAACCACTGCGACTGGATCTCATCCTCGAGCTCTAGTACTCGTTGCTTCGAGGCCTCGAGGGCTTTGTTTAGTTGAATGCATTCAACCTTCAATCTCTCACACTCAAAGGTTTTTTCACGACCGATGTGTTGAGCAGATTTCAGGATTTTCGTTTGGGCACTCAAAGCGTCTTCGGCCGTATCGAGTTTGTCGGAAACTACCGCCCACTTATGACGGTAGTGTTCGAGAGACGCAGATTTTTGGAGATAACGGTAAGACATGATCTCCGTCGCAGCCATGGCCTGTTTAAACGAAAGAAACCAAGGATGAAAAGCATGTCAAGATAATATTAAGAACGATGCTAGAGTTACAAGTAAGATCGTTACCTTAGCCTGTCTGACATGTACGAGTTTAGCCAACTCCTTGTCAGTTAGCTTCTCGGCAAGTTTAACCTCCTCGGGAACGAGGCAGGCTTGAGCAACATCTTCTGCAATCGCAGGGACGCTGAGAGAAACTTGAGGAAAGCGCTCTGACCAGAACTGTTCAAGATCAAGCGGTTAAAACGATGAAAATATCTTTATTTCGATGGTACAAAGTGAAGAAACTTACGTTATAAAGTGAATATCTCTCATAGCCGTCCAACGAGGCCTCAGGTGGCACCCTTCCCTTGGCATTCGTCATCTCGGGGCAGTTGGAATAAGGATGCCAGTTGGGATCCCAGGCCGAGGGATGAGGAGGTGAGCTCGTGCCCTCGATCGCTCGAACACGTTTAGCCTGGGGACCTTTAGGATTTTCGGTCTCCATGGCATTTCCATCCTCGAGAGTCGAGGTGTCGATAGAGGTGGAGGGAGCTTTCCTCTTCGAACAAGCCTGCTTTGGGACCCCTTGGGGTTCGAGGTTTTGGATTTTGGGGTCGTTAGGAACTGGGACCTCGGGATCTTTGGCCTCAGGATCATCCTCCGATGAGAGGTTTTGGATTTCTACATAGAAGTTATGAACAATTAGCTTAACAAGCAGAACAAAGAAGTATGAAGAGTTTTCATTCAAGAATAGCTAGAGTTACCAGGGCCCTCGTCCTGTTATTGAGGCTCGGGAACGTGCGTTTCCTCTATTGGAGTCCCCTCGGGCTCACGAACCTCGGTAATGGCAATATTGCCAATCGACGAAGCTCGGACTTTCTTGGTCGTGGCCCGAGGACCTTTTGGGGGCACGAGGACAGAAGGAGCTTGTCTTTCGCCTTCTAGGGCCTTCAGTCGGGCAGCTGCAAGGCGTTGTTTGTAAGATAACTTAGGGGCCATGATAAAATGCCTGCAAATAACAAGTTCATAGTTAAAATCAAGAAAGCTTACAAGGATTTTTTGGAAGAGAAATGGGCTCCCCGAGATGAGCCCGATTAACTTCGGGAGCAGGGTAATAAAATATGGTTCCATCCTCCTCCACTGTAGCAATTGGCATGTTGCCTCGATAACGGGTTAGAAATTGCTCGAGGGAGATGGGATTGTAAGGTTTGTATTTTTGGAGTTTTTTGAGGGAGCATTCTTCCTCTTCGTCGAGGACCACGGTCTTCGTAGGGCTCTTCCATGTGCTCGGGTCGGTAGGAAACTCATTGAAATCGATCCTCCAGGGTCATCGAAGGTTGCCATCCTCGGGACCAACCCAGATCCATCGTGATCGATGACCACTGTGCGACGAAGGTTTGCCACCGACTAAGCCTTTGGGCTCGTGGACTTCCTTGAATGAGACACACGGGTGTTTTAGAGCCTTGATAGGAGTCCTGAGATATTTGAAGAGGTTCCCGGTTAGCAGAACACCGAGATCCTGGCATACCCGTACGAGAGCGAGCATCTCGACCCACGAGTTGGGAACGATCTGTGCAGGGCAAAGATTGAACTCGTTGAGGATATCGTTCACCACCTCGGGAAAAGGAAACCTCATCCCATATTCAAGATGCCTCTCAAGGACGGCCACCTTGTGGATTTTTCCTTTAAACATCATGTCTTCGGGGGTGGGGACCGCGCAGTCAAAGTCCTTGAGACAAGGGAACTTTTTCTTCAACTCACGAAGTGCCTCAATCGTGTTGATCTTGGTCGCTTCGTGAGGAAGAGCTGTCTTCCAAAGACCTTGTTGAGGATGTGGGGCACGTACTGGCATTTGGATCGGAGGGTTAGGGTTCCTAGAATTTGTGCGTTGCGTGGTACTGGGGTTTGGATTTTGTGGTCTGGGTGGGGTTAGTTCTTCTTCGGACCAGTCCATAATGGTTTGGCGACGCCGATGATTTAGTTCTAGATCTGAGTTTTGGGAAGTTTCTCCCGAGGAAGTAGGGTTTTGCGATGAAGAGGCCATTTCGGATAACGAATTCGGAATGAAATAGAAGGAAGATTAAGGATTACTTACGCTTCGCAGAAATCTGGAAAACGGTTTGCTGAGAGAAGTATGAATTTTTGAAAGCGTAAAGAGATGAAATGGTTTCTGTGGATATTTCTAGACAGACTTGAAGTTTTCGAACTGCTAAACCCTTTCGCTTGCTTGGAGGGAAGTTAAGTTTGAGACCACGCTTGATGACAAGTGTGGCAATTTGAAATCAGCGTGCGATTTGGAAAATTGGTTTTAATGGTAAAATTATTGGGCTGACAGCCGAATTTGCTGCTTGGGCTTGTAAGCTGGGCCGCGAATATTGTTTGGTTACTTAAAGATCGTTAAGGCATAAGTCCTAAAGGAGCTTGTTTGTCCTTTTGGGGGGGCTTCTGTTATCACTTAATATTTCATATGACACGTGGACCAATAGTCATTTAGCTTTCAACCACGTAGGACGGTTAAACTATGTTGAATAGTCTCAATGTCCACGTAGGCGTGCGTTGAATAGTCAAAGTAAGGAGAATATCTCTCCTACAAAGAAAGTATTCCTCTTTAGGTCTCCTAATCCAATTAGGACAATACAAGCTAATTGGAATTATAATTCCAAGACTAAAGAGGGGTAATTCAAGCAAAGTCCTAGTTCGACTAGGATTAGGACACATGATCAAACAACTATAAATACATGGGACTTTCTACAATCTAAGGTACATTATTTCTAGACTCATTCTCTGAGTTACATACTTTTCCGATCACAAGTTCCATACTGACTTTAGCATCGGAGAGGGGTCGCCGGTCAGCGGCCTCTTTTAGGCTAACGTTTTCTGTCTTGCAGTTGACACAGGTTACGTGGAATTCAAGTTACGATTTCTTGGTAACATCTTTCCATTTTCAAATTTGTTTTTTCCTCTTTAGGGTCTAATCTATATGTAGTTAGAAATATAGGGTTTGACTAATTTTTCTTGGGATTATACGCGCTTAAAAAGTGTTTTATGAATGATTTAACAAATGTTTTTTTAAAAATTTTATTTAAATCAATACGTAAAGTACTTTTTATAATGTGTCTTTTCCTTTGTATTAGTTGTCTGTATTACAATAAAAAAATTTATAAAATATTTTGTTTCTCGGCGATTAAATAGTATATATGATCTATGATGAAATTAAAATACAAAAAAACGTAATATATAAACTAATCCATTAGTGAAAATTTATTAAATTTCTCACTGATTTTGTTTTGCACTAGTTTAAAAGAGTGTTTATTTGCCTTAAATAATATGTTCAATTTATTATCTACTAAACATTTTGTTAGCTTTCATGATTAAATAGTTTCAATTTAAATTTCCTAAACACTCATTTTTTTTTCTGTAAAAATAACAAAATATAATATAATAAGTTTGTATTTTTTGTTTAAAAAAAAACTGTATCTTATGATAATTAGAAAAAATGATGTACAATGTAAAGAAAAATAGAAATAAAGAGATTATTAAATATATTTATTATTTTAGTAATTAATTTTTAGTAATTAATTTTAAAAAAAAATTACGATACTAACAAAATATTAGATGAATTATTAAATATATTTATTATTTTAGTAATTAATCTTTTTAGCATATATGAAATTAAGCTTCTGTATATACATTTTTAAAAGGCAAAAGCTAACGGACGCCTCCGAGACGCTTGATAAGCACTATATTTTATTCTTTTATATATAATATGTATTGAATAGTTTAACACAAATTAATTAATTAAAAGTTAAAGCCTAAATAATTGTGGCAATTAATTCAAGTAATTATATTTTTTGGTTATATAAACTAACCCATTAATGATGACAATGGAAAAAAACATCAATGACTAACCTTTGTTAATTTGTTGCTATCAAAAAAAATTTAATGGCCAACTAATAAAAAATATTGGAATGGTGCCTATATATTCTCTCAATCTCCTACGCTAATATATGATATTTAAATTAAAAATACAGTCTCCAATTCTCCACTTATTTCTCTGATATTTGTTTTTTTTTTTTTTTAGAGCAAAATGCTTGATTTGAATGCCCTCCCATCCAATGAAGAAATACTTGCATTTATGGGGGAAGATCCGAATTTGGAAAATCCATTACATACTTCAATTTCAATACAACCTTCAACTAATGCAAAAGGAACTCGTGATCCAGAGTCAGGGTTAGGTTTATGGTTTAGGGTCAAAGGCCAAGGTTAGAGTATTGGAACTACTATTAAGTTTAAAGAATATGAAAAAAAAATAAACTAATATTCAATCAATAAAAATTGAATTTGTTGATTAAAAAAAATATAAACGTTAGATTTATATAGGGAGAAGATGAAATTGTGCAAATAAGTAATCACAACTCAATTACATTAAATAGATTTTCTAATTACTTTCTCATTTGATGCATAAAATTTGATAATTACAATGCAAATCATTAACAAAGTATAAACATTTTTCAATACAAACCATTTAATTACTAAAAAAAAAGTTCAGATAATGACACTTAAATTCATGGTCTAACGACGCTTTTCGGTGTCGTCAAGCAATTACCTAGACTTTTTAAAGCGTCGCCACAAATATCGCCCAATCGTGTGTCATTCTTTTTAACGACACATAACTGTTTGTGTAGGGAAATTCCAGCCGGCGACATTTTGTGCATAAGCGTGGGCATATTGCCGACGCTTAGTTTTCTAGTGTCATGGTTTTTTATTCTATTACCATATTATAATTTCTTTAATTTTTCTGACGCTTTTTTAAAGCGTCTAAAATTGAGGACACTTAATTTTTGGAATGTCATTATTTCACTACAGAAAATAGTTATTGTGTCTTACATATACGACGCTTAAATTTGAAAGCATCTCCAACATTACGACATATGGTTATTTAATTGTCTACATATGAAGACACTAAGAAACTATTATGTCTCAAATGTAAGACATTTTTCATAAACAAAATGTCTCTATATTACGGCACATAAATGTTATTATGTCCCTAATAAAACGACATTTTCAACTAAAAAATTGTCTCTAAACTATATGATACATAGATGATATTACGTCCTCAATATTATGTCACCTTTTCATCATTAAAGGTATCCAAATGAAGACGCATAAATATTATAGCGTGCTCAATACAACATTTCCATAAATAAAAGTCTTGAATTCGATAAAAATCTCTAAATTTACTATACACAATTACATAAGTGTCTACTACGAGTATCAAAGTATAAAATTACTTACAGAAAATGAAATAAATACAAGAAATTATAACTACAAGGCGGTGAGTGAAACCAATATAAACTGTCAATGGTTGCTTTCCTAATATTGAAAAACATTACAAGTTGAAAACCACTGAGCAAGACATTGAAAACCATTGAGCAACTCAAATTATCATCAAATAGAAGCTTTAACCTGCAGCAGAAATGATATCCATGATGATTACGTCAACAGTCATGAAAGCTTTGAGTGGTCGGTCATCTTCCGATCTCTTCAATTTTTGTAAACAATAAGAGTTTATATCAAGACATAATTTACAACATGTAAATATACTCATTGGAATACAAGTTACTAAACTAGAAATGTGCAACTCTTCCATGAAATTTCCCCAAATATCCTATTCCTTACCGAAATTCCCCAAATGCTTCCGTTATACACATCGGCTCCACTTCGCCTTGATTGATAAATTAAAAAAAAATCAAAATAAGACCAATTGCATTCGAGATATTTGCAAAAGAGTTAACATACAGGAGCATCTAATAGTACATTATTACCTACGAAAAGTTCATCCAGGGCTTGGCTTCCAGTTGTTATACAAATCACGAACTTCCTCTGTGAGGATAAACAAGAATCAGACCTTTTAACTCGATTTTACAGGTTTAAAAACTAGAATTAGTTCTCTCGTTACACATGAGAATTTGAATCGTTATAATGAATATAGTCTCTCTATGAATTAAGAAGAACACAGAGTATATACAACTTACTTTTACAACTTACTTTGAGCATAGCATGACTT
Organism: Euphorbia peplus; assembly: GCA_028411795.1. Classification (NCBI taxonomy): domain Eukaryota; kingdom Viridiplantae; phylum Streptophyta; class Magnoliopsida; order Malpighiales; family Euphorbiaceae; genus Euphorbia; species Euphorbia peplus. The sequence continues at coordinate 12,720,975 of CP110838.1, read as the reverse complement.
CCTGTTATATAACCAAAATTCTGAGAAAACACGAATCACAAAATTCTAAGAAAACACGAATCACAGTTATGATGAACCCTAAGTGTTTTGATTATGTCCAAACGTCTCAGAAGATGAAGTTTATTTTATGCTTATATACTTTTCAATGTTGACTATCAATTTTTTGTTAAGTATGTGTATAAGTTTTCTCAGCAGGTGTTGAAAGAAGAAACTCTGGTTGGATTAAAGAACTCAAAAGAGAAGAATATTCGAAGACTGAAGTTAAAGCTCAGAAGCTGGATGCTCCGCTCTGAAGAACCTCAGAAGCTAGATAAAGCTCTCCTCAACGTTCAACTACAACCAGAAGTCATTCCATTTGGTCAGAAGCTTAGACAAAAGGAATAATGAGCTCAAAAGCGTTTGTCACGGGTTTTGCTAAGCATTTAATGCTCTGACATCTGAATTTAATGCAAGGCGCCAAAACTTCAAAAATTTGATTTGATGGAACGCACATGTCCACTTCAAACAAAATCAGCATTTCCTTGTCTACCCTTTGTTGATCCAAGTGAAGCATATTTCCAGTCAACCTTTTCTTTGATTTCAAATCAGTTACCGGATTAAGTTAAAGAACAAGGTTAACGGAATCAAAGTGTTTGAAGACCGTTTGAAGAAATGACAGATTAACAGCTACAACAACTTATGTCATCAATTGAAGATTCAAATTCAAACAACGGGCATCTCCAAAGCACTAATAAATAGTAGCCAAGCTCAACTGTGTTCCACACACGCGATTATCGAGCTAAAATCTCCACGCACTGTTTTAACAAGCAAAACAGAGCACTCATTTTCCATTCTCTATCTTTCTTAGTTTTAAACTTTGTAATAGTGAGAGAGTGAAGAAAAACAAGTTCATAATAGAAATCTTGTAAACTGATATCATTTGTGATATTCAGTTAGATTTTGAGAGAAATCTAGTTAAGGTTAGAGTTGGGTGAGAATTCCAGAAAACAGGATTGTTGTTGTTCTGGTGGAAATCCTTTAACTCTTTCTAGGCTAGTCAGAACTAAGTGAGAAATTAGCTTAAGTTCTGTTGATGTAAAGGAGCTTCTGAACTTGCCATAAAAGTTCTGAATAGTGGATTTAAAATCTCTGCTGACTGCGATCACAGAGGACAGGACGTAGTCACAGGACTTCTGTGGCGAACCTGGATAAATCGAACTGTTCACCATGACCTCCTGAATCTCTTTCTCCCTTCCTTAACTCGTTATCTTGCTTTGTGTACTTGCTGAATGTTTAGTGCTAAAACAGATTTACTCTTTATCTTATTGTCTTTGTTCATAAGACTGTCCAGAAGTTCTTTAACTCTAAACTTATGTTGCTGAAAGTAGTTTATTGCGTGAAGGCAGAATTTCCCTCAGAGGCTACTTCACTAAGCTTGCCTCTGACTCTGAGGAAATTTGACTCTGAAAAATTAAGTTTCTCTAAAAACTTAAAATTATCAGTTTTAGCACTAAATATTCAGCAAGTACACAAAGAAAGATAAAGAGTAAATCTGTTTTAGCACTAAATATTCTGATCTTGTTAGGGCCAACAAGTTAGAGAAAATCTACTACGGAAGAATAAATCCTAGCCATGGAAAATAATGCTAAATTGTCTCATAAATCTAGATCTTGTTATCAGCAATTAGAGCACTAAGCACAAGCTTTTCAGCAGCTTCGTAGATCTTATAGAAACTATAATTGATAACTTGATCACTAAGTAGATTACACAATCACATGTACCTCCTCTGTAACATCAGCCCCCTTGTACGAATTAATAACAACAACAGTACTAAATAATATCAGCCCCTAATACGACTTAATTATGGGTTAGAAATAACACAGAAAAATAGGAAACAAGACAACAAATAAATAACTAAATAACATCAACCCCTAATACGACTTAATTATGGAGACGGTATAGCTGTCCAACCAAGGCGTCCACAACACCCTCGTAACATGGTTTTGTATGGATCACTTGAAACCATTCTTTATGCTTTTGATCTTGTACATAAAAAACTTGTTTTGTTTGAGATGAAAAAACAAAAGGATCGCCTTTATGGATTAACCTAGAAAGATTAACCATAGTGCAACCATTTTCATCCTTTTTAACACCCCTAGAACTAACATCAACCCAATCACATTTAAACATCACAATACTAAACTTCCTATAATAATCTAACTCAATTATGTCATTAAGTTATGTTATTAAGAACTCCATAATAAGATATCTCGTCCACCTCCACATGCCACACCACTATTCTGTGTTTTGCGAAATTTTTCATGACTTTTTGTGTGAAACCTGTTGGCCCAAAAATGACTATATAAATGCTAGAGGGGGGGGGGGGGGGTGAATAGGATTTATTGCTTTTAAAAACAATTATTATACTCTTAAAAGTATTTGCCTATTTGTTTAAACAACAACTCAAATAGTTTTGCGGAAGTAGAAGTTGTCTAAAGAAATTAAGAGTATAAAGGATGTAGGCACGATTTAATCACAAACAGTTTATAATAATTAATTAAATGCAAAGTAAGTGATTAAATAGCAATAATGAAAAGAGTAGGGATAGAAGGATTTGACACAGAGTATTTATCCAGGTTCGGTCTCCTTGTGAGCCTAGTCCTGTCCCCGAGAGAACCTCTCGAGATTTTCCACTAATGATTTCTTTACGGGCAGAAATCAAGCCTGAGACAGTTCTCACAATCCGAGACACTGTCAGCAAATACCTCTACCAGTATTTACTCTCTCGAACTCCAAGCGTCGAGTGACTTCTCTTAGTTTTTCTCAAGCTCAACTAAGAAACTTATGGCACTTTTCAAGGCTCAGTGATAACCTCTCCTAAGCTTGCGGGTGCTTAAGAACCTTTTACACTTTTATAGGGAACTAGTGTTAAACCCAGATTAAGCCCCACCGCTTAATCTTTACAGTATCTTTTTGAATGAAGTAAATTACACTCAAACTCTCGAGATACAGTTGAAGGAAAAATATAATCAAAGCTTGCTTGAATACTCAGTTGATAGCTTTAATTCTCAGTGTGTTTTTCCCTTGACTTCAACCATTGCTCCTCCATGCTTTATATAGACAGTTTTCTGTCCGTTAGCTTCTTCATTTTGAACAACAAATATGTTGTAGCCGTTTGGAGGAGATAGAGCACATGCACTTAGTTTCAAACAAGTACATCTTTTAATCCCATTTCGTTTTCAATGACAACTTTACAAACTCTCCTTTGGAAGCCAACTCCTTGCTTTTGTACGGTTGAAGTATAAACCTTTGAATCAAGCTAGATTCATCCAAGATTAATACGGTTTGAGAGATGGCAAAGGACAACAAGAAACCCAATTAGTAAGCCTTTCATTTGTTACCAATGGAGAAAGACTTTTGTCATTTGTAAAGTAGTTTGTACTTTGATGGGATTGTTTGCATTTGCTCACTACTTCTTTTCCATACGAAATGCAGCATTATAATGTTGTACATGTATGAATATAATTAGCATAGGTGAAAAGGTTTGTGAACACTTCCAGCAAACATCATGCAACACATATGATCAAGGCATTTTGATTTCATTTATACTATAACAAGTACGGTGTTTCGAATGGCATATATCGATTGATGTTTGTTGAAATAATAGTTTGATCATGGCATTTTATAAAAACTTCTAAACATGTTATCAACATATTTAAGCATAACTTAAGTATATCATAGTTATTTATTTGAGTAGTCTTTAAATATCTCTAAAAAGATTTGGAGAAGCTTTTGATATAAAAGTCCATTTAAGTTTAATTACTGAGAGTTAAGTTCAAGTCATCAAAACTAATGAGGTTGATTCAACAATCTCCCCCTTTTTGAGGACTTGCAACAAACATGTGGTTTTGATAAAAAAAACTCCCCCTGTGTTTCAGACTTTTATAAGAAGACTCCCCCTGAGTTATAGACTACTCAAAAACAAAATACTATGATCAAAAAGTATAACAGCAAACAAGTATATCAGCAAGCATATCATGGCATAATCAAGTATATAAGTATAACAGCATAACCACATGATATATTATTTCTCCCCCTTGTTGACAGACATCAAAAAGCATAGACACGACAACAGGTAGTGAGGAGAGCAAGACTGAAAAAACATTTCAATCATGATTGATTGATGGAGAGATAATTTTCGTTATCTCTTTGTTGGTGTACCTGCAGAGAGTTATTGCATACATATTGACTCATGTAAGCATTTAATACACTGTGTGTATTGCATCAGGGTACCTGCAAGCATATAACCAGCCATGTAGCAGCAACTGCATATTTTAAATAGATAGCAAAGTATGGTTCCTACTTTAAACATCCAAAACACCCTAAGAAAGATAATTTAAAACTACTTAATGTATGTGAGAGACAGCAGTTTTGAAACTATCTAGAGGGAGATGATATAATAGTAAGATAGGTGGGATAGAATAGTCATTCACTGGGTAGAAGCAGGAGATCCACCAGGAGAAAGATTATGTGCATTTGAAGCAGGCACATAGTCGTCAGATGGCTCAGATGGCATGATGATTCCTGGAATGCTGGAAATTGCAAGCCTCTGTTCTGCTAGGTCTTGAGCAATTCCCCTGATCTCAGCATGAAAACCTTCTTGCTGTCCCTGAAGGTTTCTTATATTTCCATTAAGAGCAAATACTCTTCCATGGAGATCATCAATCTTGCCATTCAACACTTTCATAGCAGCCTCCTGTTTCTGAGTTCTTTCCTGCAAGAATACACCAAGTGAATCGAGTTTGGCAGAGAGGTTAGTAAAAGTTTTCTCTAAATCAAGGCTCTGCTGGGCTATCCTCTGACTCATCATTTTTGCTTTGGCAAATGAAGTAGCAAGATACTTGGAATGGGAATCCAAGGTGCTCATTGTGTTGTTAGTGGTGCCAATCATTTTATTCAGAGTGTTAACAAGATGCACAAGCTGACTTGGATTTGCAAAGAAGGCATCCTGCTCAATATTCTCCAGAAAATCTGATTGGAGATGGTGTTGAGCAAAGAACAGAGGAGTGGGATCCTGCATAGGTCCTGATTGCTGTCCCCTGACAGATTCATGAGTTGTAGGCAGCACAAATTCACCACTCTGAGGCATGTCATTCATAATAATGACTTCCTCATTGTTCAGTTCGCTTGTAGCTTCATTCATAGGTTCCTTTCTTTTCTGCAAGATTGATTCATTAACATAAAGAGAGTTGATGCTATAAGATGAATGCTCTCTAATGGATCCTGATTCTTGTTGATTTCTAGCAGAAGTGGATTGAGATGAGATAGTGTTATGGCTAAAAATCCTTGGTATGTTTGAGTGTGTAGAAGAACAACAAATGACTTCTCTGGATATCCTAGTTCTTTCTTTCTTCTCTTTGTTTCTGACTAGCATTTTGTAAATCTCAGGTCTTCCTAGACATCTAGAAAAAGTGATGGCATTTTCATCCTTAAGATCAATTTCAAAAAATCTAAACACAGATGAGAGTATCATGCCATATGGTAGTTCATCCTGAAGTCTCAGATTAGTCATGTGTTCTAGCATTAAATGAGGTAGGTTGACATTTATGTAATGTACAACATTCCAAATAAAGTGTATATCAAAAGGACTCATAGTGCCTAGGTTACTTCTAACAGGAAACAGGATCCTAGTCATGAAATAGTGAAGAGTCTCTAAACTAGGTTCTATCTTGCTTCTTCTTAAAACCCAAGGTACTGACTCAGACTTCTTAATGTTAAAGATTTTTCTTACAAAGCTATTATGATCATAGGATTCAGAAAAAGAAGAGTTATCAAATTTGGATATTATTTTTCCAGAGATAGGTATATTTAGAATAAACCCTAACATGATATCATCTATGATAAACTCTCTCCCTTTGACTTTGGCCAGATAAGTTCCTTCACTTATCTTAGTTAGAGTTTCGTAGAACTCATAGACTAGATTAGGATAGATATTATCCCTGTAACTCAACATGGAAATCCAATTCTGACTATTGAACCAATGCTTTAATGGCAGATTCAAGCTTTCGAGAAATTTCAGATCAACAGACATAGAGTCTAAGACTCTCTTGACTCTGACATCAACATTATTATACACAGGCTTCTTATTAAGTATTGCAAGAGATAAATTTACCTCTTTATAGACATTTGGATTAATGGAGTTCTGGATTACGTCTCTCAAGTGCTCGTTTCTTGACATGATTTCAGATAGGGAAGCTTCTTTCTTTCTCAGGTAAGAGCGAGTTCTTATTGCTGTGGTTCTGGTTGGTTTCGTCCTTGGTGACATTTTGGAAGAGAGAAGGTGACTGTTTGGGTTTGGAAACGAGAAGTGATGGAGAGAGAATGGAAAACCCATTTTAGGGATAGATGTATAGGTTAACAGAACCGTCGTTTCTGAGACTTGATCTCAGACGAGACCCTTCCACTTCCCAATGAAGTACAATGAACAGTTTAAAGGAGACTGTTCGTATTCGTGAAGAGAAATAGAGGGAAAACGAATATCTTAGTTGGTCCCTGTATTTTTCACAATTTTGAGAAGAAGTCCATTTTGTTTTACAGGGCTTAAAGATTAAACTGGGCCTCAGAAGTTAAATGAGGGTTGTTGGGCCTGTTTTCGTTTTTGATTTAAGCTTATGGACTTAACTCTTAGTAGGCTTTTGTACTTAATACCCATCAAATCATTTCTCAATTAAAATAAGAGATGTAAATTAAGCTTAATAATTTTTATTAACCTTAATTAACAAAACTCATTTTAATACATATTGTTCATTCAAGTACGGGATTTGACATTCCTAATTCACTGCGTAAAATTGCAAATCGCTCAGAACTTAAAGCTTTAGTGAAAATATCTGCGATTTGATTTTCCGTAGGAATGAACTCAAGATTTATGTCTCCTTTTTGAATATGGTCTCGTATAAAATGATGTTTAATATCAATGTGCTTTGCTCTTGAATGCTGACTGGGATTTTTACCCAAATTTATAGCACTTGTATTATCACATTTAACGGGAACATGTTCAAAAGAGAGACCATAGTCTTTCAAGTGTTGTCTCATCCACAAAATTTGAGTAACACAATTTCCAACAGAAATATATTCTGCTTCAGTGGTAGATAGTGCTACTGAATTTTGTTTCTTACTAGACCAAGAAACTAAAGCATTACCCAAAAAGTGACACGTACCTGAAGTACTCTTTCTTTCTAATATGCAACCTGCATAGTCTGCGTCACTGTATCCGATAAGATTTATTTCTTTACATTTTGGATACCAGAGACCTATATTTGTTGTTCCTCTCAAGTATCTGAAGATTCTTTTTACGGCTGTGTAGTGAGATTCTTTTGGATCTGACTGATATCTGGCACATAGACAAACGCTAAATTGAATGTCAGGTCTACTAGCTGTAAGATACAGTAGTGACCCAATCATTCCTCTGTATTTCTTGATGTCTACCTTCTTGCCTTTCTCATCTTTCTTTATTTTCACAGCAGTACTCATAGGAGTATTTTCTTCATTACAGTTATCAAAGTCGAACTTTTTCAGAAGTTCTCTGACATATTTTTCTTGATTAATAAAAATGCCTCGTTTACCTTGTTTAATCTGTAATCCTAAAAAGAAATTTAATTCGCCCATCATGGACATCTCGAATTCTTCACTCATTTCTTTTGCAAAGGATTCACACAAAAATTCATTAGTTGACCCAAAAATAATATCATCAACATATATTTGCACAATCAACAAATGATCTTTCTCAAATTTAATGAATAAGGTAATATCGACTTTTCCTCTTTGAAAACCCTTTTTAATCAGAAAAGAACTTAATCTATCATACCAAGCTCGAGGAGCTTGCTTTAGGCCATATAAAGCTTTTGAGAGTTTAAAAACGTGATCCGGATATTCAAAATCCTCAAAACCAGGAGGTTGTTTGACATAGACTTCCTCAGAGATAAATCCATTTAGAAATGCACTTTTGACATCCATTTGATAGAGTTTAAAGTTTTTGTAACAAGCATAGGCACAAAGCATTCTAATGGATTCTAATCTGGCTACTGGGGCATAGGTTTCATCAAAATCTATTCCTTCCTGTTGGTTATATCCTTGTGCTACTAACCTAGCTTTATTTCTAGTGACACATCCAGACTCATCTAGCTTGTTTCTAAAAACCCATTTAGTTCCTATAATGGTCTTTCCTATTGGTCTTGGAACTAATGTCCACACATTGTTTCTTTTGAACTGGTCTAGTTCTTCTTGCATGGCAAGAATCCAGTTTTCATCATCTTCAGCTTCTTTGAAGCTTTTAGGTTCTAGTTCAGAGACAAATGCGATATTGCCAAAGTATTTTCTGAACTGTGCTCTAGTCATGACCTTTTCTGATGGGTCATCAATAATGTCTTCTTGAAAGTGATTTCTTGGAACTCGAATTTCTTTTGGCAGAACATTATTTTCAGTTTTCTCGACCCTAGGTACAGACTGTTCTGGTGAAGATATATTTAACTGAGGACTTTCAACTGATAATAAATCATCATTTATCTTTTCCACAGTTAAGTTATTTTCATCAAAGATAATGTGAACAGACTCTTCTACAACTAGGTTTCTTTTGTTGAAGACTCGATAAGCCTTACTAGATAAGGAGTATCCTAAGAAGATTCCTTCATCGGACTTCTCATCGAACTTTCCTAGTTGGTCTTTATTGTTGTTGTGAATATAACATTTAGAACCAAATATGTGAAAGTAGCTTATATTGGGTTTTCTCCCTTTCCACAACTCATAAGGAGTCTTTTTCAAAATGGGCCTGATTAAAGCTCTATTCAAGATATAGCAGGCTGTGTTAGTTGCTTCGGCCCAAAAATATTTAGGAAGATTACTTTCACTTATCATAGTTCTAGCCATTTCTTCTAACGTCCTATTTTTACGTTCTACGACTCCATTTTGTTGAGGAGTTCTTGGGGCAAAAAACATATGATTAATCCCCGACTCATTACAAAACATTTCAAAAGACTGATTTTTGAACTCACCACCATTATCACTTCTAATAGAGGATAATTTGACGTTTCTCTCGTTTTGGAGTTTCTTGACAAGTTGGACAAATTTGTCACAGGTTTCATCCTTAGATGCTAGAAATAAGGTCCAGGTAAATCTAGAATAGTCATCAACTACTACCAAAGCATACTTCTTTCCTCCTAGGCTCGATGGTTGGATTGGTCCAAACAAATCTAGGTGAAGTAATTCAAGTGGTCTATTAGTTGATACAATTCCTTTTAAGCTAAAAGAGCTTCTAGTCTGCTTACCCTTTTGACATGAATCACAAATGTGATCTTTGTTGAAACTTATCTTAGGAAGTCCTTTTACAAGTTCTTTCTTAGATAATTTCGAAATTAAGTGCATACTAGCATGTCCTAACCTTTTATGCCACAACCAACTCTCATCATTATGTGAAACAAGGCATTTATCGTAAGATATTTTATCAAGATTAAGCATATAAACATTTTCAATTCTTGGAACTGTGAATAAAACCTTGTCAGATTTTGCATCAAAAATTTCACAGCTTTTGGAGTTGAAAACTACCTTCATACCTTTGTCACATAAATGACTTACACTCAGAAGATTATATTTTAGCCCGTCGACCAAAGATACATCTTCAATAGATGGTTGATTGCCGACTTGACCTTTTCCTATTACTTGTCCTTTTCTTTTATCTCCAAAGCTAACACTTCCTCCACTATAAGATTTAATTGAGGTGAATGCGTTTTTATCACCAGTCATGTGTCTTGAGCAGGCACTGTCAACATACCATTGTTTTGACCTTTGTGTGCCTCTCACGTGTCCCTGCAATTAATCAGTTAGACTTAGGTACCCAATTAATTTTGGGTCCTGGTAAGTTAGCAGCAGACAATCTCGACACTTTCTTAACCCAGATACACTTTCCTTTATATTGACCATTTTTAAATTTGCAATGTTTAATGGTATGGTCAGTATGATTACAATAATAACAATTCTTTTTAGTCTTTAACTGTTTATTATAATCCTTCTTTTTCTTTAGTTTATCTTTAGCAAATCTTTCATGATTTTCACTAGAACATCCAATCCCAGATCTGTCATTATAACTTCTTTGGGATTTTATGATATCATGAAGGATTTCCTTACCCTTTGAAAAACCTTTTATGATTTGATCATCTTTTATTCTTTGGTTTTTCAGGGTTTGTACCTCACTGAGAATTTCAGAATTACTCGTTTCTAGAAATTTTACTTTGTCTAGTAATTCTGAGTTTTCTCTTTTAAGACTTTTATTCTCTTTCTTGCAATTTTTGAATTTCATTACAGTCTCAATGGAGGTATCATATAATTCACAGCAAACAGAAATTAATTCATCCTTAGACATAAGACTGAAAGTTACCTCGGGGGATTCATCTTCACAGTCGTCTGATGAATTTTCGGATAGTTCTTCTTTTGCCATGAAACAAATATGAGCAACTTCATCATCTTCTTCATCACTTGAAGATTCATCACTATCACTCCAAGTTGCCACCATAGCCCGTTTACCCTTCTCCTTTTTCTTGTTTTGATTTTTCAGGTTAGGACAATTCGGTTTGATATGTCCTGGCTTATCACACTCAAAACAGACAACATCATGAGAAGAGTCCTTTTTGAACTTATCAGAAGTTCGGGGCTCTTTGTGAAAGTTATTTTTAGGAAATTTTTGAAAGTTTTTCTTTTTCAAGAATTTATTAAATTTTCGAGTGAGTAAAGCAATTTCCTCTTCAGACTCATTATCTGAACTTTCACTTACTACTTTAGCTTTTAATCCTGTGGACTTAAGCTTTCTTGTCTCGGGTTCTTTATCATTGACAGAAGACATTTTAATTTCATGAGTAAGCAGAGATCCAATAAACTCATCATAAGCATAAGTGGATAGATCTCTAGCTTCATCAATTGCTGTCAACTTAGGATCCCAGACTGAGGGCATTGTTCTCATTAATTTTTTAATCAGCTCCTCATCTTGAAAGGTTTTTCCAAGGGTTTTTAGATTATTTATGATGGTGGTAAACCTCGTATTCATTTCTGAAATGGTTTCATTTACCTCCATCTTAAATAACTCATATTCGCGCATGTATAAATTTACCCTTAGATCCTTTTGTTTCTGTGTCCCTTCATAAGTGACTTCGAGTTTGTCCCAAATCTCCTTGGCACTTGAGCATCCTGAAACACGATGATATTCATTAATATCTAAAGCACAGTGTAAGATATTAATAGCTTTAGCATTTAACTGTAACTGTTTCCAATCATCATCAGTGTACTCAGATTCAATCTTTTCAATTTTGAGGTTATCAACTATTTTTGTTGGAGTAAAAAGTCCATCTCTAATGTTTTTCCAAACAAAAATATCATTAGATTGAATAAAATTTCTCATCCTATTTTTCTAGAAGGAGTAATTAGCTCTGTAAAACAAAGGTGGTCTAACAATAGACTGTCCTTCAGGTATCAACTGTGTGGTCATATTTCCTGGAAAATTAACACTCCTGTTAGTCATAATGAATTTCTCTAAAGTCGTTAAACTTTTAATAGGCAAAGAGATTGGGTCTGATACCAATTGTTGGCCCAAAAATGACTATATAAATGCTAGAGGGGGGGGGGGGGGGGTGAATAGGATTTATTGCTTTTAAAAACAATTATTATACTCTTAAAAGTATTTGCCTATTTGTTTAAACAACAACTCAAATAGTTTTGCGGAAGTAGAAGTTGTCTAAAGAAATTAAGAGTATAAAGGATGTAGGCACGATTTAATCACAAACAGTTTATAATAATTAATTAAATGCAAAGTAAGTGATTAAATAGCAATAATGAAAAGAGTAGGGATAGAAGGATTTGACACAGAGTATTTATCCAGGTTCGGTCTCCTTGTGAGCCTAGTCCTGTCCCCGAGAGAACCTCTCGAGATTTTCCACTAATGATTTCTTTACGGGCAGAAATCAAGCCTGAGACAGTTCTCACAATCCGAGACACTGTCAGCAAATACCTCTACCAGTATTTACTCTCTCGAACTCCAAGCGTCGAGTGACTTCTCTTAGTTTTTCTCAAGCTCAACTAAGAAACTTATGGCACTTTTCAAGGCTCAGTGATAACCTCTCCTAAGCTTGCGGGTGCTTAAGAACCTTTTACACTTTTATAGGGAACTAGTGTTAAACCCAGATTAAGCCCCACCGCTTAATCTTTACAGTATCTTTTTGAATGAAGTAAATTACACTCAAACTCTCGAGATACAGTTGAAGGAAAAATATAATCAAAGCTTGCTTGAATACTCAGTTGATAGCTTTAATTCTCAGTGTGTTTTTCCCTTGACTTCAACCATTGCTCCTCCATGCTTTATATAGACAGTTTTCTGTCCGTTAGCTTCTTCATTTTGAACAACAAATATGTTGTAGCCGTTTGGAGGAGATAGAGCACATACACTTAGTTTCAAACAAGTACATCTTTTAATCCCATTTCGTTTTCAATGACAACTTTACAAACTCTCCTTTGGAAGCCAACTCCTTGCTTTTGTACGGTTGAAGTATAAACCTTTGAATCAAGCTAGATTCATCCAAGATTAATACGGTTTGAGAGATGGCAAAGGACAACAAGAAACCCAATTAGTAAGCCTTTCATTTGTTACCAATGGAGAAAGACTTTTGTCATTTGTAAAGTAGTTTGTACTTTGATGGGATTGTTTGCATTTGCTCACTACTTCTTTTCCATACGAAATGCAGCATTATAATGTTGTACATGTATGAATATAATTAGCATAGGTGAAAAGGTTTGTGAACACTTCCAGCAAACATCAAGCAACACATATGATCAAGGCATTTTGATTTCATTTATACTATAACAAGTACGGTGTTTCGAATGGCATATATCGATTGATGTTTGTTGAAATAATAGTTTGATCATGGCATTTTATAAAAACTTCTAAACATGTTATCAACATATTTAAGCATAACTTAAGTATATCATAGTTATTTATTTTAGTAGTCTTTAAATATCTCTAAAAAGATTTGGAGAAGCTTTTGATATAAAAGTCCATTTAAGTTTAATTACTGAGAGTTAAGTTCAAGTCATCAAAACTAATGAGGTTGATTCAACAAAACCTAAAACCATTTATTATGAACCCACTAAATCGTTTTATCACATTGTTTGGTCCCCTAACAATGGACACTAATTCTTCTGAAATATCTCTCTTGGACATTTTTTACACCTAATATATAAGACAAGTACATGCAGAAACTACATCAGATTTATGTTTCATATAAAGTTGTATGAAATTAAAAGTTTTTATAAGAAAATTACCTGGTTCACAAGCCACTCTGGAAACTTTTCTAAAATCCACTTATGCTCGATACGTGGTGTAGATCGATTTGGACGATATACTCTTCTTTGAGAATCCAAAAATTCACTGCTTAAATTTTAAAGATCATTAACTAGCTAGTAATTTTAACAAATAAGAATTCAAACGTTATGAGAACTAACCTCTTGTATGTGCATATTTCATCATAATGAAGCAATAAGTATCGATAGATTTGTGAAAATGACATGTCATCAAGATATGCACTTTCTATTTTACCTAATGTTCCTCCACCGCTTGAAAACATATACTTTTCAACTCAATCAACACGATCAAAATTCCTTTGTGGCCGGTTGAAAGTTGTTTCCGCCCCATGAAGATAACGCGTACAAAAAGTCAAGCATTCATCTGCAACATAACCTTCCGCAAGTGAACCCTCTGGATGTGTTCTATTTCGGACATTGGATTCAAAACGAACCAAATCCCTTTATATTTCAAAAATCAAAGTAAAAATTAGCAATAATGAAAAAAAAATTAAATGATAATATATGGAAAAAAGTTAAATGTTTAACCTTTCAATTGGAAACATCCATCGATAATGTACTAGACCTCCAAGTTTGGCTTCTGCAACTAAATGAATAGTCAAATGGACCACAATGGTAAAGAAGCTTGGAAGGAATATCTTCTCCAATCGACAAAGTGTTTCAGCCACTTTTTGTTCTAAGAGGAAAAGTTCGTTTAGATCAAGAGTTTTGTTACATAATGCCTTAAAATTGAGCATAAATCAGTCACAACAGCAACTACTTGACGAGGTGTTGGGTATGATTTGTGTCTCTAAAATCAAGGGTTTTCCATAGTATTTTCGTGCCAAAATCGTGTTTCGAACAGCCTGAGATTGTTCTTTTAGGCACAAGTTTAGCCTATGCTCCCAGTTAGTCTGCATGTGCTTAGTTGAGTCTGAACAGCTTAAATTTAGGGTTGAATCTGCAGAAAATCAGGTCAAAGATACCCTCTCCTCACATGTTCTCGGTTTTGTAATTTGGGGAAGAAAAAAAACAATGTTTTGGAGGTTTGTGAAGGCATTGGGATGTGAAGTTGTCTTCTTGTGCATTTGTCTCTTTCTGCAGGGTGACTTGTCCTATTATGCAGTTGTCTTCTTCTGCTGGAGAACAACCTGCCCAAGAACAGCCAGATTCCGAGAAAGCATCTTCACTTTGTTTATTTCCTTTCTTTCTTGTATAAATACTCCTGCGAGAGTATTGTTTATCAATCAATCATATCTTAGTTTTATTAGACATAAGTTTTACTTTCAGTTTAGTAGTTGTAGCCGTTTTTTTGTGGAAGTCTCATTCGAGGCCAAGCAGAACCTGTTCTTAGTCTTTTCATTCCTTCAAATGTTGTAAACATGACAATGAGTGAGTAGTCACTCAAGGTGGAAAGCCAGCCTTCTGGCTGGTGGTTTGTAAGCGTCACTTTCCTTTTATTAATGAAATCATGTTTATTCAGCTTGTTCAATAGAATCTCCATTCATATATAAGTCTAGCTAACTTGTATTTTCAGTTGTTTTATTTGTAGGGACCAACTTGGATCAAGCAATAGATAAACTGATTGAACACATATGTGTTATACGGGGACCAATAAGGATAAAATGTGCTAAGGGTTCTTATTTATAAGATGCTTCATGTGCTTAACGCTTGTGCTTGTGTAATCTAATGGAAACTAATTTTGCATAAGTATAAAGAATCTTGGGAACATGTGACCATCTGACTTGAGTGATTCTAGTGAAGATACCTTAGACTTATAATAAACATGGTGGATTTGTATAAAGGGAATGTTTGCTTGTTTGCCATCAAGTTCTGGCTGTGCTTTACACCTGCTTCTTTATTATTGATATCTCTTAATTTATTTTCATGCTCAGTGACAACCGTAGTTTAATAATAGATATAATTATTTTAAAATCAATCAATCAAATTAAGATCAACCACCCGACTGTTCTGTTTCAGTAAAGAGATTAGCTTGAAACTGTTCTATCCCTGTGGAGACGATAAGTTATCACTTTATTACTTGTCTAGTGTCATCCACTCATTTGTACACAACAAGTTTTTGGCGCCGTTGCCGGGGATATAAAGATTTTAATCCAAACCGTTTTTACCTTTATTGTGATAAAACAGTTGGATTTTACCTGTTTGTTTTAGTGTGCAGTTTGATTTTAGGTTGTTTATGCGAAGAGCCCGACTTCCACCAGAGCCTATTGATCCTGAGATTGAGGCAACCTTAAGAAGGAGAAACGCCCTTAGCAGAATCAGACAATGGGAAAGACTGGCTACTCGTGACCAGGAACAACATGTTCACAACGCTGTTTCGGAAAGACAACCTGAACAAGAACAAGTACACCCAGAACAACCAGAGGAAGGGTAAGGAGACAACATGGAGGACGGAGCCGTTCCACCCTTGCCAATGAAGGAATATTCAAAACCTTCCACCGAGGGTCACTCATCTTGCATTGTGGTCCCTGATGAAGGAGATAACCATTTTGAGGTCAAGGCATTCATGATCCAAATGTTACAAACACACTGTTCAATTTGGAGGACTGCCTAGTGAAGACCCAAATGCTCACATCCAAGACTTTGTCACGATGTGTAGCACTTTTAAGACCAACACAGGAGTCAGTGATGACGTGATCAGGCTCAAGCTGTTCCTATATTCACTAAGGGACAAAGCTAGAACCTAGATGAAAAATTTGCAACCTCGCTCAATCACAACATGGGAGGTCATGGCAAATGCTTTCCTTACTAAGTTCTTTCCACCAAGACAAGCAATCAAACTCAGAAATGTTGTGTCCCATTTCTGTCAACACCCCGAAGAGTCTCTTTCCGAGACATGGGAGAGATATAAAGATCTTTTGAGGAGAGTGCCCAACCAAAAGATTCCCATGTGGATGGAGATTCAAAACTTTTATAATGGCCTAACGAATGTTTACAAAATTCAGTTGGAGTCCGTAGCAAATGAAGACCCAGAGGAACTTGATCCTGAAGCATTGTATGAACTCATAGAGCGCCTGGTCAACACCAGTTATAAATGGCACTCTGTGAGGGAAGATGGCAGAAATGAATCAAACTCTCCAGTAGCTGAAGAAGTTTCTAGACTGACTGTAGAAGTTGAGCAGTTGAGCAAGCAAATTGTCAAACTGAACAAGCCAACCAACCAAGTTCATGTTGTTCAATGTGATTTTTGTGAAGGAAATCATCGTTCTGTTGATTGCACAGGAAACCAGGTGCCTAACCAGCAAGTTGAGCATTGTGACTATGCAGGAAACAACCAGAGGCCACGCTCAAATCCATATTCAAATAATTATAATGATGGATGGAGGAATCATCCGAATCTTAGTTGGACTCCCCAGCCCAACCAGAATTCTCATCCACCATATCAGAGACCTCAGAACAACTACCAGCAGAACAGCCAAACCAGGCAGAACAACTATCAATATGGTGGCCCCTCAAATTACCACCAGCACAACCAGGGAGGAGAAGAAAATAAGTCCAAGGTGGAGGAAATGTTATCTCAAATAATGCAACAGATGTAGCAGCAACATAGCACAATCAAAAACTTTGAGACACAGTTTCACCAACTCACCAACATTGTGATGCCGAATAACAATGGGGTTATTCCAAGCAAGACGGAAGCAAACCTCAAGGAGACTGTGCAAGCCATCTCACTCAGAAGTGGAAAAGAAGTAGACTAACCAGTGGGAGAGAAGCACAAGTCAGTTCCGATAGATCAGGTAGGGACCAGTGAACACGCTCCGTCTGTTCGATCCACAGATCATGTCATTGACATACCACCAGCAACCGGATCAGAAGCTGTTCCACCAGAGCAAGCTGAGCCTTCTTATGTTCCAAGAGTTGCGTACCTAACCAGGCTCAAACAACCAAGCTTGGACAAACAACAAACAAGATTCTTAGAGATGCTCAGGAAGATCCACATCAACATACCCTTTGTGGATGCTTTATCAGCATCACCTGTCTATGTAAAATTCCTGAAGGACTTGCTGCAGAACAAGACAAAGCTGGAGAGTGTATCCATGGTCCAGCTGAATCGTACCTGTTCTTCAATATTGCAGAAGAAGCAGTTTCTCCCCAAAAAGGAGAAAGACCCAGGAAGTTTTACTATTCCTTGCTCATTTGGTAGTCTTAACATTGATAATGCTTTATGTGACCTAGGAGCTACCATAAATCTCATGCCCTATTCAATTTACAAACAGCTTGGCCTAGGAGAACCCCAACCAACAAGGATGTCTATCCAATTGGCTGATTGTTCAGTCAAGTACCCTATGGGAATGGTTGAGGATGTTATGGTTAAGGTGGATAAGTTTATACTTCCAGCTGACTTTGTAATAATGGACATAGAGGAAGATGCACATGTTCAAATCATCTTAGGTAGACAATTTTTAGCTACTGCTAGAGCTATAATAGATGTCTACGCTTGAGAACTTAGGCTTAAAGTAAACAATCAACAAGTAGTGTTTAAGATGAATGAAGCAATGAGACATCCACCAACCAGTGATGATACATGTTACTTTCTTGAAACTTTTGATGCACCCTATTATGATAATTTGCAGGAACAAGTTGAACCTGACTTTAAGGAGGAGGCACATGATGACAAAGAGGCCAATGAGAGCAGTTTTGTGGTCTATGGGAACAAGCAGACCCCTGCTGAACCTTTGAACAACCCACCAAAGCCACCTCTCAAACCTTCACTCGAAGAACCACATGTTCTAGAGTTCAAAACTTTGCCAAGTCATTTGGAATATGCTTACCTATAATCGCCTGGCAAATTACCAGTTATCATCTCATCAGACTTGACCCCTGAACATAAAGCCCAACTTCTGCACCAATACTTATATCACCAAACTGGGAATTACCTTTTGAGATAATGTGTGATGCTAGTGACACATGTATATGAGCTGTTCTAGGCCAGAGAATTGATAAGCATTTCAAACCAATCTACTATGCAAGCAAAACACTAAATGATGCACAACAAAACTACACTGTAACTGAGAAAGAATTACTTGCACTTGTGTATACTTTTGACAAATTCAGATCTTACCTAGTTCTTTCCAAAGTGGTTGTGTTTACAGATCATGCAACCTTGAAGTATTTGCTCTCCAAGCAAGATGCCAAGCCTAGACTGATCAGGTGGATCTTGCTCCTCCAAGAATTTGATCTTGAAATCAAAGACAAGAAGGGGGCAGAGAATGTGGCAGTTGATCACCTATCCAGGTTGGAAGAGAACAAGCGGGCAGCACAAGCCGACATCCTGGATACCTTTCCAGATGAACAACTTTATGCTGTGCAAAGTGATTCTGTCCCATGGTTTGCTGACATAGCTAACTATCTCACTTGTAAGGTTGTGCCTAACCACCTGCCTTACAACCAGAAGAAGAAGTTCTTTGCAGACCTCAAGTATTACCTATGGGAAGAACCATTTCTGTTCAAGCTGTGCGCCGATCAGATTGTAAGGAGATGTGTAGCACAAGAGGAGACTGCTCCTATTTTGCATCATTGCCATAACAGAGAGGGAGGAGGTCACTTTGGAGCTAACAGAACAGCTGCCAAGGTGCTCGAATCAGGTTTTTATTGGCCTTCCTTGTTCAAGGATGCCCACAGGTATCTCTCTGAATGCAATGGGTGTCAAAGAACAGGTAACATCTCATCTAAGAATGCAATGCCACTGAATAACATTGTGGTATGTGAAGTGTTTGATATTTGGGGAATCGACTTCATGGGACCCTTTCCTTGCTCTTATGGAAACAAATACATACTTGTGGCTGTAAACTATGTGAGCAAACGAGTTGAGGCCATGGCAACTCCCACAAATGATGCAAGAGTAGTTGTGAAATTCCTAAAAAAGTTGTTTTCCAGATTTGGTATGCCTAAAGCAATTATAAGTGACCAAGGAACTCATTTTTGTAATGCACAATTTGAAAAACTCCTTGGAAGATATGGTGTGACCCACAGAGTAGCCACTCCCTACCACCCACAATCAAATGGACAAGTCGAGATATCTAATAGAGAAATCAAAAGAATCTTGGAGAAAACAGTTGGCTGTGCTAGGAAAAAATGGACCAATAGGCTAGATGTTGCTCTTTGGGCATGTAGAATAGACTATAAAACTCCAATTATAATGTCACCCTATAGATTGTTTTACGGTAAATCATGTCACCTATCTGTTGAACTAGAGCATAGAGCTCTTTGGGCTATTAAATTTTTGAATTTTGATGAGCAGGCAGCATGTGATCATAGGAAAACACAACTGGATGAGCTTGATGAGTTCAGACTGTTCTCTTTTGAGAATGCCCAAATCTACAAGGAGAAAACCAAAAAGTGGCATGACAAGCACATCCACATAAAGGAGTTCTACCCAGGGCAGAGGGTGTTGTTGTTCAACTCACGCCTCAGACTGTTCCCTGGAAAGTTGAAGTCAAGATGGTCAGGACCATTCAATGTGACCAAGGTGTTCCCACACGGTGCTGTTGAAATATCTGATGGAACAGGCGAGCCATTCAAAGTCAATGGACAAAGGCTCAAGCCCTACCTAGTTGGAGAGAACAACCAAGTGGAGGACTACCGTGTCCATGAACCACCCAGAGGCTAGTTGGAGAAGTCTAGCTTAAGATAGAAAACAGAGCAACCTGAGGGAACAAGATGTACCTGTTCTCTCTACCCGTTCCAGAAAAACAATAAAAACAAAAATAAAAATAAAGTTTTTTGGCCTTGGAAAAATGAGTTGGCCGGTTATTTGTTGTTTGTGGACTAACTTCTATTGTTTTGTAGGTTTTTGTCTCAAGTGGGCTTTGTCCTTGTGCAAGCCCAAAACAAAACAAAAACCACCACAAAACAGCCACATCAGCCCACTACCTGCAAAAGTAACCTACACGCTCAATCACCAGCCAAACCCAACTGCCTACCACTCCAAACCGCCTGTCGATTCCCACTTCCCCATAACCGTTCCCCAGACTGCTCTCCCTCCACCACCCCTTCAAATTCTCACTTCCACTCCCATTCAATCACCAGAACCCACACCATCACCATCACTTCATCTTTTTCAAACTCAAACCTACCCTTTTCCAATCTCAGAAAACCAAAATCACCATGGGACCTCGTCTGCGCCCCAAGAGAAACCAAACCCCTGTTCCCATCGAGAACATTGAACTGAGTGATGATACTCAGAGGTCCGATGAGTTGCTAAACCGTCTAACCACCTTCACCGAAGCTGAAACCAAGATGAGATATAAGGCACTCAAAGGCCTTGCTTTCATTCCGGCGAGAGATATTGACTGGAACAGCCTGCAAGTTTTAGGTCTTGATGATGAAATCCGCACTCTACTCCAAGGTGCTGGTTTGCTGGAATTCTCTGGGATCAATGAGTTAGCTTTTCGTGAGTGTACTCTAGAATTTCTGTCCACATTCAAGATTGATGCTGCCATCAAGGATCCGGCGGATCCGAAGAAGTATAAGTTTAGGCTCATGGGGATTGACATGAGTATCTCCTTGAACAGCCTGAATGTGTACTTGGGCATTGTCAGTTCCAAAGATGTTGCTAAACCTGAGTTTCAGAGTAGGTTGAGAGATTTTGATCCCAAGTTCAAAGCCAAGTCATTTTGGACCGAGCTGATTGGTCAGAAGGAGTACAATGCGAGTGATTCCAAGTCCACTTTTCTCCAGACCCATTCCATGAGATTCATCCAAAGGTATCTTGGTTCCAGCCTGTTCGCCAGGTATAGCCAGAGTAATATGCCAAAGAATGATCTGTTTGTGGTGTGGTGTATGCTGAACAAGAAGATAATCAATGTTGGTCATTGGCTTGCTTCATACTTGAACAGCCAGGAGAGCATAACCTCAAAGTATATTTGTGCAGGACCCTTTATCACCAAGTTGGCCAAGACCATGGGTATCTTCAATCCCCAGATCCACACTTTGACCCTTGCATGCAAGATGGAGAAATTTGACTGTGCTGCTATGGGAAAGTTGGGGATATGCTCCAAAACTAGGAACACTTGGTCCTTGAAAGCACTTGAGCCATGATCAGCTGCAGCTACTGTCAAGAGAAAGCAAGATGAAAGTGCTCTGCATGAGTAAAGTGTGCCTGCATCCAAGCACCACTTGTTCATTGATGCTCCCTTTGTCCCTGACGCCGCTGATGTTACATTGAGGCAAGTGATGGGATATTTGGCTCAGTTATTTAACAAGAACAATGAGCTGGAGGAGAAGACCAAGAAGCAGGATAAGGAAATTAGTCTGTTGAGGAGGCTGTGCATGGTACAACTAATTTCCATGATTCGTCCTAAGAGTCCTGAGAAAGCTGGTGGAGAGCATCCTGTCAAAGTGCCTCGTCCAAGCCAAGGAAGGAAAAGCACAGTGGTAAAATGGTAATGGTTGAGGAGCAGCCTGAGAAAACAAAGTCCGATTCTGAGAAGTTGTCTGAGGAGATTGAGGAGGCACTAAGGTGTGCTGAAGGAGAAGTGAAGCGAGCTGAGGAAGTATTTCAGGCTGATCTGAATATTAAGCAGCTTGAGGAGAACACTGAAGAGGATCCTGAAGAGGAGCAAGAGGAGGATCAGGCACCGAACACTGAGGAAGAGCTGGAGGATGTTGCAGAAGCAGGGAAGAAGGTTGAAACCCCTGCTAAGACCCATAAGAAGTGATCCAGCGCAGCTTTGGCCTGATGAGGTATTATCTGAACCAATCCTGAAATATCAAGCTGTTCTTAGGTCTGTCTATTTCGTGTCTGTGTTGTGTCAAGTCAAGTCTTAGTTTAGGTTGTTGTTGCTTAAGTGCATTGAGGATAATGCCAGATTTTTGTTGGGGGTGGGATGCCTTAGTCTTATTTTGGGGGTCCCTTATGATGTGCTTTATAGAATTCCCCTTGTGCTCATATGGAAAAATTTAAACTGTTGAATGTTTGTCCAAACAACCTAAGTCTCTAGGATATTCTATCTAGTTAGTGTCCCTGTTATGTTTCCAAATTGTATATATATGTGTAGATAAGGTAAAAAAAATAAAATTTGAAGTAAAATTTGCAAGCACCAGAAAATCAAGCACCTAAAAACCAATAGATGATCAGTTTACCAAAAGTTCCCTTGTTCTGTACCCAAACAACCCTTTTCAACCAACCTTCGCATGTATATATGTGTTTACAACCACCCAAATAGCCTACCCTGTTCACCACCACTTTTTCCCTGTTCAAATTTTCTTTTTACCCTTTTAAACCAGACTACCAAATAAAATTAACTCCAAAATTGAGCTAGAACAATCAGACCACTGTTCAAACTGCCCAGCCAGTATTAAAAAAAAAAATAAAATTACTGGCTGTTCTATACTTTTTGTGGTTGTTCATCAAGAAATCCAGCTCATTACTAACCCTAAATCAACCCTGTTTTGCCCCAAACCAGTTCAAACCTGTTCAACCTTTTGAGTTTGACTGTTATCTAACCAAACAATGAAAAGATTGGTGCATTTGACCTTTAGAGTCGTGTATGTTCGTGTCTTTTGTTTCGTTTCTTCGTTCTTATCTCTTTTTCTGTCCAGCACGAGTCATTTGAGTCAAGTCCAGTCTCTCCTTGTGTCTTTTTATTTCGTTTCTTCTCTTTTCTTTTCTTTTGCTTGAGGACAAGCAAAGTCTATTTTGGGGGTATTTGTTGGGTGTGATTTGTGTCTCTAAAATCAAGGGTTTTCCATAGTATTTTCGTGCCAAAACCGTGTTTCGAACAGCCTGAGATTGTTCTTTTAGGCACAAGTTCAGCATGTGCTCCCAGTTAGTCTGCCTGTGCTTAGTTGAGTCTGAACAACTTGAGTTTAGGGTTGAATCTGCAGAAAATCAGGTCAAAGATACCCTCTGCTCACATGTTCTCAGTTTTGTGATGTGGGGAAGAGAAAAAGTAATGTTTTGGAGGTTTTTGAAGGCATTGGGATGTGAAGTTGTCTTCTTGTGCATTTGTCTCTTTCTACAGGTTGACTTGTCCTATTATGCAGTTGTCTTCTTCTGCTGGAGAACAACCTGCCCAAGAACAACATCTTGACTTTTTTTATTTCCTTTCTTTCTTGTATAAATACTCCTACGAGAGTATTGTTTATCAATCAATCATATCTTAGTTTTATCAGACATTAGTTTTACTTTCAGTTTAGTAGTTGTAGCAGTTTTTCTGTGGAAGTCTCATTCGAGGCCAAGCAGAACCTGTTCTTAGTCTTTTCATTCCTTCAAACGCTGTAAACATGACAATGAGTGAGTAGTCACTCAAGGTGGAAAGCCAGCCTTCTGGCTGGTGGTTTGTAAGCGTCACTTTCCTTTTATTAATGAAATCATGTTTATTTAGCTTGTTCAATAGAATCTCCATTCATATATAAGTCTAGCTAACTTGTATTTTCAGTTGTTTGATGTTGTAGGAACCAACTCGGATCAAGCAATAGATAAACTGATTGAACACATATGTTTTATACCGGGACCAATAAGGATAAAATGTGTGCTAAGGGTTCTTATTTATAAGATGCTTCATGTGCTTAACGCTTGTGCTTGTGTAATCTAATGGAAACTAATTTTGTATAAGTATAAAGAATCTTGGGAACATGTGACCATCTGACTTGAGTGATTCTAGTGAAGATACCTTAGACTTATAATAAACATGGTGGATTTGTATAAAGGGAATGTGTGCTTGTTTGCCATCAAGTTCTGGCTGTGCTTTACACCTGCTTCTTTATTATTGATATCTTTTAATTTATTTTCATGCTCAGTGACAACCTTAGTTTAGTAATAGATATAGTTAGTTTAAAATCAATCAATCAAATAAAGATCAACCACCCGGTTGTTCTGTTTCAGTAAAGAGACTAGCTTGAAACTGTTATATCCCTGTGGAGACGATAACTTATCACTTTATTACTTGTCTAGTGCACTTGCTAGTGTCATCCACTCATTTGTACAAAGAACCTCTTAAAGCAATAGGGAGAATGTCTTGCATAAGAACATGACAATTGTGGCTTTTCAAATTAATAATCTTGCACTCTTTCAAGTTCACACATCTTGAAGTATTTGAAGAATAACCATCAGGAACGTTCATATTTTTCAAAACAGTCAAGAATAGTTCTTTTTTTACTGAAAACATAGTGTAACAAGCTGGTGGCAAATTAGACCCGTTCAGATGGAGTTCATGTCTAGTTCCCATCTTAACCAAGTCGAGCCTCACTTTTCGGTTGTCTTTCCTCTTACCCTAAAGATTTAGAAAAGTACCAAGCAAATTATCACAACCATTTTTCTCAATATGCATTACATCATAATTATGGCGAAAAAGATTGAATTCCCAATAAGAAAGATTGAAGAATATACTTCTTTTCTTCCATAAGCAAGGTCTTGATTCCTCATAATGTTCATTATTCTCATATGGAAAAGTATCTGCATCTTCAAAATCCGTTGCTTCATCGTTTGCACAAGATTGGAGAGTATTTGGTTGAATGCTAGAACTCGCACTTTTGTCTCTATTTATTTTCTTATTTAACTATTATGCTTTTCCATAAACAAAATCCACACCATCCAACTGCCTCAATACTTCAGTACCGGAAGGTGGCAATGGAGCTGACCCTAGTTCCACTGTGCCATCAAATTGATCTTTTTCATATCGACAACGATGATCAGACTTTAACCAGTTTTGATGACCCATGTAAGAAAACTTTCCACCATGCTTTAACCACCGAGAGTGAGTTGATTCAGCACAAGATGGACAAGCCACCTGCCCTTTAGTGCTCCAACCTGATAAATTGGCGTAGGCTGGAAAATCATTAATTGTCCACATAAGTGCAGCACGTAACTTAAAACTTTCCCCAACACAAGCATCAAACGCATCAACACCATCCCATAATTGCTTCAATTCTTCAATCAAAGGCTGTAAATAAACATCAATATCATTTCCAGGTCCCTTTTCTCCCGAAATGACCATGGATAATATCAATGATGATTGCTTCATGCAAGCCCATGGTTCTAAGTTGTAAGGAATCAGAACAACTGGCCAAGTAATGTATGTAGTACTCATAGCTAAGCCAAGCCGCACGCTACGAGGATCCGCTGCGAATTCAGGATAGCGTTTATCAAAGTCTTTCCAAGCTAATCCATCTACTGGTTGCCTAAGTTTTCCATCTTTGTTCCTACCTTCGGCATGCCACCTCATGGAAGAAGCAGTTTTTGAAGACATATAAAGCCTCTTTAGCCTAGGTATTAAAGGAAAATACCGTAAGACTTTAGCTGCTTTTTTCTTTCTTGGTTTATCGATCTTGTCTTCTGATAATTCACCTTCATTTTCATGGTTAACGACCCATCTTGATTTCAAACATACTTTGCAACTTTCATCATTCTTGTTCTCTCCCCAGTGTAGCGTACAATCATTCAAACATACATGAATTTTTTCGTAACCTAAACCTAAATCCTTCATTATCTTTTTCGATTCATAATAAGATGATGGTACATGATTGCCACTCGGAAATGCATCAGCCAATAGTTCTTATAACATGCTAAAAGACTTTCCGGACCAACCACTTAAATACTTGATATGATATAATCTCAACATAAACGATATTCTAGAGAATTTCATACATCCCGGATATAGCTCTTGGTCACAGATTTCAATTAGTTGTTGGAACTTCAATATGTCGTCATTCACCGACGAACTGTCGTTGTTATGTATTGAAGTTTCATTGTTTTGCATTTATGGGGGCGAGCTGGAAGTCGAAAAGTCATTAAAATTATCATGATCGTCAACATCTGATATAATTCTCAATGCATCTCCAATAAGCCCATAGATTTCATAGTCCCCTCCCAAATTTGGCTTCCTGGTACTACTTGTATGGCTCACAAAAATAGGTTGATCATTTGAGGATGATGATAAATCAACAACTTCACCATGAAATATTCATTTTGTGTACCCTTCTAATATACCATTCCATACTAAGTGTGCATGAACTGTTTGTTCCTCGAATGAATATCTATTGTAACATTTCTTACACGGGCAATAAATCATTCCATTGACCAATGTTTTATCAACTGCAAACTTGATAAAACTACACACACCATTCAAGTATGCAACACTCATTCTACCTTCATTCATCCAACTTTTGTCCATTTCTAATATCTGTCTAAAAACATTGTAGCACGTTAGATATATATTAAGCCTACATATACTACAATAGCAAAGAAAATACTCAAGCAACTAGTTTTGCATAATAAGAAAATGAAATTATACACATTGGTCTAATCCATATAGAATATGGTTCAGAACAACTAAGTGAAGTGAATTAAAGGTAAAATTTTATAATTAATTCAAACACCCTACTTCAGCACCATAGCTCATGCTCACATTTACTTTCACTCAACTTTGTTGCTCATTACCACAACTATCTTATATTTGCTTAATCAATAAGCTAGAACATGTCCATGAATAAAACCAAATTACACTGCTAAATCCTCATCATACAGAGGAGCTGTTAAACAGCTGGTATTGCCTTGGCTGTCTCCCACAATTCACGCCACAAGTTGCCTACCATCATCAATGCCAATCTTCTATCAGCAAGGATCATTTCATAGACTTAAAGATATTATAAATTGGTAATTGACTATATATTCCCACTGAGATTAATGCATTTGGTCTCAGAAAATTACTTAAGATTCCCAATGTACACGAAATAGAATATTTATACTAGAAACACGCAATATATAGCTCAATTAATCACCAGAAAATAACTTCTGAAGCAACAAAAAGAAGATAAGACCAGAAAACACCAATTATACTAACAATTTCATCAAAAGATATTTAATGATTAATTGCAACACATCAGTTTCTACACAATAACCCTTTCAAAGATCAAGTATCATCATATACATTCACTAATTAATAATTCATAAACAGCAAAAATAATTTGTAACGCATAATACCTAATCAGAGTATTGTTGCCGGTCACCGAAGTTCGCTAAAGTCGATCGAAGACAGTGAAAGGTTCCTACTGCCTCCAAGACGCAGATGCCGGTAGTTTCCAATCTCAAGAATTAACGATTTGGCAGAATCACACTCGATTTGGTAAGACGAATAGATATTGAAATCTAATCTAGTTGAAGTCAATATAGGGTGGAATACATTCGAACTCAGAAGAAACGAAAGCTGAAGACAGTGTTCCCACTTTCAGAAGTTGGATGCTCCGCTCTGAAGTTATCGAAGTCTGTTAAAGCTCTCCTCAGAGATCCATTGCAATCAGAAGTTATACTCTACCAATTTGATCAGAAGCTTAGACAAATGGAATTAGCTATCAGAAGCTAAGTCACGGGTTCCGTTAAGCATTTATTGCTCTGACAATTGCATTTAATGCAAGGCGCCTAAAGTTCAAAAAGTTGTTTTGAAGGAGCGCGCCTGTCCACTTAAAGCGAAACCCGAATTTCCTTGTCTACCCTTTGTTGATCCAATTCAAGAATGTTTTCAGTCAACCTTATCTTCAACTTCAAATCACTTACCGGATTAAGTTAAAGAACAAGGTTAACGGAATCAAAGTGTTTGAAGACCGTTTGAAGATTTGACAAATTAACGGCTACAACAACTGATGTCATCTCTTTTGAAGATTCAAACTCTCCAACGGTCATCCTCATTCACTATAAATAGTAGCCAAGCTCCACTGCATCATCTACGCGTGATTATCCAGCAAAATCTCAACGCACTATTTGAACAACGAAAACAGAGCACATTTTCCATTCTCAATCTTTCTTAGCTTAGCCTTAGTTAAAGTGAGAGAGTGAAGAAAAATAAGTTCATAATAGGAATCTTATAAACTGATATCGTTTGTGATATTCAGTTAGATTTAGAGAGAAATCTAGTTGAGATTTGAGTTGGGTGAGAAATCCAGAAAACAAAGTTGTTGTTGTTCTGGTGGAAATCCTTTAACTCTTTTTAGGCTAGTCAGAACTAAGTGAGAAATTAGCTTATGTTTTGTTGATGTAAAGGAGCTTCTGAACTTGCCATAAAAGTTCAGAATAGTAGATTTAAAATCTCTGGTGGTGCGACCTCCGGGGACAAGACGTAGTCACAGGACTTCTGTGGCGAACTTGGATAAATCGACTTGTTCATCAGGATCTCCTGAACTTCTTTCTCCCTCTTATACTTGTTATTATTGCTTCTGTGTGCTTGCTCATATTTAGTGCTGAAACAGATTTACTCCTAATCTCATTGTCTTTGTTCAGAAGACCGTCCAGAAGTTCTCAAACTCTGAACTTTTGTTGCTGAAAACAGTCTAACTGTTTAGGCAGAATTTCCCTCAGAAGCTGCTTCTGTAAGCTTGCCTCAGAAGTTTCTTTAAAAACTTAGAAATTTTCAGTTTTCAACTTAGACACCTATTCACCCCCCTCTAGGTGATTTTGTTCTTGTTAGGGCCAACAGATCTAAATGAAGCAAAATTCCAGTCAACCTTATCCTTGATTTCAAATCACTTACCGGATTAAGTTAAAGAACAAGGTTAACGGAATCAAAGTGTTTGAAGACCGTTTGAAGAAATGACAGATTAACGGCTACAACAAACTGATGTCATCTATTGAAGATTCAAATTCAAACAACGGTCATCTACAAAGCACCATAAATAGTAGCCAAGTTCCATTGCATCATATACGCGATTATCGAGCTTAACGCAGTGTTTTAACAAGCAAAACAGAGCAACTCATTTTCCATTCTCAATCTTTCTTAGTTTAGGCTTTGTAATAGTGAGAGAGTGAAGAAAACACAAGTTCATAATAGGAATCTTGTAAACTGATATCGTTTGTGATATTCAGTTAGATTTGAGAGAAATCTAGTTAAGGTTTCAGTTGGGTGAGAATTCCAGAAAATAGGATTGTTATTGTTCTGGTGGAAATCCTTTAACTCTTACTAGGCTAGTCAGAACTAAGTGAGAAATTAGCTTAAGTTCTGTTGTTGTAAATGAGCTTTTGAACTTGCCATAAAAGTTCTGAATAGTGAGCAAACTATATTTTGGTCACTAAACATTAAATAAAAATTTATGTTTTTTACTATACCCTAAATAGTCCCCATATGAACTCGTCGCCCTTAATATTTTGAAGAATAATCTGGGGACATTCTAGATTTTTTTTTCTTAATTATAAAGTCGTAGGATGAAATTTAATGCTTAATGACCAAATATAATTTGGTCATTAAAGTGTAGGTGAGCATGGCTGATATAACTCGATCATACATAATTGAATTTACTAAATTTATTGAATGTCTCACATTCTCTAATAAGGTTTCGTTCTTTATGTCTGAACTGAACTGAATTGAACTGGATGAAACTGAACTGAATTTTCTAAACTGAATTGACATAATTTACTAAATTTTGTTGAAACTAAGCTCAGAAGTACATGGCCTAATATATTCAATTGATTTAATATTGAACTAAATTGAATCGAAGGTCCACAACTACCTAATTTTGCTGAAACTAAGCTAAGAAGTACATGGCCTAATATATTATCAATTGAATGAATATTGAATTAAATTGAATCGAAGGTCCACAAATACCTGACTAGTGTCTTGCGACTTGTAATTACTAATTATGTGCTAACATTATTATTTTGGATTTAGTTGATCCTAGGTCCAAAACTCAATTTCATACTCAATCTCGACAGTAGACTAAATTCACCCTACTCGCCAATTTGAAGAACCCCATTAATTCAACTTTTAAATTTATTAGTTTTATGTTTTTAAATATTACAGTCTTTCAATTGTTGTATTCATTTTATGTTTGAGACATTAATCAAGCTACAATAAGTATAATTTCAAATACTAATACAATACTTTGTTATAAAACTCAAGATGAAATAGTCCACGTAGTTGGCTAGTATCAATTTAATTCAAAATTAAAAACTGGATATCAATATACATTTACATCTTCAAATGAAAAAGTAATTATATGCTCAGTATAATATTTGAAAATTTCTTTTTGTGTGTGTGTTTGTGCAACACAATTGGTTTCTGAATTTCAATTCTACTTATAAACCCTTTCAAAAAAAGAAAAGAAAAAAAAAACAAAAGTCCACTTATAAATAATTTCATTAGTTGATTACAAAATAATTAAGTTTTTTTAGTGGTCTTACAATTCATCTACTAAACTTTCACAATGACAAATAGATCCATCTGCTATTCTGATTGTATAGTTTCATTTGACTCTAATAAAGTATTAATTTTATGTTTGTTGTAATACACGAACTCATCTAAGTATTCCTATTTAGCCTACATGGTTTTCAAACAAATTCAATAGTAAATTACTTACCCAGAAAGTTTAATAGCATCTTTTTATTTAAGTATTTTCAAACTAAGAGCTAAAGAAAAAGTATTGTGTTTACTAATCTTAGTTTGATTTCAGTTTTGGAGATTGTTTTTCAATTAATTTTGTGCAGTTGTAAATCACCATATTTCTTTGGACAACTCAAAACATATTTCTTAATGATTGTAATAAAAACCATTGGTCAAATAACAAAGAATCAAATAAATCTCAACTCAAATTAAAAGGAACAATTTTTAAATAAAGACATTCGAAAGAAAAAGCATAATGCAAACTTTTGTCTAATACCAACAAAAATAACTCCTATATGTTAACTAAATAAAACAGAAAAAATAAAAAAGGCTTAACTACCTTGCTGACCCCTAAAGTTAGCAAATTTTTTCACTTTAACCTTTAAAGTTCTGCACTTACCACTTTAACCTCTTAACTCTGAAAAACAGGTCAACTTAACCCTCCGACCCGTTGACTGGTGTGTGTGTACATCACGCGTTTGACTTTGACTTTTCAACGCATAGGTGGCAAAAAAATTTTGCCAAGTCATGCTATGTCATTAAAAAAAATAAAGTAATGAACGAAAGAAAATGGTTAAAGAGGAAGAAAAAACTTTTCAAGTCCTTCAATCTTCTCTTCATACTCCAATGTGTTGATACAAACCAATCCTTGAAACAAACGAAGAAACTAATTGGTAGAAGATTGAGTGAGGTAAAATAGGAACTGAAATTGATCGTTAGGATTTCGATGGTTGTTCGACGATTTCATACATTTGCTACGATTTCAAGAAACGGACTTTGAAGTTCGAGAAAGGTGAAAAATTGCAGTTTGAAGATCGTTTGAGGTTAGTATGAAGTTGCAATTGCTTTTTTTCCCGTTTGTATTTCGAATTTGGTTCTTAATGTTGAATTAGGTTTTACTGTTATTTGTTTTGGGGGGAAGAAATACTTTATTTTCTGGTTTCTTTGGTTTTATATTGTGTATTATTGCTATAGTTAGGTATTTTCGTAATTGTTATTGCTTTGAAGGGTGATAGTTAAAGTTAGGGTTAGTAAAGTAACATGTGCACATGGAATCTTGAATTTTGGTTTCATTTTTACTGAAATGTCAACTTTAGAGCAGTGAATCCTATGTACTTGTCCTTGTTGTCCAAATGAATTTTAACATTGAATCTTATGTGCATTATTTGTGTTTTACAGGTCTAAGGATGCCACTAATCACCATTCGATTTAGTCATGGTGGGAAAACAGAGGTTGTTGATGGAAAATTGAACTATATTGGTGGGGTTGTTACAATAAATAGGGAAGTTGACTCTGAAAAACTAAGTAGGTTAGAGTTGTTATGGATGATTAGGGAGCTTGGATATGAACAATGTGGATCCGTATATTACAACATGAATTTTACTGGTGAGTTGGTACTAATAGAAAATGACATTGATGTGTTGGATATGGTTAAGGGGAAAGAAAAAAATGAGATAGTGGAAGTGTATGTGGACAAAACAGTTAATGCCAACTCAAACCCATCTACAAGTAGGACTGCCAGCGTGGCAAGTGTGGCCAACATGTGTGTTAACACCAATGAAGCTCTTAAAGAGGTAGATGCCATGTTAAATGCTAGTTCCAAACCAGATTTTCAAACTGGACACTTAGATGTTGGAGATAAAGACTCACATGAAGATTCAAGGGATGTTGGTGATAAAGACTCGGATGAAGACTATGATAATATAGATGACATCAACGGGGACTCGGATGGATCTGAGTTTGCACAAGAGCTTCTAGAAGTGAGGCAGAATCGTGCGAAGGAAAAAGAAGTGCAAAGGAAAAAACCTCAGATTCCAGTAGAAGTTCAATTAGGTCCTTTGGGTGTTGACAAAGGTGTAGAAGATGAGGTTGGACACAACAACAGAGATGAGCTTTTAGGTGGAGATGAGGAATATCGTGGTTCATCTGATATAGATAGTTGTTATGATGACTCAGAAGATGAAGATTGGGAACAAAGGACCACGAGAAGGCTGGTTCACCATAATCCAGATTGTGAGCTGCCCGTTTTTGAGATCGGGATGGTCTTCAAGAATGCTGAGGAGTTCAGACTTGCGGTAGGCAAATATTCTGTTAAAAGAGGTGCTAAATT
This sequence comes from Euphorbia peplus, assembly GCA_028411795.1. Lineage (NCBI taxonomy): Eukaryota > Viridiplantae > Streptophyta > Magnoliopsida > Malpighiales > Euphorbiaceae > Euphorbia > Euphorbia peplus. The sequence goes on along the minus strand of CP110838.1, from coordinate 12,688,188 downwards.
GAAGTGGAAGCCCAATGAAGTTTCACAGGTTAGGGTTAAGTGCATTGGAGGAAATGACCGTGCTTGGCAATTGTTTGCAAGTATAGAAACAAGCACCAACAATTTCACTGTGAAGACATATTATCCTAAGCATTCTTGTACAAAGACTAACAAGAACAAAAGGTGTAACTCGAAGTTCATTGCTGACTACTTCAGGGAAAAGATTAGTGATACGCCACACATCAAGCTTTGGAGATTGCAGGAGTTGGTGAAACAAAAATTGGAAGTTTATGTGGGGAAAACACTGTGTAGTAGAGCTAAGCACATTGTGATGCAAAATTTCATGGGTGATTTTAGAGAAGAGTACAATAAGTTATATGACTATAGAGATGAGTTGTTGAGATCTAATCCTGGTTCAACTTGCGTGGTGCTTGTTGATATTAAAGATTTTCCTGAGAGGCACCTTTTCAGGGGATTTTATGTGTGTTTCAAAGCCATGAAGGAAGGGTTCAAGCACGGTTGTAGACACTGGATAGGCATGGATGGATGTTTTTTGAAAGGACTGTGTAAGGGTCAATTGTTGTCTGCTGTGTGCAAGGATGCAAACAATCAAATGTATCCCTTAGCATGGGCAGTAATTGAAGGATCTGAGACTAAAGATATATGGGAGTGGTTTATGAAAATTCTTCGAGATGACCTCGAATTGGGTGATGGGAATGGATACGTATTAATGTCTGATATGCAGAAGGTATGTAATAATCTATTTTTGCTGGTATTTGATGGTTTGTTAGTTTTGTCATTACTTAGACTTATAATTACTTAGAGTTGATGAACTATTTCTTGGTGGTATGGTCTTTTTTGCTGCTGGTATGGTTTAAAGTGATTTGCAAAAACAATTCATATTTGATCGATAGAAGTTTGATTAGGGTTCTGAAGATTACAGTTATACAAATTTAGAAGTGGAAATTTCATTAATAGTATGTATGTTCATAGTGGAAATTGCAGTTCTGCTATTTCCAGAACTGGAAATTGCAGCCAGTTCTGGAAATAGCAGAACTGCAATTTCCAGTTAGCAGTTCATTGCAGTTCTGCAATTTGCAAAACTGGAAATTGCATGCATTTTCCAGTTCTGGAAATTGCAGAACTGCAATGAACTTCTGGAAGTTGCAATTCTGCAATTTCCAGAACTGGAAAATGCAGAACTGCAACTTCCAGTTCTGGTGCAGTTCTGCAATTTCCAGTTCTGGAAAATGCAGTTCTGCAATTTCCAGTTCTGGAAAATGCAGATCTGCAATTTCCAGAATTGGAAGTTGCAGTTCTGCAATTTCCAGAATTGGAAGTTGCAGTTCTGCAATTTCCAGAATTGGAAGTTGCAGTTGCATTTCCAATTCTGGAAATTGCAGACAATTGCAGTTCTGCATTTCCAGCTCTGGAAATTGCATGCAGTTCTGCAATTTCCAGATTTCCATTTACTGGAAATTGTAGAACTGCATTTCCCAGATTTCCAGAACTGGAAATTGCAGAAATGGTACTGTGTTTTCATTCCTAATTGGACGTTGGTATTTGCATTGATGAGTGTGTTTTATGCACTTCATTTATGGTAATATTGTTATATGCTTTGTTGTCAGGGGTTGGTTCCAGCAGTTCAGGTAGTCTTTCCTGAAGCAACTCATAGGTCATGTGCTAGACATGTGTTGGCTAATTGGGCCAAAGAATGGAGGGGTGTTGAGAAAAGAGACATATTTTGGAAGATTTGCAAGTCTACTTTTGAAGCTGCTTTAAGAGATAACCTTGCTGAACTCTTTATGTTGGATGGGAAAAAGTGTGTAGATGATTTGCTGTATTACAAGAAGGAAAAATGGTGTAGAGTCTATTTCCCAACTGAACCTAGAGTATCAGATACTATTGATAACAACATTTGTGAAACATTCAATGCATGGATATTAGGTGCTAGACATAAGAGTATAATTACAATGCTAGAGGAAATTAGGATCAAAATCATGAATAGGCATGTTGACATGAGGGCTTTTATGGACAAATGGAGGACTGATATATCCCCAATGGCTTTCAAAGTATTGGCCAAAAACACTAGTTCTTCCATGAGGTGTCAAGTTGAGTGGAATGGGGATTGTGGTTTTGAACAACTATTAGTGACCTTTGTTATGTTTTTTTGTTTTTCTGGAAATTGCATTACAATTGCAAGTACAAAATAAGCATAATGTAAACAATTTCATTAATTAATGGCATAACCAATATAATTACATAGCGTAGAAATGCTTATACATCACTATCAACTTTGCTAAACATATGAGCTGATGTTTTCACCATTGCCAAATATCCTAACCAATACAAATTGCTCTCAAATGCTCATTATACACATTCCTACAATCACACCCAACATGAATATAACTATAAACCATATCGAACCACAACCAACAGCTCTTTCTCTTTGCACCATCACTCTCGTATCTCTTCCATCTTCTCTTCGGATGCCAATTCCATTCTTGTTTCGTAAATTAACCATATCATCATACCACCTAAAATAACCACAGTACCTATCTCCCTGCATTTCATCACGCATGATTAATTTGAACATTCAAACTATAAACTACATCATCAATAACCAATTTGGTCAAATTAAACTTACCCCATAATTTGGACATCCAAAAAACCGTCTCCCGTAATTTCCAGGTTTCCAACATACCTTAACCGGAGCAAATTCACCGCAAAAACACATTCTAGGTTGCGATTCCATAAAACGTGGATGCAAATCGATTAACGATAAGTCGAAGAACACAAATCATGTCAAATAGGAAATTGGAGGGAGAAGTCTAACAACACATCTATAATTTTAAATACCCAAATTATCAAATCAACGCTATTTACAAATTCGCGGAAGAAGATGAGAAGAATTACATGAATCAAGAACCAGACCTAGAAATCGAATCTACAAAAAGAACCAGAAATCGAGAAGAAGAAGAAGGAGAAGAAGAAGAAGAAGAAGAAGAAGAAGAAGAAATCAAGAACTGTGGAGAGGAAGATGAAATAGATGGAGAAGCAGATGAAAGGATGATGAAGAAGGAAGAAGGAAATAAGGGGATGAAATAATTTTAATTTTTTACCGTTGAAAGTCATAAAAGCTATTTTTCTCCATCTTCACGCGCCTTTCAGTGTTTGCAACACACATGTTTTGCCACATAGGCGCCACATCAGATTGAGGGGTTAAGTTGACCTGTTTTTCAGAGTTAAAGGGTTAAAATGGTAAGTGCGGAACTTTAAAGGTTAAAGTGAAAATTTTTGCTAACTTTAGGGGTTTGCAAGGTAGTTAAGCCAATAAAAAATCTTCAAAGTTCATTAATAAAAGCAAGTGACCGAATGCTTTGCTTCCAACTTCATTTCATTTTTTCATCACCACGTGATAACCTTGTGAATCAGTGTGTCGAATCTGAGAATAAAAAAAATCATATTAGAATCAAGTATTTTAATAACTATAATGAAAATTTACATATGTTTGTTAAACTATTAACCTCTGGAACTCTTTTTTTCAAAACGCGAAATTTTTGAATTGATCAAGTCCATATTCTTCTGTAGGTTGGCCATTTTACTTTCATGATCATTCTTCAGTTCTCTCATCTTATCTTCATGTTCATTGTTCATTTCAATCATTTGTGACTCATAATATTCTTTCATGTCAGCAATTTTCTCCTCACAATTTCCTTGAACTTCATCCATTTTCTTTTGAATTAGAATATCATGATGAGCCTTTTTCCTTGGTTGAAATTCAGGTCCAAACAATTGTTTACTGCCAACTCCAAGTCCATATCCCCTTACTCGACCATATTTATCTTTTCCCATCACTTCATTGAAAACATCATGTTCAATTGTATTCACATCGGTACCTTCAGATGTTGCAGAACATTCAACATTAATGTTGGTAGCTTTCTCCTATTTCATCAAACAAAGTAACAAAATCTTTAATTATTATAGTTATGGATTAAGCACATATAAAATTCAGTTAAAGGATTATATGAAAGTGATTTACCATAAGCTCTTGTGCTTTATTGTTGATAAAACTTCCGTCCCGTTTCTTATGAGTAATTCCAAAAAAATAAACTTGTCCTGATTTTTTCCCATGAGCAGCCTCCTATGATGATATTTAATTAATAAGTAATTATACAAGCTAATTATAACTTAGCACAAACTAATTAAAAAATCAAAATTTACATATTCAGCTTTCTTTCTTGCAAAACTTTTTGCACCAGTGGTATGCAATGTAGTGTTTTTTGCTCATGATTTCTTGCCTTTTTCTAAGAGCCTTTGCACATGTAATTGACAAATAAATTATTTTTTAAACGTATTAAATTAATTGTAATATTTTCAATATTCTTTGAAAAAATTGACCTGTGACTTTTTTGGAACACAATATTGCACAAATATTTTTCATTGGTTCGGAAACACTCCAGCAGGAACATTACTCTTGTTTTCTGCTTGTGTTTTTCCAGGCAAAAAGTGAGTTCTTTTCAACTCATACTTGAAAAGTCGCTACTTATGAGCAATATATGCAAATACCCATTTTTCCACACTACTTGTATCAGGAAGCTCAAAATAATGCTATAATTTTAAACATCAAAACATATCTGTACAAATTTCAAAAACAATGTTGAGGTATTATAAGTAAACTATATGAAAATAATATTATATCAAATACATGAACTAGTTTAATACCTTAGTTAATTTTAGAATCTCCTGCTTATGGTGAGGAGGCATCAATCTCCAATCAACATACTCTATGTAGCATAATTCTTTCTTTCTAGCTACAGAACCTAACCACCCTCCCAAAAGACCGACTTCCTCTTTGATGGGCTGCCCTAGCTCGTTGCAATCAACAACAACTTTATGTCCTTCGGGCAATTGCCAGACATACGTAACATGTATAGCCTTGCGCTTTTTAAGGACAATGTTCCCTTGTGTGTCTATAACAATAACATGTTAATTAGACTAATATAAAATGTTTCACAAATATTAATCAAGAATATAAGAACTAACCACGGATTCAGACGTCAGTATCAACTTCATTGATTGTCGAATTATCATTTGAGTGAGAACCGTTGGGAGTTTGTATCTCTCCCTCCGACTCTGAAACTTCATCGTCATTGAGTTCATCATCACCATTGAGTTCATCATCAGAAGATGGCTGAGTATCAGCATTATAAAAAATTGGATTATCTAATCTATCTTGTTCACTTTCTTCTTCAGTACTGATGTGAATACCTCTCAACTTCCTACTTCTTGCCATCTATTTTTCTTCAAGTTGGCGCGGTACTTCTACAAATCAAAATAGAAAAGTAAATGATGATTAATTTAATAAATTGTCGAAAGTAGAAAAGGTAGGAAACGTTGTTTAGAAAATTATCTCAAGGATAACATCCAGTGACCATAAAATGAGGTATTCACGTCATTTATGCTAGCTAATACACATGAGAAAAAATTAGAGGGAAAAAAGAGAGGGAAATTAGAGATAAGTTTGATAATGGAGGGAAAATTGAAGATAAGTTAAAAGAAAATAGAAATAGATGTTTATTAGAATTATTACTCTAAGCATTACGGTTACTGAATAAAAAAGAGAGGGAAAAATAAGAGGGAAAAGAGAAACAATAGATAAGTTTGAGAATGGAGGGAAATTGATCAAGATAATGCTTAGAGAGTTGTGGTGAAAGTAAAACACAAGAACTGGGATATGAATATTAGCTGACATTAAGGCAGCATCAAGATTTTTTATTGCACCAAGTACGTAGTTACCAAATCCTCCTGGAATTACCTCATGTCCTAGATACTCTGATGATTTCTTTTCCTCGTTTTTTTTAAGTTAGCGAAAACAACTTAATCGATCTTAATTTTATTTAAATTATTGATTCGAAAATCTTGATGCTTAATGTTTTATAATCAACACTATAATACAAGAACACATATTTGTGAGAAATTTCATGGGTAATGTATCTGACTAATGAAATAATGCATATTACCTAAATAGTAAAAGCGTCCTTAAACGATTGTAGAATGTGACACAAATAAAAGTGTGGTTAAATTTATAGATATAGAGACAAAAATAAATAAAAGTCCTCAGTCCGGACATCTTTTGTAGACGCTAAATCAAAAGCGTCTTTAAGTTTAAAATATTGTCGATGCTATTTTCAAAAGAGTAGTTAATTTTTTAAATGTGTCTACGTATAATTTAAAGCGTCATTAGATAGCGACACAATTATAACGATAACACTTTTTCGAATGTGTGGTTAATTTTGATAATTCGAGGACAAATATAAAAAAAATGTCTGATGTGAGAACATATTAAAAATATGTGGTTAATTTTTTTCTAATATAGGGACATATAAAAAAATGTCTTCAGTAGAGACACAAAAATTTAAGTTTCCAAAAATGTCAATGCATTTTACAAAGGTGTTGTTAAATTTTTTAAAAACGAGGACATATATAAAAATGTCTTTAATGGTGACACTTTTTGTAGACGTAAAATTAAAATTGCCTTTAGCTTACAAAAAGTACCAACACTTTTTTTAAAAGCATAGTTGTTTTTTTTTAAAATGACAACATATAATTAGAAGTGTCATTAAATGACTATAACAAATGACACAATTTCAAAAGTGTGGTTAGATTTAAGAATATAAAGACACATTATGTTAGTGTCGCTAAAAAAGTGTAGTTAGCTACATTTTTTTGTAGTGAATGTGTGTTATATAAAAAATAATAAAATATATTGCTTATTTAGCGTTCCAGGGCATCCGTTAGCGGGATGGTTTTTAAAAAGTGTTTTAAAAAATGTTACTATTAAAATGGGTAAAGGGAACATTTGAAAAACTAAAACCATAAATAATAGGTTTCCCTACATGTTTAACATTAATTATTTTCATTAACTGCTTTTGTACATAATCACCTAACACTATTAAAATAAATTTAATATTTACAAAATAAGTATTTTCACATTGATATGAAACACAACACGTGTTATTGCTTTTCCATTTAGTTTAAAGATTAAAATAAAATAGTTTTTCATTTGTAATGGTTGACGTATAAATTTATCTACTCCTTTTTATTCATACTCCTTCGTCTTCTTCACATTTTGTATTGGTTAGCTTCTCTCTTTTCTCTATGTTTTACATTTTAATTTACTGGCAACTTTTTTATCCTTAAATTAAATATTTGTACTAAAGTTAATACATACAAGCTTGCAGAGACAATTGAAATTTAAATAGAAAGATAAATTTAATGTGAAAATAAGGCAAATGAAGTTATGAATTAGTATTACAATTTCTTATTACAGAAGTTATGAAGTACTTAATTAAAATTCTCAAATACTTTATCTTCAGTCTTTCAGCGAGTTGTTGAAATTATAATTGTCTATAATTTTTTGACAGGTTCACATTAAGAGAAGTTCATTTTCCTGCTTCAAGTAAGTTGTTCAACTCATAATTACTTTTAAATAAATTCTAAAAGTGTTCTATCTTATAAGTACTAATAATTAACCTTTACATTCATAGAAATACAGAACCATAAACATCTTTAATCTTACCCTAGCGTATCTTCAATATAAATATAGTATTTCATTTTTTCCGACTTTTTGTGTTTTTAAATTTTTTTTAAAATAGCAAACTTTATTTTACTTTTTTGGCCAAACTATTTTAAATTTGTCTAACAAATGATAATTACTATATTGGCAGCGTCACTTTGAAACAAACAAAGAGTTGAACTAAAATAACATGTTATCAAAATTTATGTTGTCTTATAAACTTTGTTAATGAATTTATGTATCAAAATAAGTATATATATATATATATATATATATATATATATATATATATATATATATATATAAGGGATTAATAAATTTAAAGAAACTAATAAAAAATATGCTAAAATTAATAATTAAGCAAGATAACATAAATATTCAATAAACACTTGAAAAAAGTTGCATTTAATTTGAAGTTGCCAAATAAAATATAAAATAAACATAAAATAATCATATTTTTGTAATTTAGAAATTTATTTATTTAAAAACTAAAAGATGTAACTAAATAAGGGTACATACATATTTTTTTTTCTTATCAATAAATTTGAAGACATGATTTTTAAATGTTTATATCATGTATTGTTTTGTTTACCATCCTATCTGCAGGTAAGGAAATAATATATTTAAAAAAAATTAAAATTTAACATGAAGTGAATTGTGTATTATTGTTATATTAAATAAAAGTGAATCATGTCATGCATTCTTTATATATGCTAACATATTTATTTGAAAGTAAAATTTATAATATGGTTCGTATTTTCTAAAAGTGAAAAAATAGCATCCATAATAGTTATTATTTAAACTAGTTTTTTCATAAATAATAAGTTTATTACATAATAAATTTTGCTTTAGCCTGTTTCATTATTAAATGAGGTTTACATTTTATTTCAATAGAAATGAAATTAAATTTATAGTAATTTTGAAATAACCATAAATTTCATTAGAAATTAATAAACATGTGTTAAGTTAACATATGACTTTGTTTTAAAAAAAAGTTTTCGAAAAGTTTTTCAACGTTAAACTAAAAAAATAAATAAAATAATCACCAAATTATCTAAGATATAATATCTAAAAAGAAAATAAGTTACCCAAAAAAATTAAAAAATTAAAATAAGTAACATTATAATGTGTTATGTATTAAATTTTATTATTATTTTAGATTTTACATAGTAAATATTTCTTTCATTGTTACAGATCGCCCTTTTTAAAAAATTGGAAACTGAAAGGTACGTTTGCATTATTTTACTTTTTCAAGTATATCATAATTATTAATAGATGTTGATATATATTGTTGATATATATAATTAAAATAAAAACATTGTGTTTGTTAGAAGCGAAAAGAAAAATTTACAAATTTCCAACCTAATATAAACATATTCCTTCATAATACAGTGATATGGTGGTTCTTATAAGGATTCCTCTTATTGATCTCTTGCGTGAATTTTTCACAGATGCTGCATTCCCACCGTTGATCGAAAACATGTATCGAGAGGCAGAAAATAACATGTATTATTGTCATTTATTTTTGCCGAAGCGTACTGTTGCCGGTCCTAATTATCCGTCTGTTGACATCAATGGCTATAGTTCTGAAAATTATGCAGCTGCTAGACATGGAGCTGGTAGGGAAGCCATTCAATACCTTCGCGAGTTACATGAACTTGAAATTAACGATTTTAATTCAGAAGAAATTGTTGACATAAAAAAGAAGCAAGAGAAGCTATATAACACACATACGAAAGAGTTTAAAGAATTGTGTTCCCTCAATCAAAATTATGATGAGCTGAAACATTTGTTTGACAGTTTATCCAAACAGTTTCAAACAATTAATTCAAGTCTCTCTGAACTTGACATTGGAAATATCTTACGAAATTTCTAATCCTTCCGTTGTTATCCTTGCAATATTATTAAGAGACGACTTTTAATGTTTTGCTATCATATTTAATATTTCTCAAAACTTTTGGATATCGTTGTTTTTTCAATTTAAGTCAGTTAATTATCCTAAAAAAAATTCCTTTTTTCCATCAGATGATACCTCTTAGTATGTCTTTTGAAGCCATTCTTATCTTCATATTCAAATAGATAGCCCTACCTTCACCAATAATAGAGTGTGATGATGAACCCTAAGTGTTTTGATTATGTCCAAACGTTTCAGAAGATGAAAACTTAACATTCTCTTACATATAGTTTTTTTTGTTGACTAATATTTTTCTACTTAGTCTATGTGTAAGTTACTCAGCAGGTGCTGAATGAAGAATCTCTAGATTGCCTGAAGTACTCAGAAGTCTCGATTGCTGAAGACAGAGTTTCATTCTTTCAGAAGCTGGATGCTCCGCTCTGAAGCTGTTGAAGTCTGTTGAAGCTCTCCTCAAAGGTCCATTGCAATCAGAAATTCATCTACCAATTTGATCAGAAGCTTAATCACGGGTTCTGGATAGCATTTATTGCTCTGACAAGTGCATTTAATGCAAGGCGCCAAAAGTTCAAAAAGCTGTTTTGATGGAGCGCGCTTGTCTACTCAAAGTGAAACCAGAATTTCCTTGTCTACCCTTTGTTGATCTTATTGAGGAATGTTTCCGGTCAACCTTATCTTCAATTTCAAATCATTTACCGGATTTGGTTAAAGAACAAGGATAACGGAATCAAAGTGTTTGAAGACCGTTTGAAGACTTGACAAATTAACGGCTACAACAACTGATATCATCTCTGTTGAAGATCCAAATTTCCTAACGGTCATCCTCATTCACTCTAAATAGTAGCCAAGCTCCAATGCATCATGTACGCGTGATAATTGAGCAAAATCTCAACGCACTGTTTCAACAAGAAAAACAGAGCACCTTTTTCCATTCTCAATCTTTCTTAGCATAGCTTAAGTTTAAGTGATAGAGTGAAGAAAAACAAGTTCATAATAGGAATCTTGTAAACTGATATCGTTTGTGATATTCAGTTAGATTTTGAGAGAAATCTAGTTGAGATTAGAGTTGGGTGAGAATTCCAGAAAACAGGGTGTTGTTGTTCTGGTGGAAATCCTTTAACTCTTTTTAGGCTAGTCAGAACTAAGTGAGAAATTAGCTTAAGTTCTATTGATGTAAAGGAGCTTCTGAACTTGCCATAAAAGTTCTGAATAGTAGATTTATAAAATCTCTGTAGGCTGCGACCTCAGGGGACAAGACGTAGTCACAGAACTTCTGTGGCGAACTTGAATAAATCGAATTGTTCAATCAGGATCTCCTGAACTTCTTTCTCCCTCTTATACTTGTTATTTTTGCTTCTGTGTACTTGCTTATATTTAGTGCTGAAACAGATTTTCTCTAAATATCATTGTCTTTGTTTAGATGACTGTCCAGAAGTTGTCTAATCAGAAATTCTGTTGCTGAAAACAGTCTAACTGTGTTTAGGCAGAATTTCCCTCAGAAGCTGCTTCTGTAAGCTTGCCTCTGACTCTGAGGAAATTTGACTCTGAAAATTAAGTTTCTTTAAAAACTTTGAAATTTTCAGTTTTCTACTTAGACACCTATTCACCCCCCCTCTAGGTGATTCTGTTGTTGATAGGGCCAACAAGTGGTATCAGAGCGAAGGTCACTTCGCATATTTACTAAAGATCTAACAATCTAAGTGTAAGATCCTATCAGAATCAATAGAGATGGCTAGTAGACACCAGCCTGAGAATTCTTCTCACTTCATAGTTCCAGAAGGTTCTTCCACTACTAGACCTCCATTATTTAATGGCAACAACTACTCATACTAGAAGAAAAGGATGATGTACTTCATCCAAGCTCAGAACATGAGTGCATGGTATGTCATCACTGATGGTGATTTCATTCTTACCAGAATGGAACAAGGTTTAGGGAATGTTGTTATTCCTCCGAGAGAATACACAGATGACATTCTGAAAAAACTCCAAACTAATGCTTCAGCAATAAATATGTTGCATTGTGCACTTACAGCTACTGAATATAACAAAGTTTCTTCTTGTGAAACTGCACAGGACATTTGGAACAAGCTGGAAGTCACATATGAAGGTACTGGAAAGGTGAAGCAATCAAAAGTCAACCAACTCATGAGAGAATATGAGTTATTTCAAATGCTTGATAAAGAATCTATTTCAGATATGAACTCTAGATTCACCAAGATAGTCAATGACTTAAAGAGTTTAGGAAAAGACATTGAGGAATCTGATCGAGTGGAGAAGATTGTCAGAAGCTTACCTAAGGTCGTGGCAAGCCAAGAAGACTGCTATTGAAGAAGTTCAGGATTTGAGCTATTACTTGTATGATGAGCTCATTGGGTCTCTAATTACTCATGAGATGTCATTAAAGAATCATGACCTAAGAGAAAGGTCAGAAGGAAAAAGAGTAGTCCTGAAAGCAGAATCTTCTGAAGAATCTTCTGAAGATGAGGAACTGGCTATGCTGACCAGGAAGTTCAAGAAAGCCTTCAGAAAAGGCAGAGGTGGAAACTACAAGAAGCCTTTCAGGAGCTTTGACAAGAAAACTCCTGATTCTGGTGAAACGTTCAAGAGAGATCCAAACAAGCCTATTGTGTGCTATGGATGTCAGCAACCGGGGCACATTAAGCCTAACTGCCCGGAGCTGAAGAAAGATAAGAAAAAGTTCAAGAAAGCTATGTTGGCTGCTTGGTCAGACTCTGAGACCAGCAGTGATCCTGAAGAAAAGGAAGAGCAAGCTCAGATTTGTTTTATGGCTATTGATGAGCCAACTTCTGAAGATGTCACAGGAAAAACTTCCGCACCTCCTGAAGCTACATATGACTCTGAGGTAAACAACTCTCACGAACTAGATATCTTTGATTCTCTTGAAGAACTCTATAGTATGTTCAAGTACCTAAAAAGGAAATTGGACAAGAGTGAGGCTGACAAGTTTCTTAGGTTTACTCAAGTTTATTCTGACATGAAAGTGTTAGAAGAAAAGCTGTGTAAACAGTTCAGCACTCCTGCTTATGGCTCTAAAGCCAAAGGCAAAGAAAAGCTGCCTCTGGGAAGTGATAAACCCCAGAAGAAGAAGAAACATGTCACTCCCTCTCTTCTGAAAGATGTGTAGACAGTTCAGCACTCCTCCTGATGTTGGCACCTCTGAGAGTGCTGCTGTAGCCTCTGAAGATGTTAAACCTTTTTAGAAGAAGAAGAAATCTCCCAAGAAGCAAAGGGAAAGATCAAAGAACCCTCCCTTTTGCAAGCTTTGCAAGAGTGATGGTCATTGGTTGAAGGATTGCAAGAATCATATTAAAAACCTCTTGCAATCTGAGATATCATTAAAACCTGCTGAAGAGAAATCTAACAATGAAGGACCCAATAAGGATTGGGTACCAGTCACTAATTGATTGTGTTGCAGGTGGCTCTGAGTGCTCCATCAATGTCAAAGGAAGGATACGTGGTTCTGGATCCATAGGAACTAATCCTCCGATCGAAGATGTCTCCCTAGTCAGAGGCCTGAAGTTCAATCTCCTGAGTGTTGCACAACTGTGTGATAAAGGTAGAGATGTTGTCTTCAGCTCCTCTGGATGTAAAATCTTGGACAGTAAGTCAAGGGAAGTTATTCTAACTGCTCCTAGAGTTGAAAATGTTTTCATGCTGAACCTTGAGAATCTTTGCAAAAATATATGCTTGATGTCCAAAGAGGATACCTCATGGCTCTGGCATAGAAGACTTGCTCATGTGAGCATGGATCTTCTGGCCAAAGTAGCTAGAAATCAATTGGTTGAGGGCCTGCCTGAAATTAGTTTTAAAAAGAATCATTTATGCAATGCTTACCAATCTGGTAAACAATCCAGAAGCTCTTTTAAAACTAAGAAAGTCATTTCAACTAAAAGACCTTTGGAATTACTTCATATGGACCTTTTTGGCCCTGTTCAACCAATGAGCATGGGTGGAAAGAAGTATGCCTTTGTCATAGTAGATGACTATTCAAGATTCACTTGGGTCATCTTGCTGTCTAGCAAAGATGTGTCACTTGGATGTTTCTCAGTTCTGATAAAGAAACTTGAGAATGAAAGGAATGAAAAAGTTGTTCATATCAGAAGTGATAATGGTGGAGAATTCAAAAACTTCTGTGAAACCAAGGGAATTGATCATAACTTTTCTGCTCCTAGAACTCCTCAACAAAATGGGGTAGTTGAAAGGAAGAATAGAACTCTGGTTGAGATTGCCAGAACTATCATCAATGAAAGAAGGCTTCCAAAGTATTTTTGGGGAGAAGCTGTCAACACAGCTTGCTATGTTCTGAATAGAGTGCTAATCAGAAGCATTCTGAACAAGACCCCTTATGAACTCTGGAAAGGTCGAAAGCCTAAATCAGGTTATTTCAGAACCTTTGGTTGTAATTGTTATGTTTTGAACACAAAAGAATATCTTTCAAAATTTGATTCAAAGGCAGATGAGGCCATTTTTCTTGGTTACTCAACACATAGTAAAGCATATAGGGTTTTTAATAAGAGGACTCAAACTTTAGATGAGTCTGTTCATGTACAGTTTGATGAGACTAACCCTGCAGATAGTAGAGCTCCTGATGAAGATGTAGTTCAAGCTCCTGAAGTTACATCTCCTGATGTAGTAGAAGATGTTTCTCCCAGAGCTGCTGAAGTGATTCCTCCTGTTGCTGAACAAGCGCAAGAAGAGAATCCTACTCCAGAAGTCAACTTCCTTCCAGAAGATGCTCCTATATATGATTCAACAAATGATGAACAAGTTTCAGAAGACTCATTGGATGTACCAAGAGAAGTTAGAGCTCATAGGAATCATTCCTTAGAGAACATAATTGACTCTGTTCACAATCCTGTCATGACCAGAGCTCAGCTCAGAAGATACATGGGGAATGTGGCTTTTGTGTCACTTCTGGAACCCAAGGACTTCTATGAAGCTGCAGATGATGATTCCTGGTTAATGGCATTGCAAGAAGAACTTGACCAGTTTTCAAAAGGTCAGAAGTTTGGACTTTGGTTCCCAGACCTAACAACATAAAGGTTGTTGGAACTAGATGGGTTCTGAAAAACAAGCTTGATGAATTTGGAAATGTTGTGAGGAACAAGGCATGACTTGTTGCTCAAGGTTACAGTCAGCAAGAAGGCATAGATTATGGTGAAACTTTTGCTCCTGTAGCAAGATTAGAAGCCATTAGAATCTTATGTGCTTTTGCATCATACAAAGGTTTTAAGCTCTTTCAAATGGATGTGAAAAGTGCATTCTTGAATGGGTACATTGATGAGGAAGTTTATGTGTCTCAACTTCCTGGTTTTGAAGATCCTAAGTTTCCTGATCATGTGTACAAGCTGAAGAAAGCCTTGTATGGACTGAAACAAGCTCCCAGAGCTTGGTATGAGAGACCGACAAAGTTCCTTCTGTCTAAGGGATTTGTCAGAGGCTGTGTTGATACAACTCTGTTCACTCTGAAGAAGAACAAGGATATCCTTATAGCTCAGGTATATGTTGATGATATTATATTTGGTGCTACTAATGAATCTTTGTGCAGAGAGTTCAGTAACCACATGAAGGCTGAGTTTGAAATGTCTATGATGGGAGAATTAACCTTCTTCTTAGGACTTCAGATCAAGCAAAGTAATGATGGTGTGTTTATCAATCAAGCCAAGTACACTAGAGAAGTGCTGAAGAAATTTGGCATGATGGACTCTAATGCTGTTGATATCCCAATGGATGTCAGCAAAGACATTGATGATGAAGAGAAAGCTGGAAAACCTGTAGATATAAAAACCTACAGAGGTATGATTGGTTCTCTTTTATACCTAACAGCCAGCAGGCCAGATATACATTTTGCTGTGTGTTTTTGTGCTAGATATCAGTCTAAACCTAGAGAGATTCATGATGTTGCTGTCAAAAGAATTCTCAGATATCTTAAAGGCACACCAGAAGCTGGTTTGTGGTATCCATGTAGTTCTGATTTCACTCCTATAGGATACACAGACTCTGACTATGGTAGAGATAAATTGAAAAGGGTCAGCACTTCTGGTGGTTGTCATTTTCTAGGGGAGTGCCTAGTCTCCTGGCATAGCAAGAAGCAAACCTCTGTGGCTCTCTCAACTACTGAAGCTGAGTATGTTGCTGCTGGAAGTTGTGTTTCTCAGATGCTCTGGATTAAGCAACAAATTGCTGACTATGGAGTCATCCCTGGAACAATTACAATCTACTCTGATAACAAGAGTGCAATTAATCTTTCAAAGAATCCTATTCAGCACAGCAGGATGAAGCATGTTCATATTAGGCATCACTTTCTGAGAGATCATGTTCTGAAGAAGGATATTATCATTACTCATGTTCCCTCTGAAGAGAATCTTCCTGACATGTTTACTAAGCCTCTGGCTGGTAATCCTTTCAGCAGCTTGCAAGAAGGCATTGGTATGACTTATCCACTTCAGTAATTTAGTTTAATTATATCTGTTAATCTTAAGTGATTAATCGTTTAAGATGATTAAAGTGTTAATTAAGTCTAATCATGATTTGACATTTAAGCATGCGTTATCTACTACATTTTTACGGCGCTGTTCTGTGGTTAACGGTTATCTGTTCCCTTTTAAACGGTGTGTATTTACTTTTTGAATTGGAACGGTTTATTCGTTTGGGTATAAATAGGGGTTTTCCATACTTAGAAGTTTTTTACTTTCATTTTCACTGCCATTAGAATTTCCATAGATTCTCTGTGTTTTTCTTTCTCTCGAAATTCTTAACCTAATTTCCTATTTCTTACAATGGCTCAAGAAATCACTGTCACTCACATCTTTACCACTGAAACTAAGAAGAAAGTTAGCAAATCTAGGGTATTCACTTCTAGGTTCCTAGATGACGAAGTAAAATCCACTGAACCTATCTCTAAATGGCTTAGTGCTCAAAACTGGAATTCATTCGTTTCTCTCGATGAATTTATCTACCCTAAGTTAGTCACCGAATTCTATAAGAACCTCCATTTTTATTCTAATGAGGAGGATGTTCTTCACTCGGTTATCGGAGAAGTTGAGATTGAGGTCAGCAGGGCTTCTATTTCTCAAGCAATTGGTATTGATGATGAAGGAATCATCATTGGTGATGATGGTTCAGCTGATGGGTTTTCAGAAGCTAATTGGGCCAGACCAGATCTTAGTGCCAAGGAAACTTATGCCACTTGGCTCACTCAGCACCAGAGGTGGGCACATTACCTAACAACAAATGTGTTCCTTCCGAAGGCTGGAGGAGTTAATGGTGTTTCCAACAGGGAAAGGGTGTTTATGTGGCACCTGGTTAATCAGAAAAAATCAATCTCCCTGCCATGCTGATAAGGCAGATGAAGAATGTCACCACTGTAAGTGCCCTGGATTATGGTTCCCTCCTGACGAGGCTGTTTGAAGCTGCCTCTGTAGTTGTGTCAGGAGATGGTGTAACAAGCAGGAGTATGGTTCTGAAGATGCATACCTTCAGGAATCTTAACTTTGGTGTGACTCCAAAGAAGAATGAGAAGGGCTCCTCTGTGAGTATCGCTCAGAAGGAGATTGTGGATGATTCAGCACAGAAAGGTAAGAAAGCTGCCTGAAAGGGCAAAGGAAAGAAAGGATCCAGCAGAGTGGTCCTAACTGTAGAAAAGGTGGTTGTCTCAGAACCTCTTCCCACTATGGTTCAAACAACAATCAGTGTTGAACCTTCTGGCAAGATTGTTGCTGAGAAACCAAAGGATGCTACTGAGATAGCAGATCAGGATGCTGAGGACGCACGCCTTGATGAAAGAGAAAAGGCTGCTGAAGCTGAAAAGGTTGCAAGAGTTGTGGCTCTTGCTGAAGAGAAAAGGCTGAGAAAAGAAGCAGAAGATAAGTTAGCAGCTGAGAGAGAAATTGCTGCAAAGGCTAAGGCTGATGCTAGAATTATTGCATGTGCTGCTGAACTTGAAAATGTGGAGTTCTCAAAGGATGTTGAGGCTTCAAAAGAAGGAGAGGACCTTGAGAATATCTCTCTCTCTACTCGGATCATGACAAAGGCTGTTGCATATAGAAGGTCTCTGAGGAAAAATGACTTCTATGTTGTTTCTAATGCTGAGTTAGAGGATCCTGTTACTGTGGAACCGGAAGTTGTTGATGACGAAGACATGTTGGAGATGTCTGCTGAAGAGGATGTTGATGCTCCTCTTGTTGAAGAGCTATCAGAGGAGAGTGAACCAGAAGTTGATGAGGTTCTTCAGGATGCACAACAGTTTGTGGATAATGTTGATAATGACAACTTTATTGACAACATTCTTCTAGGTCAAGGAAGAAACCCTGGTGATAGGGATGCCTCTGAAACGCTGATCATAATGGCTCATGTGTTTGCTGAGCCCATTTCTATGTTTGATCCTAACTCTTCTGACCAGGTTATCTCATCTCCTACTCATACTCCTCATCCATCTCCCTCACTACCTTCTGTCACAGAAGTGAGTGAATCTCATACTTCCATTCCCCTTACAATTTCAACCTCTGAGGTTGTACCTCCTCCATCTACTCTTCCTTCTGGATCATATTCAGAAGTGAATTTGTCCTCTGGACCCATTTTCACAGACTCCGTTTCTACTTCTACTTCTTCCTCACTATCATCTTCCTCTGTAATTCCATCAATTGGATTTATTGCTCCCTCCTTTTCACTACCATCCACTTTACCATCCATTTCTCCTACTCTCCTGATGAGTCCAGAATGTGCTCATATTTTGTGGGTATATTTCGTCAAGTTTGGGCATAAAAGAAGGAGATTTGGGTTTATTTGGGATTTTTATTGGAAGTTTGTGCAGATTGTTCTGTTTGTAGAGAACAAGCACTTCTGGCTGGTCTCCAGCCTTGTTTCAGCTGTCCTGGTGAAGGATTTTCGAAAAGGGTATTTCTGTCAGCAAATTTATTTGAGGAAAGTTGAAGTTTGGCTAGTGGAGCTAAAGCATGGGCTGACTTTCCGTATATGCTTGGTGTGAAGTGATTGAAGAGGAGAAAAGATTGCTTTTACTTTACTTTTGCTTTTTCTGTAAGAGAACAGTTGAGTCACTGTTCACCTTTTGTACCTTCCTTTGTACTTGCTTTGATCCGGTCCGTTTATTTTCTTCTCCAATTTCCAAGAGGGTCTGACCTTTGGTGAAAGTGGTTGTTTGGGAAAGATAAAGGGGAAGGATCAGAGTGAGTGGAAGCATAGATGGTAGTAATTAATTTCACTTTTTAATTTGTAACTTTAGTTTAGAGAGAGAAGTAGTAGTTGTAGTTCTTCCTTCTCTCTTCCTGTATTCAAGTTTGAAGCTCTTCTGGGAATTTATTCCAGCCTCAATCTACTGCATTTATTCATCTTCTCCTTTAATGTTTGCTTTAAAGTCTACGGAATTTATTGTGAGAACAACCAGGGAGATGAGTGAGTAGTCTGTTTACAGGCTAAGGCCAGCCTAAGAGCTGGTGAAAGTAAGTTCGTTCCTCTCTTTCTTTAAACATGAAAATGCTTGTTGATTATTAAATGGAGAAATATTGCATCTAAGGCTTTGCTAACCTTAGTATTCAGTGGATTAATTAGGATACCTCCGAAGTTATGAAGCGGATCTACCATTTAATGCATGTTATTACACCAGACCTGAGTATGACATGTTAGGGGTTTATAATCTTTTGATGTATAATGTTTTCCTAATCATTTTTCCTCAAACCAGAAAAGGAAGTTCTTTTCTGAAATTAAGTACTACTTTTGGGAGGAACCCTTTCTATTTCGTTTGTGTGGAGATCAAATAATGAGGAGATGTGTAGCACAAGAGGAGACTCACTCTATCTTGACTCATTGTCATGCTAAGGAAGCAGGCGGACAGTTTGCTGCCAACAGAACAGCCGCCAAGATTCTTGAGGCTAGTTTTTATTGGCCATCATTATTTCATGATGCTCAAAGGTTTGTCTCCCAATGCAATGAATGTCAAAGGACAGGTAATATCTCCTCCAGAAATGCTATGCCTCTTACAAATGTTGTGGTCTGTGAGATTTTTGATATATGGGGGATTGATTTCATGGGGCCCTTCCCTAGCTCTTATGGCAATAAGTATATCTTGGTTGCTGTAGATTATGTGAGCAAGTGGGTAGAGGTAGTAGCTAGTCCAACCAATGATGCTAGAGTGGTTGTGAAGTTTTTAAAGAAACTATTTGCTAGATTTGGAGTTCCTAGAGCAATAATCAGTGACCAAGGCACCCACTTTTGTAATAAACAATTTGAAAAGTTGCTTGGTAGGTATGGTGTCACTCACAAGATCGCTACTCCTTACCATCCACAAACCAGTGGACAGGTTGAGCTTTCAAATAGGGAGATCAAGCGTATCTTAGAGAAAACCGTTGGTTGTTCTCGAAAAGATTGGGCAAATCAGTTAGAACATGCTCTATGGGCATATAGAACTGCATTTAAGACCCCAATAGGAATGTCCCCATACCGGTTGCTCTATGGAAAATCATGTCATCTCCCTGTGGAGTTAGAACATAAAGCTTTATGGGCATTACGCTTTTTGAATTTTGATGAACAAGCAGGTGGAGATCATAGAAAGATGCAATTGCTAGAAATGGATGAGTTCAGGTTGTTCTCGTACGAGAATGCTCTCTTGTACAAGGAGAAAACCAAGAAATGGCATGACCAGCACATTCTAAGGAAAACTTTCCTACCAGGAGACCAAGTGCTTCTCTACAATTCTCGCTTGAAATTGTTTCCTGGTAAACTCAGGTCACGGTGGTATGGTCCTTATACTGTCTCCAACGTATTTCCACATGGGGCTGTTGAGTTATGTGATTCTGCTGGGTTGTTGTTCAAGGTGAACGGTCAAAGGCTTAAGTCTTATTTGGCGAATGTGACCAATCAGGAGGAGACCATTCCTCTAACTGACCCTCCTTGAATGTGAGGGACAGTGTGTTGCCTCCATCCACCAATTGGAGTAATTACTTGGGTTTCCACTCAAGTTGTACATAGAGTCTTAATTTCTTGACTGTTCAGTACATTTTGTCGAAAATCCTTGAGTTTTTGGTTGTTCTGACTCACACCATCTACTCGTTGCTAATTGCTTTGCATAAACTTTTGCAAATTTTGTCTTACAAGGATTTTTCTATGCTTTCTTTCTCCTGTATTTCTCTCACTTCATATTTCATTTTACTCTTGTCCATAATCTTATTTTGGGGGTACTTAATGCCTTGAGAAGGCCTGAATTTATTTGAGGTGCACCTTGCATTCTTTTTGCATAAGTCATTTTACCACAAGTAAATTTTGATGGGCTTTACTTAAATTAATTTGGGATTAGGCCTTTTTACTGTTGTAACTAGAAAAGTTGGGCCGGTTACATTTAAATTACCTTTAGTTGCTTTAGTTGCTTTATTGAAAAGTGAATGCTGGAGACCCACGTGGCCGTCCCATCGTCATGTACTGGTGAGACGTGTTGGGGGCAGCGTTGTCTTTTCACTCTTGATCTGACCACTCTTCTCTCCCACGCGCTACTCTAGGTCTGCCACTTCTTGTTTCTCAACTGCTCTATGCCACTTTAGATTTGATTTTTGAAACGGTTTCATCTCTCTTCTACACAACTGACTTTTCCCATTCCCCCATTTTATCTCTATTTAAGTGAATGAGTTACATCATTCCCCCACCACATTTCTGCCTTCACTTTTTATCTATCTTTTTAGTTGTCAAACAGATCTTGAAAATGCCTCGAGCTACTCGTTCTGGAATTATCAAGCAAGAAAAGCCAGCCGCTTCCGATGGTGGCATTGACTCAGATCCCAGCCGCTCTTATACTAGGAGCAAGTTTACTACCTTCGTTGACGATGAGGCTCAAACCAAGTATGAGTTATTCTCTGGTTTCGATTTCTTACCCTCTCGCACCGTTGATTGGGGTGCTCTGAAAGTTCTGGGTATTGAGCGTGAGGTCCGTGAAATGTTCAAGGCCGCTGGCATGGAGGGATTCCTAAAAATCAATGAGTCCGCTTATCGTGAGTTAACCTTGGAGTTTCTTGCAACCTTCAAGTACAACCCTGATGTCAAGTCTTTCACCGATCGTGACCGCTACAAGTTCAGGATGATGGGAATGGATATGTCCATGTCTCTGAATACTTTCAAGGAGTTCCTGGGGTGTGTTTCTTTCGATGAGTTGGGGACTGAATCGTATCAGAACAGTCTGGTTGATTTTCCGCCGGAGTTTAATGCTGCTGAGTACTGGAAAGATTTAACTGGAGAGGATTCTTATAGATCCGGTGATTCCAAATCTTCACTTATCCCCTATCATCCTCTCCGATTCATGTAGAAGTATCTTGCCACTACCCTGTTCTCTCGTCGTAGCCAGAGCAATTGCCCTACCAATGATCTGTTTGTTCTGTGGGCTATGACCACTCACCGTCGCATAAATGTTGCTCACTGGCTGGGTCTGCATATGTCCTTGATCTCCAATCGTTCTTCTAATGCCATTCTTTGTGGTCCTTTCATAACCAAACTTGGCAAAAGTTTGGGGGTTATCCTGCCTGTTCTGCACCACTTAACACTTGCGGTGAAAATGGAGAGGTTTGATTGCAATGCTTTGAGTCGCCTGGATATTTGCAGGAAAGCATGAAAGACCTGGAAGTTGTTTGGGACCACAGACATGCCTGCTGCCAAGAAAGTGAAGACCACCCTGGATTTCGATGACCTTGATGTTATGCAAGCTATGGCCCCTGACCCTCAGCGCCGTTTGTTCCACCCTGATGAGATTGCCTTCCCTGCTGCTGGTGATGTTACTATGAGTCGGCTCTTGCAGTTGCTTGGTCTGTCCTTCAAGCGTATCAAAGAGCTTGAGGCAGATGTTCAGGTGTTGAAGAAGAACAAGGGCAGTGCTGGTCCCTCAACCTCTCGTTTGGTTGATCTTGACAATGAGCAGGTGGATGAAAGTCACCAAACCACACCTCTCCTATGAGGTACTCTGGACTTGAATGATGAAGATATTGCAGATGGTGATACAGCTAAACTCTCGGATTTTGACAATGCTGTTAAGGCAGAGATCGCCAAGCGGGCCCAAACTGTGCCTGACTCGCCTGCAGCTTGACTAGCTGCCTGACCCTTAATCACCCGGTTTGCCCAATGATTGCCTACGCTGGTGTCGGATATTTTTGCAAAGTTGCATGAGGGCATGCTACTCTTATTTTGGGGGTGATTGTGCTCTGTGAGCCATTTTGAGGGTTTCCTGTTTGCTTGTTCTACCTGAGCTGAATTGTTGTTTTGATGTGCTTACTCCATAATGTCATAGTTTCTTGCTGCTGTCCTCAAGTCTTAGTTTATTTTGTTTTTAGGAAATTTATTTTGTAATTTTCTAGCCAACCAGTTGTCAAGTTTTAGTTTGTTTTAGTTGTTCTTCGCTGCATAATGAGAATGTAGCCTGTTTGTTCTTATTAATGAAAGTCTAGTTTGTTTATTAGTGTTTGAGCAATTGCTCTGTTTTCATTGTTTTAGTTTTAGCTTTCATTTTTGTGGAACAACTGTTTTGCCTAGATACATAACACGTATCCTGTAAATTTGGTTAAAAATTGAACTTAAGAGTGCAAAACCCTGTGAGCATTTAGAGCCGAAGGAGAAACAGTCTGTAAATCACAACAGACTTGTTTATTAGGAGATGGAGAACAATCTGCCTCTGTCCAGACTTGTTAAACACTGAGTGGGCTTGCTTGAACAGTGGGAATGTGATCAATGAGTGCAATTGTTTGCTCTGGTAGCCTAAAGTCAATCTTAAGACCTTGAATAAAGTCAAAACGATAAGGGCACTAGGATTAGATTAGGATGTTAACCTTGTGAATTAAATTGTTCTCCCTTGTACATTGTGTTTTCCTCATTTTAGTTTCACCCATCCTAGCCAAAAGCTCTTTGTGTCTGCCTCATCTCTGTCCTTCTTCCCTCATTGTTATGTTTGTCTTTCTCTTGTTTTTGTCTCTCTTGTTCCTGTTGAGTCTTTCAAAAAGTTGGAACAAGAGGAAAATTCAAAAGCTCTTAATCTCAAAATCTTTCAAATTGAGTCAGTCAGTCATTAAGTTATTAACCCATTTGATTCTTTGTAGAGATCAATCAGATCAATTCAAATCTGGTTGTTCTTCTACCTTTGCAAGTAGAGAACTCATATCGTTGTGTTGTTTTCAATTTCAAGCTTTGCTTAATCTCTTGTCAAATAGTTCTCTTCCTTGCTCGAATAAAGTTAAAAATAAAAAAAAATAAAAAAAAAAAAATATAGAAGATGCTATGTTATTTGGGTTATGACTGACCGGTCTTCAAAAGGAATTCATTATTTCCTTGCTCTTCATGATTGAAAACCAGCTTCTAAAGCTTCAAATCAAGTTGTTAGCACAACTTCACCACAATTGTAAGTTCTTCAAAGCTCAACTTTGTCTTTTCTTTTCTTTTGTCTCCCTTTTACCTTAGTTTTCTTCTCATTTCCTTACCTGTCCGCATTATAACCATGTCTAAGACCCTTTGATTGACTATAATTCAAGCATTTGACTTTGGGCCGAATTGCAAACTCTTGTTCCTCAACTGTTCTTGCAAGCTGCTGTGGGAATTAAACACTTAGCCTAAAACACCTAGAGTGAATGTGAGTGTAGTCCTGGGCAGATAATAGCCAGGTTGTTCTCTTGTGCTTAAAAACTCAAGGTTGCTCTGAGAATTGTAAATAAAGAATTTTAGCCAGGTTGTTCCACTTTGAGTCTAGAATCTTTCTTTTCTTGAGTCAGTTTTGCTTGAGGACAAGCAAATGCTATTTTGGGGGTTGTGATGAGTCCAGAATGTGCTCATATTTTGTGGGTATATTTCGTCAAGTTTGGGCATAAAAGAAGGAGATTTGGGTTTATTTGGGATTTTTATTGGAAGTTTGTGCAGATTGTTCTGTTTGTAGAGAACAAGCACTTCTGGCTGTTCTCCAGCCTTGTTTCAGCTGTCCTGGTGAAGGATTTTCGAAAAGGGTATTTCTGTCAGCAAATTTATTTGAGGAAAGTTGAAGTTTGGCTAGTGGAGCTAAAGCATGGGCTGACTTTCCGTATATGCTTGGTGTGAAGTGATTGAAGAGGAGAAAAGATTGCTTTTACTTTACTTTTGCTTTTTCTGTAAGAGAACAGTTGAGTCACTGTTCACCTTTTGTACCTTCCTTTGTACTTGCTTTGATCCGGTCCGTTTATTTTCTTCTCCAATTTCCAAGAGGGTCTGACCTTTGGTGAAAGTGGTTGTTTGGGGAAGATAAAGGGGAAGGATCAGAGTGAGTGGAAGCATAGATGGTAGTAATTAATTTCACTTTTTAATTTGTAACTTTAGTTTAGAGAGAGAAGTAGGAGTTGTAGTTCTTCCTTCTCTCTTCCTGTATTCAAGTTTGAAGCTCTTCTGGGAATTTATTCCAGCCTCAATCTACTGCATTTATTCATCTTCTCCTTTAATGTTTGCTTTAAAGTCTACGGAATTTATTGTGAGAACAACCAGGGAGATGAGTGAGTAGTCTGTTTACAGGCTAAGGCCAGCCTAAGAGCTGGTGAAAGTAAGTTCGTTCCTCTCTTTCTTTAAACATGAAAATGCTTGTTGATTATTAAATGGAGAAATATTGCATCTAAGGCTTTGCTAACCTTAGTATTCAATGGATTAATTAGGATACCTCCGAAGTTATGAAGCGGATCTACCATTTAATGCATGTTATTACACCAGACCTGAGTATGACATGTTAGGGGTTTATAATCTTTTGATGTATAATGTTTTCCTTTGCTTAATGCTTAGATGTATGCTAGAAGTAAACCGCAGATATCATGCATCTATAGATCTCGAGGAAGTGACCTTCTGACTTGAGTGTGCTGAAGAGGAAAGAGACCCTAAATCTATGAAATCAAGACTTCATGTATGTTAGAGAGAGAGAACAATTACTTTTGCCTGTTCTGGTTGTGCCTCTGCCTGTTCTTTAAGTGATTGGAGTTCATTCTTGCTTGTTTTAGTCATCTTAGTTCTAGTTGATCGTTATTAGTATTCACTGTTAGAATTAGTGTAAAAGAATCCCTCATTTACTTGTTACCCAACTGAAAGTTGACTGTGCTTTAACATTAGAACAACTGTGGATCGTTTTTATTCTCTGTGGAATACGATAATTTACTTTTGCTGTGCTATTTGCGACCTGGTCCTCTTGCCATAGTGTCCTCCTCACATTTTGACGCATCATCTCCCTTCCTCGTCCACACATACAATCCCTTCCACAAACACTTCTATCCCTCCTCCTTCAACCTCTGGACATGCACCTCCTGTGTGTGATCCCTTAACTACCTCCTCCACCACTTCCTGTTTTGCTGGGTTGTCATCCAACTATGACTTCCTACGCAACTTCCAGGAACGAGATAACTTGGAGAGAAATTTTGGTCCTTTTGGTTTCATGGGAAGAGCTTACGGTGTATCCGAAGCTGGTGGTGTTCCCAGTGTTGAAGAGTTGAGAAGAATGAGTTAGAGTGGCTCTGATGAATTGCTGAATAGATTTGCTGGTTTGGGGCAAAGGTCTTTTGCTGCTGACATATTTGCTAAGGGCTTTGTGCTGCAAGAAATTCAATCTTTGAAAGCTCAGAACCTGCAGCTCATGACTATGCTTCAAATGCAGAATCCTTCTATCTACACACGCAATCTTTCTACACTTCATCTAGCTACATATGATGAGCTGTATAAATTGAGAGAATTAGCTCTGACTCTTCCTACCTTGGACAATATTGCTCTTGCTTCTTCTCTGAAAGCCAATGAGAATTTGGGGATTTTGACAGAAGAAGTCAAGGAAGCAAACGAGCATTATGAGGCTCATGAGAAGATGCTCCCAAGTAAGATTGATGACCTGCAAAGTACTGCCAACCATATTCTGAGAGAAGTGAAATCTTCTACTCAAGGTTCATCATCTTCAGGGGCTGCAAAGATTGTGTATGACATCACTCCTGATCTCAACAATCGTCTCTCTAGCATTGAGTCTGCTGTGACTGCTCAGAGCGCCCAGATTGCTGAGCTCACTGAACTTGTGAAGGTTATGCATACTCAAGCACGTGAACAAGACAAGGTGATGTGCACAGACTGTGCGGGTATTTTGATAGTTTTTAGGGCTGTTTCATTGCATTTGTTTGCATCTTTTATCTCTTTTTCGTATTGTTTGCTTATAAATGCTTTGGAGCAGGTCTGATTGCTTGTTGAGAGAAGTCTGTGCTGAAAAGAAACATTTTAAGTCTAAAGCTGGGAAAGAAGCAGTCTGTGCTTGGAGAGTAGCCTGTGCCAGGGAAGAGAAATGCTTTTGAAGACCAGTGTCATGCTGGTGACGTCACTAGGACGCGCGCCTGTTTTTTTTTCTGTTATTGCGTCAGAACTTTGTCCTTTTTGTTGGGTATTTTGGGGATTGCCATTTATTAGGGCATCCCTTTGTTTGTCTATTTAAGGGAATGTTCCCCTTGCTTGAAGAACACACTTTTTTATCCTTATCATTTCACCAACTTTTCTAAAGTTAGCTTTTGTGTTTTTCTCTCTTTTATTGTACGGTTTTCTGGGTTTCTTCCTCTTCTTCCTTGGTATTCTGCCATTGAAGGAGGGAGCTCTTCCCTTTGAATCTCTTTAATACAAAAGTTATAATTTGGATGTTATTTGATGTTTATGATATAGATCTTTCGTTATGAGTAGTGAGTAGTTCTATTTGCATGGAGTGAGCTGGGAAGGCAATGCCGGAGCTCTAAATATCTTTGTTAAGTTGTTTTTACCTGGTTAACTTGTAGATCTGTGCTTAAGAGATCATTATATATTAAAGGCCTTGATATATATGCATGGTTTGTCTATATTTCGAGAGAAAATAGGTAAGATCTGGATCTAGACTACAAGGTTAAGCAAATAATATGCTAGAGATGGCTGTTAACCTTGCTTGATGTGTACGGTACTCTAGAGAGATCAGAGTGACCCTGTTCCGATGCATAGCCCTGTGCAAGTTAGGTGGAAGTCCGCAGAGATGCTATTTCACCTGGCTTTTATTCGTTCTCGCCATGGAGACGTGGGAGAATGCTACTGTTGGGAACCACTTGACCACGTATTAACAAGTTTAACCTAGATCTAAGAGATCTGTGCTGTGCTGGACCCTGTGCTCATTCCATGTGCCCGTTTATTATTGTTTTACAACACCCTTTCTTAGCCTTGTGCTCGAGAACATCACTGTTCTCACCCAAATCTGTCTTTTACAATCTATTTACTTGCTTTCTCTTTAATTCCTGTCATTTCATGCTTTAAAACCCCCTTGTTACTGGACTCTCTTTAATCTTAAACCCTGAAACGAATGACCCAAAGATCTCTGTGGATCGATACTCTTTCTTACTGTTTTATACTGTGATTGATGACCTGTGCGTATTCTGATTCTATTATACCCCTGTGCTAAAACACGCATCAATTTCTGGCGCCGTTGCCGGGGATCTTTTTGGTGTTTTTCGTTTTATTTGAGATTTTTGAGAACTTGACTTGTGTGTTACGTTTGGTAGATACTGTTCTTCTTGTTTTGTTTGTTTATGCACAGATCTGTTCTACCTGAGTTTGTTATCGATCATGAGATTGAAAAGACTTGTAGGAAACGTAGTGGAGCTGCTCGTCGTGCTAGACGTTTACAAAAACATTTAGATCAGGCAGCCAATGAGAATATGCTTAGTCATAACGTTGAGAATCACTCGAACTTGGATATTGAGATTGAAACTGATCATAACAATTTAAATTTGAATATTCCTGAACCTGAAATTGTTCACATGGATCCAGCTAGACCATGGATGGACATTGATGCTCCTAATGCTAATCGACACAACTCTGCTATAGTTGTGCCTGATGAAGGTGCTCATATTTTTGAAATTAAGGCCTCCATGATTCACATGCTCCAAGCAGCTCTGCAATACAGTGGACTGCCTCATGAAGATCCACACAGCCACATACATGATTTCATTGACATGTGCAATAATTTTAAAACGAACAGGGCTGTGTCGGATGATTGTATGCGTCTTAAGCTATTTCCTTTCACTTTGAAGGATCGTGCTAAGCAATGGTTGAAAAACTGTCAACCTCGTTCTATTGATTCTTGGGACTCTCTTGAGAGACACTTTTTGACTAAGTTTTTCCCTCCTAAGCAATTGATTAAGCTTAGGAATGAAGTTTCACAATTCCAACAAAGAGCTGATGAATCCCTCTCTGAATCTTGGGAAAGATTTAAAGATTTGTTGAGACGTGCTCCTAACCATCAAATTCCTTTATCTATGCAGGTGCAGACATTTTATAATGGTTTAACTAATGCTAACAAAAGTGTTTTTGAATCAGTTGCTAATGGTGAACCAGATTCTATGTCCGCTACGGAGATGTATGCTCTCATTGAGAAAATGGTTTCTCAAAGTTACAAATGGCACTTTGACAAGAAGGATGAACCTGATGATCCAAGTCTTGTTATTATTCCTGCTGTTTCACAATTGGCTATGCAAATGGCTGAACTTACCAAGCAGATTGCTCGAATGGGTACTCAAACTGTTGCTGCTGTGTCTTCTGCACAACCCTGTGTTTGCACATACTGTGGTGAAAACCATAGATCTGTGGATTGTGTTGCCAATGAACCTAATCCTGAACATGTTGATTATATCAATAGTAATCCTCGTCCTTACCAGCACAACCCTTCCAACTACAATTCTAGTTGGAACAAGCCCAATTACCAATGGATGCCTAATCCTCACCAAAACAGTGCATCTACACAACCCTCTGCATTCCAGAACCCACAACAATTTAACCAAAATCGCCATAACCCACATTCCAATCCTATCCCTGTTGACAAAGAACCATCTATGAAAGAGATGATGGCCCAATTCATGCAACAAACCCAATCTTCCATCAAGGGTTTGGAAACTCAAATGAATCAGTTGTCTAATATGGTTAACCCTCGTACCAAAAATGCCTTGCCCACTAAACCTGAGGATAATCCTAAGGAGCAGACCTTGCTTGCTATTAAGTTACGAAGTGGTACCATGTTGCCCTCTGTGCCTATGCCATCATTTGCACAACCCTCTGTTGATAGTGCAATACCTACCCCTGTTCCCATCTCACTTGATGAGGAATTTGAACCTACTGTTGTTGTTCAACCTAGCCCTCCCACCAAACCCGTTGTTCCTGTGGTTGTACCAAGGCCCCTTGTGCCTGTTTATAAGCAGCCTGCGCCCTATCCAGGTCGTTTGCTAGGAAGCAAGTTGGAAACCAGCTATTCCAAATTCATTGACAGATTGAAGAAGCTTGAGATCAATATCCCATTTGCTGAGATGTTGGTTGAGATGCCAACGTATGCCAAATTCATGAAAGAAATGTTGCAAAACAAGCGCAAGATGGAGAGTGTTGCATCTGTGCAACTCAACAATGCTTGTTCCTCTATTCTTTTGAACCTGCCACTCAAACTTCAAGATCCAGGGAGTTATACTGTACCCTGTTCTATTAATTCTTTGCATATTAAGAATGCCCTGTGTGATCTAGGAGCTAGTATTAACATGATGCCATATTCTGTTTACATGAAGTTAGGACTAGGTGAACCACCTGCTACTAAACTATCTTTGAAATTGGCTGATAGATCTATTAAATATCCTAGAGGTTTTGTTGAAGATGTTATAGTCAAGGTTGATAAGCTTTATTTTCCTGTTGACTTTGTTATCATGGATATTGCTGCAGATTCTCAAGTCCCAATTTTACTTGGTAGACCATTCTTGGCTACTGCCAAAGCGCTCATTGATGTTGAGCATGGTTCTCTCACCTTGAAGGTTGATGAAAAACGAGTCACTTTTAAGATTCAAGATGCTCTTAAGCATTCTTCTTCTAGTGATGACCAATGTTATTATCTTGATGCCACAACTGAATTCCCTTGGTATCAGCTTCAAGATTATGATACTTTTGAGGAGATTTCTGAGGAAAGTTCTTCTGCACACCCTGTGTTAGAGTCTAAGGATACACAACCTGTGATCTGTATTGATGAAGTTAAACCTATCCTTGATAAGTTTGGTTCCTCAATATATAAGAGAATTGTGCAACCTACTTGTGCCTTTTTATAGAACATGAAATGGGAACTCACCCCACTTCAGAAGCCTTCTATAGAAGAACCACCAGACCTTGTGCTTAAGCCATTGCCCTCTCACCTAGAATATGCTTTTCTAGAGTCCAATGAGAAATTACATGTGATTATTTCTTCTGCTCTTACCTTAGATCAAAAGGAACAATTATTGGAAGTTCTTAGAGCTAATAAACCTGCTCTTGCTTGGAAAATTTCTGATGTTAAAGGTTTGTCACCTGCCCTGTGCGAACATAAGATTTTCATGGAAGAAAACAATAAGCCTATTGTCCAACCTCAAAGAAGGTTGAATCCTAAAATGAAAGAAGTTGTTCATGCTGAAGTTGTGAAATTATTTGATGCTGGTATTATTTTTCCCATTTCTGATAGTACTTGGACTAGCCCTGTGCAGGTTGTACCTAAAAAGGGTGGTTTCACAGTAGTAAAGAATGAGAAGGATGAACTTATTCCAACTCGTACTGTTACAAGTTGGAGAGTATGCATTGATTATAGAAAGTTGAATGAAGCAACTAGAAAGGATCACTATCCTTTACCTTTCATTGATCAAATGTTAGAAAGACTTGCTGGTCATGTTTACTTTTGCTTTTTAGATGGATATTCAGGATATTACCAAATCCCTGTTTTTCTTAAAGACCAGGAGAAAACCACTTTTACATGTCCATATGGTACATTTGCTTATAGGCGCATGCCTTTTGGCCTGTGCAACGCACCTGCTACGTTTCAGAGGTGTATGACAGCCATTTTTTATGACATGATAGAAAAGACCGTAGAGATTTTTATGGATGACTTTTCTGTTTTCGGAAAATCTTTTGAGTCTTGTCTCTTGAATTTAGAGTCTGTGCTTAAACGTTGCACAGAGACTTGCCTTGTGCTAAACTGGGAAAAGTGCCATTTTATGGTCACTGAAGGCATTGTGCTTGGTCACAAGATTTCTGCCAAAGGAATTGAAGTGGACCGTGCCAAAATAGAAGTCATAGAAAAACTGCCTCGTCCTACTTGTGTTAAAGATGTTCGTAGTTTCTTAGGACATGCAGGTTTCTATAGACGTTTTATCAAGGATTTTTCTAAGATAGCACAACCCTTATCTGCCTTGCTTCACAAGGAAGTTGACTTTACCTTTGATGAGTTTTGTCTTACTACTTTTAAGCAACTCAAGGAGAAGTTGATTACTTCCCCTGTGCTTATCTCTCTTGATTGGGATTTGCCCTTTGAGCTCATGTGTGATGCTAGTGATTTTTGTGTTGGGGCTGTCCTTTGCCAATGCATTGACAAACATTTTCGCCCAATTTTCTATGCTAGTAAAACTTTGACTGATGCACAACTCAATTACACTACCACTGAAAAGGAATTGCTTGCTGTTGTGTTTGCATTTGATAAGTTTCGCTCATATTTGGTTTTATCTAAGGTCATTGTGTACACACACCATTCTGCCTTGCGCTATCTTTTTGCTAAACAGGATGCAAAGCCAAGATTGATTAGATGGTTGCTCCTTTTACAAGAATTTGATTTAGAAATTCGAGACAAGAAAGGTTCTGAAAACCTTGCTGCTGATCACTTGTCAAGAATTGAAGGTGTTCCTCAGGCTGCACAACCTGCTATCACTGAAACTTTCCCAGATGAGCAATTATATGCTGCGCAGGTTTATTCTTCTCCTTAGTATGCTGACTTTGCAAACTACCTTGTGTGTGGTGATATGCCTGTTGAGTTTTCTTATCATAAGAAAAAGAAATTCTTGTCTGATGTGAAGAGTTTTGTTTGAGATGACCCTTATTTGTTTAAATTGTGTGTTGACCAAGTCATTAGGAGATGTGTCTCTTATGATGAGGTGCCTTCCATTCTAGAACATTGTCATTCTACAGAGGCTGGTGGCCATTTTGGTGCTTCACGCACGGCTGCCAAAGTTTTACAATCCGGTTTTTATTGGCCTACTATCTCTCAGGATGCGCACAAGTTTGTGCAAACCTGTGATGCTTGCCAACGCACAGGCAGTATTTCACGCAAAAATGAAATGCCACAACATGGTACCCTTGTGTGTGAAATATTTGATGTGTGGGGAATTGATTTTATGGGACCCTTTCCCAGTTCCCATGGTTTTAAGTACATCCTAGTCATGGCAGATTATGTGTCTAAATGGGTGGAAGCTTTTGCTACTGTCACCAATGATGCTAGGATAGTTGTCAAACATTTCAAGCAACTTTTTGCTCGATATGGAGTACCCCGTGCAATTACCAGTGATAATGGTACTCACTTCAAAAATGCTCAATTTGAGAAGTTAATGACCAAATATGGAGTCATGCACAGGCTTGCTACTCCATACCACCCCCAAACTAGTGGGCAAGTGGAAGTCTCCAATAGAGAACTTAAGAGAATTTTGGAAAAGACTGTTGGTAGAGCTAGGAAAGATTGGCAAAAGCACTTAGACAATGCTCTTTGGGCTTATCGCACAGCCTTCAAAACTCCTATTGGTATGTCACCATTTAGGCTTGTGTTTGGTAAAGCTTGCCATCTTCCAGTAGAATTAGATCACCAAGCCTATTGGGCTGTGCAGTTTCTGAACTTCGATCCAAGTTGTGTTGGAAAGATCAGACAACAACAGTTGTGCGAGTTAGATGAGTTCAGATTGGTCGCGTATGAAAATTCTAAACTTTATAAAGAGCGTACCAAGCTTATGCATAATAGTAAGTTGACTAGGAAAGAGTTCTCTCCAGGACAACAAGTGTTATTGTTTAACTCTCGTTTTAGGTTGTTTCCTGGAAAGCTCAAGTCCAAGTGGTCTGGTCCATTTGAGGTTGCGCAAGTATTCCCTCATGGGGCTGTGCTTCTGTCTAATCCAGATGGAACTCAGTTCAAAGTTAATGGCCAGCGTTTGAAAGTGTATTCTGGACCCCTTGTGCCAGCTGTGGTTGCCTCACTCCGTTTGTTTGAGCCTCCATGAAGCACAACCATGGAGCCCTGTGTCTGGCTTCTGTCACCAAACGAAGCAATGTTACTTAGTTGTTTTTCTTTTATTTTTATTTCTTTTTGTTTTTAGTTGATTGGTCTTCAATTCTTTTCTTTTCCCGTCTCCACTGAGGACAGTTTCGTTTTAAGTGGGGGGAGGACCTGTGCTGAGTTTTGACTTAGTAGTTTTTGCAAAAATTTTGTTAAGCTAAAAATTTTTTGACTTTGAATTTTGTTTAAGGCAATTTAATTTACCTCTTTCGCTGAGTTCCACTTTTCAGGAAGACTAAAAGGCCTAATTTGGTGATTCAATTTTTAAATTGGATTTTATTTGGCTAAAAATGGTAAAAATCAGAGGCGTGCATAAAGGTGACCCTCCTAATTTGGGAAACGTGGCAGAAATTTCTAGGGGTGGCAATGGGGCGGGGAATACCCATGCCCAATAGGTCCCGCCCCATTAGGGTCGGGGAATACCCATTACCCATCATTATAGGGTCGGGGATGGTAAGAAAAAGTATTCCGTTTTCCGGGGATGGGTCGGGGATGGTAATAGCTATTCCCGCCCCATGGGGATCCCCAACCCATTACCGTTAGGCTAACCCATGGGGATATCCATGGGTATACCCATTAATATATATTTTTTGTAATTATAGATATATATTGTTATGTAAGTTCTCAAAATATCCTAATTAGACATTTAAATTTAATTATTTTAATATGTTAAATAAATCTAATTAGGCAATCAATTAGTAAAATAAAACCCTATTAATCTCTCTATATATATTTTCCCAATTCCACTCCACTGCCGCACAAAAAAGAAAGAGGCTTGATCATTCTCCAGCAAACAAGTCCCATCCTCCGTTAGCAGGTAATTAAGTTATGCTTTATTGAGTGTATTATATGTTAGGGTTTATAAATTAGGGTTTATAGTTATAAATAAAGATTTGAATGGACCACTTATAGTTCTTTATTTTATGTTATAATCTAATTATTTGTATATATATGTTTTCTATTTATATTTCAGTTCGTAAGAATTATAATAGGATTTTAGAGTACATTATATATTCTTATTCCTTAATTTGTTTTGTTTTGTTCTACAAGAACCTGTTGAATCCGATTGCATCATATTAATCGGTTTTGGGTAAAAAAAAATTATAATAGGATTTAGTTGTACAAGTTTATTAGGAAAGTGAATAGTGATGGTGTAATAGTTTTCTCAAGCTTTGATTAATATAATTTGTTGTTTAATGTAGCTAAAATGGAACCAGTGAATGGTGATGGTGGAAATTTAGTCAAGAATTCTACACAAGTTGAAGGTTCTCAACAAGCTATTGGCGCTAGTGTACCAACAACACAAGTTCAAGATCCTAAAAGTGTAAATGCACAAGAAGTTAATTTGGTGAACAAACGCCCTTTAAAATCGGTTGTGTGGAACCACTTAAAGAAGCAAAAAATAGGTGCATCATGGAAAGCAGTGTGCAACTATTGTGGTAAAAAACTTGGAGCAAACCCTACTGATGGTACTACTGATTTGCGAACTCATTTTGAAAGATGCGCGGCTAAAAAGAATCATGACATAAGACAAGCAGTTTTAAAACCTAAAACTGATGGTAATGGCAAGGTAACACTGAAGGCTTATTCCTATAATGAGGAATTATCGAGAACAAAGCTAGCTACAATGATTATTGCGCATGAGTATCCTCTGAGTTTGGTTGACCATTGGGCATTCCGTGACTTTGTTGAATCCCTTCAACCATTATTCAAAGTTGTCTCTCGAAATACTATTAGAAGTGACGTGATAAAGATATTTGAACATGAAAAATCAAGAACATTGGCAACTTTTGAGAAACATTCAAGTAGATTTGCCATTACAACGGATATGTGGACGGCAAGCAATCAAGACAAAGGATATATGGTTATCACTGCACATTTTGTTGATGACTCTTGGAAGATGCAAAGTCGAATTATAAGGTAAGAGTTATTTTCAATTTTTTACATTTTTAATTATTATTTTTATCTTTGTACGTAAATTTATATATAACGCTTTTGTAATTTATTTGAATAGGTTTGTACATGTGCCATGTCCACATACTGCTGAAGTACTTTGTGATGTGCTTGTTCATAGTTTGGTGGAGTGGAATATTGAGAGAAAAGTGTCAACATTCACATTGGACAATTGCTCAACAAATGATAAATTGGTAAATTTAATTTTGAAAAAAGTTCCTAGTAAGAATTTCTTGTTGGGTGGAAAACTGATGCATATGCGTTGTTGTGCTCATATTTTAAACTTAATTGTGAAAGAGGGTTTGACTATTATTGATAGTGCTATTGAAAAAGTTCACCAAAGTGTTGTTTTTTGGACCGCCACACCTAAAAGATGTGAGAAGTTTGAAGAAACTGTACGCTTGCTAAAAGTTCCTTATAATAGGAAGCTAGTTTTAGATTGCAGGACTAGATGGAATTCTACGTACCTGATGCTTAGTGTTGCTCTCTTATATAAGGATGCTTTTAATCGGTTGTTTTTGCTAGAGCCTTCTTATCAATGTGTGCCGCTTGAAGAAGAATGGGAATTGGCCAAAAAAATTTGTGACAGACTAGGTTTATTCCATTCCATCACTGAGTTATTTTCTGGGACCAATTATCCTACTGCTAACCTTTATTTTCCCAAAATTTGTGAGGTCAAATTGGCTTTGAGTGAATGGCTAGTGTGTGGTGAACCTTGTATTGAGGAAATTGCATCAAAAATGATTGAAAAGTTTGAAAAATATTGGTCCCAAATTCATGGCATTATGGCAGTGGCAATAGTTTTGGATCCTAGATTCAAATTGATGTTGTTGGAGTTTTATTTCCCTCGTCTATTTGGTGCTCAAGCAAAAGATGAAATACAAAAGGTTAAGGATCTTTGTTTTGAACTATTATTTGAGTATTCAGAGAAAGCAAAACTACTAGCATTTAATAGTTCTCAATCTTCTTCTATATTGACACAATCTTCAAACACTCAAGAAGATCATTTGAGTCAATTTGACATGTTTGTTGCTTCTCATGGGTGCCAAAAAGAGAATAATGTTAAAATAGAATTGGATCTTTATTTGTAAGAGGGGGTAATTCCAAGAACCATTGATTTTGATATTTTAAGCTGGTGGAAAAATGCGTATGGATACCCTACATTGAAGTTATTGGCTAGAGATATATTGGCTATTCCTGTATCTACTGTGGCTTCTGAATCGGCTTTTAGTACAAGTGGAAGGTTTATAAGCCCACATCGTAGTAAGCTTACTCCTGAGCTTCTAGAGGCATTTGTTTGTGCACAAAATTGGATATGGAATGACAGAAAAGGTATTGAATATTTTATTTATTTATTTTGTAATTTTAAATTTCATCATACATCTCTATTATAACTATTTGACATTATTGGTCACTGATATAGGTTCAACTAGAGATCATCCTCATTTTCAACCATTTCACGAGGAGATAATAGATGAAGAGGTATTTTTTTACAACTTGGCGAATTCTTCTTTTATATATAATTTTCAAATGCCATATGTTGACTAAATTAGTTTTTCAAAATTTAATGTCGTAGGGAAAATCTACTATGAACACCAATGAAGTGGAAGATTTGACTCGTTGAATTGATTAATGGAGCAACGAGGAACGCAAACTTTTTTTGTTTTGGAACGGGCAAACTTTATGTTTATTTAATATTTCAATTAGATATTTATTTTTGTTCGGATATTTTATTGTTATATGTTTTAATAATTATTTTTGTTATGAATGATTTTGTTTTATTTATTGTATGATATTTAAAAAAAAAATATATTTACGGAATCGAATACGTTTGATATTGGTTTTATTAAATTACAAAATGGGTCGGGTATCCCCATGGATATAACCGTTACCCATTGGGGCGGGGATGGGGATGATTTTATCCATATTTCTCTTAATGGGTCGGGGATGGGGAATCCCCATTTATAATGGGGATGGGGATGGAATAGCTCGCCCCATCCCCTACCCGCCCCATTGCCATCCCTAGAAATTTCTTCTCCACGCGCGCTCAAATCCGGTAAGTTGCCGTTGTTCTCTGCCCTGTTCTCCACGTATTCGAGAAAGGTGGTAAGTGGGTAAGAGAGGTTAAATGTTATTTCCTTTTTAATTTTCAAATTTTAAAATTTTCATTTGATTGGATTTTGTTTTAACCGGTTGAAGAGTGGTGTGCTTGATTAAGTTTGCTATTTAAAGGAGATTAATTTCCTTTACTTTACTTTTCACAACCCTCAAACTTTTTCCTCTTCGTTTCTCTTTTCTCTCCAAAACCCTAACCCCTGTTTTTCGCCATGAGTACCTCAAAAAGAAACACTAGAGCTTCTGCTGCTAAGGCTAACCCCAAGAAAAAGTCCAAAACCCTTCTTATCCAGGACCAAAATGACCTCACCCCTTTCCAACAGTCCCTTTTCACCTTTCAATCCGATGTTCATAGGGAAAAGTTCGAAATTTTTAAGTCTTATGATTTCCTTAACCCTCGTTTGGTTTGTGTTGATTCATTGAAGGAGCTTGATTTGGATGAGTATGTGTTGGGCAAGTTGAAAGTTCTGGGCTTTGAGAACTTCATTGCCATTAGGGAGGATGGTTTTTGGGAGCCCACAGTGGAGTTGGTGTCCACTTTTTAAATTGTGGTGAATAAGCACACTAAGGAGAAGGAGTATTGCTTCAAGGTGATGAATTTTGAATGCAGGAGAACATTGGAAGAGTTCAACTGTGATTTTGGCTTTGTGACTGATGAAGAGTCCATGAGTGAGTCATTCCGGAACAGCCTGTGCGAACCTCCACCTGAGTTCAAGCCTGCTGAGTTTTGGGCACATATCTCTGCTGACCGATCTCGTTACAACTCTAGAGTCTCTAAGTCAAGCCAGATCAGGACCCCTTTGTTGAAATACATGCAGCGCTTCTTTTCTTTCACCCTGTTCCCCAGAGGTTTGAATCACAGCACTGTGTCTCTCTCTGACCTGTTCCTGTTGTGGTGTGTTGAGAACAACAGGAGGGTTAATGTTGGGTACTGGTTTGGGAAGCACTTGAACTCCATGACGGCCAAAGAGGGTGGAACTTTGACCATCGCTCCTTATGTGACTGCCTTGATCAAGAACCGGAAATTTTTCTCTCCGAGCAGGCACATTTTGACCAAAAAGTGTGAGATGTCCCCCTTTGAATGTGCTTTGATGTTCTCAATAAACATCTGCAGGAAAGAAGGAGATCAGTACATCCTGAACAAGGAATGTTGTGAGCCTGTGCCTGAGGAGGATGAGGTGGAGGAGATTCCTCAAGGAGAAGTTGATGTACCTGCTGCTGTGAAAGATTTGATGTCAATGACCCTGCATGAAATTGCAGAGGCCTTTGTTAAGCTGCAGCGCAAGGTTGAGATGCATGATCAAATGCTCTTTCCAAAGAAGCCAATTGTTGAGCAGGAAATCTCTGATCCAGAGATTGAGGTGGTTTTAAAAACACCACTGGGACAACCTAAAAGGGAGTCCACTCCTGCTCCTCTCTCAAAATCTGAAGCACAGCCTGTGCCTGAGCAGTCAGCCCCTGGTAATAAAAGGAAAGCTCTCTCTGAACCCGAAGCAGCTGCTTCTTCCTCTGATTCTATCTTTGATGATCAGAGGGAAACCTCTTCCCCTGTAGCTTAGTAGTTTTTGCCTCTCCAAGCAGGTATGCATTTCTATTTTTACTTATTGCTTTTGCTGCTGTGGAGCTGTGCTGGTTTGCCCTGTGCCTTATGCTGTTTAAATTTTGATGTTTTGCATTCAATGAGGGCACTGAATGAAATAAGTGTGGGGGAGGGAGTAGTTAGTTTGAATGAGGCCGTTTTAATTTTTTATTTTTATTGCCTGTTCTAGCTAAAAGCATGTTGTTAGGATGTTTAGAGTAGGCTGTGCGCGAGAGCTTGTAAATATGTTATCCTCGCTTAGTGATAAGGACTTAACTGCAAATTATTTAATCGATTATCTTTTTGTCTCTGTCAATTGCCATAGACTAATGTTTGCATGCAACCAGCTTTACCTTAGCTCTGTATATAAATCAGGATAGGGTAGTTGATGTGCCAAGTTAATCCCCCTGCCCGTCTCTAATGAGTTTGTGGAAGCCCAAAAGCGAAGCTTATGTTCAGTTAATGCCACTAGACCCAAATTTGAAACCAAAACTGATTGAAAAGGGTAGCCAATGCGCTAAAATTGAAATGAAATTGAAAATCTAACCAAAAATCAAAGCCAATGTGCTAAATCTGTGCTAAATTATCATTCTACTCCTATGCCAATTGGTATGAGTAAGCAAAAGCTCTTTGATTTGGTTGCTAGTCGTAGGTTCGGAAGTATGTGCCAAAAGCACAAGACAACCGCTTATCGAAGGCTATTAACTAGATTGGGGATGAGAAAAATTTTGAATTGTGAAAGGCTGTGCTGAAATTGAAACAAGGTTGTGCTCAAAACTGTAAATAAAATCTTTTGGTACACAAGCCTGCTGGGTTAGCCAATTAAGCTTCCATCTTAATCATTAGGTTCTGGTTGCTGAACTTAAATGGGTAGGTAACTTGTCTCGGATGCTCCCATCACCATCTTAAAGCTAAATGCTACCTGACTTAGTTAATAGTTGTAGGTTCGGGAGTATGTATCACAAATACAAGACAACCGCTTATCGAAGCTGTTAACAAGTTAGAGGGTAAAGTTAGTTGACTTGGTCCGTAGGTCTGGCATTGCAGTTTCAAGATCTTTTTGCTTAAATTCCTTGCGCATAAGTTAGTTTTTATCTCTTTGCTTGAGGACAAGCATTGCTCAAGTGTGGGGGATTTTGATGTGCACAGACTGTGCGGGTATTTTGATAGTTTTTAGGGCTGTTTCATTGCATTTGTTTGCATCTTTTATCTCTTTTTCGTATTGTTTGCTTATAAATGCTTTGGAGAAGGTCTGATTGCTTGTTGAGAGAAGTCTGTGCTGAAAAGAAACATTTTAAGTCTAAAGCTGGGAAAGAAGCAGTTTGTGCTTGGAGAGTAGCCTGTGCCAGGGAGGAGAAATGCTTTTGAAGACCCGTGTCATGCTGGTGACGTCACTAGGACGCGCGCCTGTTTTTTTTTCTGTTATTGCGTCAGAACTTTGTCCTTTTTGTTGGGTATTTTGGGGATTGCCATTTATTAGGGCATCCCTTTGTTTGTCTATTTAAGGGAATGTTCCCCTTGCTTGAAGAACACACTTTTTTATCCTTATCATTTCACCAACTTTTCTAAAGTTAGCTTTTGTGTTTTTCTCTCTTTTATTGTACGGTTTTCTGGGTTTCTTCCTCTTCTTCCTTGGTATTCTGCCATTGAAGGAGGGAGCTCTTCCCTTTGAATCTCTTTAATACAAAAGTTATAATTTGGATGTTATTTGGTGTTTATGATATAGATCTTTCGTTATGAGTAGTGAGTAGTTCTATTTGCATGGAGTGAGCTGGGAAGGCAATGCCGGAGCTCTAAATATCTTTGTTAAGTTGTTTTTACCTGGTTAACTTGTAGATCTGTGCTTAAGAGATCATTATATATTAAAGGCCTTGATATATATGCATGGTTTGTCTATATTTCGAGAGAAAATAGGTAAGATCTGGATCTAGACTACAAGGTTAAGCAAATAATATGCTAGAGATGGCTGTTAACCTTGCTTGATGTGTACGGTACTCTAGAGAGATCAGAGTGACCCTGTTCCGATGCATAGCCCTGTGCAAGTTAGGTGGAAGTCCGCAGAGATGCTATTTCAGCTGGCTTTTATTCGTTCTCGCCATGGAGACGTGGGAGAAT
This sequence comes from Euphorbia peplus, assembly GCA_028411795.1. Lineage (NCBI taxonomy): Eukaryota > Viridiplantae > Streptophyta > Magnoliopsida > Malpighiales > Euphorbiaceae > Euphorbia > Euphorbia peplus. Next base: position 12,646,838 of record CP110838.1, on the reverse strand, counting down.
GATACTGTTGGGAACCACTTGACCACGTATTAACAAGTTTAACCTAGATCTAAGAGATCTGTGCTGTGCCGGACCATGTGCTCATTCCATGTGCCCGTTTATTATTGTTTTACAACACCCTTTCTTAGCCTTGTGCTCGAGAACATCACTGTTCTCACCCAAATCTGTCTTTTACAATCTATTTACTTGCTTTCTCTTTAATTCCTGTCATTTCATGCTTTAAAACCCCCTTGTTACTGGACTCTCTTTAATCTTAAACCCTAAAACGAATGACCCAAAGATCTCTGTGGATCGATACTCTTTCTTACTGTTTTATACTGTGATTAATGACTTGTGCGTATTCTGATTCTATTATACCCCTGTGTTAAAACACGCATCACAAGGCTATTCACAATTGCTATAGGTTTGTTCGAGGACAGACTTATATTCAGAATGAGCATCTCACTGCTGATGTGTATGCTAACAATCGGTTGATCAAGCTCCTTCTGGAAGATGTTCACAGGCAACGACCTTTGTCTGGACAGACTTATGACCACTTGCGCACCATTGATGCTGATTTCAGGAAGCGTATGGATTTGGTCAACTCTGTAAGACCTACTACTCAGCAATATCAAACTGCACTGATAGTTCAGCAAAAATTGGACTCTCAAGGTGCTTTGGGTATTCCTATTGGTTCTGGTCAAACGGGGGAGAAGTCTGCTCAGCAGAGTGGTCAGACAATGAAGAGACCGAGTGCTGCTGAAGGATCTAGTGGTGTTCCTCCTCCTCAGAAGAAATCTAGGAACTTGTAATCTCATTAGGACTTAAGCTTCTTAGCTAGGTTCTGGGATGGGTAGTGTTGTCTTAGGACTTTATCTGCTCTTCTGATGATTATCTTGTTTGTTGTTTCTTCTGACGATTTTATTAACTGAATCTTTCTTATACACTCTTGTGTCTCTGATTACTTACTTTACTTATGTTTCTTTTTGACTTAGTAAATTATACCTCACTAAAATCTAACAACTTGATCTTAAGCCATTTTTTTAAGTTTAAACAGATTGCTGAAGTTCACCATTTACACTAAAATGGGGGAGTTAATTTACTCAGAAGTTATGAAACATATGTATCAAGAAGTTATTCTCTAAAACTTATATTTTCTTTTACCTTCTGACCACGGTTTTTCCATAACCAAAATGGGGGAGAATGATGAACCCTAAGTGTTTTGATTATGTCCAAACGTTTCAGAAGATGAAAACTTAACATTCTCTTACATATAGTTTTTTTGTTGACTAATATTTTTCTACTTAGTCTATGTGTAAGTTACTCAGCAGGTGCTGAATGAAGAATCTCTAGATTGCCTGAAGTACTCAGAAGTCTCGATTGCTGAAGACAGAGTTTCATTCTTTCAGAAGCTGGATGCTCCGCTCTGAAGCTGTTGAAGTCTGTTGAAGCTCTCCTCAGAGGTCCATTGCAATCAGAAATTCATCTACCAATTTGATCAGAAGCTTAGTCACGGGTTCTGGATAGCATTTATTGCTCTGACAAGTGCATTTAATGCAAGGCGCCAAAAGTTCAAAAGTGAAACCAGAATTTCCTTGTCTACCCTTTGTTGATCTTATTGAGGAATGTTTCCGGTCAACCTTATCTTCAATTGCAAATCACTTACCGGATTTGGTTAAAGAACAAGGATAACGGAATCAAAGTGTTTGAAGACCGTTTGAAGACTTGACAAATTAACGGCTACAACAACTGATGTCATCTCCGTTGAAGATTCAAATTTCCCAACGGTCATCCTCATTCACTATAAATAGTAGCCAAGCTCCAATGCATCATGTACGCGTGATAATTGAGCAAAATCTCAACGCACTGTTTCAACAAGAAAAACAGAGCACCTTTTTCCATTCTCAATCTTTCTTAGCATAGCTTAAGTTTAAGTGAGAGAGTGAAGAAAAACAAGTTCATAATAGGAATCTTGTAAACTGATATCGTTTGTGATATTCAGTTAGATTTTGAGAGAAATCTAGTTGAGATTAGAGTTGGGTGAGAATTCCAGAAAACAGGGTGTTGTTGTTATGGTGGAAATCCTTTAACTCTTTTTAGGCTAGTCAGAACTAAGTGAGAAATTAGCTTAAGTTCTGTTGATGTAAAGGAGCTTCTGAACTTGCCATAAAAGTTCTGAATAGTAGATTTATAAAATCTCTGTAGGCTGCGACCTCAGGGGACAAGACGTAGTCACAGGACTTCTATGGCGAACTTGGATAAATCGAATTGTTCAATCAGGATCTCCTGAACTTCTTTCTCCCTCTTATACTTGTTATTTTTGCTTCTGTGTACTTGCTTATATTTAGTGCTGAAACAGATTTTCTCTAAATATCATTGTCTTTGTTCAGAAGACTGTCCAGAAGTTGTCTAATCAGAACTTCTGTTGCTGAAAACAGTCTAACTGTGTTTAGGCAGAATGTCCCTCAGAAGCAACTTCTGTAAGCTTGCTTCTGACTCTGAGGAAATTTGACTCTGAAAATTAAGTTTCCCGAAAAACTTAGAAATTTTCAGTTTTCAACTTTGACACCTATTCACCCCCCTCTAGGTGATTCTGTTCTTGATAGGGCCAACATGTGAATCAAATGCAACTGGCCTACATACATGTAGGATTGACTACACTTTGAAATGTATATCAAAGTGTATATCACCCGGCAGACTATTGTAATCCAAGTTCGACTAGCATTGAAGATGCAAAAAAGAGAGCATGTGGCATGATCATTAAGATGTTGCAAAGACGATATGAAATTGTCATATTTGACTTCAATTACAGAGAGGCTGAAGAAGCCCGTCACTCTTATGAAGAACAAATGCATAATTACGCATAAAATATAGTGAAGCCACGTGAAAATGTTCTAAATGCATACTCAGAATTGTAAAATAAAATAGCAGTCGTGGTCAAGAAGATAGCCCAATTCAAAGATTTAGTCACTACAATTATTTAATTGTTTTATGTTTTCTAGTATGTGTGTTTTTTCATCTGATTTTAACATCTAATGAAGTTGGTGATGTTTTTTTTACAATTTTCAGAATATTGCATGCACTTTTAAGTACGCATGGATTCAACAAGCAGACTGAATTTGAACTTTGAAAATCTCATTGATGTTCCAGTTGAAGTTGATTTTGGTACATTTTATATATTATTATTTTAAATTTAACGCAAAACGAATGTTTATTCACATTGTCAATCTCTTTTAAATGACAGAATTCCATATAAATTGTTATCACGTAATATTTAAAGATGACACGTGGACCATATAGGAATGTTTAATATTGCCACATTGGATTTGCGTTGAATAGTCAAGGCTAGGAGAATCCTTCTCCCACGTGGATTATGTTTCTAACTTAGTCTCCTAGTTCAATTAGGAGAGTTCGAGCTAATTAGGATTATGATCATGAGCCTAATTAGGCGTGATTTGTGATATATCCTAATACAAATAGGATTCGGATACAAGATCAAAACGCTATAAATACATGAGATTTCTACAAATCTAAGGTACACATTATTCTGACTCAAGCTGAGTTAATTACTTTCCGATCACTATAAGATATTTACATCAAAATAGTTACTAAGTGTATAAACTTGTGTTTATCATTATCTTATAATCTTTGTGATACAAATAGGTTCGGTTACTTAGGTTATAGTCTAGCTTTACATATGTGATTGTAGTCGGTTATAAGATTAATACAAATAGGTTCGGTTAGTGTATAATTGATGTTCATATGTGGTTAACTTGTTTGTAGAGTTATTTGAAATGTTTGAGAAGGAATCGATTTTAGACAGGAATTCCAGATTCACCAAAATAGTTAATGATCTGAAAGGTTTAGGAAAGGATATTGAAGAACCAGAAAGAGTGAAGAAGATTATTAGAAGCTTACCAAGGTCTTGGCAAGCCAAGAAGACTGCTATTGAAGAAGTTCAGGACTTAAGCTATTATTTATATGATGAGCTTATTGGTTCACTAATCACCCACGAAATGTCTATAAAAAATCATAACTTGAGAGAAAAGTCAGAAGGAAAAAGGGGATTAGTCCTGAAGGCATAATCTTCAGATGAATCCTCTGAAGATGAGGAATTGGCTATGCTGACCAGGAAGTTCAAGAAAGCCTTTAGAAAAGGCAGAGGTGGAAACTACAAAAAGCCTTTCAGGAGCTTTGATAAGAAGACTCCTGATTCTGGTGAAAAATCCAAGAGAGATCCTAGCAAACCCATTGTGTGGTATGGATGTCAGCAACCAGGGCATATTAAGCATAACTGCCCAGAGCTGAAGAAAGATAAGAGAAAGTTCAAGAAAGCTATGCTGGCTGCATGGTCAGACTCTGAGACCAGCAGTGATCCTGAAGAAAAGGAAGAGCAAGCTCAGATTTGTTTCATGGCTATTGAAGAGCCAACTTCTGATATCCTTGATTCTCTTGAAGAACTATACAGTATGTTCAAATACCTTAAGAGGAAATTGGACAAAAGTGAGGCTGACAAGTTTCTTAGGTTTACTAAAATTTATTCTGACATGAAAGTGTTAGAGGAAAAGTTGTGTAAACAGTTTAGCACTCATGCTGATGGCCCCAAAGCCAAAGGCAAGGAAAAGCTACCTCTGGGAAGTGATAAACCCCAGAAGAAGAAGAAACCTGTCACTCCCTCTCTTCTGAAGGAGATATCTTCTCCTCCTGATGTGGGTACCTCTGAGAGTGCTGCTATTGCCTCTGAAGAAAGTACACCTTCCAAGAAGAAGAAAGCTCCCAAGAAGCAAAGGGAAAGATCCAAGAACCCTCCCTTTTGCAAGCTTTGCAAGAGTGATGGTCACTTGTTGAAGGATTGCAAGTATCACATCCAAAACCTCTTGCAATCTGAGATATCACTAAAACCTGCTGAAGATAAATCTAACGATGAAGGTCCCAATAAGGATTGGGTACCTGTCACTAATTGATTGTGTTGCAGGTCTCTCTGAGTGCTCCATCAATGTCAAAGTTGTGGTACATTGACAGTGGGTGCTCAAAGCATATGACATGTGATGAAAAGGCATTCATTACATTTGATTCTAAAACAGGTGCAAAAGTCAGCTTTGCAGATTCACAGAAGCGAAGGATCCTTGGTTATGGATCAATTGGAACCAATCCTCCTATTGAAGATGTCTCCCTAGTCAGAGGCCTGAAGTTCAACCTCCTGAGTGTTGCACAAGTGTGTGACAAAGGTAGAGATGTTGTATTCAGCTCCTCTGGATGTAAAATCTTGGACAGTAAGTCAAGGGAAGTAATTCTAACTGCTTATAGAGTAGAAAATGTTTTCATGCCGAACCTTGAGAATCTCTGTAAAAATATATGATTTATGTCCAAAGAGGATACCTCCTAGCTCTGGCATAGAAGACTTGCTCATGTGAGGATGGACCTTCTGGCCAAAGTAGCTAGATATCAATTGGTTGCGGGTCTGCCTGAAATTAGTTTTAAAAGGAACCATTTGTGTACTGCTTACCAATCTGGAAAACAATCCAGAAGCTCTTTTAAGACTAAGAAAACCATTTCAACTAAAAGACCTTTGGAGTTACTTCATATGGATCTCTTTGGCCCTGTTCAACCAATGAGCATGCGTGGAAAGAAGTATGCCTTTGTCATAGTAGATGACTATTCAAGATTCAGTTGGGTTATCTTGCTGTCTAGCAAAGATGAGTCACTTGGATGCTTCTTAGTTCTTGTAAAGAAGCTTGAGAATGAAAGGAGTGAAAAGGTTGTCCATATCAGAAGTGATAATGGTGGAGAATTCAAGAACTTTCAGTTTGAAGAATTCTGTGAAACCAAAGGAATTGATCATAATTTCTGTGCTCCTAGAACTCCTCAACAAAATGGGGTTGTTGAAAGAAAGAACGTAACTCTGGTTGAAATAGCCAGAAACTATGAACAATGACAGAAGGCTTCTAAAGTACTTATGGGGAGAAGCTGTTAACACAGCTTGTTATGTTCTGAATAGAGTGCTGATCAGAAGCATTTTGAACAAAACCCCCTATGAACTCTGGAAAGGTAGAAAGTCTAAAATAGGTTATTTCAGAACCTTTGGTTGTAAGTCTTATGTTTTGAATACAAAAGAATATCTTTCAATGTTTGATTCAAAGGCATATGAGGCCATTTTTCTTGGTTACTCAACACATAGTAAAACATATAGGGTTTTTAATAAGAGGACTCAAACTTTAGATGAATCTGTTCATGTTCAGTTTCATGAGACTAACCCAGCAGATAGTAGAGCTCCTGAAGAAGATGTAGTTCAAGCTCCTAAAGTAACATCTCCTGCAGAAAAAGAAGATGTTTCTCGCAGAGCTGCTGAAGTGGTTCAACCTGTTGCTGAACAAGTTCCAGAAGAGAATCCTACTCCAGAAGTCAACTTCCTTCCAGAAGATGCTCCTATAAATGATTCACCAAATGATGAACAAGTTTCAGAAGATACATTGGATGTACCAAGAGAAGTTGGAGCTCTTAGGAACCGCCCCTTGGAGAATATTATTGACACTATTCACAATCCTGTCTTGACCAGAGCTCAGCTCAGAAGGTACATGGGTAATGTGGCTTTTGTGTCACTTTTGGAACCCAAGGACTACTATGAAGCTGAAGATGAAGAGTGATGGTTAATGACAATGCAAGAAGAACTTGACCAGTTCAAAAGGTCAGAAGTTTGGATTTTGGTTCCCAGACCTAACAACAAGAAAGTTGTTGGTACAAGGTGGGTTCTGAAGAACAAGCTTGATGAGTTTGGAAATGTTGGGAGGAACAAGGCAAGACTTTTTTCTCAAGGTTACAGTCACCAAGAAGGCATAGATTATGGTGAAACTTTTGCTCCTGTTGCAAGATTGGAAGCCATTAGAATCTTATGTGCTTTTGCATCATACAAATGTTTTAAGCTGTTTCAAATGGTTGTGAAAAGTGCATTCTTGAATGGTTACATTGATGAGGAAGTTTATGTGTCTCAACCTCCTCATTTTGAAGATCCTAGGTTTCCTGATCATGTGTACAAGCTGAAGAAAGACTTGTATGGACTGAAACAAGCTCCCAGAGCTTGGTATCAGAGATTGACAAAGTTCCTTCTGTCTAAGGGAGTTGTCAGAGGCTGTGTTGATACAACTCTGTTCACTTTGAGAAAGAACAAAGATATCCTTTTAGCTCAGGTATATGTTGATGATATTATATTTGGTGCTACTAATAAATCTTTGTGCAGGGAGTTTAGAGACCACATGAAGGCTGAGTTTGAAATGTCTATGATGGGAGAATTAACCTTCTTCTTAGGACTTCAGATCAAGCAAAGTAATGATGGTGTGTTTATCAATGAACCCAAGTATACTAGAGAAGTGCTGAAGAAATTTGGCATGTCAGAATCTAATGCTGTTGACATTCCCATGGATGTCAGCAAAGACTTCCATGATGAAGAGAAAGCTGGTAAACCTGTAGACATAAAAACCTACAGAGGTATGATTGGTTCTCTTTTATATCTAACTGCCAGCAGGCCAGATAAAGATTTTGCTGTGTGCTTATGTGCTAGATATCAGGCTAAACCAAAGGAGATTCATGATGTTGCTGTCTAAAGAATTATTAGATATCTTAAAGTCACACCATAAGCTGGTTTGTGGCATCCTTGTAGTACAGATTTTACTCATGTTGGATACACAGACTCTGACTATGGTAGAGATAAATTGAAGAGAGTCAGCAATTATGGTGGTTGTCATTTTCTGGGGGAGTGCTTAGTCTCCTGGCATAGTAAGAAACAAACCTCTGTGGCTCTCTCAACTGCTGAAGCTGAGTATGTTGCTGCTGGAAGTTGTAATTTTCAGATGCTCTGGATAAAGCAACAAATTGCTGACTATGGAGTCACTCCTGGAACAATTACAATCAACTGTGATAACAAGGGTGCTATTGACCTTTCAAAGAATCCCATTCAACACAGCAGGATGAAGCATGTTCACATTAGCCATCATTTTTTGAGAGACCATGTCCTGATTAAGGATAATTATGGTGTTTAATTCTTAGTTTAAGCATGCCTATAATAAATGCTTTTACTGCGCTTTATCTAGTGATAGCGGTAACTTGTTCCCTAGTTAACGGTGTTAATTCACTTTTTGAATTGGAACGGTTTATTTGTTTTGGGTATAAATAAGAGGTTTCCACACTTAGCAAAAAAAATTTCACTCAAGTTGTTCTTTGTATTAAAGTCTCTAGAATTTTTCTGCAACCTCTATTTTCATCTCTTCATTCAAAAACCTAAGTTTCTCAAATGGCTCTAGAACAAAATGAACAAGTCACTGTCACCCGTCTCTTCGAATACAAAGTTACTCTAAATCCATCCAAAGTGTTTCCCTCAAAATTTCTAGATGAGCAATGCCTTACAACCCTTCCTATTTCCAAATGGCTTTCAACTCAAAACTGGATTTCATTCGCTTCGTTGGATGAAGTCATCTACCCATTCCTCGTCACTGAATTCTACAAAAACATCTTTCATCGCTATGATGAAGTCGATGTTATTCATTCTGTTGTTCGTGGAGTGGATGTTGAAGTCTCCAGAACCTCTCTAGCTACCATTCTTGGTACTGCTGATGAAGGGGTTATTATTGGGGAAGATGGGTCTGCCGAAGGCTTTGATTATTCTAACTGGGGAAGACCAGATCTGACTGCTAAAGAGACATATGCTACTTGGTTGTCTCAACATCGGAGGTGGGCACATTATCTCACCACTAATGTGTTCTTGCCTAAGTCAGGAGGAGTAAATTGAATCTCCAACAGGGAGAGGGTTTTCATGTATCATTTGATGAATGAGAAGAAGATTAATCTATCAGCAATGATACTGAGATAGATGAAGGGTTTGAAACCCAATGGAACATTAGCTTATGGTTCCCTGCTGACCAGATTTTTTGAGGCTGTTGGTGTTGATTTTCTAGCATATGCCATCAGAAGTAGATGTACTCCTATTACTTTTGGTCCTCTGAGCAAGCTAGTGTTTGGTCAGTTGCCATCAAAGAAGGCTGCAACTTCTGCTCCTCTGGTGATTAAGGAAGTTCACAAGAATGTTGTAAAAGATGATCAGAAGGTTTCCAAGAAGGGAAAGGGTAAGAAGAAGGTCATCAGTACAATTGAAATTACTGTTAAGAAGAACCATGCTGAAGAAGTCGTACCTAACTTAGTGCAAACTAGGATTAGTGTTGCCCCTTCTGGGAAGGTTTGTGCTGCGAAGCCTAGTGAGGCTGCTGAGAAGACAGCAGAGGAGATGGAATATGATCGCATGGCTGAACTTACCAGAATTGCTGAGGCTGAAAAGTTAAAAGTTGTTATTCAGCAAGTTGAGATGAACAAGAGAGCTGATGTTGACATGAACAAGAGAGCTGATGTCGACATGAACAAGAGAGCTGAGGCTGCTGTTGCAGCTAACTCTGAGTTGGATGCTGCTGAAACTGCTAAACGATAAAATGTTGCAAAGGCTAAGGCCAATGCTGATGTTGGACCAGTTTCAGAGACTGCTGAGGAAGATGTTCCTCTGACAAGGAAAAGGATTTACCGTACTAAGGCCTCTGCTGCAATGAGAAGGCCTATGAGGAGATCAGATTTTGAGATCCCCTCTGATCCTATTCTCGAGGATGAGACTCCTGAGGATGGCGTAGTAGTACGAGGTAAGATTGTAAGTGATGAGGAAGATACTCACATGGTTGATGATAAAGAAACTTTCAATGATGATGGTGTTGGAGTCTGATCAACGATGAGAGTCGCGCATTGGAAGCGAGAAAAACGATATTAAACATCATTAATCAGACAGCTTTTGATCTTTATCGTTGCCTCAATATTATTTAGATAAATATGGTGATTAAACTACTTTAGTCACTCACATGGAATCCCTCTGGGAGAGATGGACGAACTGCACGATCGGAGGTTCCGCCAATATCACGTGCACGACACTTCAGATGACGAGTCCTCAAAATAGGCACGAAGAACGATGAACAGAGACTCCAGACACCTCCTGCAGTAGTCGGCTGAATGGGGTCAAGGGGAATTAGGGTTTTCTGATTTTCTGTGTTAGAAAGTCTAGGGTTTCAATCGATTAGGATTAATTTATAGTGTGTCGATTAATTACAGTTTCAGTACCTGTATTAATTTAATTAATCTGATTGTACCACAATAGAATACAATGGATTCAATTAACATCAATTAAGTTATAATTAATCACACACTAACCCCTAAAGAAAATCTAATTAATCAATCGCTTAATTAATTAACCCGATTGAATAATTAATCCCTCCAAACAATCAATTAACTTGTTCAAATCAGAACAATTAATCAATTAACATTATTAGTTATCAACTAATAATCAGTTCATCATAAATACACTACATGTATTAGTTCTCCAAGTACAAGTCTCAGTGTCTAGTGTGCACGATCCTGTGGGCCATAATCAATTAGCTTAATGACTGATAGAGAGTTGCCTAGACCCTATCAGTCACCAATTGATTACAGTGTTATTCCATCTCATCCAGATAGATACCCTGTAGTATTCTCTAATATCTCTTACCATTATATCAATATATCAAGTATGAGGCATGGTGGACGTCATCCTCTACAGCTTGAAATACTTCTCGATCTAGAATTAACTGAAGAACAGATAAGTAACCAGCTCATCTGAGTGTGGCCACACATTTCTAAGTTCAACTCATCGAGTGGCCTTATGATATCATCTCACTTATGGAGTGAGTGGTAATTCCTTCACTTCAACAAACAGTATGAATTAGCTCACTGACTAGACCAATCATACCCGTTTTTGGCATCCTTTTACAGACCTGTTAGGCGTATGTCAAATCTAATCAAATTCCTCATTCAATACTATATTGAAATCAGGTCGATAGATAAAAGAGATCTACATTCATAGAAGGGCAATGACACTCCCACCATGTGCCTTGTAAAGCGGATCGACCAAGTCCCGTATAGGTCATATGTACCTACAAACATATCATGTACACGTGTACATATCCTGTTCGTAAAAGCTTTACGTTCTATTCATTTCCATGACTAGAACTAGCTTCTAGTTATTTATGATATACAATCAATGGATACTTCATACAGTGCATATAATACAAGATATATTAACTGAATGAATTAATGCCTTTTATTCCATAAAACAAATTTATAGTACAATCAACAAAAGTACAATACATAAATAAACAACTATGCCTAGAACTACGGCAAACCAACAGATGGTACTCCTATCATTGAAACTGTATCTGATGACTCATCTCCTGAGCATGAAGATCCACAAACTGTGCTGGAAGGTGCTAGATTTTTTGCTCAGAACGTTGACAATGAGAGCTTGTAATAGTGAGAGAAGAAGAAACACAAGTTCATAATAGGAATCTTGTAAACTGGTATCGTTTGTGATACTTGTTGAGTGTGATTTGTGCCTAAATTGTGTTCCGAACAGCTTGAGATTGTTCTTTAGTGCACAAGTTGAGCATGTGCTCCCGAATATTTTGCTTGTGCCCAGTTGAGTCAGAACAACTTGTAATAAGGGTTGAATCTGTAGAAATCAATTCAAAGATGCCTTTACATCACATGGTCTCGGTTTTGTGATGTGGGGAAGTGAAAAAGTAGAGTTTTTGGAGGTTTGTGGAAGGCTTTGGGGTTTGGAGTTGTCTTCTTGTGCTTTTGTCTTTTCTGCAGGTTGCTTTGTCTTACTATGCAGTTGTCTTTTTCTACTGAGAACAGTCTGCCCGAGAACAGCCAGATTCCAAGGAGCATCTTCATTTGTTTATTACTTTCTTTTCTTGTATAAATACCCTTGCATGGGTATTGCTTTCAGATTCATGATTATCAATTGAGAATTAAGACATTAGTAGTAGTTTAGTTTTAGTTTCAGTAGTAGTAGTGTAAGGTCTCTCTGAGACCAGGCAGCAGCCTGTTCGTACTTTTCTTATTTCTTGTTTTGAGCATGACAATGAGTGAGTAGTCACTCAAGGTGGAAAGCCAGCCTTCCGGCTGGTGGTTGTAAGCATATCTTTTCCCTATTATGAATGAAGTCATGTTTGTTTTGATTGTTCAATAGAATTTCCATTCATATGCAAGCCTCGCGAACTTGTATTCTCAGTTGTTTGATGTTGTAGGGACCAACTCAGATCAAGCGATAGATAAACTATTGAACACATATATTTTATACCGGGACCAATAAGGATAAGATGTATGCTAGGGGTTATTATTTATAAGATGCTTCTTGTGCTTTATGCTTGTGCTTGTGTAATCTAATGGTAACTAATTTTACATGAGTATAAAGAACCTTGGGAACATGTGACCATCTGACTTGAGTGAATATAGTGAAGATACCCTAGATCTATAATAAACATGGTTGATTTGTATGAAGGAATTGTGTTCTTGTTTACCATCAGTTATGGCCGTGCTTTACACCTGCTCGTTTTATATTGGTTAAATCCCTTAAGAATTGTATGATCAGTATTGCCATTAGTTTATATTTATTTTACAGTAGTTTAGAAATTCTCAAATCAATTAAGCACAACCAACCGACTGTTCTATTTCTGAAAAGAGACCAGCTTGAGACTGTTCTATCCATGTGGAGACGATAAACTTATCACTTTATTATTTGTCTAGTGCACTTGCTAGTGTCATCCCACTCATTTGTACACAAACAATACTCAGTTAGATTTGAGAGAAATCTAGTTAAGGTTTGAGTTGGGTGATAATTCCACAAAACAGGATTGTTGTTGTTCTGGTGGAAATCCTTTTACTCATTCTAGGCTAGTCAGAACTAAGTGAGAAATTAGCTTAAGTTCTGTTGATGTAAAGGAGCTTCTGAACTTGCCATAAAAGTTCTGAATAGTGGATTTAAAATCTATGGTGACTGCAATCATAGAGGACAGGACGTAGTCACAGGACTTCTGTGGTGAACCTAGATAAATCGAACTGTTCATCAGGACCCCTTGAAAATCATTTTTATTGTTTTGTTATCAACAACTTATCAAAAACTCTTAATGTCATTGATAATAGACCGATTGGATTGGCTTTTAATATTGAAAATAAATATGGCAATCTACCAACTAATTTGGTATGTTCCAACTGTTTTTTTTATGCTTCATTTTTATTTTTATTTTTGAATGGAACTTTGTTAACATTTTGGTTTTATTTTTTGTAGTTTTCTGCTGTTGCTGGTATTCTATTTCCAGATGATGTCATTCGTTATCACGAATTACGTTCTTATAGTGTTCGATGTTTAATAAGGAAATGGAGTAGCAATAAGAACTACAATGATTGTGGTGTGTTTTTTATGAAGCATATGGAAACTTATATTGGTCACGATGTTGATGTTTGGGACATCGGAGTGAATTCAATTTCAGAAGCTGAAGACATGAAAAAGCTGAGGGTTGGCTTTTGTTGGAGAATTTTAATACATACTGAAAATAAACATCTTCAAAGTCTCCTAGAGAAATCACAGCGATGGATTATGAATTAAGAATTTACTTATTTTTTTATTGTTTTAAGTCTTTAGCAATGTAATTCAGTACATTTACTAATTAATTGGTATTTAGCATTTGTTGGATTTACTAATTTTTTATCAATAAAATATGTTTATTGCAATTTTTATTGCTAGAACATAGCCTTATAAGATTTGGAATTTGTTAGGCAGTGATGATTAAATTTACAGCTTTACGCCAGTTCTGCTTCAGATTATTCATGATCAGAAAAAAAGATTTGGAATTTGTTATTGTTTTCTTGTTAGTTATAAACTATAATAAAATGAAAAGTAATACTTGTTGGGTGTGATTTGTGTCTATAAAATCAAGGGTTTTCCATAGTATTTTCGTGCCAAAACTGTGTTTTGAACAGCCTGAGATTGTTCTTTTAGGCACAAGTTCAGCATGTGCTCCCAGTTAGTCTGCCGGTGCTTAGTTGAGTCTGAGCAGCTTGAATTTAGGGTTGAATCTGCAGATAAGCAGGTCAAAGATACCCTCTCCTCACATGTTCTCGGTTTTGTGATGTGGGGAAGAGAAAAAGCAATGTTTTGGAGGTTTGTGAAGGCATTGGGATGTGAAGTTGTCTTCTTGTGCATTTGTCTCTTTCTGCAGGTTGACTTGTCCTATTCTGCAGTTGTCTTCTTCTGCTGGAGAACAACCTGCCCAAGAACAGCCAGATTCCGAGAAAGCATCTTCACTTTGTTTATTTCCTTTCTTTCTTGTATAAATACTCCTACGAGAGTATTGTTTATCAATCAATCATATCTTAGTTTTATCAGACATTAGTTTTACTTTCAGTTTAGTAGTTGTAGCAGTTTTTCTGTGGAAGTCTCATTCAAGGCCAAGCAGAACCTGTTCTTAGTCTTTTCATTCCTTCAAACGCTGTAAACATGACAATGAGTGAATAGTCACTCAAGGTGGAAAGCCAGCCTTCTGGCTGGTGATTTGTAAGCGTCACTTTCCTTTTATTAATGAAATCATGTTTATTCAGCTTGTTCAATAAAATCTCCATTCATATATAAGTCTAGCTAACTTGTTTGATGTTGTAGGGACCAACTCGGATCAAGCAATAGATAAACTGATTGAACACATATGTTTTATACCGGGACCAATAACTATAAAATGTGTGCTAAGGGTTCGTATTTATAAGATGCTTCCTGTGCTTAACGCTTGTGCTTGTGTAATCTAATGGAAACTAATTTTGCATAAGTATAAAGAATCTTGGGAACATGTGACCATCTAACTTGAGTGATTCTAGTGAAGATACCTTAGACTTATAATAAACATGGTGGATTTGTATAAAGGGAATGTGTGCTTGTTTGACATCAAGTTCTGGCTGTGCTTTACACCTGCTTCTTTATTATTGATATCTCTTAATTTATTTTCATGCTCAGTGACAACCTTAGTTTAATAATAGATATATTTTGTTTCAGTAAAGAGACTAGCTTGAGGAGACGATAACTTATCACTTTATTACTTGTCTAGTGCACTTGCTAGTGTCATCCACTCATTTGTACACAACAAGTTTGTGTCGCTGTTGCCGGGGATATAAAGATTTTAAGCCAAACCATTTTTACTTTTATTGTGATAAAACAGTTGGATTTTACCTGTTTGTTTCAATGTGCAGTTTGATTTTAGGTTGTTTATGCGAAGAGTCCGACTTCCACCAGAGCCTATTGATCCTGAGATTGAGTTAACCTTGAGAAGGAGAAACGCCCTTAGGAGAATCAGACAAAGGGAAAGACTGGCTAATCGTTACCAGGAACAACCTGTTCACAACGTTGTTCCGGAAAGACAACCTGAACAAGTACACCCAGAACAACCAGAGGAAGGGCAAGGAGACAACATGGAGGACGGAGCCGTTCCACCCTTGCCAATGAAGGAATATTAAAAACCTTCCACCGAGGGTCACTCATCTTGCATTGTGGTCCCCGATGAAGGAGATAACCATTTGGAGGTCAAGGCATTCATGATCCAAATGTTAGAAACAACTATTCAATTAGGAGGACTGCCCAGTGAAGACCCAAATGCTCACATCCAAGACTTTGTCACGATGTGTAACACTCTTAAGACCAACTGAGGAGTCAGTGATGACGTGATCAGACTCAAGTTGTTCCTATATTCACCAAGGGACAAAGCTAGAACCTGGATGAACAATTTGCAACCTCGCTCAATCACAACACGGGAGGCCATGGCAAATGCTTTCCTTACTAAGTTCTTTCCACCAAGACAAGCAATCAAACTCAGAAATGATGTGTCCCATTTCTCTCAACACCCCGAAGAGTCTCTTTCCGAGGCATGGGAGAGATATAAAGATCTTATGAGGAGAGTGCCCAACCACAAGATTCCCATGTGGATTGAGATTCAGAACTTTTATAATGGCCTAACGAATGTTTACAAAATTCAGTTGGAGTCCGTAGCAAATGGAGACCCAGAGGAACTTGATCCTGAAGCATTGTATGAACTCATAGAGCGCCTGGTCAACACCAGTTATAAATGGTACTCTGTGAGGGAAGATGGCAGAAATGAATAAAACTCTCCAGTAGCTGAAGAAGTTTCTAGACTGATTGCACAAGTTGAGCAGTTGAGCAAGCAAATTGTCAAACTGAACAAGCCAACCAACCAAGTTCATGTTGTTCAATGTGATTTTTGTGAAGGAAATCATCGTTCTGTTGATTGCACAGGAAACCAAGTGCCTAACAAGCAAGTTGAGCATTGTGACTATGCAGGAAACGACCAGAGGCCGCGCTCAGATCCATATTCAAATCATAATAATGATGGATGGAGGAATCATCCGAATCTTAGTTGGACTCCCCAGCCCAACCAGAATTCTGATCCACCATATCAGAGACCTCAAAACAACTACCAGCAGAACAACCAAACCAGGCAGAACAACTATCAACATGGTGGCCCCTCAAATTACCAGCAGCACAACCAGGGAGGAGAAGAAAAGAAGTCCAAGGTGGAGGAAACGTTATCTCAAATGATGCAACAGATGCAGCAACAACAGAGCACAATCAAAAACCTTGAGACACAGTTTCACCAACTCACCAACATTGTGATGCCGAAGAACAATGGGGTTATTCCAAGCAAGACGGAAGCAAACCCCAAGGAGATTGTGCAAGCCATCTCACTCAGAAGTGGAAAAGAAGTAGACCAACCAGTGGGAGAGAAGCACAAGTCAGTTTGGATAGATCAGGCAGGGACCAGTGAACAAGCTCCGCCTGTTCGATCCACAGATCATGTCATTAACATACCACCAGCAACCGGATCAGAAGCTGTTCCAGTAGAGCAAGTTGAGCCTGCTTATGTTCCAAGAGTTCCGTGCCCAACCAGGCTCAAACAACCAAGCTTGGACAAACAGCAAACAAGATTCTTAGAGATGCTCAGGAAGATCCACATCAACATACCATTTGTGGATGCTTGCTCAGCATCACCTGTCTATGTAAAATTCCTGAAGGACTTGCTGCAGAACACGACAAAGCTGGAGAGTGTATCCATGGTCCAGCTGAATCGTACTTGTTCTTCAATATTGCAGAACAAGCAGTTTCTCCCTAAAAAGGAGAAAGACCCAGGAAGTTTTACTATTCCTTGCTCATTTGGCAGTCTTAACATTGATAATGCTTTATGTGACCTAGGAGCTAGCATAACTCTCATGCCCTATTCAATTTACAAACAGATTGGCCTAGGAGAACCCCAACCAACAAGGATGTCTATCCAATTGCCTGATCGTTCAGTCGAGTACCCTATGGGAATGGTTGAGGATGTTCTGGTCAAGGTGGATAAGTTTATACTTCCAGCTGACTTTGTAATAATGGACATGGGGAATCGATATTGTAGGGCAATTCGCGATGTCAACGAATCAAAAGCAATATGTTATAGTGGCACTGGACCATTTCACCAAATGGGTTGAGGCGGAAGCAGTTTCCTCTATCACAGCTCAACAAATTGTGAAGTTCGCCAAGAATAGCATTGTGTATCGTTTTGGATTGCCAAACACGATAATAACGGACAATGGGAAGCAATTTGACAGTGTGCTGTTCAGAAGTTTCTGTGAAAGAGAGGGGATCAAGTTGAGGTTTAGTTCTGTGTTTCATCCACAAACCAATGGGATGACAGAGAGAACTAATTGTACGATTATGGAACGAATGAAGAAGCGGTTGACCCACCTCGGGAAGTTAACTAATTGGGTCGAGGAGCTGTATCACGTGTTGTGGTCTTACATAAAAACTCGCAAGACAACGACTGAAGAAACACCTTTTTCGTTAACCTAAGGGACAGAAGCTTTTATTCCGGTCGAGATCAAGGTTCCAAGTACGAGAGTTCTCCATTATACCGAGGAATGGAATGAACTAAACTTGCGAGACAACTTGGATGACCTCGAGGAGAAGAGAGAAATGGCACATGCTCGGATCGAGGCATATAAAGCAAGAACAAAAAGAATCTATGATAAGGGTGTAAAGCCTCGACAATATTTTAAAGGAGATTATGTCTTGCGTAGTACAGCCGCCTCAAGCACGAGGCAAGGCAAGGGCAAATTGGGGATTAAGTGGGAAGGACCATTTTAGATTATCAAATGCGTCGGGACACACACTTATCATTTGCAGCATCTTGACGGAACTGAGGTTCCGAGGACATGGAATGCAATCTCTCTCAGAAAGTATTACTTTTAGGTTTTTTATGTTTCGAGTTTCATTTGTTCTTGTTCAACTATATTTAGAATTCAACTTAGGATTTATCTTTAAATAAAAGGCCACGAGCCATTATTTTTTCATCTATGACTTTTAATTCAGTACTGACTTTGGAATTAGCTGCTTATGAAAAAAATGCTCGAGATACAGCGAACTTACAATGAAAACTTAGAAGTTTTTACATAACATTTATTTTAAAACTTGTTCTAAGTATTCGACACTGGACATTTTGGTTGAATCAAAATCAAGTCTACTGCATGATAGAAGGCTTCGATTATAACCAAATCTACGAACGTCGTGGTAAGAATCCACCCTATAAGAGTTTGGCCCGACCAGGAATAAAGGGGGGGCTATTACGACGGCTGCAAACAAACATGGTTGAAAAATTTAATATATATATATATATATTTAATTATATATGCTTGTGACAAAATAACCTTGTTATATACTTTATGTGCCAAAAGAGAATTTAACTCTAGAAATGTTAAATGAAGGTTATCATCTTAACTAGAGTTACTTTAATAAAGTATATGATTAAAGTATGTATGTATGCATGTCATGATCACATCTATATAGGTTTAAATATCATATGCTCACATAAATATATGTTTTAAGAGATGATATTTATGCCATGAACTAAAACGATATGCCATGATCAAATACGTCTTTTTATCCTAAGGATTATGGTTTTATATGTGATCACATGACATCTTGCCATGCTATCTTCTTGAGGTTTTATGATATGAACTTAAACATGATTTATATATATATCATAAGCTATGCCATGGTTTGAGATGTCATTATACATGCAAACTATGTTATGTCATCATCTATTGATTTCATCATCAATCATACTTATGTGTTGCCATGTTTATGATGATGAATGCATGTGTATGAATGTAGTATACACGTATATGACATACATGCTTAGATGATGTTAATAGCATAAGTTTAATGGTGATTAAAGGAAAGATCAAATGAAGGGCTAGGATTCAATCACACTTTATGTCATCTCATCATCCAACGGCCAAGATCGTTTCTTCATCACCAAGACAAGTGTCTTGTCAAGACAACTCATCAAATCCTCCACCACCACAAGATTTCGGATTTAAGATATGGATTTGATGGATATGGTGTACTTTGATACTACTCTTACAAGATCTTATCCTACTCTTACACATATCTTATCTTATCCTAAAAATCTACTAAGTAAAAGAATCTTATCTTTTGGATTTGATGGGACAAGACACATTTTGGCTCCTCCTTCCATCTCTCTTAGAGATTTCGGCTATAAAAGGAGAAGAGGAGCAAAGGTTGAAGCAAGGAAAATCAAACCGAGATTCAAAGCTTTTCACACGAGATATTCAAGCGAGCTTTGATTACATTTTTCCTTCAACTTACAACGAGAGTTTAAGTGTTATTCTTTTCATTCAAATCATTGTAAAAGATTAAACGGTGGGGGTTTAATCTTGGGTTTTACACTAGATCCCTTTAAAAGTGTAAGAGAGGTTTTTGTTTAGCCTTGAAAAACAAATAGGTTCTTAAGCACCCGCAAGCTTAGGAGGTTATCACTTAGCCTGTAAAAGTGACATAAGTTTCTTAGTTTAGCTTGAGAAAAACTAAGGGAGAGTTGCTCAAACACTTGGAAGTTTGAGGGAGTGAATACTGGGAGAGGTGTTCAGCTCTAGTAGTGTCTCGGATTGTGTGAACTACTCTACCGGCTTGATTTCTGCCCTTAAAGAAATCATTAGTGGAAAATCTCGAGAGGTGCTCTCGGGGACAGGACTAGGCTCACAAGGAGACCGAACCTGGATAAATGCTCTGCGTCTAATCCTTCTATCCTTACTCTCTTTATTATTGTCTTTTAATCACTTGCTCTGCTTTAAGCTTTATCTATAATTGCTTGTGATTAAATCGTGCTTAAACTTGTTTATTTTCTCTTATCATCTAATCAACCATTTATTCCGCAAAACTTTTTAAAGTTGATTAGTTAATAGGCAAATATTTTAAAAGAGAAAATAATAGTTTTTAAAGGCAATAAATCCTATTCACCCCCCCTCTAGTCTTTATATAGTCATAATTTGGGCCAACAATTGGTATCAGAGCCAATCTTTTTGCCTATAAAGATTAACATCTTTAGAGAGATTCAATATGACTAATAGAGTGATAAATTTTCCTGGAAATATGTCTACACAGATGATTCCTGAGGGACAGTCTACAGTTAGACTACCCCTATTTTATGGAGTAAATTACTCCTACTGGAAAAATAGGATGAGAAATTTTATTCAGTCTTGTGATATTTTCGTTTGGAAAATAATTAAAGACGGATCATCTATTCCCACAAAAATAGTTGATGGCGTAACAATAAACAAGACTGAATCTGAATATAACGATGATGATTGGAAGCAATTACAGTTAAATGCTAAAGCTATAAATATTCTACATTGTGCTTTAGATACTAACGAATATCATCGTGTTTCAGGGTGTACGAGTGCCAAGGAGATATGGGACAAACTCGAGGTCACATATGAAGGAACTCAAAAGCAGAAGGATCTAAGGGTAAATTTGTATATGCGCGAATATGAGTTGTTTAAGATGGAGGTAAATGAAACCATTTCAGAAATGAATACGAGGTTTACCACCATCATAAACAATCTAAAAACCCTTGGAAAAACCTTTAAAGATGAGGAGCTAATTAAAAAATTAATGAGAACAATGCCCTCAGCTTGGGATCCTAAATTGACAGCTATTGATGAGGCTAGAGATCTATCCACATATGCTTATGATGAGTTTATTGGATCTCTCCTCACTCATGAGATAAAAATGTCATCTGTCAATGATAAAGAGCCCGAAGCAAGAAAGCTTAAATCCACAGGATTAAAAGCTAAGATTGTAAGTGAAAGTTCAGATAATGAATCTGAAGAGGAAATTGCTTTGCTTACACGAAAATTCAACAAGTTTTTGAAAAAGAAAAACTTTAAGAAATTTCCTAAAAATAACTTTCACAAAGAGCCCAGCACTTCTGATAAGTTCAAAAAGGACTCTTCTCAAAATGTTGTTTGCTTTGAGTGTGATAAGCCAGGACATATCAAGCCAAACTGTCCAAACTTGACGAATGACAACAAGAAGAAAGAGAAGGGAAAAAGGGCTATGGTTGCAACTTGGAGCGATAGCGATGAATCTTCAAGTGATGAAGAAGATGATGAAGTTTCCCACATTTGTTTCATGGCAAAAGATGAATCGGAAAATTCTTCAGACGATGGAGATGATGAATCTCCCGAGGTAACTTTTGGTCTTATGACAAAAGAAGAATTAATTTCTGTTTGCTGTGATCTATATGATGCCTCTATTGAGACTTTGCTAAAATTCAAAAAATGCAAGAAAGAAAATAAAAGTCTCAAAAAGGAGAATTTAGAATTGCTAGAAAAAATTGAAAATCTAGAGACTAGCAAAGCTGAAGTTCTTAAAGAGGTAGAATCTTTGAAAAACCAAAAAGCAAAAGATGATCATATAATAAAGGGTTTTTCAAAGGGAAAAGAAATCCTTCATGATATTATCAACTCCCAACGATCTTGTGATGATAGATCGGGAATTGGATGCTTCACTAGCTATCATGAAAGATTTACTTCAGATAAACCAAAGAAAAAAAAGGATTATAATAATAAACAGTTAAAACTTCCAAAAATTAAGAACTGTTATTATTGTAATCATAATGACCATATTATCAAAAATTGTAAATTTAGAAATGGTCAATATAAAGGAAAGTTTATCTGGAAAGTAAAAGTGTCGAGATTGTCTACTGCTAACCTACCAGGACCCAAAATTCATTGGGTACCTAAATCTAAGTGATTAATTGCAGGGACACGTGAGAGGCACACAAAGGTCAAAACAGTGGTATATTGACAGTGCCTGCTCAAGACACATGACTGGTGATAAGAGTACGTTCACCTCAATTAAATCCTATAATGGAGGAAGTGTTAGTTTTGGAGACAAAAGAAAAGGACAAGTTATAGGTAAAGGTCAAGTTGGCTCACAACCATCCATTGAAGATGTATCTTTGGTCGACGGGCTAAAATACAATCTTCTAAGTGTAAGTCATCTATGTGATAAAGGTATGAAGGTAGTTTTCAACTCCAAAAGCTGTGAAGTTTTTGATGCAAAATCTGACAAGATTTTATTCACAGTTCCAAGAGTTGAAAATGTTTATATGCTTAATCTAGATAAGGTATCTTACGATAAATGCCTTGTTTCACATAATGATGAAAGTTGGTTGTGGCACAAGAGGTTAGGACATGCTAGGATGCACTTAATTTCGAAATTATCTAAGAAAGAACTTGTAAAAGGTCTTCCTAAGATAAGTTTTAACAAAGATCACATTTGTGATGCATGTCAAAAGGGTAAACAAACTAGAAGCTCTTTTAGCTTAAAAGGAGTCGTATCAACTAATAGACCACTTGAATTACTCCACTTCGATTTGTTTGGTCCAATTCAACCATCAAGTCTAGGAGGCAAGAAGTATGCTTTGGTAATAGTTGATGACTACTCCAGATTTACCTGGACCTTATTTCTAGCATCTAAGGATGAGACCTTTGACCAATTTGCCCACCTAGTTAAGAAACTCCAAAATGACAGAAATGTCAAACTTTCTTCGATTAGAAGTGATAATGGAGGTGAGTTCAAAAATCAGTCTTTTGAACAATTTTGTAATGAGTCGGGGATAAACCATGAGTTTTCTGCCCCAAGAACTCCACAACAAAATGGAGTTGTAGAACGTAAGAATAGGACGTTGGAAGAAATGGCTAGAACTATGATAAGTGAAAGTAATCTTCCTAAGTATTTTTGGGCTGAAGCTACTAATACAGCTTGCTATATCTTGAATAGAGCTTTGATCAGGCCCATCTTGAAAAAGACTCCATATGAATTATGGAAAGGAAGAAAACCAAATTTAAGCTACTTTCACATATTTGGTTCTAAGTGTTTCGTTCACAACAACAACAAAGACCAACTAGGGAAGTTCGATGAAAAGTCTGATGAAGGAATCTTTTTAGGATATTCCTTATCTAGCAAAGCTTTTAGAGTTTTCAATAAGAGAAACCTAGTGGTAGAAGAGTCTGTTCATGTTGTGTTTGATGAAAATAACTTAACTGTGGAAAAGATAAATTATGATTTATTATCAGTTGAAAATTCTCAGTTAAATATATCTTCATTTGAACAGTCGGTACCTAGGGAAGAGAAAGTAGAAAATAATGATCTTCCAAAGGAAATTAGAGTTCCGAGAAATCACTCTCATGAAGACATTATTGATGACCCTTCACAAAAGGTCATGACTAGAGCCCAGTTCAGAAAATACTTTGGAAATGTAGCCTTTGTATCTGAACTTGAACCAAAAAGCTTCAAAGAAGCTGAAGATGATGAAAACTGGATTCTTGCCATGCAAGAAGAATTAGACCAGTTCAAGAGGAACAATGTATGGACATTGGTTCCTAGACCAATAGGAAAGACTATCATAGGAACTAAATGGGTCTTTAGGAATAAGTTAGATGAGTCCGGAAATGTTACCAGAAATAAGGCTAGATTGGTTGCTCAAGGCTACAACCAACAAGAAGGTATTGATTTTGATGAAACTTATGCTCCAGTTGCTAGATTAGAGTCTATTCGTATGCTTTGTGCTTATGCTTGTTATAAAAACTTTAAACTCTATCAAATGGATGTCAAAAGTGCTTTTTTAAATGGTTTTATTTCTGAAGAGGTTTATGTCAAACAACCTCCTAGTTTTGAAGATTGTGATTTTCCGGATCATGTTTTTAAACTGTCAAAAGCTTTATATGGTTTAAAGCAAGCTCCTAGAGCTTGGTATGACAGGTTAAGCTCTTTCTTGATTAAAAAGGAATTTCAAAGAGGAAAAGTTGACATTACTCTGTTTATTAAATATGAAAAAGGTCATTTGTTGATTGTGCAAATATATGTTGATGATATTATCTTTGGCTCAACTAATGAATCTTTGTGTGAATCCTTTGCAAAAGAAATGAGTGAAGAATTTGAGATGTCCATGATGGGCGAATTAAATTTCTTTTTAGGATTACAGATTAAACAGGGTAATCGAGGCATTTTTATTAATCAAGAAAAGTATGTCAGAGAGCTTCTGAAAAAGTTTGATTTTGAGAACTGCAACGAGGAGAACACTCCAATGAGCAAAGCTGTGAAGATCAAAAATGATGAGAAAGGCAAGAGAGTAGACATAAGGAAATACAGAGGGATGATTGGGTCACTACTGTATCTTACAGCTAGTAGACCTGACATTCAATTCAGTGTATGTCTATGTGCCAGATTTCAATCAGATCCAAAGGAATCACACTATGCTGCAGTCAAAAGAATTTTCAGATATTTGAGAGGAACACAAAATGTAGGTCTGTGGTATCCAAAGTGCAAAGAAATTGATCTTGTTGGATACAGTGATGCTGACTACGCTGGATGTAGACTTGAGAGAAAGAGTACTTCAGGTACGTGTCACTTTCTTGGAAATGCCTTAGTCTCATGGTCTAGCAAAAAGCAAAATTTAGTAGCACCATCTACCGCTGAGGCAGAATATATTTCTGTGGGTAATTGTGTTACTCAAATTTTGTGGATGAGACAGCATTTAAGAGATTATGGTCTAACCTTTGAGCATGTTCCCGTAAAATGTGATAATACAAGTGCTATTAATTTGGGTAAAAATCCCAGTCAGCACTCACGTGCAAAGCACATTGATATTAAGCATCACTTTATACGAGATCATATTCAAAAGGGGGACATTAATCTAGAATTCGTTCCTACTGAAGATCAAATCGCCGACATTTTTACTAAACCATTAAGCTCTGAGCGATTTGCTATTCTACGTAACGAATTGGGAATGTCAAATCCCATACTTGATTAATTTAAGTTAATATATGGTTAAGATTAATATAGATTAATATTTGATTAATGAAAAATTAATCTCAACCATGTATTAAAAATTAAGATCAAGTACACTAAATATGTTGATTTGACAAGAGATGAAAGTGGGCCTGATTCTTTGGTTAACTGCTAATCAGTCCTTAAAAGCCCAACTTTGTAATTAATGACCGGCCCAATCCATCTTAAATATGCTTTAATGGCCGTACGTTAATTAGTCTTAAATGCTAATAAAGGGCAGAATTTGAAACGATTCAAAGAACAGGGACCAGGTATGTAATTTCTTCTTCCCTGCAATTCACAATACAAGCGAAGAGTCTCCTGTTCATGTACCTTCATTGGGAAGGGAGAAAAATCCGCTGAGATCGTTTCTCAGTCTACAAACCGTCGCTTCACTTACCCTATACCTGCAAAATGATAATCTATCTACAACCATCCCATCATAAAACTCTTCTTCAATCTTTCTACCAATCCCACAGAATGAAAAACAAAAAGAGAGCAACCAGAACCACAACAATAAGAACACGATCGAAATCCGGTAAACTGAAAAAGCTTTCTGAGATTGAAGAGATGGATCGAAATCGACAGATGAGGAATGTCATGTCTAACCCTCTGAATCCAAATGACAACAAAGAGGTAATCATCAAATCTTATGATCTTAGGATTAGACCTATGTATCAGGATGGATCAAGTAAGTTAATCCTACCTTCTATGAACATTGATTCTGAGTTTTTGGAAACTCTGAATCTGCCTCTGAAACACTGGTTCAATAGCCAGGGTTGGTTGTCAATGCTTACTCTTAGGGATAAAATCTATCCCGACCTTGTCTATGAGTTTTACAAAACTCTGTCTGCATTAAATAATGGAACTTTCATGTTTAAAATTGGAGATAAGGATTTCATTATTGATGATATCATACTTGGCTCTGTCTTAGGTATTCCATACACTGGAAAACGTATTTCCAGGCATGATCATTCATTAAACATAGGGGCTTATAGTTTCTATAGGTTTGTTAGGAAGATATTCAAGTTTGATGCTAATCAGCCAATCCCTAACATCTTAAGAAGAAGCAGATTAGAACCAGAATTAGAAACATTGCATTATTTCATGACCAGGGTTCTTATTCCTATTAAAAGCAATCTAGGCACCATGACAACATTTGATATCTACTTCATATGGAATGTTACACACTTTATCAGTATCAACTTGCCTTATGTCATGTTAGAACATATGTCAGGATTAAGAATACAAGATGATTGGCCTTATGCAATGCTGCTTACATCTGTGTTTAGGTTTTTTAGGATTGATCTAGAAGGGAGAAAAACACTTGAATGCAACAGATGCCTAGGAAAAACAGAAATCTATAAGATGCTAGTACGTTACAAGGAGAAACCTGAGAGAGAGAGGATATCTAGGGATATTTTGTGTATTCCTGCTAGGAATCCAGATAGATTCAAAATCTTTGTTAGAAATAGTCCTAAAAGGAAATTCTCAGATAGTGACACACCTTCTTTATATGAATCCATTGCATCAGAATCAAGTATGTCTAAAGAAGATTCATCAAATTTAAGTATCAATTCGATCTATGTTAATGAATTGAACTTGCAGAAAAAGAAGGGCATCATGTCTGATTTGGAGGCAAACTAAGCAGTGGAGAACAAGGAGATGTCACAGGAGGAGATGGATTTGATGAACTCCTTAGCTGACCACATGGAAAAACCTCCAAGTTCTTCTGGTTTTATCTTGCCTAACTGTCCAATATATATTGATGCAGATAACTACCAGCCTGCTAGCCAAGAAACCACCCCTCTATTCTATACTCAGCAGAATCTTCAATCAAGTTTCCTTGAGGAGGTGGAACCGAGCTTTCCTTACAAGTTCACTGCATCCCAGATAGTGAACTTGAGTGGACATTTAAGGAATATGTTCGGTGATGTGAATCAAACTTCTTATAATCTTGATTCTCACTCTAAATTTCTTGCTAGTGCTATGGCTCAGGCTGAGGAGATGGCTCACAGGATGGCCAAGCAAACACTGAATATGGATGCTGCATTTGCCAATCTGTCAGCAAAGATGGACTCTCTTTGTACCTTTGTGCAGGATCGGCTGGTCAAGCAAAGCCTGGCATTAAAGGAGCTGTCTAACAAGCTGGATGATCAACATGGCAGAGTATTTACTCTACACAATAACCAGCAATTTCTGTTAGGAAGGCATGAAGATGTGCTAATAGCCATCAAGAGTCTTGAGCATGAGACCAATGAGTTGAAGACTGCTATCCAAAGCATTCCCGGAGTCACCATGGTTCCTGAACCCAGTCCTCCTCATTCTGCTTCCTCAGACAGCCAGTAGTGAATCCCTCTTATCCCTGCATTATCTATCTATCTACCCACAGCACTTTAGATAATCTTAAAACTACTCTCTCCAACAGTACAATTTAAGTAGTTTTTAGGATATCTATTTTGGATATTTGCTGTGTTTTTGAGCTGATACATTGCTCTAGTATTTATATATGCATTAACCTGCAGGTACAACTTCTCAGAAATCTTCTGAGTTCTATGAGTTGTTTTGCATGCTTGAATTGACAGGAGCTTTCAAAGGAATCTTGACTAGAATAGTGAACTAGGATCTATGCATGCGTAGGTTACTTCTATTCTCTGTCTTGCTTTGCTCTGCTGTCCATGTTTTCTGCTTCAAAACTTCAGAATTCATCCCTGCAATGCTTAACTTTTTTGATATCTTACCAAAATAAGGGGGAGAAGTTTCTGTGTTTTTATGCATGCTAGGTAGAGTGATTAACCCTTTGATGCTTGCTTGCAGGATTATGAGTTATGAAATCTGATCTGATCTGAAATTGTGTTTTATGCGCACCTTTGTTTGCTGAAATACGCGCATGAATATCGGCTTAAGTGAGTAGTAAACTCTATGGGCCTAGGTAAACTCAGATTTTCATACTCATTTTTGGCCTAATTAGATTCATTAATCTGTCTTAACATTTCTAATGGGCCTAACTTGTTTTCAAAAATTAAGTTGTTTAGTTTATAAGTTAAATGGGCCTAATCTTTTCAAAATCTTTGTTTTAAAATTAAACCCATTTACTTATTTTCTATTTTGTCACAAAAGCCTTATGTTTTATAGAAATCTTAAATTTAGGGGGAGCATCTTTATAAAAACCACCGAGCGTATTTTTGCAAGTTATCAAAAACGGGGAGATTGTTATTTCACTCTAGTTGATTTTGATTACTTGTTTTATTATATGGTTTTTATATCATGCAATATATATATATATATATATATATATATTTAATTATATATGCTTGTGACAAAATAACCTTGTTATATACTTTATGTGCCAAAAGAGAATTTAACTCTAGAAATGTTAAATGAAGGTTATCATCTTAACTAGAGTTACTTTAATAAAGTATATAATTAAAGTATGTATGTATGCATGTCATGATCACATCTATATAGGTTTAAATATCATATGCTCACATAAATATATGTTTTAAGAGATGATATTTATGCCATGAACTAAAACGATATGCCATGATCAAATACGTCTTTTTATCCTAAGGATTATGGTTTTATATGTGATCACATGACATCTTGCCATGCTATCTTCTTGAGGTTTTATGATATGAACTTAAACATGATTTATATATATATATCATAAGCTATGCCATGGTTTGAGATGTCATTATACATGCAAACTATGTTATGTCATCATCTATTGATTTCATCATCAATCATACTTATGTGTTGCCATGTTTATGATGATGAATGCATGTGTATGAATGTAGTATACACGTATATGACATACATGCTTAGATGATGTTAATAGCATAAGTTTAATGGTGATTAAAGGAAAGATCAAATGAAGGGCTAGGATTCAATCACACTTTATGTCATCTCATCATCCAACGGCCAAGATCGTTTCTTCATCACCAAGACAAGTGTCTTGTCAAGACAACTCATCAAATCCTCCACCACCACAAGATTTCGGATTTAAGATATGGATTTGATGGATATGGTGTACTTTGATACTACTCTTACAAGATCTTATCCTACTCTTACACATATCTTATCTTATCCTAAAAATCTACTAAGTAAAAGAATCTTATCTTTTGGATTTGATGGGACAAGACACATTTTGGCTCCTCCTTCCATCTCTCTTCAAGATTTCGGCTATAAAAGGAGAAGAGGAGCAAAGGTTGAAGCAAGGAAAATCAAACCGAGATTCAAAGCTTTTCACACGAGATATTCAAGCGAGCTTTGATTACATTTTTCCTTCAACTTACAACGAGAGTTTGAGTGTTATTCTTTTCATTCAAATCATTGTAAAAGATTAAATGGTGGGGTTTAATCTTGGGTTTTACACTAGATCCCTTTAAAAGTGTAAGAGAGGTTTTTGTTTAGCCTTGAAAAACAAATAGGTTCTTAAGCACCCGCAAGCTTAGGAGGTTATCACTTTGCCTGTAAAAGTGCCATAAGGTTCTTAGTTTAGCTTGAGAAAAACTAAGGGAGAGTTGCTCAAACACTTGAAAGTTTGAGGGAGTGAATACTGGGAGAGGTGTTCAGCTCTAGTAGTGTCTCGGATTGTGAGAACTACTCTACCGGCTTGATTTCTGCCCTTAAAGAAATCATTAGTGGAAAATCTCGAGAGGTGCTCTCGGGGACAGGACTAGGCTCACAAGGAGACCGAACCTGGATAAATGCTCTGCGTCTAATCCTTCTATCCTTACTCTCTTTATTATTGTCTTTTAATCACTTGCTCTGCTTTAAGCTTTATCTATAATTGCTTGTGATTAAATCGTGCTTAAACTTGTTTATTTTCTCTTATCACCTAATCAACCATTTATTCCGCAAAACTTTTTAAAGTTGATTAGTTAATAGGCAAATATTTTAAAAGAGAAAATAATAGTTTTTAAAGGCAATAAATCCTATTCACCCCCCCCTCTCTAGTCTTTATATAGTCATAATTTGGGCCAACAGAAACACTGTCTTCAGCTTTCAGAACTTCTGAGTCTTCCAGGCAATCCAGAAGTATTTCATTCAGCACCTGCTGAGTAACTTACATACAATGCTTAAACAAAAATTGTTAGTCAACATTAAACCGTATGTAAGAGAATTTTAACTTTCATCTTCTGAAACGTTTGGACATAATCAAAACACTTAGGGTTCATCATTCTCCCCCATTTTGGTTATGGACAAACTGTGGTCAGAAGGTAACAGTTATTTAAGAAAACACAAGGTTTAGAGATTAACTTCCTGATACAAATGTTTGTTTTAGCTTCTGAGTAACTTAACTCCCCCATTTTAGTGTAAATGGTGAACTTCAGCAATCTGTACAGACTTATCATAGACTTAAGATCAAGTTGTTAGATATTAGTGAAGTGTAAGTTACTAAGTTAAAATAAACATAGTAAGAAATTAATCAGAGACAATTGATATGTATAAGAAAAGTTTAGTTCAGTGTATATAATAGTCAGAAGAAACAACAAACGAGATAATCAAAAGGAAAGTCCTAAGACAAGACTGCCCAACCCATAACCTAGCTAAGAAGCTTAAGTCCTAAAGTGATTACAAGTTTCTAGATCTCTTCTGAGGAGGAGGAACACCACTGGAACTTTCATCAACATTCTGTCTCTTGAATCCAGACTTGAGACCA
The DNA here is from genome assembly GCA_028411795.1 of Euphorbia peplus. NCBI lineage: Eukaryota > Viridiplantae > Streptophyta > Magnoliopsida > Malpighiales > Euphorbiaceae > Euphorbia > Euphorbia peplus. The sequence continues at coordinate 12,616,068 of CP110838.1, read as the reverse complement.
CCCTGCTGAGCGCACTTCTCCCCCGTTTGGCCAAAACCAACAGGAACACCCAGAGCACCTTGAGAGTCCAATTTCTGCTGAACATTCAAAGCAGTCTAAAATTGCTGAGGAGTAGGCCTTACAGTGTTGATCATATCCATTCTTCTTCTGAAATCAGCATCAATGGTTTTCATATGATCAAAGGTCTGTCCAGACATAGGTCTTTCTCTCTGAACATCTTCCGGAAGGAGCTTGATCAACCGATTGTTAGCATACACAACACCAGTTAGATGCTCATTCTGTATATAAGTCTGTCCACGAACAAACCTATAACAATTGTGAAGAACCTTCTCTTGTTCATGTGCTTGAGTGTGCATAACTTTCAGAAGTTTAATAAGCTCAGCAATCTGGGCGCTCTGAGCAGTCATAGCGGACTCAATGCTCTGTAGACGATTGTTGAGATCAGGAGTGATGTCATATACAATCTTAGCAGCCCCTGAAGATGATGATCCTTGAGCAGAAGATTTCACTTCTCTCAGAATATGATTAGCAGTACTTTGCAGATCATCAATCTTACTTGGAAGAATTTTCTCATGAGCCTCATAATGCTCATTTGCTTCCTTGACTTCTTCTGCCAAAATCTCCAGATTTTCATTAACTTTCAGAGAAGAAGCAAGAGCAATGTTTTCGAGAGTAGGAAGAGTCAGAGCAAGTTCTCTCAACTTGTAAATTTCATCATATGTAGCCAGATGAAGTGTAGAAAGATTGCGAGTGTAGACATTAGGGTTCTGCATTTGAAGCATAGTCATGAGCTGCAGGTTCTGAGCTTTCAAAGATTGAATTTCTTGCAGCATAATGCCCTGAGCAAACATGTCAGCAGCAGAAGACCGTTGCCCTAAACCAGCAAATCTATTCAGCAATTCATCAGAGCCACTCTGACTCATTCTTCTCAGCTCTTCAACACTGGGAGCACCACCAGCTTTGGATACACCAGAAGCTCTTCCCATGAAACCAAAACTACCAAATCTTATCTCCTGATCATCTCGATTCATTGAATTGCGTAGGAAGTCATAGTTGGATGACAACCCAGCAAAGAAGGAGGTAGAAGAAGAAGTAGTTAAGGGATCACACACAGGACGTGCATGTCCAGAGGTTGAGAGGGGAGGAATATGTGAGGTTGAGGAAGGGATAGTATGTGTGGTAGAGGAAGAAATTGTAGGGGTGAAGGATGGTAGAGTGGATGGTAGTGAGAAAGATGGAGCTGTAAATCCAATTGATGGAATTACAGAGGAAGTAGATTGGGAGGAGGTAGTGGAAGTAGATATGGAATCTGTGAAAATGGGTCCAGAATTTATATTCACTTATGAATAGGATCCAGAAGGAGGAGCAGTTTTAGGAGGTACAACTTCAGAGGTTGAAGTTGTAGGAGGAATGGAAGTTTGAGAAACACTAGCTTCTGTGACAGAAGGTAGTGAAAGAGATGGATGAGGAGTATGAGGAGAGGATGGATGAGAAGTACGAAGGGGAGATGAATGATGAATATGAGTGGGAGATGAGATAACCTGATCAGAAGAGTTTTGATCAAACATTGGTATTGGTTCAGCAAAGACATGAGCCATTCTGAACAAAGTTTCAGAGGCATCTCTATCACCAGGGTTTCTCCCTTGACCCAGAAGAACATTATCTAGAAAATCATCAATGTTGATGTTTTCAGCAAACTTTATGGCGTCCTGAATGATAGTATCAGGTTCTTGATCACTATCTTCGGACAGTTCTTCCATAACAAGAGCATCGACATCCTTTTCAGCAGACATATCCATCATGTCTTCGTCATCAACCAAGTCCTCTTTTTCAGGAGTTGATTCATCCAGTTCAGTACTCGGAGCAATATAGAAGTCCTTTTTGATCAGAGACTTTCTATTTGCTGACATCTTCTTCTTGGGGAGTCTTCTGGAGAGAGGAATATCTTCAGAATCCTCTTCTTCTTCCGTAGCCTCAACATTTCCTGAGAACGCTACAGTCCCAACTTCTTCAGCAGCGCATTCAGCAATTCTAGCATCAGCCTTAGCCTTTGCTGCAATTTCACGCTCAGCTGCTAACTTATCTTCAGCTTCCTTCTTCTTCCTTTTCACATCAGCAAGAGCTACAACTCTTGCAATCTTCTCAGCTTCAGCAGCCTTCTCTCTTTCAGCAAGACGTGCATCCTCAGCTTCTTGAGCTTCTTTCTCAGAAGCATCCTTTGGCTTCTCAGCAACGATCTTCCCAGAAGGTTCAACACTGATTGTTTTTTGAACCATAGTAGGAAGAGGTTCTGAGACAACCACCTTCTCAACAGTCAGGACCAACTTACTTGATCCTTTCTTTCCCTTGCCCTTCTTGGCAGCATTCTTTCCTTTCTGCACAGAAGCTTCAACAATATCCTTCTGAGCAATGCTTACAGAGGAAGCATTCTCATTCTTCTTTGGAATCATACCAAAGGAAAGATTTCGAAGGGTATGCATCTTCAGAACAGTACTCCTGCTGGTTACACCTTCTCCCGAAACAACCACAGAGGCTGCTTCAAACAACCTAGTCAGAAGTGAACCATAAGCAAGTGCACTAACCAGAGACACATTTTTCATCTGCCGAATCAGCATGGCAGGAAGATTGATCTTCTTCTCGTTTACCAGATGCCACATGAAGACCCGTTCCCGGTTGGAAACACCATTAACTCCTCCAGCCTTCGGAAGGAACACATTAGTGGTCAAGTAGTGTGCCCACCTCTGGTGCTGAGTGAGCCAGGTGGCATAGGTTTCCTTGGCACTTAGATCTGGCCTAGCCAAGTTGGCTTCATTAAAACCTTCAGCAGAACCATCATCTCCAATGATGATTCCCTCGTCATCAATACCAATAGCTTGAGAGATAGAAGCCCTGCTGACCTCAATCTCAACTTCTCCAACTTCCGAGTGAATAACATCCTCCTCATTAGAAAAGAAATGGAGGTTCTGATAGAACTCAGTGACTAACTTAGGATAGATGAACTCATCCAAGGAGACGAACGAGTTCCAGTTTTGAGCACTTAGCCATTTAGAGATGGGTTCAGTGGATTTGACTTCATCATTTAGGAACCTAGAAGTGAAAACCCTAGATTCGCTAACTTTCTTCTTTTTATCGGTATCAAAGATGTGAGTGACAGTGATTTCAATGGGATGATCTTGAGCCATTTAAGGAGTTTAAAGAAATTTGGTTAAGTGTTTGAGAGAGAGGAAAACACAGAGAAATGGCTATGGGAATTCTAAGAGCAATGAAAATGCAAGTGAAAGTTTTCTAAGTATGGAATACCCTTATTTATACCCAAAAACACAACTGTTCAAATTCAAAAAGTAAATACACACCGTTTAAAAGGGAACAGATAACCGTTAAACAACAGAACAGCGCCGTAATAAGCAGTAAATGTACGCATGCTTAAAGTCAAAATCATGATTAGATTTTATCATACTTAATTATCTTAAGTTATTAACATTTAAGATAGACAAAGATATAATAAAAACTACGTTACTGAAGTGGATAAGTCATACCAATGCCTTCTCGTAAGCTGCTGAAAGGAGTACCAGCCAGAGGCTTAGTAAACATGTCAGCAAGATTTTCTTCAGAGGGAACATGAGTGATGATGATATCCTTCTTCAGAACATGATCTCTCAGAAAGTGATGCCTAATGTGAACATGCTTCATCCTGCTGTGCTGAATAGGATTCTTTGAAAGATCAATTGCACTCTTATTATCACAGTAGATTGTAATTGTTCCAGGGATGACTCCATAGTCAGCAATTTGTTGCTTAATCCAGAGCATCTGAGAAACACAACTTCCAGCATCAACATACTCAGCTTCAGCAGTTGAGAGAGCCACAGAGGTTTGTTTCTTGCTATGCCAGGAGACTAGGCACTCCCCCAGAAAATGACAACCACCAGAAGTGCTGACCCTCTTCAACTTATCCCTACCATATTCAGAGTTTGTGTATCCTATAGGAGTAAAATCAGAACTACAAGGATACCACAAACCAGCTTCTGGTGTGCCTTTAAGATATCTGAGAATTCTTTTGACAACAACATCATGAATCTCTCTTGGTTTAGACTGATATCTAGCATAAAAACACACAGCAAAATGTATATCTGGCCTGCTGGCGGTTAGGTATAAAAGAGAACCAATCATACCTCTGTAGGTTTTTATATCTACAGGTTTACCAGCTTTCTCTTCATCATCAATGTCTTTGCTGACATCCATTGGGATATCAACAGCATTAGAATCCATCATGTCGAATTTGTTGAGCACTTCTCTAGTGTACTTGGCTTGATTGATAAACACACCATCATTACTTTGCTTGATCTGAAGTCCTAAGAAGAAGGTTAATTCTCCCATCATAGAAATTTCAAACTCAGCCTTGATATGGTACTTGCAATCTTTTAACCAATGTCCATCTTTCTTACACAATTTGCAAGAAGGAGGATTCTTGGATCTTTCCCTTTGCTTCTTAGGAGCAATCTTCTTCTTCTGGGAAGGTACTACATCTTCAGAGGCAGAAGCACTCTTAGAGGTTCCCACTTCAGGAGGAGAAGAGATTTCTTTCAGAAGAGAGGGAGTAACAGGATTCCTTCTTCTGAGGTTTATCATTCCTCAGAGGCAGTTTTTCCTTACCTTTGACTTTTAAGTCATCAGAAGGAGAACTGAATTGTTTACTTAGTTTATCTTCTAATATTTTTATATCAGCATAAACTTGAGTAAACCTAAGAAACTTGTCAGCCTCGCTTTTGTCCAACTTTCTTTTCAGATACTTGAACATGCTATATAGTTCTTCAAGAGAATCAAAGATATTTTGTTCAGAAGATATGTTTACCTCGGAGTCATATGAAGCTTCAGGAGGTGCGGAAGTTTATCCTGCAGTATCTTCAGAGAATGGCTCATCAATAGCCATGAAACATATCTGAGCTTGCTCTTTCTTTTCTTCAGGATCACTGCTGGTCTCAGAGTCTGACCAAGCAGCCAGCATAGCTTTCTTGAACTTCTTCTTATCCTTTTTCAGCTCAGGACAATTAGGCTTGATGTGTCCTGGTTGCTGACATCCATAGCACACAATGGGCTTGTTTGGATCTCTCTTGGATTTATCACCAAAATCAGGAGTTTTCTTGTCAAAACTTCTGAATGGCTTTTTGTAGTTTGCACCTCTGCCTTTTCTAAAGGCTCTCTTAAACTTCTTGGTCAGCATAGCCAATTCCTCATCTTCGGATGATTCTTCAGAAGATTCTGCCTTCAGGACTACTTGTCTTTTTCCCTCTGACCTTTCTCTCAGGTCATGATTTTTTAATGACATCTCATGAGTAATTAGAGACCCAATGAGCTCATCATACAAGTAATAGCTCAAATCCTGAACTTCTTCAATACCAGTCTTCTTGGCTTGCCAAGACCTTGGTAAGCTTCTGACAATCTTCTTCACTCGTTCAGATTCTTCAATGTCTTTTCCTAAACTCTTTAAGTCATTGACTATCTTGGTGAATCTAGAGTTCATATCTGAAATAGATTCTTTATCAAGAATTTCAAATAACTCATATTCTCTCATGAGTTGGTTGACTTTTGATTGCTTCACCTTTCCAGTACCTTCATATGTGACTTCCAGCTTGTTCCAAATGTCCTGTGCAGTTTCACAAGAAGAAACTTTGTTATATTCAGTAGCTGTAAGTGCACAATGCAGCATATTTATTGCTGAAGCATTAGTTTGGAGTTTTTTTTGAATGTCATCTGTGTATTCTCTCGGAGGAATAACAACATTCCCTAAACCTGGTTCCATTCCGGTAGGAATGAAATCACCATCAGTGATGACATACCAAGCACTCATGTTCTGAGCTTGGATGAAGTACATCATCCTTTTCTTCCAGTATGAGTAGTTGTTGCCATTAAATAATGGAGGTCTAGTTGTGGAAGAACCTTCTGGAACTATGAAGTGAGAAGAATTCTCAGGCTGGTGTCTACTAGCCATCTCTAATGATTCTGATAGGATCTTACACTTAGATTGTTAGATCTTTAGTAAATATACGAAGTGACCTTCGCTCTGATACCACTTGTTGGCCCTAACAAGAACAGAATCACCTAGAGGGGGGGGTGAATAGGTGTCTATGTTGTAAACTGAGAAATTTCAAAGTTTTTCAAGAAACTTAGATTTCAGAGTCAAATTTCCTCAGAGTCAGAGGCAAGCTTACAGAAGCAGCTTCTGAGGGAAATTCTGCCTAAACACAGTTAGACTGTTTTAAGCAACATAAGCTCTGAGTAGGGTAGCTTCTGGACAGTCTTCTGAACAAAGACAATGATAAAAAGAGTAAAGTCTGTTTCAGCACTAAATATAATCAAGTACACAAAAGCAAATTAACAAGTATAAGGAAGGGAGAAAGAGATTCAGGAGGTCCTGATGAACAGTTCAATTTATCCAAGTTCGCCACAGAAGTCCTGTGACTACGTCTTCTCCCATGTGGTCGCAGCCTACAGAGATTTTATAAATCCACTATTCATAACTTTTCTGGCAGGTTCAGAAGCTCCTTTACAACAACAGAACTTAAGCTAATTTCTCACTTAGTTCTGACTAGCCTAAAAAGAGTTAAAGGATTTCCACCAGAACAACAACTCTGTTTTCTGGATTTCTCACCCAACTCTAATCTCAACTAGATTTCTTTCTTTAAATCTAACTGAATATCACAAACGATATCAGTTTACAAGATTCCTATTATGAACTTGTTTTTCTTCACTCTCTCACTTGAACTTAAGCTATGCTAAGAAAGATTGAGAATGGAAAAAGGATGCTCTGTTTTTCTTGTTAAAACAGTGCGTTGAGATTTTGCTCGATGATCACGCATGGTTGATGCATTGGAGCTTAGCTACTATTTATAGTGAATGAGGATGACCGTTGGTGAATTTGAATATTCAACAGAGATGACATCAGTTGTTGTAGCCGTTAATTTGTCAAGTCTTCAAACAGTCTTCAAACACTTTGATTCCGTTATCCTTGTTCTTTAACCAAATCCGGTAAGTGATTTGAAATTGAAGATAAGGTTGACTGGAAACATTCCTCAATAAGATCAACAAAGGGTAGGCAGGGAAATTCTGGTTTCACTTTGAGTAGACACGCGCGCTCCATCAAAACAACTTTTTGAACTTTTGGCGCCTTGCATTAAATGCACTTGTCAGAGCAATAAATGCTTATCCAGAACCCGTGACTAAGCTTCTGATCAAATTGTTAAAACAGCTTCTGATTGCAGAGGACCTCATAGGGGAGCTTCAACAGACTTCAATAACTTCAAAGCGGAGCATCCAGCTTCTGAAAATGAAACTCTGTCTTCAGCAATCAAGACTTCGAAGTTCTTTAGGCAATCATGAAATTCTTCATTCAGCACCTGTAGAGTAACTTATATATAGACTAAGTAGAAAAATATTAGTCCACAGTAAATTATATGTAAGAGAATGTTAAGTTTTCATCTTCTGAAACGTTTGGACATAATCAAAACACATAGGGTTCATCACAACAACAACTCTGTTTTCTGGATTTCTCACCAACCTCAAATCTCAACTAGATTTTTCTCTAAATCTAACTGAATATCACAAACGATATCAGTGTACAAGATTCCTATTATGAACTTGTTTTTTCTTCACTCTCTCACTTTAACTAAAGCTATGCTAAGAAAGATTGAGAATGGAAAATGTGCTCTGTTTTTCTTGATCAAACAGTGCGTTGAGATTTTGCTCGATAATCACGCATAGATGATGCAGTGGAGCTTGGCTACTATTTATAGTGAATGAGGATGACCGTTGGTGAATTTGAATCTTCAATAGAGATGACATCAGTTGTTGTAGCCGTTAATTTGTGAAGTCTTCAAACGGTCTTCAAACACTTTGATTTCATTAACCTTGTTCTTTAACTAAATCCGATAAGTGATTTGAAGTTAAAGATAAGGTTGACTGGAAACATTCTTCAATTGGATCAACAAAGGGTAGACAAGGAAATTCTTGTTTCGCTTTGAGTAGACAAGCGCGCTCCTTCAAAACAGCTTTTTGAACTTTTGGCGCCTTGCATTAAATGCAATTGTCAGAGCAATAAATGCTAACGGAACCCGTGACTTAGCTTCTGATAGCTAATTTCATTTGTCTAAGCTTCTGATCAAATTGGTAGAGTTTTTCTTCTGATTGCAATGGACCTCTGAGGAGAGCTTTAACAGACTTCGATATCTTCAGAGCGGAACATCCAGCTTCTGAAAGTGGGAATACTGTCTTCAGCTTTCGTTTCTTCTGAGACCTTAAGCAATCCAGAAATTGTTCATTCAGCACCTGCTGAGTAACTTACATACAAACTTAAACAAAAAATTGTTAGTCAATATTAAACAGTATGTAAGAGATTAACTTCCTGATACATATGTTTGTTTTAGCTTCTGAGTAACTTAACTCCCCCATTTTAGTGTAAATGGTGAACTTCATCAATCTGTTATGAACTTAAGATAGGCTTGAGATCAAGTTGTTAGATTTTTAATGTAGATAAAGTTACTAAGTTAAAAAGAAACATAAACAGTAAGAAATTAATCAGAGACAATTAATATGTATAAGAAAAGTTCAGTGTATATAAAAGTCAGAAGAAACAGTAAACAAAATAATCATCAGAAGGAAAGTCCTAAGACAAGACTACCCAACCCAGAACCTAGCTAAGAAGCTTAAGTCCTAAAATGATTATAAGTTTCTAGATCTCTTCTGAGGAGGAGGAACACCACTGGAACTTTCATCAACATTCTGTCTCTTCAATCCAGACTTGAGATCACCCTGCTGAGCAGACTTCTCCCCCGTTTGGCCAGAACCAACAGGAACACCCAGAGCACCTTGAGAGTCCAATTTCTGCTGAACATTCAAAGCAGTCTGATATTGCTGAGGTGTAGGCCTTAAAGTGTTGATCATATCCATTCTTCTTCTGAAATTAGCATCAATGGTTTTCATATGATCAAAAGTCTGTCCAGACATAGGTTAGTGTCTCTGAACATCTTCCAGAAGGAGCTTGATCAACCGATTGTTAGCATACACAGCAGCAGTGAGATGCTCATTCTGAATATAAGTCTGTCCGTGAACAAACCTATAACAATTGTGAAGAACCTTCTCTTGTTCTCGTGCTTGAGTGTGCATAACTTTCAGAAGTTCAGTAAGCTCAACAATCTGGGCGCTCTGAGCAGTCACAGCGGACTCAATGCTCTGTAGACGATTGTTGAGATCAGGAGTGATGTCATATACAATCCTAGCAGCACCTGAAGATGATGACCATTGAGCAGAAGATTTCACTTCTCTCAGAATATGATTAGCAGTACTTTGCAGGTCATCAATCTTACTTGGGAGCATCTTCTCATGAGCCTCATAATGCTCATTTGCTTCCTTAACTTCTTCGGTCAAAATTTCCAGATTTTCATTAACTTTCAGAGAAGAAGCAAGAGCAATATTTTTCGAGAGTGGGGAGAGTCAGAGCCAATTCTCTCAACTTGTAAATTTCATCATTCGTAGCCAGATGAAGTGTAGAAAGATTGCGAGTGTAGACAGTAGGGTTCTGCACTTGAAGCATAGTCATGAGCTGCAGGTTCCGAGCTTTCAAGGATTGAATTTCTTGCAGCACAATGCCCTGAGCATACATGTCAGCAGCAAAAGTCCGTTGCCCTAAACCAGCAAATCTATTCAGCAATTCATCAGAGCCACTCTGACTCATTCTTCTCAACTCTTCAACAGATGGGCTACCACCAACTTCGGATATACCGGAAGCTCTGCCCATGAAACCAAAACCACCAAATCTTCTCTCCTGATCATCTCAATTCATTGAATTGTGGAGGAAGTCATAGTTGGATGACAACCCATCAAAGAAAGAGGTAGAGGAAGAGGTAGTTAAGGGATCACACACAGGAGGTGCATGTCCAGAAGTTGAAAGAGGAGGGATATGTGTGGTTGTGGAAGGAATGGTATGTGTTGAAGAGGAAGAGAGAGTAAGTGAAATAGATGGTAGTGTGGATGGTAGTGAGAAAGATGGAGCAATAAATCCAATTGATGGAATTACAGAGGAAGTAGAGAGAGAGGAAGTAGTGGAGGTAGATATGGAATATGTGAAAATGGGTCCAGAAGATAGATTCCCTTCTGAATAGGATCCAGAAGGAGGAGCAGTTTTAGGAGGTACAACTTCAGAGGTTGAAGTTGTAGGAGGAATGGAAGTTTGAGAATCACTAACTTCTGTGACAGAAGGTAGTGAAGGAGATGGATGAGGAGTATGAGGAGAGGATGGATGAGAAGTACGAAGGGGAGATGAATGATGAATATGAGTGGGAGATGAGATAACCTGATCCGAGATATTTGGATCAAACGTGGAGATAGGTTCAGGAAACACATGAGCCATTCTGAACAGAGTTTCAGAGGCATCTCTATCACCAGGGTTTCTACCTTGACCCAAAAGAACATTAGCTAGAAAATCATCAGTGTTGATGTTTTCGGCAAACTTCATTGCGTCTGGAATGATAGTATCAGGTTCTTGATCACTATCTTCTGACAGTTCTTCAATGACAGGAGCATCAACATCCTTTTCAGCAGACATATCCATCATGTCTTCGTCATCAACCAAGTCCTCTTTTTCAGGAGTTGATTCGTCCAGTTCAGTACTCTGAGCAATATAGAAGTCCTTTTTGTTGAGAGACCTTCTATTTGCAGCAACCTTCTTCCTCGGGAGTCTGGAGGGAGGAATATCTTCAGAGTCCTCATCTTCTCCCGTAGCCTCAACATTTCCTGAGAACTCAATATTCCCAACTTCAGCAGCGCATTCAGCAATTCTAGCATCAGCCTTAGCCTTTGCTGCAATTTCTCGCTCAGCTGCTAACTTATCTTCAGCTTCTTTCTTCTTCCTTTTCTCATCAGCAAGAGCCACAAGTCTTGCAATTTTCTCAGCCTCAACAGCCTTTTCCCTTTCATCAAGACGTGCATCCTCAGCTTCCTGAGCTTCTTTTTCAGCAGCATCCCTTGGCTTCTCAGCAACAATCTTGCCAGAAGGTTCAACACTGATAGTTGTTTGAACCAAAGCTGGAAGAGGTTGTGAGACAACCACCTTTTCTACTGTCAGGACCAACTTACTTGACCCTTTCTTTCCTTTGCCCTTCTTGGCAGCATTCTCACCTTTCTGCACAGTAGCTTCAACAATCTCCTTCTGAGCAATGCTTACAGAGGAAGCATTCTCCTTCTTCTTCGGAATCATACCAAAGGAAAGGTTCCTAAGGGTATGCATCTTAAGAACAGTACTCCTGCTGGTTACACCTTCTCCTGGAACGACAACAGAGGCAGCTTCAAATAGCCTCGTCAGAAGAGAACCATAAGCAAGTGCACTGACAACAGACACATTTTTCATCTGCCGTATCAGCATGGCAGGGAGATTGATCTTCTTCTTGTTTACCAGATGCCACATGAAAACCCGTTCCCGATTGGAAACACCATTAACTCCTCCAGCCTTCGGAAGGAACACATTAGTGGTCAAGTAGTGTGCCCACCTCTGGTGCTGAGTGAGCCAAGTGGCATAAGTTTCCTTGGCACTCAGATCTAGCCTTGCCCAGTTGGCTTCATTAAACCCTTCAGCAGAACCATCATCTCCAATGATGATTCCCTCGTCATCAATCCCGATAACCTGAGAAATGGAAGCCCTGCTGACCTTGATCTCAACTTCTCCAACCACGGAGTGAACAACATCCTCCTCATTAGATAGGTAGTGGAGGTTCTGATAGAATTCAATGACTAATTTCGGATAGATGAACTCATCCAAAGAGACGAATGAATTCCAATTTTGAGTACTTAGCCATTTAGAGATGGGTTCAGTGGATTTGACTTGATCGTCTAGGAACCTAGAAGTGAAAACCCTAGATTCGCTAACTTTCTTCTTGGTCTCAGAGTTAAAGATGTGGGTGACAGTGATAGCTTCAATGGGTTGTTCTTGAGCCATTGAGAGATTTTTAAGAAATAAGGTTAAGTGTTTGAGAGAAAGAAAAACACAGAGATTTGTCTATGGAAAATCTAATTGCAGAGAAAAATGAAAGTGAAAAACTTCTAAGTGTTGAATTCCCTTATTTATACCCAAACTAGAAACTACTCCAATTCAAAAAGTAACTAACCACCGTTAAAAGGGGAACAGATAACCGTTAAACACCAGTAACAGCGCCGTAATAGCAATAAATGTACGCATGCTTAATTCAAAATCATGATTAGTTTTTATCACACTTGATTATCTTAAGTTATTAACATTTAAGATAGAAAAAGATAGTTAAACTAAGTTACTGAAGTGGATAAGTCATACCAATGCCTTCACGTAAGCTGCTGAAAGGAGTACCAGCCAGAGGCTTAGTAAACATGTCAGCAAGATTTTCTTCAGAGGGAACATGGGTGATGATGATATCCTTCTTCAGAACATGATCTCTCAGAAAGTGATGCCTAATATGAACATGCTTCATCGTGCTGTGCTGAATAGGATTCTTTGAAAGATCAATTGCACTCTTGTTATCACAGTAGATTGTTATTGTTCCAGGGATGACTCCATAGTCAGCAATTTGTTGCTTGATCCAGAGCATCTGAGAAACACAACTTCCAGCAGCAACATACTCAGCTTCAGCAGTTGAGAGGGCCACAGAGGTTTGTTTCTTACTATGCCAGGAGACTAGGCACTCCCCCAGAAAATGACAACCACCAGAAGTGCTGACCCTCTTCAATTTATCCCTACCATAGTCAGAGTCTGTGTATCCTATATGAGTGAAATCAGAACTACAAGGATACCTCAAACCAGCTTCTGGTGTGCCTTTAAGATATCTGAGAATTCTCTTGACAACAACATCATGAATCTCCCTTGGTTTAGATTGATATCTAGCACAATAACACACAGCAAAATTTATATCTGGCCTGCTGGCGGTTAGGTATAAAAGAGAACCAATCATACCTCTGTAGGTTTTTATATCTACAGGTTTACCAGCTTTCTCTTCATCATCAATGTCTTTGCTGACATCCATTGGAATATCAACAGCATTAGAGTCCATCATGCCAAATTTCTTCAGCACTTCTCTAGTGTACTTGGCTTGATTGATAAACACACCATCATTACTTTGCTTGATCTGAAGTCCTAAGAAGAAGGTTAATTCTCCCATCATAGACATTTCAAACTCAGGCTTCATGTGGTCACTGAACTCTCTGCACAAAGATTCATTAGTAGCACCAAATATAATATTATCAACATATACCTGAGCTAAAAGGATATCCTTGTTCTTCTTCAGAGTGAACAGAGTTGTATCAACACAGCCTCTGACAAATCCCTTTGACAGAAGGAACTTTGTCAGTCTCTCATACCAAGCTCTGAGAGCTTGTTTCAGTCCATACAAGGCTTTCTTCAGCTTGTACACATGATCAGGAAACTTAGGATCTTCAAAACCAGGAGGTTGAGAAACATAAACTTCCTCATCAATGTAACCATTCAAGAATGCACTTTTCACATCCATTTGAAAAAGCTTAAAACCTTTGTATGATACAAAAGCACATAAGATTCTAATGGCTTCTAATCTTGCAACATGAGCAAAAGTTTCACCATAATCTATGCCTTCTTGCTGACTATAACCCTGAGCAACAAGTCTTGCCTTGTTCCTCACAACATTTCCAAATTCATCAAGTTTGTTTTTCAGAACCCACCTAGTGCCAACAACCTTTATGTTGTTAGGTCTGGGAACCAGAATCCAAACTTCTGACCTCTTAAACTGGTCAAGTTCTTCTTGCATTGCCATTAACCAGGAATCATCATCTGCAGCTTCATAGAAGTCCTTGGGTTCCAGAAGTGACACAAAGGCCACATTCCCCATATATCTTCTGAGCTGAGCTCTGGTCATGACAGGATTGTGAACAGAGTCAATTATGTTCTCTAATGAATGATTCCTATGAGTTCTAACCTCTCTTCGTACATCCAATGAGTCTTCTGAAACTTGTTCATCATTTGTTGAATCATACATAGGAGCATCTTCTGGAAGGAAGTTGACTTCTGGAGTAGCATACTCTTCTTGAGCTTGTTCAGCAACAAGAGGAACTACTTCAGCAGCTCTGGGAGAAACATCTTCTTCGAAAACAGGAGACGATTCTTCAGAAGCTTGAACTACATCTTCTTCAGGAGCTCTACTATCTGCAGGGTTAGACTCATCAAACTGTACATGAACAGATTCATCTAAAGTTTGAGTCCTCTTATTAAAAACCCTATATGCTTTACTATGTGTTGAGTAACCAAGAAAAATGGCCTCATCTACCTTTGAATCAAACTTTGAAATGTATTCTTTTGTATTCAAAACATAACACTTACAACCAAAGGTTTTGAAATAGCCTATTTTAGGCTTACGACCTTTCCAGAGTTCATAAGGGGTTTTGTTCAGAATGCTTCTGATTAGCACTCTATTCAGAACATAGCAAGCTGTGTTAACAGCTTCTCCCCAAAAGTACTTAGGAAGCCTTCTCTCATTGATCATAGTTCTGGCGATCTCAACCAGAGTTATATTCTTCCTTTCAACTACCCCATTTTGTTGAGGAGTTCTGGGAGCAGAAAAGTTATGATCAATGCCCTTGGTTTCACAGAATTCTTCAAACATAAAGTTTTTGAATTCTCCACCATTATCACTTCTGATATGAACAACCTTTTCATTCCTTTCATTCTCAAGTTTCTTTATCAGAACTGAGAAGCATCCAAGTGACTCATCTTTGCTAGACAGCAAGATAACCCAAGTGAATCTTGAATAGTCATCTACTATGACAAAGGCATACTTCTTTCCACCCATGCTCATTGGTTGAATAGGGCCAAAAAGGTCCATATGAAGTAATTCCAAAGGTCTTTTAGTTGAAATGATCTTTTTAGTTTTAAAAGAGCTTCTGGATTGTTTACCAGATTGACATGCAGTGCATAAATGATTCTTTTTAAAACTAATTTCAGGCAGACCCTCAACCAATTGATATCTAGCTACTTTGGCCAGAAGGTCCATGCTCACATGAGCAAGTCTTCTATGCCAGAGCCAGGAGGTATCCTCTTTTGACATCAAGCATATATTTTTGCAAAGATTCTCAAGGTTCAACATAAAAACATTTTCAACTCTAGGAGCAGTTAGAATAACTTCCCTTGACTTACTGTCCAAGATTTTACATCCAGAGGAGCTGAAGACAACATCTCTACCTTTATCACACAGTTGTGCAACACTCAGGAGATTGAACTTCAGGCCTCGGACTAGGGAGACATCTTCGATCGGAGGATTAGTTCCTATGGATCCAGAACCAAGTATCCTTCCTTTCTGAGCATCTCCAAAGCTGACTTTTCCACCTCTTTTAGGATCAAATGTGATGAATGCTTTTTCATCACCTGTCATATGTCTTGAGCACCCACTGTCAATGTACCACAACTTTGACATTGATGGAGCACTCAAAGCCAGCTGCAACACAATCAATTAGTGACAGGTACCCAATCCTTATTGGGTCATTCATTGTTAGATTTTTCATCAGCAGGTTTTAGTGATATCTCAGATTGCAAGATGTTTTTAATGTGATACTTGCAATCCTTCAACCAGTGACCATCACTCTTGCAAATTTGGAAAAGGGGGGGTTCTTGGATCTTTCCTTTTGCTTCTTGGGAGATTCCTTCTTCTTCTGAGAAGGTGCAACATCTTCAGAGGCTATGACAGCGCTCTCAGAGGTACCAACGTCAGGAGGAGAAGCTATCTCTTTCAGAAGAGAGGGAGCGACAGGTTTCTTCTTCTTCTGGGGTTTATCACTTCCCAGAGGCAGCTTTTCCTTGCCTTTGGCTTTGGAGCCATCAGCAGGAGTGCTGAAATGTTTACACAACTTTTCTTCTAACATTCTCATGTCAGAATAAACTTGAGTAAACCTAAGAAACTTGTCAGCCTCACTCTTGTCCAATTTCCTCTTAAGGTACTTGAACATACTATAGAGTTCTTCAAGAGAATCAAAGATATCTAGTTCGTGAGAATTGTTTACCTAAGAATCATATGTAGTTTCAGGAGGTGCGGAAGTTTCTCCTGTGACATCTTCAGAAGTTGGCTCTTCAATAGCCATGAAACAAATCTGAGCTTGCTCTTCCTTTTCTTCAGGATCACTGCTGGTCTCAGAGTCTGACCAAGGATCCAGCATAGCCAGTTCCTCATCTTCAGAGGATTTTTCAGAAGATTCTGCTTTCAGGACTACTCCTATTTTTCCTTCTGACCTTTCTCTTATGTCATGATTTTTCATGGACATCTCATGAGTAATTAGAGAGCCAATGAGTTCATCATATTCATAATAGCTTAAGTCCTGAACTTCTTCAATAGCAGTCTTCTTGGCTTGCCAAGACCTTGGTAAGCTTCTGAGAATCTTCTTCACTTTCTCGGATTCTTCAATATCGTTCCCCAAACTCTTCAAGTCATTGACAATCTTGGTGAATCTAGAATTCATACTTGAAATAGATTCTTTGTCAAGCATTTCAAATAACTCATAGTCTCTCATGAGTTGATTGACTTTAAATTGCTTCACTTTTCCAGTTCCTTCATAAGTGACTTCCAGCTTGTTCCAAATCTCCTGTGCTGTTTCACAAGAGGAAACTTTGTTATACTCAGTAGCAGAAAGTGCACAATGCAGCATATTCATTGCTGAAGCATTGGTTTGGAGTTTTTTAAGAATATCATCAGTGTATTCTCTCTGAGGAATTAAAACATTCCCTAAACCAACTTCCATCCTTGTTGGGACGAAGTCACCATCAGTGATAACATTCCAGGCGCTCATGTTCTGAACTTGGATGAAACACATCATCCTCTTTTTCCAATAAGAGTAGTTATCACCATTGAATAGTGGAGGTCTAGTTGTGGAAGAGCCCTCGGGGATAATAAAGTGAGAAGGGTTCTCAGGCTGGTGTCTACTAGCCATCTCTATTGATTCTGATAGGATCTTACACTTAAATTGTTAGATCTTTAGTAAATATACGAAGTGACCTTCGCTCTGATACCACTTGTTGGCCCTAACAAGAACAGAATCACCTAGAGGGGGGGGGGGGGGGGTTGAATAGGTGTCTAAGTTGAAAACTGAAAATTTTTAAGTTTTTAAAGAAACTTAATTTTCAGAGTCAAATTTCCTCAGAGTCAGAGGCAAGCTTACAGAAGCAGCTTCAGAGGGAAATTCTTCCTAAACACAGTTAGACTGTTTTCAGCAACAAAAGTTTAGAGTTTGAGAACTTCTGGACGGTCTTCTGAACAAAGACAATGATATTAGGAGTAAATCTGTTTCAGCACTAAATATGAGCAAGCACACAGAAGCAATAATAACAAGTATAAGAGGGAGAAAGAAGTTCAGGAGATCCTGATGAACAAGTCGATTTATCCAAGTTCGCCATAGAAGTCCTGTGACTACGTCTTGTCCCATGAGGTCGCAGCCACCAGAGATTTTAAATCTACTATTCAGAACTTTTATGGCAAGTTCAGAAGCTCCTTTACATCAACAGAACATAAGCTAATTTCTCACCCAACTCAAATCTCAACTAGATTTCTCAAATAGATGTTTTCTGGATTTCTCACCCAACTCAAATCTCAACTAGATTTCTCTCTAAATCTAACTGAATATCACAAACGATATTAGTTTACAAGATTCCTATTATGAACTTGTTTTTTCTTCACTCTCTCACTTTAACTAAAGCTATGCTATAAAAGATTGAGAATGGAAAATGTGCTCTGTTTTTCTTGATCAAACAGTGCGTTGAGATTTTGCTCGATAATCACGCGTAGATGATGCAGTGGAGCTTGGCTACTATTTATAGTGAATGAGGATGTGATGAACCCTATGTGTTTTGATTATGTTCAAACGTTTCAGAAGATGAAAACTCAACAGTACCTTACATATAATTTTCTATTGACTAATAATTTTTATTCTTAGTCTATGTGTAAGATGCTCAGCAGGTGTTGAATGAATCATTTCTGGATTGCCTAAAGAACTCAGAAGATCAGTTTGCTGAAGTCAGAGTTTCAATAACTCAGAAGCTGGATATTCCGCTCTGAAGCCGAAGTCTGCTAAAGCTCTCCTCAGTAGTTCTCTGCATTCAGAAGTTTTGCCAATTGTGATCAGAAGTTTAGTCAAGAGGACTTTAGCTCCTGAAAGCTAAGTCACGGGTTCTTCATAGCATTTAATGCTCTGACAAGTTCATTTAATGCAAGGCGCCAAAAGTTCAAAAAGCTGTTTTGATGGAGCGCGCCTGTCTGTTCAAGAGAAACCGGATTTTCCTTGTCTACCCCTTGTTGATCCAATTGAAGAATGATTCTGTCATCCTCATCCTTGATTTCAAATCACTTACCGGATTTAGTTAAAGAACAAGGATAACGGAATCAAAGTGTTTGAAGACCGTTTGAAGATTTGACAAACTAACGGCTACAACAACTGATGTCATCTCCTTTGAAGATTCAAACTCACCAACGGTCATCTTCATACACTATAAATAGTAGCCTTGCTCCACTGCATCAACATAAGCGTGATCATCGAGCAAAATCTCAACGCACTGTTTTAACAAGGAAAACAGAGCATTCTTTTCCATTCTCAAACTTTCTTAGCATAGTCTTGGTTAAAGTGAGAGAGTGAAGAAAAACAAGTTCATAATAGGAATCTTGTAAACTGAGATCGTTTGTGATCTTCAGTTAGATTTAAAGAGAGAAATCTAGTTGAGATTAGAGTTGGGTGAGAAATCCAGAAAACAGAGTATTGTTTGTTCTGGTGGAAATCCTTTAACTCTTTTTAGGCTAGTCAGAACTAAGTGAGAAATTAGCTTAAGTTCTGTTGATGTAAAGGAGCTTCTGAACTTGCCATAAAAGTTCTGAATAGTGGATTTATAAAATCTCTGTAGGCTGCGACCTCAGGGGACAAGACGTAGTCACAGGACTTCTGTGGCGAACTTGGATAAATCGAATTGTTCACTCAGGATCTCCTGAACTTCTTTCTCCCTCTTATACTTGTTATTTTTGCTTCTGTGTACTTGTTCATATTTAGTGCTGAAACAGATTTTCTCTAAAAATATCACTGTCTTTGTTCAGAAAACTGTCCAGAAGTTCTCAAATCAGAACTTCTGTTGCTGAAAACAGTCTAACTGTGTTTAGGCAGAATTTCCCTCAGAAGCAACTTCCTTAAGCTAGCTTCTGACTCTGAGGAAGTTTGACTCTGAATTTTAAGTTTCTTTAAAAAACTTAGAAAAATTCAGTTTACAACTTAGACACCTATTCACCCCCCTCTAGGTGATTCTGTTCTTGTTAGGGCCAACAGGATGACCGTTGGTGAATTTGAATCTTCAATAGAGATAACATCAGTTGTTGTAGCCGTTAATTTGTCAAGTCTTCAAACGGTCTTCAAACACTTTGATTCCGTTAACCTTGTTCTTTAACTAAATCCGGTAAGTGATTTGAAGTTGAAGATAAGGTTGACTGGAAACATTCTTCAATTGGATCAACAAAGGGTAGACAAGGAAATTCTTGTTTCGCTTTGAGTAGACAAGCGCGCTCCTTCAAAACAGCTTTTTGAACTTTTGGCGCCTTGCATTAAATGCAATTGTCAGTGCAATAAATGCTAACGGAACCCGTGACTTAGCTTCTGATAGCTAATTTCATTTGTCTAAGCTTCTGATCAAATTGGTAGAGTTTTTCTTCTGATTGCAATGTACCTCTGAGGAGAGCTTTAATAGACTTCGATATCTTCAGAGCGGAACATCCAGCTTCTGAAAGTGGGAATACCGTCTTCAGCTTTCGTTTCTTCTGAGACCTTAAGCAATCTAGAAATTGTTCATTCAGCACCTGCTGAGTAACTTACATACAAACTTAAACAAAAAATTGTTAGTCAATATTAAACAGTATGTAAGAGAATTTTAATTTTCATCTTCCTAAACGTTTGGACATAATCAAAACACTTAGGGTTCATCAAATAGCTTTTTGAACATTTGGCGCCTTGCATTAAATGCAGATGTCAGAGCATTAAATGCTTAACAAAACCCGTGACTAGAGCTTTTGAGAGCTTTATTCCTTTTGTCTAATTTTCTAATCAAATGGAATGAATTCGTGTGGTTACTTCTATACTTCTGAGGAGAGCTTTAACATTCTTCAAAAGATCTTCAGAGCGGAGGATCCAGCTTCTGAGCTTTAACTTCTGACTTCAGCTATTCTTCTCTTCTGAGTCTTTAAGCAGTTAAGAGTTTCTTCTTTCAGCACCTGCTGAGAAAAACTTATACAAAAACTTAACAAAAATTGTTAGTCAACATTGACAAATATATAAGCATTAATTAAAATCCATCTTCTGAAACGTTTGGACATAATCAAAACACTTAGGGTTCATCAAAAACTATTTTGAACTTACATGCATCTCCTTTTCATTTTGTTTTTTCATATTCCTTTCAGCTCCCGTCCGGCTTCCATGCACGAAATCCGAGATACATGTAAGTTGCCAGGGACCCCAACGACATAATAGATTCATCAAAATCTCGTAAGAAGGAAAACAGAGCCAATCAACTCAACTGTTGAAGAAAAGAAACCGATTAGCCACTTAGCCATTCAACTGTTCGGACAATCTGTAAGACTATAACAGCAAATTGAAGAAAAGAGAGTCCAATAAACTCTTACCAAAATACACGATCTCATGGGAAAGGAGGGGTAGTGACAATTTGTGTCGATGCAAAACGCCCTTACTAAGAAGATCTCGGATGATCCCATCTGGGACTGAACCATAGGAAAACTAACCACGCTCTTATTAAAAGTGCAGGAAGATGAAAATCCAGTCGGCAGCGGCGGTGGCAATGGCGGTGCCTAGGGTTAGGAGGGTTCATGAGAGAGAATGGAGAAAGAGAGAAATTTTTTTGACAAAGAGTCAGTGGAGGGAGAGCCAAAGACCAACATACCCCTGAACTCATGAAGATTGAAAAAAAAATTGAAGGTTAAAATTGTAAAAATCCGGATTTGCAATTGAATCCACACCCTTTATACTATTTTATATATTTATTAGAAGCATCCATCGCGTTGCTTCGGGGAGTTGAATATTAAAATGTAAAAAACATTATGTAACCAATCACTTAATGAAAAAACTATAGTTAAAAATTATATCAAACTTTAGAAGCAAAACTAAATCAAATTAATGTAATGAAAATGAAGTTTATATGTTGCAACTGAAATATTAAGGATTCAAAAAGAATACCGATGGAAACCACGGAACTTGATCAACATACAAATAGACAATTTGACTATAAAAATCATTCATTATCCTTTTGGTGAGTTACAATTTACAGCTCTTTGCTATTAGACATAAGTATGCAATCTCAGCTTCCAAATCCGTTAGCTATCTATGTAGCTTCGCTTTCCAGGTGGTTCTCAATATCCAATTTTCTCTATTTTGTGTGACTAATTTAAATAATCTGCCTCTTACTGATTTTTTTTTTCAACCAACTAGAAAGAACACCAACAAAATAGTAAAAACAGTAAACTCACAACTGATAAATTTAAATTATACTTATTCATAAACATAGTTGGAAAGTGAACTAAGCTATGAGAAAAGCTCTCAAAGAAGACACAAACCATCTATAAAGAAAAGAGAGACAATAAAACTCAAAAGGATCCATTATCATTACCTTTGATTTCAGAGGAGCAAGAGAATGAAGACAACCGTGTCCGATGAGTTTAGTCTGATATTAATACTCGTTTCAAATTGGAATGGAATATAAAGCACGATTTTCAAATAAATTGATCAACAATTGTGGCTTTTACTGCAAAAAAATGAGCAAACGTAACTAATCTGAACTACAAAAAAAAAGCAGCAAAAATGAAAAGTAAAAGGGAAAAAATCAAATCAGAAAAACTACATTCAAAAGCACTACACAATAATAAGAAAATTAAAAAGATATGAGCAAACAAAGAAACACGCATAAAAAAACAGAAATTCTTACTTGCTCATAGGTAGACATAGCAAAACCGAAAGACGAAGTTGGATTTAAAGCATTGAACATCTATAAATAAAAAATCCACCAATCAAAAGTCATGTAAAGAAAAAAACAGACCTAGACGCACTACATAGCAATACTAATATTCATTTTGAAACTACACCCAATTAGATTATAAAAAAAATATCAATTTTATGAAATTAAAACTATTAAATTCCATCACATTTACAACTACAATTATCAGTTTCTTGCTGTGGTTGATCAAATTAAGCCACATATAAATAAAACAATCTTACCTGATATGAGGACTTACCTAACACCCAGAAAACAAAATACATACAATCAATATATCTACGGACTAATTTCAGGACTGAACACTTTCTATAATTTACAAACTTGAATTCAAAGTGTACATTTGACCTACCTATATACATATACACATCAAATTTCTCTATGTTTTCAACGTTTCCCTAATAATTTAAGCTTCAAAGAATTAATTCGCGAAGCCATCATAAAAGAAAACCAAATCGTTTTGTAATAATATACACTATTGACGTCTTATTGCCACTTAAATTAAGCCTAAAAATGATTGATGAAAACAAATTGTGTAAAGATAAAATGCAAATAAGAAAATGCAAGATCAATCCAAATTATATGTATTGAAGGAGTGAATATTAACAGCATGACTTTGAAGAAACATTTATTTGCTTCAAGTAAACAAAAATTGAGAAAGCTAGTGTGACATACATAAACATAGGGACATGATCCAAGCAAATCCAAACAACTCCCTCATTTTTTGGTTGCAACTCATGTAGCACCTGAAAGGAGGCAATTATCATCAATACCATACAAAATGTGCAATCTATGGGCAACTAAACAAAGAGGCAATGGAAAATAAATTATTTACCTTAGAATTTTAGCTTCCTCTAAATTGTTCAAGTTCTTAGCTTTTTTGGGGTCATGAGAAACAACTCTATGCATAACATGAAAAAGAATCTGCAAATTCCAATAATTCAAAATAGATTAAGGGACATCAGGGAAGGGAGAAAAGCAAAAGCCATTAATTTAGAAACCATATGCAATCAAATTAAAATCATCACCAGTTATGAGAAATAAGAATAATCAAAATTCACCATGTTTACACATACAACTATCACCTCAGTACTGTAAAACAGAAAATACATACAATGGATTAAAGCATGCAAAACATAAAGGAAAATAAAGACATGAATTTTATCTAATTAAAGGAATTGCAAAGACATATATAATATAAGAATCAAAGGAAAGGAAAACAGATAAAAAGTAGAAGAAACTGACCACAACAATAAAATTTGAATTTTTCGGAGACATCGAAACCCATAAAGACGACGGAGCTCATTCGTTTTGTGTGTCAAACATGTAATATTAACGCATCTGGTATTCTATTAGCACGGATAATTAGAAATCGCAAAAGAGCTAACAATAAAGAACCAGAAAAAATGAAAATGGAGAAATCCGGAGGATTTCACGTGAAAGTCAAAGAATCTCGTCGTCCGCATCAAAACCCACATGCACACCCATAACCTTGAATTAAAGGTTCCAACTAACTCAAAAAAGGAAAAGAACACTGGTTTCATAAGTGAATTGCAGTCTAACATCAATTCAGAAAAATACTCGGATGAAGGAAGAAACTCATTTGAAGTTTAATTACAGAGATCCGCAGAGCATATGTGAAACAAAGAGAAACCAGATGAAGCAGAAGAAACTAACCAAAACCACACAGAAAATTCGTTGTCGACATTAAAACCCACAAATGCGAAGGAGGTCATCAAATTTGTGGCTTAAACGTGGGAAATTAACGTGTTTGGGATTTAATAAGCACAAAACATTGAAGAAATTACAGAAATTGGAGAATGAAAGAAGTGAAGAAAAGAGAGCCTTGTTAAATAGAGAGGACTACACCTGAAATCCCGTCAAACCCCACATGCACTGAGTGGTAAGTCAATCGATTCGGACAGAACTCTATTGGTAGCGAATCAGAGAAGGAAGTGTCTAACGGCATGGAAGAGGCAGAAGAAGAAGAGAGATGAAGAGGATGCGTGAAAATGAAGGAGAGAGGAAGAGAAGTGAGGTGGAAGGACAAATACATTAATATCTAACCGACTCAGCAAGAACGATGTTGTTTTTATTAGGGGTTGGAGAAAAACATTGAAAATAATGAAGGACTAAATGAATAATAATCAAAATTGAAATTGGATTTGAGATTCATGCACACCTTTTATATTATAGATAGATGTTAAACAACATTTATTAGTTTTGTTTTTTCTTTCCATTTTCAAATTTGTTTTTTTTTCCTCTTTAGGGTCTAATCTATATGTAGTTAGAGATATAGGGTTTGACTAATTTTTCTTGGGATTATACGCGCTTAAAAAGTGTTTAATGAATGATTTAACAAATGTTTTTTAAATTTTTTTATTTAAATCAATACATAAAGTATTTTTTATAATGTGTCTTTTCCTTTGTATTAGTTGTCTGTATTACAATAAAAAAAAATATGAAATATTTTGTTTCTCAGCGATTAAATGGTATATATGATCTATGATGAAATTAAAATACAAAAAAACGTAATATATAAACTAATCCATTAGTGAAAATTTATTAAATTTTTCACTGATTTTGTTTTGCACTAGTTTAAAAGAGTGTTTATTTGCCTTAAATAATATGTTCAATTTATTATCTACTAAACATTTTGTTAGCTTTCATGATTAAATAGTTTTGATTTAAATTTCCTAAACACTCATTTTTTTTCTGTAAAAATAACAAAATATAATATAATAAGTTTGTATTTTTTTTAAAAAAAAAAACTGTGTCTTATGATAATTAGAAAAAATGATGTACAATGTAAAGAAAAATAGAAATAAAGAGATTTTTATAGATGCTACAACCCAAAAAAACTGACAAAATTTATTAAGAAAAAAAAATTGCTTTTAATGATACTAACAAAATATTAGATGGATTATTAAATATATTTATTATTTTAGTAATTAATTTTTTTAGCATATATGAAATTAAGCTTCTGTATATACATTTTTAAAAGGCAAAAGCTAACGGACGCCTCCGAGAGGCTTGATGAGCACTATATTTTATTATTTTATATATAATATGTATTGAATAGTTTAACACAAATTAATTAATTAAGAGTTAAAGCCTAAATAATTATGGCAATTAATTCAAGTAATTATATTTTTTGGTTATATAAACTAACCCATTAATAATGACAATGGAAAAAAACATCAATGACTAACCTTTGTTAATTTGCTGCTATCAAAAAAAAATTTAATGCCCAACGAATAAAAAATATTGGAATGGTGCCTATATATTCTCTCAATCTCCTACTCTAATATATGATATTTAAATTAAAAACAGAGTCTCCAATTCTCCACTTATTTCTTTGATATTTGTTTTTTTTTTTTTAGAGCAAAATGCTTGATTTGAATGCCCTCCCATCCAATGAAGAAATACTTGCATTTATGGGGGAAGATCCGAATTTGGAAAATCCATTACATACTTCAATTCCAGTACAACTTTCAACTAATGCAAAAAAACCTCGTAATCCAGAGTCAGGGTTAGGTTTAGGGTTTAGGGTCAAAGGCCAAGGTTAGAGTATTGGAACTACTATTAAGTTTAAAGAATATGAAAAAAAAAAGAAACTAATATTCAATCAATAAAAATTGAATTTGTTGATTAAAAAAAATATAAACGTTAGATTTATATAGGGAGAAGATGAAATGGTGCAAATAAGTAATCACAACTCAATTACATTAAATAGATTTTCTAATTACTTTCTCATTTGATGCATAAAATTTGATAATTACAATGCAAATCATTAACAAAGTATAAACATTTTTCAATACAAACCATTTAATTACTACAAAAAAAAGTTCAGATAATGACACTTAAATTCATGGTCTAACGACGCTTTTCGGTGTCGTCAAGCACTTACCTAGACTTTCTAAAGCGTCGCCACAAATGTCGCCCAATCGCGTGTCATTCTTTTTAACGACATATAACTGTTTTGATGAACCCTATGTGTTTTGATTATGTCCAAACGTTTCAGAAGATGAAAACTTAATTCTATCTTACATATAGTTTATTGTTGACTAATATTTCTGTCTTAGTCTATGTGTAAGTTACTCAGCAGGTGCTGAATGAATCATTTCTGGATTGCCTAAAGAACTCAGAAGATCAGTTTGCTGAAGTCAGAGTTTCAATAACTCAGAAGCTGGATACTCCGCTCTGAAGCCGAAGTCTGCTAAAGGTCTCCTCAGAAGTTCTTTGCAATCAGAAGTTATGCCAATTTGATCAGAAGTCTAGACAACTGGAAATAAGCTTCTGAAAGCTTAGTCACGGGTTTGTTTGAGCATTTAATGCTCTGACACTTGCATTCAATGCAAGGCGCCAAAAGTTCAAAAAGCTGTTTTGATGGAGCGCGCTTGTCTGTTCAAGAGAAACCGGAATTTCCTTGTCTACCCTTTGTTGATCTAATTGAAGAATGATTCTGTCATCCTCATCCTTGATTTCAAATCACTTACCGGATTCAGTTAAAGAACAAGGATAACGGAATCAAAGTGTTTGAAGACCGTTTGAAGACTTGACAAATTAACGGCTACAACAACTGATGTCATCTCCTTTGAAGTTTCAAACTCCACAACGGTCATCTTCAATCACTGTAAATAGTAGCCAAGCTCCAATGCATCAAGACATGTGTGATCATCGAGCAAAATCTTAACGCACTGTTTTAAACAAGAAAACAGAGCAACTTTTCCATTCTCAATCTTTCTTAGCATAGTCTTAGTAAAGTGAGAGAGTGAAGAAAAACAAGTTCATAATAGGAATCTTGTAAACTGAGATCGTTTGTGATCTTCAGTTAGATTTAAAGAGAGAAATCTAGTTGAGATTAGAGTTGGGTGAGAAATCCAGAAAACAGAGTATTGTTTTGTTCTGGTGGAAATCCTTTAACTCTTTTTAGACTAGTCAGGACTAAGTGAGAAATTAGCTTAAGTTCTGTTAATGTAAAGGAGCTTCTGAACTTGCCATAAAAGTTCTGAATAGTGGATTTATAAAATCTCTGAAGGCTGCGACCTCAGGGGACAAGACGTAGTCACAGGACTTCTGTGGCGAACTTGGATAAATCGAATTGTTCAATCAGGACCTCCTGAACTTCTTTCTCCCTCTTATACTTGTTATTATTGCTTCTGTGTACTTGCTTTTATTTAGTGCTGAAACAGATTTTCTGTAAGTATCATTGTCTTTGTTCAGAAGACTGTCCAGAAGTTCTCCTTCCGAACTTCTGTTGCTGAAAGCAGGCTAACTGTGTATAAGCAGAATTTTCCTCAGAAGCAAATTCTATAATCTTGCTTCTGACTCTGTGAAAGTTTGACTCTGAAATTTAAGTTTCCTTAAAAACTTAGAAATTCTTAGTTTTCATCTTAGACACCTATTCACCCCCCATCTAGGTGATTCTGTTCTTGTTAGGGCCAACAAGTTTGTGTAGGGAAATTCCAGCCGGCGACATTTTGTGCATAAGCGTTGGCATATTGCCGACGCTTAGTTTTCTAGTGTCATGGTTTTCTATTCTATTACCATATTATAATTTCTTTAAATTTTCTGACGCTTTTTTAAAGCATCTAAAATTGAGGACACTTAATTTTTGGAATGTCATTATTTCACTACGAAAAATAGTTATTGTGTCTTACATATACGACGCTTAAATTTGAAAGCATCTCCAACATTACGACATATGGTTATTTAGTTGTCTACATATGAAGACACTAAGAAACTATTATGTCTTAAATGTAAGACATTTTTCATAAACAAAATGTCTCTATATTACGGCACATAAGTGTTATTATGTCCCTAATAAAACGACATTTTCAACTAAAAAATTGTCTTTAAACTATATGATACATAGATGATATTACGTCCTCAATATTATGTCACATTTTCATCATTAAAGGTATCCAAATGAAGACGCATAAATATTATAGCGTGCTCAATACAACATTTCCATAAATAAAAGTCTTGAATTCGATAAAAATCTCCAAATTTACTATACACAATTACATAAGTGTCTACTACGAGTATCAAAGTATAAAATTACTTACAGAAAATGAAATAAATACAAGAAATTATAACTACAAGGCGGTGAGTGAAACCAATATAAACTGTCAATGGTTGCTTTCCTAATATTGAAAAACATTACAAGTTGAAAACCACTGAGCAAGACATTGAAAACCATTGAGCAACTCAAATTATCATCAAACAGAAGCTTTAACCTGCAGCAGAAATGATGTCCATGATGATTACGTCAACAGTCATGAAAGCTTTGAGTGGTCGGTCATCTTCCGATCTCTTCAATTTCTGTAAACAATAAGAGTTTATATCAAGACATAATTTACAACATGTAAATATACTCATTGGAATACAAGTTACTAAACTAGAAATGTGCAACTCTTCCATGAAATTTCCCCAAATATCCTATTCCTTACCGAAATTCCCCAAATGCTTCTGTTATACACATCGGCTCCACTTCGCCTTGATTGATAAATTAAAAAAATCAAAATAAGACCAATTGCATTCGAGATATTTGCAAAAGAGTTAACATACAGGAGCATCTAATAGTACAGTATTACCTACGAAAAGTTCATCCAGGGCTTGGCTTCCAGTTGTTATACAAATCACGAACTTCCTCTGTGAGGATAAACAAGAATCAGACCTTTTAACTCGATTTTACATGTTTAAAAACTAGAATTAGTTCTCTCGTTACGCATGAGAATTTGAATCGTTATAATGAATCTAGTCTCTCTATGAATTAAGAAGAACACAGAGTATATACAACTTACTTTTACAACTTACTTTGAGCATAGCATGACTTCCTGTTATATAACCAAAATTCTGAGAAAACATGAATTGCAAAATTCTAAGAAAACACGAATCACAGTTATGATGAACCCTAAATGTTTTGATTATGTCCAAATGTCTCAGAAGATGAAGTTTATTTTATGCTTATATACTTTTCAATGTTGACTAACAATTTTTTGTTAAGTATGTGTATAAGTTTTCTTAGCAGGTGTTGAAAGAAGAAACTCTGGTTTGATTAAAGAACTCAAAAGAGAAGAATATTCGAAGACTGAAGTTAAAGCTCAGAAGCTGGATGCTCCGCTCTGAAGAACCTCAGAAGCTAGATAAAGCTCTCCTCAACGTTCAACTACAACCAGAAGTCATTCCATTTGATTAAAAGCTTAGACAAAAGGAATAATGAGCTCAGAAGCGTTTGTCACGGGTTTTGCTAAGCATTTAATGCTCTGACATCTGCATTTAATGCAAGGCGCCAAAACTTCAAAAATTTGATTTGATGGAGCGCACATGTCCACTTCAAAAAAAACAAGCATTTCCTTGTCTATCCTTTGTTGATCCAAATGAAGCATATTTCCAGGCAACCTTTTCTTTGATTTCAAATCAGTTACCGGATTAAGTTAAAGAACAAGGTTAACGAAATCAAAGTGTTTGAAGACCGTTTGAAGAAATGACAGATTAACAGCTACAACAACTGATGTCATCAATTGAAGATTCAAATTCAAACAACGGCCATCTCCAAAGCACTAATAAATAGTAGCCAAGCTCAACTGTGTTCCACACACGCGATTATCGAGCTAAAATCTCAACGCACTGTTTTAACAAGCAAAACAGAGCCCTCATTTTCCATTCTCTATCTTTCTTAGTTTTAGACTTTGTAATAGTGAGAGAGTGAAGAAAAACAAGTTCATAATAGGAATCTTGTAAACTGACATCGTTTGTGATATTCAGTTAGATTTTGAGAGAAATCTAGTTAAGGTTAGAGTTGGGTGAGAATTCCAGAAAACAGGATTGTTGTTGTTCTGGTG
Source organism: Euphorbia peplus (assembly GCA_028411795.1). Taxonomy (NCBI): domain Eukaryota; kingdom Viridiplantae; phylum Streptophyta; class Magnoliopsida; order Malpighiales; family Euphorbiaceae; genus Euphorbia; species Euphorbia peplus. Next base: position 12,586,173 of record CP110838.1, on the reverse strand, counting down.
GAGATCCTTTAACTCTTTCTAGGCTAGTCAGAACTAAGTGAGAAATTAGCTTAAGTTCTGTTGATGTAAAGGAGCTTCTAAACTTGCCATAAAAGTTCTGAATAGTGGATTTAAAATCTCTGCTGACTGCGATCACAGAGGACAGGACGTAGTCACAGGACTTCTGTGGCGAACCTGGATAAATCGAACTGTTCACCATGACATCCTGAATCTCTTTCTCCCTTCCTTAACTCGTTATCTTGCTTTGTGTACTTGCTGAATGTTTAGTGCTAAAACAGATTTACTCTTTATCTTATTGTCTTTGTTCATAAGACTGTCCAGAAGTTCTTTAACTCTAAACTTATGTTGCTGAAAGTAGTTTACTGCGTGAAGGCAGAATTTCCCTCAGAGGCTACTTCACTAAGCTTGCCTCTGACTCTGAGGAAATTTGACTCTGAAAAATTAAGTTTCTCTAAAAACTTAAAATTATCAGTTTTAGCACTAAATATTCAGCAAGTACACAAAGAAAGATAAAGAGTAAATATGTTTTAGCACTAAATATTCTGATCTTGTTCGGGCCAAGAAGTTAGAGAAAATCTACTACGGAAGAATAAATCCTAGCCATGGAAAATAATGCTAAATTGTCTCATAAATCTAGATCTTGTTATCAGCAATTAGAGCACTAAGCACAAGCTTTTCAGCAGCTTCGTAGATCTTATAGAAACTATAATTGATAACTTGATCACTAAGTAGATTACACAATCACATGTACCTCCTCTGTAACATCAGCCCCCTTATACGAATTAATAACAACAACAATACTAAATAATATCAGCCCCTAATACGACTTAATTATGGGTTAGAAATAACACAGAAAAATAGGAAACAAGACAACAAATAACTAACTAAATAACATCAACCCCTAATACGACTTAATTATGGAGACGGTATAGCTGTCCAACCAAGGCGTCCACAACACCCTCGTAACATGGTTTTGTATGGATCACTTGAAACCATTCTTTATGCTTTTGATCTTGTACATAAAAAACTTGTTTTGTTTGAGATGAAAAAACAAAAGGATCACCTTTATGGATTAACCTAGAAAGATTAACCATAGTGCAACCATTTTCATCCTTTTTAACACCCCTAGAACTAACATCCACCCAATCACATTTAAACATCACAATACTAAACTTCCTATAATAATCTAACTTAATTATGTCATTAAGTTATGTCATTAAGAACTCCATAATAAGATATCTCGTCCACCTCCACATGCCACACCACTATTCTGTGTTTTGCGAAATTTTTCATGACTTTTTGTGTGAAACCTAAAACCATTTATTATGAACCCACTAAATCGTTTTATCACATTGTTTGGTCCCCTAACAATGGACACTAATTCTTCTGAAATATCTCTCTTGGACATTTTTTGCACCTAATATATAAGACAAGTACATGCATAAACTACATCAGATTTATATTTCATATAAAGTTGTATGAAATTAAAAGTTTTTATAAGAAAATTACCTGGTTCACAAGCCACTCTGGAAACTTTTCTAAAATCCACTTATGCTCGATACGTGGTGTAGATCGATTTGATGAACCCTATGTATTTTGATTATGTCCAAACGTTTCAGAAGATGAAAACTTAATACTTCCTTACATATAGTTTACTATTGACTAATAATTTTTGTACTTAGTCTATGTGTAAGTTGCTCAGCAGGTGCTGAATGAATCTTTTCTGGATTGCCTAAAGAACTCAGAGGATCAGTTGATGAAGTCAGAGTTTCAATTACTCAGAAGCTGGATACTCCGCTCTGAAGACGAAGTCTGCTAAAGCTTTCCTCAGAAGTTCTTTTCAATCAGAAGTTTTGCCAATTGTGATCAGAAGTCTAGTCAAGTAAATTTTTAGCTTCTGAAAGCTAAAGTCACGGGTTCTGGATAGCGTTTAATGTTCTGACAAGTGCATTTAATGCAAGGCGCCAAAAGTTCAAAAAGCTGTTATGTTGGAGCGCGCCTGTCTGTTTAAAAGAAACCAGAATTTCCTTGTCTACCCCTTGTTGATCCAATTGAAGGATGATTCCAGTCAACCTCGTCTTTGATTTCAAATCACTTACCGGATTTAGTTAAAGTACAAGGATAACGGAATCAAAGTGTTTTGAAGACCGTTTGAAGATTTGACAAATTAACGGCTACAACAACTGATGTCATCTTCTTTGAAGATTCAAACTCACGAACGGTCATCTTCAATCACTATAAATAGTAGCCAAGCTCCAAAGCATCAACATACGCGTGATCATCGAGCAAAATCTCAACGCACTGTTCTAACAAGAAAAACAGAGCAATACTTTCCATTCTCAATCTTTCTTAGCATAGTCTTAGTAAAGTGAGAGAGTGAAGAAAAACAAGTTCATAATAGGAATCTTGTAAACGGAGATCGTTTGTGATCTTCAGTTAGATTTAAAGAGAGAAATCTAGTTGAGATTAGAGTTGGGTGAGAAATCCAGAAAACAGAGTATTGTTTGTTCTGGTGGAAATCCTTTAACTCTTTTTAGGCTAGTCAGAACTAAGTGAGAAATTAGCTTAAGTTCTGTTGATGTAAAGGAGCTTCTGAACTTGCCATAAAAGTTCTGAATAGTGGATTTATAAAATCTCTGTAGGCTGCGACCTCAGGGGACAAGACGTAGTCACAGGACTTCTGTGGCGAACTTGGATAAATCGAATTGTTCAATCAGGATCTCCTGAACTTCTTTCTCCCTCTTATACTTGTTATTTTTGCTTTTGTGTACTTGCCTATATTTAGTGCTGAAACAGATTTCCTCTAAGTATCATTGTCTTTGTTCAGAAGACTGTCCAGAAGTTCCCAAATCAGAACTTCTGTTGCTGAAAAACAGTCTAACTGTGTTTAGGCAGAATTTCCCTCAGAAGCAACTTCTATAAGCTTTCCTCTGACTCTGAGGAAATTTGACTCTGAAATTTAAGTTTCTTAAAAAACTTAGAAAATTTCAGTTTTCAACTTTGACACCTATTCACCCCCCTCTAGGTGATTCTGTTCTTGATAGGGCCAACAAGTGGTATCAGAGCGAAGGTCACTTCGCATATTTACTAAAGATCTAACAATCTAAGTGTAAGATCCTATCAGAATCAATAGAGATGGCTAGTAGACACCAGCCTGAGAATTCTTCTCACTTCATAGTTCCAGAAGGTTCCTCTACTACTAGACCTCCATTATTTAATGGCAACAACTACTCATACTGGAAGAAAAGGATGATGTACTTCATCCAAGCTCAGAACATGAGTGCTTGGTATGTCATCACTAATGGTGATTTCATTCCCACCAGAATGGAACAAGGTTTAGGGAATGTTGTCATTCCTCAGAGAGAATATACAGATGACATTCTGAAAAAACTCCAAACTAATGCTTCAGCAATAAATATGTTGCATTGTGCACTTACAGCTACTGAATATAACAAAGCTTCTTCTTGTGAAACTGCACAGGATATTTGGAACAAGCTGGAAGTCACATATGAAGGAACAGGAAAAGTGAAGCAATCTAAAGTCAACCAACTCATGAGAGAATATGAGTTATTTGAAATGCTTGATAAAGAATCTATTTCAGACATGAACTCTAGATTCACCAAGATAGTCAATGACTTGAAGAGTTTAGGAAAGGATATTGAAGAATCTGATCGAGTGAAGAAGATTGTCAGAAGCTTACCAAGGTCTTGGCAAGCCAAGAAGACTGCTATTGAAGAAGTTCAGGATTTGAGCTATTACTTGTACGATGAGCTCATTGGGTCCCTAATTACCCATGAGATGTCATTAAAGAATCATGATCTAAGAGAAAGGTCAGAAGGAAAAAGAGTAGTCCTGAAAGCAGAATCTTCTGAAGAATCCTCTGAAGATGAGGAACTGGCTATGCTGACCAGGAAGTTCAAGAAGGCCTTTAGAAAAGGCAGAGGTGGAAACTACAAGAAGCCTTTCAGGAGCTTTGACAAGAAAACTCCTGATTCTGGTGAAAAGTTCAAGAGAGATCCAAATAAGCCGATTGTGTGCTATGGATGTCAGCAACCGGGGCACATTAAGCCTAACTGTCCGGAGCTGAAGAAAGATAAGAAGAAGTTCAAGAAAGCAATGCTGGCTGCTTGGTCAGACTCTGAGACCAGCAGTGATCCTGAAGAAAAGGAAGAGCAAGCTCAGATATGTTTTATGGCTATTGATGAGCCAACTTCTGAAGATGTCACAGGAGAAACTTCCGCACCTCCTGAAGCTACATATGATTCCGAGGTAAACATATCTTCTGAACAAAATATCTTTGATTCTCTTGAAGAACTCTATAGTATGTTCAAGTACCTGAAAAGGAAATTGGACAAGAGTGAGGCTGACAAGTTTCTTAGGTTTACTCAAGTTTATTCTGACATGAAAGTGTTAGAAGAAAAACTGTGTAAACAATTCAGCACTCCTGCTGATGGCTCTAAAGTCAAAGGCAAGGAAAAGCTGCCTCTGGGAAGTGATAAACCCCAGAAGAAGAAGAAACCTGTCACTCCCTCTCTTCTGAAAGAGATAGCTTCTCCTCCTGATGTTGGAACCTCTGAGAGTGCTGGTATAGCCTCTGAAGATGTTGGTCCTTCTCAGAAGAAGAAGAAATTGATGAACCCTAAGTGTTTTGGTTATGTCCAAACATTTCAGAAGATGAAAATTGAAATTAACTTATATACTTTTCAATATTGACTAACAATTTTTTGATTAAGTATAAGTGTTCTCAGCAGATGCTGAATGAAGAATTCCTGCTTGCCTATTGAACTCAGAAGATTAAAAAGCTGAAGACTGAAGCACTTTTTCAGAAGCTGGATGAACCGCTCTGAAGTCTTGATTGTCTGCCTAAAGCTTTTATCAGAAGTTCTCTTTTGCAAACAGAAGACTAAGGTTGTTTTAGTTCAGAAGCGCTAAGAAGGAAAACGGACATCAGAAGTTCGTTATCACGGGTTTGGTTAAGCATTTAATGCTTTGTCAGTTGCATTTAATGCAAGGCGCCAAAAGTTCAAAAAGCTGTTTGAAGGACGCGCCTGTTCACAACAAACAAAACCTGCTCTCTTACCGTTTCCCTCTAAATCAATCTTCAAGTTCAGTCAACTCCATCACCTTTATCTTAAATCCCATACCGGATTAGGTTAAAGTACAAAGTTGACAGAGTTGAGTGTTTTGAGACCGTTCGAAGAAGTTGACAAGATTAACGGCTACTTTCATCCTTGTCATCCTTGAAGATTCAAATATCCTCAACGGTTATCTACTCAACACTATAAATAGTAGCAAAGCTCCACTACATCAACTACGTGTGTGATCATAGAGCAAAAATCTCAACGCACTGTTATATTCAAGAAAACAGAGCACACTTTCCATTCTCAATCTTTTCTTAGCTTAGACTTTGTAATTGTGAGAGAGTGAAGAAAAACAAGTTCATAATAGAAATCTTGTAAACTGAGATCGGTTGTGATCTTCAGTTAGATTTAAAAGAGAGAAATCTAGTTGAGATTTGAGTTGGGTGAGAAATCCAGAAAACAGAGTATTGTTGTTCTGGTGAAAATCCTTTAACTCATTTTAGGCTAGTCAGAACTAAGTGAGAAATTAGCTTAAGTTCTGTTGATGTAAAGGAGCTTCTGAACTTGCCATAAAAGTTCTGAATAGTGGATTTATAAAATCTCTGGAGGCTGCGACCTCAGAGGACAAGACGTAGTCACAGGAATTCTGTGGCGAACTTGGATAAATTGAACTGTTCATCAGGACCTCCTGAATCTCTTTCTCCCTTCTTTATACTTGTTAATTGCTTCTGTGTACTTGTATCATATTTAGTGCTGAAACAGATTTCCTCTTAAAAAATCACAAGTCTGTGTTCAGAAGACTGTCCAGAAGTTCTCAACTCAGAACTTCTGTTGCTGAAAAGACAGAACCTGTCTTAAAGCAGATTATCCCTCAGAGGCTACTTCAATAAGCTTGCCTCTGACTCTGAGGATTATTGACTCTGAAAATTGAATTTTCATTAAAAGTTTGAAAATATCAGTTTTCATTTGAAACACCTATTCACCCCCCTCTAGGTGATTCTGATCTTGTTAGGGCCAACAGAAATCTCCCAGGAAGCAAAGGGAAAGATCCAAGAACCCTCCCTTTTGCAAACTATGCAAGAGTGATGGTCACTGGTTAAAAGATTGCAAGTATCATATTAAAAACCTCTTGCAATCTGAGATATCATTAAAACCTGCTGAAGAAAAATCTAACTCTGAAGGACCTAATAAGGATTGGGTACCTGTCACTAATTGATTGTGTTGCAGGTGGCTCTGAGTGCTCCATCAATGTCAAAGCTGTGGTACATTGACAGTGGGTGCTCAAGGCATATGACAGGTGATGAAAAAGCATTCATCACATTTGATCCTAAAAGAGGTGGAAAAGTCAGCTTTGGAGATGCCCAGAAAGGAAGGATACTTGGTTCTGGATCCATTGGAACTAATCCTCCGATCGAAGATGTCTCCCTAGAGTTGAAAATGTTTTCATGCTGAATCTTGAGAATCTTTGCAAAAATATATGCTTGATGTCCAAAGAGGATACCTCCTGGCTCTGGCATAGAAGACTTGCTCATGTGAGCATGGACCTTCTGGCCAAAGTAGCTAGAAATCAATTGGTTGAGGGTCTGCCTGAAATTAGTTTTAAAAAGAATCATTTATGCAATGCTTGCCAATCTGGTAAACAATCCAGAAGCTCTTTTAAAACTAAGAAAGTCATTTCAACTAAAAGACCTTTGGAATTACTTCATATGGATCTTTTTGGCCCTGTTCAACCAATGAGCATGGGTGGAAAGAAATATGCCTTTGTCATTGTAGATGACTATTCAAGATTCACTTGGGTCATTTTGATGTCTAGCAAAGATGAGTCACTTGGATGTTTCTCAGTTCTGATAAAGAAACTTGAGAATGAAAGGAATGAAAAGGTTGTCCATATCAGAAGTGATAATGGTGGAGAATTCAAAAACTTTAGGTTTGAAGAATTCTGTGAAACCAAGGGAATTGATCATAACTTTTCTGCTCCCAGAACTCCTCAACAAAATGGGGTAGTAGAAAGGAAGAATAGAACTCTGGTTGAGATAGCCAGAACTATGATCAATGAAAGAAGGCTTCCTAAGTACTTTTGGGGAGAAGCTGTGAACACAGCTTGCTTTGTTCTGAATAGAGTGCTAATCAGAAGCATTCTGAACAAGACCCCTTATGAACTCTGGAAAGGTCGAAAACCTAAAATAGGTTATTTCAGAACCTTTGGTTGCAAGTGTTATGTTTTGAATACAAAAGAATATCTTTCAAAGTTTGATTCAAAGGCAGATGAGGCCATTTTTCTTGGTTACTCAACACATAGTAAAGCATATAGGGTTTTTAATAAGAGGACTCAAACTTTAGATGAATCTGTTCATGTACAGTTTGATGAGACTAACCCTGCAGATAGTAGAGCTCCTGATGAAGATGTAGTTCAAGCTCCTGAAGTAACATCTCCTGTTGAAGAAGATGTTTCTCCCAGAGTTGCTGAAGTGGTTCCTCCTGTTGCTGAACAAGCTCAAGATGAGAATCCCACTCCAGAAGTCAACTTCCTTCCAGAAGATGCTCCTATATATGATTCAACAAATGATGAACAGGTTTCAGAAGACTCATTGGATGTACCAAGAGAAGTTAGAACTCATAGGAATCATTCCTTAGAGAACATAATTGACTCTGTTCATAATCCTGTCATGACCAGAGCTCAACTCAGAAGATACATGGGGAATGTGGCTTTTGTGTCACTTCTGGAACCCAAGGACTTCTATGAAGCTGCTGATGATGACTCCTGGTTAATGGCAATGCAAGAAGAACTTGACCAGTTCAAAAGGTCAGAAGTTTGGACTTTGGTTCCCAGACCTAACAACATAAAGGTTGTTGGAACTAGATGGGTTCTGAAGAACAAACTTGATGAATTTGGAAATGTTGTGAGGAACAAGGCAAGGCTTGTTGCTCAAGGTTACAGTCAGCAAGAAGGCATAGATTATGGTGAAACTTTTGCTCCTGTTGCAAGATTAGAAGCCATTAGAATCTTATGTGCTTTTGCATCATACAAAGGTTTTAAGCTCTTTCAAATGGATGTGAAAAGTGCATTCTTGAATGGTTACATTGATGAGGAAGTCTATGTGTCTCAACCTCCTGGTTTTGAAGATCCTAAGTTTCCTGATCATGTGTACAAGCTGAAAAAAGCATTGTATGGACTGAAACAAGCTCCCAGAGCTTGGTATGAGAGACTGACAAAGTTCCTTCTGTCTAAGGGATTTGTCAGAGGCTGTGTTGATACAACTCTGTTCACTCTGAAGAAGAACAAAGATATCCTTATAGCTCAGGTATATGTTGATGATATTATATTTGGTGCTACTAACGAATCTTTGTGCAGAGAGTTCAGTGACCACATGAAGGCTGAGTTTGAAATGTCGATGATGGGAGAGTTAACCTTCTTCTTAGGACTTCAGATCAAGCAAAGTAATGATGGTGTGTTTATCAATTAAGCCAAGTACACTAGAGAAGTGCTGAAGAAATTTGGCATGATGGACTCTAATGCTGTTGATATTCCAATGGATGTCAGCAAAGACATTGATGATGAAGAGAAAGCTGGTAAACCTGTAGATATAAAAACCTACAGAGGTATGATTGGTTCTCTTTTATACCTAACCGCCAGCAGGCCAGATATACATTTTGCTGTGTGTTTTTGTGTTAGATATCAATCAAAGCCAAGAGAAATTCGTGATGTTGCTGTCAAAAGAATTCTCAGATATCTTAAAGGCACACCAGAAGCTGGTTTGTGGTATCCCTGTAGTTCTGATTTCACTCCCATAGGATACACAGACTCTGACTATGGTAGAGATAAATTGAAAAGGGTCAGCACTTCTGGTGGTTGTCATTTTCTGGGGGAGTGCCTAGTCTCCTGGCATAGCAAGAAGCAAACCTCTGTGGCTCTCTCAACTGCTGAAGCTGAGTATGTTGCTGCTGGAAGTTGTGTTTCTCAGATGCTCTGGATCAAGCAACAAATTGCTGACTATAGAGTCATCCCTGGAACAATTACAATCTACTGTGATAACAAGAGTGCAATTGATCTTTCAAAGAATCCTATTCAGCACAGCAGGATGAAGCATGTTCATATTAGGCATCACTTCTTAAGAGATCATGTTCTGAAGAAGGATATTATCATTACTCATGTTCCCTCTGAAGAGAATCTTGCTGACATGTTTACTAAGCCTCTGGCTGGTATGTCTTTCAGCAACTTACGAGAAGGCATTGGTATGACTTATCCTCTTCAATAACTTAGTTTAATTATTTCTGTGTATCTTAAGGGTTTAATCGTTTAAGATAATTAAGTGATAATTAATTCTAATCATGATTTGACACTTGAGCATGCGTTATCTACTGCATTTTACGGCGCTGTTCTGTGTTTAACGGTTATCTGTTCCCTTTTAAACGGTGTTTATTTGCTTTTTGAATTGGAACGGTTTCTTGTTTGGGTATAAATAGAGGTTTTCCACACTTAGAAGTTTTCACTCTCATTTTCCTTGCTATTAGAATTTCCATAGATTTTCTGTGTTCTCCTCTCTCTAAAACCTTAACCTAATTTCTTAAATCTTCAAAATGGCTCAAGAAATCACTGTCACTCACATCTTCACCACTGAATCCAAAAAGAAAGTTAGCGAATCTAGGGTATTCACCTCTAGGTTCCTAGATGATGAAGTTAAATCCACTGAACCTATCTCTAAATGGCTTAGCGCTCAAAACTGGAATTCATTCGTTTCTCTCGATGAATTTATCTATCCAAAGTTAGTCACCGAATTCTATCAGAACCTTCATTTCTTTTCTAATGAGGAGGATGTTCTACACTCTGTCGTCGGTGAAGTTGAGATTGAGGTCAGCAGGGCTTCTATTTCTCAAGTGATTGGTATTAATGATGAAGGAATCATCATTGGTGATGATGGTTCAGCCGATGGTTTTACAGAAGTTAACTGGGCTAGACCAGATCTCAGTGCCAAGGAAACATATGCCACCTGGCTCACTCAGCACCAGAGGTGGGCACACTACTTGACAACCAATGTTTTGCTTCCGAAGGCTGGAGGAGTTAATTGTGTTTCCAACAGGGAAAGGGTGTTTATGTGGCACTTGGTCAACCAGAAGAAGATCAACTTACCTGCCATGCTGATAAGGCAGATGAAGAATGTAACGACCGTGAGTGCATTAGCATATGGCTCACTCCTGACAAGGTTGTTTGAGGCAGCCTCTGTTGAGATTTCAGGAGAAGGTGTTACGAGTAAGAGTACGGTTCTGAAGATGCATACCTTCAGAAACCTGAGTTTTGGTGTGACTCCGAAGAAGAATGAGAAGGGCTCCTCTGTGAGTATTGCTCAGAAGGAAATTGTTGAGGCTGCTGCTCAGAAAGGAAAGAATGCTGCCAAGAAGGGCAAGGGAAAGAAGGGATCAAGTAAGTTGGTCCTGAACGTTGAGAAAGTGGTTGTCTCAGAACCTCTTCCCACGATGGTTCAAACAACAATCAGTGTTGAACCCTCTGGCAAGATTGTTGCTGAGAAGCCAAAGGATGTTCCTGAGAAGGAAGCTCAGGATGCTGAGGACGCACGCCTTGCTGAAAGAGAGAAGGCTGCTGAAGCTGAGAAGGTTGCAAGAGTTGTGGCTCTTGCTGATCAGAAGAGAAAGCAGAAGGAAGCAGAAGACAAGTTAGCAGCTGAAAGAGAAATTGCTGCAAAGGCTAAGGCTGATGCAAGAATCATTGCATGCGCTGCTGAACTTGAGAATGTGGAGTTCTCAAAGAATGTTGAGACTTCAGAGGATGGAGAAGAGCTTGAGAATATCTCTCTCTCTACTCGGATTAGCTCAAAGGCTGCTGAAGAGGATGAGGACTCTGAAGATATTCCTCTCTCCAGAAGAATCCCAAGGAAGAAGATGTCAGCAAAGAGAAGGTCTCTGATCAAAAAGGACTTCTCTATTGCTTCGAGTACTGAACTGGAAGAATCAATTCCTTAAAAAGAGGACTTGGTTGATGACGAAGACATGATGGATGTGTCTGGTGAGAAGGATGCTGATGCTCCTGTTATTGAAGAACTGACTGAGGATAGTGATCAAGAGCCTGATACTATCATTCAGAATGCTATGAACTTTGCTGAAAACATCGACACTGATGATTTTCTGGATAACGTTCTTCTGGGTCAAGGGAGAAATCCTGGTGAAAGAGATGCTTCTGAAACTCTGTTCAGAATGGCTCATATCTTTGCTGAGCCCATTTCAACATTTGATCCAAACCTATCTGAACAGGTTATTCCGTCTCCACTTCATACTTCTCATCCATCCTCTCCTCATACTCCTCACCCATCTCCTTCACTACCTTCTGTCACAGAAGTTAGTGATTCTCACACTTCTATTCCTCCTACAACTTCAACTTCTGAGGTTGTATCTCCTCCAATTATTCCTCCTTCTGGATCCTTTTCAGAAGTGAATCTAAATTCTGCTCCCATCTTCACTGATTCCATAGCCACATCCACTACCTCCTCCATACCTACTTCCTCTGTAAGTCCATCAATTGGATTTACTGCTCCATCTTTCTCACTGCCATCTACTTTACCTTCCATTTCTCCTACCATTTCTTCCTCTACCACCAATACCATCCCTTCCTCAAACTCTCAAATTCCTCATCTCTCAACCTCTGGACATGCACCTCCTGTGTGTGATCCCTTAACTACCTCCTCCACTACTTCGTGCTTTGCTGGGTTGTCATCCAACTATGACTTCCTGCGCAAACACATGAACCGAGATGATCTGGACACCAGGTTTGGTAGTTTTGGATTCATGGGCAGAGCTTCTGGTATATCCGAAGTTGGTGGTGCTCCTAGTGTTGAGGAGTTGAGAAGAATGAGTCAGAGTGGCTCTGATGAACTGCTGAATAGATTTGCTGGTGTGGGGCAAAGGACTTCTGCTGCTGACATGTATGCTCAGGGCATTGTGCTGCAAGAATTACATTCTTTGAAAGCTCAGAACCTGCAGCTCATGACTATGCTTCAAATGCAGGACCCTTCTGTTTACATACGCAATCTCTCTACACTTCATCTAGCTACATATGAAGAACTGTACAAATTGAGAGAATTAGCTCTGACTCTTCCTTCTCTGGATAACATTGCTCTTGCTTCTTCTCTGAAGGTCAATGAGAATCTGGAGATATTGACAGAAGAAGTCAAGGAAGAAAATGAGCATTATGAGGCTCATGAGAAGATGCTCCCAAGTAAGATTGATGACCTGCAAAGTACTGCCAATCACATTCTGAGAGAAGTGAAATCTTCTGCTCAAGGTTCATCATCTTCCGGGGCTGTTAAGATTGTATATGACATCACTCCTGATCTCAACAATAGACTCTCCAACATTGAGTCTGATGTATCTGCTCAGAACGCACAAATTGCTGAGCTTACTGAACTGCTGAAGGTTATGCACACTCAAGCACGAGAACAAGAGAAGACTCGTCATAATTGTTATAGGTTTGTTCGAGGACAGACTTAAATTCAGAATGAGCATCTTACTGCTGCTGTGTATGCTAACAATAGGTTGATCAAGCTCCTTGTGGAAGACGTTCAGAAACAGCGACCTATGTCTGGTCAGACCTTTGATCATATGAAGACCATTGATGATGACTTCAGAAGACGAATGGATATGATCAATACTGTGCGACCAACTCCTGTGCAATATCAGACTGCTCTGAATGTTCAGCAAAAATTGAAATCTCAGGGTGCTCTTGGTGTTGCTGTTGGTTCTGGTCAAACGGGGGAGAAGTCTGGTCAGAAGAGATCAAGTGCTGCTGAAGGTTCCAGTGTTGTTCCTCCTCCTCAGAAGAAACCTAGGAACTTGTAATCTTTTAGGACTTAAGCTTCTTAGCTAGGTTCTGGGTTGGGTAGTCTTTGTCTTAGGACTTTTTCTACTCTTCTGATTATTCTGTTTCTTATGTTGACTTCTGAATTAAATTATATACACTGAATCTTCTCTATACTTTCTTGTGTCTCTGACTTCTTACTTTTTGCTTGTTTCTGTTTCTGTTTTGACTTAGTTAATTATACTTCATTAAATCTAACAACTTAATCGTAAGTCTTTTTAAGTCTATACAGATTGCTGAAGTTCACCATTTACACTAAAATGGAGGAGTTAATTTACTCAGAAGTCATGAAACATTAGCATCAGGAAGTCTTTTTCTAAACCTCATGTTTTCTTTTACCTTCTGACCATGGTTTGTCCATAACCAAAATGGGGGAGAATGATGAACCCTATGTATTTTGATTATGTCCAAACGTTTCAGAAGATGAAAACTTAATACTTCCTTACATATAGTTTACTATTGACTAATAATTTTTGTACTTAGTCTATGTGTAAGTTGCTCAGCAGGTACTGAATGAATCTTTTCTGGATTGCCTAAAGAACTCAGAGGATCAGTTGCTGAAGTCAGAGTTTCAATTACTCAGAAGCTGGATACTCCGCTCTGAAGACGAAGTCTGCTAAAGCTTTCCTCAGAAGTTCTTTTCAATCAGAAGTTTTGCCAATTGTGATCAGAAGTCTAGTCAAGTAAATTTTTAGCTTCTGAAAGCTAAAGTCACGGGTTCTGGATAGCATTTAATGTTCTGACAAGTGCATTTAATGCAAGGCGCCAAAAGTTCAAAAAGCTGTTATGTTGGAGCGCGCCTGTCTGTTTAAAAGAAACCAGAATTTCCTTGTCTACCCCTTGTTGATCCAATTGAAGGATGATTCCAGTCAACCTCGTCTTTGATTTCAAATCACTTACCGGATTTAGTTAAAGTACCAGGATAACGGAATCAAAGTGTTTTGAAGACCGTTTGAAGATTTGACAAATTAACGGCTACAACAACTGATGTCATCTTCTTTGAAGATTCAAACTCACCAACGGTCATCTTCAATCACTATAAATAGTAGCCAAGCTCCAAAGCATCAACATACGCGTGATCATCGAGCAAAATCTCAACGCACTGTTCTAACAAGAAAAACAGAGCAATACTTTCCATTCTCAATCTTTCTTAGCATAGTCTTAGTAAAGTGAGAGAGTGAAGAAAAACAAGTTCATAATAGGAATCTTGTAAACGGAGATCGTTTGTGATCTTCAGTTAGATTTAAAGAGAGAAATCTAGTTGAGATTAGAGTTGGGTGAGAAATCCAGAAAACAGAGTATTGTTTGTTCTGGTGGAAATCCTTTAACTCTTTTTAGGCTAGTCAGAACTAAGTGAGAAATTAGCTTAAGTTCTGTTGATGTAAAGGAGCTTCTGAACTTGCCATAAAAGTTCTGAATAGTGGATTTATAAAATCTCTGTAGGCTGCGACCTCAGGGGACAAGACGTAGTCACAGGACTTCTATGGCGAACTTGGATAAATCGAATTGTTCAATCAGGATCTCCTGAACTTCTTTCTCCCTCTTATACTTGTTATTTTTGCTTTTGTGTACTTGCCTATATTTAGTGCTGAAACAGATTTCCTCTAAGTATCATTGTCTTTGTTCAGAAGACTGTCCAGAAGTTCCCAAATCAGAACTTCTGTTGCTGAAAAACAGTCTAACTGTGTTTAGGCAGAATTTCCCTCAGAAGCAACTTCTATAAGCTTGCCTCTGACTCTGAGGAAATTTGACTCTGAAATTTAAGTTTCTTAAAAAACTTAGAAAATTTCAGTTTTCAACTTTGACACCTATTCACCCCCCTCTAGGTGATTCTGTTCTTGATAGGGCCAACACGATTTGGACGATATACTCTTCTTTGAGAATCCAAAAATTCACTGCTTAAATTTTAAAGATCATTAACTAGCTAGTAATATTAACAAATAAGAATTCAAACGTTATGAGAACTAACCTCTTGTATGTGCATATTTCATCATAATGAAGCAATAAGTATCGATGGATTTGTGAAAATGACATGTCATCAAGATATGCACTTTCTATTTTACCTAACGTTCCTCCACCGCTTGAAAACATATACTTTTCAACTCAATCAACACCATCAAAATTCCTTTGTGGCCGGTTGAAAGTTGTTTCCGCCCCATGAAGATAACGCGTACAAAAAGTCAAGCATTCATCCGCAACATAACCTTCCGCAAGTGAACCCTCTGGATGTGTTCTATTTCGGACATTGGATTCAAAGCTAACCAAATCCCTTTATATTTCAAAAATCAAAGTAAAAATTAGCAATAATGAAAAAAAAATTAAATGATAATATATGGAAAAAAGTTAAATGTTTAACCTTTCAATTGGAAACACCCATCGATAATGTACTAGACCTCCAAGTTTGGCTTCTGCAACTAAATGAATAGTCAAATGGACCATAATGGTAAAGAAGCTTGGAAGGAATATCTTCTCCAATCGACAAAGTGTTTCAGCCACTTTTTGTTCTAAGAGGAAAAGTTCGTTTAGATCAAGAGTTTTGTTACATAATGCCTTAAAATTGAGCATAAATCAGTCACAACAGCAACTACTTGACGAGGTGTTGGGTATGATTTGTGTTTCTAAAATCAAGGGTTTTCCATAGTATTTTCGTGCCAAAACCGTTGTTTCGAACAACCTGAGATTGTTCTTTTAGGCACAAGTTTAGCCTATGCTCCCAGTTAGTCTGCCTGTGCTTAGTTGAGTCTGAACAGCTTAAATTTAGGGTTGAATCTGCAGAAAATCAGGTCAAACATACCCTCTCCTCACATGTTCTCGGTTTTGTGATGTGGGGAAGAGAAAAAACAATGTTTTGGAGGTTTGTGAAGGCATTGGGATGTGAAGTTATCTTCTTGTGCATTTGTCTCTTTCTGCAGGGTGACTTGTCCTATTATGCAGTTGTCTTCTTCTGCTGGAGAACAACCTGTCCAAGAACAGCCAGATTCCGAGAAAGCATCTTCACTTTGTTTATTTCCTTTCTTTCTTGTATAAATACTCCTGCGAGAGTATTGTTTATCAATCAATCATATCTTAGTTTTATTAGACATTAGTTTTACTTTCAGTTTAGTAGTTGTAGCAGTTTTTCTGTGGAAGTCTCATTCGAGGCCAAGCATAACCTGTTCTTAGTCTTTTCATTCCTTCAAATGTTGTAAACATGACAATGAGTGAGTAGTCACTCAAGGTGGAAAGCCAGCCTTCTGGCTGGTGGTTTGTAAGCGTCACTTTCCTTTTATTAATGAAATCATGTTTATTCAGCTTGTTCAATAGAATCTCCATTCATATATAAGTCTAGCTAACTTGTATTTTTAGTTGTTTTATTTGTAGGGACCAACTTGGATCAAGCAATAGATAAACTGATTGAACACATATGTTTTATACCGGGACCAATAAGGATAAAATGTGTGCTAAGGGTTCTTATTTATAAGATGCTTCATGTGCTTAACGCTTGTGCTTGTGTAATGTAATGGAAACTAATTTTGCATAAGTATAAAGAATCTTGGGAACATGTGACCATCTGACTTGAGTGATTCTAGTGAAGATACCTTAGACTTATAATAAACATGGTGGATTTGTATAAAGGGAATGTTTGCTTGTTTGCCATCAAGTTCTGGCTGTGCTTTACACCTGCTTCTTTATTATTGATATCTCTTAATTTTTTTTCATGCTCAGTGACAACCGTAGTTTAATAATAGATATAGTTATTTTAAAATCAATCAATCAAATTAAGATCAACCACCCGACTGTTCTGTTTCAGTAAAGAGATTAGCTTGAAACTGTTCTATCCCTGTGGAGACGATAACTTATCACTTTATTACTTGTCTAGTGCACTTGTTAGTGTCATCCACTCATTTGTACACAACAAGTTTTTGGCGCCGTTGCCGGGGATATAAAGATTTTAACCCAAACCATTTTTACCTTTATTGTGATAAAACAGTTGGATTTTACCTGTTTGTTTTAGTGTGCAGTTTGATTTTAGGTTGTTTATGCGAAAAGCCCGACTTCCACCAGAGCCTATTGATCATGAGATTGAGGCAACCTTGAGAAGGAGAAACGCCCTTAGGAGAATCAGACAATGGGAAAGACTGGCTACTCGTGACCAGGAACAGCCTGTTCACAACGCTGTTCCGAAAAGATAACCTGAACAAGAACAAGTACACCCAGAACAACCAGAGGAAGGGTAAGGAGACAACATGGAGGACGAAGCCGTTCCACCCTTGCCAATGAAGGAATATTCAAAACCTTCCACCGAGGGTCACTCATCTTAAATTGTGGTCCCCGATGAAGGAGATAACCATTTTGAGGTCAAGGCATTCATGATCCAAATGTTACAAACACACTGTTCAATTTGGAGGACAGCCTAGTGAAGACCCAAATGCTCACATCCAAGACTTTGTCACGATGTGTAACACTTTTAAGACCAACAGAGGAGTCAGTGATGACGTGATCAGGCTCAAGCTGTTCCTATATTCACTAAGGGACAAAGCTAGAACCTGGATGAAAAATTTGCAACCTCGCTCAATCACAACATGGGAGGCCATGGCACATGCTTTCCTTACTAAGTTCTTTCCACCAAGACAAGCAATCAAACTCAGAAATGTTGTGTCCCATTTCTGTCAACACCCCGAAGAGTCTCTTTCCGAGGCATGGGAGAGATATAAAGATCTTTTGACGAGAGTGCCCAACCAAAAGATTCCCATGTGGATGGAGATTCAAAACTTTTATAATGGCCTAACGAATGTTTACAAAATTCAATTGGAGTCCGTAGCAAATGGAGACCCAGAGGAACTTGATCCTGAAGCATTGTATGAACTCATAGAGCGCCTGGTCAACACCAGTTATAAATGGCACTCTGTGAGGGAAGATGGCATAAATGAATCAAACTCTCCAGTAGCTGAAGAAGTTTCTAGACTCGCTCAAATCCACATTCAAATAATTATAATGATGGATGGAGGAATCATCCGAATCTTAGTTGGACTCCCCAGCCCAACCAGAATTCTCATCCACCATATCAGAGATCTCAGAACAACTACCAGCAAAACAGCCAAACCAGGCAGAAAAACTATCAACATGGTGGCCCTTCAAATTACCAGCAGCACAACCAGGGAGGAGAAGAAAATAAGTCCAAGGTGGAGGAAATGTTATCTCAAATGATGCAAAAGATGCAGCAACAACATAGCACAATAAAAAACTTTGAGACACAGTTTCACCAACTCACCAACATTGTGATGCCGAATAACAAGGGGGTTATTCCAAGCAAGATGGAAGCAAACCCCAAGGAGACTGTGCAAGCCATCTCACTCAGAAGTGGAAAAGAAGTAGACTAACCAGTGGGAGAGAAGCACAAGTCAGTTCGGATAGATCAGGCAGGGACCAGTGAACACGCTCCGCCTGTTCGATCCACAGATCATGTCATTGACATACCACCAGCAACCGGATCAGAAGCTGTTCCACCAGAGCAAGCTGAGCCTGCTTATGTTCCAAGAGTTCCGTACCTAACCAGGCTCAAACAACCAAGCTTGGACAAACAGCAAACAAGATTCTTAGACATGCTCAGGAAGATCCACATCAACATACCCTTTGTGGATGCTTTATCAGCATCACCTGTCTATGTAAAATTCCTGAAGGACTTGCTGCAGAACAAGACAAAGCTGGAGAGTGTATCCAAGGTCCAGCTGAATCGTACATGTTCTTCAATATTGCAGAACAAGCAGCTTCTCCCCAAAAAGGAGAAAGACCCAAGAAGTTTTACTATTCCTTGCTCATTTGGTAGTCTTAACATTGATAATGCTTTATGTGACCTAGGAGCTACCATAAATCTCATGCCCTATTCAATTTACAAACAGCTTGGCCTAGGAGAACCCCAACCAACAAGGATGTCTATCCAATTGGCTGATTGTTCAGTCAAGTACCCTATGGGAATGGTTGAGGATGTTATGCTTAAGGTGGATAAGTTTATACTTCCAGCTGACTTTGTAATAATGGACATAGAAGAAGATGCACATGGTCAAATCATCTTAGGTAGACCATTTTTAGCTACTGCTAGAGCTATAATAGATGTCTACGCTTGAGAACTTAGGCTTAAAGTAAACAATCAACAAGTAGTGTTTAAGATGAATGAAGCAATGAGACATCCACCAACCAGTGATGATACATGTTAGTTTCTTGAAACTTTTGATGCACCCTATTATGATAATTTGTAGGAACAGGTTGAACCTGACTTTAAGGAGGAGGCACATGATGACAAAAAGGCCAATGAGAGCAGTTTTGTAGTCTATGGGAACAAGCAGACCCCTGCTGAACCTTTGAACAACCCACCAAAGCCACCTCTCAAACCTTCACTTGAAGAACCACATGTTCTAGAGTTTAAAACTTTGCCAAGTCATTTGGAATATTCTTACCTATAATCGCCTGGCAAATTACCAGTTATCATCTCATCAGACTTGACCCCTGAACATAAAGCCCAACTTCTGCTTGTTCTCCAAAAACACAAGGATGCTTTGGCATGGCAGATCTCTAACATCAAAGGCATTAGCCTAGGGATCTGTGTGCATAGAATCCTGATGGAGGTAAACCACAAGACAAGTGTGCAGCCACAAAGGAGGCTCAATCCAAACATGAAGGAGGTTGTGCGCAAGGAGGTCACCAAGTTGATCGATGCGGGCATCATATTTCCAATCTCAGACAGTGCTTGGACCAGTCTTGTTCAAGTAGTACCAAAGAAGGGAGGAATGACCGTGATCCAAAATGAGAACAATGAGCTGATTCCTACAAAAACAGTCACAGGCTGGCGTGTTTGCATAGACTACAGAAAATTGAATTATGCAACACGCAAGGATCACTTCCCTCTTTCATTCATTGATCAAATGCTTGAAAGATTGGCAGGCTATGCCTTCTATTGTTTTCTTGATGGTTATTCGGGGTACAATCAAATTCCAATACACCCAAATGACATTGAGAAAACAACCTTTACATGTCCCTATGGTACTTATGCCTATAAGAGAATGCCCTTTGGTCTTTGCAATGCACCAGCCACTTTTCAAAGGTGTATGATGGCTATGTTTCATGACATGGTTGAGAAAACAGTTGAAATCTTCATGGATGACTTTTCTGTCTACGGGAAATCTTTCACGGACTGTTTGAACAATCTGGAAGCTGTGCTAGAAAGGTGTGAAGAGACCAATCTTGTTCGCAACTGGGAGAAATGTCATTTCATGGTAAAGGAAGGGATAGTCCTTGGACACAAAATCTCAGAGAAAGGTCTTGAAGTTGACTAAGCCAAGGTAGAAGTCATTGAAAGATTGCATGTTCCTTCTTCTGTCAAGGACGTTCGAAGCTTCCTTGGGCATGCTGGTTTCTACAGAAGGTTAATCAAGGACTTTTCAAAGATTGCAATACCATTATCCAACTTACTCCACAAAGATGTTGAATTCAGGTTTGATGAAAAATGCATTCATGCTTTTGAACAACTTAAGACTAGACTAGTCACTGCACCAATACTTATATCACCGAACTGGGAATTACCTTTTGAGATAATGTGTGATGCTAGTGACACATGTATATGAGCTGTTCAAGGCCAGGAGAATTGATAAGCATTTCAAACCAATCTACTATGCAAGGAAAACACTAAATGATGCACAACAAAACTACACTGTAACTGAGAAAGATTTACTTGCAGTTGTGTACACTTTTGACAAATTCAGATCTTACCTAGTTCTTTCCAAAGTGGTTGTGTTTACAGATCATGCAACCTTGAAGTATTTGCTCTCCAAGCAAGATGCCAAGCCTAGACTGATCAGGTGGATCTTGCTCCTCCAAGAATTTGATCTTGAAATCAAAGACACGAAGGGGGCAGAGAATGTGGCAGCTGATCACCTATCCAGGTTGGAAGAGAACAAGCGGGCAGCTTAAGCCGACATCCTGGATACCTTTCCAGATGAACAACTTTATGTTGTGCAAAGTGATTCTGTCCCATGGTTTGCTGACATAGCTAACTATCTCGCTTGTAAGGTTGTGCCTAACCACCTGCCTTACAACTAGAAGAAGAAGTTCTTTGCAGACCTCAAGTATTTCCTATGGGAAGAACCATTTCTGTTCAAGCTGTGCGCCGATCAGATTGTAAAGAGATGTGTAGCACAAGAGGAGACTGCTCCTATTTTTCATCATTGCCATAACAAAAAGGGAGGAGGTCACTTTGGAGATAAGAGAACAGCTGCCAAGGTGCTCGAATCAGGTTTTTATTGGCCTTCCTTGTTCAAGGATGCCCACAGGCATGTCTCTGAATGCAATGAGTGTCAAAGAACAGGTAACATCTCATCTAAGAATGCAATGCCACTGAATAACATTGTGGTATGTGAAGTGTTTGATATTTGGGGAATTGACTTCATGGGACCCTTTCCTTGCTCTTATGGAAACAAATACATACTTGTGGCTGTAGACTATGTGAGCAAATGGGTTGAGGCCATGGCAACTCCCACAAATGATGCAAGAGTAGTTGTGAAATTCCTAAAAAAGTGGTTTTCTAGATTTGGTATGCCTAGAGCAATAATAAGTGACCAAGGAACTCATTTTTGTAATGCACAATTTGAAAAACTCCTTGGAAGATATGGTGTGACCCACAGAGTAGCCACTCCCTACCACCCACAATCAAATGGACAAGCCGAGATATCTAATAGAGAAATCAAAAGAATCTTGGAGAAAACAGTTGGCTGTGCTAGGAAAGAATGGACCAATAGGCTAGATGATGCTCTTTGGGCATGTAGAACAGCCTATCAAACTCCAATTAGAATGTCACCCTACAGATTGTTTTACGGTAAATCATGTCACCTACCTGTTGAACTAGAGCATAGAGCTCTTTGGGCTATTAAATTTTTGAATTTTGATGAGCATGCAGCATGTGATCATAGGAAAACACAACTGGATGAGCTTGATGAGTTCAGACTGTTCTCTTTTGAGAATGCCCAAATCTACAAGGAGAAAACCAAAAAGTGGCATGACAAGCACATCCACATAAAGGAGTTCTACCCAGGGCAGAGGGTGTTGTTGTTCAACTCACGCCTTAGACTCTTCCCTGGAAAGTTGAAGTCAAGATGGTCAGGACCATTCAATGTGACCAAGGTGTTCCCACACAGTGCTGTTGAAATATCTGATGGAACAGGCGAGCGATTCAAAGTCAATGGACAAAGGCTCAATCCCTACCTAGTTGGAGAGAACAACCAAGTGGAGGACTACCGTGTCCATGAACCACCCAGAGGCTAGTTGGAGAAGTCTAGCTCAAGATAGAAAACAGAGCAACCTGAGGGAACAAGCTGTACCTGTTCTCTCTGCCCGTTCTAGAAAAACAATAAAAACAAAAATAAAAATAAAGTTTTTTGGCCTTGGAAAAATGAGTTGGCCGGTTATTTGTTGTTTGTGGACTAACTTTTGTTGTTTTATATGTTTTTGTCTCAAGTGGGCTTTGTCCTTGTGCAAGCCCAAAACAAAACAAAAACCACCAATCAAAACAGCCACATCAGCCCACTACCTGCAAAAGTAACCTACACGCCCAATCACAAGCCAAACCCAACTGCCCACCACTCCAAACCGCCTGCCCATTCCCACTTCCCCATAACCTTTCCCCAGACTGCTCTCCCTCCACCATCCCTTCAAATTCTCACTTCCACTCCCATTCAATCACCAGAACCCACACCATCACCATCACTTCATCTTTTTCAAACTCAAACCTACCACTTTCCAATCTCAGAAAACCAAAATCACCATGGGACCTCGTCTGCGCCCCAAGAGAAACCAAACCCCTGTTCCCGTCGAGAACATTGAACTGAGCGATGATACTCAGAGGTCCGATGAGTTGCTAAACCGTCTAACCACCTTCACTGAAGCTGAAACCAAGATGAGATATAAGGCACTCAAAGGCCTTGCTTTCATTCCGGCGAGAGATATTGACTGGAACAGCCTGCAAGTTTTAGGTCTTGATGATGAAATCCGCACTCTACTCCAAGGTGCTGGTTTGCTGGAATTCTCTGAGATCAATGAGTTAGCTTTTCGTGAGTGTACTCTGGAATTTCTGTCCACATTCAAGATTGATGCTGCCATCAAGGATCCGGCGGATCCGAAGAAGTATAAGTTTAGGCTCATGGGGATTGACATGAGTATCTCCTTGAACAGCCTGAATGTGTACTTGGGCATTGTCAGTTCCAAAGATGTTGCTAAACCTGAGTTTCAGAGTAGGTTGAGAGATTTTGATCCCAAGTTCAAAGCCAAGTCATTTTGGACTGAGCTGACTGGTCAGAAGGAGTACAATGCGAGTGATTCCAAGTCCACTTTTCTCCAGACCCATTCCATGAGATTCATCCAAAGGTATCTTGCTTCCAGCCTGTTCGCCAGGTATAGCCAGAGTAATATGCCAAAGAATGATCTGTTTGTGGTGTGGTGTATGCTGAACAAGAAGCCAATCAAGGTTGGTCATTGGCTTGCTTCATACTTGAACAGCCAGGAGAGGACAACCTCAAAGTATATTTGTGCAGGACCCTTTATCACCAAGTTGGCCAAGACCATGGGTATCTTCAATCCCCAGATCCACACTTTGACCCTTGCATGCAAGATGGAGAAATTTGACCGTGCTGCTATGGGAAAGTTGGGGATATGCTCCAAAATTGGGAACACTTGGTCCTTGAAAGCACTTGAGCCATGATCAGTTGCAGCTACTGTCAAGAGAAAGCAAGATAAAAGTGCTCTGCATGAGTCAAGTGTGCCTGCATCCAAGCACCACTTGTTCATTGATGCTCCCTTTGTCCCTGATGCCGCTGATGTTACATTGAGGCAAGTGATGGGATATTTGGCTCAGTTATTTGACAAGAACAAGGAGCTAGAGGAGAAGACCAAGCAGCAGGATAAGGAAATTAGTCTGTTGAGGAGGCTGTGCATGGTACAACTAATTTCCATGATTCGTCCTAAGAGTCCTGAGCAAGCTGGTGGAGAGCATCCTGTCAAAGTGCCTCGTCCAAGCCAAGGAAGGAAAAGCACAGTGGTAAAATGGTAATGGTTGAGGAGCAGCCTGAGAAAACAAAGTCCGATTCTGAGAAGTTGTCTGAGGAGATTGAGGAGGCACTAAGGTGTGCTGAAGGAGAAGTGAAACGAGCTGAGGAAGTATTTCAGGCAGGCACCGAACACTGAGGAAGAGCTGGAGGATGTTGCAAAATCAGGGAAGAAGGTTGAAACTCCTGCTAAGACCCCTAAGAAGTGATCCAGCGCAGCTTTGGCCTGATGAGGTATTATCTGAACCAATCCTGAAATATCAAGCTGTTCTTAGGTCTGTCTATTCCGTGTCTGTGTTGTGTCAAGTCAAGTCTTAGTTTAGGTTGTTGTTGCTTAAGTGCATTGAGGACAATGCCAGAGTTTTTGTTAGGGGTGGGATGCCTTAGTCTTATTTTGGGGGTCCCTTATGCTGTGCTTTATAGAATTCCCCTTGTGCTCATATGGAAAAATTTAATTTGTTGAATGTTTGTCCAAACAACCTAAGTCTCTAGGATATTCTGTCTAGTTAGTGTCCCTTATCTGTTTCCAAATTGTATATATATATGTGTAGATAAGGTAAAAAAAATAACATTTGAAGTAAAATTTGCAAGCACCAGAAAATCAATTACCTAAAAGCCAATAGATGATCAATTTACCAAAGGTTCCCTTGTTCTGTACCCAAACAACCCTTTTCAACCAACCTTCGCATGTATATATGTGTTTACAACCACCCAAATAGCCTACCCTGTTCACCACCACTTTTTCCCTGTTCAAATTTTCTTTTTACCCTTTTAAACCAGACTACCAAATAAAATTAACTCCAAAATTGAGCTAGAACAATCAGACCATTGTTCAAACTGCCCAGCCAGTATTAAAAATAAAAAAAAAATAAAAAAAAAATTACTGGATGTTCTATACTTTTTGTGGTTGTTCATCAAGAAATCCAGCTCATTACTTATCAAAATTGGTAGTTCACCCTTACCCTAAATCAACCCTGTTTTGCCCCAAACCAGTTCAAACCTGTTCAACATTTTGAGTTTGACTGTTCTCTAACCAAACAATGAAAAGATTGGTGCATTTGACCTTTAGAGTCGTGTATGTTCGTGTCTTTTGTTTCGTTTCTTCGTTCTTATCTCTTTTTCTGTCCAGCACGAGTCATTTGAGTCAAGTCCAGTCTATCTTTGTGTCTTTTTAGTTCGTTTCTTCGTTTCTCTCTTTTCTATTCTTTTGCTTGAGGACAAGCAAAGTCTATTTTGGGGGTATTTGTTGGGTGTGATTTGTGTCTCTAAAATCAAGGGTTTTCCATAGTATTTTCGTGCCAAAACCGTGTTTCGAACAGCCTGAGATTGTTCTTTTAGGCACAAGTTCAGCATGTGCTCCCAGTTAGTCTGCCTGTGCTTAGTTGAGTCTGAACAGCTTGAGTTTAGGGTTGAATCTGCAGAAAATCACGTCAAAGATACCCTCTACTCACATGTTCTCAGTTTTGTGATGTGGGGAAGAGAAAAAGTAATGTTTTGGAGGTTTGTGAAGGCATTGGGATGTGAAGTTGTCTTCTTGTGCATTTGTCTCTTTCTGCAGGTTGACTTGTCCTATTATGCAGTTGTCTTCTTCTGCTGGAGAACAACCTGCCCAAGAACAGCCAGATTTCGAGAAAGCATCTTGACTTTGTTTATTTCCTTTCTTTCTTGTATAAATACTCCTACGAGAGTATTGTTTATCAATCAATCATATCTTAGTTTTATTAGACATTAGTTTTACTTTCAGTTTAGTAGTTGTAGCAGTTTTTCTGTGGAAGTCTCATTCGAGGCCAAGCAGAACCTGTTCTTAGTTTTTTCATTCCTTCAAACGCTGTAAAAATGACAATGAGTGAGTAGTCACTCAAGGTGGAAAGCCAGCCTTCTGGCTAGTGGTTTGTAAGCGTCACTTTCCTTTTATTAATGAAATCATGTTTATTTAGCTTGTTCAATAGAATCTCCATTCATATATAAGTCTAGCTAACTTGTATTTTCAGTTGTTTGATGTTGTAGGGACCAACTCGGATCAAGCAATAGATAAACTGATTGAACAGATATGTTTTATACCGGGACCAATAAGGATAAAATGTGTGCTAAGGGTTCTTATTTATAAGATGCTTCATGTGCTTAACGCTTGTGCTTGTGTAATCTAATGGAAACTAATTTTGCATAAGTATAAAGAATCTTGGGAACATGTGACCATCTGACTTGAGTGATTCTAGTGAAGATACCTTAGACTTATAATAAACATGGTGGATTTGTATAAAGGGAATGTGTGCTTGTTTGCCATCAAGTTCTGGCTGTGCTTTACACCTGCTTCTTTATTATTGATATCTCTTAATTTATTTTCATGCTCAGTGACAACCTTAGTTTAGTAATAGATAGAGTTAGTTTAAAATCAATCAAGCAAACAAAGATCAACCACCCGACTGTTCTGTTTCAGTAAAGAGACTAGCTTGAAACTGTTCTATCCCTGTGGAGACGATAACTTATCACTTTATTATTTGTCTAGTGCACTTGCTAGTGTCATCCACTCATTTGTACAAAGAACCTCTTAAAGCAATAGGGAGAATGTCTTGCATAAGAACATGACAATTGTGGCTTTTCAAATTAATAATCTTGCACTCTTTCAAGTTCACACATCTTGAAGTATTTGAAGAATAACCATCAGGAACGTTCATATTTTTCAAAACAGTCAAGAATAGTTCTTTTTCTACTGAAGACATAGTGTAACAAGCTGGTGGCAAATGAGACCCGTTCGGATGGAGTTCATGTCTAATTCCCATCTTAACCAAGTCGAGCCTCACTTTTCGGTTGTCTTTCCTCTTACCCTAAAGATTTAGAAAAGTACCAAGCAAATTATCACAACTATTTTTCTCAATATGCATTACATCATAATTATGGCGAAAAAGATTGAATTCCCAATAAGAAAGATTAAAGAATATACTTCTTTTCTTCAATAAGCAAGGTCTTGATTCCTCATCATGTTCATTATTCTCATATGGAAAAGTATCTGCATCTTCAAAATTCGTTGCTTCATCGTTTGCACAAGATTGGAGAGTATTTGGTTGAATGCTAGAACTCGCACGTTTGTCTCTATTTATTTTCTTATTTAACTTTTATGCTTTTCCATAAACAAAATCCACACCATCCAACTGCCTCAATACTTCAGTACCGGAAGGTGGCAATGGAGTTGACCCTAGTTCCACTATGCCATCAAATTGATCTTTTTCATATCGACAATGATGATCAAACTTTAACCAGTTTTGATGACCCATGTAAGAAAACTTTCCACCATGCTTTAACCACCGAGAGTGAGTTGATTCAGCACAAGATGGACAAGCCACCTGCCCTTTAGTGCTCCAACCTGATAAATTGGCGTAGGCTGGAAAATCATTAATTGTCCACATAAGTGCAGCACGTAACTTAAAACTTTCCCCAACACAAGCATCAAACGCATCAACACCATCCCATAATTGCTTCAATTCTTCAATCAAAGGCTGTAAATAAACATCAATATCATTTCCATGTCCCTTTTCTCCTGAAATGACCATGGATAATATCAATGATGATTGCTTCATGCAAGCCCATGGTTCTAAGTTGTAAGGAATCAGAACAACTGGCCAAGTAATGTATGTAGTACTCATGGTTCGAAAAGCGTTGAACCCATCGCTAGCTAAGCCAAGCCGCACACTACGAGGATCCGCTGCGAATTCAGGATAGCGTTTATCAAAGTCTTTCCAAGCTAATCCATCTACTGGTTGCCTAAGTTTTCCATCTTTGTTCCTACCTTCGGCATGCCACCTCATGGAAGAAGCAGTTTTTGAAGACATATAAAGCCTCTTTAGCCTAGGTACTAAAGGAAAATACCGTAAGACTTTAGCTGCTTTTTTCTTTCTTGGTTTGTCGATCTTGTCTTCCGATAATTCACCTTCATTTTCATGGTTAACGACCCATCTTGATTTCAAACATACTTTGCAACTTTCATCATTCTTATTCTCTCCCCAGTGTAGCGTACATTCATTCAAACATACATGAATTTTTTCGTAACCTAAACCTAAATCCTTCATTATCTTTTTCGATTCATAATAAGATGATGGTACATGATTGCCACTCGGAAATGCATCAACCAATAATTCTTATAACATGCTAAAAGACTTTCCGGACCAACCACTTAAACACTTGATATGATATAATCTCAACATAAACGATATTCTAGAGAATTTCATACATCCTGGATATAGCTCTTGGTCACAGATTTCAATTAGTTGTTGGAACTTCAATATGTCGTCATTCACCGACGAACTGTCGTTGTTATGTATTGAAGTTTCATTGTTTTGCATTTCTGGGGGCGAGCTGGAAGTCGAAAAGTCATTAAAATTATCATGATCGTCAACATCTGATATAATTCTCAATGCATCTCCAATAAGCCCATAGATTTCATAGTCCCCTCCCAAATTCGGCTTCCTGGTACTACTTGTATGGCTCACAAAAATAGGTTGATCATTTGAGGATGATGATAAATCAACAACTTCACCATGAAATATCCATTTTGTGTACCCTTCTAATATACCATTCCATACTAAGTGTGCATAAACTGTTTTTTCCTCGAATGAATATCTATTGTAACATTTCTTACACGGGCAATAAATCATTCCATTGACCAATGTTTTATCAACTGCAAACTTGATAAAACTACACACACCATTCAAGTATGCAACACTCATTCTACCTTCATTCATCCAACTTTTGTCCATTTCTAATATCTGTCTAAAAACATTGTAGCACGTTAGATATATATTAAGCCTACATATACTACAATAGCAAAGAAAATACTCAAGCAACTAGTTTTGCATAATAAGAAAATGAAATTATACACATTCGTCTAATCCATATAGAATATGGTTCAGAACAACTAAGTGAAGTGAATTAAAGGTAAAATTTTATAATTAATTCAAACACCCTACTTCAGCACCATAGCTCATGCTTACATTTACTTTCACTCAACATTGTTGCTCATTACCACAACTATCTTATATTTGCTTAATCAATAAGCTAGAACCTGTCCATGAATTAAACCAAATTACACTGCTAAATCCTCATCATACAGAGGAGCTGTTAAACAGCGGGTATTGCCTTGGCTGTCTCCCACAATTCACGCCACAAGTTGCCTACCATCATCAATGCCAATCTTCTATCAGCAAGGCTCATTTCATAGACTTAAAGATACTATAAATTGGTAATTGACTATATATTCCCACTGAGATTAATGCATTTGGTCTCAGAAAATTACTTAAGATTCCCAATGTACACGAAATAGAATATTTATACTAGAAACACGCAATATATAGCTCAATTAATCACCAGAAAATAACTTCTGAAGCAACAAAAAGAAGATAAGAACAGAAAACACCAATTATACTAACAATTTCATCAAAAGATATTTAATGATTAATTGCAACACATCAGTTACTACACAATAACCCTTTCAAAGATCAAGTATCATCATATACATTCACTAATTAATAATTCATAAATAGCAAAAATAATTTTTTACCCATAATACCTAATCAGAGTATTGTTGCCGGTCACCGAAGTTCGCTAAAGTCGATCGAAGACAGTGAAAGGTTTCTACTGCCTCCAAGACGCAGATGCTGGTAGTTTCCAATCTCAAGAATTAACGATTTGGCAGAATCACACTCGATTTGGTAAGACGAATAGATATTGAAATCTAATCTAGTTGAAGTCAAATTAGGGTGGAATACATTCGAATTCAGGTGTAATTAAAGGAAATGGATATGAAATTTGGTAGAATTGAAGAAAGGGATGTAGAATTTGGTAGAATTCAAGAAAGGGATGTGCAATTTGGTAGAATTGAAGAAAGGGATATGGAGATAAGGGTTTGAGGAAAAAAAAGTTTAAGAAGATTGAGTGCTAGGAGAAGGGCGTGTGAAAAAGAGAGGAATTTGCAATAATTTCTTTTTAATAATAAAAATAATATAATAACACAATCTAATATATATATTTTCCAATATTTGGTGTAATTTAATATTATATATATTTCATAAAAAGTAAAATAAATTTATATGTAACAAACTAGCCAAATAAAATTTAAAAACATATTTGTTAAATAAAAAAACATAATTTAGAGCATAAATTTAATTATTTTAACTAATTAAAAATTTATATATTACGTCTATGAATCGAGAAGTCCAAAAGTTACTTATCTACAAAATTGACCGCTTAGGTCAGTTTAGACGCTTAAAATTCAATTAATCTCTGAATAGTTTCTTGATTAGCACTTAATTTCAGTTCACTCTAATAAGTTTTCAGTAATTTCACTTTAGTAAATGCACTTCAATCATGTTCAGTTCAATCATTTTCAATGTAATTCAGGCTAGTTTGATGAACCTTAAGTGTTTTGATTATGTCCAAACGTTTCAGAAGATGAAATTCAATTTTTACTTATATAGTTTCAATGTTGACTAAATTTTTTTGTTAAGTATCGTATAAGTTTCTCAGCAGGTGCTGAATGAAGAAACTCTGGATTACCTAGAAGACTCAGAAGAGAAGAATAGCTGAAGACAGAAGTTTAAAGCTCATAAGCTGGATGCTCCGCTCTGAAGATTTATTGAAGACTGTTAAAGCTCTCCTCAGAAGTTTAGAAGCAATCAGAAGAAACCCTTTTTGATCAGAAGCTTAGACAAAAGGAATAAGGAACTCAGAAGCGCTAGTCACGGGTCTTACTTAGCATTTAATGCTCTGACTTTTGCATTTAATGCAAGGCGCCAAAAGTTCAAAAAACTGTTTTGATGGAGCACGCATGTCTGCTACAAACAAAACCAACATTTCCCTGTCAACCCTTTGTTGATCTTGATAAACCCTAAGTGTTTTGATTATGTCCAAACGTTTCAGAAGATGGAAATTAAAACTCTCTTACATACGGTTTAATATTGACTAACAATTTTTGTTCTCGGCCGAGCTTAGCCAAACTCGGCCGAGTTTGCATGGAAATTGGCCCGAAAACGACGTTTCTGAGCCATTTCGGGTGACGTATGCATTTTCGGAACTTTCCCGTGGGTATTACCTATGAATAGGACATTCTCCCTTCAAAATAAACACTCATAAACATCCCTAATAGAAACACCCATTCCACAAGAAGAAAGCTCAAAGAGTCATTAGATTCTTCTGCGCTAATCGAGCTGAAACAGCTCCGGAATGAGCCTAGATTCTCGTTCCCGGATTGTTTTCTTGTTCATTCTTGATCTAAACACCTCAATTCTTATCTTAGGATCACTAGAGAAGTTATTAATTGACTAAGTATACAGTCAGGAGCTTCCGGGAACCTTAAAGGTGTCGAACGGGGTCTAAACGTCCATTTTTGCACCATCAGAGGGACCAAAGTCGGCCGGACTTGCATAAGCTCGGCCAAGCTTCTTTGTTTTTTACTTTAAACACTTCATTTCTTGTATTATAATCTCTAGAGAAGTTATTAGTTGACTTAGTATACAATCGGGAGCTTCCGGGACCTTCAACGGTACCGAACGGGATCAAAACGGCCGTTTTGCCGCCACCGGAGGGACCAAACTCGGCCAAGCTGACATTTCCTCGCCCTTCGCGGACACCATATTGTTAAAATTAGCAAAACATGTTAAACCCATAAATTAAATGGTATAAATAGATAATTGTGCCGATTACGGGGACGCGCGCTCACAGTGGCGACTCTGCAAGGGATTAAAAATTGAATACTTCTGAAAGATTTAATACTCAAAGTTGCAAAAATTATACTTGTTTTGTTTCGTTGCATTCACTACACGTTTACACACACTGTTTACGTGGTCCCTAGTTTCCACCCCGGCTTCTGAACCCTTAGGATACGTATTTGTGTAGCCAACCATATGCCTAAAACAGTTGACGCATCATTTGAACTCTTGAATGAGAAGATGTTAGGTATATCTTGTTGGCCTTAACAAGATCAGAATCACTTGGAGGGGGGGGGGGGTGAATAGGTGTCTAAGTTGATAAAACTCTTTTAAGCAATCCAGAGTTTCTTCATCCAGCACCTGCTGAGAAAACTTATACAAAGCTTAACAAAAAATTGTTAGTCAACATTGATAAGTATATAAGCATAAAATAAACTTCATCTTCTGAAACGTTTGGACATAATCAAAACACTTAGGGTTCATCATTCTCTCCCATTTTTGTTATTGACAAACCGTGGTTCAGAAGGTAGAGTTACTTAAATAAACACAGAGTTTAGAGAGTAGCTTTCTGACTGTTATGTTTTTAAGTCCCTCTGAATATTTTAACTCCCCCATTTTAGTATAAATGGCGAACTCCAACAATCTGTTTTAACTTAAAAATGGCTTAAGATCAAGTTGTTAGATTTAGTGGGATAAATTCAGAGCAAAAATAAATAAAACATAAGCAGTAATAATAATAAGAATACAAATATAATGATCAGAGACAAGATGAGATAAAATGTCAGAACCAGTTTATAAACCATCAGAGCAAACAAATATAAGAGTAAAACATCAAACGAGGAAAAAGTAACATAAAGTCCTAAGACATGCTACCCAACCCAGAACCTATAGCTATGAAGCCTAAGTTCTACTTCCTAGGTGGATTATCTCTTTTGAAATTTCTTCTGAGGAGGATTTTCACCAGAACCAACATTCTCATTCTGCCTCTTCTCATTTGCTTTGGAACCACTTTGCTGAGCTGACTTCTCCCCCATTTGTCCAGAACCCAGAGTACCTTGATCCTTAAGCTTTTGCTGTTGAGGAAGAGCAACATGGTACTGATGTGGATTAGGTCTCATAGAGTTGATCACATCCATTCTTCTTCTCAAATTAGAATCCATGGAGATCATTCTATCATAGGTTGAGCCAGACAAAGGGCGCTCTCTATGAACATCCTCAAGAAGCAGCTTGATAGATTGATTGTTGGCATACACGACAGCAGTCAAGTGTTCATTCTGAATATAAGTCTGTCCACGAACAAACCCATAACAATTATGAAGAACCTTCTCTTGTTCCTTAGCCTGATTATGAACAACCTTCAAAAATTATGTTAGCTCTGCAATCTGAGTGTTCTGAGCAGTCAAAGTCCTCAATACTCTGCAATCTGTTATTGAGATCAGGAGTGATGTCATACATAACTCGAGCAGCACTAGAAGATGATGGACCTTCAGCAGAAGATTTCACTTCTCTCAGAATATGATTTACAATGCTTTGCAGGTCATCAATCTTTGCTGGAAGAACCTTATCCTGAGTCTCGTAATGCTCATTCGCTTCATTGATTTCCTCTATCAAAATTTCAATGTTCTCATTGACATTTTTGGTTGAGGCAAGAGCTATATTCTCCAATGTAGGAAGGGTTAAGGCTAGCTGTCTCAATTTGTATAACTCATCATTTGCAGCCAGATGAAGAGTTGAAAGATTGCGGATGTAGACAGAAGGGTCCTACATTTAGAGCATGGACATAAGTTGCAAGTTCTGTGCCTTCAGAGATTGAAGTTCTTGAAGCACAACACCCTGTGCAAATATGTCAGCAGCAGAGGTCCTTTGACCCATCCCAGCAAATCTATTCAAAAATTCATCAGAGCTCCTGAAAGATTAGGATTTCTTCTAATGAATCCTCTACCTCCAAAATAAGTTTCACTCTCGTGCTGACTCATCAAATTTCTGAGAAAGTCATAGTTTGATGAAACAACAGCAAAGGTGGAAGTAGGAATATAAGAGGTTAAATGTTCACACACAGGAGGTGCATGTCCTGAAGTTGAAAGAGGAGGAATGGAGGTTGTGGAAGAAGGAGCAGAAGTTGTTTTGGTAAAGGGTATGGAAAAAGATGAAGTAGTAGAAGGAAGTGAAAAGGTGGAAGAAGTGTTTAAGGAGGGAGTAGTGGATGTAGTAATGGAGTCTGAAAAGATAGGAGATGTAGAGAAATTCACTTCTGAATAGGATCCAGAAGGAAGAGTAGTTTTAGAAGCTACAACCTCAGAGGTTGAAGTTGTATGAGGAATGGAAGTTTGAGAAGCATCAGCTTCTGTAACAGAAGGAGATGCAGAGGTATGTGGTGGAGAAGGAGGAGGAGAGTTATGTTCAGGAGATTGTATAACCTGATCAGGAGTGGAAGTAGGAGCAACCTCAGGAGCAGAGAATAGTACATTCTCAGAGCCGTTGGGATCATAGGAGGCAAGAGGTTCAACATATATGTGTGCCATTTGTTAATCACCTCATATGCATTCCTATTCCTTCCAGTACTTATGCCCTGTCCAAGAAGGACATCTTCCATGAAATGCTCATTATCAACGTTCTGAGCAAACACTCGTGCACCCTCCAGCACAGTTTTTGGATCTTTAGGCTCAGGAGATGAGTCATCAGATAAAGTCTCAACAATGGGAACACAATCATCATTGAGAATTTCCTCATCATCATCCATGTGAACATTTTCCTCATCGTTCACATCCTCAGCTTCTTTCTCAGCTTCCTCTGGAATGACATCATCCAGATCAGGAGCAGACAAAATAATGTCTTTTTTTCTCAAAGGCTTTCTCATTGCAGCAGAAGCATTTGTTCTCCTTCTGGATAGAGGAATGTCATCAGAAGCTTCTTCATCATCCTCTGAAGCTTTCTTAGAATCAGCATTAGACTTAGCCTTTGCTCTCTGTTGGCGCACATCTTCTTCAGCTTCATCAAGCTCATTATGAGCTGCAACAACAGCCTCAGCTCTTCTGTTCTTTTCTACTTGCTGTAAAACATCACTCAATTTCTCAGCCTCAGCAACTCTGGCAAGATTTTCCAAGCGATCATCTTCTACTTCATGTGCTGACTTCTCAGCAGCCTCACTAGGCTTCTCAGCAAGAACCTTCCCAAAGGGGCAACACTAATCCTAGTTTGCACTAAGTTAGGTAAAGGTTCATGAACAACAGCCTTATCAACAGTCATTAAAACTGAGCTACTAGTCTTCTTCTTACCCTTCTTGGTATTTTGGACCTTATCTGCAACTTCTTTTACAGGTGCCTTCTGTGCATTCAAGACAACCTGTGATCCAGAGGCCTCAACCTTCTTAGCTGGCAGCACACCAAAAGCTAACTTAGTCAGAGGGACATAAGCTATAGGTGTACTCCTGCTCCTGATAGCATCTGCTGGAGTCTCGACACCAACAGATTCAAAAATTCTAGTCAGCAGAGATCCATAGGCAACAGTTCCATTTGCCTTCACACTTTTCATCTGTCTTAGGATCATTGCTGACAGATTGATCTTCTTCTCTGCCATCAAATGGTACATAAATACCCTCTCCCTGTTGGAGACACAGTTAGTAGTGATGTAATGTGCCCACCTCTAGTGTTGAGTCAACCATGTGGCATATGTCTCTTTTGCACTCTGATCTGGTCTTCCCTAGTTAGAATCAGCAAATCCTTCAGCAGACCCATCATCCCCAATGATCAAACCTTCATCAGCAATCCCCAAAATGGTAGCCAGTGAAGTTCTGGAAACCTCAACCTCGATTCCACACACCATTGAATGAAGAACATCAACTTCATCAAAACGAAATGAGAGATTCTTGTAAAACTCAGTGACTTGGGTTGGAAAGATAACCTCATCGAGAGAAGCTAATGAGATCCAATTTTGGGGAGTCAACCATTTGGAAATAAGGGCAGTGGTAAGGCATTGTTCATCTAAGAACCTAGATGTGAAGACCTTAGATACATTGAGTTCAATTTTGACATCGAAAAGACGAGTGATTGTGACTTGAACATTTTGTTCAAGAGCCATTTTAGGAAATTAGGTTTTGAGTAGCGAGAAAGATAGAGTTTGCAGAAAATTGCAAGAGATTCTAATTGCTATGGAAAACTTAGGTGAAAATTTGCTAAGTATGGAAATCCCTTACAAATACCCAAAAAGTAAACCGTTCCAATTCAAAAAGTGGATAACCACCGTTAAAATAGGGAACCAGTTACCATTAACAACAGTAAAGCGCAGTAATAGCACTTAATGTAGGCACGCTTTAAGCACAAAATAAAACATCATGATTATCCTTAATCACACTTAACTATCTTAAATGGCTAGCAGTTAAGATAGAAGAGGAAATAATTAAAGATAAATTACCGAAGTGGATTAGTCATACCTATGCATTCTCTCATGCTTCTGAAGGGTCCACTAGCCAGAGGCTTAGTAACCATATCAGCAAGATTGTCTTCAGAGGGTAAATAAGTTAGAATAATATCCTTCTTTAGAACATGATCTCTCAGAAAGTGATGCCTAATGTGAACATGTTTCATCCTGCTGTGTTGAATGGGATTCTTTGAAAGGTCAATAGCACTTTTGTTATCACAGTTGATTGTAATAGTTCCAGGAGTGATTCCATAGTCAGCAATTTTTTGCTTTATCTAGAGCATATGAGAAACACAATTTCCAACAGCAACATACTCAGCTTCAGCAGTTGAGAGAGCCACAGAGGTTTGCTTCTTACTATGCCAGGAGACTAAGCACTCCCCCAGAAAATGACAACCCCCAGAAGTGCTGACTCTCTGCAACTTATCTCTACCATAGTCAGAGTCTGTATATCCTACAGGAGTAAAATTTGTACTACAAGGATACCACAAACCAGCTTCTGAAGTGCCTTTAAGATATCTGAGAATTCTTTTGACAGCAACATCATGAATCTCCTTTGGTTTAGCCTGATATCTAGCACAGAAGCACACATGAAAATGTATATCTGGCTTGCTGGCTATTAGATATAAAAGAGAACCAAATATACCTCTGTAGGTTTTTATGTCTACAGGTTTACCAGCTTTCTCTTCATCATCAAAGTCTTTGCTGACATCTATGGGAATGTCAACAACATTAGAGTCTGACATGCCAAATTTCTTCAGCACTTCTCTAGTATACTTGGCTTGATTGATAAACACACCATCATTACTTTGCTTGATCTGAAGTCCTAAGAAGAAAGTTAATTCTCCCATCATAGACATTTCAAACTCAGCTTTCATGTGGTCACTAAACTCCCTGCACAAAGATTCATTAGTAGCACCAAATATAATATCATCAACATACACCTGAGCTAAAAGGATATCGGTGTTCTTCCTCAGAGTGAACAGAGTTGTATCAACACAGCCTCTGACAAATCCCTTAGACAAAAGGAACTTTGTCAGTCTCTCATACCAAGCTCTGGGAGCTTGTTTCAGTCCATACAAGGATTTCTTCAGCTTGTACACATGATCTGCAAACTTAGGATCTTCAAAACTAGGTGGTTGAGACACATAGACTTCCTCATCAATGTAACCATTCAAGAAAGCACTTTTCACATAGACACATAAACTTCATCGATTTGAAAGAGCTTAAAACCTTTGTGTGATGCAAAAGCACACAGAATTCTAATGGCTTCCAACCTTGCAACAGGAGCAAAAGTTTCACCATAATCTATGCCTTCTTGCTGACTCTAACCTTGAGCAACAAGTCTTGCCTTGTTCCTCACAACATTTCCAAACTCATCAAGCTTGTCCTTCAGAACCTATCTTGCCAAAAACTTTCTTGTTGTTAGGTTTGGGAACAAAAATCCAAACTTCTGACCTTTTGAACTGGTCAAGTTCTTCTTGCATTGCTATAAACCATCACTCATCATCTTCGGATTCATAGAAGTCCTTGGGTTCCATGAGTGACACAAAAGCCACATTCCCCATATATCTTCTGAGCTGAGCTGTGGTCATGATAGGATTATGAACAGAGTCAATAATATTCTCCAAGGGGTGATTCCTAGGAGCTCTAACTTCTCTCGGTACATCCAATGTATCTTCTAAAACTTGTTCATCATTTGTTGAATCATATATAGGAGCATCTTCTGGAAGGAAGTTGACTTTTGGAGTTGGATTCTCTTCTGGGACTGGATTAGCAGTAACATGAGGGATAACTTCAGCAGCTCTTGGAGAAGCATCTTCAGCATCAGCATGAGATGTCGCTTCAGGAGTTTGAATTACATCTTCAGTTGGAGCTCTACTATCTACTAGGTTAGTCTCATCAAACTGAACATGAACAGATTCATCTAAAGTTTGAGTCCTCTTATTAAAAACCCTATATGCTTTACTATGTGTTGAGTAACCAAGAAAAATGGCCTCATCTGCCTTTAAATCAAACTTTGAAAGATATTCTTTTGTATTCAAAACATAACACTTACAACCAAAGGTTCTGAAATAACCTATCTTAGGCTTTCTCCCTTTCCAGAGTTCATAGGGGGTTTTGTTCAAGATGTTTCTGATGAGCACTCTATTCAAAACATAACAAGTTGTGTTAACAGCTTCTCCCTATAAGTACTTTGGAAGCCTTCTGTCATTGATCATAGTTCTGGCAATTTCAACAAGAGTTTTTTTCTTCCTTTTAACTACCCCATTTGGTTCAGGAGTTTTAGGAGCAGAAAAGTTATGATCAATTCCCTTGGTTTCAAAGAATTCTTCAAACTGAAAGTTCTTGAATTCTCCACCATTATCACTTCTGATATAGATCACCTTTTCATTCCTTTCATTCTCAAGTTTCATTACAAGAACTGAGAAACATCCAAGTGACTCATCTTTGCTAGCAAGCAAGATGACCCAAGTGAATCTTGAATAGTCATCTATTATGACAAAGGCATATTTCTTTCCACCCATGCTCATTGGTTGAACATGGCCAAAAAGATCCATATGAAGTAACTCCAAAGGTCTTTTAGTTGAAATGATTTTCTTAGTTTTAAAAGAGCTTCTGGATTGTTTACCAGATTGACAAGTAGTACACAAATGGTTCTTTTTAAAACTAATTTCAGGCAGACCCTCAACCAATTGATATCTAGCTACTTTGGCCAGAAGGTCCATGCTCACATGAGCAAGTCTTCTATGCCAGAGCCAGGAGGTATCCTCTTTGGACATCAAGCATATATTTTTACAGTGATTCTCAACGTTCAGCATGAAAAAAATTTCTACTCTAGCAGCAGTTAGAATTACTTCCCTTGACTTACTGTCCAAGATTTTACATCCAGACGAGCTGAATACAACATCTCTACCTTTGTCACACAGTTGTGCAACACTCAAGAGGTTGAACTTCAGGCCTCTGACTAGGGAGACATCTTCAATAGGAGGATTGGTTCCAATTGATCCAGAACCAAGGATCATTCCCTTCTGAGCATCTCCAAAGCTGACTTTACCACCTCTTTTAGGTACATATGTGATGAATGCCTTTTCATCACCTGTCATATGCCTTGAGCACCCACTATCAATGTACCACAACTTTGACATTGATGAAGCACTCAGAGTCACCTGCAACACAATCAATTAGTGACAGGTACCCAATCCTTATTGTGTCCTTCATTGTTTGGATTTATCTTCAGCATGTTTTAGTGATATCTCAGATTGCAAGATGTTTTTAATGTGATACTTGCAATCCTTCAACAAGTGACCATCACTCTTGCAAAGCTTGCAAAAGGGAGGGTTCTTGGATATTTCCCTTTGCTTCTTGGGAGCTTTCTTCTTCTTCTGGAAAGGTGTAATTTCTTCAGAGGCCATAGCACTCTCAGAGGTACCCACATCAGGAGGAGAAGAGATCTCCTGTAGAAGAGAGGGAGTGAAAGGTTTCTTCTTCTTCTGTTGTTTATCACTTCCCAGAGGCAACTTTTCCTTGCCTTTAGCTTTGGAGCCATCAGCAGGAGTGTTGAACTGTATAGACAGCTTCTCTTCTAACACTTTCATGTCACAGTAGACTTGAGTAAACCTAAGAAACTTGTGAGCCTCACTTTTGTCATATAATACAAGGTATTTGAACATACTATATAGTTCTTCAAGAGAATCAATGATATCTTGTTCGTGAGAAATGTTTACCTCAGAGTCATATGTTACTTCAGGAGGTGCGGAAGTCTCTCCTATGATTTCTTCAGAGGTTGGCTCATCGATAGCCATGAAACAAATCTGAGCTTGCTCTTCCTTCTATTCAGGATAACTGCTGGTCTCAGAGTCTGACCAAGCAACCAACATAGCTTTCTTGAACTTTCTCTTATCCTTTTTCAGCTCTGGGCAATTAGGCTTAATATGCCCTGGTTGCTGACATCCATAGCACACAATGGGCTTGCTAGGATCTCTCTTGGATTTTTCACCAGAATCAAGAGTTTTCTTATCAAAGCTCCTGAAGGGCTTATTGTAGTTTCCACCTCTGCCTTTTCTAAAGGCCTTCTTAAACTTCCTGGTCAACATAGCCAGTTCCTAATCTTCTCAGGACAACTCCTCATTTTCCTTCTGACCTTTCTCTTAGGTCATGGTTTTTCATTGACATTTCATGAGTTATCAATGAACCAATGAGTTCATCATATGTATAATAGCCCAAGTCCTGAACTTCTTCAATGGTAGTCTTCTTGGCTTGCCAAGACCTTGGTAAGCTTCTGAGAATCTTCTTAACTCTCTCTGGTTCTGCAATATCTTTTCCCAAACTCTTCAAGTCATTGACAATCTTGGTAAATCTAGAATTCATGTCTGAAATAAATTCTTTGCCAAGCATTTCAAATAACTCATAATTTCTCATGAGTTGATTAACTTTAGACTGCTTCACTTTCCCAGTTCCTTCATAAGTAACTGTTGGTGTGCCCTAGTTCTAGGCATAGTTATTTGTTATTGTATTGTACTTTTGTTGATTATACTATTCATTTGTTTTATGGAATAAAAAGGCATTAATTCATTCAGTCAATATATCTTGTATTATATGTACCGTATGAAGTATTCGTTGATTGTATATCATAAATCACCAGAAGGTAGTTCTACTTATGGGAATGAATAGAACGTAAAGCTTTTACGAACAGGATGTGTACAAGTGTACAGGATATGTTTGTAGGTACGTATGACCAATACGAGACGTGGTCGATCCGCTTTAGAAGGCACATGGTGGGAGTGTCATTGCCCTTCTATAAATGTAGACCTCTTTTATCTGTCGACCTGATTTCAATATAGTATTGAATAAGGAACCTGATTAGATTTGACATACGCCTAACAGGTCTGTAAAAGGATGCCAAATATGGGTATGATTGGTCTAGTCAGTGAACTCATTCATACTGATAGTTGAAGTGAAGGGATTACCACTCACTCCATAAGTGAGATGATATCATTAGGCCACTCGATCAGTTGAACTGAGAAATGTGATCAGATTCCAACAGTGGCATCAGAGCCGTTGGTTGAATCGTTGATTAATGTTATTTTTAGTTAATCAAGTTTTTGCTATTTTTCCGGATTTAGGATTTTTAATCGGATCATATGGCATGTGTTTAGATCGATGGTTTTGATTTTTTGGATGACGTGTGATTGCTGATTTTATTTTCTGTTTTATTTTATTTATAAAAAAAAATAAAAAAAATTTGATTTTTGGATTCGGCGGGTCGGGGAGGTGGTTCGCCACCGGCCCCAGCGGCGGCTGACCGCCGGCGCCGCCGGCTAAGGGGACTGCTGTTACAGGAGTCCCCGCTGCCAAAAGGGGGCAACTGTAACAGCAGCCCCGCTGCACATGGCAGCAGTCCGGTGGGACTGCTGGCCACGGCCGACGACCGGCGGTGCACTGCGAGGGGCGGCTGCCAGTCGCCGGCCACTGGCCGGCCAGGCACAGCAGTCCCCTGGACTGCTTCGTGGAAGGCAGCAGCCACCTAGGGTTCGGGGCGACCCGAACCCGCCCCGAACGCCCCCGAAACCCTAATTTTTCAAAATTGGTCTCGGGGCACGGGTCGGGTTCGGTATATTTGGGGGCAATTTAATTTTTATTTCATTTGAATTAAAACTTGTTTTTATTAAAAATTAATTTGGCCCAAATACAATTAATTAATTAATTAATTAGCTTAGGTTATATTAATTAATTGAAATGTTTATGTCGTGCCATGCATTTGTATATCTTATATTTAATTTTTGACGATATTAAATCAATATGGTATGATGATAAAATTAATTTAATGGATCGAGACACCGGTGGCATTAAATGTGTTTAGTTTTCAATTGAGTAATTCCCAAAGTTCAGTGGGAGCAATGATTTAATCATTGGGCCTTCAGGGGCTAATTTACTGGTTGAGAAAACTGAAACGATTTTATCAAATTGGGTTGGCTTAATTTAATTGAAATGTGAATTAGGATTACCATAGTCATGCATTTATTTTATTTCGTCTAACGTTCTTTTGCAGCAACTTGATATAGAATCTTATGGGCTTTTAATTGAAGTATGA
This sequence comes from Euphorbia peplus, assembly GCA_028411795.1. Classification (NCBI taxonomy): domain Eukaryota; kingdom Viridiplantae; phylum Streptophyta; class Magnoliopsida; order Malpighiales; family Euphorbiaceae; genus Euphorbia; species Euphorbia peplus. The sequence continues at coordinate 12,543,955 of CP110838.1, read as the reverse complement.
AATGTAATTTTAGATTTTAATTTTTCATTACATTTGCTTAGAAATTTGTATAGGTTTTATTTTTGATGTAATCTGATGAAACCGAAGAATAGTTCCTGATGAGCCCAAGCCAATGGAGGAAGCCCGAAGTCTGAAGATTTATTTCATATTGTCAATTGATAGTCCAATAGGATGTATTAGTAAAGCCCATAGGATATCTATTTTATAATTGTTTCATTATATCTTATATAATATGTAAAATGGACTATTAAAACAAATCTAATAAGTTGCATCGCTATTGATCACCAGATCAATTCTATTTCACATGTTAAGCCAATCACCCAATGTAATCTGTTAAAACAAAATATCGGGTATTTTATAAATGCTTCACCTAAACCTCACCTCTTCCTCCCAGGTGGTGCTACACTATATATCATGCCCTAGCAGAATATATTGTAGTAACTGGTGGGCCGTTGAGGGTTAAGATATTTTCTTTTGAGAGTGTGGTTAACAGAGATTATAGGTTTTACTCGAAGAAGGAACATCATTAAGCTTGTTGCGGGTTCCTCAGCATGGATAGGTAAAGTGTCAATAGACCTATCAAACCAAGAGTTTTCTAGGTGGGAGAATTGAGTAGGTTGCTCTACCAAATAAGCTAATATGAGATACAAGCCCTAGTTTGATCAATTATTAATGGGATTGTGGATCTTGGTATAACGAAGTCAATATAATCACCAAAAGAAATTAATTTGACAGATATTAATTTGTTTATTGACATTAAAGTCCTTATTCTAATTCTCTCTATCGTTCTGCAGAATCTACTTAAAACTTAAACTCGATTAAGAAAAGAGATGGCAACTAACAATCCTCTCAAACCACTGTAGGAAAAGGAAAAGTTGACAGGGTCAAACTTCCTAGATTAGGCTAGGGCGGTGCAAATCGTCCTAAGGCACGAGGCTAGGGAGTATGTGCTGACAACTCCTATTCCAGCTGCTCTTGCTGCACGTTCCACTGCTACCAGTCATCCAAGCTTATGAAAAGCATATTAAGGATGACAGAGAAGTGGCATGTGTGATGCTTGGTACAATGACTGCTGAGTTACAAAAGCAGTTCATAGATCAGGGTGCCCGTCAAATGATGACCAATCTTAGAACTATGTTCCAAGACCAGGCTCGTCAGGAGAGGTACCTGACCACCAAGGCATTGAGCACCACTGTGATGCAACCTGGGACTTCTGTTAGCGCTCATGTGCTAAAGATGAAGGGCTACATTGACAGGTTGGCAGGTCTCAACTCTGCTGTGCTTGAGACCACTGCAGTGGACATGATCCTCAGTTCACTCCCTCCTTCCTTCGACTCATTTATCCTGAACTACAATATGCAGGGTCAGGATAGAACAGTCATGGAGTTGCATGACCTGCTAAAACAGGCTGAGCAGACTATGACTAAGAGTAGGAAGGTGGAGGTGAATGTGGTGAGTGGTGGCAAGGCTAATGGGCCTAAGAACAAGAAGACGTTCAAGAACAACGGTAGGAAGCCCGCTAGTAAAGGCAAGAAGAAAGCCTTCAAGCCTCACCCATTAGACCTATGCCACGAGTGTGGTGAAAAGGGGCACTGGAAGAGTGCATGTCCTAAGCTAAGGGGAAATGTGAAGAACAAGCAGGCTGCTTCATCTTCAGGTATTTATATTGTTGAGATTAATCTCACTATTTCATCATCTTGGGTTTTAGACACAGGATGTGGTTCTCACATTTGTTCTAATGTGCAGGGGCTGAGAAATAGGAGGAGCTTGAGTTCGAGTGATGTGGATCTCCGCATCGGAAATGGTGCCAGAGTGCATGCATTAGATGTAGGAGATAATTACTTATGTTTGCCCACTGGGCTGGAACTCATTTTGAGAAATTGTTACTATGTACCTGCGATGCGCAGGAAAATTATTTCAGTTTCTTGTTTGGATGATTTGGGATTTTCCTTTAATATTATGCATGGAACTTTTAGTATCTTATGTGGTAATATTTTGTATGGAACAGGCGTTCTTCAGAACGGCTTGTATGTCTTAGATTTATCAAATCAGTCTCATGTATACAATGTAAATAAAATGATTAAAATAAGTGATTATAATAATCCTACATATGTCTGACATTGCCGTCTTGGGCACATAAACGAGAGACGTATCGCTGAGCTCCACTCAAGTGGAATTTTAGGATCTTTTGATCTGCAGGCTCTGGATACTTGTGAATCTTGTTTACATGGCAAGATGACAAAAGCACCTTTCAAGAAGACTGGTGAAAGATCAACTGAGCTATTGGGGCTTATACATTCAGATGTATGTGGACCAATGAGCACACAAGCTAGACAAGGTTTTCAGTATTTCATTACTTTTACAGATGACTATAGCCGTTTCGGCTATGTGTATTTGATGAGACACAAATCTGAGACACTTCGAAAGTTCAAGATTTTAAGAATGAAGTTAAAAACCAACTTGGTAAAAAGATTAAAGCACTCCGGTCTGATAGAGGGGGTGAGTATCTGAGCCAAGAGTTTGATGAATTCTTGAGTGAGTGTGGGATATTATCCCAACTTACTCCTCCTGGTACACCTCAATGGAATGGGGTTTCATAGAGGAGAAACAGGACCTTGTTAGACATGGTCCGCTCAATGATGAGTCAGGCTAATCTCCCTATATCCTTTTGGGGATATGCTTTAGAGACTGCTGCTTACATTCTAAACAATACACCCAGCAAGGCAGTTAAGGGAACACCATACGAGCTATGGAAGGGCAGGAAACCCTGTGTGTCCTTTATGAAGATCTGGGGCTGTGATGCTCATGTCAAGAAATTGATTAGTAGCAAACTATAGTCCAGAACTGTCAAATGCCAGTTGTAAGCACTGGTTTTCGATCCCGATGATGAAAGTAACTAAGAGCTCCTCGTTGCGCCAGCTGCTCAAATACAGATGCTCGTCGTAGAACGGATCACCTTTTCGGGACCATAACCTCCTCCGCCCGCTCCTCGGGACCATGAGTGTGGCACTTTCATACTTACGAGAAAATACTCGATCACAAAAATGTATACGGTCACAAGTACTATTCACCAAAGACCGTACGGTCACTGCCACATGGCAGATAGCAATCCAATCCTTATTGTTGGCCCTAACAAGAACAGAATCACCTAGAGGGGGGTGAATAGGTGTTTAAACATAAAACTGATATTTTTGAGTTTTTAAAGAAAACTCGAATCTTCAGAGTAAAAAATCCTCAGAGTCAGAGGCAGGCTTATTGAAGTAGCCTCTGAGGGATATTCTGCTTTAAGACAGTTTCTGTCTTTTCAGCAACAGAAGTTCTGAGATGAGAACTTCTGGACAGTCTTCTGAACAAAGACTTGTGATTTTAAAGAGTAAATCTGTTTCAGCACTAAATATATAACAAGTACACAGAAGCAATTTAACAAGTATAACGAAGGGAGAAAGAGATTCAGGAGGTCCTGATGAACAGTTCAATTTATCCAAGTTCGCCACAGAAGTCCTGTGACTACGTCTTGTCCTCTGAGGTCGCAGCCTCCAGAGATTTTATAAATCCACTATTCAGAACTTTTATGGCAAGTTCAGAAGCTCCTTTACATCAACAGAACTTAAGCTAATTTCTCACTTAGTTCTGACTAGCCTAAAAAGAGTTAAAGGATTTCCACCAGAACAACAAACACTCTGTTTTCTGGATATCTCACCCAACTCTAATCTCAACTAGATTTCTCTCTTTAATCTAACTGAGTATCACAAACGATACCAGTTTACAAGATTCCTATTATGAACTTGTTTTTCTTGACTCTCTCACTAAAACAATAGCTAAGCTAAGTAGAGATTGAGAATGGAAATTGTGCTCTGTTTTCTTGATATTAACAGTGCGTTGAGATTTCAGCTCTCTTGAATCATTCGTAGTTGATGCAGTGGAGCTTGGCTTCTTTATATAGTGTCTTGGAGATGACCGTTGTGAGGATTTGAATCTTCAAAGATGACATGGAGGAGAGAAGCTGTTATTCTTGTCATCTTCTTCAAACAGTCACTAACACATTATCCTGTCAACTTGTACTTTTGCTTAATCTTGAACGAGATGTAAGAAGAAGGATGGAGTTGACTTGGACTGATTTGATTTTGATCGGCGCTGCTAGGAGATAGGAGACAGGTTTTGTTTGTAGTGAAACAGTCGCGCCCTTCAAACAACTTTTTGAACTTTTGGCGCCTAGCATTAAATGCAACTGACACAACATTAAATGCTAAACCAAACCCGTGACAAAGAACTTCTGAAGGTTCTCAAATCTACATTAGCGCTTCTGATCTTCATCAATTTTATCTTCTAGTTGCTTGAACGAACTTCTGAGGTAATAAAAGCAGACTTCAAGAGCTTCAGAGCGGATGTACCAGCTTCTGACCAACGCCTTCTGTCTTCAGCTTCTGATATCTTCTGAGTAGAACAAGCGACCAGGGATATTTCATTCAGCATCTGCTGAGAAAAACTTATCCAACACTTAACAAAATTGTTAGTCAATATGCAAAGTATATAGGATAAATTTAATTTTTCATCTTCTGAAACATTTGGACATAATCAAAACACTTAGGGTTCATCATTCTCCCCCATTTTGGTTATGGACAAACCGTGGTCCAGAAGGTAAAAATTACTTAGAAAACCTAAGAGTTTAGAAAGTAACTTCCTGTTGGTTATAGCTTCTATAACTTCTGAATAACTTAACTCCCCCATTTTGGTGTAAATGGTGAACTTCATCAATCTGAAAACTTAAAGATAAACTTAAGATCAAGTTGTTAGATTTTTGTGAAGCAGAAGTTACTAAGTTCGGAAAGCATATAAGCAAACAGTTATTATCAGCAACAAACAATAAGACAGTTTATGTGAAAAATTCTGAAGTTCATTTAAATAGTCAGAGGAAAACACAGAAGCAAACATAAATCAGAGCAAATAGATAACTTAACAAAAGCTACCCAACCCAGAACCTAACTAAGAGATTCTAAAGCTCTATGGATTTGATGGATGCTTTCTTGGTTTCTTCTGAAGAGGATGAAAACTTCCAGAACTTATATTCTCACTTGACCTCTAGACACCAGTTGGACCAGCCATACCAGAACTTGGACCACCCTGCATTTCAGGTTTCTCCCCCGTTTGGCCATAAACAACATCTTCCCCCAATGCACCTTGTGCCATTAATTTTTGTTGATCTTTGATAGCAGCATCAAGTTGGAATTTGTTGGGCCTTAAAGAATTTAGCTTCTCCATCTGAATCTTGAAGTCAGCTTCATTCTTTCTCATTTCAGGAAGAGAAAGACCAGTCTGAGGCCTTTGTTTCTGGGCATCTTCCAGAAGCATCTTGATCCGTTTATTGTTCATGTAAACAGCAGTTGTTAAGTACTCATTCTGAAGATAAGTCTGTCCTCTGACAAACCTATAGCAATGGCGAAGAGTCTTTTCTTGTTCTTTGTTCTGAGAATGCATGACCTTCATAAACTCAGTTAATTCAGCAATCTGTGCATTCTGTGCGTTTACAGTGGATTCAAGGGTTTGGAGACGATTGTCAAGGTCAGGATGAGCATTACACACAACATTGGCAACCCCAGAAGATGATGTGCCTTGAGCAGAGGCTTTCACTTCTCTCAGAACATGATTTATTGTACTTTGGAGATCATCAATCTTACCAGGTAGAACCTTCTCTTGAGCCTCAAAACGCTCATTTGCTTCTTTAACCTCTAGCTGGAGAATGTTCAAATGCTCATTCACATTGCTAGCAGAGGCGTGAGCAATATTCTCTAGAGTAGGAAGGGTCAGAGCCAATTGCCTTAGTCTGTAAAATTCATCATAAGCAGCCAGATGAAGTGTTGAAAGGTTCTGAATGAATACAGAGGGATTTTGCATCTGAAGCATTGTCATCAACTGTAGATTCTGAGCCTTCAGAGCTTGAAGTTCTTGGAGCACCATTCCCTGTGCATAGGGGTCAGCAGCAGGAGTCCTTCCAAGACCAGCAATATTGTTCAACAATCCATCAGAGCCACTTTAACTCATCCTTCTCAAATCTTCAACAGTGGGAACACCACCAGCTTCTGAGACAACAGGAGCTCTTGTAGGAATCCCAAGACTTCCAAAACTGGCAGCCATCTCATCTCTATGTATGTGGTTGAACAGGAAATTCTAGTTCGAATGTACACCAGCATAGGTGAGAGGAGTGGATACAGAAGAGGTTGTTAAGGGGTCACACACATAAGGTGTATGTCCAGAGGTTGAAGGTTGAGGTAAAGTAGTTGTGAAAGATGGAGCAAAATTGGTATGAGGAGGAGGAGGAGGAGTTTTAGGTAAGGTAGTTGGAGGTGTAGAGGTTGGAATTCAAAAGGATGGAAAAACAGCCTCAGGATTAAGTGAGTGACTAGAGGTTAGGATGGAGTCTGAAAATAATGGAGTTGTAGAAATGTGAACTTCTGAATAGGATCCAGAAGGAAGAGTAGTTTTAAGAGATACATCTTCACAAGGTGAAGATGTAGGATTAGTGAAAATTTCAGAGGCACTTACTTCTGAGACAGGAGTAGGTGCACAAGATGGTAGGGAAGTATGTATGGGAGATGGAATAACATCTTGAGATGGAGATGGGAAAACATGATCAGAACCAACCTGTTTTTCAGGAGCATTTGGATTGAAAGATGCAATTGGAGTGGCAGAAAGATGAGCCATCTTCTCAATGGTTGCATGGGCATCCTTTTCACCAGGGTTCCTTCCTTGACCCAGAAGCACATTGTCTAGAAAATCATCTGTCTCAGTGTCTCTAGCCAATTGAACAGCATCCTGAATGATATTGTCAATCTCTTGGTCACTATCCTCTGAGACATCTTCAAAAGTAGGAGCATCAAGATTCTCTTCTGACATATCAATCATGTCCTCATCAGCAGATTCTTCTTCAGGAATCTCTTCTTCCAACTCAGCAGACTTAACATAGAAGTCCTTCTTGTTCAAGAACCTTCTGACTGCTGTTGTTTTCCTTCTCATGCCTCTTGAGAGTGGAATTTCTCTCTCAGCATCTTCTTCCTGACCAGAAACTTCTGACAAAATCACATTGTCATCCAGTTTAGCAGCAGCTTCTTCTAATCTGGCTTTTTCCTTAGCTTCTGCCAAAGCTTTTCTCTCAGCTTCCAAACTTGCACTAAGTTGCTGAGCTTCTCTATCTCTTCTGTGCAATTCTTCCAGAGGAACAATTCTTTCCTCATTCAGCTTATCCTCAGCAGCCTTTGCTAATGCAGCAAGTCTGCTCTCCTCTGCTTCTTCTTCTGATGCCTTATTTGCATCAACAGCCCTTGGTTCTTCAGCAACCACTTTCCCAGATGGTTTAATACTTATAGTTGATTGAACCAAAGTGGTAGGAGGTTCTAAAATAGCCACCTTCTCAAAATTCATTACCACCTTAGTGGATTTCTTCTTTCCTTTGCCTCCTTTGACAACAATCTTTGTCTTTTGCTCAGGAGCTTTCACTATTTCTTTCTAACCTGCAGCCACAGAAGAAGTAGGCGCTTCTAACTTCTTTGGTACAACACTGTGTTGCAATTTGGTCAGAGTATTCATTTTAAGTGGAGTACTTCTGATAGTAACCCCTTCACCAGAAATCTCTATGGAAGCAGATTCAAACAGTCTGGTCAGAAGGGAACCATAAGCCAGAGCACTGGCCACCTTCACATTCTTCATCTGCCTTATAATGATGGCAGTTAAGTTGATCTTCTTTTCGTTCATCAAATGGTACATGAACACCCTCTCTCTATTTGAGACCCCATTGACAGCTCCAAATTTCGGAAGGAACACATTTGTGGTCAAATAGTGTGCCCACCTCTGATGCTGAGTTAACCATGTGGCATAAGTCTCTTTTGCGCTCTGAACTGGCTTCACCCAGTTTACTTCTGAAAATCCTTCAGCAGAACCATCATCCCCAATGATGATTCCCTCATCATCTATGCTTATAGCCTGAGTGATTGAAGTCCTGCTGACCTCAAAATCAACACCACCAATTACTGAATGCACAACATCCTCTTCATCAGATCTAAAGTGGAGGTTCTGATAGAACTCTGTTATCATCTTGGGATAGATAAACTCATTCAAGGAAACAAAGGAGTTCCAGTTTTGCGAACTTATCCATTTAGAGATGGGTAAGGAGGATTTGACATCATCATCTAAGAACCTAGATGTGAAAACCCTAGATTCACTAAGTTTCTCATCACTAGACAGAATGTGGGTGATAGTGACTTGAGGAGCGTTTTCTTGAGCCATTTTTGAGAAAGAAGTTGAGAAATTTTAGGTTAAGTAGAGAGATTGCAGAAAAAATTGCAGAGTAATTTCTAGCTGTGAAATCTTTATAGCGAAAGATTTTCGAGTGAAAATAGCTAAGTGTTGAAACCCCTTATTTATACCCAAACAGTAAACGGTTCAATTTCAAAAAGTAACTAACTACCATTTGACAAGGAACCAGTTACCGTTAATAACAGAACGGCGCGTAATAGCATTTAATGTAGGCACGCCTTAAACAAAAACCATGATTAACCTTAAACACACTTAATTAATTTAAAACATATAACAGTTAAAATTAATAAAGCAGTTAAAGTAAGTTACTGGAGTTGATAAGTCATACCAATGCCTTCTCTCAAACTTCTGAAAGGATTATAAGCCAGAGGCTTAGTAAACATATCAGCAAGGTTGTCTTCAGAGGAAACATGGGTGATGAAAATATCTTTCTTCAGAACATGGTCTCTCAGAAAGTGATGCCTTATGTGAACATGCTTCATTCTACTGTGTTGTATGGGATTCTTGGAAAGGTCAATTGCACTCTTGTTATCACAGAAGATAGTCATTGTTCCAGGAGTGATTCCATAGTCAGCAATTTGTTGCTTTATCCAGAGCATCTGAGAAACACAACTTCCAGCAGCAACATACTCAGCTTCAGCAGTTGAGAGGGCAACAGAGGTTTGTTTCTTACTATGCCAGGAGACTAAGCACTCCCCCAGAAAGTGACATCCACCAGAAGTGCTGACTCTCTTCAATTTGTCTCTACCATAGTCAGAGTCTGTGTATCCTACAAGAGTAAAATTAGTACTACAAGGATACCACAAACCAGCTTCTGAAGTACCTTTTAGATATCTGAGAATTCTTTTGACAGCAATGTCATGAATCTCCTTTGGTTTAGCTTGATACCTAGCACAAAAGCACACAGCAAAATGTATATCTGGCCTACTAGCTGTTAGATATAAAGGAGAGCCAATCATACCTCTGTAGGTTCTGATATCTACAGGATCACCTGTTTTTGCTTCATCATCAAAGTCTTTGTTAACATCCATGGGAGTGTCAATAGCATTGGATTCCAGCATGCTAAATTTCTTCAGAACTTCTCTTGTATACTTAGCTTGGTTGATAAACACTCCATCATTACTTTGCTTGATTTGAAGTCCTAAGAAGAATGTCAATTCTCCCATCATAGACATTTCAAAATCAGCTTTCATGTGATTGCTGAACTCTCTGCACAAAGATTCATTAGTAGCACCAAATATAATATCATCAACATATACCTGAGCTAAAAGGATATCTTTGTTTTTCTTCAGACTGAACAGGGTTGTATCAACACAGCCTCTGACAAATCCTTTAGACAGAAGGAATTTAGTCAGTCTCTCATACCAAGCTCTAGGAGCTTGTTTCAGTCCATACAGGGCTTTCTTTAGCTTGTATACATGATTTGGAAGCTTAGGATCTACAAAACCAGGAGGTTGAGAAACATACACTTCTTCATCAATGTAACCATTCAAGAATGCACTTTTCACATCCATTTGAAATAGCTTGAATCCTTTGTATGATGCAAAAGCACACAAAATTCTTATGGCTTCTAATCTTGCAACAGGAGCAAAAGTTTCACCATAGTCTATGCCTTCTTGCTGACTGTAGCCTTGTGCGACAAGTCTTGCCTTGTTTCTCACAATATTCCCATATTCATCCAGCTTGTTCTTCAGAATCCACTTAGTACCAAAAATCTTCTTATTGTTAGGTCTGGGAACTAAAGTCCAAACTTCTGACCTTCTGAACTGATCAAGTTCTTCTTGCATTGCCATTAACCAGGATTCATCATCTTCAGCTTCATAGAAGTCTTTGGGTTCCAGAAGTGACACAAAAGCCACATTCCCCATGTATCTTCTGAGCTGAGCTCTGGTCATGACAGGATTGTGAATAGAGTCAATTACATTCTCCAAGGGGTGATTCCTAGGAGTTCTAACTTCTCTTGGTACATCCAATGTATCTTCTGAAACTTGTTCATCATTTGTTGAATCATATATAGGAGCATCTTCTGGAAGGAAGTTAACTTCAGTAGTTGAACTTTCTTCTGGAACTTGTTCAGCAACAGGAGAAACAACTTCCGCAGCTTTAGGAATAACATCTTCATCAACTGGAGATGTTACTTCAGGAGCAGGAACTTCATCTTCTTCAGGAGCTCTACTATCTGCAGGGTTAGTCTCATCAAACTGTACATGGATAGATTCATCTAAAGTTTGAGTCCTCTTATTAAAAACCCTATATGCTTTACAATGTGTTGAGTAGCCAAGAAAGATAGCTTCATCTGCCTTTGAATCAAATTTTGAAAGATGTTCTTTTGTATTCAAAACATAACATTTACAACCAAAGGTTATGAAATAACCTATCTTAGGCTTTCTGCCTTTCCAGAGTTCATAAGGTGTTTTGTTCAGAATACTTCTAATGAGTACTCTATTCAGAACATAACATGCTGTGTTAACAGCTTCTCCCCAGAAATACTTTGGAAGCCTTCTGTCATTGATCATAGTTCTGGGAATTTCAACCAGAGTCCTATTCTTCCTTTCAACTACCCCATTTTGTTGAGGAGTTCTGGGAGCAGAAAAGTTATGATCAATGCCTTTGATTTCACAGAATTCTTCAAACTTAAGGTTCTTGAATTCTCCACCATTATCACTTCTGATATGGACTACCTTTTCATTCCTTTCATTCTCCAGTTTCTTAATCAGAATTGAGAAACATCCAAGTGACTCATCTTTGCTAGAAAGCAGGATGACCCAAGTGAATCTTGAATAGTCATCTACAATGACTAAGGCATACTTCTTTCCACCCATGCTCATTGGTTGAACAGGGCCAAAAAGATCCATATGAAGTAATTCTAAAGGTCTTTTAGTTGAAATGACTTTCTTTGTTTTAAAAGAGCTTCTGGATTCTTTACCAGATTGACAGGCAGTACACAAATGGTTCTTTTTAAAACTAATTTCAGGCAGACCCTCAACCAATTGATATCTAGCTACCTTGGCCAGAAGATCCATGCTAACATGAGCAAGTCTTCTATGCCAGAGCCAGGAGATATCCTCTTTGGACATCAAGCATATATTTTTGCAAAGATTCTCAAGGTTCAGCATGAAAACATTTTCTATTCTAGGAGCAGTTAGAATAACTTCTCTTGACTTACTGTCCAAGATTTTACATCCAGAGGTGCTGAAGACTACATCTCTACCTTTATCACACAGTTGTGCAACACTCAGGAGATTGAAATTCAGTCCTCTGACTAGGGAGACATCTTCAATGGGAGGATTGGTTCCAATAGATCCAGAGCCAATTATTCTTCCCTTCTGAGCATCTCCAAAGCTGACTTTACCACCTCTCTTAGGCACAAATGTGATGAATGCCTTTTCATCACCTGTCATATGCCTTGAGCACCCACTGTCAATGTACCACAGCTTTGACATTGATGGAGCACTCAGAGCCACCTGCAGCATAATCAATTAGTGACAGGTACCCGATCCTTATTGGGTCCTTCAGAGTTAGACTTAGCTACTACAGGTTCTTCTGATAGTTCAGATTGCACGAGGTTTTTAATATGATAGTTGCAGTCCTTTAACCAATGTCCTTCTTTCTTACAAAGTTTGCAAGAAGGAGGATTCTTGGATCTTTCCCTTTGCTTCTTAGGAGCATGCTTCTTCTTCTGAGAAAGTACTACATCTTCAGAGGCAGAAGCACTCTTAGAGGTTCCCACTTCAGGAGGAGAAGAAATCTCTTTCAGAAGAGAGGGAGTGACAGATTTCTTCTTTTGAGGTTTATCATTCCTCAGAGGCAGTTCTTTCTTTCCTTTGGCATTTGAGCCTTCAGAAGGAGAACTGAATTGTTTACTTAGTTTATCTTCCAATATTTTCATATCAGCATAAACTTGAGTACACCTAAGAAATTTGTCAGCCTCGCTTTTGTTCAACTTTCTTTTCAGATACTTGAACATGCTATATAATTCTTCAAGAGAATCAAGGATATCTTGTTCAGAAGATATGTTTACCTCAGAGTCATATGTAGCCTCAGGAGGTGCGGAAGTTTCTCCTTGCACATCTTTAGAGGATGGCTCATCAATAGCCATAAAACATATCTGAGCTTGCTCTTCATTTTCTTCTGGATCACTGCCAGTCTCAGAGTCTGACCAGGCAGCTAACATAGCTCTCTTGAACTTCTTCTTATCCTTCTTCAGCTCAGGACAGTTAGGCTTAATGTGTCCTGGTTGCTGACATCCATAGCACACTATTGGTTTGCTTTGATCTCTCTTGGTCTTCTCACCAAACTCAGGAGTTTTCTTATCAAAACTTCTAAATGGCTTCTTGTAGTTTGCACCTCTGCCTTTTCTGAAGGCTTTCTTAAACTTCGTGGTCAGCATGGCCAATTCTTCATCTTCTGATGATTCTTCTGAAGATTATGCCTTCAGGACTACTTGTCTCTTTCCTTCTGACCTTTCTCTTAGGTCATGATTCTTCAATGACATCTCATGGGTAATTAAGGACCCAATGAGTTCATCATACAAGTAATAGCTCAAGTCCTGAACTTCTTCAATGGCAGTCTTCTTGGCTTGCCAAGACTTTGGTAAGCTTCTGACAATCTTCTTCACTCTTTCAGACTCTTCAATGTCTCTGCCCAAACTCTTCAAGTCATTGACTATCTTGGTGAATCTAGAATTCATTTCTGAGATAGATTCTTTGTCAAGCATTTCAAATAACTCATATTCTCTCATGAGTTGGTTGACTTTAGACTGCTTCACTTTTCCTGTTCCTTCATATGTGACTTCCAGCTTGTTCCATATATCCTGTGCTGTTTCACAAGAAGAAACTTTGTTATATTCAGTGGCTGTAAGTGCACAATGCAACATATTTATTGCTGAAGCATTTGTTTGGAGCTTTTTCAGAATACCATCTGAATATTCTTTCTGAGGGATAACAACAGTCCCTAGACCTGGTTCAATTCTGGTAGGAATGAAATCACCATCTTTGATGACAAACCAAGCACTCATATTATGAGCTTGGATGAAATACATCATTCTCTTTTTCCAATAAGAGTAGTTGTCACCATTGAACAATGGAGGTCTGGTTGTAGAGGATCCCTCTGGGACAATGAAGTGAGAAGAATTCTCAGGCTGGTGTCTACTAGCCATCTCTATTGATTCTGATAGGATCTTACACTTAGATTGTTAGATCTTTAGTAAATATACGAAGTGATCTTCGCTCTGATACCACTTGTTGGCCCTAACAAGAACAGAATCACCTAGAGGGGGGTGAATAGGTGTTTAAACAGAAAACTGATATTTTTGAGTTTTTAAAGAAAACTCGAATTTTCACAGTAAAAAATCCTCAGAGTGAGAGGAAGGCTTATTGAAGTAGCCTCTGAGGGATATTCTGCTTTAAGACAGTTTCTGTCTTTTCAGCAACAGAAGTTCTGAGATGAGAACTTCTGGACAGTCTTCTGAACAAAGACTTGTGATTTTAAAGAGTAAATCTGTTTCAGCACTAAATATATAACAAGTACACAAAAGCAATTTAACAAGTATAAGGAAGGGAGAAAGAGATTCAGGAGGTCCTGATGAACACTTCAATTTATCCAAGTTCGCCACAGACGTCCTGTGACTACGTCTTGTCCTCTGAGGTCGCAGCCTTCAGGGATTTTATAAATCCACTATTCAGAACTTTTATGGCAAGTTCAGAAGCTCCTTTACATCAATAGAACTTAAGCTAATTTCTCACTTAGTTCTGACTAGCCTAAAAAGAGTTAAAGGATTTCCACCAGAACAACAAACACTCTGTTTTCTGGATTTCTCACCCAACTCTAATCTCAACTAGATTTTTCTCTTTAATCTAACTGAGTATCACAAACGATACCAGTTTACAAGATTCCTATTATGAACTTGTTTTTCTTCACTCTCTCACTAAAACAATAGCTAAGCTAAGTAGAGATTGAGAATGGAAATTGTTCTCTGTTTTCTTGATATTAACAGTGCGTTGAGATTTCAGCTCTCTTGAATCATTCGTAGTTGATGCAGTGGAGCTTGGCTTCTTTATATAGTGTCTTGGAGATGACCGTCGTGAGGATTTGAATCTTCACAGATGACATGGAGGAGAGAAGCCGTTATTCTTGTCATCTTCTTCAAACGGTCACTAACACATTATCCTGTCAACTTGTACTTTTGCTTAATCTTGAACGAGATGTAAGAAGAAGGATGGAGTTGACTTGGACTGATTTGATTTTGATCGGCGCTGCTAGGAGATAGGAGACAGGTTTTGTTTGTAGTGAAACAGTCACGCCCTTCAAACAACTTTTTGAACTTTTGGCGCCTAGCATTAAATGCAACTGACACAGCATTAAATGCTAAACCAAACCGGTGACAATGAACTTCTGAAGGTTCTCAAATCTACATTAGCGCTTCTGATCTTCATCAATTTTATCTTCTAGTTGCTTGAACGAACTTCTGAGGTAATAAAAGCAGACTTCAAGAGCTTCAGAGCGGATGTACCAGCTTCTGACCAACGCCTTCTGTCTTCAGCTTCTGATATCTTCTGAGTAGAACAAGCGACAAGGATATTTCATTCAGCATCTGCTGAGAAAAACTTATCCAACACTTAACAAAATTGTTAGTCAATATGCAAAGTATATAGGATAAATTTAATTTTTCATCTTCTGAAACGTTTGGACATAATCAAAACACTTAGGGTTCATCACTTATCTGCTAAAGTTGCCTCTGATAAAGTTGCCTCCCCGAGTTGCCTAAAGTTGCCTCTGATACGAAAAGAATCGCTAGAGCCCGAGCTTG
Organism: Euphorbia peplus; assembly: GCA_028411795.1. NCBI lineage: Eukaryota > Viridiplantae > Streptophyta > Magnoliopsida > Malpighiales > Euphorbiaceae > Euphorbia > Euphorbia peplus. The sequence continues at coordinate 12,528,840 of CP110838.1, read as the reverse complement.
AGAGTACTTTCCTCAAATATTCTCAGAAAAAAGGTCCTCCTGACCACCAAAAATATATTCTCGCCTTATCAAAAGTTCCCAATCCAGGCATCACTCGCAGTCTCGCTAGGGTCGACTAAGTCCTGTTCCCAGTTACCACACCGGAGGACGCACACTCAATTCCGGTTCCCCGAGGTTTCTCCCAGAAAAGGTCTCCGTTCTTCAACGAACATCAGTCCGCGAGCAATTACTGGCACGCGACGAGGGTAAGCATCTTAGGGTTTTGTATCGTGTCACCCGGCGGTTTACTGTACAAATGTTTGCGCATTTACTTATTTCTACATGATAACCATAAAAATTAAGACAATAAGCTGTTAGGTTGCATTAAAGATCCTCTGGGTTCTGGAATGTCGGAATTAATAAGTTGTATCAACGAACATAAATAGAATCTCTGGTTTTCAAAACAATCGGTACAAACACCGGTTCATACATTTCCCGGTCGGCCGGGTGGCGACTCTAGTCAAAGAAGGCTAAAGCCGCTATGAGCGACCACCTTCGCTCACACCAGTTTGTAGGTTACCCTAAGGAAACTAAGGGTTACTATTTCTACAATCCATTAGAGAACAAAGTTTTTGTTGCTCGAACTGGAGTCTTTTTGGAAAAGGATTTCATTTCCAAGAAAGACAGTGGGAGCAGTATTGAACTTGGAGAAGTTCAAGAACCACAAACTCCTGCTGCAACTGCTGAGGAAGCTGAGACAATTGTTCCTGATGTTCAGGTACATGAACAGGTAGAACATATTGTACGGGACCCTAGGAGGTCTGGTAAGTCACACCAAGGGTCTGTTAGGTATGGATACCTGGTCACCCAAGACGAAGAGATCATGGTTGTAGAACAAGATGATCCTAAATCCTACAAGGAGGCTATTGAAGGACCACAATCAGATAAATGGCGTGGAGCCATGGAGTCTGAAATGCAATCTATGTATGACAATGAGGTCTGGTGGTTGGTTGATCCCTTCCCCGGAGTCAAAGTTGTGGAGAGCATGTGGCTTTTCAAGCTGAAAGCTGACAACACCTTCAAGGGGCGTCTGGTGGTAAAATTCATGGAATTGATTATGATGAAACCTTCTCACCAGTAGCTATGCTCAAATCCATAAGGATATTACTTGCTATAGCGGCATGGTACGACTATGAGATATGGCAAATGGATGTAAAGACCGCTTTCTTGAATGGAGAGCTAGAGGAGGATGTCTATATGGCTCAACCTGAAGGTTTTATAAATCCAGAATATCCTAACCGAATATGCAAGCTTCAAAAGTCCATCTATGGACTTAAGGAAGCATCTAGGTCTTGGAACAAGAAGTTCAATGAATCCATAAAGGAATTTGGATTCATTCAGAACCTCGATGAGCCCTGTGTGTATCGTAAGAATAGTGGGAGCTCGGACACTTTCCTAGTGCTCTATGTCGATGACATTCTATTGATAGGAGGAAACATTTCAGAGCTGCAAGCCACAAAGCAGTGGCTAAACAAATGTTTTGCAATGAAGGACATTGGGGAGGCTGAGACTATCTTGGGGATCAGAATCCACAGAGATAGGGCAAAACGCCTGCTGGGGCTTTCTCAGGCAAAGTACATAGACAAAATCCTTAAGAGGTTCAATATGTCCAACTCCAAGAAGGGATTCATCCCTATGGCACATGGTTTGAAACTGTCTAAAAAGGAACACAGTCCTAAGACTGAGAAGGAGAGGCAAGGTCTCTAAGTACCCTTATGCTTCTGCTATAGGGTCGATTATGTACGATATGCTATGTACCAGGCCTGATGTTGCTTTTGCCCTCAGTATGACTAGCCGTTTCGAGTCTTGCTTCACCGAGAAACACTGGAAGGCAGTCAAGGCAATTCTAAAGTACTTGAGACGTACTAGAGATCTTTTCTTGGTTTATGGTGGCGATGATGAGTTGGCTGTGTCCAGTTACACTGACTCAGGATTCCATACTGATCAGGACGAACAACAATCCCAATGCGGTTTTGTGTTCCACTTGAATGGCGGTGCCATTAGTTGGAAGTCCACTAAACAGCCAACTGTTGCAGATTCTACAGCAGAAGCTGAGTACATTGCTGCTTGTGAGGCTTCTAAGGAAGCAGTCTAGATGAGGAAGTTCATTTCTGATCTTGGAGGAGTACCTTCTATCCAGGATTCAGTAGTGTTCTTCTGTGACAACAATGGGGCCATGATACAAGCTAAGGAGCCCCAGTCTACAAAGAAGAATCAACATGTACTCAGGAAGTTTCACCTTATTCAGGAGATTATCCAAAGAGGTGATGTTAGACTACAGAGAGTGGATACAGATAACAATGTTGCTGATCCGATGACGAAGGCTCTTGCTAAACGCAAGAACAATGCTCATGCTAGATCTATAGGGATTAGGGCTACGCCTGCTTGGACCTAGGTCAAGTGGGAGATTCTTGGTGTGCCCTAGTTCTAGGCATAGTTATTTGTTATTGTATTGTACTTTTGTTGATTGTACTATACATTTGTTTTATGGAATAAAAAGGCATTAATTCATTCAGTCAATATATCTTGTATTATATGTACTATATGAAGTATCCATTGATTGTATATCATAAATCACCAGAAGCTAGTTCTACTCATGGGAATGAATAGAACGTAAAGCTTTTACGAACAGGATGTGTACAAGTGTACATGATATGTTTGTAGGTACGTATGACCAATACGGGACTTGGTCGACCCGCTTTAGAAGGCACATCGTGGGAGTGTCATTGGCCTTCTATAAATGTAGATCTCTTTTATCTGTCGACCTGATTTCAATATAGTATTGAATGAGGAATCTGATTAGATTTGACATACGCCTAACAAGTCAGTGAACTCATTCATACTGATAGTTGAAGGGAAGGGATTACCACTCACTCCATAAGTGAGATGATATCATTAGGCCACTCGATGAGTTGAACTGAGAAATGTGTGGCCACACTCAGATAAGCAAGCTTATCTGTACTTCAGTTAACTCTAGATCGAGAAATATCTCCAGCTTTAGAGGATGACGTCCACCATGCCTCATGCTTAATATATCGATATGCATGGTAAGAGATATTAGAGAATACTACAGGGTATCTATCTGTATGAGATGGCCTAACACTGTAATCAATTGGTGACTGATATGGTCTAGGCAACTCTCTATCAGTCGTTGAACTAATTGATTATGGCCCACAGGATCGTGCACACTAGACACTGAGACTTGTACTCGGAGAACTAATACATGTAGTTTATTTGTGATGAACTTATTATTAGTTGTTAACTAATAATGTTAATTGATTAATTGTTCTGATTGGAACAAGTTAATTGATCGTATGGAGGGATTAATTATTCGATCGGGTTAATTAATTAAGCGATTGATTAATTAGATTTTCTTTAGGGGTTAGTATGTGATTGATTATGACTTGATTGATGTTAATTGAATCTATTGTGGTACAATCAGATTAATTAAATTAATGCAGGTACTGAAACTGTAATTAGTCGACATACTATAAATTAATCCTAATCGATTGAAACCCGGAGATTTTTATCTGACACAGACAAAATTCAGAAACCCTAAATCCCTCCCCTGATTCAGCCGAACTCCCTAGAGTGATCCTGGAGTCTCCGTTCATCGTTCTTCGTGCCTTTTGCGAGTACCTATTCACTGTAGGTGTCGTGCACGTGATTTTGGTGGAACCTCCGATCGTGCGGTTCGTCCATCTCTCTCAGAGGGATTCCATGTGAGTGACTAATGTAGAATTAATCACATCAATTAAGTAAATAACATTGAGGCAATGACAAAGATCAAAGTAATCTGATCAATGATGTTAATATCGTTTTTCTCGCTTCCGCTGCGCGTCTCTGATCGTTGATCAGATTCCAACAGTAACTTCCAGCTTGTTCCATATATCTCTAGCTGTTTCACAAGAAGAAACTTTGTTACATTAAGTAGCAGAAAGTGCACAATGCAACATATTTATTGCTGAAGCATTAGTTTGGAGTTTTTTAAGAATATCATCAGTATATTCCCTTTGAGGAATTATAACATCCCCTAGACCAGTGTCTACCCTAGTTGGGATGAAGTCACCATTAGTGATAACAATCCATGCTCTCATATTCTGGGTTTGGATGAAGTACATCATCCTCCTTTTCCAGTAAGAGTAGTTATCACCATTAAACAGTGGAGGTCTAGTTGTGGAAGAGCCCTCGGGAAAAATGAAATGAGAGGAATTCTCAGGTAGGTGTCTACTAGCCATCCCTGTTGATTTTGATAGGATCTTACACTTAGATTGTTAGATCTTAGTAAATAAAACGAAGTGACCTTCGCTCTGATACCACTTGTTGGCCTTAACAAGATCAGAATCACCTAGAAGGGGGGGGGGGGGGGGGGTGGTGAATAGGTGTCTAAGTTGAAAACTGATAATTTTAAGTTTTTAGAGAAACTTAATTTTTCAGAGTCAGAGGAAAGCTTAGTGAAGTAGCCTTTGAGGGAAATTCTGCCTTCTAGCAGTTTACTGCTTTCGGCAACAGAAGTTCAGAGATAGAGAACTTCTGGACAATTTTCTGAACAAAGACAATGAGATACAGAGTAAATCGGTTTAAGCACTAAATATTCAGCAAGTACACAGAAGCAAATAACAAGTATAAGGAAGGGAGAAAGATATTCAGGAGGTCCTGATGAACAGTTCCATTTATCCAAGTTCGCCACAAAAGTCGTGTGACTACGTCCTGTCCTCTGTGATCGCAGTCAGCAGAGATTTCAAATCCACTATTCAGAACTTTTATGGCAAGTTCAGAAGCTCCTTTGCATCAACAGAACTTAAGCTAATTTCTCACTTAGTTATGAGTAGCCTAGAAAGACTTAAAGGATTTCCACCGGAACAACAACAATTCTGTTTTCTGGAATTCTTACCCAACTCAAACCTTAACTAGATTTCTCTCAAAATCTAACTGAATATCACAAACGATACCAGTTTACAAGATTCCTATTATGAACTTGTGTTTCTTCACTCTGTCACTATTACAAAGTCTAAAACTAAGAAAGATTGAGAATGGAAAAGGGTTGCTCTGTTTTGCTTGTTAAAACAGTGCGTTGAGATTTCAGCTCGATAATCGCATGTGTAGAACACAGTTGAGCTTGGCTACTATATATAGTGCTTTGAGATGACCGTTGGTGGAGTTTGAATCTTCAATTGATGACATCAGTTTGTTGTAGTCGTTAATCTGTCATTTCTTCAAACGGTCTTCAAAACACTTTGATTCCGTTAACCTTGTTCTTTAACTTAATCCGGCAAGTGATTTGAAATCAAAGATAAAGTTGACTGGAAATTTGCTTCATTTGGATCAACAAAGGGTAGACAAGGAAATGTTGGTTTTGTTTGAAGTGGACATGTGCGCTCTATCAAAACAGCTTTCTGAACTTTTTGGCGCCTTGCATTAAATGCAAGTGTCAGAGCATTAAATGCTTAGCAAAACCCGTGACAAGCGCTTATTTGCTCTTAATTCCTTTTGTCTAAGCTTCTGACCAAATGGAATTACTTCTGGTTGCTTCTAAACTTCTGAGGCGAGCTTTAACAGGTTTCAGAAAATCATCAGAGCGGAGCATCCAGCTTCTAAGCTTTATCTTATGTCTTCAGCTATTCTTTTCTTCTGAGTTCTTTTAAGCAATCCAGAGTTTCTTCATTCAGCACCTGCTGAGAAAACTTATACAAAGCTTAACAAAAAATTGTTAGTCAACATTGATAAGTATATAAGCATAAAATAAACTTCATCTTCTGAAACGTTTGGACATAATACAAACACTTAGGGTTCATCATATCTTGCTATGGTCACAAATTGCACCATACCCGTTATAGAATATTGCCCATGACATTCGCCTAGTCACTTCCCTTTAGGATACCAAAATGTTACTTTTAATTACTCGAGAGAACGATTTGTTATCCCAGTTGATAACGAATGAGCCAAATTCCTAAGGAAGAGTATGAATTTTTGACCAGTCGTAAAGAAATAGGGTTGAAAGGGAGAGAAATGTACTCATGTGCTATGTGCTTTCAACTAACGAGTTTGTTCGTGATGTTTTCCTTTTCTTACATACATCATTCTAGTATAAGTCATACGCGACTTATTTGTTATCTTCGTGAGACGTACTATTACGTCGCCTCAAGTCCGCGTAATGTCATACGCGATTTATTTGTTATCTTCGTGAGACGTACTATTACGTCGCCTCAAGTCTGCGTAATGTCATACGCGATTTGTTTGTTATCTTCCTGAGACGTACTATTACGTCCCCTCAAGTCCGCGTAATGTCATACGCGATTTCTTTGTTATCTTCGTGAGATGTACTATTACGTCGCCTCAAGTCCGCGTAATGTCATACGCTATTTGTCTGTTATCATCCTGAGACGTACTATTACGTTGCCTCAAGTCCGCGTAATGTCATACGCGATTTATTTGTTATCTCCGTGAGACGTACTATTACGTCGCCTCAAGTCCGCGTAATGTCATACGCGATTTGTCTATTATCATCGTGAGACGTACTATTACGTCTCCTTAAGTCCGCATAATGTCATATGCAATTTGTTTGTCATTCTCATGAGACGTACATCTACGTTGCCCCGAGTCCGTGAACTATCACACACGATTTATTTATCATTCTCGTGAGACGTACACCTACGTTGCCCTGAGTCCGCGTATAATCACACACGATTTATTCGTCATTCTCGTAAGACGTACACCTACGTCGCCCTGAGTGCGTGTGTTCTCACACGCAATTTATTTATTATTCTTGTGAGACGTACTGTTGGCCCTAACAAGAACAGAATCACCTAGAGGGGGGTGAATAGGTGTCTAAGTTGAAAACCGAAAATTTCTGAGTTTTTAAAGAAACTTAATTTTCAGAGTCAAATTTCCTCAGAATCAGAGGCTGGCTTACAGAAGCAGCTTTTGAGGGAAATTCTGCTTAAACACAGTTAGACTGTTTTCAGCAACAGAAGTTCTGAGTTTGAGGACTTCTGGACAGTCTTCTGATCAAAGACAATGATATAAAGAGAGAATCTGTTTCAGCACTAAATATAAGCAAGTACACAGAACCAAAATAACAAGTATGAGAGGGAGAAAGAAGTTCAGGAGATCCTGATGAAGTAGTCGATTTATCCAAGTTCGCCACAGAAGTCCTGTGACTACGTCTTGTCCCCTGAGGTCGCAGCCACCAGAGATTTTAAATCTACTATTCAGAACTTTTATGGCAAGTTCAGAAGCTCATTTACATTTACAGAACATAAGCTAATTTCTCACTTAGTTCTGACTAGCCTAAAGAGAGTTAAAGGATTTCCACCAGAACAACAACAACTCTGTTTTCTGGATTTCTCACCCAACTCTAATCTCAACTAGATTTCTCTCAAAATCTAACTGAATATCACAAAGGATATCAATTTACAAGATTCCAATTATGAACTTGTTTTTCTTCACGCTCTCACTTTAACTAAAGCTATGCTAAGAAAGATTGAGAATGGAAAATGTGCTCTGTTTTTCTTGTTCAAACAGTGCGTTGAGATTTTGCTCGATTATCACGCGTAGATGATGCAGTGGAGCTTGGCTACTATTTATAGTGAATGAGGATGACCGTTGGTGAATTTGAATCTTCAAAAGAGATGACATCACTTGTTGTAGCCGTTAATCTGTCAAGTCTTCAAACGGTCTTCAAACACTTTGATTCCGTTAACCTTGTTCTTTAACTAAATCCGGTATGTGATTTGAAGTTGAAGATAAGGTTGACGGGAAACATTCTTCAATTTGATCAACAAAGGGTAGACAAGTAAATTCTGGTTTCGCTTTGAGTAGACAAGCGCGCTCCTTCAAAACAGCTTTTTGAACTTTTGGCGCCTTGCATTAAATGCAATTGTCAGAGCAATAAATGCTTTACAGAACCCGTGTCTTAGCTTCTGAAGGCTAATTCCATTTGTCTAAGCTTCTAATCAAATTGGTAGAGTTTATCTTCTGATTGCAATGGACCTCTGAGGAGAGCTTTAACAGACTTCGATAACTTCAGAGCGGAGCATCCAGCTTCTGAAAGTAGGAACACAGTCTTCAGCTTTCGTTTCTTCTGAGTCCTCAAGCAATCCAGAAATTCTTCATTCAGCATCTGCTGAGTAACTTACATACAAACTCAACAAAAATTGTTAGTCAATATTAAACCGTATGTAAGAGAATTTTAATTTTCATCTTCTAAAACGTTTGGACATAATCAAAACACTTAGGGTTCATCACGTACACCTACGTCGCCCCGAGTCTGCATGTTTTCACGGAAATTTGTTTGTGGCCTTTATGTGACAAACGCCGCTTTTAAGTCTGCATATTTCCATGCTCTGTTCATTTGCAATAACTACATCATTCATTTTGAGTCCGCACGATATGTCTTGGATAAAAAGATAAATATATATATATATATATATATATATATATATATATATATATAAATGTTGGTATTGGGTTTTTAGATGATTGAGTCGTTTCTTGACACATACATAATTATCTTTTTTCAGTTCCCATCATCATAACATCATAACATCACGACATTTACATGTTACTCTAGATAAGTTAGAAAAATACTAATTTTATTACTTGTTTATCCTTTCAGACACAGACATAACCGGCTGGGAGCGAGACCCGGTCACCGGGAGATTGGTTAGGGGGATCATTGACGAGGAGAACCCGAGTGAAAGTTCGCAATCTGAGTCCGAGACAAGCATTTTGAACTCTCCAATCATGGCCGGAGAAAATGCAAACGACATTGCCGTAGCAATTGAAGCACGACTGAAGACCGACCAATTTTGTTCCCTACTGAAAGAGCACATTGGCAAAGCTGTCGAGGCTGCCAAGGACAGCTCGTTTGGAAGTAACAGTGAAGATAACTCTGAAGGCTCTCATAACAGGCTCATGGTTTTTGAGAAAGAGCAATCGGCAATCAAGGCGCCTCTACCTAGACCAACAACACAACTGGTGGACCTGGAAGAATTATATAAGCAGGGAGTCGAGACTCTTCCTTCGGGATTTCAGATGCCCTATATTCATACATACAGCGGAACGGGACCACCTGCAGCCCACATTAACGACTATGTCCGCATTATGAGGGGAGTTGGACTCTCCAAGAAACAACTGATTGACTTCTTCTCAATGTCTCTAAGAGGAGGAGCGTGGACCTGGTACGGACACCTCTCCAAGGAGGTCCAGAACAACTGGGAGAAATTAACAGAAGGTTTCATCGAATACTTCAACTACAACAATCTGGTTGAGGTAACACTAAGCGATCTAGAGTGCATCCGGCAGAGGTCCAACGAACCTTTCAGTGACTACTTCGAACGATGGATGACAAAGATGAACCAAGTTAGAGAAAAGCCTTCAGTAAGGGATTTGATTAGGAAGTTGGTTAACGGATCGTCCCCTGCCATACGGGATTCTATGAAGTTCATACACTTCCAGACGTACAACGATGTCAGACACATGGCGCTGGAAGTTGAGAGATATGAAAAATCCAAGGCTCCCAACGTGTATCGTTCTACCCGGAATCCTAACAATTATCAGAACGTTGGAGGGTCATCAGCACCAGCTAATGCGGTCACCAAGAGTCCATCGGCTCAAGTCAAGGCAGTAGAGGTTGTAGCCGCCACTCAAGGAGGGACGGGTTCGAACATTGATCCTGAATGGGGAGTACCTTTATTTGTGTTAATCTCAAGGGCCAGAAAAGCTGGACTGATCTCCAAACTTAAACCTTTTGCAAATTTGTCCAAAGAAGTTGACAAGACCAATTGCTGCTTCTATCATCAAATTGAGGGACATCACACCAATGACTGTGAGGCACTCAAGAAGGAGATAAGCAGATTGATCGCCAAGGGAAGTATTCTCAATCCTTCAAAACAGAGCACTCAAAATAATCCACTTCCGACATATCAGGTGAACATGTTGTCATCCGGCCTCGAAGAGGATTCTGTCGAAACCCAAGTTTGAGCATCAAGGAGGCATCCTGTCTTTGTGGAAGAAAGGAAGGTCGCCTTGAGCAATCGCCTAATCTCTACCACAGAAGATCGAAGACTGAAGAAGTACGATGGTACTGGTTCTCCAGAATAACATCTGGGGAGATGCTTCGCAATCATGGAAAGGATCAGCATCCCATAAGAGTACGCGGAAAAGTTCTTCCTGTCAACTCTTGTGAAAGAAATAGCAATTCAGTACCAAAGGGAGTCTATGCTTGAAGATTCCAGATGGGAAAAAATGCAAATTCATTTTCTCGCACGATACGCATCAAAAGAGGAAAAGGACCAAGAAGAAGAGATATGTGCACCAATTGATGAAGAACTGCCCTCTATGTTTCTCAGAACACTTAGCTTTACTGGTAGATTCTACTACGGCTCGGGGAGTGCAGCAAAACACCTCAGAAAGTGTAACGAGATCGTCTACAACAACGAACTAGCCGGATGCATGCCAAAATTCTTCTTCGTTCAGACTTTAAGAGGGAAAGCACAAAGATGGATTACATAGAAGCGGGATCTAGACTGGGCATCAATCCAGTGTAGTTTTCTGAAGGCATTTTGTAAAAGGCCATTTAACTTGGAGGACGATAGTAAAGAAATATGAGGGGCACAGAGGGTTCTGGCAAGGAAGTTTGATGGAAGTTTCTCCCCTAAAGCTCATATTGAACGTTACGAAAGCGCGATGAAAACCCTCGGGATTCTTGAGGAAATGATACCAGAGTACTTATTTTTCTCATTAGAAGGACCCATCTTAGAATGGTACCAAGACTTACCAGAATATCTGAAGAGGAGTTGGATAGACCTTAAAGCTCTATTCCAAGCTGGATGTTCACTTCGAAGATGTTCTTCACAGTCCCAAGAAGCTATCCTAGGAGGAACATAAAAAAGGTGGGAGCTTGAAAAAATACCACCAGGAGAAAGATGGGAGGCTGTTGAAGAGCTGTTCCTGAAATACTACAGCAGTGACCAAACATCTAGCATCATGAACAATGGCAAATCTGATCGTTGGCACAAAATAACTCCTCAAACAACTCAATCGCTCGTCTCCCTTGACTATGACTCGCAAACTCGAGAAGTCGTAAGCATGATATCATCATGGCTCAGCGAAGACCCAGTTATGTCAAATCCAGAAGATCCCCTGATCTCGGAAGAACATTGTTTGAAGATGTATAACGGGACTAGTTTTCCTGAAGAACACCTGGGGAAGTGTTTCGCCGTAATGGTAAGAATTTGTGTGCCAGAAGATCACACCTCGAGCTTCATATTTCTTACCCTTAGAGGGGCCGCCGTAGACTGGTATCACCGATCACAAAAAATTTGGCAGCAAGGTAGGTCAAGGGTAATGATTGATTTCCTTATGTACTTCGCCTCATCCGAAACTTTACAAGAGAAGTTGCAACCCATCGAGAATGCCCCTTCGCCAGCAGCCTTACGTTCAGTTGGATACCGCGGTGGAATTTATTGAGTCACCGAGCGAATAGCTTGACACCTAGCCAGTTGTATTGAAACAATTGAAATGAACAAAATGTCCGATGAAGATGCCATTCGCTTCTTCTCCGATACCCTCGGAGGTGTGGCCAGGAGTTGGAGCAAGTTGTGCCCCATCTGGTGCAGGAGAAACTTGGAAATGTTCTTAAAATACTTTATAAGGAAATGTTGCAACAGAACTTTTAAAATCCAAAACGAGGGGGCAGAAATGAAACAAGCTCGGGCGATATTGTCTAACAAATTTAAATGTCTCGGCTCACATAGAGCACATCTTGACCAATATGAGAAATCAATGAAGACCCTTGGTGTTCCTGAGGAGATGTTTGCACACTTATTCTACATTTTGTTAGATAGGGAAGCTTGGATGTGGTACGGACAACTTCCAATGTGCTTGCAATCAGATTGGGAAAACTTAAAATATATGTTCGAAATTTCATGCGCACCACAAAGGTGCTCATCTGACCTTCGAGAAACTGTGATAAGAAGAGCGTATCTAACATGTACTACCAAAAAGTATGAAAAACCACGAAGGTTAACCTCAATGGAAGTTGGAGAATTCGATTTGTTCTTAAAAAAGTTAACATTAGCGTCTCGACGTCCAGTAGGAGAACCAAGATCTTCCTTCATTCTGGATCATAGCCTTGCTCCTCCAATAGTTATTGAAACCCCCATTCTAGTAACTAGAGAAGAGGCCTACGAAGTTATGGATCTCTGGGAGTTAAATGTAAAAAAGGGTGGTTGTCTATCAAAGGAGAAACCTGAGTCCTCCACGAGGGCAATGGAAGCAGATCTGTTGGCCCAAATTATGACTATATAAAGACTAGAGGGGGGGGGTGAATAGGATTTATTGCCTTTAAAAACTATTATTTTCTCTTTAAAATATTTGCCTATTAAATAATCAACTCTATAAAAGTTTTGCGGAATAAAAAGTTGATTAGATGATAAGAAAAAATAAGTAAGTTTAAGCACATATAATCACAAGCAATTATAGATAAAGCTTTAAAGTAAAGCAAGTGATTAAAAGAAAATAATAAAGAGAGTAAGGATAGAAGGATTAGACGGCAGAGCATTTATCCAGGTTCGGTTTCCTTGTGAGCCTAGTCCTGTCCCCGAGAGCACCTCTCGATATTTTCCACTAAAGATTTCTTTAAGGGCAGAAATCAAGCCGGTAGAGCAGTTCTCACAATCCGAGACCCTGCTAGAGCTGAACACCTTTCCCAGTATTCACTCCCTCAAACTTCCAAGTGTTTGAGCAACTCTCCCTTAGTTTTTCTCAAGCTAAACTAAGAAACTTATGGCACTTTTATAGGCTAAGTGAGAACCTCCTAAGCTTGCGGGTGCTTAAGAACCTATATGCTTTTCAAGGCTAAGCAAGAACCTCCTTTACACTTTTATAAGGATCTAGTGTAAAACCCAAGATTAAACCCCACCGTTTAATCTTTTACAATGATTTGAATGAAAGAATAGAGCACTCAAACTCTCGTTGTAATGATTGAAGGAAAAATATAATCAAAGCTTGCTTGAATAACTCGTGTTGATAGCTTTGAATCTCGGTTTCTTTCCTTGCCTTCAACCATTGCACCTCCACTCCTTTTATAGTGTTTTTCAACCTTCCTTTGCCGTTTGAATGCTTGAAGAGGAGAGGAGATAGCCGTTGATGTCTTGTCCCATCAAATCCAAAAGATAAGATTTCTTTACTTAGTAAAACTTTAGGATAGGATAAGATTTGTGTAAGAGTAGTATCCAAATACAACAAATCCATCAAATCCATATCTTGTAGCCGAAATCTTGTGGAAAGGAAGATTTGATGAGTTGGTTTGATTTGACATCAAACTTGGTGATTAAGAAACGATCTTGGCCGTAGGATCAAGAGATGGCTTAAAGTGAGATTAAATCCTAGCCCTTTATCTTATCTTAACTTTAAATCACCAAATAAACTTATGTCATTAGTATCATCTTAACATGGAAGGCATACATATCAATCACCATTCATATCACATGCATTCATCATCATAAGCATGGCAACACATAGGTAGGATAGATGATGATGTCATTAGATGATAACACGACATAGTTCGTATGTATGCATTTATCTTTGATCATGTCATTGCTTAAAATAAACATATAAATCATGTTTGATCACATGAAGTACCATAATCCATAAAGTATAAGAAAGTGTTTGATCATGGTATATCGTTTTTAGTTTGTGGCATAAATATCATCACTTAAAGCATATTAGATTCATGTGAGCATATAATATTTAAACCATTATGGATGTGATCATGTTATGCATACATATTAATTTAATCATATACTTTAGTTGATTAACTCTAGATGAGATGGAAATCCTTATTTAAGCTTTTCTAAAGTTAAATTCATTTGAGCATGTAAAGTATATAATTAACTTATTTTGTCACATATATATATATATGAAGCATAATATAAAAACCATATATTTAAATCAAGTAATCAAAATCAACTAGTGTGAAATAACAATCTCCTCTTTTTGATAACTTGCAAAAATACGCTCGGTGGTTTTTATAAAGATGCTCCCCCTAAATTTAAGGCTCCCCATAAATTCACGACTCCTATGTATAAAAGGCTTTTTGTGACAAAATAAAAAATAAGTAAATGGACTTAAGTTAGAACTAAATGGATTTAAATAGATTAGGCCCATTTTACTTATAAGCTAAACAACTTAAATTTTTTTCAAACACATTAGGCCCAATAGAATGTTTAAAACAGATTAATGAATCTAATTAGGCCCATGTATATTCATACGCATATATATCAACAGATTTGCGTAAGGTTCAGATTTCATAAACCTGCAAGCAGCATAAGTTAAGCACATAATCACTAGATATAATTACTTCCTAGCATGCATAAAATACCACAGAAAACTTCTCCCCCTTAGATTTGTAAGATATCAAAAAACTGAAGCATAGTAGGGGCGATAGAGTTTAGCATGGTACTGAAAGATTCTGAAGTACTAGAAACACAACAAGAAAACAGAGCAAAGCATGACAGATAGATATAAAGATGTATCCTACGCATGCATTCAGCCTAGAGACTACCGGTCTAGTCAAGATTCCACAAGCTCCTGTCAATTCAAGCAAGCCTAAGTACTTATAAACACCTCATAGAGTTCAGAAAATTTCTGAGAATTTGTACCTGCAGGTTAATAAATAGATAGATATAGAGCAATGTATCGGCTCAAAACATAGCATAAATATCGAAAAAGAAGTATCCTAAAGATAAACCAAGACTACTTAAATTGTACGAGGTAGAGAGTAGTTTTAGGACTATCTGAAGATGAGGGATAGATAGATAGATAATGTAGGGATCAGAGGGGTTCACTAGTGGCTGTCTGAGGAAGTAGAATTCAGTGGAATGGGCTCAGCATTCATGGTAACTCCAGGGATACTCTTTATAGCAGATTTCAACTCTTCTTGTCCATTCTAGAGTCCTCTAATGGCAGCTAAAACATCCTACTGTCTTCCCAGAAGGAACTGCTGATTAGTGTGGAGTGTAAAAACTCTACCATGCTGATCATCAATTTTATTGCTGAGGTCCTTCAATGCAAGGCTTTTCTTGGTTAGCCTATCCTGTACAAAGGTACATAAAGAGTCCATCTTTGTAGACATGTTAGCAATAGCAGCTTCCATATTCATTGACTGCTTGACCATTCTTTGGGACATCTCCTCAGCCTGAGCCATAGTACTAGTAAGAAATTTTGAATGAGAATCAAGATTATAAGAGGTTTGATTCACATCATCGAACATACTCCTTAGGTGTCCACTCAAGTTCACTATCTGAGATGCAGTGAACTTGTAAGGAAAGCTCGGTTCCACCTCCTCAAGGAAATCTGACTGTAGATTCTGCTGAGTAAAGAAGAGAGGGGTGGTTTCTTGGCTAGCCGGCTGGTAATTATCTGCATCAATATATATTGGACAGTTAGGCATGATAAAACCAGAGGAACTTGGAGGTTTTTCCATGTTGTCAGCTATGGAGTTCATTAGATCAATCTCCTCATGTGTTAGCTCCTTGTTCTCTACTGCAGAGTTGGCTTCCAAATCAGACATGATGCCCTTCTTCTTATGCAAATTCAATTCATAAACATAGATGGAATTGATACTTAAGTTTGATGAATCTGCTTTAGACAAACTCGATTCTGATGCAATGGACTCATATAGAGATGATGTGTCTATATGAGAGGATTTCCTTTTCGGACTGTTCCTAACAAAGAGTTTGAATCTATCTGGATTCCTAGCAGGGGTACATAAAATCTCCCTAGATATTCTCTCTCTTTCAGATTTCTCCTTGTAACGCACTAGCATTTTATAGATTTTTGTCTTGCTTAGGCATCTGTTACATTCAAGAGTTTGTCTTCCCTCTAGATCAATCTTAAAGTGCCTGAAAATAGGTGTAAGAAACATTCCATAAGGCCAATCATCTTGTACTCTTAAACTTGACATGTGATCTAACATAACATAAGGCAAGTTGATATTCACTAAATGTGTAACATTCCATATAAAGTAAATATCAAATGCAGTCATGGCTCCTAGATTTCTTTTAACAGGAATCAGAACCCTAGTCATTAAATAATGCAAAGTCTCTAATTCTTGTTCTAATCTGCTTCTTCTTAGGTTTTTAGGGATAGGTTGATTGGTAGCAATTTTGAATATCTTTCTGACAAACTTATAGTAACTGTAAGCCCCTATGTTTAATGAAAGATCATGTCTGGAAATACGTTTTCTAGTGTAAGGAATACCTAAGACAGATCCAAGTATGATATCATCAATAATGCATTCCCTATCTCCAATTTTAAACATAAAAGTTCCATTATTTAATGCATATAGAGTTTTGTAAAACTCATAGACAAGGTCGGGATAGATTTTATCCCTAAGAGTAAGCATTGACAACCAACCCTGGCTATTGAACCAGTGTTTCAGAGGTAGATTGAGAGTTTCGAAAAACTCAGAATCAATGTTCATAGAGGTTAGGATTAACTTACTTGAGCCATCCTGGTAAACAGGTTTATTCCTAGAGTCATAAGGGTTGATGATTACCTCTTTGTTGTCATTTGGATTCAGAGGGTTAGACATGAAATTCCTCATCTGCTGATTACGATCCATTTCTTCAATCTCAGAAAGCTTTCTGAGTTTACCAGATTTCGATCTAGTTCTTATGGTTGTGGTTCTGGTTGTTCTCTTTCTGTTCTTCATTTTGTGAGATTGGTAAAAGGATTGAAGGAGGGATTTCTGATGTGATCGTTGTAGGTACTCCATCATTTTGGCAGAGATAGGAATATAGAGTACTGGAACCGTCACAGAGAAACGATTTGTAGGGATTTCTTTCATTTCCCAAGGAAGGTACATGAACAGGCGAAACTCTTCGCTTTCTATGTAAAATGGAGGGAAAGGGAAATTACGTACCTGGTCCCTGTTCTTTAAATCGTTTCAAATTCCGCCCATGTCATTAGCAATTAAGAACGTTTTAAGCTCGACCATTAATGAGTAGGTGTAGATGAATGGGCCGGTCATTAACAAACTGATGGGCTAAGGACTGATTTCAATATTTACCAGCTTAAGGCCCACATTTTATCTCTTGTCAAATCAAAAAATTTAGTGTACTTGATTCATATTTTAAATCATGTCCATACATTGTTCCTTTTGAACTGGTCTAATTCTTCTTGCATGGCAAGAATCCAATTTTCATCATCCTCAGCTGCTTTGAAGCTTTTTGGTTCAAGTTCAGATACAAAGGCTACATTTCCAAAGTACTTTCTGAACTGTGCTCTAGTCATGACCTTTTGTGAAGGGTCATCAATAATGTCTTCCTGAGAGTGATTTCTCGGAACTCTAATTTCCTTTGGAAGATCATTATTCTCTACTTTCTCTTCCCTAGGTACAAACTGTTCTGATGTAGATACATTTATCTGAGGATTTTCAATTGATAATAAATCATCATTTATCTTTTCCACAGTTAAATTATTTTCATCGAAAACAACATGAACAGACTCTTCCACCACTAGGTTTCTTTTATTAAAAACTCTAAAAGCTTTGTTAGATAAGGAATATCCTAAGAAGATTCCTTCATCAGACTTTTCATCGAACTTTCCTAGTTGGTCTTTGTTGTTGTTGTGAACGAAACACTTAGAACGAAATATGTGAAAGTAGCTTAAGTTGGGTTTTCTTCCTTTCCATAATTCATATGGAGTGTTTTTCAAGATGGTCCTGATTAAAGCTCTATTTAATATATAGCAAGTTGTGTTAGTAGCTTCAGCCCAAAAATATTTAGAAAGATTACTTTCACTTATCATAGTTCTAGCCATTTCTTCCAACGTCCGATTCTTACGTTTTACAACTCCATTTTGTTGCGGAGTTCTTGGGGCAAAAAAACTCATGGTTTATCCCCGACTCATTAGAGAATTGTTCAAAAGACTGATTTTTGAACTCACCTCCATTATCACTTCTAATAGACGAAAGTTTGACATTTTTGTCATTTTGGAGTTTCTTAACTAGGTTGAGTTTCTGCACTGAGGTGTCATCCTTAGATGCTAGAAACAAGGTCCAGGTAAATCTGGAGTAGTCATCAACTATTACCAAAGCATACTTCTTGCCTCCTAGACTTGATGGTTGAATTGGACCAAATAGATCTAAGTGGAGTAATTCAAGTGGTCTATTATGTTGGTCCTATCAAGAACAGAATCACCTAGAGGGCGGTTGAATAGGTGTCAAAGTTGAAAACTGAAAATTTCTAAGTTTTTCAAGAAACTTAATTTTCAGAGTCAAATTTCCTCAGAGTTGAACAATTCGATTTATCCAAGTTCGCCACAGAAGTCTTGTGACTACGTCTTGTCCCCTGAGGTCGCAGCCTACAGAGATTTTATAAATCCACTATTCAGAACTTTTCTGGCAAGTTCAGAAGCTCCTTTACATCAACAGAACTTAAGCTAATTTCTCACTTAGTTCTGACTAGCCTAAAAAGAGTTAAAGGATTACCACCAGAACAACAACACTCTGTTTTCTGGATTTCTCACCCAACTCTAATCCCAACTAGATTTCTCTCAAAATCTAACTGAATATCACAGACGATATCAGTTTACAAGATTCCTATTATGAACTTGTTTTTCTTCACTCTCTCACTTAAACTTAAGCTATGCTAAGAAAGATTGAGAATTGAATAGGATGCTCTGTTTTTCTTGTTGAAACAGTACGTTGAGATTTTGCTCGATTATCACGCGTACATGATGCATTGGAGCTCGGCTACTATTTATAGTGAATGAGGATGACTGTTGGGAAATTTGAATCTTCACAGAGATGACATCAGTTGTTGTAGCCGTTAATTTGTCAAGTCTTCAAACGGTCTTCAAACACTTTGATTCCGTTATCCTTGTTCTTTAACCAAATCCGGTAAGTGATTTGAAATTGAAGATAAGGTTGACTGGAAACATTCCTCAATAAGATCAACAAAGGGTAGACAAGGAAATTCTGGTTTCACTTTGAGAAGACAAGCGCGCTCCATCAAAACAGCTTTTTGAACTTTTGGCGCCTTGCATTAAATGCACTTGTCAGAGCAATAAATGCTATCCAGAACCCGTGACTAAGCTTCTGATCAAATTGGTAGATGAACTTCTGATTGCAAAGGACCTCTGAGGAGAGCTTCAACAGACTTCACTAGCTTCAGAGCGGACCATCCAGCTTCTGAAATAATGAAACTCTGTCTTCAGCAATCAAGACTTCTGAGTTCTTCAGGCAATCTAGAAATTCTTCATTCAGCACCTGCTGAGTAACTTACACATAGACTAAGCAAAAAAATATTAGTCAAAAAAGAAACTATATGTAAGGGAATGTTAAGTTTTCATCTTCTTAAACGTTTGGACATAATCAAAACACTTAGGGTTCATCATTAGTTGATACAAGTCCTTTTAAGCTAAACGAGCTTCTAGTTTGTTTACCCTTTTGACATGCATCACAAATGTGATCTTTGTTGAAATTTATCTTAGGAAGACCTTTTACAAGACCTTTTACAGTGATATCTGAGAATTCTTTTGACAGCAACATCATGAATCTCTCTAGGTTTAGAATGATATCTAGCACAAAAACACACAGCAAAATGTATATCTGGCCTGCTGGCTGTTAGGTATAAAAGAGAACCAATCATACCTCTGTAGGTTTTTATATCTACAGGTTTACCAGCTTTCTCTTCATCATCAATGTCTTTGCTCACATCCATTGGGATATCAACAGCATTAGAGTCCATCATGCCAAATTTCTTCAACACTTCTCTAGTGTACTTGGCTTGATTGATAAACACACCATCATTACTTTGCTTGATATGAAGTCCTAAGAAGAAGGTTAATTCTCCCATTATAGACATTTCAAACTCAGCCTTCATGTGGTCACTGAACTCTCTGCACAAAGATTCATTAGTAGCACCAAATATAATATCATCAACATATACCTGAGTTATAAGGATATCCTTGTTCTTCTTCATGGTGAACAGAGTTGTATCAACACAGCCTCTGACAAATCCCTTAGACAGAAGGAACTTTGTCAGTCTCTCACACCAAGCTCTGGGAGCTTGTTTCAGTCCATACAAGGCTTTCTTCAGCTTGTACACATGATCAGGAAACTTAGGATCTTCAAAGCCAGGAGGTTGAGATACATACACTTCCTCATCAATGTACCCATTCAAGAATGCACTTTTCACATCCATTTGAAAGAGCTTAAAACCTTTGTATGATGCAAAAGCACATAAGATTCTAATGGCTTCTAATCTTGCAACAGGAGCAAAAGTTTCACAATAATCTATGCCTTCTT
Source organism: Euphorbia peplus (assembly GCA_028411795.1). Taxonomy (NCBI): domain Eukaryota; kingdom Viridiplantae; phylum Streptophyta; class Magnoliopsida; order Malpighiales; family Euphorbiaceae; genus Euphorbia; species Euphorbia peplus. The sequence continues at coordinate 12,508,481 of CP110838.1, read as the reverse complement.
GCTGACTGTAACCTTGAGCAACAAGTCTTGCCTTGTTCCTCACAACATTTCCAAATTCATCAAGCTTGTTCTTCAGAACCCATCTAGTTCCAACAACCTTTATGTTGTTAGGTCTGGGAACCAAAGTCCAAACTTCTGACCTTTTGAACTGGTCAAGTTCTTCTTGCATTGCCATTAACCAGGAGTCATCATCTGCAGCTTCATAGAAGTCCTTGGGTTCCAGAAGTGACACAAAAGCCACATTCCCCATGTATCTTCTGAGCTGAGCTCTGGTCATGACATGATTATGAACAGAGTCAATTATGTTCTCTAAGGAATGATTCCTATGAGCTCTAACTTCTCTTGGTACATCCAATGAGTCTTCTGAAACTTGTTCATCATTTGTTGAATCATATATAGGAGCATCTTCTGGAAGGAAGTTGACTTCTGGAGTAGGATTCTCTTCTTGAGCTTGTTCAGCAACAGGAGGAACCACTTCAGCAGCTCTGGGAGAAACATCTTCTACTACATCAGGAGATGTAACTTCAGGAGCTTGAACTACATCTTCATCAGGAGCTCTACTATCTGCAGGGTTAGTCTCATCAAACTGTACATGAACAGATTCATCTAAAGTTTGAGTCCTCTTATTAAAAACCCTATCTGCTTTACTATGTGTTGAGTAACCAAGAAAAATGGCCTCATCTGCCTTTGAATCAAATTTTGAAAGATATTCTTTTGTGTTCAAAACATAACACTTACAACCTAAGGTTCTGAAATAACCTATTTTAGGCTTTCGACCTTTCCAGAGTTCATAAGGGGTCTGTGTTGACAGCTTCTCCCCAAAAATACTTTGGAAGCCTTCTTTCATTGATCATAGTTCTGGAAATCTCAACCAGAGTTCTATTCTTCCTTTCAACTACCCCATTTTGTTGAGGAGTTCTGGGAGCAGAAAAGTTATGATCAATTCCATTGGTTTCACAGAATTCTTCAAACTTAAAGTTTTTGAATTCTCCACCATTATCACTTCTGATATGAACAACCTTTTTATTCCTTTCATTCTCAAGTTTCTTTATTAGAACTGAGAAACATCCAAGTGACTCTTCTTTGCTAGACAGCAAGATGACCCAAGTGAATCTTGAATAGTCATCTACTATGACAAAGTCATACTTCTTTCCACCCATGCTCATTGGTTGAACAGGGCCAAAGAGATCCATATGAAGTAATTCCAAAGGTCTTTTAGTTGAAATGACTTTCTTAGTTTTAAAAGAGCTTCTGGATTGTTTACCAGATTGGCAAGCATTGTATAAATGGTTCTTTTTAAAACTAATTTCAGGCAGACCCTCAACCAATTGATTTCTAGCTACTTTGGCCATAAGATCCATGCTTACATGAACAAGTCTTCTATGCCAGAGCCAGGAGGTATCCTGTTTGGACATCAAGCATATATTTTTGCAAAGATTCTCAAGGTTCAGCATGAAAACATTTTCAACTCTAGGAGCAGTTAGAATAACTTCCCTTGACTTACTGTCCAAGATTTTACATCCAGAGGAGCTGAAGACAACATCTCTACCTTTATCACACAGTTGTGCAACACTCAGGAGATTGAACTTCAGACCTCTGACTAGGGAGACATCTTCAATCGGAGGATTAGTTCCTATGGATCCAGAACCAAGTATCCTTCCTTTCTGAGCATCTCCAAAGCTGACTTTTCCACCTCTTTTAGGATCAAATGTGATGAATGCTTTTTCATCACCTGTCATATGCCTTGAGCACCCACTGTCAATGTACCACAGCTTTGACATTGATGGAGCACTCAGAGCCACCTGCAACACAATCAATTAGTGACAGGTACCCAATCCTTATTGGGTCCTTCATTGTTAGATTTCTCTTCAACAGGTTTTAATGATATCTCAGATTGCAAGAGGTTTTTAATATGATACTTGCAATCCTTCAACCAATGACCATCACTCTTGCAAAGCTTGTAAAAAGGAGGGTTCTTTGATCTTTCCCTTTGCTTCTTGGGAGATTTCTTCTTCTTCTGAGAAGGTTCAACATCTTCAGAGGCTACAGCAACACTCTCAGAAGAGGAGAAGCTATCTCTTTCAGAAGAGAGGGAGTGACTAAGCTTCTGATCAAATTGGTAGATGAACTTCTGATTGCAAAGGACCTCTGAGGAGAGCTTCAACATACTTCACTAGCTTCAGAGCGGACCATCCAGCTTCTGAAATACTGAAACTCTGTCTTTAGCAATCAAGACTTCTGAGTTCTTCAGGCAATCCAGAAATTCTTCATTCAGCACCTGCTGAGTAACTTACACATAGACTAAGCAGAAAAATATTAGTCAACAAAGAAACTATATGTAAGGGAATGTTAAGTTTTCATCTTCTGAAACGTTTGGACATAATCAAAACACTTAGGGTTCATCATTAGTTGATACAAGTCCTTTTAAGCTAAACGAGCTTCTAGTTTGTTTACCCTTTTGACATGCATCACAAATGTGATCTTTGTTGAAATTTATCTTAGGAAGACCTTTTACAAGTTCTTTCTTAGATAATTTCGAAATTAAGTGCATACTAGCATGTCCTAACCTTTTGTGCCACAACCAACTTTCATCATTATGTGAAACAAGGCATTTATCGTAAGATACCTTATCAAGATTAAGCCTATAAACATTTTCAACTCTTGGAACTGTGAATAAAACCTTGTCTGATTGTGCATCAAAAACTCCAAAGCTTTTGGAGTTGAAAACTACCGTCATACCTTTATCACATAGATGACTTACGCTTAGAAGATTGTATTTTAATCCATCGACCAAGGATACATCTTCAATGGATGGTTGTGAGCCAACTTTACCTTTACCAATCACTTGTCCTTTTCTTTTGTCTCCAAAACTAACACTTCCTCCATTAAAGGACTTAATTGAGGTGAACGTACTTTTATCACCAGTCATGTGTCTTGAGCAGGCGCTGTCAACATACCACTATTTTGACCTTTGTGTGCCTCTCACGTGTCCCTGAAATTTAATCATTTGCATTTAGGTACCCAACGTATCTTGGGTCCTGGTAGGTTAGTAGTAGACAATCTCGACACTTTTGCTTTCCAGATAAACTTTCCTTTATATTGACCATTTCTAAATTTGCAATTTTTGATTATATGGTCGTTAATCTTTGGAAGTATTAACTGTTTATTATTATAATCCCTCTTTTTCTTTTGTTTATCTGTAGTAAATCTTTCATGATAATCAGTGAAACATCCAATCTCAGATCTGTCATTACAAGATCGTTGGGAGCTAATAATATCATGAAGGATATCTTTTCCCTTTGAAAAACCTTTTATGATATGATCATCTTTTGATTTTTGGTTTTTCAAAGTTTCTACCTCTTTGAGAATTTCAGAATTGCTAGTTTCTAGATTTTCAATTTTATCTAGTAATTCTGAGTTCTCCTTTTTTAGACTTTTATTTTCTTTCTTGCATTTCTTGAATCTTAATAAAGTCTCAATAGAGGTATCATATAAATCACAGCAAACAGCAATTAATTCTTGTTTTGACATAAGACCAAAAGTTACCTCGGGAGATTCATCATCTCCATCATCTGAAGAATTTTCTGATTCATCTTTTGCCATGAAACATATGTGTGCAACTTCATCATCTTCGTCATCACTTGAAGATTCATCGTTATCGCTCCAAGTTGCAACCATAGCCCTTTTTCCCGTCTCATTCTTCTTGTTTTCATTCTTCAAGTTAGGACAGTTTGGCTTGATATGTCCTGGCTTATCACACTCAAAGCAAACAACATTTTGAGAAGAGTCCTTTTTGAACTTATCGGAAGTTTTGGGCTCTTTGTGAAAGTTATTTTTAGGAAATTACTTAAAGTTCTTCTTTTTCAAGAACTTGTTGAATTTTCGAGTAAGTAATGCAATTTCCTCTTCAGATTCATTATCTGAAAGTTCACTTACAATCTTAGCTTTCAATCCTGTGGATTTAAGCTTTCTTGCCTCGGGCTCTTTATCATTGACAGAAGACATTTTAATCTCATGAGTAAGTAGAGATCCAATAAACTCATCATAAGCATATGTGGATAAATCTCTAGCTTCATCAATAGCCGTCAATTTAGGATCCCAAGCTGAGGGCATTGTTCTCATTAATTTTTTAATTAGCTCCTCATCTTGAAAGGATTTTCCAAGGGTTTTTAGATTATTTATGATGGTGGTAAATCTCGTATTCATTTCTGAAATGGTTTCATTTACCTCCATCTTAAATAACTCATATTCACGCATATACAAATTTACCCTTAGATCCTTCTGCTTTTGAGTTCATTCATATGTGACCTCAAGTTTGTCCCATATCTCCTTGGCACTCGTACACCCTGAAACACGACGATATTCATTAGTACCTAAAGCACAATGTATAATATTAATAGCTTTAGCATTTAACTGTAATTGCTTCCAATCATCGTCGTTGTATTCAGATTCAGTATTGTTTATAGTAACACCATCAACTATTTTTGTGGGAATAGATGATCCATCTTTGATTATTTTCCAAACGAAAATATCATTAGACTGAATAAAATTTCTCATCCTATTTTTCCTGTAGGAGTAATTTACTCCATAAAATAGGGGCGGTCTAACTGTAGACTATCCCTCAGGAATCATCTGTGTAGACATATTCCCTGGAAAATTAATAGCTCTATTAGTCATTTTGAATCTCTCTAAAGATGTTAGTCTTTATAGTCAAAAGAGATTGGCTCTGATACCAATTGTTGAAAAGGATTTATGGCCTTTAAAAACTGTTATGCATACATATTCATTTAATCATATACTTTAGTTGATTAACTCTAGATGAGATGGAAATCCTTATTTAAGCTTTTCTAGAGTTAAATTCATTTAAGCATGTAAAGTATATAATTAACTTATTTTGTCATATATATATATTGATATATATATATATATAAAGCATAATATAAAAACCATATATTTAAATCAAGTAATCAAAATCAACTTGAGTGAAATTTTTGTTATCTACTGTGAAAAGATATATTTAGCCTTTAAGCAATGGAATTGTTTGTTATCTACTGTGAAAAGATATATTTAGCCTTTAAATTTCTTTCTCAACTAAATTGAATTTAGAACAACAGAAAGTCATAAATTGATTTACATGTCGAACAAACGCACACTCGATGATAGAGAAGATACTAGAGATAAATCAAGATGCAGACACCTTCAGATTTGAAATCAACGAAGAAGAAATGAAGCGTTTGAGATTATGATAGATACCCCGAAAGGCCTTTCAAACAAAAAAAAAAAAAAAAGAGAAAAATTTGACTAAAAGATGCATCTGTCAAGATCTTCAAACAGTAAGAATCACTCAAGGAGATGCTTAATGAACCAGATGTCGGATGTGTTATGAAAGGTCCGCCAATCAAGACCATACGAAGTATTACTAAATGAAAAGTTGTGCAGAAACGTGCTAGACTGAATGTTCCCAATAAGTGTCGTGCGTTTGATGTGTAAATCAATCTGTTGTTTTAGAGACAATTTTGTTACAAGAAAATTAAAAGCATAAATATGTTTATTCAGAGTATTTTAACAAATAGTTTCATCGTTATTCATAACATACAAATAAGAAATGCATGATGAAAAATAGCAAACAAACACACTAAGCATCAGTTATTACAAACAAAGTTCTGGATGTGATGCTTCTCTAGAAAGCCACACTCAATGAAGCAATCCCAACTCATCTGTCCCAATACGACGAGTCTCCCAATCACGAACAATTGACGAAGGCTCAGTAAACCACATGTGGACCCACTCTTGATAAAGAAGCGACACAGTCACAGTTGGGGCAGGATTAATCACAACATCGATCAGATGCCTATTGGACCAACGATCGCAGAACAATTGAAGCTCAATATCATTGAATATGCCATGATGGGTACCCGGAGTCAAAATAGGAATGAACTGAGTCTTACCATATTGTCGACGAACCCGATCTGGCAGATAGAATGTAGACTAACGAAGACCAAAAAGGCGAACAAACCTGCCATCACAGAGAATCATTACCCTTGAGAACTCCCACCAAGGACACATCCAACGGATTAGAAAGAACGGGATAGTAGTTAGCCAACTTTTCCATCCCTCCACTGACAGAATGCTAGTCCACTTTGCAGAAAAGCCCAGATTCATGAATAACCTCGGTGAATACCCACGTCGGTTCCTGGGAGGATCATTGATGATTCCAAGCTTTTCTAGCAACCATATCTGTGGCACAGAGAATTAGTACGGGAAGAATTTCAACTTATGACCGAATGAATAACAGACATACCTGCAAGAAAAGTGGAGTCTCGGTCAAGATTGCAGATTCTCCCATAGAGAATTTACGTAAGCCTACTAAGGTCTCAGCTAAGATCAAAGCCACAGGTGATGCACCCCTATCCATCTCAAATACAACTGTCAAGAGACGGAGATCACAAACAGGGGATTCTAACGAGCATAAGAAAAATATCATGAGGCATAAAGCCATCAGAGCGCCCACTTGGTGTCTCGACGATCTTTGTTCATGCAAATATTCATCAATCTGTTCACATCAAGACCTGACAAGTGTGCATCCGGGAGTAGAATGAGATGTACCTGGTCCGGAGATATCCCGTACTGGGAAACCAAATAAGTCATATCGACGTCCCAGGGACTTGGGAGAGCAATAATATAACCATTTTCGGATGAAATACCCATAATAACACAAAACTCTTCATACAATGGGCACATCTCGTTACCATTGAAGCAAAATACACTCACCTCGGGATCCCACAAAGATGTTGTGGAGTAAAGTTCGGGATCCCACAAGGTGTCTGATGTAAACTTCCATCTCTTTGAGACCATAAGGCTTCATCTTGTCCCAATCCAACTTTGGAATGGATCGAGCATACGCAGGAAACCCAACTTGCACAGCTTACATTGCGAGAAGAAGAAAATGAAGTGTAAACGGGGTGCTGGGGCCTAAACTCGGCCGAGTTTCTTAGGTAACTCGACAAAATCGACGGAGTTTGTCCTAGGATCACTTGTATATATCCTTAATGGACCAAACTCGGCCTAGTTTGGGTGTTTTAAAGCAAGGGAATCGACGTTTTCGGGTAAAAAATGTCAAGTGGTCTGGGGTTTATAAAAATCACGAGATAAATAAATCAAAACTAAGATGAAATTAATCGAAAGTCATCCATACATCATGTCAAACAAAGAGAAAGAAAGAGTATCAAAGCAACGTGTAAACACAGTCAAGCAACACAACTAAGTCACAACAGTGAAATGAATCTCTAAATGTCCTCAGGAAGAATGGTCATCTCCATCCTCATCCTCATATATGATCTCGGTGCCACCCTCGTCATCGTCACTGACCATCTTCTGGTGACTCCCGCATGCCTCTACTCGGAGTCCGGCTGCGTCCATAGTCGAACTCCCCAGATGACCTCTGCATGCCTCTGCCTGAAGTTTTGCCATAACTATTGTCAAACTCATAATCTTCGCATTTGCTTGCTTGAGCATAAACTGCATAAATTTATACATACAGTCATCATCACTGCATACATACATGACATATAATCATTCATTCATACATTCAGACATTACAGGAGGCCAAAAAGGAAGCTTACGTTGTAGGCCATCTTGTTCTCCTGGATCAATCCCTTCAGTCTGTGCAATTTCCACGCCAACTCAGAAGCCTCCTCAGCTGAAATCTTGAAGAAAGAGAACATCAGGTAAAATTCATAATACTCAATGGAGGAAGCAGGAGATACTCACATGTGTGGCGGCTGGTGGATCAAACTCCACGATGAAAGGAGTCTCACGAGTCAAGAATCTCTGCACAACCTTCCAAGACAGTGTCATAACCTCCACGAAATTGTCAAAGGTAGTGGATACTCTCCCAGGTAAGAAATCAGGCTGACGAGACCCAGAAGCAGCCGCATCTGGAACAGGGGCATCTGAAGGTCGGGTAGGACCCACCTTCCTCTTAGTTCTAGGAAGCTCACGCTGAGTAAGACCCTGCAACGAGATATCAAAATAAATACAAGAATAAAAAAAAATGTTTGAAAAACAAATTTCTTACCACGTCATCCTGATCCTAGGGTGTCTGAGGCAATAACTGGCGAATTATCTCGCTATACGGCCCCTCCAGACTAGCAAAAGCTACGTCATCTCTGTAAAAGATCTCATTGTTGGAATCTGATCAACGATCAGAGTCGCGGATCGGAAGGGAGAAAAACGATATAAAACGTCATTGATCAGATTACTTTGATCTTTATCATTGCCTCAATGTTATTTACTAAATTAATGGTGATTAGCTACATTAGTCACACACATGGAATCCCTCTGAGAGAGATGGACGAACCGCACGATCGGAGGTTCCGCCAAAATCACGTGCACGACACCTACAGTGAACAGGTACTCGATCAAGGCACGAAGAACGACGAACGGAGTGCTCCGTGATCACCCTAGGGGGTTCGGACGGCCACTTGTTGTAGAGGGGATTAGGGTTTCAATTTTCTGTGTCAGAAAGTCTAAGGTTTCAATCGATTACGATTAATTTATAGTGTGTCGACTAATTACAGTTTTAGTACCTGTATTAATTTAATTAATCTGATTGTACCACAATAGAATACAATAGATTCAATTAACATCAATTAGGTTATAATTAATCACACACTAACCCCTAAAGAAAATCTAATTAATCAATCGCTTAATTAATTAACCCGATTGAATAATTAATCCCTCCAAATAATCAATTACCTTGTTCCAATCAGAACAATTTATCAATTAACATTATCATTTAACAACTAATAATAAGTTCATCACAAATACACTACATGTATTATTTCTCCGAGTACAAGTCTCAGTGTCTAGTGTGCACGATCATGTGGGCCATAATCAATTAGCTCAACGACTGATAGAGAGTTGCCTAGACCATATCAGTCACCAAATGATTACAGTGTTAGTCCATCTCATATAGATAGATACCCTATAGTATTCTCTAATATCTCTTACCAAGCATATCGATATATCAAGTATGAGGCATGGTGGACGTCATCCTCTACAACTTGAGATATTTCTCGATCTAGAGTTAACTGAAGAACAGATAAGTAACCAGCTTATCTGAGTGTGGCCACACATTTCTCAGTTCAACTCAACGAGTGGCCTAATGATATCATCTCACTTACGGAGTGAGTGGTAATCCCTTCACTTCAACTATCAGTATGAATGAGTTCACTGACTAGACCAATCATACCAGTATTTGGCATCCTTTTACAGACCTGTTAGGCGTATGTCCAATCTAATCAGATTCCTCATTCAATACTATATTGAAATCAGGTCGACAGATAAAAGAGATCTACATTTATAGAAGGGCAATGACACTTCCACCATGTGCCTTCTAAAGCGGATCGACCAAGTCCCGTATTGGTCATACGTACCTACAAACATATCATGTACATGTGTACATATCATGTTCGTAAAAGCTTTACATTCTATTCATTCCCATGAGTAGAACTAGCTTCTGGTTATTTATAATGTACAATCAATGGATACTTCATACAGTACATATAATACAAGATATATTAACTGAATGAATTAATGCCTTTTATTCCATAAAACAATTGTATAGTACAACCAACAAAAGTTCAATACAATAACAAAATAACTATGCCTAGAACTAGGGCACACCAACACTCATCTCGAGCAGTCCTCACATGGTTAATCCATAACATAGTCTCTAGAGGGTCTAGAGGTATTAGACGATCATTTGGAACGAGCGTCCAATCTCTCACTCTCTCACCTAAGTACCACGCAAAACCATAGTGGCACTCGAATAATACCCGCTTGTCTGATAAATCACTGGCCGAGATCATTTCCGGAGTCCACCTCCTTTTCAACCCCCACGACTTTTTGTTAACCTAAGCCATAGAATCACATGGTTAGGATCTAAAAATACTTTGTCTTATTTTGCAAGTAAAGATAAAAAAAAAAAGAGATCACCTTCTCCCAAGACAACTCTCTGAACTCCTTCTTTTTGGCCGCCAAAGAAATCATAGTACTCCCTGACCAGTTGTCGCTCCATCGACCCAAGCATGGGTACCGATGCGGAAGGCCACTCAAGATGGAAGCATAAGCCAATATCCCATAGGAATAGCCCCATATTTGTAAAGAAATGATAATAATGTATATGAGTAATTAGATAGACAAATAAAAATCAGAAAAATACAAAAACAAAAAAATAAAGAGAAGGAAGGGAGACTTACTGGGACCAGGAGACTGGATCCTCGAATTATCTTCTAATTACGACGAACTATCATATCCATCCCATAGAGAATAAGAGAATAAGCGGCACCAGCCCAGTCGTACTGCGTGACTCTATCCAAATCCACCAAGGCTCTGACAATGGATGTGCAAACCTCGCTGCCACTCAGAGCAAATAGAGTCCCTGATAGCATGACTAATAGGAAAGAGCAGGCACACTGCTCAACCTGCAAATCACTTTCGGGAACTTGCTCCATCCAGTACTCCCTCAATTCCCATACTTCGAGTTTCATCCCGATAACGGGAACTCCGAACAAAAGTGAAAGCCGATCTCGGGGTGTGTGACTCCGAAACAAACAAATGTCCAGCGGGAGCGGGATGCCAGAAAACGAAAGGCTCGTTGTGAGCGTAAGTGGTCGCTCATAGCGGCTTTAGCCTTCTTTGACCGGGAAAATGTACGAACCGGCGTATGTACAGATTGTTTTGTAAACCAGAGATTCTTATTTACGTTCGTGGATACAACTTATTAATTCCGACATTCTAGGCCCTAGAGGATCTTTAATGCAACCTAACTCATTACTTTCTTATATTATTATTATCACACAAAAAACATTTAAATAAGGTAAAAACATTGTACGATAAACCTTTGGGTGACACGGTAAAAACCCTCAGAAGCTTACCCTCGTAGTATGCAAGTAGGATGCTTGCAAGCTAGTACTCGTCGAGAACGGAACCGCAGGGAGGAAATTTAGGGTCGGAGAGGCGCCGAGGACATACTCCTAGTAACTAGAGAGAAGGGATTCCGGGGGAATCCTTCGGGTTTTATAAGATTTGGTTGTAGGAGCTCCTTTTCGAAGAGGAGAGCTACACCAGGAATTTGGGAGTAGGATTGAGTGGTATTGGATTATTTTGGCGTCGTGAGGACTTTAGGGAGCTGGGATATTTTAGAGCTAGAACTTCGATATCTGAGCGATTCTTTTTATATAAGAGGCAACCTTAGGCAACTTATCAGAGGCAACTTATATCGGGTCAAGAACCGCTCAGAAATCGAGAGAAAATGGGGGAAAGGAAGGAATTGTTGATGGTTTGAATGAGGATTCGGACCCCTATTTATAGGATTTCTGGGGGTCCTTAGTGACCGTACGGTCATAACACTTGTGACCGTACGGTCACAAGTTTGCCCGGCTGGTCAGCATGTGTTTTTTTCGTTCACCGACGCTCGTTTAGTGACCGTATGGTCACGAATGAAGTGACCGTACGGTCAGTATGGGTCTTTTTGTCCACCGACACTCGATGTTTGTCCACCGACACTCATACGGTCACAAGAGCGTGTGACCATACGGTCAAAGCATGTGTAACCGTACGGTCAAGACCTATGTGACCGTATGGTTTAGGTCTTCAGCCGAACATATCCTCATTTTGACCGAGTTTAGTATTTTGGGGTAATTCAAGATGAGTTGGAAAGCTACGACATAGATCTACAACTTTCATGTTTTACGGTTTTCCTAATTCGGACCCTGAAGGGGTCTACATAGGACTCCAAGTTGGACTATATGGTGATTCATGGGTGGCAGAGTTTTATTTTCGGCAGAGCTGATTGGGAATTTATCTAGAAGACTTGAGAAGCTTTTTTTACGTGTCATTGAAGGTGACAATGACACGTGGGAGGAGTGAATTTTGATTCTGAAGAGTCGGTATGTTCTTCAACGAGTACGGACGCTTGTGCGACTGGCGGAACGAGGAGCTCGGAAATTGCTTTCATCATTGGATTCGAATACCAATGCTTACAGTTTGCCCCTTGCTTCTTTGGGAGTGCGTAGGATGATTGCATTGACTTGTAAGATCCATTACGCGAAACGAGTAACACTGCGTGTGTGCGTTTGTGTTTTTGAAAGCGGGTTAGGAGACTTACCTACGCATTGGTCTTTCGCCTACCAACTCTTGATGATGCATGACCCTCCATCCTACCAGTCTTATATAAGCAGCATCATTTCCAGCCTCGGATCTGTGTTGTATTCTCTATCCATCAAGTGATGCCCTAGCCAACGGTTTCCTACGTGAGAGAGGGGAGACCGTATACTTTGAGGAGAAAGAGGTTCCTTTTAAAAGATCGAAGGTGTCAATCTTGTGTGCCCGGAATACGGGGAGATTCCTTTTTACAAGATCGAAGGTGCCAATCTTGTGTGCCCGGAGTACGGGGAGATTCCTTTTTACAAGATGGAAGGTGCCAATCTTGTGTGCCCGGAGTACGGGGAGATTCCTTTTTACAAGATGGAAGGTGCCAATCTTGTGTGCCCGGAGTACGGGGATATTCCTTTTTACAAGATCGAATGTGCCAATCTTGTTGTGAGCATAAGTGGTCGCTCGTAGCGGCTTTAGCATTGTTTGACTAGAGTCGCCACCCGGCCGACCGGGAAAATGTACAAACCGGTGTTTATACCGATTGTTTTGTAAACCAGAGATTCTATTTACGTTCGTGGATATAACTTATTAATTCCGACATTCGAGGGCCCAGAGGATCTTTAATGTAGCCTAATAGTTTATTATCTTGACTTTTATGAAAAAGGATTTTCTCATAAGCATGAAAGTGTCACACTCATGGTCCCGAGATGCGGGGGGAAGAGGTTATGGCCCTAGAAAGGTGATTTGTTCTCCGACGAGTATCAGTATTTTAGCAGCTGGCGCGACGAGGAGCTCATAGATTGCTTTCATCATCGGGTTCGAAAACCACTGCTTACAGTTTGCCCCTCGCTTCTTTGGGAGTGCCTAAGGTGATTACATCATCTTGCAAGACCCGTTGGGCAGTCTCAATGAAGCGAAACGAGAAATACTGTGTGTGTGCTCATGTTTTTTAAAAGTAAGTTTAGAAAACTTACCTGCAGTCATGTTTCTATAATCCTACTCTGAGGCCGATCAACTGTCTTCCCCGAACTTAATACGAGGATCTGGTAACTCCTGCAGTCTGGGCCTCCGGCGTCGTGTTTCTATAATCCTACTCTGAGGCCAATCCACTGCTTTCATAGTACCTCGAGTTTGATCCGAGGATTTTCTTCATAACTTCTTATAGCACCTCGAGCATGACCCGAGGATTTAGTAACCGATCGTAGCACTTAAAAACCTTTTATAGTACCTCGAGCATGACCCGAGGATTTAGTAACCTCTCGTAGCACTTAGTAACCTCTTATAGTACCTCGAGCATGGCCCGAGGATTTAGTAACCTCTCGTACCACTTAGTAACCTCTTATAGTACTGTCGCACCCCCAAAAACGTCCGGGGCGCGAGGCGTGCTCGCCTTTCGTGTTTTAAGGATTTAATTCGTGAAAAGGACTATTTAGGATAAGTCTCGTTCACAATTAGTCGAGCCGCCACCAATCCTCTTATACGGTGAGATTGGATAACCGTTTTAAAGTTTGACTCTGTTTTATCATGTTTTGGATAATTTAGTGGTCTCAGAGATTCTTCGGTTCTAGGGTATTTACTTATTTTTGCTTATTTATTTAAAATTATAACATAACCTTTTTATGTTTTGATAAGTTAGATTATTACATAATCTTTGTGAAAGTGAGTGAATTTGAAGTTATAACATAACTTTTTTATAATATTAAATATTATCGTATAATTATTACATAATTACACGTTTTAAAATCGAGCTGTTTTTTGAAATAGAGTTTTAATATATGTTTATAGTTATGACATAACCATTTGTATATAGTTTGGAAATGTTCTTGATTATTACATAACCATGTTCGATGTTTGAAAAGATATACAATTATTACATAACTGCATAAGTTTGAAATAATTATATCTTTTGTTGTATTCTAGTTTCATATCGTATATACGATTATGACAAATCATATACACGATTATGACTGAGTTTCAACGATATTTGAAATAGTTTGAGTTCAATCGGATTCTTCACAATCGTGTATTTAACACAGACAGAACGTTATTTTTAGAAATATCGTCCAATTAGCATATATAACATCTATGCTAAAAGAAAGTTGATTTTATTAATGTATTTTTTAGATATATTTCGGATCACATATATTACATATACCTGATGTGGCTTTATATATTTTATAAATTCGAATATTTTTACGTGTATCACATACACGTGTCATTTTTATTCCAAAAAACATTTTTAAAGCGGAACTTGAGTTCACGTGTAAATAAAAAATATAAAAATAAAAAATAATAAAAATATAAATAATAATAATAACAAAAATAAATAATATTAATATTAATAAAAATAATGATAATAAATAATAATATAATATAATAATAAATTAAAATAATATTTAATAATAGTATATAAAAAGTAAAAATGATAATAATGGTGCGGGATAATAATAATAATGATAAATAAAATATAATATAATAATAAATAAATATGATATAAATAATAATAATAATAATAATGATAAATAATATAATACAATAATAACAAATATAAATAATAATAAATAAATTAATAAAATATAATAATAAATAATAAAATATATAATAAATGAATTATAATGGTAAATAATAATATGCAAATAATATCAATAATGATGGTAAGTAAATAAATAAATGGTAATGTGATATTTAGATGTAATTTGAATCGGTTAACATAAATATCTACGAATAATCATGAATTGTGAAATTAGAGTTTTCTTGGGCAAATGCTAAGTTAACACAATCTAGCTAGAAATATTATAATAGCATAATAATATATTTATTATATTTAGACAAATTGCTAAGCCTAAATGGACTTTAAATATAAATGCTTAGACTAATATAGTATATATATTTATGGAAAATTAATTACCAAACTGGGATCTAGCTAAATACAAAAATAAATTTATTTAACATTACAGTTAATTATATTAGCATTTTAAGATTTAATTTAATGAAATATCATAATTAAACATATATACTAAGCATTTTTTAAAGTAATGAAAATAGCCTAATTAAAAGATGAAAAGAATAGAATTGTGGACTTACCTG
This sequence comes from Euphorbia peplus, assembly GCA_028411795.1. NCBI lineage: Eukaryota > Viridiplantae > Streptophyta > Magnoliopsida > Malpighiales > Euphorbiaceae > Euphorbia > Euphorbia peplus. Next base: position 12,493,232 of record CP110838.1, on the reverse strand, counting down.
AGCTGGACTCTGAGTCCGAAGTTCATGGGCCGCGGGCTTAAAAGTGCTGGACAGACGGGCTGAACCGGGTAAAGCAGGTGACCCGTGGGGCATGGCCTAAATTCTTGAATGGGTCGGTTTAGATCCGTTTTTGCAAATGGGTTGTGACTGGGTATAAATACTCCCAAACCCTAATTTCAACTTCATTTCTTCTTCTTCTTCTCTGAAACGGCCGAAACCCTAACCCCTTCTCTCTTTTTCTCTGCCATTTCTGCTCTTCTTTCTCTTCTTCGCTGGCGATCTCCTCCCTCTCGTTTTCTCCTCGTTTTCCTTCCTGGTGACGGGCGGACTTTGAGCAGCGACGGCGGTTCAAACGGCGGCGGTACAGCAGACCGATATGGGAGGAGTCTGCGACGGCCAGTGGAGGTTTCAACGTCGTTGTGATTTCCGACGGTGTACTTTCCGGTCAGGATCCTTTCTCCGATCAAACTCTCTTCTTTTTTTTTATTGAATCAACAGATTTGTGGATCTATTTGCTTTTCCTTATTTTCGTTTCTTTTCTGATTTGATTATTGTTTTTACTCAGATCGTGTTCTGAACGAGTCTGGCGGTTCAAACGGCGTCGGGCAGTAATGAACGTTGACCAGTGATGGACCAGCGGTGGTGACGGAGGCTGGTTGTGGCGGGCAACAGATCTCCGGTGACCGGCGGCGGACATTACGACAGTCGGTGAAGACGGTACCGGCTGTCCTCCTGCAAGGGTAAAAGGGGAAAGAAAAAATAGGAATTGCATTTTATTGATTAATGGTTAGATTAGACACTAGATTAGGGTTAATAATTTGGGATGACTGTAAATAATTAGTATAGGTAAATTTGTTAGTTTTTGTAATCTGTAAATGAAAATCAGTATAAATTAATGGATGTGAGCGGAGTGAATATGTGAAGGAACGACTGAATGAGATTTCGAATCGTGAGAGCAGAGTGAGCCAGTTCAGGTTTCATAGCGGATCAACACTGTTTTTATATCAAAAAAACATTTTGGTTACTTTGAATTTCAAACTAGCTCTTTTTAGCTATGTTTAACTTTGGCATGGAAATTGTTCAACAAACTAGTATTAGGATCAATTAGCGAAACAATTTTGATGTCGAAAAGGTTTTAATTTCAACTATGATTAAAAGGATTTTAAAGTTGACTATTTTAATTATACACTATATATCTAAGACATGAATATGAACTATTTATTGATAAGAAATAGCCATAATTCAGATCTGAAACTTGAAATAGGAGTAAAGTAATTTTGGAAAATATGAAGACGAACACCAAAAGTAATTAGAAGAATAAAGGAGTAGATTAAGGTATTGTATTAGAAATATTGAGAGGATACAATAGATGAGTTTCTCTAGGATGAGAAAAATGAATTGAAACATTAAATGCTAGGGCCTTTTATAGGCAAAATTAGCTTGAATCCTAAGCAAAAATCTGGGATTGATTTAGGAAGAAAATCTATCCATAATCAAATCCTATCAAAGAAAATCTAATTCAATATCATCCAAAATCTTGATCTAAATCTCATCATAATCTTTGCAAATCTGAATCAGAAAAATATCTATAGCAATGGGCTTCCTTCAATCCAAATTCGTAATGGGCCTGTGTGGTCTTGATGGGCCGAAATCCGAAATTTCAGGCCTGCTACAAATTGACTTTAATTGTTGAATTTGACTTTGATTTATGAATCTTGACTAGACTCGAGCTGAAAATGGAATCGAACTTCTTTGGAGTTTTGAACATGGACTCGTATGTCGAACTTGTCCCGACCAAAGTTGAAATAGAGTTGGACCTTGAACACTGAATTTGAACTCCTTCGACTTTGACCGCATGTTCGGCTTGAGATCCGAACGTTTAACTCGGACTAGATCATGGTACCTGTAAAAACATATGAATCAAAATGTAAAATTGGATAAAATAAATAGAGTTTATTAGAATTAAATGATATTTAAGTTTGATTAATAAAGTAAGATTCATATTTAAACGTAATTGAATTTATCTAGAATAACTGAAATATCTCTCGAGCAAAAATTGTAATAAGTTTAAATTATGTATTAATTTCAGTAAATTAGATTTGATTTCAATTCGATATGTCTATCAACACAATAATTTGAAATTAAAACATCATTTTCACTTTGCTCGAGATAAAATCTTATATTCTAAATAAATTGAGAATCGTTTAGATAATAAGTGTAATTTATTAAAACAGGGCAAAAATAAAGTGTATTTATAAAATGTATATATTTTTAGGTCAAATAAATTTATTTTTACGGAAAAGTATGCTTTTCTAGCCGGTCAAAAATGGGTGCTAACAGCTGCCCCCCTTTGTATATCTCCATTCAAATGGGAGTATACAAAGAACAATAGAGCGACCATTTTTGTCGAGTCAATATGTAAACAATATTAAAAAGAAAAGGGTTAGAAATTGGTTGAATGCTTTTTACTGGGCATTCTCCAGGTTGATATTGTTGCTGATGATATAATGGATTGCAAATGGACCGCACATTCGTCGGTTTGAAGAGTTATTGGATTGCAAATGAGTCGCGCATCCGTCGAGTTGAAGAGTTATTGGATTGTAAATGAGTCGCGCATCCGTCGAGTTGAAGAGGTAGTAGATTGCAAATAAACCGCGCATCCGTCGGGTTGAAGAAGTATTGGATTGCAAGTGAGTCGTGCATCCTTCGGGTTGAAGTGGTAATGGATTGCAAATGAGTCGTGCATCCGTCGAGTAAGTGGTAGTAGATTGCAAATAAACCGCGCATCCGTCGGGTTGAAGAGGTATTGGATTGCAAATGATTCGTGCATCCGTCGAGTTGAAGATGTAGTGGATTGCAAGTGAGCCGCGCATCCTTCGGGTTGAAGTGATATGAGTATCGTGGCTCCCCACCATTTGAGTGATTAGGGTGGCTCTCTACCATTGGAATAAATCTGCAAAACTGAATAATTGGGTAAGTGGTAAAGGTTATAAATGATATTTAAATGGGGTGATTCCTTTGTCTTCAAAAGGTGGAATCGAAGTTGGATAAGTTGTGAACTGATTGTGATGGAGCTTGACTCCAGTAAGAGTTAGTTAGGAATTTTTTGTAGAAAGTGTGATAGATAGAAAATTGTGAAATTGTGATAAAGAATGAATCTATTGGAATTTTGTGAGAAATTTTGTTTTGTTGCAAAAAAAAGGTTTGAAAAATTGCAACAAGAAAATGGAGAAAAATTGATTTTACTTTTGAAATTAGTTGGGGAAATGAGAGCAAAATTCTTGACAGTTTTGAAAGCAATGCAAGATGCATAATGATCAAGCGATTCTTTTATCTTTGAAAAGAAGAATCTAAAATGTTTGTTTTTTAATGTTTATGTTTATTATGCATGATTAATGGACTATGGAAATGTCAAATGGACGTGACAAATGATTTTGCATGTTACTTCTATATGTAATAAAAAAATGATGATGAAGAAACACATGCTTATAAGGGGTAATAATAAAGATTTACAATCAAAGAAGATAACATAGCATATTGACAAGATTAAACAAACAGTTATATGTACAAGTTGTTATTATCGTGCTAAGTGAAGGAAAATAAGTTTATGTAAGAGAATGAGAATATAAATGAAGAAATATAATGAAATCTAAAGCAGACTCATCTAGACAGGATATTTTTGTGATATCGAGATAATTTATTTGAAAAAGTTTCTCGAGGAAGAAAAATGCAGCTTATACTGCAAAAATTACATTAGGTGATTTTCTTGAAAATTCATTTAACGATATCAGAACATTTAAAGATTTGATGAAAATACGATATGGCAAGTATTAGCGCGAAACAATTTATCGTTTAAGAAATGTAGTAGAAAAAGAATGAATCATAGCAAGAATTTTTTAAATGCGATGTAAGTTAAAAATGTGTGAAACGTGACATAAGAACATTAGATTTGATTTAAAGCGAAAATTATACGTACACAAGATGAAGAGAAAAATGAATGCTACTTGAGGTGAAAATTGAAAGAAAACAATATGATGACATACGATGATAGGAATAACAAAATGATTTATGGTAAAACAAATATGAAACATGCTGAAAAATAACATTTATGAGAAATATCAATGTGAAAGATTATTTTGCGTCAGGAAAATTTTGAGTTAATGAAGGACTTATACGAAATATGATGACGATCTGTTCTATTTTGAAAAGGATTGAAGAATATATCGATATGATATGGTGATATTTTGTAATGCATGATTAATGAACTAATGACATTTACAACATTTTATCTAGACTATTTACAGTGAAGTTTAACAAATGAATTGACACACGTCTCTATATGCTATGCAAAATTATCATGGGTATATTTATGTACGTATTTATCATGGATTTAACAAATGAATGAAGGGAATTTTTCTGTAAGTGATACAAAATAATCAAGAGAAATGCATGTTTTTTAATAACTAAACTTTTATTACTTAATGATGAAAAAGATTATTTATTAACAAAACTAAGGCTATTTTATACACAAATATGATGTAAAATAAACATGAATATCTATGACATATAAGGACAAAAATATTTATTGACAAACAAGAGTATGACTAAATTGATTTGAGTTATGAATATCTATATGCTTATAAAAAGGAGTAAATAAGAATTATAACTTGATGAGGACACAATGATTTAATAGTTGAAAAGAGAAAGTCTCAACAGACCTATGTCCAGGTAGCAAGACAAGTTATGGATACCTATACGCCTATAAGGAGCAATAAGAATATTTATTGACTGACAGTATTAAGGCTAAACTGATCTATGTGCAAGTTTGTTATAAACAGACTAAGTGAAGGAAAATAACTTTGTGTATGAAAAGTGAGAATGTGCGAAAATTTGAATGCAAACTTTTTTAAGACGCCTTGTTTGATCAGGATATCTTGTGATGTTGAGATTTTTGTTGAGTTTCTTGAGGAACCTTTTAAGAAAGAATGCAACTAATAATGCAAGAATGATATTTGGTGATTTTGTTGAAAAATTAATTCGAGAGAATGATTGTGAAAATGAGTAATGTATTCATGCGATTTATGGTGAAAATTGTATGAAATGAAGGATGATGCTTACGATAATGTTAATGTGAAAGATGATTGTTATGATTTATTCGGAACAAAAGGTTATGAGTAAAAATATGAAGAAATGATAAAGAAAACGTATGAGTATGAAAATATTAAATATGATAACAATTGTGTTAGAAACAAAATGATGAAAACATCATTGAGATATGACGCTTCCTTTATTTTATTTTATTTTTTTGGAAAATATGATGGAAGCGAGATAATAAATTTTATTCATTTGGCTTATCCAAGATAGAGATCAAAACTGCTTTTTTGGAGAAAAGACATCTCAACTGATTAGAAACTCCATGGTTCTTTCTTGATTGTTAAAAGTTGATTAAGTCTTTGAATTTTGGCCGCCTTTGAGAATGTCTTGAATTTCGAGACTAGAAAATCATGATGATGTCTCTTCTGATACTCAATATATGGAAGGAGATGTCATTTTCATTTTAGCTTCAAAGTTGTCGATGAGTTTAATGTTGAGGAGATTGACCATTTTGCCCCCTAATGTGTTGATGTTTTTCTTTGATAGAGTTGATGCTCAAGAAGTTAATCATATTACCCCCAAAATGTTGAGATCAAAAAACTTTTAAGATATCTTCGCCTTCATCTAAAGTTTTTGAGCTGCGATTCTGTTGTCTTAAACGATGTTCTCTGAAGTGTCTGACATGTCATTGTTTTTTTTTACCCTAATTGTTGCCTAGATTGCCCTTTACGGGTTTTCAACCTAGCGGATTTTTTATTTATTATACTTTGATTGTTGTCCAGGCCGTCCTTTACGAGTTTTCAACGTAGCAGGCTTTTTATTTATTTCTTTTTGCCTTAAATGTTGCCTAGATCGCCCCTGCAGGTTTTCAATCTAGCAGGCTTTTTATTGTTTACAATACCTTGACCGGGCCGCCCTTTACGGGTTTTCAACCTAGCAGGCTTCCTCATTTGTTGTTCGATGTTGTTTGAGTGGAGTGGTCACTACTGAAGAAATTCCGACCTTTCTCAATTTTCTGAACTTTGGACCATTTTCTTGATGGATTTTCTGAATTCTGTTCATCTTGTTGTAGGTTCATTGATGTTTTAACAAGAGCTTTGGTTTTGCTTGTACCCATTTAAACATGATTAATTTGTTGAAGCTGAAAAGATCACTGATGATGCCCCCTAGTCTCTTTAAGTGATTCTCTTGGAAGATTGAAAAGATACCTTTGATGTAAATGGATATTGATTCGGATGCCCCCGATCTTTTGGAACTTTGGGGGAATGAATTATCCTTGAATAACTTCTAATACACTTTTTTGTCTTCATCAAGTGTTCAAATTTATCTGTCTTCAAATATGTATCCATTTTAGCATAGGCATCATCTCCTGACTTCGTTTACTTTGAGCAAAATGGTTTTTATGACCATCTGATGTGAATATACCGCTTCATATTGCTCAAAAGTTTCATATTTCTCAATCTGACAATGTAAATTGAGCCAATTTGAATGAAACCTACTTCTTCATATTTCTCTGCACTAATCATGATTAAAGATCGAAAGGTCTTTTGGAGTTTTAGGGTTAAAATGGGGGACTAAACCTCGAAAACCTAAGTGAAAACATTGATGACTGAGATATTGTTCATCTTCAAAAACTTTAATGAGCCTAAAAGGGTTTAGAAAACCAGTTGATTGCAATTATTTTTGTATTGCTTGGCAATTTTCATTTGAGATTGATTGATTTGGTCCACATTGTGGCCTTTATTCTTCATTAACTGCTTCAATTTTTAGGCTAGATTGTCCTTTGGGAATAATCTTGTAACTTTCCTTTGCTTTAATTTATCCGACTTTTGCTTAGGCTCGGTTTTCCTTAGCCTAACAGATTTTTTTATCTCTTTCTTTGTTTTGTCCTTCTTTTGTTGTCATAATTGTTGCTTAGGCCGCCCTTATGGGTTTTCAACCTAGCGAACTTTTATTTCGAAAATTTTCAACATTTTTTTACTTTCCACAAGTCGCACTGATTGTGTCATCTTAAAATGTATTTGGCTCGATGCGGGTCTTTACCCTTATGTAGTTCAATTTGAGATCATTGTGATCAATTCTATTTGCGATCATTTGTAATCAACTAGTTTTCTAAGGAATCATGGGAGACTGGGTGACACGAAAGGAGATACCGTCAGCTCAAAAGGGATAACTAGGGGAAAACATGTGAAGGGTAGGTAGGTCAAAACAGGTTATCCTAAGGGTATCCTATGGGTGCCTTAGTCATTTCATTTATCATGAATTCGCTTTGAGAAACAATTAAACAAATTCTGAAGTTTCAATTTTCTTCAATAATATTCATCTGGAATTGATTAGTTGTGCATAATCTTCAACAAATTTTTGCTTCAAAGATCAACTCCTTAATTCTACCAAGCTTTCTGGTTTAGTTTGTTCAATTCATTCTTTTATCATTTGACCGCTCAAAATCTCCTGAACAGTTCTTCTTCTTAGCATAGGTCAAAGATCTTAAGTAAAAGTGATGATTCTGAATCAACTCATAAATGACTTTTCTTAACGAATCAGATTAGGATGAACTGACTCTCTTCTGGCTTTTGTCCATGGATACAAATTTGCTTGAGACCGTATAATTTCTATCAATGTCAACAATTTCTTCTCAATTTTGCTTTGTCTTGGGAATTTTTCGACTTTCTCTTCAATTGTTTGGAAGAATTGGTTCAACACTTTGCCCCCGATGTATCTTGAAATCTCGGGATCATAAACCAAAACTGTATTTATTCATTCTCCTCTGTGCACATTTTCATGCAAAGGTAGTCTTCATTGTGTCTTTGGCTAACAGGGGTCATGTCAATTTTGCATTTGGGAGAAACATCCTCTAGATCTTTTCATCTTGGGTTCATGCTACCTCTAACTGTAGTGACTCATCAGTGCTTCTTGAAAATTTTACTTTAGGAAGTTGATATCATAAATAGTCAGACAACATGACCTCGTTCCTTTCAATTTCTAGTAATTCGAAGCATGAGAGATAATAACATGACAAACTCAACATAATCAAGTTCAGAATTCTCGACTAATCTGCATGTTCTTCAGCTTTCTAATTTTGATGGGTTATGTTAACCCTTTTCTTTGTGTTTGAATGTGCACCAACATGTATCTGATTCAGGACCAAAAGATTCTAATTGTCTTCAAATTCAAGGCTTGGAATGTCTCTCAGCTTATTTTCTCAACTTTGTCATTCTTTTGCAATTCTCTTAACACATAACCTTCCTTTTTGAGTTATCTCTTGTATAAGCCAAATGAATAATAATTTTTCTTTTATTTTCTTAAAGAACAGATTTTTTTTACTTTTTGGTGAAAAGAACAACGCAATGCATGAAAGAAAATGTGGAAAGAGAAATGAACTCATTTAATTTATTATCTAAATGCATGAAATACTGGCGAATGTTATGAGAAAATGCATGAGCGAAAACGCATAAAATGTTTATGATGACATCAAATGTAATTTTTTTGGAGCAAGTAATTTTTCAGAAGAGAGGAAAAAGGATAAAAAAAAACATGTTTCTACATAAGATACCAGAATTTGTGAAATCATCTTTTTAAGAAGACGAATATGCAAATGTAGATATCAAAGTATGCAAAGTTGACTTTTTTTGAAGGTTCCTCAAGAATTTCATTTTTTATTAATGATAGAATGAAACATGCCTTTATGGAAGGAGTTTTAATTAATTGACCTATCTATACTAGGTGACGTAAACATATTACACATGAAATTGGATGAGTAAAATAAAAGGTTTTGCATGACAATCTTTACGCAAGTTAAGGAAGTTATAAATTAACAATGAGCAGTTATTGAATAAATCATGGCATATGCAGAAAATACATATTGAATTAAGAGAATGTAAAAATAGTTACAACACCGTTCATGCATGAAAATGTTGACATAAGAACAAAAAAAACTAGACTACGAAAGACTATGTGCGGACTTCTAAAAGGAACCGGGCAATCTTACGAGACAAGATGAGAAATCCTAGGACATGTAGAGAAGCTATAAATTGAACTGAAGGAAAGGTAATTGATACATTATCACACAGATAAGCATGCATGGAGAAAATATTGAATAAACATATAAAACTAGGCGAAAAAGATGTAAAAACTATTTTAATGTTAGATATAACATGTAAATCACAAGTGAAAATATGGACGACTCTCTATAAAATAAAATAAAAAATATGGATGACTCGAATGATGTTGTTCACGTATGAAAAAACTGATATAAATCAAGAAAACTAGACTCTGGATCGCAAAAGCTGAATATCGAGACAAAAAAAATCGGTTATTAAAAACAAGTTACAACATGAGAAATGAATTTTTGAAACATGCAAAGAAACTACATGCCCAACCTAAGGGAAATGTAAATTACAAGATAAAATTCATTTTATATATATATTTTATTGACAGTAACCGATCTAAAATTATAACAGAAAATGTGTAAACCGAAAACATTTAGACAATGGTATATAGTTTAGACTAGACGATATAATGCATGAAAAATGTGTACTCAACGAGAAATGTTCATAATGGACAACATTTAAAAGCATGACTAAGCAATTTAAAACATGCTACGAAAAATATTATAAATCTTAAAAATATGCAAAGACACTGGATATAAAAAGATTTTAGAACTAGACATGTAAGTGAAAATATTCAAAAAGTATAACATGTTACATAATTTAAGCTAAAAGATTAAGTAAGAAGAAAAAAAATAAAAAAAAATATGACCTAATATGTATGAATATATAATTTTTATACTTATATGAAAAGAAACATTGTTTTATTTATGATAAAATAAAAAGAATGCATGACTTAACTTATGCTTATATTTACAAACTGGAATAGTTTAATTTTAATGTATTATGATAAATGCTTAAAAACATGTTGTGAAAAATTTCTTTATAACGAGAAAGTTATGTTAGGGACATATAATTAGTAAATAGCAGTTATATAAATACAAAGTTCCTAAAGGGTGGATACCTGCACAAAAGGGCTGGCTACTAGTGGAGGTAGGTTTGTTTTAGGCAGCAGTTCCCGATTTCCTTATCTCACTAAAATTGTGAGAGATCAAGCCTCGAGTTGAGTACGTTTCAGGATCCTATTCCCGCATTCGAGAGGTATCCATACTTTGCCTCGTCCTAAATAGTAACGGGTAAATCATAGCATGACCTTTTGGGTGAACGTGTGCGTCCGTGTAGCTTTAAGCAGTAAATAAATACAGAAAAGTAAAAATATTACATCTTTACAAATAAATAGAAAATAAATAAACGAAAGAATAAATAAATAAAAATCAAGTTCCGCTTTAAAATCAAGTTCCCCAGCAGAGTCGCCAGCTGTCGCACCCCCAAAAACGTCCGGGGCGCGAGGCGTGCTCGCCTTTCGTGTTTTAAGGATTTAATTCGTGAAAAGGACTATTTAGGATAAGTCTCGTTCACAATTAGTCGAGCCGCCACCAATCCTCTTATACGGTGAGATTGGATAACCGTTTTAAAGTTTGACTCTGTTTTATCATGTTTTGGATAATTTAGTGGTCTCAGAGATTCTTCGGTTCTAGGGTATTTACTTATTTTTGCTTATTTATTTAAAATTATAACATAACCTTTTTATGTTTTGATAAGTTAGATTATTACATAATCTTTGTGAAAGTGAGTGAATTTGAAGTTATAACATAACTTTTTTATAATATTAAATATTATCGTATAATTATTACATAATTACACGTTTTAAAATCGAGCTGTTTTTTGAAATAGAGTTTTAATATATGTTTATAGTTATGACATAACCATTTGTATATAGTTTGGAAATGTTCTTGATTATTACATAACCATGTTCGATGTTTGAAAAGATATACAATTATTACATAACTGCATAAGTTTGAAATAATTATATCTTTTGTTGTATTCTAGTTTCATATCGTATATACGATTATGACAAATCATATACACGATTATGACTGAGTTTCAACGATATTTGAAATAGTTTGAGTTCAATCGGATTCTTCACAATTGTGTATTTAACACAGACAGAACGTTATTTTTAGAAATATCGTCCAATTAGCATATATAACATCTATGCTAAAAGAAAGTTGATTTTATTAATGTATTTTTTAGATATATTTCGGATCACATATATTACATATACCTGATGTGGCTTTATATATTTTATAAATTCGAATATTTTTACGTGTATCACATACACGTGTCATTTTTATTCCAAAAAACATTTTTAAAGCGGAACTTGAGTTCACGTGTAAATAAAAAATATAAAAATAAAAAATAATAAAAATATAAATAATAATAATAACAAAAATAAATAATATTAATATTAATAAAAATAATGATAATAAATAATAATATAATATAATAATAAATTAAAATAATATTTAATAATAGTATGTAAAAAGTAAAAATGATAATAATGGTGCGGGATAATAATAATAATGATAAATAAAATATAATATAATAATAAATAAATATGATATAAATAATAATAATAATAATAATGATAAATAATATAATACAATAATAACAAATATAAATAATAATAAATAAATTAATAAAATATAATAATAAATAATAAAATATATAATAAATGAATTATAATGGTAAATAATAATATGCAAATAATATCAATAATGATGGTAAGTAAATAAATAAATGGTAATGTGATATTTAGATGTAATTTGAATCGGTTAACATAAATATCTACGAATAATCATGAATTGTGAAATTAGAGTTTTCTTGGGCAAATGCTAAGTTAACACAATCTAGCTAGAAATATTATAATAGCATAATAACATATTTATTATATTTAGACAAATTGCTAAGCCTAAATGGACTTTAAATATAAATGCTTAGACTAATTTAGTATATATATTTATGGAAAATTAATTACCAAACTGGGATCTAGCTAAATACAAAAATAAATTTATTTAACATTACAGTTAATTATATTAGCATTTTAAGATTTAATTTAATGAAATATCATAATTAAACATATATACTAAGCATTTTTTAAAGTAATGAAAATAGCCTAATTAAAAGATGAAAAGAATAGAATTGTGGACTTACCTGAGCTGGACTCTGAGTCCGAAGTTCATGGGCCGCGGGCTTAAAAGTGCTGGACAGACGGGCTGAACCGGGTAAAGCAGGTGACCCGTGGGGCATGGCCTAAATTCTTGAATGGGTCGGTTTAGATCCGTTTTTGCAAATGGGTTGTGACTGGGTATAAATACTCCCAAACCCTAATTTCAACTTCATTTCTTCTTCTTCTTCTCTGAAACGGCCGAAACCCTAACCCCTTCTCTCTTTTTCTCTGCCATTTCTGCTCTTCTTTCTCTTCTTCGCTGGCGATCTCCTCCCTCTCGTTTTCTCCTCGTTTTCCTTCCTGGTGACGGGCGGACTTTGAGCAGCGGCGGCGGTTCAAACGGCGGCGGTACAGCAGACCGATATGGGAGGAGTCTGCGACGGCCAGTGGAGGTTTCAACGTCGTTGTGATTTCCGACGGTGTACTTTCCGGTCAGGATCCTTTCTCCGATCAAACTCTCTTCTTTTTTTTTATTGAATCAACAGATTTGTGGATCTATTTGCTTTTCCTTATTTTCGTTTCTTTTCTGATTTGATTATTGTTTTTACTCAGATCGTGTTCTGAACGAGTCTGGCGGTTCAAACGGCGTCGGGCAGTAATGAACGTTGACCAGTGATGGACCAGCGGTGGTGACGGAGGCTGGTTGTGGCGGGCAACAGATCTCCGGTGACCGGCGGCGGACATTACGACAGTCGGTGAAGACGGTACCGGCTGTCCTCCTGCAAGGGTAAAAGGGGAAAGAAAAAATAGGAATTGCATTTTATTGATTAATGGTTAGATTAGACACTAGATTAGGGTTAATAATTTGGGATGACTGTAAATAATTAGTATAGGTAAATTTGTTAGTTTTTGTAATCTGTAAATGAAAATCAGTATAAATTAATGGATGTGAGCGGAGTGAATATGTGAAGGAACGACTGAATGAGATTTCGAATCGTGAGAGCAGAGTGAGCCAGTTCAGGTTTCATAGCGGATCAACACTGTTTTTATATCAAAAAAACATTTTGGTTACTTTGAATTTCAAACTAGCTCTTTTTAGCTATGTTTAACTTTGGCATGGAAATTGTTCAACAAACTAGTATTAGGATCAATTAGCGAAACAATTTTGATGTCGAAAAGGTTTTAATTTCAACTATGATTAAAAGGATTTTAAAGTTGACTATTTTAATTATACACTATATATCTAAGACATGAATATGAACTATTTATTGATAAGAAATAGCCATAATTCAGATCTGAAACTTGAAATAGGAGTAAAGTAATTTTGGAAAATATGAAGACGAACACCAAAAGTAATTAGAAGAATAAAGGAGTAGATTAAGGTATTGTATTAGAAATATTGAGAGGATACAATAGATGAGTTTCTCTAGGATGAGAAAACTGAATTGAAACATTAAATGCTAGGGCCTTTTATAGGCAAAATTAGCTTGAATCCTAAGCAAAAATCTGGGATTGATTTAGGAAGAAAATCTATCCATAATCAAATCCTATCAAAGAAAATCTAATTCAATATCATCCAAAATCTTGATCTAAATCTCATCATAATCTTTGCAAATCTGAATCAGAAAAATATCTATAGCAATGGGCTTCCTTCAATCCAAATTCGTAATGGGCCTGTGTGGTCTTGATGGGCCGAAATCCGAAATTTCAGGCCTGCTACAAATTGACTTTAATTGTTGAATTTGACTTTGATTTATGAATCTTGACTAGACTCGAGCTGAAAATGGAATCGAACTTCTTTGGAGTTTTGAACATGGACTCGTATGTCGAACTTGTCCCGACCAAAGTTGAAATAGAGTTGGACCTTGAACACTGAATTTGAACTCCTTCGACTTTGACCGCGTGTTCGGCTTGAGATCCGAACGTTTAACTCGGACTAGATCATGGTACCTGTAAAAACATATGAATCAAAATGTAAAATTGGATAAAATAAATAGAGTTTATTAGAATTAAATGATATTTAAGTTTGATTAATAAAGTAAGATTCATATTTAAACGTAATTGAATTTATCTAGAATAACTGAAATATCTCTCGAGCAAAAATTGTAATAAGTTTAAATTATGTATTAATTTCAGTAAATTAGATTTGATTTCAATTCGATATGTCTATCAACACAATAATTTGAAATTAAAACATCATTTTCACTTTGCTCGAGATAAAATCTTATATTCTAAATAAATTGAGAATCGTTTAGATAATAAGTGTAATTTATTAAAACAGGGCAAAAATAAAGTGTATTTATAAAATGTATATATTTTTAGGTCAAATAAATTTATTTTTACGGAAAAGTATGCTTTTCTAGCCGGTCAAAAATGGGTGCTAACAAGTACCTCGAGCGTGGCCTGAGGATTTAGTAACCTCTCGTAGCACTTAGTAACCTCTTATAGTACCTCGAGCGTGGCCCGAGGATTTAGTAACCTCCGTAAGACTACCTCGAGCATGACCTAAGGATTTAGTAACCTCTTGCAGTTCATTTCTCTGCCCTCTTTCTTCGGATGCTTGACACTTTGTCCTACCAGTCTTATCTGAGTGCTAGTGGTTTCGTCCTGAGGTTGATCAACTGTGTCCCAATATCTTTTCTCCTTCGCTCTTAATGCTTAGTTGATTCGGGGTCCCTGGCGACACCCTTTCTTGATCCGAGTCAGGCTTCATTCTGGTGTCTCCCTGGTGAAGTTCTTAGTTTTCTGACATTCTGGCAAGTTCGGGGGTGCCCTAGTGTGCTAGTGGTCCGATGAGGTTAACCTTGATTCGTCTCGTGAACCTTTGGCGGAGCGATATATAGCTTCGGGGTCCTGTTGATCGTAGGGAACACAAAAAATTTCTGGGGGAGACAGTGTGACCGTACGGTCACGAATTGTGTGACGGTACGGTCAAGGACCTTGTGACCGTACGGTCAAGGGTTTCTGGCGTGTGACCGTACGGTCACATATCGAGCTGGGGCAGTTGCCTTATGTCCTTGGCCGCTGGTTTCCCCTTTTTCACTTCCCGACTTCGCGGAAACTCTTACTTCTTGTGCACTTCGACGATAATATGGAGCATGGGGACAACAATCTCGCATTGACAAACTTTATTCCGCCTCCTGGCGTCCAGTACGCCTCGATTCACGCTCGACTCGAGTCCACCTCAGACCGTGGTTTGGGCTTCGGAGATGGTGTCCCGCTCAGTCATGACCTTGCTCGGCACACCTTTACGTCCCTGGTACGCTCTTCTTCGTCGAATGATTGCCCCAAAATTCAATTTTGTCCGTTCCTCGTTATTTTGTATTTTTTCATTCCGCTCGATTTTGCCCGCTTTAGTGATGTTTTGAACCTCTTAATATGATTAGAATGCATGCTAGGTAGAGTAGGTGGTTGATTTTGTGAATTGCGCTGGTTTTACATGTTTTTTTCCTGAGATTTTTGCGCCCAGCAGGTCTGTCACCGTATGGTCTGAACGATGACCGTACGGTCACTGTTCTTAACATACGGTCACATGCCATTTGACCGTACGGTCACAGGCCACTGACCGTACGATCACTCCCCTTTTCTTCTGAATTCTGACGATTTCTTGATTCTTTATGCAGTCGGCCAGGCTTCGGAGTCACGAGAGCGTACAGAACGCGGCTGCTTGGTACGAGCTTCTTTCGGATGCCGTCAAGCTTCGCGTGCAGAGGACCCCTTTCGGCGCCGTCTTCGATTCATTTTTCGCGTTCAAGGCCACTGGTTCACTAGTCGGGATTGGTGTACTGGCCGAGCGGTGGTCAAACTGCACCCACACCTTCCAGTTCCTGTTCGGGGAGATGACGTTGATGCCATTGGACATCGCGGCGATCACATGTCTACAGTCAACAGGGAGCATGCCTCATTTCTCCGACTTCCCCTCCGATCCAGCGGGCATCGAGGCCTTTGTGGGGCAGCCTCTGGTTCCTTCTGAGTTTCACCGAGTGTGGTCGACTCAGGTCTTCGAGTCATACGAGAGGGTTGGTGACCCTGCTACAGCTGCAGAGCGGGATCAGTACGCTCGATGTTTTTTATGGTTCGCCCTTTGCTCCACCCTCTTAAAGGGGATTACTGTTGGGGCAAGGTTATCCTTGCTTCTGCTTACCGGCTCCTCGATGGACTGAGTTGTCAGAGAGCAGTGGTTGTCGGTCCTACGATGGTCGTTGAGGTATTATTCTTTTTGTCCTTTTATGAGCTTCTTCTGATCTTTTATTTCGCAGGTTTGGGCTTGTGAGCACTTTCTTCTGCCCCGGCCTTCAACAGGGGTGGAGACAAACCTCGATATCCCTCGAGTCGGTCACTGGTTTGGCGCTCGTTCCGGGGGTGTCAAGAACTCGACTGTCGTCCGCCAGTATGTCGAGGGGATGACTTGGGACGTGGTATGTTTTTCTCTGTCTATCCGTCTTTTACTATCTCATCACAGCTTTTGCTGATGTTAGATCCATTGTCCTTTTTTAGCTGCAGGATCGTATCCGTCCTTGGCACATTCCTGCGACCCTTCCTGGATGGTCCCGTGCGATGGCGTCCGCTGCTGAGCTGGTGCCCATGAGGATTCTGTTGGAGGATCATTTGGATTTCTTATGGTATCTCGGGGAGCGCGTCTACCAGTACAAGGTGGGCCCTGCCGATCGTAGGGTACCCGTGAATCCCCCTATGACCATATTCTGGGCTCGGGCCCTTACTGCTGCTCAGCGGGATGTCGCAGCTGCGGGCGTCTCCATTTTCGGCGACGGCGGGCAGTCTTTTCTGCTCTTGCCCCCTACTGCGAACGGTTACACGGCCGTCCTTTCCCAGTTACTCCCGCACCGGGAGGTCGGGCCTTCCTCAGGGACAGGGGAAGGAGGAGATGACGACGGAGGCGATGATACTATCTCCACTGTTATGGATGCCACTGTCGAGGTACGTCCCTTACTTTGTTATGACTTTACCTATTTTTTCCTCGTGTCGGTTCTTGATTTGTCATTTTTCTTTTGGCAGCCTTCCTTGTCCCGTGTCCGCAGGATAGATTAAGAATAAAATACTCGAGATGTCTTGATGTGTATAAAAAGTAATTTAGAAGAAATTGTTACGTTTCTTCACTGTAAATAATACATTCATAAACTTGGTACGAGCATAATAAATTAAAAATATCTTTTCTTAAGGACCGACATTTCATTTACGATTATGTAATAAACGTAAATGAAATCCAAATCCTAATAAATTTAAACCATATTACACATATGCGAAAAATATAATCCAAATTAAAATTATTTTTGAAGACAAAATAATCTCTCATTAATAAAGTAATCATTATCCGTTGTTATCCTAAATAAAAAAAAATGTGCGGTTATGTTATAATCATACAGTACTATAGGATATAAGGAAAATGCTCATTTTATTATATAACTTTTAAACACTCATTAAAAGCAAGTAAACAAAATAGCTATTGAACCTAAATCTCTGAGACTAGTTAATTATCCAAACACTTAATAACAGAGTCAATCTACATAGCGGTTATCCAATCAGACCGTATAAGAGGGTTGGTGGCGACTCGAACTCTGAAAACGAGGCTTTCTCCGTAACAATAAGAAATAGATAGAGCGAGAACACCTCGCGCCCGATACTGCCCCCTTACCTTTAAGCATCACACAAAACGACATTTTCGGCGGGGCGCGACAAGTAAATTGATAAACCTTCACTGTCATACTTCAGCTCAATAAGCTTAAGCAAGATAGTAAGGAAACACGAAGAAAAACAGAACAACAGCAATAAAAACAAGCACCATATCAATTAAAGCTGTAATTTTTTTTTCTTAGATCCACTTTATTCTTCCCGCTTTGTCGTTCTCTTGAACTTATAGAAGCAGATAAACAAACAGTGAGAAGAAACAAGTAACAAATCAAAACAAAACTGACCAGAAGGAGAAAGGAAATTGAAGAGGCTGCTAGGGTTTACTCCAGCAGAAAAGTAAAGTGGAAAAACAGTAAAAGCAAATCAATATAACTTTACTAGAAGCTACAAAACTTAAAAAAATACAAATAAAAAAAATACTCATACAGTAAATAGTAATGCTAAAAGTTTTAGGTAATTTTAAACAAAAAAAATTACTAAAATTCAAATTCAATTCCTTTTAAAATATTCAATCCACATTTTTAAAATTTTCTTTTTCATATTGACATCTTAATTTTATTGTACCTCTACTAAATTTTATTTTTTATTCTAAAAGTTTTATTGAAGCATTTATCTTCAATTCAATTATTTTTTATTTTATTTCCCTTCACATTTAAAATGCTCAAATTAGCTCAATTATTCCTATAGAAATCACAATAATTTTATTTTTCTCAAAATCAACTCTTACGAGCTGTTTTACATTAAGTGTCTATTTAAGATACCATATCCATTCGTATGGAAATGCTTCAGTTACGTTACTAATCATTCTATTTTCTAAAGAATAACAAATAATCATTAATTTTATATGTTATTTTGTACCCCATGGCATTAAAAATCTATGATTATCAAAATTTATCAATACTTCATTTATACTTTCCATTAATATATTAAGATAATTTAACTAAATTTTCAAATCTTAAATGTTTATTTTTGTTGAAGTTGTATACAAAATAATAACATACTACTCACCCGACGCGGAGCGAGGGGTTTTAACTAATTATTATTATTATTATTGATTATTGAGTTTCTGGCACAATAAGTGGGTGGAGGAGAAACGAAGAGGACAATCGGGGCATATGCTCTCTCGCTCAATCTGCAAGGGAGGTGGTGGCATTTGGATAAGGTGGGGAAGCAAATGCACCATTTCATGGGAGTTTTGTTAGAGTCTGATCAACGATCAAAGACGTGCAGCGAAAGCAAGAAAAACGATTATTTAGTTCGTTGATGAGAAAACTTAATCTTAATCAAAGCCTCAATTTATTTTATAATTTAACATGATAAACTACTTTAGTCACTCACATGGAATCCCTCTGAGAGAGATGGACGAACCGCACGACCGGTGATTCCTCCAAAGTAACGTGCACAACACCTCCAGACGACAGGTACTTGAGTAGGGCACGAAGAACGATGAACGTAGACCTCGGAATCCTCTGTAGGGGTTCGGCTGGCCAAATGGGGTGTAGAGAGATTAAGGTTTTCAGTTTTCTGTGTCAGAAAGTCTAGGGTTTCAATCCATTGAGATTAATTTATAGTGTGTCGACTAATTACAGTTTCAGTGCCTGTATTAATTTAATTAATCTGATTGTACCCCAATAGGATACAATAGATTCAATTGACATCAATTTGGTCATAACTAATCACACACTAACACCAAAAGAAAATATAATTAATCAATCGTTTAATTAATTACTCCGATTGAATAATTAATCCATCTAAATTATTAATTCACTTGTTTCAATCAAAACAAATAATCAATTAACATCATTAGCAACAACTAATAATAAGTTCATCATTAATACACTACATGTATCAATTCTCCGAGTACTAGTCTCAGTGTCTAGTGTGCACGATCCTATGAGCCATAATAAATTAGCTCTATGACTGATAGAGAGTTGCCTAAACCATATCAGTCACCAATTGATTATGGTTTAAGTCCATATCATACAGATAGATTCCCCTGTAGAATTCTCATATATCTCTTACCATGCATATCTATATATCAAGTATGAGGCACGGTGGTAGTCATCCTCTTCCAGCTTGAAATATTTCTCGATCTTGAGTTAAACTGAAGAACAGACAAGTAACCAGCTTATCTGAGTGTGGCCACACATTTCTTAGTTCAAGTCATCAAGTGGCCTAGCGATATCATCTCACTAAAAGAGTGAGTGGTAATCCCTTCACTTCAACTATCATTATGAATGAGTTTACTGATCAAACCAATCAAACCCATATTTGGCATCCTTTTACAGACATGTTAGGCGTATGTCAAATCTAATCAGATTCCTCATTCAATACTATAATGAAATCAGGTCGACAGATAAAAGAGATCTATATTAATAGAAGGAAAATGACACTCCCACCATGTGCCTTCTAAAGCGGATCGACCAAGTCCCGTATTGGTCATACGTACCTACAAACATATCTTGTACACGTGTACACATCCTGTTTGTAAAAGCCTTACGTTCTATTCATTCCCATGAGTAGAACTAGCTTCTGGTGGTTTATGATATACAATCAATGGATACTTCATACACTACATATAATACAAGATATATCAACTGAATGAATTAATGTCTTGATGAACCCTATGTATTTTGATTATGTCCAAACGTTTCAGAAGATGAAAACTTAATACTTCCTTACATATAGTTTACTATTGACTAATAATTTTTGTACTTAGTCTATGTGTAAGTTGCTCAGCAGGTGCTGAATGAATCTTTTCTGGATTGCCTAAAGAACTCAGAGGATCAGTTGCTGAAGTCAGAGTTTCAATTACTCAGAAGCTGGATACTCCGCTCTGAAGACGAAGTCTGCTAAAGCTTTCCTCAGAAGTTCTTTTCAATCAGAAGTTTTGCCAATTGTGATCAGAAGTCTAGTCAAGTAAATTTTTAGCTTCTGAAAGCTAAAGTCACGGGTTCTGGATAGCATTTAATGTTCTGACAAGTGCATTTAATGCAAGGCGCCAAAAGTTCAAAAAGCTGTTTTGTTGGAGCGCGCCTGTCTGTTTAAAAGAAACCAGAATTTCCTTGTCTACCCCTTGTTGATCCAATTGAAGGATGATTCCAGTCAACCTCGTCTTTGATTTCAAATCACTTACCGGATTTAGTTAAAGTACAAGGATAACGGAATCAAAGTGTTTTGAAGACCGTTTGAAGATTTGACAAATTAACGGCTACAACAACTGATGTCATCTTCTTTGAAGATTCAAACTCACCAACGGTCATCTTCAATCACTATAAATAGTAGCCAAGCTCCAAAGCATCAACATACGCGTGATCATCGAGCAAAATCTCAACGCACTGTTCTAACAAGAAAAACAGAGCAATACTTTCCATTCTCAATCTTTCTTAGCATAGTCTTAGTAAAGTGAGAGAGTGAAGAAAAACAAGTTCATAATAGGAATCTTGTAAACGGAGATCGTTTGTGATCTTCAGTTAGATTTAAAGAGAGAAATCTAGTTGAGATTAGAGTTGGGTGAGAAATCCAGAAAACAGAGTATTGTTTGTTCTGGTGGAAATCCTTTAACTCTTTTTAGGCTAGTCAGAACTAAGTGAGAAATTAGCTTAAGTTCTGTTGATGTAAAGGAGCTTCTGAACTTGCCATAAAAGTTCTGAATAGTGGATTTATAAAATCTATGTAGGCTGCGACCTCAGGGGACAAGACGTAGTCACAGGACTTCTGTGGCGAACTTGGATAAATCGAATTGTTCAATCAGGATCTCCTGAACTTCTTTCTCCCTCTTATACTTGTTATTTTTGCTTTTGTGTACTTGCCTATATTTAGTGCTGAAACAGATTTCCTCTAAGTATCATTGTCTTTGTTCAGAAGACTGTCCAGAAGTTCCCAAATCAGAACTTCTGTTGCTGAAAAACAGTCTAACTGTGTTTAGGCAGAATTTCCCTCAGAAGCAACTTCTATAAGCTTGCCTCTGACTCTGAGGAAATTTGACTCTGAAATTTAAGTTTCTTAAAAAACTTAGAAAATTTCAGTTTTCAACTTTGACACTTATTCACCCCCCTCTAGGTGATTCTGTTCTTGATAGGGCCAACAAGTGGTATCAGAGCGAAGGTCACTTCGCATATTTACTAAAGATCTAACAATATAAGTGTAAGATCCTATCAGAATCAATAGAGATGGCTAGTAGACACCAGCCTGAGAATTCTTCTCACTTCATAGTTCCAGAAGGTTCCTCTACTACTAGACCTCCATTATTTAATGGCAACAACTACTCATACTGGAAGAAAAGGATGATGTACTTCATCGAAGCTCAGAACATGAGTGCTTGGTATGTCATCACTAATGGTGATTTCATTCCCACCAGAATGGAACAAGGTTTAGGGAATGTTGTCATTCCTCAGAGAGAATATACAGATGACATTCTGAAAAAACTCCAAACTAATGCTTCAGCAATAAATATGTTGCATTGTGCACTTACAGCTACTGAATATAACAAAGTTTCTTCTTGTGAAACTGCACATGATATTTGGAACAAGCTGGAAGTCACATATGAAGGAACAGGAAAAGTGAAGCAATCTAAAGTCAACCAACTCATGAGAGAATATGAGTTATTTGAAATGCTTGATAAAGAATCTATTTCAGACATGAACTCTAGATTCACCAAGATAGTCAATGACTTGAAGAGTTTAGGAAAGGATATTGAAGAATCTGATCGAGTGAAGAAGATTGTCAGAAGCTTACCAAGGTCTTGGCAAGCCAAGAAGACTGCTATTGAAGAAGTTCAGGATTTGAGCTATTACTTGTACGTTGAGCTCATTGGGTCCCTAATTACCCATGAGATGTCATTAAAGAATCATGATCTAAGAGAAAGGTCAGAAGGAAAAAGAGTAGTCCTGAAAGCAGAATCTTCTGAAGAATCCTCTGAAGATGAGGAACTGGCTATGCTGACCAGGAAGTTCAAGAAGGCCTTTAGAAAAGGCAGAGGTGGAAACTACAAGAAGCCTTTCAGGAGCTTTGACAAGAAAACTCCTGATTCTGGTGAAAAGTTCAAGAGAGATCCAAATAAGCCGATTGTGTGCTATGGATGTCAGCAACCGGGGCACATTAAGCCTAACTGTCCGGAGCTGAAGAAAGATAAGAAGAAGTTCAAGAAAGCAATGCTGGCTGCTTGGTCAGACTCTGAGACCAGCAGTGATCCTGAAGAAAAGGAAGAGCAAGCTCAGATATGTTTTATGGCTATTGATGAGCCAACTTCTGAAGATGTCACAGGAGAAACTTCCGCACCTCCTGAAGCTACATATGATTCCGAGGTAAACATATCTTCTGAACAAAATATCTTTGATTCTCTTGAAGAACTCTATAGTATGTTCAAGTACCTGAAAAGGAAATTGGACAAGAGTGAGGCTGACAAGTTTCTTAGGTTTACTCAAGTTTATTCTGACATGAAAGTGTTAGAAGAAAAACTGTGTAAACAATTCAGCACTCCTGCTGATGGCTCTAAAGTCAAAGGCAAGGAAAAGCTGCCTCTGGGAAGTGATAAACCCCAGAAGAAGAAGAAACCTGTCACTCCCTCTCTTCTGAAAGAGATAGCTTCTCCTCCTGATGTTGGAACCTCTGAGAGTGCTGGTATAGCCTCTGAAGATGTTGGTCCTTCTCAGAAGAAGAAGAAATCTCCCAGGAAGCAAAGGGAAAGATCCAAGAACCCTCCCTTTTGCAAACTTTGCAAGAGTGATGGTCACTGGTTAAAAGATTGCAAGTATCATATTAAAAACCTCTTGCAATCTGAGATATCATTAAAACCTGCTGAAGAAAAATCTAACTCTGAAGGACCCAATAAGGATTGGGTACCTGTCACTAATTGATTGTGTTGCAGGTGGCTCTGAGTGCTCCATCAATGTCAAAGCTGTGGTACATTGACAGTGGGTGCTCAAGGCATATGACAGGTGATGAAAAAGCATTCATCACATTTGATCATAAAAGAGGTGGAAAAGTCAGCTTTGGAGATGCCCAGAAAGGAAGGATACTTGGTTCTGGATCCATAGGAACTAATCCTCCGATCGAAGATGTCTCCCTAGTCAGAGGCCTGAAGTTCAACCTCCTGAGTGTTGCACAACTGTGTGATAAAGGTAGAGATGTTGTCTTCAGCTCCTCTGGATGTAAAATCTTGGACAGTAAGTCAAGGGAAGTTATTCTAACTGCTCCTAGAGTTGAAAATGTTTTCTTTGATGAATCTTGAGAATCTTTGCAAAAATATATGCTTGATGTCCAAAGAGGATACCTCCTGGCTCTGGCATAGAAGACTTGCTCATGTGAGCATGGACCTTCTGGCCAAAGTAGCTAGAAATCAATTGGTTGAGGGTCTGCCTGAAATTAGTTTTAAAAAGAATCATTTATGCAATGCTTGCCAATCTGGTAAACAATCCAGAAGCTCTTTTAAAACTAAGAAAGTCATTTCAACTAAAAGACCTTTGGAATTACTTCATATGGATCTTTTTGGCCCTGTTCAACCAATGAGCATGGGTGGAAAGAAGTATGCCTTTGTCATTGTAGATGACTATTCAAGATTCACTTGGGTCATTTTGCTGTCTAGCAAAAGATGAGTCACTTGGATGTTTCTCAGTTCTGATAAAGAAACTTGAGAATGAAAGGAATGAAAAGGTTGTCTATATCAGAAGTGATAATGGTGGAGAATTCAAAAACTTTAGGTTTGAAGAATTCTGTGAAACCAAGGGAATTGATCATAACTTTTCTGCTCCCATAACTCCTCAACAAAATGGGGTAGTAGAAAGGAAGAATAGAACTCTGGTTGAGATAGCCAGAACTATGATCAATGAAAGAAGGCTTCCTAAGTACTTTTGGGGAGAAGCTGGGAACACAGCTTGCTTTGTTCTGAATAGAGTGCTAATCAGAAGCATTCTGAACAAGACCCCTTATGAACTCTGGAAAGGTCGAAAACCTAAAATAGGTTATTTCAGAACCTTTGGTTGCAAGTGTTATGTTTTGAATACAAAAGAATATCTTTCAAAGTTTGATTCAAATGCAGATGAGGCCATTTTTCTTGGTTACTCAACACATAGTAAAGCATATAGGGTTTTTAATAAGAGAACTCAAACTTTAGATGAATCTGTTCATGTACAGTTTGATGAGACTAACCCTGCAGATAGTAGAGCTCCTGATGAAGATGTAGTTCAAGCTCCTGAAGTAACATCTCCTGTTGAAGAAGATGTTTCTCCCAGAGTTGCTGAAGTGGTTCCTCCTGTTGCTGAACAAGCTCAAGATGAGAATCCCACTCCAGAAGTCAACTTCCTTCCAGAAGATGCTCCTATATATGATTCAATAAATGATGAACAGGTTTCAGAAGACTCATTGGATGTACCAAGAGAAGTTAGAACTCATAGGAATCATTCCTTAGAGAACATAATTGACTCTGTTCATAATCCTGTCATGACCAGAGCTCAGCTCAGAAGATACATGGGGAATGTGGCTTTTGTGTCACTTCTGGAACCCAAGGACTTCTATGAAGCTGCTGATGATGACTCCTGGTTAATGGCAATGCAAGAAGAACTTGACCAGTTCAAAAGGTCAGAAGTTTGGACTTTGGTTCCCAGACCTAACAACATAAAGGTTGTTGGAACTAGATGGGTTCTGAAGAACAAACTTGATGAATTTGGAAATGTTGTGAGGAACAAGGCAAGGCTTGTTGCTCAAGGTTACAGTCAGCAAGAAGGCATAGATTATGGTGAAACTTTTCCTCCTGTTGCAAGATTAGAAGCCATTAGAATCTTATGTGCTTTTGCATCATACAAAGGTTTTAAGCTCTTTCAAATGGATGTGAAAAGTGCATTCTTGAATGGTTACATTGATGAGGAAGTCTATGTGTCTCAACCTCCTGGTTTTGAAGATCCTAAGTTTCCTGATCATGTGTACAAGCTGAAGAAAGCATTGTATGGACTGAAACAAGCTCCCAGAGCTTGGTATGAGAGACTGACAAAGTTCCTTCTGTCTAAGGGATTTGTCAGAGGCTGTGTTGATACAACTCTGTTCACTCTGAAGAAGAACAAAGATATCCTTATAGCTCAGGTATATGTTGATGATATTATATTTGGTGCTACTAACGAATCTTTGTGCAGAGAGTTCAGTGACCACATGAAGGCTGAGTTTGAAATGTCTATGATGGGAGAGTTAACCTTCTTCTTAGGACTTCAGATCACGCAAAGTAATGATGGTGTGTTTATCAATCAAGCCAAGTACACTAGAGAAGTGCTGAAGAAATTTGGCATGATGGACTCTAATGCTGTTGATATTCCAATGGATGTCAGCAAAGACATTGATGATGAAGAGAAAGCTGGTAAACCTGTAGATATAAAAACCTACAGAGGTATGATTGGTTCTCTTTTATACCTAACCGCCAGCAGGCCAGATATACATTTTGCTGTGTGTTTTTGTGCTAGATATCAATCAAAGCCAAGAGAAATTCATGATGTTGCTGTCAAAAGAATTCTCAGATATCTTAAAGGCACACCAGAAGCTGGTTTGTGGTATCCCTGTAGTTCTGATTTCACTCCTATAGGATACACAGACTCTGACTATGGTAGAGATAAATTGAAAAGGGTCAGCACTTCTGGTGGTTGTCATTTTCTGGGGGAGTGCCTAGTCTCCTGGCATAGCAAGAAGCAAACCTCTGTGGCTCTCTCAACTGCTGAAGCTGAGTATGTTGCTGCTGGAAGTTGTGTTTCTCAGATGCTCTGGATCAAGCAACAAATTGCTGACTATGGAGTCATCCCTGGAACAATTACAATCTACTGTGATAACAAGAGTGCAATTGATCTTTCAAAGAATCCTATTCAGCACAGCAGGATGAAGCATGTTCATATTAGGCATCACTTCTTAAGAGATCATGTTCTGAAGAAGGATATTATCATTACTCATGTTCCCTCGGAAGAGAATCTTGCTGACATGTTTACTAAGCCTCTGGCTGGTATGTCTTTCAGCAACTTACGAGAAGGCATTGGTATGACTTATCCTCTTCAATAACTTAGTTTAATTATTTCTGTGTATCTTAAGGGTTTAATCATTTAAGATAATTAAGTGATAATTAATTCTAATCATGATTTGACACTTGAGCATGCGTTATCTACTGCATTTTACGGCGCTGTTCTGTGTTTAACGGTTATCTGTTCCCTTTTAAACGGTGTTTATTTGCTTTTTGAATTGGAACGGTTTCTTGTTTGGGTATAAATAGAGGTTTTCCACACTTAGAAGTTTTCACTCTCATTTTCCTTGCTATTAGAATTTCCATAGATTTTCTGTGTTCTCCTCTCTCTAAAACCTTAACCTAATTTCTTAAATCTTCAAAATGGCTCAAGAAATCACTGTCACTCACATCTTCACCACTGAATCCAAAAAGAAAGTTAGCGAATCTAGGGTATTCACCTCTAGGTTCCTAGATGATGAAGTTAAATCCACTGAACCTATCTCTAAATGGCTTAGCGCTCAAAACTGGAATTCATTCGTTTCTCTCGATGAATTTATCTATCCAAAGTTAGTCACCGAATTCTATCAGAACCTTCATTTCTTTTCTCATGAGGAGGATGTTCTACACTCTGTCGTCGGTGAAGTTGAGATTGAGGTCAGCAGGGCTTCTATTTCTCAAGTGATTGGTATTAATGATGAAGGAATCATCATTGGTGATGATGGTTCAGCAGATGGTTTTACAGAAGTTAACTGGGCTAGACCAGATCTCAGTGCCAAGGAAACATATGCCACCTGGCTCACTCAGCACCAGAGGTGGGCACACTACTTGACAACCAATGTTTTCCTTCCGAAGGCTGGAGGAGTTAATTGTGTTTCCAACAGGGAAAGGGTGTTTATGTGGCACTTGGTCAACCAGAAGAAGATCAACTTACCTGCCATGCTGATAAGGCAGATGAAGAATGTAACGACCGTGAGTGCATTAGCATATGGCTCACTCCTGACAAGGTTGTTTGAGGCAGCCTCTGTTGAGATTTCAGGAGAAGGTGTTACGAGTAAGAGTACGGTTCTGAAGATGCATACCTTCAGAAACCTGAGTTTTGGTGTGACTCCGAAGAAGAATGAGAAGGGCTCCTCTGTGAGTATTGCTCAGAAGGAAATTGTTGAGGCTGCTGCTCAGAAAGGAAAGAATGCTGCCAAGAAGGGCAAGGGAAAGAAGGGATCAAGTAAGTTGGTCCTGAACGTTGAGAAAGTGGTTGTCTCAAAACCTCTTCCCACGATGGTTCAAACAACAATCAGTGTTGAACCCTCTGGCAAGATTGTTGCTGAGAAGCCAAAGGATGTTCCTGAGAAGGAAGCTCAGGATGCTGAGGACGCACGCCTTGCTGAAAGAGAGAAGGCTGCTGAAGCTGAGAAGGTTGCAAGAGTTGTGGCTCTTGCTGATCAGAAGAGAAAGCAGAAGGAAGCAGAAGACAAGTTAGCAGCTGAAAGAGAAATTGCTGCAAAGGCTAAGGCTGATGCAAGAATCATTGCATGCGCTGCTGAACTTGAGAATGTGGAGTTCTCAAAGAATGTTGAGACTTCAGAGGATGGAGAAGAGCTTGAGAATATCTCTCTCTCTACTCGGATTAGCTCAAAGGCTGCTGAAGAGGATGAGGACTCTGAAGATATTTCTCTCTCCAGAAGAATCCCAAGGAAGAAGATGTCAGCAAAGAGAAGGTCTCTGATCAAAAAGGACTTCTCTATTGCTTCGAGTACTGAACTGGAAGAATCAATTCCTGAAAAAGAGGACTTGGTTGATGACGAAGACATGATGGATGTGTCTGGTGAGAAGGATGATGATGCTCCTGTTATTGAAGAACTGACTGAGGATAGTGATCAAGAGCCTGATACTATCATTCAGAATGCTATGAACTTTGCTGAAAACATCGACACTGATGATTTTCTGGATAACGTTCTTCTGGGTCAAGGGAGAAATCCTGGTGAAAGAGATGCTTCTGAAACTCTGTTCAGAATGGCTCATATCTTTGTTGAGCCCATTTCAACATTTGATCCAAACCTATCTGAACAGGTTATTCCGTCTCCACTTCATACTTCTCATCCATCCTCTCCTCATACTCCTCACCCATCTCCTTCACTACCTTCTGTCACAGAAGTTCGTGATTCTCACACTTCTATTCCTCCTACAACTTCAACTTCTGAGGTTGTATCTCCTCCAATTATTCCTCCTTCTGGATCCTTTTCAGAAGTGAATCTAAATTCTGCTCCCATCTTCACTGATTACATAGCCACATCCACTACCTCCTCCATACCTACTTCCTCTGTAAGTCCATCAATTGGATTTACTACTCCATCTTTCTCACTGCCATCTACTTTACCTTCCATTTCTCCTACCATTTCTTCCTCTACCACCAATACCATCCCTTCCTCAAACTCTCAAATTCCTCCTCTCTCAACCTCTGGACATGCACCTCCTGTGTGTGATCCCTTAACTACCTCCTCCACTACTTCGTGCTTTGCTGGGTTGTCATCCAACTATGACTTCCTGCGCAAACACATGAACCGAGATGATCTGGACACCAGGTTTGGTAGTTTTGGATTCATGGGCAGAGCTTCTGGTATATCCGAAGCTGGTGGTGCTCCTAGTGTTGAGGAGTTGAGAAGAATGAGTCAGAGTGGCTCTGATGAACTGCTGAATAGATTTGCTGGTATGGGACAAAGGACTTCTGCTGCTGACATGTATGCTCAGGGCATTGTGCTGCAAGAATTACATTCTTTGAAAGCTCAGAACCTGCAGCTCATGACTATGCTTCAAATGCAGGACCCTACTGTTTACATACGCAATCTCTCTACACTTCATCTAGCTACATATGAAGAACTGTACAAATTGAGAGAATTAGCTCTGACTCTTCCTTCTCTGGATAACATTGCTCTTGCTTCTTCTCTGAAGGTCAATGAGAATCTGGAGATATTGACAGAAGAAGTCAAGGAAGCAAATGAGCATTATGAGGCTCATGAGAAGATGCTCCCAAGTAAGATTGATGACCTGCAAAGTACTGCCAATCACATTCTGAGAGAAGTGAAATCTTCTGCTCAAGGTTCATCATCTTCCGGGGCTGCTAAGATTGTATATGACATCACTCCTGATCTCAACAATAGACTCTCCAACATTGAGTCTGCTGTATCTGCTCAGAACGCACAAATTGCTGAGATTACTGAACTGCTGAAGGTTATGCACACTCAAGCACGAGAACAAGAGAAGACTCTTCACAATTGTTATAGGTTTGTTCGAGGACAGACTTATATTCAGAATGAGCATCTTACTGCTGCTGTGTATGCTAACAATAGGTTGATCAAGCTCCTTGTGGAAGACGTTCAGAAACAGCGACCTATGTCTGGTCAGACCTTTGATCATATGAAGACCATTGATGATGACTTCAGAAGACGAATGGATATGATCAATACTGTGCGACCAACTCCTGTGCAATATCAGACTGCTCTGAATGTTCAGCAAAAATTGAAATCTCAGGGTGCTCTTGGTGTTGCTGTTGGTTCTGGTCAAACGGGGGAGAAGTCTGGTCAGAAGAGATCAAGTGCTGCTGAAGGTTCCAGTGTTGTTCCTCCTCCTCAGAAGAAACCTAGGAACTTGTAATCTTTTAGGACTTAAGCTTCTTAGCTAGGTTCTGGGTTGGGTAGTCTTTGTCTTAGGACTTTTTCTACTCTTCTGATTATTCTGTTTCTTATGTTGACTTCTGAATTAAATTATATACACTGAATCTTCTCTATACTTTCTTGTGTCTCTGACTTCTTACTTTTTGCTTGTTTCTGTTTCTGTTTTGACTTAGTAAATTATACTTCATTAAATCTAACAACTTAATCTTAAGTCTTTTTAAGTCTATACAGATTGCTGAAGTTCACCATTTACACTAAAATGGGGGAGTTAATTTACTCAGAAGTCATGAAACACTAGCATCAGGAAGTCTTTTTCTAAACCTCATGTTTTCTTTTACCTTCTGACCATGGTTTGTCCATAACCAAAATGGGGGAGAATGATGAACCCTATGTATTTTGATTATGTCCAAACGTTTCAGAAGATGAAAACTTAATACTTCCTTACATATAGTTTACTATTGACTAATAATTTTTGTACTTAGTCTATGTGTAAGTTGCTCAGCAGGTGCTGAATGAATCTTTTCTGGATTGCCTAAAGAACTCAGAGGATCAGTTGCTGAAGTCAGAGTTTCAATTACTCAGAAGCTGGATACTCCGCTCTGAAGACGAAGTCTGCTAAAGCTTTCCTCAGAAGTTCTTTTCAATCAGAAGTTTTGCCAATTGTGATCAGAAGTCTAGTCAAGTAAATTTTTAGCTTCTGAAAGCTAAAGTCACGGGTTCTGGATAGCATTTAATGTTCTGACAAGTGCATTTAATGCAAGGCGCCAAAAGTTCAAAAAGCTGTTTTGTTGGAGCGCGCCTGTCTGTTTAAAAGAAACCAGAATTTCCTTGTCTACCCCTTGTTGATCCAATTGAAGGATGATTCCAGTCAACCTCGTCT
This sequence comes from Euphorbia peplus, assembly GCA_028411795.1. Taxonomy (NCBI): domain Eukaryota; kingdom Viridiplantae; phylum Streptophyta; class Magnoliopsida; order Malpighiales; family Euphorbiaceae; genus Euphorbia; species Euphorbia peplus. Next base: position 12,461,914 of record CP110838.1, on the reverse strand, counting down.
TTGATTTCAAATCACTTACCGGATTTAGTTAAAGTACAAGGATAACGGAATCAAAGTGTTTTGAAGACCGTTTGAAGATTTGACAAATTAACGGCTACAACAACTGATGTCATCTTCTTTGAAGATTCAAACTCACCAACGGTCATCTTCAATCACTATAAATAGTAGCCAAGCTCCAAAGCATCAACATACGCGTGATCATCGAGCAAAATCTCAACGCACTGTTCTAACAAGAAAAACAGAGCAATACTTTCCATTCTCAATCTTTCTTAGCATAGTCTTAGTAAAGTGAGAGAGTGAAGAAAAACAAGTTCATAATAGGAATCTTGTAAACGGAGATCGTTTGTGATCTTCAGTTAGATTTAAAGAGAGAAATCTAGTTGAGATTAGAGTTGGGTGAGAAATCCAGAAAACAGAGTATTGTTTGTTCTGGTGGAAATCCTTTAACTCTTTTTAGGCTAGTCAGAACTAAGTGAGAAATTAGCTTAAGTTCTGTTGATGTAAAGGAGCTTCTGAACTTGCCATAAAAGTTCTGAATAGGGGATTTATAAAATCTCTGTAGGCTGCGACCTCAGGGGACAAGACGTAGTCACAGGACTTCTGTGGCGAACTTGGATAAATCGAATTGTTCAATCAGGATCTCCTGAACTTCTTTCTCCCTCTTATACTTGTTATTTTTGCTTTTGTGTACTTGCCTATATTTAGTGCTGAAACAGATTTCCTCTAAGTATCATTGTCTTTGTTCAGAAGACTGTCCAGAAGTTCCCAAATCAGAACTTCTGTTGCTGAAAAACAGTCTAACTGTGTTTAGGCAGAATTTCCCTCAGAAGCAACTTCTATAAGCTTGCCTCTGACTCTGAGGAAATTTGACTCTGAAATTTAAGTTTCTTAAAAAACTTAGAAAATTTCAGTTTTCAACTTTGACACCTATTCACCCCCCTCTAGGTGATTCTGTTCTTGATAGGGCCAATATGTCTTTATTCCATAAATCAAAGTATAGAGTATAGTACTACGACAAACAACTATGCCTAAGAACTAGGGCACACCAACACCTTTCTACTTCATGCCCAAACCCAATTTCTTATACTTTAGCTCAATTTTTCATTTTTATATTTTACTATAAACTAACCCTTGTTAAACTTAAAACTCAAGCTTCATTTTTATACCTAGGGTTGGGCACGAATCTTGAAGATACCGGACCAGATCAAAAATTCAAGAAAAAAGATCGAAATTGAACTAAATTGTTAACTTTTATCACATGACTGGATTTGTTGACTTTTTTTTTTATCAAAAATTGGTCCGAACCGAACAATAACTGAATTAGATTGGATTGGACCTAACGGGATTGAAAAAATCGAACATTTATCAGTATTAAAGTTATATTTTACTTGTCAAACTTTACTCTATTCGATTATCAGATGGTATCACATGTAAGGAGATTAGGAATGCACGCACAGAATCGAGAATTTAACCGACACATAATTGAAATCAACCGACCAAAACAAACAAATAGAATAAAATATATGGTATCACATTGTGGTTTGTTTTGTGATCGGAAAGTGACTGTGCTATTTTATTTTGTAAGAAGAATATTATCTTTTATTTGTATACCGTAAAAATAATTGCTAAAGACTTTAAAATAGAAAATTTGAAGAATTAAAGTTGTTTAATATATAATTTAGGCTTAAAGCATATGCATGTCCTTAAACTTGTCCAAAAAGGTTATTTTAGTCCCTCAAATTTGGGGGATGACCTATTGAGTCATTCAACTATCAAAATGTAGACTTATTGAGACCTTATTCGCTGACATGACACTGAGTTGGCATTAAAATTAATTTTGTTCACATTTGCCAACTCAGTGTCATGTCATTAAATAAGGACTCAATAAGTCAACATTTTGAAAATTGAGACACTTAATAGGTCACATTTTCATAGGGACTCAATAGGTCGTCCCCAAACTTGAAGGACTATAACGACCTTTTTGGACAACTTTAGAAACTTACATGTGTGTCGGTCCTTCGCCTTCTTGCTCTGGCTGATGTCTCGGGGTGAGTAACATCTTCTGGCTTTAATATAAAATCACACTTCCATAATTTATGAGGAACTAATAAAAGACATTTTATATTTTAAGGAACTAATAAAAGACATTACCCCTCATTGAGGGAAGATGGCCGACATACCACGCGCATTTCTTACTAAGACCGAAACAAAAAAATTGCTTAAGTATGAGAGATTCGGATGAAAGATTACAAAGACAAGGTCAATATCAGCAAATCGCATAAATACAAAGCAATAAAAGGTACAAGGCATAAAAAATTGCGGACTGAATGAGGATATCCAAAATGAAAGAAAGGGATCGGCCTCCTGAGTAATGACTTAGACAAAATGAAAGAAACACAAAAAAAATGAATGTGAAAAACCTCATTTTCATTAAAAATTAAACAAGAGTACAAGTACAATAGTACTATGAAATAAATAATCAACAAGGAGAAGTCTAAAACTATTTATGTTGGCCCTAACAAGAACAGAATCACGTAGAGGGGGGTGAATAGGTGTCTAAGTTGTAAACTGAATTTTTTTAAGTTTTTTAAGAAACTTAGTTTTTCAGAGTCTAATTTCCTTAGAGTCAGAGGCTAGTTTAAGGAAGTAGCTTCTGAGGGAAATTCTGCCTAAACATAGTTTAACTGCTTTCAGCAACAGAAGTTCTGCGTTAAAGAACTTCTGGACAGTCTTCTGAACAAAGACAATGATATACGGAGTAAATCTGCTTTAGCACTAAATATAAGCAAGTACACAGAGGCAAATTAACAAGTATAAGAGGGAGAAAGAAGTTCAGGAGATCCCGATGAACAATTCGATTTATCCAAGTTCGCCCCAGAAGTCGTGTGACTACGTCTTGTCCCCTGTGGTCGCAGCCGCCAGAGATTTTAAATCTACTATTCATAACTTTTATGGGAAGTCCATAAGCTCCTTTGCATCAATTGAACATAAGCTAATTTCTCACTTAATTCTGACTAGCCTAAAAATAGTTAAAGGATTTCCACCATAACAACAACAACTCTGTTTTCAGGATTTCTCACCCAACTCTAATCTCAACTAGATTTCTCTCTAAATCTAACTGAATATCACAAACGTTATCAGTTTACAAGATTCCTATTATGAACTTGTTTTTTCTTCACTCTCTCACTTTAACTAAAGCTATGCTAAGAAAGATTGAGAATGGAAAATGGTGCTCTGTTTTCTTGATTAGAACAGTGCGTTGAGATTTTGCTCGATTATCACGCGTATGGATGTAATGGAGCTTGGCTACTATTTATAGTGCATGAGGATGACCGTTGTTGAATTTGAATCTTCAATAGAGATGACATCAGTTGTTGTAGCCGTTAATCTGTCATGTCTTCAAACGGTCTTCAAACACTTTGATTCCGTTAACCTTGTTCTTTAACTCAATCCGGTAAGTGATTTGAAGTTGAAGATAAAGTGGACTGAAAACATTTTTCAATTGGATCAACAAAGGGTAGACAAGGAATCAAAGTGTTTTGAACTTTTGGGGCCTTGCATTAAATGCATTTGTCAGAGCAATGAATGCTAAACGGAACCCGTGACTTAGCTTCTGAAAGCTAATTCCTTTAGTCTAAGCTTCTGATCGAATTGGTAAAGATTTATCTTCTAATTGTTTTTTGGACATCTGAGGCGAGCTTTAACAGTCTTTACTAAAACCTCAGAGTGGAGCATCCAGCTTCTGAACTTTATCTACTGTCTTTAGCTTTCCTGTTTCTTCTGAGTCTTTAAGGCAATACAGAGATTCTTCATTCAGCACCTGCTGAGAAACTTACATACATACTTAACAAAAATTGTTAGTCAACATTGAAACGTATGTAAGTAAATTTTGAATTTCATCTTCTGAAACGTTTGGACATAATCAAAACACTTAGGGTTCATCATTCTCCCCCATTTTGGTTATGGACAAACCGTGGTCCAAAAGGTAAAATTACTTAAATAAACGCAAGGTTTAGAAAGTAACTTCCTGATTGTTATGATTCTTACATATTCTGAGTAACTTAACTCCCCCATTTTAGTATAAATGGTGAACTCCAGCAATCTTTATTAACTTAAAATATGCTTAAGATCAAGTTGTTAGATTTTAGCGAAGTGTAAGTCACTAAGTTAAAAAGCATAAACAATACATAAAAAATATACAATAGCATTCAGAGACATAAGAAGAATGTAAAGGTTCAGTATATATATATATATATATATATATATATATATATATATATATATATATATATATATATATATATATATATATAAAATCAGAAGAAGTAGAAACGATAAACAGAAGAGTAACAAAAAGTCCTAAGACAAGAGCTACCCAACCCAGAACCTAACTAAGAAGCTTAGGTCCTATAAGATTATCAGTTTCTAGATTTCTTTTGAGGAAGAGGAACACCATTAGAACCATCACCAACATTTTGTCTCTTCATCCCAGAGCCAGGACCACTCTGCTGAGCAGACTTCTCCCCCGTTTGGCCATAAACAACAGGAATACCCAGAGCTCCTTGAGAGTCCAGTTTCTTCTGAACATTAAGTGATGAACCCTAAGTGTTTTGATTATGTCCAAACGTTTCAGAAGATGAAAATTAAAATTCTCTTGCATACTGTTTAATATTGACTAACAATTTTTTTGTTTAAGTTTGTATGTAAGTTACTCAGCAGGTGCTGAATGACCAAATTTTGGATTGCTTAAGATCTCAGAAGTAACGAAAGCTCAAGACAATATTCCCTCCTTCAGAAGCTGGATGTTCCGCTCTGAAGATATCGAAGTCTGTTAAAGCTCTCCTCAGAGGACCATTGTAATCAGAAGTAAAACTCTACCATATAGATCAGAAGCTTAGACAAATGAAATTAGCTATCAGAAACTAAGTCACGGGTTCCGTTAGCATTTATTGCTCTGACAATTGCATTTAATGCAAGGCGCCAAAAGTTCAAAAAGCTGTTTTGAAGGAGCGCGCTTGTCTACTCAAAGCGAAACCAGAATTTCCTTGTCTACCCTTTGTTGATCCAATTGAAGAATGTTTCCAGTCAACCTTATCTTCAACTTCAAATCACTTACCGGATTTAGTTAAAGAACAAGGTTAACGGAATCACAGTGTTTGAAGACCGTTTGAAGATTTGACAAATTAACGGCTACAACAACTGATGTCATCTCCTTTGAAGATTCAAATTCACCAACGGTCATCCTCATTCACTATAAATAGTAGCCAAGCTCCACTGCATCATCTACGCGTGATTATCGAGCAAAATCTCAATGCACTATTTGATCAAGAAAAACAGAGCACATTTGCCATTCTCAATCTTTCTTAGCATAGCTTTAGTTAAAGTGAGAGATTGAAGAAAAACAAGTTCATAATAGGAATCTTGTAAACTGATATCGTTTGTGATATTCAGTTAGATTTAGAGAGAAATCTAGTTGAGATTTGAGTTGGGTGAGAAATCCAGAAAACAGAGTTGTTGTTGTTCTGGTGGAAATCCTTTAACTCTTTTTAGGCTAGTCAGAACTAAGTGAGAAATTAGCTTATGTTCTGTTGATGTAAAGGAGCTTCTGAACTTGCCATAAAAGTTCTGAATAGTAGATTTAAAATCTCTGGTGGCTGCGACCTCAGGGGACAAGACGTAGTCACAGGACTTCTGTGGCGAACTTGGATAAATCGACTTGTTCATCAGGATCTCCTGAACTTCTTTCTCCCTCTTATACTTGTTATTATTGCTTTTGTGTGCTCGCTCATATTTAGTGTTGAAATAGATTTACTCCTAATATCATTGTCTTTGTTAAGAAGACCTTCCAGAAGTTCTTAAACTCTGAACCTCTGTTGCTGAAAACAGTCTAACTGTGTTTAATTTCCCTCAGAAGCTGCTTGTGTAAGCTTGCCTCTGACTCTGAGGAAATTTGACTCTGAAAATTAAGCTTCTTTAAAAACATTGAAATTTTCAGTTTTCAACTTAGACACCTATTCACCCCCTCTAGGTGATTCTGTTATTGTTAGGGCCAACAAGTGGTATCAGAGCGAAGGTCACTTCGTATATTTACTAAAGATCTAACAATCTAAGTGTAAGATCCTATCAGAATCAATAGAGATGGCTAGTAGACACCAACCTGAGAACCCTTCTCACTTTATTATCCCCGAGGGCTGTTCCACAACTAGACCTCCACTATTCAATGGTGATAACTACTCTTATTGGAAAAAGAGGATGATGTGTTTCATCCAAGCTCAGAACATGAGCGCCTGGAATGTTATCACTGATGGTGACTTCGTCCCAACAAGGATGGAAGTTGGTTTAGGGAATGTTGTAATTCCTCAGAGAGAATACACTGATGATATTCTTAAAAAACTCCAAACCAATGCTTCAACAATGAATATGCTGCATTGTGCACTTTCTGCTACTGAGTATAACAAAGTTTCCTCTTGTGAAAACAACACAGGAGATCTGGAACAAGCTGAAAGTCATTTATGAAGGAACTGGAAAAGTGAAGCAATCTAAAGTCAATCAACTCATGAGAGACTATGTGTTATTTGAAATGCTTGACAAAGAATCTATTTAAAGTATGAATTCTAGATTCACCAAGATTGTCAATGACTTGAAGAGTTTGGGAAAGGATATTGAAGAATCCGAGAAAGTGAAGAAGATTCTCAGAAGCTTACCAAGGTCTTGGCAAGCCAAGAAGACTGCTATTGAAGAAGTTCATGACTTAAGCTATTATGAATATGATGAACTCATTGGCTCTCTAATTACTCATGAGATGTCCATGAAAAATCATGACCTAAGAGAAAGGTCAGAAGGAAAAAGAGGAGTAGTCCTGAAAGCAGAATCTTCTGAAGAATCCTCTGAAGATGAGGAACTGGCTATGCTGACCAGGAAGTTCAAGAAGGCCTTTAGAAAAGGCAGAGGTGGAAACTACAAGAAGCCTTTCAGGAGCTATGACAAGAAAACTCCTGATTCTGGTGAAAAGTTCAAGAGAGATCCAAACAAGCCTATTGTGTGCTATGGATGTCAGCAACCACGGCACATTAAGCCTAACTACCCGGAGCTGAAGAAAGATAAGAAAAAGTTCAAGAAAGCTATGCTGGCTGCTTGATCAGACTCTGAGACCATCAGTGATCTTGAAGAAAAGGAAGAGCAAGCTCAGATTTGTTTCATGGCTATTGAAGAGCCAACTTCTGAAGATGTCACAGGAGAAACTTCCGCACCTCCTGAAACTACATATGATTCTGAGGTAAAAAATTCTCACGAACTAGATATCTTTGATTCTCTTGAAGAACTCTATAGTATGTTCAAGTACCTTAAGAGGAAATTGGACAAGAGTGAGGCTGACAAGTTTCTTAGGTTTACTCAAGTTTATTCTGACATGAAAGTGTTAGAAGGAAAGTTGTGTAAACAGTTCAGCACTCTTGCTGATGGCCCCAAAGCCAAAGGCAAGGAAAAGCTGCCTCTAGGAAGTGATAAACCCCAGAAGAAGAAGAAACCGGTCGCTCCCTCTCTTCTGAAAGAGATAGCTTCTCCTCCTGACGTTGGTACCTCTGAGAGCGCTGTTATAGCCTCTGAAGATGTTGCAGCTTCTCAGAAGAAGAAGAAATCTCCCAAGAAGCAAAGGGAAAGATCCAAGAACCCCTTTTGCAAACTTTGCAAGAGTGATGGTCACGGGTTGAAGGATTGCAAGTATCACATTAAAAACATCTTGCAATATGAGATATCACTAAAACCTGCTGAAGAAAAATCTAACAATGAAGGACCCAATAAGGATTGGGTACCTGTCACTAATTGATTGTGTTGCAGGTGGCTCTGAGTGCTCCATCAATGTCAAAGTTGTGGTACATTGACAGTGGGTGCTCAAGGCATATAACATGTGATGAAAAAGCATTCATCACATTTGATCCTAAAAGAGGTGGAAAAGTCAGCTTTGGAGATGTTCAAAAAGGAAGGATACTTGGTTCTCGATCCATAGGAACTAATCCTCCGATCGAAGATGTCTCCATAGTCAAAGGCTTGAAGTTCAATCTCCTGAGTGTTGCACAACTGTGTGATAAAGGTAGAGATGTTGTCTTCAGCTCCTCTGGATGTAAAATCTTGGACAGTAAGTCAAGGGAAGTTATTCTAACTGCTCCTAGAGTTGAATATGTTTTTATGCTGAACCTTGAGAATCTTTGCAAAAATATATGCTTGATGTCAAAAGAGGATACCTCCTGGCTCTGGCATAGAAGACTTGCTCATGTGAGCATGGACCTTCTGGCCAAAGTAGCTAGATATCAATTGGTTGAGGGTCTGCCTGAAATTAGTTTTAAAAAGAATCATTTATGCACTGCATGTCAATCTGGTAAACAATCCAGAAGCTCTTTTAAAACTAAAAAGATCATTTCAACTAAAAGACCTTTGGAATTACTTCATATGGACCTTTTTGGCCCTGTTCAACCAATGAGCATGGGTGGAAAGAAGTATGCCTTTGTCATAGTAGATGACTATTCAAGATTCACTTGGGTTATCTTGCTGTCTAGCGAAGATGAGTCACTTGGATGCTTCTCAGTTCCGATAAAGAAACTTGAGAATGAAAGGAATGAAAAGGTTGTTCATATCAGAAGTGATAATGGTGGAGAATTCAAAAACTTTATGTTTGAAGAATTCTGTGAAACCAAGGGCATTGATCATAACTTTTCTGCTCCCAGAACTCCTAAACAAAATGGGGTAGTTGAAAGGAAGAATAGAACTCTGGTTGAGATTGCCAGAACTATGATCAATGAAAGAAGGCTTCCAAAGTATTTTTGGGGAGAAGCTGTCAACACAGCTTGCTATGTTCTGAATAGAGTGCTAATCAGAAGCATTCTGAACAAGACCCCTTATGAACTCTGGAAAGGTCGAAAGCCTAAAATAGGTTATTTCAGAACCTTTGGTTGTAAGTGTTATGTTTTGAACACAAAAGAATATCTTTCAAAATTTGATTCAAAGGCAGATGAGGCCATTTTTCTTGGTTACTCAACACATAGTAAAGCATATAGGGTTTTTAATAAGAGGACTCAAACTTTAGATGAATCTGTTCATGTACAGTTTGATGAGACTAACCCTGCAGATAGTAGAGCTCCTGATGAAGATGTAGTTCAAGCTCCTGAAGTTACATCTCCTGATGTAGTAGAAGATGTTTCTCCCAGAGCTGCTGAAGTTATTCCTCCTGTTGATGAACAAGCGCAAGAAGAGAATCCTACTCCAGAAGTCAACTTCCTTCCAGAAGATGCTCCTATATATGATTCAACAAATGATGAACAAGTTTCAGAAGACTCATTGGATGTACAAAGAGAAGTTACAGCTCATAGGAATCATTCCTTAGAGAACATAATTGACTCTGTTCATAATCCTGTCATGACCAGAGCTTAAGTCAGAAGATACATGGGGAATGTGGCTTTTGTGTCACTTCTGAAGCCCAAGGACTTCTATGAAGCTGCAGATAATGACTCCTGGTTAATGGCAATGCAAGAAGAACTTGACCAGTTCAAAAGGTCAGAAGTTTGGACTTTGGTTCCCAGACCTAACAACATAAAGGTTGTTGGAACTAGATGCGTTCTGAAAAACAAGCTTGATGAATTTGGAAATGTAGTGAGGAACAAGGCAAGACTTGTTGCTCAAGGTTACAGTCAGCAAGAAGGCATAGATTATGGTGAAACGTTTGCTCCTGTTGCAAGATTAGAAGCCATTAGAATCTTATGTGCTTTTGCATCATACAAAGGTTTTAAGCTCTTTCAAATGGATGTGAAAAGTGCATTCTTGAATGGGTACATTGATGAGGAAGTTTATGTGTCTCAACCTCCTGGTTTTGAAGATCCTAAGTTTCCTGATCATGTGTACAAGCTGAAGAAAGCCTTGTATGGACTGAAACAAGCTCCCAGAGCTTGGTATGAGAGACTGACAAAGTTCCTTCTGTCTAAGGGATTTGTCAGAGGCTGTGTTAATACAACTCTGTTCACTCTGAAGAAGAACAAGGATATCCTTATAGCTCAGGTATATGTTGATGATATTATATTTGGTGCTACTAATGAATCTTTGTGCAGAGAGTTCAGTGACCACATGAAGGCTGAGTTTGAAATGTCTATGATGTGAGAATTAACCTTCTTCTTAGGACTTCAGATCAATCAAAGTAATGATGGTGTGTTTATCAATCAAGCCAAGTACACTAGAGAAGTGCTGAAGAAATTTGGCATGATGGACTCTAATGCTGTTGATATCCTAATGGATGTCAGCAAAGACATTGATGATGAAGAGAAAGCTGGTAAACCTGTAGATATAAAAACATACAGAGGTATGATTGGTTCTCTTTTATACCTAACAGCTAGCAGGCCAGATATACATTTTGCTGTGTGTTTTTGTGCTAGATATCAGTCTAAACCTAGAGAGATTCATGATGTTGCTGTCAAAAGGATTCTCAGATATCTTAAAGGCACATCAGAAGCTGGTTTGTGGTATCCTTGTAGTTCTGATTTCACTCCTATAGGATACACAGACTCTGACTATGGTAGAGATAAATTTAAAAGGGTCAGCACTTCTGGTGGTTGTCATTTTCTGGGGGAGTGCCTAGTCTCCTGGCATAGCAAGAAGCAAACCTCTGTGGCTCTCTCAACTGCTGAAGCTGAGTATGTTGCTGCTGGAAGTTGTGTTTCTCAAATGCTCTGGATTAAGCAACAAATTGCTGACTATGGAGTCATCCCTGGAACAATTACAATCTACTGTGATAACAAGAGTGCAATTGATCTTTCAAAGAATCCTATTCAGCACAGCAGGATGAAGCATGTTCATATTAGGCATCACTTTCTGAGAGATCATGTTCTGAAAAAGAATATTATCATTACTCATGTTCCCTCTGAAGAGAATCTTGCTGACATGTTTACTAAGCCTTTGGCTGGTAATCCTTTCAGCAGCTTGCGAGAAGGCATTGGTATGACTTATCCACTTCAGTAATTTAGTTTAATTATATCTGTTAATCTTAAGTGATTAATCGTTTAAGATGATTAAAGTGTTAATTAAGTCTAATCATGATTTGACATTTAAGCATGCGTTATCTACTGCATTTTACGGCGCTGTTCTGTGGTTAACGGTTATCTGTTCCCTTTTAAACGGTGTGTATTTAGTTTTTGAATTGGAACGGTTTATTCGTTTGGGTATAAATAGGGGTTTTCCATACTTAGAAGTTTTTTACTTTCATTTTCACTGCTATTAGAATTTCCATAGATTCTCTGTGTTTTCTTTCTCCCGAAATTCTTAACCTAATTTCCTATTTCTTACAATGGCTCAAGAAATCACTGTCACTCACATCTTTACCGCTGAAACTAAGAAGAAAGTTAGCGAATCTAGGGTATTCACTTCTAGGTTCCTAGATGACGAAGTAAAATCCACTGAACCTATCTCCAAATGGCTAAGTGCTCAAAACTGGAATTCATTCGTCTCTCTTGATGAATTTATCTATCCTAAGTTAGTCACCGAATTCTATAAGAACCTCCATTTTTATTCTAATGAGGAGGATGTTCTTCACTCGGTTATCGGAGATGTTGAGATTGAGGTCAGCATGGCTTCTATTTCTCAAGCAATTGGTATTGATGATGAAGGAATCATCATTGGTGATGATGGATCAGCTGATGGGTTTTCAGAAGCTAATTGGGCCAGACCAGATCTTAGTGCCAAGGAAACTTATGCCACTTGGCTCACTCAGCACCAGAGGTGGGCACATTACCTAACAACAAATGTGTTCCTTCCGAAGGCTGGAGGAGTTAATGGTGTTTCCAATCGGGAAAGGGTGTTTATGTGGCACCTGGTCAATCAGAAGAAAATCAATCTCCCTGCCATGCTGATAAGGCAGATGAAGAATATCACTACTGTAAGTGCCCTGGCTTATGGTTCCCTCCTGACGAGGCTGTTTGAAGCTGCCTCTATGGTTGTCTCAGGAGATGGTGTAACAAGCAGGAGTACGGTTCTGAAGATGCATACCTTCAGGAACCTTAACTTTGGTGTGACTCCAAAGAAGAATGAGAAGGGCTCCTCTGTGAGTATTGCTCAGAAGGAGATTATGGATGATTCAGCACAGAAAGGTAAGAAAGCTGCCAGAAAGGGCAAAGGAGAGAAAGGATCTAGCAGAGTGGTCCTAACTGTAGAAAAGGTGGTTGTCTCAGAACCTCTTCCCACTATGGTTCAAACAACAATCAGTGTTGAACCTTCTAGCAAGATTGTTGCTGAGAAACCAAAGGATGCTGTTGAGATAGCAGTTCAGGATGCTGAGGACGCACGCCTTGATGAAAGAGAAAAGGCTGCTGAAGCTGACAAGGTTGCAAGAGTGGTGGCTCTTGCTGAAGAGAAAAGGCTGAGAAAAGAAGCAGAAGATAAGTTAGCAGCTGAGAGAGAAATTGCTGCAAAGGCTAAGGCCGATGCTAGAATTATTGCATGTGCTGCTGAACTTGAAAATGTGGAGTTCTCAAAGGATGTTGAGGCTTCAGAAGAAGGAGAGGACCTTGAGAATATCTCTCTCTCCACTCGGATCAGGAAGAAGACTGTAGCAAAGAGAAGGTCTCTGAAGAAAAAGGACTTCTATGTTGCTCCAAGTGCTGAGTTAGAGGATTCTGTTACTGAGGAACAGGAAGTTGTTGATGACGAAGACATGTTCGAGATGTCTGCTGAAGAGGATGTTTGAAGACCGTTTGAAGACTTGACAAATTAACGGCTACTACAACTGATGTCATCTCTGTTGAAGATTCAAATTTCCCAACGGTCATCCTCATTCACTATAAATAGTAGCCAAGCTCCAATGCATCATGTACGTGTGATAATCGAGCAAAATCTCAACGCACTGTTTCAACAAGAAAAACAGAGCACACTTCCCATTCTCAATCTTTCTTAGCATAGCTTAAGTTTAAGTGAGAGAGTGAAGAAATACAAGTTCATAATAGGAATCTTGTAAACTGATATCGTTTGTGATATTCAGTTAGATTTTGAGAGAAATCTAGTTGAGATTAGAGTTGGGTGAGAAATCCAGAAAACAGAGTATTGTTGTTCTGGTGGAAATCCTTTAACTCTCTTTAGGCTAGTCAGAACTAAGTGAGAAATTAGCTTAAGTTCTGTTGATGTAAAGGAGCTTCTGAACTTGCCATAAAAGTTCTGAATAGTAGATTTATAAAATCTCTGTAGGCTGCGACCTCAGGGGAAAAGACGTAGTCACAGGACTTCTGTGGCGAACTTGGATAAATCGAATTGTTCAATCGGGATCGCCTGAACTTCTTTCTCCCTCTTATACTTGTTATTTTTGCTTCTGTTTACTTGCTTATATTTAGTGCTGAAACAGATTTTCTCTAAATATCATTGTCTTTGTTCAAGAGACTGTCCAGAAGTTGTCAAATCAGAACTTATGTTGCTGAAAACAGTCTAACTGTGTTTAGGCAGAATTTCCCTCGGAAGCAACTTCTGTAAGCTCGCTTGTGACTCTGAGGAAATTTGACTCTGAAAATTAAGTTTCCTGAAAAACTTAGAAATTTTCAGTTTTCAACTTTGACACCTATTCACCCCCCTCTAGGTGATTATGTTCTTGATAGGGCCAACATAATTTACTTTCATGCTCTGTGAAAACCTTAGTTTAATAATAGATATAGTTAGTTTAAAATCAATCAATCAATCTAGACCAATCACCCGACTGTTCTGTTTCAGTAAAGAGACCAGCTTGAAACTGTTCTATCCCTGTGGAGACGATAAACTTATCACTTTATTACTTGTCTAGTGCACTTGCTAGTGTCATCCACTCATTTGTACACAACAAGTTTTTGGCGCCGTTGCTGGGGATAGAAAGATTTTAAGCCAAACCATTTTTACCTTTATTGTGATAAAACAGTTGGATTTTACCTGTTTGTTTCAGTGTGCAGTTTGATTTTAGGTTGTTTATGCGAAGAGCCCGACGTCCACCAGAGCCTATTGATCCTGAGATTGAGGCAACCTTGAGAAGGAGAAACGCCCTTAGGAGAATCAGACAAAGGGAAAGCCTGGCTACTCTCAACCAGGAACAACCTGTTCACAACGCTGTTCCAGAAAGACAACCTGAACAAGAACAAATACACCCAAAACAACCAGAGGAAGGGCAAGGAGACAACAAGGAGGACGGAGCCGTTCCACCCTTGCCAATGAAGGAATACTCAAAACCTTCCACCGAGGGTCACTCATCTTGCATTGTGATCCCCGATGAAGGAGACAACCATTTTGAGGACTGCCCAGTGAAGACCCAAATGCTCACATCCAAGACTTTGTCACGCTGTGTAACACTTTTAAGACAAACCGAGGAGTCAGTGATGACGTGATCAGGCTCAAGCTGTTCTTATATTCATTAAGGGACAAAGCTACAACCTGGATGAAAAATTTGCAACCTCGCTCAATCACAACATGGGAGGCCATGGCAAATGCCTTCCTCACTAAGTTCTTTCCACCAAGACAAGCAATCAAACTCAGAAATGATGTGTCCCATTTCTCTCAACACCCCGAAGAGTCTCTTTCCGAGGCATGGGAGAGATATAAAGACCTTTTGAGGAGAGTGCCCAACCACAAGATTCCCATGTGGATGCAGATTCATAACTTTTATAATGGCCTAACGAATGTTTACAAAATTCAGTTGGAGTCCGTAGCAAATGGAGATCCAGAAGAACTTGATCCCGAAGCATTGTATGAACTCATAGAGCGCATGGTCAACACCAGTTATAAATGGCACTCTGTGAGGGAAGATGGCAGAAATGAATCAAACTCTCCAGTGGCTGAAGAAGTTTCTAAACTGACTGCACAAGTTGAGCAGTTGAGCAAGCAAATTGTCAAACTGAACAAGCCAACCAACCAAGTTCATGTTGTTCAATGTGATTTTTGTGAAGGAAATCATCGTTCTGTTGATTGCACAGGAAACCAGTTGCCTAACCAACAAGTTGAGCATTGTGACTATGCAGGGAACAACCAGAGGCCGTGCTCAGATCCATACTCAAATCATTACAATGATGGATGGAGGAATCATCCAAACCTTAGTTGGGTTCCCCAGCCCAACCAGAATCCTCATCCACCATATCAGAGACCTCAAAACAATTACCAGCAGAACAGCCAACCCAGGCAGAACAACTATCAACAAGGTGGCCCCTCAAACTACCAGCAGCACAACCAGGGAGGAGAAGACAAGAAGTCCAAGGTGGAGGAGATGTTATCTCAAATGATGCAGCAGATGCAGCAGCAACCAAGCATGGACAAACAGCAAACAAGATTCTTAGAGATGCTCAGGAAGATCCACATCAACATACCATTTGTGGATGCCTTGTCAGCATCACCAGTCTATGTAAAATTCCTGAAGGACTTGCTGCAGAACAAGACAAAGCTGGAGAGTGTATCAATGGTCCAGCTGAATCGTACATGTTCCTCAATATTACAGAATAAGCACCTTCTCCCCAAAAAGGAGAAAGACCCAGGAAGTTTTACTATACCTTGCTCATTTGGTAATCTTAACATTGATAATGCTTTATGTGACCTAGGAGCTAGCATAAATCTCATGCCCTATTCAATTTACAAACAGCTTGGCCTAGGAGAACCCCAACCAACTAGGATGTCTATCCAATTTGCTGATCGTTCAGTCAAGTACCCTATGGGAATGGTTGAGGATGTTCTGGTCAAGGTGGATAAGTTTATACTTCCAGCTGACTTTGTAATAATGGACATAGAAGAAGATGCACATGTTCCAATCATCTTAGATAGACCGTTTTTAGCTACTGCTAGGGCTATAATAGATGTCTACGCTGGAGAACTTAGGCTTAAAGTAAACAATCAACAAGTAGTGTTTAAGATGAATGAAGCAATGAGACATCCACCAACCAGTGATGATACATGTTACTTTCTTGAAACTTTTGATGCACCCTATTATGATAATTTGCAGGAACAGGTTGAACCCGACCTTAAGGAGGAGGCACATGATGATAAAGAGGCCAATGAGAGCAGTTTTGTGGTCTATAGGAACAAGCAGACCCCTGCTGAACCTTTGAACAACCCACCAAAACCAACTCTTAAACCCTCACTCGAAGAACCACCTGTTCTAGAGTTCAACACTTTGCCAAGTCATTTGGAATATGCCTACCTACAACCTCCTGACAAATTACCAGTTATCATCTCATCAGACTTGACCCCTGAACATAAAGCCCAACTTCTGCTTGTTCTCCAAAAACATAAGGATGCTCTGGCATGGCAGATCTCTGACATCAAAGGCATTAGCCCAAGGATCTGTGTGCATAGGATCCTGATGGAGGAAAACCACAAGACAAGTGTGCAGCCACAAAGGAGGCTCAATCCAAACATGAAGGAGGTTGTGCGCAAGGAGGTCATCAAGCTGATCGATGCGGGCATCATATTCCCAATCTCAGATAGTGCTTGGACCAGTCCTGTTCAAGTAGTACCAAAGAAGGGGAGGAATGACCGTGATCCAAAATGAGAACAATGAGCTGATTCCTACAAGAACAGTCACAGGATGGCGTGTTTGCATAGACTACAGAAAATTGAATGATGCAACACGCAAGGATCACTTCCCTCTTCCGTTCATTGATCAAATGCTTGAGAGATTAGCAGGCTATGCCTTCTATTGTTTTCTTGATGGTTATTCGGGGTACAACCAAATTCCAATACACCCAAACGACATTGAGAAAACAACCTTTACTTGCCCCTATGGTACTTATGCCTATAGGAGAATGCCCTTTGGTCTTTGCAATGCATCAGCCACTTTTCAAAGGTGTATGATGGCTATCTTTCATGACATGGTTGAGAAAACAGTTGAAATCTTCATGGATGACTTTTCTGTCTATGGGAGATCATTCACGGACTGTTTGAACAACCTGGAAGCTGTGCTAGAAAGGTGTGAAGAGACCAATCTTGTTCTCAATTGGGAGAAATGTCATTTCATGGTAAAGGAAGGGATAGTCCTTGGACACAAAATCTCATAGAAAGGTCTTGAAGTTGACCGAGCCAAGGTAGAAGTCATTGAAGGACTGCCTGTTCCTTCTTCTATCAAGGATGTTCGAAGTTTCCTTGGGCATGCCGGTTTCTACAGAAGGTTCATCAAAGACTTTTCAAAGATTGCAATACCATTGTCCAACTTACTCCACAAAGATGTTGAATTCAGGTTTGATGAAACATGTATTCATGCTTTTGAACAACTTAAGACTAGACTAGTCACTGCACCCATACTTATATCACCAAACTGGGAATTACCTTTTGAGATAATGTGTGATGCTAGTGACACATGTATAGGAGCTGTTATAGGGCAGAGAATTGATAAGCATTTCAAACCAATCTACTATGCAAGCAAAACATTAAAGGATGCACAACAAAACTACATCGTAACTGAAAAAGAATTACTTGCAGTTGTGTATGCTTTTGATAAATTCAGATCTTACCTTGTTCTTTCCAAAGTGGTTGTGTTTACAGATCATGCAGCCTTGAAGTATTTGCTCTCCAAGCAAGATGCCAAGCCTAGACTGATCAAGTGGATCTTGCTCCTCCAAGAATTTGATCTTGAAATCAAAGACAAGAAGGGAGCAGAGAATGTGGCAGCTGATCACCTATCCAGGTTGAAAGAGAACAAGCAGGCAGCACAAGCAGACATCTTGGATACCTTTCCAGATGAACAACTTTATGTTGTGCAAAGTGATTCTGTCCCATGGTTTGCTGGCATAGCTAACTATCTCGCTTGTAAGGTTGTGCCTAACCACCTGCCTTATAACCAGAAGAAGAAGTTCTTTGCAGACCTCAAGTATTACTTATGGGAAGAACCATATTTGTTCAAGCTGTGCGCCGACCAGATTGTGAGGAGATGTGTAGCACAAGAGGAAACTGTTCCTATTTTACATAATTGCCATAACAGAATGGCAGGAGGTCACTTTGGAGCTAATAGAACAGCTGCCAAGGTACTCGAATCAGGTTTTTATTGGCCTTCCTTGTTCAAGGATCCCCACAGGTATGTCTCTGAATGCAATGAGTGTCAAAGAACAGGTAACATCTCATCTAAGAATGCCATGCCACTAAATAACATTGTGGTATGTGAAGTGTTTGATATTTGGGGAATTGACTTCATGGGACCCTTCCCTTGCTCTTATGGGAACAAGTACATACTTGTGGCCGTAGACTATGTGAGCAAGTGGGTTGAGGCCATGGCAACTCCCACAAATGATGCAAGAGTAGTTGTGAAATTCCTGAAAAAGTTGTTTTCGAGATTTGGTATGCCTAGGGAGCTTATAAGTGACTAAGGAACTCATTTTTGTAATGCACAATTTGAAAAACTCCTTGGAAGATATGGTGTGACCCATAGAGTAGCCACTCCCTACCACCCACAATCAAATGGACAAGCTGAGATATCTAATAGAGAAATCAAAAGAATCCTGGAGAAAACAGTTGGTTGTGCTAGGAAAGAATGGACCAATAGGCTAGATGATGCTCTTTGGGCATATAGAACAGCCTATAAAACTCCAATTGGAATGTCACCCTATAGATTGCTTTATGGTAAATCATGTCACCTACCTGTTGAACTAGAGCATAAAGCTCTTTGGGCTATTAAGTTTTTGAATTTTGATGAGCAGGCAGCAGGTGATCATAGGAAAACACAACTGGATGAGCTTGATGAGTTCAGACTGTTCTCTTTTGAGAATGCCCAAATCTACAAGGAGAAAACCAAGAAGTGGCATGACAAGCACATCCAAATCAACAAATTCTAACCAGGGCAGAGGGTGTCGTTGTTCAACTCACGCCTCAGACTGTTCCCTGGAAAGTTGAAGTCAAGATGGTCATGACCATTCAATGTGACCAAGGTGTTCCCACACGGTGCTGTTGAAATATCCGATGGAACATGCGAGCCATTCAAAGTCAATGGACAAAGGCTCAAGCCCTACCTCGTTGGAGAGAAGAACCAAGTGGAGGACTATCGTGTCCATGAACCGCCTTGAGGCTAGTTGGAGAAGTCTAGCTCAAGACAGAAAACAGAGCAACCTGAGGGAACAAGCTGTACCTGTTCTCTCTGCCCGTTCCAGAAAAACAATAAAAACAAAAATAAAAATAAAGTCTTTTGGCCTTGGAAGCATGAGTTGGCCGGTTATTTGTTGTTTATGGACTAACTTTTGTTGTTTTGTAGGTTTTTATCTCAAGTGGGCTTTGTCCTTGTGCAGGCCCAAAACAAAATAAAAACCACCAATCAAAACAGCCACATCAGCCCACTACCTGCAAAAGCAACCTGCACGCCTAATCACAGCTAAAACTTCATAAGACCTAAAAGGACATAACGTTATGATGCCTGTCCATATGCATGAAATACGGCGTTACGCCGTCCGTTCCAAATCATAGGGAACACTTTAATTATTTCGTGCAAAATGGGGACCATACCATCACAACAATATGACCTGTTAGATCAAACATACACTGTCTTCTGCTCCTTCGAAAGGAATTTTGAGTTTGTGAAGTGAAAGAGGATGTTGGAATGATTGTCTGAACCAAAGTAGGGGCACGATGTCCCGTGGGTCTACATGGTTCATTATCATGTTGAGTCTTCCAAACTAGTGTAAGATACGGTTGTCACACATGCATCATCTATTCGGGAAATAAACGACGTGTCAATAATGTCCTTTAACATAGAGCCAAACCTTACTCATGTACCTAGTATACGTCCCCTCATCTCTATGTGAAAATTGGGTCTGGTTTGCCTTCATGTATGAATACACAAACAAACCAACACTGGGGCATTTAAAATCTACACGTGTACGTTTGTCGTCTCTTATAGAGCCAAGAGCCGTGATTATTGTCTATGGTTGTCAGTCTAGAGTCCAAAGTGTGATATGCATCCATTTCATGTGCATGTCAAGCATTTTAATGTACGTCGTCAAACCACACATAGGATACACGCGATAGGCTAAAATAGGAACTATGACACCGCCGTCATTTTACCTAGAACGTGTCATACACATACGCACGATGTCCAAATACGTGTGTCCCCTTACCTGCTAGGTTTGTGTCCTTCGGGTGTGTCTACTCTTAGAGTGTCATACGTTAGGCCACTTGTTTCGAGCCATCCTACGTAACAGGGTCTTCATGCATACACATTGCCGCGTGTCTTAGGGATGCATACACAGAGATAGGGAAATGACAAACGAGGTACCATAATCCCGTAAGTATAGTCTGTCTAGATCTCATAGGCGCACTTGGGTTAGGGCACACATACACAAGTTGTCCAAACGTCAGAAACCCCACCTATATGTGAAAACTTCCCCCTTATCTGAAACCACAACACACCTGAACCCGAGCCAGCTTCTACAAAGGAGACCATCGGATCAACAAGGAGGAATCAGGGATAGGGACAAGCCCTTGAACGAAGAATGCAACGACCAAAGGGAGTTCTCCGTAATGTCCTCCCAAGTTAAAAATGACGCAAACCTTTACCCTTAACCTACCTCACAAACAAACCAACACTCCGAAAGACATTACCCCAAACTCCACCAAACTACCCCGACATATACCGTACCCCATCTCACTTCAGAGCAAACAAAAGACCTTATCCGAGCCCAAAATCAGTTAACACCTAGTAAATCGGATAGCTAAGGACACACCCCTAAGAGGATTCATGGAGAACTCTAGGTCACATCAAGGACATCCCGGCAGACGAAGAATGGAGCAACATCATCAGGCATCGACTAGGCTCTATCCCACTTATCCTATCCACGTGTTTACAAACCCGTGCTTGGGTAGAAAAAGCGTTTAATTCACTCGTGTCTACATTCATTTGCATCCCTCAAATAGACGTTAGGGAGATATAGGCATAATTAGAGCATGTGTGTCTAGTACGAATGTGCCCTCGACTGTAAGAGAGAGCACCACAACCAGACAACTGGCCCCGACCATGACGAAGCAACTTGAGGAGGAGGAATTACCAGATCAATGTAAGAAGCACATCCTCTTTAGAGAGAAGAAACCTCGCTCTAAGAAATTAGGACATTGCACGAAAGCCAAAATGGAGCACCCCAGTACCCGTAGTGTCTCCACGAACCAAGGTCCATCAGCCTGCAGAATTAAACCCATGAAATCCTCAGAATCCCCTTCCTACACTCGACAACGGACGTGCCCACGGATGAAGGGAGAAGCAAAAAGGAGAAGTGAAGCCCTCATTCGGAGAAGCTTATAGCTCGAAAATGAATCCCATCCACAAAACCTCGAAGAGGGCGACGACATTTCCATATCAAGGCTTCATGCAAAAGACAGAGCGGATGGTATCCCAAAGGTAGGAAAACATCTTACAAAAACGTAATCCATGCAGAAGGTTGTGACAAGATCTACACCAAGGAGAACGATGGAGACTCTAGGATTCCATCATGAGAATCACTTGCACGCTTCCGAAAACAAGATGGCGGCACTAGGATACGTGACTCCATCCCCACGAAAAACGACGATCCCTCACCACGGAAGAATCCTCACCACAAGGGGCGAATCATCATCACAGGCAGAGCAAGGACGATTACTAGGACCAGTTGATAATGAGTGCACCTTCATATTAGACATACATGAACCATCTATGCCTATGTTAACTAGTTTAGATGCTTATGTTAGTGAGTCTAAATGTCTGTTTCAAGAGTCTATCAGCTACACATATTCTAGAATAGAGAAATCGAGAACTTAGACGATGGGATATGTACACTCCATTCAAAACACTAGTCGACTCCCCTAGGGTTTGAGAAAACAAAAAAAAGGGCCTGCTAGATCGAGGAAGCTCAAAATAGATCTAGGCAACAATCAAGGAAAGAAAGCCTGCTAGGTTGAAAACCTGAGAAGGCGACCTAGGCAACAATAAAGGCGGCTCGCTAAGTTGACAACCCGTAGAGTCATCTTAGGCAACAGTTAGAGCAATAGAACACCTCACCTTAGGGGCAAAGACGAAAACATCATCGGTGGTTGCATTCGAACATCTTGATTCCAACTCTGACAACCTAGGAGCTATGCGAACTCCTGATGGTCTCTCAAACCCTATCCTCATCAAAGAACCCCAATAACCCTCACTTCTACTATCTAACCCAAAATCCTTGCACCCTTCACGAAACCTACCCTACAAAACATCGCCTCCACCATCCAAGCCCAAACCCCTTCTCTCCTCATAAAAGCCTTTCCCTACACCCTCGAAACACCTACATACACCTCACCTCCTTCATCGAACTCAAAACCTTTGCTCACATTCCCCAAAAGAACAACCGTAAACCTAACCTCACATCTAGCCAACACCTTGGGGTCACCCACATGCTTAGTTGAGGACCAAGAGTCGTTTAGGTTCCCCAGTCACATGTCCACACACTCACTCATACATACTATGTGTCCTAGGTCGTCCAACCAAGATCCACAAAATTAATACTACACAAGTCATAGGAGGAGATGGCCCCCTTAGTCTGCGCATAATCACATGTCCACAGGTCTAGTTGCACGCACACATTAGACACTTAAGTCATCTAGCCGAAATCCATAAAGAACATATCACGTGAGTAGAACATCCCCTTGTGCACACACATATGGAGTCGCACACACTTCGGGTTCTAGATTGTTGTAGGTTGTCATAAGTCCACCTAATAGGGCACCCTCCCATTTACACCAAAAGACATACATGCACACCATATGTTTTAGGTAGTATAGCTAGAGTCCATATCGCGTGTGTTCATGTAGCGAAAGTATCCCTTATCATGTATCTGTACATCTAGTCGCACATATTGTGCGTTATCCAGACTAAGCTCATAGGTGTAAACCTGCATGCATCCATAAAGTAGGGTATCTCCCTTGATCACTTGTAATCATGCAGCATGACCAGTCATCATGAAAATATTTATTTCCCATTGGCCATTTCACCCCGAGAAAGGATGCATGTCTTTGTTTTTGCAGGATCCCTATAGGAGTCATAAAAGGCGGCGATAGATAGTCTAGGCACAACACCTATCAGACGGTGTTAACAATTTTTTAGAGCCAAGCTCGACAAACCACACAAAGCGCAGAAACTCACCCAACTTCCGCGACCGGAAACGCCCGACTCCCGAAACACCCGACCTCATGAAGACTTAATACTCCTGAAGCAGCTCCGGAGATCAATACTCACACTTAAAGAAGGCGTTACAGAAGGCATTCTAGAAGAAGTTCCAAAAGGCGTTCCAGAAGGCGTTCCAGAAGGCGTTCCCGAAGGCGTTCCAGAAGAAGTTCCAGAAGGCGTTACAGAAGGCGTTACAAGAGGCGTTACAAAAAAGGCCTTACCGAAGATGTTGCTAACCCCGAGGGACTACCAAAGACATATGGGCATATCCAACGACCGCAGAAGCAGTACACTGGGGCAATATCGGACCATGGATACGCTGGGGCACCCCTGAACTCATCAAAATATTAGAAACTAAGAACTCTACCGGCGCAATACCAGAATGGGGCACGACTCAGGTGAAGGAGAAATGTCGCCAGGGACTCCCAGATCAGCTACAGATCAAGAGCAGAAGAGAAAAGATACTGGGACACAGCGGATCGACCTCAGAATAAGACCACCAGCATCCGGATAAGACTGGTAGGACAAAGTGTTCAAGGAAAGGGGGTCCACGAACAGAGCTACAAGAGTTACTAAATCCTCGGGTCGTGCCCGAGGTACTATGGAGAAGAGCTACAAAGAAGTTATTAAATCTTCGGGTCACGCCCGAGGCATTGTGAGAGTTTACTCAGAGCAACAAAGAAGTTCCTGATGAACCCTAAGTAATTTGATTATGTCCAATCGTTTCAGAAGATGAAAACTTAATACTCTCTTACATATAGTTTTTTGTTGACTAATATTTTTTCTACTTAGTCTATGTGTAAGTTACTCAGCAGGTGCTGAATGAAGTTTTTTCTGGACTGCCTAAAGAATTCAGAAGATCCGTTTGCTGAAGTCAGAGTTTCAATAATTCAGAAGCTGGATGCTGCGCTCTAAAGCCGAAGTCTGCTAAAGCTCTCCTCAGAGGTTCTTTGGAATCAGAAGTTTTGCCAATTTGATCAGAAGTCTAGACAACTGGAATTTAGCTTCTGAAAGCTTAGTCACGGGTTCTGTTTGAGCATTTAATGCTCTGACACTTGCATTCAATGCAAGGCGCCAAAAGTTCAAAAAAGCTGTTTTGATGGAGCGCGCTTGTCTGTTCAAGAGAAACCAGAATTTCCTTGTTTACCCTTTGTTGATCCAATTGAAGAATGATTCCAGTCAACCTCATCTTTGATTTCAAATCACCTACCGGATTTAGTTAAAGAACAAGGATAACGAAATCAAAGTGTTTGAAGACCGTTTGAAGACTTGACAAATTAACGGCTACAACAACTGATGTCATCTCTATTGAAGATTCAAATTCACCAACGGTCATCCTCATTCACTATAAATAGTAGCCAAGCTCCATTGCATCAACTACACGCATGATCATCGAGCAAAATCTCAACGCACTGTTTTAACAAGAAAAACAGAGCACCACTTCCCATTCTCAATCTTTCTTAGCATAGTCTTAGTTAAAGTGAGAGAGTGAATAAAAACAAGTTCATAATAGGAATCTTGTAAACTGATATTGTTTGTGATATTCAGTTAGATTTAAAGAGAGAAATCTAGTTGAGATTAGAGTTGGCTGAGAAATCCAGAAAACAGAGTATTGTTTGTTCTGGTGGAAATCCTTTAACTCTTTTTAGGCTAGTAAGAACTAAGTGAGAAATTAGCTTAAGT
This sequence comes from Euphorbia peplus, assembly GCA_028411795.1. Lineage (NCBI taxonomy): Eukaryota > Viridiplantae > Streptophyta > Magnoliopsida > Malpighiales > Euphorbiaceae > Euphorbia > Euphorbia peplus. The sequence goes on along the minus strand of CP110838.1, from coordinate 12,437,121 downwards.
TCTGTTGATATAAAGGAGCTTCTGAACTTGCCATAAAAGTTCTGAATAGTGGATTTATAAAATCTCTGTAGGCTGCGACCTCAGGGGACAAGACGTAGTCACAGGACTTCTGTGGCGAACTTGGATAAATCGAATTGTTCAATCAGGATCTCCTGAACTTCTTTCTCCCTCTTATACTTGTTATTTTTGCTTCTGTGTACTTGCTTATATTTAGTGCTGAAACAGATTTTCTCTAAAGTATCATTGTCTTTGTTTAGAAGACTGTCCAGAAGTTCTCAAATCAGAACTTCTGTTGCTGAAAACAGTCTAACTGTGTTTAGGCAGAATTTCCCTCAGAAGCAACTTCTGTAAGCTAGCTTCTGACTCTGAGGAAATTTGACTCTGAAAATTAAGTTTCCCTAAAAACTTAGATATTTTCAGTTTTCAACTTTGACACCTATTCACCCCCCTCTAGGTGATTCTGTTCTTGATAGGGCCAACAGTTACCAAGTCCTCGGGTCTCGCCCAAGGCAGGTTACTGAAGGTTACGAAAAGTCCTGGAGTTAAACTCGAAGCGCTATTAAAGGTTACAGAAAATCCTCGTCGAGGTACCCCACAGAAACAGTTAGTCGGCCTTACTGAAAGATTATAGAAGATCCGATGCCGTAGGCCGGAACTGCAGGTAAGTTCTCTAAACCCACTTTGAAAAACACTAGCACACACGCAGTACGGCTCGTTTCGCTTCATTGAGACTGTCCGGAGGGTCATACGAGACAATGTAATCACCTTAGGCACTCCCAAAGAAGCGAGGGGCAAACTGTAAGCACTGGTTTTTGAACCCGATGATGAAAGCAAACTATGAGCTCCTCGTCGCGCCGGCTGCTCAAATACTGATGCTCGTCGTAGAACGGATCGCCTTTTCGGGACCATAACCTCTTCCGCCCGCTCCTCGGGACCATGAGTGTGGCACTTTCATGCTTATGAGAAAATCCTTGATCACAAAAGAATATACGGTCACAAGTACTATTCATCAAAGACCGTACGGTCACAACACTATTGGTTGAGACTGTACGGTCACATACATATGACCGTACGGTCATTGCCACGTGGCAGATAGCGACCCAATCCTTATCTGCCACGTGGTTGGGCGGTCCAATGAGAAAGTGACACGTGTACAAGCTTCCAAACGACATTGGCCGGGTGTCGGGTAACGTCCGGCTCAGATCCAAATTTAGATCTGAGACGGGCGAAGCCAGTGACCGTACGGTCACTAAACAATGACCATACGGTCACAAGGAAACGTATATAAACCCTCCGGATTTCTCATTCAATTCACCAACAAACACTCATTCTCTTCTCTCTCTAGCTCGTTCTAAAGCAATTCTTGACCCGATATAAGTTGCCTCTGATAAACTTTCCTCCGAGTTGCCTAAAGTTGCCTCTGGTAAAAAAAAAGAATTGCTAGAGTCCGAGCTTGAGAGTACTTTCTTCAAATATTCTCAGAAAAGGTCTTCCTGACCACCAAAAAAACGTTACCCCTATTATCAAGAGTTTCCAATCCCGGCATCACTCGCAGTCTCGCTAGGGTCGACTAAGTCCTGTTTCAAGTTACCACACGGGAGAACGCACACGCAATTCCGGTTCCTCGAGGTTCCTCCCAGAAAAGGTCTCCGTTCTTCAACGAGCATCAGTCGGCGAGCAATCACTGGCACGCGACGAGGGTAAGCTTCTGAGGGTTTAGTACCGTGTCACCCAGCGGTTTACCGCACAAATACTTGCGCATTTACTTATTCTTGTGTGAAAATCATAAATATGAAGACAATAAGCTATTAGGTTGCATTAAAAGATCCTCTGGGTTCTAGAATGTCGGAATTAATAAGTTGTATCCACGAACGTATATAGAATCTCTGGTTTTCAAAACAATCGGTATAAACACCGGTTCGTACATTTTCCTGGTCGGCCGGGTGGCGACTCTAGTCAAAGAGGGCTAAAGCCGCTATGAGCGACCAGTTTCGCTCACACTTAGTAAACATGTCAGCAAGATTGTCTTCAGAGGGAACATTAGTAATAATGATATCCTTCTTCAGAACATGATCTCTTAGAAAGTGATGCCTAATATGAACATGCTTCATCCTGCTGTGTTGAATGGGATTCTTGGAAAGATCAATTGCACTTCTGTTATCACAGAAGATTGTAATTGTTCCAGGGATTTGTCAGAGCAATGAATGCTAAACAGAACCCGTGACTTAGCTTCGGAAAGGTAATTCCTTTAGTCTAAGCTTCTGATCGAATTGGTAAAGATTTATCTTCTGATTTCTTTTTGGACCTCTGGGGCGAGCTTTAACGGCCTTTACTAAAACCTCAGACCGGAGCATCCAGCTTCTGAACTTTATCTACTGTCTTTAGCTTTCCTGTTTCTTCTGAGTCTTTAAGGCAATACAGAGATTCTTCATTCAGCACCTGCTGAGAAACTTACATACATACTTAACAAAAATTGTTAGTCAACATTAAAACGTATGTAAGTAAATTTTGAATTTCATCTTTTGAAACGTTTGGACATAATCAAAACACTTAGGGTTCATCAATTTACAATGGTTAAAAAGACATGACACATTCGATGTATCATGTCTTTTTAACCATTGTAAATAGTTTTAGACATTGGGAACCGATGTGTTTCTTGGGCACTCTCGATAGATGATCTTTGCAATTAAAGCAATCGCGTGCACACGCGGAATTCCAACCGAGAACCCTAAAGAGTTGTAAAAAGACTTGAGGGGATGTGTAACGACTAGAGATTTTAACAGTAGGAAACGAATGATAGAGTGAGAGGAAGAGGAGAATTGGGAAGAAGAGAGAGTAGAGACTAGAGAAATATAGAGAAAAGATAAGGTTTAAGGGAGATAATTGATTGATAATTCATTTGATAATTCTCAAGTACATGGCAGGGCCTTATATAGCAGACAGTTCTGCTGAGGTGTTGTTGTGTACAAATGAGTGGATGACACTAGCAAGTGCACTAGACAAGTAATAAAGTGATAGTTATCGTCTCCACAGGGATAGAACAATTTGAAGCTAGTCTCTTTACTGAAACAGAGCAGTCGGGTGATTGGTCTAGATCGATTGATTGAATTTAATCTAACTAAGTCTACTATCAATCTAAGGTTGTCACTGAGCATGCAATAATAAGTTAAGAGATATCAATAATAAAGAAGCAGGTGTAAAGCACAGCCAGAACTGATGGCAAACAAGTACACATTCCCTTTATTATTGATACATCACCAACATTATGTCTCTTCATCCCAGAGCCAAGACCACTATGCTGAGCAGACTTCTCCCCCGTTTGGCCAGAAACAACAGGAATAACCAGAGCTCCTTGAGAGTCCAGCTTTTTCTGAACATTAAGAGCAGTCTGATATTGCTGAGGAGTAGGCCTTACAGATTTGATCACATCCATTCGACGACGAAAATCAGCATCAATGGTTTTCATATGATCAAAAGTCTGTCCTGAAAGAGGTCTCTGTCTTTGAACATCCTCCAGAAGCAGCTTAATAGAACGATTATTCGCATACATAGCAGTAGTGAGATGCTCATTCTGAATATAAGTCTGTCCTCGAACAAACCTATAACAATTATGAAGAGCCTTCTCTTGTTCTTTTGCTTGAGTGTGCATTACCTTCAGAAGTTCTGTAAGCTCTGCAATCTGGGCGCACTGAGCAGTCACAGAAGACTAAATGCTCTGAAGACGATTGTTGAGATCAGGAGTGATGTCATACATAATTCTGGCAGCCCCAGAGGATGATGATCCTTGAGCAGAAGATTTCACTTCTCTCAGAATATGATTAGCAGTACTTTGCAGATCATCAAGCTTACTTGGGAGAACCTTCTCATGAGCCTCATAATGCTCGTTAGCTTCTTTCACCTCTTGTTGCAGCATTTCCAAATTCTCATTCACATTACTAGCAGAGGCAAGAGCTATATTTTCTAGAGTGGGAAGGGTCAGTGCCAGCTGTCTCAACTTGTATATCTCATCATAAGTAGCGAGATGAAGTGTGGAAAGATTACGCGTATAGACAGAAGGATTCTGCAATTGAAGCATAGACATGAGCTGCAGGTTCTGAGCTTTCAAAGATTGAAGTTCTTGCAACACAATGCCCTGAGCATACATGTCAGAAACAGAAGACCTTTGCCCTAAACCAACAAATCTATTCAATAGTTCATCAGAGCCACTCCGACTCATTCTTCTCAGCTCCTCAGCAGAAGGAGCACTACCAGCTTCAGAGACAACATAAGCTCTTCCAATGAAACCAAAACTACCAAAATGTTTCTCCAACTCATCCCGATTCATCATATTGTGCAGAAAATCGTACTTTGATGAAAAACCAACGAAGAAGGATGTAGTAGATGAAGTAGTTAAGGGATCACACACAGGAGGTGTATGTCCAGAGGTTGAAGGAGGAGGAATTTGTGAAGTGGAAGAAGGAGCAGTTTGTGTGGTGGAGGAAGAAAAGATAGGAATAGTGGATGGTAGTGTGGATGGAAGTGAAAAGGGAGGAGCTGTAAGTCCTATGGAAGGAATTACAGAGGAAGTATTTAGTGAGGAGGTAGTGGAGGTTGTTGTGGAGTCAGTGAAAATAGGGCCATAGGCCAAATTCACTTCTGAATATGATCCAGAATGAGGAGCAGTTTTAGGAGGTACAACTTCAGAGGTTGAAGTTTTAGGGGGAATGGAAGTTTGAGAGTCACTTACTTCTGGGATAGAAGGAAGTGTGGAAGATGGATGAGAAGTATAAGAAGGAGATGGATGATGAATATGAGTGGGAGACGAAATAACCTGTTCAGAGACGTTGGGATCATATGTAGAAATGGGCTCAGCAAAAACATGAGGGATTCTGTTAAGAGTTTCATAGGCATCCCTATCACCAGGGCTTCTACCTTGACCTAGAAGAATGTTGTCCATAAAATCCTCGTTATCAACATTCTCAGCAAACCTCTATGCAGTCTGAATAACCACTTCAGGATTTTCAGCTTCTGGTTCACTGTCCTTTGAAAGTTCCTCAATAACAGGAGCATCAAGATGCCCTTCAGCAGACATATCCATCATGTCTTCATCATCAACAAAGTCCTCTCCTTTAGGAATTGTATCTTCTAATTCCGCATAAGGAGCAATATAGAAGTCCTTCTTGTTCAGAAACCTTCTATTTGCAGCGACCTTCTTTCTGTTACTTCAGGAGAGAGGAATCTCTTCAACATCCTCTGCTACTCCAGTAGCCTCAACACTTCCAGTAGCCTCAACATGTCTAGAGGCCTCCTCACTCTCAACTTGAGCAGCACATTCAGCAAGTCTAGCATCAGCCTTAGCTTTTGCCAAAATTTCACGCTCTCCTGCTAGTTTATCTTCTAACTCAACAGCTTCTCTTCTTTGCCTTGTCCTATCAGCAAGAGCAACAACTCTTGCAACTTTCTCAGCCTCAGCAGCCTTTACACGTTCAGCAAGGCTGCTATCCTCAGCTTCCTGAGCTGCCTTCTCAGCAGCATCACTTGGCTTCTCCGCAACAATCCTACCAGAAGGTTCAACATTGATAGTTGTTTGAACGAGAACTGGAAGAGGTTCTGAGACAGCCACCTTCTCTACTGTCAGAACCAACTTACTTGATCCTTTCTTACTTTTGCCCTTCTTGGCAGTTTTCTTACCCTTCTGCTCAGTGTCCTTCATTATTTCCTTCTGAGCAATGCTTGCTAAGGGAGCATTCTCAGTCTTCTTTGGCACCACACCAAAGGCAAGATTCCTCAGAGTATGCATCTTGAGGAGAGTACTCCTGCTGTTACCACCATCTCCTGGAATAATGACAGAGGCAGCCTCAAATATCCTCGTCAGGAGGGAACCATAAGCAACAGTGCTGACCACCTTGAAATTCTTCATCTGCCTAATAATCATTGCAGGTAGGTTGATCTTCTTCTGATTCATAAGATGGTACATAAAAACCCTTTCCCTGTTGGAAACACCATTGACACCACCAGCCTTCGGAAGAAACACATTGGTAGTCAAATAATGTGCCCACCTCTGATGCTGAGTGAGCCAAGTAGCGTAGGTTTCCTTAGCACTCAAATCAGGTTTAGCTCGATTCTCCTCTGAGTACCCTTCAGCAGAACCATCATCTCCAATGATGATTCCTTCATCACTAATTCCAATCGCCTGTGCAATAGAAGTCCTGCTGACCTCAAACTCAAACATCTCCAACAGAAGAGTGAAGAACATCCTCCTCATTAGACTGATAATAGAGATTCTGATAGAACTTGGTAACAATCTTAGGATAGATGAACTCATCCAAAGAGACAAAAGAGTTCCAGTTTTGAGCACTTAGCCATTTTGAGATGGGGTCAGTGGATTTAACTTCATCCTCTAGGAACCTAGACGTGAAAACCCTAGATTCACTAAGTTGTTTCTTTTGTGTAGCGGTGAATATGTGGTTGACAATGACTGGGGGTTCAACAGGTTGTACTTGAGCCATTTGAGAGAGTTTTAAGAAGAAATAGGTCAAGTTTTGAAAGAAGGAAATTGCAGAGAAATGATCTATGGGAATTCTAAATGCAAAGATATTTCGAGTGAAAAGTTACCGTTATTTATACCGAAACGAAAAACCCTTATTTATACCGGAACGAAAAACGGTTTCAATTCAAAAAGTAACTAAACACCATTTAAAAGGGAACCAGTTACCGTTAACACCAGTAACAGCGCAGTAATAGCATTAAATGTAAGCATGCTTAATTAAAAATCATGATTAGCCTTAATCACACATATTATCCTAAACGGCTAGCAGTTAAGATAAAAAAGAATATAGTTAAACTAAATTCCTGAAGTGGATAAGTCATACCAATGCCTTCTCGCAAGCTGCTGAAAATAGTACCAGCCATAGGCTTAGTAAACATGTCAGCAAGATTGTCTTCAGAGGGAAAATGAGTAATAATGATATCCTTCTTCAGAACATGATCTCTCAGAAAGTGATGCCTAATATGACATGCTTCATCCTGCTGTGTTGAATGGGATTCTTGGAAAGATCAATTGCACTTCTGTTATCACAGAAGATTGTAATTGTTCCAGGGATGACTCCATAGTCAGCAATTTGTTGCTTAATCCAGAGCATCTGAGAAACACAACTTCCAGCAGCAACATACTCAGCTTCAGCAGTTGAGAGAGCCACAAAGGTTTGTTTCTTACTATGCCAGGAGACTAGGCACTCCCCCAGAAAATGACAACCACCAGAAGTGCTGACTCTCTTCAATTCATGCCTACCATACTCAGAGTCTGTGTATCCTACAGGAGTAAAATATGTACTGCAAGAATACCACAAACCAGCTTCTGGTGTGCCTTTAAGATATCTGGGAATTCTTTTGACAGCAACTGTGAGCGAAGGTGGTCGCTCATAGCGGCTTTAGCCTTCTTTGACTATAGTCGCCACCAGGCCGACCGGGAAATGTATGAACCGGTGTTTGTACCGATTGTTTTGAAAACCAGAGATTCTATTTACGTTCGTGGATACAACTTATAAATTCCGACATTCCAGAGCCCAGAGGATCTTTAATGCAACCTAACAGCTTATTGTCTTAATTTTTATGGTTATCATGAAGAAATAAGTAAATGCGCAAACATTTGTACGGTAAACCGCCGGGTGACACGGTACAAAACCCTCAGAAGCTTACCCTCGTCGCGTGCCAGTGATTGCTCGCGGACTGATGCTCGTTGAAGAACGGAGACCTTTTTTGGGAGGAACCTTGGGGAACCGGAATTGCGTGTGCGTCCTCCGGTGTGGTAACTGGGAATAGGACTTAGTCGACTCTAACGAGACTGCGAGTGATGCCTGGATTGGGAACTTTTGATAAGGGGAGAATATATTTTTGGTGGTCAGGAGGACCTTTTTTCTGAGAATATTTGAGGAAAGTACTCTCAGAGGTATGGATTGCTATCTGCCACGTGGCAGTGACCGTACGGTTAGAGGTATGTGACCGTACGGTCTCAAACAACAGTGTTGTGACCGTACGGTCTTTGGTGAATAGTACTTGTGACCGTATACATTTTTGTGGTCGAGGATTTTCTCATAAGTATGAAAGTGCCACACTAATGGTCCCGAGGAGCGGGCGGAAGAGGTTATGGTTATTGGTATTTGAGCAGCTGGCGCAACGAGGAGCTCTTAGATTGCTTTCATCATCGGGTTCGAAAACCAGTGCTTAGAGTTTGCCCCTCGCTTCTTTGGGAGTGCCTTAGGTGATTACATTGTTCTGTAAGACCCGTCGGACAGTCTCAATGAAGCGAAACGAGCCGTACTGCGTGTGTGCTAGTGTTTTTAAAGTGGGTTTAGAGAACTTACCTGCCGTTCTGGCCTACGGCATCGGATCTTCTATAATCTTTCAGTAAGGCCGACTAACTGTTTCTGCTGGGTACCTCGACGAGGATTTTTTGTAACCTTTAATAGCGCCTCGAGCATAACTTGAGGACTTTTGGTAACCTTCGTAACCTTCAGTAACCTGCCTTGGGCGAGACCCGAGGACTTAGTAACCTCTCTGTTGCTTTGAGTAAACTCTCACAACGCCTCGGGCGTGACCCGAAGATTTAGTAACTTCCTTGTAGCTCTTCTCTAGAGTACCTCGGGCACGACCCGAAGATTAGCAACCTCTTGTAGCTCTAAGTAACCTTTCATAGTACCTCGACGAGGATTTTCCGTAACCTTTGATAGCACCTCGAGTGTAACTCGAGGACTTTCGGTAACCTTTGTAGCTTTTAGTAACCTTCCATAATGCCTGGGGCGAGACTCGAGGACTTAGTAACCTTCCATAATGCCTGGGGCGAGACTCGAGGACTTAGTAACCTTCCATAATGCCTTGGGCGAGACCCGAGGACTTAGTAACCGCTTTGTTGCTCTGAGTAAACTCTCACAACGCCTCAGGCGTGACCTGAAGATTTAGTAACTTCTTTGTAGCTCTTCTTCATAGTGCCTCGGGCACGACTCGAGGATTTGTAGTTCTGTTCATCGATCCCTCTTCCTTTGAACACTTTGTCCTACCAGTCTTATCTGGATGCCGGTGGCCTTATTCTGAGGTCGATTAGCTGTGTCCCGGTATCCTTTTCTCTTCCGCTCTTGATCTGTGACTGATCTGGGAGCCCCCGACGGCATTCTTCCTTGACCTGGGTCGTGTCCCATTCCGGTATTGCCTCAGTGGAGTTCTTAGTTCCTAATATTTTGATGAGTTCCGGGGTGCCCTAGTATGCCAATGATCTGATAATGCCCCAACTAACCGCTTCCAGGGTTATCGGATACGCTCCTACGTCCTTTGCAGTCCTCTGGGGTTGACTTTCATTTTTCATGGGTCTTCCACCTAAGCATATGCGGGTATGTGTTTGTGCATGTATCCATGTATACGTGTTTTTGTGTGTGTGTGTGTATGCATGCTTTCTTCTCGTCTTGCGTCTCCTCGTGCGTGGGGTGTTATGTTGCGTGGAAACACCCGAGCAACGTCTTGATGCTCTGAAATAGCTACCCGTTTGTCGGCCATGATGAGGGAATATTATCAGTAAGCCCTGCGTGCCTTAGGGGGATGGGGAGATTCAAGCTTCTTTTCGTGTTATGGTGATCAATGCACTTTGTTATTGGCTTCCCGTATTTGGCTTTGCTTTTTCAAGTGTTTCTCGTGAGGGATAGTACGATGCGTTCTTATTTCATTTTACCAAAGCAATACCATAAACAACATTCGTCTTACAACATGTCCTAACCGAGGATGAACCAAGATCTTACCCTAAGAACAAATTCCCGGGTTTATTTTCTCCTAGTCATACATGGAAATATCGAAGTCTATCTATATTGATTGGTTCCGCTAATTCTATTCCTTCCATATCGGTTAGTCTAACTCCTCCCCGTGAGTACATTCTTTTGACGACGAACGGCCCTTCCCATTTTGGTTGAAACTTCCCTCGGGGGTCGACGGTCGAGTGTCTCAATTGCTTGAGTACTAGGTCACCTACTTTTATTGGTCGGGACACGGTTCTTACCTTCTTGTTGTATGTGTTTGCTAATCTCTGTTGGTACATTTGTAGCTGATCCAGGGCCCGAAGCCGCTTTTCGTCTAATAGGTCTAACTGGCCGACCTTGTCTCTCATCCATTCCGCTTCTGGGACGTGCTCCTCTAGGACCACCCGCAAAGATCGCATCTCTACTTCCACTGGTAGTACTGCGTCCATTCCGTAAACCAAAGAATACAGTGTTGCTCCTGTCGGTGTGCGGACGGTTGTCCGATACCCCCAGATCGCAAAGGGTAATTTCTCCGCCCAATCTCTACTCCTATCTGACATCTTTGTGAGCATTTTCTTGATTGTCTTGTTAGCATCTTCGACCGCCCCGTTCGACTGGGGTCGATATGGGGACGAGCGGTGATGTTCTATCCGGTGTTTTGCTAGCATTTCCCGGGTAGCTCCCTGGAATTGAACGTCGTTGTCGGTAACCACGTGGTGGGGTACTCCATATCGACATATGATGTTTCTTTCTATGAATCTTGACATGGTACGTGCCGTTACCGTTGCGAAGGACTCGGCTTCCACCCACTTCGAGAAGTAGTCTACGGCTACCACAATGAAGCGATGTCCGTTGGACGCGGGGGGTCTGATTTCGCCTATCATGTCTATGCCCCATGCGGCGAAGGGCCATGGCGTGGCTAGGTTATGTAGTTCCGTGGGTGGCATATGGACATGATCGGCGTGGAATTGGCATTGAAGGCACCTTTTCGTGAATTTATAAGATTCGTCCCTCATGGTAGGCCACCAAAACCCCTGTCTTCTGATTTTCTTGGCCATAGAATCTTCATTCATGTGTGGCCTGCAGACTCCTTGGTGTATTTCTTCCATGGTTTTCCTTGCTTCGCCTTCGGACAGGCATTCCAGTAGCATGTCGTTGGCGGATCGTCGATACAATATTCCTTCTACTTCTCGACATTTAGACGCTAGTCTCCTAATAACCAACTTGTCACTTTTTGTTGCTTCCAGAGGGTATGTGCCGCTTGTTATGAACCGCTGGATGTCCACGTACCATGGCTCCGTGTTGTGGACATGAAGTACATACTCTTCTAGGTGGATCGGGAAGTAGGATGATGTCATGACCAGTGGTTTCATGAGTGCTGCTTGCATCCCTTCCTAGTTTGACGCTAGCGTGGCCCATGCATCGGCCATTTGATTTTCCTCTCGTGGTATGTGATGGAATGTACATGTGTCAAAATTCCGGACCATTGCTCGCAGCTTTTTGACGTAGGGTCGCAAGCGTTCTTCTCGTACCCCCCACTCTCCAGTTGCGTGACACAGCACTAGCAGCGAATCTCCAGTCATTTCAACTTCACGTGCCCCCAGGCTTATTAATGCCTCTATTCCGAAGAGACACGCCTCATATTCTGTCGTGTTGTTTGTGGCCTTGAATTGTAGTCTCTTTGCTAGTGGTATAATTAGCCCCGTCGGCGAAACCAACACCACCCCTGCTCCTGCCCCATTCCTATTCTGAGCTCCATCGAAATGCATTCTCCACCCTTGAATTGTAATTACCCCTAAGTTTTCATCTGGGAACTCAAACTGCCAAGGTTCATCTTCGGTTTCGGGCAATGGTTGACGGGCTAGAAATTCAGCAACGGCGTTGCCCTTGACCAATTTTGAGCTTACAAACTTGATGTCGAATTCGGATAACAATAATGCCCACCGAGCGAGCTTGCCTACCAGTGTGGGTGCCGTGGTGAGGTGTTTCATAGGATCTACCCTTGAGACAACTAGAACTTCGTGGGATTGAAAGTAGTGTCGCAGCTTTCGAGTGACCCAGATCATAGCGACACAAGTTCGTTCTAGTAAGTCGTATTTACATTCATACTGGAGTAATTTCTTCCTGAGATAATAGATGGGGTGTTTTACTCCGTCATCTTGGATCTGGACCAACATTGCCCCCACCGACGCGTCTTCCATTGCCAGATATAGTGTGAGGGGACTCCAAGGTCGGGGTGGCTTCAACACGGGCGCACTCGCCAGGCATTTCTTGATTTTATCGAATGCGAGTTGACAATTGTCATTCCATTGGTTGGTTTCGTCTTTCCTGAGCAGCTTGAAGATGGGCTCGCATACCGTTGTGAGTTTTGCTATAAAGTGACTAACGTACTGAATACTTCCGAGGAACGCTCAGACTTCTTTCTCTGTTTTCGGAGGTGGCATCTCGGTGATGGCTTTAACCTTCTCGGGGTCAATCTCAATGCCTTTGTCGCTGACGATGTGTCCCAGCAATTTTCCAGAGCTTACCCCAAACACGCATTTCTTTGGATTGAGCCTCAAGTTGTATTTCTCTATCCGTGTTAAAAACTTTTCTAATGCCGCGGGGTGTCCCTCTCTTGTGTCCGATTTTACCAGCATATCGTCCACATAAACCTCCACCTCTTTATGGATCATATCGTGTAGTAGCGTGGTTGCGGCCCTTTGGTAAGTTGCTCCTGCATTCTTCAGTCCGAATGGCATCACTTTGTAGCAGTATGTCCCCCACTCCGTGATGAACGAGGTTTTGACCTTATCGGCTATCTTCATGAGGATTTGATTATACCCCGAGAAACCGTCCATAAGAGAATACATTACGGCTGAGGCAGCGCTGTCTAGGAGCACATCTATGTGCGGTAGCGGAAAATTGTCTTTTGGGCATGCTCGATTGAGATCTCGATAGCCCACACACACCCGCACCTTTCCATCCTTTTTTCCTACGGGAACTATGTTTGCTACCCATTCCGCGTAGTCAACTACTTCGAGAAATTTTGACTTGATCTGCTTTGTTATCTCATCCTTCACTAGTTGGGCCCACTCTGGCCTTAGCCTTCTTAATTTATGTCTAACTGGCACCGCTCCAAGCTTTAAAGGGATGGCGTGCTCGGCTATGGAGGATTCTGCTCCGGGCATATCCTCATATGACCAGGCGAAGACTTTTTGGTGTCGTCTTAAGACTGCCTCAATCTGACTGCACTTCGTGGGGGATAAGTCCGGAGAAACTGGTACTAATCTTGGTTCATCCTTTGTTCCTAGGTTAACATGGTGTAATGCGGTGTTGTGTATGCTAAATGCACTAGTTAAATGATTTAATGAATGCACGGTGCCATCTTCTGACAAGTCACACAAGTAAGCAAACTGGGATTTCATTGCATCATGTTTTGAAGTGAATACATCGTTTTGGAACATGAAATCACAATTATACACGACGTCATCGTCGTATAGAACTGAATCTAGTAGGACTACTGGATCCTGCATAGTTCCTTCTTTGGTCTCACGGGTCGCTTTTATGTCTCCAGCTTCTCCTTGGAGTGTCTTCGCGTCTTCGCCTTGCTTTTCTCTTATGACTTCTTCAAACACTCGTTTCATGGCTTCCCTCATTTTGGCCTCCATTTCCCCCTCGTTGACCTTCATTCTGGCTAGTTCATCTGCAAGGTCTTGGATGCGCCTTTCTGGGGGCGGGATCGGATCACTTACCCTGGCCATGCGGGCTTTCTGCCATTTCGTCATGTCAGGTTCTCTTTCGGTTTCCTTCTCATCTTCCCACGTCTTTGTTTGCAGAATATCATATCTCTTCTCTCCCTCTTTTAGCTTCGCAGGGAATGTTGAAAGTGGGTGGCCCCTGTTGGTTTACCCCTAGGCCCATCCCTGGCATGAAGCGCATCCTTTTTAGCGAGTTTGCGACCGATACGGGCATTTCTTCTTCGTATATCATGGCTGCTTGGAATCCACCCCGAGGAGGAAAGTCCGAGGTGATTATGGCTACCATGAGGTCGTCATGAGCGGGGATGGTGACAACTTTGTCTCCCATTGGGAACTTGATCTTCTGGTGCAGGGTGGATGGAACTCCTCCCAAGGGGTGGAACCATTGTCTCCCGAGTAGCAAGGAAAATGTGACGGGTATGTCCATTACTACGAATTCTACCATTGACCTGATGGGCCCTGTCACAACCTCCGTTTCGAAGACTCCCAATACTTCTCTTTTTGAGTCGTCATAAGCTCGGATAACCATTTCCGTGGGTTTGATATCTTCCATCGTCAGCCCGAGCCGTCCCAACATTTTCTTAGGGCATATATTGAGAGCCGACTCGTCGTCCACCATAACACATGACAGAGGCCTTCCTTTGACCTCTACTTGTATGAATAAGGCTCTGTTATGGACCGCTCCCTCAGCGGGAAGATGTTCTTTTGTGAAAGATATCTCAGTCACAGGCTCCCGCATTCCTTGCACTATGCCGCATAGCTCGCTTGGGGTTATTGCTGCTGTCATAGGCACACTTGAGAGATTTTCGACTAACGCGTCCCGGTGTTCTTTGGATGACACCAGGAGTTCCCACACGGACATTTGTATCGGGGTTTTCGTTAGTTGTTTAGCTACTATCCCCTTTTCGCTAGAATCTCGGCTGCTTCCATTTCCCTCGTCCATGGCCAATTCTGGTTCCTGCGTTCTCGGCGTGGGTTGAAATACCGGTCCTGATCGGGTGACATGGTTTATAGTGGCCTTGGCTTGTTCTTCCGTTGGCTCATCATCCGACGAGTCGGACCACCAATTGTTGGCCTCGCTTGGGGACCTCCTGATTCTCCCTCCGAGGCAGGCCATAACCTGAGCCGAGGTACACCCTGAGTGCATCATGTTGACTGAGAGGCATGGGGAGAAATGACCCATCGGGGTATGTGCCCTTGGCGTCCTATCGACGCTTTTTAGGACTTCTTTTTCCGTGAACTCCGGGTTGATCATCATGGTCCGTGGGGGAGGGACATCGCGGTAGTCTGGTAGGGGGTTCTTTTTGGTGCTTGGGGCCTTAGGAGCGTCTATCTCTCCTTCTTCAATCATTCTCATGATTTCCTTATGTAGTGCTTCACATTTGGCGGTAGGGTGTGAGAAGACCTGATGATAGTCACAGAACCTTTCCAGGTTGTCGCTTGGTTTGATAATTATAGGTGACCTAATGGGAGCAATTTTTCCTTCATGGGCTAGGCGGTCGAATGCCTTTTTGAGATTAACGTCTAGGTGGACTGCGTTAACTCCAGAAGAGGCTCCTCGATATTCGATGGATTGGGTTCCTCGTCCCCCAGGAGCTTGTTCTGGTTCGCTGCCCCGCGCATTGTTCCCCCTTCCGTATGTGGCCCTGGGGACTTGGTTAATGACCTGCCTTTCGACTTTCCGGACTGTCTGGAACAGGTCTTCAAATGTCTTGAAAGTTTGGTATTGAATTACTTCCCTGACTCTGGGTAGTGCTCCGCTGGCCAGGCACTCTATCAGATCACTTTCTGGAGGTTTGACAGCAAACATTCCCGCCACTGGTAACCATCTGTTGTCGTAGTAGGCGTCGAACCTTTCCCCCACATTTTGTTTGAGGGCTGCCAGATCTGCCCACGTGTGTTTCTGCAGGGTTTTGATCTCATATTGTTTGGTGAATGCAGCTACCAGTTCATCCCAATCCCCTTGGACGCTAAACTCCAATCCATTGTAGCATTCCAAGGCATTTCGTTCGAGTGAGAAGGCGAACAAACCGGTTTCTTGTTTCATGTCTAAGGAGGACAGGTTCATAAGGTTGGCGAAGTGTTTGATATGCCCAGCGGGATCTCCTTTCCCACTAAACCTTATAAATGCTGGGATCACGAACCCAGGGGGGAGTCCTTGCCCATTGGGTCTCAGATAGGATGCCAATGTTTTGCTAGTCGGGGTAGCAGCACTTCCAGCATTGCTTTCTAGATGCCCAATGATGTAGTCTAGTTTCCCTTCGGAGTCATTCGGGTCTTTCGGCTTCCCCATCCCATGAGATCCTCCTGATTCAGATTCAGCTTTTCTCCATTCTCCAAGTGTTTGGCCAGGACTTTCTGGCAACCTTTTTCGATGGCCAGATCCATCATTATCTGGTATTCGGGGGACTGGAGCATGGCTGCTAACGCTTTGGCGATCTCAGTAGCGGCGTCTGGGATGTCGCTTGGCCCTGCCATGTCTTCTTCTGAATCAGATGCGTCCTCAACTAATACGTCTTCGGGCTCCGTGATTGGATCTGCCCTGACCAACCTTCGGTTTGCCCTTGTCCACAATCGTTCTATATGGGGAAGATGGTGTGAGTCTCCCGTCATTCTAGGCTAGTAAGATGTATGTATGCATGGCCCTATCGATCCTTGTCCTGTCTCCGTTTGTTTAGACTTTGTTCAAGGGTATTACCTCATAAATGCATGGTGATGGAGGGAACATCCTTGGACAGGGTCTTTGGCTTGTGTAGACACGAGAGATCGCATCACGACCTATTTTATTTTGTCTATGGGTCGTTCTTTCGCTTCTCCTTTAGCCAATTCTTGTTGATCCGGACATTCTTTTGATTCAAACCGCACTCCGTTTCAATCCTCGCAACCTTTTCCCTATTCGGGGTGGGCATTTGTGACAATGTTATTTGCAGGATTGCGACATAGTGCTCTTTTGAACTGAAGGAATGTCCGAATGACGGAACTCGGATCTTCTATATGCTTTTATGTATGATCAATTCATCAAACAAGTTGTCGACACGCAAAAGTCGTCACTCCCTCTCATTCTTCACGAGGTGCGTCTCTGTCCTAGGTGGGTTTTTCCAACATCTTTCCTTTCGATGCCGAAACGCTCTCAACAAACGTAAATTCTTAAAAGATGTTTGGCGGTAGTTCCTAATGGAGATATCTAGGCTGACTATATGAGGCTTCGGTCTCGTTTGATAGTACAAAAGGGTTCCCACAGTAAGATATACCTAGCGCCTCCCCATTTAAGGGTTTTGAGCAGCGTGTCGACAGTACAAGGTGGTGGGTGGTGTTACAGATCGACCCATGCGTCCCTTAAAGGAAACGACAGTGAGCACGACCCATAACACACGTTGATCATTCGAGATTTTTCTTTTATGCAGTATGAGAAAGCAATAACTCTATTGTACAGAACTAGACTGTCAGAACGTTTCAGTTGTATCCCATTTTCACTTTTATAAAATCTTTCAAGAGAATAATTTTACAAACAATGAAAACCAAATTTACATCCTTCTATTAATAAATTAACTTCAAGAAAATCGTACGTTGAAGTTAACTTATAATAGTAGAATATATTTTTGGTCCCCAGCACAGTCGCCACTGTGAGCGAAGGTGGTCGCTCATAGCGGCTTTAGCCTTCTTTGACTAGAGTCTCCACCCGGCCGACCGGGAAATGTATGAACCGGTGTTTGTACCAATTGTTTTGAAAAGCAGAGATTCTATTTACGTTCGTGGATACAACTTATTAATTCTGACATTCCAGAACCCAGAGGATCTTTAATGCAACCTAACAGCTTATTGTCTTAATTTTTATGGTTATCATGTAAAAATAAGTAAATGCGATAACATTTGTACGGTAAACCGCCGGGTGATACGGTACAAAACCCTCAGAAGCTTACCCTCGTCGCGTGCCAGTGATTGCTCGCGGGCTGATGCTCGTTGAAGAACGGAGACCTTTTCTGAGAGGAACCTCGGGGAACCGGAATTGCATGTGCGTCCTCCGGTGTGGTAACTGGGAACAGGACTTAGTCGACCCTAGCGAGACTGCGAGTGATGCCTGGATTCGGAACTTTTGATAAGGGGAGAATATATTTTTGGTGGTCAGGAGGACCTTTTTTCTGAGAATATTTGAGGAAAGTACTCTCAAGCTCGGGCTCTAGCGATTCTTTTCGTATCAGAGGCAACTTTAGGCAACTCGGGGAGGCAACTTTATCAGAGGCAACTTATATCGGGTCGAGAATCGCTTTAGAACGAGCAAGAGAGGTGGGAAAACGAGTGTTTGGTGATTTTTTGAAGATTTGTTGATGTTTTGAATGAGAAATCCGGACGGTATTTATAGGTTATCTTGTGACCGTACGGTCACAAGGTGGTGACCGTAGGGTCACTGACCGTACGGTCACTGGCTTCACCCGTCTCAGATCTAAATTTGGATCTGAGCCGGGCGTTACCCAACACCCGGCCAATGTTGTTTGGATGTTTGTACACGTGTCACTCTCTGATTGGACCGCCCAGCCACGTGGCAGATAAGGATTGGATTGCTATCTGCCACGTGGGAGTGACCGTACGGTCAGAGGTATGTGACCGTACGGTCTCAACCAACAGTGTTGTGACCGTACGGTGTTTGGTGAATAGTACTTGTGACCGTATACATTTTTGTGATCGAGGATTTTTTCATAAGTATGAAAGTGCCACACTCATGGTCCCGAGGAGCGGGCGGAAGAGGTTATGGTCCCGAAAAGGTGATCCGTTCTACGACGAGCATCGGTATTTGAGCAGCTGGCGCAACGAGGAGCTCTTAGATTTCTTTCATCATCGGGTTCGAAAACCAGTGCTTACAACAACATCGTGAATCTCCTTTGGTTTAGCCTGATATCTAGCACAAAAGCACACAACAAAATGTATATATGGCCTGCTGGCAGTTAGGTGTAAAAGAGAACCAATCATACCTCTGTAGGTTTTTCTATCTATAGGTTTACTAGCTTTCTCTTCATCATCAATGTCCTTGATGACATCCATTGGGATATCAACAACATTAGATTCCATCATGCCAAATTTCTTCAACACTTCTCTAGTATACTTGGCTTGATTGATAAACACACTATCATTACTTTGCCTGATCTGAAGTCCTAAGAAGAAGGTTAATTCTCCCATCATAGACATTTCAAACTTAGCCTTCATGTGGTCACTAAACTCCCTGCACAAAGATTCATTAGTAGCACCAAATATAATATCATCAACATATACCTGAGCTAAAAGGATATCCTTGTTCTTTTTCAGAGTGAACAGAGTTGTATCAACACAGACTCTGACAAAACCTTTCGACAGAAGGAATTTTGTCAGTCTCTGATACCAAGCTCTGGGAGCTTGTTTCAGTCCATACAAAGCTTTCTTCAGCTTATACACATGATCAGGAAACTTAGGATCTTCAAAACCAGGAGGTTGAGATACATAGACTTCCTCATCAATGTAGCCATTTAAGAATGTACTTTTCACATCCATTTGAAAGAGCTTAGGATCAAATGTGATGAATGCTTTTTCATCACCTGTCATATGCCTTGAGCACCCACTGTCAATGTACCACAGCTTTGACATTGATGGAGCACTCAGAGCCACCTGCAACACAATCAATTAGTGACAGGTACCCAATCCTTATTGGGTCCTTCAATGTTAGATTTAACTTCAGCAGGTTTTTCTGATAATTCAGATTGCAAGAGATTTTTAATATGATGCTTGCAATCTTTTAACCAATGACCATCACTCTTGCAAAGTTTGCAAAAGGGAGGGTTCTTGGATCTTTCCCTTTGCTTGTTTGGAGCTTTCTTCTTCTTCTGAGAAGGTGTACAATCTTCAGAGGCTATAACAGCACTCTCAGAGGTACCAACATCAGGAGGAGAAGCTATCTCTTTCAGAAGAGAGGGAGAGACAGATTTCTTCTTCTTCTGGGGTTTATCACTTCCTAGAGGCAGCTTTTCCTTGCCTTTGGCTTTGGAGCCATCAGCAGGAGTGTTGAACTGTTTACTCACCTTCTCTTCTAACATTTTCATGTCAGAGTAGATTTGAGTAAACCTAAGAAACTTGTCAGCCTCACTCTTGTCCAATTTCCTCTTAAGGTATTTGAACATACTGTAGAGTTCTTCAAGAGAATCAAAGATATCTAGTTCGTGAGAATTGTTTACCTCAGAGTCATATGTTACTTCAAGAGGTGCGAAACTTTCTCCTGTGACATCTTCAGAAGTTGGCTCTTCAATAGCCATGAAACAAATGTGAGCTTGCTCTTCCTTCTCTTCAGGATCACTCTAGTCTCAGAGTCTGACCATGCAGCCAGCATAGCTTTCTTGAACTTTTTCTTATCTTTCTTCAGCTCTGGGCAGTTAGGCTTAATATGCCCTGGTTGCTGACATCCATAGCACACAATAGGCTTGTTTGGATCTCTCTTGAATATTTCACCAGAATCATGAGTTTTCTTATCAAAGCTCCTGAAAGGCTTCTTGTCGTTTCCACCTCTGCCTTTTCTAAAAGCTTTCTTAAACTTCCTGGTCAGCATTGCCAGTTCCTCATCTTCAGAGGATTCTGCCTTCAGGACTACTCCTCTTTTTCCTTCTGACCTTTCTCTTAGGTCATGGTTCTTCATGTTGGCCCTAACAAGAACATAATCACCTAGAGGGGGGGGGGGTGAATAGGTGTCTAAGTGGGAAACTGAAAAGTTCTAAGTTTTTCAAGAAACTTAACTTTCAGTGTCAAATTTCCTCAGAGTCAGAAGCAAGCTTACAGAAGCAGCTTCTGAGGGAAATTCTGCCTACGTGCAGTTTAACTGCTTTCAGCAACAGAAGCTCTGAGTAAGATAGCTTCTAGACAGTCTTCTGAACAAAGACAATGATAAAAAGAGTAAAGTCTGTTTCAGCACGAAATATAAGCAAGTACACAGAAGCAAATTAACAAGTATAAGGGAGGGAGAAAGAGATTCAGGAGGTCCTGATGAACAGTTCAATTTATCGAAGTTCGCCACAGAAGTCCTGTGACTACGTCTTGTCCCCTGTGGTCGCAGCCAACAGAGATTTTAAATCTACTATTCAGAACTTTTATGGCAAGTTCAGAAGCTCCTTTACATCAACAGAACATAAGCTAATTTCTCACTTAGTTCTCACTAGCCTAAAAAGAGTTAAAGGATTTCCACCAGAACAACAACAACTTTGTTTTCTGGATTTCTCACCCAACTCTAATCTCAACTAGATTTCTCTCTTTAAATCTAACTGAATATCACAAACGATATCAGTTTACAAGATTCCTATTATGAACTTGTTTTTCTTCACTGTCTCACTTTAAGTAAGGCTATGCTAAGAAAGATTGAGAATGGAAAATGGTGCTATGTTTTTCTTGTTGAAACAGTGCGCTGAGATTTTGCTCAATAAATCTCGCGTCGATGATGTAGTGGAGCTTGGCTACTATTTATAGTGGATGAAGATGACCGTTGGTGAATTTGAATCTTCAAGGAGATGACATCAGTTGTTGTAGCCGTTAATTTGTCAAGTCTTCAAGCGGTCTTCAAACACTTTGATTCCGTTAACCTTGTTCTTTAACTAAATCCGGTTAGTGATTTGAAGATGAAGATAAGGTTGACTGGAAACATTCTTCAATTGGATCAACAAAGGGTAGACAAGGAAATTCTGGTTTCGCTTTGAGTAGACAGGCGCGCTCCTTCAAAACAGCTTTTTGAACTTTTGGCGCCTTGCATTAAATGCAATTGTCAGAGCATTAAAAGCTAACGAAACCCGTGACTTAGCTTCTGATAGCTAATTTCATTTGTCTATGCTTCTGATCGAATTGGTAGAAACTTCTGATTGCAAGGAACCTCTGAGAAGAGCTTTAACAGACTTCATAGCATCGGAGCGGAGTATCCAGCTTCTGATCAATGAAACACTGTCTTCAGCTTTCGAAACTTCTGAGTCTTGCAGACAATCCAGAATTATTTCATTCAGCACCTGCTGAGTAACTTACATACAAACCCAACGAAAAAATTATTAGTCAGAATTAAACCGTATGTAAGGGAATTTTAATTTTCATCTTCTGAAACGTTTGGACATAATCAAAACACTTAGGGTTCATCATTCTCCCCCATTTTGGTTATGAACAAACCGTGGTCAGAAGGTAACAATTCTTGAGTAAAAACGAGGTTTAGAGTGTAACTTCCTGAAACACATGTTTGTTTTAGCTTCTGAGTAACTTAACTCCCCCATTTTAGTGTAAATGGTGAACTTCATCAATCTGTATAAACTTAAGATAGACTTGAGATCAAGTTTGTTAGAATTTTAGTGAAGACAAAGTTACTAAGTTAAAAGAAACAAAAACAGTAAGAAATTAATCAGAGACAATTAATATGTATAAGAAAAGTTCAGTGTATATAATAATCAGAAGAAACAACAAACGAAATAATCAGAAGGAAAGTAAAGTCCTAGGACAAGACTACCCAACCCAGAACCTAGCTAAGAAGCTTAAGTCCTAAAGTGATTACACGTTTCTAGATCTCTTCTGAGGAGGAGGAACACCACTGGAACTTTCATCAACATTCCGTCTCTTCAATTCAGACTTGAGACCACCCTGCTGAGCAGACTTCTCCCCCGTTTGGCCAGAACCAACAGGAACACCCAGAGCACCTTGAGAGTCCAATTTCTGCTGAACATTCAAAGCAGTCTGATATTGCTGAGGAGTAGGCCTTACAGAGTTGATCATATCTATTCTTATCCTGAAATCAGCATCAATGGTTTTCATATGATCAAAGGTCTGTCCAGACAAAGGTCGTTGTCTCTGAACATCTTCCAGAAGGAGCTTGATCAACCGATTGTTAGCATACACAGCAGCAGTGAGATGCTCATTCTGTATATAAGTCTGTCCACGAACAAACCTATAACAATTGTGAAGAACCTTCTCTTGTTCATGTGCTTGAGTGTGCATAACTTTCAGAAGTTCAGTAAGCTCAGCAATCTGGGCGCTCTGAGCAGACACAGCGGACTCAATGCTCTGAAGATAATTGTTGAGATCAGGAGTGATGTCATATACAATCCTAGCAGCCCCTGAAGATGATGATCCTTGAGCAGAAGATTTCACTTCTCTCAGAATATGATTAGCAGTACTTTGCAGATCATCAATCTTACTTGGAAGAATTTTCTCATGAGCCTCATAATGCTCATTTGCTTCCTTGACTTTTTCTGACAAAATCTCCAGATTTTCATTAACTTTCAGAGAAGAAGCAAGAGCAATGTTTTCGAGAGTTGGAAGAGTCAGAGCCAATTCTCTCAACTTGTAAAGTTCATCATAAGTAGCTAGATGAAGTGTAGAAAGATTGCGAGTGTAGACAGTAGGGTTCTGCAGTTGAAGCATAGTCATGAGCTACAGGTTTTGAGCTTTCAAAGATTGAATTTCTTGCAGCACAATGCATAGTCATGAGCTACAGGTTGTCAGTAGCAGAAGACCGTTGCCCTAAACCAGCAAATCTATTCAGCAATTCATCAGAGCCACTCTGACTCATTCTTCTCAGCTCTTCAACACTGGGAGTACCACCAGCTTCGGATACACCAGAAGCTCTTCCCATGAAGCCAAAACTACCAAATCTTAACTCCTGATCATCACGATTCATTGAATTGCGGAGGAAGTCATAGTTGGATGACAACCCAGCAAAGAAGGAGGTAGAGGAAGAAGTAGTTAAGGGATCACACACAGGAGGTGCATGTCCAGAGGTTGAGAGGGGAGGAATTTGTGAGGTTGAGGAAGGGTTTCTATGTGTGGTAGAGGAAGAAATTGTAGGAGTGAAGGAGTGAAGGAAGGTAGTGTGGATGGTAGTGAGAAAGATGGAGCAGTAAATCCAATTGATGGAATTACAGAGGAAGTAGATTGGGAGGAGGTAGTGCAAGTAGATATGGAATCTGTGAAAATGGGTCCAGAATTTAAATTCACTTCTGAATAGGATCCAGAAGGAGGAGCAGTTTTAGGATGTACTACTTCAGAGGTTGAAGTTGTAGGAGGAATGGAAGTTTGAGAATCACTAACTTCTGTGACAGAAGGTAGTGAAGGAGATGGATGAGGAGTATGAGGAGAGGATGGATGAGAAGTACGAAGGGGAGATGAAATAACCTGATCAGAGAGGTTTGGATCAAATGTGGAAATAGGTTCAGCAAACACATGAGCCATTATGAACAATGTTTCAGTGGCATCTCTTTCACCAGGGTTTCTCCCTTGGCCTAGAAGAACATTATCTAGAAAATCATCAGTGTTGATGTTTTCAGAAAACTTCATGGCGTCCTGAATGATAGTATCATGTTCTTGATCACTATCTTTTGACAGTTCTTCAACAATAGGAGCATCAGCATCCTTTTCAGCAGACATATCCATCATGTCTTCGTCATCAACCAAGTCCTCTTTTTCAGGAATTGATTCATCCAGTTCAGTACTCGGAGCAATATAGAAGTCCTTTTTGATCAGAGACCTTCTATTTGCTGACATCTTCTTCTTGGGGAGTCTTCTGGAGAGAGGAATATCTTCAGAATCCTCTTCTTCTTCCGTAGCCTCAACATTTCCTGAGAACGCTACATTCCCAACTTCTTCAGCAGCGCATTCAGAAATTCTAGCATCAGCCTTAGCTTTTGCTGCAATTTCACGCTCAGCTGCTAACTTATCTTCAGCTTCCTTCTTCTTCCTTTTCACATCAGCAAGAGCTACAACTCTTGCAATCTTCTCAGCTTCAGCATGTTGGAATCTGATCAACGATCAGAGTCGCGCAGCGGAAGCGAGAAAAACGAGTTTAAAATCATTGATCAGATTACACTTGATCTTTATCATTGCCTCAATGTTATTTGTTTAATTAACGTGATTAAACCTACATAAGTCACTCACATGGAATCCCTCCGAGAGAGATGGACGAACCGCACGATCGGAGGTTTCGCCAAAATCACATGCACGACACCTACAGTGAACAGGTACTCGCAAAAGGCACCAAGAACGATGAACGATAACTCCGGGATCACCCTAGGGAGGGTACGGCCGAATGGGGTAGAGGGAATTAGGGTTTCTCTCATTTCTGTGTCAGAAAGTCTACTGGTTTCAATCGATTAGGATTAAATTATAGTGTGTCGACTAATTACAGTTTTAGTACCTGTATTAATTTAATTAATCTGATTGTACCACAATAGAATACAATAGATTCAATTAACATCAATTAGGTTATAATTAATCACACACTAACCCCTAAAGAAAATCTAATTAATCAATCGTTTAATTAATTAACCCGATTGAATAATTAATCCCTTCATACAATCAATTAACTTGTTCCAATTAGAACAATTAATCAATTAACATTATTAGTTAACAACTAATAATAAGTTCATCACAAATACACTACATGTATTAGTTCTCCGAGTACAAGTCTCAGTGTCTAGTGTGCACGATCCTGTGGGCCATAATCAATTAGCTCAACGACTGATAGAGAGTTGCCTAGACCATATCAGTCACCAATTGATTACAGTGTTAGTCCATCTCATACAGATAGATACCCTGTAGTATTCTCTAATATCTCTTACCATGCATATCGATATATCAAGCATGAGGCATGGTGGACGTCATCCTCTAAAGCTTGAGATATTTCTCGATCTAGAGTTAACTGAAGAACAGATAAGTAACCAGCTTATCTGAGTGTGGCCACACATTTCTCAGTTCAACTCATCGAGTGGCCTAATGATATCATCTCACTTGGGAGTGAGTGGTAATCCCTTCACTTCAACTATCAGTATGAATCAGTTCACTGACTAGACCAATCATACCCGTATTTGGCATCCTTTTACAGACCTGTTAGGCGTATGGCAAATCTAATCAGATTCCTCATTCAATACTATATTGAAATAAGGTCGACAGATAAAAGAGATCTACATTTATAGAAGGGCAATGACACTCCCACCATGTGCCTTCTAAAGCGGATCGACCAAGTCCCGTATTGGTCATATGTACCTACAAACATATCCTGTACACGTGTACATATCATGTTCGTAAAAGCTTTACGTTCTATTCATTCCCATGAGTAGAACTAGCTTCTGGTAATTTATGATATACAATCAATGGATACTTCATACAGTTCATATAATACAAGATATATTGACTGAATGAATTAATGCCTTTTATTCCATAAAACAAATGTATAGTAAAATCAACAAAAGTACAATACATCAACAAATAACTATGCCTAGAACTAGGGCACACCAACACAGCAGCCTTCTCTCTTTGAGAACTGCAATGAGGAGAACACTACAATGAGCACAGCTGTGAAGATCAAAAAGGATGAGAAAGGCAAGAGAGTAGACATAAGGAAATACAAAGGGATGATTGGGTCACTACTGTATCTTACAGCTAGTAGACCTGACATTCAATTTAGTGTATGTCTATGTGCCAGATATCAATCAGATCCAAAGGAATCACACTATGCTGCAGTCAAAAGAATTTTCAGATATTTGAGAGGAACACAAAATATAGGTCTGTGGTATGCAAGATGCAAAGAGATTAATCTTGTCGGATACAGTGACGCTGATTACGCTAGATATAGATTGGAAAGAAATAGTACTTCAGGTACGTGTCACTTTCTTGGAAATGCTTTAGTCTCATAGTCTAGCAAAAAGGAAAATTCAGTAGCATTATCTACCGCTGAGCCAGAATATATTTCTATGGGTAATTGTGTTACTCAAATTTTGTGGATGAGACAACATTTAAGGGATTATGGTCTAACCTTTGAACATGTTCCCGTAAAGTGTGACAATACAAGTGCCATTAATTTGGGTAAAAATCCCAGTCAGCACTCACGTGCAAAGCACATTGATATTAAGCACCACTTCATACGAGATCATATTCAAAAGGGTGACATTAATCTAGAATTCGTTCCTACGGAAGATCAAATCGCCGACATTTTTACTAAACCATTAAGCTCTGAGCGATTTGCTATTCTTCGTAACGAATTGGGAATGTCAAATCCCATACTTGATTAAAATACTTTAATGATATGGTTAAGATTTAATATTTGATTAATGGAAAATTAATCTCAACCATATATTAAAATATGAATCAAGTACACTAATTTTTTTTATTTGACAAGAGATAAAATGTGGGCCTTAAAGCTGGTAAAGAATGAAATAAGTCCTTAGCCCATCAGTTTGTAAATGACCGGCCCATGCATCTACTTCCACTCATTAATGACCGTGCATTAAACATTCTTAATTACTAATGACATGGGCTGAATTCGAAACGATTCAAAGAACAGGGACCAGGTACGTATTTTCTTTTCCCTCCATTTTACATAGTAAGCGAAGAGTTTTCGCTTGTTCATGTACCTTCCTTGGGAAAAGAAAGAAATCCCTTCAAATCGTTTCTCTGTGACGGTTCAGTACTCTATATTCCTATCTCTGCCAAAATGATAGAGTACCTACAACAATCACATCAGAAATCCCTTCTTTAATCCTTCTACCAATCTCACAAAATGAAAAACAGAAAGAAAGCAACCAGAACAATAACCATTAGAACTCGTTCGAAATCTAGTAAAATTAAGAAACTTTCAGAGATTGAGGCCATGGATCGCGCTCAAAAGATGAAGGACATCATGTCGAATTCCCTTAATCCAAATAGCATGTATCCAAATGACAACAAAGAGGTAATCATTAAACGTTATGACTTTAGGAATAGACCTGTCTACCAGGATGGTTCAAGTAAGTCAATCCTAACCTCTATGAACATCGATTCTGAGTTTATGGAAACTCTCAATCTACCTCTGAAACGCTGGTTCAATAGCCAGGGATGGTTGTCTATGCTTACTCTTAGGGATAAAATCTATCCCGACCTTGTCTATGAGTTTTACAAAACTCTGTCTGCATTAAATAATGGAACTTTCATGTTTAAAATTGGAGATAAGGATTTCATTATTAATGATATTATACTTCGATCTTTCTTAGGCATTCCTTACACTGGAAAGTGTATTTCCGGGCATGATCTTTCATTAAACATAGGGGCTTATAGTTACTATAGGTTTGTCAGAAAGATATTCAAAATTAATGCTAATCAGCCTATCCCTAAAATCTTAAGAAGAAGCAGATTAGAACCAGAATTAGAGACATTGCATTATTTCATGACCAGGGTTCTTATTCCTGTTAAAAGCAATATAGGTGTCATGACAACATTTGATATCTATTTTATATGGAATGTTACAGATTTTGTTAGTATCAACTTGCCTTATGTCTTGTTAGAGCATATGTTAGGTTTAAGGATACAAGATGATTGGCCTTATGGAATGCTTCTTACATCTGTGTTTAAACACTTTAGGATCGATCTAGAAGGAAGAAAAACACTTGAATGTAACAGGTGCCTAGGCAAAACAGAAATCTATAAGATGCTAGTGCGTTACAAGGAGAAAACTGAAAGAGAAAGAATATCTAGGGAGATTTTGTCTACTCCTGCTAGGAATCTGTTAAAAGCAATATAGGTGTCATGACAGCATTTGATATCTATTTTATATGGAATGTTACAGATTTTGTTAGTATCAACTTGCCTTATGTCTTGTTAGAGCATATGTCAGGTTTAAGGATACAAGATGATTGGCCTTATGGAATGCTTCTTACATCTGTGTTTAAACACTTTAGGATCGATCTAGAAGGAAGAAAAACACTTGAATGTAACAGGTGCCTAGGCAAAACAGAAATCTATAAGATGCTAGTGCGTTACAAGGAGAAAACTGAAAGAGAAAGAATATCTAGGGAGATTTTGTCTACTCCTGCTAGGAATCTGTTAAAAGCAATATAGGTGTCATGACAGCATTTGATATCTATTTTATATGGAATGTTACAGATTTTGTTAGTATCAACTTGCCTTATGTCTTGTTAGAGCATATGTCAGGTTTAAGGATACAAGATGATTGGCCTTATGGAATGCTTCTTACATCTGTGTTTAAACACTTTAGGATCGATCTAGAAGGAAGAAAAACACTTGAATGTAACAGGTGCCTAGGCAAAACAGAAATCTATAAGATGCTAGTGCGTTACAAGGAGAAAACTGAAAGAGAAAGAATATCTAGGGAGATTTTGTCTACTCCTGCTAGGAATCTGTTAAAAGCAATATAGGTGTCATGACAGCATTTGATATCTATTTTATATGGAATGTTACAGATTTTGTTAGTATCAACTTGCCTTATGTCTTGTTAGAGCATATGTCAGGTTTAAGGATACAAGATGATTGGCCTTATGGAATGCTTCTTACATCTGTGTTTAAACACTTTAGGATCGATCTAGAAGGAAGAAAAACACTTGAATGTAACAGGTGCCTAGGCAAAACAGAAATCTATAAGATGCTAGTGCGTTACAAGGAGAAAACTGAAAGAGAAAGAATATCTAGGGAGATTTTGTCTACTCCTGCTAGGAATCCAGATAGATTCAAACTCTTTGTTAAGAATAGTCCTAAAAGGAAATCCTCAGACAGTGACATACCTTCTTTATATGAGTCCATTGCATCAGAATCAAGTATGTCTAAAGAAGATTCATCAAACTTAAGTATTAATTTGATCTATGTTAATGAATTGAACTTGCAGAAAAAGAAGGGCATCATGTCTGATTTGGAGGCAAACTCGGCAGTAGAGAACAAGGAGCTGACTCAGGAGGAGATGGATTTGATGAACTCCTTAGCTGACAACATGGAAAAACCTCCGAGTTCATCTGGTTTTATCTTGCCTAACTGTCTAATATATATTGATGCAGATAACTACCAGCCGGCTAGCCAAGAAACCACCCCTCTATTCTTTACTCAGCAGAATCTACAGTCAGATTTCCTTGAAGAAGTGGAACCGACCTTCCCTTACAAGTTCACTGCATCTCAGATAGTGAACTTGAGTGGACACCTAAGGAACATATTCGGTGATGTGAATCAAACCTCTTATAATCTTGATTCTCACTCAAAATTTCTTGCTAGTACTATGGCTCAGGCTGAGGAGATGTCCCAAAGAATGGTCAGACAGACAATGAATATGGAAGCTACTATTGCTAACATATCTGCAAAGATGGACTCTTTATGTACCTTTATGCAGGATTGGCTAACCAAGAAAAGCCTGGCATTGAAGGACCTCAGTAACAAAATAGATGATCAGCATGGTAGAGTGTTTACACTTCACACTAATCAGCAGTTCCTTCTGGGAAGACATGAGGATGTTCTAGCTGCAATTAGACAACTCTAGAATGGACAAGAAGAGTTGACATCTACTATAAAGAGTATCCCTGGAGTTACCATGAATGCTGAGCCAAGTCCACCGAATTCTACCTCTTCAGACAGCCATTAGTGAACCCTTCTGATCCCTGCATTATCTATCTATATAACCCACAGCTTTAGATAGTCTTGAAACTGCTCTTTCAACATTCCAATTTAAGTAGTTTTTAGGATATCTATTTTGGATATTTTTGCTGTGTTTTGAGCTTATACATTGCTCTATATATCTATTAACCTGCAGGTACAATTCCTCAGAAATTTTCTGAGCTCTATGAGCTGTTTATAAGGACTAATGCATGCTTGAATTGACAGGAGCTCTAAGGAATCTTGACTCGAATAGTGAATCTAGGATCTATGCATGCGTAGGTTACATCTATTGTCTGTCATGTTTTGATCTGTTATCTGGATGTGTCTTTACTAAAGTGCTTCAGAATTTTTCAATGCCATGCTAAACTTTGTCTCCCCTGCTATACTTCAATTTTTGATCTCTTACAAAACTAAGGGGGAGAAGTTTATGTGTTTTTATGCATGCTAGCTAGAAAATTGCAGGTTCATATCCTGAGGTTTATTGTTTATGAATGCTTGCAGGTTTATGAAATCTGCAATTTGCGCAAAACAGTTGATATACATGCGTATGAATATACATGTGACAAAATAACTTTATTATATACTTTATGTGCTAAAAGAGAATTTAACTCTAGAAATGTTAAATGAAGATTATCATCTTAACTAGAGTTATTTTAAATAAAGTATATAATTAAAGTATGTATGTATGCATGTCATGATCACATCTATATAAGTTTAAATATCATATGCTCACATGAATATATTTTGAGCGATGATATTTATGCCACGAGCTAAAACAATATGCCATGATCAAACACTTCTTTATTCTATGGATTATGGTTTACTATGTGATCAAATAACATATCTTGCCATGCTATATCCTTAAGGTTTTATGTTATGAACTTAAACATGATTTATATGTGTATCATAAGCTATGCCATGGTTAAAAATATCGGAATACATACAAACTATGTTATGTCATCATCTATTGATTTCATCATCGATCATGCTTATGTGTTGCCATGTTAATGTTGATGAATGCATGTGTATGAATGTAGTATACACGATTAAGACATACATGCCTAGATGATGTTAATAGCATAAGTTTAATGGTGATTAAAGGAAAGAAGAAATGAAGGGCTAGGATACAATCTCACTTTATGCCATCTTTTGATCCTACGGCAAAGATCGTTTCTTCATCACCAAGATAAGTGTCTTGTCAAGACAACTCATCAAATATTCTTCTCCACAAGATTTCGCCTACAAGATTTGGATTTGATGGATATGTTGTACTTTGATACTACTCTTACACAAATCTTATCTTATCTTAAAGTTTTACTAAGTAAAGAAATCTTATCTTTTGGATTTGATGGGACAAGACACAAATTGGCTCCTCTCTCTTCTTCAACAAGTTGAAACGGCAAAGGATGAAGAGAAACACTATAAATAGGAGCAAACATCAATGGTTGAAGGTAAGGAAAGAAACCGAGATTCAAAGCTATCACACGAGATATTCAAGCAAGCTTTGATTACATTTTTCCTTCAATCATTACAACGAGAGTTTGAGTGTTATATTATTTCATTCAAATCATTGTAAAAGATTAAACGGTGGGGTTTAATCTTGGGTTTTACACTAGATCCTTATAAAAGTGTAAAGGAGGTTCTTGCTTAGCCTTGAAAAGCATATAGGTTCTTAAGCACCCGCAAGCTTAGGAGGTTATCACTTAGCCTGTAAAAGTGCCATAAGTTTCTTAGTTTAGATTGAGAAAAACTAAGGGAGAGTTGCTCAAACACTTGGAAGTTTGAGGGAGTGAATACTGGGAGAGGTGTTCAGCTCTAGCGGTGTCTCGGATTGTGAGAACTGCTCTACCGGCTTGATTTCTGCCCTTAAAGAAATCATTAGTGGAAAAGCTCGAGAGGTGCTCACGACGACAGGACTAGGCTCACAAGGAGACCGAACCTGGATAAATGCTCTGCGTCTAATCCTTCTATCCCTACTCTCTTTATTATTGTCTTTAATCACTTGCTTTGCTTTAAGCTTTATCTATCATTTGTTGTGATTATTAGTGCTAATATTTGACTTTTTTCTCACAACTTTTAATCAACTTAATATTCCGCAAAACTGTTTATAATTGATTAATTAATAGGCAAAATATGTTTTAAAGAGAAAATAGTTGATTTAAAAAGGCAATAAATCCTATTCACCCCCCTCTAGTCTTTATATAGTCATAATTTGGGCCAACAAAGACCTGACGTTGTTTGACATGTGACACTATACTTTGTCTAGTCAGGGATTTTGTCGTTGTGGTCTATGCAAAAATATTTTATTTTATTTATTTTTTTTTTAATATTGGTCCAATGCGATATTAACCTCTGTGGACTCACGGGGCGGTGTGCCTTTAGACTCAAGAGGAATCCTAAACTCCTTTTTGGGAGGAGCACAAGACAATGTATGTTTTGGTTCAATAGATAATACCGGTATACCGGTATGGCCTTATCCTACACGAAATAATTAAAGCGTATTTCGTATGACACCCGTTTTGACTTAAGGGGGCGATATTTGTGACGCCATGATTTTATCTCACGAGGTTGAGTTTCTTTACGAAATGAAACAGACGACACAACGTCGCGTTTCGTGTGATAAAATGTATGGCGTAACAGGATGCCCCCTTTTTTCAAAGGAGTGTCATGGGAATTGGACTCTTTCCTAGGTTAAGGCTACGTCTAATGTATGTACAAGTAAAGGTAAGCGATCAAACAGTTAGTGTAGACATTCATGCGTACATGACACTCCCTCTCAATATTCACGTGGTACATCTCTGTCCTAGGTGGGTTTCTTTTGACATCTTTCCTTTCAATGTAAAAAAGCTCTCGTAGATGTGATTTATTTCATGTTTGGGGGTAGTTCCTACGGGAGATATCTAGGCTGACTATATGAGGCTTCGGTCTCGTTGATAGTACAAAAGGGTTCCCATAGCAATATATACCTAGTGCCTCCCCATTTAAGGGTTTTGAGCAACGTGTCGACGGTACGAGGCTGTAGGTGGTGTTACAGATCGGCCTATGCATCCCTTAAAGGAAACGACAGTAAGCGCGACCCATAACACACGTTGAGCATTCGGGATTTTTCTTTTATGCAGTATGAGAAAGCAGTTACTCCGTATATATCCATAGACTGTCAGAACGCTTCAGTTGTATCCCATTTTTTACTTTTCATAAAATAATTTAAGAAATAATTTTATCAAAATTGAAAACCAAACATACATTCTTCCATTAATAAATAAACTTCAAGAAGTCAGACGTTGAAGTTAACTTATAACAGTAGAATATATTTTTGGTCCCCAGTAGAGTCACCACTGTGAGCATAAGTGGTCGCTCATAGCGGCTTTAGCCTTCTTCCACTAGAGTTGCCACCCGGCCGACCGGGAAAATGTACGAACCGGCGTGCGTATCGATTGTTTTGTAAACCAAAGATTCTATTTACGTTCGTGGATACAACTTATTAGTTCCGACTTTCTCGGCCCTAGAGGATCTTTAATGCAACCTAATTCATTATTTTCTTATATTATTATTATCACACAAAAAGCATTTAAATAAAGTAAAAACTGTATGGTAAACCGTTGGGTGACACGGTAAAAACCCTCAGAAGCTTACCCTCGTAGCGTGCCAGTAGGATGCTTGCAAGTTAGTACTCGTCGAGAACAGAGACAGGCGTCGGAGACGTACTCCTAGTGACTGGAGAGAAGGGATTTTGGGCGAATCCTTCGGGTTTTATTAGATTTGGTTGTGGGAGCTCTTTTGCGAAGAGGAGAGCTACAACAGGAATTTGGGAGTAGGATTAAGTGGTATTGGATTATTTTGGCATCGTGAGGACTTTAGGGAGCTGGGATATTTTAGAGCTAGAACTTCGATATCTGAGCGATTCTTTTATATCAGAGGCAACCTTAGACAACTTTCAGAGGCAATGTATCAGAGGCAACTTATATCGGGTCAAGAACCGCTCAGAAATCGAGAGAAAATGCAGGAAAGGGAGGAATTGTTGATGGTTTGGAATGAGGATTTAAACCCCTATTTATAGGATTTCTGGGGGTCCTCAGTGACCGTACGGTCACAACAAGATGTGACCGTACGATCACATCTTTGCCCGGCTGGTCAGCATGGGCTTCTTTTGTCCACCGACACTTGATTTTGTCCACCGACACTCATACGGTCACAATAGGGTGTGACCGTACGGTCAAGACCCATGTGACCGTAAGGTTTAGGTCTTCAGCCGAACACAGCCTTGTTTTGACAAAGTTTAATAGTTTAGGTATAACGTCTTCATATGAACTCTGATTGTGATGATTAAAGATGCGTTGGAAAGCTATGACATAGATCTACAAGTTTCATGTTTTACGGTTTTCCTAATTCGGATCCTAAAGGGGTCTAAATAAGCCTCCAAGTTGGACTATGTTGTGATTCCTATGTGGTTGACTTTTATTTTGAATAGATTTGATTGGGAATTTATCGAGGGGTTCTAAAAACATATTTTTCATATCATTGAAGGTGTCAATGACATGTGGGAGGAGTAAATTTGGACTCTGAGGAGTCGGTCCGTCCTTCAACGAGTACTGACGCTTGTGCGACTGGCCAAACGAGGAGCTCGGAAATTGCTTTCGTCATTGGGTTCGAAAACCAGTGCTAACACTCAGCTTGCTCTGGTGGAACATCTTCTGATTCCGTTGCTGGTGGTATGTCAATGACATGATTTGAGGATCAAACATGTGGAGCTTGTTCACTGGTCAGAAGATGTTCTTGCTTGGAACAGTCTCCTTGGGTTGGCTTCCGTCTTGCTTGGAATCACCCCCTTATTCTTTGGCATCACAATGTTGGTGAGTTGGTGAAACTGTGTCTCTAGGTTCTTGATTGTGCTCTGTTGCTGCTGCATATGTTGCATCATCTGAGATAGCATTTCCTCCACCTTGGACTTCATCTCTTCTCCTCCCTGGTTGTGCTGCTGGTAGTTTGAGGGGCCACCCTGTTGATAGTTGTTTTGCCTGGGTTGGCTGTTCTGCTGGTAATTGTTCTGAGGTCTCTCATATGGTGGATGAGGATTCTGGTTAGGCTGGGGAGCCCAACTAAGATTTGGATGATTCCTCCATCCATCATTATAGTGATTTGAATATGGATATGAGTGCGGCCTCTGGTTGTTCCCTGCATAGTCACAATGCTCAACTTGCTGGTTAGGCACTTGGTTTCCTGTGCAATCAACAGAACGATGATTTCCGTCACAAAAATCGCATTGAACAACATGAACTTGGTTGGTTGGCTTGTTCAGTTTGACAATTTGCTTGCTTAACTACTCAACTTGTGCAGTCAGTCTAGAAACTTCTTCAGCTACTAGAGAGTTTAATTCATTTCTGCCATCTTCCCTCACATAGTGCCATTTATAACTGGTGTTGACCAGGCGCTGTCTAAGTTCATAAAATGCTTCAGGATCAAGTTCCTCTGGGTCTCCATTTGCTACGGACTCCAACTGAATTTTGTAGACATTCGTTAGGCCATTATAAAAGTCCCGAATCTGCAACCACATGGGAATCTTGTGGTTGGGCACTCTCCTCAAAATATCTTTCTATCTCTCCCATGCCTCGGAAAGAGATTCTTCGGGATGTTGAGAGAAATGGGACACAGCATTTCGGAGTTTGATTGCTTGTCTTGGTGGAAAGAACTGTAAGGAAAGCATTTGCCATAGCCTCCCATGTTGTGATTAAGCGAGGTTGCAAATACTTCATCCAGGTTCTAGCTTTGTCCCTTAGTGAATATAGGAATAGTTTGAGCCTGATCACGTCATCACTGACTCCTCGGTTGGTCTTAAAAGTATTACACATCGTGACAAAGTCTTGGATGTGAGCATTTGGGTCTTCACTGGGCAGTCCTCCAAATTGAACAGTTGTTTGTAACATTTGGATCATGAACTCCTTGACCTCAAATTGGTTATCTCCTTCATCGAGGACCACAATGCAAGATGAGTGACCCTCAGTGGAAGGTTTTCAATATTCCTTCATTGGCAAGGGTGGAACGGCTCCGTCCTCCATGTTGTCTCCTTGCCCTTCCTCTAGTTGTTCTGGGTGTATTTGTTCTTATTCAGGTTGTCTTTCTCGAACAGCGTTGTGAACAGGCTGTTCCTAGTCAAGAGTGGCCAGTCTTTCCCTTTGTCTGATTCTCCTAAAGGCGTTTCTCCTTCTCAAGGTTGCCTCAATCTCAGGATCAATAGGCTCTGGTGGAAGTCGGGCTCTTCGCATAAACAACCTAAAATCAAACTACACACTGAAACAAACAGGTAAAATCCAACTGTTTTATCACAATAAATGGTAAAAATTATTTGGCTTAATTGAAAAAGAAAAACTTTAAGAAATTTCCTAAAAATAACTTTCATAAAGAGCCCAGAACTTCTGATAAGTTCAAAAAGGACTCTTCTCAAAATGTTGTTTGCTTTGAGTGTGATAAGCCAGGACATATCAAGCCAAACTGTCCAAACTTGAAGAATGACAACAAGAAGAAAGAGAAGGGAAAAAGGGCTATGGTTGCAACTTGGAGCGATAGCGATGAATCTTCAAGTGATGAAGAAGATGATGAAGTTGCCCACATTTGTTTCATGGCAAAAGATGAATCAGAAAATTCTTCAGACGATGGAGATGATGAATCTCCCGAGGTAACTTTTGGTCTTATGACAAAAGAAGAATTAATTTCTGTTTGTTGTGATCTATATGATGCCTCTATTGAGACTTTGCTAAAATTCAAAAAATGCAAGAAAGAAAATAAAAGTCTCAAAAAGGAGAATTCAGAATTGCTAGAAAAAATTGAAAATCTAGAGACTAGCAAAGATGAAGTTCTTAAAGAGGTAGAATCTTTGAAAAACCAAAAAGCAAAAGATGATCATATAATAAAGGGTTTTTCAAAGGGAAAAGAAATCCTTCATGATATTATTAGCTCCCAACGATCTTGTAATGATAGATCTGGGATTGGATGTTTCACTGATTATCATGAAAGATTTACAACAGATAAACCAAAGCAAAAGAAGGATTATAATAATAAACAGTTAAAACTCCCAAAAATTAAGAACTGTTATTATTGTAATCATAATGACCACATAATCAAGAATTGCAAATTCAGAAATGGTCAATATAAAGGAAAGTTTATCTGGAAAGTAAAAGTGTCGAGATTGTCTACTGCTAACCTCCAAGGACCCAAAATTCATTGGGTACCTAAATCTAAGTGATTAATTGCAGGGACACGTGAGAGGCACACAAAGGTCAAAACCATGGTATGTTGACAGTGCCTGCTCAAGACACATGACTGGTGATAAAAGTACGTTCACCTCAATTAAAGCCTTTAATGGAGCAAGTGTCAGTTTTGGAGACAAAAGAAAAGGACAAGTGATAGGTAAAGGTCAAGTTGGCTCACAACCATCCATTGAAGATGTATCTTTGGTCGACGGGCTAAAATACAATCTTCTAAGCGTAAGTCATCTATGTGATAAAGGTATGAAGATAGTTTTCAACTCCAAAAGCTGTGAAGTTTTTTATGCAAAATCGGACAAGGTTTTATTCACAGTTCCAAGAGTTGAAAATGTTTATATGCTTAATCTAGATAAGGTATCTTACGATAAATGCCTTGTTTCACATAATGATGAAAGTTGGTTGTGGCACAAGAGGTTAGGACATGCTAGTATGCACTTAATTTCAAAATTATCTAAAAAAGAACTTGTAAAAGGTCTTCCTAAGATAAGTTTCAACAAAGATCACATTTGTGATGCATGTCAAAAGGGTAAACAAACTAGAAGCTCTTTTAGCTTAAAAGGAGTCGTATCAACTAAAAGACCACTTGAATTACTCCACTTAGATTTGTTTGGTCCAATTCAACCATCAAGTATAGGAGGCAAGAAGTATGCTTTGGTAATAGTTGATGACTACTCCAGATTTACCTGGACCTTATTTCTAGCATCTAAGGATGAGACCTTTGACCAATTTGTCCACCTAGTTAAGAAACTCCAAAATGACAGAAATGTCAAACTTTCTTCGATTAGAAGTGATAATGGAGGTGAGTTCAAAAATCAGTCTTTTGAACAATTTTGTAATGAGTCGGGGATAAACCATGAGTTTTCTGCCCCAAGAACTCCGCAACAAAATGGAGTTGTAGAACGTAAGAATAGGACGTTGGAAGAAATGGCTAGAACTATGATAAGTGAAAGTAATCTTCCTAAGTATTTTTAGGCTGAAGCTACTAACACAGCTTGCTATATCTTGAATAGAGCTTTGATCAGACCCATCTTGAAAAAGACCCCATATGAATTATGGAAAGGAAGAAAACCAAATTTAAGCTACTTTCACATATTTGGTTCTAAGTGTTTCGTTCACAACAACAACAAAGACCAACTAGGAAAGTTCGATGAAAAGTCTGATGAAGGAATCTTTTTAGGATATTCCTTATCTAGCAAAGCTTTTAGAGTTTTCCATAAGAGAAACCTAGTGGTAGAAGAGTCTGTTCATGTTGTGTTTGATGAAAATAACTTAACTGTGGAAAAGATAAATGATGATTTATTATCAGTTGAGAATCCTCAGTTAAATGTATCTGCATCAAAAAGTCTGTACCTAGGGAAGAGAAAGTAGAGAATAATGATCTTCCAAAGGAAATTAGAGTTCCGAGAAATCACTCTCATGAAGACATTATTGATGACCCTTCACAAAAGGTCATGACTAGAGCCCAGTTCAGAAAATACTTTGGAAATGTAGCCTTTGTATCTGAACTTGAACCAAAAAGCTTCAAAGAAGCTGAAGATGATGAAAACTGGATTCTTGCCATGCAAGAAGAACTAGACCAGTTCAAGAGGAACAATGTATGGACATTGGTTCCTAGACCAATAGGAAAGACTATCATAGGAACTAAATGGGTCTTTAGGAATAAGTTAGATGAGCCCGGAAATGTTACCAGAAATAAGGCTAGATTGGTTGCTCAAGGTTACAACCAACAAGAAGGTATTGATTTTGATGAAACTTATGCTCCAGTTGCTAGATTAGAGTCTATTCGTATGCTTTGTGCTTATGCTTGTTATAAAAACTTTAAACTCTATCAAATGGATGTCAAAAGTGCTTTTTTAAATGGTTTTATTTCTGAAGAGGTTTATGTCAAACAACCTCCTGGTTTTGAAGATTGTGATTTTCCGGATCATGTCTTTAAACTGTCAAAAGCTTTATATGGTTTAAAGCAAGCTCCTAGAGCTTGGTATGACAGGTTAAGCTCTTTCTTGATTAAAAAGGAATTTCAAAGAGGAAAAGTTGACATTACTCTGTTTATTAAATATGAAAAAGGTCATTTGTTGATTGTGCAAATATATGTTGATGATATTATCTTTGGCTCAACTAATGAATCTTTGTGCGAATCCTTTGCAAAAGAAATGAGTGAAGAATTTGAGATGTCCATGATGGGCGAATTAAATTTCTTTTTAGGATTACAGATTAAACAGGGTAATCGAGGCATTTTTATTAATCAAGAAAAGTATGTCAGAGAGCTTCGGAAAAAGTTTGATTTTAAGAACTGCAATGAGGAGAACACTCCAATGAGCACAGCTGTGAAGATCAAAAAGGATGACAAAGGCAAGAGAGTAGACATAAGGAAATACAGAGGGATGATTGGGTCACTACTGTACCTTACAGCTAGTAGACCTGACATTCAATTTAGTGTTTGTTTATGTGCCAGATTTCAATCAGATCCAAAGGAATCACACTATGCTGCAGTCAAAAGAATTTTCAGATATTTGAGAGGAACTCAAAATGTAGGTCTGTGGTATCCAAAGTGCAAAGAAATTAATCTAGTTGGATACAGTGATGCCGACTACGCTGGATGTAGACTTGAGAGAAAGAGTACTTCAGGTACGTGTCACTTTCTTTGAAATGCCTTAGTCTCATGGTCTAGCAAAAAGCAAAATTCAGTAGCACTATCTACCGTTGAGGCAGAATATATTTCTGTGGGTAATTGTGTGACTCAAATTTTGTGGATGAGACAACATTTAAGAGATTATGGTCTAACCTTTGAACATGTTCCCGTAAAATGTGACAATACAAGTGCTATTAATTTGGGTAAAAATCCCAGTCAGCACTCACGTGCAAAGCACATTGATATTAAGCATCACTTTATACGAGATCATATTCAAAAGGGTGACATTAATCTAGAATTCGTTCCTACGGAAGATCAAATCGTCGACATTTTTACTAAACCATTAAGTTCTGAGCGATTTGCTATTCTACGTAACGAATTGGGAATGTCAAATCCCATACTTGATTAATTTGATTCAATGATATGGTTAAGATTGATACATCTTAATATTTGATTAATGAAAATTAATCTCAACCATATATTAAAAATTAAGATCAAGTACACTAAATATATTGATTTGACAAGAGATAAAAGTGGGCCTGATTTTTTGGTTAACTGCTAATCAGTCCTTAAAAGCCCAACTTTGTGATTAATGACCGGCCCAATCCATCTTAAATATTCTTTAATGGCCGTGCGTTAATTAGTCTTAAATGCTAATAAAGGGCAGAATTTGAAGCGATTCAAAGAACAGGGACCAGGTATGTAATTTCTTCTTCCCTCCAATTTACAATACAAGCGAAGAGTCGCCTGTTCATGTACCTTCATTGGGAAGGGAGAAAAATCCCCTGAGATCGTTTCTCAGTCTACAAACCGTCGCTTCACTTACCCTATACCTGCAAAATGATAACCTACCTACAACCATCCCATCAGAAAACTCTTCTTCAATCTTTCTACCAATCCCACAGAATGAAAAACAGAAAGAAAGCAACCAGAACAACCACGATTCGAACTCGCTCGAAATCTGGTAAAATCAAAAAGCTTTCTGAGATTGAAGAGATGGATCGAAATCGACAGATGAGGAATGTTATGTCTAACCCTCTGAATCCAAATGACAACAAAGAGGTAATTATCAAATCTTATGATCTTAGGATTAGACCTATGTATCAGGATGGATCAAGTAAG
Organism: Euphorbia peplus; assembly: GCA_028411795.1. Taxonomy (NCBI): domain Eukaryota; kingdom Viridiplantae; phylum Streptophyta; class Magnoliopsida; order Malpighiales; family Euphorbiaceae; genus Euphorbia; species Euphorbia peplus. Next base: position 12,396,236 of record CP110838.1, on the reverse strand, counting down.
GTAATCCTACCTTCTATGAACATTGATTCTGAGCTTCTGGAAACTCTGAATCTGCCTCTGAAACACTGGTTCAATAGCCAGGGTTGGTTGTCAATGCTTACTCTTAGGGATAAAATCTATCCCGACCTTGTCTATGAGTTTTACAAAACTCTGTCTGCATTAAATAATGGAACTTTCATGTTTAGAATTGGAGATAAGGATTTCATTATTGATGATATCATACTTGGATCTATCTTAGGCATTCCCTACACTAGAAAACGTATTTCCAGGCATGATCATTCATTAAACATAGGGGCTTATAGTTTCTATAGGTTTGTTAGGAAGATATTCAAGTTTGATACTAATCAACCAATCCCTAACATCTTAAGAAGAAGCAGATTAGAACCAGAATTAGAAACATTGCATTATTTCATGACCAGGGTTCTTATTCCTGTTAAAAGCAATCTAGGCACCATGACAACATTTGATATCTATTTTATATGGAATGTTACACACTTTATCAGTATCAACTTGCCTTATGTCATGTTAGAACATATGTCAGGATTAAGAATACAAGATGATTGGCCTTATGCAATGCTGCTTACATCTGTTTTTAGGCATTTTAGGATTGATCTAGAAGGGAGAAAAACACTTGAATGCAACAGATGCCTAGGAAAAACAGAAATCTATAAGATGCTAGTACGTTACAAGGAGAAACCTGAGAGAGAGAGGATATCTAGGGATATTTTGTGCACTCCTGCTAGGAATCCAGATAGATTCAAACTCTTTGTTAGGAATAGTCCTAAAAGGAAATCCTCAGATAGTGATACACCTTCTTTATATGAATCTACTGCATCAAAAACAAGTATATCTAAAGAAGATTCATCACAATTAAGTATCAATTCTATCTATGTTAATGAATTGAACTTGCAGAAAAAGAAGGGGATCATGTCTGATTTGGAGGCAAACTCAGCAGTGGAGAACAAGGAGATGTCACAGGAGGAGATGGATTTGATGAACTCTTTAGCTGACCACATGGAAAAACCTCCAAGTTCTTCTGGTTTTATCTTGCCTAACTGTCCAATATATATTGATGCAGATAACTACCAGCCTGCTAGCCAAGAAACCACTCCTCTATTCTTTACTCAGCAGAATCTTCAATCAAGTTTCCTTGAGGAGGTGGAACCGAGCTTTCCTTACAAGTTCACTGCATCCCAGATAGTGAACTTGAGTGGACATTTAAGGAATATGTTCGGTGATGTGAATCAAACTTCTTATAATCTTGATTCTCACTCTAAATTTCTTGCTAGTGCTATGGCTCAGGCTGAGGAGATGGCTCAAAGGATGGCCAAGCAAACACTGAATATGGATGCTGCATTTGCTAATTTGTCAGCAAAGATGGACTCTACATGGCATTAAGGGAGCTGTCTAACAAGCTGGATGATCAACATGGCAGAGTATTTACTCTACACAATAACCAGCAATTTCTGTTAGGAAGGCATGAAGATGTGCTAGTAGCCATCAAGAGTCTTGAGCATGAGACCAATGAGTTGAAGACTGCTATCCAAAGCATTCCCGGAGTCTCCATGGTTCCTGAACCCAGTCCTCCTCATTCTGCTTCCTCAGACAGCCAGTAGTGAACCCCTCTTATCCCTGCATTATCTATCTACATATCCACAGCTTTTAGATAGTCTTGAAACTACTCTTTCCAACAGTACAATTTAAGTAGTTTTTAGGATATCTATTTTGGATGATTGCTGTGTTTTTGAGCTGATACATTGCTCTAGTATTATATATATGCATTAACCATATTGCAGGTACATAAGTTTTGAGATGTTTTGACATCTGATATATCTGTTACCACAGATAATATGCTTGCTTGATTTGACAGGAGCATTAAAGGAATCTTGACTAGAATAGTAAACTAGGATCTATACATGCGTAGGTTACTTCTATTCTCTGTCTTGCTATGCTCTGCATTCCTGCTATGTCTTCTGTTTCAGAACTTCAAAATTCCTCCATGCTATGCTCAAGTTTTTGATATCTTACTAAAATAAGGGGGAGAAGTTTCTGTGTTTTTATGCATGCTAGATTATTAACTCTTTGATGTTTGCTGCAGGATTTTTTGTTTATGAAATCTGATCTAAAATTTGTTTTATGTGCGCACCTTTGCTTGCTGCAATACGCGCATGAATATGGGCTTAAGTGAGTAGTAAACTCCATGGGCCTAGATAAAATTCAGATTTCATATTCGTTTTGGGCCTAATTAGATTCATTAATCTGTCTTAACATTTCTAATGGGCCTAACTTGTTTTGAAAATTTAAATAGTTAGTTTATAAGTCAAATGAGCCTAAACTTTGTTTTAAAATCAAACCCATTTACTTATTTTCTATTTTGTCACAAAAACCTTATTTTTTATAGAAGTCTTAAATTTAGGGGGAGCATCTTTATAAAAACCACCGAGCGTATATATAAATTGATTGTTATTTCACTCTAAATTGATTTTGATTACTTGATTAATATATATGGTTTTTATATCATGCATTATATACATATATATAAATATATATACTTGTGACAAAATAACTTTATTATATACTTTATGTGCTAAGAAAGTATTTAACTCTAGAAATGCTTAACTAAGTATTATCATCTCAACTAGAGTTACTTTAATTAAAGTATATAATTAAGTATGTATGCATGTCATGATCACATCTATATAGTTTAAATATCATATGCTCACATGAATATATGTTTTAAGAGATGATATTTATACCATGAACTAAAACGATATGCCATGATCAAATACGTCCTTTTATCCTAAGGATTATGGCTTTATATGTGATCACATGACATCTTGCCATGATATCTTCTTGAAATATTATGATATGAACTCAACATGAATTATATATATATATCATAAGCTATGTCATGGTTTAAGATGCCGTAATACATGCAAACTATGTTATGTCATCATCTATTGAATTCATCATCGATCATACTTATGTGTTGACATGCTTATGATGATGAATGCATGTGTATGAATGTAGTATATTCGAATATGACATACATGCTTAGATGATGTTTATAGCATAAGTTTAAAGGTGATTAAAGAAAAGATCAAATGAAGGGCTAGGATTCAATCACACTTTATGTCATCTCATCATCCAACGGCCAAGATCGTTTCTTCATCACCAAGATAAGTGTCTTGTCAAGACAACTCATCAAATCCTCCACCACCACAAGATTTCGGATTTAAGATATGGATTTGATGGATATGGTGTACTTTGATACTACTCTTACAAGATCTTATCCTACTCTTACACCTATCTTATCTTATCCTAAAAATTTACTAAGTAAAAGAATCTTATCTTTTGGATTTGATGGGACAAGACACATTTTGGCTCCTCCTTCCATCTCTCTTCAAGAATTTGGCTATAAAAGGAGAAGAGGAGCAAAGGTTGAAGCAAGGAAAATCAAACCGAGATTCAAAGCTTTTCACACGAGATATTCAAGCGAGCTTTGATTACATTTTTCCTTCAACTACAACGAGAGTTTGAGTGTTATTCTTTCATTCAAATCATTGTAAAAGATTAAACGGTGGGGTTTAATCTTGGGTTTAGCACTAGATCCCGACAAAAGTGTAAAAGAGGTTTTTGCTTAGCCTTGAAAAGCAAATAGGTTCTTAAGCACCCGCAAGCTTAGGAGGTTATCACTTAGCCTGTAAAAGTGCCATAAGTTTCTTAGTTGAGCTTGAGAAAAACTAAGGGAGAGTTGCTCAAACACTTGGAAGTTTGAGGGAGTGAATACTGGGAGAGGTGTTCAGCTCTATTAGTGTCTCGGATTGTGAGAACTACTCTACCGGCTTGATTTCTGCCCTTAAAGAAATCATTAGTGGAAAATCTCGAGAAGTGCTCTCGGGGACAGGACTAGGCTCACAAGGAGACCGAACCTGGATAAATGCTCTGCGTCTAATCCTTCTATCCCTACTCTCCTTATTATTGTCTTTTAATCACTTGCTCTGCTTTAAGCTTTATCTATAATTGCTTGTGATTAAATCGTGCTTAAACTTGTTTATTTTCTCTTATCATCTAATCAACCTTTCATTCCGCAAAACTTTTTAAAGTTGATTAGTTAATAGGCAAGTATTTTAAAAGAGAAAATAATAGTTTTTAAAGGCAATAAATCCTATTCACCCCCCCTCTAGTCTTTATATAGTCATAATTTGGGCCAACGCCCTTCTCTATTGGAAGATCAACAGCTCCTACAGAATCTGTTTTCTTGGATTTGGTAACTCGCTCCAAGATTTCTTTAGCTTTCTGTTGTGTACAAATCAGTGGATGACACTAGTGATGCGGCCTCGAGCTAGTGCTACAAAAAGGCCTACAATTAGAGGCCAAGTGTACCCTATCGTTATCAAGTAATAATCCTGGGGTTAAGTCCGGGTATCGAATCCACGGGATTTATACCAATAAGTATCAAACTACTCGGTCTCGGGTTGTTATCTAAGCGAATTTATACTTTAGACTGTTGGGGTCATTAGTAAACTACTCCTATACTACAATATACAAATACTTTCCATATTCCTTAGCATGAAATGGTGATGGTAAGATTTATACAACAATAGAGATAAAATAGTATTAAGATTAATCAAACTACCATAGCTAGCTTTTTATGATGTTTATAAACACGTATGAACTCGTAAGTACACACTTAATTAATCCTATAATTTCAAGGTTAAGTGTCTCCAATGGATTTAGAAATTAGGGCCCTTTAAGTTCCGTGATGTCACTTCCGATGGGGGCAACACCTATATAAATCCTGTAGAAATGTCAAGTTCATATCAAGTATTCATAAATAAACATAAGAGAAGCATCTGATGATGATGAATCAAATATACTAATTTATACAAAACTATTGTATAAACTATGTAAGGAAACAATATGATACTACCGAGTCTAGCACATAGACGGGTCACAACTAGTTTAGCAAGATAAAAGTTTAGCTACTCCCTTTTATCGCACTACACCAGACACACGATCGTCGCTTATGTCCTCGGAGAGGATCTCTTTGCCAACTTGAAGATTTGAATAGAATGGATGGAGATGAAGGAAATAATAAGTAACTTTGTATTAATGGAATGAAAATGGATTACAAGTTTGCAAAAGAGGTGAAATGGAACATGGATCGTACTTGGATCGCCTCTTTTAAACAACTAAATGGAGAGAATTACAACTAAATGGAACTAAACATAACTAAAGAGGGATTTAATACAAGTCAAGAGGGATCCTCTTCCTCGCTAGATAACCCCCATATTTATACAGAAAAGTTGGCTTTGTGAACAAGTGTGAATCCTCAAAACACATGCTTGAAAATCTCATCGAATTGCAGAATAAAGCTTGACACGGGTCGTGTGGGCCACTTGACACGCCGTGTCAAGGAAAAAATGCATTAAAATGACTTTAATCAGCTCAGGCGTGTCCTTGGGCGTGCCCCTTGACACGGGGTCGTGTCGCATTAATTACTCGACAAGTTGGATTTTTGCTAATTAAAACGCCGCGCAAATTAAATGTCTCCTTTGTGACACGGATCGTGTCCCTTTGGACACGGGGTCGTGTCCTTCAATATAAGTGTGAACACCAGTTTACACGCCCCTGAAATCAAACCGTGTGGACCATCTTTGTCCTGACACGGACCGTGTGGAACTTTGACACGGGTCGTGTCAAGAGTAATTTCTGGGCAGATTGACTTTTCCTTGAATTATTTGCAAAACTCCTTGTCTCTTAGCTCTTTATTAGCACAAAAACACCTCTAATCATGTCTGGAAGTTGTCTTTCACCATGGATAATTTTTATCTTTGAAGTAAAACCTATAAACAAAATAAACATGAGTTACTTTGACGATTTCCGGTGAAAATAGTGCTTTTACGGAGATAAATTCAAACTAAGTGATTGAGAATTAATTTGTTCACAAAGTATAATAAAAAGACTTAAAACTATACTAAAAGTAATAAAATAACATTTAATTACATCATAAATAACCCGAAAAGATAGGGATATTTCATCCCTATCAACTAGCAAGTGCACTAGACAAGTAATAAAGTGATAAGTTATCGTCTCCACAGGGATAGAAAAGTTTCAAGATGGTCTCTTTAATTGAAACAAAACAGTCGGGTGATTGGTCTAGATTGATTGATTGAATTTAATCTAACTAAGTCTACTATTAATCTAAGGTTGTCGCTGAGCATGCAATAATAAATTAATAGATATCAATAATAAGGAAGCAGGTGTAAAGCGCAGCCAGAACTGATGGCAAACAAGCACTCATTCCCTTTTATATAAATCCACCATGTTTATTGTAAGTCTAAGGTATATTCACTTTAATCACTCAAGTCAGATGGTCACATGTTCCCAAGATTCTTTATACTTATGCAAAATTAGTTTCCATTAGATTACACAAGCACAAGCGTTAAGCACAGGAAGCATCTTATAAATAAGAACCCTTACCACACATTTTATCCTTATTGGTCCCGGTATAAAACTGTTGTGTACAAATGAGTGGGATGACACTAGCAAGTGCACTAGACAAGTAATAAAGTGATAAGTTTATCGTCTCCACAGGGCTAGAACAGTCTCAGGCTGGTCTTTTTTCAGAAATAGAACAGTCGGCTGGTTGTCCTTAATTGATTTGAGAATTTCTAAACTACTATAAACTAAATATAAACTAATGGCAAGACTGATCATACAATTCTTAAATGGATTTAACCAATATAAAACGAGCAAGTGTAAAGCACAGCCAGAACTGATGGTAAACAAGCGCATAATTCCTTCCTACAAATCAACCATGGTTATAATAGATCTAGGGTATCTTCACTATATTCACTCAAGTCAGATGGTCACATATTCCCAAGATTCTTTATACTTATGTAAAATTAGTTTCCATTAGATTACACAAGCACAAGCATTAAGCACAAGAAGCATCTTATAAATAAGAACCCCTAGCATACATCTTATCCTTATTGGTCCCGGTATAAAATATATGTGTTCAATAGTTTATCTATCGCTTGATCCGAGTTGGTCCCTACAACATCAAACAACTGAGAATACAAGTTCGCGAGGCTTGCATATGAATGGAAATTCTATTGAACAATCAAAACAAACATGCATTCATTCATAATTGGGAAGAGATATGCTTACAACCACCAGCCGGAAGGCTCGCTTTCCACCTTGAGTGACTACTCACTCATAGTCATGCTTAAAATCCAAAATAAGAAAAGTACGAACATGCTGATGTGTGGTCTCAGAGAGACCCTACACTACTACTACTAAAACTAAAACTAAACTAAAAGGAAATGATTCTAAGGATGATGAATGATAATCTGAAGGCAATACCCATGCAAGGGTATTTATACAAGAAAATGAAAGCAATAAACAAATAAAGATGCTCCTTGGAATCTGGCTGTTCTTGGGCAAGTTGTTCTCCAGTAGAAAAAGACAACTGCATAGTAAGACAAACCAACATGCAGAAAAGACAAAAGCACAAGAGGACAAAACTCCATTCTTCAAGGTCTTCTCTAATAGCTCCAAAGTTTTCTTTTTCTCTTCCCCAAACCACCAAAACCGAGGCCATGTGATCATCAAAAGATATTTGACCAGATTTCTGAAGATTCCCTCCTTAATTCAAGTTGTTCTGACTCAATTGGGCACATGCAGACTGTTCGGGAGCACAGGCTGAACTTGTGCACTAAAGAACAATCTCAGGCTGTTCGAAACACAATTTAAGCACAAAAACTCTATGGAAAACCCTTGATTTTATAGGCACAAATCACACTCAACAAAAACATATGTGTTCAATCAGTTTATCTATTGGTCCCTACAACATCAAACAACTGAAAATACAAGTTAGCTAGACTTATATATGAATGAAGATTCTATTGAACCAGCTGGATAAACATGATTTCATTAATAAAAGGAAAGTGACGCTTACAAACCACCAACCGTAAGGCTGGCTTTCCACCTTGAGTGACTACTCACTCATTGTCATGTTTACAGCGTTTGAAGGAATGGAAAACTAAGAACATGTTCTGCTTGGCCTCGGATGAGACTTCCACAGAAAACTGCCATAACCACTAAACTGAAAGTAAAACTAATGTCTAATGTGAATCATAATATGATTGATGATAAACAATACTCTCGCAGGAGTATTTATACAAGAAATGAAAGGAAATAAACAAACTGAAGATGCTTCTCGGAATCTGGATGTTCTTGGGCAGGTTGTTCTCCAGCAGAAGAAGACAACTGCATAATAGGACAAGTCAACCTGCAGAAAGAGACAAATGCACAAGAAGACAACTTCACATCCCCATGTCTTCACAAACCTCCAAAACCTTGCTTTTTCTCTTCCCCACATCACAAAACCGAGAACATGTGAGGAGAGGGTATTTTTGACCTGATTTTTTGCAGATTCAACCCTAAATTCAAGCTGTTCAGACTCAACTAAGCACAGGCAGACTAATTGGGAGCACATGCTGAAGTTGTGCCGTAAAGAACAATCTCAGGCTGTTCAAAACACAGTTTTGGCACGCAAATACTATAGAAAACCCTTGATTTTATAGACACAAATCACACCCAACTAATACCCCCAAAATAGACTTTGGTTGTCCTCAAGCAAAAGGAAAGAAAAGAAAAGAAACGAAGAAATGAACTAATAGGACACAAGGACAGACTGGACTTGACTAAAAAGACCCGGACTGGACAGAAAAAGAGATAAGAACGAAGAAACGAAACAAAAGACACGAACAGACACGACTCTAAAGGTCAAATGCACCAATCTTTTCATTGTTTAGTTAGAGAACAGTTAAACTCAAAAGGTTGAACAGGTTTGAACTGGTTTGGGGTAAAACAGGATTGATTTTGGGTAAGGGTGAACTACCAATTTTGATAAGTATTGAGCTAGATTTCTTGATGAACAACCACAAAAAGTATAGAACAACCAGTAATTTTATTTTTAACTTTATTTTTTTTTTCTTTTTTTGATACTGGCTGGGCAAATTGAACAGTGGTTTAATTGTTCGAGCTCTATTTTGAAATTAATTTTATTTGGTAGTTTGGTTTAAAAGGGTAAAAAGAAAATTTAAACAGGGAAAAAGTGGCGGTGAACAGGGTAGGCTATTTGGGTGGTAAACATATATATACATCCGAAGGTTGGTTGAAAGGGGTGTTTGGGTATAGAATTGGGAAACTTTTTGGTAAACTGATCATCTATAATCTTTTAGGTGCTGCATTTTCTGGTGCATGCAGCTTCAAATTTGACCTTATCTACACATATATACAATTTATAAACAGACCAATGACACTAACTAGACAGAATATCCTAGAGACTTAGGTTGTTTGGACAAACATTCAGCAGATTAAATTTTTCCATATGAGCACAGGGGGGATTCTATAAAGCACATCATGTAAGGGACCCCCAAAATAAGACTAAGGCATCCCACCCCCAACAAAAAATCTGGCATTGTCCTCAATGCACTTAAGCAAAAACAACCTAAACTAAGATAACGACTTGACACAGAATACACACAGACTAGACAGACCTGTGAACAGCTTGAACTATCAGGATTGGTTTAGATAATACCTCATCAGGCCAAAGCTACGCTGGATCACTTCTTAGGTGTTTTAGCAAGGGTGTCAACCTTCTTCCCTGCTTCTGCATCGTCCTCCAGCTCCTCCTCAGTGTCTGGTGCATGTTCCTCCTCTTGCTCCTCTTCAGGATCCTCTTCTGTGTTCTCTTCAGGCTGCTTAACATTCAGATTAGCCTGAAACACTTCCTTAGCTCGCTTCACTTCTCCTTCAGCACACCTCCGTGCCTCCTCAATCTCCTCAGATAACTTCTCCGAATCGGACTTGGTTTTCTCAGGCTGCTCCTCAACCATTACCATTTTACCACTGTTCTTCTCCTTTCTTGGCTTGGATGATGCACTCTGGCAAGATGCCTCTCCACCAACTTTCTCAGGACTCTTAGGACGAATCATGGAAATCGGTTGTACCATGCACAGCCTCCCCAACAGACTAATCTCCTGATCCTGCTGCTTGGTCTTCTCCTACAGCTCCTTGTTCTTGTCAAATAACTAAGCCAAATATCCCATCACTTGCCTCATTGTAACATCAGCGGCATCATGGACAAAGTGAGCATCAGTGAACAAGTGGCGCTTGGATGCAGGCACACTTGACTCAGGCAGAGCACTTTCATCTTGCTTTCTCTTGACAGTAGCGGCAGCTGACCGTGGCTCAAGTGCTTTCAAGGACCAAGTGTTCCCTGTTTTGGAGCATATCCCCAACTTTCCCATAGCAGCACAATCAAATTTCTCCATCATGCATGCAAGGGTCAAAGTGTGGATCTGGGGATTGAAGATACCCATGGTCTTGGCCAGCTTGGTGATGAAGGGTCCTGCATAAATGTACTTTGAGGTTGTGCTCTCCTGGCTATTCAAGTATGAAGCAAGCCAATATCCAACATTGATTGGCTTCTTGTTCAGCATACACCACACCACAAATAGATCATTCTTTGGCATTTTACTCTGGCTATACCTAGCGAACATGCTTGAGGCAAGGTACCTTTGAATGAACCTCATGCAATGGGTCTAGAGAAAAGTGGACTTGGAATCACTCGCATTGTACTCCTTCTGACCAGTCAGCTCGGTCCAAAATGACTTGGCTTTGAACTTGGGATCAAAATCTCTCAACCTGCTCTGAAACTCAGGTTTTTGCAACATCTTTGGAACTAACAATGCCCAAGTACACATTCAGGTTGTTCAAGGAGATACTCATGTCAATCCCCATGAGCCTGAACTTATACTTCTTTGAATCGGCATGATCCTTGATGGCAGTATCAATCTTGAAAGTGGACAGAAATTCCAGAGTACATTCACGAAAAGCTAACTCATTGATCTCAGAGAATTCCAACAAACCAGCACCTTGTAGAAGCGTGCGGATTTCATCATCAAGACCTAGAATTTGCAGGCTGTTCCAGTCAATAACTCTCGTCCGAATGAAAGCCAAGCCCTTGAGTGCTTCTTATCCTGGATTCAGGTTCGGTAAAGGTGGTTAAACGGTTCAGCAACTCATCGGACCTCTGAGTATCATCACTCAGTTTAATGTTTTCTATTGGAACAGGGGTTTGGTTTCTCTTGGGGCGAAGACGAGGTCTCATGGTGAATGAAGGTTTCTGAGATTGGAAAGGGTTAAGTTTGGTTCGAAAAAGATGAGGTGGTGGTGGTGGTATGGATTCTGGTGATTGAATGGATTTGGAAGTGAGAATTTGAAGGGGTTGTGGAGAGAGAGCAGTTTAGGGAATGGTTATGGGGAAGTGGGAATGGGCAGGCGGTTTGGATTGGGTTTGGCTGGGATTGGGCGTGCAGGTAACTTTTCAGGTAGTGGGCTGATGTGGTTGTTTTGATTGGTGGTTTCTATTTTGTTTTGGGTTGCACAAGGACAAAGCGCACATGAGACAAAAACCTACAAAACAACAAAAGTTGTCCACAAACAACAAATAACCGGCCAACTCACTATTCCAAGGCCAAAAGACTTTATTTTTATTTTTCTTTTTATTATTTTCTGGAACGGGCAGAGAGAACAGGTACAGCTTGTTCCCTCAGGTTGCTCTGTTTTATATCTTGAGCTAGACTTTCTCCAACTGGCCTCAAGGTAGTTCATGGATGCGGTAGTCCTCCACTTGGTTATTCTCTCCAACTAGGTAGGGCTTGAGCCTTTGTCCATTGACTTTGAATGGCTCGCCTGTTCCATCGGATATTTCAACAGCACCGTGTGCGAACACCTTGGTCACATTGAATGGTCCTGATCATCTTGACTTCAAATTTCTAGGGAACAGTCTAAGGCGTGAGTTGAACAACAACACCCTCTGCCCTAGGTAAAACTCCTTTATGAGGATGTGCTTGTCATGCCACTTTTTGGTTTTCTACTTGTAGATTTGGGCATTCTCAAAAGAGAACAGTCTGAACTCATCAAGCTCATCCAGTTGTGTTTTCTTATGATCACATGCTGCCTCCACATCAAATATTCAAAAATTTAATAGCCCAAAGAGCTCTATGCTCTAGTTCAACAGGTAGGTGACATGATTTACCGTAAAGCAATCTATAGGGTGACATTCCAATTGGAGTTTTATAGGTTGTTCTATATGCCCAAAGAGCATCATCTAGCCTACTGGTTCATTCTTTCCTAGCACAGCCAACTGTTTTCTCCAAGATTCTTTTGATTTCTCTATTAGATATATCGGCTTGTCCATTTGATTGTGGGTGGTAGGGAGTGGCTACTCGTTGGGTCACACCATATCTTCCAAGGAGTTTTTCAAATTGTGCATTACAAAAATGAGTTCCTTGGTCACTTATAATTGCTCTAGGCATACCAAATCTGGAAAACAACTTTTTCAGGAATTTCACAACTATTCTTGCATCATTTGTGGGAGTTGCCATGGCCTCAACCCATTTGCTCACATAGTCTACAGCCACAAGTATGTACTTGTTTCCATAAGAGCAAGGGAAGGGTCCCATGAAGTCAATTCCCCAAATATCAAACACTTCACATACCACAATGTTATTTAGTGGCATTGCATTCTTAGAGGAGATGTTACCTGTTCTTTGACACTCATTGCATTCAGAGACATACCTGTGGCCATCCTTGAACAAGGAAGGCCAATAAAAACCTGATTCGAGCACCTTGGCAGCTGTTCTGTTAGCTCCAAAGTGACCTCTTGCTTCTCTATTATGGCAATGATGTAAAATAGGAACAATCTCCTATTGTGCAACACATCTCCTCACAATCTGGTCGCCGCACAGCTTGAACAGAAATGGTTCTTCCCATAAGTAATACTTGAGGTCTGCAAAGAAGTTCTTCTTCTGGTTGTAAGGCAAGTGGTTAGGCACAACCTTACAAGCGAGATAGTTAGCTATGTCAGCAAACCATGGGACAGAATCACTTTGCACAGCATAAAGTTGTTCATCTAGAAAGGTATCTAGGATGTCTGCTTATGCTGCCTGCTTGTTCTCTTCCAACCTGGATAGGTGATCAGCTGCCACATTCTCGGCCCCCTTTTTTTCTTTCATTTCAAGATCAAATTCTTGGAGGAGCAAGATCCACCTAATTAGTCTAGGCTTGGCATCTTGCTTGGAGAGCAAATACTTCAAGGCTGCATGATTTGTAAACACAATCACTTTGGAAAGAACAAGGTGAGATCTGAATTTATAAAAAGCATACACAACTGCAAGCAATTCTTTTTCAGTTACGGTGTAGTTTTGTTGTGCATCATTTAGTGTTTTGCTTGCATAGTAGATTGGTTTGAAATGGTTATCAATTCTCTTGCCTAAAACAGCTCCTATATATGTGTCGCTAGCATCACACATTATCTCAAAAGGTAATTCCCAGTTTGGTGATATAAGTATGGGTGCAGTGACTAGTCTAGTCTTAAGCTGTTCAAAAGCATGAATGCATTTTTCATCAAACCTGAATTCAGCATCTTTGTGGAGTAAGTTGGATAATGGTATTGCAATCTTTGAAAAGTCCTTGATGAACCTTCTGTAGAAACCAGCATGTAAAAGGAAACTTCGAACATCCTTGACATAAGAAGGAACAGGCAATCCTTCAATGACTTCTACCTTGGCTCGGTCAACTTCAAGACCTTTCTCTGAGATTTTGTGTCCAAGGACTATCCCTTCCTTTACCATGAAATGACATTTCTCCCAATTGAGAACAAGATTGGTCTCTTCACATCTTTCTAGCACAGCTTCCAGATTGTTCAAACAGTCCGTGAAAGATCTCCCATAGACAGAAAAGTCATCCATGAAGATTTCAACTGTTTTCTCAACCATGTCGTGAAAGATAGCCATCATACACCTTTGAAAAGTGGCTCGTGCATTGCAAAGACCAAATGGCATCCTTCTATAGGCATAAGTACAATAGGGGCAGGTAAAGGTTGTTTTCTCAATGTCATTTGGGTGTATTGGGATTTGATTGTACCCCGAATAACCATCAAGAAAACAATAGAAGGCATAGCCTGCCAATCTTTCAAGCATTTGATCAATGAATGGGAGAGGGAAGTGATCCTTGCGTGTTGTATCATTCAATTTTCTGTAGTCTATGCAAACGCGCCAGCCTGTGACTATTCTTGTAGGACTCAGCTCATTGTTCTCATTTTGGACCACGGTCATTCCTCCCTTCTTTGGTACTACTTGAACAGGACTGGTCCAAGCACTATTTGAGATTGGAAATATGATGCCCGCATCGATCAGTTTGATGACCTCCTTGCGCTCAACCTCCTTCATGTTTGGATTGAGCCTTCTTTGTAGCTGCACACTTCTCTTGTGGTTTTCCTCCATCAGAATTCTATGCACACAGATCCCTGGGCTAATGCCTTTAATGTCAGAGATCTACCATGCCAGAGCATCCTTGTGTTTTTGGAGAACAAGCAGAAGTTGGGCTTTATGTTCAGGGGTCAAGTCTGATGAGATGATAACTGGTAATTTGTCAGGGGGTTGTAGGTAGGCATATTCCAAATGACTTGGCAAAGTTTTGAACTCTAGAACAGGTGGTTCTTCGAGTGAGGGTTTGAGAGGTGGCTTTGGTGGGTTGTTCAAAGGTTCAGCAGGGGTCTGTTTGTTCCTATAGACCACAAAACTGCTCTCATTGGCCTCTTTATCATCATGTGCCTCCTCCTTAAGGTCGGGTTCAACCTGTTCCTGCAAATTATCATAATAGGGTGCATCAAAAGTTTCAAGAAAGTAACATGTATCATCACTGGTTGGTGGATGTCTCATTGCTTCATTCATCTTAAACACTACTTGTTGATTGTTCACTTTAAGCCTAAGTTCTCCAGCGTAGACATCTATTATAGCTAAAAATGGTCTACCTAAGATGATTAGAACATGTGCATCTTCTTTTATGTCCATTATTACAAAGTCAGATGGAAGTATAAACTTATCCACCTTGACCATAACATCCTCAACCATTCCCATTGGGTACTTGACTGATCGATCAGCCAATTGCATAGACATCCTTGTTGGTTGGGGTTCTCCTAGGCCAAGCTGTTTGTAAATTGAATAGGGCATGAGATTTATGCTAGCTCCTAGGTCACATAAAGCATTATTAATGTTAAGACTACCAAATGAGCAAGGAATAGTAAAACTTCCTGGGTCTTTCTCCTTTTTGGGGAGAAGCTGCTTATTCTACAATATTGAAGAACATGTACGATTCAGCTGGACCATGGATACACTCTCCATCTTTGTCTTGTTTTACAGCAAGTCCTTCATGAATTTTAGATAGACTGGTGATGCTGACAAGGCATCCACAAATGGTATGTTGATGTGGATCTTCCTGAGCATCTCTAAAAATCTTGTTTGCTATTTGTCCAAGCTTGGTTGCTTGAGCCTGGTTGGGTACGGAACTCTTGGAACATAAGCAGGCTCAGCTTGCTCTGGTGGAACAGCTTCTGATCCGGTTGTTGGTGGTATGTCAATGACACGATCTGTGGATCGAACAGGCGGAGCGTGTTCACTGGTCCCTGCCTGATCTAGCCGAATTGACTTGTGCTTCTCTCCCGCTGGTTGGTCTACTTCTTTTCCACTTCTGAGTGAGATAGCTTGCACAGTTTCCTTGGGGTTTGCTTCCGTCTTTCTTGGAATCACCCCCTTGTTCTTTAGCATCACAATGTTAGTGAGTTGGTGAAACTATGTCTCAAGGTTTTTGATTGTGCTCTGCTGTTGTTGCATCTATTGCATCATTTGAGATAACATTTCCTCCACCTTGGACTTCTTTTCTTCTCCCCCCTGGTTGTGATGCTGGTAGTTTGAGGGGCCACCATGTTGATAGTTGTTCTGCCTGTTTGGCTGTTCTGCTGGTAGTTGTTTCATGGTCTCTGATATGGTGGATGAGAATTCTGGTTCGGCTGGGGAGTCCAACTAAGATTGGGATGATTTTTCCATCCATCATTATAGTGCTTCGAATATGGATCTGAGCACGGCCTCTGGTTGTTCCCTGAATAGTCACAATGCTCAACTTGTTGGTTAGGCACTTGGTTTCATGTGCAATCAACACAACTATGATTTCCTTCACAAAAATCACATTGAACAACATGAACTTGGTTAGTTGGCTTGTTCAGTTTGATAATTTGCTTGCTCAACTGCTCAACTTGTGCAGTTAGTCTAGAAACTTCTTCAGCTACTAGAGAGTTTGATTCATTTATGCCATCTTCCCTCACAGAGTGCCATTTATAACTAGTGTTGACCAGGCGCTCTATGAGTTCATACAATGCTTCAAGTGTTGGTGTGCCCTAGTTCTAGGCATAGTTATTTTGTTATTGTATTGTACTTTTGTTGATTGTACTATACAATTGTTTTATGGAATAAAAGGCATTAATTCATTCAGTTAATATATCTTGTATTATATGTACTGTATGAAGTATCCATTGATTGTATATCATAAATAACCAGAAGCTAGTTCTACTCATGGGAATGAATAGAATGTAAAGCTTTTACGAACAACATATGTACACGTGTACAGGATATGTTTGTAGGTACGTATGACCAATACGGGACTTGGTCGATCCGCTTTAGAAGGCACATGGTGGAAGTGTCATTGCCCTTCTATAAATGTAGATCTGTTTTATCTGTCGACCTGATTTCAATATAGTATTAAATGAGGAATCTGATTAGATTTGACATACGCCTAACAGGTCTGTAAAAGGATGCCAAATACGGGTATGATTGGTCTAGTCAGTGAAATCATTCATACTGATAGTTGAAGTGAAGGGATTACCACTCACTCCATAAGTGAGATGATATCTGTAACATCCTTAAACCCTAACCTATAGACGTGTTAGATATATACTTACACTTCTCCATAAGACTACATTCAGATTCATTTCAATTACAAACAAGTTTTACACACAAACCGCGATTAAGGTGCGATTAGTAGGCGATTAGCGATGTGTTAAGCCGTAATGAATGGTTAGTGAGAGTGAGTTGAATTAGTACACATATCAATTGAAGAAATATGGACCTAATTGGTTGAATTAGAAGTATGGAGGATTGATTGTGAAGTTTGGAAGCAAGCACCTCACTTAAGCACGAGGTGTCACCCTTTATAAGACAAATATTACCTCCTTCATTTATAACCTTAATCTCGTTTCTTCAGCAACCAAAAACCTCCCTTAAACCTTCCATTTTCAGACCCTAAGAACCCCAAACGAAGTCTCATTCAATTCCAACCATTTCCAAGGCAAACAAGTGGAGATAGGTAGCATAACAAAGGAAAGGCATCAAGTTAAGGTTTGTAAGTTGTTTTAGCATAGTTTCCATGGATTTGAAGTTCTGAAAACCCTAAGTATAGTTATGGGATTGATTATAAATGAGTTATGGTGATGTTTGTGGTGGCTTGGTGTTGTTTGAGTTGGTTATATGTTGTTTTAGTGAAAGGTATGCATGAAGTGTCCTAAGCTGAATTGTAGGCAGTTTTCTTCAGTCATCTTAGGGATTGCATTTCATCATGATAGAGATGGAATTGGCAAAAACACAAAGAAGAAACCATTTACCCCTATATGTTGGCTAGATTCCTGTAAAATATGGGTCTCTAATTCATTGTGTGGAAGAGGTTAGCTTGGTGTGGACATGACTGCCTCGAAATGGAATTGTATGTGAGGCAGCAATCTTGTGATGGTCATTTGAGGCTCTTAAGCTCATATTTAGGGAATCCATATTCTTACAAAGTTGTTTATAACATGTGGAAGTATGTCCCTGTAAAATGGTTTATGTAGAAAGTGTGTGGTTTGAGAGAACCATTGACATTACCATGTGCGATGGAAAGCTGGGTAGTCTGTTTTCTTGCCAGAAATAGAACCTAATACCTTTGCTTGCCATTTATGATCCAGGGATGATATTAATGTGATTTTTGGATATGTTCAAGTTATATATGTCTAGTTTCAGTAGCAACAAGAATCAGGGTATTTGTGTAAGTATTGAGAGAGTTATGGCAGAATCTAGGCACATAGGTCATATGAACAACTAAGACTAAAGAATGAAGTTTAGTCTATAATGTGAAGCTAGTGAGTTGTGAGAATCATATGTCATGCATAAGCATACATTTCCATATAGTTTAATTGAGTCTAATTGTATGATTTTATGTGATATTAGGAGGACAAGGTGCAAGTGAAAGAGCACCCGAGCGTGTTGAATAGATCTCATCGAGTGAACGGTAAGCATAGTGCTTATATGTGTGTATAAATGTAATGTGATTGGAACTTGTTGAGTATGGAACATGATTGATTCTGATGTGAATACGTGATATATGATATGTATTGGTTTGTGAAATGTTGTGATGGTTATGAAAGTTGTGATGGTTGTGAAATGTGGAGATAGAACTATTGGTGACATTGTGAGCTGTATGATTGATGTGTGGATGGGATAATGAGTAATGAGAAAGGATTGTGAGCATGCTTAAGTGAAATATGTTAAATGGTCCATGTTGTTGAGAGTGCTATCCGAAATTTGGAGCCGGAAGCACAGTGTTGAGATATATCCGTAGCGGACTGCGTGAGTTGAGTTTTACTCCTCCACAGGTGATTGTATTCCGATATGTGAGACGGAATACAGAGTGGGCCCACGGACCATTTTACATATGTCATTTAAGTATAGCAGGGCCCTATTTGATTAAATAATGACGAGCATAATAAATGAATCGTGCGTGTGACTGTGTAGTGATTTATATGCAATTAAATTGATATTGATGATATAACTCTACTTGTATTCTTTCACGTTATATTTGTATACATATATGGCTATATGTTTATTGAGTAGGCAGCTCACCCCTTGCCACCATTTTTCAGGATAGTGGAGTTCTTTTTGTTAGGATCGCACCGGCAGCGATAGTCCGTTCTCACCTATGCATTTTGGAGCATTTTGAGTGTATATTATTTTGTATATTTCATGTATAAACTAATGACTTAAATATGTATTGTAAATGACAAATGATGTATATAGTTTGATATGTAAAGAATGATGTGTATTTATATGATATTAACTATCTACGTGATTTCTTTTATTAAATATGAGCTTAAAATTAAGATTTCAATGGAAATTTGAGATCATTATTTTATATGAAAATGACTGAGACTTGAATGTATACGTGGAATTGTTGTTATGTGACACGTAATGTGATCCCAGTGAGGGGGTTACAATATCATTAGGCCACTCGTTGAGTTAAACTGAGAAATGTGTGGCCACACTCAGATAAGCTGGTTACTTATATGTTCTTCAGTTAACTCTAGATCGAGAAATATCTCAAGTTGTAGAGGATGATGTCCACCATGCCTCATACTTGATATATCGATATGCTTGGTAAGAGATATTAGAGAATACTACAGGGTATCTATCTGTATGAGATGGACTAACACTGTAATCAATTGGTGACTGATATGGTCTAGGCAACTCTCTATCAGTCGTTGAGCTAATTGATTATGGCCCACAGGATCGTGCACACTAGACACTGAGACTTGTACTCGGAGAACTAATACATGTAGTGTATTTGTGATGAACTTATTATTAGTTGTTAACTGATAATGTTAATTGATTAATTGTTCTGATTCGAACAAGTTAATTGATTATTTGGAGGGATTAATTATTCAATCGGGTTAATTAATTAAGCGATTGATTAATTAGATTTTCTTTAGGGGTTAGTGTGTGATTAATTATAACCTTATTGATGTTAATTGAATCTATTGTATTCTATTGTGGTACAATCAGATTAATTAAATTAATGCAGGTACTAAAACTGTAATTAATCGACACACTATAAATTAATCCTAATCGATTGAAACCCGGGTTTTTCTGACACAGAAAATTGAAACCCTAATCCCCTCTACAGCTAGTGGCCGGCCGAACCCCCTAGGGTGATCCCGGAGCATTCCGTTCGTCGTTCTTCGTGCCTTGATCGAGTACCTGTTCACTATAAGTGTCGTGCACGTGATTTTGGCGGAACCTCCGATCGTGCGGTTCGTCCATCTCTCTCAGAGGGATTCCATGTGTGTGACTAATGTAGTTTATCACCATTAATTAAGTAAATAACATTGAGGCAATGATAAAGATCAAAGTAATCTGATCAATGATGTTTTATATCGTTTTTCTCGCTTCCGTTGCGCGACTCTAATCGTTGATAAGATTCCAACATCAGGATCAAGTTCCTCTGGGTCTCCATTTGGTACGGACTCCAACTGAATTTTGTAAACATTCGTTAGGCCATTATAAAAGTTCTGAATCTACATCCACATGGGAATCTTGTGGTTGGGCACTCTCCTCAAAAGATCTTTATACCTCTCCCATGCCTCGGAAAGAGACTCTTCGTGGTGTTGAGAGAAATGGGACACAGCATTTCTGAGTTTGATTGCTTGTCTTGGTGGAAAGAACTTAGTAAGGAAAGCATTTGCCATTGCCTCCCATGTTGTGATTGAGCGAGGTTGCAAATATTTCATCCAGGTTCTAGCTTTGTCCCTCAGCGAATATAGGAACAGCTTGAGCCTGATCACGTCATCAGTGACTCCTTGGTTGGTCTTGAAAGTGTTACACATTGAGACAAAGTCTTGGATGTGAGCATTTGGGTCTTCACTGGGCAGTCCTCCAAATTGAACATTGGTTTGTAACATTTAGATCATGAATGTCTTGACCTCAAAATGGTTATCTCCTTCATCGGGGACCACAATGCAAGATGAGTGACCCTCGGTGGAAGGTTTTGAACATTCCTTCATTGGCAAGGGTGGAAAGGCTTTGTCCTCCATGTTGTCTCCTTGCCCTTCCTCTGGTTGTTCTGGGTGTACTTGTTCTTGTTCAGGTTGTCTTTCTGGAACTGCGTTGTGAACATGCTGTTCCTGGTCAAGAGTGGCCAGTATTTCTCTTTGTCTGATTCTCATAGTCATGATTAAAATCCAAAATAAGAAAAGTACAAACAGGCTGCTGCCTGGTCTCAGAGAGACCCTACACTACTACTACTAAAACTAAAACTAAATTAAAAGGAAATGATTCTAAGGATGATGAATGATAATCTGAAAGCAATACCCATGCAAAGGTATTTATACAAGAAAATGAAAGTAATAAGCAAATAAAGATGCTCCTTGGAATCTGGTTGTTCTTGGGCAGGTTGTTCTCCAGTAGAAGAAGACAACTGCATAGTAAGACAAACCAATATGCAGAAAGACAAAAGCACAAGAGGACAAAACTCCATTTTTCAAGGTCTTCTCTAATAGCTCCAAAGTTCTCTTTTTCTCTTCCCCAAACCACCAAAACCGAGGCCATGTGATCATCAAAGGATATTTGACTAGATTTCTGAAGATTCCCTCCTTAATTCAAGCTGTTCTGACTCAATTGGGCACAGGCAGACTATTCGGGAGCACAGGCTAAACTTGTGCACTAAAGAACAATCTCATGTTGTTCGAAACACAATTTAAGCACAAAAACTCTATGGAAAACCCTTGATTTTATAGGCACAACTCACACTCAACAAAAACATGTGTTCAATCAGTTTATCTATTGCTTGATCCGAGTGGGTCCCTGATAAGTCCGTTATTTACGTGTTTCTAGCTTGCATTTCATGTTTGTTTATCATTGTTTGTTTATGTTTTACTTGTTTTATTATTACTTTAGGATGTTATTACTTCTCGTTTGCTTATTTGTGTGTTAGGACTTGATCCTTGGCGATTCGGAATGATTTGGAGCGAAAACGAGCTTGGAAACAAGCAAATCGAGTGAAGAACAAAGTTCTGCCACCACTCGCGGGCGCGAGCCACTACCTCGCGGGCGCGAGTTACTACTTTGCAGTCACAAGTCAGAAATACAAAGTTCTGCCACCACTAGCGGGCGCGAGCCTTGACCTCGCGGGCGCGACCCTGGGAAGTTATTGCGCGAATCTTTGCATCTTTTCGTGCTTTTATCGCAACCCCTCGCCACCTTGTCATCCAAATTTCTCCCAAGCATTGTGTCTCTTCACTTATGGATAGAAGCAACATTTCATTATGGATAATGACAACACTTCTTGAAGATAGAAGCATCACTTCACCAAAGGTTGCAACTCTCCATAACTAACTTCTTGAAGATAAGAGCATCTCTTCACCAAAGGTTGCAACTCTCCATAACACACCACTTGAGGATTATAAATAGGGCATTGTATGTTCATTTTGTTGTAAAGTTGTTGTTGTTGATGAAGGTATTACAATACTTTGACACACAAGTGTAGAGCGTGTTGTATGTCACCTACGCGTGACATACACACAATTACTCTACCATTTTAGAAATCAATTAGAATTATCTTAGTTACTTATAGTACATCAAAGTTGATCCGAAAGGACAACTTATCGCGGAGAAAGCAATGAGATGGTGCAAGCGATGGCGATCCGAGGATTCACAACCCTTTCAAGGAAGTGTAAAGGATTCACAACCCCTAACTCTTCTTTGTCAAATGTTATTTGATTGTATCATTCTTGTTGAACTGGTTTGTCTATGTATCTTGATTGAATCATATGATTAATATAGTATTCCTTTTATGCTTAACATGATCTCTACTTGGAGTTTGTTTCTAAAGAAGATCCTTTGAGTTTATAATCATGGCGTTTATCTTATTCGATTGTCGCAAAGAGATTTGGGAATCGAATAAGATAAACTTTTGTAATCAACTTGATGAACTTAGTTTTTAACTTTGACTTTTGCGTTAGTTCGACTAGTTGGGTTAGAAGTTGATTGAGTTAAGTTTCTTAACTCTGAATCGAAAGATTAGATTGGGATTGATTATCACTTTAGAGAGAAACATATTAATTCGATGGTTTGGTTATGAACTTAGATAATGGGTTCAAAGTTGTGACTTTGTTGGTGTATGAACATTTAACTTAGATGATCTTTTTGATATTAGTTTAGTTTAGACTTTAGATTATAAATCAATATCCAATTATCGCTTTCCTATAAACCTCGAGAAAACGAATAAAGTAAATAATGTTTGTAAATAAGTAATTAGCGTTTCCCTGTGGGATCGATATTTTATTACTACATGAGTGACTCCGTACACTTGCGGAAATTGCCCAATAAGTTTTTGGCGCCGTTGCCGGGGAAACGCGTCACAAGTTTTAATAACTTGTTTTTTGTTACTTATTTATTGTCATTGTTTATTTTATTCCGAATCTTGGTTTATAGATTTATACATATTTATATATATCTTAATGTTTACTTGTTTATGTGTTTAATTAAATTTTATTTATTTAGGAGGATAGTCCTTAGGACTATACCCTTGGTATTTAACGTTTTCATTTTAAGTTTTTGACACAGTTAAATAGGGTGCGAATGGAGTGAGCAAGACCACAAAATTTTTTTTATAGATTGAAGCAAACTCTTTTTGCGATTCGTGATGCAACACGGGAAAATCAGTCAATTTTGAAGGGAAGGTTTGATCATAATGACGTTTCATCACACATTTTGGTAGAAGCATAGCTTGTGAAGGAAATGTCATTTTTACCGGCGAAATTTTCTGTCACTAAAAGCATTCAGAATACTCTCAAGAAAATATTTCGTCAGAAAACAGTTTCTGACGAAAATTTCCGTCGGTAAGGTCCTTTCAGACGAAGTTGTTCTGTCCTTGAAGATTTTGGACGAAATATTTCCGTCGGTAAAGTCTTTCCAACGAAATTTTTCTGTCCTTAAGGATTCTGTGACGAATATTTTCCGTCACTAAATTCTGTCGCGGGCGCGACAGAATCACTAGCGAGCGCGAGTGCAACCAGAAAATCACCAGAATTCGAATTTTTACACCTTTTCATGAACAGACACCATTCTAATCCGAACCAATCCATTCCAAAAGGTGTCTTTCACTAATTAACTTCCATATACACCCCTTTTCAACATTCAATGCATCCTTTAACCCAAAAGGTGTCTCTATCTACACCAAAAGACACACCCACTTCCCCAAGAGTTACAATCTTTCACCAAAATACATATCTATATGTATGTTCTCTTCCATTCTTAGATGATATTCTATCACCAATAGCCAAAATTAAGATTCAACCCAATGCATTCACAAACCTCCAAAACCTTGCTTTTTCTCTTCCCCACATCACAAAACCGAGAACATGTGAGGAGAGGGTATCTTTGACCTAATTTTCTGCAGATTCAACCCTAAATTCAAGCTGTTCAGACTCAACTAAGCATAGGCAGACTAACTGGGAGCACAGGCTGAACTTGTGCCTTAAAGAACAATCTCAAGTTGTTCAAAACACAATTTTGGCACGAAAATACTATGGAAAACCCTTGATTTTATAGACACAAATCACACCCAACACTTTCCCTTGCAAACTGGAACATGTTGGCTCTGGTTTCTGCTCAGGCTTTTCAGCAAACACTTGGGGTGCAATTGAAGAAGCATCGGAAACTTGTTTATATTCTCAAATTGATTGAGCCAATTTTGTTAAAGAATTGCAGATTTGTTCATAACTCTCTTTTTGTTTCTTGCGATACAACTCCCACTCTTCATTATACCTTTGTTGCCGCTCGCAACCCTCTCTGCAGTATCGCTCCATTTTCTGTTCAAAATCCTCCATGACTGAAGCGGGTAGATCTGGTTTTTTCAACGGGAATTTTTGATCAAAATTAGCCAAGGAAAGGATAGCTCTCATACCAATGTAACGACTAGAGATTTTAACCGTAGGAAAAGAAGGATATGTTGGCCCTAACAAAATTAGAATCACCTAGAGGGGGGTGAATAGGTGTCTAAGCGGAAAACTGATAATTTTAACTTTTTAGGGAAACTTAATATCTCAGAGTCAAATTTCCTCAGAATCAGAGGCTAGTTTAATGAAATTGCTTCTGAGGGAAATTTTGCCTTCTTGCAGTTTGACTGCTTTCAGCAACAGAAGCTCTGAGTTAGAGAACTTCTGGACAGTCACCAGAGATTTTAAATCCACTATTTAGAACTTTTATGGCAACTTCAGAAGCTCCTTTACATCAACAGAAGTTAAGCTAATTTCTCACTTAGTTCTGACTAGCCTAAAATGAGTTAAAGGATTTCCACCAAAACAACAACAATCCTGTTTTCTGGAATTCTCACCAAACTCAAACCTTAACTAGATTTCTCTCAAATCTAACTGAGTATCACAAACGATAACAGTTTACAAGATTCCTATTATGAACTTGTGTTTCTTCACTCTCTCACTATAACAAAGTCTAAAACTAAGAAAGATTGAGAATGTAAAAGGTTGCTCTGTTTTGCTCATTAAAACAGTGCGTTGAGATTTTAGCTCGATAATCACGTGTATGATGCAATGGAGCTTCGCTACTCTTTATAGTGCTTTGGAGACGACCATTGTTTGAATTTGAATCTTCAATAGACGACATCAGTTGTTGTAGCCGTTAATCTGTCATTTCTTCAAACGGTCTTCAAACACTTTGATTCTGTTAACCTTGTTCTTTAACTTAATCCGATAAGTGATTTGAAGTCAAGGATAAGGTTGACTGGAAATTTGCTTCAATTAGATCGGCAAAGGGTAGACAAGGAAATGTTGGTTTTGTTTGTAGTAGACATGCGCGCTCCTTCAAAACAGATTTTAGAAATTTTGGCGCCTTGCATAGTGTCAGAGCATTAAATGCTAAGCAAGACCCGTGACAAGCGCTTCTGAGTCCTTAATTCCTTTTGTCTAAGCTTCTAATCAAATGGAATAACTTCTGGTTGCTTCTAAACCTCTGAGGAGAGCTTTAACAGTCTTCAATAAATCTTCAGAGCGGAGCATCCAGCTTCTGAGCTTTAACTTTTGTCTTCAGCTTTATCTTCTCTTCTGAGACTTCTAGGCAATCCAGAGTTTCTTCATTCAGCACCTACTGAGAACACTTATACAATACTTAACAAAAATTGTTAGTCAACATTGAAAAGTATGTAAGTAGAAACGCATATACATCTTCAGAAACGTTTGGACATAATCAAAACATGTAGAGTTCATCATTCTCCCCCATTTTTGTTATGGACAAACCGTGGTCCAGAAGGTAAAGTTACTTAAATGAAACATAGAGTTTAGAAAACAACTTCCTGTTTGTTTTGTTTTTAAGGCCTCTGATAGAAATAACTCCCCCATTTTAGTGTAAATGGTGAACTCCAACAATCTGTATTAACTTAAGAAGGGCTTAAGATCAAGTTGTTATATTTAATGGCATAAGAATCAGAGCAAAAACAAACACAACATAAACATGAGAATACACAGAGGTGCTAGTAAAGAGTTCAGAGACAGTGAGATGGATAATTCAGAGAATATATATAATAGTCAGACGATACAGATATAATCAAAACAAAAACAAGGAAAAGTAACAACAGTCCTAAGACAAGCTACCCAACCCATAACCTAAAGCTAAGAAGCTTCAGTCCTATTGTCTTTGGGTTTGATCATCAGGTTTATGTTTCTTTTGAGTATTTCCAGAACCATCTCCTTCACTTTGTCTCTTCATACCAGAAACAGGACCACCCTATTGTGCAGTTCTCTCCCCCGTTTGGCCAAACCGAACGCCCAGAGCACCTTGTCTCCTCAATTTCTCCTGAGTATTTAGAGCAGCAGTAAATTGAGTCTGACTTGGTCTCACAAAATTAATCAATTCCATGCTTCTTCTAAAATCAGCGTCGAAAACAGCCAGACGGTCAACAATATCACCAGACATAGGTCGCACTTTCATTGCATCTTGAATCAACAGCTTGATAGCAAGATTATTGGCATACACAACATTGGTAAACTGTTCATTCTGAATGTAGGTTTGACTACGAGCAAACCGATAGGAATTATACAGAATCTTCTCTTGCTCCTTAGCTTGATCATGCATAATCTTCAGAAAGTTAGCTAATTTAGCAATCTGAGCATTATGTTCCTTAACAGATGATTCAATGCTTTCTAGTCTGTTGTTGAGATCAGGAGTGATGTCGTAGACAATTCTAGCAGCTCTAGAAGTTGAAGGACCTTGAGCAGAAGATGTCACTTCTCTCAGAATATTATTAGCAATGCTTTGCAGGTCATCAAGCTTCTTTGGAATAACAGTGCCCTGAGCTTCAAAAGTCTCATTTGCTTCCTTGACTTCTTCTGTCAACAAGAGCAATGTTTTCCAAGGTTGTCAAAGTCAGAGCCAGCTGTCTCAACTTGCAAATTTCATCATAAGTAGCAAGATGAAGTGAAGAGAGATTGCGAATGTACAAAGAGGGATCTTGCATCTGCAGCATTGACATGAGTTGCAAGTTCTGAGCTTTCACTTGCTGAAGCTCTTGCATCACAGCAGCTTGAGTAACCATATCAGTAGCAGGATATCTCTGTGCCATAGGAGCAAACCTACTAAACAAATCATCAGAGCCACTCTGACTCATTCTTCTCAACTCTTCAACAAAAGGAGTGGCACCAGCATCTGAGACATTAGGATGTCTCCCAATGAATCCCGTACCTCCAAAAAATGTTTCTCTCTCATGCTGATTCATCAAATTTCTGAGAAACTCATAGTTTGAAGAAACACCAGCAAAAGAAGAAGTGGGAATGGAAGAGGTTAAAGGATCAGACACAGGAGGTGCACGTCTAGAGGTTGAAAGAGGAGGTATGGAAGTAGTGGAAGAAGGAGCAGAGGTTGTTTGGGTAGAAGGTATGGTAAAGGATAGAGTAGTGGATGGAAAAGAAAAAGTGGAGGAAGTATTTAGAGAGGGAGCAGTGGATGTAGTAGTGGAGTCAGAGAAAATAGGATTTGTGGAGACATGAACTCCTGAATAGGATCCAGAAGTTGGAGTAGTTTTAGGAGGTATAACCTCATAGGTTGAAGTTGTAGGAGGAATAATAGTTTCAGAAGCATCAACTTCTGTGACAGAAGGAGATGTTGTTGGCCCTAACAAGAACATAATCACCTAGAGGGGGGTGAATAGGTGTCTATGTTGAAAACTGAAAGTTTCTAAGATTTTAAAGAATCTTAATTTTCAGAGTCAAATTTCCTCAGAATCAGAGGCTGGCTTACAGAAGCAGCTTCTGAGGGAAATTCTGCCTCAACACAGTTAGACTGTTTTCAGCAACAGAAGTTCTGAGTTTGAGAACTTCTGGACAGTCTTCTGAATAAAGACAATGATATTAGGAGTAAATCTGTTTCAGCACTAAATATGAGCAAGAACACAGAAGCAATAATAACAAGTATAAGAGGGAGAAAGAAGTTCAGGAGGTCCTGATGAACAAGTCGATTTATCCAAGTTCGCCACAGAAGTCCTGTGACTACGTCTTGTCCCCTGAGGTCGCAGCCACCAGAGATTTTAAATCTTGTTGGGCGAATTCCGCAAGTGTACGGAGTCACTCATGTAGTAATAAAATATCGATCCCACAGGGAAATGCTAATTACTTATTTACGTACATTATTTACTTTATTCGTTTTCTCGAGGTTTATAGGAAAGCGATAATTGGATATTGATTTATAATCTAAGGTCTAAACTAAACTAACATCAAATAGATCATCTAAGTTAAATGTTCATACACCAACAAAGTCACAACTTTGAACCTATTATCTAAGTCCATAACCAAACCATCTAATTAATATGTTTCTCTCTAAAGTGATAATCAATCTTAATCTAATCTTTTGATTCAGAATTAAGAAACTTAACCAAATCAACTTCTAACCCAACTAGTCGAATTAACGCAAAAGTCAAGTTAAAAACTAAGTTAATCAAGTTGATTACCAAAGTTTATCTTATTCGATTCCCAAATCTCTTTGCGTCAATCGAATAAGATAAACGCAATAATTATAAACTCAAAGCCTCTTCGTTAGAAACAAACTCCAAGTAAAAATCACGTTAAGCATAAAAGGAATACTAGATTAATCATACGATTCAATCAAGATAGATAGACAAACTAGTTCGACGAGAATGAAACAATCAAATAACATTTGACAAAGAAGAGTTAGGGGTTGTGAATCCTTAACACTTCGTTGAAAGGGTTGTGAATCCTCGGATCGCCATCGCTTGCACCATCTCATTGTTTCTTTGCGATAAGTTATCCTTTCGGATCAACTTTGATGTACTATAAGTAACTAGGATAATTCTACTGGATTTCTAAAATGGTAGAGTAATCGTGTGTATGCCACGCGTAGGTGACATACAACACGCTCTACACTCGTGTGTCAAAGTATTGTAATACCTTCAACAACTCTTTTACAACTCTTTAAATGAACATACAATGCCCTATTTATAATCCTTAAGTGGTGTGTTATGGAGAGTTGCAACCTTTAGTGAAGAGATGCTTCTATCTTCAAGAAGAGTTGTCTCTATCCATAATGAAACATTGCTTTAATCCATAAATGAAGGGACACAAAGCTTGAGAGAAATTCAGATAAGATAGTGGCGAAGAGTTGCCATGAAAACACGAAAGGATGCAATGGTTCGTAGTTGGAAACTGCCCAGGTCGCGCCCGCGAGTGTTGGAGTCGCGCCCGCTAGGGGAGGCAGGGATTTCTGCCCAGACTTGCGCCCGCTAGCCTTCTGGTCGCGTCCGCAAGTAGGCCATTTTACAGCTTCTCTTGTTTTGCTTGTTTTCAAGCTCGTTTTTGCTCCAAATCATTCTGAATTGCCAAGGATCAAGTCCTAACACACAAATAAGCAAACAAGAAGTAATAACATCCTAAAGTAATAATAAAACAAGTAAAACATAAACAAACAACGATAAACAAACATGAAATGCAAGCTAGAAACACGTAAATAAGGGACTTATCAAATCTACTATTCAGAACTTTTATGGCAAGTTCAGAAGCTCCTTTACATCAACAGAACATAAGCTAATTTCTCACTTAGTTCTGACTAGCCTAAAAAGAGTTAAAGGATTTCCACCAGAACAACAACAACTCTGTTTTCTGGATTTCTCACCCAACTCAAATCTCAACTAGATTTCTCTCTAAATCTAACTGAATATCACAAACAATATCAGTTTACAAGATTCTTATTATGAACTTGTTTTTCTTCACTCTCTCACTTTAACTAAGGCTAAGCTAAGAAAGATTGAGAATGGAAAATGTGCTTTTTTTTCATTGTTCAAACAGTGCGTTGAGATTTTGCTCGATAATCACGCGTAGATGATGCAGTGGAGCTTGGCTACTATTTATAGTGAATGAGGATGACCGTTGGAGAATTTGAATCTTCAAAAGAGATGACATCAGTTGTTGTAGCCGTTAATTTGTCAAATCTTCAAACGGTCTCCAAACACTTTGATTCCGTTAACCTTGTTCTTGAACTTAATCCGGTAAGTGATTTGAAGTTGAAGATAATGTTGACTGAAAACATTCTTCAATTGGATCAACAAAGGGTAGACTAGGAAATTCTGGTTTCGCTTTGAGTAGACAAGCGCGCTCCTTCAAAACAGCTTTTTGAACTTTTGGCGCCTTGCATTAAATGCAATTGTCAGAGCAATAAATGCTTAACGGAACCCGTGACTTAGCTTCTGATAGCTAATTCCATTTGTCTAAGCTTCTGATCAAATCGGTAGAGTTTAACTTCTGATTGCAATGGTCCTCTGAGGAGAGCTTTAACAGACTTCGATAACTTCAGAGTGGAGCATCCAGCTTCTGAAAGTGAGAATACTGTCTTCAGCTTTCGTTTCTTTTGAAACCTTAAGCAATCCAGAATTTGATCATTCAGCACCTGCTGAGTAACTTACATACAAACTAACAAGAAAATGTTAGTCAATATTAAACCGTATGTAAGAGAGTTTTAATTTCCATCTTCTGAAACGTTTGGACATAATCAAAACACTTAGGGTTCATCATTCTCCCCCATTTTGGTTATGGACAAACCGTGGTCAGAAGGTAGCATTTCTTAAGAAAACACAAGGTTTATAGATTAACTTCCTGATACATATGTTTGTTTTAGCTTCTGAGTAACTTAACTCCCCCATTTTAGTGTAAATGGTGAACTTCATCAATCTGTATAAACTTAAGATAGGCTTGAGATCAAGTTGTTAGATTTTTAGTGAAGATAAAGTGACTAAGTTAAAAAGAAACATAAACAGTAAGAAATTAATCAGAGACAATTAATATGTATAAGAAAAGTTCAGTGTATATAATAGTCAAAAGAAACAACAAACAAAATAATCATCAGAAGGGAACATAAAGTCCTAAGACAAGACTACCCAACCCAGAACCTAGCTAATAAGCTTAAGACCTAAAATGATTATAAGTTTCTAGATCTCTTCTGAGGAGGAGGTACACCACTGGAACTTTCATCAACATTCTGTCTCTTCATCCCAGCAGACTTGAGACCACCCTGCTGAGCAGACTTCTGCCCCGTTTGGCCAGAACCAACAGGAACACCCAGAGCACCTTGAGAGTCCAATTTCTGCTAAACATTCAAAGCAGTCTGATATTGCTGAGGTGTAGGCCTTACAGTGTTGATCATATCCATTCTTCTTCTGAAATCAGCATCAATGGTTTTCATATGATCAAAAGTCTGTCCAAACATAGGTCGCTGTCTCTGAACATCTTCTAGAAGGAGCTTGATCAACCGATTGTTAGCATACACAGCAGCAGTGAGATGCTCATTCTGAATATAAGTCTGTCCGCGAACAAACCTATAGCAATTATGAAGAACCTTCTCTTGTTCTCGTGCTTGAGTGTGTATAACTTTCAGAAGTTCAGTAAGCTCAGCAATCTGGGCGTTCTGAGCAGTCACAGCGGACTCAATGCTCTGTAGACGATTGTTGAGATCAGGAGTGATGTCATATACAATCGTAGCAGCCCCTGAAGATGATGATCCTTGAGCAGAAGATTTCACTTCTCTTAGAATATGATTAGCAGTACTTGGAAGAATCTTCTCATGAGCCTCATAATGCTCATTTACTTCCTTAACTTCTTCTGACAAAATCTCCAGATTTTCATTAACTTTCAGAGAAGAAGCAAGAGCAATATTTTCGAGAGTTGGAAGAGTCAGAGCCAATTCTCTCAACTTGTAAATTTCATCATACGTAGCCAGATGAAGTGTAGAAAGATTGCGAGTGTAGACAGTGGGGTTCTGCACTTGAAGCATAGTCATGAGCTGCAGGTTCTGAGCTTTCAAGGATTGAATTTCTTGCAGCACAATGCCCTGAGCATACATGTCAGCAGCAGAAGACCGTTGCCCTAAACCAACAAATCTATTCAGCAATTCATCAGAGCCACACTGACTCATTCTTCTCAACTCTTCAACAGATGGAGCACCACCAGCTTCGGATACACCAGAAGCTCTGCCCATGAAACCAAAACTACCAAATCTTCTCTCCAGATCATCTCGATTCATTGTATTGCGTAGAAAGTCATAGTTGGATGACAACCCAACAAAGAAAGAGGTAGAGGAAGAAGTAGTTAAGGGATCACACACAGGAGGTGCATGTCCAGAAGTTGAAGGAGGACGAATATGTGTGGTTGTGGAAGGAATGGTATGTGTGGAAGAGGAAGAGAGAGTAAGTGAAATAGATGGTAGTGTGGATAGTAGTGAGAAAGATGGAGCAGTAAATCCAATTGATGGAATTACATGTTGGCCCTAACAAGAACAGAATCACCTAGAGGGGGGGGGGGTGAATAGGTGTCTAAGATGAAAACTAAGAATTTCTAAGTTTTTAAGGAAACTTAAATTTCAGAGTCAAACTTTCACAGGGTCAGAAGCAAGATTATAGAATTTGCTTCTGAGGAAAATTCTGCTTATACACAGTTAGCCTGCTTTCAGCAACAGAAGTTCGGAAGGAGAACTTCTGGACAGTCTTCTGAACAAAGACAATGATACTTACAGAAAATCTGTTTCAGCACTAAATAAAAGCAAGTACACAGAAGCAATAATAACAAGTATAAGAGGGAGAAAGAAGTTCAGGAGGTCCTGATTGAACAATTCGATTTATCCAAGTTCGCCACAGAAGTCCTGTGACTACGTCTTGTCCCCTGAGGTCGCAGCCTTCAGCGATTTTATAAATCCACTATTCAGAACTTTTATGGCAAGTTCAGAAGCTCCTTTACATCAACAGAACTTAAGCTAATTTCTCACTTAGTCCTGACTAGTCTAAAAAGAGTTAAAGGATTTCCACCAGAACAAAACAATACTCTGTTTTCTGGATTTCTCACCCAACTCTAATCTCAACTAGATTTCTCTCTTTAAATCTAACTGAAGATCACAAACGATCTCAGTTTACAAGATTCCTATTATGAACTTGTTTTTCTTCACTCTCTCACTTTACTAAGACTATGCTAAGAAAGATTGAGAATGGAAAAGTTGCTCTGTTTTCTTGTTTAAAACAGTGCGTTAAGATTTTGCTCGATGATCACACGTGTCTTGATGCATTGGAGCTTGGCTACTATTTATAGTGATTGAAGATGACCGTTGTGGAGTTTGAAACTTCAAAGGAGATGACATCAGTTGTTGTAGCCGTTAATTTGTCAAGTCTTCAAACGGTCTTCAAACACTTTGATTCCGTTATCCTTGTTCTTTAACTGAATCCGGTAAGTGATTTGAAATCAAGGATGAGGATGACAGAATCATTCTTCAATTAGATCAACAAAGGGTAGACAAGGAAATTCCGGTTTCTCTTGAACAGACAAGCGCGCTCCATCAAAACAGCTTTTTGAACTTTTGGCGCCTTGCATTGAATGCAAGTGTCAGAGCATTAAATGCTCAAACAAACCCGTGACTAAGCTTTCAGAAGCTTATTTCCAGTTGTCTAGACTTCCGATCAAGTTGGCATAACTTCTGATTGCAAAGAACTTCTGAGGAGAGCTTTAGCAGACTTCGGCTTCAGAGCGGAGTATCCAGCTTCTGAGTTATTGAAACTCTGACTTCAGCAAACTGATCTTCTGAGTTCTTTAGGCAATCCAGAAATGATTCATTCAGCACCTGCTGAGTAACTTACACATAGACTAAGACAGAAATATTAGTCAACAATAAACTATATGTAAGATAGAATTAAGTTTTCATCTTCTGAAACGTTTGGACATAATCAAAACACATAGGGTTCATCATTACAGAGGAAGTAGATAGAGAGGAAGTAGTGGAGGTTGACATGGAATCTGTGAAAATGGGTCCAGAAGATAAATTCACTTCTGAATAGGATCCAGAAGGAGGAGCAGTTTTAGGAGGTACAACTTCAGAGGTTGAAGTTGTAGGAGGAATGGAAGTTTGAGAATCACTAACTTCTGTGACAGAAGGTAGTGAAGGAGATGGATGAGGAGTACGAAGGGGAGATGGATGATGAGTGTTGGCCCTAACAAGAACAAAAACACCTAGAGGGGGGTGAATAGGTGTTTAAACAGAAAACTGATATTTTTGAGTTTTTAAAGAAAACTCGAATTTTCAGAGTCAAAAATCCTCAGAGTCAGAGGCAGGCTTATTCAAGTAGCCTCTGAGGGATATTCTGCTTTAAGACAGTTTCTGTCTTTTCAGCAACAGAAGTTCTGAGATGAGAACTTCTGGACAATCTTCTGAACAAAGACTTGTGATTTTAAAGAGTAAATCTGTTTCAGCACTAAATATATAACAAGTACACAGAAGCAATTTAACAAGTATAAGGAAGGGAGAAAGAGATTCAGGAGGTCCTGATGAACAGTTCAATTTATCCAAGTTCGCCACAGAAGTCCTGTGACTACGTCTTGTCCTCTGAGGTCGCAGCCTCCAGAGATTTTATAAATCCACTATTCAGAACTTTTATGGCAAGTTCAGAAGCTCCTTTACATCAACAGAACTTAAGCTAATTTCTCACTTAGTTCTGACTAGCCTAAAAAGAGTTAAAGGATTTCCACCAGAACAACAAACACTCTGTTTTCTGGATATCTCACCCAACTCTAATCTCAACTAGATTTCTCTCTTTAATCTAACTGAGTATCACAAACGATACCAGTTTACAAGATTCCTATTATGAACTTGTTTTTCTTGACTCTCTCACTAAAACAATAGCTAAGCTAAGTAGAGATTGAGAATGGAAATTGTGCTCTGTTTTCTTGATATTAACAGTGCGTTGAGATTTCAGCTCTCTTGAATCATTCGTAGTTGATGCAGTGGAGCTTGGCTTCTTTATATAGTGTCTTGGAGATGACCGTTGTGAGGATTTGAATCTTCAAAGATGACATGGAGGAGAGAAGTTGTTATTCTTGTCATCTTCTTCAAACAGTCACTAACACATTATCCTGTCAACTTGTACTTTTGCTTAATCTTGAACGAGATGTAAGAAGAAGGATGGAGTTGACTTGGACTGATTTGATTTTGATCGGCGCTGCTAGGAGATAGGAGACAGGTTTTGTTTGTAGTGAAACAGTCGCGCCCTTCAAACAACTTTTTGAACTTTTGGCGCCTAGCATTAAATGCAACTGACACAGCATTAAATGCTAAACCAAACCCGTGACAAAGAACTTCTGAAGGTTCTCAAATCTACATTAGCGCTTCTGATCTTCATCAATTTTATCTTCTAGTTGCTTGAACGAACTTCTGAGGTAATAAAAGCAGACTTCAAGAGCTTCAGAGCGGATGTACCAGCTTCTGACCAACGCCTTCTGTCTTCAGCTTCTGATATCTTCTGAGTAGAACAAGCGACCAGGGATATTTCATTCAGCATCTGCTGAGAAAAACTTATCCAACACTTAACAAAATTGTTAGTCAATATGCAAAGTATATAGGATAAATTTAATTTTTCATCTTCTGAAACATTTGGACATAATCAAAACACTTAGGGTTCATCATTCTCCCCCATTTTGGTTATGGACAAACCGTGGTCCAGAAGGTAAAAATTACTTAGAAAACCTAAGAGTTTAGAAAGTAACTTCCTGTTGGTTATAGCTTCTATAACTTCTGAATAACTTAACTCCCCCATTTTGGTGTAAATGGTGAACTTCATCAATCTGAAAACTTAAAGATAAACTTAAGATCAAGTTGTTAGATTTTTGTGAAGCAGAAGTTACTAAGTTCAGAAAGCATATAAGCAAACAGTTATTATCAGCAACAAACAATAAGACAGTTTATGTGAAAAATTCTGAAGTTCATTTAAATAGTCAGAGGAAAACACAGAAGCAAACATAAATCAGAGCAAATAGATAACTTAACAAAAGCTACCCAACCCAGAACCTAACTAAGAGATTCTAAAGCTCTATGGATTTGATGGAGGCTTTCTTGGTTTCTTCTGAAGAGGATGAAAACTTCCAGAACTTATATTCTCACTTGACCTCTTGACACAAGTTGGACCAGCCATACCAGAACTTGGACCACCCTGCATTTCAGGTTTCTCCCCCGTTTGGCCATAAACAACATCTTCCCCCAATGCACCTTGTGCCATTAATTTTTGTTGATCTTTGATAGCAGCATCAAGTTGGAATTTGTTGGGCCTTAAAGAATTTAGCTTCTCCATCTGAATCTTGAAGTCAGCTTCATTCTTTCTCATTTCAGGAAGAGAAAGACCAGTCTGAGGCCTTTGTTTCTGGGCATCTTCCAGAAGCATCTTGATCCGTTTATTGTTCATGTAAACAGCAGTTGTTAAGTACTCATAGAAGATAAGTCTTCTATGCCAGAGCCAGGAGGTATCCTCTTTGGACATCAAGCATATATTTTTGCAAAGATTCTCAAGGTTCAGCATGAAAACATTTTCAACTCTATGAGCAGTTAGAATAACTTCCCTTGACTTACTGTCCAAGATTTTACATCCAGAGGAGCTGAAGACAACATCTCTACCTTTATCACACAGTTGTGCAACACTCAGGAGATTGAACTTCAGGCCTCTGACTAGGGAAACATCTTCGATCGGAGGATTGGTTCGAATGGATCCAGAACCAAGTATCCTTCCTTTCTGAGCATCTCCAAAGCTGACTTTTCCACCTCTTTTAGGATCAAATGTGATGAATGCTTTTTCATCACCTGTCATATGCATTGAGCACCCACTGTCAATGTACCACAGCTTTGACATTGATGGAGCACTCAGAGCCACCTGCAGCACAATCAATTAGTGACAGGTACCCA
Source organism: Euphorbia peplus (assembly GCA_028411795.1). Classification (NCBI taxonomy): domain Eukaryota; kingdom Viridiplantae; phylum Streptophyta; class Magnoliopsida; order Malpighiales; family Euphorbiaceae; genus Euphorbia; species Euphorbia peplus. The sequence goes on along the minus strand of CP110838.1, from coordinate 12,359,247 downwards.
ATCCTTATTGGGTCCTTCAGAGTTAGATTTAACTTCTACAGGTTCTTCTGATATTTCAGATTGCAAGAGGTTCTTGATATGGTACTTGCAATCTTTTAACCAATGTCCATCTTTCTTCCACAATTTGCAAGAAGGAGGATTCTTGGATCTTTCCCTTTGCTTCTTAGGAGCAATCTTCTTCTTTTGGGAAGGTACTACATCTTCAGAGGCAGAAGCACTCTTAGAGGTTCCCACTTCAGGAGGAGAAGAGATCTCTTTCAGAAGAGAGGGAGTAACAGATTTCTTCTTCTGAGGTTTATCATTCCTCAGAGGCAGTTTTTCCTTACCTTTGACTTTTAAGTCATCAGAAGGAGAACTGGATTGTTTACTTAGTTTATCTTCTAATATTTTCATATCAGCATAAACTTGAGTAAACCTAAGAAATTTGTCAGCCTCGCTTTTGTCCAACTTTCTTTTCACATACTTGAACATGCTATATAGTTCTTCAAGAGAATCAAAGATATTTTGTTCAGAAGATATGTTTACCTCGGAATCATATGTAGCTTCAGGAGGTGCGGAAGTTTCTCATGCAGTATCTTCTGAGGATGGCTCATCAATAGCCATGAAACATATCTGAGCTTGCTCTTCCTTTTCTTCAGGATCACTGTCAGTCTCAGAGTCTGACCAAGCAGCTAGCATAGCTTTCTTGAACTTCTTCTTATCCTTTTTCAGCTCAGGACAATTAGGCTTGATGTGTCCTGGTTGCTGACATCCATAGCACACAATGGGCTTGTTTGGATCTCTCTTGGATTTATCACCAAAATCAGGAGTTTTCTTATCAAAACTTCCGAATGTCTTTTTGTAGTTTGCACCTCTGCCTTTTCTAAAGGCTCTCTTAAACTTCTTGGTCAGCATAGCCAATTCCTCATCTTCGGATGATTCTTCAGAAGATTCTGCCTTCAGGACTACTTGTCTTTATCCTTCTGACCTTTCTCTCAGGTCATGATTTTTTAATGACATCTCATGAGTAATTAGAGACCCAATGAGCTCATCATACAAGTAATAGCTCAAATCCTGAACTTCTTCAATAGCAGTCTTCTTGGCTTGCCACGACCTTGGTAAGCTTCTGACAATCTTCTTCACTCGTTCAGATTCTTCAATGTCTTTTCCTAAACTCTTTAAGTCATTGACTATCTTGGTGAATCTAGAGTTCATATCTGAAATAGATTCTTTATCAAGCATTTCAAATAACTCATATTCTCTCATGAGTTGGTTGACTTTTGACTGCTTCACCTTTCCAGTACCTTCATATGTGACTTCCAGCTTGTTCCAAATGTCCTGTGTAGTTTCACAAGAAGAAACTTTGTTATATTCAGTAGCTATAAGTGCACAATGCAACATATTTATTGCTACAACATTAGTTTGGAGTTTTTTTAGAATGTCATCTGTGTATTCTCTCGGAGGAATAACAACATTCCCTAAACCTGGTTCCATTCTGGTAGGAATGAAATCACCATCAGTGATGACATACCAAGCACTCATGTTCTGAGCTTGGATGAAGTACATCATCCTTTTCTTCCAGTATGAGTAGTTGTTGCCATTAAATAATGGAGGCCTAGTTGGGGAAGAACCTTCTGGAACTATGAAGTGAGAAGAATTCTCAAGCTGGTGTCTACTAGCCATCTCTATTGATTCTGATAGGATCTTACACTTAGATTGTTAGATCTTTAGTAAATATACGAAGTGACCTTCGCTCTGATACCACTTGTTGGCCCTAACAAGAACAGAATCACCTAGAGGGGGGTGAATAGCTGTCTCTGTTGAAAACTGAAAGTTTCAAGGTTTTTCAAGAAACTTAGATATCAGAGTCAAATTTCCTCAGAGTCAGAGTCAGGCTTACAGAAGCAGCTTCTGAGGGAAATTCTGCCTAAACACAGTTAGACTGTTTTCAGCAACAGAAGCTCTGAGTAAGATAGCTTCTGGACAGTCTTCTGAACAAAGACAATGATAAAAAGAGTAAAGTCTGTTTCAGCACTAAATATAAGCAAGTACACAAAAGCAAATTAACAAGTATAAGGAAGGGAGAAAGAGATTCAGGAGGTCCTGATGAACAGTTCAATTTATCCAAGTTCGCCACAGAAGTCCTGTGACTACGTCTTGTCCCCTGAGGTCGCAGCCACCAGAGATTTTAAATCTACTATTCATAACTTTTATGGCAAGTTAAGAAGCTCCTTTACATCAACAGAACTTAACCTAATTTCTCACTTAGTTCTGACTAGCCTAACAAGAGTTAAAGGATTTTCACCAGAACAACAACAACTCTGTTTTCTGGATTTCTCACCCAACTCTAATCTCAACTAGATTTCTCTCTTTAAATCTAACTGAATATCACAAACGATATCAGTTTGCAAGGTTCCTATTATGAACTTGTTTTTCTTCACTCTCTCACTTTAACTAAAGCTATGCTAAGAAAGATTGAGAATGGAAAATGGTGCTCTGTTTTTCTTGTTCAAACAGTGCGTTGAGATTTTGCTCAATAATCACGCGTAATTGATGCAGTGGAGCTCAGCTACTATTTATAGTGTGAGGAGATGACCTTTGGTGAAGTTTGAATCTTCAAGGGAGATGACATCAGTTGTTGTAGCCGTTAATTTGTCAAATCTTCAAACGGTCTTCAAACACTTTGATTCTGTTAACCTTGTTCTTTAACCAAATCCGGTAAGTGATTTGAAATTCAAGATAAGGTTGACTGGAAACATTCTTCAATTGGATCAACAAAGGGTAGACAAGGAAATTCTGGTTTCGCTTTGAATAGACAGGCGCGCTCCTTCAAAACAGCTTTTTGAACTTTTTGCGCCTTGCATTAAATGCATTTGTCAGAGCAATAAATGCTAACGGAACCTGTGACTTAGCTTCTGATAGCTAATTTTAATTGTCTAGACTTCTGATCGAATTGGTAGAAACTTCTGATTGCAAAGAACCTCTGAGAAGAGCTTTAACAGACTTCACAGCATCGGAGCGGAGTATCCAGCTTCTGATCATTGAAACATTGTCTTCAGCTTTCGGAACTTCTGATTGCAAAGAACCTCTGAGAAGAGCTTTAACAGACTTCACAACATCGGAGCGGAGTATCCAGCTTCTGATCATTGAAACATTGTCTTCAGCTTTCGGAACTTCTGAGTCTTCCAGGCAATCCAGAAGTATTTCATTCAGCACCTGCTGAGTAACTTACATACAGTGTTTAAACAATAATTGTTAGTCAACATTAAACAGTATGTAAGAGAATATCATTTTTCATCTTCTGAAACGTTTGGACATAATCAAAACTCTTAGGGTTCATCATCTACACCATCCAAACGGGTAAGAACTTGCTTCCAACCCGCAACTTCTTCATCGTCCGACTCACTTTCTTCCTCAACGGGAGTGGATTTTTTACCCCGAGAGCGAGAAGTAGAAGGATCCACGATGTCCTTAACACCGCAACGAACCTCATGAGAAAGAAAATCTTTAGTGCCCGAGGATGTAACTACATGAGCTTTGGAGAGTGCCACGTAATCCAAATAAGGATACTTATACCCCGGAGTAGTGAAAGCACGACCAGAAGAGGAGTAGAAAATGGCGGTAATTAAATTGGCACCACCAATCTCCAAAGACTTGGAAGATGCATTTCAACAAACTATCAAAGATGAATGAGTATGTCCGGATCTCCTTTCCCTGCAAAATTGAATGAAGCACAAACAAATCTTTGGCTTGCACCTTGGATGCCTCAACCCGAGCAAACAAAGAGTAAGCCAAATACTTATGCAAATACAGCAAGGCTCCATCTTTAATGATTTTACCATGGGCGTTTTGAGGATCAAAGTCATTTGAACCCGAGATCAATTCCCAAGTGTCTCGTGCATTAAAATCAGTTATAGAATCTTGATGTATGCCTTCACTATTAAAACCAAACCAAGAGGTCATTTTTGCAATTGTTACTATCTTTTCTTCTCCATTTACCCGAAATTTAAGGGATAACCTATGGAAATCTTTGGGATCAACATATTCCACCGTAACCAGAAATTCACAAACCGCATCCCGATCCATAGGAAATCGAAGTTTAGAGAATTTAACCCAAGACATAGTTTTGAGAAAGGTGTAAACCTGAGATTTTATGCCTAAAGTTTGTAGAGTAGGATCGTGAATAAACCTCATTTAACGGAATTGAACTTTCTCCAAACGTTGATAGTGCTTCCCTTCGGCGGTCGTGAAGATTGGAAAAGGGCACCCATAAGTTGCACTTATATCCTTCGGCCCGGACTCCTTCCGATTAGCAACGGCCTTCAATCTCGGAGGCATGGTGAATTTTGTTGATTTTGGAGAGATGAAAAATGGAAGGTATGGAGTTTGGAAAAGTAAAGAGTTTGAAGAGAGAAGATGGGTTGAAGGTAAGTTGTAAGAAAATATGGGAGAGGAAAGGTTAATTTAAAGGAGAAGAAAGTGAAGTGGTGTAAGTGGAATCAATTGTGTGTAGTTTGAATGGGGAACAAGAAATTGAATGGAGGTTTGAATGGAAGAGTAAAGTGATTAAAGTGATATACGGAAGAGGTGTGTAAGGTTTGGGGAAAAGGAGGTGAAAGGGAAAGGTTTGACCAAAGGTTGAAAAACAAAAACCCTAGCAAAAGATTTGCTTTCGCCGGAATTACCCTTGTCGCGCCCGAGACCTTCACTGTCGCGCCCGGGAGTGAATCCAGGGAATCTCGTGCCCGAGACCATCCTGTCGCGCCCGCAAACCTGCCCAAAATCCAAAACGTGCTTTCTTGACCGTTTAAGTGTGCTATTAATTAAAACAAACGTACGGGGATGATTAGATCGATTCAAAACCTGTCTAATACTTAAAAATAAACCAATCAGTAAACAAAAAGGGTAGAACCTCAATGAGATATTCCCCGAAACATAAGCAATAACGAAAAAGGGAAATAGTTTTATTTATTCACAAAGCCTAACTACATAGGCAATCAATACCATCTTATGTGGTATGAAATACAAACACATTAACAAACGGAAAGGGAAACACATAGATACACACATAGTTACAACATAAATTATTAAAATACTACAATAAAACACTTCAAACGTCCGAATTGGCCTCATTCACATCCGAACTTCCATTGCGTTTAGCAAGAATGGCAAGGACGCGATTTTGATGAGTCAAGAACACGGGACCAACACGGAAAATACGCTTCACAAGTCCCTCATTCTCGAGAAATTCAAAGTCGAGAATCGGATAAACCTCATTCTCATCAAAAGGTTTGTACAAATTTCCCCTAGCACCAAGGACAATCCCGAAAACAATGCTCCCATATCCTAAACGTTTGTTCTTAGAACGGGAAGTTGCATGGAGACCATCCATTATAATGAGAGAAGAATCAACAACACTTCCTCGCATAACATCATCAAGAACGAGCAAATTAGAACGGTGAACACGATTTCCGTTCACACGTCCCCAAAGTGAATAGCACAGAAATTTATGGAAGTAGACCAGGACTTCGGGGATGATAAGTTTGTTATAGGCAAAACGAGGATTAAATGTCTCCAAACCAGTGAGAGAAGCCCAAACATCAATAGCGGAACGGAAACGGTTAATCTCTCGAGTCTCGCACTCAACGCGATTTGGGAACCCGAACCAAAGGTGCAATTCCGGGTACCCAAAATTGTACTCGATGCCTCCATTTCTGAAACTCAAACGATCTCGGCGCTCGTCGACCCAACGAAGAGTGGAGAAGAACTCTATGACCCAATTTCCTATGACCGGATATTTCATGGACACGAATTTGTCCCAAGACATGTTGGTGATGAAGTGAGAAACATGCTCACTTATGCAAAGTTCATCATTCATAAATTCATCGAGATGAAACATCCCGGAGAACATTGCATATCGGAAACGAAGATAACGACGACCCTCATTTTCACTAAAAATGGGAAACCAAGCACCGAATCGAGAAGAGATATCGGTGAGAATGACTGAAAAACTCGAAGAACTCGAAGAACTTGAAGACACGTTTTGAGACTTGGGTTTTCGACCCATTTTCACTCAGAATTTCCGGAGATCTTATAAAATGTAGTAGTGAAAAACAAGAAGACAAAACAGCTACTTAAGGTGTCCAAAATTCGGTTACAAAAAGTTGGTTATATAAAAAATTTAAATTCAAAATGAGGTAGTTTTTCACCAAGGGTTGTCTTGATCCATTCAAAAATCTACTGCAGCAATATTTATTCCCAAAATGTCACAAACTCACATTTATTTTTCAAGAGTCAAATCTGAAAATAACTACCATAAATAACTAATTAAATAATACTAATAAAATGTGGGTAAAGTAATATTATAACTAAAGAAAAATTAATATACTAAAGTAACTATCCTATACACTAAAATTAAATATACTATACTAAGAGACATATGATAAACATGATTTAGGAGCATCAAAATACTCGATCAAATTGCATGGTTTGATCGCTCCTCCATCAAAGTAAATCTTGCAACGGTGCCCATTAGCCTTAAACCTTTCACCCTTAGGATTTTGTAATTCTAAAGCTCCATGATCGAAGGTATTAGTCACTAAATAAGGTCCCGTCCACCTAGTTTTTAACTTACCCGGAAACAATCGGAGTCGGGAATTAAAAAGTAAAACCTTATCCCCTATTTCGAAAGTTTTGACTTTAATCCGAGCATCATGCCATTTCTTAACTCTATCCTTATATAACTTAGCATTCTCATAGGACAAGTAGCGCAGTTCATCTAACTTATTTAACTCTAAAAGACGCTTTTCACCAGCATTTTTCAAATCATAATTCAAGGTTTTAATAGCCCAAAACGCCTTATGTTCTAATTCAACCGGCAAATGACACGCCTTACCATAAACCAAACGATAAGGGGTCATGCCAATCGGTGTCTTAAATGCAGTACTGTAGGCCCATAAAGCATCGTCAAGTTTGTGAGACCAATCTTTGCGAGATGACGAAACGGTCTTCTCTAAAATCCATTTGAGTTCCCTATTAGATATCTCTACTTGACCATTAGTTTGAGGGTGATAAGGAGTAGAAACTCGGTGATGAACACCGTATTTTTTCATTAGCGACTCAAAGGCTTTATTAATAAAGTGGGTTCCTCCGTCGCTTATCATGGCTCTAGGGACTCCAAAACGACTAAAAATCTTTTTCAAAAACTTGACTACAACATTGGCATCATTAGTAGGAGCAGCAATGGCCTCAACCCACTTAGACACGTAGTCAACGACCACTAAAATATAATTTTGGCCAAAAGAGGGAAGAAATGGACCCATAAAGTCGATCCCCCAGACGTCGAAAATGTCGACTTCCAAGACATTTCTTAAAGGCATCTCGTCTCTTTTTCCTAAATTACCTACCCTTTGACACTTATCACAATGTTCAACAAATAAACGTGTGTCCTTAAACAAGGTTGGCCAAAACAATCCACTTTCGAGGACCTTTGCCGCCGTTTTGCTTGCCCCATTGTGACCTCCGTAGGCACTAGAGTGACATTCATGCATGATAGAATCAAATTCAGATTCATTAACACATCGTCTAAACATGCCATCACCACATATTTTGAACAAGTAAGGATCATCCCAAAAATATCTCCTAACATCTGAGAAAAACTTCTTCTTTTGATGATAAGTCAAGTCACTAGGGATTATATTTGCCGCATGCTAATTTGCAAAATCTGCATACCAAGGTGTTAACTGAGTATCGATCTTCATGAGATACTCATCGGGAAAATCATCTTTAATCCCAGTATTTTCTCCTATAGGACCATTCTCGTCCTCTAATCGCGAAATATGGTCGGCAACTTAGTTCTCGACACCCATTTTATCCCTAATCTCAATGTCAAACTCTTGCAATAATAAGACCCAACGAATAAGACGCGGCTTCGCATCTTTTTTAGCAAATAGATATCTTAAAGCTGCATGGTCGGTATAGATTACGACTTTAGACCCTAACAAATATGACCTAAACTTATCACATGCAAAGACTACGGCCAACATTTCTTTTTCTGTTGTGGTGTAATTTAGTTGAGCACCGGACAAGGTATGACTAGCATAGTAAATAACATGTAACTTATTATCATGCCTTTGGCCCAAAACACATCCTACGGCTAAGTCACTTGCATCACACATTATTTCGAATGGCAAATCCCAATCGGGCTTAGCAATAATAGGTGCACTAACTAAAGCGGTCTTTAATGTGTCAAATGCTTTTAGGCATTCCTCATTAAAGTCAAAAGGAGCATCTTTCATAAGCAAATTAGTGAGTGGTTTAGCTATTATAGAGAAATCCTTAATGAACCTCCTATAAAAGCCAGCGTGGCCTAAAAATTATCGTACACCCTTGACAGTAGTCGGTGGGGGTAGACTTTCGATCGTTGATGTTTTAGCCCTATCCACTTCTAATCCTTTTTCAGAAATCTTATGTCCTAAAACTATACCCTCATCAACCATAAAATGGCATTTTTCCCAATTAAGCACAAGGTTAGTTTCCTCACATCTAGCCAACACTTTGTCCAAATTTTGTAAACAAACATCAAATGAATCGCCATACACAGAAAAATCGTCCATGAATACCTCCATGATATCTTCAATAAAGTCATTAAAGATAGCGGTCATACAACGTTGAAAAGTTGCGGGGGCGTTACATAGACCAAAGGGCAGTCTTCGATAAGCGAAGGTGCCATAGGGACATGTGAAGGTAGTCTTGTCTTGATCATCCGGGTATATGTAGATTTGGAAAAATCCTGAATACCCATCCAAAAAGCAATAGAACGCATGTCTGGCTATCCTCTCTATCATTTGATCGATGAAAGGAATAGGAAAGTGATCTTTTCTAGTAGCCGTATTTAGGTTCCTATAGTCTATACAAACCCTCCAACCGGTGGTGGTTCGTGTAGGTATTAATTCACCTTCATCATTTTTTACTACGGTGATCCCTCCTTTCTTAGGTACACAATGGATTGGACTAACCCATTCACTATCCGAAATTGGATAGATAATCCCATTATCTAAAAGCTTTGTGATTTCATTTTTCACAACTTCCTTCATATTGGGATTCAATCGTCGTTGGCGGTCCGCCTTAGGAGGTCTTCCTTCTTCTAAATGTATCCTATGCATAACGATGCTAGGATTTATCCCCTTAAGGTCAGAGATTTGCCAACCGATACTTCCTATCCTAAGTCTAACAACTCCAAGTAATTTCGTTTCTTGATCTAGAGTCAATTTGTTAGAAATAATTATAGGCAGAGTATCGCCTTCCCCTAAAAAGCATATCTCAAGTGACTTGGCAATTCTTTCAGTTCTAGTTGTGGTGGTTGTTCAACCGACGATGGAATTGGTCCATCATCTCGTATTAATGGCTCAGGCATTATTTCCTCAATAACTTCTTCAATCTCAGGTTCAACTAGGCCAACATAATCATTATCATCAGCAGCGATAGAATTAACACATTCATCAACCAAGTCAACTTTCATGAAACATGTTCATCCATAGGGTACTTCATCGCTTTATTCATGTTAAACTCGATCTTGTTATCCCCTATTCGTAAAATTATCTTTCCTTCAGATACATCAACTAATGCATGCCCCGTATTCATGAATGGTCTTCCAAAAATTAAAGGGCAGTTTAAGTCATAAGCAAAGTCAAGTATCACAAAGTCTGTAGGAAAAATAAACTTATCAACCTTGACTAACACATCCTCGACAATACCATAGGGTTTCTTGATAGTTTGATCCGCTAATTGTAAAACCATGCTAATTCGTTTAACATCTTCTTCCAAACCTATCATCTTAAAAATAGACAACGGCATCAAGTTAATACTAGCTCCTAAATCACACAAGCAATTAGGGAATTTCATATCACCTAAAGTACATGGTATTGTGAAACATCCCGGATCTTTTAACTTAGTAGGCATAGTACTTGACACGATACTACTACAATCTTCAGTCAAAGCAATAGTAGAAACATCTTCCCAACTTATTTTCTTAGATATCAAGTCTTTCAAAAACTTGCTATAATTTGGAATTTGCGTGATGGCATCCATAAATGACAAATTAATATGAAAATTTTTCAGCTTATCAATAAAAGTTAGGAGTTGCTTATCGTAGTTCTTATTGCGGATCCTTGGTGGATATGGCGCCTTCGGTTGAAACACATTAGCACTAGTCTCCTTTGGAACAGCTTTTGTAACTTCATTCACGTCTTCAAAATTTGGTGTCAAATTAGTTTCCTGCAAGATGTTAGTAGCATCTCCGGATAACTCCGGGCCTAAGTATTGCTTTCCTGAACGAAGAGTGATACCCTTCACTTGTTCTTTAGGATTTTCCTCCGTATTACTAGGAAGACTACCCTCTCTTCGAGATGGAATTGACTTGGCAATTTGTCCTATTTGAACCTCCAAGTTGTGAATGGAAGATGAATGATTTTTAAACAATTGGTCAAACTTGTTTTCAACACGCTTAAAATTTTCATCTTGAGTATTGATCTTGCCGCCAATAGCATCGATAAATTTATTGATCTTGGTGGAAAGTGTTCCAATAGAATCTCTAGGTTGATTTTGATAGTTAGTAGACTTATCTTGATTCTGATAGTTACTAGTTCTATCTTGATTTTGATAGTTGTTAGATCTATCTTGGGTTGTATTGGCATTACTATTGTCTTTCCAACCAAAATTTGGATGGTTCCTCCATCCAGGATTATAGGTGTTCGAATATGGATTGTTATTTCGATTTTGTCCTTGAACGAAATTTACTTGTTCAACCATATCCGGACCACTATCATCCATACAATTTTGGACGGGGTTACCATTAGTATCACATGGTGTAAACAACTTGTCAACCTTAAGAGCCAAAGCAGAAAGTTGTGCTTGTATCATACTAACTGGGTCTAGACTATGTATACCTTCAGCAGACGATGAACTGGAAGAAGACGGACCTGAGTTTGCTTGAGTTTGAGATTGTGCTCGATCAACGGGCCACATGCTACTGTTTATAGCCATCTCCTCTAGAAGACGGATGTTTTTTTCATAAATAAGCCTCCCGACATTGCGTCTAACGAACTCCTAGTAGTAGGGTTAATCCCATTGTAGAATGTTTGCATTAGAAGTTCATCGGGTAAGTGATGGTGGGGGCATAAACGTTGAAGTTCTTTGAAGCATTCCCAAGCTTCATACAAGGTTTCATGGTCTTGTTGGGTGAAAGAGGTGATTTCCTTGATTATACGGGCTGTTTTGGCTAAAGGAAAGTACTTTGAAAGAAATGCTTGGGCTAATTGGTTCCAAGAAGTGATGCTTCCTTGTGGTAATGAAGTTAACCAAACTTTTGCCCGATCTTTCAATGTGAAAGGAAATAAGCGAAGTTTGATTGCTTCAGCAGGAACATCATTTATCTTGAAAGTATCACAAACCTCAAGAAAATTGGTTAAATGAGCGTTTGGATTTTCGCTTGGTAATCCATAAAAATGTGACATTATTAGTCAACATGTTCAAAAGTGCAGGTTTTATCTCCCATTGATTTGCAGCAATACGGGGTCGAACTACACCTTCCGCGCCAACATTTAATCCCGGGGTAGCATAGTCCATAAGCCTTTGATGTGGGCCAGCCATTTCGTTGACTTGTCCTCCTAGTTCTTGTTGCTCTTTATTTCTCTGCCTCCTTTGTTTCTTCTTTTTCTTTAAAGTCTTCTCAATCTCAGGATCTGGCGGTTCAAGTGGTGGGCCGGAACTTCGCGTCCCACGCATAAACTACTATCTCCTGAAGAATCCAAAAATTGGAAAACCAAGTAAGACTATAGACGAAAAATTCGGAATCAAATAATAAGACTAATAATAAACACAACAATATTAAACCGTTTGGTTCCCCGGCAACGACGCCAAAAACTTGTTAGGCGAAATCCGCAAGTGTACGGTGTCCGCTTTTTAGTTATAAAAGATTATCGATCCCACAGGGAACAAAACAATATTAACATGCAATATCTTACTTAGTCGAATTACAAATTCGTTTTCTCTTAAGTCTATAGTTGATTCAGTTATCAAGTTGGGTTTGAATCCTAATCTAAACTAAACTACAAACAAATAGACTAACTAAGTTAATATCTAATGTACCAATAAAGATACGACTTTGAACACAATTATCTAAGGAGGTATTCAAACGGTTAAATCAAAGCGTTTCCTCTAAGATAGTAATCAACCTAAATCTAATTGTTACATTCAGAGTTAGAAACTTAAGCGAAATCAATTCTTAAACCAACTAGTCAAGTTAAAGCACGAGTTAGAGTAAAAACCAAGTTTACTTGAGTCGATTACCAAAGTTTATCTAATTTGATTCCCAAATCTCTTTACGTTAATCAAACTTAGATAAACGCCACAATTAAATACTAAAAGAGTCTTCTTTGGAAGCAAACTTAAAATAGAAATCATGTTAAGCATAACAGAAATCATTCATTGATTTACGATTCAAATTCAATACATAAATAACCGAGTTCAACAAGAACGATACAATTGAAAATGCAAAGCAAAGAAGGGGTCGGGGTTGTGAATCCTTTTACTCTTCCTTGGAGGTTTGTCAATCATCAAGTCGCTATCGCTTGCACCTTCTCGTCGTTTCCCTACGATAAGTTATCCTTTCGGATCAACTTTGATACACTTAATAAAAACAAAGATAAACTACTTTAAATAGAATAGATTTGTATGTCAAAATATTCTCATATGTTCAACAACCAACTAAATGATGATACAAGCCTTCTATTTATAATTCTCCAAGAGGTGTGTTATGGAGAGTTGCAATCTTTGGTAAAGGGATGCTTCTATCTTCAAGAAGTGTTGTCTTTATCCATAATGAAATGTTGGTTCTATCCATAAGTGAAGGGACACAAAGCTTGGGAGAAATTCGGATGAGATAGTGGCGAAGAGTTGCCAAGATAAAACGAAAGAATGCAATGGTTCGGAGGTGGGAAATACCCAGGTCGCGCCCGCAAGTCCAGGAGTCGCGCCCGCAACTGGTGGCAGTCATCCAACAAAGCTCTCTTTGCTCGTTTTCAACCTCGTTTATGCTCCAAATCATTCCGAATCGCCAAGGATCAAGTCCTAACACACAAATAGGCAAACAAGAAGTAATAACATCCTAAAGTAATAATAAAACAAGTAAAACATAAACAAACAATGATAAACAAATATGAAATGCATGCTAAAAACACGTAAAGAACGGACTTATCAATCTCTCAGAAAGTGATGCCTAATATGAACATGCTTCATCCTGCTGTGCTGAATAGGATTCTTTGAAAGATCAATTGCACTCTTGTTATCACAATAGATTGTAATTGTTCCAGGGATGACTCCATAGTCAGCAATTTATTGCTTAATCCAGAGCATCTGGGAAACACAACTTCCAGCAGCAACATACTCAGCTTCAGCAGTTGAGAGAGCCACAGAGGTTTGTTTCTTGCTATGTCAGGAAACTAGACACTCCCCCAGAAAATGACAACCACCAGAAGTGCTGACCCTCTTCAATTTATCCCTACCATAGTCAGAGTCTGTGTATCCTATAGGAGTAAAATCAGAACTACAACGATACCACAAACCAGCTTCTGGTGTGCCTTTAAGATATCTGAGGATTCTTTTGACAGCAACATCATGAATCTCCCTTGGTTTAGACTGATATCTAGCACAAAAACACACAGCAAAATGTATATCTGGCCTGATGGCGGTTAGATATAAAAGAGAGCCAATCATACCTCTGTAGCTTTTTATATCTACAGGTTTACCAGCTTTCTCTTCATCATCAATGTCTTTGCTGACATCCATTGGAATATCAACATCATTACAGTCCATCATGCCAAATTTCTTCAGCACTTCTCTAGTGTACTTGGCTTGATTGATAAACACACCATCATTACTTTGCTTGATCTGAAGTCCTAAGAAGAAGGTTAATTCTCCCATCATAGACATTTCAAATTCAGCCTTCATGTTGTTGGGCGATTTCCGCAAGTGTACGGAGTCACTCATGTAGTAATAAAAAGATCGAACCCACAGAGAAACGCTAATTACTCATTTACGTTCATTGTTTACTTTATTCGTTTTCTCGAGGTTTATAGTTAAAACGATAATCCTTATTGATTTGGTTGATAAGAACACAACTTACTGTACCATGCCACACTTACTTATACTTAAAATCACAAACTCACAAAGTTAAGGATTTACAAACTAATTCTTAAGCAAAGACAACAATTCATTTAAGCACGTAAACACAATATTGAATAAACTTGATATACTTAATCTAATCTCGATATAACTTATTCCGATCTCTCGATACATGCAAACAAGTTAACCACATATGAACATCAATTATATACTAACCGAACCTATTCGTATCAATATTATAACCGACTACAATCACACATGTAAAACTAGATTATAACCTAAGCAACCGAACCTATTCGTATCACAAGATTATAAGTTAATGATAAACACAAGTTATTATACTAAGCAACTATTCTTGATCCAAATTAATTACTTAGCATGCAAACTATCAATTCAAGAACATAAGCATATGAAGAACATAAATCTCTTTATAAACTCAATATCATATTCATACAAGATGTAAACAGAAAATCAAAGTTGGACAGAACATAAACAAGTATAAGGAAACAGGGTTGTCAATCCTTTTTACTCTACTCGGAAGGGTTGTCAAGCCTCGGGGCGTTCTTGCTCGGATTTTCTTCGATGAACGGATGAACGAAGTTGATCTCTCGATCTAACTACAATGCTTAAGGAAAAGAATGAAATCATGCTGTAATTCTTGTCAGGAATTACAGTGGGAACGTTTATGAAATGGGTGGATTTAGGTGTAAGCATAGCGGGAAATGTAAGCAAGTATTTAGCATTCTTTTTGTTAGATGTGTCAACCATCTTCGAATTTCAGACAAGGATGGTGTATTTATAGGCACCAAGAGGTGTGTTTCGAAGGGTTACAACCTTAGGGAATGATCGTGTCCGTTGGGAAGGTGTACGGCCTTTCGGAAGGGTTGTGTGGATAAGAACGACGAAGAAAATCCATTTCTGCACATTCTGTAACCCGGCGCGCCAGAGGCAGCTTTTGCCTCTATAGAGACAAGGCCAAAAATGAACCCAGCGCGCCAGAGGCAACTTCTGCCTCTAGCGCGCGACCTGTAGGTTGAACATCTCGACCCTTTTCTTCGATTTTCCAACTTAAGCTCGCACGTAACTTCTCCGCATGGCCTTGCATGAACTTGTATGAACTCAAATGTCTTCTATTGCTCGTTTTTGGCTCGAACTAACATCAAATTGCTATGTTTTCATAAGATTAAGCTCTGGAGATCAAAACAAACACAAAGTAGTGAAATTGCCCCTATCCTAGATATTTCTAAGCTAAATGAGCTAAAACTATATGAAATGTTACGAAAATATATATGAAATACATAGCTAAATTAAGTACATTTTGGACTTAACAAATCCCCACACTTAAAATTTTGCTTGTCCTCAAGCAAATATAGGATCCAACTTAAGTTTACCTCTATCAACTTCCCAAAGTAGTCATTATATTAACCTAACCTTATATGAAAATCAATTAACTTTGATCAAGCAAAACTTCATCGAGAAAGTTAATATGCGTTCATAATGAAGCCATACGATTATAAGAACCTTTAAGACTATCATCCATTCTTGACGTATTTTATATAAGGCTTTCGGGACAAAGTGAGCATGCATGTTTTGATTTTTATTGTCTCAAGGCATATCTAGGTATCTTTATTTTTCTTCTTGCTTTAATTTGTCAAGTAAATCTTCCCTAGTCACGTCCTTGATAAGGGTGGTCGAGACCGTGACTTATGAGTTAAAATACCGACTTGAGAATCATGTTTTCCGCTTAAGAGGTCACGGCCTTGACATGGGTGGACTAGACCGTGACGTTAAACTTCAATCATGCTGAATAATAAACCTCTAGACTCTATTTTAACATTCCTTTCATACCTCGCTCAAGCCATGGGTGGACTCGAACGTGGCCAAAAGTACGCATCCTGACACTTCCTAATGAACAAAGTATTTGAGCAAGAAAAATTTTTAGATACCCTCAACCTATATTAACTTTAAATCAACATGTATTATGGCTATAGTTTCCCTAATGACCTCATTTTTATTTAATCTCGAGATGGACTTCAAGTCAAGATATTTGCATATCTTTTAGATAATATGACGTTCCATATGAGATTGCATAAAAAACCTTGGTTTAAACATAAGGAAAAGAACATAATAAAAACTTTAGTATAGGATTTGAGGTACTTAATCCTTGTGTAGGGGAAATGTAAAAGTGACTTGTAAATTTTTTTCTTTTTCTTTTTCGTCAACTATCACTTTTTTGCATACGTTTTCTTTTTCCTATTTTATTATTTGGTAGACATTCTACTAGTCATGAGAATAAATGCATGAATATATGTATGTCAATCTAAAGCTAAGACATTTTTATTGCAAAAATGGCACTAATGGAAAAATTTAAAGTTTTGACAAAAAATCATACATGAATAATAAACGATATAGGAAAAATTAAGGAAAACGTACCACCTCCCCACACTTAGTGGGAACTATGTCCTCATAGTTCGAAAACTAAGTGAGCAAAAATTAAGATAAGAAAAATAACTAAAAACATAAGAAATTCATAAGAAGATTTAATTAGTTCTTCAATAAGCATAAATAAAATAAAGAAAAGAAAATTACTAAAATTAAAGAAAAAAAACTAAGTTATACTAAAAATTGAAATACTTGAAAATAAAATAAAGTAAAGAAATAAAACTTGATCTTGGACTTCTTGAACTCGGATCTTGTGACTTTAATCACGAGGAGGAGAGTAGTTTGGTGAGTCGGAAGTGAACTTGTAGTCGAGATAAATTTCAAGTCGAGTCTTGAATCCACGTTGATTCTCCAAACATTCATCAATCGAGGTTTGCATTGTCCCCAAATGAGTGTTCATACGCCTATTCTCTTCAACGACATCATGAATTTGTCCTTGAACTACTTGATGGTGTGCATTCATTTGATCGAGCACTTGTTGCCACTTCGGAACTTCATCACCAATTTCTTCTTGGGTTTGGCCCACTTTGGCCTTCCTCTTGCCCTTTCCTTTCGGCTTAGGTGCCGACGAAGATCCATCACCCGCCTCGACATGTTCACCTAAAACAAGTAAAGCCGTCCTCTTCTCATAGGACTTAAATTGCCGAGAATCGGTGGGTACACCACTATTTTTCAAAAACACCATATCAAGCATCGGGAGATCATTATGACGAATCTTTTGAAACTCGGATAAAGTTCCTCTAACACATTGAACTAGACCCGTCAAAATATTAGCAAATTGTTCTCCTAGCATTCAAGCTCTTTATCACATCAAAAACAAACCAATGCTATCCACTTGAACATCATCAAGGAGACACTCAAGTACCCAAACATCCTTAGAACTAACCTTGGAATATTCAACACGACCAAAAACCGAAATACGTTTCCATCCCGCATCCATATCATAATCATCCGGCATAGAAGCGCCACTATTTGGGATCCTAAACCATTTTTGAATATCCCTCCTAGACACGGTATGTTCTTCTCCTTGATTCCTAAAACAACTAGGCGACTAAACATTGAACCCTCCGAACTTGCAAGAATACGGAACGGAGCACCATATAAATCCTTCAAGTCAACCTCCGGAGCCAAATTCCGTTGAGCGGGAGCCTTCTTCCTTGACATTTTTCGAAATTTAGAAGAGGGTTAATAGAAATTTGAGGTTTGGGTGTAAGGGGTTTGAGATTTTGAATTTGATTTGTTATGGAAAAGATGAGTGAAAAATGAATATTTATGGATGTAAATGTGGTAATGAATGTGTGTGTAAGAGTTAAAGTTGTTTTGGGAAGAGTAAAAGGTGAAATTTGAATTTGAGTTTGGGTTTTGGAAGCAAAAATTTGGATTTTTGGGAGGTGAAACCCGGCCAAAGCCCACTGTTACTTGGCTCGATCTGCTGGCTCGAGCACGATCGAGCCAACGCATAAATCATGCCTTGCGCGCTAGAGGCAGAAGTTACCTCTAGCGCGCGACCTGTAACTTTACAAGTTACGCAATTTTTTCTCTTTTATTTTAATCCCCGATCCAATTTCGACTAACTCAGACCCTATTGAAACTTCACAAATGAAAACTAAACATTCTGAAACTCATCAAAAACAACTTAAACATCAGTAAACACACGGATTAACCAAATGGTTAACCGAGAAACGATAAACAAAAGTAAATAACACAAGTATAAAAATTCGATCTTTATTTATGTAGAATGTGGTGATCGAATACATTTTATTGAAAGCATAAAAAACAACAAATAAAAATAGAAAATTACAAAAACAAAAACAACAAACAAATAAAAATTAAAAACAGGAAAGCAAACAACACATACTAAAAATAATTCTAGGTGAATTCGATGTATCTAAGTCTATAAAGCGACTTTCATTTGATGTCTCTAACACCCTAAAATAAGTTAGTAAAATTGTTTAATGGAAGTTATACACGAGTTGAACACATTTTGAAGAGGATTTGGTCAAAATGGAATGGTGCCTCTTCGCGAAAAGGTATGAAAAATTCGAAACTTGTGAAAATTCCAGATTCGACGGTCTTTAGTAATTTGCCCATAACTTCCTCATATGACATCTGATTCGGGTGATTCAAATTGAAAATTTTGCATAAGACATAGATACACAATGTTGTAGTTATGCATTTTTCGAAATTCAGATCAGAAAGGTTTGAAAATTGGCTTGCAAGTGGCTGCCTCGTTTGACCTTTCGATCCATGTGAATGTCCTAGACCTATGCCAAAAACTTGTTGGAAAAATGATTTGGAAAAATCATAATTAACGTAACTAAATCTTGAAATGTAGTTAATGGAAGTTAATTTAGTGAAAAGACACCTTTTGAAATGAATTAGATCAGTAAAGTGGTGTCCGTTCATGAAAAGATATGAAAAATTCGAAAATCACACATATTCGTCTGTAACTGTTTTACTTACAGAAACTTGCGCCGAAAATATTTTCTGACAGAAATCATTTCTGGAAAATGCTTTGAAAGATTTGAGCGACAGAAGTTTTCGTCGTAAAGACGAAATTTTCGTCAGCAAAACTCCAAAAGCTTGAAAACAGTTTTTTTTTTCTTCTTTTTTTTCAAAATAACAAATTAAAAGCATTAAAATATATATATAAAAAACAATCTAACTAAAATGAAAATAAAAACTTACCTCTAACCTCCATGAATTCTCGTTTAAATCTTACCTTCAAAGTCCATGGATTCTCGTGCCTACTTGCTTCGTCTTTAATTAATTGAGTCGGTTATGCGCATGAACACGATCAATATCTCCAACGAATAATAGAAAAGAAAATAGTTAGTAACTAAACATAATAAATTAAATCAAGACATAAATAAATAAAATATAAACATATTAATGTAAGTAACTAATAAACTATAAAAAATACATATAATATAAAAATCTATAAACCAAGATTCGGAATTAAATAAACTTTGTCAATAAATGAGCAACCAAAAACAAGTTTAATTTCTTTCGAAACAAAACTCATGACGCATTTCCCCGGCAACGGCGCCAAAAACTTGTTGGGCGATTTCCGCAAGTGTACGGAGTCACTCATGTAGTAATAAAAAGATCGAACCCACAGAGAAACGCTAATTACTCATTTACGTTCATTGTTTACTTTATTCGTTTTCTCGAGGTTTATAGTTAAAACGATAATCCTTATTGATTTGGTTGATAAGAACACAACTTACTGTACCATGCCACACTTACTTATACTTAAAATCACAAACTCACAAAGTTAAGGATTTACAAACTAATTCTTAAGCAAAGACAACAATTCATTTAAGCACGTAAACACAATATTGAATAAACTTGATATACTTAATCTAATCTCGATATAACTTATTCCGATCTCTCGATACATGCAAACAAGTTAACCACATATGAACATCAATTATATACTAACCGAACCTATTCGTATCAATATTATAACCGACTACAATCACACATGTAAAACTAGATTATAACCTAAGCAACCGAACCTATTCGTATCACAAGATTATAAGTTAATGATAAACACAAGTTATTATACTAAGCAACTATTCTTGATCCAAATTAATTACTTAACATGCAAACTATCAATTCAAGAACATAAGCATATGAAGAACATAAATCTCTTTATAAACTCAATATCATATTCATACAAGATGTAAACAGAAAATCAAAGTTGGACAGAACATAAACAAGTATAAGGAAACAGGGTTGTCAATCCTTTTTACTCTACTCGGAAGGGTTGTCAAGCCTCGGGGCGTTCTTGCTCGGATTTTCTTCGATGAACGGATGAACGAAGTTGATCTCTCGATCTAACTACAATGCTTAAGGAAAAGAATGAAATCATGCTGTAATTCTTGTCAGGAATTACAGTGGGAACGTTTATGAAATGGGTGGATTTAGGTGTAAGCATAGCGGGAAATGTAAGCAAGTATTTAGCATTCTTTTTGTTAGATGTGTCAACCATCTTCGAATTTCAGACAAGGATGGTGTATTTATAGGCACCAAGAGGTGTGTTTCGAAGGGTTACAACCTTAGGGAATGATCGTGTCCGTTGGGAAGGTGTACGGCCTTTCGGAAGGGTTGTGTGGATAAGAACGACGAAGAAAATCCATTTCTGCACATTCTGTAACCCGGCGCGCCAGAGGCAGCTTTTGCCTCTATAGAGACAAGGCCAAAAATGAACCCAGCGCGCCAGAGGCAACTTCTGCCTCTAGCGCGCGACCTGTAGGTTGAACATCTCGACCCTTTTCTTCGATTTTCCAACTTAAGCTCGCACGTAACTTCTCCGCATGGCCTTGCATGAACTTGTATGAACTCAAATGTCTTCTATTGCTCGTTTTTGGCTCGAACTAACATCAAATTGCTATGTTTTCATAAGATTAAGCTCTGGAGATCAAAACAAACACAAAGTAGTGAAATTGCCCCTATCCTAGATATTTCTAAGCTAAATGAGCTAAAACTATATGAAATGTTACGAAAATATATATGAAATACATAGCTAAATTAAGTACATTTTGGACTTAACACATGTGATCACTGAACTCTCTGCACAAAGATTCATTAGTAGCACCAAATATAATATCATCAACATATACCTGTGCTAAAAGGATATCCTTGTTCTTCTTCAGAGTGAACAGAGTTGTATCAACACAGCCTCTGACAAATCCCTTAGACAGAAGGAACTTTGTCAGTCTCTCATACCAAGCTCTGGGAGCTTGTTTCAGTCCATACAAGGCTTTCTTCAGCTTGTACACATGATCAGGAAACTTAGGATCTTCAAAACCAGGAGGTTGAGATACATAAACTTCCTCATCAATGAAACTATTCAAGAATGCACTTTTCACATCCATTTGAAAGAGCTTAAAACCTTTGTATGATGCAAAAGCACATAAGATTCTAATGGCTTCTAATCTTGCAACAGGAGCAAAAGTTTCACCATAATCTATGCCTTCTTGCTGACTGTAACCTTGAGCAACAAGTCTTGCCTTGTTCCTCACAACATTTCCAAATTCATCAAGCTTGTTTTTCAGAACCCATCTAGTGCCGACAACCTTTATGTTGTTAGGTCTGGGAACCAAAATCCAAACTTCTGACCTTTTAAACTGGTCAAGTTCTTCTTGCATTGCCATTAACCAGGAATCATCATCTGCAGCTTCATAGAACTCCTTGGGTTCCAGAAGTGACACAAAAGCCACATTCCCCATATATCTTCTGACCTGAGCTCTGGTCATGACAGGATTGTGAACAGAGTCAATTATGTTCTCTAAGGAATGATTCCTATGAGTTCTAACTTCTCTTGGTACATCCAATGTATCTTCTGAAACTTGTTCATCATTTGTTGAATCATATATAGGAGCATCTTCTGGAAGGAAGTTGACTTCTGGAGTAGCATACTCTTCTGGAACTTGTTCAGCAACAGGAGAAACCACTTCAGCAGCTCTGGGAGAAACATCTTCTTCTACAGCAGGAGACGATTCTTTAGAAGCTTGAACTACATCTTCTTCAGGAGCTCTACTATCTGCAGGGTTAGTCTCATCAAACTGTACATGAACAGATTCATCTAAAGTTTGAGTCCTCTTATTAAAAACCCTATATGCTTTACTATGTGTTGAGTAACCAAGAAAAATGGCCTCATCTGCCTTTGAATCAGACTTTGAAAGGTATTCTTTTGTATTCAAAACATAACACTTACAACCAAAGGTTCTAAAGTAACCTATTTTAGGCTTACGACCTTTCCAGAGTTCATAAGGGGTTTTGTTCAGAATGCTTCTGATTAGCACTCTATTCAGAACATAGCAAGTTGTGTTAACAGCTTCTCCCCAAAAGTACTTTGGAAGCCTTCTTTCATTGATCATAGTTCTGCCTATTTCAACCAGAGTCCTATTCTTCCTTTCAACTACCCCATTTTGTTCAGGAGTTATGGGAGCAGAAAAATTGTGATCAATGCCCTTGGTTTCACAGAATTCTTCAAACATAAAGTTTTTGAATTCTCCACCATTATCACTTCTGATATAAAACAACCTTTTCATTCCTTTCATTCTCAAGTTTCTTTATCATAACTGAGAAGCATCCAAGTGACTCATCTTTGCTAGACAACAAGATAACCCAAGTGAATCTTGAATAGTCATCTACTATGACAAAGGCATACTTCTTTCCACCCATGCTCATTGGTTGAACAGGGACAAAAAGGTCCATATGAAGTAATTCCAAAGGTCTTTTAGTTGAAATGATCTTTTTAGTTTTAAAAGAGCTTCTGGATTGTTTACCAGATTAACAAGCAGTGCATAAATGATTCTTTTTAAAACTAATTTCAGGCAGACCCTCAACCAATTGATATCTAGCTACTTTGGCCAGAAGGTCCATGCTCACATGAGCAAGTCTTCTATGCCAGAGCCAGGAGGTATCCTTTTTTGACATCAAGAATATATTTTTGCAACGATTCTCAAGGTTCAACATGAAAACATTTTCAACTCTAGGAACAGTTAGAATAACTTCCCTTGACTTACTGTCCAAGATTTTACATCTAGAGGAGCTGAAGACACCATCTCTACCTTTATCACACAGTTGTGCAACACTCAGGAGATTGAACTTCAGGCCTCTGACTAGGGAGACATCTTCGATCGGAGGATTAGTTCCTATGGATCCAGAACCAAGTATCCTTCCTTTCTGAGCATCTGCAAAGCTTTCCACCTCTTTTAGGATCAAATATGATGAATGCTTTTTCATCACCTGTCATATGCCTTGAGCACCCACTGTCAATGTACCACAGCTTTGACATTGATGGAGCACTCAGAGCCACCTGCAACACAATCAATTAGTGACAGGTACCCAATCCTTATTGGGTCCTTCATTGTTAGATTTTTCTTCAGCATGTTTTAGTGATATCTAAGATTGCAAGATGTTTTTAATGTGATACTTGCAATCCTTCAGCCAGTGACCATCACTCTTGCAAAGTTTGCAAAAGGGAGGGTTCTTGGATCTTTCCCTTTGCTTCTTGGGAGATTTCTTCTTCTTCTGAGAAGGTGCAACAACTTCAGAGGCAGCAACAGCGCTCTCAGAGGTACCAACGTCAGGAGGAGAAGCTATCTCTTTCAGAAGGGAGGGAGCGACAGGTTTCTTCTTCTTCTGGGGTTTATCACTTCCCAGAGGCAGCTTTTCCTTGCCTTTGGCTTAGGGGCCATCAGCAGGACTGCTGAACTGTTTACACAACTTTTCTTCTAACACTTTCATGTCATAATAAACTTGAGTAAACCTAAGAAACTTGTCAGCCTCACTCTTGTCCAATTTCCTCTTAAGGTACTTGAACATACTATAGAGTTCTTCAAGAGAATCTTAGATATCTAGTTCGTGAGAATTGTTTACCTCAGAATAATATTTAGCTTTAGGAGGTGCGAAAGTTTCTCCTGTGACATCTTCAGAAGTTGGCTCTTCAATAGCCATGAAACAAATCTGAGCTTGCTCTTCCTTTTCTTCAGGATCACTGCTGGTCTAAGAGTCTGACCACGCAGCCAGCATAGCTTTCTTGAACTTTTTCTTATCTTTCTTCAGCTCCGGGCAGTTAGGCTTAATGTGCCCCGGTTGCTGACATCCATAGCACACAATAGGCTTGTTTGGATCTCTCTTGAACTTTTCACCAGAATCAGGAGTTTTCTTGTCAAAGCTCATGAAAGGCTTCTTGTAGTTTCCACCTCTGCCTTTTCTAAAGGCCTTCTTGAACTTCCTGGTCAGCATAGCCAGTTGCTCATCTTTAAAGGATTCTTCAGAAGATTCTGCTTTCAGGACTACTCCTCTTTTTCCTTCTGACCTTTCTCTTAGGTCATGATTCTTTATGGACATCTCATGAGTAATTAGGGAGCCAATGAGTTCATCATACTCATAATAGCTCAAGTCCTGAACTTCTTCAATAGCAGTCTTCTTGGCTTGCCAAGACCTTGGTAAGCTTCTGAGAATCTTCTTCACTTTCTCGGATTCTTCAATATCCTTTCCCAAACTCTTCAAGTCATTGACAATCTTGGTGAATCTAGAATTCATACTTGAAATAGATTCTTTGTCAAGCATTTCAAATAACTCATAGTCTCTCATGAGTTGATTGACTTTAGATTGCTTCAGTTTTCCAGTTCCTTCATAAGTGACTTCCAGCTTGTTCCAGATCTCCTGTGCTGTTTCACAAGAGGAAACTTTGTTATACTCAGTAGCACAAAGTGCACAATGCAGCATATTCATTGCTGAAGCATTGGTTTGGAGTTTTTTAAGAATATCATCAGTGTATTCTCTCTGAGGAATTACAACATTCCCTAAACCAACTTCCATCCTTGTTGGAACGAAGTCACCATCAGTGATAAACTTTGTTATACTCAGTAGCACAAAGTGCACAATGCAGCATATTCATTGCTGAAGCATTGGTTTGGAGTTTTTTAAGAATATCATCAGTGTATTCTCTCTGAGGAATTACAACATTCCCCAAACCAACTTCCATCCTTGTTGGAACGAAGTCACCATCAGTGATAACATTCCAGGCGCTCATATTCTGAGCTTGGATGAAACACATCATCCTCTTTTTCCAGTAAGAGTAATTATCACCATTGAATAGTGGAGGTCTACTTGTGGAAGAGCCCTCGGGGATAATAAAGTGAGAAGGGTTCTCAGGCTGGTGTCTACGAGCCATCTCTATTGATTATGATAGGATCTTACACTTAGATTGTTAGATCTTTAGTAAATATACGAAGTAACCTGGCTCTGATACCACTTGTTGGCCCTAACAAGAACAGAATCACCTAGAGGGGGGTCAATAGGTGTCTAAGTTGAAAACTGAAAGTTTATAAGGTTTTAAAGGATCTTAATTTTCAGAGTCAAATTTCCTCAGAATCAGAGGCTGGCTTACAGAAGCAGCTTCTAAGGGAAATTCTGCCTAAATACAGTTAGACTGTTTTCTGCAACAGAAGTTCAGAGTTTGAGAACTTCTGGACAGTCTTCAGAACAAAGACAATGATATTAGGAGTAAATCTATTTCAGCACTAAATATGAGCAAGCACACAGAAGCAATAATAACAAGTATAAGAGGGAGAAAGAAGTTCAGGAGATCCTGATGAACAAGTCGATTTATCCAAGTTCGCCACAGAAGTCCTGTGACTACGTCTTGTCCCATGCGGTCGCAGCCACCAGAGATTTTAAATCTACTATTCAGAACTTTTATGGCAAGTTCAGAAGATCATTTACATCAACAGAACATAAGCTAATTTCTCACTTAGTTCTGACCCAACAGAACAACTCTGTTTTCTGGATTTCTTACCCAACTCAAATCTCAACTAGATTTCTCTCTAAATCTAACTGAATATCACAAACGATATCAATTTACAAGATTCCTATTATGAACTTGTTTTTCTTCACTCTCTCACTTTAACTAAGGCTAAGCTAAGAAAGATTGAGAATGGAAAATGTGCTTTGTTTTCCTTGTTCAAACAATGCGTTGAGATTTTGCTCGATAATCACGCATAGATGATGCAGTGGAGCTTGGCTACTATTTATAGTGAATGAGGATGACCGTTGGAGAATTTGAATCTTCAAAAGAGATGACATCAGTTGTTGTAGCCGTTAATTTGTCAAATCTTCAAACGGTCTTCAAACACTTTGATTCCGTTAACCTTGTTCTTTAACTTAATCCGGTAAGTGATTTGAAGTTGAAGATAAGGTTGACTGAAAACATTCTTCAATTGGATCAACAAAGGGTAGACAAGGAAATTCTGGTTTCGCTTTGAGTAGACAAGCGCGCTCCTTCAAAAGAGCTTTTTGAACTTTTGGCGCCTTGCATTAAATGCAATTGTCAGAGCAATAAATGCTTAACGGAACCCGTGACTTAGCTTCTGATAGCTAATTCCATTTGTCTAAGCTTCTGATCAAATTGGTAGAGTTTAACTTCTGATTGCAATGGTCCTCTGAGGAGAGCTTTAACAGACTTCGATAACTTCAGAGCGGAGCATCCAGCTTCTGAAAGTGAGAATACTGTCTTCAGCTTTCGTTTCTTCTGAGACCTTAAGCAATCCAGAATTTGATCATTCAGCACCTGCTGAGTAACTTACATACAAACTTAACAAGAAAATGTTAGTCAATATTAAACCGTATGTAAGAGAGTTTTAATTTCCATCTTCTGAAACGTTTGGACATAATCAAAACACTTAGGGTTCATCAGATGCAGAAGTATGTGGTGGAGGAGGAGGAGAGTTATGTTCAGGGGATTCAATAACCTGTTCAGGAGTAGAAGTAGGAGCATCCTCAGGAGCAGAGAATTGAACATTCTCAGCAGCATTAGGATCATAAAAAGCATAAGGTGTAGCATATAGATGTGCCATTCTGTCAATCACCTCAGAGGCATTCTTATTCCTTTCAAAACTTCTTCCATGTCCAAGAAGGACATCATCCATGAACCGCTCGTTGTCAACAGTCTGAGCGAAAACTCTGGCACCTTCCAGCACATTCTCTGGATCTTCATGCTCAGGAGAGTTATGTTCATGGGATTCAATAACCTGTTCAGGAGTAGAAGTAGGAGCATCCTCAGGAGCAGAGAATTGTACATTCTCAGCAGCATTGGGATCATAAGAAGCATAAGGTGTAGCATATAAGTGTGTCATTCTGTCCATCACCTCAGAGGCATTCCGATTCCTCTCAGAACTTCTTCCCTGTCCAAGAAGGACATCATCCATGAACTGCTCGTTGTCAATATTTTGAGCGAAAACTCTGGCACCTTCCATCACATTCTCTGGATCTTCATGCTCAGGAGATGATTCATTAGATAACACTTCGACGGTGGGAGCACCATCAATGTTAAGATTCTCCTCATCATCATCCATGGGAACATCATCCTCAGAACTTACTATTTTGGCTCGTACTTCTTCTCCATGTATTTAGGCTCGTACTTCATTGCCAGCCTCTGGAGAATCATCCTCAAGAATAGGATCAGAGGGGATCTCAAAATCTGATCTCCTCATAGGTCTTCTCATTGCAGCAGAGGACTTTGTTTTGTAAGTCCTTTTTCTTGACAGAAGAACATCTTCCTCAGCATCCTCTGAAACTGTTCTAGCATCAGCATTGGCCTCAGTGTAAGCACTGGTTTTTGAACCCGATGATGAAAGCAATCTACGAGCTCCTCGTCGCGCCAGCTGCTCAAGAACTGATACTCGTCGGAGACCGGATCATCTTTTCAGGGTCGTAACCTCTTCCACCCGCTCCTCGGGACCATGAGTGTGGCACCTTCACGCTTATGAGAAAATCCTCGATCACGAAATGATATACGGTCACAATTACTATTCACTAGGGACCGTACGGTCACAACACTGTTTGTTGAGACCGTACGGTCACAAAGCACCTGACCGTACGGTCACTGCCACGT
Source organism: Euphorbia peplus (assembly GCA_028411795.1). Classification (NCBI taxonomy): domain Eukaryota; kingdom Viridiplantae; phylum Streptophyta; class Magnoliopsida; order Malpighiales; family Euphorbiaceae; genus Euphorbia; species Euphorbia peplus. The sequence goes on along the minus strand of CP110838.1, from coordinate 12,331,229 downwards.
GGCAGACAGAATCCAATCCTTATCTGCCACGTGGCTGGGCGTTCCAATGAAATCGTGACACGTGTACTAAAACCCAAATGAGTTTGGTCGGGCCTTGTAAGGTCCGGCCCGGTCTTATATGAAGCCCGGCTCAGATCCAAATTTGGATATGAGACGGGCAAACAAGTGACCGTATGGTCACAAAAATGAGACCCTACGGTCACAAGCTTGTGACCGTACGGTCACAAGATACCCTATAAATACCCCCCGGATTTTCATCATTTCTCACCAACAAACACTCATTCTCCTCTCTCTCTCTCTAGCTCGTTCTAAAGCGATTCTTGACCCGATATAAGTTGCCTCTGATAAAGTTGCCTCTGTTGTTGCCTAAAGTTGCCTCTGATACAGAAAAGAGTCGCTAAAAGTCCGAGCTTGAGAGTATTTCCCCGAAATATTCCCATAAAAGATCCCCACGACCACCAAAAATATATTTCCCCTTATTAAAAGTTTCCAACTCAAGCATCACTCGTAGTCTCGCTAGAGCTGATTAAGTCATGTTGATAGCTACCATTCCGGAGGACGCCCTACGCAACTCCGGCCCCCGAGGTTCCTCCCTGAAAAGGTCTCCGTTCTTCAATGAGTATCGGTCCACGAGCAACCACTGGCACGCGACGAGGGTAAGCTTCTGAGGTTTTTGTACCGTGTCACCCGACGGTTTATTGTCCAAATGTTTGCGCATTTTAATATTTCTGTGTGATAACCCTAAATGTCAAGATGATAAACTGTTAGGCTGCATTAAAGATCCTCTGGGTCGCTGAAATGTCGGAATTAATAAGTTGTATCCACGAACGTAAATAGAATCTCTGGTTTTCAAAGCAATCGGTACAAACACCGGTTTGTACATTTTCCCAGTCGGCCGGGTGGCGACTCTAGTCAAAGACGGCTAAAGCCGCTATGAGCGACCACTTACGCTCACAGTGGCGACTCCGCTGGGGACCAAAAATATATTCTACTGTTATAAGTTAACTTCAATGTATGATTTTCTTGAGGTTGATTTATTAATAGAAGGATGTAGGTTTGGTTTTCACTTTTTGTAAAATCATTTCTTAAATTATTTTATAAAGAGTAAAAAATGGGATACAACTGAAGCATTCTGACAGTCTAGGGCTATCAACAGAGTTATTGCTTTCTCATATTGCATAAAGAAAAATCCTGAATGGTCAACGTGTGTCATGGGTCGTGCTTACTGTCGTTTCCTTTAAGGGACGCATAGGTCGATCTGTAACACCACCTACAGCCTTGTACCGTCGACACGCTGCTCAAAACCCTTAAATGGGGAGGCGTTAGGTATATCTTGTTGTAGGAACCCTTTTGTACTATCAAACGAGACCGAAGCCTCATATAGTCAGCCTAGATATCTCCACTAGGAACTACCCTCAAACATTAAATAAACCACGTCTACGAGAGCGTTTTCGACATCGAAAGGAAAGATGTCAAAAGAAACTCACCTAGGACAGAGACGTACCACGTGAAGATTGAAAGGGAGTGTCACGAATGCATGAATGTCTACACTAGCGGTTTGATCGCTTACTGGTACATGTATTAGACGTAGCCTTAACCTAGGAAAGAGTCCAGTCCCCATGAAACTCCTTTGAAATAAAGGGGCACCCTGTTACGCCAGACATTTTATCACACGAAACACGGCGTTATGTCGTCTGTTTCCTTTCGTAAATAAACTCAATCTCGTGAGATAAAAACATGGCGTCACGAATGTTTCCCCTTAAGTCAAAACAGGTGTTATACGAAGCCACATGTCCTAGATTACGAAAGGCGCTTTAATGATTTCATATAGGATAAGGCCATACCGAGGTAATGGTTTAGTCTGTTGGACCAAACATACATTATCTTGTGCTCCTCCCGAAAAGGAGTTTAGGGTTCCTCTTGAGTCTTAAGGCACACCGCCTCGCCAGTCCACACAGGTCAATATCATGTTAGACTAAAAAAAAACAAAAAAAAAAAACGCTTGAAGTCGTGTTGCATGTCATAAATGTTGTCCGAACCAAGGTAGGGGCACACTGTCCCGTGAGTCCCCATGGTTCACTATTAGGTTGAGACTTCCAAACAATATGGGGTCGTCGCACGAACGTTCTCAAATCGAGAAACAAGCGACGTGTCAATAATGTCCTTTAGCATGAAGTCAAACATCACTGCTAGATACATCATACGTCATATCGTCTCTATGTAAAAATCAGGTCTTGTGTGTCTTTTCGCATGAATACACAACAGTCGCTCCAATCCACACGTATATATTTATCGTCACTTAAACCCTATAGTCATGAGTCGTGATTATTATCGGTGTATATAGTCATCAGTCTAGGGTCTGAAGTGTAACATGCATCCATTTCAGATACGTGTCAAGCATTACCTGTACGGATTAGCGTACATCGTCAAACCACACATAGGATACACACGATAGGCTAAAATAGGAATTATGACACCGCCGTCATTTTACCTAAACGTGTCACACACACACACGATGTCCAAAACATAAAAGCACGTATCCCCTTACCCGCTAGGTTTGTCTCCTTCAGGTGTGTCTACCCTTAGAGTGTCGTACGTTAGGCCACTTGTTTCGCATCATCCTACTTAATAGGGTCCACATGCATGCACATTGTCATCATCACGTGTCTTAGGCATACATACACATTGGTGCCATAACGGAGAGAAATAGGAAAATGTCAATGAGGTACCATAATCTCACAAGTATAATTCACCTAGATGTCGTAGGCACACTTTAGGTCAGGGCACACACACAAGTTGTCCAAACATCAGAAACCCCTCTTATATGTGAACGCCTCCTCTTTGTCCAAAACTCCTAAATCACTACCTGACCGAACCCAAATCACAAAACCACAACAAGGAAGAATCAGAGGTAGGGACCAAACGAAGAGTTGGACGACCCAAGGAAGTTCTCCATGACCCAAACTAAAAATGACGCCAGCCTTTACCCTTAACCTACCTTACAAACAAACCACTCCCTACATATTACCCAACACTCCAAGAGACATCACCCCGAACTTCACCAAACTACCCCGACATATACCACACCTCCTCATAACCTATTCTAGAGCAAACAAAAGACCTTATCTAAGCCCAAAATTGGTTAATAACTAGTGGCCCAAAATTGGTTAACTTCTGTCTTCAGCTTTATCTTCTCTTCTGAGACTTCTAGGCAATCCAGAGTTTCTTCATTCAGCACATGCTGAGAACACTTATACAATACTTAACAAAAATTGTTAGTCAACATTGAAAAGTATGTAAGTAGAAACGCATATACATCTTCTAAAATGTTTGGACATAATCAAAACATGTAGGGTTCATCATTCTCCCCCATTTTGGTTATGGACAAACCGTGGTCCAGAAGGTAAAGTTACTTAAATGAAACATAGAGTTTAGAAAGCAACTTCCTGTTTGTTTTGTTTTTAAGGCCTCTGATAGAAATAACTCCCCCATTTTAGTGTAAATGGTGAACTCCAACAATCTGTATTAACTTAAGAAGGGCTTAAGATCAAGTTGTTAGATTTGGTGGGATAAGAATCAGAGCATAGTTATTAAAGGCTCATGGCGCACCATGGCGCAAAGGGGGTGCTGGAGCCATGGCGCGTGCCAAAGCGACAAATGGCACACGAATACAAAGAATTAGAAAAATTATGAACCCTTGCATAAAATTGAAATGAATAATAAGCCATGACAAAATTTTAAAATCTAATGGTTTTCACTTCTCTTTCAATTCTAATTTCAAATAGGACTCTTCATATTCCTATTTAATATTAGGTTTTCTTTTTATTTCGGACTCTTAGATTAGGTCAAATCTAATTGTCAGTTTTATTCTTGCAATAAATAACTTAAAAACCCTTCATCTACCTTTCAAAAAAAAAAAAACCCTTCATCTTTCTGTTTGTTCACTAAGGCACGCCATGGTCACCTTGATAACCAGCAGATTTTCACAATGGCGCTCTTGGCGTGCGCCATGGCGACCCTGACCGCCATAGCTAGAAAATGGCGCCGTGGAATGAGCCTGCTGCGCCATGCGCCATTAATAACTATGAATCAGAGAAAAAACAAACACAACATAAACATGAGAATACACAGAGGTGCTAGTATAGAGTTCAGAGACAGTGAGATGGATAATTTAGAGAATATATATAATAGTCAGACGATACAGATATAATCAAAACAAAAACAAGGAAAAGTAACAATATTCTCTAGGTGAGGTTCACATTTTTACATTTTTTTTTCTAATTTTTGTTATTTACATGTAATAGTTTTCTTCCATAAAAGTCTAATTAAAAAATTGAAAGAAAATTTAAATAATGAACATCAAGCTATATTATTCATATATAAAATGTTTTTTATTTTGTTTAGAAATATTTATAGCAACATGATAGAAAATATTCTTAAATCCGTACATCATTCAATAAAAGTGGAGAATTATAGAAGAAATTTTTTTGTTTCGGACTTCCTGTCACCCTATACATTTTTGACATGTGTAAAAAAAAAATTCCATGTTTTTTTATTATACTCTAAATAGTCCATGTATGAACTCCTCATTCTTTATATTTTTGATATAAAAAAAAAATTTTAGACATGTCAAAAATGTATAGGAGGACAGGAAAATGAAATAGGAAATTCGGAACAGAAGATTTTTTTCCAGAATTATATGATGTAATTTCAAAAAACAAACTTGCCAAAATCTATATCTATATATACTGGGTTTTAATTGGCATATTTTGGCCATTGTTCCCAATAATACCCTCAATTGGGCATTTTAATCATTTCTTATGCTCTTTTGTTTTATTGAAAAATGAAAATAAAAAAATATAATTTAGTCTTCTTAGCTAATGGACCGCCACATTCCTAAAATGATTTTTTGTCTTCTCCCTTCCCTATCTTCTTCTATTGCTTTTCTCTCTCAATTTTTATTTTTTTTGGTATTTTTCTCAAATTTTCTCACAAAACCAAATGTAACCTCCATTTTTTACAATATTTATGGTTTTGTTCTTCAATTACATATATTATTTTTTTCTTAAAATCTTCAAAATTAAGTGAATCCATCTAATCTGAGTGAAATGCATGAAACGTAAATTTATTCATTTTGATGAGTCTTAACTCTATCTTAGTTCCTTCAAGTTGTCATTTTTTTTTTCATTTAGACAAATGAATTTTAGAGTTTTTCACTTAGTCCCATCAACTTAGCTTTTTACATATGTTAAGCCCCTTGTACATACAATCTCACTTTCATTAAATAGAGTGTAATACACTCGCTTAAAAATTACATTTTTAGTCCTCCACCTTTCTCTTTTTTTTTCTTCTTCTTCTTTTTTTTTTATATATAATATTTATGGTTTTGTTCTTCAATTTACATAGATTTAGTTAATCTTCTCACAAAATCAGATCTAGCCTCCATTTCATACACTATTTTTTCTTCAGTTACTCATTAATTTAGTAGATGTATTGTGTTTATGGTACATTTTTCTCATTTTATTTCTTGCCTATATTCGAGCTTCCTCTCTCTTGACTCTTAAACATGTGAAATTTCACTTTCATATGTTAAATTTGTTCCTATATGTTTTTGTTCGATCATTCTTCTTGGATTTGTGTACGTCTAACATTGTATGTATAATATTATTTACATTTTATTAGTATAGTTGAACCTCATTAAAGTAATACACTTGGGACCGAAAACAAATATTACTTTACCGAATTTATTACTTTATCGATAAAGTAATATTTTATTACTTTACCGAAGTTTTATGTTTACCTATTACGATACGTTATGTTTAAAAACAAGATCAATCACATGCAATGTATTTGATCTAAAATTACTTTTGTTATGATTAATTATAGGCTTAATGCACATGTAACCTCCTAAACTTGCATATTTTGGTCACTTTACCCCCCCCCCCCCCCTCACCTTAAGGGATATCCCTTTTACCCTCTTAACTCTTCAAAAGTGGTACTATGTAACCTCTAAACTTGCATCTTTTGGTCATTTTACCCCCTCATCTTAAGGAGCTTCCCTTTCACCCTCTCAACTCTCCAAAACGGGTACTATGGTATGAGTTATATGATTTAGAAAAATGCAATAAGGAGCATATGTAATGGTTTATAATAATTTATTGTAATCTTATGTTTATATTTTTTTTTTCTTTTTAATTACAAATGTTGTACATGTCCGAATTTAAGGTGTTTTTAAGTTAATCAAAGGTGTTTGTGTCCATTTAATTACAAATGTTAACATGTCTGATGAACCCTATGTGTTTTTGTTAGTTCAAAGTGTTTCAGAAGATATTAAATACATATGACTTACATACCTATGAATGTTGACTGACAATTTTTCTTAAGTATTCTGTAAGTCTTTCTCAGCTGGTGCTGAATGAATTTAAACTGCTTCGCTACTGGACTCTGAAGAGAACGCATGAGTCAATTAGAAGATGTTATACAGAAGCTCGATCCTCCACTCTGAATTCATTCAGAAGATTGATCAAGCTCTCCTTAGAAGATTCAAGCATCCAAAAGCCAAGACTTCTGTTGAGATCAGAAGACCAAAGAGAAATGGAATGTGTGTTCAGAAGGAAGATGACATGACTTGTTTAGCATTTAATGCACCTGTCAACTACATTTAATGCTAGGCGCCAAAAGTTCAAAAAGTTGTTAAAGGAGCGCATGCACTATTCACTACAAACAAACTCGGTTTTTCCATGTCTATCCTTGGTTGTCCTAATGAAGAAATTTCTCTGTCAACCTTTGTTTGCAATTCAAATCCATTACGTTAACGGAATCAAAATGCTTTTGAAGACCGCTTGAAGAACAAGACAAAGAAACGGCTACAACTTATCTCTGCCCTAAATTCAAACTCCAAATCAAAGAAACGGTCATCTCAAAGCACTATATATAGTAGCCAAGCTCAAATGTGTTCCATACGCGAGAATTTTTGAGCTCTCTCAACGTACTGTTAATACAAGCAAAAACAGAGCATACCATTCTTTCTCTTTTCTTATTTCTAATTTGTAAAAGTGAGAGAGTGAAGAATACACAAGTTCATAATAGAAATTTGTGAACTGATATCGTTTGTGATATTCAGTTAGCTTTGAGAGAAAACCAGTTGAGGTTTAAGTTGGGTGAGAAATCCAGAAAACAGAGTTATTGTTGTTCTGGTGGAAATCCTTTAACTTATTCTAGACTGGTCAAGACTAAGTGAGAAATTAGCTTAAGTTATGTTGATTGTAAAGGAGCTTGTGAACGTGTCATAAACGTTCTGAATAGTGAATTTTAAATCTCAGCTGACTGGCTCACAGAGGACATGACGTAGTCACAGGACTTCTGTGGCGAACATGGATAAATTGATTGTTCTGAGGACCTCCTGAATCTCTCTCTCTCCTTCTTTATAACTTGTTATATTTGCTTTTATGCAACTACTTTATATTTAAGTGCTGAAACAGACTGCTCTATTTTTCATTGTCTTTGTTCAGAAGACTATCTAGAGGATCTGTTACACAAAACTTCTTTTGCTGACAAAGGCAAAATCTGCCTTAAAGCAGAGTCTCTCACAGAAGCGCTTCCCGGAAGCTTGTTCCTGATTCTGTAGAGACTGGATTATGTCGTAAGTTTATCAAAAACTTTAAATTGGACACAGACACATATTCACCCCCCCCCCTATCTAGGTGATTCTGATCTCGTTAGGGCCAACAATGTCCAAATTCATTGCAATGTGTCCTACGAAAATTCAATTACTGTAGCGCGTGTTGTATAGTCTCCTTTTTTCCGTTAAGTTGAGAAATATAGGGCACATAGTACCACTTTTGGAGAGTTGAGGGGGTAAAAGGAAAGTCTCTTAATGTGATGGGATAAAATGACCAAAAGATGGGATAAAATGACCAAAAGATGGGATAAAATGACCAAAAGATGCAAGTTTAGGGGTTACATAGTACCACTTTTTAAGAGTTAAGGGGGTAAAAGGGATGTCCCTTAAGGTGATGGGGTAAAATGACCAAAAGATGCAACTTTAGGGGGTTACAATGTGCATTAAGCTTTAATTATATCTAAAAACTAGATTTATGCATATGAAAAATTGCACCATATACTATAGACATGTAACTTGTATTGTGTGCACTATATAGAAACTTAATCGTCTAAAGTTTATTGTAATTCTAAAATATAAATTCATGAACATACAATAAAATTAAATAATAATTCTTTGTGATTAACTATATATAATAAAATATAAAATGGTACACTACAAACACATACAATATCAACTATAATTCTGGAATTATTACTTTACATATTACTTGGGCCTTTAAGGAATTTCTAATTTTTAATTATCTTATTCTTTTAGCGAGAATATTACTTTACAAAATTGGAACCGACAAAATTTATTACTTATGCGAAGTTATTACTTATCTTATATTTCTTAATCGAGGTTTAATTGTAACTACAATCATAATATCACCACTACTAATATAAACCTTTCACTCACATTTTCAGTTTTAGTCTGACAAAATATGGAATATTTTTATTTCCGAAACAAAGCGAGGGTATCTTCTAGTATCTTATGGAACCCAACTTTTGATCCATAGTCAAACCCTTAAAAGAAAGATAACTCTTCATATCATCGAATTATAACTTTTAAAACAATAGGCAAAGAGGAACCCATAAAAATAAGATATTAAACTTACATACAACAAACAAGTTTATCTACAACATGAACCACTGCCACAGCAACCATCATAAATAGGATAACTTGCAATTCGACCAAACTGAATGCAAACCATTCTAGACCTTACCTGAAAGCTTGGTATCATCTTGAACTCCAACCTTCCAGAATTCCCGAAGCCCGCAATCTTGTCAGCGATTAGAGATTTGATCTTTTTTTGCTTGAAAGAACCATTTGAATCCCTAATATTCCAGACCCTAGCATATCAATTTATCAGTAGACAAATTGCAGTACACTACTAGCCTCATTATGCAAACAACTCTCTCATTCAACAAATACGCTCAGCTTTTGATTCTGAAGAAAAATACGCATACATTAGAACTCAAATTTGAAATCTATGGCTCGAACAATTTAAAACGCATAAATAAAAGTCACGAGTGTTCATCAGAATAAAAGTTGAGGACTAAAATAAGCATATCAAAGAAAGCAACAAAATTTGGACAAATAGAGAAGAGAACAATTACAACTCTATCATCTCTCCCTTGTTACAACATTCTATATTGGTATAATGTAATTGTATTACTATGGTTAGAGATCCATTAACATATGAATCCCAAAATGGTAAAAAATATATGGGTGAAAAGTTTGTAACCCACAAATACATGGGTTTCATTATAATTACACATTAGAATCACGACCTCGAATACACGGACCTAATTCCCTAAGTCATGAATTTACAATCACCCACCCAATTCAAAAATTTCCCCTAATGGCACGGATACTACACCCCCTCAATACAAAAACCAAAAAGAAAAAAACCATCAGTCGGGAATCATTATAATAGCTGCCACGAAACTACCAAAATAAAATTAAGTGGATACGACAGCTGCCCCCTTTACAATGAAAATCAATACATTATCAATAGCAATAACATGTATCAGCAAAACAGACTTCCACATTCTTCACCGCGTCGTCTTTCCATCCTTGTTTAAGTCCTCCCAGCTTATCTCCTGGGCGCACTCCCCGCATACAGTTCTGCAACCGGCTTTTGTTCCCTGGCTTCTAAGGGTTAGCAAGTGGGAAAGATTTGTGCATTTCCTCTGCACCGTACGATTCCTTAAATTGGCCTTTGAAGGTTGCATGTCTGATGAGCTGGAAGCCTCTGGTAAAACAGGAGCTGTTGGTGCAGAAGGAACAACATTTGATATGGGTGGCGGCTTTCGCTCAGACACGGTATCTTCCAGGTTGGTTCTTTGTACTTCTTCCCATTCTATTGATCTCCTATATACTTCCCAAGCCATGTCTTGTTCCTCCTTGGTCAGCTTCTCCTCTTCATTCTCTTGCAAAAGGGTCTCGTGTTCATGGTAATTGGCAATCCAACTACAAGGTGGTATTGTACTTGTCAAATTCGGTTGCCATATTAACAAATGCGGAACCAAATGCAATAAGGAAAATCACAAGCAAAATGTATTGTCTATGCATGCAACCTTCACTCTTTACAAAGAGAGACAGCTTCAAAGCCTCTAAACAATACTGTTAGGGGAAAGGTTTGCATACTGTTGGGAGACTTGAATGTAACTATTGCCAAAACATGGTAGGGATCACCAAAACTCGAACCTAACCAAAATTTCTTCAGTTTGGTTTTGGTTTGGTTCAGGTTTATAAACACAAACAAAAACCAAACTGAATTATGTTATTTATAACTTTATTTTTTTTTTGAAAGAATTATTTATATTATTTAATTTCTATACTTGGTCTATTAGTTTTTTTCCAGAATCCTAAAGAAAATCTAAATTCCTAATTAGTTTCTAATTCCCTAATTTCTTTCTAACAAAAAGGCGCCTTTATTTCTTTCTAGCCGTTTGCTTTTATTAAACTATTATTTTGGTTTTATTAATTATTATGTAATTGGAATGAGAGTTTTGTGGGGGGATGGTATTGATAATTATGGAATTATAGTTATTTACAAATATTTCTTTAATATTAAATTTTTGTAGTTGAACAAAAGTAAGAAAAAGAATCCCTTAAATTTACCATTTGGTTCTGATCCGAACCAATCCCAATTAGTTCCGCTCGTTCGATCTGAACTGATTAAAAATTCAGTTGTTCGATTTGGTTTTTGATCCAAACTGCACATGCTCACCACTGATATTCATAAATGACATATTATCTTTCTATCAAAATCTAACCAATGACAGATAGTCTTTCCATCTAACCAAAATTGGATGCTTAATGCAACGCAACCTCTCATGTCAAAGGTTGGGAATCTGAATTGTGGAGTTGGTAGTAGGGAATCTGAAGGTTGGACATTTGTGACATGAAATTTGCACGACTAGACACCCGTAGGTTATGTCGCATGGATATTCCTCTTTACTAGAATTTTTGTATTTCGTGTCCAGGCGTGTTCATGTGTATGTTTCCATGCCCGTGCAACATTGTCTACAGAACAGGTGATCAAGTATTCGGGTGGCACAACACTGAACTGGGCGGTTCTGATGCCATGTTGAAAAACTTTGGCCTAATTCCACCCCATCGGAGGGGAAAGGATCGCATGGTATTTATATATGTCACATCGAAGTTCTATCCTGTCAATGTGAGATATTTACCGCATACTTCCCTCTCTTAGTTTATCACGTAATGAGTAGCAATATAGGAAAACATAATCCTATTGTAGACCGAACACACTTAATCAAACAATAATACCAATTTAAATTGCACATCCAAAATGTAAATAAATAAATATGATTGAAACAAACCTTGGATGGTGCTTGGCAAGTAAGGTCTCCATGAACTTGTCAGAAGAGCAGCTGCAATGAGAAGGGGGGGCCTTCTTCTGTGAAGTTCCAGCTTCGCAACTAATGTACAGGTCATCCTCTTGAAGTTCAGTTAGTGAGTCAGAATTCTCGTCACCAAATTCAAAGAGATGCAACATTTCTTCTCGAGAAATAGTTCTATGTACTTGTTGCCGATCGACCACCCTTGCAGCCAGCCCCTCCTTAGTCACCTGTTTAGACCCAGGATCATCATCAAAGATTCTTTACAAAAGTTCAAAAAAAATTAATAATGCAGCCTATGATCTATCACCTGACGCTTGTAAATTTTTTCTTCCATGGTTCCATGTGCCAGCAATCTATAAGCAAACACTGGCTTTTTCTGGCCATATCTGTAAGCCAAAAATAATTCCATTACCTCAATTGTAACACGTAAACTGCTTAATGTTGAGAGAAAAGTATCAGACAAATCACCTCCAAGCGCGATAAATGGCCTGAAGATCATACGTCGGATTCCAGGAACCATCAACAATAACTACACGGTTAGCAGCATGAAGATTTATCCCCAGAGATCCAGCTCTGGTCGAAATCAAAGTGCATTTAATTCTTTTATTTTCAGGGTCATTGAACTTCTCCACCAATTTTTGCCTTTCAGAACTCTCCGTTCTTCCATCTATCCTGTTGGATAAATCAGATGTAGACTTATAACATTCCTCTTATTCAAAATACAAAGAGATCATGATTCATGATGTGTTTGGCAATATAGTGAATGATATGTACCCACCTGTACCAGTCCTTCCCTTTTCTCCAGAACTTTCCACTTTTTCCATGTCGGGGTAATCTTGAAAGATAAAATTCAATAAGATCTAAAGTGGGTATACTCTGACTAAAAACTAAAGCCTTATCACCCACGTCGGAACACTTGGTTAAAATGTCAAGCAGCAATACCATTTTTCCACTGTAATTAAGCTCTTTGTAATTACTTTCCTGAAAAAGATCATTCCACCAATCCTGAAAGGAAAGAAAAATTACTCGTGAAAAACAATATAATCAAAAGAAAGCCTATGCATAATTATAAATCAAACTAATATTTGCCGGATAAAAGTGAAAACACATAATAAGGTGATAAGCAAAAGAAACTAAGTCTGTAAGTAGTAAATATTCATAAATTACCAGCATAAGTATGATACTCCTACCTTCTGAAAAAATCCATTGTCACTTTTCCCTTGCAAGCCATTTTCATTTCTTGGCTTTTCTGTATAGAACACAGCCATCAAACAAACATTGTTATACAGGCAAAAAGAGAAGACAACAAGACACAGCAAGTTCGAACACAAGTAAACATGCTTCGAGCCTTCGACTCATGTTGTCATATATGGAAGCCATTTTTGTTAGCATGCAGTTAATATAGTAAAACATAGTCCCATTTCTCTTTTTACACGAGTGATTCTACTTTGGTTAGCCCTTATGAAAACAAATTTACACCGCTTAACTAGCTAAGCACAGTTTTCAAGGAATGAAAAAGCTCGATAATATAGATTCGAGTTGGATTGTTTGATGTACATTGTGCATACTGTAACTAGATTTCTTCCATTAAATCTTGACAAAATAGAAAACCATAATATGGCATAGTTGTTAAAGGGGCACCTCAGCTCACCATGTGCGCCCTTTTTGGCCAAGGCGAGGCACTGTTTCAAAGGCTCTCGCCTTTGGGTGCCTCGCCTGGATTCGGAGCCTTAAGTAAGGCACGCCTTGTTCACTTATAGGGTTTTCACTGGGTTTTTTTAATTGTTTCAATGTTCTGTTTTTAAAATAATTGCTGCGTAATCCCAACCACTAATCTAATTTAAGTAGGATTTAATGTTAAGTCTTAACCCTTGATCTTATTTAAGTAAAATAAAAACTAAATAAGAATATTAAAGCTTTGACTGAGAGGAGGGTTGGAGGGGTTAGGAATGTAATGGAAAGGAAGGGGAAGGAAGGGAATTCTAACTTTTCTAAGGCCTTTTCAAACCATTGAAAACCCATACCCTTCTATAACCATCCCTCCCCAACAAGGGATTCTATATACCCATATAAACCCTTCCCTTCCTAACTCCTCCTAACCCCCTCCCAATCAAAGCCTAAGAGTCACAAGAATATAAAAAGACTAAAGAGGGGTATTCAGAATTGATACTTAAAGTTAAAGAAGAACAAAGAAGAGAATGATTGACAATTATGGTTATTATTGTAGCATCAGTTTGGTACTAAACTTGGTGCTTTTGACATTGAGTTTCATGTTTTTATGCAGTTTGATATTATTTGTGCGGTCATAATAAGTACTTTTATTAAGTTTATGTTTGATATTGTGTGTTAGCTAGGAATAGATTAATTATATTATACTTTTGTTTGGTTAGGACCCCTGTGCACCTTGCGTCTTTAACAACTATGAATATGGATTTGGGCTCTCCTATCAGATTGAACATTACACGAATATGTTCTCATTGTACATCCATCTTTAGTTCTAGGTTCAATCATGTCTACATTTTATTTGTAATAAAAATCCTTTAATATATGTTGTTACTACTACAATGACCTTTTTCTTAATCTGAAGTGCAAAAGTTTCATACCTACGCGAAATTTTTGATATTTCAGACTTAGCTCCTTTTTTATTCTAAAATATTGAAGAAAGTTTAAATTAATTACAATTTCCATCAATTCACAATAATATAAAAGCCAAAGAGCATGATTAGCGTAATGTCAAAAGCACCAAAAATAGGATGAACTCGACCTATCCAGAGCATATCTAATATACACAATTATCAAGCATAAAAAAGCCCAAAAAGGCAAAGGTGAGAAAATGAAGTTTACCTCCAACAATCGTATTAAAATCTACATTTTCGTCGCTAGAACTTTCATCCGCAATAAAATTATCAACAGTTTCCTCACGACTGACGTAGACTCTATCTTTTCTCAATTGCAAAATTCCAGGATGGTTCCATATCTACAAGAACAACAGAACTTTTAAATAAAACAAGAAACAAAAAAGAAGGAAACTGATTAAAAATGATAACAAGCCCATGTCCTCGTATTGAGAAGTGAGCCAACTCGTCTCGTTCATCAGTAATAATTTAGTAATTTTCACAATTGTCCAATCCTCAAAAGCTCGAAAAGTGATTTTTCAAAAACATTCAGACCTAAGTTCAAAGTTTTTCAAGATATTGTTAGAAATGCTAAAATCATTCATAGACCGTTCCTTCACCACTTGGCTAACGTACAAGTGTAGCAGCTCTAGGTGTCGGGTTTTCACCTACTGTTACATTATAGTAATTAATTTGGTAAGCATAATAGAAAAAATCAGTTAATCTGTTGTTGCTAAAGCCATTAGACAATTTTACCCCTGATAATTCCAACAATTCAGCAGGAAGCATCGTGGTGACACGAGAACAAACTTCCAGACTTCCCTTCCCTTATTAGTTATATCAACTCCCAGATATATGGCAGCGAAACTTTCTTTTTCTCACTTCCTCCCATCATTTTAATAAACGACAGAATTCAGAACCTTATTTACTAAAATAAATAGTTTTCAAGGTTATGTGCTAGGTATCAAAACTGTGATTACTATTTTGAGGGCAACTTGGTATATTTACTGTATCAAAATTACTAATAAAAGCTGCTGAACACTGTAAATACCTGAGCTAATGCCTGGTATCCGGCAAAAAAGTTCTTTCTGATCCCTTCATTGGAAACTATATCCTTCGTAAACCCATGCACATCAAGGAACCTTTTGTATAATTTCCTCTGTAAGGGAGATAGTTTCACAGCTATTACAAATACTATTTTAGGCGGCAGGTCCTTCTTCACCACACTCATGTCCATTCTTTGGACAAATCCTTTTAATTGCTCATAAAGGATGTGCGATCTCTGGTTCATAATTTTTACATCAGTAGCAGTTGAATTAGTATGCTGTCCATTCTCTATAGGATTTTGGAAGCTGCAAACAAAGCCAAACAGAATTAATAGACTCTCAAACAAGTAGAAACAAGACAGTAACCAATATATTTCAGAGGAAGAAGTCTTGCCGATTCCTAAACTCATGGCTGCTGCCAAGAAAACCCTCTCTAACAAAATCAACCATCTGTTTCACATAGAAATCCAATAAAGCATCATGAACAGCACACGCCAAAGTGAGGTGGTTATTTCTTTAGTTTGTTTACAAAGTAAAAACATACACAATAGTACTCCATTAGATTGTTCTGAAGAGGAGATCCCGTCAATGCAATCCTTCTCTGACATTTCACTAGTTTCAATGCTTGTGTCGTATCTGCTTTGGTGTTCTTAATTACATGGGCTTCATCACAAACAAGTATATCAGGTCCATCCTGAAAATAGAAAAGAAAATCTCATCTACAGTTCAAGCATTTAAAATTGCCATGATTTATGATGAAATGCACATTAGCAACTCGTATAAAATAGCTGAGGTCTAAGATTGTAAATAAATAAAATGATAGTACTCTATAACGAAACTGACGAAAAATTACCTAGGTCCACTTTCAAAGATGTCAAGAATAAGTAAATTTTCTATAACATGGATTCAGGAAGCAATGTCAGAAAATCTAGCGAGCAATACTGAAAACAAGTACTCAACAGCTGTATAAGCTTAAAGCAAACTTCAGATTCACGAACAAGTATAAGGTACATTTTGATTGCCTCAAATGATTCTTAACGAACATGTTGATTTCCTCAAATGATTCTTAACGACGGGAAGGTACAAAATAGACAGGTAAACGCAAACCTTGATTTTCAGTTGGTTCTGATCACCCCATCATCAAGAGAGTCAGAATGAAAAGGTTGTGCAACAGGCAATAACGAGCTCTATTTGATAGGTAGGCAATACTGAGCTCTATTTGACAGAACTATCTATGTCTAACTGTATATCAAGTTTCATACATTGGAAGTTCACATCATTTCCTCTCTACTATACTAAGCAAGTCCCTATTCATTTTCTCTGCCTAGTATGATTGGTTCTTCATCTATATACTTTCTCTACCTCTTAGCTCATCAGTAGCTCTATACATTTTAAGTACCGGGTTGATATAATTTATTTTTCAACATTAAAATTGTTTTTATTTTAATATTTGATTGATAATATTAAACATGTAAAATATTTTATTTTTACGATTTTATGTATTTGAACCGAATCTTTCGATTCGGTTCACTATTCGCAATTCACAAAATATGGATTGCGATTCACGATTAGAATCTCGATTCGACAACTATGCTCTCAGCAGAAAGAAGGGAAACTACCGAAGAAATGAAATTGGGACTTGTGAAACCAATCAGCAGTTCAAATCATGCAAGCAAAGCAGGGTAAAGGAGCTAGCTTAAGTCATGCCCTTACTTGGGGAATGAAATCAGCATGCAGTCGATGTTTTAAACTTATTCAGTTTTTGGTTGGATTTGGAGGTTTGGGTTTAAGACTGAAGGAGTTATCATCTAAATCTAGCCATATTAGCAGTCCCGGCCGGTGAATGGTTCTTATGAAAACTTGACGAGATCACAACATGAAGATCCCTTAGTGTACAAACTGCATAATTTTCTCTTCCGCAGTCACACAACGCTCATCAAAATACAACAACCAAACGTAAACAAAACACAATCAAGACCAGCAAAAAAACATATCATTTCCATGTATTTCAAACATAGTAGACATTTCAAACTTTTCTCCATCTCTCAACTAAAAAAATGGACGTTATCTCCTATCATAATTTCTATGCATCCAGGAACATTCATTTAAGAAAGTCACATCAAATCAGGCACTATAATATGATGGTTAAGCTATAAGCCAATTTAACTATTGTGATTTGAGCATTTTCTCTTAAGACACTGTCTGAAAAGGGAAAAAGCGCAAAATATAGGTTAAAAGGGTTCCTCTATTCAATAAGTTTGAATCATTGTGATCCAAATAAAAACAACCAACAAAAGACACTCAAGTGAAGTGGTCGCAGAGAATTTCAGGGAAACTACCTGCAAAGCAAGACAAATCTCTCTAGCCATATTTCTATCCTTGACATTTTTTCCAAGGGATAAGTTCCGAAAAGCAGAGTAGCCAATAAGAAAAACACCTCCCTTTTCTCTCCATTTTGCAAGCAATTCTGCTCTTCTGTCCCTAGTGTCAGCAAACCCAATAAACTGAAACTTATTTTTTTACAACGACAAAGGAAGAAAGGCAACATGAGTATAGAATAAAAACCGTGGCACGTCTTCTAGCATAAAAACACGGAGGGCCTTTATTTCTGAAGGTCTCCACTTCATGAACTCCTGCCGCCAATTATGAAGCACATTCACAGGAGTGACAATAAGTGCAGTTTTTAACCCCAAATCAACACTTTTCATAGCAGTGTATAAGAAAGCTATGACCTGCAGATAGAATGTGAGAATCAGGGAGACTACGGTAGAGCAGTTATTTCAAGAATAATTTTTAAGAAAATGTCAATAGAAAATTGGAAATCAACTTTTAGAAATTTTCTGATTTCACCTAGATTATTGGGAAAACACAGAAAAAACAACAGTTATAAACACGTGGCATTTCCTTCCTGGGTCCTAAACCGAGCAATAACACACACACACACACACACAATCTGCTATACATAGTCAAAAGGCCAATTATAAATATAAGAATATTTAAAAAAAAAATTAATTCGCTTCCAACTGCACATGAAAGTACAAGCTTATGAGAAATTTGACGTGGTACTAAAATACGAATATATATATATATTAGGGAATAGATTAGGTGAAAACCAAGGTCATATGTCAAAACCAATTTTTGGTGAGAACCAAGCAATTTCAGAATTCAATTCTGAACATAAGTTCTAATATCCTGAACATGTATCTTCAGAATTGAATTCTGAACATGAGTTGTAATATCCTGAACATGTATCTTCAGAATTGAATTATGAACATGAGTTCTAATATCCTGAACGAGTTCTAATATCCTGAACGAGTTCTAATATCCTGAACATGAGGCAAAACATTCTACCGGAGATAATAAGAGTGTCGGTGGCGCGTCGGAGGGAGAGAGGTGGCGGACATCATCCGCGACGGACAGACTGATTCTCCTGGGCTATAATGGATTCTTGGCTTCGTTCAAATCGAAGAAAAAGAAAAGGCGAGCAGGGATAAGGTGGTTTTAGGTTTGGTTCTCATCAAAAATTGGTTCTGACATATCAATATATATATATATATATATATATATATATATATATATATATATATATATATATATATATATATGTTGCAAAAAAAGGCATATCTAATGTAATATGATTATCTAAAAAAACCCACCAAGAACCAATGGAAAAAAAATCAATAAACAGAATACTAGAAACAACATAATTTTCCTTTCGGAGATGAGAAAATGGAGAATAATGGAAAAGGAATGAGAACATGAAAAGGAAAATGGGGTTCATAAGAAAACTAAGTAAACCCCACATGCTTCAAAACAAAATAACAGAGCATTTTATAATATGGGAAAAAATCAATGACATTATGTGCACCATATCCTACAAAAAGAATTGGAACTACTAATAGTTTGTATTAATAAAAAAATCATAGATAATCTTCAAAGGGCCAGGTCTTGGATCAACAATCCTATGGTCCTAAGATTCGGAATATATACTCTAGGAAGAAAAGAATCGGACCCTGGAGGCAGTTAGCTATTCCTTGGTCAGAGTGAGAGAATGAAATACTAATATTGTATGCTATTTTATTAGTTGTGCGGTATGAGTTATGTTTGAATGTTTTATCTCGACTGAAAAGGTTGGGCTACAGAATTTACCCTATTCACAATCCTTTTCTGTTTCTCTTTGGCTCTAGCACTTCATTACTTGTTTCCTTTCAATATTCAATGAGAAACATTGGTCATTGACCTGCCATTACATTTCTCTTTATTTGTTGTTTGGGAAATTGTTGTTAAATCTTTATCAAAACACCCAACACCCATGTATAACTCAACCCCAGAAAGCCAGCGAGGAAGACACGAGAGCGAGGGTAGGCCAACACCAGACCCATTGGGACCCATTGGGAATTAAATTAGACTGTTATTAGACTATGCTAACATCATATGATACCTCTTTACTGTATATCTTATTTTATGATCTTTGATACCATTTTCCTTCCACATGCAACCTAATGGTTAGATTTTGCAGAACCCAAAACAGAATGACAAAGACAGAAATTGATCATAATACCTGAAGAGTTTTACCGAGGCCCATTGTATGAGCTAAAATGCATCCAAGTCCCCTATCTCCAGACTTGACGTTCCCAATAGTCTGAATGACATTCTCCCACATAAATCGTATCCCTGCGACCTGCAACTCAAAGGTCAGCTTAAGAAAACCAACTAAAATACATGTCTGGTAAACTAAAAATTTCACCCCAAAAAAATGAAAACAACAATGGTGACACAATTAGTAATAGAAAGATCCTCCATAGAAAGACACACTTAACTCAAGATGCTTGAATATCGCACATGTAAAGACCAAAATTTGATGAATGCCTGAATTTCAAGAATCGTAGAAATTGTAATTTGATAGAATACCATATGTTTGATACTTCATTCAAATACAGTGATAACTGGCTAACTTATCCAGTAATGTAAAGATCATGTCTCAGAACTGAAAAGATATTATATGAAGAACAACTACAGAGTTATGATTGTATTACAGAAATAGAGAACCTGATGCACTTTCAGTTTTGCTGATATGCTGGGAAAAATGCGCACAGCTTCTTCACCCTTTTCCCTGACAACATTCACTATATAACCACTTGCAGCATCGCCAAGAACTTCAACACTAGCACCTTCATGTAATGCCCCATTGCAGTTTACAGAGCTCGTTATCTTTGATCTGTCAGTAAATTGTACTTTCAGGGACTTCAGACGTTCTTGACGCTCCTACAAAAGATTGTGACATGATCAACAATTAGCGACTCTATACCAGATTTGACTGGATACATACTTCGAACTACGATACCTTTTCAATAGCAATTTTCCTTTGGGTTTCTACTCCTAATTCAGCATCATCAAGGATCCTTCGTATCTTCTTTTTCCGTTTTCTCTTGCTGCTGAGACCAAAAAAAAGTAACTTGAAGTTTATGTCTAAGAGATAAGCTCTGACAGGTAACAAAAGTTCATCTTAAAAGTAACATTTTGATCTGAATGGGAATTGGAAAATGGGACAGAAGAAGGTATACTTAACTACAAGAATTCCAGCATAAAAAAAAAGGAAATTATTTGGTACATATATTAGTTCCAAAAGTCAAATTTAATACCTTAATGCAACACTTGTATCTGCATCTGAGTTTTCTGACTCGCTGTCTGAGCTTGTAACACTAATATATCCAGATCCCAAGGCCTTCCCCATTTGAGATGTCAATTTTTGCAGCAGAGTAGGAGAGCAACAACAACAGTTCCACCCAGCAGCTAGTACCTTGGACAAGAATTCTTCACCTATATTCCTCTTTATACACTTCGTACAGAATAGCATTTTGCATGACTTACAACTTACCAAGTCAGCAGCACGTCCACACCACCCACAATAGCATTCAGAACACTCAGGATCCTGAAAAATTAAATAGCTCACATTAACCTCAATATCAAAATCGACGAACACATAATGAAAAGACGACGAAAAGGTGCTATTGATCTTCCTGTCACAATCAAAATACTGAAAAAGAGCATCAAGCAGTTTGCCTAAAAAATAAAATCATCTAATCAAGCAAACAAATAACTGTTTTCAGATACTGCAAAAGTCATTCATTGCTTGTAGCTGGAGGGTAAGGGTGATAACAAACTGCAGTGGGCAAGACAACAAGTGCAACCCAACAGGTAACAGCCTTTACCCTCTGAGCAAACTTGGGAAATTACCAACATGTTTCACAAAAGAGAATTACTAGATCTATTTGATAGACTTTTCCAATCCTTGGAGTTTTCTTTTAGTGAAAGTGTATTGTTCAGGCTTTAGGCAACTGATCTAGTTTGGCACTCGAGATAAAATCTAGTGGCAATGACTGTTGAATAATAATGGCTCCAAGTGTCAGATCGATGCACTGAAAAGTAATATCAGCAATCAGGTGGTGTAATTGGGAAAAAGCTAGTGAATAGACTCAAAACCCATATTAAGTTCTTTCAGGTAGCATATTTATATAAGAACAGGATTGAGTCCTTTTTACCGACTATAATAGGTAAGTCACTACGTGAAAATCTAAGTCCACATAACATCAAGCAACACAAAAAACAAAATTTCTAGAAATAGCATTCTGAAATTAAGGTAAAAATAATGACAGAAAGAAATAGTAAAAACCATAACCTTTACATGTAACTTGTCCTCAATATGGTATTTACAATCTTTGCAAATGATGACCTTCAAAAGCGGATGGGAATGCACTTCAACAGCAATTTTATCACAGACAGTACAATAGAACTCCCCATTAACACGCTGAGCAAGAGGGTCATCAGCACCAGAGCCCACAATGCTACTATGCAAAGCTGACCCATTATCCACTTTACTGGCATCACCAACTGAGTTATCCATCATAATATCAGCTTCATTATCACAGTCAATAATAACAGTTCGAATCTTTTTAGCATCAATTGCTGGTTCCTCGATCTCATTTGGACGCTTGGACCTTTTGGGTTCAGTGAAATCCGACAACAAAGACTCAGAAGCTGTTGGGTTGTCAATATCTAACTTTACATTTTCACATGAGAATTCAGTAGACATGTTTCTCGCATCTTCTCCAAGGTCATGAGTTTTCTCATTAAAAAATCCATGCCTATGCGTCACCTGATGGGGGAGAAAAAAATTATCAGCATGGATACTTTTAACTAGTTCAGTGTAGGAAATAAGAAGGGGAGACGCGGCGAGCTTATGTCTGTTCTATCAAAAAAATATTCAAGTAAAAAAACACAGACCTGAAAAGATAAAACTCCTGAACTAATTAGATCTATAAGACTTCTATTGAACAACAAAAGATGGAGCCAGAGTTCACCAACCATTTAGAATTAAAATTCGCATGAAAATTGATGAATTCGTTCACTGAACTAGAAAAGTAAATGATGAATATATATTCCAGAAACCATACTAACGGTCATCTATGAAAGTTTTAAAAGTTTTTGTGATTAGCTTTGAGAACAAGAATAGCCAAAATCCTATTGTTCATAAGTTGGGATTTAAAAAGCCCTGGGTATTGAACCTATAACACCAATCTCTTCTATGACTAAAAAGCTCAAATCAACACCTTTTTACATCTTTTACGATGCCTCCTTTGTTTCAAATGAAGTTGAAGTTTCCGATCAATTCTTGCATCATCTTCCTCTTTGACCTTTGGAAATACAGAAAAAATGTACGGTATCAGATTTTGGTAGTGCGAACAATCATAATAAAGCTTCACAAACAATTATTAAACCAACAAAAAATAGATTGCCTAAATCCCAAAAAGTACATGGGAAAATGAGAAAAAAAAATCTAAGCATGTCACCAGGAAAATCAAATAGGACAGTTTTTCAAATTACAGACTTGCAGATAAAACGCCCATAAAACCCTACAATGAACATATGCCAATAGGAAAAAGCATCATCTTATTAAAATCCATGGCAATAGGTAAATCAATAGGAGATATTTACCCAAATGCAAAGACAGATAGACAAAGGACCATGAGCAGAATACAAGCACCCTCTTTGAAATTACATATGCTGTACAAAAAAACTGCACTTCAGCATATTAAAGATCCACTTAGAGATTCATTTCAAGCTTAAAACATAATTTTTATTGAAAAATCCAGAAGAAACGCTTGCATCACAATAATTTACTGTATCATGAACAATCATGAATCTACTAGAACGCCTTATCAAATGCAAACCATGTCATATTCATCCACATGCTCAGAGACCCCAAAACTGTAGCAAATAAAATTAGTATAGACAGTATATTTCAGCAAGCTCTTCATCCAAGATGACAATTGCTGAGAAAGGAAGCAAGCAACTTTAGGAGCTCTCACATCCCCTCCCCAGAAATACACAGTGCGAAGGAAGTACACAGAACTGATGAGACTGTGACTTCAATAATTTCTTAAATAGATGCATCATGGACTCCAAAGAAGTCGAAGCCTTTTCTATTAGGTCAAAATGCAATCTATTCAAGTTAATTAACTTGATTAAGGATATATCACAAATAAGAATAGACTTATAGAACAAAACAGCATTGACAGACCTTTCGATATTTCTTTCTTTGTTCCTCAGAAAGAAGTTGTTTTTCATTTTCTAAGGCATCAGCAATGAATGGATCACTAGAATTACCATCAATATCTTCAATCTCCTCAACCTGGCAGAGCAAAAGGTCAAAAACCTTGATGATAAACATGGAAAGTTCACAACTAGCCTACAGTAGAAGAGATATAAATACCAGATATGAGAGAAAACAGAAAAAAGTAACACCTATGAAGAAGCTACTTCTATGGGGCCTATGGTCTATTTGTCAGTCAAGCCATGGAATACCCATATCTTTTGTCGCTAGATAGGAAGATAGCTGCTTACTATAGAGTACAGACAGAAGAAGAATCTAAATCAAGGGAATCAAATTTCCCACTAACTAATCATACAGCTCAAAATTGATTACAATTAACTCAACCATTTCCGCACTGAGTAGTGTTCTTCAACCAAGCAGTACCAGTTCTCAAATCCAACTGCCAGTAATCAAGATAATGGAGCATAACAGTGTGCCTTTGTTGCATGTACAACAATATTGTGGTTTGACGGAACAGTCTAAGTCATCTCTCCACCAAAACAAAATAAAGATAGGTATGAAAATTATCCCGTATATTTGCCGCACTTTGTAGTTCATGTATAAGAATAATGGTGGAGGAGCCAGATTCGAGTTCATACAAATAGAGCAAATAAGGCAACAAAATAGTCTATGGCATTATAAAAACTCAAGCAAACTTGGGTTGAACTTACATTATCAGAGAGTTGTTTGTTTTCTCTATATTTCACTTCTTCAGATTTTGGCCTAAACCATATGCAAGTCCCTACAGTTGTCCAAAAAAGTCATTTTAGTCCCTCAACTTTGGGGACGACCTATTAGGTCCCTCAACTATCAAAACGTGACCTATTAAGTCCCTCAACTATCAAAATGTGCACCTATTGAGTCCTTATTCGATGACGTGGCACTGAGTTGGCAAATGTGAAGAATATTAATTTTAATGCCAACTCAGTCCACGTCATCGAATAAGGACTCAATAGGTCCACATTTAGATAGTTGAAGGACCCAATAGGTCGTCCCCAAAGTTGAGGGACTAAAATGACTTTTTTAGACAACTTTAATGACCTAATATGGTTTAAGAAGCCTCAGATTTTCTTACATCTAGATTAACCTGTAATTTATTTCTGTATGCTAACTATTCAGGATCGACGAATAGCCTTGTAAATCAGCAAATTAGCATGTTTCAAATAAAAGCTATTATGATGCCTGACAGCATATGTTATGGTCCGGCAAATAGGATCTCGTCACACGGGTCTTTTCACAAATAAATCCTTGATTAACCTTGCTTTTCCGTTCTTCGAACAACCTATCTTTGAAACACGATAATGGTGATATGTGAGAGCATAGTTATTAATGGCGCGCCAAAGGCGCGCCTATGGCGCATGGCGCACCAGGCTCATTCCACGGCGCCATTTTCTGGCTATGGCGGTCAGGGTCGCCATGGCTCACGCCAAGAGCGCCATTCTGCGCCATCTGCTAGTTATCAAGGTGCGCCATGGCGCGCCTTAGTGAACAAACAGAAAGATGAAGGGTTTTTTTTTTGTTTGAAAGGTAGATGAAGGGTTTTTAAGTTATTTATTGCAGGAATAAATACTGACAATCAGATTTGAACTAATCTAAGAGTCCAAAATAAAAAGAAAACCTAATATTAAATAGGAATATGAAGAGTCCTATTTGAATTAGAATTGAAAGAGCATCAGATTTTAGAATTTTATCATGGCTTATTATTCATTTCAATTTTATGCAAGGATTCATAATTTTTCTAATTCTTTGTATTTGTGCGCCATTTGTCGCTTTGGCGCGCGCCATGGAGTGCGCCATGCGCCATGGCTCTAGGACCCCCTTTGCGCCATGGTGCGCCATGCGCCTTTAATAACTATGTGTGAGAGATCACCAAACTGCCTTAATTCTGATTTTACTCAAGTTTGACGATGCCTTTTTTTATTGAAACGTTAATTGCCTCTTATAGGAGGCATGAAGATATTACAATAGGAAAGAACTCTAACTTAGGAATACAACTAACTAAGAAAGCGACTAGCTTATCCTTTCCTAATTTAAAATACAATGATACCTTCTTAGATAAGATGCTACTGCTAAATAAGATAATAATAGTAGGAATGTAACGTTAGGTTATTCTCTTTCCATAACATTATTCCTCTCATGGAATCAATTCAGTCTTGTTCCAGCTTGTAATACCAGAGTAGAGTCTCTTCTGTCTCGTGGCACGGAATCAATTCAGTCTTGTCCTTTTTTGTTCTCCAATGGTTGATGAAAAGTCGTTCACATAATTGAATTAATCCTAAAAAAATTCTTAACTGTATGAGAGACAAGAACTTCCAGCACACATTTGGGAATTGATTACAGTTCTGTGCACAACAATCTGATCTTTCTGGAAAGATTTTTCCAGTACCGGTTCGTACTTGTTTGTGACCACAGCCTCTTCAACTTTTTTCTCAAAGTTGCTGTAGGAATAGCTGCCTCATCTTGGGCCATCTCTGGATGTTTATCGGATGATTCTAAACACACTGGTTTGTGATAGATATTCGTTGCAACCCCTTCAATTTGTGTTGCTTCAGTTCCCATGTGTGATTCCATTGTAAGCCGCAATTCCTTAATTTCATCTCTAATCTCAGTTATTAGAAACAACAAGGTTAGCAACAGTATGCTCTAGAACAATAACCCTAGCTGTCAATTGTGCGATTCCACCAATGACGACCGGCTCTGATACCAATTTGTTATGGTCCCGCAAATAGGATCTCATCACGTGTCTTTTCACAAGTAAAGCTTTGATTAACCTTGATTTGTGAGAGATCACCGAACTCCCTTAATTCTGATTTTACTCAAGTTTAACGATGCCTTTTTAATTGAGACGTTAATTGCCTCTTAGAGGAGGCATAGGAAAGAACTCTAACTTAGGAATACTACTAACTAAGAAAACGACTAGCATATCTTTTCCTAATTTAAAATACAATTATAACTTCTTAAATAAGATGCTACTACTAAATAAGATAATAATAGTAGGAATGTAACGTCAGGTTATTCTCTTTCAATAACAGCATACATCTGAAAGTCTTAACTCTTCATCACTCAGAAATATATTTTCATAAATTCCATCAAGCAAAAGTTTCTTCATTTTAGCAACCCAGGCTACCCCATATCTCTAATTTTCTATTTGTTTAAGGACTGTCCTAACTCCTAACTGGTTGGAGACAGTTACATCTCCTGATAATATTTTATGAATATACCTATATAAATTCAGAAAACACACAACAATTCCTCAAAGTTCGTATTCAGTTTATTCCTGAAATTTATTCTGCTTTCCTAGTTGACAGAAACAAATAAAAAAGGCAAAGATGTGTTTCAACATAAAAAAGATATTGACATCATGTACACGCACTCAGGGCAAAGATACTAATAGTTAGTACATAATTTAATGACTTGGAAGGCTATGATTAACAGGCTGAAAGCAAAAATGCCAAAAGGTAGTAAATTAAGTATAAAGATGCAATATCTGACCATATTGACTCCAGGAAATTTGAGTCCCATTTCTGCAGCTTCCTGGGGAGTGTTGGCCAGGTAGACAGCAGCCCAATCTTTACTACCAAATGAAGCAGCATCCTTACAGTCACTGGCTGAAAATAGTTTCTTGATCGAGTCCCAATCTACATTTCCACCATTTCCATTTACTACCACATCCCCCTTGGTTTCATCTTTACTTAGTTTTTTCTCCAAAAATCCACTGGCACCTTCTTCTAACAGTTTCCCATGCTTTCTGAATGCATAACATACATATCCATTTCAATGAACTTCAAAACCTGCAAGATTCACCATGTAAAATGGAATAAAAGACTACCTTCTTACTGGCCTCTGATTTTGAAGATACTTCTCAGCATCCGTGACTGCCTCCTTAATTTCAGTGGTCAGTTCAGATCCTACCCAGTGTGCCCTTTGCTTCCATGCTTCGGTCTGACAAACATTTGGAGCCTCCTTTTCAATCAACTTATACAAGCTTGGTAGCTCAATACCAGCTCCATCAAGTTGCTCCTATTAAGAGAAGAACAAGATCTAAAATAAGAGAAGGAAAAAAATGCGACAAATTACACCCAACGATAACAAAACAAGTTTAAAAGGAGCAAACCACATCTGACATTGTGGCACAAAAATAGTCGATAATTGAACTTCTAATTGAGGGTAAGATTGAATATGCTCATCAATTCAAAATACGTACATTATATGTATATATAGTAGATCTGTAATTACGTAAAACGAAAAATATAGGTCGAAGAACGTGTAGACATTTGAATTAGAAATCAGAATGAAATTATTAAAGAAAATAGAAAGAAGAATCAGACCAACAAGTGAGCACTTTCAGTCTCTAGGTCATCAAGCACAGTTTCCCACTCCTCCTTGAAAGTAATCATCTCATCTTGAACAGCTGCCTCCAGCTAAATATTATAGATACGAAAAGGGGATTAGTAATAGACCAAATCAAAGAAATGAAGAAAAGCGGAACCAACTCACATCATCACCATGAAGAGTTAGAGCCAATTCGTGTCTGACGTCATACTCCACTTTGGAAAGAGACTCCTTTTCAAGTGCTTCTTGAGCTTCTGCAGCCTAAAATCATCAGCATAAGATAACCTTGTAAAACAAATAAATAAAATGGAATTTATGGACTCGAGGAAAATAAATGTTGATAATACTTTGCTCTCAACTTCCAAAAGTTCAGCAATGAGGTCTTCAATTTCTTTGTCAGTTAAAGGTTCCTGCACAATGGAGAACAAGAAAACAAAAAAAAAAACAATTCAATGAGTTTGAGTTTGTTGTAAATGTAAGGAAGTAGATATTGATTATAAATTACGAATGGTGTGAGGTTGTAGTGCGTAACTTGCATTAATGGTTTACCTTATAGACCATATATACTATTACTACCTTACTATAAAGCACGGACACAGCAACATAGAAGTGTTTCCGCGTTTCCGACACGTTTCGGAAACGGAAACGCAAAGACACGGGTACTTCCCGTGTCGGGCGTGTTTCTGTAATTTCTGAAAGTTGGACACATGCACACGCATTACCATCCTCCGAATTCGGCAAATAGTTCTAGTTTGTAAATTTTTCTTCTAATTTTCAAATCAATATAATTAATTCCTATTCCAAAAGAACGTTTAGTCTCTAAATATAACTCCAACACTTGCTACTTGCCTATAAATCTCAATCTCGGAAATCAAAATCCAACCGAATTGAAACTCTTTGGATTTGTTTCTCCTTTTGAAGCTTGAGTCTCCATAATAATATATTGGGTTAATTTCAAATAAGTGTCATGTGGTTTCGCAGTTTTGCAAATAAAGTATTGTGGTTTGACTTTGAGCAAATAAACGACCTTGGCTTGAATTGTTTGCAGAATTAAGGGATTGGTCAATTTTGTTGATGGAAACGAGGACAGTTTTGCCGAAATACTTTTTCAAACCTCAGTAATGTAAGAGTGAAGGTTAAAGTTAAAGGTCGAAAAACGTTTTTGGACAAAAGCACGGTACTTTATTTGCTCAAAACCAAACCATATAGAGGCACTTATTTAAAATTAACCCTAATATATTCTATACATTTTAATATTTATAACAGCGCCCAATATTATTAATATTTACGCATTTCCCCATTTCCGTGTCGTATGTTTTATATAAATATAACGTGTCCGTGTCTGACACAGTATCCGTGTCCTGGCAACATAGCTACCTTATGTTATCTATGGCTACATACATACTGCGGAAGTAAAAGTGAAGTTGCACATTAAATAGAAAATATAGACGATTGAATGATCCGAAATTCGCAAGTAATGAAGTGTAGATAACCTAAATGAGAGTTTAAGAGTAAATGTTGGATATACATAGATTCATAATCAGACATAAATGATTTGATCAGTTGATCGGAACTACGAAAACAAAGAGAGAGACTTGCCTCGACTTGTATTCCATCCTCGTCTTGTCGGAAGGTAGAATTAGAATCTGAATCTGAATCTGAATCTGAATCTAAAATAAAAGAATCACTAGAAGAGCCGCCGGAATCCACAACCTCAACTTGATGCTCATTTTCTTCCATCGCCCAAATCCCCTACTAAGTATAAATCAAAACTGCCGAGAAGAAACCTTGTTGAAGAGACGCAGAAAAAAATAATAGTAATAAACTATTTTAATTATGACTTATCTATATAAGAATAAATCTTTTCAAATTCTTTTTCTTTATGGTAAATCTTTTAAAATTCTTATTTTCCATTTTCGTATCTACTAGTAGGATACCTCATTATTACATACCAATCTTCTTTGATTTTTATATTAGTCGTGAAAAATATGAGAAATTAAGATATCATGTAATTATGACTGTGCTCACATGATCAATGATTGACCAAATACAATTTGGTCAATGATTGACCAAATACAATTTGGTCAATCACCGTTAGATCAAAATCTAAGGGTTGAGCTCAACCCTTAGATTTTGATCTAACGGTGATTGACCAAATTGTATTTGGTCAATCATTGACCATGTGAGCACAACTGCATGAATTATAGCAAGCAAAATATTGATTTGTTCTTCTTTTAATTTCTTTTGTCTTGCTTGTTTCCTTAAAACTATATAAATATCTATATTCTATATATAATATAAAGGGGTAACGTTTAGGATGAGGTGTCAATTCCTCCTCATTTCACTCCATAAAAATTCACATGTCAATTTCTTAAAATTTAGATTTTAGAATTATTTAATTATTTAAATTTTTCATTTTTTCCTCTTAATAATCCTATGTGTCAATGTATAATTTAATTATTTAGATTGCAATTTAAATGTAATATTATTTTTTCCTTTTTTAATTATTTCTAATTAATCATAATATTAGTTAATAACGTAAGATATTAATAGAAGAATAAGAGAATCCAATTAAATAATTATTTTTTTAAAGAGAGGATCCAATTAATAAGTTTTAATTATCTCTAACATCTATATATAATTAGTAGTTAATGCATTAGACTTTTTTCTTATTTATAACTATTTTTCATTATCTCTAACATCTATATATACTTTTTGAATCAAAACATTCTCACATCTAGAATCGTCGTTTTTTTTATTATTAAGGTTAGCTTGCTTTACAATTTTTTTTAATGTAAACTAATATATCTTGGATTTATATTATGAATTTTATTACTGTTACTTTTATATTTAGCTATTGATCAACAAAATAATGTCCGTTTATTTAAGTAATATAGTTTTTGAATGTTATTGGCTATATTTTTTTAATTATTGTCATATACCTTTTAACCTTGATTTTCTAGATGGGTAGAACTTTTGATTTTATTTAAGATATCAAAAAGGATAAGGACAAGTGGAAGCTCAAAGTTAGAATTATAAGACTCTGACAAGTGCTCAATTCTTAGATTAGCTTTGGGGAGAAAGAACTATTACAGTTGAGAAACCATTTTTAGCAGATTCATAGCGGGGTTGAGTTGTTGATCATTCAGTGATTACAGTAAGAGAGATTGAAGATGAACTTAATTTTGAACAAAGAAGTGTGTGATGGTTTGTTTATTTGTAACTTTCCTTATATTTTTGTTTACTTATTTATACATTTTTGGGAATATATTCTTCTTACTTCTTTTTCTCGAACATAAATTTCAGTTACATAGGCTTTCAAAAGCATCTTAATGGACAAATCTATCTATGATTATGGTTGTAGATGTAGATTGAACGGGAGAAAGTCATGATCATCAACATCAAACCAACAACCATATTCATCTTCTTCATCTTAAACTCCATTGTAATTGAATCAAAAAATGTGGGTTATTGGTGGCGTCCCACGCGTTGATGTTTTTCTACAAGATTATGTTTTCCTCTCAAAGGATTAAAGAATAAGCCTAATATGTAAAATTAATATCCTTAGATAAGATGTAATTTTTATTTGTGCTCTTCTTTTTTGTTTTAAGATGAAATTGACTTTATCCCTCAATTAAAAATAATATTTAAATTGAATGACAAGTATTATTCACTTGTAAAACTCAAAATCTAAGCAATTTGTACATCAACTTGAGAAATGTTTATTCTGTTCCAATCTTCTTTTTTTAAAACTAATTAAATCATTACATAATATTTTTCTATTGTCTTATGTGCTTATATAGTACTTAAGAACGTAATTAAGCTTATACTATAAAAAAAAGCTTTATTTTAAGATATATGAAGACACAATAATTACATCCTTATTAAAAGTAATTAATTTTTTTTTGTCCTAATTGACTGAAATTTCTAACATTTCATGGAAGGGATGTAACCACTTATCATGCTAGCTATTATTCATGTGTTTATGAAAGGCATAAAACAATCTTTTTTAAGTAGTTGAAGAAATACAATGGTTCTTGATATACATCCAGTCTTATTGCTAGAAATTACAAATTGGTAATTTGAATTTAATAAATCACTCCGATTCTTTGAGATGCATACTAAGAAAATAGAAAGTTTTTACAAGCAAAGAAAATAGAAAGTGTAATTTTAATAAATTAAATGCGTTATTTGCATGGAGTCTTTGATATAGTATTATATTAAAGGAGCAATTATGCCATTTTTCACTCCTATAATTTCTTATCTTTTTCCAATTATAATAGATTGGAAAAAGATTTATGAAATAAGGAAACAAAGTTTTTATTTTGTTAGACAAAGAATAATACTGATTAAGGTTATATTCGAATTTAAGAAAACAAATTAATAGATTAAATTTATATATTAGTAATATAAGATAAGGAAAAGTAAAATAAAATCAGGAAATGAATAAACAAAATTAAGTCAAGAATAGAATATGTCAACGTGTCATTAAATAAAATCATTACTTCCAATTTATATACAAGAATAAAATTTAAATTAATGGTTTAAAAAAAAATCTAAATTAACAAAATATAATTGGAAAAGGGTGTGGAGATTGTTCAAAGCTAAGCTCTATTCAGTGTTGTTCACCTGCGCACAGTTAATAGCTATTTGCTCATTCACTCTTGGATTAGGTTTACTTAAGATCCAATGGAGTCTAATTTAACCTATTTAAAAAAAATAATATAATGAGATTTATTTTAATTTAGGAAATAATCTTAATTAATTCATAAAGAATCCAAGAAGAGAGAACAACCAACCCTCATCTTCACTTTCAGCCAGATATAAAAGAGTTGGAAAGAACTTGACAGCGGAAAATATTTTATAAAACAAAAATAATTGGTGTATAACAAAAGACATTATAATTATTTTTAAAATAGAGTAATATTTA
Source organism: Euphorbia peplus (assembly GCA_028411795.1). NCBI lineage: Eukaryota > Viridiplantae > Streptophyta > Magnoliopsida > Malpighiales > Euphorbiaceae > Euphorbia > Euphorbia peplus. Next base: position 12,298,181 of record CP110838.1, on the reverse strand, counting down.
TGTATTATGCATTTTGAATTCTTTTGGTGAACGACACTGGCTAACTATTATGTGGTGAGATTGTTCAAACACGTTGGTTAAGTTTAAATTAGAGTGTTTTTCCCTCTTAAAAAAATTGAAGTATTTCAAATTTACTGATATTACCAAACTAATGGATTAAGTTTAAATTATTTTTTAATTTGTAGATTATTAAACTAATTTAATTTCTAAATTAAAATAAGAAAATTTATAAATCGTTTTATTGAAAAAAAAAATTGAATTAGTAAAAAATTGAATTATGCTTTTATAGATATAGAAATACCTTGATAGTTGTTTTTTTACAATGTTGATTAAATAGAATTTGCTTTTATTTTATCAAATAAATTAAAATAAAGACATAATTGACAAAACTTTTGAAAATATTTACTCATTTTATTATTAGAGTTTCGCCTTTTTTTTTTTTACTTAAATTCAGTTCATTTCAATATATTCAGTTTAGCTCAATTCAATTTATTTAGTCCAAAATACGAGGGCATGGCGACATATATTATTGAAATCTTTTATAACTTTTAAACAACATATATAAAAGCAATGAGAGTAATATAAGATTCTGTTCTTTTTGGCTTAATTACAAAAAACAATTCACTCAATTTAACAAGTAATTTAGTTGAGCCATAAGGAACGATACCAAAGTTATAAAAAAATACCAAGCAAAATTTTTATTCTAATTATAAGAAAGATCTAATTGTCGATTTTACTTATACATTAATAATCTAATTGGCAATTATTAATGTATAGGAGGTGATATCGCAAATTAAATATGCAAAAATTCCAGTTGTTAAACATTTTTTATAAAACAGTAAATCGTTTATGCAAAATTTATGTTAATCATTTTGCAAGCTTCTATTTTTAAGAAGTTATAAAGTCGTTAATGAACTCTATCTATAGTTTAGCCGTTAAAATATCAATTTTTATATTGTAACTTAAATAAAGAAATTCATAATATCCACTTGAAAAGTTCATATCATATATATGTAATCCCATTAAAATATATTTTATAAAATAAAAATAATTTGTGTAATAGACATTATAATTTTTTTAAACATAGAGTAATATTTATATGTTTTATGCATTTTGAATTCTTTTTATATTGTCCACCGTAGGTTCGTATGATATTTAGATAATAAATTTGGAGAAGTTCTACTATGAACGGCCAAATGAAATTAGAGAAATACTATCTCATTGGAAGATGATTGGTGTAAAGAAAATAATGTGTACAAGTGACACATGTTTATTGACCGGGTTCATTGGACATGTACCGTAATAAAATTTCTCATAAAGTTAATACAATACTTCAAAAAGTATGTTTTCACAATCCGTGCATAGCACGGGCCAAGTACTAGTAGAGGTATAATTGACAAAACTTTAATCCTTATTACCAAAAATGAAAAAAATTACTAACATTTATAGAAAAAAATACTACTAAAAAACAACTAACATATAAAAATGGAGGGAGTATAAATTACTTTTGTTAAGTGAGATCATAATAGACACACTTAAATTTGATTTTGTTATCTCGTCAAGTTTTTACTGAAATAAGATCCACATAAGGAAAAGCATTTGTCATTTCGTTAATAATTAGAGGCATATGCGGCAAACGCCATAATCCAAATATGGCTTTCAAATTAAGTTTGAATTACTGGATGTTGCCAAATGGAGTGGTGATGCCCTACGCAAAAAGGAAGAGATTCATAGACTGGCAGAGGAAAATAAAGCTTTTGCACATTTTCATTAATCCATAAACAGGATCTATATAGACATATATACACGTGGAGCCATACAACTAGATCGGAAAAGGACAGCAGAAAAAGAAAAAAATCGGAATTGATCGCTATTTTTCTCGAAACAAAGGAAACAAAAGATGAAACATAAATCATGGATCAACTAAGACCTCTACTAAACTTGAGAACTCAATAATTAACAAAACAAAATGAGCTACTCTAAGAGGTAGGTATGAGCAAAAATGGGCGCTTAGAGCAACGAAACTTTGTGACTAGAGTCGCCACCCGACTGACCGAAAATATGTACGAACCGACTTATGGACTGATTGGCTTTGAAAATCAGAGATTCATATATGTTCGTGGATACAACTTATTAGTTCTAACATTCTAGTCCCTACATGATCTTTAATGCAACCTAACTCATTATTGTCTTGTATCTATTTTGGTTATCACACAAAAAGTAGTAAATAATGAAATAGTGGTACACTAAACCGTAGGATGAGCACGGTAAAAACCCTCAAAAACTTACCCGTATGCGAGTCCGTGGGATCTTTTCAAGCTAGTACTCGTCGAGAATGGAGACGGGTGAGAGGAACTTGGGACCGAGAAAACGTTGGGACTTCCTCTTAATGGGCGAGACTTTGACTTAGTGAGATTTCGAGGGAACCTTATCTGGGATGACTTGAATCCTTTATGAGGATGCAGTGATCCTCATAGAAGATGACTTGGATGATGATAGTCGAGATATCAATGGACTTTTGTGAGTCGGGGTATTTGGGTCTTTGCTGGTGTCGTGGGGATTTTTAGTATGGGGGTATTCTCGGGCTAGGTATTTTCGGGACTCGAGACTCGACTTTTCTTTTGGGACTTCTCTACGGGACAACTTCGAGACTTAGGAAAGTCAAGAATTGAGAGAGAATGGTGTTTGATATTAACTTGTTGTTCTTCTTTTGTCTTTTGTTGTTTGACATTAACTTGTTGTTCTTTCTTTGTCTTTTGTTCTTTTTATCTAAGTTGTACTTCATTTTTCAGGAAAGAAAAAGCATATGGGCCGAGGAAGATAAAATCTAATGCCGGAAAGAAAACAAAGAAGAATGAAAAATGAGACAAAGAAGTGGAGATAAATGTCTTTTGTTCATATAACAATATGTTTTACAAACTCTTTGTTTTAGAAGGATAAGTTTGGTTAATAAGAAATATTTATTAGTCTTTCAATTATTGATGCACTGTGTTTGGCTTATGGTAATTCGTATGTTTCTATGTTAGACTGTTTTTACGAAATATGTATGTTTGAATCGAACTGATCCTCTTTAATCATTCAGGTGGCAGTCATTTTGTAGTGATGCACAACTATTTGAGATGAGAAATAAATATGTGGGCCTTCTTTTGAATTATCAAATGATCCTTAAGATTAAAATTTTCACTTTGAATTTGCAAAAATACTCCGCATAAAGTATTTGATCAGTACATGGCACCTAGTGTTGGTGTGCCCTAGTTCTTAGGCATAGCTTTACAACATTGTACTTGGGTTTTGTATATGCTTGTTGTCAGCGGAAATGGGTGCTCATAGCGGGCGGCTTTAGCCTTCTTTGACTAGAGCGCCACCCGGCCGATCGGGAAAATGTACGAACCGGTGTATGTACCGATTGTTTTGAGAACCAGAGATTCTATTTACGTTCGTGGATACAACTTATTAGTTCCGACAATCTAAGCCCTAGAGGATCTTTAATGCAACCTAATTCATTATTCTCTTGTATTTATTGTTATCACACAAAATATTTAAAATAAACAAACATTTGTACGGTAAATCGTTGGGTGACACGGTAAAAACCCTCAGAACCTTCCCATCGTAGCATGCTAGTAGGATGCTTGCAAGCTAGTACTCGTCGAAGAACGGGGCCGGGTGAACAAAGCTTTGGGGTCGGAGAAGCGTCGGGGACATACTCCAAGTGACTGAGAGAACGAACGTTATAAGTTGTTTGCATTTTAGTGACACGTGGTAGATAAAGATAAGGACCGTATTGCCACGTGTGGAGACCGTACGGTCTTGGTGATGGTGACCGTACGGTCACTGGTACTGTTATTGAGATCTTACGGTCACTGAGGAGAGAGATGGAGACCCTATGAAGTTTAGGTGAAAGAGGACACAAGTTTGAAGGTGTCAATCTTGTGTTCTCGGGAGCGGGTAAAGGGAGTTATAACTCTGGAGAGTCGGTCTGTTCCTTAACAAGTACTGGCACTTGCGCGACTGGTCGAACGAGGAGCTTGGAAATTGCTTTCGTCATTGGGTTCGAAAACCAGTGCTTACAGTTTGCCCCTCACTTCTTTGGAAGTGCATATGATGATTACATCGACTTGTAAGATCTGTTGGGCAGTTCCAATGAAGCGAAATGAGTAACATTTCGTGTGTGTGTCCGTATGTTTTGAAATTTCTTTTGAAAGCAGGTTTAGAGACTTACCTCTGTGTCGGCACTCTTCCCTCTTGTTCTGGTTGATGTTTTGGGGATCGAGTGACGTCTTGGAGTGTCTTTCTGAATGCGTAAGATGGTTCGGCGACCGGGTGACGTGTCTTGACAAGGACTTAGGATGTTTTGGAGTTTAGGAGGGGCTATTTCTAGAGTTTTGGGTTTTCGTGATGTGGGTGATCTGGGGGTCATGTGCCTTCTGTTTCATGTATGGAATGAGTTTCTACGTTTCTCATGTTGGTGTGCCCTAGTTCTTAGGCATAGTTGTTTGTCATTGTACTGTACTTTTGTTTATTGTACTGGATACTTTGATTTATGGAATAAAGGCATTAATTCATTCAGTTGATGTATCTTGTATTATATGTACTGTATGAAGTATCCGTTGATTGTATATCATAAACCACCAGAGGCTAGTTCTACTCACGGGAATGAATAGAACGTAAGGTTTTTACAAACAGGATGTGTATGCTTTAGAAGGCACATGGTGGGAGTGTCATTGCCCTTCTATCAATGTAGATCTCTTTTATCTGTCGACCTGATTTCATTATAGTATTGAATGAGGAATCTGATTAGATTTGACATACGCCTAACAGGTCTGTAAAAGGATGCCAAATACGGGTATGATTGGTTTGATCAGTGAACTCGTTCATACTGATAGTTGAAGTGAAGGGATTACCACTCACTATATTAGTGAGATGATATCGCTAGGCCACTCGATGAGTTGAACTGAGAAATGTGTGGCCACACTCAAATAAGCTGGTTACTTGTCTGTTCTTCAGTTTAACTCAGGATCGAGAAATATTTCAAGCTGTAGAGGATGACTTCCACCGTGCCTCATGCTTGATATATAGATATGCATGGTAAGAGATATATGAGAATTCTACATGGGTATCTATCTATATCAGATGGACTTACACTGTAATCAATTGGTGACTGATATGGTTTAGGCAACTCTGTATCAGTCATAAAGCTAATTGATTATGGCCCATAGAATTGTGTACACTAGACACTGAGACTAGTACTCGAAGAATTGATACATGTATTGTATTAATGATGAACATATTATTAGTTGTTTACTAATGATGTTAATTGATTGTTTGTTTTGATTAAAACAAGTTAATTAATTGTATAGAGGGATTGATTATTCAATCGGGTTAATTAATTAAGCGATTGATTAATTATATTTTCTTTAGGAGTTAGTGTGTGATTAATTATGACCTAATTGATGTTAATTAAATCTATTCTATTCTATTAGGGTACAATCAGATTAATTAAATTAATACAGGTACTAAAACAGTAATTGATCAACACACTATAAATTAATCTCGGATTAATGAAACCCTAGACTTTCTGACATAGAAAATTGAAAACCCTAATCCCTCTACACCCTCTAGGCCGGCCGAACCCCCTTGGAAGGATTCTGGTGGTCTTCGTTCATCGTTCTTCGTGCCTGACTCGAGAACTCGTCGTCTGGAGGTGTCGTGCATGTGAATTTGGAGGAATCACCAATCGTGCGGTTCGTCCATCTCTCTCAGAGGGATTCCATGTGAGTGATTAAATAGTTTTTTATCACGATATTTAAATACGTTAAGGCTTTGATTAAGATCAGTTTTCTGATCAACGAACTAATTAGCTTTCCGCTTCCGCTACGCGTCTCTGATTGTTGATTAGACTCTAACATCTCATAGTCTGCCGGGCTTGGTTTTGACTTGTTTAAGGGGTTTGGCTGGTCGATGTAGGTTTCCGGGGTCCAGTTAGGCCTATTAGGGATTCAAGCAAAAATTAATTTCTGGGAGATATGGAGGACGTACGGTCCCCCAACTGGAGACCGTACGGTCTAGGTTTTCCATGACCGTGACCGTACGGTCACCATTTAAATTGGGCAGTTTATATGGGATTCTCGGCTGCCGGCTCCATTTCATGTTCCTGACTCAAATTTTCCAACCCCTGTTGTAAGCAATGATTTTCGAACCCGATGATGAAAGCAATCTATGAGCTCCTCATCACGCCATCTGCTCAAATACTGATACTTGTCGGAGAACGGATCACATTTTCATGGATATAACCTCTTCCACCCGCTCCTCGAGACCATGAGTGTGGCACTTTCATGCTTATGAGAAAATCCTCGATCACGAAATGATATACGGTCACAAGTACTATTCACTAGGGACCGTACGGTCTCAACACTGTTTGTTGAGACCGTACGGTCACTGCCACGTGGCAGATAACATTCCAATCCTTATCTGCCACGTGGCTGGCGGTCCAATAAAAATGTGACACGTGTACTAAAATCCAAACGAGTTTGGCCGGGCCTTGTAAGGTCCGGCCGGGTCTTGGGCTAAGACCGCGTCAGATCCAAATTTAGATCTGAGACGGGTAAACATGTGACCGCACGGTCACCAAATTGGGACCATACGGTCACAAGCTTGTGACCGTACGGTGACAAGCTACCCTATAAATACCCCCCGGATTTCTCATTCAATTCACCAACAAACACTCATTCTCCTCTCTCTCTAGCTCGTTCTAAAGCGATTCTTGACCCGATATAAGTTGCCTCTGAAAGTTGCCTCTGATACAGAAAAGAATTGCTAGAGTCCGAGCTCGAGAGTATTTTCCCAAAATATTCCCAGAAAAGGTCCTCACGACCACCAAAAATATATTCCCCCTTTATCGAAAGTTTCCAACCTAGGCATCACTCGCAGCCCCGCTAGAGCTGATTAAGTCCTGTTCTTAGCTACCACTCCGGAGGACGCCCTACGCAACTCCGACCCCCAAGGTTCCTCCCTGAAAAGGTCTCCGTTCTTCAATGAGCAACAGTCCGCGAGCAATCATTGGCACGCGACGAGAGTAAGCTTCTGAAGGTTTTGTACCGTGTCACCCGGCGGTTTACCGTACAAATATTTGCGCATTTAAATATTTCTGTGTGATAACCCTAAATGTCAAGATAATAAACTGTTAGGTTGCATTAAAGATCCTCTGGGTCACGAACATAAATAGAATCTATGGTTTTCAAAACAATCGGTACAAACACCGGTTCGTACATTTTCCCGGTCGGCCAGGTGGCGACTCTAGTCAAAGATGGCTAAAGCCGCTATGATCGACCACTTACGCTCACACTTGTCTTACGATTTTTGCACCTAATTCATTAGGCTCTAGGGTACGTTATCCCGCCTCCTGGAGTGCGGTACGCCTCGGTTCACGGTCGGGATCCATTAGCCTCGTACTTTGGGATCCGTCATGGGGACTACATCCCCCTTACACTTCGGACGTTCGAGCACCGTTTCACGACCCTGGGATGCTTTCTTTCTCCCTCGACTCGAGCTTTCATTCCGATTTTCCTTCTTTGAGACCTTTTTCATTTCGTTCAATTCTTGCTCGATTCTTGCTTGTTTCGTGGTGTTTTGAGCTTTATGACATTATTAGGATGCATGCTAGGTGTGGTATTTTGATGGGTATGGGAATTTTTGCTAGTCAGAATTAATAAGTTGTATCCACGAACATAAATAGAATCTCTGGTTTTTAAAACAATCGGTACAAACACCGGTTCGTACATTTTCCCGGTCGGCCGGGTGGCGAGTCTAGTCAAAGAAGGCTTCAGCCTTGTACCGTCGACACGATGCTCAAAACCCTTAAATGGGGAGGCGCTGGGTATATCTTGCTGTGGGAACCCTTTTGTACTATCAAACGAGACCGAAGCCTCATATAGTCAGCCTAGATATCTCCCCTAGGAACTACCCCCAAACATCATCTAAATCACGTCTGTTGAGAGCGTTTTGACATTGAAAGGAAAGATGTCAGAAGAAACCCACCTAGGACAGAGACGTACCACGTGAAGATTGAAAGGGAGTGTCGCATACGCATGAATGTTTATACTAACTGTTTCAATCGCTTACCTTTACTTGTACATATGTTAGATATAGCCTTAACCTAGGAAAAGTCCAGTTTCTATGACACTCCTTTGAAGAAAGGGAGCACCCTATTACGCCAGACATTTTATCACACGAAACACGACGTTATGTCGTCTATTCCATTTCATAAAGAAACTCAATCTCGTGAGATAAAACCATGGCGTCACAAATATCGTCCCCTTAAGTCAAAACGGGTGCCATACGAAGCCGTAGGTCCCAGATTACGAAAAACGCTTTAATGATTTCATGTAGGATAAGACCATACCAGTGTAACGGTTTAACCTGTTGAACCAAACATACATTATCTTGTGCTCCTCCCGAAAAGGAGTTTAGGGTTCCTCTTGAGTCTAAAAGCGCACCGGCCCGTGAAGCCCACGCAAGTCAATATCGCGTTGAACCAATAATAATACTTTGTATTGTGCTCCTCCCAAAGAGGAGTTTTAGGGTTTGTCTTGAGTCTAGGGGCACACCGCCTCGTCAGTCCACACAGGTCAATATCGTTTCGGACTAATAAACAATAAAAAAATAAAAATAAAAAAACTCATCTTTGTCTGTCCATCTGTCTTAGTACTTATTCCAAAAAAAAAAAAAAAAAAAAAATGTCGTCCGAACCAAGGTAGGGGCACACTGTCCCGTGAGTCCCCATGGTTCACTATTAGGTTGAGACTTCCAAACAATATAGGGTCGTCGCACGAACGTTCTCAAATCGAGAAATAAGCGACATGTCAATAATGTCCTTTAGCATGAAGTCAAACATCACTGCTAGATACATCATACGTCCCGTCGTCTCTATGTAAAAATCATGTCTTGTGTGTCTTTTCGCATAAACACACAACAGTCGCTCCTATCCACACATGTATATTTGTCGTCACTTAAACCCTATGGTCATGAGTCGTGATTATTGTCTGTGTATATAGTCATCAGTCTAGGGTCTGAAGTGTGACATGCATCCATTTCACATATGTGTCAAGCATTACCCGCACGGATTGGCGTACGTCGTCAAACCACACATAGGATACACACGATAGGCTAAAAAAGGAACGGTAACACCGTCGTCGTCTTACTTAGACGTGTCACACACGCACACGATGTCCAAAGTGTAAATGCATGTGTCTCCTTACCTACTAGGTTTGTGTCCTTCGGGTGTGTCTGCCCTTAGAGTGTCGTACGCTAGGTTACTTGTTTCGAGCCATCCTACTTAATAGGGTCTACATGCATGCACATTGTCACGTGTCTTAGGCATACATACACATCGGTACCAGGACAGAGGAAATAGGAAAATGACAGACGAGGTACCATAATCCTACAAGTATAATTTGTCTAGATGTCATAGGCACACTTTAGGTTAGGGCACACACAAGTGGACCAAAACGTCAAAAACCCCACGTGAGCGCCTTCCCCTTTGGCCGAAAACTCCCAGATCTTTACCTAACCCAACCCGAAATCACAAAACCACGACACACCTGAACCCAAGCCAGCTTCCACCAGGGAGATCGCCGGATCAAGAAGGAGGAATCAGTGACAGAGACAAACCCTCGAACGAAGTATGAAGCGACCAAAGGGAGTTCTCCATGATATCCTCTAACCCAAATTAAAAATGACGCAAGCCTTTACCCTTAACTTATCTCGCAAACAAACCACTCCCTACGTATTACCCAACACTCCAAAAGACATTACCCCAAACTTCACCAAACTACCCCGACGTATGCCACACTCCACTTCAGTTAACCACCTCCTCATGACCTATTCCAGAACAAACAAAAGACCTTATTGGGTAAAACCAGAAATCGGGTGATACCTAATAGCCTGAATCGCTGAGAATACATCCCCAAGAGGAATCATGGAGAAACTCTAGGTCACAAGTGTCGCATCAAGGACATCCCAACAGGCGAAGAACCGAGCAACATCATAGGCATCGACTAGGCTCTATCCCACTTATCCTATCCACGTGTTTACGGACCCGTGCTTGGATAGAAAAAGCATTTAGTTCACTCGTGTCTACATTCATTTGCATCTTTCAAATAGACATGAGGAAGATATATGCATAATTACAGCATGTATGTCTAGTATGAATATGCCCTTGACTGTAAGAAAGGGAACCACATCTAGAGAAACGGCCCCGACTACGACGTACCCCGCAAGATGAATAGACAACATAAGGAGGAGGAATTAATAGATCAATGTAGAAGCACATCTCCTTCGGAGCCGTGCAAAAGGAAGAGACCTCACTCTAAGGAACTACAACAATGCGCAAAAGATAAAATGGAGCGCCCGAGTACTCAAGATGTCTCCATTTAGGATGAACCAGGGTCCGCCAGCCTTCAAAATTAAGCCCATGAATGCCTTAGAACCTCCCTTTCTACGCTCTGCAATGAATGTGCCCACGCACGAAGGGAGAAACAAAAAGGAGAAATGGCGCCATCCTTCGAAGAAGTTCATAGATCGAGAATGGATCGCATCCACAAAGCCTCAAACGGATTAACGACATTTCCATGCTTCATGCAAAGCGGATGGTGTCCCAAATCTAGGAGGACATCTTACTAATAAGCACACGAACGCACATCCATCACAGAAAGCGACGATCCCACACCACGGAAGAATCTTCACTACAAGGGGCAAATCATCGTCACAAGAAGAAAAAAGATAGTCAACTGGGACTAGTTGATAACGAGTGCACATTCATACTAGACATACATGAACCATTTATGCCTATATTAACTAGTCTAGATGCTTATGTTAGTGAGTCTAAATGTCTGTTCCAAAATTCTGTCAGCTATGCGTATTCTAGGATGTCATAAGTCATGTGGACACATAGGAGTCAAGAACTTAGGCAATAGAATATGTACACTCCGTTCTAAACACTAGCCGACTCCCCTAGGGTTTGAGAAAACAGAAAAGACCTGCTAGTTCGAGAAAACCCAAAAAACAGATCTAGGCAACAATCAAGGCCAAAAGAAAAAGAGTCTGCTAGGTTGAAAACCCGAGAGGGCAACCTAAGCAACAATAAAGGCAGCTCGCTAAGTTGACAACTCGTAGGGTCATCTTAGGCAACAGTTAGAGCAATAAAACACCTCACCCTAGGGGCAATCGCGAAAACATCATCGGAAGTTGCATTCGAACATCTTGATCCCTACCAACCTAGAAGCTGTACGAACCCCTGATGGTCTCTCACACCCTATCCTCATCAAAGGACCCCCACAACCCTCACTTCCATTATCTAACCCAAACATCGCCTCCACCATCCAAGCCCAAACCCTTTCTCTCCTCATAAAAGCCTTTCCCTACACCATCGAAACACCTATATAGACCTCGCCTCCTTCAACTCAAAACCTTTGCTCACATCCCCCAAAAGAACAACCATAAACCTAACCTCACATCTAGCCAAAACCTTGGAGTCACCCACATGCTTAGTTGAGGACATAGAGTCGTTTAGGTTCCCCAGTCACGTGTCCACACACTCACTCATACATACTACGTGTCCTAGGTCGTCCAAGCAAGACCCACAAAATAATACCACATGAGTCACAAGATGAGATAACCCCCCTAGTTTGCACACAATCACATGTCCACAAATCTAGTTACACGCACACATTAGACACTTAGGTCATCTAGCCGGAATCCATAAAAGATATAAGTAGGACATCTCCTTGTGCACACACACATTGAGTCACACACACTTTGGGTTTTAGATCGTTATAAGTTGTTAGGAGTCCACCTAATAGGGCGTCCCTTCACTTACACCCAAGTCACACACATGCACACCCTATGTTTTAGATGGTCTAGCTAGAGTCCATATCACGTGAGTTCATGTAGTGAAAGCATCCCTTGTCACGTGTCTATGCATCTAGTCACATGCATTGTGTTAGCCAGCCTAAGTTCACAGGTATGAGCCTGCATGCATTCATAAAGTAGGGTATCTCCCTCGATCACCTGTAATCATGCAACATGGCCAATCATCATAAAAATGTTTATTTCCTATTGGCCATCTCACCCCGAGAAAGGATGTATGTCTTTGTTTGCACAGGATCCTCATTAGAGTCATGAAAATCAATGAAAGCGTAGGAACCTACCCGACGTCCACAAAAGAAGATATCTGACTCCCGGAGCACCCGCTCCAAAGGAAACCCACGACGCTTCTAAGAAAAGTTATCATGCTATTCTAAAAAGTGTTACCCGACCAGCAGCATGATGAGGCATCACTGGGCCAGCAGTATACCGGGGCATCGCCCGACCTGCGGTAGGCTGGGGCACCACCAGGTTTCCAGATTATCAGGAGATTAAAACCCTGAAGGACTACGAACGATGTAGGAGCGTATCCGACGACCGCGGAAACAGTACACTGGGGCAACATCGGACCGCCGGCACACTGGGGCACCCCGGAACTTATCAAGAGTGTTGGGAACTAAGAACTCCACTGGGGCAACACCAGAATGGGGCATGACTTGGGTCAAGGAAGAATGCTGCCAGAAGCCCCAGATCAAATGAAGATCAAGAGAGGGAGAGAAATGATATTGGGACACAGCTGATCGACCTCAGGACGAAACCGCCAGCATTTAGATAAGACTGGTAGGACAAAGTGTTCAACACCATCTGAAGAAAGAAGGGCGGGGAGCTGAACTGAAGAAACCACCAAATCTTCGCGTCATGCTCGAGGTACTAAAGAGGTTACTAAACCCTCAGGTCATGCTCGAGATACTAAAGGGGTTACTAAATCCTCGGGTCATGCCCAATGTGCTATGAAAGGTTACTAAGAGTTATCGAAGTTACCAAAAGTCCTCGAACCAAACTCGAGGCACCATCAGAAGTTACAAAAAATCCTCGTCGAGGTACCATGGAAGCCGTTAATCGGCCTGACAATAAGATTATAGAAAACACGACGTCAGAGGCCCAGACTGTAGGCGTTACTCAGGGAAAGTAGTTGATCGGCCTCACAACACGATTATAGAAAACACGACGCCGGAGGACTAAACTACAAGGGTTACTCATGAAAGACAGTTGAGCGGCCTCACAGTAAGATTATAGAAAACACGACATCGGAGGCCCAAACTGTAGGAGTTACTCATGGAAGGAAGTTGAGCGACCTTACAGTAAGATTATAGAAGACACGACGTCGGAGGCCCCGACTATAAGAGTAACTCGTGAAGGATAGTTGGTAGGCCTCACAGTAAGATTATAGAAGACACGACGCCGGAGGCCAAGACTACAGGTAAGTTCTCTAAACTCACTTTCGAAAAACACGAGCACACACGCAGTATTTCTTGTTTCGCTTCATTGAGACTGTCCAACGGGTCTTACAAGATAATGTGATCACCTTAGGCACTCCCAAAGAAGCGAGGGGCAAACTGTAAGCACTGGTTTTCAAACCCGATGATGAAAGAAATCTATGAGCTCCTCGTCGCGCCAGCTGCTCAAATACTGATACTTGTCGGAGAACGGATCACATTTTCAGGGATATAACCTCTTCCACCCGCTCCTCGGGACCATGAGTGTGGTACTTTCATGCTTATGAGAAAATCCTCGATTACGAAATGATATACGGTCACAAGTACTATTCACTAGGGACCGTACGGTCTCAACACTGTTTGTTGAGACCGTACGGTCACTGCCACGTGGCAGATAACAATCCAATCCTTATCTGCCACGTGGCTGGCGGTCCAATAAAAATGTGACACGTGTACTAAAATCCAAACGAGTTTGGCCGGGCCTTGTAAGGTCCGGCCGGGTCTTGGGCTAAGACCGCGTCAGATCCAAATTTAGATCTGAGACGGGTAAACATGTGACCGCACGGTCACCAAATTGGGACCATACGGTCACAAGCTTGTGACCGTACGGTGACAAGCTACCCTATAAATACCCCCCGGATTTCTCATTCAATTCACCAACAAACACTCATTCTCCTCTCTCTCTAGCTCGTTCTAAAGCGATTCTTGACCCGATATAAGTTGCCTCTGATACAGAAAAGAATTGCTAGAGTCCGAGCTCGAGAGTATTTTCCCAAAATATTCCCAGAAAAGGTCCTCACGACCACCAAAAATATATTCCCCCTTTATCGAAAGTTTCCAACCTAGGCATCACTCGCAGCCCCGCTAGAGCTGATTAAGTCCTGTTCCTAGCTACCACTCCGGAGGACGCCCTACGCAACTCCGACCCCCAAGGTTCCTCCCTGAAAAGGTCTCCGTTCTTCAATGAGCAACAGTCCGCGAGCAATCATTGGCACGCGACGAGAGTAAGCTTCTGAAGGTTTTGTACCGTGTCACCCGACGGTTTACCGTACAAATATTTGCGCATTTAAATATTTCTGTGTGATAACCCTAAATGTCAAGATAATAAACTGTTAGGCTGCATTAAAGATCCTCTGGGTCACTAGAATGTCGGAATTAATAAGTTGTATCCACGAACATAAATAGAATCTATGGTTTTCAAAACAATCGGTACAAACACCGGTTCGTACATTTTCCCGGTCGGCCAGGTGGCGACTCTAGTCAAAGATGGCTAAAGCCGCTATGATCGACCACTTACGCTCACACTTGTCTTACGATTTTTGCACCTAATTCATTAGGCTCTAGGGTACGTTATCCCGCCTCCTGGAGTGCGGTACGCCTCGGTTCACGGTCGGGATCCATTAGCCTCGTACTTTGGGATCCGTCATGGGGACTACATCCCCCTTACACTTCGGACGTTCGAGCACCGTTTCACGACCCTGGGATGCTTTCTTTCTCCCTCGACTCGAGCTTTCATTCCGATTTTCCTTCTTTGAGACCTTTTTCATTTCGTTCAATTCTTGCTCGATTCTTGCTTGTTTCGTGGTGTTTTGAGCTTTATGACATTATTAGGATGCATGCTAGGTGTGGTATTTTGATGGGTATGGGAATTTTGCTAGTCGGTATTTGTTTTTGATGAACCCTAAGTGTTTTGGTTATGTCCAAACGTTTCAGAAGATGAAAATGAAAATTAACTTGTATACTTTTCGATGTTGACTAACAATTTTCGTTAAGTTGTTATGAGTTTTTCTCAGCAGATGCTGAATGAAGAATTCCTGCTTGCCTATTTTAACTCAGAAGATTAAAAAGCTGGAGACTGAAGCACTTTCTCAGAAGCTGGATGAACCGCTCTGAAGTGTTGATTGTCTGCCTAAAGCTTTTATCAGAAGTTCTCTTTTGCAAACAGAAGACTAAGGTTGTTTTAGTTCAGAAGCGCTAAGAAGAAAAACGAACATCAGAAGTTCGTTATCACGGGTTTGGTTAAGCATTTAATGCTTTGTCAGTTGCATTTAATGCAAGGCGCCAAAAGTTCAAAAAGCTGTTTGAAGGACGCGCCTGTTCACAACAAACAAAACCTGCTCTCTTACCGTTTCCCTCTAAATCAATCTTCAAGATCAGTCAACTCCATCACCTTTATCTTAATCCCATACCGGATTAGGTTAAAGTACAAAGTTGACTGAGTTGAGTGTTTTGAGACCGTTTGAAGAAGTTGACAAGATTAACGGCTACTTTCATCCTTGTCATCCTTGAAGATTCAAATATCCTCAACGGTTATCTACTCAACACTATAAATAGTAGCAAAGCTCCACTGCATCAACTACGTGTGTGATCATAGAGCAAAAATCTCAACGCACTGTTATTCAAGAAAACAGAGCACACTTTCCATTCTCAATCTTTTCTTAGCTTAGCCTTTGTAATTGTGAGAGAGTGAAGAAAAACAAGTTCATAGTAGAAATCTTGTAAACTGAGATCGGTTGTGATCTTCAGTTAGATTTAAAAGAGAGAAATCTAGTTGAGATTTGAGTTGGGTGAGAAATCCAGAAAACAGAGTATTGTTGTTCTGGTGAAAATCCTTTAACTCATTTTAGGCTAGTCAGAACTAAGTGAGAAATTAGCTTAAGTTCTGTTGATGTAAAGGAGCTTCTGAACTTGCCATAAAAGTTCTGAATAGTGGATTTATAAAATCTCTGGAGGCTGCGACCTCAGAGGACAAGACGTAGTCACAGGAATTCTGTGGCGAACTTGGATAAATTGAACTGTTCATCAGGACCTCCTGAATCTCTTTCTCCCTTCTTTATACTTGTTAATTGCTTCTGTGTACCTGTATCATATTTAGTGCTGAAACAGATTTTCTCTTAAAAATCACAAGTCTGTGTTCAGAAGACTGTCCAGAAGTTCTTTACTCAGAACTTCTGTAGCTGAAAAGACAGAACCTGTCTTAAAGCAGATTATCCCTCAGAGGCTACTTCAATAAGCTTGCCTCTGACTCTGAGGATTATTGACTCTGAAAATTGAGTTTTCATTAAATCCTTGAAAATATCAGTTTTCGTTTGAAACACCTATTCACCCCCCTCTAGGTGATTCTGATCTTGTTAGGGCCAACAAGTGGTATCAGAGCGAAGGTCACTTCGTATATTTACTAAAGATCTAACAATCTAAGTGTAAGATCCTATCAGAATCGATAGAGATGGCTAGTAGACACCAGCCTGAGAATTCTTCTCACTTCATTGTCCCAAAGGGATCCTCTACAACTAGACCTCCATTATTCAATGGTGACAATTACTCCTACTGGAAAAAGAGAATGATGTACTTCATTCAAGCTCAGAACATGAGTGCTTGGTTTGTCATCACAGATGGAGATTTCATTCCTACCAGAATGGAACCAGGTCTAGGGAATGTTATTATCCCTCAGAGAGAATATTCAGATGAAATTCTGAAAAAGCTCCAAACAAATGCTTCAGCAATAAATATGCTGCATTGTGCACTTACAGCCACTGAATATAACAAAGTTTCCTCTTGTGAAACTGCACAGGATATATGGAACAAGCTGGAAGTCACATATGAAGGAACAGGAAAAGTGAAGCAGTCCAAAGTCAACCAACTCATGAGAGAATATGAGTTATTTGAAATGCTTGACAAAGAATCTATTTCAGAAATGAATTCTAGATTCACCAAGATAGTCAATGACTTAAAGAGTTTGGGCAGAGACATTGAAGAGTCTGAAAGAGTAAAGAAGATTGTCAGAAGCTTACCAAGGTCTTGGCAAGCCAAGAAGACTGCCATTGAAGAAGTTCAGGACTTGAGCTTTTATTTGTATGATGAACTCATTGGGTCTCTAATCACCCATGAGATGTCACTAAAAAATCATGACCTAAGAGAAAGGTCAGAAGGAAAGAGACAAGTAGTCCTGAAGGCAGAGTCTTCTGAAGAATCATCAGAAGATGAAGAATTGGCCATGCTGACCAGAAAGTTCAAAAGAGCCTTTAGAAAAGGCAAAGGTGGAAACTACAAGAAGCCATTCAGAAGTTTTGAGAAGAAGACTTCTGACTTCGGTGAAAAGTTCAAGAGAGATCCAAACAAGCCCATTGTGTGCTATGGATGTCAGCAACCTGGGCACATTAAGCCTAACTGCCCAGAGATGAAGAAAGATAAGAAAAAGTTCAAGAAAGCTATGCTGGCTGCTTGGTCAGATTCTGAGACCAGCAGTGATCCTGAAGAGAAGGAAGAGCAAGCCCAGATATGTTTCATGGCTATTGATGAGCCATCCTCTGAAGATGTCACAGGAGAAACTTCCGCACCTCCTGAAGCAAACTATGACTCCGAGGTAAACATATCCTCTGAACAAAATATCTTTGATTCTCTTGAAGAATTGTACAGCATGTTCAAGTACCTAAAAAGGAAGTTGGACAAAAGCGAGGCTGACAAATTTCTTAGGTTTACTCAAGTTTATGCTGATATGAAAATATTGGAAGATAAACTAAGTAAACAATTCAGTTCTTCCTCCGATGACTCAAAAGTCAAAAGTAAAGAAAAACTGCCTCTGAGGAATGATAAACCTCAGAAGAAGAAATCTGTCACTCCCTCTCTTCTGAAAGAGATCTCTTCTCCTCCTGAAGTGGGAACCTCTAAGAGTGCTAATGCCTCTGAAGAAGTAGTACCTTCCCAGAAGAAGAAGAATGCTCCTAAGAAGCAAAGGGAAAGATCCAAGAATCCTCCTTCTTGCAAGTTGTGTAAGAAAGATGGACATTGGTTGAAAGATTGCAAGTATCACATTAAGAACCTCTTGCAATCTGAAATATCAGAAAAACCTGTAGAAGCTAAATCTAACTCTGAAGGACCCAATAAGGATTGGGTACCTGTCACTAATTGATTGTGTTGCAGGTTGCTCTGAGTGCTCCATCAATGTCAAAGCTGTGGTACATTGACAGTGGGTGCTCAAGGCATATGACAGGTGATGAAAAGGCATTCATCACATTTGTACCTAAAAGAGGTGGTAAAGTCAGCTTTGGAGATGCTCAGAAAGGAAGAATTCTTGGTTCTGGATCCATTGGAACCAATCCTCCGATCGAAGATGTCTCCCTAGTCAGAGGTCTGAAGTTCAATCTCCTGAGTGTTGCACAACTGTGTGATAAA
This sequence comes from Euphorbia peplus, assembly GCA_028411795.1. Lineage (NCBI taxonomy): Eukaryota > Viridiplantae > Streptophyta > Magnoliopsida > Malpighiales > Euphorbiaceae > Euphorbia > Euphorbia peplus. The sequence continues at coordinate 12,279,654 of CP110838.1, read as the reverse complement.
GGTAGAGATGTTGTCTTCAGCTCCTCTGGATGTAAAATCTTGGACAGTAAGTCAAGGGAAGTTATTCTAACTGCTCCTAGAGTTGAAAATGTTTTCATGCTGAATCTTGAGAATCTTTGCAAAAATATATGCTTGATGTCCAAAGAGGATACCTCCTGGCTCTGGCATAGAAGACTTGCTCATGTTAGCATGGATCTTCTGGCCAAAGTAGCTAGATATCAATTGGTTGAGGGTCTGCCTGAAATTAGTTTTAAAAAAGACCATTTATGCAATGCTTGCCAATCTGGTAAACAATCCAGAAGCTCTTTTAAAACTAAGAAAGTCATTTCAACTAAAAGACCTTTGGAATTACTTCATATGGATCTTTTTGGTCCTGTTCAACCAATGAGCATGGGTGGAAAGAAGTATGCCTTTGTCATTGTAGATGACTATTCAAGATTCACTTGGGTCATCTTGCTGTCTAGCAAAGATGAGTCACTTGGATGTTTCTCAGTTCTGATTAAGAAACTTGAGAATGAAAGGAATGAAAAGGTAGTCCATATCAGAAGTGATAATGGTGGAGAATTCAAAAACTTTATGTTTGAAGAATTCTGTGAAATCAAGGGAATTGATCATAACTTTTCTGCTCCCAGAACTCCTCAACAAAATGGGGTAGTTGAAAGGAAGAATAGAACTCTGGTTGAGATAGCCAGAACTATGATCAATGAAAGAAGGCTTCCAAAGTATTTTTGGGGAGAAGCTGTGAACACAGCTTGCTATGTTCTGAATAGAGTGCTAATCAGAAGCATTCTGAACAAGACTCCTTATGAACTCTGGAAAGGTCGAAAGACTAAAATAGGTTACTTCAGAACCTTTGGTTGTAAGTGTTATGTTTTGAATACAAAAGAATATCTTTCAAAGTTTGATTCAAAGGCAGATGAAGCTATTTTTCTTGGCTACTCAACACATAGTAAAACATATAGGGTTTTTAATAAGAGGACTCAAACTTTAGATGAATCCATTCATGTAAAGTTTGATGAGACTAACCCTGCAGATAGTAAAGTCTCTGAAGAAGATGAAGTTCAAGCTTCTGAAATATCATCTCCTCCTGTTGAAGATGTTATTCCTAAAGCTGCTGAAGCTGGTTCTCCTGTTGAACATGTTCCAGAAGAACATCCAACTACAGAAGTTAACTCTCTTCCAGAAGATACTCCTATATATGATTCAACAAATGATGAACAGGTTTCAGAAGACTCATTGGATCTACCAAGAGAAGTTAGAGCTCATAGGAATCATTCCTTAGAGAACATCATTGACTCTGTTCACAATCCTGTCATGACCAGAGCTCAGCTCAGAAGATATATGGGGAATGTGGCTTTTGTGTCACTACTGGAACCCAAGGACTTCTATGAAGCAGCTGATGATGACTCCTGGTTAATGGCAATGCAAGAAGAACTTGACCAGTTCAAAAGGTCAGAAGTTTGGATTTTAGTTCCCAGACCTAACAACAAGAAGGTTGTTGGTACAAGATGGGTTCTGAAAAACAAGCTTGATGAATTTGGAAATGTTGTGAGGAACAAGGCTAGACTTGTTGCTCAAGGTTACAGTCAGCAAGAAGGCATAGATTATGGTGAAACTTTTGCTCCTGTTGCAAGATTAGAAGCCATTAGAATCTTATGTGCTTTTGCATCATACAAAGGTTTCAAGCTCTTTCAAATGGATGTGAAAAGTGCATTCCTGAATGGTTACATTGATGAGGAAGTCTATGTGTCTCAACCTCCTGGTTTTGAAGATCCTAAGTTTCCTGATCATGTGTACAAGCTAAAGAAAGCCTTGTATGGACTGAAACAAGCTCCCAGAGCTTAGTATGAGAGACTGACAAAGTTCCTTCTGTCTAAAGGATTTGTCAGAGGCTGTGTTGATACAACTCTGTTCACTCTGAAGAAGAACAAGGATATCCTTATAGCTCAGGTATATGTTGATGATATTATATTTGGTGCTACTAATGAATCTTTGTGCAGAGATTTCAGTGACCACATGAAGGCTGAGTTTGAGATGTCTATGATGGGAGAATTAACCTTCTTCTTAGGACATCAGATCAAGCAAAGTAATGATGGTGTGTTTATCAATCAAGCCAAGTACACTAGAGAAGTGCTGAAGAAATTTGGCATGATGGACTCTAATGCTGTTGATATTCCAATGGATGTCAGCAAAGACATTGATGATGAAGAAAAAGCTGGTAAACCTGTAGATATAAAAACCTACAGAGGTATGATTGGTTCTCTTTTATACCTAACCGCCAGCAGGCCAGATATACATTTTGCTGTGTGTTTTTGTGCTAGATATCAATCAAAGCCAAGAGAAATTCATGATGTTGCTGTCAAAAGAATTCTTAGATATCTTAAAGGCACACCAGAAGCTGGTTTGTGGTATCCCTGTAGCTCTGATTTCACTCCTATAGGATACACAGACTCTGACTATGGTAGAGATAAATTGAAAAGGGTCAGCACTTCTGGTGGTTGTCATTTTCTGGGGGAGTGCCTAGTCTCCTGGCATAGCAAGAAGCAAACCTCTGTGGCCCTCTCAACTGCTGAAGCTGAGTATGTTGCTGCTGGAAGTTGTGTTTCTCAGATGCTCTGGATAAAGCAACAAATTGCTGACTATGGAGTCATCCCTGGAACAATTACAATCTACTGTGATAACAAGAGTGCCATTGATCTTTCAAAGAATCCTATTCAGCACAGCAGGATGAAGCATGTTCATATTAGACATCACTTTCTGAGAGATCATGTTCTGAAGAAGGATATTATCATTACTCATGTTTCCTCTGAAGAAAACCTTGCTGACATGTTTACTAAGCCTCTGACTGGTATGGCTTTCAGCAACTTACGAGAAGGCATTGGTATGACTTATCCTCTTCAATAACTTAGAATTATTGTCTCTGAGTATCTTAAGTGTTTGATTGTTTAAGATAATTTAGTTATAATAAATTCTAATCATGATTTGACTTGAAAGCATGCGTTATTTACTGCTTATTACGGCGCTGTTCTGTGGTTAACGGTTATCTGTTCCCTTTTAAACGGTGTGAAGTTACTTTTTGAATTGGAACGGTTTCTGTGTTTGGGTATAAATAAGGGATTTCCATACTTAGAACTTTTTACTCTCATTTTCTTTGCCATTAGAATTTTCATAGCTTTTTCTGTGTTATCATCTCTCTTAGAAACCTTAACCTAATTTCTCATTTCCTCAAATGGCTCAAGAAATCACTGTCACTCACATCTTTTCCGATGATTCACGAAAGAAAGTTAGTCAATCTAGGGTCTTTACCTCTAGATTTTTAGATGACGAAGTCAAATCAACTGAACCTATTTCTCTTTGGCTTAGTGCTCAAAACTGGAATTCTTTCGTCTCTCTCGAAGAATTCATCTACCCTAACTTAGTTACAGAATTTTATAAGAACCTCCATTTCTTTTCTAATGAGGAGGATGTGCTTCATTCTGTGGTCGGGGATGTTGAAATCGAAGTCAGCAGGGCTTCCATTTCTCAAGTGATAGGAATTGATGATGAAGGAATCATCATTGGAGATGATGGTTCAGCAGAAGGGTTTTCAGAAGCCAACTGGGCTAGGCCAGATCTAAGTGCCAAGGAAACTTATGCCACCTGGTTGAGTCAGCACCAGAGGTGGGCACATTATTTGACTACGAATGTCTTTCTTCCGAAGGCTGGAGGAGTCAACTGTGTTTCCAACAGAGAAAGGGTTTTTATGTGGCATCTGGTCAACCAGAAGAAGATAAATTTGCCTGCCATGCTGATAAGGCAGATGAAGAATGTAACTGCTGTGAGTGCATTAGCTTATGGCTCACTCCTGACAAGGTTGTTTGAGGCAGCCTCTGTTGTTATGACAGGAGAAGGTGTTACTAGTAGGAGTACGGTTCTGAAGATGCATACCTTCAGAAACCTCAGTTTTGATGTTACTCCAAAGAAGAATGAGAAGGGCTCCTCTGTGAGTATTGCTCAGAAGGAGATTATGGATGCAACGGTTCAGAAAGGAAAGAATGCTGCCAAGAAGGGCAAGGGAAAGAAAGGATCAAGCAAGTTGGTCCTGAATGTTGAGAAGGTTGCTGTCTCAGAACCTCTTCCCACGTTGGTTCAAACAAAAATCAATGTTGAACCTTCTGGCAAGATTGTTGCTGAGAAGCCAAAGGATGTCCTTGAGAAAGAAGCTCAGGATGCTGAGGAAGCACGCCTTGCTGAGAAAGAGAAGGCTGCTGAAGCTGAAAAAGTTGCAAGAGTTGTGGCTCTTGCTGAAGAGAAAAGGAAGAAGAAAGAAGCTGAAGATAAGTTAGCTGCTGAGCGTGAAATCGCTGCAAAGGCTAAGGCCGATGCCAAACTTTTAGAAAGTGCTGCTGATCTGGAGGGTGCTGAGTTCTCCAAGGTAGGTGAGACTTCAGAGGAAGAGGATAATGTTGCTCTATCCTCTCGAATTGCTGAGACTGTCACTCTCACTACCAGAATTGGGAAGAAGGTTGTGGCAAAACGAAGGGTTCTGAGAAAGAAGGACTTCGTTATTGCTCCGAGTGCTGAATTGGAGGAACCTGCTGCTCAGGAACCAGAAACTGCTGATAAAGAGCTGTCAGAGATTTCTGATAAAGAGGATGTTGAAGCTCCTCTGATTGAAGAGCTATCTGAGGTTAGTGAACCAGAAGATGAAGAGGTTCTTGAAGAAGCTAAACAATTTGTTGAGAATGTTGACAATGAGAACTTCATTGACAATGTTCTTCTGAATCAAGGAAGAAACCCTGGTGAAAGGGATGCCTCAGAAACGCTGTTCAGGATGGCTCATTTATATGCTGAGCCAATCTCATCTTTTGATCCAAATGCCTCTGAACAGGTTATCTCATCTCCTATTTTTACTCCTCATCCATCTCCTTCACTTCCTTCTGTCACAGAAGTAAGTGAATCTCAGAATTCCATTCCTCTGACAACTTCAACATCTGAGGTTGTCCCTCCTCCATCTACTCTTCCTTCTGGATCCTATTCAGAAGTGAATCTGTCCTCTGGACCAATTTTCACAGACTCCATTTCTACTTCCACTACTTCTTCTTTATCTTCTTTTGCTGTTTTTCCATCAATTGGAATTACTGCTCCTTCTCCTTCCATACCTTTGTCTATACCTTTTTCAATTCCTTCAACTTTACCTTCCTGTACAAATTCTTTTTCCTCCTCCTCTTCACAAATTTTCTCCTCTCCTCAAACTTCTGTCCCTCCTCTTTCAACCTCTGGACATACACCTCCTGTGTGTGATCCCCTAACTACCTCCTCCACTCCTTCAGGTTTTGCTGGATTGTCATCCAATTATGACTTTCTACGCAAACACTTGAATCGTGAAGATCTGGATAACAGATTTGGAAGTTTTGGCTTCATGGGCAGAGCTTCTGGTATTTCCGAAGCTGGAGGTGCCCCAAGTGTTGAAGAGTTGAGAAGAATGGGTCAGAGTGGCTCAGATGACCTGCTGAATAGGTTTGCTGGTATAGGACAAAGAAGTTTTGCTGCTGACATGTATGCTCAGGGCATTGTGCTGCAAGAATTACACTCTCTGAAAGCTCAGAACCTGCAGCTCATGACCGTGCTCCAAATGCAGGATCCTTTTGTGTATATACGCAACCTTTCTACCCTTCATCTAGCCACTTATGATGAGCTGTATAAATTGAGGGAATTAGCTCTGACCCTTCCCTCTCTGGATAATATTGCTCTTGCTTCTTCTCTGAAGGTCAATGAAAATTTGGAAATATTGACAGAAGAAGTCAAGGAAGCAAACGAGCATTATGAGGCTCATGAGAAGATGCTTCCTAGTAAGATTGAAGACCTGCAAAGTACTGCAAATCACATTCTGAGAGAAGTGAAATCTTCTGCTCAAGGTTCTTCATCTTCAGGAGCTGCCAAGATTGTATATGACATCACTCCTGATCTCAACAACCGACTCTCCAACATTGAGTCTGCTGTATCTGCTCAGAATGCACAGATTGCTGAGCTCACTGAACTCCTGAAAGTTATGCATAATCAAGCTCGTGAACAAGAGAAGACTCTTCACAATTGTTATAGGTTTGTCCGAGGACAGACTTATCTTCAGAATGAGCATCTCACGGCTGCTGTGTATGCTAACAACAGGCTGATCAAGCTCCTTCTGGAAGATGTTCAGAAACAGAGACCTATGTCTGGTCAGACCTTTGATCATATGAAGACCATTGATGATGACTTCAGAAGACGAATGGATTTGATCAATTCTGTGCGACCAACTCCTGTGCAATATCAAACTGCTCTGAATGTTCAACAAAAATTGAAGTCTCAGGGAGCTCTTGGTGTTGCTATTGGTTCTGGTCAAACGGGGGAGAAGTCTGGTCAGAAGAGATCAAGTGCTGCTGGAGGTTCCAGTGTTATTCCTCCTCCTCAGAAGAAATCTAGGAACCTGTAATCATTTAGGACTTAAGCTTCTTAGCTAGGTTCTGGGTTGGGTAGTCTATGTCTTAGGACTTTTTCTGCTCCTCTGATTATTCTGTTTCCTATGTTATCTTCTGAATGATCATATATACACTGAATCTTTTCTATACTGTCTTGCATATCTGACTTCTTAAATGTTTGCTTATGTTTCTTTTTATCTCAGTAAATTACACTTCATTATATCTAACAACTTGATCTTAAGTCTTATTAAGTTTATACAGATTGCTGAAGTTCACCATTTATACTAAAATGGGGGAGTTAATTTACTCAGAAGTAATGAAATATTTGCATCAGGAAGTCACTCTCTAACCCTCATGTTTTTTCTTTTACCTTCTGACCACGGTTTGTCCATAACCAAAATGGGGGAGAATGATGAACCCTAAGTGTTTTGGTTATGTCCAAACGTTTCAGAAGATGAAAATGAAAATTAACTTGTATACTTTTCGATGTTGACTAACAATTTTCGTTAAGTTGTTATGAGTTTTTCTCAGCAGATGCTGAATGAAGAATTCCTGCTTGCCTATTTTAACTCAGAAGATTAAAAAGCTGGAGACTGAAGCACTTTCTCAGAAGCTGGATGAACCGCTCTGAAGTGTTGATTGTCTGCCTAAAGCTTTTATCAGAAGTTCTCTTTTGCAAACAGAAGACTAAGGTTGTTTTAGTTCAGAAGCGCTAAGAAGAAAAACGAACATCAGAAGTTCGTTATCACGGGTTTGGTTAAGCATTTAATGCTTTGTCAGTTGCATTTAATGCAAGGCGCCAAAAGTTCAAAAAGCTGTTTGAAGGACGCGCCTGTTCACAACAAACAAAACCTGCTCTCTTACCGTTTCCCTCTAAATCAATCTTCAAGATCAGTCAACTCCATCACCTTTATCTTAATCCCATACCGGATTAGGTTAAAGTACAAAGTTGACAGAGTTGAGTGTTTTGAGACCGTTTGAAGAAGTTGACAAGATTAACGGCTACTTTCATCCTTGTCATCCTTGAAGATTCAAATATCCTCAACGGTTATCTACTCAACACTATAAATAGTAGCAAAGCTCCACTGCATCAACTACGTGTGTGATCATAGAGCAAAAATCTCAACGCACTGTTATTCAAGAAAACAGAGCACACTTTCCATTCTCAATCTTTTCTTAGCTTAGCCTTTGTAATTGTGAGAGAGTGAAGAAAAACAAGTTCATAGTAGAAATCTTGTAAACTGAGATCGGTTGTGATCTTCAGTTAGATTTAAAAGAGAGAAATCTAGTTGAGATTTGAGTTGGGTGAGAAATCCAGAAAACAGAGTATTGTTGTTCTGGTGAAAATCCTTTAACTCATTTTAGGCTAGTCAGAACTAAGTGAGAAATTAGCTTAAGTTCTGTTGATGTAAAGGAGCTTCTGAACTTGCCATAAAAGTTCTGAATAGTGGATTTATAAAATCTCTGGAGGCTGCGACCTCAGAGGACAAGACGTAGTCACAGGAATTCTGTGGCGAACTTGGATAAATTGAACTGTTCATCAGGACCTCCTGAATCTCTTTCTCCCTTCTTTATACTTGTTAATTGCTTCTGTGTACCTGTATCATATTTAGTGCTGAAACAGATTTTCTCTTAAAAATCACAAGTCTGTGTTCAGAAGACTGTCCAGAAGTTCTTTACTCAGAACTTCTGTAGCTGAAAAGACAGAACCTGTCTTAAAGCAGATTATCCCTCAGAGGCTACTTCAATAAGCTTGCCTCTGACTCTGAGGATTATTGACTCTGAAAATTGAGTTTTCATTAAATCCTTGAAAATATCAGTTTTCGTTTGAAACACCTATTCACCCCCCTCTAGGTGATTCTGATCTTGTTAGGGCCAACAGTTTTCATGTCGTTTTTTCTGTCCAGGGCGTCTGTGACCGTATGGCAGGGATGGTGACCGTACGGTCCCTGTCTTGTCCATACGGTTCCTTCCATGTGAACCGTACGGTCACCATGCCTTGACCGTACGATTCCTCTTCCTTTTTTTCATTCTGAAAATTTTCGTCCATTGATCAGTTGGGGCAGTGTACAGAAGGCGTCGAATTGGTACAAGCGTCTCCCGAGGGCAGTCAAGGCTCGTGTAGATAGGACTCCGAGGAATATGACTGAAAACCATTACCCGAACCACCATTGTTTGACCGGTTAGGCTGCCTAGAAGAGCTCGATGAGTTGCCGGTGTAACCACGACCATTGCCGGTGGGGCTGCCATTGCCACGCCCAGTTGAGAAGGATTTTCCCCTTCCCCGACGATTAGAATTTTGGCCGGAGCTGTTTCGAGATGCCATAAGTGCGGTCGGTTCGATCACGGGGTGAGGATTTTTTCTTTGAAGTTGGCGCTCCTCATGTAATAATAATCCAAATAAATTGTCAAAATCAACATCACCATGAAATCGAATATTACGGGAAAAAGGTTCATATTGTTCATTCAATCCATTAATAAGTGCATCGGCAAAATCATCATCGGCAACAATATGATTAAAGGAGGCCAATTGATCATATATATGACGAACTTTAAGAACATAAGTCGAGATATCATCTGAACCTTGTTGAACCCGAATTAATTGATCCTTGAGATTCCGAATCCTAGATCGAGATCCGAAGCATAAGTGGTGTTGAGTTTATTCCAAGCACCAATTGCCGATGTAGCAATAGCTATGTGGGGAAGCAACGAGATAGAAACGAAACCAAGTAACCAACTAAGCACTTGTTGATCACGCTGGTACCAATTAGCATATGTTGGATTCTCTGTAGCATCATCGAGTAGCCGAGGTGGAGGAATAGCAGATGAATCCAGATGAGTAGCAAGTCCACTGCCTCGAATGGCGGATAGCAATTGATCACGCCATAAAACATAGTTCGTTGAATCAAGCTTGACGGTGATGAATGAATGACGATTAGGGGTGTGAGAGGGCGGAAGAGATGGTGTGGTGGTGCTAGAATAACCAAGAGTAGTAAAGCCCCAAATGGATCGATCAGAATTGAAAGAATAATTGCCTGCCATAATAGCAAAAAGAAGGAGCGATAGGAAGCAGTGTGTGATAGGAAGCAGTTGCGCAAAAAATATTTGCGATAGGAAGCATATAGCAGAAAGGATCGATCGACAAGGTTAATTTTTAGGGTTTAGGCTCTGATGCCATCTAGAAGTGTGGCAACCGTGAGATTATTATTGATAGAGACAAATATATATACAAGCTATACATGTGTGTATAATTACAAATATATCATTAGACTAATCTTAATATTCCATCATAAAGAGCTCAGAAGCGCTAGTCACGGGTTTTGCTAAGCATTTAATGCTCTAACATTTGCAATTAATGCAAGGCGCCAAAAGTTCAAAAAGCAGTTTTGAAGGAGCGCGCATGTCTGCTACAAACAAAACCAGCATTTCCTTGTCTACCATTTGTTGATCTAATTGAAGCAAATTTCCAGTCAACCTTATCCTTGATTTCAAATCACTTACCGGATTAAGTTAAAGAACAAGGTTAACGGAATCAAAGTATTTGAAGACCGTTTGAAGAAATGACAGATTAACGGCTACAACAAACCGATGTCATCATTTAAAGATTCAAATTCAAACAACGCTCATCTACAAAGCACTATAAATTGTAGCCAAGCTCCTTTGAGAAGATACACGCGATTATCGAGATAAAATCTCAATGCACTGTTTTCACAAGCAAAACAGAGCATTCATTTTCCATTCTCAATCTTTCTTAGTTTAGTCTTTGTAAAAGTGAGAGAGTGAAGAAAAACAAGTTCATAATAGGAATCTTGTAAACTGATATCGTTTGTGATATTCAGTTAGATTTTGAGAGAAATCTAGTTAAGATTTGAGTTGGGTGAGAATTCCAGAAAAAAAGATTGTTGTTGTTATGGTGGAAATCCTTTAACTCTTTCTAGGCTAGTCAGAACTAGGTGAGAAATTAGCTTAAGTTCTGTTGATGTAAAAGAGCTTATGAACTTGCCATAAAAGTTCTGAATAGTGGATTTAAAATCTCTGCTGACTGCGCTCATGTTGTGTACAAATGAGTGGATAAACTAGCAAGTGCACTAGACAAGTAATAAAGTGATAAGTTATCGTCTCCACAGGATAAAACAGTTTCAAGCTAGTCTCTTTACTGAAACAGAACAGTCGGGTGATTGGTCTAGATTGATTGATTGAATTTAATCTAACTAAGTCTACTATTAATCTAAGATTGTCACTGAGCATGCAATAATAAGTTAAGAGATATTAATAATAAGGAAGCAGGTGTAAAGCACAGCCAGAACTAATGGTAAACAAGCACACATTCCCTTTATACAAATCCACCATGTTTATTGTAAGTCTAAGGTATCATCACTGTAATCACTCAAGTCAGATGGTCACATATTCCCAAGATTCTTTATACTTATGCAAAATTAGTTTCCATTAGATTACACAAGCACAAACGTTAAGCACATGAAGCATCTTATAAATAAGAACCCTTAGCACACATTTAATCCTTATTGGTCCCGGTATAAAATATATGTGTTCAATAGTTTATCTATTGCTTGATCCGAGTTGGTCCCTACAACATCAAACAACTGAAAATACAAGTTAGCTAGACTTATATATGAATGAAGATTCTATTGAACAAGCTGAATAAACATGATTTCATTAATAAAAGGAAAGTGACGCTTACAAACCACCAGCCAGAAGGCTGGCTTTCCACCTTGAGTGACTACTCACTCATTGTCATGTTTACAGCGTTTGAAGGAATGGAAAACTAAGAACAGGTTCTGCTTGGCCTAGAATGAGACTTCCACAGAAACGACTACAACTAAAGCTAAGTTACTAAAATTGAAACCTACTAATGACTAATAATATGAGATATCAAAAACAATACTCTCGCAAGAGTATTTATACAAGAAAGAAAAGAAATAAACAAAATGGAAGATGCTTCTCAGAATCTGGCTGTTCTTGGGCAGGTTGTTCCCCAGCAAAAGAAGACAACTGCATAATAGGACAAGTCAACCTGCAGAAAGAGACAAATGCACAAGAAGACAACTTCACATCCCAATGCCATCACAAACCTCCAAAACCTTGACTTTTCTCTTCCCCACATCACAAAACCGAGAACATGTGAGGAGAGGGTATCTTTGACCTGATTTTCTGCAGATTCAACCCTAAATTTAAGCTGTTCAGACTCAACTAAGCACATGAAGACTAACTGGGAGCACAGGCTGAACTTGTGCCTTAAAGAACAATCTCAGGCTGTTCGAAACACAGTTTTGGCATGAAAACACTATGGAAAACCCTTGATTTTATAGGCACAAATCACACCCAACAAATACCCCCAAAATAGACTTTGCTTGTCCTCAAGCAAAAAGAAAAGAAAAGAAACGAAGAAACGAACTAAAAAGACACAAGGACAGACTGGACTTGACTGAAAAGACTCGGACTGGACAGAAAAAGAGATAAGAACGAAGAAACGAAACAAAAGACACAAACAAACACGACTCTAAAGGTCAAATGCACCAATCTTTTTATTGTTTGGTTAGGGAACAGTTAAACTCAAAAGGTTGAACAGGTTTAAACTGGTTTGGGGCAAAACAGGGTTGACTTTGGGTAAGGGTGAACTACCAATTTTGATAAGTAATGAGCTAGATTTCTTGATGAAGAACAACAAAGAGTATGGAACAGCCAGTAATTTTATTTTTAACTTTATTCTTTTTTTCCTTTTCTTTTTGTTCTTTTGAATACTGGCTGGGCAGTTTGAACAGTGGTCTGGTTGTTCTAGCTCAATTTTGGAGTTAATTTTATTTGGTAGTTTGAACTGGGAAAAAGTGGTAGTGAGCAGGGTAGACTATTTGGGTGATAAACACATATACACATGTGAAGGTTGGTTGAAAGGGGTGTTTGGGTATAGAGCATGGAAACTTTTGGTAAACTGATCATCTATTATCTTTTAGGTGCTTGATTTTCTGGTGCATGCAAATTTACTTCAAATTTTGACCTTATCTATACACATATATACAATTTGGACTGACAGAACAGGGATACTAACTAGACAGAATATCCTAAGTCTTAGGTTGTTTGGACAAACATTCAACAGATAAAATTATTCCATATGAGCACAGGGGGAATTCTATAAAGCATAGCATGAAAGGGACCCCCAAAATAAGACTAAGGCATCCCACCCCCAACAAAAAATCTGGCATTGTCCTCAATGCACTTAAGCAAAAACATCCTAACTAAGATATTGACTTGACACAGGACAAACACAGAATAGACAGACTTATGAATAGCTTGAAATTTCAGGATTGGTTCAGATAATACCTCATCAGGCTAAAGCTGCGCTGGATCACTTCTTAGGGGACTTAGCAGGGGTTTCAACCTTTTTCCGTGCTCCTGCATCGTCCTATAGCTCCTCCTCAGTGTCTGGTGCATGTTCCTCCTCTTGCTCCTCTTCATGATCCTCTTCAGTGTTCTCTTCAGGCTGCTTAACATTCAGATCAGCCTGAAACACTTCCTCAGCTTGCTTCACTTCTCCTTCAGCACACCTTAGTGCCTTCTCAATTTCCTCAGACAACTTCTCCGAATCGGACTTTGTTTTCTCAGGCTGCTCCTCAACCATTATCATCTTGCTCAGGACTCTTAGGACGAATCATGGAAATAGGTTGTACCATGCACAGCCTCCTCAACAGACTAATCTCCTTATCCTGCTGTTTGGCCTTCTCCTCCAGTTCCTTGTTCTTGTCAAATAACTGAGCCAAATATCCCATCACTTGCCTCATTGTAACATCAGCGACATCAGGGACAAAGGGAACATCAATGAACAAGTGGCGCTTGGATGCAGGCACACTTGACTCAAGCAGAACACTTTCATCTTGCTTCCTTTTGACAGTAGCTGCAGCTGATCGTGGCTCAAGTGCCTTTAGTGTCCATGTGTTCCCAGTTTTGGAGCACATTCCCAGCTTTCCCATAGCAGCACAGTCAAACTTCTCCATCTTCCATGCAAGGGTCAAAGTGTGGATCTGGGTGTTGGCCCTAACAAGAACAGAATCACCTAGAGGGGGGGGGGGGGGGGGTGAATAGGTGTCTATGATGAAAACTGAAAATTTCAAAGTTTTTTAAGAAACTTAAATTTCAGAGTCAAATTTCCTCAGAGTCAGAGGCAAGCTTACAGAAGCAGCTTCTGAGGGAAATTCTGCCTAAACACAGTTAGACTGTTTTCAGCAACAGAAGCTCTGAGTAGGATAGCTTCTGGACAGTCTTCTGAACAAAGACAATGATAAAAAGAGTAAAGTCTGTTTCAACACTAAATATAAACAAGTACACAGAAGCAAATTAACAAGTATAAGGAAGGGAGAAAGAGATTCAGGAGGTCCTGATGAACAGTTCAATTTATCCAAGTTCGCCACAGAAGTCTTGTGACTACGTCTTGTCCCCTGTGGTCGCAGCCAACAGAGATTTTAAATCTACTATTCAGAACTTTTATGGCAAGTTCAGAAGCTCCTTTACATCAACAGAACATAAGCTAATTTCTCACTTAGTTCTTACTAGCCTAAAAAGAGTTAAAGGATTTCCACCAGAACAACAACACTCTGTTTTCTGGATTTCTCACCCAACTCTGATCTCAACTAGATTTCTCTCTTTAAATCTAACTGAATATCACAAACGATATCAGTTTACAAGATTCCTATTATGAACTTGTTTTTCTTCCCTCTCTCACTTTAACTAAAGCTATGCTAAGAAAGATTGAGAATGAAAAAATGGTGCTCTGTTTTTCTTGTTCAAACAGTGCGTTGAGATTTTGCTCGATAATCATGCGTAGATGATGTAGTGGAGCTTAGCTACTATTTATAGTGAATGAGGATGACCGTTGGTGAATTTGAATCTTCAAAAGAGATGACATCAGTTTTTGTAGCCGTTAATTTGTCAAATCTTCAAACGGTCTTCAAACACTTTGATTCTGTTAACCTTGTTCTTTAACTAAATCCGGTAAGTGATTTGAAGTTGAAGATAAGGTTGACTGGAAACATTCTTCAATTGGATCAACAAGGGGTAGACAAGGAAATTCTGATTTCGCTTTGAGTAGACAAGCGCGCTCCTTCAAAACAGCTTTTTGAACTTTTGGCGCCTTGCATTAAATGCAATTGTCAGAGCAATAAATGCTAACGGAACCCATGACTTAGCTTCTAAAAGCTAATTTCATTTGTCTAGGCTTCTGATCAAAATGGTAGAGTTTTTCTTCTGATTGTAATGGACCTCTAAGGAGAGCTTTAACAGACTTTGATATCTTCAGAGCGGAGCATCCAGCTTCTGAGAAAAGGAATACTGTCTTCAGCTTTCGATTCTTCTGAGACCTTTAAACAATCCAGAAATTCTTCATTCAGCACATGCTGAGTAACTTACATACAAACTTAACTAAGAAAATTGTTAGTCAACATTAAACCGTATGTAAAAGAATTTTAACTTTCATCTTCTGAAACGTTTGGACATAATCAAAACACTTAGGGTTCATCATTCTCCCCCATTTTGGTTATGGACAAACCGTGGTCAGAAGGTAACAATTATTTAAGAAATCACAAGGTTTAGAGATTAACTTCCTGATACAAATGTTTGTTTTAGCTTCTGAGTAACTTAACTCCCCCATTTTAGTGTAAATGGTGAAGTTCATCAATCTGTATAAACTTAAGATAGGCTTGAGATCAAGTTGTTAGATTTATAGTGAAGACAAAGTTACTAAGTTAAAAGAAACATAAACAGTAAGAAATTAATCAGAGACAATTAATATGTATAAGAAAAGTTTAGTGTATATAATAGTCAGAAGAAACAACAAACAAAATAATCAGAAGGAAAGTCCTAAGACAAGACTATCCAACCCAGAACCTAGCTAAGAAGCTTAAGTCCTAAAGTGATTACAAGTTTCTAGATCTCTTCTGAGGGGGAGGAACACCACTGGAACTTTCATCAACATTCTGTCTCTTCAATCCAGACTTGAGACCACCCTGCTGAGCAGACTTCTCCCCCGTTTGGCCAGAACCAACAGGAACACCCAGAGCACCTTGAGAGTCCAATTTCTGCTGAACATTCAAAGCAGTCTGATATTGCTGAGGAGTAGGCCTTACAGAGTTGATCATATCCATTCTTCTTCGGAAATCAGCATCAATGGTTTTCATATGATCAAAGGTCTGTCCAGACATAGGTCTCTGTCTCTGAACATCTTCTAGAAGGAGCTTGATCAATCGATTGTTAGCATACACAACAGCAGTGAGATGCTCATTCTGTATATAAGTCTATCCACGAACAAACCTATAACAATTGTGAAGAACCTTCTCTTGTTCATATGCTTGAGTGTGCATAACTTTCAGAAGTTCAGTAAGCTCAGCAATCTGGGCGCTCTGAGCAGTCACAGTGGACTCAATGCTCTGTAGACGATTGTTGAGATCAGGAGTGATGTCATATACAATCTTAGCAGCCCCTGAAGATGATGATCCTTGAGCAGAAGATTTCACTTCTCTCAGAATATGATTAGCAGTACTTTGCAGATCATCAATCTTACTTGGAAGAATTTTCTCATGAGCCTCATAATGCTCATTTGCTTCCTTGACTTCTTCTGCCAAAATCTCCAGATTTTCATTAACTTTCAGAGAAGAAGCAAGAGCAATGTTTTCGAGAGTAGGAAGAGTCAGAGCAAGTTCTCTCAACTTGTAAATTTCATCATATGTAGCCAGATGAAGTGTAGAAAGATTGCGAGTGTAGACAGTAGGGTTCTGCATTTGAAGCATAGTCATGAGTTGCAGGCTCTGAGCTTTCAAAGATTGAATTTCTTGCAGCACAATGCCCTGAGCAAACATGTCAGCAGCAGAAGACCGTTGCCCTAAACCAGCAAATCTATTCAGCAATTCATCAGAGCCACTCTGACTCATTCTTCACAGCTCTTCAACACTGGGAGCACCACCAGCTTCGGATACACCAGAAGCTCTTCCCATGAAACCAAAACTACCAAATCTTATCTCCTGATCATCTCGATTCATGGAATTGCGTAGGAAGTCATAGTTGGATGACAACCCAGCAAAGAAGGAGGTAGAGGAAGAAGTAGTTAAGGGATCACACACAGGAGGTGCATGTCCAGAGGTTGAGAGGGGAGGAATTTGTGAGGTTGAGGAAGGGATTGTAGGAGTGAAGGGAGGTAGTGTGGATGGTAGTGAGAAAGATGGAGCAGTAAATCCAATTGATGGAATTACAGAGGAAGTAGATTGGGAGGAGGTAGTGGAAGTAGATATGGAATCTGTGAAAATGGGTCCAGAATTTATATTCACTTCTGAATAGGATCCAGAAGGAGGAGCAGTTTTAGGAGGTACAACTTCAGAGGTTGAAGTTGTAGGAGGAATGGAAGTTTGAGAAACACTAGCTTCTGTGACAGAAGGTAGTGAAGGAGATGGATGAGGAGTATGAGGAGAGGATGGATGAGAAGTACGAAGGGGAGATGAAATAACTTGATCAGAAGAGTTTGGATCAAACATTGATATTGGTTCAGCAAACACATGAGCCATTCTGAACAGCGTTTCAGAGGCATCTCTTTCACCAGGGTTTCTCCCTTGACCCAGAAGAACATTATCTAGAAAATCATCAGTGTTGATGTTTTCAGCAAACTTTATGGTGTCCTGAATGATGGTATCAGGTTCTTGATCACTATCTTCGGACAGTTCTTCAATAACAGGAGCATCAGCATCCTTTTCAGCAGACATATCCATCGTCTTCGTCATCAACCAAGTCCTCTTTTTCAGGAGTTGATTCATCCAGTTCAGTACTCGGAGCAATATAGAAGTCCTTTTTGTTCAGAGACCTTCTATTTGTTGACATCTTCTTCCTGAGGATTCTTCTGGAGAGAGGAATATCTTCATAATCCTCTTCTTCTTCCGTAGCCTCAACATTTCCTGAGAACGCTACATTCCCAACTTCTTCAGCAGCGCATTCAACAATTCTAGCATCAGCCTTAGCCTTTGCTGCAATTTCACGCTCAGCTGCTAACTTATCTTCAGCTTCCTTTTTCTTCCTTTTCAAATCAGCAAGAGCTACAACTCTTGCAATCTTCTCAGCTTCAGCAGCCTTCTCTTTTTCAGCAAGACGAGCATCCTCAGCTTCCTGAGCTTCTTTCTCAGAAGCATCCTTTGGCTTCTCAGCAACGATCTTCCCAGAAGGTTCAACACTGATTGTTATTTGAACCATAGTAGAAAGAGGTTCTGAGACAACCACCTTCTCAACAGTCAGGACCAACTTACTTGATCCTCTCTTTCCCTTGCCCTTTTTGGCAGCATTCTTTCCTTTCTGCACAGAAGCTTCAACAATCTCATTCTGAGCAATGCTTACAGAGGAAGCATTCTCCTTCTTCTTTGGAATCATACCAAAGGAAAGATTCCGAAGGGTATGCATCTTCAGAACAGTACTCCTGCTGGTTACACCTTCTCCCGAAACAACCACAGAGGCTGCTTCAAACAACCTAGTCAGAAGTGAACCATAAGCAAGTGCACTAACCACAGACACATTTTTCATCTGCCGAATCAGCATGGCAGGAAGATTGATCTTCTTCTCGTTTACCAGATGCCACATGAAAACCCGTTCCCGGTTGGAAACACCATTAACTCCTCCAGCCTTCGGAAGGAACACATTAGTGGTCAAGTAGTGTGCCCACCTCTGGTGCTGAGTGAGCCAGGTGGCATAGGTTTCCTTGGCACTTAGATCTGGCCTAGCCCAGTTGGCTTCATTAAAACCTTCAGCAGAACCATCATCTCCAATGATGCTTCCCTCGTCATCAATACCAATAGCTTGAGAGATAGAAGCCCTGCTGACCTCAATCTCAACTTCTCCAACTTCCGAGTGAATAACATCCTCCTCATTAGAAAAGAAATGGAGGTTCTGATAGAACTCAGTGACTAACTTAGGATAGATGAACTCATCCAAGGAGACGAACGAGTTCCAGTTTTGAGCACTTAGCCATTTAAAGATGGGTTCAGTGGATTTGACTTCATCATCTAGGAACCTAGAAGTGAAAACCCTAGATTCGCTAACTTTCTTCTTTTTATCGGTATCGAAGATGTGAGTGACAGTGATTTCAATGGGATGATCTTGAGCCATTTAAGGAGTTTAAAGAAATTTGGTTAAGTGTTTGAGAGAGAGGAAAACACAGAGAAATGGCTATGGGAATTCTAAGAGCAATGAAAATGCAAGTGAAAGTTTTCTAAGTATGGAATACCCTTATTTATACCCAAAAACGCAACTGTTCCAATTCAAAAAGTAAAAACACACCGTTTAAAAGGGAACAGATAACCGTTAAACACCAGAACATCGCCGTAATAAGCAGTAAATGTACGCATGCTTAAAGTCAAAATCATGATTAGATTTTATCATACTTAATTATCTTAAGTTATTAACATTTAAGATAGAAGAAAATATAATAAAAACTAAGTTACTGAAGTGGATAAGTCATACCAATGCCTTCTCGTAAGATGTTGAAAGGAGTACCAGCCAGAGGCTTAGTAAACATGTCAGCAAGATTTTCTTCAGAGGGAACATGCGTGATGATGATATCCTTCTTCAGAACATGATCTCTCAGAAAGTGATGCCTAATGTGAACATGCTTCATCCTGCTGTGCTGAATAGGATTCTTTGAAAGATCAATTGCACTCTTATTATCACAGTAGATTGTAATTGTTCCAGGGATGACTCCATAGTCAGCAATTTGTTGCTTAATCCAGAGCATCTGAGAAACACAACTTCCAGCAGCAACATACTCAGCTTCAGCAGTTGAGAGAGCCACAGAGGTTTGTTTCTTGCTATGCCAGGAGACTAGGCATTCCCCCAGAAAATGACAACCACCAGAAGTGCTGACCCTCTTCAACTTATCCCTACCATAGTCAGAGTCTGTGTATCCTATAGGAGTAAAATCAGAACTACCACAAACCAGCTTCTGGTGTGCCTTTAAGATATCTGAGAATTCTTTTGACAGCAACATCATGAATCTCTCTTGGTTTAGATTGATATCTAGCACAAAAACACACAACAAAATGTATATCTGGCCTGCTGGCGGTTAGGTATAAAAGAGAACCAATCATACCTCTGTAGGTTTATATATCTACAGGTTTACCAGCTTTCTCTTCATCATCAATGTCTTTGCTGACATCCATTGGGATATCAACAACATTAGAATCCATCATGCCGAATTTCTTCAGCACTTCTCTAGTGTACTTGGCTTGATTGATAAACACACCATCATTACTTTGCTTGATCTGAAGTCCTAAGAAGAAGGTTAATTCTCCCATCATAGACATTTCAAACTCAGCCTTCATGTGGTCACTGAACTCTCTGCACAAAGATTCATTAGTAGCACCAAATATAATATCATCAACATATACTTGAGCTAAAAGGATATCCTTGTTCTTCTTCAGAGTGAACAGAGTTGTATCAACACAGCCTCTGACAAATCCCTTAGACAGAAGGAACTTTGTCAGTCTCTCATACCAAGCTCTGGGAGCTAGTTTCAGTCCATACAAGGCTTTCTTTAGCTTGTACACATGATCATGAAACTTAGGAGCTTCAAAACCAGGAGGTTGAGATACATAAACTTCCTCATCAATGTAACCATTCAAGAATGCACTTTTCACATCCATTTGAAAGAGCTTAAAACCTTTGTATGATGCAAAAGCACATAAGATTCTAATGGCTTCTAATCTTGCAACAAGAGCAAAAGTTTCACCATAATCTATGCCTTCTTGCTGACTGTAACCTTGAGCAACAAGTCTTGCCTTGTTCCTCACAACATTTCCAAATTCATCAAGTTTGTTTTTCAGAACCCATCTAGTTCCAACAACCTTTATGTTGTTAGGTCTGGGAACCAAAATCCAAACTTCTGACCTTTTAAACTGGTCAAGTTCTTCTTGCATTGCCATTCACCAGGAATCATCATCTGCAGCTTCATAGAAGTCCTTGGGTTCCAGAAGTGACACAAAAGCCACATTCCCCATGTATCTTCTGAGCTGAGCTCTGGTCATGACAGGATTGTGAACAGAGTCAATGACATTCTCTAAGGAATGATTCCTATGAGCTCTAACTTCTCTTGGTACATCCAATGTATCTTCTGAAACTTGTTCATCATTTGTTGAATCATATATAGGAGCATCTTCTGGAAGGAAGTTGACTTATGGAGTAGAATTCTCTTCTTGAGCTTGTTCAGCAACAGGAGGAGCCACTTCAGCAGCTCTGGGAGAAACATGTTCTTCTACAACAGGAGATGATTCTTCAGAAGCTTGAACTACCTCTTCTTCAGGAGCTCTACTATCTGCAGGGTTAGTCTCATCAAACTGTACATGAACAGATTCATCTAAAGTTTGAGTCCTCTTATTAAAAACCCTATATGTTTTACTATGTGTTGAGTAACCAAGAAAAATGGCCTCATCTGCCTTTGAATCAAACTTTGAAAGATATTCTTTTGTATTCAAAACATAACACTTACAACCAAAGGTTCTGAAATAACCTATTTTAGGCTTTCGACCTTTCCAGAGTTCATAAGGGGTCTTGTTCAGAATGCTTCTGATTAGCACTCTATTCAGAACATAGCAAGCTGTGTTAACAGCTTCTCCCTAAAAATACTTTGGAAGCCTTCTTTCATTGATCATAGTCCTGGCAATTTCAACCAGAGTTCTATTCTTCCTTTCAACTACCCCATTTTGTTGAGGAGTTCTGGGAGCAGAAAAGTTATGATCAATGCCCTTGGTTTCACAGAATTCTTCAAACATAAAGTTTTTGAATTCTCCACCATTATCACTTCTGATATGAACAACCTTTTCATTCCTTTCATTCTCAAGTTTCTTTATCAGAACTGAGAAACATCCAAGTGAGTCATCTTTGCTAGACATCAAGATAACCCAAGTGAATCTTGAATAGTCATCTACTATGACAAAGGCATACTTCTTTCCACCCATGCTCATTGGTTGAACAGGGCCAAAAAGGTCCATATGAAGTGATTCCAAAGGTCTGTTAGTTGAAATGATTTTCTTAGTTTTAAAAGAGCTTCTGGATTGTTTACCAGATTGACAAGCAGTGCATAGATGATTCTTTTTAAAACTAGTTTCAGGCAGACCCTCAACCAATTGATATCTAGCTACTTTGGCCAGAAGGTCCATGCTCACATGAGCAAGTCTTCTATGCCAGAGCCAGGAGGTATCATCTTTAGACATCAAGCATATATTTTTGCAAAGATTCTCAAGGTTCAGCATGAAAACATTTTCAACTCTAGGAGCAGTTAGAATAACTTCCCTTGACTTACTGTCCAAGATTTTACATCCAGAGGAGCTGAAGACAACATCTCTACCTTTATCACACAGTTGTGCAACACTCAGGAGATTGAACTTCAGGCCTCTGACTAGGGAGACATCTTCGATCGGAGGATTAGTTCCTATGGATCCAGAACCAAGTATCTTTCCTTTCTGAGCATCTCCAAAGCTGACTCTTCCACCTCTTTTAGGATCAAATGTGATGAATGCTTTTTCATCACCTGTCATATGCCTTGAGCACCCACTGTCAATGTACCATAGCTTTGACATTGATGGAGCACTCAGAGCCACCTGCAACACAATCAATTAGTGACAGGTACCCAATCCTTATTGGGTCCTTCATTGTTAGATTTCTCTTCAGCAGGTTTTAATGATATCTCAGATTGCAAGAGGTTTTTAATATGATACTTGCAATCCTTCAACCAATGACCATCACTCTTGCAAAGCTTGCAAAAGGGAGGGTTCTTGGATCTTTCCCTTTGCTTCTTGGGAGATTTCTTCTTCTTCTGAGAAGGTTCAACATCTTCAGAGGCTACAGCAGCACTCTCAGAGGTGCCAACATCAGGAGGAGAAGCTATCTCTTTCAGAAGAGAGGGAGTGACAGGTTTCTTCTTCTTCTGGGGTTTATCACTTCCCAGAGGCAGCTTTTCCTTGCCTTTGGCTTTAGAGCCATCAGTAGGAGTGCTGAACTGTTTACACAGCTTCTCTTCTAACACTTTCATGTCAGAATAAACTTGAGTAAACCTAAGAAACTTGTCAGCCTCACTCTTGTCCAATTTCCTTTTCAGGTACTTGAACATACTATAGAGTTCTTCAAGAGAATCAAAGATATCTAGTTCGTGAGAATTGTTTACCTCAGAGTCATATGTAGCTTCAGGAGGTGCGGAAATTTCTCCTGTGACATCTTCAGAAGTTGGCTCATCAATAGCCATAAAACAAATCTGAGCTTGCTCTTCCTTTTCTTCAGGATCACTGCTGGTCTCAGAGTCTGACCAAGCAGCCAGCATAGCTTTCTTGAACTTTTTCTTATCTTTCTTCATCTCCGGGCAGTTAGGCTTAATGTGCCCCGGTTGCTGACATCCATAGCACACAATAGGCTTGTTTGGATCTCTCTTGAACTTTTCACCAGAATCAGGAGTTTTCTTGTCAAAGCTCCTGAACGGCTTCTTGTAGTTTCCACCTCTACCTTTTCGGAAGGCTTTCTTGAACTTCATGGTCAGCATAGCCAGTTCCTCATCTTCAGAGGATTCTTCAGAAGATTCTGCTTTCAGGACTACTCTTTTTCCTTCTGACCTTTCTCTTACGTCATGATTCTTCATGGACATTTCATGAGTGATTAGGGAGCCAATGAGTTCATCATACTCATAATAGCTCAAGTCCTGAACTTCTTCAATAGCAGTCTTCTTGGCTTGCCAAGACCTTGGTAAGCTTCTGAGGATCTTCTTCACTTTTTCAGATTCTTCAATATCCTTTCCCAAACTCTTCAAGTCATTGACAATCTTGGTGAATCTAGAATTCATACTTGAGATAGATTCTTTGTCAAGCATTTCAAATAACTCATAGTCTCTCATCAACTGATTGACTTTAGATTGCTTCACTTTTCCTGTTCCTTCGTAAGTGACTTCTAGCTTGTTCCAAATATCCTTTGCTGTTTCACAAGAAGACACTTTGTTATACTCAGTAGCAGAAAGTGCACAATGCAACATATTCATTGCTGAAGCATTAGTTTGGAGTTTCCTAAGAATATCATCAGTGTATTCTCTTGGAGGTATTACAACTTCCCCTAACCCAGCTTCCATCCTTGTTGGGATGAAGTCACCATCAGTGATAACATTCCAGGCACTCATATTCTGAGCTTGGATGAAACACATCATCCTCTTTTTCCAATAAGAATAGTTATCACCATTGAATAATGGAGGTCTAGTTGTGGAAGATCCCTCGGGAACAATGAAGTGAGAAGGGTTCTCAGGCTGGTGTCTACTAGCCATCTCTATTGATTCTGATAGGATCTTACACTTAGATTGTTATATCTTTAGTAAATATGCGAAGTGACATTCGCTCTGATACCACTTGTTGGCCCTATCAAGAACAGAATCACCTAGAGGGGGGGGGGGGGGGGGTGAATAGGTGTCAAAGTTGAAAACTGAAAATTTCTAAGTTTTTCGGGAAACTTAATTTTCAGAGTCAAATTTCCTCAGAGTCAGAAGCAAGCTTACAGAAGTTGCTTCTGAGGGAAATTTTGCCTAAACACAGTTAGACTGTTTTCAGCAACATAAGTTCTGATTTGACAACTTCTGGACAGTCTTCTGAACAAAGACAATGATATTTAGAGAAAATCTGTTTCAGCACTAAATATAAGCAAGTACACAGAAGCAAAAATAACAAGTATAAGAGGGAGAAAGAAGTTCAGGAGATCCTGATTGAACAATTCGATTTATCCAAGTTCGCCACAGAAGTCCTGTGACTACGTCTTGTCCCCTGAGGTCGCAGCCTTCAGAGATTTTATAAATCCACTATTCAGAACTTTTATGGCAAGTTCAGAAGCTCCTTTACATCAACAGAACTTAAGCTAATTTCTCACTTAGTTCTGACTAGCCTAAAAAGAGTTAAAGGATTTCCACCAGAACAACAACACCCTGTTTTCTGGATTTCTCACCCAACTCTAATCTCAACTAGATTTCTCTCAAAATCTAACTGAATATCACAAACGATATCAGTTTACAAGATTCCTATTATGAACTTGTTTTTCTTCACTCTCTCACTTAAACTTAAGCTATGCTAAGAAAGATTGAGAATGAGAAGTGTGCTCTGTTTTTGCTTCAAACAGTGCGTTGAGATTTTTGCTCGATTATCACACGTACATGATGCATTGGAGCTTGGATACTATTTATAGTGAATGAGGATGACCGTTGGGAAATTTGAATCTTCAACAGAGATGACATCAGTTGTAGTAGCCGTGAATTTGTCAAGTCTTCAAACGGTCTTCAAACACTTTGATTCCGTTATCCTTGTTCTTTAACCAAATCCGGTAAGTGATTTGAAATTGAAGATAAGGTTGACCGGAAACATTCCTCAATAAGATCAACAAAGGGTAGACAAGAAAATTCTGGTTTCACTTTGAGTAGACAAGCGCGCTCCATCAAAACAGCTTTTTGAACTTTTGGCGCCTTGCATTAAATGCACTTGTCAGAGCAATAAATGCTATCCAGAACCCGTGACTAAGCTTCTGATCAAATTGGTAGATGAACTTCTGATTGCAATGGACCTCTGAGGAGAGCTTCAACAGACTTCAATAGCTTCAGAGCGGAGCATCCAGCTTTTGAAATAATGAAACTCTGTCTTCAGCAATCGAGACTTCTGAGTACTTCAGGCAATCTAGAAATTCTTCATTCAGCACCTGCTGAGTAACTTACACATAGACTAAGTAGAAAAATATTAGTCAACAAAAAAACTATATGTAAGAGAATGTTAAGTTTTCATCTTCTGAAACATTTGGACATAATCAAAACACTTAGGGTTCATCAATGTTTTGTGTGATAAAACGTCTAGCGTAACAGGATGCCCCCTTACGACATCTTTCCTTTCGATGTCAAAACGCTCTCAAAAGACGTGATTTAAATAATGTTTGGGGGTAGTTCCTATGGGAAATATCTAGGCTGACTATATGAGGCTTGGGTCATATCTTCTTTTGTGGCTGTCGGGTAGGTTCCTACGCTTTCATTGATTTTCATGACTCCAATGAGGATCCTGTGCAAACAAAGACATACATCCTTTCTCGGGGTGAGATGGCTAATGGGAAATAAACATTTTTACGATGACTGGCCATGTTGCATGATTACAGGTGATCGAGGGAGATACCCTACTTTATGGATGCATGCAGGCTCATACCTGTGAACTGAGGCTGGCTAACACACAATGCATGTGACTAGATGCATAGACACATGACAAAGGATGCTTTCACTACATGAACTCACGTGATATAGACTCTAGCTAGACCATCTAAAACATAGGGTGTGCATGTGTGTGACTTGGGTGTAAGTGAAGGGACGCCCTATTAGATGGACTCCTAACAACTTATAATGATCTAAAACCCAAAGTGTGTGTGACTCAGTGTGTGTGTGCACGAGGAGATTTTCTACTTATATCTTTTATGAATTCCGGCTAGATGACCTAAGTGTCTAATGTGTGCGTGTAACAAGATTTGCGGACATGTGATTGTGTGCAAACTAGGGGGGTTATCTCATCTTGTGACTCGTGTGGTATTATTTTGTGGGTCTTGGTTGGACAACCTAGGACACGTAGTATGTATGAGTGAGTGTGTGGACACGTGACTAGGGAACCTAAACGACTCTTGGTCCTCAACTAAGCATGTGGGTGACTCCAAGGTTTTGGCTAGATACGAGGTTAGGTTTATGGTTGATAAGTTCGTTATTTACGTGTTTCTAGCATGCATTTCATGTTTGTTTATTGTTGATTGTTTATGTTTTACTTGTTTTATTATTACTTTAGGATGTTTTTACTTGTTGTTTGCTTATTCGTATGATAGGATTCGATCCTTGGCGATTCGGGTTGATTTGGAGCAAAAACGAGCTTGGAAACAAGCAAATCAAGAGAAGACAAATTTTGTCCTCACTAGCGGGCGCGACCAAGCACTAGCGGGCGCAAGTCTGGGATATAAATCCCTGCCACCACTAGCGGGCGCGAGTCACCACCTTGCGGGCGCGACCCTGGGTAGTTTTTATGCGCGAATCATTGCATCCCTTCGTGCTTTTATCGCAACTCTTCGCCACTATGTCATCCGAATTTCTCCCAAGCTTTGTGTCCCTTCACTTATGGATTGAAGCAACATTTCATTACGGATAAAGACAACTCTTCTTGAAGATAGAAGCATCCCTTCACCAAAGATTGCAACTCTCCATAACACACCTCTTGGAGAATTATAAATAGAATGCTTGTATCATCATTTAGGGAGTAGTTGAACGTATGAGAATACTTTGACATACAAATCTATTGTATTTCAAGTAGTTTATCTTTAGTTTTATTAAATGTATCAAAGTTGATCCGAAAGGATAACTTATCGTAGAGAAACGACGAGAAGGTGCAAGAGAAAGCGACTCGAGGATTTGACAAACCCTCCAAGGGAGAGTAAAATGATTCACAACCCCTAACCCTTCTTTGTTTATGTATTTCAATTGTATCGTTCTTGTTGAACTCGGATATCTTTGTATTGATGTTTGAATCGTTTGATCAAATGAATGATTTCAGTTTTGCTTAACATGGTTTCTACTTTAAGTTTGTTTCTAGCGAAAACTCTTTTAGTATTTAATTGTGGCGTTTATCTAAGTTCGATTGACGCAAAGAGATTTGGGAATCGAATTAGATAAACATTGGTAATCGACTTAAGTAAACTTGGTTTTTACTTTGACTCATGCTTTAACTTGACTAGTTGATTTAAGAGCTAATTTTGCTTATGTTTCTAACTCTGAATGTAACAATTAGATTTTGATTGATTACTAACTTAGAAGAAACACTTTGGTTTAACTGTTTGAATATTGACTTAGATATATGTGTTCAAGTCGTGACTTTATTGGTACATGAGATAATTACTGTTGGTCTATTTGCTGTAGTTTAGTTTAGATTAGAATTCAAACCCAACTTGATAATTGAATTAACTATAGACTTAAGAGAAAACAAATCTGTAATTTGACTAAGTAAGATATTGCATGTTAATGTTGTTTTGTTCCCTGTGGGATCGATAATCTTTTATAACTACAAAACGGACACCGTACACTTGCGGATTTCGCCTAACAATGGTTGTTCTTTTGGGGGATGTGAGCAAAGGATTTGATTTGAAGGAGGCGGCTAGTGTTTTGAACGGAGTGTACATATTCTATTGTCTAAGTTCTTGACTCCTCTGTGTCCACATGACTTATGACATCCGAGAACACGCATAGCTGACAGACTTTTGGAACAGACATTTAGACTCACTAACATAAGCATCTAGACTAGTTAATATAGGCATAAATGGTTCATGTATGTCTAGTATGAATGTGCACTCGTTATCAACCAGTCCCAGTTGACTATCTTTTTTCTTCTTGTGACGATGATTTTTCCCTTGTAGTGAAGATTCTTCTGTGGTGTGGGATCGTCGCTTTCTGTGATGGATGTGCATTCGTGTGCTTATTAGTAAGATGTCCTCGTAGATTTGGGACACCATCCGCTTTGCATGAAGCATGGAAATGTCGTTAATCCGTTTGAGGCTTTGTGGATGCAATCCATTCTCGATCTATGAACTTCTTCGAAGGATGGCTCCATTTCTCATTTTTGCTTCTCCCTTCGTGCGTGGGCACATTCATTGCAGAGCGTAGAAAGGGAGGTTCTAAGGCCTTCATGGGCTTAATTTTGAAGGCTGGCGGACCCTGATTCATCCTAAATGGAGACATCTTGAGTACTCGGGCGCTCCATTTTATCTTTTGCGCATTGTTGTAGTTCCTTAGAGTGAGGTCTCTTCCTTTTGCACGGCTCCGAAGGAGATGTGCTTCTACATTGATCTATTAATTCCTCCTCCTTTTGTTGTCTCTTCATCTTACGGGGTACGTCGTAGTCGGGGCCGTTTCTCTAGATGTGGTTCCCTTTCTTACAGTCAAGGGCATATTCATACTAGACATACATGCTGTAATTATGCCTATATCTTCCTCATGTCTATTTGAAAGATGCAAATGAATGTAGACATGAGTGAACTAAATGCTTTTTCTATCCAAGCACGGGTCCGTAAACACGTGGATATGATAAGTGCGATAGAGCCTAGTCGATGCCTATGATATTGCTCGGTTCTTCGCCTGTAGGGATGTCCTTGATGCGACGCTTGTGACCTAGAGTTTCTCCATGATTCCTCTTGGGGATGTATTCTCAGCGATTCAGGCTATTAGGTATCACCCGATTTCTGGTTTTACCCAATAAGGTCTTTTGTTTGTTCTGGAATAGGTCATGAGGAGGTGGTTAACTGAAGTGGAGTGTGGCATACGTCGGGGTAGTTTGGTGAAGTTTGGGGTAATGTCTTTTGGAGTGTTGGGTAATACGTATGGAGTGGTTTTTTTGCGAGATAAGTTAAGGGTAAAGGCTTGCGTCATTTTTAATTTGGGTTAGAGGATATCATGGAGAACTCCCTTTGGTCGCTTCATACTTCGTTCGAGGGTTTGTTTCTGTCTCTGATTCCTCCTTCTTGATCCGACGGTCTCCCTGGTGGAAGCTGCCTTGGGTTAGGTGTGTCATGGTTTTGTGATTTCTGGTTGGGTTAGGTAGTGATCTGGGAGTTTTCGGCCAAAGGGGAAGGCACTCACGTGGGGTTTTTGACGTTTTGGACCACTTGTGTGTGCCCTAACCTAAAGTGTGCCTATGACATCTAGACAAATTATACTTGTAGGATTATGGTACCTCGTCTGTCATTTTCCTATTTCCTTCGTCCTGGTACCGATGTGTATGTATGCCTAAGACACGTGACAATGTGCATGCATGTAGACCCTATTAAGTAGGATGGCTCGAAACAAGTAACCTAGCGTATGACACTCTAAGGGCAGACACACCCGAAGGACACAAACCTAGTAGGTAAGGAGACACATGCATTTACACTTTGGACATCGTGTGCGTGTGTGACACGTCTAAGTAAGACGCCGACGGTGTTACCGTTCCTTTTTTAGCCTATCGTGTGTATCCTATGTGTGGTTTGACGACGTACGCCAATCTGTGCGGGTAATGCTTGACACATATGTGAAATGGATGCATGTCACACTTCAAACCCTAGACTGATGACTATATACACAGACAATAATCACGACTCATGACCATAGGGTTTAAGTGACGACAAATATACATGTGTGGATTGGAGCGACTGTTGTGTGTTTATGCGAAAAGACTCACAAGACCTGATTTTTACATAGAGACGACGGGACGTATGATGTATCTAGCAGTGATGTTCGACTTCATGCTAAAGGTCATTATTGACACGTCGCTTATTTCTCGATTTGAGAACGTTCGTGCGACGACCATATATTGTTTGGATGTCTCAACCTAATAGTGAACCATAGGGACTCACGGGACAGTGTGCCCCTACATTGGTTCGGACAACATTTTTTTTTTTTTTGGGAATAAGTACTAAGACAGACAAATAGACAAAGATGTGTTTTTTTATTTTTATTTTTTTATTGTTTATTAGTCCGACACGATATTGACCTGTGTGGACTGACGAGGCGGTGTGCCCCTAGACTCAAGACAAGCCCTAAAACTCCTCTTTGGGAGGAGCACAATACAAAGTATTATTATTGGTCCAACACGATATTGATTGCGTGGGCTTCACGGGGCGGTGTGCTTTTAGACTCAAGAGGAACCCTAAACTCCTTTTCGGGAGGAGCACAAGATAATGTATGTTTGGTTCAACAGGTTAAACCATTACACTGGTATGGTCTTATCCTACATGAAATCATTAAAGCGTTTTTCGTAATATGGGACCTACGGCTTCGTATCGCACCCGTTTTGACTTAAGGGGGCGATATTTGTTACACCATGGTTTTATCTCACGAGATTGAGTTTCTTTATGAAATGGAATAGACAACATAACATCGTGTTTCCTGTGATAAAATGTCTGGCGTAACAGGGTGCTCCCTTTCTTCCAAGGAGTGTCATAGAAACTGGACTTTTCCTACGTTAAGGCTATATCTAACATATGTACAAGTAAAGGTAAGCGATTGAAACAATTAGTATAAACATTCATGCGTATGCGACACTCCCTTTCAATCTTCACGTGGTACGTCTCCGTCCTAGGTGGGTTTCTTCTGACATCTTTCCTTTCAATGTCAAAACGCTCTCAACAGACGTGATTTACATGATGTTTGGGGGTAGTTCGTAGGGGAGATATCTAGGCTGACTATATGAGGCTTCGGTCTCGTTTGATAGTACAAAAGGGTTCCCACAGCAAGATATACCTAGCGCCTCCCCATTTAAGGGTTTTGAGCAGCGTGTCGACAGATCGACCTATGCGTACCTTAAACGAAACGACAGTAAGCGCGACGCATAACACACGTTGACAATTTAGGATTTTTGTTTTATGCAGTAGGAGAAAACAATAACTCTGTTTATAGCCCTAGACTGTCAGAATGCTTCAGTTGTATCCCATTTTTTACTCTTTTATAAAATAATTTAAGAAATAATTTTACAAAAAGTGAAAACCAAACCCAAATCCTTCTATTAATAAATCAACTTCAAGAAAATCATACGTTGAAGTCAACTTATAATAGTAGAATTTATTTTTTGGTCCCCAGCAGAGTCGCTACTGTGTGCGTAAGTGGTCGCTCATAGCGGCTTTAGCCTTCTTTGACTAGAGTCGCCACCCGGCTGACCGGGAAAATGTACGAACCGGTGTTTGTACCGATTGTTTTGAAAACCAGACATTCTATTTATGTTCGTGGATACAACTTATTAATTCCGATATTTAGGGTTATCACACAGAAATATTTAAATGCGCAAATATCATAGGGAGTACATGCAGTATCACAATTAAAATAGTTATATTCCTTTATAATCTTCTCGATGTAATGAGATTGATCTAAAGAAATTCCAGACTCAGATCTTGTTATCTGTATGCCAAGAATGAAATTCGCTTCTCCAAGATCTTTCATATCAAAGTTATCACATAACATAGACTTAACTGAATTCACCACATGTATATTAGAACCAAAGATGAGCAAATCATCAACATATAAACAAATAATAGTACATGTACTATTCTCAATTTTGTAGTAGATACACTTATCACTTTCATTCACTTTGAAATCATGTGATACAACAAGATTATCAAATTTCTCATGCCATTGCTTAGGTGCCTGTTTCAAGCCATATAAGGACTTGTCTAATCTACATACTTTGTGAGCCTGATCAGGAACAACAAAGCCCTCAGGCTGTCGCATGTACACCTCTTCTTCTAGTTCACCATTCAAAAAAGCAGTTTCAACATCCATTTGGTGCACAACAAGATTATGTAAAGCAACAATAGCAATCAAAACACGAATAGATGTAATCCTGGTGACAGGCGAATAAGTATCGAAGAAATCAACATTCTCTCTTTGTCTAAAACCTTTGGCTACAAGACGGGCCTTATACTTGTCAACTGAACCATCGGGTTTCAGTTTCTTTTTGAGAATCCATTTACACTCTATAGCTTTGCAACCAGGTGGTAAATCCACTAAATGCCAAGTTTTGTTAGACTCAAGTGAGTCCATTTCATCATTGATGGCTTCTTCCGAAAGGTCAGCATCTAACGAGGTCAAAGCTTCTTGGATACTACTAGGATCCTCCTCTAATGCAAATGCACAAAAATTAGGGCCAAAGTCTTTAGACACTCTAGGTCTTTTACCTCTCCTAGGTTCAGGTTCCTCACTATCTTTCTGAACCATGGGTCTAACAACAGGCGTGATAGTAGATGTAGCATCCCCACTATTTCTCAAATTAAAAGGAAATATATTCTCAAAGAAATCAGCATCATTAGACTCCATAATAACACGTGCATTAAAATCATAAAACCTATATGCTTTACTATTCACAGCATACCCAATGAAAACACATTCATAAGCTCTACTAGCAAGTTTGACTCTCTTGGGGTCAGGAATCCTAACATATGCCAAACAGCCCCAAGTTCTAAAGTAAGTCAAGTTCTGTGGTATATTTTTCAAAATCTCATAAGGTGAGACTTTGCTCTTTGACTTAGGAATTCTATTTAACACATAGCATACAGTCAATAAAATCTCTCCCCACCAATGGGAAGCAGCACCAGAACTAAGCATAATAGAAACAACAGATTCTGTAAGTGTCCTATTCTTTCTTTCAGCTTTACCATTCATTTCAGGTGAATAAGGTGCAGTGGTCTCATGTATAATACCATGTGTTCTATAAAATTCAATAAACATTCTTGAACCATATTCAGTGCCTCTATCACTACGAAGTCCCTTAACTTTGCTATTGAATTGGTTCTCAACTTCAATAAGAAACAACTTGAACACTTCAAAAGCATCACTTTTATTTTTCATCAAATATACAAACGTATAATCAGAGAAATCATCAATAAAAGTAATAAAGTAAAGTTTATCGTTCCTAGTCAACTTTCCATCTAGCTCACATATATCAGAGTGTATCAAATCTAAAGGCTCAGAAGACCTATCAACAGATTTGTGAGGTGTCTTTGTAATCTTTGCTTGGCTACATGCATCACACTTTGAGAAATCATTCAAACTTAACTTTGGGATTAAGCCTAAGTTACTCATATTCTTAATGATACGCTTATTAACATGAGAAAAACGAGCATGCCAAACATTAAAAGAACACAAAGACTAAACAGAAGCATTCACTTTATTAACTTGAACATTCAACTTAAACATTCCATCAAAAGCGTAACCCTTTCCTATCAATACATTATTCTTAGTTAAAGTAAACAAATCAGCTCCTATAACTTGAGTAAAACTAGCCTTGTTGAGAAGATAGCCCGAAACCAAGTTCTTCCTCATATCAGGAGTATGCATCACATCCTTCAAAGTGAGAACTTTTCCAAAAGTGAAGTTCAGTTCGACATTACCAATTCCAGCAACATTAGTGGTATGGGAGTCACCCAATAGCACTTTCTTATCATCGGTCACATCATAGTATGTCTTAAACATACTTCTATCATAACAAACATGACGGGTAGCTCCCGTGTCAATCCACCATCCATCTGATCCACCTACTAGGTTGATCTCAGTTATCATAGCAACATAATTTAGAGGTTGCTCTTCAGTCAGGTTAACAATAGCATTAGAGCTAGAGTTTGGCCTCTTCTTGCACTTACGTGCCATATGACCTGGTTTCCCACAGTTAAAACATGAGAAAACAACATCATTTCTAGGTGGAACCTGCTGTGTTCCAATTTGAACTTGCTGTGTTCTAATTTGGTTCCTTTGAGGATTCCAATTCGAGTTGTTGCGATTCTGGTTTGGTTTCCTGTTTTGATTCTTAAAGTTCTTTTGATTGGGTTTCAAAACAGCATTAGTTTTCTTAGCAGTGTTGGAAATAACAAGCACTTCATCTTTTAAATCTTGTTTTCGAGCTTCCTCCTCAATTCGAAGCCGAGTAATCAAAGTTTCCATAGTAAATTCTTTAGTTTTGTGCCTCAAACCATTTTTAAAATCTTTCCAAGAAGGAGGCAATTTATCAACTAAAGCAACAATTTGAAATTGTTCAGCAAGAGGAATACCTTCAGAGATGATCTCATGAGCAATCTTACCAAGTTCATGTGATTGTACCTCAACAGATCGTTCATCAGTCATTTGATACTTGAGGTAGCGGCTAACATCGTACTTCTTCAAGCCAACCTCCTCGGTATCATACTTTCGTTGAAGCGCCTCCCATATGTCCTTGGCAGATTTGTCCTCAGCACGATAATGATCATATAAATCATCAATTAAGCCATTCAGGATGTAGTTCTTACACAGAAAATCTGTTCCTGTCCTCTCAGTAGCACGTACATCGGGCTCAGGGGCATCCTCAGCAACAATAGGTTTTTCAAAGGTCAGAATAGAGGCTACCTTTTTAGTGGTAAGGTAGAACAACATCTTTTGTTTCCAGCGACGGAAGTGAGCGCCCTCAAACCTGAACGGTTTGTTCGGTTCAGAACCACCAGTATTTTGTTCGACAGACATGGCAAAAACCAGCGTCTTAAAATTTTTGGAAATATTGGAACACAAAGTGTTAAAATTGGAACACAGAGTGTTTCAAAATGGAACACAGAAATCTGTCAAACAAATAAAAGTGGACTGAGTCGCGGACTAGGTCGCTCTCTTTAAGACGTTCTCGGAACTGCCGGGAATGTGCAAGCAATATTGATTCCGATCGCCTCCAGGATAAAACAGCCCTCACAAAATACGATTCTATATTTCACCGTATAGAAACGCTCAATCTACACTCAAATTGCTCAGTATTCTTTTCGATATAAAATCGTCCATGAACTGTATCAAGCGTAGTGCTTTTATACTCGAAAAAATGAGTTGTTATGCTCTCTAATTATGGAGAGAAAAATCAGGAATAAATGGCATTAAAGAGGTGATCAATTAGGGAATATAGTTGACCAAATTAAAAAAGGAAAAAACTGAATAGGAATTTTTATCAAAACTTAACAAAATATTCTCATATGGGAAAGAGCCCAACAACCATCAACTATTCTTAGCCTTGTCCTTGAGAACAACCCTGTTCTCTCTGGATCTGATCTCTTACATTAGATTTACTGTTTTATTGTTTTGTTATCTCGTTTATTGTTATTTCTTCCTTTAAATCACCTGGTTACTCTTTACTCTTTTAGATCTGAACATTAGTAATAATCTAACCCATTTTCTCTGTGGATCGATACTCGATTCTTACCGTTTTATATACTATTGATGACCTGTGCATAATCTTAGATATTACGTGGTGCTAGTCACGCATCAATTTTTGGCGCCGTTGCCGGGGAAAATACGGTGTTTAGGTTATTGTTATTGTTTATGTTTTTAAGAGTTTGACGTGTGTGTTGAGCTGTGCAGATTTTGTTCTAGTTTTCTTTGGTAATTTAATCATGGAGCAGGTCCACTACCTTTTCAAATCAATCTGAAAGACTTACAAGAAAAGAAGTGGAGTTGTTCGAAAGACTAAATGGGCACAAGGAAAACTGGCACAGCCTGCAAGCACAACCCCACAGACATAACTCATGGTAGAACAACCCGTTCTGGCACAGGTTGTGCAACTTGTGCATATTGAAGATGAACCTGTAGAGGAGGTTATTCCAACAGATAGGCCACCGCCTGATGATGACGTTCCTGACCAAGGTGGCAATGCAACAAAAAGTTCTTGGATGGACAACCCTGTGCCATCCGGTGAGAGGCATTACTCATGCATAGTTGTGCCGAATGAGGGCAGCCATATTTTTAAGTTGAAGCCATCCATGGTTCTTATGCTACAAGCTTCAATTCAGTATGGAGGGACATCTAATGAGGATCCACATGGCCATATTCAAGATTTTGTGAATATGTGCAATTTATTTCGCACAAGTGAAGGTGTCTCTAATAATGTGATCCGACTTAAGCTATTATCATTGTCACTTAAGGACAAAGCGAAGAAATGGCTTAAGAGTTTGTCACTAGGATCAATCAGAAGTTGGGATGAGATAGAGAAACTTTTCTTAACTAAATTCTTTCCACCGAGCCAAATGATCAAGTTAAGAAATGAAGTATTTCAGTTTGCCCAAGGAAAGGATGAGTCCCTACCAGAGGCGTGGGAGAACTTCAAGGAGTTATTACGGAGAGTGCTCAATCATGGAATCCCACTTTGGATGCAAATCCAAACTTTCTACAATGGTCTCACCAATTCATTTAAAGGAGTTCTTGAGATCCTAACAAATGGTGAACCGGATTCCATGAACGCTGAGGAGATGTATACATTGATTGAAAAGTTAGTGTCTCAGAGCTATAAGTGGCATATGGATAAGGGAGATTTGGAGCAGAGCACAAGCCCACATTCTAATGTAGCTGTGTCATAGTTGGCAGCACAGGCGGCAGAATTGTCCGAGCAGCTTGCGCTTATGGAAAGGAAGAATTTAGAGGTTGTGCCCAATGAGAATTTGTTTTGCAAGTATGATGGATCTGACCATGGAGTTGTAGATTATCAAGTTGTGGACCTTCACTCCGGTTCCACTCAAGAAAAGATTGGTTTTGTGAACCCAGATGCACAAACCAAGCCTCAACTTTTTGCACAGCCTATGCAACTATTTCATGAGACTGTGCCTGACAATGATCCATCTGTACAACCTTGCAATGGACTTGTGCCTGGACCAGAGGAAGAAAATGTTCCAAGCTTAAAAAAGTTGATGATTCAGTTCATGACGGAGACTAAAAGGTCTATTAAGGCTCTTGAGACACAAGTGCATCAACTCTCTACCTTGGTGCTCTCGATGGATGGAGGCCTTATGTCAAGTCAAGTGGAGGAAACCCCGAGTGGAGAAAATCAAGATATGAGTTTGAGAACTGAAAAGGAGTATCCAACAGTGCTCAAGTTCAATTCCATTGAACATTATTGGGAAGATGATTCTGAAGCTGTGATAGAACCAGAACAGTCTGTGCAACAAACTTTTGAGCTTGTGCCCAATGAACCAGAAGTTGTGCAGTTTGAACCTGTTATTGCTGAAGCACAAGTTGTAAGGGATGTTCTTACAAAGAAGAGACCTTGTGCAGAACTCCTTGTGCAACCACCATCCAAATCTCATCATGTGCACAACCCTGTGCCGCCTATTTTCATTGATGAAAACCAAATCTTTGAGGTACCTTGAGCACAAGTTGGTACCTTGTGTCTAGCTTTTGTCACCTGATGAACCCTAAGTGTTTTGATTATGTCCAAACGTTTCAGAAGATGAAAATGTAAATTAACTTATGTACTTTTCAATGTTGACTAACAATTTTTGTTAAGTATTGTATAAGTTTTTCTCAGCAGATGCTGAATGAAGAATCCCTGCTTGCTTATTGAACTCAGAAGATTAAGGAAGCTGAAGACAGAAATACTTTTTCAGAAGCTGGATCAACCGCTCTGAAGTTTTTATTGTCCGCCTAAAGCTTTCGTCAGAGGTTCTCTTTTGCAAACAGAAGACAAAAGTTGTTTAGATCAGAAGCGCTAAGAGGGAATGCGAACATCAGAAGTTCGTTATCACGGGTTTAGTTAAGCATTAAATGCTTTGTCAGTTGCATTTAATGCGAGGCGCCAAAAGTTCAAAAAGCTGTTTGAAGGACGCGCCTGTTCACTACAAACAAAACCTGTTTCCTTTATCGTTTCTCACTAATCTAAATCAATCTACAAATTCAGTCAACTCCATCACCTTTATTTTAATCCCATACCGGATTAGGTTAAAGTACAAAGTTGACAGGATTGAGTGTTTTTTGAGACCGTTCAAAGAAGATGACAAGATTAACGGCTACTTTCATCCTTGTCATCCTTGAAGATTCAAATCTCCTCAACGGTCATCTACTCAACACTATAAATAGTAGCAAAGCTCCACTGCATCAAGACACGCGTGATCATAGAGCAAAAATCTCAACGCACTGTTATACTCAAGAAAACAGAGCACACTTTCCATTCTCAATCTTTTCTTAGCATAGCTATTGTATTTATGAGAGAGTGAAGAAAAACAAGTTCATAATAGGAATCTTGTAAGCTGGTATCGTTTGTGATATTCAGTTAGATTAAAAGAGAGAAATCTAGTTGAGATTTGAGTTGGGTGAGAAATCCAGAAAACAGAGTATTGTTGTTCTGGTGAAAATCCTTTAACTCATTTTAGGCTAGTCAGAACTAAGTGAGAAATTAGCTTTAGTTCTGTTGATGTAAAGGAGCTTCTGAACTTGCCATAAAAGTTCTGAATAGTGGATTTATAAAATCTCTGAAGGCTGCGACCTCAGAGGACAAGACGTAGTCACAGGACCTCTGTGGCGAACTTGGATAAATTGAACTGTTCATCAGGACCTCCTGAATCTCTTTCTCCCTTCTTTATACTTGTCAATTGCTTCTGTGTACTTGTATTATATTTAGTGCTGAAACAGATTTACTCCTCAAAATCACAAGTCTTTGTTCAGAAGACCGTCCAGAAGCTCTTAACTCAGAATTTCTGTTGCTGAAAAGACAGAACCTGTCTTAAGGCAGATTATCCCTCAGAGGCTACTTCAATAAGCTTGCCTCTGACTCTGAGGATTATTGACTCTGAAAAATTGAGTTTCCTTAAAAACTCGAAATTATCAGTTTTCTTTTGAAACACCTATTCACCCCCCTCTAGGTGATTCTGTTCTTGATAGGGCCAACATCACCAAACGAAGCATGTTTTATTCTTTTTGTTTGTTTGTTTTATTTTGTTTATTTTTTCTTTATGTTTTATATTTTGCTTGTGCTTGTCTTTTCTTTGCTATAGCTTCCTTGCAGGGATTAGTCTTCTCCTACCCACCCCACTGAGGACATTTGCGTATTAAGTGTGGGGGAAGGAGCTATTCGAATTTTTTGCACAACCTGTGCCAGATCAATCTACCCATGTGCGTAAAAGGAAAGCCTCTTTTGACCACGAACCTGCTACTTCCTCCTCTAATTCTTTTGAGGAAGATAAAAATTAACTTTCTTCCCCTGTTTATTTTGTTTGCCTCTCCAAGACGGTATGTCTTCTAAATTTGTTTTACTTGATGTGGTGGAGCTATGTGGTTTGCCCTGTGCTTTATCCGTTTTTATTTTTCTTTGAGCATTCATTGAGGACAATGAATGGAATAAGTGTGGGGGAGGGAATTAGTTTCAGCTTGAGTGAGGAAGTTTAAATTTTTTCGATTTATTGCCCACTCTTGCTTGTATATATGTTGACCTCGCTTAGATGATAAGAAATAAATGCATCTATTTAATTTTATATTTTTGTCTCTGTCAATTGCCAAAGGCTATGTTTGCATGCAACCAGCTTTACCTTAGCTCTGTATAAAAATGAGGATAGGGTAGTTGATGTGCCAAGTTAAACCCCCTGCCCGTCTCTAATGAGTTTGTGGAAGCCCAAAAAGCGAAGCCTGTGTTTGGTTAATGCCATTAGACCCAAAAATTGAAACTGAAACTGATTGAAAGGGTAGCCAATGCGCTAAAAGTGAAATGAAATTGAAAATCTAACCAATAATCAAAGCCAATGTGTTAAATTGTTGCTAAAAGTTCTAATTCTACTCCTATGCCAATTGGTATGAGTAAGCCAATGCTCTTTGATTTGGTTAATAGTCGTAGGTTCGGAAGTATGTGCCAAAAGCACAAGACAACCGCTTATCGAAAGCTATTAACTAGATTGGGGATGAGAAAAAAATTTTGAATTATGAAGGTTGTGCTTTAATTGAAACAAGGTTGTTCTTAAGTGTAATTAAAATCTTTTGGTACACAAACCTGCTGTGTTAGCCAATTAAGCTTCCAACTTAATCATTAGGTTCCGGTTGCTAAACTTAAATGGGTAGGTAACCTGTCACAAAGACTCCCATCACCATCTTAAAGCTAATGCTACCTAACTTAGTTAATAGTTGTAGGTTCGGGAGTATGTATCACAAATACAAGACAACCGCTTATCGAAGCTGTTAACGAGTTAGAGAGTAAAGTTAGTTGACCTGGTTCGTATGTCTGGCATTGCAGTTTCAAGATCCATTTGCTTAAATTCCTTGCAGTTAGATTTTGTCTCTCTGCTTGAGGGCAAACATTGCTCAAGTGTGGGGGGTTTTGATGTGCACGAATTGTGCGTGTATTTTGATAGTGTTTAGGGTTGTTTCATTGAATTTATTTGCATCTTTTCTCTTCTTTTCGTATTGTTTTCTTATAAATGCATTGGAGCAGGTCTGAATTGCTTATTGATGAGAAGATGTGCTTAAAAGGATGATTCTAGTAGCTGTGCTGCTGTTTGGCACAGGCTGTGCGTGGCAGGGAGCTGTGTCATTAATGAAAAGAGAAAAGATCAAGCTTAGTCACATGGGTGACGTCACTAGGGCGCTCCTCTTTATTGTTTTTGTCCTATGTCAGAATATTTGCTTTATTGTTGGGTATTTTGGGGATTGCCATGCATTAGGGCATCCTTTTGTTTGCCTATAAAAGGAACACTAGTCTTATCCCCCAAGATAACCTTAAATCTCTGAATCAATCATTTTTCTCTCTCTTGTAACAAACCTTGGAGGCTAGGATTCATCTTCTTCCTTGGCATTTCTGCCATGGGAGAGTTGGAGCTCCTTCCTTCATTATCAATATAATCTTTATGCTTTCTTCTTCACTTCTTCATTTATGCTTCGTGGATGAAAGAGTTATGAAGTGTGAGTAGTTTCCCTAGCATGGAATGAGCTAAGGAAAGGTATAAATCGGGTTCTTATTTCTATTTTCAAATCTATGTTCATAAGATGTTTTCAGATCTATGCTTAATCTGCCTTGTGCTAATGGCCTATGCATTGTATGCTTGATTTGCTTTTACCTTGAGAGAGGATTAGTAGATCTAAGAGCTAATCTGAAGAATCAAGTGTTTAATTGACTAGAGATAGTGGTTAGCGCGTTTGATAAATTAAGTTGATTTAAGAGAAATCTTTGTTAGCTTTGTTCTTGTGCTTGATTAATGAATGATGGTTGAAATGCTTAGAGAAAAGATTTTGATTCATCTTAGTACTATTTTGACCATAGAGATGTGGGAAGTAGTTTATATGAACGTCTCATCTTTATGAATGTACGATTTGAATATAGATCTATAGACCCGTGCTTGCTGGACCCTGTGCTTATTCCATGTATCTCTTTTATTATTGTTTGCCATAAACTATTCTTAGCCTTGTGCTCGAGAACAACCCTGTTCGCTCTGGATCTGTTCTCTTACGTTAGATTTACTGTTTTATTGCTTTGTTATCTCGTTTTATTGTTATTTCTTGCTTTAAATCACCTGGTTACTCTTTACTCTTTTAGATCTGAACATTAGTAATAATCTAACCCATTTTCTCTATAGATCGATACTCGGTTCTATCCGTTTTATATACTATTGATGACTCGTGCGTAATCTTTGATATTAATTGGGACACCCAAAATCTGAGCTCGAGTTAAAGTTTTGTCCATCCCATAAAAAAAACGAGTTAAAATTCGGTCTCGGTCCCC
Organism: Euphorbia peplus; assembly: GCA_028411795.1. Classification (NCBI taxonomy): domain Eukaryota; kingdom Viridiplantae; phylum Streptophyta; class Magnoliopsida; order Malpighiales; family Euphorbiaceae; genus Euphorbia; species Euphorbia peplus. Next base: position 12,238,187 of record CP110838.1, on the reverse strand, counting down.
GGGGCACCCTAGAATTCGGCCCCAAAACTTCATAAATTAAACGACCCATAATTTCTTATACTTGTTAGGCGGGGTACTGGGACACCCCAAATCGGAGCTCGAGTTAAAGTTTTGTCCGTCGCATAAAAAACACGAGTGAAAATTCAGTCTCGGTCCCCGAGCCACCCTAGAATCCGGCCCCAAAACTTCAAAAATTAAACGATCCATAAATTCTTATACGTGTTAGTCGGGGTATTGGGAAACCCAAAATCTAAGCTCGACTTAAAGTTTTGTTCGACGCCTCAAAAACCCGAGATAAAATTTAGTCTCGGTCCCCAGGCCACCCATGAATCGGCCCCAAAAACCCAACAATAGAACGACCCATAATTTCTTATACGTGTTAGTCAGGGTATTGGGACACCCAAAATCTGAGCTCGAGTTAAAGTTTTGTCGGATGCCTCAAAAACCTGAGTTAAAATTCAGACTCTCGATCTCCGGGGCACCCTAGAATCCGGCCCAAAAACTTCAAAAATGAAACGACCCATAATTTCTTATACGTGTTAGTCGGGGTATTGGGACACTCAAAATCTGAGATCGAGTTAAAGTTTTGTCCGACGCCTAAAAAACCGGAGTTAAAATACAGTCTTGGTCCCCGGGCCACCCTAAAATCCGGCCCTCAAAACCCTACAATAGAACGACCCATAATTTCTTATACGTGTTAGTCGGGGCACTGGGATACCCAAAATCTGAGCTCGAGTTAAAGTTGATGAACGCTAAGAGTTTTGATTATGTCCAAATGTTTCAGAAGATGAATTTCTATTCTTACTTATATACTTTTCAATGTTGACTAACAATTTTTGTTAAATATTGTATAAGTTTCTCAGCAGGTGCTGAATGAACAAACTCTAGATTGGCTTGAAGACTCGGAAGAGAACAATAGCTAAAGACAGAAGTTTAAAGCTCGAAAGCTGGATACTCCGCTCTGAAGATTTCCCGAAGACTGTTAAAGCTCTCCTCAGAGGATTAGAAGCAATCAGAAAATATTCCATTTCGATCAGAAGCTTAGACAAAAGATTAAAGAACTCAGAAGCGCTAGTCACGAGTCTTACTTAGCATTTAATGCTCTGACTTCTACATTTAATGCAAGGCGCCAAAAGTTCAAAAAGCTGTTTTGATGGAGCGCGCATGTCTGCCTCAAACAAAACCATCATTTCCTTGTCTACCCTTTGCCAGTCTAAATGAAGCAAAATTTCAGTCAACCTTATCCTTGATTTCAAATCTCTTACTGGATTTAGTTAAAGAACAAGGTTAACGGAATCAAAGTGTTTGAAGACCGTTTGAAGAAATGACAGATTAACAGCTACAACAACTGATGTCATCTATTGAAGATTCAAATTCAAGCAGCGGTCATTTCCAAAGCACTATAAATAGTAGCCAAGCTCCATTGCATCACACACGCGATTAACGAGCAAAACAGAGCAATCTTTTCAATTCTCACTCTTTCATAGTTTAGGCTTTGTAATAGTGAGAGAGTGAAGAAACACAAGTTCATAATAGGAATCTTGTAAACTGGTATCGTTTGTGATACTCAGTTAGATTTGAGAGAAATCTAGTTAAGGTTTGAGTTGGGTGAGAATTCCAGAAAACAAGATTGTTGTTGTTCTGGTGGAAATCCTTTAACTCATTCTAGGCTAGTCAGAACTAAGTGAGAAATTAGCTTAATTTCTATTGATGTAAAGGAGCTTCTGAACTTGCCATAAAAGTTATGAATAGTGGATTTAAAATCTATGGTGACTGCGATCACAGAGGACAGTAAGTAGTCACAGAACTTCTGTGGTGAACCTGGATTAATCGAACTGTTCATCAGGACCTCCTGAATCTCTTTCTCCCTTCCTTATACTTGTCATTTTTGCTTCTGTGTACTTGCTTTTGTTTAGTGCTGAAACAAATTTACTCTTTATATCTTTGTCTTTGTTCAGAAGACTGTCCAGAAGTTCTCTAACGCAGAGCTTCTGTTGCTGAAAGCAGTTAAACTGTGTAAAGGCAGAATTTCTCTCAGAGGCTACATCACTAAGCTTGCCTCTGACTCTGAGGAAATTTTACTGTGAGAAATTAAGTTTCCCTAAAAACTTAAAATTATCAGTTTTATGCTTAGACACATATTCACCCCCTTCTAGGTGATTCTGATCTTGTTAAGGCCACAAAAGTTTTTTCCGTCGCATAAAAAACATGAGTTAAAATTCAGTGTCGGTCCCCCGGGCACCCTAGAATCCGGCTCCAAAACTTCAAAAATAAAACGACCCATAATTTCTTATAAGTCTTAGTCGGGGGATTGGGACACCCAAAATCTAAGCTCGAGTTAAAATTTTGTCCGACGCCTCAAAACCCCGAGTTAAATTTCAGTTTCGGTCCGCGGGGCACCATAGAATCCGGCCCAAAAACATCAAAAAATAAACGACCCATAATTTCTTATACCTGTTAGTCGGGGTATTGGGACACCCAAAATCTGAGCTCGAGTTAAAGTTTTGTATGTCGCATAAAAAACTTGAGTTAAAATTCAATCTCGGTCCCCGGGGCACCCTAGAATCTCGCCCCAAAACTTCAAAAATTAAACGACCCATAATTGCTTATACGTGCTAGTCGGGGTATTGGGACACCCAAAATCTGAGCTCGACTAAAAGTTTTGTCTGACGCCTCAAAAACACGAGTTTAAATTTAGTCTCGGTCCCCGGGGCACCCTAGAATCCGGCACAAAAACATCAAAAAATAAACAACCGATAATTTCTTATACGTGTTAGTCGAGGTATTGGGACACCCAAAATCTGAGCCCGAATTAACGTTTTATCCGACGCCTCAAAAACCCGAGTTAAAATTTAGTCCCGGTCCCCGGGCCACCCTACAATCCGGCCCAAAAAACCTAACAATAGAACGACCCGTAATTTCTTATACGTGTTAGTCGGGGTATTGGGACATTCAAAATTTGAGCTCAAGTTAAAGTTTTGTCCATCGCATAAAAAACACGAGTTAAAATTCAATCACGGTCCCCGGGACGCCCTACAATCCCACCCAAAAACTTGAAAAATGAAACGACCCATAATTTCTTATACATGTTAGTCGGGTATTGGGACACCCAATATATGAGCTCGAGTTAAAGTTTTGTCCGACACCTCAAAACCCCGAGTTAAAATTCAGTCTCGCTCCCCGGGGCACCTTAGAATCCGGCCCCAAAACTTCAAAAATTAAACGACCCATAATTTCTTATATGTGTTAGTCGGGTATTGGGACACCCAAAACCGAGCTCGAGTTAAAGTTTAGTCCGACGCCTCTGTTGGCCCTAACAAGATCAGAATCACCTAGAGGGGGGTGAATAGGTGTTTCAAACGAAAACTGATATTTTCAAACTTTTAATGAAAACTCAATTTTCAGAGTCAATAATCCTCAGAGTCAGAGGCAAGCTTATTGAAGTAGCCTCTGTGGGATAATCTGCTTTAAGACAGATTCTGTCTTTTCAGCAACAGAGGTTCTGAGTAAAGAACTTCTGGACAGTCTTCTGAACACAGACTTGTGATTTTTAAGAGGAAATCTGTTTCAGCACTAAATATGATACAAGTACACAGAAGCAATTAACAAGTATAAAGAAGGGAGAAAGAGATTCAGGAGGTCCTGATGAACAGTTCAATTTATCCAAGTTCGCCACAGAATTCCTGTGACTACGTCTTGTCCTCTGAGGTCGCAGCCTCCAGAGATTTTATAAATCCACTATTCAGAACTTTTATGGCAAGTTCAGAAGCTCCTTTACATCAACAGAACTTAAGCTAATTTCTCACTTAGTTCTGACTAGCCTAAAATGAGTTAAAGGATTTTCACCAGAGCAACAATACTCTGTTTTCTGGATTTCTCACCCAACTCAAATCTCAACTAGATTTCTCTCTTTTAAATCTAACTGAAGATCACAACCGATCTCAGTTTACAAGATTTCTATTATGAACTTGTTTTTCTTCACTCTCTCACAATTACAAAGTCTAAGCTAAGAAGAGATTGAGAATGGAAAGTGTGCTCTGTTTTCTTGAATATAACAGTGCGTTGAGATTTTTGCTCTATGATCACACACGTGGTTGATGCAGTGGAGCTTTGCTACTATTTATAGTGTTGAGTAGATAACCGTTGAGGATATTTGAATCTTCAAGAATGACAAGGATGAAAGTAGCCGTTAATCTTGTCAACTTCTTCAAACGGTCTCAAAACACTCAACTCTGTCAACTTTGTACTTTAACCTAATCCGGTATGGGATTAAGGATAAAGGTGATGGAGTTGACTGAACTTGAAGATTGATTTAGAGGGAAACGATAAGAAAGCAGGTTTTGTTTGTTGTGAACAGGCGCGTCCTTCAAACAGCTTTTTGAACTTTTGGCGCCTTGCATTAAATGCAACTGACAAAGCATTAAATGCTTAACCAAACCCGTGAAAACGAACTTCTGATGTCCGTTTTCCTTCTTAGCGCTTCTGAACTAAAACAACCTTAGTCTTCTGTTTGCAAAAGAGAACTTCTGATAAAAGCTTTAGGCAGACAATCAAGACTTCAGAGCGCTTCATCCAGGTTCTGAGAAAGTGCTTCAGTCTTCAGCTTTTTAATCTTCTGAGTTCAATAGGCAAGCAGGAATTCTTCATTCAGCATCTGCTGAGAAAACTCATAATAACTTAACGAAAATTGTTAGTCAACATTGAAAAGTATACAAGTTAATTTTCATTTTCATCTTCTGAAACGTTTGGACATAACCAAAAACACTTAGGGTTCATCATTCTCCCCCGTTTTGGTTATGGACAAACCGTGGTCAGAAGGTAAAAGAAAAACATGAGGATTAGAGAGTGACTTCCTGATGCAAATATTTCATTACTTCTGAGTAAATTAACTCCCCCATTTTAGTATAAATGGTGAACTTCAGCAATCTGTAAAAACTTAATAAGACTTAAGATCAAGTTGTTAGATATAATGAAGTGTAATTTACTGAGATAAAAAGAAACATAAGCAAACATTCAGAAGTCAGATATGCAAGACAGTATAGAAAAGATTCAGTGTATATATGATCATTCAGAAGATAACATAGGAAACAAGATAATCAGAGGAGCAGAAAAAGTCCTAAGACATAGACTACCCAACCCAGAACCTAGCTAAGAAGCTTAAGTCCTAAACGATTACAAGTTCCTAGATTTCTTCTGAGGAGGAGGAACAACACTGGAACCTCCAGCAGCACTTGATCTCTTCTGACCAGACTTCTCCCCCGTTTGACCAGAACCAATAGCAACACCAAGAGCTCCCTGAGACTTCAATTTTTGTTGAACATTCAGAGCAGTCTGATATTGCACAGGAGTTGGTCGCACAGAATTGATCAAATCCATTCGTCTTCTGAAGTCATCATCAATGGTCTTCATATGATCAAAGGTCTGACCAGACATAGGTCTCTGTTTCTGAACATCTTCCAGAAGGAGCTTGATCAGCCTGTTGTTAGCATACACAGCAGCCGTGAGATGCTCATTCTGAAGATAAGTCTGTCCTCGGACAAACCTATAACAATTGTGAAGAGTCTTCTCTTGTTGACGAGCTTGATTATGCATAACTTTCAGGAGTTCAGTGAGCTCAGCAATCTGTGCATTCTGAGCAGATACAGCAGACTCAATGTTGGAGAGTCGGTTGTTGAGATCAGGAGTGATGTCATATACAATCTTGGCAGCTCCTGAAGATGAAGAACCTTGAGCAGAAGATTTCACTTCTCTCAGAATGTGATTTGCAGTACTTTGCAGGTCTTCAATCTTACTAGGAAGCATCTTCTCATGAGCCTCATAATGCTCGTTTGCTTCCTTGACTTCTTCTGTCAATATTTCCAAATTTTCATTGACCTTCAGAGAAGAAGCAAGAGCAATATTATCCAGAGAGGGAAGGGTCAGAGCTAATTCCCTTAATTTATACAGCTCATCATAAGTAGCTAGATGAAGTGTAGAGAGGTTGCGTATATACACAGAAGGATCCTGCATTTGGAGCATGGTCATGAGCTGCAGGTTCTGAGCTTTCAGAGAGTGTAATTCTTGCAGCACAATGCCCTGAGCATACATGTCAGCAGCAGAACTTCTTTGTCCTATACCAGCAAACCTATTCAGCAGGTCATCTGAGCCACTCTGACCCATTCTTCTCAACTCTTCAACACTTGGGGCACCTCCAGCTTCGGAAATACCAGAAGCTCTGCCCATGAAGCCAAAACTTCCAAATCTGTTATCCAGATCTTCACGATTCAAGTGTTTGCGTAGAAAGTCATAATTGGATGACAATCCAGCAAAACCTGAAGGAGTGGAGGAGGTAGTTAAGGGATCACACACAGGAGGTGTATGTCCAAAGGTTGAAAGAGGAGGGACAGAAGTTTGAGGAGAGGAGAAAATTTGTGGAGAGGAGGAGGAAAAAGAATTTGTACAGGAAGGTAAAGTTGAAGGAATTGAAAAAGGTATAGACAAAGGTATGGAAGGAGAAGGAGCAGTAATTCCAATTGATGGAAAAACAGCAAAAGAAGATAAAGAAGAAGTAGTGGAAGTAGAAATGGAGTCTGTGAAAATTGGTCCAGAGGACAGATTCACTTCTGAATAGGATCCAGAAGGAAGAGTAAATGGAGGAGGGACAACTTCGGATGTTGAGGTTGTCAGAGGAATGGAATTCTGAGATTCACTTACTTCTGTGACAGAAGGAAGTGAAGGAGATGGATGAGGAGTAAAAACAGGAGATGAGATAACCTGTTCAGAGGCATATGGATCAAAAGATGAGATCGGCTCAGCATATAAATGAGCCATCCTGAACAGCGTTTCTGAGGCATCCCTTTCACCAGGGTTTCTTCCTTGATTCAGAAGAACATTGTCAATGAAGTTCTCATTGTCAACATTCTCAACAAATTGTTTAGCTTCTTCAAGAACCTCTTCATCTTCTGGTTCACTAACCTCAGATAGCTCTTCAATCAGAGGAGCTTCAACATCCTCTTTATCAGAAATCTCTGACAGCTCTTTATCAGCAGTTTCTGGTTCCTGAGCAGCAGGTTCCTCCAATTCAGCACTCGGAGCAAGAACGAAGTCCTTCTTTCTCAGAACCCTTCGTTTTGCCACAGCCTTCTTCCCAATTCTGGTAGTGAGAGTGACAGTCTCAGCAATTCGAGAGGATAGAGCAACATTATCCTCTTCCTCTGAAGTCTCACCTACCTTGGAGAACTCAGCACCCTCAAGATTAGCAGCACTGTCTAAAAGTTTGGCATCGGCCTTAGCCTTTGCAGCGATTTCACGCTCAGCAGCTAACTTATCTTCAGCTTCTTTCTTCTTCCTTTTCTCTTCAGCAAGAGCCACAACTCTTGCAACTTTTTCAGCTTCAGCAGCCTTCTCTTTCTCAGCAAGGCGTGCTTCCTCAGCATCCTGAGCTTCTTTCTCAAGGACATCCTTTGGCTTCTCAGCAACAATCTTGCCAGAAGGTTCAACATTGATTTTTGTTTGAACCAACGTGGGAAGAGGTTCTGAGACAGCAACCTTCTCAACATTCAGGACCAACTTGCTTGATCCTTTCTTTCCCTTGCCCTTCTTGGCAGCATTCTTTCCTTTCTGAACCGTTGCATCCATAATCTCCTTCTGAGCAATACTCACAGAGGAGCCCTTCTCATTCTTCTTTGGAGTAACATCAAAACTGAGGTTTCTGAAGGTATGCATCTTCAGAACCGTACTCCTACTAGTAACACCTTCTCCTGACATAACAACAGAGGCTGCCTCAAACAACCTTGTCAGGAGTGAGCCATAAGCTAATGCACTCACAGTAGTTACATTCTTCATCTGCCTTATCAGCATGGCAGGCAAATTTATCTTCTTCTGGTTGACCAGATGCCACATAAAAACCCTTTCTCTGTTGGAAACACAGTTGACTCCTCCAGCCTTCGGAAGAAAGACATTCGTAGTCAAATAATGTGCCCACCTCTGGTGCTGACTCAACCAGGTGGCATAAGTTTCCTTGGCACTTAGATCTGGCCTAGCCCAGTTGGCTTCTGAAAACCCTTCTGCTGAACCATCATCTCCAATGATGATTCCTTCATCATCAATTCCTATCACTTGAGAAATGGAAGCCCTGCTGACTTCGATTTCAACATCCCCGACCACAGAATGAAGCACATCCTCCTCATTAGAAAAGAAATGGAGGTTCTTATAAAATTCTGTAACTAAGTTAGGGTAGATGAATTCTTCGAGAGAGACGAAAGAATTCCAGTTTTGAGCACTAAGCCAAAGAGAGATAGGTTCAGTTGATTTGACTTCATCATCTAAAAATCTAGAGGTAAAAACCCTAGATTGACTAACTTTCTTTCGTGAATCATCGGAAAAGATGTGAGTGACAGTAATTTCTTGAGCCATTTGAGGAAATGAAAAATTAGGTTAAGATTTCTAAGAGAGATGATAACACAGAAAAAGCTATGAAAATTCTAATGGCAAAGAAAATGAGAGTAAAAAGTTCTAAGTATGGAAATCCCTTATTTATACCCAAACACAGAAACCGTTCCAATTCAAAAAGTAACTTCACACCGTTTAAAAGGGAACAGATAACCGTTAACCACAGAACAGCGCCGTAATAAGCAGTAAATAACGCATGCTTTCAAGTCAAATCATGATTAGAATTTATTATAACTAAATTATCTTAAACAATCAAACACTTAAGATACTCAGAGACAATAATTCTAAGTTATTGAAGAGGATAAGTCATACCAATGCCTTCTCGTAAGTTGCTGAAAGCCATACCAGCCAGAGGCTTAGTAAACATGTCAGCAAGGTTTTCTTCAGAGGAAACATGAGTAATGATAATATCCTTCTTCAGAACATGATCTCTCAGAAAGTGATGTCTAATATGAACATGCTTCATCCTGCTGTGCTGAATAGGATTCTTTGAAAGATCAATGGCACTCTTGTTATCACAGTAGATTGTAATTGTTCCAGGGATGACTCCATAGTCAGCAATTTGTTGCTTTATCCAGAGCATCTGAGAAACACAACTTCCAGCAGCAACATACTCAGCTTCAGCAGTTGAGAGGGCCACAGAGGTTTGCTTCTTGCTATGCCAGGAGACTAGGCACTCCCCCAGAAAATGACAACCACCAGAAGTGCTGACCCTTTTCAATTTATCTCTACCATAGTCAGAATCTGTGTATCCTATAGGAGTGAAATCAGAACTACAGGGATACCACAAACCAGCTTCTGGTGTGCCTTTAAGATATCTGAGAATTCTTTTGACAGCAACATCATGAATTTCTCTTGGTTTAGACTGATATCTAGCACAAAAACACACAGCAAAATGTATATCTGGCCTGCTGGCTTTTAGGTATAAAAGAGAACCAATCATACCTCTGTAGGTTTTTATATCTACAGGTTTACCAGCTTTCTCTTCATCATCAATGTCTTTGCTGACATCCATTGGAATATCAACAGCATTAGAGTCCATCATGCCAAATTTCTTCAGCACTTCTCTAGTGTACTTGGCTTGATTGATAAACACACCATCATTACTTTGCTTGATCTGAAGTCCTAAGAAGAAGGTTAATTCTCCCATCATAGACATTTCAAACTCAGCCTTCATGTGGTTACTGAACTCTCTGCACAAAGATTCATTAGTAGCACCAAATATAATATCATCAACATATACCTGAGCTATAAGGATATCCTTGTTCTTCTTCAGAGTGAACAGAGTTGTATCAACACAGCCTCTGACAAATCCTTTAGACAGAAGGAACTTTGTCAGTCTCTCATACCAAGCTCTGGGAGCTTGTTTCAGTCCATACAAAGCTTTCTTTAGCTTGTACACATGATCAGGAACCTTAGGATCTTCAAAACCAGGAGGTTGAGACACATAGACTTCCTCATCAATGTAACCATTCAGGAATGCACTTTTCACATCCATTTGAAAGAGCTTGAAACCTTTGTATGATGCAAAAGCACATAAGATTCTAATGGCTTCTAATCTTGCAACAGGAGCAAAAGTTTCACCATAATCTATGCCTTCTTGCTGACTGTAACCTTGAGCAACAAGTCTAGCCTTGTTCCTCACAACATTTCCAAATTCATCAAGCTTGTTTTTCAGAACCCATCTTGTACCAACAACCTTCTTGTTGTTAGGTCTGGGAACTAAAATCCAAACTTCTGACCTTTTAAACTGGTCAAGTTCTTCTTGCATTGCCATTAACCAGGAGTCATCATCAGCTGCTTCATAGAAGTCCTTGGGTTCCAGAAGTGACACAAAAGCCACATTCCCCATATATCTTCTGAGCTGAGCTCTGGTCATGACAGGATTATGAACAGAGTCAATGATGTTCTCTAAGGAATGATTCCTATGAGCTCTAACTTCTCTTGGTAAATCCAATGAGTCTTCTGAAACCTGTTCATCATTTGTTGAATCATATATAGGAGCATCTTCTGGAAGAGAGTTATCTTCTGTAGTTGGATGTTCTTCTGGAACATGTTCAACAGGAGAATCAACTTCAGCAGCTTTAGGAATAACATCTTCAACAGAAGGAGATGATATTTCAGGAGCTTGAACTTCATCTTCTTCAGAGGCTTTACTATCTGCAGGGTTAGTCTCATCAAACTTTACATGAATGGATTCATCTAAAGTTTGAGTCCTCTTATTAAAAACCCTATATGCTTTACTATTTGTTGAGTAACCAAGAAAAATGGCCTCATCTGCCTTTGAATCAAACTTTGAAAGATATTCTTTTATATTCAAAACATAGCACTTACAACCAAAGGTTCTGAAATAACCTATTTTAGGCTTTCGACCTTTCCAGAGTTCATAAGGGGTCTTGTTCAGAATGCTTCTGATTAGCACTCTATTCAGAACATAACAAGCTGTGTTAACAGCTTCTCCCCAAAAGTACTTTGGAAGCCTTCTTTCATTGATCATGGTTCTGGCTATTTCAACCAGAGTTCTATTCTTCCTTTCAACTACCCCATTTTGTTGAGGAGTTCTGGGAGCAGAGAAGTTATGATCAATGCCTTTGATTTCACAGAATTCTTCAAACTTAAAATTCTTGAATTCTCCACCATTATCACTTCTGATATGGACTACCTTTTCATTCCTTTCATTCTCAAGTTTCTTAATCAAAACTGAGAAACATCCAAGTGATTCATCTTTGCTAGAGAGCAAGATGACCCAGGTGAATCTTGAATAGTCATCTACTATGACAAAGGCATACTTCTTTCCACCCATGCTCATTGGTTGAACAGGACCAAAAAGATCCATATGAAGTAATTCCAAAGGTCTTTTAGTTGAAATGACTTTCTTAGTTTTAAAAGAGCTTCTGGATTGTTTACCAGATTGGCAAGCATTGCATAAATGGTTCCTTTTAAAACTAATTTCAGGCAGACCCTCAACCAATTGATATCTAGCTACTTTGGCCAGAAGATCCACGCTAACATGAGCAAGTCTTCTATGCCAGAGCCAGGAGGTATCCTCTTTGGACATCAAGCATATATTTTTGCAAAGATTCTCAAGATTCAGCATGAAAACATTTTCAACTCTAGGAGCAGTTAGAATAACTTCCCTTGACTTACTGTCCAAGATTTTACATCCAGAGGAGCTGAAGACAACATCTCTACCTTTATCACACAGTTGTGCAACACTCAGGAGATTGAACTTCAGACCTCTGACTAGGGAGACATCTTCGATCGGAGGATTGGTTCCAATGGATCCAGAACCAAGAATTCTTCCTTTCTGAGCATCTCCAAAGCTGACTTTACCACCTCTTTTAGGTACAAATGTGATGAATGCCTTTTCATCACCTGTCATATGCCTTGAGCACCCACTGTCAATGTACCACAGCTTTGACGTTGATGGAGCACTCAGAGCAACCTGCAACACAATCAATTAGTGACAGGTACCCAATCCTTATTGGGTCCTTCAGAGTTAGATTTAGCTTCTACAGGTTTTTCTGATACTTCAGATTGCAAGAGGTTCTTAATGTGATACTTGCAATCTTTCAACCAATGTCCATCTTTCTTACATAACTTGCAAGAAGGAGGATTCTTGGATCTTTCCTTTTGCTTCTTAGGAGCATTCTTCTTCTTCTGGGAAGGTACTACTTCTTCAGAGGCATTAGCACTCTTAGAGGTTCCCACTTCAGGAGGAGAAGAGATCTCTTTCAGAAGAGAGGGAGTGACAGATTTCTTCTTCTGAGGTTTATCATTCCTCAGAGGCAGTTTTTCTTTACCTTTGACTTTTGAGTCATCGGAGGAAGAACTGAATTGTTTACTTAGTTTATCTTCCAATATTTTCATATCAGCATAAACTTGAGTAAACCTAAGAAATTTGTCAGCCTCGCTTTTGTCCAACTTCCTTTTTATGTACTTGAACATGCTGTACAATTCTTCAAGAGAATCAAAGATATTTTGTTCAGAGGATATGTTTACCTCGGAGTCATAGTTTGCTTCAGGAGGTGCGGAAATTTCTCCTGTGACATCTTCAGAGGATGGCTCATCAATAGCCATGAAACATATCTGGGCTTGCTCTTCCTTCTCTTCAGGATCACTGCTGGTCTCAGAGTCTGACCAAGCAGCCAGCATAGCCTTCTTGAACTTTTTCTTGTCTTTCTTCAGCTCTGGGCAGTTAGGCTTAATGTGCCCAGGTTGCTGACATCCATAGCACACAATGGGCTTGTTTGGATCTCTCTTGAACTTTTCACCAGAATCAGGAGTTTTCTTGTCAAAGCTCCTGAAAGGCTTCTTGTAGTTTCCACCTCTGCCTTTTCTAAAGGCCTTCTTGAACTTCCTGGTCAGCATAGCCAGTTCCTCATCTTCAGAGGATTCTTCAGAAGATTCTGCTTTCAGGACTACTCTTTTTCCTTCTGACCTTTCTCTTAGGTCATGATTTTTTAGTGACATCTCATGGGTGATTAGAGACCCAATGAGTTCATCATACATATAAAAGCTCAAGTCCTGAACTTCTTCAATGGCAGTCTTCTTGGCTTGCCAAGACCTTGGTAAGCTTCTGACAATCTTCTTCACTCTTTCAGACTCTTCAATGTCTCTGCCCAAACTCTTTAAGTCATTGACTATCTTGGTGAATCTAGAATTCATTTCTGAAATAGATTCTTTGTCAAGCATTTCAAATAACTCATATTCTCTCATGAGTTGGTTGACTTTGGACTGCTTCACTTTTCCTGTTCCTTCATATGTGACTTCCAGCTTGTTCCATATATCCTGTGCAGTTTCACAAGAGGAAACTTTGTTATATTCAGTGGCTGTAAGTGCACAATGCAACATATTTATTGCTGAAGCATTTGTTTGGAGCTTTTTCAGAATTTCATCTGAATATTCTCTCTGAGGGATAATAACATTCCCTAGACCTGGTTCCATTCTGGTGGGAATGAAATCTCCATCTGTGATGACAAACCAAGCACTCATGTTCTGAGCTTGAATGAAATACATCATTCTCTTTTTCCAGTAGGAGTAATTGTCACCATTGAATAATGGAGGTCTAGTTGTAGAGGATCCCTCTGGGACAATGAAGTGAGAAGAATTCTCAGGCTGGTGTCTACTAGCCATCTCTATTGATTCTGATAGGATCTTACACTTAGATTGTTAGATCTTTTTAGTAAATATACGAAGTGACCTTCGCTCTGATACCACTTGTTGGCCCTAACAAGATCAGAATCACCTAGAGGGGGGTGAATAGGTGTTTCAAACGAAAACTGATATTTTCAAACTTTTAATGAAAACTCAATTTTCAGAGTCAATAATCCTCAGAGTCAGAGGCAAGCTTATTGAAGTAGCCTCTGTGGGATAATCTGCTTTAAGACAGATTCTGTCTTTTCAGCAACAGAGGTTCTGAGTAAAGAACTTCTGGACAGTCTTCTGAACACAGACTTGTGATTTTTAAGAGGAAATCTGTTTCAGCACTAAATATGATACAAGTACACAGAAGCAATTAACAAGTATAAAGAAGGGAGAAAGAGATTCAGGAGGTCCTGATGAACAGTTCAATTTATCCAAGTTCGCCACAGAATTCCTGTGACTACGTCTTGTCCTCTGAGGTCGCAGCCTCCAGAGATTTTATAAATCCACTATTCAGAACTTTTATGGCAAGTTCAGAAGCTCCTTTACATCAACAGAACTTAAGCTAATTTCTCACTTAGTTCTGACTAGCCTAAAATGAGTTAAAGGATTTTCACCAGAGCAACAATACTCTGTTTTCTGGATTTCTCACCCAACTCAAATCTCAACTAGATTTCTCTCTTTTAAATCTAACTGAAGATCACAACCGATCTCAGTTTACAAGATTTCTATTATGAACTTGTTTTTCTTCACTCTCTCACAATTACAAAGTCTAAGCTAAGAAGAGATTGAGAATGGAAAGTGTGCTCTGTTTTCTTGAATATAACAGTGCGTTGAGATTTTTGCTCTATGATCACACACGTGGTTGATGCAGTGGAGCTTTGCTACTATTTATAGTGTTGAGTAGATAACCGTTGAGGATATTTGAATCTTCAAGAATGACAAGGATGAAAGTAGCCGTTAATCTTGTCAACTTCTTCAAACGGTCTCAAAACACTCAACTCTGTCAACTTTGTACTTTAACCTAATCCGGTATGGGATTAAGGATAAAGGTGATGGAGTTGACTGAACTTGAAGATTGATTTAGAGGGAAACGATAAGAAAGCAGGTTTTGTTTGTTGTGAACAGGCGCGTCCTTCAAACAGCTTTTTGAACTTTTGGCGCCTTGCATTAAATGCAACTGACAAAGCATTAAATGCTTAACCAAACCCGTGAAAACGAACTTCTGATGTCCGTTTTCCTTCTTAGCGCTTCTGAACTAAAACAACCTTAGTCTTCTGTTTGCAAAAGAGAACTTCTGATAAAAGCTTTAGGCAGACAATCAAGACTTCAGAGCGCTTCATCCAGGTTCTGAGAAAGTGCTTCAGTCTTCAGCTTTTTAATCTTCTGAGTTCAATAGGCAAGCAGGAATTCTTCATTCAGCATCTGCTGAGAAAACTCATAATAACTTAACGAAAATTGTTAGTCAACATTGAAAAGTATACAAGTTAATTTTCATTTTCATCTTCTGAAACGTTTGGACATAACCAAAAACACTTACGGTTCATCAGCCTCAAAAACCCGAGTTAAAATTCAGTGTCGTTCCCTGGCCACCCTAGAATCTGGCCCAAAAACTTCAAAAATTAAACAACCCAAAATTTCTTGTACGTGTTAGTCGGGGTATTGGTACACCCAAAATCTGAGCTCGAGTTAAATTTTTGTCCGACACCACAAAAACCCGAGATAAAATTCAGTCTAGGTCTCTGGGCCACCCAAGAATCTGCCCCAAAAACCCAACAATAGAACGACCCATAATTTCTTATACGTGTTAGTCGGGGCATTGGGACATCCAAAATCTGACCTCGAGTTAAAGTTTTGTCTGACGGCTCAAAAACACGAGTTAAAATTCAGTCTTGGTCCTCGGGGCACCCTAGAATCCGGCCCAAAAACTACAAAAATTAAACAATCCATAATTTCTTATACGTGTAAGTCAGGGTATTAGGACACCCAAAGTATGAGCTCGAGTTAAAGTTTTGTCCATCGCATAAAAAACACGAGTTAAAGATCGGTCTCGGTCCCCAGGGCACCTTAGAATCCGACACAAAACTTTATAAATTAAATAACCCATAATTTCTTATACGTATTAGGCGGGGTATTGGGACACCCAAAATCGGAGCTCGAGTTAAAGTTTTGTCCTTCGCATAAAAAACACGAGTTAAAATTCAGTCTTTGTCCCCACCCTAGAATCCAGCCCCAAAACTTCAAAAATTAAACGACCCATAAATTCTTATACGTGTTAGTCGAGGTATTGGGACACCCAAAATCTGAGCAAGAGTTAAAGTTTTGTCCGACGCCTAAAAAACGCGAGATAAAATTCAGTCTCGGTCCTCAAGCCACCCATGAATCGGCCCCAATAACCCAACAATAGAACGACCCACAATTTCTTATACGTGTTAGTCAGGGTATTGGGACACCCAAAATCTGAGCTCGAGTTAAAGTTTTGTCCATCGCATAAAAAATACGAGTTAAAGATCGGTCTCGGTCCCCGGGGCACCCTAGAATCCGGCACAAAACTTTATAAATTAAACATCCCATAATTTCCTATACGTGTTAGGCGGGGTATTGAGACACCCAAAATCGGAGCTTGAGTTATAATTTTGTCCGTTGCATAAAAAAGACGAGTTAAAATTCAGTCTCGGTCCCCACCCTAGAATCCGGCCCCAAAACTTCAAAAATTAAATGTCCCATAATTTCTTATACGTGTTAGTCGGGGTATTGGGACACCCAAAATCTGAGCTCGAGTTAAAGTTTTGTCCCACGCCTAAAAAATCGGAGTTAAAATACAGTCTCGGTCCGCGCGCCACTCTAGAATCCGGGCCACTCTAGAATCAGAGTTTTGTCCCATAATTTCTTATACGTGTTAGTCAGGGTATTTGGACACCAAAAATCTGAGCTCGAGTTAAAGTTTTGCCCGTCGCATAAAAAACATGAGTTAAAATTCAGTCTCGGTCCCCGAGGCAATATAGAATCCGGCCCCAAACCTTCAACAATTAAACGACCCATAATTTCTTATACGTGTTAGTCGTGGTATTTGGACACCCAAAATCTGAGCTCGAGTTAAAAGTTTTGTCCGACGCCTCAAAAACCCGAGTTGAAATTCAGTCTCGGTCCCCGGGGTACCCTAGAATCCGACACAAAAACATCAAAAATTAAATGACCGATAAATTCTTATACATGTTAGTCGGGGTATTGGAACACCCAAAATCTGAGCTCGAGTTACAGTTTTATCCGACGCCTCAAAAACCAGAGATAAAATTCAGTCTCGGTCCCCATGCCACCCATTAATCGGCCCCAAAAACCCAGCAATAAAACGACCCATAATTTCTTATACGTGTTAGTCGTGGTACTGGGACACCCAAAATCGTAGCTGGAGTTAAATTTTTGTCCGACGCCTTAAAAACCTGAGTTAAAATTAAGTATCGGTCCCCAGGGCACCCTAGAATCCGGACCAAAAACATCAAAATTTAAACGACCCATAATTTCTTATATGTGTTAGTCGGGATATTGGGATACCCAAAATCTGAGCTCGAGTTCAAGTTTTGTATGTCACATAAAAAACTTAAGTTAAAATTCAGTCTTGGTCCTCGATGCAGCCTAGAATTTGGCCCCAAAACTTCAAAAATTAAACGACCAATATTTGCCTATACGCGCTAGTCGGGGTATTGGGACACCCAAAATCTGAGCTCAAGTAAAAGTTTTGTCCGACGCCTCAAAAACTCGAGTTTAAATTTAGTCTCGGTCCCCGAGACTCCCTAGAATCCGGCCGAAAAACTTCAAAAATTAAACTACCGATAATTTCTTATACGTGTTAGTCGGGGTATTGGGACACCCAAAATCTGAGCTCGAGTTAATGTTTTGTCCGTCGCCACAAAAACCCAAGTTAAAATTCAGTCTCGGTTCCCAGGCCACCCTAGAATCCGGCCCCAACAACACAACACGTGTAAGTCGGGGTATTGGGACATCCAAAATCTGAGCTCGAGTTAAAGTTTTGTTGGACGCCTCAAAAACCCGAGTTAAAACTCAGCCTCAGTCCACGGGGCACCCTAGAACCTGGCCCAAAAACTTCATAAATGAAACGACCCATAATTTCTTATACGTGTTAGTCGGGGTATAGGGACACGCAAAATCTGAGCTCGAGTAAAAGTTTTGTCCGTCGCATAAAAAACATGAGTTAAAATTCAGTCTCGTCCCCGTGGCACCCTAGAATCCGGCCCCAAAACTTTAAAAATTAAACGACCCATAATTTCTTATATATGTTAGTCGAGATATTGGGACACCCAAAATCTGTGCTCGAGTAAAAGTTTTGTCCGATGCCTCAAAAACCGAAGTTAAAATTCAGTCCCGGTTCCCGAGCCACCGTAGAATCCGGCCCCAACAACCCAACAATAGAACGACCCATAATTTCTTATTCGTGTAAGTTGAGGTATTGGGACATCCAAAATCTGAGCTCGAGTTAAAGTTTTTTTTGACGCATCAAAAACCCGAGTTAAAATTCAGTCTCAGTCCACGGGGCACCCTAGAATCCGGCCCAAAAACTTCAGAAATGAAACGACCCATAATTTCTTATATGTGTTAGTCAGGGTATAGGGACACGCAAAATCTGGGCTCGAGTTAAAATTTTGTCCGTTGCATGAAAAACACGCGTTAAAATTCAGTCTCGGTCCCCTTGGCACCCTAGAATCCGGCCCAAAAACTTCAAAAATTAAACGACCCATGATTTCTTATATGTGTTTGTCGAGATATTGGGACACCCAAAATCTGTGCTCGAGTAAAAGTTTTATCCGACGCCTCAAAAACCCGAGTTAAAATTCACTCTCGGTCCCCGGGCCACCCTAGAATTTGGCCCATAAACTTCAAAAATTAAACGACCCATAATTACTTATACGTGTTAGTCGGGGTATAGGTGTGAGCGTAAGTTGTTGCTCAGAGCGGCTTTAGCCTTGTTTGACTAGAGTCGCCACCTGGCCGACCGGGAAAATGTACGAACCGGTGTTTGTACCGATTGTTTTGTAAACCAGAGATTCTATTTACGTTCGTGGATACAACTTATTAATTCCGACATTCCAGGGCCCAAAGGATCTTTAATGGAGCCTAACAGTTTATTATCTTAACATTTATGATTATCACACAGAAATATTTAAATACGTACACATTTGTATGGTAAACCGCCGGGTGACACGGTACAAAAACCCTCAGAAGCTTACCCTCGTCGCATGCCAGTGATCGCTCGCGGACTGATACTCGTTGAAGAACGGAGACCTTTTCAGGGAGGAACCTTGGGGGCCGGAGTTGCGTAGGGCGTCCTCCGAGTAGTAGCTAGGAACATGACTTAATCAGCTCTAGCGGGGCTGCGAGTGATGCCTAGAATTGGAACTTTCAGATAAGGGGGAATATAATTTTGGTGGTCGTGAGGACCTTTTTGGAATATTTTTAGGAAAGTATTCTCGAGCTCGGACTACCGCGACTGTTTTTCTTTTATCAGAGGCAACCTTAGGCAACAACAGAGGCAACTTTATCAGAGGCATTTTTTATCGGGTCAAGAATCGCTTCAGAACGAGCTAGAGAGGGATGAGAATGAGTGTCTGTTGGTGAATTGAATGAGAAATCTGGGGGCTATTTATAGGATATCTTGTGACCGTATGGTCCAACTTTTGTGACCCTACGCTCACTTGTTTGCCCATCTCAGATCCAAATTTGGATCTGAGACGGGCTGCACCTAAGGCCCGGCTGGACCTTACAAGGCCCGACCAAAGTTGTTTGGATTTTAGTACACGTGTCACGCCCTCATTGGACTGCCAGCCACATGGCAAATAAGGATTGGATTGCTGTATGCCACCTGGCAGTGACCGTATGGTTAGAGGGTGTGTGACCGTACGGTCACAACAAACAGTGTTGTGATTGTACGGTCCTTAGTGAATAGTGTTTATGACCGTACGTATTTTCGTGAAAAAGGATTTTCTCATAAGCATGAAAGTGCCACACTCATGGTCCCCAGATGCGGGTGGAAGACGTTATGGCCCTGGAAAGGGGATCCGTTCTCCGACGAGTATCAGTAGTGGAGCAGCTGGGGCGACGAGGAGCTCATAGATTTGTTTCATCATCGGGTTCGAAAACCAGTGCTTACAATAGGGACACCCAAAATCTAAGCTTGAGTTAAAGTTTTATCCGACGCCTCAAAAACCCGAGTTAAAATCCAGTCTCGGTCCCCGGGCCACCCCAGAATATGGCCCCAAAAACCTAACAATAGAACGACCCATAATTTCTTATACGTGTTAGTCGGGGTATTGTTTCGAACTCGACCCTAAAAGCATCGGATATGACAGTGTGACAGTATCTTAGACATACACTTGTCCAAAATAGTATCTCGAGAAATAACCAAAACAACGAGAAAAACTATACAAAACATCAATTTAGACATTTCAATCTAAATCTGCCTAGAAAAGTTGTATATTGGGATGAAAGATCGAAGTCGGAATCTGCCTACTAAAACACTACACCAAAAACAAGTGTGAATTATTGGGACACCCAATATCTGAGCTCGAGTTAAAATTTTGTCCGATGCCTCAAAAACCAGAGTTAAAATTCAGTCTCGGTCCCAGGGACACCCTAGAATCCGGCCCAAAAACTTCAAAAATTAAACGACCCATAATTTCTTATACGTGTTAGTCGGGGTATTGGGACATCCAAAATGTGAGCTCGAGTTAAAGTTTTTTCCGACACCTCAAAAACCCGAGTTATAATTCAGTCTCAGTCCCCGGGGCACCCTAGAATCCGACCCAAAAACTTCAAAAATTAAACGACCCATAATTACTTATATGTGTTAGTCGGCGTATAGGGACACCCAAAATCTGAGCTCGAATTAAAGTTTAGTCTGACGCCTCAAAAACCTGAGTTAAATTCCAGTCTCGGTACCCAGGCCACCCTAAATCCGGCCCCAAAAAGCCCAACAATAGAACAACCCATAATTTCTTATACGTATTAATCGGGGTATTAGGACATCCAAAATCTGAGCGCGATTTAAAGTTTTGTCCGACACCTCAAAAACCCGAGTTAAAGTTTAGTCTCGGTCGCTGGGGCATCCTTGAATCCGGCCCAAAAACTTCAACAATTAAACGACCTGTAATTTCTTATACGTGTTAGTCGGGGTATTAGGACACCCAAAATCTGAGCTCGATTTAAAGTTTTGTCCGTCGCATAAAAAACACGAGTTAAAATTCAGTGTCGGTCCCCGGGGCACACTAGAATCCGTCCCCAAAACTGCAAAAATTAAACGACCTATAATTTCTTATACGTGTTAGTCGGGGTTTCGGGACACCCAAAATTTTAGCTCGAGTTAAAGTTTTAACCGTCGCAAAAAAAACGTGAGTTAAGATTCAGTCTCGGTCCCCGAGCCACTTAAAATTCAGTGTCGGCCCAAAAACTTCAACAATTAAACGACCCAGAAATTCTTATATGTTTTAGTCAGGGTATTGGGACACCGAAAATTTGTCCTCGAGTTAAAGTTTTGTTCGACGCCTCCAAGACCCGAGTTAAAATTCAGTCTCGGTCCTCGAGACACCCTAGAATCCGGCCCAAAAATTTCAAAAATTAAACGACCCATAATTTCTTATACGTGTTAGTCGGGGTATAGGGACACCCAAAATCTGACCTCGAGTTAAATTTTGTCTGACGCGTCAAAAACCTGAGTTAAAATTCAATCTCTCTCTCCAACGCACCCTAGAATCCAGCCTCAAAAACCCAACAATAGAACGACCCATAATTTCTTATACGTGTTAGTCGGGGTATTGGGACACCTAAAATGTGAGCTCGAGTTAAAGTTTTGTCCGTCACATAAAAAACACGAGTTAAAATTCAGTCTCGGTCCGCGAGCCACCCTAGAATCCGGCGCCAAAACTTCAAAAGTGAAACGAGCCATAATTTCTTATACGTGTTAGTCGGGGTATTGAGACACCCAAAATCTGAGCTCGAGTTAAAGTTTCGTATGTCGCATAAAAAACTTGAGTTAAAATTCAGTCTCGGTTGCTGGGGCACCCTAGAATCTAGCCCCAAAACTTCAAAAATTAAACGATCGTTAAAAACCCAAGTAAAAGTTTTGTCCGACGCCTCAAAAACCCAAGTATAAATTTAGTCTCAATCCCCGGGGCACCCTAGAATTCGGCCCAAAAACTTCAAAAATTCAACGATCGATAATTTCTTATACGTGTTAGTCGGGGTATTGGGACACCCAAAATCTGAGCTCGAATTAAATTTTTTGCCGACGCCTCAAAAACCTGAATTAAAATTTAGTTCCGGTCCCCGGGCCACCCTAGAATCCGGCCCCAAAAACCCAACAATAGAACGACCCATAATTTCTTATACGTGTTAGTCGGGGTATTGGGACACCCAGTATCTGAGCTGGACTTAAACTTTTATCCGACGCCTCAAAAACTGGAGTTAAAATACTGTCTCGGTCCATGGGCCACCTTAGAATCTGGCCCTAAAAACACAATAATATAATGACCCATAATTTCTTATATGTGCTAGACGGGGTATTGGGACACCCAAAATCTGAGCTCGAGTTAAAGTTTTGTCCGACGCCTCAAAAACCCGAGTCAAAATTCAGTCTCGATCCACGGGCCACCCTAGAATCCGGCCCCAAAATCCCAACAATAGAACGATCCATAATTTCTTATACATGTTAGTCGGGGTATTGGCAAACCCAATATCTTAGCTGGAATTAAACTTTTGTCCGACACGTTAAAAACCCGAGTTAAAATTCAGTTTCAGTCCCTCGGGTACCCTAGAATCCAACCCAAAAACTTCAAAAATTAAACGACCCATAATTTCTTATACTTGTTAGTCGGGGTATTGGGACATGCAAAATGTGAGCTCGAGTCAAAGTTTTGTCCGACACCTCCAAAAACCGAGTTAAAATTCAAACTCGGTCCCCGAGCCACCCTAGAATCCGTCCCCAAAAACCCAACAATAGAACGACCCATTATTTCTTATACGTGTTAGTTGGGGTATTGGGAGACCCAAAATCTGAGCTCGAGTTAAAGTTTTGTCGAACGCCTCATAAACCCGAGTTAAAATTCAGTCTTTGTCCCCGAGGCACCCTAGAATCCGGCCCAAAAACTTAAAAAATTAAACGACCCATAATTACTTATACGTGTTAGTCGGGGTATTGGGACACCCAATATCTGAGGTCGAGTTAAATTTTTGTCTGACGCCTCAAAAACCCGACATAAAATTCAGTCTCTGCCCTCGGGGCACCCTAGAATCCGGCCCCAAAAACCCAACAATAGAACGACCCATAATTTCTTATACGTGTTAGTCGGAGTATTGGGACACCCGAAATCTGAGCTCGAGTTAAAGTTTTTTTTGTCGCCTCAAAAACCCGAGTTAAAATTCAGTCCCGCTTCCCGGGCCACCCTAGCATCCTGCCCCAACAACCCAACAATAGAACGACCCATAATTTCTTACACGTGTAAGTCAGGGTTTTGGGACATCCAAAATTTGAGCTCGAGTTAAAGTTTTGTTTGACGCCTCAAAAACCCGAGTTTAAATTCAGTCTCGGTCCACGGGACACCCTAGATTTAGGCCCCAAAACTTCACAAAGTAAACGACCCATAATTTCTTATACGTGTTAGTCGGGGTACTGGGAGATCCAAAATGTGAGCTCGAGTTAAAGTTTTGTCTGACGCCTCAAAAATCCAAGTTAAAATTCAGTCTCAGTCCCCGGGGCACCTTAGAATCCGGCCCAAAAACTTCAAAAATTAAATGACCCATAATTTCTTATACGTGTTAGTCGGGGTAGCGGGACATCCAAAATGTGAGCTCGAGTTAAAGTTTTGTCCGTCTGTGAGCGCGCGTCCCCGTAATCGAATATTTTTATTATTTTTAAGATATTGATTAGGGCATTTTATTATCATGTTTTGCCAATTTTAGCAGTATTGTGCCCGCGAAGGGCGTGGAAAATCTCAGCTGTTCAAACTTCGATTTTTGTGAAGTTTTAGAGAGTCGCCACCCAATCCGTAGACTGAGAAAATTTGGTACAATGGGTAGAGCGCTCAACCCCACTGTACCCTTCAGAGACATGTTCGTGAATAATACTTACTTATCTTTAATACTCAAACTTGCTTTGTTTTGTACTTGTTTTGTTTTTACTGACTCTTATTTTATTATTTTCACACACAGTATTAATTTAGAGCACAACAGAACTTATTAACCTGCAAAATGAGAGTAAATATGCATTAGTTTCATAAACATAATATATGTAATATTTTTATGGTTATTTATTTATTATTATTATTATTATTATTATTATCATTTTTGTCATCATTATTATTATTATTATTATTATATTTAACATCTTCACGTGTTTAGCGTTTTTTAGGAGGCATGGCCTTCCATGGAAAACGTGTACCAGTCAATTTTCATATGTAAAATAAATATTTACGTACGGTAAAAAGTAAATCGCGTACCCGGCTTTACCGGTTCCACGGTAAAAAGGTAAATAGTAAAAATGCAATAATATATAAATCATGTGTCCGGTATCAACGTGTGACTAAACGTCTCCACGGTAAAATATCCGACTCCACGGTAAAAAAGGTAAATGACGGTGAATAGTAAAATAGCAGTAAAATAAGTACTGTAAAGTAAAGATCGTGTGTCCAGTATTAACGGGCGACTAAGCGTCACCACAGTAAAATACCCGACTCCACGGTAAAAAGTAAATTGCGGTAAAAAGTAAAAGTGCGGAAAAGTAAATACTGTAAAGTAAAGCGCGTGGGTCCAGTATCCACGGGCGACTAAGCGTCACCACAGTAAAATACCCCACTCCACGGTAAAATGTAAATTGCGATAAAAAGTAAAAGTGCGTAAAATAAGTACTGTAAAGTAAAGATCGTGTGTCCAGTATTAACGGGCGACTAAGCGTCACCACAGTAAAATACCCGACTCCACGGTAAAAAGTAAATTGCGGTAAAAAGTGCGGAAAAGTAAATACTGTAAAGTAAAGCTCGTGGGTCCAGTATCGACGGGCGACTAAGCGTCACCACAGTAAAATACCCGACTCCACGGTAAAATGTAAATTGCGATAAAAAGTAAAAGTGGGGAAAAGTAAATACTGTAAAGTAAAGCTCGTGGGTCCAGTATCCACGGGCGACTAAGCGTCACCACAGAAAAATACCCGACTCCACGGTAAAAAGTAAATTGCGGTAAAAAGTAAAAAGTAAAAAATAATAAAATAAAGCATGGATCGGGCATCCCGTAGGCGGTAATCCTCCTTAGGTAGCCATAAACCCACAGCAAATACACAAAAAGTAAAATCATGGACCGAACGTCCCCAGGCGGTAGTCCGCCTTAGGGAGTCATAAATCCACGATAAAAGAAAAGTATAAAAAGAAATAATACAAATGGACCGAGCATCCCCGGGCGGTAGTCCGCCATAGAGAGCATTAAATCCACGTTGTAGTAAAATATAATTAACTAACGTGTCGTTTTCACGCGTCAATTTTTAATTAGGCAAAAAAACAAAACTAATCATTATATGATTAAAGTTGTTTTTTACCTTTTTAATGAAACGAAACATGATTTTACTTTAGGATTTAACATGTTTTTACTTTAATAAAGTTATGCTATAATGAAACAAAACATGATTTAAACTTAAGACATGATGTTTGATTAAGATTATTTTATGGATGTAAGTTTAAAGTCTCCATTTTTTGTTCATGGTTTCATGGTTTTTATGCCCGGTTTCACCATTAATCTACACGTGATTCTTGTACCTCTCAGCGTGTTTCCATTAATTCATGATATTAGAACATCGTAGTAACATAATAGAGAGTTTACTTGCCTTTTATATGCAAAGGAAACTCCAAACGGATCCCCGGAAGTGACAACCCGAGCAACTTTGAACAAAGTGGTAAAACCCGACTCAAGGCTTGATTTTAGGTACTAAAGTGGGTCAAATGATAGAAGAAAAGTGTTTATGGGATGATATTTGATGTGTTTGTAACAAGAAACAACTTGAAATTGCTCCAGAAACAAAGATTGATGTCACTTTTTGGATGTGTTCTTCACTTTCTTCACTTTTTACTAACTAACTTTTTATGGATTTTTGGGTGTTTGATCTTGCAAAATGAAGTGTTTGGGAGGTTTTGGGGTGTTTTTGGTGTGTAAAACGGAAGGGGGGAGGGTCTTATTTATAGGAAAAGTGTTCCTAAAGCATCCAAAAGAGCAATAGTGTCCCGAATAGTGAAAACACTATTTCCTGGACTCAAACCCAGCCAAACTCGGCCGAGTTTGATCATGTGGGAGACAAACTCGGCCGAGTTTGACCAAGCTCGGCTGAACTTGTGCAAGCTGGGCCGAGTTTGGTCCCTCCGGTGGCGGCAAAATGCCCGTTTCGACCCCGTTCTTCGCCGTTAAGGGTCCCGGAAGCTCCCGACTGTACACTGACTCAACTAATAGCTTCTCTAGTGGTTATAATACAAGAAATGAAGTGTTTTAGTGAAGAAAGAAACAAACTTGGCCGAGTTTATGCAAGCCCGGCCGAGTTTAGTCCCTCTGAAGGTGGAAAACAGCCGTTTAGGCCCCTTTCGACACCCTTGAGGCTCCCGGAGGCTCCTGACTGTATATTAAGTCAACTGATAGCTTCTCTAGTGAGCCTAAGACATGAATTAAGGTGTTTAGATCAAGAATTAACAAGAAAACAATCCGGGAACGAGAATCAGGGCTCATTCCGGAGCTGTTTCGGCTTGATTCGCGCAGAAGAATCCACTGACTCTTTGAGCTTTGATCTTATGGAATGGGTGTTTCTAGGAGTTTTAAAAGTGTTTATGAGTGTTTATTATGAAGGGAGAATTTCCTATTCATAGATAAAACGCCCGGGAAAGTCCGAAAAACGCATACGTCACCCGAAATGGCCCGAAAATGATGTTTTCGGGCCTGTTTTCAAGCAAACTCGGCCGAGTTTGGCTAAGCTCGGCCGAGGTTGTCTAAACCTGGCCGAGTTTAGCCCTCTAGCAAAGGGGAAATGGCCGTTTCGAACCCGCAAAATGTATACGTGACCCGAAATGGCCGAAAAACGTCGTTTTTGGACCTGTTTGCATGTAAACTTGGCTGAATTTGTTCTTGAATGACTAAACTTGACCAATTATGGGTTACACTTGATTGAGATTGTCTAAACTTGACCGAGGTTGTCTAAACCTGACCGAGTTCAGCCTAGTGATGAAGGGAAAATTGCTCATTTCGGCTCCGTTTGTCACTTTTGGGGCCCCGCATGACTTTCTAGCACACAGTAGGTTAAGCAATGACTTCTCTAAATGTATAATCATGAGGTAAACACACTATCATCATCGAGATCGGAAAAATCCGTGCTCACAGGCTGCCCCTCACTTAATCAATATTGTAAAGACTCGAACCTTTACGTTCGATTCGAACAATGTTGATTAAGTGCGAGTTAGCACGGTGAGTGTTAGAAGACGTACCTGGGGTAAAGTCGTCACTCCTACTTCAGTGGTCTTGATCATCGGGACTTCTGCACATCTGCTTGTCATCTGGAGTTTTTAACCCTGCATGGAGAAATGGTTAATCCGAAACTTAGCGGTCCATTTTTACGGAGCCAAGTAAAATTTTTTTTTTTTTTTTTTAGGTATTGCATAAAAGGTGTGTCACCGCGGATGACCCCACACTTGAATGCAATTTTATTTTATAATATCTGGATACTGGGTGACTTCTATACTTGTTATCAAGTGTGTGCTTGCATTTTAATGACTCTATGTGTTGCTAGACCTAACGGGCCCGTGTGAGTAAAAATGAGCGGGAATACCGCCATTATGGTGAGTAGTAGATATGCCATCCTGGATGGACTCATATCTGGATGACTCAGCGTGTCGTTATACTTAACAGAGCCACGTGAGTAGAAATACATGAGCGGGAATACCGTCATCATGTGAAATAGTAGATATGCCACCTTGGATGGACTCATATCCGAATGACTCAACGTGTTGTTATACTTAACGGAGCCACGTGAGTAGAAATACATGAGCGGAAATACCGTCATCATGTGGAATAGTAGATATGCCACCTTGGATGGACTCATATCTGAATGACTCAGCGTGTCGTTATACTTAACGGAGCCACGTGAGTAGGAATACATGAGCGGGAATACCGTCATCATGTTGAATAGTAGATATGCCACCTTGGATGGACTCGTATCTGAATGACTCAGCATGTCGTTATACTTAACGGCGCCACGTGAGTAGGAATACATGAACGGCAATACCGTCGTCATGTGGAATAATAGATATGCCACCTTGGATGGACTCATATCCGGATGACTCAGCGTGTCGTTATACTTAACGAAGCCACGTGAGTAGGAAAATTCCGTACTTGGTGTCTAACCATGGTTTACCTTTTCCTGAAGGCGAAAGATATGATCTGGAAGCGAGGAGATTATCCTCATGAAGAAGAAGAATATGATTTGGAAGCGAGGAGATTATCCTCTCGAATGAGAAGAGTACGATTTGGGAGTGAGGAGATTATCCTCTAGAAGGAGAAGAATATGATCTAGAAGCGAGGAGATTATCCTCATGAAGGAGAAGAATATGATTTGGAAGCGAGGAGATTATCCTCTGGAAAGAATATGATTTGGAAGTGAGGAGATTATCCTCATGAAGGAGAAGAATATGATCTAGAAGCGAGGAGATTATCCTCTGAAGGAGAAGAATATGATCTAGAAGCGAGGAGACTATCCTCATTTTCCTATCTCAAGGTGAACTTGCCCCTGGCTTGCTCTTGTTATTGAGAAAATATAATGATATTCTATATTTTCAGTTCTCTCATCTTCATCAAGATTGATATTCATCCTTCAAAGAAAAATGATGTGACTTCGAGACAAGGAGATCCTTTTCCTTCTTGTGAGGGCGATTTTGCCCATTGCTTAATGAAATCAGAGAATATTCTCTATTTTCAGTTCTCTTATCTTGATTCCAATTTTCAATGCAATGCTTCATCTCACCATCTTTGGTGAGAAACCAATTTTGTCTTTGTATGTCCCTGTATTGGGACATGTCACGATGAAATGTGAAAATATTTTCTGATTTCAGTAATCAAGCTTTCGTCTAATGTTTTATTTTATCATCCTTGTCTTAGAAGCATCATTCCTTGGAAAGATTCGAACTCGAAACAAAGATATTATTCTCTGAGTTCTATTCCATCATGAGCAGTAATTTTTGCGTCTGTTTTGCATGTTGAAAGTGTCCGCCGTCTTTATTGACTATTGACTGTTGTCATGGGGTGTTTCCTTTCGAAGAATGAATTTTGTGGTTACATTTGACTTGTGATCCGCCTGGCGATCCTGAAATAGAATAAAAAAGATCCCTTTCTCGGGGTGAATCTTGACAATAAAGATATTCTGAAATAAAAATAATAATTATTTATTTATTTATCTTTATTTTTTTATTGTTATTGTTATTATTATTATTATTATTTTTCTTCTTCTTTTTTTTTTCTTATTGTTGGAATAGGCGCATTTAATGGCCTGTCGGGGAAACTTGTTGCGTACCTCAAGAGTAGTTCGTGAATGTCGGCACTATTGAAGTATTCGGAACGCCTTTTATCAGGTTCCTGCAAAAATAATAAAAGAATTCCCTTTCTCGGGGTATTATTGGTGCTTGTAAAATTATTTATTTTACACATGGGTATGACATTAACTGACCTGTTGGATCAATTGTAGTACACCGTAAGATGAGTGGTCCATAATGGACCGAAAAATTTGCGGCCACAAGCGTGCCGACAGAATTGTGCGGCCCAAAGCGCACCGACGGATTGGACGGTCCAGATCGTTTGATCGTGGACGGCCCGGATTGATTCAAATCTTCTATATAATTCAAATCGCTTTCAATCATTTTTACTTCAAAACATTTCCATTAAAAACTTACCATGCATTACCGTCCTAACCGCGAAGCGCAGGAACGCCGAGAGCGTCATGAGGAGATGGTTCAACGTTTTCACGAGCGGAGCGAGCAGTATTGGCACACACAGGCCATTCTGATGGGCTTAATTGTTTTCTTTTTTGTGATGATGCTTGTCGTCAATTATTACCTGCGTCGCTATGAGCGGGGGATGTGAAGTTTTCTCTTGAATTTTCGTTTTCCATTTTCATTTCTTCTCTTCTTTATTTTTTTTTTTTGTAATTTCTCTTCCGGCGGGGTATAGAAGAAAATTAGGATTTTTCACTTTTACCCTTGACGTTGTAATTTTAAAGAGTACATGCGGGTAAAAAATCCTTTTCTCGGGGTTAAATTTTGATATGTATTGCAAAAGTTAAATCTATTGATGAAATTATTTATCTGACATATTTACATCTAGTAAATTGCATGCTTTGATTTAATTCACGTGATTGTGTGTGCAAAAAGAGCAATCTATGTACATGTAATTTTTTTTTTTTTGATTGTTTCAACTTATAGGCCCAAGCCCAACAAGCCCATGACCCATTTTATTTTTATATCAACTTCTTCTTCCTTATTCCCACCATTTTCCATACAACCTCCGAAATTCCCAAACAATGTCTACAAGTCGGGAACCTCGTAGATACCGTTTAGTCTATCAAAATTCCTCAACGGGTGAGGAATCTGACTCCGATATGGATCCCGAATCATCAACGGGAGGAGAAATACCCATTGAACTTCCTCCTCCGACTAACCCGCTCAAACCCGATCTTAACCTTATTCCTATCATCCATACGTTCTCTAATGACAAAAGGACTCGGGAAAAGAAGTATTTCGGGCTAAAGTACGAAGATCGGGTGCCAATTTGCTTCGGGGAGGCGAAACACCATTATGGTTCACTTGTAAGATTCTTGCTCCGATCTCTTTTTTGTGTTGTTTTTGCTTGAAATTGATGCATTAGAATGATTATATACATTTTTATGGATGTTTTGGTGGTGGAATTATGCGTTTAGGACTGAAAATTTGGATTTTAGGGATTTGGGGGGGCCATTTTCGGCCTTTGGAGCATGAAGCTCGGCCGAGCTTGCTCTTCACATGAGCAAACTCGGCTGAGTTATTATTATTTTTTATTTTTTTTAATATATATATATATATATATATATATATATATTTATCCTAATTATTTACATTATCAACCTTCGTGAATTAGGTAGATAACAACGTAATTAGTAATTAAAGCATGCAATTGTATTATTATTTTCTAGCGAAAACTTGCTGGATGTGGTTCCGTGAAGAATGTGAGGACTTGGTATAAGAATATGACCCCCGCCACTAGATTGAGGGTTGACGAGAGTGGTTTCGCCCATTTCATCGAGATGTTACCCGTTTCAAGTCCTAAGACAGGTTTAGACATGACCACTGCATTGGTTTCTCGGTGGATGGACTCTACCCACACTTTCCATTTCCCTTTTGGTGAAATGACCATTACGCCCTTGGATTTTTCTGCTATTACGGGTCTTTCATTTTCTGGCATTCCGCTCCCGCTTGACATTGGTTTGTTTCGGAGTCACACACCCCGAGATCGACTTTCACTTTTGTTTGGAGTTCCCGTTATCGGGACGAAACTCCAGGTGAAGGAATTGAGGGAGTACTGGATGGATCGAGTCCCTGAAAGTGATTTGGAGGTTGAGCAGTGTGCCCGCTCTTTCCTATTGGTCATGCTATCAGGGACTCTATTTACTCTGAGTGGTAGTGAGGTGTGCACATCTATTGTGAGAGCCTTGGTGGATTTGGATAGAGTCTTGCAGTATGACTGGGCTGGTGCCGCTTATTCTCTTCTTCTCTATGGGATTGATATGATAGTCCGTCGTAATCAGAAGATAATACGAGGATTCAGTCTCCTGATCCCAGTGAGTTTCCCTTACTTTTCTTTATTATTTTTTTTTTTTGTATTTTTCTGATTTTTATTTGTCTATCTAATTGCTTATATGTTATTTATTTACAGATATGGGGTTATTCCTATGGGATTCTGGCTTATCCCCATATCTTGAGTGGTCTTCCGCATCGATACCCGTGCTTGGGTCGATGGAGCGACAGTTGGTCGGGGAGTACTGTGACTTCTTTGACGACTAAGAAGAAGGCGTTTAGAGAGTTGACTTGGGAGAAGGTGATCTCTTTTTATTTATTTTTTCTTCTTTTTTTTTTTTTTTTATTTGACAAAGTGTTTTCAGATCCTAACCTATGTAATTATATGCCTCAGGTTAACAAAAAACCGTGGGGGCTGAGGAGGAGGTGGACCCCAGAAATGATTTCAGCTAGAGCCTTATCAGACAAGCGGGTATTATTCGAGTGCCACTATGGTTTTGTGTGGTACTTAGGTGAGAGAGTGAGAGATTGGACGCTCGGTCCAAATGATCGTCCTGTACCTCCAGACCCTCCAGAGACTATGTTTTGGATTAACCATGTGAGGAGCGCTCGAGATGAGATCCTTTACAGAGATGGCCTGACTTTTGCTAGTCTAGAGGGGCCGTATAGCGAGATAATTCGCCAGTTATTGCCTCAGACACCTCAGGCCCAAGATGACGCGGTAAGAATTTTTATTTTCTTTTTCTCTTATTTTTATTTTTTATTTTGTTTATTTTTATTTTGATATCTTGTTGTAGGGTCCTATTCAGGGTGAGCTTCCTAGAACTAAGAGGAATGTGGGTCCTACCCGACCTTCAGATGCCCCTATTCCAGATGTGGCTGCTTCTGGATCTCATCAGCCAGATTTCTTACCTGGGAGAGTATCCACTACCTTTGACAATTTCGTGGAGGTGATGACGCTATCTGGGAAGGTTGAGCAGAGGTTCTTGACTCGGGAGGCTCCTTTCATCGTGGAGTTTGATCCACCAGCCACCACACATATGAGTGTCTCCTGCTTCTTGCATTGAGTATTATGAATTTTACTTGATGTTCTCTTTCTTCCAGATTTCAGCTGAGGATGCTTCTGAGTTGGCGTGGAAATCGCATAGACTGAAGGGATTGATCCAGGAGAGCAATCTGGCCTATAATGTAAGTTTCCTTCTTGGTGTCCTGTAATGTCTGAATGCATGTATGAATGATTATATGTCATGTATGTATGCAATGATGATGACTGTATGTGTAAATTTGTGCAGTTTATGCTTGAGCAAGCGAATGAGAAGATCAGGAGTTTGACTATAGATGTAGCCAAACTTCAAGCTGAGGCATGTAGAGGTTATCTGTGGAGTTCGACTATGGACGCAGCCGGGCTTCAAGCAGAGGCATGTGGGAGTCACCAGGAGATGACCAGTGACAATGACGAGGGTGGCACCGAGATCATAGATGAGGATGAGGATGGAGATGACCATTCTTTTTGAGGACATTTAGAGATTCGCTTCACTGTTGTTACTTTGTTTGTGTTGTTTGACTGTGTTTGCACGTTGCTTTGATACTCTTTTTCTTGCTTGTTTGACATGACGTATGGATGACTTTTTATCACTTTCATTTGAGTTTTGAATGATTTATCTCGAGGTACTTGCAAACCCCTAATCATCGGACAATTTTTACCCGAAAACTGAGTCAAAAATTCAATCCCCACGCTTCAAAACATCCAAACTCGGCCGAGTTTGGTCCATTAAGGATATATACAAGTGTTCAAAGGACAAACTCGGCCGAGTTTGTCGAGTTGCTTAGGAAACTCGGCCGAGTTTAGGCCTCAGCACCCCATTTACGCTTCGTTTCCTTCTTTTCGTGATGGAAGCTCCGCAAGTTGGGTTCCGTACGTACGCTCGATCCATTCCAAAGTCTGATTGGGACAAGATGAAGCCTTATCGTCTTAGGGAGATGGAGGTTTACATCAGACACCAACTCAATCCGATCTTTCTTCACTCTGCAGCATCCTTATGGGATCCCGAGGTGAGTGTATTCTGTTTCAATGGCAACGAGATGTGCCCCTTGTATGAAGAGTTCTGTGCTATTATGGGTATTTCATCTGGAAATGATGAGATTATTGCTCTCCCAAGTCCCGGGGACGTGGATATGACTTCTTTGGTTTCCCAGTATGGGATATCTCCGGACCAGGTACATCTCATTCTACCCTTGAATGCACACTTGTCAGGTCTTGATGTGAACAGATTGATGAATATTTGCATGAACAAAGATCGTCGAGACACCACGTGGGCCCCTCTGATGGCTTTATGCCTCATGATATTCTTCTTATGCTCGCCAGAATTCCCTATCTGTGATCTTCGTCTCTTGACAGTTGTATCTGAGATGGCTAGGGGTGCATCACCAGTTGCTTTGATCTTGGTTGAGACTTTAGTAGGCTTACGTAAAGTCTCTATGGGAGAATCTGCAGTCTTGACCGGAAGTCCACTTCTCTTGCAGGTATGTCTGTTATTTATTCAGTCATAAGTTGAAATTCTTCCCGTGCTAATTCTTTGTTCCACAGATATGGTTGCTAGAAAAGCTTGGAATCATCAATGATCCTCCCAGGAACCGACGTGGGTATTCACCGAGGTTATTCATGAATCGGGGCTTCTCCGCAGAGTGGACTAGCATTCTGTCAACGGAGGGATGGAAAAGTTGGCTCTCTACTATCCCGTTCTTCCTTATCCGTTGGATGTGTCGTTGGTGGGAGTTTTCCAGAGTGATGATTCTCTGCGACGGCAGGTTCGTTCGCCTCTTTGGTCTTCGTTGGTCCACATTCTATCTGCCAGATCGGGTTCGTCGACAATATGGTAAGACTCAGTTGATTCCTATTTTGACTCCGGGTACCCAGCATGGTATCTTCAATGATATTGAGCTTCAATTGTTCCGTGATCGGTGGTCAAATAGATACTTGATCGATATTGTGATTAATCCTGCCTCAATTGTGACCGTGTCATTTCTTTATCAAGAGTGGGTCCACATGTGGCATACTGAGCCTTCGTCAATTGTTCGTGAACGGGAGACTCGCCGTCTTGGGACAGATGAGCTGGGATTGCTTCATTGAGTGTGACTTCCCGGAGAAGCATCATTTCCAGAACTTTTGTTTGTGATAATCGATGCTTAGTGTGTTTGTTTGCTATTATCCGTCATGCATTTCTTATTTGGATGTTATGAATAATGATGAAACTATCTGTTAAAATACTATGAATAAACATGTATGCTTTAATTTTCTTGTAACAGAATTGTCTTTAGAACAACAGATTGATTTACAATCAAACGCACGACACTTGTTGTGAACTGTATCCCCTTTCCTTTATATGCAGTGATACTTCACATAGTCTTGATTAGCGGACTTTCTGTAATAAATCCACCATCTGTTTCACAAAATGTCTTCCTGAGTGATCCTTAATGTTTGAAGATCTTGACAGAGGCCTCCTTCAGTCAATTTTTTTTTTTTTTTTTTCTCTTTTTTTTTTTTGATGAAAGGCCTTTCGGGGTATCTGTCATTATCTCCAGCACTCCATTTCTTCTTCAAATTTGCAGGTGTCATCATCTTGATGTATCTCTAGTATCTTCTCCATCATCGAGTGTGCGTTTGTTCGACATGTAAATCAAATTTATGACTTTCTGTTGTTCTAAATTCAATTTAGTTGACAAAGAAATTTAAAGGCTAAACACATCTTTTCACAGTAGATAACAAACAATTCCATCGTTTAGACATAACAAGCCAATCAAGAGAATGATGACTTTTAATGCAACACACTTAATGAAAGCAGCATGATTAAAACAAACATGATATGATACATATTACCAATACCCGTTTTTACTCCATTGGTTACTTCTCTTCTTAGAGAGTTGTGTCCGCCATCGAGGAAGTGGTTGCCACCAGAAATCCGCTAGAGGATGGGGTATCTCCAGAGAGCGATGCCACAATTTCGATTTCTTCAGCTGGAATAATAACAACTTCTCCATTGACGGGAAACTTGATCTTTTGATGTAAGGTGGATGGGACTCCTCCTAGTGGATGAAACCAGGGTCTACCCAGTAACAATGTGAACGTGACAGGGATGTCTATCACGGTGAAGTTGACTGTAGATTTTATGGGCCCCACGCTTACTTCTGCCTCAAAGGTCCCCAAAACTTGTCTTTTAGTATCGTCGTAGGCTCTAATCACTGAAGAAGATTTCTTGAGGCAATCTTCTGTCAGTCCTAACTTTGACAGTATCTTTAAGGGACAGACGTTCAGAGCGGATCCATCATCGACCATGACACAAGGCATCACAGTGTCGAGTAATTCGGCTTTAACATAAAGAGCCTTGTTGTGGTTCCTCCCTTCCTTTGGCAATTCCTTGTCTGAAAATGTCAAATCGGGGCGCTTGGGGTATTCTACCATTGTCAGCATGCAAGACAACACTTCTGGAGTGATCATGGGTGCTACTTCAATTCTGGATAGTGCTTTAACCACCGCTTCCCTGTGCTCCGGGGACTTCATTAGCAAGTGCAAGACGCTAGCTTGCATAGGTGTTTTCTTCATCTGGGTGATGACCTCGTCTTCCTTTTCCAGGCTGGGTGGATGACCGCTTCCTGTAGGACTGGGTTGGACATGTGGATTTTCTCCATTGGAAACCTGGTGTGTGGGTCTCCATACTCGATCGCTACGGGTGACTTGTGCCACTTTTCCTTTGGCTGCCATGTTGGCTTCTTTCAGGAACTGTTTCTCTAAATCTTCCTCATCTGAATCTGAGTCGATTGCTAGCAAGTCAATGGGTTGTTGAAATCCTTTTTCTTCAATCGTGGAGACCCATGAGTTGGCGTTCCTGATTCGGGACATGATAAAGTCCTCGGTCAAACATGAAGATACCATGTCAATGTCATGTTCATTGGTTGAGCCGACCCTTAGTTCCAGGTCGAGTTGATCCACTGCGGTTGTCTTAGTAGAAGACTCAGGTTGTTCCTTTGATGGAAAACCACTTTTCTTCACATTCAACTCCCAAAGATCCATGACTTTGTTAGCCTCTTCTCTTGTTACCAGGATGGGGGTTTCAATAACTGTTGGGGGAGCAAGGCTAAGATCAGGAATGAAAGGGGGACAAGGCTCCCTTGATCGTTTTGGGGTCAACTCCAACCTTTTTAAGAACAAATCGAATTCTCCAACTTCCATTGGATTTAACATTCGTGGTTTTTCATACTTTTTGGCAATGCATGCTAAGTATGCCCTTCTGGCCACGACTTCTCGAGTGTCTGACGGGCATCTTTGTGGCGGGCATGAAATCTGAAAGATAAACTTTAAGTTTTCCCAGTCTGATTGTAAACAAATCGGAAGTTGTCCATACCACGTCCAAGCTTCTTTGTCTAGTGAAAGGTAGAACAAATGTGCAAGCATTTCCTCAGGGACACCAAGGGTTTTCATTGATTCCTCGTATCGGTCGAGATGTGCTCTATGTGAGCCAATACATGTGAATTTGTTAGACAATGCTGCCCGAGCTTGTTTCATTTCTGCCCCTTCATTTCGGATTTTAAAGGCTCTACTGCAATAAGTTCTTATGAAGTACTTTAAGAATGTGTCCAAGTGTCTCCTGCACCAAATAGGGCATAATTGGCTCCAACTCCTGGCCACACCTCCGAGAGTATCGGAGTAGAAACGGATGGCACCTTCATCAGTCAGTTTGTTCCTTTCGATCGTTTCAAGACAATTGGCCAAGTGTCCAGCTATTCGCCCGTTGCCTGTGTAAATGCCACCGTGGTATCCAACTGACTGTAAAGCTGCCGGTGAGGGAGCATTCTCGATGGGTTGTAATTTTTCCTCTAAAGTTTCCGATGAAGAGAAATACATAAGGAAATCGATGATTACTCTTGACCAGCCTTGCAGCCAAACTTTCTGTGACCGATGATACCAATCTACAGCAGCTCCCCTAAGGGTGAGGAATATGAAACTCGAGATACGATCCTCTAGTACACCAACCCTCATCAGCACAGAGAAGCATTTCCCCAGGTGCTCTTCAGGTGAAGTAGTCCCGTCGTACATTTTCAAATAGTGATCTTCCGGGAGTGGGTGATCGTCTGGATTTGCTATCTGTACTTGGGCCATAACCAGATCTTCATCCAGCCCTGATGACACCATGCTTATGCTATATTCAGTTGACGAACCTTCATCAAAGTCATGGTTAGTTTCATTTGTATCCCAGCCGCCGGTGCTATACTCAAATTTCTCACCTGGTGAGAAAATAACCATCTTCATTCCGTCCTCCCAATGATGAACGGTTCTACCGCGTTTGTCCTTCGTTACTGCGATAACACCTTCCGGTACGGATGAGGGACTTGCGCCGGATTCTGGCATAGACGACCCGGTGGATTCTGCTTTCGTAACCGTTGTGGTTTCCTTCAATCCCTTCAAGAATAAATCCAATCTTCCGATTTCTCTTGGGCTTATCCTTCGTGGCCTTTCACGTCTTCTAGCAACACATTCACGATGCGCTCTTCTTACTATGACTTCTTGAATTGTGGGCGAACAATTCCGTGGCGGACACGCAAGTCTAAACATGTATTTGAGGTTTTCCCAATTTGTTTGCAAACACGTCGGAAGTTGCCAGTACCATTCTCGAGCTGTCCTACCTAGTGGAAGATAGAACAAGTTTGCAAACATTTCTTCGGGAATTCCAAGGGCGTTCATTGACTCCTCGTACTTGCCTAGATGATCCTTGGCGGAATCGGTATTTTTGAACTTTTCAGCCAACTTTCTCTGGGCTTGTCTCATCTCCACACAATCGTTTGCTGCTACAACAGGTCTTTTACAAAACCTTTTAATGAATTGCTTCTGAAAGGTGTCCCAAGTTCTGCTGTACCAGATCGGACATGATTGACTCCAGGCTCTGGCATTTCCACCGAGGGTGCCGCAAAAGAAACGAATCGCTGCTTCATCTGGTAGTTTATTTTTGACGACTGTCTCAACACATCTGCCCATATGCCAGGCTATACGTCCATAACCTGTGTATATCCCTCCACGGTATCCGAGCGATTGTAGAAACGCATGTGAAGGCCCTTTGTTGATAGGTTTCAATTCCTCACGCAGTGTTTCCGAAGCAGCAAAGTGCATAAGGAAATCGATAATGACCATTGACCAGCCAAAACGCCAAATTGGTTGTGATTGACGATACCAATCTACTGCGGCCCCTCTTAATGTTAGGAAGAAGAACCTAAAGGTATGTTCTTCAGGTACACCGATCCTCTCCATCATTGTGAAGCATCTACCAAGATGTTCTTCAGGTGAACTGGTCCCATCATACATTTTCAGCCTTCGATCTTCCGAGATTAGGAGGCTTCTCGGATTTGCTGTTTGTATACGAGACATAACCAACTCTTCATCTAGCCTAGAAGACGTCATGTTTACCTGATATGTTGGAAGCGGGTTATTTTGAGTATTGGGCTTCGAAGGATCGAGAATACTTCCTGTGGCAATCAACCTTCTTATCTCCTTCTTGAGTGCCTCACAGTCGTTGGTGTGATGCCCCTCGGCTTGATGATAAAAACAAAAATTGGTCTTGTCAGCTTCTTTGGGTAGATTCACAAAAGGCTTAAGTGTAGAGATAAGTCCAGCTTTTCTGGCCCTTGAGAACAATGCAGATAAAGGTACTCCCCATTCAGGATCAATGCTCGGACCCGTTGCTCCTTGAGTGGCGGCTACGACTTCCACTGCCTTAACTTGAGTTGATGAACTTTTGGTGACCGCATTAGCTGGGGCTGATGATCCTCCAACATTCTGATAATTGTTAGGACTTCGGGTAGAGCGATACACGTTGGGAGCCTTGGATTTCTCGTATCTCTCGACTTCCAGCGCCATGTGTCTAACATCGTTGTACGACTGAAAGTGTATGAATTTCATAGCATCCCGTATGGCAGGGGATGACCCATTAACTAACTTCCTGATCAGGTCCCTTATTGAAGGCTTCTCTCTGACTTGGTTCATCTTGGTCATCCATCGTTCGAAGTAGTCACTGAAAGGTTCATTGGGCCTCTGTTGAATGCACTCTAGATCACTTAGTGTCACCTCAACCAGGTTGTTGTAGCTGAAGTATTCAATGAAGGCTTCTGTCAATTTCTCCCAGTTGTTTTGGACTTCTTTGGAGAGATGTCTGTACCATGTCCATGCCCCTCCTCTTAGAGACATCGAGAAGAAGTCGATCAGTTGTTGCTTGGAGAGTCCAACTCCCCTCATAATGCGGACATAGTCATTGATGTGGGCTGCAGGTGGTCTCGTTCCGCTGTATGTATGGATGTAGGGCATCTGGAATCCCGGAGGAAGAGTCTCGACACCTTGCTTATACAGCTCTTCCAGGTCCACCAGCTGTGTGGTTGGTCTGGGCAGACGTGCCTTGATGGCCTGCTGCTCTTTCTCAATAGCCATGAGCCTGTTCTGAGAGCCTTCAGAGTTATCTTCACTGTTACTTCCAAACGAGCTGTCCTTGGCAGCCTCGACAGCTTTGGCAATGTGTTCTTTCAGCAGGGAACCAAATTGGTCAGTCTTCAGCAGTGCTTCAATTGTTGCGGCAATGTCGTTTGCATTCTCTCCGGCCATGATTGGAGAGTTCAAAGTGCTTGATTCAGACTCAGCTTGAGAACTTTCACTCGGGCCCTCCTCGTCAATAATCTCCCGAACCAATCTCCCGGTGACCGGGTCTCGCTCCCAGCCGGCTATGCCTATGTCTGAAAGGATAAAGAAATAATAAAATTAGTATTTTTCTAACTCAATCTGAGTGATATGCAAATGTCGTGATGTTATGATGTTATGATAACTTGAACTGAAAATCACATACATATCAACAGAGGACTCAACCATGCAAAAGCACACCAAAATTATTTTTTTTTATATACTTTTTATCTTTTTACCTAAGACATATCGTCCAGACTTAAACTGAATGATGTAATTATTGCAAATGAATAGAATATGAAAATATGCAGACTTAAAAGCGACTTATGTCTCAGAAAAGACACAAACAGATTGTGTGTGAAAACACTCAGACCCGGGGCGACATAAGTGTATGTCTTATGAAAATAACAAATAAATCGCGTATGACATTACGCGGACTAGAGGCGACGTAAGAGTACGTCTCACAAAGATGACAAATGAATCAAGTATGACATTACGCCGACTTAAGGTGACGTAGGTGTTCGTTTTACGAGAATAACAGATAAATCGCGTGTGATAATACGCGGACTCGGGGCGACGTAGGTGTACGTCTCACGAGGATGACAAATAGATTACGTGTGAGAGCACGCGGACTCGAGGCGACGTAGGTGTACGTCTCACGAGGATGACAAATAGGTTGCGTGTGAGAACACGCGGACTCGAGGCGACGTAGGTGTACGTCTCACGAGGATGACAAATAGATTGCGTGTGAGAACACGCGGACTCGAGGCGACGTAGGTGTACGTCTCACGAAAATAACAAATAACTCGCGTGTGAGGACACGCGGACTTGAAGCGACGTAAGTGTACGTCTTACGAAAATAACGAATAACTTGCGTGTGAGGACACGCGGACTCAAAGCGACGTAGGTGTACGTCTCACGAGGATAACAAATAAATTGCGTGTGAGAACACGCGGACTCGGGGCGACGTAGGTGTACGTCTTACGAGGATGACAGATAAATCGCGTGTGATAATACGCGGACTCGGGGCGACGTAGGAGTACGTCCCACGAGAATGACAAATAGATTGCGTGTGAGAACACGCGGACTCGGGGCGACGTAGGAGTACGTCTCACGAGAATGAAAAATAGATTGCGGGTGAGAACACGCGGACTCGAGGCGACGTAGGTGTACGTCTCGCGAGAATGAAAAATAGATTGCGTGTGAGAACACGCGGACTCGAGGCGACGTAGGTGTACGTCTCGCGAGAATGACAAATAGATTCCGTGTGAGAACTCGTGGACTCGAGGCGACGTAGGTGTACGTCTCGCGAGAAGAACAAATAGATGTCGTGTGAGAATACGCGGACTCGAGGCGACGTAGGTGTACGTCTCACAAAGATATCAAATGAATCGCGTATGACATTACGCGGACTTGAGGTGACGTAATAGTACGTCTCACGAGAATGACAAATTGATGGCGTGTGATAACACGCGAATTCGAGGCGGCGTAGGTGTACGTCTCACGAGAATGAAAAATAGATTGCGGGTGAGAACACGCGGACTCGAGGCGACGTAGGTGTACGTCTCGCGAGAATGAAAAATAGATTGCGTGTGAGAACACGCGGACTCGAGGAGACGTAGGTGTACGTCTCGCGAGAATGACAAATAGATTCCGTGTGAGAACACGTGGACTCGAGGCGACGTAGGTGTACGTCTCGCGAGAAGAACAAATAGATGTCGTGTGAGAATACGCGGACTCGAGGCGACGTAGGTGTACGTCTCACAAAGATATCAAATGAATCGCGTATGACATTACGCGGACTTGAGGTGACGTAATAGTACGTCTCACGAGAATGACAAATTGATGGCGTGTGATAACACGCGAATTCGAGGCGGCGTAGGTGTACGTCTCACGAGAATGACAAATAGATTGCGTGTCAGAACACGCGGACTCGAGGCGACGTAGGTGTACGTCTCATGAGGATGACAAATAGATGGCGTGTGAGAACACGAGGACTCGAGGCGACGTAGGTGTACGTCTCACGAGGATGACAAAATGGATTATGTGTGAGAACATGAGGACTCGAGGCGACATAGGTGTACGTCTTACGAGGATGACAAAATGGATTACGTATGAGAACACGAAGACTCGAGGCGACGTAGGTGTACGTCTCACGAGAATGACAAATTGACGGCGTGTGATAACACGCGAACTCGAGGCGACGTAGGTGCACGTCTCATGAGAATGACTAATAGATTCCGTGTGAGAACACGCGGACTCGAGGCGACGTAGGTGTACGTCTCACGAGGATGACAAAATGGATTACGTGTGAGAACACGAGGACTCGAGGCGACGTAGGTGTACGTCTCACGAGGATGACAAATAGATTGCGTGCGAGAACACGCGGACTCGAGGCGACGTAGGTGTACGTCTGACGAGGATGACAAAATGGATTACGTGTGAGAACACGAAGACTCGAGGCAATGTAAGTGTACGTTTCACGAGAATGACAAATTGATGGCGTGTGATAACACGCGGACTCGAGGCGACGTAGGTGTACGTCTCACGAGGATGACAAAATAGATTACGTATGACTTATACTAGAATGATGTATGTAAGAAAAAGGAAACATGATGAACAAAGTCGTTAGTGGAAAGCACGTAGGACACGAGTACATTTCTCTCCCTTTCAGCCCTATTTATATACGACTGGTCAGAAAAGTCAGACTCTTCCCTAGGCATTGGGCTCATTTGTTATCAACTGGGATAACAAATCGTTCTCTCGAGTAATTAAATGTAACATTTTGGTATCCTAGAGGAAAGTGTCTAGGCGAATGTCATGGGTAATAGTCTTTAACGGGTATGGTGCAATTTGTGACCATAGCAAGATATACCTAACATCTCCTCATTCAAGAGTTCAAACGATGTGTCAACGGTACTAGGCATATGGCTGGCTACACAAATACGTATCCCAAGGGTTCAGAACCGTTTAGCAATACACACTGTAATAGCCGGGGTGGAAACTAAAGGTTACATGAACAGTGTGTGTAAAAGTGTAGTGAATGCAACAAAACAAAACAAGTATAATTTTTGCAAGTTTGAGTATTAAATCTTTCAGTAGTATTCATTTTTTATGCCCAGCAGAGTCGCCACTGTGAGCGCGCGTCCCCTTAATCGAATTTTTTTATTATTTTTAAGATATTGATTAGGGCATTTTATTATCATGTTTTGCCAATTTTAGCAGTATTGTGCCCGCGAAGGGCGTGGAAAATCTCAGCTGTTCAAACTTCGATTTTTGTGAATTTTTAGAGAGTCGCAACCCAATCCGTAGACTGAGAAAATTTGGTACAATGAGTAGAGCGCTCAACCCCACTGTACCCTTCAGAGACAGGTTCGTGAATAATACTTACTTATCTTTAATACTCAAACTTGCTTTGTTTTGTACTTGTTTTGTTTTTACTGACTCTTATTTTATTATTTTCACACACAGTATTAATTTAGAGCACAACAGAACTTATTAACCTGCAAAATGAGAGTAAATATGCATTAGTTTCATAAACATAATATATGTAATATTTTTATGGTTATTTATTTATTTATTTATTTATTTATTATTATTATTATTATTATTATTATCATTTTTGTCATCATTATTATTATTATTATTATTATTATATTTAACATCTTCACGTGTCTAGCGTTTTTTAGGAGGCATGGCCTTCCATGGAAAACGTGTACCAGTTAATTTTCATATGTAAAATAAATATTTACGTACGGTAAAAAGTAAATCGCGTACCCAGCTTTACCGGTTCCACGGTAAAAAGGTAAATAGTAAAAATGCAATAATATATAAATCATGTGTCCGGTATCAACGTGTGACTAAACGTCTCCACGGTAAAATATCCGACTCCACGGTAAAAAAGGTAAATGACGGTGAATAGTAAAATAGCAGTAAAATAAGTACTGTAAAGTAAATATCGTGTGTCCAGTATTAACGGGCGACTAAGCGTCACCACAGTAAAATACCCGACTCCAGGGTAAAAAGTAAATTGCGGTAAAAAGTAAAAGTGCGGAAAAGTAAATACTGTAAAGTAAAGCTCGTGGGTCCAGTATCCACGGGCGACTAAACGTCACCACAGTAAAATACCCGACTCCATGGTAAAAAGTAAATTGCGGTAAAAAGTAAAAGTGCGTAAAATAAGTACTGTAAAGTAAAGATCGTGTGTCCAGTATTAACGGGCGACTAAGCGTCACCACAGTAAAATACCCGACTCCACGGTAAAAAGTAAATTGCGGTAAAAAGTGCGGAAAAGTAAATACTGTAAAGTAAAGCTCGTGGGTCCAGTATCCACGGGCGACTAAGCGTCACCACAGTAAAATACCCGACTCCACGGTAAAATGTAAATTGCGGTAAAAAGTAAAAGTGCGGAAAAGTAAATACTGTAAAGTAAAGCTCGTGGGTCCAGTATCCACGGGCGACTAAGCGTCACCACAGAAAAATACCCGAGTCCACGGTAAAAAGTAAATTGCGGTAAAAAGTAAAAAGTAAAAAATAATAAAATAAAGCACGGATCGGGCATCCCCTAGGCGGTAATCCTCCTTAGGTAGCCATAAACCCACAACAAATAAACAAAAAGTAAAATCATGGACCGAACGTCCCCAAGCGGTAGTCCGCCTTAGGGAGTCATAAATCCACGGTAAAAGAAAAGTATAAAAAGAAATAATACAAATGGACCGAGCATCCCCGGGCGGTAGTCCGCCATAGAGAGCGTTAAATCCACGTTGTAGTAAAAT
Organism: Euphorbia peplus; assembly: GCA_028411795.1. Lineage (NCBI taxonomy): Eukaryota > Viridiplantae > Streptophyta > Magnoliopsida > Malpighiales > Euphorbiaceae > Euphorbia > Euphorbia peplus. The sequence continues at coordinate 12,193,287 of CP110838.1, read as the reverse complement.
ATAATTAACTAACGTGTCGTTTTCACGCGTCAATTTTTAATTAGGCAAAAAAACAAAACTAATCATTATATGATTAAAGTTGTTTTTTACCTTTTTAATGAAACGAAACATGATTTTACTTTAGGATTTAACATGTTTTTACTTTAATAAAGTTATGTTATAATGAAACAAAACATGATTTAAACTTAAGACATGATGTTTGATTAAGATTATTTTATGGATGTAAGTTTAAAGTCTCCATTTTTTGTTCATGGTTTCATGGTTTTTATGCCCGGTTTCACCATTAATCTACACGTGATTCTTGTACCTCTCAGCGTGTTTCCATTAATTCATGATATTAGAACATCGTAGTAACATAATAGAGAGTTTACTTGCCTTTTATATGCAAAGGAAACTCCAAACGGATCCCCGGAAGTGACAACCCGAGCAACTTTGAACAAAGTGGTAAAACCCGACTCAAGGCTTGATTTTAGGTACTAAAGTGGATCAAATGATAGAAGAAAAGTGTTTATGGGATGATATTTGATGTGTTTGTAACAAGAAACAACTTGAAATTGCTCCAGAAACAAAGATTGAAGTCACTTTTTGGATGTGTTCTTCACTTTCCTTACTTTTTACTAACTAACTTTTTATGGATTTTTTGGGTGTTTGATCTTGCAAAATGAAGTGTTTGGGAGGTTTTGGGGTGTTTTTGGTGTGTAAAACTGAAGGGGGGAGGGTCTTATTTATAAGAAAAGTGTCCCTAAAGCATCCAAAAGAGCAATAGTGTCCCGAATAGTGAAAACACTATTTCCCGGACTCAAACCCAACCAAACTCGGCCGAGTTTGATCATGTGGGAGACAAACTCGGCCGAGTTTGACCAAGCTCGGCCGAGCTTGTGCAAGCTGGGCCGAGTTTGGTCCCTTCGGTGGCGGTAAAATGCCCGTTTCGACCCCGTTCTTCGCCGTTAAGGGTCCCGGAAGCTCCCGACTGTACACTGACTCAACTAATAGCTTCTCTAGTGGTTATAATACAAGAAATGAAGTGTTTTAGTGAATAAAGAAACAAACTTGGCCGAGTTTATGCAAGCTCGGCCGAGTTTAGTCCCTCTGAAGGTGGAAAACAGCCGTTTAGGCCCCTTTCGACACCCTTGAGGCTCCCGGAGGCTCCTGACTGTATATTAAGTCAACTGATAGCTTCTCTAGTGAGCCTAAGACATGAATTAAGGTGTTTAGATCAAGAATTAACAAGAAAACAATCCGGGAACGAGAATCAGGGCTCATTCCGGAGCTGTTTCGGCTTGATTCGCGCAGAAGAATCCACCGACTCTTTGAGCTTTGATCTTGTGGAATGGGTGTTTCTAGGAGTTTTAAAAGTGTTTATGAGTGTTTATTATGATGTTTATGAGTGTTTATGAGTGTTTATTATGATGTTTATGAGTGTTTAGGAGTTTTAAAAGTGTTTATGAGTGTTTATTATGATAAAACCCCCGGGAAAGTCCGAAAAACGCATACGTCACCCGAAATGGCCCGAAAATGATGTTTTCGGGCCTGTTTTCAAGCAAACTCGGCCGAGTTTTGCTAAGCTCGGCCGAGGTTGTCTAAACCTGGCCGATTTTAGCCCTCTAGCAAAGGGGAAATGGCCGTTTCGAACCCGCAAAATGTATACGTGACCCGAAATGGCCGAAAAAACGTCGTTTTTGGACCTGTTTGCATGTAAACTTGGCTGAATTTGTTCTTGAAGGACTAAACTTGACCAATTATGGGTTACACTTGATTGAGATTGTCTAAACTTGACTGAGGTTGTCTAAACCTGACCGAGTTCAGCCTAGTGATGAAGGGAAAATTGCTCTTTTCGGCTCCGTTTGTCACTTATGGGGCCCCGCAGGACTTTCTAGCACACAGTAGGTTAAGCAATGACTTCTCTAAATGTATAATCATGAGGTAAACACACTATAATCATCGAGATCGGAAAAATCCGTGCTCACACCGTCGCCTCAAAAACCCGAGTTAAAATTCAGTCTCTGTGCCCGGGGCACCCTAGAATCCGGCCCAAAAACATCAAAAATTAGTTGGGGTATTGGGACACCCAAAATCTGAGCTCGAGTTAAAGTTTTGTATAGTGTCGCATAAAAAACTTTAGTTAAAATTCAGTCTCGGTCCCCGGGGCACCTTAGAATCTGGCCCCAAAACTTCAAAAATTAAATGACCCATAATTGCTTATACGTGCTAGTAGGGGTATTGGGACACCCAAAACTTGAGCTCGAGTAAAGGTTTTGTCTCGAGTTTAAATTTAGTGTCGGTCCCTAAGGCACCATACAATCCGGCCCAAAAACTTCAAAAATTAAACGACCGATAATTTCTTATACGTGTTAGTCGGGGTATTGGCACACCCAAAATCTGATCTCGAATTAAAGTTTTGTCTGACGCCTCAAAAACACGAGTTAAAATTTAGTCCCGGTCCCCGGACCACCCTAGAATCTAGCCCAAAACCATCAAAAATTAAACGACCCATAATTTCTTATACGTGTTAGTCGGGGTATTGGGACACCCAAAATCTGAGCTCGAGTTAAAATTTTTTCCGACGCGTGAAAAACCTGAGTTAAAATTGAGTCTCGGTCTCCGTGGCACCCTAGAATCCGGCCCAAAAACTTCAGAAATGAAATGACCCATAATTTCTTATATGAGTTAGTCGGGGTAATGGGACACCAAAAATCTGAGCTCGAGTTAAAGTTTTGTTTGATGCCTCAAAAACCGGAGTTAAAATACAGTCTCGGTCCCCGGGCTACCCTAGAATCCGGCCCAAAAAACCCAACAATAGAACGACCCATAATTTCTTATACGTATTAATCGGCGTATTAGGACATCCAACATCTGAGCTTCAGTTAACGTTTTGTCTGACGCCTCACAAACCCGAGTTAAAATTTAGTCTCGGTCACCGGGGCACCGTAGAATCCGTCCCCAAAACATCAAAAACTAAACGACCCATTATTTCTTATACGTGTTAGTCGGGGTTTTGGGACACCCAAAATCGGAGCTTGAGTTAAAGTTTTATCCGTCGCATAAAAAACATGAGTTAAAATTCAGTCTCGGTCCCCGGGCCCCCTTAGAATCCGGCCCCAAAACTACAAAAATTAAACGACCTAGAAATTCTTATATGTGCTAGACGGGGTATTGGGACTCCCAAAATGGTAGCTCGAGTTAAAGTTTTGTCCGACGCCTCAAAAACCGGAGTTAAAATTCAGTCTCGATCCACGGGCGACCCTAGAATCCGGCCCCACAATCCCAACAATAAAACGATCCATAATTTCTTATACGTGTTAGTCGGGGTATTGGGACACCCAAAATCTATGCTCGAGTTAAAGTTTCGTCCGACACCTCAAAAAACCGACTTAAACTTTAGTCTCGGTCCTCGAGGCACCATAGAATTCGGCCCAAAAACTTCAGAAATGAAAGGACCCATAATTTCTTATACGTGTTAGTCGGGATATAGGGACACGCAAAATCTGAGCTAGAGTTAAAGTTTTGTCAGTCGCAAAAAAAACACGAGTTAAAATTCAGTCTCGGTACCCGGGGCACCCTATAATCCGGCCCCAAAACTACAACAATTAAACGACCCAGAAATTCTTATATGTGCTAGTCAGGGTATTGGGACACCCAAAATCTGAGCTCGAGTTAAAGTTTTGTCCGACGCCTTAAAAACCCGATTTAAATTTCAGTCTCGATCCACGGGCCACCCTGGAATCCGGCCCAAAAAACCCAAGAATAGAACGACCCATAATTTCTTATACGTGTTAGTCGGGGTATTGGGACACCCAAAATCTGTGCTCGAGTAAAAGTTTTGTCCGACGCATCAAAAACCCGAGTTAAAATTCAGTCTTGGTCCTCGAGGCACCCTAGACTCCGGCCCAAAAACTTCAAAAATTAGACAACCCATTATTTCTTATATGTGTTACTCTGGGTACAGGGACACCCAAAATCTGAGCTCGAGTTAAAGTTTTGTCCGACGCCTAAAAAACCCGAGTTAAAATTCAGTCTCTTTCTCCAAGGTACCCTAGAATCCGGCCCTAAAACCCAACAATAGAACGATCCATAATTTCTTATACGTGTTAGTCGGGGTATTGGGACACGCAAAATCTGAGCTCGAGTTAAAGTTTTATCCGTCGCATCAAAAAAGACTTGTTAAAATTCTGCCCGGTCCTCGAGGCAACCTAGAATTCGGCCCGAAAAACCCAAAATTTAAACAACCCACCTTTTGTTATACGTGTTAGTCGGGGTATTGGGACATCCAAAATCAATGCTCGAGTTAAAGTTTTGTCCATCGCATAAAAAACACGAGTTAAAATGCAGTCTCGGTCTGCGGGTCACCCTAGAATCCGGCGTCAAAACTTCAAAAATCAAACGACTCATAATTTCTTATATGTGTCAGTCGTGGTATTGGGACACCCAAAATCTGAGCTCGAATCAATTTTTTGTCCGACGCCCTTAAAAACCCGAGTTAAAATTCAGTCTCCATCCACGGGCCACGCTGGAATCCGGCCGTAAAAACCCAACAATAGAACGACCCATAATTTCTTATACTTGTTAGTCGGGTATTGGGACACCCAAAATCTAAGCTCGAGATAATGTTTTGTCCGACGCATCAAAAAAGCCCGAGTTAAAATTCAGTCTCCATCCACGGGCCACGCTGGAATCCGGCCGTAAAAACCCAACAATAGAACGACCCATAATTTCTTATACTTGTTAGTCGGGGTATTGGGACACCCAAAATCTAAGCTCGAGATAAAGTTTTGTCCGAAAAACACTTGTTAAAATCGTGCCCCGGTCCCCGTTGCACCCTAGAAACCGGCCCGAAAAACCCAAAATTTAAACGACCCATCATTTTTTGTACGTGTTAGTCGGGGAATTCGAACATCCAATATCTGAGCTCGAGTTAAAGTTTTGTCTGACGTATCAAAAAACACTTCTTAAAATTTGGCCCCGGTCCCCGAAGCACCCTAGAAACCGGTCCGAAAAACCCAAAATTTAAACGGCCCATCATTTGTTATACGTGTTAGTCGGGGTATTGGGACATCCAAAATCTGAGCTTGAGTAAAAGTTTTGTCCAACGCATCAAAAAAACGTGTTAAAATTCAATCTGGGTCCTCGAGGCACCCTAGAATCCGCCCTGAAAAACCCTAAATTTAAACGACCCATCATTTGTTATACGTGTTAGTCGGGGTATTGGGACATCCAAAATCTGAGCTAGAGTTAAAGTTTTGTCCGACGCATCAAAAAACAATTGTTAAAATTCTGCCCAGTCCCCGAGGCACCCTAGAATCCGGCTTGAAAAACCCAAAATTTAAACAACCCATCTTTTTATTATACGTGTTAGTCAGGGTATTGGAACATCCAAAATCAAAGCTCGAGTTAAAGTTTTGGCCGACGCATCAAAAAACCCTTGTTAAAATTCTGCCCCAGTCGCCGAGGTACCTTAGAATCCGGCCCGAAAAACCCAAAATTTAAAAGACCCCTCATTTGTTATACGTGTTAGTCGGGGTATTAGGACATCCAAAATCTGAGCTCGTGTTAAAGTTTTGTCCGACGCATCAAAAAAACGTGTTAAAATTCAATCTTGGACCTCGAGGCACCCTAGAATCCGCCCTGAAAAACCCTAAATTTAAACGACCCATCATTTGTTATACGTGTTAGTCGGGGTATTGTGACATCCAAAATCTGAGCTCGAGTTAAAGTTTTGTCCGACGCATCAAAAAACACTTGTTAAAATTCTGCCCGGTCCCCGAGGCACCCTAGAATCCGACCCGAAAAACCCAAAATTTAAACAACCCATCTTGTATTATACGTGTTAGTCGGGGTATTCGGACATCCCAAATCAATGCTCGAGTTAAAGTTTTGGCTGACGCATCAAAAAACACTTGTTAAAATTCTGCCCCGGTCCCCGAGGCACCATAGAATCCGGCCCGAAAAACCCAAAATTTAAACGACCCATCATTTGTTATACGTGTTAGTGGGGGTATTGGGACATCAAAAATCTGAGCTCGAGTTAAAGTTTTGTCCGACGCATCAAAAAAGACTTGTTAAAATTCTGCCCGGTCCTCGAGGCACCCTAGAATTCGGCTCGAAAAACCCAAAATTTAAACAACCCACCTTTTGTTATACGTGTTAGTCGGGGTATTGGGACATCCAAAATCAAAGCTCAAGTTAATGTTTTGGCCGACGCATCAAAAAAGACTTGTTAAAATTCTGCCCCAGTCCCCGAGGTACCTTAGAATCCAGCTCGAAAAACCAAAAATTTAAAAGACCCCTCATTTGTTATACGTGTTAGTCGGGGTATTGGGACATCCAAAATCTGAGCTCGAGTTAAAGTTTTGTCTGACGCATCAAAAAAACGTGTTAAAATTCAGTCTTGGTCCTCTAGGCACCTTAGACTCCGGCCCAAAAACTTCAAAAATTAGACAACCCATAATTTCTTATATGTGTTACTCTGGGTACAGGGACACCCAAAATCTGAGTTCGAGTTAAAGTTTTGTCCGACGCCTCAAAAACCCGAGTTAAAATTCAGTCTCTTTCTCCAAGGCACCCTAGAATCCGGCCCTAAAAACCCAACAATAGAACGACCCGTAATTTCTTATACGTGTTAGTCGGGGTATTGGGACACGCAAAATCTGAGCTCGAGTTAAAGTTTTATCCGTCGCATCAAAAAAGACTTGTTAAAATTCTGCCCGGTCCTCGAGGAAACCTAGAATTCGGCTCGAAAAACCCAAAATTTAAACAACCCACCTTTTGTTATACGTGTTAGTCGGGGTATTGGGACATCCAAAATCAATGCTCGAGTTAAAGTTTTGTCCATCGCATAAAAAACACGAGTTAAAATGCAGTCTCAGTCTGCGGGTCACCCTAGAATCCGGCGTCAAAACATCAAAAATCAAACGACTCATGATTTCTTATATGTGTCAGTCGGGGTATTGGGACACCCAAAATCTGAGCTCGAGTTATATTTTTGTCCGACGACCTTAAAAACCCGAGTTAAAATTCAGTCTCCATCCACGGGCCACGCTGGAATCCGGCCGTAAAAACCCAACAATAGAACGACCCATAATTTCTTATACTTGTTAGTCGGGGTATTGGGACACCCAAAATCTAAGCTCGAGATAAAGTTTTGTCCGACGCATCAAAAAAACACTTGTTAAAATCGTGCCCCGGTCCCCGTGGCACCCTAGAAACCGCCCCGAAAAACCCAAAATTTAAACGACCCATCATTTTTTATACGTGTTAGTCGGGGTATTCAAACATCCAAAATCTGAGCTCGAGTTAAAGTTTTGTCTGACGTATCAAAAAACACTTCTTAAAATTTGGCCCCGGTCCCCGAAGCACCCTAGAAACCGGTCCGAAAAACCCAAAATTTAAACGGCCCATCATTTGTTATACGTGTTAGTCGGGGTATTGGGACATCCAAAATCTGAGCTTGAGTAAAAGTTTTGTCCAACGCATCAAAAAAACGTGTTAAAATTCAATCTGGGTCCTCGAGGCACCCTAGAATCCGCCCTGAAAAACCCTAAATTTAAACGACCCATCATTTGTTATACGTGTTAGTCGGGGTATTGGGACATCCAAAATCTGAGCTAGAGTTAAAGTTTTGTCCGACGCATCAAAAAACAATTGTTAAAATTCTGCCCAGTCCCCGAGGCACCCTAGAATCCGGCTTGAAAAACCCAAAATTTAAACAACCCATCTTTTTATTATACGTGTTAGTCAGGGTATTGGAACATCCAAAATCAAAGCTCGAGTTAAAGTTTTGGCCGACGCATCAAAAAACCCTTGTTAAAATTCTGCCCCAGTCGCCGAGGTACCTTAGAATCCGGCCCGAAAAACCCAAAATTTAAAAGACCCCTCATTTGTTATACGTGTTAGTCGGGGTATTAGGACATCCAAAATCTGAGCTCGTGTTAAAGTTTTGTCCGACGCATCAAAAAAACGTGTTAAAATTCAATCTTGGACCTCGAGGCACCCTAGAATCCGCCCTGAAAAACCCTAAATTTAAACGACCCATCATTTGTTATACGTGTTAGTCGGGGTATTGTGACATCCAAAATCTGAGCTCGAGTTAAAGTTTTGTCCGACGCATCAAAAAACACTTGTTAAAATTCTGCCCGGTCCCCGAGGCACCCTAGAATCCGACCCGAAAAACCCAAAATTTAAACAACCCATCTTGTATTATACGTGTTAGTCGGGGTATTCGGACATCCCAAATCAATGCTCGAGTTAAAGTTTTGGCTGACGCATCAAAAAACACTTGTTAAAATTCTGCCCCGGTCCCCGAGGCACCATAGAATCCGGCCCGAAAAACCCAAAATTTAAACGACCCATCATTTGTTATACGTGTTAGTGGGGGTATTGGGACATCAAAAATCTGAGCTCGAGTTAAAGTTTTGTCCGACGCATCAAAAAAGACTTGTTAAAATTCTGCCCGGTCCTCGAGGCACCCTAGAATTCGGCTCGAAAAACCCAAAATTTAAACAACCCACCTTTTGTTATACGTGTTAGTCGGGGTATTGGGACATCCAAAATCAAAGCTCAAGTTAATGTTTTGGCCGACGCATCAAAAAAGACTTGTTAAAATTCTGCCCCAGTCCCCGAGGTACCTTAGAATCCAGCTCGAAAAACCAAAAATTTAAAAGACCCCTCATTTGTTATACGTGTTAGTCGGGGTATTGGGACATCCAAAATCTGAGCTCGAGTTAAAGTTTTGTCTGACGCATCAAAAAAACGTGTTAAAATTCAGTCTTGGTCCTCTAGGCACCTTAGACTCCGGCCCAAAAACTTCAAAAATTAGACAACCCATAATTTCTTATATGTGTTACTCTGGGTACAGGGACACCCAAAATCTGAGTTCGAGTTAAAGTTTTGTCCGACGCCTCAAAAACCCGAGTTAAAATTCAGTCTCTTTCTCCAAGGCACCCTAGAATCCGGCCCTAAAAACCCAACAATAGAACGACCCGTAATTTCTTATACGTGTTAGTCGGGGTATTGGGACACGCAAAATCTGAGCTCGAGTTAAAGTTTTATCCGTCGCATCAAAAAAGACTTGTTAAAATTCTGCCCGGTCCTCGAGGAAACCTAGAATTCGGCTCGAAAAACCCAAAATTTAAACAACCCACCTTTTGTTATACGTGTTAGTCGGGGTATTGGGACATCCAAAATCAATGCTCGAGTTAAAGTTTTGTCCATCGCATAAAAAACACGAGTTAAAATGCAGTCTCAGTCTGCGGGTCACCCTAGAATCCGGCGTCAAAACATCAAAAATCAAACGACTCATGATTTCTTATATGTGTCAGTCGGGGTATTGGGACACCCAAAATCTGAGCTCGAGTTATATTTTTGTCCGACGACCTTAAAAACCCGAGTTAAAATTCAGTCTCCATCCACGGGCCACGCTGGAATCCGGCCGTAAAAACCCAACAATAGAACGACCCATAATTTCTTATACTTGTTAGTCGGGGTATTGGGACACCCAAAATCTAAGCTCGAGATAAAGTTTTGTCCGACGCATCAAAAAAACACTTGTTAAAATCGTGCCCCGGTCCCCGTGGCACCCTAGAAACCGCCCCGAAAAACCCAAAATTTAAACGACCCATCATTTTTTATACGTGTTAGTCGGGGTATTCAAACATCCAAAATCTGAGCTCGAGTTAAAGTTTTGTCTGACGTATCAAAAAACACTTCTTAAAATTTGGCCCCGGTCCCCGAAGCACCCTAGAAACCGGTCCGAAAAACCCAAAATTTAAACGGCCCATCATTTGTTATACGTGTTAGTCGGGGTATTGGGACATCCAAAATCTGAGCTTGAGTAAAAGTTTTGTCCAACGCATCAAAAAAACGTGTTAAAATTCAATCTGGGTCCTCGAGGCACCCTAGAATCCGCCCTGAAAAACCCTAAATTTAAACGACCCATCATTTGTTATACGTGTTAGTCGGGGTATTGGGACATCCAAAATCTGAGCTAGAGTTAAAGTTTTGTCCGACGCATCAAAAAACAATTGTTAAAATTCTGCCCAGTCCCCGAGGCACCCTAGAATCCGGCTTGAAAAACCCAAAATTTAAACAACCCATCTTTTTATTATACGTGTTAGTCAGGGTATTGGAACATCCAAAATCAAAGCTCGAGTTAAAGTTTTGGCCGACGCATCAAAAAACCCTTGTTAAAATTCTGCCCCAGTCGCCGAGGTACCTTAGAATCCGGCCCGAAAAACCCAAAATTTAAAAGACCCCTCATTTGTTATACGTGTTAGTCGGGGTATTAGGACATCCAAAATCTGAGCTCGTGTTAAAGTTTTGTCCGACGCATCAAAAAAACGTGTTAAAATTCAATCTTGGACCTCGAGGCACCCTAGAATCCGCCCTGAAAAACCCTAAATTTAAACGACCCATCATTTGTTATACGTGTTAGTCGGGGTATTGTGACATCCAAAATCTGAGCTCGAGTTAAAGTTTTGTCCGACGCATCAAAAAACACTTGTTAAAATTCTGCCCGGTCCCCGAGGCACCCTAGAATCCGACCCGAAAAACCCAAAATTTAAACAACCCATCTTGTATTATACGTGTTAGTCGGGGTATTCGGACATCCCAAATCAATGCTCGAGTTAAAGTTTTGGCTGACGCATCAAAAAACACTTGTTAAAATTCTGCCCCGGTCCCCGAGGCACCATAGAATCCGGCCCGAAAAACCCAAAATTTAAACGACCCATCATTTGTTATACGTGTTAGTGGGGGTATTGGGACATCAAAAATCTGAGCTCGAGTTAAAGTTTTGTCCGACGCATCAAAAAAGACTTGTTAAAATTCTGCCCGGTCCTCGAGGCACCCTAGAATTCGGCTCGAAAAACCCAAAATTTAAACAACCCACCTTTTGTTATACGTGTTAGTCGGGGTATTGGGACATCCAAAATCAAAGCTCAAGTTAATGTTTTGGCCGACGCATCAAAAAAGACTTGTTAAAATTCTGCCCCAGTCCCCGAGGTACCTTAGAATCCAGCTCGAAAAACCAAAAATTTAAAAGACCCCTCATTTGTTATACGTGTTAGTCGGGGTATTGGGACATCCAAAATCTGAGCTCGAGTTAAAGTTTTGTCTGACGCATCAAAAAAACGTGTTAAAATTCAGTCTTGGTCCTCTAGGCACCTTAGACTCCGGCCCAAAAACTTCAAAAATTAGACAACCCATAATTTCTTATATGTGTTACTCTGGGTACAGGGACACCCAAAATCTGAGTTCGAGTTAAAGTTTTGTCCGACGCCTCAAAAACCCGAGTTAAAATTCAGTCTCTTTCTCCAAGGCACCCTAGAATCCGGCCCTAAAAACCCAACAATAGAACGACCCGTAATTTCTTATACGTGTTAGTCGGGGTATTGGGACACGCAAAATCTGAGCTCGAGTTAAAGTTTTATCCGTCGCATCAAAAAAGACTTGTTAAAATTCTGCCCGGTCCTCGAGGAAACCTAGAATTCGGCTCGAAAAACCCAAAATTTAAACAACCCACCTTTTGTTATACGTGTTAGTCGGGGTATTGGGACATCCAAAATCAATGCTCGAGTTAAAGTTTTGTCCATCGCATAAAAAACACGAGTTAAAATGCAGTCTCAGTCTGCGGGTCACCCTAGAATCCGGCGTCAAAACATCAAAAATCAAACGACTCATGATTTCTTATATGTGTCAGTCGGGGTATTGGGACACCCAAAATCTGAGCTCGAGTTATATTTTTGTCCGACGACCTTAAAAACCCGAGTTAAAATTCAGTCTCCATCCACGGGCCACGCTGGAATCCGGCCGTAAAAACCCAACAATAGAACGACCCATAATTTCTTATACTTGTTAGTCGGGGTATTGGGACACCCAAAATCTAAGCTCGAGATAAAGTTTTGTCCGACGCATCAAAAAAACACTTGTTAAAATCGTGCCCCGGTCCCCGTGGCACCCTAGAAACCGCCCCGAAAAACCCAAAATTTAAACGACCCATCATTTTTTATACGTGTTAGTCGGGGTATTCAAACATCCAAAATCTGAGCTCGAGTTAAAGTTTTGTCTGACGTATCAAAAAACACTTCTTAAAATTTGGCCCCGGTCCCCGAAGCACCCTAGAAACCGGTCCGAAAAACCCAAAATTTAAACGGCCCATCATTTGTTATACGTGTTAGTCGGGGTATTGGGACATCCAAAATCTGAGCTTGAGTAAAAGTTTTGTCCGACGCATCAAAAAAACGTGTTAAAATTCAATCTTGGTCCTCGAGGCACCCTAGAATGCGCCCTGAAAAACCCTAAATTTAAACGACCCATCTTTTATTATACGTGTTAGTCGGGGTATTGGGACATCCAAAATCAAAGCTCGAGTTAAAGTTTTTGCCGACGCATCAAAAAACACTTGTTAAAATTCTGCCCCAATCCCCGAGGTACCTTAGAATCCGGCCCGAAAAACCCAAAATTTAAAAGACCCCTCATTTGTTATACGTGTTAGTCGAGGTATTGGGACATCCAAAATCTGAGCTCGTGTTAAAGTTTTGTTCGACGCATCAAAAAAACGTGTTAAAATTCAATCTTGGTCCTCGAGGCACCATAGAATCCGCACTGAAAAACCCTAAATTTAAACGACCCATCATTTGTTATACGTGTTAGTCAGGGTATTGGGACATCCAAAATCTGAGCTCGAGTTAAAGGTTTGTCCGACGCATCAAAAAACACTTTTTAAAATTCTGCCCTGTCCCCGAGGCACCCTAGAATCCGACCCGAAAAAACCAAAATTTAAACAACCCATCTTTTATTATACGTGTTAGTCGGGGTATTTGGACATCCAAAATCAAAGCTCGAGTTAAAGTTTTGGCCGACGTATCAAAAAACACTTGTTAAAATTCTGCCCCGGTCCCTGTGGCACCATAGCATCCGGCCCGAAAACACCAAAATTTAAACGACCCATCATTTGTTATACGTGTTAGTCGGGGTATTGGGACATCAAAAACTCTGAGCTCGAGTAAAAGTTTTGTCCGACGCATCAAAAAAGACTTGTTAAAATTCTGCCCGGTCCTCGAGGCACCCTAGAATTCGGCCCGAAAAACCCAAAATTTAAACAACCCACCTTTTGTTATACGTGTTAGTCGGGGTATTGGGACATCCAAAATCTAAGCTCGAGTTAATGTTTTGGCCGACGCATCAAAAAACATTTGTTAAAATTCTGCCCCAGTCCCCGAGGTACCTTAGAATCGGGCCCGAAAAACCAAAAATTTAAAAGACCCCTCATTTGTTATACGTGTTAGTCGGGGTATTGGGACATCCAAATTTGAGCTCGAGTTAAAGTTTTTTCTGACGCATCAAAAAAACGTGTTAAAATTCAGGTTTGGCCTCGAGGCACCCTAGAATCCGCCCTGAAAAACCCAAAATTTAAACGACCCATCATTTGTTATACGTGTTAGTCGGGGTATTGGGACATCCAAACTCTGAGATCGAGTTAAAGTTTTGTCCGACGCATCAAAAAACACTTGTTAAAATTCTGCCTGGTCCCCGAGGCACCCTAGAATCCGGCCCGAAAAACCCAAAATTTAAACAACCCATCTTTTATTATAGGTGTTAGTCGGGGTATTGGGACATCCAAAATCAAAGCTCGAGTTAAAGTTTTGGCCGACGCATCAAAACACACTTGTTAAAATTCTGCCCCGGTCCCCGAGGCACCATAGAATCCGGCCCGAAAAACCTAAAATTTAAACGACCCATCATTTGTTATACGTGTTAGTCGGGGTATTGGGACATCCAAAATCTGAGCTTGAGTTAAAGTTTTGTTCGACGCATGAAAAAAACGTGTTAAAATTCAGTACCGGTCCCCGAGGCACCCTAGAATCCGGCCTGAAAAAACCCAAAATTTAAACGACCCATCATTTGTTATACGTGTTAGTCGGGGTATTGGGACATCAAAAATCTGAGCTCGAGTTAAAGTTTTGTCCGACCCATCAAAAAAGACTTGTTAAATTTATGCCCGGTCCTCGAGGCACCCTAGAATTCGGCCCGAGAAACCCAAAATTTAAACAACCCACCTTTTGTTATACGTGTTAGTCGGGGTATTGGGACATCCAAAATAAAAGCTCGAGTTTATGTTTTGGCCGACGCATCAAAAAACACTTGTTAAAATTCTTCCCTGGTCCTTTAGACACCTTGTAATCCGGCCCGAAAAACCTAAAATTTAAACGACCGATCATTTGTTATACGAGTGAGTCGGGGTATTGGGACATCCAAAACCTGAGCTCGAGTTAAAGTTTTGTCCAACGCATCAGAAAAGTGTGTTAAAATTCACTCGCGGTCCCCGAGGCACCCTAGAATACGGCCCGAAAAACCCAAAATTTAAATGACCCATCATTTGTTTCGTGTTAGTCGTGGTATTGGGACATCCAAAATTTGAGCTCGAGTTAAAGTTTTTTCTGACCGATTAAAAAACACTTGTTAAAATTCTGCCGCGGTCCCCAAGGCACCCTAGAATCCAGCCCGAAAAGCCCAAAATTTTAACGACTCATCTTTTGTTATACGGGTTAGTCTGGTATTGGGACATCCAAAATTAAAGCTCGAGTTAAAGTTTTGTCCGACGCATCAAAAAACACATGTTAAAATTCTGCCCCAGTTTCCGAGGCACCTGTTGTGTACAAATGAGTGGATGACACTAGCAAGTGCACTAGACAAGTAATAAAGTGATAAGTTATCGTCTCCACAGGGATATAACAGTTTCAAGCTGGTCTCTTTACTGTAACAGAACAGTCGGGTGGTTGATCTTAAAGTGATTGATTGATTTTAAACTAACTATATCTAATATTAATCTGAGGTTGTCACTGAGCATGAAAATAAATTAAGAGATATCAATAATAAAGAAGCAGGTGTAAAGCACATCCAGAACTGATGGCAAACAAGCACACATTCCCTTTATACTAATCCACCATGTTTATTATAAGTCTAAGGTATCTTCACTATAATCACTCAAGTCAGATGGTCACATGTTCCCAAGATTCTTTATACTTATGCAAAATTAGTTTCCATTAGATTACACAAGCACAAGCGTGAAGCACGGGAAGCATCTTATAAATAAGAACCCTTAGCACACATTTTATCCTTATTGGTCCCGGTATAAAACATATGTGTTCAATCAGTTTATCTATTGCTTGATCCGAGTTGGTCCCTACAACATCAAACAACTGAAAATACAAGTTAGCTAGACTTATATATGAATGAAGATTCTATTGAACAAGCAGAATAAACATGATTTCATTGAATAAAAGGAAAGTGACGCTTACAAACCACCGGCCAAAAGGCTGGTTTCCACCTTGAGTGACTACTCACTCATTGTCATGTTTACAGCGTTTGAAGGAATGAAAAGACTAAGAACAGGTTCTGCTTGGCCTCGAATGAGACTTCCACAGAAAACTGCTATAACTACTGAAAGTAAAACTAATGTCTGATGAAACTAAGATATGATGGATGATAAACATTACTCTCGCATGAGTATTTATACAAGAAAGAAAGGAAATAAAACAAAGTGAAGATGCTTTCTCGGAATATGGCTGTTCTTGGGCAGGTTGTTCTCCAGCAGAAGAAGACAACTCCAAAACATTGCTTTTTCTCTTCCCCACATCACAAAACCGAGAACCTGTGAGCATAGGGTATCTTTGACCTGATTTTATGCAGATTCAACCCTAAATTCAAGCTGTTCAGACTCAACTAAGCACAGGCAGACTAACTGGGAGCACATGATGAACTTGTGCCTTAAAGAACAATCTTAGGTTGTTCGAAACACAGTTTTGGCACGAAAATACTATGGAAAACCCTTGATTTTATAGACACAAATTACACCCACCAGCACCCTAGAATCCGGCCCGAAAAACCCAAAATTTAAACGACCCATCATTTGTGATACGTGTTAGTCGGGGTATTGGGACATCCAAAATCTGATCTCGAGTTAAAGTTTTGTCCGACACATGAAAAAAACGTGTTAAAATTCAGTCCCGGACCCCGAGATACCCTAGAATCCGGCCCGAAAAAACCCAAAATTTGAACGACCCATCATTTGTTATACGTGTTAGTCGGGGTTTTGGGACATCCAAAATCTGAGGTCGAGTTAAAGTTTTGTCCGACCTATCAAAAAACACTTGTTAAAATTCTGCCCGGTCCCCGAGGCACCCTAGAATCCGACCCGAAAAACCCAAAATTTAAACAACCCATCTTTTGTTATACGTGTTAGTCGGTGTAAGCACTGGTTTTCGAACCCGATGATGAAAGCAATCTACAAGTGCCGAGGTACTATGGAGAGTTATCAAGAGCTACGGAAGGTTACTAAATCTTCGGGTCACGCCCGAGGTGTTATGAAAAGGTTACTAAGAGCTACGAAAGTTACCAAAAGTCCTCGAGTTATGCTCGAGGCGCTATTAAAAGTTACGGAAAATCCTCGTCGAGGTACTCATTGGAAACAGTTAGTCAGCCTTACAGTAAGATTATAGAAGAACGGATGTCGTAGGACAGAACTGCAGGTAAGTTCTCTAAACTCACTTTCCAAAACACAAGCACACACGCAGTATGTCTTGTTTCGCTTCATTGAGACTGTCCGGCGGGTCTTACAAGATAATGTAATCACCTTAGGCACTCCCAATGAAGCGAGGGGCAAACTGTAAGCACTGGTTTTCGAACCCGATGATGAAAGCAATCTAAGAGCTCCTCGCCGCGCCAGCTGCTCAAATACTGATGCTCATCGGAGAACGGATCACCTTCACGCTTATGAGAAAATCCTCGATCACGAAATGATATACGGTCACAAGTACTATTCACTAGGAACCGTACGGTCTCAACACTGTTTGTTGAGACCGTACGGTCACAAATCATCTGACCGTACAGTCACTGCCACGTGGCAGAATGAATCCAATCCTTATCTGCCACGTGGCTCGCCGATCCAACGAGAAGATGACACGTGTACTACGTGCCAAACAAGTTTGGCCGGGTCTTACAAGGTCCGGCCGGGCCTTCTGGGAAGCTCGGCTTAGATCCAAATTTAGATCTGAGACGGGCAAACTAGTGACCGTACGGTCACTAAATTGAGACCATACGGTCACAAGCTACCCTATAACTACCCCCCGGATTTTCCTCATTTCTCACATATAATCACTCATTCTCCTCTCTCTCTCTAGCTGGTTCTAAAGCGATTCTTGACCCGATATAAGTTGCCTCTCATAAAGTTGCCTCTGTTGTTGCCTAAAGTTGCCTCTGACACAGAAAAGAGTCGCTAAAAGTCCGAGCTTGAGAGTATTTTCCCGAAATATTCCCAGAAAAGGTCCCCACGACCACCAAAAATATATCCCCTTTATTGAAAGTTTCCAACCCAGGCATCACTCGCAGTCTCGCTAGAGCCGATTAAGTCTTGTCCCTATTTACCACTCCGGAGCACGCCCCACGCAACTGCAGCCCCCGAGGTTCCTCCCTGAAAAGGTCTCCGTTCTTCAACGAGTATCAGTCCGCGAGCAATCACTGGCACGCGACGAGGGTAAGCTTCTGAGGGTTTTGTACCGTGTCACCCGGCGATTTACTGTCCAAATGTTTCCGCATTTCAATATTTTTGTGTGATAACCCTGAATGGCATGATAATAAACTTTTAGGCTGCATTAAAGATCCTCTGTGTCGCTAGAATGTCGGAATTAATAAGTTGTATCCACGAACGTAAATAGAATCTCTGGTTTTCAAAACGATCAGTACAAACACCGGTTCGTACATTTTCCCGGTCGGCCGGGTGGCGACTCTAGTTAAAAAAGGCTAAAGCCGCTATGAGCGACAACTTACGCTCACATCGGGCTATTGGGACATCCAAAATAAAAGCTAAACTTAAAGTTTTGTCCGACGCATCAAAAAACAATTGTTAAAATTCTGCCCCGGTCCCCGAGGCACCCTAAAATCCTGCCCGAAAAACAAAAAATTTAAACGACCCATCATTTGTTATACGTGTTAGTCGGGGTATTGGGACAACCAAAACCTGAGCTCGAGTTAAAGTTTTGTCCGACGCATCAAAAAAATGTGTTAAAATTCAGTCCCGGTCCCCGAGGCACCATATAATCCAGCCCGAAAAGCCCAAAATTTGAACGACCCATCTTTTGTTATACGTGTTAGTCGGGGTATTGGGACATCCAAAATCTGAGCTCGAGTTAAAGTTTTGTCCGACGAGTCAAAAAACACTTGTTAAAATTCTTCCCCGGTCCCCGAGGCACCCTAGAATCCGGCCCGAAAAACCCAAAATTTAAACGACATATCTTTTGTTATACGTGTTAGTCGGGGATTAGGATATCCAAAATCAAAGCTCGAGTTAAAGTTTTGTCCAACGCCTAAAAAACTGGAGTTAAAATACAATCTCTGTCCCAGGGCCCCCTTAGAATGCGGCCCCAAAAACCCAACCATAAAATGACCCATAATTTCTTATACGTGTTAGTCGGTGCATTGGGACATTCAAAGTCTGAGCTCAAGTTAAAGTTTTGTCCATCGCATAAAAAACACGAGTTAAAATTCAGTCTCGGTCCCAGGGCCACCCTATAATCCGGCGCAAAAACTTCAAAAATGAAACGACCCATAATTTATTATACGTGTTAGTCGGGGTATTGGGACACCCAATATCTGAGCTGGACTTAAACTTTTGTCCGACACCTAAAAAACGCAAGTTAAAATTTAGTCTCGGTCCTAGGACCACCTTAGAATCCGGCCCCAAAAACCAAACAATAGAATGACCCATCATTTCTTATACGTGTTAGTCGGGGTATTTGGACATTCAAAATCTGAGCTCAAGTTAAAGTTTTTTTCATCGCATAAAAAACACGAGTTAAAATTCAGTCTCGGTCCCTAGGCCACCCTATAATCCTGCCCAAAAACTTCAAAAATAAAACGACTCATTATTTCATATACGTGTTAGTCGGGGTATTGGGACACCCAAAATCTAAGCTCGAGTTAAAGTTTTATCCGATGCCTCAAAACCCGAGTTAAAATTCAGTCTCGGTCCTCGGAGCACCTTAGAATCCGGCCCAAAAACTTCAAAAATTAAACGACGCATAATTTCTTATACGTGTTTGTCAGGGTATTAGGACATCCAAAATCTGAGCTCGAGTTAAAGTTTTATATGTCGCATAAAAAACTTGATTTAAAATTCAGTCTCGGTCCCCGGGGCACCCTAGAAATCTAGACCCAAAACTTCAAAAATTAAACGACCCATAATTGCTTATACATGCTAATCGGGGTATTGGGATACCAAAAATCTGAGCTCGAGTAAAAGTTTTGTCCGACGCCTTAAAAACCGAAGTTTAAATTTAGGACCCTAGAATCCGGGCACCCTAGAATCCGTGCAAAAAACTTCAAAAATTAAACGACCGATAATTTCTTATACGTGTTAGTCGGGGTATTAGGACACCCAAAATCTGAGCTTGAATTAAAGTTTTGTCCAACGCCTCAAAAACCCGAGTTAAAATTTAGTCATGGTCCCCGGACCACCCTATAATTAGGCCAAAAAACATCAAAAATTAAACGATCCATAATTTCTTATACGTGTTAGTCGGGGTATTGGGACACCCAAAATCTAAGCTCGAGTTAAAGTTTTGTCCGACGCCTCAAAAACCTAAGTTAAAATTCAGTCTCGGTCTCCAAAGCACCCTAGAATCCAGCCCAAAAACTTCAAAAATGAAACGACCCATAATTTCTTATACGTGTTAGTCGGGGTATTGGGACACCCAAAATCTAAGCTCGAGTTAAAGTTTTGTCCGACGCCTCTAAAACCTAAGTTAAAATTCAGTCTCGGTCTCCAAAGCACCCTAGAATCCGGCCCAAAAACTTCAAAAATGAAACGACCCATAATTTCTTATACGTGTTAGTCGGGGTATTGGGACACCCAAAATCTGACCTCGAGTTAAAGTTTTGTCAGACGCCTCAAAAACTGGAGTTAATATACAGTCTCGGTCCCCGGGCCACCTTAGAATCCGGCCGCGAAAACCCAACAATAGAATGACCCATAATGTCTTATACGTGTAAGTCGGGGTATTGAGACATTCAAAATCTGAGCTGGAGTGAAATTGTTGTCCGACGCCTTAAAAACTAGAGTAAAAATACAGTCCCGGCCCCGGGCCGCCTTAGAATCCGGCCCCAAAAACCCAACAATAGAATGACCCATAATTTCTTATATGTGCTAGACGGGGGTATTGGAACACCCAAAATTTGAGCTCGAGTTAAAGTTTTGTCCGACGCCTCAAAAACCCGAGTTAAAATTCAGTCTCGATCCACGGGCCACCTTAGAATCCGGCCCCAAAATCCCAACAATAGAACGATCCATAATTTAATATATGTGTTAGTCGCGGTATTGGGACACCCAATATCTGAGCTGGATTTAAACTTTTGTCCGACACCTCAAAAACCCGAGTTAACATTCAGTCTCGGTCCCCGGCGCACCCTAGAATCCGGCCAAAAAACTTCAAAAATTAAACAACCCATAATTTCTTATACGTGTTAGTCGGGGTATTGGGACATGCAAAATGTGAGCTCGAGTTAAAGTTTTGTCCGACACCTCCAAAACCCGAGTTAAAATTCAGTCTCGGTCCCCGAGCCACCGTAGAATCCGGCCTCAAAAACCCAAAAATAGAACGACCCATAATATCTTATACGTGTTAGTCGCGGTATTGGGAGACCCAAAATCTGAGCTCGGGTTAAAGTTTTGTCTGACGCCTCAAAAACCCGAGTTAAAATTCAGTCTCGGTCCCCGGGGCACCTTAGAATCCGGCCAAAAAACTTCAAAAATTAAACGACCCATAATTTCTTATACGCTTTAGTCGGGGTATTGGGACATCCAAAATATGAGCTCGAGTTAATGTTTTGTCCGTCACCTGAATAACCAGAGTTAAAATTCAGTCTCGGTCACCGAGCCTCCCTAGAATCCGGCCCCAAAAACCAAACAATAGAACGACCCATAATTTCTTATACGTGTTAGTTGGGGTATTGGGACACCGAAAATCTGAGCTGGAGTGAAACATTTGTCCGACGCCTCAAAAACTGGAGTTAAAATACAGTCCCGGTCCCCGGGCTACCTTAGAATTCGGCCCCAAAAACCCAACAATAGAATGACCCATAATTTCTTATATGTGCTAGACGGGGTATTGGAACACCCAAAATTTGAGCTCGAGTTAAAGTTTTGTCCGACGCCTCAAAAACCCGAGTTACAATTCAGTCTCGATCCACGGGCCATCCTAGAATCCGGCCCCAAAATCCGAACAATAGAACGATCCATAATTTCTTATACGTGTTAATCGCGGTAGTGGTACACCCAATATCTGAGCTGGATTTAAACTTTTGTCCGACACCTCAAAAACCCGAGTTAAAATTCCGTCTCGGTCCCTGAGGCACCCTAGAATCCGGCCCAAAAACTTCAAATATTAAACGACCTATAAATTCTTATACGTGTTAGTCGGGGTATTGGGACATGCAAAATGTGAGCTCGAGTTAAAGTTTTGTCCGACACCTCAAAAACCCGAGTTAAAATTCAGTCTCGGTCCCCGAGACACCGTAGCATTCGGCCTCAAAAACCCAACAAAAGAACAACCCCATAATTTCTTATACGTGTTAGTCGCGGTATTGGGAGACCCAAAATCTAAGCTCGAGTTAAAGTTTTGTCTGACGCCTCAAAAACCCGAGTTAAAATTCAGTCTCGGTCCCTAGGGCATCCTAGAATCCGGCCCAAAAACTTCAAAAATGAAACGACCCATTATTTCTTATACGTTTTAGTCGGGGTATTGGGACATCCAAAATGTGAGCTCGAGTTAATGTTTTGTCCGACACCTCAATAACCAGAGTTAAAATTCAGTCTCGGTCACCGAGCCACCGTAGAATCTGGCCCCAAAAACCAAACAATAGAACGACCCATAATTTCTTATACGTGTTAGTTGGGGTATTGGGACACCGAAAATCTGAGCTCGAGTTAATCTTTTGTCCGACGCCTCAAAAACCCGAGTTAAAATTCAGTCTTTGTCCCCGAGGCACCCTAGAATCCAGCCCAAAAAACTTAAAAAATTAAACGACCCATAATTACTTATACGTGTTAGTCGGGGTATTGGGACACCCAATATCTGAGCTCGAGTTAATTTTTTGTCCGACGCCTCAAAAACCCGAGTTAATATTCAGTCTCTGACCTCGGGGCACCCGAAAATCTGGCCCCCAAAACCCAACAATAGAACGACCCATAATTTCTTATATGTGTTAGTCGGGGTATTGGGACACCCAAAATCTGAGCTCGAGTTAAAGTTTTTTCCGTCGCCTCAAAAACCCGAGTTAAAATTCAGTCTGGGACCACGGGGAACCCTAGAATCCAGCCCCAAAACTTCATAAAGTAAACGACCCATAATTTCTTATACATGTTAGTCAGGGTACTGGGACATCCAAAATGTGAGCTCGAGTTAAAGTTTTGTCCGATGCCTTAAAAACCCGAGTTAAAATTCAGTCTCGGTGCGTGAGGCACACTAGAATCTGGCCCAAAAACTTAAAAAATTAAATGACCCATAATTTCTTATTAGTGTTAGTTGGGGTATTGGGAGACCCAAAATCGGAACTTGTGTCAAAGTTTTGTCTGACGCGTCAAAAACCCGAGTTAAAATTCAGTCTCTGTGCCCGGGGCACCCTAGTACCCAGCCCAAAAACATCAAAAATTAAACGACCCATAATTTCTTATACGTGTTAGTCGGGGTATTGGGACACCCAAAATCTGAGCTCGAGTTAAAGTTTTGTATGTCGCATAAAAAACTTGAGTTAAAATTCAGTCTCGGTCCCCGGGGCACACTAGAATCTGGCCCGAAAACTTCAAAAATCAAATGACCCATAATTGCTTATACGTGCTAATCGGGGTATTGGCAAACCCAAAATTTGAGCTCGAGTAAAAGTTTTGTCCGACGCCTCAAAAACCCAAGTTTAAATTTAGTCTCGGTCCCCAGGACACCCTAGAATCCGGTCCTAAAACTTCAAAAATTAAACGACCGATAATTTCTTATACGTGTTAGTCGGGTTATTGGGACACCCAAAATCTGAGCTCGAACTAAAGTTTTGTCCGACGCCTCAAAAACCCGAGTTAAAATTTAGTCCCGGTCCCCGGTCCACCCTAGTATCCGGCCCTAAAACATCAAAAATTAAACGACCCATAATTTCTTATTCGTGTTAGTCGGGATATTGGAACACCCAAAATCTGAGCTCGAGTTAAAATTTTGTCCGACGCCTCAAAAACCGGAGTTAAAATTCAGTCTCGATCTCCGTGGCACCCTAGGACTCGGCCCAAAAACTTCAAAAATGAAACGACCCATAATTTCTTATACATGTTAATCGGGGTATTGGGACACCCAAAATCTGAGCTAGAGTTAAAGTTTTGTTTGACGCCTCAAAAACCGAAGTTAAAATACAATCTCGGTCCCCAGGCTACCCTAGAATCCGGCCCCAAAAACCCAACAATAGAACGACCCATAATTTCTTATACATATTAATCCGCGTATTGGGGCATCCAAAATCTGAGCTCGAGTTAAAGTTTTGTCCGACGGCTCACAAACCCTGATGAACCCTATGTATTTTGATTATGTCCAAACGTTTCAGAAGATGAAAACTTAATACTTCCTTACATATAGTTTACTATTGACTAATAATTTTTGTACTTAGTCTATGTGTAAGTTGCTCAGCAGGTGCTGAATGAATCTTTTCTGGATTGCCTAAAGAACTCAGAGGATCAGTTGTTGAAGTCAGAGTTTCAATTACTCAGAAGCTGGATACTCCGCTCTGAAGACGAAGTCTGCTAAAGCTTTCCTCAGAAGTTCTTTTCAATCAGAAGTTTTGCCAATTGTGATCAGAAGTCTAGTCAAGTAAATTTTTAGCTTCTGAAAGCTAAAGTCACGGGTTCTGGATAGCATTTAATGTTCTGACAAGTGCATTTAATGCAAGGCGCCAAAAGTTCAAAAAGCTGTTTTGTTGGAGCGCGCCTGTCTGTTTAAAAGAAACCAGAATTTCCTTGTCTACCTCTTGTTGATCCAATTGAAGGATGATTCCAGTCAACCTCGTCTTTGATTTCAAATCACTTACCGGATTTAGTTAAAGTACAAGGATAACGGAATCAAAGTGTTTTGAAGACCGTTTGAAGATTTGACAAATTAACGGCTACAACAACTGATGTCATCTTCTTTGAAGATTCAAACTCACCAACGGTCATCTTCAATCACTATAAATAGTAGCCAAGCTCCAAAGCATCAACATACGCGTGATCATCGAGAAAAATCTCAATGCACTGTTCTAACAAGAAAAACAGAGCAATACTTTCCATTCTCAATCTTTCTTAGCATATTCTTAGTAAAGTGAGAGAGTGAAGAAAAACAAGTTCATAATAGGAATCTTGTAAACGGAGATCGTTTGTGATCTTCAGTTAGATTTAAAGAGAGAAATCTAGTTGAGATTAGAGTTGGGTGAGAAATCCAGAAAACAGAGTATTGTTTATTCTGGTGGAAATCCTTTAACTCTTTTTAGGCTAGTCAGAACTAAGTGAGAAATTAGCTTAAGTTCTGTTGATGTAAAGGAGCTTCTGAACTTGCCATAAAAGTTCTGAATAGTGGATTAAATCTCTGTAGGCTGCGACCTCAGGGGACAAGACGTAGTCACAGGACTTCTGTGGCGAACTTGGATAAATCGAATTGTTCAATCAGGATCTCCTGAACTTCTTTCAACCTCTTATACTTGTTATTTTTGCTTTTGTGTACTTGCCTATATTTAGTGCTGAAACAGATTTCCTCTAAGTATCATTGTCTTTGTTCAGAAGACTGTCCAGAAGTTCCCAAATCAGAACTTCTGTTGCTGAAAAACAGTCTAACTGTGTTTAGGCAGAATTTCCCTCAGAAGCAACTTCTATAAGCTTGCCTCTGACTCTGAGGAAATTTGACTCTGAAATTTAAGTTTCTTTAAAAACTTAGAAAATTTCAGTTTTCAACTTTGACACCTATTCACCCCCCTCTAGGTGATTCTGTTCTTGATAGGGCCAACAAGTGGTATCAGAGCGAAGGTCACTTCGCATATTTACTAAAGATCTAACAATCTAAGTGTAAGATCCTATCAGAATCAATAGAGATGGCTAGTAGACACCAGCCTGAGAATTCTTCTCACTTCATAGTTCCAGAAGGTTCCTCTACTACTAGACCTCCATTATTTAATGGCAACAACTACTCATACTGGAAGAAAAGGATGATGTACTTCATCCAAGCTCAGAACATGAGTGCTTGGTATGTCATCACTAATGGTGATTTCATTCCCACCAGAATGGAACAAGGTTTAGGGAATGTTGTCATTCCTCATAGAGAATATACAGATGACATTCTGAAAAAACTCCAAACTAATGCTTCGGCAATAAATATGTTGCATTGTGCACTTACAGCTACTGAATATAACAAAGTTTCTTCTTGTGAAACTGCACAGGATATTTGGAACAAGCTGGAAGTCACATATGAAGGAACAGGAAAAGTGAAGCAATCTAAAGTCAACCAACTCATGAGAGAATATGAGTTATTTGAAATGCTTGATAAAGAATCTATTTCAGACATGAACTCTAGATTCACCAAGATAGTCAATGACTTGAAGAGTTTAGGAAAGGATATTGAAGAATCTGATCGAGTGAAGAAGATTGTCAGAAGCTTACCAAGGTCTTGGCAAGCCAAGAAGACTGCTATTGAAGAAGTTCAGGATTTGAGCTATTACTTGTACGATGAGC
Source organism: Euphorbia peplus (assembly GCA_028411795.1). Lineage (NCBI taxonomy): Eukaryota > Viridiplantae > Streptophyta > Magnoliopsida > Malpighiales > Euphorbiaceae > Euphorbia > Euphorbia peplus. The sequence goes on along the minus strand of CP110838.1, from coordinate 12,167,513 downwards.
TCATTGGGTCCCTAATTACCCATGAGATGTCATTAAAGAATCATGATCTAAGAGAAAGGTCAGAAGGAAAAAGAGTAGTCCTGAAAGCAGAATCTTCTGAAGAATCCTCTGAAGATGAGGAACTGGCTATGCTGACCAGGAAGTTCAAGAAGGCCTTTAGAAAAGGCAGAGGTGGAAACTACAAGAAGCCTTTCAGGAGCTTTGACAAGAAAACTCCTGATTCTGGTGAAAAGTTCAAGAGAGATCCAAATAAGCCGATTGTGTGCTATGGATGTCAGCAACCGGGGCACATTAAGCCTAACTGTCCGGAGCTGAAGAAAGATAAGAAGAAGTTCAAGAAAGCAATGTTGGCTGCTTGGTCAGACTCTGAGACCAGCAGTGATCCTGAAGAAAAGGAAGAGCAAGCTCAGATATGTTTTATGGCTATTGATGAGCCAACTTCTGAAGATGTCACAGGAGAAACTTCCGCACCTCCTGAAGCTACATATGATTCCGAGGTAAACATATCTTCTGAACAAAATATCTTTGATTCTCTTGAAGAACTCTATAGTATGTTCAAGTACCTGAAAAGGAAATTGGACAAGAGTGAGGCTGACAAGTTTCTTAGGTTTACTCAAGTTTATTCTGACATGAAAGTGTTAGAAGAAAAACTGTGTAAACAATTCAGCACTCCTGCTGATGGCTCTAAAGTCAAAGGCAAGGAAAAGCTGCCTCTGGGAAGTGATAAACCCCAGAAGAAGAAGAAACCTGTCACTCCCTCTCTTCTGAAAGAGATAGCTTCTCCTCCTGATGTTGGAACCTCTGAGAGTGCTGGTATAGCCTCTGAAGATATTGGTCCTTCTCAGAAGAAGAAGAAATCTCCCAGGAAGCAAAGGGAAAGATCCAAGAACCCTCCCTTTTGCAAACTTTGCAAGAGTGATGGTCACTGGTTAAAAGATTGCAAGTATCATATTAAAAACCTCTTGCAATCTGAGATATCATTAAAACCTGCTGAAGAAAAATCTAACTCTGAAGGACCCAATAAGGATTGGGTACCTGTCACTAATTGATTGTGTTGCAGGTGGCTCTGAGTGCTCCATCAATGTCAAAGCTGTGGTACATTGACAGTGGGTGCTCAAGGCATATGACAGGTGATGAAAAAGCATTCATCACATTTGATCCTAAAAGAGGTGGAAAAGTCAGCTTTGGAGATGCCCAGAAAGGAAGGATACTTGGTTCTGGATCCATAGGAACTAATCCTCCGATCGAAGATGTCTCCCTAGTCAGAGGCCTGAAGTTCAACCTCCTGAGTGTTGCACAACTGTGTGATAAAGGTAGAGATGTTGTCTTCAGCTCCTCTGGATGTAAAATCTTGGACAGTAAGTCAAGAGAAGTTATTCTAACTGCTCCTAGAGTTGAAAATGTTTTCATGCTGAATCTTGAGAATCTTTGCAAAAATATATGCTTGATGTCCAAAGAGGATACCTCCTGGCTCTGGCATAGAAGACTTGCTCATGTGAGCATGGACCTTCTGGCCAAAGTAGCTAGAAATCAATTGGTTGAGGGTCTGCCTGAAATTAGTTTTAAAAACAATCATTTATGCAATGCTTGCCAATCTGGTAAACAATCCAGAAGCTCTTTTAAAACTAAGAAAGTCATTTCAACTAAAAGACCTTTGGAATTACTTCATATGGATCTTTTTGGCCCTGTTCAACCAATGAGCATGGGTGGAAAGAAGTATGCCTTTGTCATTGTAGATGACTATTCAAGATTCACTTGGGTCATTTTGTTGTCTAGCAAAGATGAGTCACTTGGATGTTTCTCAGTTCTGATAAAGAAACTTGAGAATGAAAGGAATGAAAAGGTTGTCCATATCAGAAGTGATAATGGTGGAGAATTCAAAAACTTTAGGTTTGAAGAATTCTGTGAAACCAAGGGAATTGATCATAACTTTTCTGCTCCCAGAACTCCTCAACAAAATGGGGTAGTAGAAAGGAAGAATAGAACTCTGGTTGAGATAGCCAGAACTATGATCAATGAAAGAAGGCTTCCTAAGTACTTTTGGGGAGAAGCTGTGAACACAGCTTGCTTTGTTCTGAATAGAGTGCTAATTAGAAGCATTCTGAACAAGACCCCTTATGAACTTTGGAAAGGTCGAAAACCTAAAATAGGTTATTTCAGAACCTTTGGTTGCAAGTGTTATGTTTTGAATACAAAAGAATATCTTTCAAAGTTTGATTCAAAGGCAGATGAGGCCATTTTTCTTGGTTACTCAACACATAGTAAAGCATATAGGGTTTTTAATAAGAGGACTCAAACTTTAGATGAATATGTTCATGTACAGTTTGATGAGACTAACCCTGCAGATAGTAGAGCTCCTGATGAAGATGTAGTTCAAGCTCCTGAAGTAACATCTCCTGTTGCTGAACAAGCTCAAGATGAGAATCCCACTCCAGAAGTCAACTTCCTTCCAGAAGATGCTCCTATATATGATTCAACAAATGATGAACAGGTTTCAGAAGACTCATTGGATGTACCAAGAGAAGTTAGAACTCATAGGAATCATTCCTTAGAGAACATAATTGACTCTGTTCATAATCCTGTCATGACCAGAGCTCAGCTCAGAAGATACATGGGGAATGTGGCTTTTGTGTCACTTCTGGAACCCAAGGACTTCTATGAAGCTGCTGATGATGACTCCTGGTTAATGGCAATGCAAGAAGAACTTGACCAGTTCAAAAGGTCAGAAGTTTGGACTTTGGTTCCCAGACCTAACAACATAAAGGTTGTTGGAACTAGATGGGTTCTGAAGAACAAACTTGATGAATTTGGAAATGTTGTGCGGAACAAGGCAAGGCTTGTTGCTCAAGGTTACAGTCAGCAAGAAGGCATAGATTATGGTGAAACTTTTGCTCCTGTTGCAAGATTAGAAGCCATTAGAATCTTATGTGCTTTTGCATCATACAAAGGTTTTAAGCTCTTTCAAATGGATGTGAAAAGTGCATTCTTGAATGGTTACATTGATGAGGAAGTCTATGTGTCTCAACCTCCTGGTTTTGAAGATCCTAAGTTTCCTGATCATGTGTACAAGATGAAGAAAGCATTGTATGGACTGAAACAAGCTCCCAGAGCTTGGTATGAGAGACTGACAAAGTTCCTTCTGTCTAAGGGATTTGTCAGAGGCTGTGTTGATACAACTCTGTTCACTCTGAAGAAGAACAAAGATATCCTTATAGCTCAGGTATATGTTGATGATATTATATTTGGTGCTACTAACGAATCTTTGTGCAGAGAGTTCAGTGACCACATGAAGGCTGAGTTTGAAATGTCTATGATGGGAGAGTTAACCTTCTTCTTAGGACTTCAGATCAAGCAAAGTAATGATGGTGTGTTTATCAATCAAGCCAAGTACACTAGAGAAGTGCTGAAGAAATTTGGCATGATGGACTCTAATGCTGTTGATATTCCAATGGATGTCAGCAAAGACATTGATGATCAAGAGAAAGCTGGTAAACCTGTAGATATAAAAACCTACAGAGGTATGATTGGTTCTCTTTTATACCTAACCGCCAGCAGGCCAGATATACATTTTGCTGTGTGTTTTTGTGCTAGATATCAATCAAAGCCAAGAGAAATTCATGATGTTGCTGTCAAAAGAATTCTCAGATATCTTAAAGGCACACCAGAAGCTGGTTTGTGGTATCCCTGTAGTTCTGATTTCACTCCTATAGGATACACAGACTCTGACTATGGTAGAGATAAATTGAAAAGGGTCAGCACTTCTGGTGGTTGTCATTTTCTGGGGGAGTGCCTAGTCTCCTGGCATAGCAAGAAGCAAACCTCTGTGGCTCTCTCAACTGCTGAAGCTGAGTATGTTGCTGCTGGAAGTTGTGTTTCTCAGATGCTCTGGATCAAGCAACAAATTGCTGACTATGGAGTCATCCCTGGAACAATTACAATCTACTGTGATAACAAGAGTGCAATTGATCTTTCAAAGAATCCTATTCAGCACAGCAGGATGAAGCATGTTCATATTAGGCATCACTTCTTAAGAGATCATGTTCTGAAGAAGGATATTATCATTACTCATGTTCCCTCTGAAGAGAATCTTGCTGACATGTTTACTAAGCCTCTGGCTGGTATGTCTTTCAGCAACTTACGAGAAGGCATTGGTATGACTTATCCTCTTCAATAACTTAGTTTAATTATTTCTGTGTATCTTAAGGGTTTAATCGTTTAAGATAATTAAGTGATAATTAATTCTAATCATGATTTGACACTTGAGCATGCGTTATCTACTGCATTTTACGGCGCTGTTCTGTGTTTAACGGTTATCTGTTCCCTTTTAAACGGTGTTTATTTGCTTTTTGAATTGGAACGGTTTCTTGTTTGGGTATAAATAGAGGTTTTCCGCACTTAGAAGTTTTCACTCTCATTTTCCTTGCTATTAGAATTTCCATAGATTTTCTGTGTTCTCCTCTCTCTAAAACCTTAACCTAATTTCTTAAATCTTCAAAATGGCTCAAGAAATCACTGTCACTCACATCTTCACCACTGAATCCAAAAAGAAAGTTAGCGAATCTAGGGTATTCACCTCTAGGTTCCTAGATGATGAAGTTAAATCCACTGAACCTATCTCTAAATGGCTTAGCGCTCAAAACTGGAATTCATTCGTTTCTCTCGATGAATTTATCTATCCAAAGTTAGTCACCGAATTCTATCAGAACCTTCATTTCTTTTCTAATGAGGAGGATGTTCTACACTCTGTCGTCGGTGAAGTTGAGATTGAGGTCAGCAGGGCTTCTATTTCTCAAGTGATTGGTATTAATGATGAAGGAATCATCATTGGTGATGATGGTTCAGCAGATGGTTTTACAGAAGTTAACTGGGCTAGACCAGATCTCAGTGCCAAGGAAACATATGCCACCTGGCTCACTCAGCACCAGAGGTGGGCACACTACTTGACAACCAATGTTTTCCTTCCGAAGGCTGGAGGAGTTAATTGTGTTTCCAACAGGGAAAGGGTGTTTATGTGGCACTTGGTCAACCAGAAGAAGATCAACTTACCTGCCATGCTAATAAGGCAGATGAAGAATGTAACGACCGTGAGTGCATTAGCATATGGCTCACTCCTGACCAGGTTGTTTGAGGCAGCCTCTGTTGAGATTTCAGGAGAAGGTGTTACGAGTAAGAGTACGGTTCTGAAGATGCATACCTTCAGAAACCTGAGTTTTGGTGTGACTCCGAAGAAGAATAAGAAGGGCTCCTCTGTGAGTATTGCTCAGAAGGAAATTGTTGAGGCTGCTGCTCAGAAAGGAAAGAATGCTGCCAAGAAGGGCAAGGGAAAGAAGGGATCAAGTAAGTTGGTCCTGAACGTTGAGAAAGTGGTTGTCTCAGAACCTCTTCCCACGATGGTTCAAACAACAATCAGTGTTGAACCCTCTGGCAAGATTGTTGCTGAGAAGCCAAAGGATGTTCCTGAGAAGGAAGCTCAGGATGCTGAGGACGCACGCCTTGCTGAAAGAGAGAAGGCTGCTGAAGCTGAGAAGGTTGCAAGAGTTGTGGCTCTTGCTGATCAGAAGAGAAAGCAGAAGGAAGCAGAAGACAAGTTAGCAGCTGAAAGAGAAATTGCTGCAAAGGCTAAGGCTGATGCAAGAATCATTGCATGCGCTGCTGAACTTGAGAATGTGGAGTTCTCAAAGAATGTTGAGACTTCAGAGGATGGAGAAGAGCTTGAGAATATCTCTCTCTCTACTCGGATTAGCTCAAAGGCTGCTGAAGAGGATGAGGACTCTGAAGATATTCCTCTCGCCAGAAGAATCCCAAGGAAGAAGATGTCAGCAAAGAGAAGGTCTCTGATCAAAAAGGACTTCTCTATTGCTTCGAGTACTGAACTGGAAGAATCAATTCCTGAAAAAGAGGACTTGGTTGATGACGAAGACATGATGGATGTGTCTGGTGAGAAGGATGCTGATGCTCCTGTTATTGAAGAACTGACTGAGGATAGTGATCAAGAGCCTGATACTATCATTCAGAATGCTATGAACTTTGCTGAAAACATCGACACTGATGATTTTCTGGATAACGTTCTTCTGGGTCAAGGGAGAAATCCTGGTGAAAGAGATGCTTCTGAAACTCTGTTCAGAATGGCTCATATCTTTGCTGAGCCCATTTCAACATTTGATCCAAACCTATCTGAACAGGTTATTCCGTCTCCACTTCATACTTCTCATCCATCCTCTCCTCATACTCCTCACCCATCTCCTTCACTACCTTCTGTCACAGAAGTTAGTGATTCTCACACTTCTATTCCTCCTACAACTTCAACTTCTGAGGTTGTATCTCCTCCAATTATTCCTCCTTCTGGATCCTTTTCAGAAGTGAATCTAAATTCTGCTCCCATCTTCACTGATTCCATAGCCACATCCACTACCTCCTCCATACCTACTTCCTTTGTAAGTCCATCAATTGGATTTACTGCTCCATCTTTCTCACTGCCATCTACTTTACCTTCCATTTCTCCTACCATTTCTTCCTCTACCACCAATACCATCCCTTCCTCAAACTCTCAAATTCCTCCTCTCTCAACCTCTGGACATGCACCTCCTGTGTGTGATCTCTTAACTACCTCCTCCACTACTTCGTGCTTTGCTGGGTTGTCATCCAACTATGACTTCCTGCGCAAACACATGAACCGAGATGATCTGGACACCAGGTTTGGTAGTTTTGGATTCATGGGCAGAGCTTCTGGTATATCCGAAGCTGGTGGTGCTCCTAGTGTTGAGGAGTTGAGAAGAATGAGTCAGAGTGGCTCTGATGAACTGCTGAATAGATTTGCTGGTATGGGGCAAAGGACTTCTGCTGCTGACATGTATGCTCAGGGCATTGTGCTGCAAGAATTACATTCTTTGAAAGCTCAGAACCTGCAGCTCATGACTATGCTTCAAATGCAGGACCCTTCTGTTTACATACGCAATCTCTCTACACTTCATCTAGCTACATATGAAGAACTGTACAAATTGAGAGAATTAGCTCTGACTCTTCCTTCTCTGGATAACATTGCTCTTGCTTCTTCTCTGAAGGTCAATGAGAATCTGGAGATATTGACAGAAGAAGTCAAGGAAGCAAATGAGCATTATGAGGCTCATGAGAAGATGCTCCCAAGTAAGATTGATGACCTGCAAAGTACTGCCAATCACATTCTGAGAGAAGTGAAATCTTCTGCTCAAGGTTCATCATCTTCCGGGGCTGCTAAGATTGTATATGACATCACTCCTGATCTCAACAATAGACTCTCCAACATTGAGTCTGCTGTATCTGCTCAGAACGCACAAATTGCTGAGCTTACTGAACTGCTGAAGGTTATGCACACTCAAGCACGAGAACAAGAGAAGACTCTTCACAATTGTTATAGGTTTGTTCGAGGACAGACTTATATTCAGAATGAGCATCTTACTGCTGCTGTGTATGCTAACAATAGGTTGATCAAGCTCCTTGTGGAAGACGTTCAGAAACAGCGACCTATGTCTGGTCAGACCTTTGATCATATGAAGACCATTGATGATGACTTCAGAAGACGAATGGATATGATCAATACTGTGCGACCAACTCCTGTGCAATATCAGACTGCTCTGAATGTTCAGCAAAAATTGAAATCTCAGGGTGCTCTTGGTGTTGCTGTTGGTTCTGGTCAAACGGGGGAGAAGTCTGGTCAGAAGAGATCAAGTGCTGCTGAAGGTTCCAGTGTTGTTCCTCCTCCTCAGAAGAAACCTAGGAACTTGTAATCTTTTAGGACTTAAGCTTCTTAGCTAGGTTCTGGGTTGGGTCGTCTTTGTCTTAGGACTTTTTCTACTCTTCTGATTATTCTGTTTCTTATGTTGACTTCTGAATTAAATTATATACACTGAATCTTCTCTATACTTTCTTGTGTCTCTGACTTCTTACTTTTTGCTTGTTTCTGTTTCTGTTTTGACTTAGTAAATTATACTTCATTAAATCTAACAACTTAATCTTAAGTCTTTTTAAGTCTATACAGATTGCTGAAGTTCACCATTTACACTAAAATGGGGGAGTTAATTTACTCAGAAGTCATGAAACATTAGCATCAGGAAGTCTTTTTCTAAACCTCATGTTTTCTTTTACCTTCTGACCATGGTTTGTCCATAACCAAAATGGGGGAGAATGATGAACCCTATGTATTTTGATTATGTCCAAACGTTTCAGAAGATGAAAACTTAATACTTCCTTACATATAGTTTACTATTGACTAATAATTTTTGTACTTAGTCTATGTGTAAGTTGCTCAGCAGGTGCTGAATGAATCTTTTCTGGATTGCCTAAAGAACTCAAAGGATCAGTTGCTGAAGTCAGAGTTTCAATTACTCAGAAGCTGGATACTCCGCTCTGAAGACGAAGTCTGCTAAAGCTTTCCTCAGAAGTTCTTTTCAATCAGAAGTTTTGCCAATTGTGATCAGAAGTCTAGTCAAGTAAATTTTTAGCTTCTGAAAGCTAAAGTCACGGGTTCTGGATAGCATTTAATGTTCTGACAAGTGCATTTAATGCAAGGCGCCAAAAGTTCAAAAAGCTGTTTTGTTGGAGCGTGCCTGTCTGTTTAAAAGAAACCAGAATTTCCTTGTCTACCTCTTGTTGATCCAATTGAAGGATGATTCCAGTCAACCTCGTCTTTGATTTCAAATCACTTACCGGATTTAGTTAAAGTACAAGGATAACGGAATCAAAGTGTTTTGAAGACCGTTTGAAGATTTGACAAATAAACGGCTACAACAACTGATGTCATCTTCTTTGAAGATTCAAACTCACCAACGGTCATCTTCAATCACTATAAATAGTAGCCAAGCTCCAAAGCATCAACATACGCGTGATCATCGAGCAAAATCTCAACGCACTGTTCTAACAAGAAAAACAGAGCAATACTTTCAATTCTCAATCTTTCTTAGCATAGTCTTAGTAAAGTGAGAGAGTGAAGAAAAACAAGTTCATAATAGGAATCTTGTAAACGAAGATCGTTTGTGATCTTCAGTTAGATTTAAAGAGAGAAATCTAGTTGAGATTAGAGTTGGGTGAGAAATCCAGAAAACAGAGTATTGTTTGTTCTGGTGGAAATCCTTTAACTCTTTTTAGGCTAGTCAGAACTAAGTGAGAAATTAGCTTAAGTTCTGTTGATGTAAAGGAGCTTCTGAACTTGCCATAAAAGTTCTGAATAGTGGATTTATAAAATCTCTGTAGGCTGCGACCTCAGGGGACAAGACGTAGTCACAGGACTTCTGTGGCGAACTTGGATAAATCGAATTGTTCAATCAAGATCTCCTGAACTTCTTTCTCCCTCTTATACTTGTTATTTTTGCTTTTGTGTACTTGCCTATATTTAGTGCTGAAACAGATTTCCTCTAAGTATCATTGTCTTTGTTCAGAAGACTGTCCAGAAGTTCCCAAATCAGAACTTCTGTTGCTGAAAAACAGTCTAACTGTGTTTAGGCAGAATTTCCCTCAGAAGCAACTTCTATAAGCTTGCCTCTGACTCTGAGGAAATTTGACTCTGAAATTTAAGTTTCTTTAAAAACATAGAAAATTTCAGTTTTCAACTTTTACACCTATTCACCCCCCTCTAGGTGATTCTGTTCTTGATAGGGCCAACAAACCCGAGTTAAAATTTAGTCTCGGTCGCCGGGGAACCCTAGAATCCGTCCCCAAAACATCAAAAACTAAACGACCCATTATTTCTTATACGTGTTAGTCGGAGCTTGAGTTAAATTTTTATCCGTTGCATAAAAAACATGAATTAAAATTCATTCTCGGTCCCCGGGTCACCTTAGAATGCGGCCCCGAAACTACAAAAATTAAACGACCCTGAAATTCTTATATGTGCTAGACGGGGTATTGGGACACCCAAAATCTAAGCTCGAATTAAATTTTTGTCCGACACCTCCAAAACCCGACTTAAAATTCAAGATCGGTCCTCGAGGCACCATAGAATCCGGCCCAAAAACGTCAGAAATGAAACGACCCATAATTTCTTATACGTGTTAGTCGGGGTATAGAAAAACGCAAAATCTGAGCTCGAGTTAAAGTTTTGTCCGTCGCAAAAAAACCCGAGTTAAAATTCAGTCTCGGTCCGCGGGCCACCCTAGAATCCGGCGCCAAAAGTTCAAAAATGAAATGACTCATAATTTCTTATACGTTTAAGTCGGGGTATTGGGACATCCAAAATCTGAGCTCGAGTTAATTTTGTGTTCGACGCCCTTAAAAACCCTAGTTAAAATTCAGTCTCCATCCACGAGCCACCCTGGAATCCGGCCCCAAAAACCCAAAAATATAACGACCTATAATTTCTTATACACTTAGTCGGGGTATTGGGACACCCAAAATCTGAGCTCGAGTTAAAGTTTTGTCCGACGCATCAAAAAACACTTGTTAAAATCCTGCCCCGGTCCTTGAGGCACCCTAGAATCCGGCTTGAAAAACCCAAAATTTAAACGAGCCATCATTTGTTATACGTGCTAGTCGTGGTAATAGGACATCCAAAATCTGAAATCGAGTTAAAGTTTTGTCCGACGCATCAAAAAACCGTGTTAAAATTCAGTCCCGGTCCCCGAGTCACCGTTGAATCCAGCCCGAAAAACCCAAAATTTAAACGACCCATCATTTGTTATACGTGTTAGGTGGGGTATTGGGACATCCAAAATCTGAGCTCGAGTTCAAGTTTTGTCCGACGCGTCAAAAAACACCTGTTAAAATACTGCCTCGGTCCCCGAGTCAGCGTTGAATCCGGCCCGAAAAACCCAAAATTTAAACAATCCACCATTTGTTATACGTGTTAGTCGGGGTATTGGGACATCCAAAATCTGAGCTCGAGTTAAAGTTTTGTCCGACGGGTCAAAAAACACCTGTTAAAATACTGCCTCGGTCCCCGAGGCACCCTAGAATCCGGCCCGAAAAACCCAAAATTTAAACGACCCATCATTTGTTATACGTGTTAGTCGGGGCATTGGGACATCCAAAATCTGAGCTCGAGTTAAAGTTTTGTCTGACGCATCAAAAAACACATGTTAAAATTCTACCCGGTCCCCGAGGAACCCTAGAATCCAGCCCGAAAAACCGAAAATTTATACAACCCATCTTTTAATATACGTGTTAGTCGTGGTACTAGAACATCCAAAATCTGAAATCGAGTTAATGTTTTGTCCGACGCATCAAAAAACCATGTTAAAATTCAATCCCGGTCCCCGAGTCACCGTTGAATCCAGCCCGAAAAACCCAAAATTTAAACGACCCATCATTTGTTATACGTGTTAGTCGGGGTATTGGGACATCCAAAATCTGAGGTCGAGTTAAATTTTTGTCTGACGCATCAAAAAACACTTGTTAAAATTTTGCCCGGTCCCCGAGGCACCCTAGAATCCCGCCCGAAAAACCCAAAATTTAAACGACCCATCATTTGTTATACGTGTTAGTCGGGGCATTGGGACATCCAAAATCTGAGCTCGAGTTAAAGTTTTGTCTTACGCATCAAAAACCACTTGTTAAAATTCTACCCGGTCCCCGAGGAACCCTAGAATCCGGCCCGAAAAACCCAAAATTTAAACAACCCATCTTTTATTATACGTGTTAGTCGGGGTATTGGGACATCCAAAATCAATGCTCGAGTTAAAGTTTTAGCCGACGCATAAAAAAACACTTGTTAAAATTCTGTCCTTGTCCCCGAGGCACCCTAGAATCCGGCCCGAAAAACTTAAAATTTAAACGAACCATGATTTCTTATACGTGTTAGTCGAGGCATTGGGACATCCAAAATCTGAGCTTGAGTTAAACTAAGAAATGTGTGGCCACACTCAGATAAGCTGGTTACTTATCTGTTCTTCAGTTAACTCTAGATCGAGAAATATCTTGAGTTGTAGAGGATGACGCCCACCATGCCTCATACTTGATATATCGATATGCTTGGTAAGAGATATTAGAGAATACTACAGGGTATCTATATGTATGAGATGGACTAACACTGTAATCAATTGGTGACTGATATGGTCTAGGCAACTCTCTATCAGTCGTTGAGCTACTTGATTATGGCCCACAGGATCGTGCACACTAGACACTGAGACTTGTACTCAGAGAACTGATACATGTAGTGTATTTGTGATGAACTTATTATGAGTTGTTAACTGATAATGTTAATTGATTAATTGTTCTGATTGGAACAAGTTAATTGATTGTTTGGAAGGATTAATTAATTAAGCGATTGATTAATTAGATTTTCTTTAGGGGTTAGTGTGTGATTAATTATAACCTAATTGATGTTAATTGAATCTATTGTATTCTATTGTGGTACAATCAGATTAATTAAATTAATGCAGGTACTAAAACTGTAATTAGTCGACACACTATAAATTAATCCTAATCGATTGAAACCCTGGACTTTCTGACACAGAAAATTGAAACCCTAATCCCCTCTACAACAAGTGGCCGGCCGAACCCCTAGGGTGATCCCGGAGCATTCCGTTCGTCGTTCTTCGTGCCTTGATTGAGTACCTGTTAACTGTAGGTGTCGTGCACGTGATTTTGGCGGAACCTCCGATCGTGCGGTTCGTCCATCTCTCCCAGAGGGATTCCATGTGAGTAACTAATGTAGTTAATCACCATTTAAGTAAATAACATTGAGGCAATGATAAGATCAAAGTAATCTGATCAATGATGTTTTAATATCCTTTTTCTCGCTTACGTTGCGCGACTCTGATCGTTGATCAAATTCCAACACATCCAAAATCAAAGCTCGAGTTAAAGTTTTGGCCGACGCATCAAAAAACACTTGTTAAAAATCTGCCCGGTCCCCGAGGCACCCTAGAATCCGGCCTGAAAAACCCAAAATTTAAACAACCCATCTTTTATTATATGTGTTAGTCGGGGTATTGGGACATCGAAAATCAAAGCTCGAGTTAAAGTTTTGGCTGACGCATCAAAAAACACTTGTTCAAATTCTGTCCCTGTCCCCGAGGCACCCTAGAATCCGGCCCAAAAAACCCAAAATTTAAACGACCCATCATTTGTTCAACGTGTTAGTCGGGGCATTGGGACATCCAAAATCTGAGCTCGAGTTAAAGTTTTGTCCGATGCATCAAAAAAACGTTTTAAAATTTAGTCCCGGTCCCCGAGGCATCGTAGAATACGCCCCGAAAAACCCAAAATTTAAATGACCCATCATTTGTTTTACGTGTTAGTCGTGGTATTGGGACATCCAAAATCTGAGCTCGAGTTAAAGTTTTTTGCGACCGATTAAAAAACACTTGTTAAAATTCTGCCTCGGTCCTCGAGGAACCCTAGTAACCATCGCGAAAAGACCAAAATTTGAACGAGCCATCTTTTGTTATACGTGTTAGTTGGGGTATTGGGACAACCAAAATCAAATCTCGAGTTAAAGTTTTGTCCGACGCATCAAAAAACACTTGTTAAAATACTGCCCCGGTCCCCGGGGCACGCTACAATCAAGCCCGAAAAACCAAAAATTTAAACGACCCATCATTTGTTATACGTGTTAGTCGTGGTATTGGGAAATCCAAAATATGAGCTTGAGTTAAAGTTTTGTCCGACGCATGAAAAAACAATTGTTAAAATTCCGCCCCGGTCCCTGTTGTGGCTGATGAACCCTAAGTATTTTGATTATGTCCAAACGTTTCAGAAGATGAAAATGAAAATTAACTTATGTACTTTTCAATGTTGACTAACAATTTTTGTTAAGTATTGTATAAGTTTTTCTCAGCAGATGCTGAATGAAGAATTCCTGCTTGCCTATTGAACTCAGAAGATTAAGGAAGCTGAAGACAGAAATACTTTTTCAGAAGCTGGATCAACCGCTCTGAAGTTTTGATTGTCTGCCTAAAGCTTTTGTCAGAAGTTCTCTTTTGCAAACAGAAGACTAAGGTTGTTTGGATCAGAAGCGCTAAGAGGGAATGCAAACATCAGATGTTCGTTATCACGGGTTTAGTTAAGCATTTAATGCTTTGTCAGTTGCATTTAATGCGAGGCGCCAAAAGTTCAAAAAGCTGTTTGAAGGACGCGCCTGTTCACTACAAACAAAACTTGTTTCCTTTATCGTTTCTCTCTAATCTAAATCAATCTTCAAATTCAGTCAACTCCATCATCTTTATTTTAATCCCATACCGGATTAGGTTAAAGTACAAAGTTGACAGGATTGAGTGTTTGAAGACCGTTCGAAGAAGCTGACAAGATTAACGGCTACTTTCATCTTTGTCATCCTTGAAGATTCAAAACTCCTCAACGGTCATCTACTCAACACTATAAATAGTAGCAAAGCTCCACTGCATCAACTACGTGTGTGATCATAGAGCAAAAATCTCAACGCACTGTTATACTCAAGAAAACAGAGCACACTTTCCATTCTCAATCTTTTCTTAGCATAGCTATTGTAACTGTGAGAGAGTGAAGAAAAACAAGTTCATAATAGAAATCTTGTAAACTGAGATCGTTTGTGATCTTCAGTTAGATTTAAAAGAGAGAAATCTAGTTGAGATTTGAGTTGGGTGAGAAATCCAGAAAACAGAGTATTGTTGTTCTGGTGAAAATCCTTTAACTCATTTTAGGCTAGTCAGAACTAAGTGAGAAATTAGCTTAAGTTCTGTTGATGTAAAGGAGCTTCTGAACTTGCCATAAAAGTTCTGAATAGTGGATTTATAAAATCTCTGGAGGCTGCGACCTCAGAGGACAAGACGTAGTCACAGGACTTCTGTGGCGAACTTGGATAAATTGAACTGTTCATCAGGATCCCCTGAATCTCTTTCTCCCTTCCTTATACTTGTTAACTGCCTCTGTGTACTTGTATCATATTTAGTGCTGAAACAGATTTTCCCCTCAAAGTCACAAGTCTGTGTTCAGAAGACTGTCCAGAAGCTCTTAACTCAGAACTTCTGTTGCTGAAAAGACAGAACCTGTCTTAAGGCAGATTATCCCTCAGAGGCTACTTCAATAAACTTGCTTCTGACTCTGAGGATTATTGACTCTGAAAAATTGAGTTTCATTAAAAACTCGAAAATATCAGTTTTCTATTGAAACACCTATTCACCCCCCTCTAGGTGATTCTGTTCTTGTTAGGGCCAACAGTGGCACCCTAGAATCTCACCCGAAAAACCCAAAATTTAAAAGACCTATCATTTGTTATACGTGTTAGTCGGGGTATTGGGACATCCAAAATCTGAGCTGAGTTAAAGTTTTTTCCAACGGATCAAAAAACCGTCTTAAAATTCAGTCCCGGTCCTCGAGTCACCCTTGAATCTGGCCTGAAAAACCCAAAATTTAAACGACCCATCATTTGTTATACGTGTTAGTCGGGGTATTGGGACATCCAAAATCTGAGCTCGAGCTAAAGTTTTGTCCCCGAGGCACCCTAGAATCCGGCTCGAAAAACCCAAAATTTAAACGACCCATCTTTTGTTATACGTGTTAGTAGGGGTATTGAGACATCTAAAATCAAAGCTCGAGTTAAAGTTTTGGCCGACACATCAAAAAACCCATTTTAAAATCTTGCCCTGGTCCGCGAGGCACCCTAGAATCCAGACCGAAAAACCCAAAATTTAAAAGACCCCTCATTTGCTATGAGTGTTAGTCGGGGTATTGGGACATCCAAAATCTGAGCTCGAGTTAAAGTTTTGTCCGACGCATCAAAAAAACGTGTTAAAATTCAGACCCGGTCCCCGAGGCACCCTAGAATCCGGCCAGAAAAACCAAAAGTTTAAACGGCCCATCATTTGTTTTACGTGTTAGTCGGGGTATTGGGACATCCAAAACCTGAGCTCGAGTTAAAGTTTTGCCCGACGCATCAAGAAAACGTGTTAAAATTCAGTCCTGGTCCCCGAGGCACTCTAGAATACGGCCCGAAAAACCCAAATTTTAAACGACCCATCATTTGTTTTACGTGTTAGTCGTGGTATTGGGACATCCAAAATCTGAGCTCGAGTTGAAGTTTTGTCCGACGCATCAAAAAACACTTGTTAAAATTCTGCCCGGTCCCCGAGGCAACCTAGAATCTGGCCCGAAAAACCCAAAATTTAAACAACCCATCTTTTGTTATACGTGTTAGTCGAGGTATTGGGGACATCCAAAATCAAAGCTCGACTGAAAGTGTTGGCCGACGCATCAAAAAACACTTGTTAAAATTCTGCCCCGGTCCCCGTGGCACCCTAGAATCAACCCAAAATGTAAACGACGCATCATTTGTTATACGTGTTAGTCGGGGCATTATGACATCCAAAATCTGAGCTCGAGTTAAAGTTTTGTCCGACGCATCAAAAAACACTTGTTAAAATTCTGCCCGGTCCCTGTGGGGCGATTTCCGCAAGTGTACGGAGTCACTCATGTAGTAATAAAATATCGATCTCACAGGGAAACGCTAATTACTCATTTACTTTTATCGTTTACTTTATTCGTTTTCTCGAGGTTTATAGAAAAGTGATAATTTGGGTTGTTGTATATTAAACCAATCTAATTCCTAAACTACCATTTGTTCCACCGAATTCCCTTCGGGGAATTCGTAAACACCATACACCTTACCTTTCATTCTAGATTCCCTGGTATTGTAGTGCTAATCGAGAGATAGTCGTCTTTCATCGATTCATCGAGGAGAAGACGAGGAAGAACGCCCTGAGGATTAGCAAACCTCGCGATCAAGAGTAAAAAGGATTGACAACCCTCTTTCCCTTTATCGTTTACAGTTCTTACATTTCTCTGAATTTCCGTTGTAATTTCTATGAATGTTTGACAATTGGAATACTTATAATAAAAGTTATATTCACATATGTTCATGTGTTTGAATGTTCAAATCTTATTGCTTAGTAAATTTACTTTGTTTCTATCAAGTAAAATCAATAGAATATTCATCACTTACGCTTTATTAATCTAGGATAGGTCCAGTTAGTAAGTCGTAGTCAATCTAACTTACGTGATATTCATTAATCTAATTAAGATTATCTAGGATAGGTCCAGTAATCTTGTTAAGTTAATTCACTTAAGGACAATTAAACATAAGTATCGAAAGATCGTGTTTAATTGTGTTCTAGAATTGGTTGAATTATATAAGTAAATTGTTATAATGTTCATTGTGCTTAAATGAATCGTTGTCTTTGCTTGGATTATGAATGTTGGTTAAGATGTTAGTGTAGGAATAAATGTTAGTTTAGGAATTAGATTAGTTTAATCAACAACAATCCAAATTATCGCTTTTCTATAAACCTCTAGAAAATGAATAAAGTAAACGATGAAAGTAAATGAGTAATTAGTGTTTCCCTGTGGGAGCGATATTTTATTACTTCATGAGTGACTCCATACACTTGCGGAAATCGCCCAACAAGTTTTTGGCGCCGTTGCCTGGGAAACGCGTCATAATTTTCGTTTGATCCGAATCTTGGTTTATAGATGTTTATATTATATGTATTTATATGATCTTTTTTTATTTACTTATATTAATATTAGTTATCTTTTATTCGTTTTGCTTTATTTTTATAATTTTAGTTACTAACTATTTTGTTTTCTATCGTTCGTCCGAGATATTTGATCGTGTTCATGCGCAGAACCAACTCAAATTAATTGAAGACGAAGCAAGTAGGAACGAGAATCCATGGAGTTTGAAGGTAAGATTTAAACGAGAATTCAGGGAGGTTAGAAGTAAGTTTTCATTTTGATTTTAATTAGATTGTTTTTTATATTTTAATGCATTTAATTTGTTGTTTTGAAAAAAAAAATTCATAAAAATTTTGAACAAAAAAAAAACAACAATGTTTTGTATGTTTCAGAAGTTTTTCTGAGGGAAATTTTGTCTTTACTGTTGGCCCTATCAAGAACAGAATCACCTAGAGGGGGGTGAATAGGTGTCAAAGTTGAAAACTGAAAATTTCTAAGTTTTTCGAGAAACTTAATTTTCAGAGTCAAATTTCCTCAGAGTCAGAAGCAAGCTTACAGAAGTTGCTTCTGAGGGAAATTCTGCCTAAACACAGTTAGACTGTTTTCAGCAACAGAAGTTCTGATTTGACAACTTCTGGACAGTCTTCTGAACAAAGACAATGATACTTAGAGAAAATCTGTTTCAGCACTAAATATAAGCAAGTACACAGAAGCAAAAATAACAAGTATAAGAGGGAGAAAGAAGTTCAGGAGATCCTGATTGAACAATTCGATTTATCCAAGTTCGCCACAGAAGTCCTGTGACTACGTCTTGTCCCCTGAGGTCGCAGCCTACAGAGATTTTATAAATCCACTATTCAGAACTTTTCTGGCAAGTTCAGAAGCTCCTTTACATCAACAGAACTTAAGCTAATTTCTCACTTAGTTCTGACTAGCCTAAAAAGAGTTAAAGGATTTCCACCAGAACAACAACAACTCTGTTTTTTGGATTTCTCACCCAACTCTAATCTCAACTAGATTTCTCTCTTTGAATCTAACTGAATATCACAAACGATATCAGTTTACAAGATTCCTATTATGAACTTGTTTTTCTTCACTCTTTCACTTAAACTTAAGCTATGCTAAGAAAGATTGAGAATGGAAAAGGAATGCTCTGTTTTTCTTGTTGAAACAGTGCGTGGAGATTTTGCTCGATGATCACGCGTGGTTGATGCTTTGGAGCTTAGATACTATTTATAGTGAATGAGGATGACCGTTGCGAAAATTTGAATCTTCAACAGAGATGACATCAGTTGTTGTAGCCGTTAATTTGTCAAGTCTTCAAACGGTCTTCAAACACTTTGATTACGTTATCCTTGTTCTTTAACCAAATCCGGTAAGTGATTTGAATTGAAGATAAGGTTGACCGGAAACTTTCCTCAATAAGATCAACAAAGGGTAGACAAGGAAATTCTGGTTTCACTTTGAGTAGACACGCGCGCTCCATCAAAACAGCTTTTTGAACTTTTGGCGCCTTGCATTAAATGCACTTGTCAGAGCAATAAATGCTTATCCAGAACCCGTGACTAAGCTTCTGATCAAATTGGTAAATAAGCTTCTGATTGCAAAGGACCTCTGAGGAGAGCTTTAACAGACTTTACTAGCTTCAGAGCGGACCATCCAGCTTCTGAGAATGAAATTCTGTCTTCAGCAATCAAGACTTTGAAGTTCTTTAGGCAATCAAGAAATTCTTCATTCAGCACCTGCTGAGTAACTTACACATAGACTAAGTAGAAAAATATTAGTCCACAGTAAACTATATGTAAGAGAATATAAAGTTTTCATCTTCTGAAACGTTTGGACATAATCAAAACACATAGGCTTCATCATTCTCCCCCATTTTGGTTATGGACAAACCGTGGTCAGAAGGTAAAAGATAGTATGAGTTTGAGAAAGTAACTTCCTGATGCAACTGTTTCATAACTTCTGAGTAAATTAACTCCCCCATTTTTGTGTAAATGGTGAACTTCAACAATCTGTTTAAACTTAAAGAAGACTTAAGATCAAGTTCTCAGATTTTAGTGAAGTGAAATTTACTAAGTTAAAAAGAAACATAAGTAACATAAGTAATCAGAGACATAAGGAAGTATAAGAAGGATTCAGTGTATAAAATCATCAGAAGAAACAACAACAAGATAATCAGAAGAGCAGATAAAGTCCTAAGACAAAAACTACCCAACCCAGATGTTGGCCCTAACAAGATCAGAATCACCTAGAGGGGGGTGAATAGGTGTTTCAAATGAAAACTGATATTTTCAAACTTTTAATGAAAATTCAATTTTCAGAGTCAATAATCCTCAGAGTCAGAGGCAAGCTTATTGAAGTAGCCTCTGAGGGATAATCTGCTTTAAGACAGGTTCTGTCTTTTCAGCAACAGAAGTTCTGAGTTGAGAACTTCTGGACAGTCTTCTGAACACAGACTTGTGATTTTTTAAGAGGAAATCTGTTTCAGCACTAAATATGATACAAGTACACAGAAGCAATTAACAAGTATAAAGAAGGGAGAAAGAGATTCAGGAGGTCCTGATGAACAGTTCAATTTATCCAAGTTCGCCACAGAATTCCTGTGACTACGTCTTGTCCTCTGAGGTCGCAGCCTCCAGAGATTTTATAAATCCACTATTCAGAACTTTTATGGCAAGTTCAGAAGCTCCTTTACATCAACAGAACTTAAGCTAATTTCTCACTTAGTTCTGACTAGCCTAAAATGAGTTAAAGGATTTTCACCAGAACAACAATACTCTGTTTTCTGGATTTCTCACCCAACTCAAATCTCAACTAGATTTCTCTCTTTTAAATCTAACTGAAGATCACAACCGATCTCAGTTTACAAGATTTCTATTATGAACTTGTTTTTCTTCACTCTCTCACAATTACAAAGTCTAAGCTAAGAAAAGATTGAGAATGGAAAGTGTGCTCTGTTTTCTTGAATATAACAGTGCGTTGAGATTTTTGCTCTATGATCACACACGTAGTTGATGCAGTGGAGCTTTGCTACTATTTATAGTGTTGAGTAGATAACCGTTGAGGATATTTGAATCTTCAAGGATGACAAGGATGAAAGTAGCCGTTAATCTTGTCAACTTCTTCGAACGGTCTCAAAACACTCAACTCTGTCAACTTTGTACTTTAACCTAATCCGGTATGGGATTTAAGATAAAGGTGATGGAATTGACTGAACTTGAAGATTGATTTAGAGGGAAACGGTAAGAGAGCAGGTTTTGTTTGTTGTGAACATGCGCGTCCTTCAAACAGCTTTTTGAACTTTTGGCGCCTTGCATTAAATGCAACTGACAAAGCATTAAATGCTTAACCAAACCCGTGATAACGAACTTCTGATGTCTGTTTTCCTTCTTAGCGCTTCTGAACTAAAACAACCTTAGTCTTCTGTTTGCAAAAGAGAACTTCTGATAAAAGCTTTAGGCAGGCAATCAAGACTTCAGAGCGGTTCATCCAGCTTCTGAAAAAGTGCTTCAGTCTTCAGCTTTTTAATCTTCTGAGTTCAATAGGCTAGCAGGAATTCTTCATTCAGCATCTGCTGAGAACACTTATACTTAATCAAAAAATTGTTAGTCAATATTGAAAAGTATATAAGTTAATTTCAATTTTCATCTTCTGAAATGTTTGGACATAACCAAAACACTTAGGGTTCATCATTCTCCCCCATTTTGGTTATGGACAAACCGTGGTCAGAAGGTAAGAGAGAAACATGAGGATTAGAGAGTGACTTCCTGATGCAAATATTTCATTACTTCTGAGTAAATTAACTCCCCCATTTTAGTGTAAATGGTGAACTTCAGTTATCTGTATAGACTTAATAAGACTTAAGATCAAGTTGTTAGATATAATGAAGTGTAATTTACTGAGATAAAAAGAAACATAAGCAAACATTAAGAAGTCAGATATGCAAGACAGTATAGAAAAGATTCAGTGTATATATGATCATTCAGAAGATAACATAGGAAACAAGATAATCAGAGGAGCAGAAAAAGTCCTAGGACATAGACTACCCAACCCAGAACCTAGCTAAGAAGCTTAAGTCCTAAACGATTACAAGTTCCTAGATTTCTTCTGAGGAGGAGGAACAACACTGGAACCTCCAGCAGCACTTGATCTCTTCTGACCAGACTTCTCCCCCGTTTGACCAGAACCAATAGCAACACCAAGAGCTCCCTGAGACTTCAATTTTTGTTGAACATTCAGAGCAGTCTGATATTGCACAGGAGTTGGTCGCACAGTATTGATCAAATCCATTCTTCTTCTGAAGTCATCATCAATGGTCTTCATATGATCGAAGGTCTGACCAGACATAGGTCTCTGTTTCTGAACATCTTCCAGAAGGAGCTTGATTAACCTGTTGTTAGCATATACAGCAGCCGTGAGATGCTCATTCTGAAGATAAGTCTGTCCTCGAACAAACCTATAACAATTGTGAAGAGTCTTCTCTTGTTCACGAGCTTGATTATGCATAACTTTCAGGAGTTCAGTGAGCTCAGCAATCTGTGCATTCTGAGCAGATACAGCAGACTCAATGTTGGAGAGTCGGTTGTTGAGATCAGGAGTGATGTCATAGACAATCTTGGCAGCTCCTGAAGATGAAGAACCTTGAGCAGAAGATTTCACTTCTCTCAAAATGTGATTTGCAGTACTTTGCAGGTCTTCAATCTTACTAGGAAGCATCTTCTCATGAGCCTCATAATGCTCGTTTGCTTCCTTGACTTCTTCTGTCAATATTTCCAAATTTTCATTGACCTTCAGAGAAGAAGCAAGAGCAATATTATCCAGAGAGGGAAGGGTCAGAGCTAATTCTCTCAATTTGTACAGCTCATCATAAGTAGCTAGATGAAGTGTAGAAAGGTTGCGTATATACACAGAAGGATCCTGCATTTGGAGCATGGTCATGAGCTGCAGGTTCTGAGCTTTCAGAGAATGTAATTCTTGCAGCACAATGCCCTGAGCATACATGTCAGCAGCAGAGCTCCTTTGTCCTATACCAGCAAACCTATTCAGCAGGTCATCTGAGCCACTCTGACCCATTCTTCTCAACTCTTCAACACTTGGGGCACCTCCAGCTTCGGAAATACCAGAAGCTCTGCCCATGAAGCCAAAACTTCCAAATCTGTTATCCAGATCTTCACGATTCAAGTGTTTGCGTAGAAAGTCATAATTGGATGACAATCCAGCAAAACCTGAAGGAGTGGAGGAGGTAGTTAAGGGATCACACACAGGAGGTGTATGTCCAGAGGTTGAAAGAGGAGGGACAGAAGTTTGAGGAGAGGAGAAAATTTGTGGAGAGGAGGAAAAAGAATTTGTACAGGAAGGTAAAGTTGAAGGAATTGAAAAAGGTATAGACAAAGGTATGGAAGGAGAAGGAGCAGTAATTCCAATTGATGGAAAAACAGCAAAAGAAGATAAAGAAGAAGTAGTGGAAGTAGAAATGGAGTCTGTGAAAATTGGTCCAGAGGACAGATTCACTTCTGAATAGGATCCAGAAGGAAGAGTAGATGGAGGAGGGACAACCTCAGATGTTGAAGTTGTCAGAGGAATGGAATTCTGAGATTCACTTACTTCTGTGACAGAAGGAAGTGAAGGAGATGGATGAGGAGTAAAAACAGGAGATGAGATAACCTGTTCAGAGGTATTTGGATCAAAAGATGAGATCGGCTCAGCATATAAATGAGCCATCCTGAACAGCGTTTCTGAGGCATCCCTTTCACCAGGGTTTCTTCCTTGATTCAGAAGAACATTGTCAATGAAGTTCTCATTGTCAACATTCTCAACAAATTGTTTAGCTTCTTCAAGAACCTCTTCATCTTCTGGTTCACTAACCTCAGATAGCTCTTCAATCAGAGGAGCTTCAACATCCTCTTTATCAGAAATCTCTGACAGCTCTTTATCAGCAGTTTCTGGTTCCTGAGCAGCAGGTTCCTCCCATTCAGCACTCGGAGCAATAACGAAGTCCTTCTTTCTCAGAACCCTTCGTTTTGCCACAGCCTTCTTCCCAATTCTGGTAGTGAGAGTGACAGTCTCAGCAATTCGAGAGGATAGAGCAACATTATCCTCTTCCTCTGAAGTCTCACCTACCTTGGAGAACTCAGCACCCTCCAGATTAGCAGCACTTTCCAAAAGTTTTGCATCAGCCTTAGCCTTTGCAGCGATTTCACGCTCAGCAGCTAACTTATCTTCAGCTTCTTTCTTCTTCCTTTTCTCTTCAGCAAGAGCCACAACTCTTGCAACTTTTTCAGCTTCAGCAGCCTTCTCTTTCTCAGCAAGGCGTGCTTCCTCAGCATCCTGAGCTTCTTTCTCAAGGACATCCTTTGGCTTCTCAGCAACAATCTTGCCAGAAGGTTCAACATTGATCTTTGTTTGAACCAACATGGGAAGAGGTTCTGAGACAGCAACCTTCTCAACATTCAGGACCAACTTGCTTGATCCTTTCTTTCCTTTGCCCTTCTTGGCAGCATTCTTTCCTTTCTGAACTGTTGCATCCATAATCTCCTTCTGAGCAATACTCACAGAGGAGCCCTTCTCATTCTTCTTTGGAGTAACATCAAAACTGAGGTTTCTGAAGGTATGCATCTTCAGAACCGTACTCCTACTAGTAACACCTTCTCCTGACATAACAACAGAGGCTGCCTCAAACAACCTTGTCAGGAGTGAGCCATAAGCTAATGCACTCACAGTAGTTACATTCTTCATCTGCCTTATCAGCATGGCAGGCAAATTTATCTTCTTCTGGTTGACCAGATGCCACATAAAAACCCTTTCTCTGTTGGAAACACAGTTGACTCCTCCAGCCTTCGGAAGAAAGACATTCGTAGTCAAATAATGTGCCCATCTCTGGTGCTGACTCAACCAGGTGGCATAAGTTTCCTTGGCACTTAGATCTGGCCTAGCCCAGTTGGCTTCTGAAAACCCTTCTGCTGAACCATCATCTCCAATGATGATTCCTTCATCATCAATTCCTATCACTTGAGAAATGGAAGCCCTGCTGACTTCGATTTCAACATCCCCGACCACAGAATGAAGCACATCCTCCTCATTAGAAAAGAAATGGAGGTTCTTATAAAATTCTGTAACTAAGTTAGGGTAGATGAATTCTTCGAGAGAGACGAAAGAATTCCAGTTTTGAGCACTAAGCCAGAGAGAGATAGGTTCAGTTGATTTGACTTCGTCATCTAAAAATCTAGAGGTAAAAACCCTAGATTGACTAACTTTCTTTCGTGAATCATCGGAAAAGATGTGAGTGACAGTGATTTCTTGAGCCATTTGAGGAAATGAGAAATTAGGTTAAGATTTCTGAGAAAAAATAAGAACACAGAAAAAGCTATGGAAATTCTAATGGCAAAGAAAATGAGAGTAAAAAGTTCTAAGTATGGAAATCCCTTATTTATACCCAAACACAGAAACCGTTCCAATTCAAAAAGTAACTTCACACCGTTTAAAAGGGAACAGATAACCGTTAACCACAGAACAGCGCCGTAATAAGCAGTAGATAACGCATGCTTTCAAGTCAAATCATGATTAGAATTTATTATAATTCAATTATCTTAAACGATCAAACATTTAAGATACTCAGAGGCAATAATTCTAAGTTACTGAAGAGGATAAGTCATACCAATGCCTTCTCGTAAGTTGCTGAAAGCCATACCAGCCAGAGGCTTAGTAAACATGTCAGCAAGGTTTTCTTCAGAGGGAACATGAGTAATGATAATATCCTTCTTCAGAACATGATCTCTCAGAAAGTGATGCCTAATATGAACATGCTTCATCCTGCTGTGCTGAATAGGATTCTTTGAAAGATCAATAGCACTCTTGTTATCACAGTAGATTGTAATTGTTCCAGGGATGACTCCATAGTCAGCAATTTGTTGCTTTATCCAGAGCATCTGAGAAACACAACTTCCAGCAGCAACATACTCAGCTTCAGCAGTTGAGAGGGCCACAGAGGTTTGCTTCTTGCTATGCCAGGAGACTAGGCACTCCCCCAGAAAATGACAACCACCAGAAGTGCTGACCCTTTTCAATTTATCTCTACCATAGTCAGAGTCTGTGTATCCTATAGGAGTGAAATCAGAACTACAGGGATACCACAAACCAGCTTCTGGTGTGCCTTTAAGATATCTAAGAATTCTTTTGACAGCAACATCATGAATTTCTCTTGGCTTTGATTGATATCTAGCACAAAAACACACAGCAAAATGTATATCTGGCCTGCTGGCGGTTAGGTATAAAAGAGAACCAATCATACCTCTGTAGGTTTTTATATCTACAGGTTTACCAGCTTTTTCTTCATCATCAATGTCTTTGCTGACATCCATTGGAATATCAACAGCATTAGAGTCCATCATGCCAAATTTCTTCAGCACTTCTCTAGTGTACTTGGCTTGATTGATAAACACACCATCATTACTTTGCTTGATCTGAAGTCCTAAGAAGAAGGTTAATTCTCCCATCATAGACATCTCAAACTCAGCCTTCATGTGGTCACTGAACTCTCTGCACAAAGATTCATTAGTAGCACCAAATATAATATCATCAACATATACCTGAGCTATAAGGATATCCTTGTTCTTCTTCAGAGTGAACAGAGTTGTATCAACACAGCCTCTGACAAATCCCTTAGACAGAAGGAACTTTGTCAGTCACTCATACCAAGCTCTGGGAGCTTGTTTCAGTCCATACAAGGCTTTCTTTAGCTTGTACACATGATCAGGAAACTTAGGATCTTCAAAACCAGGAGGTTGAGACACATAGACTTCCTCATCAATGTAACCATTCAGGAATGCACTTTTCACATCCATTTGAAAGAGCTTGAAACCTTTGTATGATGCAAAAGCACATAAGATTCTAATGGCTTCTAATCTTGCAACAGGAGCAAAAGTTTCACCATAATCTATGCCTTCTTGCTGACTGTAACCTTGAGCAACAAGTCTAGCCTTGTTCCTCACAACATTTCCAAATTCATCAAGCTTGTTTTTCAGAACCCATCTTGTACCAACAACCTTCTTGTTGTTAGGTCTGGGAACTAAAATCCAAACTTCTGACCTTTTGAACTGGTCAAGTTCTTCTTGCATTGCCATTAACCAGGAGTCATCATCAGCTGCTTCATAGAAGTCCTTGGGTTCCAATAGTGACACAAAAGCCAAATTCCCCATATATCTTCTGAGCTGAGCTCTGGTCATGACAGGATTATGAACAGAGTCAATGATGTTCTCTAAGGAATGATTCCTATGAGCTCTAACTTCTCTTGGTAAATCCAATGAGTCTTCTGAAACCTGTTCATCATTTATTGAATCATATATAGGAGCATCTTCTGGAAGAGAGTTATCTTCTGTAGTTGGATGTTCTTCTGGAACATGTTCAACAGGAGAATCAACTTCAGCAGCTTTAGGAATAACATCTTCAACAGAAGGAGATGATATTTCAGGAGCTTGAACTTCATCTTCTTCAGAGGCTTTACTATCTGCAGGGTTAGTCTCATCAAACTTTACATGAATGGATTCATCTAAAGTTTGAGTCCTCTTATTAAAAACCCTATATGCTTTACTATTTGTTGAGTAACCAAGAAAAATGGCCTCATCTGCCTTTGAATCAAACTTTGAAAGATATTCTTTTGTATTCAAAACATAGCAATTACAACCAAAGGTTCTGAAATAACCTATTTTAGGCTTTCGACCTTTCCAAAGTTCATAAGGGGTCTTGTTCAGAATGCTTCTGATTAGCACTCTATTCAGAACATAACAAGCTGTGTTAACAGCTTCTCCCCAAAAGTACTTTGGAAGCCTTCTTTCATTGATCATGGTTCTGGCTATTTCAACCAGAGTTCTATTCTTCCTTTCAACTACCCCATTTTGTTGAGGAGTTCTGGGAGCAGAGAAGTTATGATCAATGCCTTTGATTTCACAGAATTCTTCAAACTTAAAATTCTTGAATTCTCCACCATTATCACTTCTGATATGGACAACCTTTTCATTCCTTTCATTCTCAAGTTTCTTAATCAGAACTGAGAAGCATCCAAGTGACTCATCTTTGCTAGACAGCAAGATGACCCAAGTGAATCTTGAATAGTCATCTACAATGACAAAGGCATACTTCTTTCCACCCATGCTCATTGGTTGAACAGGGCCAAAAAGATCCATATGAAGTAATTCCAAAGGTCTTTTGGTTGAAATGACTTTCTTAGTTTTAAAAGAGCTTCTGGATTGTTTACCAGATTGGCAAGCATTGCATAAATGGTTCTTTTTAAAACTAATTTCAGGCAGACCCTCAACCAATTGATATCTAGCTACTTTGGCCAGAAGATCCATGCTAACATGAGCAAGTCTTCTATGCCAGAGCCAGGAGGTATCCTCTTTGGACATCAAGCATATATTTTTGCAAAGATTCTCAAGATTCAGCATGAAAACATTTTCAACTCTAGGAGCAGTTAGAATAATTTCCCTTGACTTACTGTCCAAGATTTTACATCCAGAGGAGCTGAAGACAACATCTCTACCTTTATCACACAGTTGTGCAACACTCAGGAGATTGAACTTCAGGCCTCTGACTAGGGAGACATCTTCGATCGGAGGATTGGTTCCAATGGATCCAGAACCAAGAATTCTTCCTTTCTGAGCATCTCCAAAGCTGACTTTACCACCTCTTTTAGGTACAAATGTGATGAATGCCTTTTCATCACCTGTCATATGCCTTGAGCACCCACTGTCAATGTACCACAGCTTTGACATTGATGGAGCACTCAGAGCAACCTGCAACACAATCAATTAGTGACAGGTACCCAATCCTTATTGGGTCCTTCAGAGTTAGATTTAGCTTCTACAGGTTTTTCTGATACTTCAGATTGCAAGAGGTTCTTAATGTGATACTTGCAATCTTTCAACCAATGTCCATCTTTCTTACACAACTTGCAAGAAGGAGGATTCTTGGATCTTTCCCTTTGCTTCTTAGGAGCATTCTTCTTCTTCTGGGAAGGTACTACTTCTTCAGAGGCATTAGCACTCTTAGAGGTTCCCACTTCAGGAGGAGAAGAGATTTCTTTCAGAAGAGAGGGAGTGACAGATTTCTTCTTCTGAGGTTTATCATTCCTCAGAGGCAGTTTTTCTTTACCTTTGACTTTTGAGTCATCGGAGGAAGAGCTGAATTGTTTACTTAGTTTATCTTCCAATATTTTCATATCAGCATAAACTTGAGTAAACCTAAGAAATTTGTCAGCCTCGCTTTTGTCCAACTTC
The DNA here is from genome assembly GCA_028411795.1 of Euphorbia peplus. Lineage (NCBI taxonomy): Eukaryota > Viridiplantae > Streptophyta > Magnoliopsida > Malpighiales > Euphorbiaceae > Euphorbia > Euphorbia peplus. Next base: position 12,138,843 of record CP110838.1, on the reverse strand, counting down.
CTTTTTAGGTACTTGAACATGCTGTACAATTCTTCAAGAGAATCAAAGATATTTTGTTCAGAGGATATGTTTACCTCGGAGTCATAGTTTGCTTCAGGAGGTGCGGAAGTTTCTCCTGTGACATCTTCAGAGGATGGCTCATCAATAGCCATGAAACATATCTGTGCTTGCTCTTCCTTCTCTTCAGGATCACTGCTGGTCTCAGAGTCTGACCAAGCAGCCAGCATAGCTTTCTTGAACTTTTTCTTATCTTTCTTCAGCTCTGGGCAGTTAGGCTTAATGTGCCCAGGTTGCTGACATCCATAGCACACAATGGGCTTGTTTGGATCTCTCTTGAACTTTTCACCAGAATCAGGAGTTTTCTTGTCAAAGCTCCTGAAAGGCTTCTTGTAGTTTCCACCTCTGCCTTTTCTAAAGGCCTTCTTGAACTTCCTGGTCAGCATAGCCAGTTCCTCATCTTCAGAGGATTCTTCAGAAGATTCTGCTTTCAGGACTACTCTTTTTCCTTCTGACCTTTCTCTTAGGTCATGATTTTTTAGTGACATCTCATGGGTGATTAGAGACCCAATGAGTTCATCATACATATAAAAGCTCAAGTCCTGAACTTCTTCAATGGCAGTCTTCTTGGCTTGCCAAGACCTTGGTAAGCTTCTGACAATCTTCTTCACTCTTTCAGACTCTTCAATGTCTCTGCCCAAACTCTTTAAGTCATTGACTATCTTGGTGAATCTAGAATTCATTTCTGAAATAGATTCTTTGTCAAGCATTTCAAATAACTCATATTCTCTCATGAGTTGGTTGACTTTGGACTGCTTCACTTTTCCTGTTCCTTCATATGTGACGTCCAGCTTGTTCCATATATCCTGTGCAGTTTCACAAGAAGAAACTTTGTTATATTCAGTGGCTGTAAGTGCACAATGCAACATATTTATTGCTGAAGCATTTGTTTGGAGCTTTTTCAGAATTTCATCTGAATATTCTCTCTGAGGGATAATAACATTCCCTAGACCTGGTTCCATTCTGGTGGGAATGAAATCTCCATCTGTGATGACAAACCAAGCACTCATGTTCTGAGCTTGAATGAAATACATCATTCTCTTTTTCCAGTAGGAGTAATTGTCACCGTTGAATAATGGAGGTCTAGTTGTAGAGGATCCCTCTGGGACAATGAAGTGAGAAGAATTCTCAGGCTGGTGTCTACTAGCCATCTCTATTGATTCTGATAGGATCTTACACTTAGATTGTTAGATCTTTTTAGTAAATATACGAAGTGACCTTCGCTCTGATACCACTTGTTGGCCCTAACAAGATCAGAATCACCTAGAGGGGGGTGAATAGGTGTTTCAAATGAAAACTGATATTTTCAAACTTTTAATGAAAATTCAATTTTCAGAGTCAATAATCCTCAGAGTCAGAGGCAAGCTTATTGAAGTAGCCTCTGAGGGATAATCTGCTTTAAGACAGGTTCTGTCTTTTCAGCAACAGAAGTTCTGAGTTGAGAACTTCTGGACAGTCTTCTGAACACAGACTTGTGATTTTTTAAGAGGAAATCTGTTTCAGCACTAAATATGATACAAGTACACAGAAGCAATTAACAAGTATAAAGAAGGGAGAAAGAGATTCAGGAGGTCCTGATGAACAGTTCAATTTATCCAAGTTCGCCACAGAATTCCTGTGACTACGTCTTGTCCTCTGAGGTCGCAGCCTCCAGAGATTTTATAAATCCACTATTCAGAACTTTTATGGCAAGTTCAGAAGCTCCTTTACATCAACAGAACTTAAGCTAATTTCTCACTTAGTTCTGACTAGCCTAAAATGAGTTAAAGGATTTTCACCAGAACAACAATACTCTGTTTTCTGGATTTCTCACCCAACTCAAATCTCAACTAGATTTCTCTCTTTTAAATCTAACTGAAGATCACAACCGATCTCAGTTTACAAGATTTCTATTATGAACTTGTTTTTCTTCACTCTCTCACAATTACAAAGTCTAAGCTAAGAAAAGATTGAGAATGGAAAGTGTGCTCTGTTTTCTTGAATATAACAGTGCGTTGAGATTTTTGCTCTATGATCACACACGTAGTTGATGCAGTGGAGCTTTGCTACTATTTATAGTGTTGAGTAGATAACCGTTGAGGATATTTGAATCTTCAAGGATGACAAGGATGAAAGTAGCCGTTAATCTTGTCAACTTCTTCGAACGGTCTCAAAACACTCAACTCTGTCAACTTTGTACTTTAACCTAATCCGGTATGGGATTTAAGATAAAGGTGATGGAGTTGACTGAACTTGAAGATTGATTTAGAGGGAAACGGTAAGAGAGCAGGTTTTGTTTGTTGTGAACAGGCGCGTCCTTCAAACAGCTTTTTGAACTTTTGGCGCCTTGCATTAAATGCAACTGACAAAGCATTAAATGCTTAACCAAACCCGTGATAACGAACTTCTGATGTCCGTTTTCCTTCTTAGCGCTTCTGAACTAAAACAACCTTAGTCTTCTGTTTGCAAAAGAGAACTTCTGATAAAAGCTTTAGGCAGGCAATCAAGACTTCAGAGCGGTTCATCCAGCTTCTGAAAAAGTGCTTCAGTCTTCAGCTTTTTAATCTTCTGAGTTCAATAGGCAAGCAGGAATTCTTCATTCAGCATCTGCTGAGAACACTTATACTTAATCAAAAAATTGTTAGTCAATATTGAAAAGTATATAAGTTAATTTCAATTTTCATCTTCTGAAATGTTTGGACATAACCAAAACACTTAGGGTTCATCACCAGAACCTAGCTAAGAAGCTTAAGTCCTAAAGAGATTATAAGTTCCTAGGTTTCTTCCGAGGAGGAGGAACACCACTAGATCCTTCAGCAGCACTCGGTCTCTTCATTGTCTGACCACTCTACTGAGCAGACTTCTCCCCCGTTTGACCGGAACCAACAGGAATACCCAAAGCACCTTGAGAGTCCAATTTTTGCTGATCTTTCAGTGTAGTATGATATTGCACAGGGGTTGGCCTTACTTGATTGACCAAGTCCATTCTTCGTTTGAAGTCAGCATCAATGGTCTTCATATGGTCAAAAAGCGGTCCAGACATAGGTCGCTGTTTCTGAACGTCATCCAAAAGGAGCTTGAGCATCCGATTGTTACAGTACACGGCATCAGTGAGATGTTCATTCTGAATGTAAGTCTGTCATCGAACAAACCTATAGCAATTATTCAGAGTCTTCTCTTGTTCACGTGTTTGAGTGTGCATAACCTTCAGAAGTTCAGTGAGCTCAGCAATCTGGGCGCTCTGAGCAGTCACAGCAGACTCAATGCTAGAGAGACGATTGTTGAGATCAGGAGTGATGTCATATACAATCCTAGCAGCCCCTGAAGATGATGAACCTTGAGCAGAAGATTTCACTTCTCTCAGAATATGATTGGCGGTACTTTGCAGGTGATCAATCTTACTTGGGAGCATCTTCTCATGAGCCTCATATTGCTCGTTTGCTTCCTTGACTTCTTCTGTCAAAATTCCCAAATTCTCATTGACCTTCAGAGAAGAAGCAAGAGCAATATTGTCCAATGTAGGAAGAGTCAGAGCTCGAGTTAAAGTTTTGGCCGACGCATGAAAAAACACTTGTTAAATTATGCCCCGGTTCCCGCGGCACCCTAGAATCCGGCCCGAAAACCCCAAAATTTAAACGACCCATAATTTGTTATACATGTTAGTCGTGGTGTTGGGACATCAAAAATATGAGCTCGAGTTAAATTTTGTCCGACGCATCAAAAAATACTTGTTAAATTTCCGCCCTGGTCCCCGGGGCACCGTAAAATCCGATCTAAAAACCCAAAATTTAAAAGACCCATCATTTGTTATACGTGTTAGTCGGGGTATTGGGACATCCAAAATTTGAGCTCGAGTTAAAGTTTTGTCCGACGCATCAAAAAACCTTGTTAAAATTCAGTCCTGGTCCCCGAGTCACCGTTGAATCCGGCCCGAAAAACCCAAAATTTAAACGACCCATCATTTGTTATACGTGTTAGTCGGGGATTGGGACATCCAAAATCTGAGCTCGAGTTAAAGTTTTGTCCGACGCGTCAAAAAACACTTGTTAAAATACCGCAACGGTCTCCGAGGCACCATAGAATCCGACCCGAAAAACCCAAAATTTAAAAGACCCATCATTTGTCATACGTGTTAGTCGGGGTATTGGGACATCCAAAATCTGAGCTCGAGTTAAAGTTTTGCCTGACGCATCAAAAAAACGTGTTAAAATTCAGTCCTGGTCCCCGAGCCACTCTAGAATACGGCCCGAAAAACCCAAAATTTAAACGACCCATCATTTGTTTTACGTGTTAGTCGTGGTATTGGGACATCCAAAATCTGAGCTCGAGTTGAAGTTTTGTCCGACGCATCAAAAAACACTTGTTAAAATTCTGCCCGGTCCCCGAGGCAACCTAGAATCCGGCCCGAAAAACCCAAAATTTAAACAACCCATCTTTTGTTATACGTGTTAGTTGGGGTATTGGGACATCCAAAATATGAACTCGAGTTAAAGTTTTGGCCGACGCATCAAAAAACACTTGTTCAAATTCTGCCCCAGTCCCCGAGGCACCCTAGAATCCGGCCCGAAAAACCCAAAGTTTAAACGACCCATCATTTGTTATACGTGTTAGTCGGGGTATTCGGACATCCAAAATCTGAGCTCCAGTTAAAGTTTTGTCCGACGCATAAAAAAAACGTGTTAAAATTCAGACCCGGTCCCCGAGGCACCCTAGAATCCGGCCCGAAAACCCAAAATGTAAAAGACCTATCATTTGTTATACGTGTTAGTCGAGGTATTGGGACATCCAAAATCTGAGCTCGAGTTAAAGTTTTGTCCGACGCATCAAAAAAACGTGTTTAAATTCAGTCCCGGTCCCCGAGGCACCCTAGAATCCAGCTCGAAAAACCCAAAATTTAAACTACCCATCTTTTGTTATACGTGTTAGTCAGGGTATTGCGAAATTCAAAATCAAAGCTCGAGTTAAAGTTTTTGTCGACGCATCAAAAAACACTTTTTAAAATTCTGCCCCGGTTCCCGTGGCACCCTAGAATCCGGCCCGAAAAACCCAAAATTTAAACGACCCATCATTTGTTATACGTGTTAGTCGGGGTATTGGGACATCCAAAATCTGAGCTCGACTTAAAGTTTAGTCTGACGCATCAAAAAACACTTGTTACAATTCTGCCACGGTCCCCGAGGCACCCTAGAATCCATCCCGAAAAATCAAAAATTTAAACCAACCATCCTTTTTTATACGTGTTAGTCGGGGTATTGGGACATCCAAAATCTGAGCTCGAGTTAATGTTTTGTCCGACGCATCAAAAAAACGTGTTAAAATTCAGTCCCGGTCCCTGAGGCACCCTAGAATCCGGCCTGAAAAACCCAAAATTTAAACGACACTGTTGGCCCTAACAAGAACAAAATCACCTAGAACAACAACAACTCTGTTTTCTGGATTTCTCACCCAACTCTAATCTCAACTAGATTTCTCTCTAAATCTAACTGAATATCACAAACGATATCAGTTTACAAGATTCCTATTATGAACTTGTTTTTCTTCACTCTCTCACTTTAACTAAGACTAAGCTAAGAAAGATTGAGAATGGAAAGAGTGCTCTGTTTTTCTTGTTCAAACAGTGCGTTAAGATTTTGCTCGATTATCACGCGTAGTTGATGCAGTGGAGCTCAGCTACTATTTATAGTGAATGAGGATGACCGTTGGTGAATTTGAATCTTCAAAGGAGATGACATCAGTTGTTGTAGCCGTTAATTTGTCAAATCTTCAAACGGTCTTCAAACACTTTGATTCCGTTAACCTTGTTCTTTAACTAAATCCGGTAAGTGATTTGAAGTTGAAGATAAGGTTGACTGAAAACATTCTTCAATTGGATCAACAAAGGGTAGACAAGGAAATTCTGGTTTCGCTTTGAGTAGACAAGCGCGCTCCTTCAAAACAGCTTTTTGAACTTTTGGCGCCTTGCATTAAATGCTCAGCAGAACCCGTGACTTAGCTTCTGAAGGCTAATTCCAATTTTCTAGACTTCTGATCGAATTGGTAAAACTTTTGATTGCAAAGAACCTCTGAGAAGAGCTTTAACAGACTTCATAGCATCGCAGCGGAGTATCCAGGTTCTGATCATTGAAACACTGTCTTCAGCTTTCGGAACTTCTGAGTCTTTCAGGCAATCCAGAAGTATTTCATTCAGCACCTGCTTAGTAACTTACATAGAATGCTTAAACAAAAATTGTTAGTCAACATTAAACCGTATGTAAGAGAATATTAATTTTTCATCTTCTGAAACGTTTGGACATAATCAAAACACTTAGGGTTCATCATTCTCCCCCATTTTGGTTATGGACAAACCGTGGTCAGAAGGTAAAAACTCTTGAGAAAATACAAGGTTTAGAGTGTAACTTCGTGATACAAATGTTTTTATAACTTCTGAGTAACTTAACTCCCCCATTTTATTGTAAATGGTGAACTTCAGCAATCTGTATAAACTTAAGATAGACTTAAGATCAAGTTGTTAGATATTAGTGAAGTGTAAGTTACTAAGTCAAAAGAAAACATAATCAGTAAGAAAGTAATCAGAGACAAGCAATATGTGTAAAAATAGTTCAATTGCATAAAATCGTCGTCAGAAGAAACAAACACAATAATCATCAGAAGGGAATAAAGTCCTAAGACAAAACTACCCAACCCAGAACCTAGCTAAGAAGCTTAAGTCCTAATGAGATTAATTGTTTCTAGATCTCTTCTGAGGAGGAGGAACACCACTTGAACTTTCATCAACATTCTGTCTCTTCAATCCAGTCCTGAGACCACCCTGCTGAGCAGACTTCTCCCCCGTTTGGCCAGAACCAACAGGAACACCAAGAGCACCTTGAGAGTCCAATTTCTGCTGAACATTCAAAGCAGTCTGATATTGCTGAGGGGTAGGCCTTACAGTGTTGATCAATTCCATTCTTCGCCTCAAGTCAGCATCAATGGTTTTCATATGATCAAAAGTCTGTCCAGACAAAGGTCGTTGTCTCTGAACATCTTCCAGAAGGAGCTTGATCAATCGATTGTTAGCATACACAGCAGCAGTGAAATGCTCATTCTGAATATAAGTCTGTCCTCGAACAAACCTATAGCAGTTATGAAGAACCTTCTCTCGTTTGTGTGCCTGAGTGTGCATAACTTTCAGAAGTTCAGTAAGCTCAGCAATCTGGGCGCTCTGAGCAGTCACAGCGGACTCAATGCTCTGTAGACGATTGTTGAGATCAGGAGTGATGTCATATACAATCCTAGCAGCCCCTGAAGATGATGAACCTTGAGCAGAAGATTTCACTTCTCTCAGAATATGATTGGCAGTACTTTGCAGGTCATCAATCTTACTTGGAAGAATTTTCTCATGAGCCTCATAATGCTCATTTGCTTCCTTGACTTCTTCTGACAAAATCTCCAGATTTTCATTAACTTTTAGAGAAGAAGCAAGAGCAATATTTTCCAAACTTTGAAGAGTCAGAGCAAGTTCTCTCAACTTGTATATCTCATCATATGTAGCCAGATGAAGTGTGGAAAGATTGCGAGTGTAGACAGTAGGGTTCTGCATTTGAAGCATAGTCATGAGCTGCAGGTTCTGAGCTTTTAAAGGTTGAATTTCTTGCAGCACAATGCCCTGAGCAAACATGTCAGCAGCAGAAGACCGTTGCCCCAAACCAGCAAATCTATTCAGCAATTCATCAGAGCCACTCTGACTCATTCTTCTCAACTCTTCAACACTGGGAACACCTCCAGCTTCGGATACACCAGAAGCTCTGCCCATGAAACCAAAACTACCAAATCTGTTCTCCAGATCATCTCGATTCATGAAATTGCGTAGGAAGTCATAGTTAGATGACAACCCAACAAAGAAAGAGGGAGAGGAAGTAGTTAAGGGATCACACACAGGAGGTGCATGTCCAGAGGTTGAGAGGGGAGGAATATGTGAGGTTGAGGAAGGGATAGTATGTGTGGTAGAGGAAGAAATTGTAGGGGTGAAGGAAGGTAGTGTGGTTGGTAGGGAGAAAGATGGAGCAGTAAATCCAATCGATGGAATTACAGAGGAAGTAGATTGGGAGGAGGTAGTGGAAGTGGATATGGAATATGTGAAAATGGGTCCAGAATTTAAATTCACTTCTGAATAGGATCCAGAAGGAGGAGCAGTTTTAGGAGGTACAACTTCAGAGGTTGAAGTTGTAGGAGGAATGGAAGTTTGAGGATCACTAACTTCTGTGACAAAAGGTAGTGAAGGAGATGGATGAGGAGTATGAGGTGAGGATGGATGAGAAGTATGAAGGGGTGATGAGATAACCTGTTCAAAGTTTGGATCAAACATAGAGATGGGTTCAACAAACACATGAGCCATTTTGATCAGTGTTTCAGAAGCATCCCTATCACCAAGGTTTCTACCTTGACCCAGAAGAATGTTGTCAATGAAACTATCATCATCAACATTCTCACAAAATTGTTGTGCTTCCTTAAGAACCACATCAGCTTCTGGTTCACTTTCCTCTGACAGCTCTTCAATAACCGGAGCATCAACATCCTTTTCAGCAGACATATCCATCATGTCTTCGTCATCAACCAAGTCCTTTTTCTCAGGAGATGATTCGTCCAGTTCAGTACTCGGAGCAATATAGAAGTCCTTTTTGTTCAGAGACCTTCTATTTGCTGACATCTTCTTCCTGGGGAGTCTTCTGGAGAGAGGAATATCTTCAGAATCCTCTTCTTCTTCCGTAGCCTCAACATTTCCTGAGAACTCCACGTTCCCAACTTCAGCAGCGCATTCAGCAATTCTAGCATCAGCCTTGGCCTTTCCTGCAATTTCTCGCTCAGCTGCTAACTTATCTTCAGCTTCCTTTTTCTTCCTTTTCACATCAGCAAGAGCTATAACTCTTGCAATCTTCTCGGCTTCAGCAGCCTTCTCTCTTTCAGCAAGGCGGGCATCCTCAGCATCCTGAGCTTCTTCCTCAGAAGCATCCTTGGGCTTTTCAGCAACGATCTTCCCAGAAGGTTCAACACTGATTGTTGTTTGAACCATAGTAGGAAGAGGTTCTGAAACAACCACCTTTTCCACAGTTAGGACCATCTTACTTGATCCTTTCTTTCCTTTTCCCTTCTTGGCAACATTCTTGCCTTTCTTCACAGTTGCATCAACTATCTCCTTCTGAGCAATACTTACAGAGGAAGCATTCTCTTTCTTCTTTGGCAACATGTCAAAGGAGAGATGCCTCAGAGTTTGCATCTTGATGACAGTACTTTTGCTGGTTACACCAACTCCTGAAAATTCTACAGAGGCTGCCTCAAACAGCCTTGTCAGAAGAGAACCAAAGGCAAGAGCACTAACAACCGTAACATTCTTCATCTGCCTTATTATCATGGCAGGAAGATTGATCTTCTTCTCATTCATCAAATGCCACATAAAAACCCTTTCCCGGTTGGAAACACCATTGACTCCTCCAGCCTTCGGAAGGAACACATTTGTAGTCAGGTAGTGTGCCCACCTCTGGTGCTGAGAGAGCCAGGTGGCACATGTCTAGCCCATTTAGCCTCATTAAAACCAACAACGGAACCATCATCTCCAATGATGATTCCCTCGTCATCAATACCAATAGCTTGAGAAATAGAAGCCCTGCAGACCTCAATCTCAACTTCTCCAACTTCCCAGTGAAAAACATCCTCCTCATTAGAAAAGAAATGGAGGTTCTGATAGAACTCAGTGACTAATTTTGGATAGATGAACTCATCCAAGGAGATGAACGAGTTCTAGTTTTGAGCACTTAGCCATTTAGAGATGGGTTCAGTGGATTTGACTTCCTCATCTAGGAACCTAGAAGTAAAAACCCTAGATTCGGTAAATTTCTTCTTGTTTTCGGTATTAAAGATGTGAGTGACAGTGATTTCAATGGGTTGATCTTGAGCCATTGAAGGATTTTAAGAAATTAGGTTAAGTGTTTGAGAGAAAGAAAAACACAGAGAGATGGCTATGGAAATTCTAAAAGCAATGAAAATGTAAGTGAAAGTTTTCTAAGTATGGAATACCCTTATTTATACCCAAAAACGCAACTGTTCCAAATTCAAAAAGTAAATACACACCGTTTAAAAGGGAACAGATAACCGTTAAACACCAGAACAACGCCGTAATAGCAGTTAACGCACGCATGCTTAATTCAAAATCATGATTAGATTTTATCACACTTTATTATCTTAAGTTATTATCATTTAAGATAGAAAAAAGAAATAATAAAAACTAAGTTACTGAAGTGGATAAGTCATACCGATGCCTTCTCGCAAGCTGCTGAAAGAATTACCAGCCAGAGGCTTAGTAAACATGTCAGCAAGATTGTCTTCAGAGGGAACATGAGAAATGATGATATCCTTCTTCAGAACATGATCTCTCATAAAGTGATGCCTAATGTGAACATGCTTCATCCTGCTGTGCTAAATAGGATTCTTTGAAAGATCAATTGCACTCTTATTATCACAGTAGATTGTAATTGTTCCAGGGATGACTCCATAGTCAGCAATTTGTTGCTTAATCCAGAGCATCTGAGAAACACAACTTCCAGCAGCAACATACTCAGCTTCAGCAGTTGAGAGAGCCACAGAGGTTTGTTTCTTGCTATGCCGGGAGACTAGGCACTCCCCCAGAAAATGACAACCACCAGAAGTGCTGACTCTCTTCAATTTATCCCTACCATAGTCAGAGTTTGTGTATCCTATACGAGTAAAATCAGAACTACAGGGATACCACAAACCAGCTTTTGGTGTGCCTTTAAGATATCTGAGAATTCTTTTGACAGCAACATCATGAATCTCCCTTGGTTTAGACTGATATCTAGCACAAAAACACACAGCAAAATGTATATCTGGCCTGCTGGCTGTTAGGTATAAAAGAGAACCAATCATACCTCTGTAGGTTTTTATATCTACAGGTTTACCAGCTTTCTCTTCATCATCAATGTCTTTGCTGACATCCATTGGAATATCAACAGCATTAGAATCCATCATGCCGAATTTCTTCAGCACTTTTCTAGTGTACTTGGCTTGATTGATAAACACACAATCATTAATTTGCTTGATCTGAAGTCCTAAGAAGAAGGTTAATTCTCCCATCATAGACATTTCAAACTCAGCCTTCATATGGTCACTGAACTCTCTGCACAAAGATTCATTAGTAGCACCAAATATAATATCATCAACATATACCTGAGCTATAAGGATATCCTTGTTCTTCTTCAGAGTGAACAGAGTTGTATCAACACAGCCTCTCATAAATCCCTTAGACAGAAGGAACTTTGTCAGTCTCTCATACCAAGCTCTGGGAGCTTGTTTCAGTCCATACAAGGCTTTCTTCAGCTTGTACACAGGATCAGGAAACTTAGAATCTTCAAAACCAGGAGGTTGAGATACATAAACTTCCTCATCAATGTAACCATTCAAGAATGCACTTTTCACATCCATTTGAAAGAGCTTAAAACCTTTGTATGATGCAAAAGCACATAAGATTCTAATGGCTTCTAATCTTGCAACAGGAGCAAAAGTTTCACCATAATCTATGCCTTCTTGCTGACTGTAACCTTGAGCAACAAGTCTTGCCTTGTTCCTCACAACATTTCCAAATTCATCAAGTTTGTTTTTCAGAACCCATCTAGTTCCAACAACCTTTATGTTGTTAGGTCTGGGAACCAAAATCCAAACTTCTGACCTTTTAAACTGGTCAAGTTCTTCTTGCATTGCCATTAACCAGGAATCATCATCTGCAGCTTCATAGAAGTCCTTGGGTTCCAGAAGTGACACGAAAGCCACATTCCCCATGTATCTTCTGAGCTGAGCTCTGGTCATGACAGGATTGTGAACAGAGTCAATGACATTCTCTAAGGAATGATTCCTATGAGTTCTAACTTCTCTTGGTACATACAATGTATCTTCTGAAACTTGTTCATCATTTGTTGAATCATATATAGGAGCATCTTCTGGAAGGAAGTTGACTTCTGGAGTAGCATACTCTTCTTGAGCTTGTTCAGCAACAGGAGGAACTACTTCAGCAGCTCTGGGAGAAACATCTTCTTTTACACCAGGAGATGTTACTTCAGGAGCATGAACTACATCTTCATCAGGAGCTCTACTATCTGCAGGGTTAGTCTCATCAAACTGTACATGAACAGATTCATCTAAAGTTTGAGTCCTCTTATTAAAAACCCTATATGCTTTACTATGTGTTGAGTAACCAAGAAAGATGGCCTCATCTGCCTTTGAATCAAACTTTGAAAGATATTCTTTTGTATTCAAAACATAACACTTACAACCAAAGGTTGTGAAATAACCTATTTGAGGCTTTCGACCTTTCCAGAGTTCATAAGGGGTCTTGTTCAGAATGCTTCTGATGAGCACTCTATTCAGAACATAGCAAGCTGTGTTAACAGCTTCTCCCCAAAAGTACTTAGGAAGCCTTCTCTCATTGATCATAGTTCTGGCAATCTCAACCAGAGTTCATTTCTTCCTTTCAACTACCCCATTTTGTTGAGGAGTTCTGGGAGCAGAAAAATTATGATCAATGCCCTTAGTTTCACAGAATTCTTCAAACATAAAATTTTTGAATTGTCCACCATTATCACTTCTGATATGAACAACCTTTTCATTCCTTTCATTCTCAAGTTTCTTTATCCGAACTGAGAAACATCCAAGTGACTCATCTTTGCTAGACAGCAAGATAACCCAAGTGAATCTTGAATAGTCATCTACAATGACAAAGGCATACTTCTTTCCACCCATGCTCAATGGTTGAACAGGGCCAAAAAGGTCCATATGAAGTAATTCCAAAGGTCTTTTAGTTGAAATGATTTTCTTAGTTTTAAAAGAGCTTCTCGATTGTTTACCAGATTGACAAGCATTGCATAAATGATTCTTTTTAAAACTAATTTCTGGCAGATCCTCAACCAATTGATATCTAGCTACTTTAGCCAGAAGGTCCATGCTCATATGAGCAAGTCTTCTATGCCAGAGCCAAGAGGTATCCTCTTTAGACATCAAGCATATATTTTTGCAGAGATTCTCAAGGTTCAGCATGAAAACATTTTCAACTCTAGGAGCAGTTAGAATAACTTCCCTTGACTTACTGTCCAAGATTTTACATCCAGAGGAGCCGAAGACAACATCTCTACCTTTATCACACAGTTGTGCAACACTCAGGAGATTGAACTTCAGGCCTCTGACTAGGGAGACATCTTCGATTGGAGGATTAGTTCCTATGGATCCAGAACCAAGAATCCTTCCTTTCTGAGCATCTCCAAAGCTGACTTTTCCACCTCTTTTACGATCAAATGTGATGAATCCTTTTTCATCACCTGTCATATGCCTTGAGGACCCACTGTCAATGTACCACAGCTTTGACATTGATGGAGCACTCAGAGCCACCTGCAACACAATCAATTAGTGACAGGTACCCAATCCTTATTGGGTCCTTCATTGTTAGATTTTTCTTCAGTAGGTTTTAATGATATCTCAGATTGCAAGATGTTTTTAATGTGATACTTGCAATCCTTCAACCAGTGACCATCACTCTTGCAAAGCTTGCAAAAGGGAGGGTTCTTGGATCTTTCCCTTTGCTTCTTGGGAGATTTCTTCTTCTTCTGAGAAGGTCCAACATCTTCAGAGGCTAAAGTAGTGTTGGCCCTATCAAGAACAGAATCACCTAGAGGGGGTGAATAGGTGTCAAAGTTGAAAACTGAAAATTTCTAAGTTTTTCGGGAAACTTAATTTTCAGAGTCAAATTTCCTCAGAAGCTCCTTTACATCAACAGAACTTAAGCTAATTTCTCACTTAGTTCTGACTAGCCTAAAAAGAGTTAAAGGATTTCCACCAGATCAACAACACCCTGTTTTCTGGATTTCTTACCCAACTCTAATCTCAACTAGATTTCTCTCAAAATGTAACTGAATAGCACAAATGATATCAGTTTACAAGATTCCTATTATGAACTTGTTTTTCTTCACTCTCTCACTTAAACTTAAGTTATGCTAAGAAAGATTGAGAATGGAAAGTGTGCTCTGTTTTTGCTTTAAACAGTGCGTTGAGATTTTTTGCTCGATTATCACGCGTACATGATGCATTGGAGCTTGTCTACTATTTATAGTGAATGAGGATGACCGTTGGGGAATTTGAATCTTCAACAGAGATGACATCAGTTGTTGTAACCGTTAACTTGTCAAGTCTTCAAACGGTCTTCAAACACCTTGATTCCGTTATCCTTGTTCTTTAACGAAATCCGGTAAGTGATTTGAAATTGAAGATAAGGTTGACCGGAAACATTCCTCAATAAGATCAACAAAGGGTAGACAAGGAAATTCTGGTTTCACTTTGAGTAGACAAGCGCGCTCCATCAAAACAGCTTTTTGAACTTTTGGCGCCTTGCATTAAATGCAATTGTCAGAGCAATAAATGCTATCCAGAACCCGTGAGTAAGCTTATGATCAAATTGGTAGATGAACTTCTGATTGCAATGGACCTCTGAGGAGAGCTTAAACAAACTTCAATAGCTTCAGAGCGGAGCATCCAGCTTCTGAAGTAATGAAACTCTGTCTTCAGCAATCGAGACTTCTGAGTACTTCAGGCAATCTAGAAATTCTTCATTCAGCACCTGTTGAGTAACTTACTCATAGACTAAGTAGAAAAAATATTAGTCAACAATAAACTATATGTAAGAGAATGTTAAATAAACTATATGTAAGAGAATGTTAAGTTTTCATCTTCTGAAACGTTTGGACATAATCAAAACACTTAGGGTTCATCATTCTCCCCCATTTTGGTTATGGACAAACCGTGGTCAGAACGTAAAAGAAAATATAAGTTTTAGAAAATAACTTCCTGATACATATGTTTCATAACGTCTGAGTAAATTAACTCCCCCATTTTAGTGTAAATGGTGAACTTCAGCAATCTGTTTAAACTTAAAAAAATGGCTTAAGATCAAGTTGTTAGATTTTAGTGAAGTATAATTTACTAAGTCAAAAAGAAACATAAGTAAAGTAAGTAATCAGAGACACAAGAGAGTATAAGAAAGATTCAGTGTATAAAATCGTCAGAAGAAACAACAAACAGGATAATCATCAGAAGAGCAGATAAAGTCCTAAGACAATACTACCCGACCAAGAACCTAGCTAAGAAGCTTAAGTCCTAATGAGATTACAAGTTCCTAGGTTTCTTCTGAGGAGGAGGAACACCACTAGATCCTTCAGCAGCACTCGGTCTCTTCATCCCATCAGACTTGAGACCAGTCTGACCACTCTGCTGAGCAGACTTCTCCCCCGTTTGACCAGAACCAACAGCAATGCCCAAAGTACCTTGAGAGTCCAATTTTTGCTAAACTTTCAGCGCAGTTTGATATTGCTGAGTAGTAGGTCTTACAGAGTTGACCAAATCCATACGCTTCCTGAAATCAGCATCAATGGTGCGCAACTGGTCATAAGTCTGTCCAGACAAAGGTCGTTGCATGTGAAAATCTTCCAGAAGGAGCTTGATTAACCGATTGTTAGCATACACAGCAGCAGTGAGATGCTCATTCTGAATATAAGTCTGTCCTCGAACAAACCTATAGCAATTGTGAAGAGCCTTGTCTTGTTCACGTGCTTGAGTGTGCATAACGTTCAGAAGTTCCGTAAGCTCAGCAATCTGGGCGCTCTGAGCAGTCACAGCAGACTCAATGCTTGAGAGACGATTGTTGAGATAAGGACTGATGTCATATACAATCTTTGCAGTCCCTGAAGATGATGAACCTTGAGCAGAAGATTTCACTTCTCTCAGAATATGGTTGGCAGTACTTTGCAGGTCATCAATCTTACTTGGGAGCATCTTCTCATGAGCCTCATAATGCTTGTTTGCTTCCTTGACTTCTTCTGTCAAAATCCCCAAATTCTCATTGACTTTCAGAGAAGAAGCAAGAGCAATATTGTCCAAGGTAGGAAGAGTCAGAGCTAATTCTCTCAATTTATACAGCTCATCATATGTAGCCAGATGAAGTGTAGAAAGATTGCGTGTGTAGACAGAAGGATCCTGCATTTGAAGCATAGTCATGAGCTGCAGGTTCTGAGCTTTGAAGGATTGAATTTCTTGCAGCACAATGCCCTGAGCAAACATGTCAGCAGCAAAAGGCCTTTGCCCCACACCAGAAAATCTATTCAGCAATTCATCAGAGCCACTCTGACTCATTCTTCTCAACTCCTCAACAGAAGGAGCACCACCAGCTTCTGAAACAGCAGAAGCTCTGCCCATGAAACCAAAAGGACCAAAATTTCTCTCCAAGTTATCTCGTTCCTGGAAGTTGCGTAGGAAGTCATAGTTGGATGACAACCTAGCAAAACAGGAAGTGGTGGAGGAGGTAGTTAAGGGATCACACACAGGAGATGCATGTCCAGATGTTGAAGGAGGAGGGATAAATGTGTTTGTGGAAGGGATTGTATGTGTGGACGAGGAAGAGAGAGTAGGAGAAATGGATGGTAAAGTGGATGGTAGTGAAAAGGAGGGAGCAGTAAATCCAATTGATGGAATTACAGAGGAAGATGATAGTGAGGAAGAAGTAGAAGTAGAAATGGAGTCTGTGAAAATGGGTCCAGAGGACAAATTCACTTCTGAATAGGATCCAGAAGGAAGAGTAGATGGAGGAGGTACAACCTCAGAGGTTGAAGTTGTAAGGGGAATAGAAGTATGAGATTCACTCACTTCTGTGACAGAAGGTAGTGAGGGAGATGGATGAGGAGTATGAGTGGGAGATGAGATAACCTGGTCAGAAGAGTTAGGATCAAACATAGAAATGGGCTCAACAAACACATGAGCCATTCTGATCAGCGTTTCAGAGGCATCCCTATCACCAGGGTTTCTTCCTTGGCCTAGAAGAATGTTGTCAATAAAGTTGTCATTATCAACATTCTCCACAAACTGTTGTGCATCCTGAAGAACCTCATCAACTTCTGGTTCACTCTCCTCTGATAGCTCTTCAACAAGAGGAGCATCAACATCCTCTTCAGCAGACATCTCCAACATGTCTTCGTCATCAACAACTTCCTGTTCCTCAGTAACAGAATCCTCTAACTCAGCATTAGAAACAACATAGAAGTCCTTTTTCCTCAGAGACCTTCTATTTGCTACAGTCTTCGACCAGATCCGAGTGGAGAGAGAGATATTCTCAAGGTCCTCTCCTTCTTCTGAAGCCTCAACATCCTTTGAGAACTCCACATTTTCAAGTTCAGCAGCACATGCAATAATTCTAGCATCGGCCTTAGCCTTTGTAGCAATTTCTCTCTCAGCTGCTAACTTATCTTCTGCTTCTTTTCTCAGCCTTTTCTCTTCAGGAAGAGCCACAACTCTTGCAACCTTTTCAGCTTCAGCAGCCTTTTCTCTTTCATCAAGGCGTGCGTCCTCAGCATCCTGATCTGCTATCTCAGCAGCATCCTTGGGTTTCTCAGCAACAAACTTGCCAGAAGGTTCAACACTGATTGTTGTTTGAACCATAGTGGGAAGAGGTTATGAGACAACCACCTTCTCTACTGTTAGGACCACTCTGCTGGATCCTTTCTTTCGTTTGCCCTTTCTGGCAGCTTTCTTACCTTTCTGAGCTGAATCATCCACAATCTCCTTCTGAGCAATACTCACAGAGGAGCCCTTCTCATTCTTCTTTGGAGTCACACCAAAGTTAAGGTTCCTGAAGGTATGCATCTTCAAAACCGTACTCCTGCTTGTTACACTATCTCCTGAGATAACCACAGAGGCAGCTTCAAACAGCCTCGTCAGGAGGGAACCATAAGCCAGGGCACTTACAGTAGTGACATTCTTCATCTGCCTTATCAGCATGGCAGGGAGATTGATTTTCTTCTGATTGACCAGGTGCCACATAAACACCCTTTCCCGATTGGAAACACCATTAACTCCTCCAGCCTTCGGAAGGAATACATTTGTTGTTAGGTAATGTGCCCACCTCTGGTGCTGAGTGAGCCAAGTGGCATAAGTTTCCTTGGCACTAAGATCTGGTCTGGCCCAATTTGCTTCTGAAAACCCATCAGCTGAACCATCATCACCAATGATGATTCCTTCATCATCAATACCAATTGCTTGAGAAATAGAAGCCCTGCTGACCTCAATCTCAACTTCTCCGATAACCGAGTGAAGAACATCCTCCTCATTAGAATAAAAATGGAGGTTCTTATAGAATTCGGTGACTAACTTAGGGTAGATAAATTCATAAAGAGAGACGAATGAATTCCAGTTTTGAGCACTTAGCCATTTGGAGATAGGTTTAGTGGATTTTACTTCGTTATCTAGGAACCTAGAAGTGAATACCCTAGATTCGCTAACTTTCTTCTTAGTTTCAGCGGTAAAGATGTGAGTGACAGTGATTTCTTGAGCCATTGTAAGAAATAGGAAATTAGGTTAAGAATTTCGGGAGAAAGAAAACACAGAGAATCTATGGAAATTCTAATAGTAGTGAAAATGAAAGTAAAAAACTTCTAAGTATGGAAAACCCCTATTTATACCCAAACGAGTAAACTGTTCCAATTCAAAAAGTAAATACACACCGTTTAAAAGGGAACAGATAACCGTTAACCACAGAACATCGCCGTAAAATTGCAGTAGATAACGCATGCTTAAATGTCAAATCATGATTAGATTTAACTAACACTTTAATCATCTTAAACGATTAATCACTTAAGATAAAAAAATATAATTAAACTAAATTACTGAAGTGGATAAGTCATACCAATGCCTTCTCGCAAGATGCTGAAAGGATTACCAGCCAGAGGCTTAGTAAACATGTCAGCAAGATTCTCTTCAGAGGGAACATGAGAAATGATGATATCCTTCTTCAGAACATGATCTCTCAGAAAGTGATGCCTAATATGAACATGCTTCATCCTGCTGTGCTGAATAGGATTCTTTGAAAGATCAATTGCACTCTTGTTATCACAGTAGATTGTAATTGTTCCAGGGATGACTCCATAGTCAGCAATTTGTTGCTTAATCCAGAGCATCTGAGCAACACAACTTCCAGCGGCAACATACTCAGCATCAGCAGTTGAGAGAGCCACAGAGGTTTGCTTCTTGCTATGCTAGGAGACTAGGTACTCCCCCAGAAAATGACAACCACCAGAAGTGCTGACCCTTTTCAATTTATCTCTACCATAGTCAGAGTCTGTGTATCCTATAGGAGTGAAATCAGAACTACAGGGATACCACAAACCAGCTTCTGGTGTGCCTTTAAGATATCTGAGAATTCTTTTGACAGCAACATCATGAATCTCTCTTGGTTTAGATTGATATCTAGCACAAAAACACACAACAAAATGTATATCTGGCATGCTGGCTGTTAGGTATAAAAGAGAACCAATCATACCTCTGTAGGTTTTTATATCTACAGGTTTACCAGCTTTCTCTTCATCATCAATGTCTTTGCTGACATCCATTGGGATATCAACAGCATTAGAGTCCATCATGCCAAATTTCTTCAGCACTTCTCTAGTGTACTTGGCTTGATTGATAAACACACCATCATTACTTTGCTTGATCTGAAGTCCTAAGAAGAAGGTTAATTCTCCCATCATAGACATTTCAAACTCAGCCTTCATATGGTCACTGAACTCTCTGCACAAAGATTCATTAGTAGCACCAAATATAATATCATCAACATATACCTGAGCTATAAGGATATCCTTGTTCTTCTTCAGAGTGAATAGAGTTGTATCAACACAGCCTCTGACAAATCCCTTAGATAGAAGGAACTTTGTCAGTCTCTCATACCAAGCTCTGGGAGCTTGTTTCAGTCCATACAAGGCTTTCTTCAGCCTGTACACATGATCAGGAAACTTAGGATCTTCAAAACCAGGAGGTTGAGACACATAAACTTCCTCATCAATGTACCCATTCAAGAATGCACTTTTCACATCCATTTGAAAGAGCTTAAAACCTTTGTATGATGCAAAAGCACATAAGATTCTAATGGCTTCTAATCTTGCAACAGGAGCAAAAGTTTCACCATAATCTATGCCTTCTTGCTGACTGTAACCTTGAGCAACAAGTCTTGCCTTGTTCCTCACAACATTTCCAAATTCATCAAGCTTGTTTTTCAAAACCCATCTAGTTCCAACAACCTTTATGTTGTTAGGTCTGGGAACCAAAGTCCAAACTTCTGACCTTTTGAACTGGTCAAGTTCTTCTTGCATTGCCATTAACCAGGAGTCATCATCTGCAGCTTCATAGAAGTCCTGGGGTTCCAGAAGTGACACAAAAGCCACATTCCCCATATATCTTCTGAGATGAGCTCTGGTCATGACATGATTATGAACAGAGTCAATTATGTTCTCTAAGGAATGATTCCTATGAGCTCTAACTTCTCTTGGTACATCCAATGAGTCTTCTGAAACTTGTTCATCATTTGTTGAATCATATATAGGAGCATCTTCTGGAAGGAAGTTGACTTCTGGAGTAGGATTCTCTTGTTGCGCTTGTTCAACAACATGAGGAATTACTTCAGCAGCTCTGGGAGAGACATCTTCTACTACATTAGGACATGTAACCTCAGGAGCTTGAACTACATTGAACTACATCTTCATCAGGAGCTTGAACTACATCTTCATCAGGAGCTTTACTATGTGTTGAGTAACCAAGAAAGATGGCCTCATCTGCCTTTGAATCAAACTTTGAAAGATATTCTTTTGTATTCAAAACATAACACTTACAACCAAAGGTTGTGAAATAACCTATTTTAGGCTTTCGACCTTTCCAGAGTTCATAAGGGGTCTTGTTCAGAATGCTTCTGATGAGCACTCTATTCAGAACATAGCAAGCTGTGTTAACAGCTTCTCCCCAAAAATACTTTGGAAGCCTTCTTTCATTGATCATAGTTCTGGCAATCTCAACCAGAGTTCTATTCTTCCTTTCAACTACCCCATTTTGTTGAGGAGTTCTTGGAGCAGAAAAGTTATGATCAATTCCCTTGGTTTCACAGAATTCTTCAAACATAAAGTTTTTGAATTCTCCACCATTATCATTTCTGATATGAACAACCTTTTCATTCCTTTCATTCTCAAGTTTCTTTATCAGAACTGAGAAACATCCAAGTGACTCATCTTTTCTAGACAGCAGGATGACCCAAGTGAATCTTGAATAGTCATCTACTATGACAAAGGCATACTTTTTTCCACCCATGCTCATTGGTTGAACAGGGCCAAAGAGATCCATATGAAGTAATTCCAAAGGTCTTTTAGTTGAAATGACTTTCTTAGTTTTAAAAGAGCTTCTGGATTGTTTACCAGATTGGCAAGCATTGCATAAATGATTCTTTTTAAAACAAATTTCAGGCAGACCCTCAACCAATTGATTTCTAGCTACTTTGGCCAGAAGATCCATGCTCACATGAGCAAGTCTTCTATGCCAGAGCCAGGAGGTATCCTTTTTGGACATCAAGCATATATTTTTGCAAAGATTCTCAAGGTTCAGCATGAAAACATTTTCAACTCTAGGAGCAGTTACAATAACTTCCCTTGACTTGGTGTCCAAGATTTTACATCCAGAGGAGCTGAAGACAACATCTCTACCTTTATCACACAGTTGTGCAACACTCAGGAGATTGAACTTCAGGCCTCTGACTAGGGAGACATCTTCGATCGGAGGATTAGTTCCTATGGATCCAGAACAAAGTATCCTTCCTTTCTCAGCATCTCCAAAGCTGACTTTTCCACCTCTTTTAGGATCAAATCTGATGAATGCTTTTTCATCACCTGTCATATGCCTTGAGCACCCACTGTCAATGTACCACAGCTTTGACATTGATGGAGCACTCAGAGCCACCTGCAACACAATCAATTAGTGACAGGTACCCAATCCTTATTGGGTCCTTCATTGTTAGATTTCTCTTCAGCAGGTTTTAATGATATCTCAGATTGCAAGAGGTTTTTAATGTGATAGTTGCAATCCTTCAACCAATGACCATCACTCTTGCAAAGCTTGCAAAAGGGAGGGTTCTTGAATCTTTCCCTTTGCTTCTTGGGAGACTTCTTCTTCTTCTGAGAAGGTTCAACATCTTCAGAGGCTATAGCAGCACTCTCAGAGGTACCAACATCAGGAGGAGAAGCTATCTCTTTCAGAAGAGAGGGAGTGACAGGTTTCTTCTTCTTCTGGAGTCTATCACTTCCCAGAGGCAGCTTTTCCTTGCCTTTGGCTTTGGGACCATCAGCAGGAGTGCTGAACTGTTTACACAACTTTTCTTGTAACACTTTCATGTCAGAATAAACTTGAGTAAACCTAAGAAACTTGTCAGCCTCACTCTTGTCCAATTTCCTCTTAAGGTACTTGAACATACTATAGAGTTCTTCAAGAGAATCATAGATATCTAGTTCGTTAGAATTGTTTACCTCAGAGTCATATGTAACTTCAGGAGGTGCGGAAGTTTCTTCAGAAGTTGGCTCTTCAGTTTACAAGATTCCTATTATGAACTTGTTTTTCTTCACTCTATCACTTTAACTAAGACTAAGCTAAGAAAGATTGAGAATGGAAAGCGTGCTCTGTTTTTCTTGTTCAAACAGTGCGTTAAGATTTTGCTCGATTATCACGCGTAGTTGATGCAGTGGAGCTCAGCTACTATTTATAGTGAATGAGGATGACCGTTGGTGAATTTGAATCTTCAAAGGAGATGACATCAGTTGTTGTAGCCGTTAATTTGTCCAATCTTCAAACGGTCTTCAAACACTTTGATTCTGTTAACCTTGTTCTTTAACTAAATCCGGTAAGTGATTTGAAGTTGAAGATAAGGTTGACTGGAAACATTCTTCAATTGGATCAACAAAGGGTAGACAAGGAAATTCTGGTTTCGCTTTGAGTAGACAAGCGCGCTCCTTCAAAACAGCTTTTTGAACTTTTGGCGCCTTGCATTAAATGCAAATGTCAGAGCATTAAATGCTCAGCAGAACCCGTGACTTAGCTTCTGAAGGCTAATTCCAATTTTCTAGACTTCTGATCGAATTGGTAAAACTTCTGATTGCAAAGAACCTCTGAGAAGAGCTTTAACAGACTTCATAGCATCGCAGTGGAGTATCCAGCTTCTGATCATTGAAACACTGTCTTCAGCTTTCGGAACTTCTGAGTCTTTCAGGCAATCCAGAAGTATTTCATTCAGCACCTGCTGAGTCACTTACATACAATGCTTAAACAAAAATTGTTAGTCAACATTAAACCGTATGTAAGAGAATATAAATTTTTCCTCTTCTGAAACGTTTGGACATAATCAAAACACTTAGGGTTCATCAGACCCACCATTTGTTATACGTGTTAGTCGGGGTATTGGGACATCCAAAATCTGAGCTCGAGTTAAAGTTTTGTCCGCCGCATCAAAAAACACTTGTTAAAATTCTGCCCGGTCCCCAAGGCACCTTATAATCCGGCCCGAAGAACCCAAAATTTAAACAACCCATCTTTTATTATACGTGTTAGTTGGGGTATTGGGACATCGAAAATCAAATCTCGAGTTGAAGTTCTGGCCGACGCATCAAAAAACACTTGTTAAAATTCTGCCCCGGTCCCCGAGGCACCCTAGAATCAGGCCCGAAAAACCTAAAAGTTAAACGACCCATCTTTTGTTATACGTGTTAGTCGGGGCCTTGGGACATCCAAAATCTGAGCTCGAGTTAAAGTTTTGTCCGACGCATCAAAAAACACTTGTTAAAATTCAGTCCCGGTCCCCGAGGCATCCTAGAATCCGGCCCGAAAAACCCAAAATTTAAACAACCCATCTTTTGTTATACGTGTGAGTCGGGGTACTGCGATATCCAAAATCAAAGCTCGAGTTAAAGTTTTTGTCGACGCATCAAAAAACACTTGTTAAAATTTTGTCCCGGTCCCCGAGTCACTGTATAATCCGGCTCGAAAAACCCAAAATTTAAACGACCCATCATTTGTTATACGTGTTAGTCGGGGTATTGGGGCATCCAAAACCTGAGCTCGAGTTAAAGTTTTGTCCGACGCATCAAAAAAACATGTTAAAATTCAGTCCCAGTCCCCGAGGCACCCTAGAATACGGTCCGAAAAACCCAAAATTTAAACGACCCCTCATTTGTTATACGTGTTAGTCGGGGTATTGCGACATCCAAAACCAAAGCTCGAGTTAAAGTTTTTGTCCACGCATCAAAAAACACTTGTTAAAATTTTGTCCCGGTCCCCGAGTCACCGTTTAATCCGGCCCGAAAAGTCAAATATTTGAACGACCCATCTTTTGTTATACGTGTTAGTCGAGGTATTGGGACATCCAAAAATCAAATCTCTAGTTAAAGTTTTGTCTGACACATCATAAAACACATGTTAAAATTCTGCCCCGGTCCCCGGGGCACCCTAGAATACAGCCCGAAAAATCCAAAATTTAAACGACCCATCATTTGTTATACGTGTTAGTCGGGGTATTGGGACATCCAAAACCTAAGCTCGAGTTACAGCTTTGTCTGACGCATCGAAAAAACGTGTTACAATTCAGTCCCGGTCCCCGAGGCACCCTAGAATTCGGCTTAAAAACCCAAAATTTAAACGACCCATCATTTGTTATACGTGTTAGTCGTAGTATTGGGACATCCAAAATCTGAGCTCGAGTGAAAGTTTTTTCCGACCGATTAAAAAACACTTGTTAAAATTATTCCCCGGTCCTCGAGGCACCCTAGAATCTAGCCCGAAAAGCCAAAAATTTGAACGACCCATCTTTTCTTATACGTGTTAGTCGGGGTATTGGGACATCCAAAATCAAATCTCGAGTTAATGTTTTGTCCGACGCATCATAAAACACTTGTTAAAATTCGACCCTGGTCCCCGGGGCACCCTAGGATAAGGCCCGAAAAACCTAAAATTTAAACGACCCATCATTTGTTATACGTGTTAGTCGGGGTATTGGGACATCCAAAATCTTAGCTCGAGTTAAAGTTTAGTCCGACGCATCAAAAAACACTTGTTACAATTCTGCCCCGGTCCCCGGGGCACCCTAGAATCCAGCCCGAAAAATCCAAAATTTAAACCAACCATCTTTTGTTATACGTGTTAGTCGGGGTATCGGGACATCCAAAATCAAAGCTCGAAATAAAGTTTTGGCCGTCGCATCAAAAAAACGTGTTAAAATTAAGTCCCGGTCCATGTGGCACCCTAGAATCCGTCCTAAATAACCTAAAATTTAAACGACCCATCATTTTTATACGTGTTAGTCGCGGTATTGGGACATGCAAAACCTGAGCTCGAGTTAAAGTTTTGTCCGACGCTTCAAAAAAACGTGTTAAAATTAAGTCCCGGTCCCTAGGGCGCCCTAGAATACGGCCCGAAAAACCATAAATTTAAACGACCCATCATTTGTTATACGTGTTAGTCGTGGTATTGGGACATCAAAAATCTGAGCTCGAGTTAATGTTTAGTCCGACGCATCAAAAAACACTTGAAAAAATTCTGCCCCGGTCCCCGAAAAGCCAAAAATTTGAACGACCCATCTTTTGTTATACGTGTTAGTCGAGGTATTGGGACATCCAAATTCAAATATCGAGTTACAGTTTTGTCCGACGCATCATAAAACACTTGTTAAAATTCTGCCCGGTCCCCAGGATACCCTAGAATACGGCCTTGAAAAACCCAAAATTTAAACGACCCAACATTTGTTATACGTGCTAGGAGGGGTATTGGGACATCCAAAATATGAGCTCGAGTTAAACTTTTGTCCCACGCATCATAAAACACTTGTTAAAATTTTGCGCCGGTCCCCGAGGCACACTAGAATCCGGCCCGAAAAACCCAAAATTTAAACGACCTATCATTTGTTATACGTGTTAGTCGGGGTATTGGGACCTCCAAAACCTGAGGTCGAGTTAAAGTTTTGTTTGACGCATGAAAAAACGTGTTAAAATTCAGTCCCGGTCGCCGAGGCACCCTAGAATCCGGCCTGAAAAACCCAAAATTTCAACGACCCATCATTTGTTATACGTGTTAGTCGGGGTATTGGGACATCCAAAATCTGAGGTCGAGTTAATGTTTTTTCCGACGAATCAAAAAACACTTGTTAAAATTCCGCCCTGTCCCCGAGGCACCCTAGAATCCGGCCCGAAAAACCCAAAATTTAAACAACCCCTATTTTGTTATACGTGTTAGTCGGGGTATTGGGACATCCAAAATCAAAGCTCGAGTTAAAGTTTTGGCCGACGCATCGAAAAACACTTGTTAAAATTCTACCCCGGTCCCCGTGGCACCGTAGAATCTGGCCCGAAAAACATAAAATTTAAATGGCCCATCATTTCTTATACGTGTTATTCGCGGTATTGGGACATCCAAAACCTGAGCTCGAGTTAAAGTTTTGTCCGACGCATCCAAAAAACGTGTTAAAATTAAGTCCTGGTCCCCGAGGCACCCTAGAATCCATCCCGAAAAACCCAAAATTTAAACGACCCATCATTTGTTATACGTATTAGTCGTGGTATTGGATAATCCAAAATCTGAGCTCGAGTTAGAGTTTTTTCAGACCGATTAAAAAATACTTTTTAAAATTCTGCCCCGGTCCCCGTGGCACCCTAGAATCCAGCCCGAAAAATCCAAAATTTAAATCACCCATCTTTTGTTATACGTGTTAGTCGGGTATTGGGACATCAATAATTAAAGCTCGAGTTAAAGTTTTGTCCGACGCATCATAAAACACTTGTTAAAATTCTGCCCCAGTCCCCGCGGCACCCCAGAATCCTACCCGAAAAACCCAAAATTTAAAGGATCCATCATTTATTAAACGTGTTAGTCGGGGTATTAGGACATCCAAAATCTGAGCTCGAGTTAAAGTTTTGTCCTACGCATGAAAAAAACTTGTTAAAATTCAGTCTCGGTCCCTGAGGCAGCCTAGAATCCGGCCCGAAAAACCAAAAGTTTAAACGACCCATCATTTGTTATACGTGTTAGTCGGGGTATTGGGACATCAAATATCTGAGCTCGACTTAAAGTTTTGTCCGACGAATCCAAAAACACTTTTTAAAATTCTGCCCCGGTCCCCGTGGCACCCTAGAATCCGGTCCGAAAAATCCAAAATGTAGACGACCCATCTTTTGTTCTATGTGTTAGTCTGGTATTTGGTCATCCAAAATTAAACCTCGAGTTAAAGTTTTCTCGGACACATAAAAAAACACTAGTCAAAATTCTGCCCCGGTCCCCGAGAATCTGGCCCGAAAAACCCAAAATTTAAACGACCCATAATTTGTTATACGTGTTAGTAGGGGTATTGGGACATCCAAAATCTGAGCTCGAGTTAAACTTTTGTCCCACGCATCAAAAAACACTTGTTAAAATTCTGCCCCAGTCCCCAAGGCACCCTAGAATCCGGCAAGAAAAACCCAAAATTTAAACGACCCATCATTTGTTATACGTGTTAGTCGGGGTACTGGGACATCCAAAATCTGAGCTCGAGTTAAAGTTTTGTCCGACGCAAGAAAAAACGTGTTAAAATTGAGTCTCGGTCCCCAAGGCACCCTAGAATCCGGCAAGAAAAACCCAAAATTTAAACGACCCATCATTTGTTATACGTGTTAGTCGGGGTATTGGGACATCCAAAATCTGAGCTCGAGTTAAAGTTTTGTCCGACGCATCAAAAAACACCTGTTAAAATTCTGCCCCGGTCCCTAGGGCACCCTAGCATCAGGCCCGAAAACCACAAAATTTAAACGACCCATCATTTGTTATACGTGTTAGTCAAGGTATTGGGACATCCTAAATTTGAGCTTGAGTTAAAGTTTTGTCCGACGCAAGAAAAAACGTGTTAAAATTCAGTCTCGGTCGCCGAGGCACCATAGAATCCGGCCTGAAAAACCCAAAATTTAAACAACCCTTCATTTGTTATACGTGTTAGTCTCGGTATTGGGACATCCAAAATCTGAGCTCGACTTAATGTTTTGGCCGACGCATCAAAAAACACTTGTTAAAATTCTGCCCGGTCCCCGAGGCACCCTAGAATCCGCCCCAAAAAAACCAAAATTTAAACAACCCATCTTTTGTTATACGTGTTAGTCGGGGTATTGGGACATCCAAAACCAAAGCTCGAGTTAAAGTTTTGGCCGACGCATCAAAAAACACTTGTTAAAAATCTGCCCCAGTCCCCGTGGCACCCTAGAATCCGGCCCGAAAAACCCAAAATTTAAACGACCCATCATTTGTTATACGTGTTAGTCATGGTATTGGGACATCCAAAATATGAGCTCGAGTTAAAGTTATTTTCGACTGATTAAAAAACACTTGTTAAAATTCTGCCCCGGTCCCCAAGGCACCTTAGAATCCATCCCGAAAAGCCCAAAATTTGAACGACCCATCTTTTTTTATATGTGCTAGTCGGGGTATTGGGACATCCAAATTCAAATCTCGAGTTAAAGTTTTGTCCGACGAATCATAAAACACTTGTTAAAATTCTGCCCCGGTCCCCGGGGCACCCTAGAATACGGCCTTGAAAAATCCAAAATTTTAACGACCCATCATTCGTTATACGTGTTAGGCGGGGTATTGGGACATCCAAAATCTGAGCTCGAGTTAAACTTTTGTCCCACGCATCAAAAAACGTGTTAAAATTTAGCCCCGGTCCCCGGGGCAACCTAGAATCCGGCCCGAAAAACCTAAAATTTAAACGACCCATGATTAGTTATACGTGTTAGTCGGGGTATTGGGACATCCAATATATGAGCTTGAGTTAATGTTTAGTCCAACGCATCAAAAAACACTTGTTAAAATTCTGCCTTGGTCCCCGAGGCACTCTAGAATCCAGCCCGAAAAATCCAAAATTTAAATCACCCATCTTTTGTTATACGTGTTAGTCGGGTATTGGGACATTAAAAATTAAAGCTCGACTTAAAGTTTTGTCCGACGCATCATAAAACACTTGTTAAAATTCTGCACCGGTCCCCGAGACACCCCAGAATCCGGCCCGAAAAACCCAAAATTTAAAGGACACATCATTTGTTATACGTGTTACTCGGGGAATTGGGACATCCAAAATCTGAGCTCGAGTTAAAGTTTTGTCCTACGCATGAAAAAAACGTGTTAAAATTCAGTCTCGGTCCCTGAGGCACCCTAGAATCCAGCGCGAAAAACAAAAAATTTAAACGACCCATCATATGTTATACGTGTTAGTCAGGGTATTGGGACATCCAAAATCTGAGCTCGACTTAAAGTTTTGTCCGACGCATCAAAAACCACTTGTTAAAATTCTGCCCCGGTCCCCGTGGCACCCTAGAATCAGCCCGAAAAACCCAAAATTTAGACGACCCATCTTTTGTTATACGTGTTAGTCTGGTATTGGGACATCAAAAATTAAACCTCGACTTAAAGTTCTGTCGGACACATCATAAAACACTTGTTAAAATTCATCCCCGGTCCACGAGAATCGGGCCGGAAAAACCCAAAATTTAAACGACCCTTAATTTGTTATACGTGTTAGTCGGGGTATTGGGACATCCAAAATCTGAGCTCGACTTAAACTTTTGTCCCACGCATCAAAAAACACTTGTTAATATTCTGCCGCGGTCCTAGAGGCACCCTTAAATCCGGCCAGAAAAACCCAAAATTTAAACAGCCCATCATTTGTTATATGTGTTAGTCGGGGTATTGGGACATCCAAAATCTGAGCTCGAGTTAAAGTTTTGTCCGACGCATCAAAAAACACTTGTTAAAATTCTGTCCCGGTCCCTAGGGCACCCTAGCATAAGGCCCGAAAACCCCTAAATTTAAACGACCCATCATTTGTTATACGTGTTAGTCAGGGTATTGCGACATCCTAAATCTGAGCTTGAGTTAAAGTTTTGTCCGACGCAAGAAAAAACGTGTTAAAATTCAGTCTCGGTCGCCGAGGCACCCTAGAATCTGGCCTGAAAAACAAAAAATTTTAACGACCCATCGTTTGTTATACGTGTTAGTCTGGGTATTCGGACATCCAAAATCTGACCTCGACTTAATGTTTTGGCCGACGCATCAAAAAACACTTGTTAAAATTCTGCCCGGTCCCCGAGGAACCCTAGAATCCGGCCCGAAAAAACCAAAATTCAAACAACCCATCTTTTGTTATACGTGTTAGTCGGGGTATTGGGACATCCAAAACCAAAGCTCGAGTTAAAGTTTTGGCCGACGCATCAAAAAACACTTGTTAAAATTCTACCCCAGTCCCCGTGACACCCTAGAATCCGGCCCGAAAAACCAAAAATTTAAACGACCCATCATTTGTTATACGTGTTAGTCATGGTATTGGGACATCCAAAATCTGAGCTCGAGTTAAAGTTTTTTCCGACTGATTAAAAAACACTTGTTAAAATTCTGCCCCGGTCCCCGAGCCACCTTAGAATCCATCCCGAAAAGCCCAAAATTTGAACGACCCATCTTTTTTTATACGTGTTAGTCGGGGTATTGGGACATCCAAATTCAAATCTCGAGTTAAATTTTTGTCCGACGCATCATAAAACACTTGTTAAAATTCTGCCCCGGTCCCCGGGGCACCCTAGAATCCGGCCCGAAAAACCCAAAATTTAAACGACCCATCATTTGTTATACGTGTTAGTTGGCGTAATTGGACGTCAAAAATCTGAGCTCGAGTTAAGGTTTTGTCCGACGCATCATAAAAACGTGTTAAAATTCAGTCCCGGTCCCCGAGGCACCCTATAATCCGGCCCGAAAAACCCGAAATTTAAACGACCCATCATTTGTTATACGTTTTAGACAGGGTATTGGGACATCCAATATTTGAGCTCGAGTTAATGTTTAGTCCGACGCATCAAAAAACACTTGTTAAAATTCTGCCCTGGTCCCCGAGGCACCCTAGAATCCAGCCCGAAAAATCCAAAATTTAAATCACCCATCTTTTGTTATACGTGTTAGTCGGGTATTGGGACATTAAAAAATAAAGCTCGAGTTAGAGTTAGTCCGACGCATCATAAAACACTTGTTAAAATTCTGCCCCGGTTCTCGAGGCACCCCAGAATCCGGCCCGAAAAACCCAAAATTTAAAGGACCCATCATTTGTTATACATGTTAGTCGGGGTATTGGGACATCCAATATCTGAGCTCGAGTTAAAGTTTTGTCCGACGCTTGAAAAAACGTGTTAAAATTCAGCCCCGGTCCCCAAAGCACCCTATAATCCGGCCCGAAAAACCCAAAATTTAAACGACCCATCATTTGTTATACGTGTTAGTCGGGGTATTGGGACATCCAATATCTGAGCTCGAGTTAATATTTAGTCCGACGCATTAAAAAACACTTGTTAAAATTCTGCCCTGGTCCCCGAGGCACCCTAGAATCCAACCCGAAAAATCCAAAATTTAAATCACCCATCTTTTGTTATACGTGTTAGTCGGGTATTGGGACATTAAAAATTAAAGCTCGAGTTAAACTTTTATCCGACGCATCATAAAACACTTGTTAAAATTCTGCCCCGATCGCCGAGGCACCCCAGAATCCGGCCCGAAAAACCCAAAATTTAAAGGACACATCATTTGTAATACGTGTTACTCGGGGTATTGGGACATCCAAAATCTGAGCTCGAGTTAAAGTTTTGTCCTACGCATGAAAAAAACGTGTTAAAATTGAGTCTCGGTCCCTGAGGCACCGTAGAATCCAGCCCGAAAAACAAAAAATTGAAACGACCCATCATTTGTTATACGTGTTAGTCAGGGTATTGGGACATCCAAAATCTGAGCTCGACTTAAAGTTTTGTCCGACGCATCAAAAAACACTTGTTAAAATTCTGCCCCGGTCCCCGTGGCACCCTAGAATCCGGCCCGAAAAACCCAAAATTTAGACGACCCATCTTTTGTTATACGTGTTAGTCTGGTATTGGGACATCCAAAATTAAACCTCGAGTTAAAGTTTTCTCGGACCCATCAAAAAACACTTGTTAAAATTCAGCCCCGGTCCACGAGAATCGGGCCGGAAAAACCCAAAATTTAAACGACCCATAATTTGTTATACGTGTTAGTCGGGGTATTGGGACATCCAAAATCTGAGCTCGAGTTAAACTTTTGTCCCACGCATCAAAAAACACTTGTTAATATTCTGCCCCGGTCCCCAAGGCACCCTTGAATCCGGCTAGAAAAACCCAAAATTTAAACGACCCATCATTTGTTATATGTGTTAGTCGGGGTATTGGGACATCCAAAATCTGAGCTCGAGTTAAAGTTTTGTCCGACGCATCAAAAAACACTTGTTAAAATTCTGCCCCTGTCCCCGTGGCACCCTAGAATCCGGCCCGAAAAACCCAAAATTTAGACGACCCATCTTTTGTTATACGTGTTAGTCTGTTATTGGGACATCCAAAATTAAACCTCGAGTTAAAGTTTTCTAGGACACATCAAAAAACAGTTGTTAAAATTCAGCCCCGGTCCACGAGAATCGGG
This sequence comes from Euphorbia peplus, assembly GCA_028411795.1. Classification (NCBI taxonomy): domain Eukaryota; kingdom Viridiplantae; phylum Streptophyta; class Magnoliopsida; order Malpighiales; family Euphorbiaceae; genus Euphorbia; species Euphorbia peplus. The sequence goes on along the minus strand of CP110838.1, from coordinate 12,106,404 downwards.
CCGGAAAAACCCAAAATTTAAACGACCCATAATTTCTTATACGTGTTAGACGGGGTATTGGGACATCCAAAATCTGAGATCGAGTTAAACTTTTGTCCCTCGCATCAAAAAACATTTGTTAATATTCTGCCCCGGTCCCCAAGGCACCCTAGAATCCGGCAAGAAAAACCCAAAATTTAAACGACCCAAAATTTGTTATACGTGTTAGTCGGGGTATTGGGACATCCAAAATCTGAGCTCGAGTTAAAGTTTTGTCCCACGCATGAAAAAAACGTGGTAAAATTCAGTCTCGGTCCCTGAGGCACCCTCGAATCCAGCCCGAAAAACAAAAAATTTAAACGACCCATCATTTTTTATACGTGTTAGTCAGGGTATTGGGATATCCAAAATCTGAGCTCGACTTAAAGTTTTGTCCGACGCATCAAAAAACACTTGTTAAAATTTTGCCCCGGTCCCCGTGGCACCCTAGAATCCGGCCCGAAAAACCCAAAATTTAGACGACCCATCTTTTGTTATATGTGTTAGTCTTGATGAACCTTAAGTATTTTGATTATGTTCAAACGTTTCAGAAGATGAAAACTCAACAGTACCTTACATATAGTTTTCTATTGACTAATAATTTTTATTCTTAGTCTATGTGTAAGATGTTCAGCAGGTGCTGAATGAATCATTTCTGGATTGCTTAACGAACTCAGAAGATCGGTTTGCTGAAGTCAGAGTTTCATTTACTCAGAAGCTGGATACTCCGCTCTGATGTCGAAGTCTGCCAAAGCTCTCCTCAATAGTTCTCTGCAATCAGAAATTTTGCCAATTGTGATCAGAAGTTTAGTCAAGAGGACTTTAGCTCCTGAAAGCTAAGTCACGGGTTCTTGATAGCATTTAATGCTCTGACAAGTTCATTTAATGCAAGGCGCCAAAAGTTCAAAAAGCTGTTTTAATGGAGCGCGCCTGTCTGTTCAAGAGAAACCGGAGTTTCCTTGTCTACCCTTTGTTGATCCAATTGAAGAATGATTCTGTCATCCTCATCCTTGATTTCAAATCACTTACCGGATTTAGTTAAAGAACAAGGATAACGGAATCAAAGTGTTTGAAGACCGTTTGAAGATTTGACAAACTAACGGCTACAACAACTGATGTCATCTCCTTTGAAGATTCAAACTCACCAACGGTCATCTTCATACACTATAAATAGTAGCCTTGCTCCACTGCATCAACATAAGCGTGATCATCGAGCAAAATCTCAACGCACTGTTTTAACAAGGAAAACAGAGCATTCTTTTCCATTCTCAAACTTTCTTAGCATAGTCTTGGTTAAAGTGAGAGAGTGAAGAAAAACAAGTTCATAATAGGAATCTTGTAAACTGAGATCGTTTGTGATCTTCAGTTAGATTTAAAGAGAGAAATCTAGTTGAGATTAGAGTTGGGTGAGAAATCCAGAAAACAGAGTATTGTTTGTTCTGGTGGAAATCCTTTAACTCTTTTTAGGCTAGTCAGAACTAAGTGAGAAATTAGCTTAAGTTCTGTTGATGTAAAGGAGCTTCTGAACTTGCCATAAAAGTTCTGAATAGTGGATTTATAAAATCTCTGTAGGCTGCGACCTCAGGGGACAAGACGTAGTCACAGGACTTCTGTGGCGAACTTGGATAAATCGAATTGTTCACTCAGGATCTCCTGAACTTCTTTCTCCCTCTTATACTTGTTATTTTTGCTTCTGTGTACTTGTTCATATTTAGTGCTGAAACAGATTTTCTCTAAAAATATCATTGTCTTTGTTCAGAAGACTGTCCAGAAGTTCTCAAATCAGAACTTCTGTTGCTGAAAACAGTCTAACTGTGTTTAGGCAGAATTTCCCTCAGAAGCAACTTCCTTAAGCTAGCTTCTGACTCTGAGGAAGTTTGACTCTGAATTTTAAGTTTCTTTAAAAAAACTTAGAAAAATTCAGTTTACAACTTAGACACCTATTCACCCCCCTCTAGGTGATTCTGTTCTTGTTAGGGCCAACAAGTCTGGTATTGGGACATCCAAAATTAAACCTCGAGTTAAAGTTTTATCGGACACATCAAAAAACACTTGTTAAAATTCAGCCCCGGTCCACGAGAATTGGGCCGGAAAAACCCAAAATTTAAACGACCCATAATTTGTTATACGTGTTAGTCGGGGTATTGGGACATTAAAAATTAAAGCTCGAGTTAAACTTTTGTCCGACGCATCATAAAACACTTGTTAAAATTCTGCCCCGATCGCCGAGGCACCCCAGAATCCGGCCCGAAAAACCCAAAATTTAAAGGACACATCATTTGTAATACGTGTTACTCGGGGTATTGGGACATCCAAAATCTGAGCTCGAGTTAAAGTTTTGTCCTACGCATGAAAAAAACGTGTTAAAATTGAGTTTCGGTCCCTGAGGCACCGTAGAATCCAGCCCGAAAAACAAAAAATTGAAACGACCCATCATTTGTTATACGTGTTAGTCAGGGTATTGGGACATCCAAAATCTGAGCTCGACTTAAAGTTTTGTCCGACGCATCAAAAAACACTTGTTAAAATTCTGCCCCGGTCCCCGTGGCACCCTAGAATCCGGCCCGAAAAACCCAAAATTTAGACGACCCATCTTTTGTTATACGTGTTAGTCTGGTATTGGGACATCCAAAATTAAACCTCGAGTTAAAGTTTTCTCGGACACATCAAAAAACACTTGTTAAAATTCAGCCCCGGTCCACGAGAATCGGGCCGGAAAAACCCAAAATTTAAACAACCCATAATTTGTTATACGTGTTAGTCGGGGTATTGGGACATCCAAAATCTGAGCTCGAGTTAAACTTTTGTCCCACGCATCAAAAAACACTTGTTAATATTCTGCCCCGGTCCCCAAGGCACCCTTGAATCCGGCTAGAAAAACCCAAAATTTAAACGACCCATCATTTGTTATATGTGTTAGTCGGGATATTGGGACATCCAAAATCTGAGCTCGAGTTAAAGTTTTGTCCGACGCATCAAAAAACACTTGTTAAAATTCTGCCCCTGTCCCCGTGGCACCCTAGAATCCGGCCCGAAAAACCCAAAATTTAGACGACCCATCTTTTGTTATACGTGTTAGTCTGGTATTGGGACATCCAAAATTAAACCTCGAGTTAAAGTTTTCTAGGACACATCAAAAAACACTTGTTAAAATTCAGCCCCGGTCCACGAGAATCGGGCCGGAAAAACCCAAAATTTAAACGACCTATAATTTGTTATACGTGTTAGACGGGGTATTGGGACATCCAAAATCTGAGATCGAGTTAAACTTTTGTCCCACGCATCAAAAAACACTTATTAATATTCTGCCCCGGTCCCCAAGGCACCCTAGAATCCGGCAAGAAAAACCCAAAATTTAAACGACCCAAAATTTGTTATACGTGTTAGTCGGGGTATTGGGACATCCAAAATCTGAGCTCGAGTTAAAGTTTTGTCCCACGCATGAAAAAAACGTGTTAAAATTCAGTCTCGGTCCCTGAGGCACCCTCGAATCCAGCCCGAAAAACAAAAAATTTAAACGACCCATCATTTTTTATACGTGTTAGTCAGGGTATTGGGATATCCAAAATCTGAGCTCGACTTAAAGTTTTGTCCGACGCATCAAAAAACACTTGTTAAAATTTTGCCCCGGTCCCCGTGGCACCCTAGATCCGGCCCGAAAAACCAAAAATTTAGACGACCCATCTTTTGTTATACGTGTTAGTCTGGTATTGGGACATCCAAAATTAAACCTCGAGTTAAACTTTTATCGGACACATCAAAAAACACTTGTTAAAATTCAGCCCCGGTCCACGAGAATTGGGCCGGAAAAACCCAAAATTTAAACGACCCATAATTTGTTATACGTGTTAGTCGGGGTATTGGGACATCCAAAATCTGAGCTCGAGTTAAACTTTTGTCCCACGCATCAAAAAACACTTGTTAATATTCTGCCCCGGTCCCCAAGGCACCCTAAAATCCGGCCAGAAAAACCCATAATTTAAACGACCCATCATTTGTTATACGTGTTAGTCGGGGAATTGGGACATCCAAAATCTGAGCTCGAGTCAAAGTTTTTTCCGACCGATTAAAAAACACTTGTTAAAATTCTGCCCCGGTCCCCGGGGCACATTAGAATCCATCCCGAAAAGCCCAAAATTTGAACGACCCATCTTTTTTTATACATGTTAGTCGGGGTATTGGGACATCCAAATTCAAATCTCGAGTTAAAGTTTTGTCCGACGCATCATAAAACACTTGTTAAAATTCTACCCCGGTCCCCGGGGCACCCTAGAATAGGGCCTTGAAAAACCCAAAATTTTAACGACCCATCATTTGTTATACGTGTTAGGCGGGGTATTGGGACATCCAAAATCTGAGCTCGAGTTAAAGTTTTGTCCGACGCATGAAAAAACGTGTTAACATTCAGCCCCGATCCCCAAAGCACCCTATAATCCGGCCCGAGAAACCCAAAATTTAAACGACCCATCATTTGTTATACGTGTTAGTCGGGGTATTGGGACATCCAATATCTGAGCTCGAGTTAATATTTAGTCCGACGCATCAAAAAACACTTGTTAAAATTCTGCCCTGGTCCCCGAGGCACCCTAGAATCCAACCCGAAAAATCCAAAATTTAAATCACCCATCTTTTGTTATACGTGTTAGTCGGGTATTGGGACATTAAAAATTAAAGCTCGAGTTAAAATTTGGTCCGACGCATCATAAAACACTTGTTAAAATTCTGCCCCGATCGCCGAGGCACCCCAGAATCCGGCCCGAAAAACCCAAAATTTAAAGGACACATCATTTGTAATACGTGTTACTCGGGGTATTGGGACATCCAAAATCTGAGCTCGAGTTAAAGTTTTGTCCTACGCATGAAAAAAAACATGTTAAAATTGAGTCTCGGTCCCTGAGGCACCGTAGAATCCAGCCCGAAAAACAAAACATTGAAACGACCCATCATTTGTTATACGTGTTAGTCAGGGTATTGGGACATCCAAAATCTGAGCTCGACTTAAAGTTTTGTCCGACGCATCAAAAAACACTTGTTAAAATTCTGCCCCGGTCCCCGTGGCACCCTAGAATCCGGCCCGAAAAACCCAAAATTTAGACGACCCATCTTTTGTTATACGTGTTAGTCTGGTATTGGGACATCCAAAATTAAACCTCGAGTTAAAGTTTTCTCGGACACATCAAAAAACACTTGTTAACATTCAGCCCCGGTCCACGAGAATCGGGCCGGAAAAACCCAAAATTTAAACGACCCAAAATTTGTTATACGTGTTAGTCGGGGTATTGGGACATCCAAAATCTGAGCTCGAGTTAAAGTTTTGTCCCACGCATGAAAAAAACGTGTTAAAATTCAGTCTCGGTCCCTGAGGCACCCTCGAATCCAGCCCGAAAAACAAAAAATTTAAACGACCCATCATTTTTTATACGTGTTAGTCAGGGTATTGGGATATCCAAAATCTGAGCTCGACTTAAAGTTTTGTCCGACGCATCAAAAAACACTTGTTAAAATTTTGCCCCGGTCCCCGTGGCACCCTAGATCCGGCCCGAAAAACCCAAAATTTAGACGACCCATCTTTTGTTATACGTGTTAGTCTGGTATTGGGACATCCAAAATTAAACCTCGAGTTAAAGTTTTCTCGGACACATCAACAAACACTTGTTAAAATTCAGCCCCGGTCCCCGAGAATCTTGACGGAAAAACCCAAAATTTAAACGACCCATAATTTGTTATACGTGTTAGACGGGGTATTGGGACATCCAAAATCTGAGCTCGAGTTAAACTTTTGTCCCACGCATCAAAAAACACTTGTTACTATTCTGCCCCGGTCCCCAAGGCACCCTAGAATCCGGCAAGAAAAACCCAAAATTTAAACGACCCATCATTTGTTATACGTGTTAGTCGGGGTATTGGGACATCCAAAATCTGAGCTCGAGTTAAATTTTTGTCCGACGCATGAAAAAACGTATTAAAATTAAGCCCCGGTCCCCAAAGCACCCTATAATCCGGCCCGAAAAACCCAAAATTTAAACGCCCCATCATTTGTTATACGTGGTAGTCGGGGTATTGGGACATCCAATATCTGAGCTCGAGTTAATATTTAGTCCGACGCATCAAAAAACACTTATTAAAATTCTGCCCTGGTCCCCGAGGCACCCTAGAATCCTGCCCGAAAAATCCAAAATTTAAATCACCCATCTTTTGTTATACGTGTTAGAAGGGTATTGGGACATTAAAAATTAAGGCTCGAGTTAAAGTTTTGTCCGACGCATCATAAAACACTTGTTAAAATTCTGCCCCGGTCCCCGAGGCACCCCAGAATCCGGCCCGAAAAACCCAAAATTTAAAGGACACATCATTTGTTATACGTGTTACTCGAGGTATTGGGACATCCAAAATCTGAGCTCGAGTTAAAGTTTTGTCCTACGCATGAAAAAAACGTGTTAAAATTCAGTCTCGGTCCCTGAGGCACCGTAGAATCCAGCCCGAAAAACAAAAAATTGAAACGACCCATCATTTGTTATACGTGTTAGTCAGGGTATTGGGACATCCAAATTCTGAGCTCGACTTAAAGTTTTGTCCGACGCATCAAAAAACACTTGTTAAAATTCTGCCCCGGTCCCCGTGGCACCCTAGAATCCGGCCCGAAAAACCCAAAATTTAGACGACCCATCTTTTGTTATACGTGTTAGTCTGGTATTAGAACATCCAAAATTAAACCTCGAGTTAATGTTTTCTCGGACACATCAAAAAACACTTGTTAAAATTCAGCCCCGGTCCACGAGAATCGGGCCGGAAAAACCCAAAATTTAAACGACCCATAATTTGTTATACGTGTTAGTCGGGGTATTGGGACATCCAAAATCTGAGCTCGAGTTAAACTTTTGTCCCACGCATCAAAAAACTCTTGTTAATATTCTGCCCCGGTGCCCAAGGCACCCTTGAATCCGGCCAGAAAAACCCAAAATTTAAACGACCCATCATTTGTTATATGTTTTAGTCGGGGTATTGGGACATCTAAAATCTGAGCTCGAGTTAAAGTTTTGTCCGACGCATCAAAAAACACTTGTTAAAATTCTGCCCCGGTCCCCGAGGCACCTTAGAATCCATCCCGAAAAGCCCAAAATTTGAACGACCCATCTTTTTTTATACATGTTAGTCGGTGTATTGGGACATCCAAATTCAAATCTCGAGTTAAAGTTTTGTCCGACGCATCATAAAACACTTGTTAAAATTCTGCCCCGGTCCCCGGGGCACCCTAGAATACGGCCTTGAAAAACCCAAAATTTAAACGACCCATCATTTGTTATACGTGTTAGTCTGGGTATTCGGACATCCAAAATCTGACCTCGACTTAATGTTTTGGCCGACGCATCAAAAAACACTTGTTCAAATTCTGCCCGGTCCCCGAGGCACCCTAGAATCCGGCCCGAAAAACCAAAATTTAAACAACCCATCTTTTGTTATAGGTCTTAGTCGGGGTATTGGGACATCCAAAACCAAAGCTCGAGTTAAAGTTTTGGCCGACGCATCAAAAAACAATTGTTAAAATTCTGCCCCAATCCCCTTGGCACCCTAGAATCCGGCAGGAAAAACCCAAAATTTAAACGACCCATCATTTGTTATACGTGTTAGTCATGGTATTGGGACATCCAAAATCTGAGCTCGAGTTAAAGTTTTTTCCGACTGATTAAAAAACACTTGTTAAAATTCTGGCCCGGTCCCCGAGCCATCTTAGAATTCATCCCGAAAAGCCCAAAATTTGAACGACCCATCTTTTTTTATACGTGTTAGTCGGGGTATTAGGACATCCAAATTCAAATCTCGAGTTAAAGTTTTGTCCGACGCATCATAAAACACTTGTTAAAATGATGCCCCGGTCCCCGGGGTACCCTAGAATACGGCCTTGAAAAACAAAAAATTTTAACGACTCATCATTTGTTATACGTGTTAGTCGGGGTATTGGGACATCCAAAATCTGAGCTCGAGTTAAAGTTTTGTCCCACGCATGAAAAAAACGTGTTAAAATTCAGTCTCGGTCCCTGAGGCACCCTCGAATCCAGCCCGAAAAACAAAAAATTTAAACGACCCATCATTTTTTATACGTGTTAGTCAGGGTATTGGGATATCCAAAATCTGAGCTCGACTTAAAGTTTTGTCCGACGCATCAAAAAACACTTGTTAAAATTTTGCCCCGGTCCCCGTGGCACCCTAGATCCGGCCCGAAAAACCCAAAATTTAGACGACCCATCTTTTGTTATACGTGTTAGTCTGGTATTGGGACATCCAAAATTAAACCTCGAGTTAAAGTTTTCTCGGACACATCAACAAACACTTGTTAAAATTCAGCCCCGGTCCCCGAGAATCTTGACGGAAAAACCCAAAATTTAAACGACCCATAATTTGTTATACGTGTTAGACGGGGTATTGGGACATCCAAAATCTGAGCTCGAGTTAAACTTTTGTCCCACGCATCAAAAAACACTTGTTACTATTCTGCCCCGGTCCCCAAGGCACCCTAGAATCCGGCAAGAAAAACCCAAAATTTAAACGACCCATCATTTGTTATACGTGTTAGTCGGGGTATTGGGACATCCAAAATCTGAGCTCGAGTTAAATTTTTGTCCGACGCATGAAAAAACGTATTAAAATTAAGCCCCGGTCCCCAAAGCACCCTATAATCCGGCCCGAAAAACCCAAAATTTAAACGCCCCATCATTTGTTATACGTGGTAGTCGGGGTATTGGGACATCCAATATCTGAGCTCGAGTTAATATTTAGTCCGACGCATCAAAAAACACTTATTAAAATTCTGCCCTGGTCCCCGAGGCACCCTAGAATCCTGCCCGAAAAATCCAAAATTTAAATCACCCATCTTTTGTTATACGTGTTAGAAGGGTATTGGGACATTAAAAATTAAGGCTCGAGTTAAAGTTTTGTCCGACGCATCATAAAACACTTGTTAAAATTCTGCCCCGGTCCCCGAGGCACCCCAGAATCCGGCCCGAAAAACCCAAAATTTAAAGGACACATCATTTGTTATACGTGTTACTCGAGGTATTGGGACATCCAAAATCTGAGCTCGAGTTAAAGTTTTGTCCTACGCATGAAAAAAACGTGTTAAAATTCAGTCTCGGTCCCTGAGGCACCGTAGAATCCAGCCCGAAAAACAAAAAATTGAAACGACCCATCATTTGTTATACGTGTTAGTCAGGGTATTGGGACATCCAAAATCTGAGCTCGACTTAAAGTTTTGTCCGACGCATCAAAAAACACTTGTTAAAATTCTGCCCCGGTCCCCGTGGCACCCTAGAATCCGGCCCGAAAAACCCAAAATTTAGACGACCCATCTTTTGTTATACGTGTTAGTCTGGTATTAGAACATCCAAAATTAAACCTCGAGTTAATGTTTTCTCGGACACATCAAAAAACACTTGTTAAAATTCAGCCCCGGTCCACGAGAATCGGGCCGGAAAAACCCAAAATTTAAACGACCCATAATTTGTTATACGTGTTAGTCGGGGTATTGGGACATCCAAAATCTGAGCTCGAGTTAAACTTTTGTCCCACGCATCAAAAAACTCTTGTTAATATTCTGCCCCGGTGCCCAAGGCACCCTTGAATCCGGCCAGAAAAACCCAAAATTTAAACGACCCATCATTTGTTATATGTTTTAGTCGGGGTATTGGGACATCTAAAATCTGAGCTCGAGTTAAAGTTTTGTCCGACGCATCAAAAAACACTTGTTAAAATTCTGCCCCGGTCCCCGAGGCACCTTAGAATCCATCCCGAAAAGCCCAAAATTTGAACGACCCATCTTTTTTTATACATGTTAGTCGGTGTATTGGGACATCCAAATTCAAATCTCGAGTTAAAGTTTTGTCCGACGCATCATAAAACACTTGTTAAAATTCTGCCCCGGTCCCCGGGGCACCCTAGAATACGGCCTTGAAAAACCCAAAATTTAAACGACCCATCATTTGTTATACGTGTTAGTCTGGGTATTCGGACATCCAAAATCTGACCTCGACTTAATGTTTTGGCCGACGCATCAAAAAACACTTGTTCAAATTCTGCCCGGTCCCCGAGGCACCCTAGAATCCGGCCCGAAAAACCAAAATTTAAACAACCCATCTTTTGTTATAGGTCTTAGTCGGGGTATTGGGACATCCAAAACCAAAGCTCGAGTTAAAGTTTTGGCCGACGCATCAAAAAACAATTGTTAAAATTCTGCCCCAATCCCCTTGGCACCCTAGAATCCGGCAGGAAAAACCCAAAATTTAAACGACCCATCATTTGTTATACGTGTTAGTCATGGTATTGGGACATCCAAAATCTGAGCTCGAGTTAAAGTTTTTTCCGACTGATTAAAAAACACTTGTTAAAATTCTGGCCCGGTCCCCGAGCCATCTTAGAATTCATCCCGAAAAGCCCAAAATTTGAACGACCCATCTTTTTTTATACGTGTTAGTCGGGGTATTAGGACATCCAAATTCAAATCTCGAGTTAAAGTTTTGTCCGACGCATCATAAAACACTTGTTAAAATGATGCCCCGGTCCCCGGGGTACCCTAGAATACGGCCTTGAAAAACAAAAAATTTTAACGACTCATCATTTGTTATACGTGTTAGTCGGGGTATTGGGACATCCAAAATCTGAGCTCGAGTTAAAGTTTTGTCCGACGCATGAAAAAATGTGTTTAAATTCAGTTCCGGTCCCCGAGGCACCCTATAATCCGGCCCGAAAAACCCAAAATTTAAACGACCAATCATTTGTTATACGTTTTAGTCAGGGTATTGGGACATCCAATATCTGAGCTCGAGTTAATGTTTAGTCCGACGCATCAAAAAACACTTCTTAAAATTCTGCCATAGTCCCCGAGGCACCCTAGAATCCAGCCCGAAAAATCCAAAATTTAAATCACCCATCTTTTGTTATACGTGTTAGTCGGGTATTGGGACATTAAAAAATAAAGCTCGAGTTAAAGTTAGTCCGACGCATCATAAAACACTTGTTAAAATTCTGGCCCGGTTCTCGAGGTACCCCAGAATCCGGCCCGAAAAACCCAAAATTTAAAGGACGCATGATTTGTTATACATGTTAGTTGAGCTATTGGGACATCCAAAATCTGAGCTCGAGTTAAAGTTTTGTCCCACGCATGAAAAAAACGTGTTAAAATTCAGTCTCGGTCCCTGAGGCACCCTAGAATCCAGCCCGAAAAACAAAAAATTTAAACGACCCATCATTTTTTATACGTGTTAGTCAGGGTATTGGGACATCCAAAATCTGAGCTCGACTTAAAGTTTTGTCCGACGCATCAAAAAACACTTGTTAAAATTCTGCCCCGGTCCCCGTGGCACCCTAGAATCCGGCCCGAAAAACCCAAAATTTAGACGACCCATCTTTTGTTATACGTGTTAGTCTGGTATTGGGACATCCAAAATTAAACCTCGAGTTAAAGTTTTCTCGGACACATCAACAAACACTTGTTAAAATTCAGCCCTGGTCCCCGAGAATCTTGCCGGAAAAACCCAAAATTTAAACGACCCATAATTTGTTATACGTGTTAGACGGGGTATTGGGACATCCAAAATCTGAGCTCGAGTTAAACTTTTGTCCCACGCATCAAAAAACACTTGTTAATATTCTGCCCCGGTCCCCAAGGCACCCTAGAATCCGGCCAGAAAAACCCAAAATTTAAACGACCCATCATTTGTTATACGTGTTAGTCGGGGTATTGGGACATCCAAAATCTGAGCTCGAGTTAAAGTTTTTTCCGACCGATTAAAAAACACTTGTTAAAATTCTGCCCCGGTCCCCGAGGCACCTTAGAATTCATCCCGAAAAGCCCAAAATTGGAACGACCCATCTTTTTTTATACATGTTAGTCGGGGTATTGGGACATCCAAATTCAAATCTCGAGTTAAAGTTTTGTCCGACGCATTATAAAACACTTGTTAAAATTTTGCCCCGGTCCCCGGGGCACCCTAGAATACGGCCTTGAAAAACCCAAAATTTTAATGACCCATCATTTGTTATACGTGTTAGGCGGGGTATTGGGACATCCAAAATCTGAGCTCGAGTTAAAGTTTTGTCCGACGCATGAAAAAACGTGTTAAAATTCAGCCCCGGTCCCCAAAGCACCCTATGATCCGGCCCGAAAAACCCCAAATTTAAACGACCCATCATTTGTTATACGTGTTAGTCGGGGTATTGGGACATCCAATATCTGAGCTCGAGTTAATATTTAGTCCGACGCATCAAAAAACACTTGTTAAAATTCTGCCCTGGTCCCCGAGGCACCCTAGAATCCAGCCCGAAAAATCCAAAATTTAAATAACCCATCTTTTGTTATACGTGTTAGAAGGGTATTGGGACATTAAAAATTAAAGCTCGAGTTAAAGTTTTGTCCGACGCATAAAAAAACATGTGTTAAAATTCAGGCTCGATCATTTAAAATTCTTCCCCTGTCCCCTAGAATCCGACCTGAACAACCCAAAATTTAAAGGACCCATCATTTGTTATACGTGTTAGTCGGGGTATTGGGACATCCAAAATCTCAGCTCGTGTTAAAGTTTTGTCCGACGCATGAAAAAAACGTGTTTAAATTCAGGCTCGATCCCCGAGGCACCCTAGAATCAGGCCCGAAAAACCCAAATTTTAAACGACCCATCATTTTTTATACGTGTTAGTCGGGTATTGGGACATCCAATATCTGAGCTCGAGTTACTATTTAGTCCGACGCATCAAAAAACACTTGTTAAAATTGTACCCTTGTCCCCGAGGCACCCTAGAATCCATCACGAAAAATCCAATATTTAAACCACCCATCTTTTGTTATACGTGTTAGTCGGGTATTGGGACATCAAAAATTAAAGCTCGAGTTAAAGTTTTGTCCGACGCATAAAAAAACATGTGTTAAAATTCTGCCCCGGTCCCCGAGGTACCCTAGCATCCGGCCCGAAAAACCCCAAATTTAAACGACCCATCATTTGTTATACGTGTTAGTCGGGGTATTGGGACATCCAATATCTGAGCTCGAGTTAATATTTAGTCCGACGCATCAAAAAACACTTGTTAAAATTCTGCCCTGGTCCCCGAGGCACCCTAGAATCCAGCCCGAAAAATCCAAAATTTAAATAACCCATCTTTTGTTATACGTGTTAGAAGGGTATTGGGACATTAAAAATTAAAGCTCGAGTTAAAGTTTTGTCCGACGCATCATAAAACACTTGTTAAAATTCTGCCCCGGTCCCCGAGGCACCCCAGAATCCGGCCCTAAAAACCCAAAATTTAAAGGACACATCATTTGTTATACGTGTTACTCGGGGTATTGGGACATCCAAAATCTGAGCTCGAGTTAAAGTTTTGTCCTACGCATGAAATAAACGGGTTAAAATTCAGTCTCGGTCCCTGAGGCACCGTGGAATCCAGCCCGAAAAACAAAAAATTGAAACGACCCATCATTTGTTATACGTGTTAGTCAGGGTATTGGGACATCCAAAATCTGAGCTCGACTTAAAGTTTTGTCCGACGCATCAAAAAACACTTGTTAAAATTCTGTCCCGGTCCCCGTGGCACCCTAGAATCCGGCCCGAAAAACCCAAAATTTAGACGACCCATCTTTTGTTATACGTGTTAGTCTGGTATTGGGACATCCAAAATTAAACCTCGAGTTAATGTTTTCTCGGACACATCAAAAAACACTTGTTAAAATTCAGCCCCGGTCCACGAGAATCGGGCCGGAAAAACCCAAAATTTAAACGACCCATAATTTGTTATACGTGTTAGTCGGGGTATTGGGACATCCAAAATCTGAGCTCGAGTTAAACTTTTGTCCCACGTATCAAAAAACTCTTGTTAATATTCTGCCCCGGTCCCCAAGGCACCCTTGAATCCGGCCAGAAAATTCAAAATTTAAACGACCCATCATTTGTTATATGTGTTAGTCGGGGTATTGGGACATCCAAAATCTGAGCTCGAGTTAAAGTTTTGTCCGACGCATCAAAAAACACTTTTTAAAATTCTGCCCCGGTCCCCGTGGCACCTTAGAATCCATCCCAAAAAGCCCAAAATTTTAACGACCCATCTTTTTTTATACATGTTAGTCGGGGTATTGGGACATCCAAATTCAAATCTCGAGTTAAAGTTTTGTCCGACGCATCATAAAACAATTGTTAAAATTCTGCCCCGGTCCCCGGGGCACCCTAGAATACGGCCTTGAAAACCCAAAATTTAAACGACCCATCATTTGTTATACGTGTTAGTCTGGGTATTCGGACATCCAAAATCTGACCTCGACTTAATGTTTTGGCCGACGCATGAAAAAACACTTGTTAAAATTATGCCCGGTCCCCGAGGCACCCTAAAATCCGGCCCGAAAAAACCAAAATTTAAACAACCCATCTTTTGTTGTAGGTCTTAGTCGGGGTATTGGGACATCCAAAACCAAAGCTCGAGTTAAAGGTTTGGCCGACGCATCAAAAAACAATTGTTAAAATTCTACCCCAATCCCCGTGGCACCCTAGAATCCGGCAGGAAAAACCCAAAATTTAAACGACCCATCATTTGTTATACGTGTTAGTCATGGTATTGGGACATCCAAAATCTGAACTCGAGTTAAAGTTTTTTCCGACTGATTAAAAAACACTTGTTAAAATTCTGGCCCGGTCCCCGGGCCACCTTAGAATTCATCCCGAAAAGCCCAAAATTTGAACGACCCATCTTTTTTTATACGTGTTAGTCGGGGTATTGGGACATCCAAATTCAAATCTCGAGTTAAAGTTTTGTCCGACGCATCATAAAACACTTGTTAAAATTATGCCCCGGTCCCCGGGGTACCCTAGAATACGGCCTTGAAAAACAAAAAATTTTAACGACTCATCATTCGTTATACGTGTTAGTGGGGTATTGGGACATCCAAAATCTGAGCTCGAGTTAAAGTTTTGTCCGACACATGAAAAAAACGTGTTAAAATTCAGTCCCGGTCCCCGAGGCACCTTAGAATCCGGCCTGAAAAACCCAAAATTTAAACGACCCATCATTTGTTATACGTGTTAGTCGGGGTATTGGGACATCCAAAATCTGAGCTCGAGTTAAAGTTTTGTCCGACGCATCTAAAACCATTGTTAAAATTCTGCCCGGTTCCCGAGGCACCCTAGAATCCGGCCCGAAAATTTCAAAATTTAAACAACCCATCTTTTGTTATACGTGTTAGTCGGGGTATTTGGACATCCAAAATCAAAGGTCGAGTTAAAGTTTTGGCCGACGCATCAAAAAACACTTGTTAAAATTCTTCCCCTGTCCCCGAGGCACCCTAGAATCCATCCCAAAAAATCCAAAATTTAAACCACCCATCTTTTGTTATACGTGTTAGTCAGGTATTGGGACATCAAAAATTAAAGCTCGAGTTAAAGTTTTGTCTGACGCATAAAAAAAAACGTGTTAAAATTCTTCCCCGGTCCCCTAGAATCCGGCCCGAAAAACCCAAAATTTAAAGGTCCCATCATTTGTTATACGTGTTAGTCGGGGTATTGGGACATCCAAAATCTGAGCTCGTGTTAAAGTTTTGTCCGACGCATGAAAAAAACGTGTTTAAATTCAGACTCGATCCCCGAGGCACCCTAGAATCAGGCCAGAAAAACCCAAAATTTAAACGACCCATTATTTTTTATACGTGTTAGTCGGGGTATTGGGACATCCAATATCTGAGCTCGAGTTACTATTTAGTCCGACGCGTCAAAAAACACTTGTTAAAATTGTGCCCTTGTCCCCGAGGCACCCTAGAATCCATCCCGAAAAATCCAATATTTAAACCACCCATCTTTGGTTATACGTGTTAGTCGGGTATTGGGACATCAAAAATTAAAGCTCGAGTTAAAGTTTTGTCCGACGCATAAAAAAACACGTGTTAAAATTCTGCCCCGGTCCCCGGGGTACCCAAGCATCCGGCCCGAAAAAGCCAAAATTTGAACGACCCATCATTTGTTATACGTGTTAGTCGGGGTATTGGGACATCGAAAATCTGAGCTCGAGTTAAAGTTTTGTCCGACACATGAAAAAAACGTGTTAAAATTCAGTCCTGGTCCCCGAGGCACCTTAGAATCCGGCCTGAAAAACCCAAAATTTAAATGACCCATCATTTGTTATACGTGTTAGTCGGGGTATTGGGACATCCAAAATCTGAGCTCGAGTTAAAGTTTTGTCCGATGCATCAAAAAACACTTGTTAAAATTCTGCCCCTGTCCCCGAGGCACCCTAGAATCCATCCCGAAAAATCCAAAATTTAAACCACCCATCTTTTGTTATACGTGTTAGTCGGGTATTGGGACATCAAAAATTAAAGCTCGAGTTAAAGTTTTGTCGGACGCATAAAAAAAAACGGTTAAAATTCTTCCCCTGTCCCCTAGAATCCGACCTGAACAACCCAAAATTTAAAGGACCCATCATTTGTTATACGTGTTAGTCGGGGTATTGGGACATCCAAAATCTCAGCTCGTGTTAAAGTTTTGTCCGACGCATGAAAAAAACGTGTTTAAATTCAGGCTCGATCCCCGAGGCACCCTAGAATCAGGCCCGAAAAACCCAAATTTTAAACGACCCATCATTTTTTATACGTGTTAGTCGGGTATTGGGACATCCAATATCTGAGCTCGAGTTACTATTTAGTCCGACGCATCAAAAAACACTTGTTAAAATTGTACCCTTGTCCCCGAGGCACCCTAGAATCCATCACGAAAAATCCAATATTTAAACCACCCATCTTTTGTTATACGTGTTAGTCGGGTATTGGGACATCAAAAATTAAAGCTCGAGTTAAAGTTTTGTCCGACGCATAAAAAAACATGTGTTAAAATTCTGCCCCGGTCCCCGAGGTACCCTAGCATCCGGCCCGAAAAACCCCAAATTTAAACGACCCATCATTTGTTATACGTGTTAGTCGGGGTATTGGGACATCCAATATCTGAGCTCGAGTTAATATTTAGTCCGACGCATCAAAAAACACTTGTTAAAATTCTGCCCTGGTCCCCGAGGCACCCTAGAATCCAGCCCGAAAAATCCAAAATTTAAATAACCCATCTTTTGTTATACGTGTTAGAAGGGTATTGGGACATTAAAAATTAAAGCTCGAGTTAAAGTTTTGTCCGACGCATCATAAAACACTTGTTAAAATTCTGCCCCGGTCCCCGAGGCACCCCAGAATCCGGCCCTAAAAACCCAAAATTTAAAGGACACATCATTTGTTATACGTGTTACTCGGGGTATTGGGACATCCAAAATCTGAGCTCGAGTTAAAGTTTTGTCCTACGCATGAAATAAACGGGTTAAAATTCAGTCTCGGTCCCTGAGGCACCGTGGAATCCAGCCCGAAAAACAAAAAATTGAAACGACCCATCATTTGTTATACGTGTTAGTCAGGGTATTGGGACATCCAAAATCTGAGCTCGACTTAAAGTTTTGTCCGACGCATCAAAAAACACTTGTTAAAATTCTGTCCCGGTCCCCGTGGCACCCTAGAATCCGGCCCGAAAAACCCAAAATTTAGACGACCCATCTTTTGTTATACGTGTTAGTCTGGTATTGGGACATCCAAAATTAAACCTCGAGTTAATGTTTTCTCGGACACATCAAAAAACACTTGTTAAAATTCAGCCCCGGTCCACGAGAATCGGGCCGGAAAAACCCAAAATTTAAACGACCCATAATTTGTTATACGTGTTAGTCGGGGTATTGGGACATCCAAAATCTGAGCTCGAGTTAAACTTTTGTCCCACGTATCAAAAAACTCTTGTTAATATTCTGCCCCGGTCCCCAAGGCACCCTTGAATCCGGCCAGAAAATTCAAAATTTAAACGACCCATCATTTGTTATATGTGTTAGTCGGGGTATTGGGACATCCAAAATCTGAGCTCGAGTTAAAGTTTTGTCCGACGCATCAAAAAACACTTTTTAAAATTCTGCCCCGGTCCCCGTGGCACCTTAGAATCCATCCCAAAAAGCCCAAAATTTTAACGACCCATCTTTTTTTATACATGTTAGTCGGGGTATTGGGACATCCAAATTCAAATCTCGAGTTAAAGTTTTGTCCGACGCATCATAAAACAATTGTTAAAATTCTGCCCCGGTCCCCGGGGCACCCTAGAATACGGCCTTGAAAACCCAAAATTTAAACGACCCATCATTTGTTATACGTGTTAGTCTGGGTATTCGGACATCCAAAATCTGACCTCGACTTAATGTTTTGGCCGACGCATGAAAAAACACTTGTTAAAATTATGCCCGGTCCCCGAGGCACCCTAAAATCCGGCCCGAAAAAACCAAAATTTAAACAACCCATCTTTTGTTGTAGGTCTTAGTCGGGGTATTGGGACATCCAAAACCAAAGCTCGAGTTAAAGGTTTGGCCGACGCATCAAAAAACAATTGTTAAAATTCTACCCCAATCCCCGTGGCACCCTAGAATCCGGCAGGAAAAACCCAAAATTTAAACGACCCATCATTTGTTATACGTGTTAGTCATGGTATTGGGACATCCAAAATCTGAACTCGAGTTAAAGTTTTTTCCGACTGATTAAAAAACACTTGTTAAAATTCTGGCCCGGTCCCCGGGCCACCTTAAAATTCATCCCGAAAAGCCCAAAATTTGAACGACCCATCTTTTTTTATACGTGTTAGTCGGGGTATTGGGACATCCAAATTCAAATCTCGAGTTAAAGTTTTGTCCGACGCATCATAAAACACTTGTTAAAATTATGCCCCGGTCCCCGGGGTACCCTAGAATACGGCCTTGAAAAACAAAAAATTTTAACGACTCATCATTCGTTATACGTGTTAGTGGGGTATTGGGACATCCAAAATCTGAGCTCGAGTTAAAGTTTTGTCCGACACATGAAAAAAACGTGTTAAAATTCAGTCCCGGTCCCCGAGGCACCTTAGAATCCGGCCTGAAAAACCCAAAATTTAAACGACCCATCATTTGTTATACGTGTTAGTCGGGGTATTGGGACATCCAAAATCTGAGCTCGAGTTAAAGTTTTGTCCGACGCATCTAAAACCATTGTTAAAATTCTGCCCGGTTCCCGAGGCACCCTAGAATCCGGCCCGAAAATTTCAAAATTTAAACAACCCATCTTTTGTTATACGTGTTAGTCGGGGTATTTGGACATCCAAAATCAAAGGTCGAGTTAAAGTTTTGGCCGACGCATCAAAAAACACTTGTTAAAATTCTTCCCCTGTCCCCGAGGCACCCTAGAATCCATCCCAAAAAATCCAAAATTTAAACCACCCATCTTTTGTTATACGTGTTAGTCAGGTATTGGGACATCAAAAATTAAAGCTCGAGTTAAAGTTTTGTCTGACGCATAAAAAAAAACGTGTTAAAATTCTTCCCCGGTCCCCTAGAATCCGGCCCGAAAAACCCAAAATTTAAAGGTCCCATCATTTGTTATACGTGTTAGTCGGGGTATTGGGACATCCAAAATCTGAGCTCGTGTTAAAGTTTTGTCCGACGCATGAAAAAAACGTGTTTAAATTCAGACTCGATCCCCGAGGCACCCTAGAATCAGGCCAGAAAAACCCAAAATTTAAACGACCCATTATTTTTTATACGTGTTAGTCGGGGTATTGGGACATCCAATATCTGAGCTCGAGTTACTATTTAGTCCGACGCGTCAAAAAACACTTGTTAAAATTGTGCCCTTGTCCCCGAGGCACCCTAGAATCCATCCCGAAAAATCCAATATTTAAACCACCCATCTTTGGTTATACGTGTTAGTCGGGTATTGGGACATCAAAAATTAAAGCTCGAGTTAAAGTTTTGTCCGACGCATAAAAAAACACGTGTTAAAATTCTGCCCCGGTCCCCGGGGTACCCAAGCATCCGGCCCGAAAAAGCCAAAATTTGAACGACCCATCATTTGTTATACGTGTTAGTCGGGGTATTGGGACATCGAAAATCTGAGCTCGAGTTAAAGTTTTGTCCGACACATGAAAAAAACGTGTTAAAATTCAGTCCTGGTCCCCGAGGCACCTTAGAATCCGGCCTGAAAAACCCAAAATTTAAATGACCCATCATTTGTTATACGTGTTAGTCGGGGTATTGGGACATCCAAAATCTGAGCTCGAGTTAAAGTTTTGTCCGATGCATCAAAAAACACTTGTTAAAATTCTGCCCCTGTCCCCGAGGCACCCTAGAATCCATCCCGAAAAATCCAAAATTTAAACCACCCATCTTTTGTTATACGTGTTAGTCGGGTATTGGGACATCAAAAATTAAAGCTCGAGTTAAAGTTTTGTCGGACGCATAAAAAAAAACGGTTAAAATTCTTCCCCTGTCCCCTAGAATCCGACCTGAACAACCCAAAATTTAAAGGACCCATCATTTGTTATACGTGTTAGTCGGGGTATTGGGACATCCAAAATCTCAGCTCGTGTTAAAGTTTTGTCCGACGCATGAAAAAAACGTGTTTAAATTCAGGCTCGATCCCCGAGGCACCCTAGAATCAGGCCCGAAAAACCCAAATTTTAAACGACCCATCATTTTTTATACGTGTTAGTCGGGTATTGGGACATCCAATATCTGAGCTCGAGTTACTATTTAGTCCGACGCATCAAAAAACACTTGTTAAAATTGTACCCTTGTCCCCGAGGCACCCTAGAATCCATCACGAAAAATCCAATATTTAAACCACCCATCTTTTGTTATACGTGTTAGTCGGGTATTGGGACATCAAAAATTAAAGCTCGAGTTAAAGTTTTGTCCGACGCATAAAAAAACATGTGTTAAAATTCTGCCCCGGTCCCCGAGGTACCCTAGCATCCGGCCCGAAAAACCCAAAATTTGAACGACCCATCATTTGTTATACGTGTTAGTCGGGGTATTGGGACATCCAAAATCTGAGCTCGAGTTAAAGTTTTGTCCGACACATGAAAAAAACGTGTTAAAATTCAGTCCTGGTCCCCGAGGCACCTTAGAATCCGGCCTGAAAAACGCAAAATTTAAATGACCCATCATTTGTTATACGTGTTAGTCGGGGTATTGGGACATCCAAAATTTGAGCTCGAGTTAAAGTTTTGTCCGACGCATCTAAAACCCTTGTTAAAATTCTGCCCGGTCCCCGAGGCACCCTAGAATCCGGCCCGAAAAGGTCAAAATTTAAACAACCCATCTTTTGTTATACGTGTTAGTTGGGGTATTGGGACATCCAAAATCAAAGCTCGAGTTAAAGTTTTGGCCGACGCATCAAAAAACACTTGTTAAAATTCTGCCCCTGTCCCCGAGGCACCCTCGAATCCATCCCGAAAAATCCAAAATTTAAACCACCCATCTTTTGTTATACGTGTTAGTCGGGTATTGGGACATGAAAAATTAAAGATCGAGTTAAAGTTTTGTCCGACGCATCAAAAAACACGTGTTAAAATTCTTCCCCGGTCCCCTAGCATCCGGCCCGAAAAACCCAAAATTTAAACGACCCATCATTTGTTATACGTGTTAGTCGGGGTATTGGGACATCCAAAATCTGAGCTCGAGTTAAAGTTTTGTCCGACGAATGAAAAAAACGTGTTTAAATTCAGGCTCGGTCCCCGAGGCACCCTAGAATCAAGCCCGAAAAACCAAAAATTTAAACGACCCATCAGTTTTTATACGTGTTAGTCGGGGTATTGGGACATCCAATATCTGAGCTCGAGTTACTATTTAGTCCGACGCATCAAAAAACACTTGTTAAAATTGTGCCCTTATCCCCGAGGCACCCTAGAATCCATTCCGAAAAATCCAAAATTTAAACCACCCATCTTTTGTTATACGTGTTAGTTGGGTATTGGGACATCAAAAATTAAAGCTGGAGTTAATGTTTTGTCCGACGCATAAAAAAACACGTGTTAAAATTCTGCCCCGGTCCCCGAGGTACCCTAGCATCCGGCCCGAAAAACCCAAAATTTGAACGACCCATCATTTGTTATACGTGTTAGTCGGGGTATTGGGACATCCAAAATCTGAGCTCGAGTTAAAGTTTTGTCCGACACATGAAAAAAACGTGTTAAAATTCAGTCCTGGTTCCCGAGGCACCTTAGAATCCGGCCTGAAAAACCCAAAATTTAAACGACCCATCATTTGTTATACGTGTTATTCGGGGTATTGGGACATCCAAAATCTGAGCTCGAGTTAAAGTTTTGTCTGACGCATCTAAAACCCTTGTTAAAATTCTGCCCGGTCCCCGAGGCACCCTAGAATCCGGCCCGAAAAAGTCAAAATTTAAACAACCCATCTTTTGTTATACGTGTTAGTCGGGGTATTGGGACATCCAAAATCAAAGCTCGAGTTAAAGTTTTGGCCGACGCATCAAAAAACACTTGTTAAAATTCTGTCCCTGTCTCCGAGGCACCCTAGAATCCATCCCGAAAAATCCAAAATTTAAACCACCCATCTTTTGTTATACGTGTTAGTCGGGTATTGGGACATCAAAAACTAAAGCTCGAGTTAAAGTTTTGTCTGACGCATCAAAAAACACGTGTTAAAATTCTTTCCCGGTCCCCGAGGTACCCTAGCATCTGTCCCGAAAAACCCAAAATTTAAACGACCCATCATTTGTTATACGTGTTAGTCGGGGTATTGGGACATCCAAAATCTGAGCTCGAGTTAAACTTTTGTCCGACGCATGAAGAAAACGTGTTAAAATTCAGTCCTGGTCCCCGAGGCAGCTTAGAATCCGGCCTA
This sequence comes from Euphorbia peplus, assembly GCA_028411795.1. Lineage (NCBI taxonomy): Eukaryota > Viridiplantae > Streptophyta > Magnoliopsida > Malpighiales > Euphorbiaceae > Euphorbia > Euphorbia peplus. The sequence goes on along the minus strand of CP110838.1, from coordinate 12,083,679 downwards.
AAAACCCAATATTTAAACGACCCATCATTTGTTATACGTGTTAGTCGGGGTATTGGGACATCCAACATCTGAGCTTGAGTTAAAGTTTTGTCCGACGCATCAAAAAACACTTGTTAAAATTCTGCCTGGTCCCCGAGGCACCCTAGAATCCGGCCTGAAAAACCCAAAATTTAAACAACCCATCTTTTGTTATACGTGTTCGTTGGGGTATTGGGACATCGAAAATTAAAGCTCGAGTTAAAGTTTTGTTCGACGCATCAAAAAACACTTGTTAAAATTCTGCCCCGGTCCCCTAGGCACCGTAGAATCCGGCCCGAAAAACTCAAAATTTAAACGACCCATCATTTATTATACGTGTTAGTCGGGGTATTGGGACATCCAAAACCTGAGCTCGAGTTAACGTGACCTATTCCAGAACAAACAAAAGACCTTATTGGGTAAAAACAGAAATCAGGTGATACCTAATAGCCCACGTGACCTATTCCAAAACGTCAAAAACCCCACGTGAGCGCCTTCCCCTCTGGCCGAAAACTCCCAGATCACTACCTAACTCAACCTGAAATCACAAAACCACGACACACCTGAACCCAAGCCAGCTTGTACCAGGGAGACCGTCGGATCAAGAAGGAGGAATCAGAGATAGAGACAAACCCTCGAACGAAGTATGAAGCGACCAAAGGGAGTTCTCCATGATATCATCTAACCCAAATTAAAAATGAGGCAAGCGTTTACCCTTAACTTATCTCGTAAACAAACCACTCCCTACGTATTACCCAACACTCCAAAATACATTACCCCAAACTTCACCAAACTACCCCGACGTATGCCACACTCCACTTCAGTTAACCACCTCCTCATGACTTATTCCAGAACAAACAAAAGACCTTATTGGGTAAAAACAGAAATCGGGTGATACCTAATGGCCTGAATCGCTGAGAATACATCCCCAAGAAGAATCATGGAGAAACTCTAGGTCACAAGCGTCACATCAAGGACATCCCAACAGGCGAAGAAAAAGCATTTAGTTTACAGACCCGGAAGACATCATAAGGCATCGACTAGGCTCTATCCCACTTATCCTATCCACGTGTTTACAGACCCGTGCTTGGATAGAAAAAGCATTTAGTTCACTCATGTCTACATTCATTTGCATCTTTCAAATAGACATGAGGAAGATATAGGCATAATTAGAGCATGTATGTCTAGTATGAATATGCCCTTGACTGTAAGAAAGGGAACCACATCTAGAGAAACAGCCCCGACTACGAGGTACCCCGCAAGATGAAGAGACAACATAAGGAGGAGGATATAATAGATCAATGTAGAAGCACATCTCCTTCGGAGCCATGCAAAAGGAAGAGACCTCACTCTAAGGAACTACAACAATGCGCAAAAGATAAAATGGAGCAACCGAGTACTCAAGATGTCTCCATTTAGGATGAACCAGGGTCCGCCAGCCTTCAAAATTAAGCCCATGAAGGCCTTAGAACCTCCCTTTCTACGCTCTGCAATGAATGTGCCCACACGCGAAGGGAGAAACAAAAAGGAGAAATGGAGCCATCCTTCGAAGAAGTTCATAGATCGAGAATGGATCGCATCCACAAAGCCTCAAACGGATTAACGACATTTCCATGCTTCATGCAAAGCGGATGGTGTCCCGAATCTACGAGGACATCTAACTTATAAGCACACGAAGGCACATCCATCACAGAAAGCGACGATCCCACACCACGGAAGAATCTTCCCTACAAGGCGCAAATCATCATCACACAAAGAAAAAAGATAGCCAACTGGGACTGGTTGATAACGAGTGCACATTCATACTAGACATACATGAACCATTTATGCCTATATTAATTAGTGTAGATGCTTATGTTAGTGAGTCTAAATGTCTGTTCCAAAAGTCTGTCAGCTATGCGTATTCTAGGATGTCATAAGTCATGTGGACACAGAGGAGTCAAGAACTTAGACAATAGAATATGTACACTCCGTTCAAAACACTAGCCGACTCCTCTAGGGTTTGAGAAAACAGAAAAGACCTGCTAGATCGAGCAAACCCAAAAAACATATCTAGGCAACAATCAAGGCCAAAAGAAAAAGAGTCTGCTAGGTTGAAAACCCGAGAGGGCGACCTAGGCAACAATAAAGGCAGCTCGCTAAGTTGACAACTCGTAGGGTCATCTTAGGCAACAATTAGAGCAATGAAACACCTCACCCTAGGGGCAATCGCGAAAACATTATCGGAAGTTGCATTCGAATGTCTTGATCCCTACCAACCTAGAAGTTGTACGAACCCCTGATGGTCTCTCACACCCTATCCTCATCAAAGGACCCCCACAACCCTCACTTCCATTATCTAACCCAAACATTGCCTCCACCATCCAAGCCCAAACCCTTTCTCTCCTCATAAAAGCCTTTCCATGCACCCTCGAAACACCTACATAGACCTCGCCTCCTTAAACTCAAAACCTTTGCTCACATCCCCCAAAAGAACAACCATAAACCTAACCTCGCATCTAGCCAAAACCTTGGAGTCACCTACATGCTTAGTTGAGGACCAAGAGTCGTTTAGGTTCCCTAGTCACGTGTCCACACACTCACTCATACATACTACGTGTCCTAGGTCGTCCAACCAAGACCCACAAAATAATACCACACGAGTCACAAGATGAGATAACCTCCCTAGTTTGCACACAATCACATGTCCGCAAATCTAGTTACACGCACACATTAGACAGTTAGGTCATCTAGCCAGAATCCATAAAAGATATAAGTAGGACATCTCCTCGTGCACACACACATTGAGTCACACACACTTTGGGTTTTAGATCGTTATAAGTTGTTAGGAGTCCACCTAATAGGGCGTCCCTTCACTTACACCCAAGTCACACACATGCACACCCTATGTCTTAGATGGTCTAGCTAGATTCCATATCACGTGAGTTCATGTAGTGAAAGCATCCCTTGTCACGTGTCTATGCATCTAGTCACATGCATTGTGTGTTAACCAGCCTAAGTTCACAGGTATGAGCCTGCATGCATCCATAAAGTAGGGTATCTCCCTGATCACCTCTAATCATGCAACATGGCCAGTCATCATAAAAATGTTTATTTCCCATTGGCCATCTCACCCCGAGAAAGGATGTATGTCTTTGTTTGCACAGGATCCTCATTGGAGTCATGAAAATGAATGAAAGCGTAGGAACCTACCCGACGGCCACAAAAGAAGATATCTGACTCCCGGGGCAATCCGCTCCAAAGGAAACCCACGACGCTTCTAAGAAAAGTTATCATGCTATTCTAAAAAGCGTTACCCGACCAGTAGTATACCGGGGCATCGCCCGACCTGCGGGAGGCTGGGGCACCACCAGGTTTCCAGATTATCAGGAGATTAAAACCCTGAAGGACTACGAAGGACGTATGAGCGTATCCGACGACCGCGGAAACAGTACACTGGGGCAACATCGAACCGTCGGCACACTGGGGCACCCCGGAACTTATCAAGAGTGTTGGGAACTAAGAACTCCACTAGGGCAACACCATAATGGGGCATGACTTGGGTCAAGGAAGAATGTGGCCAGAAGCCCCAGATCAAGTGAAGATTAAGAGCGGGAGAGAAATGGTATTGGGACACAGCTGATCAACCTCTGGACGAAACCGCCATCATTCAGATAAGACTGGTAGGACAAAGTGTTCAACACCATCTGAAGAAAGAAGGGCGGAGAGCTGAACTTAAGAAACCACCAAATCTTCAGGTTATGCTCGAGGTACTAAAGAGGTTACTAAACCCTTGGGTCATGCTCGAGATACTAAAGGGGTTACTAAATCCTCGGGTCATGCCCAAGGTGCTATGAAAGGTTACTAAGAGCTACGGAAGTTACCAAAAGTCCTCGAACCAAACTCGAGGCACCATCAGAAGTTACGAAAAATCCTCGTCGAGGTACCATGGAAGCAGTTAATCGGCCTTACAGTAAGATTATAGAAAACACGACGCCGGAGGCCCAGACTGCAGGCGTTACTCAGGGAAAGTAGTTGATCGGCCTCACAGCAAGATTATAGAAAACACGACGCCGGAGGACCAAAATACAGGGGTTACTCGTGAAAGACAGTTGAGCGGCCTCACAGTAAGATTATAGAAAACACAACGCCGGAGGCCCGGGCTATATGAGTTACTCATGAAGGATAGTTGGTCGGCCTCACAGTAAGATTATAGAAGACACTACGCCGGAGGCCAAGACTACAGGTAAGTTCTCTAAACTCACTTTCGAAAAACACGAGCAAACACGCATCATGTCTTATTTCGCTTCATTGAGACTGCCCAACGGGTCTTACAAGATAATGTAATCACCTTAAGCACTCCCAAAGATGCGAGGGGCAAACTGTAAGCACTGGTTTTCGAACCCGATGATGAAAGCAATCTATGAGCTCCTCGTCGCGCCAGCTGCTCAAATACTGATACTTGTTGGAGAACGGACCACATTTTCAGCGATATAAACTCTTCCACCCGCTCCTCGGGGCCATGAGTGTGGCACTTTCATGCTTATGAGAAAATCCTCGATCACGAAATGATATACGGTCCCAAGTACTATTCAGTAGGGACCGTACGGTCTCAACATTGTTTGTTGAGACCGTATGGTCACAAAACATCTGACCGTACAGTCCCTGCCACGTGGCAGATAGCACTCCAATCCTTATCTGCCACGTGGCAGATAGCACTCCAATCCTTATCTGCCACGTGGCTGGCGGTCCAATAAAAATGTGACACGTGTAGTAAAATCCAAACGAGTTGGGCCGGGCCTTGTAAGGTCCGGCCGGGTCTTGGGCTAAGCCCGTCTCAGATCCAAATTTAGATTTGAGACGGGTAAAATGTGACCGTACGGGCACCATATTGGGACCGTACGGTCACAAGCTACCCAATAAATACCCCCCGGATTTCTCATTCAATTCACCAACAAACACTCATTCTCCTCTCTCTCTCTCTAGCTCGTTCTAAAGCGATTCTTGACCCGATATAAGTTGCCTCTAATAAAGTTGCCTCTGAAAGTTGCCTAAAGTTGCTTCTGATATAGAAAAGAATTGTTAGAGTCCGAGCTCGAGAGTATTTTCCAAAAATATTCCCAGAAAAGGTCTTCACGACCACCAAAAATATATTCCCCCTTTATCGAAAGTTTCCAACCTAGGCATCACTTGCAGCACCGCTAGAGCTGATTAAGTCCTGTTCCTAGCTACCACTCCGGAGGACGCCCTACGCAACTCCGACCCCCAAGGTTCCTCCCTGAAAAGGTCTCCGTTCTTCAACGAGCAACAGTCCGCGAGCAATCACTGGCACGAGACGAGTGTAAGCTTCTGAGGGTATTGTACCGTGTCACCCGGCGGTTTACAGTACAAATATTTGCGCATTTAAATATTTCTGTGTGATAACCCTAAATGTCAAGATAATAAACTGTTAGGCTACATTAAAGCTCCTCTGGGTCACTGGAATGTCAGAATTAATAAGTTGTATCCACGAACATAAAAAGAATCTCTAGTTTTCAAAAAAATCGGTACAAACACCGGTTCGTACCTTTTCCCGGTCGCCCGGGTGGCGACTCTATTCAAAGAAGGCTAAAGCCGCTATACGGGACCACTTATGCTCACACCCATCATTTGTTATACGTGTTAGTCGGGGTATTGGGACATCCAAAATCTGAGCTCGAGTTAAACTTTTGTCCGACGCATCAAACAAACGTGTTAAAATTAAGTCCCGGTCCCCGAGGCGCCCTAGAATCAGGCCCGAAAAATCAAAAATTTAAACGACCCATCATTTGTTATACGTGTTATTCGGGGTATTGGGACATCCAAAATCTGAGCTCGAGTTAATGTTTTGGCCGACGCATCAAAAAAACTTGTTAAAATTCAGTCCCCGAGGCACCCTAGAATCCGGCCCGCAAAACCCAAAATTTAAACGACCGATCATTTGTTATACGTGTTAGTCGTGGTATTGGGACATCTAAAATCTGAGCATGAGTTAATGTTTTGTCTAACCGATAAATAAACACTTGTTAAAATTCTGCCCCGGTCCTCGAGCCACCCTAGAATCCGGCCCGAAAAATCCAAAATTTAAACGACCCATCTTATGTTATACGTGTTAGTCGGGGTATTGGGACTTCCAAAATCAAAGCTCGAGTTAAAGTTTTGTCCGACGCATCAGAAAAACGTGTTAAAATTCAGTCTAGGTCCCCGAGGACCCCTAGAATCTGGCCCAAAAAACCCAAAATTTAAACGACCCATTGTAAGCACTGGTTTTCGAACCTTATGATGAAAGCAATCTATAAGCTCCTCGTCGCGCCAGCTGCTCATATACTGATGCTTATTGGAGAACGGATCATGTTTTCAGGGATATAACCTCTTCCACCCGCTGCTCGGGACCATGAGTGTGGCACTTTCATGCTTATGAGAAAATCCTTTTTCACAAAATGATGTACGGTCAATAAAATTATTCACTAGGGAGCGTACAGTCACATCTCTTCTGACTGTACGGTCACTGCGACGTGGCAGACAGAATCCAATCCTTATCTGCCACGTGGCTAGCGGTCCAATAAAAGTGTGACACGTGTGGGAAGCCCGGCTCAGATCCAAATTTGGATCTAAGACGAGCAAACTAGTGACCGTACGGTCACTAAATTGAGACCCTACTTGTGACCGTACAGTCACAAGCTACCCTATAAATACCCCCCGGATTTTCGTCATTTCTCACCAACAAACACTCATTCTCCTCTCTCTCTAGCTCGTTCTAAAGCCATTCTTGACGCGATATAAGTTGCCTCTGATAAAGTTGCCTCTGTTGTTGCCTAAAGTTGCCTCTGATACAAGAAAAGAATTGCTAGAGTCCGAGCTCGAGAGTATTTTCTAAAAATATTCCCAGAAAAGGTCCTCACGACCACCAAAAATATATTCCCCCTTATCAAAAGCTCCAAAACCTAGGCATCACTCGCAGCCCCGCTAGAGCTGATTAAGTCTTGTTCCTAGCTAATGTTCCGGAGGATGCCCTACGCAACTCCGGCCCCCCAAAGTTCCTCCCTGAAAAGGTCCCCGTTCTGAGGGTTTTGTACCGTGTCACCTGACGGTTTACCGTACAAATGTTTGTGTATTTAAATATTTTTCTGTGATAATCCTAAATATCAAGATAATAAACTGTTAGGTTGCACTAAAGATCCTCTGGGCCCTGGAATGTCGGAATTAATAAGTTGTATCCATGAACGTAAATATAATCTCTGGTTTACAAAACAATCGGTACAAACACCGGTTCGTACATTTTCCCGATCGGCCGGGTGGCGACTCTAGTCAAAGAAGGCTAAAGCCGCTATGAGCGACCACTTACGCTCACAGTGGCGACTCTGCTGGGGACCAAAAATATATTCTACTATTTTAAGTTGACTTCAACGTACGACTTTCTTGAAGTTAATTTATTAATGGGAGGATGTAGGTTTGGTTTTCACTTTTTGTAAAATTGTTTCTTAAATTATTTTATAAAGAGTAAAAAATGGGATACAACTAAAGCATTCTGACAGTCTAGGGCTATATACAGAGTTACTGCTTTCTCATACTGCATAAAACAAAAATCCCGAATGGTCAACGTGTGTTACGGGTCGTGCTTACTGTCGTTTCCTTTAAGGGACGCATAGGTCGATCTGTAACACCACCTACATCCTTGTACCGTCGACACGCTGCTCAAAACCCTTAAATGGGGAGGCGCTAGGTATATCTTGCTTTGGGAACCCTTTTGTACTATCACACGAGACCGAAGCCTCATATAGTCAGCCTAGATATCTCCACTAGGAACTACCCTCAAACATCATTTTAAATTACGTCTGTTGAGAGCATTTATGGCATCGAAAGGAAAGATGTCAGAGGAAACCCACCTAGGACAGAGACGCACCACGCGAAGAATGAGAGGGAGCGACGACTTTGTGTGTTGACAACTTGTTGATTGCTTGATCATACATACTCAAGAGCATATATGAGGTCTGAACCCTGCCGTCTAGACGTTTCTTCGATTCAAAAGAACACTCTGTAACAATCCCGCAAATAGCATTGTCATGAATGTCCACTCCAAACAAGGAAAGGGTTGCAAAGAATGTGACAGAGTGCAATTTGAATCCAAGGAACGTCCAGACCGATAAAACATCGGCTGAAAGAGAAGCGAAAGAACGACCCACGGCTAAAATAAAACCTTGTGAAAACATGTCGTGATGCGATCTCTCGTGTTTACACAAACCAGGGATCCCGTCTAGGGATATTACCTTCATCATTATGCATTCATAAGGTAATACCCTTGAACGGAGTCTAAAAAAAGCCAAAAAGCGGGAGAAGACTCGTAAGACCATGCATACATACACTACACGAATGAAGAGGGGTTGAAGACTCACACGATTCTTCCTCACATAGAGCGGTCGTGGACGCAGAACAACCAAAAACAAAAGTGAATCAAGAGTTGGTCAAAGGCAAAGTCGCGCTAAAGGAAGATGGCGCAATCAAACGGTATCCTTGATGCTGCCTCAAATATGGCCATCGAAATCACCAGGGCACTAACATCCATGATGCAGACTCCGGAATATCAGAGAATCATGTGTGAGGCCATGGATGAAGGGTGCAAGAGAATTCTAACAGGCCAGCTAGAAAGAAATGAACCTATGCCCGAGAAACCCCGCATCTCGAAAGGGGCATATGGTCCAGATAGCCTAAACAGAAAAATGGATTATCCTGTGCACCACCCCGGTAAAGAAAAGGGAAACTACAACACATCGACGGAAGGATTAGACCGGAAAAGGATTCGAGAATTGTCAAATAGGAGCCATTATCATGAATATTCCTGAAAGGAGGAAGGACATATGAATGTGGGATCAAATCCGCCATCTCGTCCACAAACCGAAGGAATACCACCTCAAAAGGAGAACATGGCACGATACCAGAACTTCGAATTGTTCAAAAATCTTTCCCAAGTCGTCCAAAGCATATGGGAAGAGATTATCAATCAGACCTCCACAATCCCTCAAAGAAGGATGGGGGCGGCACAAGGATACGAGTCTCGATCGATCACCAAGACACGGAGGACGCAGTTGGTCGAACATCAGAGACCCCCTCTAGAAAACCAAGGAATATCCCTAAACATGAACCTCAAAGAAGAGTTTGATCGTGTGCATCGAGAAGGGAAAATGCACCCCGTCCGGGCAGCAGTGGTCCTCAAGACAACAGACAACATGGGAAGATTATGCGATTACCATCAGGTGTTCTCACATCCTACCACCGAGTGCGACGCATTACGGAGGAAAATCGAAGATATGATCAAGAATAAGGAAATAGAAGGCCCCGAAAACGCAAGCATTGAGGAGGACTCTTTGGTTGGCTATTAGGAGACCCTTTCTCCGCAAATCATGGTGATCAACTCAGGACTCACGGAAGAGGAAGTTCTGAAACGCATTGATGAAGAGATCAAAGCGCCTGTCCTAACAGATCCCTTCTCCTCACACGGACTAACAGAAACGATGCCTCCAAGACTCACCCAAATCAAGACAAGCCCCGAGGAGGAAACCGACAAGTTCGACTGGCATACAGACTCACCTGACACTAGACTTGCAGAAGAACAAACAAAGGCAACAACGAGTCTTACTGTCAAAGCCGATCAAACACAAGCCCAAAACTTCAAAAAAGGAGAAGCATTGGAAGGGAGCTAGGAACCAATTCCGTGGCCAGAAGAGGAAAGACTGGCTTGGGAACGTGACGCGATGGCATGGCGAGGATCTCCCCCCATCGATAGGAATAACCCACTACCTATCCCGAAGCGATGGATTTAAGACCTAGTGGAACATCTGGAAAAACTAAAGATCGAGGAAGAATCGTGGAGAATGAAAAGAGAGAAAGCTCGAAAGGCCCATTTAGAATCACCTTAGTTGAAATAAAAGTGTACTGAATTTCAAGTGTAATGCATTTTTGATTTATGGGAGTCATTAAAAAAAATGTATGACGTGATCATCATTTCGTTTCACTTATCATGTTTGGCATACATAATATCACATTGCACCTCAAAACCTTAACACTGGAAATAAACGAAGAACACGCCTTGATCCTACCCAACATATCTCTTGAATAAAGAAAACATTGGAATCTCGCTCAAGCAGGCGAAAGAAGAGCCAAAATTGAAGACTGGACAAAGAAATCCGACCTTAAGTAAACATAAAAGACAGAGGCTTGCTAGGTTGAAAACTCGAAAGAGCAACCTAGGCAACAATAAAGGCAGCTCGCTAAAATGACAAACCTTAGAATCGTCTTAGGCAACAATTAGAGCAAGGGACACATTAGCCCAGAGAAATGACCTGAAAGGACAAACCTCAACATTAACCCAAGTAGCCTAAAAGTCGTCTTCAAACACTTGATCCAGGCTAAACCAAGACACAAAGCCCCAAGGATACCCAGGAAAGCACCAAGATGTCATAATGACACGGGGACGCTAGCAAACACAATTCACGCGCATAAATAGAGGGAGGAGCTTTGAAGAAAGATAAGACAAAGGGACCAAGCTCTCAAGAAAAAACCTGAGCCCCCAGAGCGACCGTCAGAACATTAAAAGACGTGCGCAACTAGGCAGACCCCGATCGTAAGAAATAGGCAATATGTTGTTCAAAGGACTGCCGAAAGTACCGATCAAAGGGAATGAGACCTATCATCAATAGGGCGCACTCGGAGTAAACGCAAGGACGAAATTAACAGAAGTACAAATCTACAAGGCGGCACACGTGAAGTCTAGAGGTCAAGGTGAAGGATGGGTAATCATCTCGCAGCATGTTCTTGGTTCATTCCCTTTAAAAAAAAAAAAAAAAAATAACAAAAACCAAAAACGGTGTAAATGGGTATTACGTATGCTGAATAAGATAAAGGAAATAAAATAAAAACGTGTTGCAATGAGCATTAGCAAGCTAAACTAAAAATCGTAAAAAAAAATAAAATACAATGTCACTAAAGTACACTAATCTAGGGAGCTCCCAGTATCTGACCCTCGACCTCCTTCTCCTCGGGCTAGTCTGCGGGCCCGTCGAGCTTGTCGACGACCTTCCTCCACCTCTAAAGCAGCCAGCCGACCGGTCATGTCCGCTATCTGAGCATCCCGCGCGGTTACGTCTGCTGCCATGGCCACCATAGCATCCTGTGCCTAGAGAAGTCCAACCATAAAGAGAAGACACACACGCACACGCGCATACATACATACATACATAAACAAGTGTAGTAAGCCTCATGCGAAGAAGTTCAAAATACATACCCTGCCAGATTGCGCGTGCATAGTCCAGGTGGCACGGGTCGAGTGATAACGACTCGCCATCCTCGCTATCGAGTCCCTCGGTACCTCAAATAGGAGAAAACGTCAAGGAAAAGAACTGAGAGATATGGAAGAGAGAATGGACTACACATACATGAGTAGTATCAGGAGGCATGAACTCAATAGGCTCGCTGTCAGGAAGGTCATACTCACGGTAACCCGTCCAATCTAAGAATAAAATGGAGGAGGGGAAGGTACGCCTCAGATCCCCGGTAACCCAATCATGGCGGGTCTGACTAGTGCCCTCCTGCGGACGACTCCCTCGAGGATGAGCATCGTCAACGCCGTCGTCGAACTGACGGCGGCGTTGACAGTGCAGTTAGCCAAAATGAGAATAAGCTATATGAGCATGGTACAAATGAGAAGGTCGAGAGGCAGTTAGCCAAGATGAATCGGTATGCAGGCTCGGGATTTGAAGGATTGGATGATCGACCGAGAAATTAATACCCAAAAGATAGTTGATTTAACATGGAGTCAGGAGATAGGATTTAAGATGTTGGTATTACTCACATATCAACCGAGAAATTAATACCCAAAAGATAGTTGATTTAGCATGGAGTCAGGAGATAGGATTTAAGGTGTTGGTATTACTCACATATGGTCTAATATTGTTCCCAAAAAAGAGAGGATGTGTTGATGCCAAAGTATTCATCGTCTTTTCCAAGGTGGTTCAAAGTAAGGAATACGGGGTGAATCCAATCGTCGGCATCCTCGCAGAAACTTTCAGATCTCTAGACAAATGTCGCATGTCTAGAGGAAATTTTGAAGGATGTGGTCAGCTTCTTTGCATTTGGGCTATCAGTCATTTTGAGTGCCCTTCATACTTCCAATTCCCAGAGATCGCATTCCGCAGAACATATGATAGCACAAAGAACTTCATCACTGAGTTTGGGGTTGCAGAATGGCCTCAAAAGAACATCTCCAAAGGAGATTGGATAAGATTTTTAGAATGCATCGAGGAACATGACATCGTTTGGAAGGCACCTTGGAATGGCAAAAGGGAGATGATCTTCAGGTGTGGAGATTATGACTTTGTACCACTGCTGGGTCCTTGGGGAGGAACACGATACGCTCCTTGTATGGTGAGAAGACAATTTGGGGCTATGCAGTTCATACCCGCTACAGCAGGCTTAGAACAATCAATCATTATTTATGGAGGAGAAGAATCTCGGAAAAGGATTAAGGGGTATAACATGGCCTAGAGATAGGCAAAGCAAGTTGCAATAGCCTCCAATATCTTTGTTTGTCCTGGCTATTCGGAATGGACACAGAAAAGGCTTGAAAGGTTTGCATTTCCAAAACCAAGACCACACATCAGAAGAGGATTTGTTCTTCAGCCAACTCCAAACACAATCAAGGATGATAAGATCCGCAGGCTTCAACAAAGGGTGGCAGATTTAGAGCAAGTTAATCGTCAAATGTCAGAAGAATATCAACGAAATTATGGAAATCTGGCCCGTGATACTCATGCCTACATGGAGGAAAGTCATCAGCTGCGCCAGATGCATCTAGCTAACCAAGAGCGACTGGAAAATATGGGTAGAGATCTGAGTTATTACCAAGAATAGAAAAATGAAATTGATCAACAAATGGAGAATGTCACTAATTTTATTCGGTCAACTGCTGCAAGGGCCCGAGCTATATCCATCAACCTGAACAACATTAAGAAAGAGATGGTGGTGAGTGATGTCCAAGGAAGAAGGGTTGCTGATTATCTTGACGAAATCATCGGAGAGATGGCTCATTATGGCAATGATGTTTGAAGACCGAGAGTTTTATTAGATGTCCATGCTTATGAATTATGAACTTTAATGTTTTAAGTTTTTCTTATTGTTTTCTTTTTTAAAAGATATTGTTTTTAGAAAATAATAAATACGCAACACACTATACTAAAGATAAAAAGAAAAACTAAAGTCACTCGTCCATTTAAACAGAGTTGGCAAAGACATAATTAAAATTGCGGAAGAATCTCAATGGCTGGACGTCATTAGACCCGTTCAAAAGCAAAAATCATGGCAGAACGACTTCAGGGAGACATAGAGGACATGAAAGGACAGTTAGCAGGAATAGAAGAATTGAAAAAAACAGATGGCCACATTACTGAAGATGTGGGCAGGTAAGGAGTCTAAGGAATCTGAAAAACCTAGCTCACTACAAGAAAATCGATTTTTAGCAACGAAACAAGTTGTGGCCAAACCTATTTTTTCGCAACGAATAATCAGTTTACGCAACGATTTCTACTGGTTGGGTAAGAATCCGTTACTAAAGAAAACTGCAACGACTTACCATTCGTTGCCACAAACACGCTTTTGGCAACGACAATCACGTTGCGAAACATACGACGTTTCTATATCTGAAACATCAACAATGAGATGAATATGCATTTTGTCACATTGCTGTATATGTTTGGGTTAAGCAACAGCTGATATCGTTTCCGTAAAATGAAGATTTCGCAACAACAAGTTACGTGGCCATAAATATAAGGTTCAAAAACAACAAAGTCGTTGCCGAACTAATTCTACAAATTTTACAACAATGTCGTTGCCAAAGTAATTCTACAAATATATATATATATATCCAACAAACACAATCATGAGGAGCTAACAGAAAAAAAATTTCCAAGATTATAAACATGTAAATAATCACTGTAATATATGTTGGACTATAAATAATCTCAAAATCAACAATTATGTTTCCAATAGAATCTACTCCATAAAGCAAACCAACACCAAACAATTTCAGAAGAGAACCTAACACTAACACAGACGAAAAAGAAAATTGGACATCAAAATTCAAAACACTAGCATTAGAGTTCAAACCGCACAAATAGTTGGACGTCATTCCTGAAGCATAGAGTTCAATTGAAATGTTATTCCTTAGGATTATGATTGCCTGTTTGACCATCACAACTAAGAACCCTTATCCAATCATGACCACACCTTAAAACTACCAAGTATTATTTAGCTAGTTTAACAGAAGGTTACCTTAAAAATCCCCAACCTCGAGAGATTTGACTGCCACGACAGGCAATTTATCATTAGCATCAAGTAATTCCTGCCCGAAATAAGTACTTGTGCTTGTCCTTGCACCACTGCAATTAAACACATTACTACACAGCCAAAAATAAAAAAAAGGTTTACTTACAAATTGCCCCATTATTACAATGTCTTTGCATAGATTTTATATTGTTGAATAGCTTCTGAAGATTACTAATCGCGCCTAAGTTTCTAAAATGATCTACCTCTATGTTTTAGTCAATAGCATCATCTTTCAATTGACCAAATTCAAGTGTAAATCACATAACAATATGATAAATTGGTTGAGGTGTCTAAAGTTGTCAAGACTAATTAACGATTATATAAGAGTTAAAATCCAAAAACAGAATACCACAAACTGAAACCATACAAAGGGAAAAGGATACCATGTACAAGTAATAATCCAAGTCATTCCCCACTGAAGATATGTTAGATTAAGAACTATAGAAGGTTTTTTACCAAGAATAACAATTATTCAACATTAATCATATCATATAGCAAGTTTCAAATATCTATATTACAAGATAAAGTTTGTGCCGTAAATAAGAAACTTTACCTCTGGTCATACTCGTCATATTCAAATATCGTTTGGCATCAACCTGACATTGTGTCACCGTCCCAGCAAATCACTTCTTTTTTTGAATAATTCAGCTAACACTAGTTGCTTGGTGAGAACAGGAGGTTTATAAACACATTTAGCAGTATGATATTCATCCTTGTCAGCAGCTCGAGCGTGAGGGTACTTCTTTTCAGGCGGGCAAAATAAACTAACAAAGGATGGTTGGTCAACATTAAGGCTCTGAAAATGCAGAAGCAAACTCTCAGAAACTAGTCCATTTAGCCAAACTAAATGAGTATAAATCCTAGCATGGAATTGACAACAAAAGCATCAACATACATTAGAACATGCATAATTCATAAAAGTAAAAATTAAAGTACATAATTTATCGAGTTATTAAGTCTATTATCTAAAAATCTAAAAGTTTACCTTAAAATTAGGGTTCAGAGTGTCCTATTTGAAGCATTGCTCTCAATGTTTCATAACAAGCTGACCTGGCATAAATCAATATTTGAGCAACTTAAAAAGGTGACAGATAAAAGTAGTCATCATTCAGACAATCAACTCAATTCTTTGTCAAAGTCGAATTTAAATAGGAACCTATCTTGCAATAATGGAAAATGATTTTCATTGACTTAGAATAACAGAAACAAAACATTATCATAAAATTTGGGGAACGAAAAACTATGAGCTAGCCCAATTCAAAAAATGCATTATAGCCCAATCCTTACTTGAAAGACATCAGTCAGATTTCTACTTCCACACTGTACAACCAACAACCATTGGACTACAACATCAAAAGGAGCATAACTTAAAACAAAATCAAGATGAGGATTAAACTTCCATCAGGTGAGCTGATATTTCATTAATCCCTAACTATCACTTCAATCAAATAGAAACAGTTAAATTAACAAACCTCAACTCAACAAAGGTTATGAGAGCCGATTCCAACCAGGAATTGGTTTACACGAGCATTTTTTACTTTGAGCTTCTTATGAACGTCGATAACCTATTATGAGGGCTTCGAGTTGACGGGCTGCACAATAAAATTCCAGTTGACAAAGAATTAAAGCTACAAATCATACATAAAACAATAACGAATCTCGATAGCACAACAATTTTCAAAGAAAACAAATAAGAATTAGCTATTTACATAATTGCAAGATCGGAAAACTTGTGATCAAGAGCAATCAAAGCTACAAATCACACACAAAACAACAATGAATTTCAATTGCACAAAAATGCAACCCTAAAACAGAATCAATCAAAGCTAAACATCAATTTATCTCAATTCTTCTGATAATCAAAAGCAACAAAATATCACAAAATACAAAAACAGGAAGATCAAGAAGACTAACGCGGAAGCGGAAGGACCGAGCAAGGGGTTCTCGGAGAGCGGTTGAAACGACATACGGCGGAGGACTTGAGCGAGGCAATCGCAGTGAGAATTAGTCCAACAGTCGTTCTCAATCATGGTAGTCAAGAAAGCAATGAGAAGGAAGATGACGAACACTGAAATGACCCACGTATGGCTCCGTCTACGACGAGAGCGAGATTTGAAGAACGGAGGCTTGCGGTGTTGGAATAGAGATCCATGGAGCTCCGATGAAAATGAAGGTCGATTATCCGCCTTCATGTCGAGCTTTGATTAACTTCCATGGACTTCAAAATTTCGCCGGCGGAAGGAATTGGAGGGAATTTGTGTTGTGGAATTGGGGAATGGCGCCCAACAGACTGAAATTAGGGGTTGGAGCATTATATATTTTTATTTCTGTTTTTCTTTTTTTTATTTGAATAATATGTTTTTTGCAACGATACGGTGCTGGGGAAAATTATATCTTAATGCAAGTTAATCATAATGTTATTAAACATCTTAAATATTAATAGCAACCTGAATGTTGTTATCAAAATTATACAAAAATTTCAAAAATACGTGTCACGAAATTGTTGGAAGGAAAATAGTTTAACTAGTAAAATAAATGTATTTCGTAACAACATCCCGCGTAGTCAAATACTTCTTCTAACACAACGATACACGGTTGTTGCCATAAATTTGGGTAAATTTATTTCGTAACAACATCCCGCGTAGCCAAATACTTCCTCTAACGCAACGATACAAGGTTGTTGCCATAAATTTGGGTAAATTTATTTCGTAACAACATCCCTCGTAGCCAAATACTTCCTCTAACGCAACGATACAAGGTTGTTACGATAAATTTGGATAAATTTACGGCCACAACAAGTACACGTAGGTGTAAATAGTCTTATTTTTGGCAACAACTCTTCATTGTTTTTATAAATGCTTCAATTATAGCAACGCATGCCTTGTTGCAAAAGTTAAAGGTTTTTCTCCATTGACTTCGTTTGAGTTTTTCTTTTAGCTGGCATTTATAGTAACCGTCATTGACAACGACATTACAAGGTCGTTGCAAACGATATCTTTTTAGCAACAACATTTTTGTGTCGTTGCCAAACTCTGTTGCCAAAAAGCAGTTTTCTTATAGTGTAGTGAAGAAACCAAGGGAGACGGTCCTTCAGGAACTAAAAATGTTGAGGAAGACAAGAATGACACTGAAATACCAGACTTCGATGAGCAGAAAGAAGAGGATGGTCGTTTGGAGCTACTTGAGGAACGTTTGAGAACTATGGAAGGCAACTATGATGTAGTAGATGCAAAGACATTGTGTCTCGTACCCGATGTGGTCATGCCACACAAATTCAGAGTTCCAGACTTCGAAACGTTCTCAGGAAACACTTGCCCAAAAGATCATTTAACCATGTATTGCCGAAAGATGGGATCATATGCAAGTGATGACAAGATTCTGATACAAGTCTTCCAAGAGAGTTTGTAGGGGGCAGCCCTCAAGTGGTACATGCAGTTACAGAGAATTCACATCCGCAAATGGAAAGATTTGGCTGATGCTTTCATAAGACAGTATAGGCACAACATGGACTTGGCACCTACTAGGGAGGATTTGAGAAACACACAGAAGAAAAGTGATCAGACTTTCCGTGAGTATGCTATGATGTGGAGGGACAAAGCCGCCGAGATAAAGCCTCCTTTGGCTGAAAAAGATATGATCAATATCTTTTTGGGAACTTTACCACCACCGTACTTCAATTCTCTGTTCGCTCATAGTACTGTCAAATTCTCAGACTTTGTGATAGTTGGAGAAAGGATAGATGTGGCTATGAGAAATGGTCGTCTGGATATGACTAATCAAGACAAGTCAGCAGTTAAGAAGAACCCCAATCCTTTCAAAAAGAAAGAAGAAACAAACATGGTGGGAGTAAGCTCTGAAATTCCCGTTTTTCGACCAAGTCAGCCGCAAGAAGGATACGTGGCAAACATTCCTCAAAATAACAGTTATCCAAGCACCTAGGGTAATGCCTACCCAAACCAGAGGAAAAGGGAGTATGAACCCATAGATCCTATCCCCATACCATATTCTGAGCTTTTTCATCAACTGCTACAAAACAGACAAATATCATTAACCCCAATGCAACCTATAAAACCACCCTTTCCATCTTGGTACAAACCTGGTGAAAAATGTGAATACCATGCGGGGGCCGAAGGACATACAATTGATAATTGCTTGACTTTCAAGAGAAAGGGGCAGCAGTCAGTCAAAGCTGGATGGTTGAAATTTAACCAGTCGAATGCCAAGCCAGATGTGAAGAGTAATCCTCTCCCAAATCATAGGGGAACATCTAGTACGAATGCTATCTTGTGAAATGACTGGTGTGAGTACAGGACCTGAGTTGGTAATATCATCATGCCTCTGGAACAAGTATATCTAGCTATGTGTCAAACTGGATTAATCACTAAAAATCCGAAGAAGGGAATTTGCTTATACCATAGTGAAAGTTTGGATCATTCGATTCAGAAATGCGAAGAGTTCAAAGCAAAGGTTCAGGAGCACATGAATTCAGGGATTCTGCGTTTTGAAGTAAAGAATAAGGAAGAACGTTCGATAAACATGTTGCAAGGAGCGGTGTCTGAAGAGTTGGTCCCACTAGTCGTGAATTGGGAGCCAAAAAAGCTTGTCAAAGGAGATGAATGGTTCAAAATAGAAATCCAAACTCCTTCATATTTTCCTTACAAAAGTGACAAGGAAGTGCCTTGGAAATACGACTCCATTGTCATCATTCAGACTCGTGATAATGCTCAAGCTAAAAGAGATGTTGCTGAAATCTCGGGCCTAACTCGGAGCGGCCGCCTTTTTGCTTCAGAAGACATAGATAGAAGACGTCAGGAGGAGATTGAGAGACGTCGCAAAGGAAAGAACATAGGGGAAAAAGCCATAATGGAGGAAGAACTAGAAGCTTTGCCCGCCAAAAATCCAGTAACTGATCATGATGCACTCGAGTTCTTGAGGATAGTCAAGCAAAGTGAATACAAAGTGATTGAACAATTGAACAAAATCCCAGCTAGGATTTCATTGTTATCTTTGATCTTGACATCTGAATCCCATCGTAATGCTTTACTCAGGGTTCTCAACCGAGCATACGTATGCAACAATATTTCGGTAGAAAACATGAATGACATCGTGGGAAATGTTGTAGCCGCAAATCACCTTACTTTCACCGAAGATGAATTGTCGTGTGAAGGAACATGACATACTAAAGCCTTACATATTTCGATAAAATGCAAAGAGTTCACTGTAGCAAAGGTGTTGATTGATAATGGATCCTCATTAAACATAATGCCGAAAGAAACTCTCTCCAAACTTCCAGTTGATGACTCATACATTCGCCCAAGTCATGTCTGTGTGAGGGCTTTTTATGGAACTAGAAGAGCAGTTATCGGAGATGTGGATTTACCGATTCAGATAGGTCCAACAGTTTTCAATATAACTTTCCAAGTCCTGGACATACGACCATCATACAGCCTGTTGTTAGGAAGGCCATGGATTCACTCGGCCCGGGCAGTGCCGTCATCATTGCTCCAGAAAATCAAGTACATTACAGACAGACAGTTAGTTGAGATTACTGGAGAGGAAGATATGCTAGTCAGTCAATGCTCATCCATGCCTTACATAGAAGGAGTCGATGAAACTGTGGAAAACTCATTCCAGGTCTTTGAAGTCGTAAGCGCAATTTACACAGAGGATGGAGTTCAGTCATTTGACCCAAAGTTTTCCAAAGCATCAATGATGGTAGCCCGAGAGATGATCAGGGGGCAAAATTTGAAGAACTAGGGAACCTGGACAGAAACAGATTTCACGGTCGTCAGCAACCGCTTTCATGAAGGTTTGGGATATGAAATGACTCGAGAAGACAAAGCAAGAGTCCGAGCTCAATTGAAGGAGAAGCGTCTAGGTAGACTTGGGGGTAGAAAGATGATTGACCAACCTATACATATTCCGCACATAAAGTAAACTTTCAAGAAAGCAGAGAATTTCGATCCGACAGTTGCTACCATAACAGAGGGAAAATGGAAGCTGGAGACCCGCAGTGGGTTCGCATTTCTGATCAGGAGCCCCAGAATTGGAAAACTTATGAACTCCCAGTAATCATGTAATAAACTGGTGTTTTGATCTTTAAATTATGCCTAAGATTTAAAGAATGAAATAAATGTTTAGGGCACTTTTAATAAAATAAATAAAATATGCATATTTTCCTTATTAATTCACTTTCTTCCATTACATCCTTCATCTCGTCATTCTATTTATATTTATTTGTTTAGGGAACATTACACAAATGACTTAATTGATGATCATGGACCTACGCATAATTTTGATCACCCGGTTTATGAAGTTGATTCCGACGGAGAATATGATGAAGAAATACCGGTAGAAATTGAGAGGATTCTAGAAAAAGAACAAGTCAGTATTCAGCCCCAGGGGGAATCTTTAGAAACAGTAAACCTAGGAACGGAAGAAAAACCTCACGAAACTAAAATCAACGGGTCTTTAGACGATGAATTCAAGAAAAGATTGATCGAATTGTTAAGGGAATACAAAGATGTATTTGCTTGGTCCTATGAAGACATGCCAGGGTTAAGTACTGATATTGTGACACACAAACTTCCACTTAGACCAGAATGCAAGCCAGTGAAACAGAAACTGAGAAGAATGCGTCCGGAGACACTCCTTAAGATCGAAGAAGAAGTGAAGAAGCAGTTCGATGCAGGATTTTTGGCAGTCTCTAACTATCCTGAATGGGTAGCAAACATCGTACCGGTTCCCAAGAAAGACGGGAAAGTAAGGATGTGTGTTGACTATAGAGATTTGAATCGTGCAAGTCCTAAGGTCAATTTCCCTCTTCCGCACATAGACGTACTCGTGGATAACACCGCAGAATATTTCATGCTATCCTTGATGGATGGATATTCGGGGTACAACCAAATCCTTATGGACATTATGGATCGTGCAAAGACCACTTTCATCACCTATTGGGGAACTTTCTGTTACAAGGTCATGCCATTTGGACTTAAAAACGCAGGGGCTACTTATCAAAGAGCAATGGTAACACTTTTTCACGATATGATCCACAAAGAGATGGAGGTATATGTGGATGACATGGTGGCAAAGTCCAAAGAAAATGAAGATCATATAGAAGTTCTAAAGAAAGTTTTCAACAGATTACGAAAATACAATATCAAACTCAATCCAGCCAAATGTGCGTTTGGGGTCACTACCGGAAAGTTGTTGGGATTCATCGTCAGCAGAAGACGAATCGAGGCTGATCCAGCAAAAATCAAAGCTATAACAGAAATGAAACCTCCTCAGACAGAAAAAGAAGTCAGAGGATTTCTAGGAAGACTGAATTTCATCGCTCGTTTCATTGCTCAGATGACTACAAAGTGCGAGCCAATTTTCAAATTACTGAAAAAGAAGAATCCCGGTACTTGGGACCGAGAATGCCAAGAAGCTTTTGACAAGATCAAAGAGTATTTACAGAATCCTCCAGTTCTTCATCCTCCGACTCCTAAGGGAGATCTCTTGTTATATTTGAATGTTCAGGAAAACTCCATGGGGGCATTTTTGGCACAAACAGATAAATCAGGAACCAAAGAACGAGCCATTTATTATATGAGCAAGAAATTTACTGACTGTGAATCAAGATATATTTCCGTGGAAAAGACTTGTGCCGCTTTGGTATGGTCGGCCCACCGCCTGAGACATTACATGTTAAATCGCACCACTCGTCTCATATCCATGATGGATCTGATCAAGTTCATCTTTGAAAAACCAGCCCTCACAGGAAAGATCGCGAGATGGCAGGTACTCTTAGCTGAATACGACATAGTGTATGTCTCCCAGAAAGCAATCAAAGGGTCAGCTATAGCAAAATTCTTGGCTAAAAATCCAGTCGCTCACAACACGCCATTAGATGTGCTTCTTCCATATGAGGAAGTCTTTAGTCTCAATCAAACTGCCGAAAAGTTAGGCATTTGGATCATGAGGTTCGATGGAGCATCCAATGCATTGGGACATGGTATAGGAGTGGTTTTAACGTCACCAGAAGGAAAACACTTTCCTATCACCGCCAGGTTATATTTTCCATGCACAAATAACATTGCTGAATATGAAGCGTGCGCCCTTGGTGTGAGAGCCGCCTTAGAAATGGGGATCAGAAAATTGAAGGTCTACGAAGATTCTGCGTTAGTGGTGAACCAGTTGAAAGGAGAATGGGAAACTAGAGATGCTAAATTAATCCCATATCAAGAATATGTCCTCGAGATGTTAGAACAATTTCACGAAGTTCAACTAGAGCATATACCGAGAGTTGAAAACCAAATGGCAGACGCCTTAGCTACTTTGGGTTCGTCATTTGAACTTGAAAAAACTCAGAGTCTACCAGCTATTGAGATTGAGTTAAGGAAATCTCAGGCTTATTGCAATCTCATCGAGAAGGAGGAGGATGAAAGGCCTTGGTATTACGATGTCAAGAATTGCATTCAATTCAAAATATATCCCTTGGGGGCATCAGAAACTGATAAAAGAACAGTGAGACGGCTGGCTGCAGGATTTTTACTCAGCCGGGAAATCTTATACAAGAGAAATCATGACACCACTTTGATCAGATGTGTCGATCAGAAGCAAAGTGAACGCTTAATCGAAGAAATACATCAGGGGTTATGTGGCACCCATCTAGGAGGGCATTCTTTATCTAGAAAAATCTTGAGGATGGGGTATTACTGGTCCAACATGGAGTCAGATTGTACCAAATATGTTCAGAAATGCCACAAATGCCAAATATATGCCGACAATTCAAATGCGCCAGCAACTCAATTACATGTAATGACGGCTCCATGGCCCTTTTCAATATGGGGATTGGACGTTATCGGAGCCATTGAACCAAAAGCCTTAAATGGTCATCGTTTTATCTTGGTGGCTATAGATTACTTCACCAAATGGGTAGAAGCGGCCTCATATCCCAATGTAACTTCAGCAGTTGTGAAAAGGTTCATTCAAAATAACATCATATGCCGATACGGCTTACCAGAGCAAATCATAACTGACAATGCAAAGAACTTCAATAGCAAAGTAATGGAGGAAATGTGTTCCCAATTCAAGATCAAACATCATAATTCTACTCCTTACCGACCCAAGATGAACGGTGCAGTAGAAGCTGCGAACAAGAATATCAAGAAAATAGTGCAAAAAATGGCACTAACTTACAAGGATTGGCACGAAATGTTGCCATACGCTCTTCGTGGATACAGAACTAGTGTGCGAACTTCCGTAGGAGCCACTCCTTATTCACTGGTTTATGGTATGGAGGCTGTAGTACCAATAGAGGTAGAAATTCCCTCGTAGCGAATCATGTTGGAATCCGGACTCGATGAGTCAGAGTGGATGCAGAAAAGGTATGATCAGTTAAATTTCATCGAAGAGAAGAGATTATCAGCAATTTGTCATGGACAGTTGTATCAAAGAAGGATGATACAATCTTACGGAAAGAAAGTAAGAGCGCGAGCTTATCATTAAGGAGATCTGGTTCTAAAGAAGATCATTTTGAGAAATTTAGACCCCAGAGGAAAATGGACCCCGAAATACGAAGGCCCGTATGTGGTAAAGAAAGCATTTTAAGGTGGAGCGCTAGTACTCGTCAACATGGATGGAGATGAGCTTGAAAATCCCATTAATGCAGATGCAGTTAGGAGATATTATGCGTAATGTACTGATCATCTAACTAGTCAAACTTGTAATGATTTCCGAATAAATAAATATAATACTCTTTTCCTAAATCTTGTTCAAATTTCTCCATATAGCTCATAAATAATCTTTTCACTAAATATGCGATTTTAAGCAGAATATATCACAAGAGAGGTAGACTTTCGATGCTCAAAAAAATAATAAAAAATTAAATCTGCTAGATTGAAAACCTGAAAGGGCGGTCTAGGCAACATTTAAGGTTCATTAAAAACAGCAAGCCTGCTAGATTGAAAACTTGTGAGGGCAATTTATCACCGTTTTCTGTTTGTAAAAGAAACAAATAGTGTATTCTCAATCAAATCTTTGAAGGAAGAAAAACATCAACATTATCCCGCTAGTGAGCAGAAGCCTGAAGCACGCTTTTCAACCAAAAACTGAACAATAAATCAGCAAAACCACATCATTATCCTTGTTTATCTACCAAAAGCATACAAATCAAGAAAGATGAGCGAAGCAGCCGGTCCTCAACATTCTTTGCCCATATGAAGAAAGAGATTAATCACATCAGCATATTCCTGTCATTAACACAGATATCCAGAAAGCCAAGATTAATTTGCAAAAATTGAAAATTAAGCCTTGATAAACTCTGTTTAAAACGATTAATTCATTAAACAATTTCATCGAAAGATTTCTTTTTCTAAAAAATCAACATTTTCAAAATGAGTTACATACATCTCAGGCATACATAAACTCTTTTTATCGCAGTTAAATCCGAAAGTAATCCAATTTCGATCCTTTTTACAAAGATAAAAGAATCACCATCAACATATATTCACTTTACTCAAACAACTCTTAAAACACGACGGATGCGCGGTTCACTTGCTATCCACAACTCTTAAAGACAACGGATGCGCGGTTCACTTGCAATCCACAACTCTTAAACACGACGGATGTGCGGTTCACTTGAAATCCACAACTCTTAAACCCGAGGGATGCACGGTTCACTTGCAATCCACAACTCTTAAACCTGACGGACGCGCGGTTCACTTGCAATCCACTACTCTTCAACTTGCCGGATGCGCGGCTCACTTGCAATCCATAACTCTTCAACTTAATAGACACACAAGATTACAAGCAGTCCAAACGGAGATGGCCCGTTTCATCAACCATTCAACAACAGTATCAACCTGGAGAATGCCCAGTCAAATGCATTCAGTTGATTTATATCCCTTTCATTTGACTCTATCTACTTTTTAACTTGGCCAAAAATGGTCGCTCCTTGGGCTTTTTATACTCCCTTTTCAATGGAGATGTACAAAGGGGGACAGGTGTTAGCACCCATTTTTGTCCGGCCTTTAAAACAAGAGTTTTTATAAAAAATATATTTTTAGACCTTAAAAAAATCTATGTTATAGGTTCTTATATACAGTTAATTCAAACAGTTATTTGAGATAATATTTTCTTCCATTTAATGTTAATCATTTTTGTTTATCTTTTTCAATCAATCCACTAAATTTGGAATCTATAACGTTTATGTTATAAATGGTATTTATTCTAGAGTCGGTGGATTTGATCACAAGTTCTTAATTTTTATCGACGTTTATAATGATCGGTCTATTAAACCTTAATATACTTCTCTTAGACAACGTTTATGTTATAAACAATAACTAACCCCATTTTTATCAATTTAGAAGTCGTGTCGTCAAACTTTTATTAGTCTACGAGTTCTTAGTCTACGGAATTATGTTATGAACTTCGAATAATTAATATGAAAATTAATTTCAATAACAATGATTAGATAAGATTGAAATGATAAAAAATAAAGTGCAACGTTTATTTATTGATCAATTATTACAAACAAAATACAATTTGTACGAAATTACATCAATTTGAAAATAAAATTACATTTTTACTGCTAAGCCTCTAATTTGCAGAGAGAAATAAAGAAATGTACGGGCATTAACACCCGTAATTTTAATATTGGAGGTTATATTTTCCCTCCTTTTTGGTTTAAAGGCTTCAGTGAAGTCTCGACAAGCCGGGTCGAAGCCCACATTCAAGTCAAGAGCTTCGGGTATCTTCGGGTGAGAAATGGTCCATTTTTCAGAAAAAAGGTCTTTTTCTTCTTTTCGGGTCAAAAGAGACAAAAAGGCGATATTTATTTCCGGCAGCAGACAAAGGCGACATCATCCGTCAATTCATTTTTCCCACAATCCGAGTCAATTTCCCGAACAATTCCCAGTAGTGATTCGATCCAAAAAAAGGCCCATTGGCCCAACACAGGCCCATTAGCTCAAAGGCCCAATTTCACAATATAATCTCAGATTCAGAAGAGATAAAAATCCAATCAAATATTCACTAAAATCAAATCCAATCTCAATATTTCCCAAATCACCAAATAATATCCAATCACATCTTAGATAAGATTATTACCAAAGCTTCACTCAACAAAGTACAACAGAGGATCATGTTGAACCTAACGAAGATTAACACAGGTTGGATTGGCTTAGTATAAGAGTAGAAGCTCGCAAAGACAACAAAGGAGGAGAGGGAAGGAGACAGAAGAGGAAAAAGACAGAGAAAAGGAGAGCAAGGGAAAAAACAAAAGAATCATCATCATCATATTAACCCTGGAGGATTACATAGGACGCCGGGGCATACTCAATGGCCGCCGAAACAGAACGCTGGGGTAATATCGGACCAATGGCACGCTGAGGCATCCCGAAATTTATCAAGAGTACCAGGAACTAAGAACTTCACCGGGGCAACACCAGAGTGGGGCATGACTTTAGTCGAGGAAGAATGCTGCCAGGAACCCCAAATCAACTAAAGATCAAGAGCGAAAGAGAAAAGGTATTGGGACACAGTTGATCAACCTCAGGACAAAACCACCAGCATTCAGATAAGACTGGTAGGACAAAGTGTCTAACACCATCTAAAGAAAGAAGGTCGGAAAATTGAACTGAAGAGGTCACTAAATCCTCGGATGACGCTCGAGGTGCTATAAAAGGTTACCAAGTGTTCCGAAAGGTTACTAAATCCTCGGATCAAACTCAATGAGCTATTGAGGTTACTAAATCCTCGGATCAAACTCGAGGATCTACGGAAGTTACCAAAAGTCCTCGGATCAAACTCGAGGCACCATCAGAAGTTACCAAAAGTCCTCGGATCAAACTCGAGGCACCATCAGAAGTTACAAAAAAAATCCTCGGATCAAACTCGAGGTACTATGGAAGTAGTTGATCGCCCTCACAGTAAGATTATAGAAAACATGACGCCGGAGGACCAGACTACAGGGGTTAGTCGTGGAAGATAGTTGAGCGGCCTTACAGTAAGATTACAGAAAACACGACGTCGGAGGCCCAAACTGCAGGAGTTACTCATGAAAAACAGTTGATCGGCCTTACAGTAAGATTATAGAATCACGACGCCGGAGGCCAAAAACTGCAGGTAAGTTCTCTAAACTCACTTTCGAAAAAACACAAGCACACACGCAGTATGTCTTATTTCGCTTCATTGAGACTGCCCAACGGGTCTTACAAGATAATGTAATCGCCTTAGGCACTCCCAAAGAAGCGAGGGGCGAACTATAAGCACTGGTTTTCGAACCCGATGATGCAAGCAATCTATGAGCTCCTCGTCGCGCCAGCTGCTCAAATACTGATGCTTATTGGAGAACGGATCACGTTTTCAAGGATATAACCTCTTCCACCCGCTCCTCGGGACAATGAGTGTGGCACTTTCATGCTTATGAGAAAATCATTTTCCACAAAATGATGTACGGTAAAAAACACTATTCACTAGGGACCCTACGGTCACAACACTGTTTGTTGTGACCGTATGGTCACATCTCTTCTGACCGTACGGTCACTGCCACGTGGTAGACAGAATATAATCCTTATCTGCCACGTGGCTGACGGTCCAATCAGAGGTTGACACGTGTACTAAAAATCCAAACAACTTTGGCCGGGCCTTGTAAGGTCCGGCCGGGCCTTATGGGAAGCCTGGCTCAGATCCAAATTTGGATCTGAGACGGGCAAACTAGTGACCGTACGGTCACTAAATTGAGACCCTACGGTCACAAGTTTGTGACCGTACGGTCACAAGTTACCCTATAAATACCCCCTGGATTTTCATCATTTCTCACCAACAAACACTCATTCTCCTCTCTCTCTAGCTCGTTCCAAAGCGATTCTTGACCCGATATAAGTTGCCTCTGATAAAGTTGCCTCTGTTGTTGCCTAAAGTTGCCTCTGATACAAGAAAAGAATTGCTAGAGTCCGAGCTCGAGAGTATTTTCTAAAAATATTCCCAGAAAAGGTCCTCACGACGACAAAAAATATATTCCCCCTTATCAAAAGCTCCAAAACCTAGGCATCACTCGCGCCCCGCTAGAGCTGATTAAGTCATGTTCCTAGCTACTGTTCCGGAGGACGCCCTACGCAACTCCGGCCCCCTAAGGTTCCTCCCTCAAAAGGTCTCCGTTCTTCAACGAGCATCAGTCCGCGAGCGATCAATGGCATGCGATGAGGGTAAGCTTCTGAGGGTTTTGTACCGTGTCACCCGGCGGTTTACCGTACAAATTTTTGTGTATTTAAATATTTCTGTGTGATAATCCTAAATATCAAGATAATAAACTGTTAGGTTGCACTAAAGATCCTCTGGGCCCTGGAATGTCGGAATTAATCAGTTGTATCCACGAACGTAAATAAAATCTCTAGTTTAATTAACAATCGGTACAAACACCAGTTCGTACATTTTCCCGGTCGGCCAGGTGGTGACTCTAGTCAAAGAAAACTAAAGTCGGTATTAGCGACCACTTACGCTTACACCCATCATTTGTTGTACGTGTTAGTCGGGGTATTGGGACATCCAAAATCTGAGCTCGAGTTAAAGTTTTGTCCGACGCATCAAAAAAAACTTGTTAAAATTCTGCCTCGGTCCCCGGGGCACCCTAAAATCCGGCCCGAAAAACCCAAAATTTAAACCACCCATCTTTTGTTATAGGTGTTAGTCGGGGTATTGTTGAGTGTGATTTGTGCCTATAAAATCAAGGGTTTTCCATAGAGTTTTTGTGCTTAAATTTTGTTTCGAACAGCCTGAGATTATTCTTTAGTGCACAAGTTCAGCCTGTGCTCCCGAATAGTCTGCATGTGCCCAGTTAGTCAGAACAGCTTGAATTAAGGAGGGAATCTTTAGAAATCAGGTCAAAGATGCCTTTATATCATATTATCTCGGTTTTGTGATGTGGGGAAGTGAAAAAGTAGAGTTTTTGGAGGTTTGTGGAAGGCATTGGGGTTTGGAGTTGTCTTCTTGTGCTTTTGTCTTTTCTGCAGGTGCTTTGTCTTACTATTGCTTTCAGATTCATTATGATAATCAATTAGTTAAGACATTAGTAGTAGTTTAGTTCTAGTTTCAGTAGTAGTAGTGTAGGGTCTCTCTGAGACCAGGCAGCAGCCTGTTCGTACTTTTCTTATTTTGGATTTTAAGCATGACAATGAGTGAGTAGTCACTCAAGGTGGAAAGCCAGCCTTCCGGCTGGTGGTTGTAAGCATATATTTTCCCTATTATGAATGAAGTCATGTTTGTTTTGATTGTTCAATAGAATTTCCATTCATATGCAAGCCTCGCGAACTTGTATTCTCAGTTGTTTGATGTTGTAGGGACCAACTCGGATCAAGCGATAGATAAACTATTGAACACATATATTTTATACTGAAACCAATAAGGATAAGATGTATGCTAGGGGTTCTTATTTATAAGATGCTTCTTGTGCTTAATGCTTGTGCTTGTGTAATCTAACGGAAACTAATTTTACATAAGTATAAAGAATCTTGGGGACATGTGACCATCTGACTTGAGTGAATATAGTGAAGATACCCTAGATCTATAATAAACATGGTTGATATGTATGAAGGAATTGTGTGCTTGTTTACCATCAGTTATGGCTGTGCTTTACACCTGCTCGTTTTATATTGGTTAAATCCATTTAAGAATTGTATGATCAGTCTTGCCATTTGTTTATATTTAGTTTATAGTAGTTTAGAAATTCTCAAATCAATTAAGCACAACCAGCCGACTGTTCTATTTTTGAAAAGAGACTAGCTTGAGACTGTTCTATCCCTGTGGAGACGATAAAGTTATCACTTTATTACTTGTCTAGTGCACTTGCTAGTGTCATCCCACTCATTTGTACACAACAGGTATTAGGACATCCAAAATAAAAGCTCGAGTAAAAGTTTTGTCTGACGCATCAAAAAACACTTGTTAAAATTCTGCCCCGGTCCCTGAGGCACCCTATAATCCGACCCGAAAAACCCAAAATTTAAACGACCCATCATTTGTTATACGTGTTAGTCGGGGTAATGGGACATCCAAAATCTGAGCTCGAGTTAAAGTTTTGTCCAACGCATCAAAAGACACTTGTTAAAATTATGCCCTGGTCCCCGAGGCACCCTAGAATCCGGCCTGAAAAACCCAAAATTTAAACGACCCATCATTTGTTATACGTGTTAGTCGGTGTATTGGGACAACCAAAATCTGAGCTCGAGTTAAAGTTTTGTCCGACGCATCAAAAACAATTGTTAAAATGTTGCCCCGATCCCCGAGCCACTATAGTATCCGGCCCGAAAAACCCAAAATTTAAACGACCCATCATTTGTTATACGTGTTAGTTGGGGTATTGGGACGTCAAAAATCTGAGCTCGAGTTAAGGTTTTGTCCGACGCATCATAAAAACGTGTTAAAATTCAGTCCCGGTCCCTGAGGCACCCTATAATCCGACCCGAAAAACCCAAAATTTAAACGACCCATCATTTGTTATACGTGTTAGTCGGGGTAATGGGACATCCAAAATCTGAGCTCGAGTTAAAGTTTTGTCCAACGCATCAAAAGACACTTGTTAAAATTATGCCCTGGTCCCCGAGGCACCCTAGAATCCGGCCTGAAAAACCCAAAATTTAAACGACCCATCATTTGTTATACGTGTTAGTCGGTGTATTGGGACAACCAAAATCTGAGCTCGAGTTAAAGTTTTGTCCGACGCATCAAAAACAATTGTTAAAATGTTGCCCCGATCCCCGAGCCACTATAGTATCCGGCCCGAAAAACCCAAAATTTAAACGACCCATCATTTGTTATACGTGTTAGTCGGGGTAATGGGATATCCAAAATCTGAGCTCGAGTTAAAGTTTTGTCCGACGCATCAACAAAACGTGTGAAAATTCAGTTCCGGTCCCCGAGGCACCCTAGAATCCGGCCCGGAAAACCCAAAATTGAAACGACCCATCATTGGTTATACGTGTTAGTTTCGGTACTGGGACATCCAAAATCTGAGCTCGAGTTAAAGTTTTGTCCGACCGATAAAAAAACACTTGTTAAAATTCTGCCCTGGTCCCCGAGGCACCCTAGAATCCAGCCCGAAAAACCCAAAATTTAAACGACCCATCTTTTGTTATACGTGTTAGTCGGGGTATTGGGACATCCAAAATCAGAGCTCGAGTTAAAGTTTTGTCCGACGCATCAAAAAAACGTATTAAAATTCAGTCTCGGTCTCCGAGGCACCCTAGAATCTGGCCCGAAAAACCCAAAATTTAAACGACCCATCATTTATTATACGTGTTAGTCAGGGTATTGGGACATCCAAAATTTAACTCGAGTTAAAGTTTTGTCCGACGCATCAAAAAACACTTGTTAAAATTCTGCCCCGGTCCTCGAGCCCCCCTAGAATCTGGCCGAAAAACCCAAAATTTAAACAACCCATCTTTTGTTATACGTGGTAGACGTATTCGGACATCCAAAATGAAAGCTCGAGTTAAAGTTTTGTCCGACGCATCAAACAATAATATTAAAATTAAGTCCCGGTCCCTGAGGCACCTTAGAATCCGGCCAGAAAAACCCAAAATTTAAACAACCCATCATTTGTTATACGTGTTAGTCGGCGTAATGGGACATCCAAAATCTGAGCTCGAGTTAAAGTTTTGTCCAACGCATCAAAAGACACTTGTTAAAATTATGCCCTGGTCCCCGAGGCACCCTAGAATCCGGCCTGAAAAACCCAAAATTTAAACGACCCATCATTTGTTATACGTGTTAGTCGGTGTATTGGGACAACCAAAATCTGAGCTCGAGTTAAAGTTTTGTCCGACGCATCAAAAAACAATTGTTAAAATGTTGCCCCGATCCCCGAGCCACTATAGTATCCGGCTTGAAAAACCCAAAATTTAAACGACCCATCTTTTGTTATACGTGTTAGTCGGGGTATTGGGACATCCAAAATCAAAGGTCGAATTAAAGTTTTGTCCGACGGATAAAAAACACTTGTTAAAATTTTGCCCCGGTCCCCGGGGCACCCTAGAATCCGGCCCGAAAAACCCAATTTAAACAACCCATCATTTGTTATACGTGTTAGTCGGGGTATTGGGACATCCAAAATCTAAGCTCGAGTTAAAGTTTTGTCCGACCCATCAAAAAAACGTTTTAAAATTCAGTCATGGTCCCAGAGGCACCCTAGAATCCGGCCGGAAAAACCCAAAATTTAAACGACCCATTTTTTGTTATACGTGTTAGTCCGAGTATTGGGACATCCAAAATAAGAGCTCGAGTTAAAGTTTTGTCCGACGCATCAAAAAAACGTGTTAAAATTCAGTCCCGGTCCCCGAGCAACCCTATAATCCGGCCCGAAAAATCCAAAATTTAAAAGACCCATCATTTGTTATACGTGTTAGTCGTGGTATTGGGACATCCAAAATTTGAGCTTAAGTTAAAGTTTTGTCCGACCGATAAAAAAACACTTGTTAAAATTCTGCCCTGGTCCCCGAGGCACCCTAGAATCTGGCCCGAAAAACCCAAAATTTAAACGACCCATCTTTTGTTATACGTGTTAGTCGGGGTATTGGGACATTAAAAATCAGAGCTCGAGTTAAAGTTTTGTCCGACGCATCAAAAAAACGTGTTAAAATTCATTCCCGGTCCCCGAGGCACCCTAGAATCCGGCCCGAAAAACCCAAAATTTAAACGACCCATCATTTGTTATACGTGTTAGTCTAGGTATTGGGACATTCAAAATTTGAGCTCCAGTGAAATTTTAGTCCGACGCATCAAAAAACCCTTGTTAAAATTCTGCTCTGGTCCCCGAGGCACCCTAGAATCTGGCCCAAAAACCCAAAATTTAAACAACCCATCATTTGTTATACGTGTTAGTCGGGGTATTGGGACATCCAAAATCTGAGCTCGAGTTAAAGTTTTGTACGACGCATCAAAAAAGCCTTGTTAAAATTATGCCCCGGTCCTCTAGCCACCCTAGAATCTGGCCCGAAAAACCCAAAATTTAAACGACCCATCTTTTGTTATACATGTTAGTCGGGGTATTGGGACATCCAAAATCAAAGTTCGAGTTAAAGTTGGTGGCCCTAACAAGAACAGAATCATCTAGAGGGGGGTGAATAGGTGTCTAAGTTGAAAACTGAGAATTTTTAAGTTTTTAGAGAAACTTAATTTTCAGAGTCAAATTTCCTCAGAATCAGAGGCTGGCTTACAGAAGCAGCTTCTGAGGGAAATTTTGCCTAAACACAGTTAGACTGTGTTCAGCAACAGAAGTTCTGAGTTTGAGAACTTCTGGACAGTCTTCTGAACAAAGACAATGATATATAGAGGAAATCTGTTTCAGCACTAAATATGGGCAAGTACACAGAGGCAAAAATAACAAGTATAAGAGGGAGAAAGAAGTTCAGGAGATCCTTATGAACAAGTCGATTTATCCAAGTTCCCCACAGAAGTCCTGTGACTACGTCTTGTCCCCTGAGGTCGCAGCCACCAGAGATTTTAAATCTACTATTCAGAACTTTTATGGCAAGTTCAGAAGCTCCTTTACATCAACAGAACATAAGCTAATTTCTCACTTAGTTCTGACTAGCCTAAAAAGAGTTAAAGGATTTCCACCAGAACAACAACAACTCTGTTTTCTGGATTTCTCACCCAACTCTAATCTCAACTAGATTTCTCTCTAAATCTAGCTGAATATCACAAACGATATCAGTTTACAAGATTCCTATTATGAACTTGTTTTGCTTCAGTCTCTCACTTTAACTAAAGCTATGCTAAGAAAGATTGAGAATGGAAAAAGTGCTCTGTTTTTCTTGTTCAAACAGTGCGTTGAGATTTTGCTCGATTATCACGCATAGATGATGCAGTGGAGCTTGGCTACTATTTATTGTGAATGAGGATGACCGTTGGTGAATTTGAATCTTTAATAGAGATGACATCAGTTGTTGTAGCCGTTAATTTGTCAAGTCTTCAAACGGTCTTCAAACACTTGGATTCCGTTAACCTTGTTCTTTAACTCAATCCGGTAAGTGATTTGAAGTTGAAGTAGAGGTTGACTGGAAACATTCTTCAATTGGATCAACAAAGGGTAGACAAGGAAATTCTGGTTTCGCTTTGAGTAGACAAGCGCGCTCCATCAAAACAGCTTTTTGAACTTTTGGCGCCTTGCATTAAATGCACTTGTCAGAGCAATAAATGCTAAACAGAACTCGTGACTTGGCTTCTGAAAGCAAATTCCAATTGTCTAAGCTTCTGATCAAATTGGTAGAGTTTATCTTCTGATTGCAATGGACCTGTGATAAGAGCTTTAACAAACTTTGATAACTTCAGAGCGGAGCATCCAGCTTCTGAAGATCCAAAATCTGAGATCGAGTTAAAGTTTTGTCCGACGCATAAAAAAAACGTGTTAAAATTCAATCCGGGTCCCCAGGCACCATAGAATTCGGCCCTAAAAACCAAAAATTTCTAACGACCCATCATTTGTTATACGGGTTAGTCGGGGTATTGGGAAATCCAAAATCTGAGCTCGAGTTAAAGTTTTGTCCGACGCATCAAAAAAACATGTTAAAATTCAGTCTGGGTCCCCGAGGCACCCTAGAATCCGGCCCGAAAAACCTAAAATTTAAACGACCTATCTTTTGTTATACGTGTTAGTCGGGGTATTTGGACATCCAAAATGAAAGCTCGAGTTAAAGTTTTGTCTGACGCATCAAAAAAACGTGTTAAAATTCAGTCCCTGTCCCCGAGGGACCCTAGAATCACGCCCGAAAAAACGCAAAATTTAAACGACCCATAATTTGTTATACGTGTTAGTCTGGGTAATGGGACATTTAAAATCTGAGGTCGACTTAAAGTTTTGTGCGACGAATCGAAAAAACACTTGTTAAAATTCTGCCATGGTCCCCGGGGCACTCTAGAATCCGGCCCGAAAAACCAAAAATTTAAACGACCCATCATTTGTTATACGTGTTAGTCGGGGTATTGGGACATCCAAAATCTGAGCTCGAGTTAAAGTTTTGTCCGACGCATCAAAAAAGACTTGTTAAAATTCTGCCTCGGTCCCCGGGGCACCCTAAAATCCCCGAAAAACCCAAAATTTAAGCGACACATCTTTTGTTATACGTGTTAGTCGGGGTATTGGGACATCAAAAATCAAAGCATGAGTTAAAGTTTTGT
The DNA here is from genome assembly GCA_028411795.1 of Euphorbia peplus. Classification (NCBI taxonomy): domain Eukaryota; kingdom Viridiplantae; phylum Streptophyta; class Magnoliopsida; order Malpighiales; family Euphorbiaceae; genus Euphorbia; species Euphorbia peplus. The sequence continues at coordinate 12,048,129 of CP110838.1, read as the reverse complement.
CTGACACATCAAAAAACACTTGTAAAAATTCTGCCCCGGTCCCCGTGGCACCTTAGAATCCGACCCGAAAAACCAAAAATTTAAACGACACAACTTTTGTTATACGTGTTAGTCGGGGTATTCGGACATCCAAAATCAAAGCTCGAGTTACAGTTTTGTCCGATGCATCAAAAACACTTGTTAAAATTCTTTCTCGATCCGCGGGGCACCTTAGAATCTGGCCCAAAAAATTCAAAATTTAAACGACCCATCTTTTGTTAAACGTGTTAGTCGGGGTATTGGGACATCAAAAATCAAAGCTCGAGTTAAAGTTTTGTCCGACGCATCAAAAAACACTTGTAAAAATTCTGCCCCGGTCCCAGTGGCACCCTAGAATCCGGCCCGAAAAACCCAAAAATTTAAACGACCCATCATTTGTTATACGTGTTAGTCGGGGTAATGGGACATCCAAAATCTGAGCTCGAGTTAAAGTTTTGTCCGGCGTATCAAAAACGACTTGTTAAAATTCTGCCCCGGTCCCCGGGGCACCCTAGAATCCCCGAAAAACCCATAATTTAAACGACACATCTTTTGTTATACGTGTTAGTCGGGGTATTGGGACATCAAATATCAAAGCAATTTAAATGAACCGTCATTTGTTATACGTGTTAGTCGGGGTACTGGGACATCCAAAATCTGAGCGTGAGTTAAAGTTTTATCCGACACATGAAAAAAACGTGTTAAAATTAAGTCCCGGTCCCCGAATCACCCTAGAATCTGGCCCGAAAAACCCAAAATTAAAACGACCCATCATTTGTTATACGTGTTAGTCGGGCTATTGGGACATCCAAAATCCGAGCTCGAGTTAAAGTTTTGTCCGATGCATCAAAAAAACGTGTTAAAATTCAGTCTCGGTCCGCGAGGCACACTAGAATCCAGCCTGAAAAACACATAATTTAAAGGACCCATCACCTGTTATCCGCGATTCACCTGTACACGAATCACCCTAGAATCCGGCCCGAAAAACCCAAAATTTAAAAAACCCATCATTTGTTATACGTGTTAGTCGTGGTATTGGGTCATCCAAAATCTGGGCTCGAGTAAAAGTTTTGTCCGAGGCTTCAAAAAAACGTGTTAAAATTCAGTCCCAGTCCCCGAGGCACCCTAGAATCCGGACCGAAAAACCCATAATTTAAAGGACCCATCATCTGTTATATGTGTTTGTCGGGGTATTGGGACATCCAAAATCTGAGCTCGAGTTAAAGTTTTGTCGGACGCATAAAAAAACACGAGTTTAAATTCAGTGCGGGTCGCCAAGGCACCCTAGAATCCGGCCCAAAAAACGAAAAATTTAAACGATCCATCATTTGTTCTACGTGTTATTCGGGGTATTCGGACATCCAAAATCTGAGCTCGAGTTAAAGTTTTGTCGGACGCATAAAAAAAACGTGATAAAATTCAATCCCGGTCCCTGAGGCACCTTAGAATCCGGCCCGAAAAACTCAAAATTTAAACGACCCATCATTTGTTATAGGTGTTAGTTGGGGTATTGGGACATCAAAAATCTGAGCTCGAGTTAAAGTTTTGTCCGACGCATGTAAGAAACGTGTTAAAATTCAGTCCCGGTCCACGAATCACCCTCGAATCCGGCTCGAAATACCCAAAATTTATACGACCCATCATTTGATATACGTGTTAGTCGTGGTATTGGGACATCTAAAATCTGGGCTTGAGTTAAAGTTTCGTCCGACGCATCAAAAAAACGTGTTAAAATTCAGTCCCAGTCGCCGAGGCACCCTAGAATCCGGACTGAAAAACCCATAATTGAAATGACCCATCATCTGTTATACGTGTTTGTCGGGGTACTGGGACATCCAAAATCTGAGCGTGAGTTAAAGTTTTGTCCGACACATGAAAAAAACGTGTTAAAATTAAGTCCCGGTCCCCGAATCACCCTAGAATCTGGCCCGAAAAACCAAAATTTAAACGACCCATCATTTGTTATAGGTGTTAGTTGGGGTATTGGGACATCAAAAATCTGAGCCCGAGTTAAAGTTTTGTCCGAGCATCTAAGAAACGTGTCAAAATTCAGTCCCAGTCCCCGAGGCACCCTAGAACCCGGCCCGAAAAATCCAAAATTTAAACGACCCAACATTTGTTATACGTGTTAGCCGGGGTATTGCGACATTAAAAATCTGAGCTCGAGTTAAAGTTTTGTCCGACGCATAAAAAAACACGATTTAAAATCCAGTCCCGGTCCCCGACGCACACTAGAATCCGGCCCGAAAAACCCTAAATTTAAACGACGCATCTTTTGTAATAGGTGTTAGTTGGGGTATTGGGACATCAAAAATATGAGATGGAGTTAAAGTTTTGTTCGACGCATCAAAAAAATGGGTAAAAATTCAGTACCGGTCCCTGAGGCAACTTAGAATCCGGTCTGAAAAACTCAAAATTTAAACGACCCATCATTTGTTATAGGTGTTAGTTGGGGTTTTGGGACATAAAATCTCAGAGCTCGAGTTAAAGTTTGGTCCGACGGATAAAAAAAAAACGTGTTTAAATTCAGCCCCGGTCCCCGAGGCACCCTAGAATCAGCCCGAAAAACCAATAATTTAAATGACCAATCATCTGTTATACGTGCTTGTCGGGGTATCTGGACATCCAAAATCTGAGCTCCAGTTAATGTTTTGTTGGACGCATCAAAAAACACGATTTAAAATTCAGTCCCGGTCCCCGAGGCATCCTAGAATTCGGCCCGAAAAACCCAAAATTTAAACGACCCATCATTTGTAATACGTGTTAGTCGGGGTATTGGGACATCCAAAATCTGAGCTCGAGTTAAAGTTTTGTCCGACGCATAAAAAACACGAGTTAAAATTCAGTCCCGGTCCCCAACGCACACTAGAATCCGGCCTGAAAAACCCAAAACTTAAACGACCCATCATTTGTTATACGTGTTAGTCGTGGTATTGGACATCCAAAATTTGAGCTCGTGTTAATGTTTTGTCCGACCGATAAAAATACAGTTGTTAAATTCTGCCCCGTTCCCCGAGGCACCCTAGAATCCAACCCGAAAAACCCAAAATTTAAACGACCCATCTTTTTTTATACGTGTTAGTCAGGGAATTGGGATATCCAAAGTCAGAGCTCGAGTTAAAATTTTGTCCGACGCATAAAAAAAAAGTGTTAAAATTCAGTCCCGGTCCCTGAGGCAACTTAGAATCCGGCCTGAAAAACTCAAAATTTAAACGACCCATCATTTGTTATAGGTGTTAGTTGGGGTTTTGGGACATAAAATCTCAGAGCTCGAGTTAAAGTTTGGTCCGACGGATAAAAAAAAAACGTGTTAAAATTCAGCCCCGGTCCCCGGGGCACCCTAGAATCAGCCCGAAAAACCAATAATTTAAATGACCAATCATCTGTTATACGTGTTTGTCGGGGTATCTGGACATCCAAAATCTGAGCTCGAGTTAATGTTTTGTTGGACGCATCAAAAAACACGATTTAAAATTCAGTTCCGGTCCCCGAGGCATCCTAGAATTCGGCCCGAAAACCCAAAATTTAAACGACCCATCATTTGTAATACGTGTTAGTCGGGGTATTGGGACATCCAAAATCTGAGCTCGAGTTAAAGTTTTGTCCGACGCATAAAAAAACACGAGTTAAAATTCAGTCCTGGTCCCCGACGCACACTAGAATCCGGCCTGAAAAACCCAAAACTTAAACGACCCATCATTTGTTATACGTGTTAGTCGTGGTATTGGACATCCAAAATTTGAGCTCGTGTTAATGTTTTGTCCGACCGATAAAAATACAGTTGTTAAATTCTGCCCCGTTCCCCGAGGCACCCTAGAATCCAGCCCGAAAAACCCAAAATTTAAACGACCCATCTTTTTTTATACGTGTTAGTCAGGGAATTGGGATATCCAAAGTCAGAGCTCGTGTTAAAATTTTGTCCGACGCATAAAAAAAAAGTGTTAAAATTCAGTCCCGGTCCCCGAGGCACTATAGAATCTGGCCTGAAAAACCAAAAATTTAAACGACCCATCATTTGTTATACTTGTTAGTCTGGGTATGGGGACATCCAAAATCTGAGCTCGAGTTATAGTTTTGTCCGACGCATAAAAAAACGTGTTAAAATTCTGTCCCGGTCCCCGTAGAACCCTAGAATCCAGCCCGAAAAACCCAAAATTGTTGACGACCCATCATTTTTTATACGTGTTAGTCGGGGTATTGGGAAATCTAAAATTTCAGCTCGAGTTAAAGCTTTGACCGACGCATCAAAAAAACGTGTTAAAATTCAGTCCCGGTCCCCGAATCACCCTAGAATCCGGCCTGAAAAACCCAAAATTTAAAAGACCCATCATTAGTTATACGTGTTAGTCGGGGTTGTTGGCCCTAACAAGATCAGAATCACCAAGAGGGGCATGAATAGGTGTCTAAGCGGAAAACTTATAATTTTAAGTTTTTTGGGAAACTTAATTTATCAGAGTCAAATTTCCTCAGAGTGAGATGCTAGTTTAGTAAAACTGCTCCTGAGGGAAATTCTGCCTTTTAGTTGTTTGGCTGCTTTCAGCAACAGAAGCTCTGAGTTAGAGAACTTCTGGACAGTCACCAGACAGAGATATAAAGAGTAAATCTGTTTCAGCACTAAACAAAAGCAGGTACACAGAAGCAAGAGATTCAGGAGGTCCTGATGAACAGTTCGATTTATCCAGGTTCACCACAAAAGTCCTGTGACTACGTCCTGTCCTATGTGATCGCAGTCACCAGATATTTCAAATCCACTATTCAAAACTTTTATGGAAAGTTCAGAAGCTCCTTTACATCAACATAACTTAAGCTAATTTCTCACTTAGTTCTGACTAGCCTAGAATGAGTTAAAGGGTTTCCACCAGAACAACAACAATCTTGTTTTCTGGAATTCTCACCCAACTCAAACCTTAACTAGATTCTCTCAAATCTAACTGAGTATCACAAACGATACCAGGTTACAAGATTCCTATTATGATCTTGTGTTTCTTCACTCTCTCACTATTACAAAGCCTAAACTATGAAAGATTGAGAATGGAAAAGTTTGCTCTGTTTTGCTCGTTAAAACAGTGCGTTAAGATTTTGCTCGTTCACTCTCGCGTATATGATGCAATGGATCTTGGCTACTATTTATAGTGCTTTGTAGATGACCCTTGTTTGAATTTGAATCTTGAATAGATGACATCAGTTGTTATAGCCGTTAATCTGTCACTTCTTCAAACGGTCTTCAAACACTTTGATTCCGTTAACCTTGTTCTTTAACTTAATCCGGTAAGAGATTTGAAATCAAGGAAAAGGTTGACTGGAATTTTACTTCATTTAGATCGGAAAAGGGTAGACAAGGAAATGGTTGTTTTGCTTGAGGCAGACAAGCGCGCTCCATCAAAACAACTTTTTGAACTTTTGGCGCCTTGCATTAAATGCAGAAGTCAGAGCATTAAATGTTGGATAAGACTCGTGACCAGCGCTTCTGAGTTCATTACAAACTTGTCTAAGCTTCTGATCGAAATGGGATTTCTTCTGATTGCTTCTAATCCTCTGAGGAGAGCTTTAACAATCTTCAGAAAAACTTCAGAGCGGAGTATCCAGCTTCTGATCTAAAAGCTTTTGTCTTCAGCTTTCTTTTTTTCTGAGTGTTTGAGGCAATCCAGAATATCTTCATTCAGCACCTGCTGAGAAACTTATACAATACTTAACAAAAATTGTTAGTCAACATTGAAAAGTATATAAGTATCAAATGAATTTCATCTTCTGAAACGTTTGGACATAATCAAAACTCTTAGGGTTCATCATTCTCCCCCATTTTGGTTATGGACAAACCGTGGTCCAGAAGGAAAAGTTACTTAAGTAAAACCTAGAGTTTAGAAAGCAACTTCCTGTTTGTTTTGTTTTTAAGAACTCTGATGAACCTAACTCCCCCATTTTAGTATAAATGGTGAACTCCAACAATCTGTATTAACTTAAGAAAGGCTTAAGATCAAGTTGTTAGATTTAGTGGGATAAAAATCAGAGCAAAAACAAGAACAACATAAATAAATGAGTACATTACACATAGGTGAAAGTAAGGAGTCCAGAGACAATGAAATGGATAATTCAATGATTATTAAAATAGTCAGAAGATATATAGAATAAGATCAACACATAAAACATGGAAAAGCAACAGAGTCCTAAGACAGGCTACCCAACCAAGAACCTATAGCTAACATGCTTAAGTCCTATTGTCTTTGAGTTTGATCATCGGGTTTACGTTTCTTCTGAGTATTCCAGAACCATCACCTTCATTATGTCTCTTTACCCTAGAACCAGGACCACCCTGTTGTGCAGTCTTCTCCCCCGTTTGGCCAAACCGAACATCCAGAGCACCTTGTCTCCTCAAATTTTCTTGATTCTTGACAACATGAGAAAATTGAGATTGACTTGGTCGCACATAATGAACTAATTCATGCTTCTTCTGAAATCAACGTCGATAGCAGCTAGACGTTCAACAGTGTCACCAGACATGGGACGCACTTTGTTTGCATCTTGAATCAGCAGTTTAATTGTAAGATGATTGGCATACATGGCTTTGGTAAATTCTTCATTCTGAATATAGGTGTGAGTACGAGTAAACCTATAAGCATTGTGTAGAATTTTCTCTTGTTCCTTAGCTTGATCACGCATAACCTTCAGAAACTCACTTAGTTTAGCAATCTGAGCATTCTGTGCCTTAACCGATGATTCAATGCTCTCAAGTCTGTTTTTGAGATCAGGAGGGATGTCATAGACAATACAAGCAGCTCCAGAAGATGATGAACCTTGAGCAGAAGATTTCACTTCTCTCAGAATATGATTAGCAGTGCTTCGCAGGTCATCAAGCTTTGATGGAATAACAGTGCCCTGAGATTCAAAAGTCTCATTTGCTTCCTTTACTTCTTGAGTCAGAATCTCTATATTCTCATTGACATTCTTGGTAGAAGCAAAAGCAATATTCTCCAGAGTGGGCAAAGTCAGAGCCAACTGTCTCAACTTGTAAAGTTCATCATATACAGCTAGATGAAGTGTGGAGAGATTGCGGATATACACAGAGGGATTCTGCATTCTCACCATATACATGAGTTGCAAGTTCTGAGACTTCAATTGGTGAAGCTCTTGCATCACATCAACTTGAGCAACCATATCAGGAGCAAAAAACCTCTGTCCCATAGAAGCAAATCTTCCAAACACATCATTAGAGCCGCCCTGACTCATTCTTCTCAGCTCTTCAACAGTTGGAGTAGCAGCTCGAGAGAGATTAGGATTCCTCGCAATAAATCCTCTACCTCCAAAATAGGGTTCTTTCTCATGATGATTCATCTTAAAACTAAGAAAGTCATAGTTAGATGAAAGACCAGCAAAAGAAGAAGAGAAAATAGAAGAGGTTAAAGGATCAGACACAGGAGGTGCAAATCCAGAAGTTGAAGGAGGAGGGATAGGAGTAGTGAAAGAAGGAGCAGAAGTTTTTTGAGTAGAAGGTATGGAAAAAGATGAAGTAGTTGAGGAAAAATAGAAAGTGGAGGAGGTATTTAGAGAGGGAGTAGTAAATCTAGTTGTGGAGTCAGAGAAAATGGGAGTAGTGGAGAAATTAACTTCTGAATAGGATCCAGAAGGTGGAGTAGTTCTAGGAAGCACAACTTCAGAGGTTGAAGTTGAAGGAGGAATGATAGATTCAGAAGCATCAACTTCTGTGACAGAAGGAGATGCAGAAGTATGTGGTGGAGGAGGAGGAGAGTTATGTTTAGGAGATGGTATAACCTGTTCAGGAGCAAGAAGGAGAGTATCCTCAGAAGCAGAGACTTGTACATTCTCCGCAGCATTAGGATCAAAAGAAGCCAGAGGTTCAGCAAATAAATGTGTCATTCTGTCAATGACCTCAGAGGCATTCCTTTGCCTTTCATCACTTCTTCCCTGTCCAAGTAAGACATCATCAATGAAATTCTCATTGTCAGCAAAAACTCTAGCACCATCTAGCACATGTTTTGGATCTTCATGCTCAGGAGATGAGTCATCAGAGACATTTTCAATGATGGGAGTGTTGGAATATGATCAACGATCAGAGTCGCGCAGCGGAAGCGAGAAAAACGATAATAAATCATCATTGATCAGATTACACTTGATCTTTATCATTGCCTCAATGTTATTTCTTTAATTAATGTGATTAAAGCTACATTAGTCACTCACATGGAATCCCTCTGAGAGAGATGGACGAACCGCACGATCGGAGGTTCCGCCAAAATCACGTGCACGACACCTACAGTTAACAGGTACTCACAAAAGGCACGAAGAACGATGAACGGAATGCTCCGAAATCACCCTAGGGGGTTCGGCCGGCCACTTGCTGTAGAGGGGATTAGGGTTTCAATTTTCTGTGTCAGAAAGTCTAGGGTTTCAATCGATTAGGATTAATTTATAGTGTGTCGACTAATTACAGTTTTAGTACCTGCATTAATTTAATTAATCTGATTGTACCACAATAGAATACAATAGATTCAATTAACATCAATTAGGTTATAATTAATCACACACTAACCCCTAAAGAAAATCTAATTAATCATCGCTTAATTAATTAACCCGATTGAATAATTAATCCCTCCAAACAATTAATTAACTTCTTCCATTTAGAACAATTAATCAATTAACATTATCAGTTAACAACTAATAATAAGTTCATCACAAATACACTACATGTATTAGTTCTCCGAGTACAAGTCTCAGTGTCTAGTGTGCACGATCCTGTGGGCCATAATCAATTAGCTCAACGACTGATAGAGAGTTGCCTAGACCATATCAGTCACCAATTGATTACAGTGTTAGTCCATCTCATACAGATAGATACCCTGTAGTATTCTCTAATATCTCTTACCAAGCATATCGATATATCAAGTATGAGGCATGGTGGACGTCATCCTCTACAACTTGAGATATTTCTCGATCTAGAGTTAACTGAAGAACAGATAAGTAACCAGCTTATCTGAGTGTGGCCACACATTTCTCAGTTCAACTCAACGAGTGGCCTAATGATATCATCTCACTTATGGAGTGAGTGGTAATCCCTTCACTTCAACTATCAGTAGGAATGAGTTCACTGATTAGACCAATCATACCCGTATTTGGCATCCTTTTACAGACCTGTTAGGCGTATGTCAAATCTAATCAGATTCCTCATTCAATACTATATTGAAATCAGGTCGACAGATAAAAGAGATCTACATTTATAGAAGGGCAATGACACTTCCACCATGTGCCTTCTAAAGCGGATCGACCAAGTCCCGTATTGGTCATACGTACCTACAAACATATCCTGTACACGTGTACATATCCTGTTCGTAAAAGCTTTACATTCTATTCATTCCCATGAGTAGAACTTGCTTCTGGTTATTTATGATATACAATCAATGGATACTTCATGCAGTACATATAATACAAGATATATTAACTGAATGAATTAATGCCTTTTATTCCATAAAACAATTGTATAGTACAATCAACAAAAGTACAATACAATAACAAAATAACTATGCCTTGAACTAGGGCACACCAACAGGGAGCACGATCATCATTGAAATGTTCCTCATCATCTTCCATGTGAGTATCTTCCTCATCGCTCACAATCTTTCCTATAACTGCTTCTCCAGCCTCAGCAGTCTCATCCTCAAGAGTAGGATCAGGATGGATCTCAAAAACAGATCTCTTCATAGGCTTTCTCATTGCTGTAGAAGCCTTAGTTCGGTACGTTCTTTTTCTTGTCAAAGGAGAATCTTCCTCAGCATCCTCAGCTCTCTTGTTCATGTCCACATCAGCCCTCTTGTTCATGTCAACATCGGCTTTCTTATTCATGTCAACATCGGATTTCTTATTCATCTCAACTTGCTGAATCACAGCATTGATCTTCATAGCCATGAGCTCTTCTTCTATCTCTTGTGCTGTCTTCTCAACAGCCTCACTAGGCATCTCAGCACTTACCTTCCCAGAAGGGGCAACACTAATCTTAGTTTGCACTAAGTTAGGTACAACTTCATTAACAGGGTTCTTCTCAACAATAAGTTGAGTTGAACTACTGACCTTCTTCTTACCCTTGTTCTTCTTAGAGCCCTTCTGATCATCTTTCACAACATTCTTGTGAACTTCTCTAATCACCAGAGGAGCAGAAGTAGGATCCTTCTTTGATGGCAGCTGATCAAAAGCTAATTTGGTCAGAAGACCAACCATAATAGGAACACTTCTACTTTTGATTGCATATGCTAGAATAACCACACCAACAACCTCCAACACTCTGGTTAGCAGGGAACCATAAGCTAAAGTTCCATTGGGTTTCAAACTCTTCACCTATCTCAGTATCATTGCAACAAGATTAATCTTCTTCTCATTCATCAGATGATACATGAAAACCCTCTCCCTGTTGGAGACACAATTAACTCCTCCTAACTTAGGTAGGAACACATTAGTGTGAGATAATGTGCCCACCTCTGATGCTGAGACAACCATGTGGCATAAGTCTCTTTAGCACTCAGGTCAGGTCTTCCCCAAGTTGAATCATCAAAACCTTCAGCAGACCCATCTTCCCCAATGGTAACCCCTTCATCAGCAGTACCAAGAATGGTAGCCAAAGAGGCTTTGGAGACTTCAACATCCACTCCACACACCACAGAGTGAAGAACATCATCTTCATGAGAACGTAAAAGCATTTCTTGTAAAACTCAGTGACAAGGACTGGATAGATGACTTCATCCAACGAAGCGAATGAAATCCAATTTTGAGTTGAAAGCCATTTGGAAATGGGAGAGATAGTAAGGCATTGTTCATCAAGGAATCTTGAGGGAAAAACCTTGGAGGGGTTTCGTATAACTTTAGATTCAAATAGACGGGTGACAGTGATTTGTTCATGAGCCATTTGGGAAATTAGGTTTTGTGGAGAGAAAGAAAATAGAGATTTTGGAACAGACAAAATCTAGGGATTCTAATGCAAAAGAAAATATGAGTGATAGAATTTGCTAAGTTATGGAAACCTCTTATATATATACCCCAAACAAGTAAACCGTTCCAATTCAAAAAGTGAACTAACACCGTTAAAAGGGGGACAGGTTACCGTTATCACCAGTAAAAGCGCAGTACAAAGCATTAATTACATGCACGCATAAACTAAGAATTAATTACCATAATTATCTTTAATCATGCTTAAGAATCTCAAACGTTTAGCATTTAAGAAAATAAAGCAGGCAATTAAAAGATAAGTTACTGAAGAGGGTTAGTGATACCTATGCCTTCTCGCAGACCTCTGAAAGATGTACCAGCCAGAGGCTTAGTAAACAAATCAGTAAGGTTGTCTTCTGAGGGCAGGTAAATGAGAATAATATCCTTCTTCAGAACATGGTCTCTCAGAAAATGATTCCTGATGTGAACATGTTTCATCCTGCTGTGTTGAATGGGATTCTTTGAAAGCTCAATAGCACTCTTATTATCACAGTTGATTGTAATTGTTCCAGGAGTGACTCCATAGTCAGCAATTTGTTGCTTTATCCAGAGCATCTAAGAAACACAACTTCCAGCAGCAACATACTCAGCTTCAGCAGTTGAGAGAGCCACAGAGGTTTGTTTCTTAATATGCCAAGAGACTAAGCACTCCCCTAGAAAATGACAACCACCAGAAGTGCTGAGCTAAAAGGATATCTTTATTCTTTCTCAGAGTGAACAGAGTTGTATCAACACATCCTCTGACAAATCCCTTAGACATAAGGAACTTTGTCAGTCTCTCATACCAAGCTCTGGGAGCTTGTTTCAGTCCATACAAGGCTTTCTTCAGCTTATACACATGATTAGGAAACTTAGGATCTTCAAAACCAAGAGGTTAAGACACATAGACTTCTTCATCAATGTAAGCATTCAAGAATGCACTTTTCACATCCATTTGAAAAAGCTTAAAACATTTGTATGATGCAAAAGCACATAAGATTCTAATGGCTTCCAACCTTGCAACAGGTGCAAAAGTTTCACCATAATCTATGCCTTCTTGCTGACTGTAACCTTGAGCAACAAGTCTTGCCTTGTTTCTCACAACATTTCCAAACTCATCAAGCTTGTTTTTCAGAACCCATCTTGTTCCAACAACTTTCTTGTTCTTAGGTCTGGGAACCAAAATCCTGAGTGTTGCACAACTGTGTGATAAAGGTAGAGATGTTGTCTTGAGCTCCTCTGGATGTAAAATCTTGGACAGTAAGTCAAGGGAAGTTATTCTAACTGCTCCTAGAGTTGAAAATGTTTTCATGCTGAACCTTGAGAATCTTTGCAAAAGTATATGCTTGATATCAAAAGAGGATACCTCCTGGCTCTGGCATAGAAGACTTGCTCATGTGAGCATGGACCTTCTGGCCAAAGTTGCTAGATATCAATTGGTTGAGGGTCTGCCTGAAATTAGTTTTAAAAAGAATCATTTATGCACTACTTGTCAATCTGGTAAACAATCCAGAAGCTCTTTTAAAACTAAAAAGGTCATTTCAACTAAAAGACCTTTGGAATTACTTCATATGGACCACTTTGGCCCTGTTCAACCAATGAGCATGGGTGGAAAGAAGTATGCCTTGGTCATAGTAGATGACTATTCAAGATTCACTTGGGTTATCTTGCTGTATAGCAAAGATGAGTCACTTGGATGTTTCTCAGTTCTGATAAAGAAACTTGAGAATGAAAGGAATGAAAAGGTTGTTCATATCAGAAGTGATAATGGTGGAGAATTCAAGAACTTTCTGTTTGAAGAAATCTGTGAAACCAAGGGCATTGATCATAACTTTTCTGCTCCCAGAACTCCTCAACAAAATGGGGTAGTTGAAAGGAAGAATAGAACTCTGGTTGAAATCACCTGGACTATGATCAATGAAAGAAGGCTTCCAAAGTACTTTTAGGGAGAAGATGAGGATTCTGACGATATTCCTCTCTCCAAACGTAACAGGAAGAAGGTCTCTGCAAATAGAAGGTCTCTGAACAAAAAGGACTTCTATATTGCACCAAGTGCTGAATTGGAAGATACCATTCGTGAGAAGAGGACTTGGTTGATGACGAAGACATGATGGAAATGTCTGCTGAAAAGGATGATGATGCTCCTATCATTGAAGAACTATCACAAGATAGTGGTCAAGAACCTGACACTATCATTACGGACGCAATGAAGTTTGCTGAAAACATTGACACTGATGATTTCTTAGATAATGTTCTTCTGGGTCAAGGAAGAAACCCTGGTGATAGAGATGCTTCTGAAACACTGTTCAGAATGGCTCATGTGTTTTTCAACAACCCATCATTTGTTATACGTGTTAGTAGGTGTACTGGGACATCCAAAATCTGAGGTCGAGTTGAATTTTTGTCCAACGCATCAAAAAAATGTGTTAAAATTCAGTCTCGTTCCCCGAGGCACCCTAGAATCCGGCCCGAAAAACCAAAAATTTAAACGACCCATCATTTGTTATACGTGTTAGTCGGGGTATTGGGACATCCAAAATCTGAGCTCAAGTTAAAGTTTTGTCAGATGCAATAAAAAACACTTGTTAAAATTTTGCCCCGGTCTCCGAGGCACCCTAGAATCCGACCCGAAAAACCCAAAATTTAAACGACCCATCATTTGTTATACGTTTTACTCGTGGTATTGGGAAATCTAAAATCTGGGCCCGAGTTAAATTTTTGTCCGACGCATCAAAAAAACGTGTCAAAATTTAGTCCTAGTCCCCGTGGCACCCTAGAATCCGGCCCGAAAAACCCAAAATTTAAACGACCCATCATTTTTTATACGTGTTAGTCGGGGTATAGGGACATCCAAAATTTGAGCTCGAGTGAAAAGTTTTGTCCAACGCATCAAAAAAACGTGTTAAAATTCAGTCCCGGTCCCCGAGGCACCCTAGAATCCGGCCCGAAAGACACAAAATTTAAACGACCCATCTGGACAGTCTTCTGAACAAAGACAATGATAAAAAGAGACAATCTGTTTCAGCACTAAATATAAGCAAGCACACAGAAGCAAAAGTAACAAGTATAAGAGGGAGAAAGAAGTTTAGGAGATTCTGATGAACACGTTGATTTATACAAGTTCGCCACAGAAGTTCTGTGACTACGTCTTGTCCCCTAAGGTCGCAGCCACCAGAGATTTTAAATCTACTATTCAGAACTTTTATGGCAAGTTCAGAAGCTCCTTTACATTAACAGAACTTAAGCTAATTTCTCACTTAGTTCTGACTAGCCTAAAAAGAGTTAAAGGATTTCCACGAGAACAACAACAACTCTTTTTTCTGGATTTCTCACCCAACTCTAATCTCAACTAGATTTCTCTCTAAATCTAACTGAATATCACAAACGATATCAGTTTACAAGATTGCTATTATGAACTTGTTTTTCTTCACTCTCTCACTTTAACTAAGACTAAGCTAAGAAAGATTGAGAATGGAAAAAGGGTGCTCTGTTTTTCTTGTTTAAACAGTGCGTTAAGATTTTGCTCAATTATCACGCGTTGTTGATGTAGTGGAGCTTGGCTACTATTTATAGTGAATGAGGATGACCGTTGGTGAATTTGAATCTTCAAAGGAGATGACATCAGTTGTTGTAGCCGTTAATTTGTCAAGTCTTCAAACGGTCTTCAAACACTTTGATTCCGTTAACCTTATTCTTTAACTAAATCCGGTAAGAGATTTGAAATTGAAGATAAGGTTGACTGGAAACATTCTTCAATTGGATCAACAAAGGGTAGACAAGGAAATTCTGGTTTCGCTTTGAGTAGACAAGCGCGCTCCTTCCAATTGTCTAGACTTCTGATTGAATTGATAAAATTTCTGATTGCAAAGAACCTCTGAGAAGAGCTTTAACAGACTTCGTAGCATCGGAGCGGAGTATCCAGCTTCTGATCATTGAAACACTGTCTTCAGCTTTCGGAACTTCTGAGTCTTTCAGGCAATCCAGAAATATTTCATTCAGCACCTGCTGAGTAACTTACATACAATGCTTAAACAAAAATTGTTAGTCAACATTAAACCGTATGTAAGGGAATCTTAATTTTCATCTTCTGAAACGTTTGGACATAATCAAAACACTTAGGGTTCATCACAAGGTGGTCTTGGCTTCCTTGTACGGGGCTTTAGACGTGGTATGCCGTGGTGCAATTAACTTTCGCGGCCCTTTCTTGGTACTCGAGGTATGTCTTTCGTTTTTCTATCCCTCTTCAATCTTTTAGACACGTTGGTGCTTGAGTTGTGATCCTGCCGTGTAGGCCTGGGCTTATGAATACGGCCTCCTACCTCGACCCCAAATGCCCCAAGTACAACGTAACGAGTTTCCCCGTCTTAGTCGATGGATGGGCTCCCGGAAGAAGGCAACCTCTCCTCAACCTAACGGGAGAGACTTTACTGAAGGGTCTGCTTGGAGTCAAGTACGTTGTGGGCTTACTTTTTTCTTTTTCCTTTCCACTTCGGCATCTTGTTCATTATCTCTTCCTCGCGCAGGTGACCACACTACCCTGGCATACTGGCGTGGCTGTGGGATGGCTGCCTGAGATGATTGCGGCCTTCGAGATCTCTTCTCGTCGGATTCTCCAGGAAGGTCCTTTCGATTTCTCCTGGTATTTAGGCGAGAGAGTGCTTGAATTTTGGGAAGGTCCCTCGGAGAGCCGTGTTCCCTTTGATCCCATGACTACGATGTTCTGGGGTGCGTCCATGACCCTTTCTGATCGTGAGGCATTCTTTCAGGGGTCCCAGCGCTGGGGAGTTTGGATGGGGTGCATGGTGCTTTGGTATTGCCCTGAAGTGCGAGTTATGAGCTTTTCCTTCATCGTCTTTTGCCTCCTAGGGACAAATCACTCGGATATTTGGTGGGCGCCGATTCACCCCTCCTTGCTACGGTACGTTGGTGTCCCGCTCTTCTGGTATTCTTGTTCGCTTCTGAGTTGTATTTAACACTCTTGACTTCTCACAGGATCTCCTCCGTGAAACGTGCACTCCTTGTTCAGAGATTCTAGGGTGTGACCCCGCTCATGCTTGTTCACTCACTCCTCCTCGAGGAGAAACCCCGCATCCCGCGCCTCAGTGGGTGGTTGGGGATTTTTCCCCATCTCAGCCAGAGATTTTGGGGGTGCATGACTGGACCAGGTATAGGGAGTTCCACGTTACACCTTCTTCTGACCATCTCCCTACCTTCGACCCTCCTGACACCACGCACGTACGTATTCCCTCTTCTTTCGTTGGGCATCCTTTGCGTTTTGCCTGCTGACTTCCTCTCTTTCAGGTTTCTCGTACTTCTGCCGTACACGTAGCGGGTCTATACCGCTCCACTCGGGCGGCGTTGGCCGCCCGTACGCAGGTAGCGGACCTCACGGCTTGGTTGGAGGCTTTCCATGTGGACGAGGCGCGGAGGAGAAGACGACGCGAGATGAGGGATGCTAGAGAAGACGACGAGGGTTCCGACGCCGGCGACTTTCCATATTAGTTAGGATTTTTCATTTATATAGATCCTTGTATTGAGCATGTATCTTCCTTATACTAATGTTCCTTTTTCTTGTCTGTTTGTAGCCCCTTGCGATCGTTGACGTCATCCTTGTGGGGCGTTTTGAAACCATACGGGGCTGCCGGGTTGCGCTTCTATCGTAGTCAACCTCTATACTCGGAGTTCCTTCGAGCCGCCATGGCCCTTTGGGATTCTCGGGACCATACCTTCCGATTCATCAATGGGGATTTGTGCCCTTTGCCTGAGGAACTCTGTGCTATTTTAGGACTCTATGTCGACCCTGCTATTCCCTTGGCCATGCCGCAGTGTGAGTTTTTGACTCTTCAACAGTTGTCAGTGCTCTTCCGAGTGTCTGGTAATTTCTTGCTGGAGCTTCTCGACACCGAGGGGCCTTTTTTTCATGTACCTACCTTAGTTGTCCGGGAGGTTCTTGAAGAGTCTGAGGTAGGCAGTCACCCTTGGGCTTTCGCCCTTTCTCTGCTGATGTATATGCGGTTTTTGGTTGTCGGAGATCCGATCCAGTGCGATTGCCGCTTGATAACCGTTGTGCATGAAGTGTATCGTGGGGCGAACCCTGGGCCATTCTTGCTGGCAGAGATGTTACTTAGTCTTTCATGTAACGTGACGGAAGGGTTCCTTCTTTCCCGGGGCAGTCCTTTATTGTTTCAGATTTGGTTAATGGAAAAGCTCGCAATCGTGGTTCCTCCCTTGGGTCTAAAGAGATATCTGCCCCGCCACTGGGGGCAAAGGCGACAGGTATTTTTCGGGGCGGCTTCGTTCCATAGTTTTGAATGGTGGTCGCGGTGGTTATCTGAGCGTGAGTCTTCCAACATACGTTGGACTTGTCCTTGGTGGCGGATCACCTCCTATACTGACACGCTAATGTCTGGGTGTGTCCCCATTTGTGGCCTTCGAGAGAGTTCCTTCTACGTGCCTTCTTTGCTGCGGCGTCAAATGGGCTTACATCAGGGCATCCCCTCTGACTTCCTTCATTTTGTTTCGTGGAGGCGTGTTCGACTCTAGGTTGCTAGACCGCATCAAACAGTTATGGCCTTGTAGGTTTCTCCAAGCCATCCCCAATGTTGATGATCCTGCTAACTCTGCCTCGGACAACTATATCGAGTGGTTAAGCTCATTCCGCATGGCTTGGTCAAATAGAGAGATCGTGATGCTGACTCGGGATTTTTGTCACCAAGCTGGGCCATCCAAGCGGCGTCGCGAGTGATTTTGTCGCATTTTTTTTTATTTTTTTAGCTGTTTCTTTTCATAACTCGCAAAATATTATTGTCAAACTTCTTTAATCATCAACTAAAGTGGAGGTGTTGATACGTCGGATTTATGGGAAACATTTGATCAATGAATTCCAAAGGGTGAGTCTTGTTTTTTCCGTTTGTGACTTGAATTTTGATTTGGGACAGGCTTTTTGGGTTGTAGGTTTCTTTCTTAGTTTGGAGAGGATATTTGTGTGGCGTTTTGGGAATGCTTGATCTGTTTGTTTTTTTTTTTTTTTTTTTTGTGCTCAAGTTTCTTTTTAATTTTGACTATGATTGTTGGGGTAGGCTTTTTTTTTTTTTTTTGAGTGCTAAGGTATTTGTCTGATGTAATGAGGGATTCTTTTTCCGATAATGATTTTTTTAGTTGATTAATCTAAACAATGAATGACATTAACATTTCACAAATCATAACCTGAAATAACTTTCATTTATTAATTATTATCTCATCGTACATTTCTCCATATCACTTGCGACATATCCCACTTTAGCACCTCACACATTTCGGTACTATGGTCGAAGTATTGATGGTACTCACATAAGTTCGACCATATTCTCTTCCCGGTCAATAGGAGTGGAGGGGGATCCTGGAGCCGCGATTCTCTGATAGGGCGCATCACCCCGTCTTCCACTAGCTTTGCAAATAAGGTGCCAATCCTTCCCCTAGGGGGTACGAAATTGGTAGGAGAAAGGATATCTCGTGTGCCCCCGTGTCTGATGTCCCTAACCTCTTCTCGGGTTTCACGGATATCCTCACGTACGTGTTCAAGCCACTCTGCCGTGCTGGTTTGTCCTTGCCTCTCTGTTTCACGTATCGCGTGGAACTGGTCGTGTTCTTCTATTCTTCTAATCAAATTCCCGAGATCCAGGTATGAATCGAAATCCTGGTATTGTGCGATTGCCCTTAGATGAGGTACCAGGCTCTTTGCTAGACACGACACCAAAACTCTCATGTTATGTCTTCGAGGTAGTTCTTTGGTAGCTTTCAACCACCGGAGTGAGAAATAGTCCTCGAATGCTTCCCCTTCCCTCTGCTCCAAGCTTCTCAAGTTTCTCCATTCTATGGTTTCTCGGGGTTTAAAAGGTCCGGCCAAGTGTATCCAGTTTTCTGACTCCAAGTGTTTCTGGTCCTCTTCTATAGGGTTGATCCATGATTCTATTCGACTCACTAATTGGCTTAGCTCGTCGTAGCTTTGAAGGTCGTAGTGTCGCGCCACCCATCGTATATGATAGTGTGTACTCCGCACCAGGCATCTTATCTGTTCTTTCTTCTCTGGCGTTTCCCGAGCCAAGCTTAACATAGGAAACCACCTATATTCCAAGTAGTCGTGAAATTGTTCTCCCATCTGTTGTCAGAGTGAGGCAAGGGTTCCCCAAGAGACCCTTCTATCCACATTGGCTACAAACTTGGTTAGGAAAGCTAGGATCAACTTTCCCCAATCCCGACGAATGATATGGGAGAGTCGGTTGTACCATTTCCTAGCCTGGCCTTCTAGCCCAAATGGGAACTGGAGACAGAGGTCTGCGTCTGCGCTCGGGCCTGAGTACTGCATCATCCTTATGAAAGTCCCTAAGTGTATTTGAGCGTCTTGACTTCCATCAAAGATTAGGAACAAGGTTTCTCCCGAATCCTCTTCGGGTTCACTGTCAGCGACACGGTCTCCTAGGGGTTCGCTTTTGCGAACAGAATTCTCTTGGCTTGTATCTTTTGACATGTACGACGGCCTCTTCCCTTGGCTACTCTTGAAAGACATCCCCATCTCGAACCTTTCCTCCTCTGCCTTTCTCTTAGAGAGTCCTTCTGTTGTGTACATCCTCTTTCCATCTTGCTTACGGGCCCTGACGATCACCTCCCCGGAGCAGGCGAAAACTCCCATTCCAGACATGATGCTCAACCCTGACTAACTTTTCGGTGGTCGTTCTACACGAGGGAAGATGGTGTGAGCCCCTCGGCATCCTCGGTTTGTGAGATGCATGTGTGCATGATCCTATTGATCCTTCCTCCGCTTTAACTTGTTAGACCTCGTTCAAGGGTATTTCCTCATGAATGTGTGATAATGGAGGTAATACCCTCGAATGGGGTCCTTGGCTTGCGTAGATACGAAAGATCGCATCATGGCCTAGTTTATCTAGGCCATGGGTCGTTCTTTCGCTTTTCTTTCAGCCAATTTTTACTGGTCCGGACATTCCTTTGGTTCAAACCGTACTCTGTTTCAATCCTCGCAACCTTTTCCTTATTTGGGATGGGCATTTGTGACAATGTTATTTGCGGGATTGCGACAGAGTGCCCTTTTGAACTGAAGGAATGTCCGGATGACGGAACCCGGACCTTCTATATGCTTTTATATATGATCAATTCATCAAACAAGTTGTCGATGCACAAAAGTCGTCACTCCCTTTCATTCTTCACGAGGTGCGTCTCTGTCCTAGGTGGGTTTTTCCGACATCTTTCCTTTCGATGTCGAAACGCTCTCAGCAGACGTAATTTTAAAAGATGTTTGGGGGTAGTTCCTAGTGGAGATATCTAGGCTGACTATATGAGGCTTCGGTCTCGTTTGATAGTACAAAAGGGTTTCCATGGCAAGATATACCTAGCGCCTCCCCATTTAAGGGTTTTGAGCAGCGTGTCGACGGTACAAGGCGGTGGGTGGTGTTAAAGATCGACCCATGCGTCCCTTAAAGGAAACGACAGTGAGCACGACCCATAACACACGTTGACCGTTCGGGATTTTTCTTTTATGCAGTATGAGAAAGCAATAACTCTGTTGTACAGAACTAGACTGTCAGAACGTTTCAGTTGTATCCCATTTTCACTTTTATAAAAAATTTCAAGAAAATAATTTTACAAACGGTGAAAACCAAACTTACACCCTTCTATTAGCAAATTAACTTCAAGAGAATCATACGTTGAAGTTAACTTATAACAGTAGAATATATTTTTGGTCCCCAGCAGAGTCGCCACTGTGAGCGAAAGTGGTCGCTCATAGCGGCTTTAGCCTTCTTTGACTAGAGTCGCCACCCGGCCGACCGGGAAAATGTACGAACCGGTGTTTGTACCGATTGTTTTGAAAACCAGAGATTCTATTTACGTTCGTGGATACAACTTATTAATTCCGACATTCCAGAACCCAGACGATCTTTAATGCAACCTAACAGCTTATTGTTTTGATTTTTATGGTTATCACATAGAAGTAAATAAATGCGCAAACATTGGTGCGATAAACCACCGGGTGACACGGTACAAAACCCTCAAAAGCTTACCCTCGTCGCGTGCCAGTGATTGCTCGCGGACTGAGACTCGTTGAAGAACGGAGACCTTTTATGGGAGGAACCTCGGGGAACCGAAATTGCGTGTGCGTCCTCCGGTGTGGTAACTGGAGACGGGACTTAGTCGACCCTAGCGAGACTGCGAGCGATGCCTGGATTGGGAACTTTTGCTAATAAGGGGGAATATATTTTTGGTGGTCGGGAGGACCTTTTCTCTGAGAATATTTGAGGAAAGTACTCTCAGGCTCAGACTCTAGCGATTCTTTTTCGTATGAGAGGCAACTTTTAGGCAACTCGAGGAGGCAACTTTATCAGAGGAAACTTTTCGGGTCAAGAATCGCTTTAGAACGAGCTAGAGAGGCGGGAGAATGAGTGTTTTGTTGTTTTTGTAAAGGATTTGTTGATGTCTTGAATGAGAAATCCAGAGGGTATATAAAGGTTTCCTTGAGACCGTACGGTCACAAGGTTGTGACCGTATGGTCACTGTTTAGATCTGAGCCGGGCGTTACCCGACACCCGGCCAATGTCTTTTGGATGTTTGTACACGTGTCACTCTCTGATTGGACCGCCCAGCCACGTGACAGATGAGGATTGGATTGCTATCTGCCACGTGGCAGTGACCGTACGTTCAGAGGTATGTGACCGTACGGTCTCAACCATCAGTGTTGTGACCGTACGGTCTTTGGTGAATAGTACTTGTGACCGTATATTTTTTGTGATCGAGGATTTTCTCATAAGCATGAAAGTGCCACACTCATGGTCCCGAGAAGCGGGCGGAAGAGGTTATGGTCCCGAAAAGATGATCCGTTCTACGATGAGCATCAGTATTTGAGCAGCTGGCGCAACGAGGAGCTCTTAGATTGCTTTCATCAACGGGTTCGAAACTAGTGCTTACACCGACACATCAAAAAACACTTGTTAAAATTCAGTCCCGGTCCCTGAGTCACCCTAGAATCCGGCCCGAAAAACACAAAATTTAAACGACCCATCTTTTGTTATACATGTTAGTCGGGGTATTGGGACATCCAAAAATCTGAGCTCCAGTTAAAGTCTTGTCCGACGCATCATAAAAACGTGTTAAAATTCAATCCCGATCCCCGAGGCACCCTAGAATCCGGCCCGAAAAACACAAAATTTAAACGACCCATCTTTTGTTATACATGTTAGTCGGGGTATTGGGACAAACAAAAATCTGAGCTCGAGTTAAAGTCTTGTCCGACGCATCAAAAAAACGTGTTAAAATTCAGTCCCGGTCCCCGAGGCACCCCAGAATCCGACCCGAAAAAACCAAAATTTAAACGACCCATCATTTGTTATACGTGTTAGTTGGGGTAATGGGACATCCAAAAATCTGAGCTCGAGTTAAAGTTTTGTCCGACGCATCATAAAAACGTGTTAAAATTCAGTCCCGGTCCCCGAGGCAACCTATAATCCGGCCCAAAAAACCCAAATTATAAACGACCCATCATTTGTTATATGTGTTAGTCGATATATTGGGACATCCAAAAATCTGAGCTCGAGTTAAAGTCTTGTCAGACGCATCAAAAAAACGTGTTAAATTCATTTCCGGTCCCCGAGGCAGCCAAGAATCCGGCCCGAAAAACCCAAAATTTAAACGACCCATCATTTGTTATACGTGTTAGTTGGGGTATTGGGACATCAAATATCTGAGCTCGAGTTAAGGTTTTGTCCGACTCATCATACAAATGTGTTAAAATACAATCCCGGTCCCCGAGGCACCCTAAAATCCGGCCCGAAAAACCCAAATTATAAACGACCCATCATTTGTTATACGTGTTATTTGAGGTATTTGGACATTAAAAATCTGAGCTCGAGTTAATGTTTTGTCCGACGCATCATAAAAACGTGTTAAAATTCAATCTCGGTCCACGAGGCACCCTAGAATCCGGCCCGA
Source organism: Euphorbia peplus (assembly GCA_028411795.1). Classification (NCBI taxonomy): domain Eukaryota; kingdom Viridiplantae; phylum Streptophyta; class Magnoliopsida; order Malpighiales; family Euphorbiaceae; genus Euphorbia; species Euphorbia peplus. Next base: position 12,025,176 of record CP110838.1, on the reverse strand, counting down.
AAAACCCAAATTATAAACGATCCATCATTTGTTATACGTGTTAGTTGTGATATTGGGACATCCAAAAATCTGTGCTCTTGTTAAAGTTTTGTCCGACGCATCAAAAAACACTTGATAAAATTCTGCACCGGTCCCCGAGGCAGCCTAGAATCCGCCCCGAAAAACACGAAATTTAAACGACCCATCATTTTTTATATGTGTTAGTCGTGATTTTGGGACATCCGAAAATCTGAGCTCGAGTAAAAGTCTTGTCCGACGCATCAAAAAAACGTGTTAAAATTCAGTCCCAGTCCCCGAGTCACCCTAGAATCCGGCCCGAAAAACCCAAATTATAAACGACCCATCATTTGTTATACGTGTTAGTTGGGGTTTTAGGACATCAAAAATCTGAGCTCGAGTTGAGGTTTTGTCCGACCCATCATTAAAACGTGTTAAAATTCAGTCCCGGTCCCCGAGGCACCCTAGAATCCGGCTTGGAAAACCCAAATTATAAACGACCCATCATTTGTTATATCAAAAACACTTGTTAAAATTCTGCACCGGTCCCCGAGGCAGCCTAGAATCCGGCCCGAAAAACATAAAATTTAAACGACCCATCTTTTGTTATACATGTTAGTCGCGGTATTGGGACATCCAAAAATCTGAGCACGAGTTAAAGTCTTGTCCGACGCATCAATAAAACGTGTTAAAATTCAGTCCCGGTCCCCGAGGCACCCTAGAATCCGGCCTGAAAAACCCAAATTATAAACGACCCATCATTTGTTATACGTGTTAGTCGTGATATTGGGACATCCAAAAATATGAGCTCGAGTTAAAGTCTTGTCCGACGCATCAAAGAAACGTGTTAAAATTCAGTCCTGGTCCCCGAGGCACCCTAGAATCAGGCCCGAAAAACCCAAAATTTAAACGACCCATCATTTCTTATACGTGTTAGTTGGGGTAATTGGACGTCAAAAATCTGAGCTCGAGTTAAGGTTTTGTCCGACGCATCATAAAAACGTGTTAAAATTCAGTCCCGGTCCCCGAGGCACCCTAGAATCCGGCCCGAAAAACCCAAATTATAATCAACCGATCATTTGTTATACGTGTTAGTTTGGGTATTGGGACATCAAAAATCTGAGCTCGAGTTAAGGTTTTGTCCGACGCATCATAAAAACGTGTTAAAATTAAGACCCGGTCCTCGAGGCACCCTAGAATCCGGCCCGAAAAACCCAAATTATAATCGACCCATCATTTGTTATACGTGTTAGTCCTGATATTGGGACATCCAAAAATCTGAGCTCGAGTTAAAGTCTTGTCCGACGGATCAAAAAAACGTGTTAAAATTCAGTCCCGGTCCCCGAGGCACCCTAGAATCAGGCCCGAAAAACCCAAAATTTAAACGACCCATCATTTGTTATACGTGTTAGTTGGGGTATTGGGACATCAAAAATCTGAGCTCGAGTTAAAGTCTTGTCCGACAGATCAAAAAAACGTGTTAAAATTCAGTCCCGGTCCCCGAGGCACCCTAGAATCAGGCCCGAAAAACCCAAATTATAAACGACCCATCATTTGTTATACGTGTTAGTCGTGATATTGGGACATCCAAAAATCTGAGCTCGAGTTAAAGTCTTGTCCGACGCATCAAAGAAACGTGTTAAAATTCAGTCCCGGTCCCCGAGGCACCCTAGAATCCGGCCCGAAAAACCCAAATTATAAACGACCCATCATTTGTTATACGTGTTAGTCGTGATATTGGGACATCCAAATATCTGAGCTCGAGTTAAAGTCTTGTCCGACGCATCAAAAAACGTGTTAAAATTCAGTCCCGGTCCCCGAGGCACCCTAGAATCAGGCCCGAAAAACCCAAAATTTAAATGACCCATCATTTGTTATACGTGTTAGTTGGGGTAATTGGACGTCAAAAATCTGAGCTCGAGTTAAGGTTTTGTCCGACGCATCATAAAAACGTGTTAAAATTCAGTCCCGGTCCCCGAGGCACCCTAGAATCCGGCCCGAAAAACCCAAATTATAATCGACCCATCATTTGTTATACGTGTTAGTTGAGGTATTGGGACATAAAAAATCGGAGCTCTAGTTAAGGTTTTGTCCGACGCATCATAAAAACGTGTTAAAATTCAGTCCCGGTCCACGAGGCACCCTAGAAGCCGGCCCGAAAAACCCAAATTATAATCGACCCATCATTTGTTATACGTGTTAGTTGGGGTATTGGGACATCAAAAATCTGAGCTCGAGTTAAAGTCTTGTCCGAGGGATCAAAAAAACGTGTTAAAATTCAGTCCCGGTCCCCGAGGCACCCTAGAATCAGGCCCGAAAAACCCAAAATTTAAACGACCCATCATTTGTTATACGTGTTAGTTTGGGTAATAGGACGTCAAAAATCTGAGCTCGAGTTAAGGTTTTGTCCCACGCATCATAAAAACGTGTTAAAATTCAGTCCCGGTCCCCGAGGCACCCTAGAATCCGGCCCGAAAAACCCAAATTATAATCGACCCATCATTTGTTATACGTGTTAGTTGGGGTATTGGGACATCAAAAATTTGAGCTCGAGTTAAAGTCTTGTCCGACGGATCAAAAAAACGTGTTAAAATTCAGTCCCGGTCCCCGAGGCACCCTAGAATCAGGCCCGAAAAACACAAAATTTAAACGACCCATCTTTTGTTATACATGTTAGTCGGGGTATTGAGACATCCAAAAATCTGAGCACGAGTTAAAGTTTTGTCCGACGCATCAAAAAAACGTGTTAAAATTCAGTCACGGTCCCCGAGGCACCCTAGAATCTGGCCCGAAAAACCCAAAATTTCAACGACCCATCATTTGTTATGCGTGTTAGTTGGGATAATTGAAGGTCAAAAATCTGAGCTCGAGTTAAGGTTTTGTCCGACGCATCATAAAAACGTGTTAAAATTCAGTCCCGGTCCCCGAGGCACCCTAGAATCCTGCCCGAAAAACCCAAATTATAATCGACCCATCATTTGTTATACGTGTTAGTTGGGGTAATTGGACGTCAAAAATCTGAGCTCGAGTTAAGGTTTTGTTCGAGGCATCATAAAAACGTGTTAAAATTCAGTCCCGGTCCCCGAGGCACCCTAGAATCCGGCCCGAAAAACCCAAATTTTAATCGACCGATCATTTGTTATACGTGTTAGTCGTGATATTGGGACATCCAAAAATCTGTGCTCTTGTTAAAGTTTTGTCCGACGCATCAAAAAACACTTGTTAAAATTCTGCACCGGTCCTCGAGGCAGCCTAAAATCCGGCCCGAAAAACACAAAATTTAAACGACCCATCTTTTGTTATACATGTTAGTCGGGGTATTGGGACATCCAAAAATCTGAGCACGAGTTAAAGTCTTGTCCGACGCATAAAAAAAACGTGTTAAAATTCAGTCCCGGTCCCCGAGGCACCCTAGAATCCGGCCCGAAAAACCAAAAATTTCAACGACCCATCATTTGTTATGCGTGTTAGTTGGGATAATTGAACGTCAAAAATCTGAGCTCGAGTTAAGGTTTTGTCTGACGCATCATAAAAACGTGTTAAAATTCAGACCCGGTCCCCGAGGCACCCTAGAATCCGGCCCGAAAAACCCAAATTATAATCGACCCATCATTTGTTATACGTGTTAGTTGGGGTAATTGGACGTCAAAAATCTGAGCTCGAGTTAAGGTTTTGTCCGACGCATCATAAAAACGTGTTAAAATTCAGTCCCGGTCCCCGAGGCACCCTACAATCAGGCCCGAAAAACCCAAATTATAAACGACCCATCATTTGTTGTACGTGTTAGTCGTGATATTGGGACATCCAAAAATCTGAGCTAAAGTTAAAGTCTTGTCCGACGCATCAAAAAAACGTGTTCAAATTCAGTCCCGGTCCCCGAGGCACCCTAGAATCCGGCCCGAAAAACCCAAAATTTCAACGACCCATCATTTGTTATGCGTGTTAGTTGGGATAATTGAACGTCAAAAATCTGAGCTCGAGTTAAGGTTTGGTCCGACGCATCATAAAAACGTGTTAAAATTCAGTCCAGGTCCCCGAGGCACCCTAGAATCCGGCCCGAAAAACCCAAATTATAAACGACCCATCATTTGTTATACGTGTTAGTCGTGATATTGGGACATCCAAAAATCTGAGCTCGAGTTAAAGTCTTGTCCGACGCATCAAAAAAACGTGTTAAAATTCAGTCCCGGTCCCCGAGGCACCCTAGAATCAGGCCCGAAAACCCAAAATTTAAACGACCCATCATTTGTTATACGTGTTAGTTGGGGTAATTGGACGTCAAAAATCTGAGCTCGAGTTAAGGTTTTGTCCGACGCATCATAAAAACGTGTTAAAATTCAGTCCCGATCCCCGAGGCACCCTAGAATCCGGCCCGAAAAACCCAAATTATAATCGACCCATCATTTGTTATACGTGTTAGTTGGGGTATTGGGACATCAAAAATCTGAGCTCGAGTTAAGGTTTTGTCCGACGCATCATAAAAACGTGTTAAAATTTAGTCCCGGTCCCCGAGGCACCCTAGAATCAAGCCCGAAAAACCCAAATTATAATCGACCCATCATTTGTCATACGTGTTAGTCGTGATATTGGGACATCCAAAAATCTGTGCTCTTGTGAAAGTTTTATCTGACGCATCAAAAAACACTTGTTAAATTTCTGTACCGGTCCCCGAGGCAGCCTAGAATCGGCACGAAAAACATAAAATTTAAACGACCCATCTTTTGTTATACATGTTAGTCGGGGTATTGGGACATCAAAAATCTGAGCTCGAGTTAAGGTTTTGTCCGACGCATCATAAAAACGTGTTAAAATTCAGTCCCGGTCCCCGAGGCACCCTTGAATCCGGCCAGAAAAACCCAAAATTTAAACGACCCATCATTTGTTATACGTGTTAGTTGGGGTATTGGCACATCAAAAATATGAGCTCGAGTTAAGGTTTTGTCCGACGCATCATAAAAACGTGTTAAAATTCAGTCCCGGTCCCCGAGGCACCCTTGAATCCGGCCTGAAAAACCCAAATTATAAACGACCCATCATTTGTTGTACGTGTTAGTCGTGATATTGGGACATCCAAAAATCTGAGCTCGAGTTAAAGTCTTGTCCGACGCATCAAAAAAACGTGTTCAAATTCAGTCCCGGTCCCCGAGGCACCCTAGAATCCGGCCCGAAAAACCCAAATTATAATCGACCCATCATTTGTTATACGTGTTAGTTGGGGTATTGGGACATCAAAAATCTGAGCTCGAGTTAAGGTTTTGTCCGACGCATCAAAAAACACTTGTTAAAATTCTGCACTGGTCCTCGAGGCAGCCTAGAATCCGGCCCGAAAAACACAAAATTTAAACGATCCATCTTTTGTTATACATGTTAGTCGGGGTATTGGGACATCCAAAAATCTGAGCACGAGTTAAAGTCTTGTCCGACGCATAAAAAAAACGTGTTAAAATTCAGTCCCGGTCCCCGAGGCACCCTAGAATCCGGCCCGAAAAACCCAAAATTTCAACGACCCATCATTTGTTATGGGTGTTACTTGGGATACTTGAACGTCAAAAATCTGAGCTCGAGTTAAGGTTTTGTCTGACGCATCATAAAAACGTGTTAAAATTCAGTCCCGGTCCCCGAGGAACCCTAGAATCCGGCCCGAAAAACCCAAATTATAAACGACCCATCATTTGTCCTACGTGTTAGTCGTGATATTGGGACATCCAAAAATCTGAGCTCGAGTTAAAGTCTTGTCCGAGGGATCAAAAAAACGTGTTAAAATTCAGTCCCGGTCCCCAAAGCACCCTAGAATCAGGCCCGAAAACCCCAAAATTTAAACGACCCATCATTTGTTATACGTGTTAGTTGGGGTAATTGGACATCAAGAATCTGAGCTCGAGTTAAGGTTTTGTCCGACGCATCATAAAAACATGTTAAAATTAAGTCCCGGTCCCTGAGGCACCCTTGAATCCGGCCCGAAAAACCCAAATTATAAACGACCCATCATTTGTTATACGTGTTAGTCGTGATATTGGGACATCCAAAAATCTGAGCTCGAGTTAAAGTCTTGTCCACGCATCAAAAAAACGTGTTAAAATTTAGTCCCGGTCCCCGAGGCACCCTAGAATCCGCCCCAAAAACCCAAAATTCAAACGACCCATCATTTGTTATACGTGTTAGTCGGGGTAATTGGACGTCAAAAATCTGAGCTCGAGTTAAGGTTTTGTCCTACGCATCATAAAAACGTTTTAAAATTCAGTCCCGGTCCCCGAGGCACCCTAGAATCCGGCCAGAAAAACCCAAATTATAATCGACCCATCATTTGTTATACGTGTTAGTTGGGGTATTGGGACATCAAAAATCTGAGCTCGAGTTAAGGTTTTGTCCGACGCATCAAAAAACACTTGTTAAAATTCTGCACTGGTCCTCGAGGCAGCCTAGAATCCGGCCCGAAAAACACAAAATTTAAACGACCCATCTTTTGTTATACTTGTTAGTCGGGGTATTGGGACATCCAAAAATATGAGCACGAGTTAAAGTCTTGTCCGACGCATCAAAAAAATGTGTTAAAATTCAGTCCCGCTCCCCGAGGCACCATAGAATCCGGGCCGAAAAACCAAAAATTTCAACGACCCATCATTTGTTATGCGTGTTAGTTAAGATAATTGAACGTCAAAAATCTGAGCTCGAGTTAAGGTTTTGTCCGACGCATCATAAAAACGTGTTAAAATTCAGTCCCGGTCCCCGAGGCACCCTAGAATCCGGCCCGAAAAACCCAAATTATAAACGACCCATCATTTGTTCTACGTGTTAGTCGTGATATTGGGACATCCAAAAATCTGAGCTCGAGTTAAAGTCTTGTCCGACGCATCAAAAAAACGTGTTAAAATTCAGTCCCGGTCCCCGAGGCACCCTAGACTCAGGCCCGAAAAACCCAAAATTTAAACGACCCATCATTTGTTATACGTGTTAGTTGGGGTAATTGGACGTCAAAAATCTGAGCTCGAGTTAAGGTTTTTGTCCGACGCATCATAAAAACGTGTTAAAATTCAGTCTCGGTTCCCGAGGCACCCTAGAATCCGGCCCGAAAAACCCAAATTATAATCGACCCATCATTTGTTATACGTGTTAGTTGGGGTATTGGGACATCAAAAATCTGAGCTCGAGTTAAGGTTTTCTCCGACGCATCATAAAAACGTGTTAAAATTCAGTCCCGGTCCCCGAGGCATTCTTGAATCCGGCTCGAAAAACCCAAATTATAAACGACCCATCATTTGTTATACGTGTTAGTCGTGATATTGGGACATCCAAAAATCTGAGCTCGAGTTAAAGTCTTGTCCACGCATCAAAAAATCGTGTTAAATTTTAGTCCCGGTCCCCGAGGCACCCTAGAATCCGGCCAAAAAAACCAGAAATATAAACGACCCATCATTTGTTATACTTGTTATTTGGGGTAATTGGACGTCAAAAATCTGAGCTCGAGTTAAGGTTTTGTCCGACGCATCATAAAATAGTGTTAAAATTCTGTCCCGGTCCACAAGGCACCCTAGAATCCGGCCCGAAAAACCCAAATTATAATCGACCCATCATTTGTTATACGTGTTAGTTGGGGTATTGGGACATCAAAAATATGAGCTCAAGTTAAAGTCTTGTCCGACGGATCAAAAAAACGTGTTAAAATTCAGTCCCGGTCCCCGAGGCACCCTAGAATCAGACCCGAAAAACCCAAAATTTAAACGACCCATCATTTGTTATACGTGTTAGTTGGGGTAATTGGACGTCAAAAATCTGAGCTCGAATTAACGTTTTGTCCGACGCATCATAAAAACGTGTTAAAATTCAGTCCAGGTCCCCGAGGCACCCTAGAATCCGGCCCGAAAAACCCAAATTATAATCGACCCATCATTTGTTATACGTGTTAGTCGTGATATTTGGACATCCAAAAATCTGTGCTCTTGTTAAAGTTTTGTCCGACGCATCAAAAAACACTTGTTAAAATTCTGCACCGGTCCTCGAGGCAGCCTAGAATACGGCCCGAAAAACACAAAATTTAAACGACCCATCTTTTGTTATACATGTTAGTCGGGGTATTGGGACATTCAAAAATCTGAGCACGAGTTAAAGTCTTGTCCGACGCATCAAAAAAACGTGTTAAAATTCAGTCTCGGTCCCCGAGGCACCCTAGAATCCGGCGCGAAAAACCCAAAATTTCAACGACCCATCATTTGTTATGCGTGTTAGTTAAGATAATTGAATGTCAAAAATCTGAGCTCGAGTTAAGGTTTTGTTCGACGCATCATAAAAACGTGTTAAAATTTAGTCCCGGTTCCCGAGGCACCCTAAAATCCGGCCCGAAAAACCCAAATTATAAACGACCCATCATTTGTTCTACGTGTTAGTCGTGATATTGGGACATCCAAAAATCTGAGCTCGAGTTAAAGTCTTGTCCGACGCATCAAAAAAACGTGTTAAAATTCAGTCCCGGTCCCCGAGGCACCCTAGAATCCGGCCCGAAAACCCCAAAATTTAAACGACCCATCATTGGTTATACGTGTTAGTTGGGGTAATTGGACGTCAAAAATCTGAGCTCCAGTTAAGGTTTTGTACGACACATCATAAAAACGTGTTAAAATTCAGTCCCGGTCCCCGAGGTACCCAAGAATGCGGCCCGAAAAACCCAAATTATAATCGACCCATCATTTGTTATACGTGTTAGTCGTGATATTGGGACATCCAAAAATCTGAGCTCGAGTTAAAGTCTTGTCCACGCATCAAAAAAACGTGTTAAAATTTAGTCCCGGTCCCCGAGGCACCCTAGAATCCGGCCCGAAAAACCCAAAATTTAAACGACCCATCATTTGTTATACGTGTTAGTTGGGGTAATTGGACGTCAAAAATCTGAGCTCGAGTTAAGGTTTTGTCCGACGCATCATAAAAACGTGTTAAAATTCAGTCCCGGTCCCCGAGGCACCCTAGAATCCGGCCCGAAAAGCCCCAATTATAATCGACCCATCATTTGTTATACGTGTTAGTTGGGGTATTGGGACCTCAAAAATCTGAGCTCGAGTTAAGATTTTGTCCGACGCATCATAAAAACGTGTTAAAATTCAGTCCCGGTCCCCGAGGCACCATAGAATCCGGCCCGAAAAAACCAAATTATAATCGACCCATCATTTGTTATACGTGTTAGTCGTGATATTGGGACATCCAAAAATTTGTGCTCTTGTTAAAGTTTTGTCCGACGCATCAAAAAACACTTGTTAAAATTCTGCACCGGTCCTCGAGGCAGCCTAGAATCCGGCCCGAAAAACACAAAATTTAAACGACCCATCTTTTGTTATACATGTTAGTCGGGGTATTGGGACATTCAAAAATCTGAGCACGAGTTAAAGACTTGTCCGACGCATCAAAAAACCGTGTTAAAATTCAGTCCCGGTCCCCGAGGCACCCTAGAATCCGACCCGAAAAACCCAAAATTTCAACGACCCATCATTTGTTATGCGTGTTAGTTAAGATAATTGAATGTCAAAAATCTAAGCTCGAGTTAAGGTTTTGTCCGACGCATCATAAAAACGTGTTAAAATTCAGTCCCGGTCCCCGAGGCACCCTAGAATCCGCCCCGAAAAACCCAAATTATAAACGACCCATCATTTGTTCTACGTGTTAGTCGTGATATTGGGACATCCAAAAATCTGAGCTCGAGTTAAAGTCTTGTCCGACGGATCAAAGAAACGTGTAAAAATTCAGTCTCGGTCCCCGAGGCACCCTAGACTCAGCCCCGAAAAACCCAAAATTTAAGCGACCCATCTTTTGTTATACGTGTTAGTTGGGGTAATTGGACGTCGAAAATCTGAGCTCGAGTTAAGGTTTTGTCCGACGCATCATAAAAACGTGTTAAAATTCAATCCCGGTCCCCGAGGCAGCCTAGAATCCGGCCCGAAAAACCCAAATTATAATCGACCCATCATTTGTTATCCGTGTTAGTTGGGGTATTGGGACATCAAAAATCTGAGCTCGAGTTAAGGTTTTGTCCGACGCATCATAAAAACGTGTTAAAATTCAGTCCCGGTCCCGAGGCATTCTTGAATCCGGCTCGAAAAACCCAAATTATAAACGACCCATCATTTGTTATACGTGTTAGTCGTGATATTGGGACATCCAAAAATCTGAGCTCGAGTTAAAGTCTTGTCCACGCATTAAAATAAAGTGTTAAAATTTAGTCCCGGTCCCCGAGGCACCCTAGAATCAGGCCCAAAAAACCCAAAATTTAAACGACCCATCATTTGTTATACGTGTTAGTTGGGGTAATTGGACAACAAAAATCTGAGCTCGAGTTAAGGTTTTGTCCGACGCATCATAAAAACGTGTTAAAATTGAGTCCCGGTCCACGAGGCACCCTAGAATCCGGCCCGAAAAACCCAAATTATAATCGACCCATCATTTGTTATACGTGTTAGTTGGGGTATTGGGACATCAAAAATCTGAGCTCGAGTTAAAGTATTGTCCAACGGATCAAAAAAACGTGTTAAAATTCAGTCCCGGTCCCTGAGGCACCCTAGAATCAGGCATGAAAAACCCAAAATTTAAACGACCCATCATTTGTTATACGTGTTAGTTGGGGTAATTGGACGTCAAAAATCTGAGCTCGAGTTAAGGTTTTGTCCGACGCATCATAAAAACGTGTTAAGATTCAGTCCCGGTCCCCGAGGCACCCTAGAATCCGGCCCGAAAAACCCAAATTATAATCGACCCATCATTTGGTATACGTGTTAGTCGTGATATTGGGACATCCAAAAATCTGTGCTCTTGTTAAAGTTTTGTCCGACGCATCAAAAAACACTTGTTAAAATTCCGCACCGGTCCTCGAGGCAGCCTAAAATCCGGCCCGAAAAACACAAAATTTAAACGACCCATCTTTTGTTATACATGTTAGTCGGGGTATTGGGACATCCAAAAATCTGAGCACGAGTTAAAGTCTTGTCCGACGCACCAAAAAAACGTGTTAAAATTCAGTCCCGATCCCTGAGGCACCCTAGAATCCGGCCCGAAAAACCTAAAATTTCAACGACCCATCATTTGTTATGCGTGTTAGTTGGGATAATTGAACGTCAAAAATCTGAGCTCGAGTTAAGGTTTTGTCCGACGCATCATAAAAACGTGTTAAAATTCACTCCCGGTCCCCGAGGCACCCTAGAATCCGGCCCGAAAAATCCAAATTATAAACGACCCATCATTTGTTCTACGTGTTAGTCGTGATATTGGGACATCCAAAAATCTGAGCTCGAGTTAAAGTCTTGTCCGACGCATCAAAAAAACGTGTTAAAATTCAGTCCCGGTCCCCGAGGCACCATAGAATCAGGCCCGAAAACCCCAAAATTTAAACGACCCATCATTTGTTATACGTGTTAGTTGGGGTAATTGGACGTCAAAAATCTGAGCTCGAGTTAAGGTTTTGTACGACACATCATAAAAACGTGTTAAAATTCAGTCCCGGTCCCCGAGGTACCCAAGAATCCGGCCCGAAAAACCCAAATTATAATCGACCCATCATTTGTTATACGTGTTAGTTGGGGTATTGGGACATCAAAATTCTGAGCTCGAGTTAAGGTTTTGTCCGACGCATCATAAAAACGTGTTAAAATTCAGTCCCGGTCCCCGAGGCACCCTAGAATCCGGCCCGAAAAACCCAAATTGTAAACGACCCATCATTTGTTATACGTGTTAGTCGTGATATTGGGACATCCAAAAATCTGAGCTCGAGTTAAAGTCTTGTCCACGCATCAAAAAAACGTGTTAAAATTTAGTCCCGGTCCCCGAGGCACCCTAGAATCCGGCCCGAAAAACCCAAAATTTAAACGACCGATCATTTGTTATACGTGTTAGTTAGGGTAATTGGACGTCAAAAATCTGAGCTCGAGTTAAGGTTTTGTCCGACGCATCATAAAAACGTGTTAAAATTCAGTCCAGGTCCCCGAGGCACCCTAGAATCCGGCCCGAAAAGCCTAAAATATAATCGACCCATCATTTGTTATACGTGTTAGTTGGGGTATTGGGACATCAAAAATCTGAGCTCGAGTTAAGATTTTGTCCGACGCATCATAAAAACGTGTTAAAATTCAGTCCCGGTCCCCGAGGCACCATAGAATCCGGCCCGAAAAAACCAAATTATAATCGACCCATCATTTGTTATACGTGTTAGTCGTGATATTGGGACATCCAAAAATCTGTGCTCTTGTTAAAGTTTTGTCCGACGCATCAAAAAACACTTGTTAAAATTCTGCACCGGTCCTCGAGGCAGCCTAGAATCCGGCCCGAAAAACACAAAATTTAAACGACGCATCTTTTGTTATACATGTTAGTCGGGGTATTAGGACATCCAAAAATCTGAGCACGAGTTAAAGTCTTGTCCGACGCATCAAAAAAACGTGTTAAAATTCAGTCCCGGTCCCCGAGGCACCCTAAAATCAGGCCCGAAAAACCCAAAATTTAAACGACCCATCAATTGTTATACGTGTTAGTTGGGGTAATTGGACGTCAAAAATCTGAGCTCGAGTTAAGGTTTTGTCCGACGCATCATAAAAACGTGTTAAAATTCAGTCCCGATCCCCGAGGCACCCTGGAATCCGGCCCGAAAAATCCAAATTATAATCGACCCATCATTTGTTGTACGTGTTAGTCGTGATATTGGGACATCCAAAAATCTGAGCTCGAGTTAAAGTCTTGTCCGACGCATCAAAAAAACGTGTTAAAATTCAGTCCCGGTCCCAAAGGCACCCTAGAATCCGGCCCGAAAAACCCAAAATTTAAACGACCCATCATTTGTTATACGTGTTAGTTGGTGTAATTGGACGTCAAAAATCTGAGCTCCAGTTAACGTTTTGTCCGACGCATCATAAAAACGTCTTAAAATTCAGTCCCGGTCCCCGAGGCACCCTAGAATCCGGCCCGAAAAACCAAAATTATAATCCACCCATCCTTTGTTATACATGTTAGTTGGGGTATTGGGACATCAAAAATCTGAGCTCGAGTTAAGGTTTTGTCCGACGCATCATAAAAACGTGTTAAAATTCAGTCCCGGTCCCTGAGGCACCCTAGAATCCGGCCCGAAAAACCCAAATGATAAACGACCCATCATTCGTTAGACGTGTTAGTCGTGATATTGGGACATCCAAAAATCTGAGCTCGAGTTAAAGTCTTGTCCGACGCATGAAAAATATGTGTTCAAATTCAGTCCCGGTCCCCGAGGCACCCTAGAATCCGGCTCGAAAAACCCAAAATTTAAACGACCCATCATTTGTTATACGTGTTAATTGGGGTATTCGGACATCAGAAATCTGAGCTCGAGTTAAGGTTTTGTCCGACGCATCATAAAAACGTGTTAAAATTCAGTCCCGGTCCCTGAGGCACCCTAGAATCCGGCCCGAAAAACCCAAATTATAATCGACCCATCATTTGTTATACGTGTTAGTTGGGGTATTTGGACATCAAAAATACGAGCTCGAGTTAAGGTTTTGTCCGACGCATCATAAAAACATGTTAAAATTCAGTCCCGGTCCCCGAGGCACCCTAGAATCCGGCCCGAAAAACCAAAATTATAATCCACCCATCATTTGTTATACATGTTAGTTGGGGTATTGGGACATCAAAAATCTGAGCTCGAGTTAAGGTTTTGTCCGACGCATCATAAAAACGTAATAAAATTCAGTCCCGGTCCCCGAGGCACCCTTGAATCCCGCCCGAAAAACCCAAATGATAAACGACCCATCATTTGTTATACGTGTTAGTCGTGATATTGGGACATCCAAAAATCTGAGCTCGAGTTAGAGTCTTGTCCGACGCATGAAAAAAATGTGTTCAAATTCAGTCCCGGTCCCCGAGGCACCCTAGAATCCGGTCCGAAAAACCCAAAATTTAAACGACCCATCATTTGTTATACGTGTTAGTTGGGGCATTGGGACATCAGAAATCTGAGCTCGAGTTAAGGTTTTGTCCGACGCATCATAAAAACGTGTTAAAATTCAGTCCCGGTCCCCGAGGCACCCTAGAATCCGGCCCGAAAAACTAAAATTATAATCCACCCATCATTTGTTATACATGTTAGTTGGGGTATTGGGACATCAAAAATCTGAGCTCGAGTTAAGGTTTTGTCCGACGCATCATAAAAACGTGTTAAAATTCAGTCCCGGTCCCCGAGGCACCCTAGAATCCGGCCCGAAAAACCCAAATTATAATCGACCCATCATTTGTTATACGTGTTAGTTGGGGTATTTGGACATCAAAAATACGAGCTCGAGTTAAGGTTTTGTCCGACGCATCATAAAAACGTGTTAAAATTCAGTCCCGGTCCCCGAGGCACCCTAGAATCCGGCCCGAAAAACTAAAATTATAATCCACACATCATTTGTTATACATGTTAGTTGGGGTATTGGGACATCAAAAATCTGAGCTCGAGTTAAGGTTTTGTCCGACGCATCATAAAAACGTCTTAAAATTTAGTCACGGTCCCCGAGGCACCCTAGAATCGGGCCCGAAAAACACAAATTATAATCGACCCATCATTTGTTATACGTGTTAGTTGGGGTATTGGGACATCAAAAATCTGAGCTCGAGTTAAGATTTTGTCCGACGCATCATAAAAACGTGTTAATATTCAGTCCCGGTCCCCGAGGCCACCCAGAATTCGGCCCGAAAAACCCAAATTATAATCGACCCATCATTTGTTATACGTGTTACTTGGGGTATTTGGACATCAAAAATACGAGCTCGAGTTAAGGTTTTGTCCGACGCATCATAAAAACGTGTTAAAATTCAGTCCCGGTCCCCGAGGCACCCTAGAATCCGGCCCGAAAAACTAAAATTATAATCCAGCCATCATTTGTTATACATGTTAGTTGGGGTATTGGGACATCAAAAATCTGAGCTCGAGTTAAGGTTTTGTCCGACGCATCATAAAAACGTCTTAAAATTTAGTCACGGTCCCCGAGGCACCCTAGAATCGGGCCCGAAAAACCAAAATTATAATCGACCCATCATTTGTTATACGTGTTAGTTGGGGTATTGGGACATGAAAAATCTGAGCTCGAGTTAAGATTTTGTCCGACGCATCATAAAAACGTGTTAAAATTCAGTCCCGGTCCCCGAGGCACCCTAGAATCCGGCCCGAAAAACCCAAATTATAATCGACCCATCATTTGTTATACGTGTTAGTTGGGGTATTTGGACATCAAAAATACGAGCTCGAGTTAAGGTTTTGTCCGACGCATCATAAAAACGTGTTAAAATTCAGTCCCGGTCCCCGAGGCACCCTAGAATCCGGCCCGAAAAACTAAAATTATAATCCACCCATCATTTGTTATACATGTTAGTTGGGGTATTGGGACATCAAAAATCTGAGCTCGAGTTAAGGTTTTGTCCGACGCATCATAAAAACGTGTTAAAATTCAGTCCCGGTCCCCGAGGCACCCTAGAATCCGGCCCGAAAAACCCAAAATTTAAACGACCCATCATTTGTTATACGTGTTAGTTGGTGTAATTGGACGTCAAAAATCTGAGCTCCAGTTAACGTTTTGTCCGACGCATCATAAAAACGTCTTAAAATTCAGTCCCGGTCCCCGAGGCACCCTAGAATCCGGCCCGAAAAACCAAAATTATAATCCACCCATCCTTTGTTATACATGTTAGTTGGGGTATTGGGACATCAAAAATCTGAGCTCGAGTTAAGGTTTTGTCCGACGCATCATAAAAACGTGTTAAAATTCAGTCCCGGTCCCTGAGGCACCCTAGAATCCGGCCCGAAAAACCCAAATGATAAACGACCCATCATTCGTTAGACGTGTTAGTCGTGATATTGGGACATCCAAAAATCTGAGCTCGAGTTAAAGTCTTGTCCGACGCATGAAAAATATGTGTTCAAATTCAGTCCCGGTCCCCGAGGCACCCTAGAATCCGGCTCGAAAAACCCAAAATTTAAACGACCCATCATTTGTTATACGTGTTAATTGGGGTATTCGGACATCAGAAATCTGAGCTCGAGTTAAGGTTTTGTCCGACGCATCATAAAAACGTGTTAAAATTCAGTCCCGGTCCCTGAGGCACCCTAGAATCCGGCCCGAAAAACCCAAATTATAATCGACCCATCATTTGTTATACGTGTTAGTTGGGGTATTTGGACATCAAAAATACGAGCTCGAGTTAAGGTTTTGTCCGACGCATCATAAAAACATGTTAAAATTCAGTCCCGGTCCCCGAGGCACCCTAGAATCCGGCCCGAAAAACCAAAATTATAATCCACCCATCATTTGTTATACATGTTAGTTGGGGTATTGGGACATCAAAAATCTGAGCTCGAGTTAAGGTTTTGTCCGACGCATCATAAAAACGTAATAAAATTCAGTCCCGGTCCCCGAGGCACCCTTGAATCCCGCCCGAAAAACCCAAATGATAAACGACCCATCATTTGTTATACGTGTTAGTCGTGATATTGGGACATCCAAAAATCTGAGCTCGAGTTAGAGTCTTGTCCGACGCATGAAAAAAATGTGTTCAAATTCAGTCCCGGTCCCCGAGGCACCCTAGAATCCGGTCCGAAAAACCCAAAATTTAAACGACCCATCATTTGTTATACGTGTTAGTTGGGGCATTGGGACATCAGAAATCTGAGCTCGAGTTAAGGTTTTGTCCGACGCATCATAAAAACGTGTTAAAATTCAGTCCCGGTCCCCGAGGCACCCTAGAATCCGGCCCGAAAAACTAAAATTATAATCCACCCATCATTTGTTATACATGTTAGTTGGGGTATTGGGACATCAAAAATCTGAGCTCGAGTTAAGGTTTTGTCCGACGCATCATAAAAACGTGTTAAAATTCAGTCCCGGTCCCCGAGGCACCCTAGAATCCGGCCCGAAAAACCCAAATTATAATCGACCCATCATTTGTTATACGTGTTAGTTGGGGTATTTGGACATCAAAAATACGAGCTCGAGTTAAGGTTTTGTCCGACGCATCATAAAAACGTGTTAAAATTCAGTCCCGGTCCCCGAGGCACCCTAGAATCCGGCCCGAAAAACTAAAATTATAATCCACACATCATTTGTTATACATGTTAGTTGGGGTATTGGGACATCAAAAATCTGAGCTCGAGTTAAGGTTTTGTCCGACGCATCATAAAAACGTCTTAAAATTTAGTCACGGTCCCCGAGGCACCCTAGAATCGGGCCCGAAAAACACAAATTATAATCGACCCATCATTTGTTATACGTGTTAGTTGGGGTATTGGGACATCAAAAATCTGAGCTCGAGTTAAGATTTTGTCCGACGCATCATAAAAACGTGTTAATATTCAGTCCCGGTCCCCGAGGCCACCCAGAATTCGGCCCGAAAAACCCAAATTATAATCGACCCATCATTTGTTATACGTGTTACTTGGGGTATTTGGACATCAAAAATACGAGCTCGAGTTAAGGTTTTGTCCGACGCATCATAAAAACGTGTTAAAATTCAGTCCCGGTCCCCGAGGCACCCTAGAATCCGGCCCGAAAAACTAAAATTATAATCCAGCCATCATTTGTTATACATGTTAGTTGGGGTATTGGGACATCAAAAATCTGAGCTCGAGTTAAGGTTTTGTCCGACGCATCATAAAAACGTCTTAAAATTTAGTCACGGTCCCCGAGGCACCCTAGAATCGGGCCCGAAAAACCAAAATTATAATCGACCCATCATTTGTTATACGTGTTAGTTGGGGTATTGGGACATGAAAAATCTGAGCTCGAGTTAAGATTTTGTCCGACGCATCATAAAAACGTGTTAAAATTCAGTCCCGGTCCCCGAGGCACCCTAGAATCCGGCCCGAAAAACCCAAATTATAATCGACCCATCATTTGTTATACGTGTTAGTTGGGGTATTTGGACATCAAAAATACGAGCTCGAGTTAAGGTTTTGTCCGACGCATCATAAAAACGTGTTAAAATTCAGTCCCGGTCCCCGAGGCACCCTAGAATCCGGCCCGAAAAACTAAAATTATAATCCACCCATCATTTGTTATACATGTTAGTTGGGGTATTGGGACATCAAAAATCTGAGCTCGAGTTAAGGTTTTGTCCGACGCATCATAAAAACGTGTTAAAATTCAGTCCCGGTCCCCGAGGCACCCTAGAATCCGGCCCGAAAAACCCAAATGATAAACGACCCATCATTTGTTATACGTGTTAGTCGTGATATTGGGACATCCAAAAATCTGAGCTCGAGTTAAAGTCTTGTCCAACGCATGAAAAAAATGTGTTCAAATTCAGTCCCGGTCCCCGAGGCACCCTAGAATCCGGCCCGAAAAACCCAAAATTTAAACGACCCATCATTTGTTATACGTGTTAGTTGGGGTATTGGGACATCAGAAATCTGAGCTCGAGTTAAGGTTTTGTCCGACGCATCATAAAAACGTGTTAAAATTCAGTCCCGGTCCCCGAGGCACCCTAGAATCCGGCCCGAAAAACCCAAATTATAATCGACCCATCATTTGTTATACGTGTTAGTTGGGGTATTGGGACATCAAAAATCTGTGCTCAAGTTAAGGTTTTGTCCGACGCATCATAAAAAGGTGTTAAAATTCAGTCCCGGTCCCGTAGGCACCCTTGAATCCGGCCCGAAAAACTCAAATTATAAACGACCCATCATTTGTTATACGTGTTAGTCGTGATATTGGGACATCCAAAAATCTGAGCTCGAGTTAAAGTCTTGACCGACGCATCAAAAAAACGTGTTAAAATTCAGTCCCGGTGCCCGAGGCACCCTAGAATCCGGCCCGAAAAACCCAAAATTTAAACGACCCATCATTTGTTAAACGTGTTAGTTGGGGTAATTGGACGTCAAAAATCTGAGCTCGAGTTAAGGTTTTGTCCGACGCATCATAAAAACGTGTTAAAATTCAGTCCCGGGGCCCGAGGCACCCTAGAATCCGGCCCGAAAAGCCCAAATTATAATCGACCCATCATTTGTTATACGGGTTAGTTGGGGTATTGGGACATAAAAAATATGAGCTCGAGTTAAGGTTTTGTCGGACGCATCATAAAAACGTGTTAAAATTCAGTCCTGGTCCCCGAGCCACCCTAGAATCCGGCCCGAAAAACCAAAATTATAATCCACCCATCATTTGTTATACATGTTAGTTGGGGTATTGGGACATCAAAAATCTGAGCTCGAGTTAAGGTTTTGTCCGACGCATCATAAAAACGTGTTAAAATTCAGTCCCGGTCCCCGAGGCACCCTAGAATCCGGCCCGAAAAACCCAAATTATAAACGACCCATCATTAGTTATACGTGTTAGTCGTTATATTGGAACATCCAAAAATCTGAGCTCGAGTTAAAGTCTTGTCCGACGCATGAAAAAAATGTGTTAAAATTCAGTCCCGGTCCCCGAGGCACCCTAGAATCCGGCCCGAAAAACCAAAATTATAATCCACCCATCATTTGTTATACATGTTAGTTGGGGTATTGGGACATCAAAAATCTGAGCTCGAGTTAAGGTTTTGTCCGACGCATCATAAAAACGTGTTAAAATTCAGTCCCGGTCCCCGAGGCACCTTAGAATCCGGCCCGAAAAACCCAAATGATAAACGACCCATCATTTGTTATACGTGTTAGTCGTGATATTGGGACATCCAAAAATCTGAGCTCGAGTTAAAGTCTTGTCCGACGCATGAAAAAAATGTGTTAAAATTCAGTCCCGGTGCCCGAGGCACCCTAGAATCCGGCCCGAAAAACCCAAAATTTAAACGACCCATCATTTGTTATACGGGTTAGTTGGGGTATTGGGACATAAAAAATATGAGCTCGAGTTAAGGTTTTGTCGGACGCATCATAAAAACGTGTTAAAATTCAGTCCCGGTCCCCGAGCCACCCTAGAATCCGGCCCGAAAAACCAAAATTATAATCCACCCATCATTTGTTATACATGTTAGTTGGGGTATTGGGACATCAAAAATCTGAGCTCGAGTTAAGGTTTTGTCCGACGCATCATAAAAACGTGTTAAAATTCAGTCCCGGTCCCCGAGGCACCTTAGAATCCGGCCCGAAAAACCCAAATGATAAACGACCCATCATTTGTTATACGTGTTAGTCGTGATATTGGGACATCCAAAAATCTGAGCTCGAGTTAAAGTCTTGTCCGACGCATGAAAAAAATGTGTTAAAATTCAGTCCCGGTGCCCGAGGCACCCTAGAATCCGGCCCGAAAAACCCAAAATTTAAACGACCCATCATTTGTTAAACGTGTTAGTTGGGGTAATTGGACGTCAAAAATCTGAGCTCGAGTTAAGTTTTTGTCCGACGCATCATAAAAACGTGTTAAAATTCAGTCCCGGGGCCCGAGGCACCCTAGAATCCGGCCCGAAAAACCCAAATTATAATCGACCCATCATTTGTTATACGTGTTAGTTGGGGTATTGGGACATAAAAAATATAAGCTTGAGTTAAGGTTTTGTCCGACTCATCGTAAAAACGTGTTAAAATTCAGTCCCGGTCCCCGAGGCACCCTAGAATCCGGCCCGAAAAACCCAAATTATAAACGACCCATCATTAGTTATACGGGTTAGTCGTGATATTGGGACATCCAAAAATCTGAGCTCGAGTTAAAGTCTTGTCCGACGCATGAAAAAAATGTGTTAAAATTCAGTCCCGGTCCCCGAGGCACCATAGAATCCGGCCCGAAAAACCCAAAATTTAAACGACCCATCATTTGTTATATGTGTTAGTTGGGGTATTGGGACATTAGAAAATCTGAGCTCGAGTTAAGGTTTTGTCCGACGCATCATAAAAACGTCTTAAAATTCAGTCCCGGTCCCCGAGGCACCCTAGAATCCCGCCCGAAAAACCCAAATTATAATCGACCCATCATTTGTTATACGTGTTAGTTGGGGTATTTGGACATCTAAAATACGAGCTCGAGTTAAGGTTTTGTCCGACGCATCATAAAAACGTGTTAAAATTCAGTCCCGGTCCCCGAGGCACCCTAGAATCCGGCCCGAAAAACTAAAATTATAATCCACCAATCATTTGTTATACATGTTAGTTGGGGTATTGGGACATCAAAAATCTGAGCTCGAGTTAAGGTTTTGTCCGACGCATCATAAAAACGTCTTAAAATTTAGTCACGGTCCCCGAGGCACCCTAGAATCGGGCCCGAAAAACCAAAATTATAATCGACCCATCATTTGTTATACGTGTTAGTTGGGGTATTGGGACATCAAAAATCTGAGCTCGAGTTAAGATTTTGTCCGACGCATCATAAAAACGTGTTAATATTCAGTGCCGGTCCCCGAGGCCACCCAGAATCCGGCCCGAAAAACCCAAATTATAATCGACCCATCATTTGTTATACGTGTTAGTTGGGGTATTTGGACATCAAAAATACGAGCTCGAGTTAAGGTTTTGTCCGACGCATCATAAAAACGTGTTAAAATTCAGTCCCGGTCCCCGAGGCACCCTAGAATCCGGCCCGAAAAACTAAAATTATAATCCACCCATCATTTGTTATACATGTTAGTTGGGGTATTGGGACATCAAAAATCTGAGCTCGAGTTAAGGTTTTGTCCGACGCATCATAAAAACGTCTTAAAATTTAGTCACGGTCCCCGAGGCACCCTAGAATCGGGCCCGAAAAACCAAAATTATAATCGACCCATCATTTGTTATACGTGTTAGTTGGGGTATTGGGACATCAAAAATCTGAGCTCGAGTTAAGATTTTGTCTGACGCATCATAAAAACGTGTTAATATTCAGTCCCGGTCCCCGAGGCCACCCAGAATCCGGCCCGAAAAACCCAAATTATAATCGACCCATCATTTGTTATACGTGTTAGTTGGGGTATTTGGACATCAAAAATACGAGCTCGAGTTAAGGTTTTGTCCGACGCATCATAAAAACGTGTTAAAATTCAGTCCCGGTCCCCGAGGCACCCTAGAATCCGGCCCGAAAAACTAAAATTATAATCCACCCATCATTTGTTATACATGTTAGTTGGGGTATTGGGACATCAAAAATCTGAGCTCGAGTTAAGGTTTTGTCCGACGCATCATAAAAACGTGTTAAAATTCAGTCCCGGTCCCCGAGGCACCCTAGAATCCGGCCCGAAAAACCCAAATGATAAACGACCCATCATTTGTTATACGTGTTAGTCGTGATATTGGGACATCCAAAAATCTGAGCTCGAGTTAAAGTCTTGTCCAACGCATGAAAAAAATGTGTTAAAATTCAGTCCCGGTCCCCGAGGCACCCTAGAATCCGGCCCGAAAAACCCAAAATTTAAACGACCCATCATTTGTTATACGTGTTAGTTGGGGTATTTGGACATCAAAAATACGAGCCCGAGTTAAGGTTTTGTCCGACGCATCATAAAAACGTGTTAAAATTATGTCCCGGTCCCCGAGGCACCCTAGAATCCGGCCCGAAAAACTAAAATTATAATCCACCCATCATTTGTTATACATGTTAGTTGGGGTATTGGGACATCAAAAATCTGAGCTCCAGATAAGGTTTTGTCCGACGCATCATAAAAACGTCTTAAAATTTAGTCACGGTCCCCGAGGCACCCTAGAATCGGGCCGAAAAACCAAAATTATAATCGACCCATCATTTGTTATACGTGTTAGTTGGGGTATTGGGACATCAAAAATCTGAGCTCGAGTTAAGATTTTGTCCGACGCATCATAAAAACGTGTTAAAATTCAGTCCCGGTCCCCGAGGCACCCTAGAATCCGGCCCGAAAAACCCAAATTATAATCGACCCATCATTTGTTATACGTGTTAGTTGGGGTATTTGGACATCAAAAATACGAGCTCGAGTTAAGGTTTTGTCCGACACATCATAAAAACGTGTTAAAATTCAGTCCCGGTCCCCGAGGCACCCTAGAATCCGGCCCGAAAAACTAAAATTATAATCCACCCATCATTTGTTATACATGTTAGTTGGGGTATTGGGACATCAAAAATCTGAGCTCGAGTTAAGGTTTTGTCCGACGCATCATAAAAACGTCTTAAAATTTAGTCACGGTCCCCGAGGCACCCTAGAATCGGGCCCGAAAAACCAAAATTATAATCGACCCATCATTTGTTATACGTGTTAGTTAAGGTATTGGGACATCAAAAATCTGAGCTCGAGTTAAGATTTTGTCCGACGCATCATAAAAACGTGTTAAAATTCAGTCCCGGTCCCCGAGGCCACCCAGAATCCGGCCCGAAAAACCCAAATTATAATCGACCCATCATTTGTTATACGTGTTAGTTGGGGTATTTGGACATCAAAAATACGAGCTCGAGTTAAGGTTTTGTCCGACGCATCATAAAAACGTGTTAAAATTCAGTCCCGGTCCCCGAGGCACCCTAGAATCCGGCCCGAAAAACTAAAATTATAATCCACCCATCATTTGTTATACATGTTAGTTGGGGTATTGGGACATCAAAAATCTGAGCTCGAGTTAAGGTTTTGTCCGACGCATCATAAAAACGTCTTAAAATTTAGTCACGGTCCCCGAGGCACCCTAGAATCGGGCCCGAAAAACCAAAATTATAAGCGACCCATCATTTGTTATACGTGTAAGTTGGGGTATTGGGACATCAAAAATCTGAGCTCGAGTTAAGATTTTGTCCGACGCATCATAAACACGTGTTAAAATTCAGTCCCGGTCCCCGAGGCACCCTAGAATCCGGCCCGAAAAACCCAAATTATAATCGACCCATCATTTGTTATACGTGTTAGTTGGGGTATTTTGACATCAAAAATACGAGCTCGAGTTAAGGTTTTGTCCGACGCATCATAAAAACGTGTTAAAATTCAGTCCTGGTCCCCGAGGCACCCTAGAATCCGGCCCGAAAAACTAAAATTATAATCCACCCATCATTTGTTATACATGTTAGTTGGGGTATTGGGACATCAAAAATCTGAGCTCGAGTTAAGGTTTTGTCCGACGCATCATAAAAACGTGTTAAAATTCAGTCCCGGTCCCCGAGGCACCCTAGAATGCGGCCTGAAAAACCCAAATGATAAACGACACATCATTTGTTATACGTGTTAGTCGTGATATTGGGACATCCAAAAATCTGAGCTCGAGTTAAAGTCTTGTCCAACGCATGAAAAAAATGTGTTCAAATTCAGTCCCGGTCCCCGAGGCACCCTAGAATCCGGCCCAAAAAACCCAAAATTTAAACGACCCATCATTTGTTATACGTGTTAGTTGGGGTATTGGGACATCAGAAATCTGAGCTCGAGTTAAGGTTTTGTCCGACGCATCATAAAAACGTGTTAAAATTCAGTCCCGGTCCCCGAGGCACCCTAGAATCCGGCCCGAAAAACCCAAATTATAATCGACCCATCATTTGTTATACGTGTTAGTTGGGGTATTGGGACATCAAAAATCTGAGCTCGAGTTAAGGTTTTGTCCGACGCATCATAAAAACGTGTTAAAATTCAGTCCCGGTCCCCGAGGCACACTAGAATCCGGCCCGAAAAACCCAAAATTTAAACGACCCATCATTTGTTATACGTGTTAGTTGAGGTAATTGGACGTAAAAAATCTGAGCTCGAGTTAAGGTTTTGTCCGACGCATCTTAAAAACGTCTTAAAATTCAGTTCTGGTCCCCGAGGCACCCTTCAATCCGGCCCGAAAAACCCAAATTGTAAACGACCCATCATTTGTTATACGTGTTAGTCGTGATATTGGGACATCCCAAAACCTGAGTTCGAGTTAAAGTCTTGTCCACGCATCAAAAAAACGTGTTAAAATTTAGTCCCGGTCCCCGAGGCACCTTAGAATCCGGCCCGAAAAACCCAAAATTTAAACGACCCATCATTTGTTATACGTGTTAGTTGGGGTATTGGGACCTCAGAAATCTGAGCTCGAGTTAAGGTTTTGTCCGACGCATCATAAAAACGTGTTAAAATTCAGTCCCGGTCCCCGAGGCACCCTAGAATCCGGGCTGAAAAACCCAAATTATAATCGACCCATCATTTGTTATACGTGTTAGTTGGGGTATTGGGACATCAAAAATCTGAGCTCGAGTTAAGGTTTTGTCCGACGCATCATAAAAATTTGTTCAAATTCAGTCCCGGTCCCCGAGGCACCCTAGAATCCGGCCCGAAAAACCCAAAATTTAAACGACCCATCATTTTTTATACGTGTTAGCCGTGATATTGGGACATCCAAAAATCTGTGCTCTTGTTAAAGTTTTGTCCGACGCATCAAAAAACACTTGTTAAAATTTTGCACCGGTCCCCGAGGCAGCCTAGAATCCAGCCCGAAAAACACAAAATTTAAACGACCCATATTTTGTTATACATGTTATTCGGGGTATTGGGTCATCCAAAAATCTGAACACGAGTTGAAGTCTTTTCCGACGCATCAAAAAAACGTGTTAAACTTCAGTCCCGGTCCCCGAGGCACCCTAGAATCTGGCCCGAAAAAACCAAAATTTAAACGACCCATCATTTGTTATACGTGTTAGTTGGGGTAATGGGACATCAAAAATCTAAGCTCGAGATAAGGTTTTGTCCGACGCATCATAAAAACGAGTTAAAATTCAGTCCCGGTCCCCGAGGCACCCTTGAATCCGGCCCGAAAAACCCAAATTATAAACGACCCATCATTTGTTGTAAGTGTTAGTCGTGATATTGGGACATCCAAAAATCTGAGCTCGAGTTAAAGTCTTGTCCGACGCATCAAAAAAACGTGTTCAAATTCAGTCCTGGTCCCCGAGGCACCCTAGAATCCGTCGCGAAAAACCCAAAATTTAAACGACCCATCATTTGTTATACGTGTTAGTTGGGGTAATTGGACGTCAAAAATCTGCGCTCGAGTTAAGGTTTTGTCTGACGCATCATAAAAACGTCTTAAAATTCAGTCCCGGTCCCCGAGGCACCCTAGAATCCGGCCCGAATATCAAATTATAATCGACTCATCATTGGTTATACGTGTTAGTTGGGGTATTGGGACATCAAAAATCTGAGCTCGAGTTAAGGTTTTGTCCGACGCATCATAAAAACGTCTTAAAATTCAGTTCCGGTCCCCGAGGCACCCTTCAATCCGGCCCGAAAAACCCAAATTATAAACGACCCATCATTTGTTATACGTGTTAGTCGTGATATTGGGACATCCAAAAATCTGAGTTCGAGTTAAAGTCTTGTCCACGCATCAAAAAAACGTGTTAAAATTTAGTCCCGGTCCCCGAGGCACCTTAGAATCCGGCCCGAAAAACCCAAAATTTAAACGACCCATCATTTGTTATACGTGTTAGTTGGGGTAATTGGACGTAAAAAATCTGAGCTCGAGTTAAGGTTTTGTCCGACGCATCTTAAAAATGTGTTAAAATTCAGTCCCGGTCCCCGAGGCGCCATAGAATCCGGCCCGAAAAACCCAAATTATAATCGACTCATCATTTGTTATACGTGTTAGTTGGGCTATTGGGACATCAAAAATCTGAGCTCGAGTTAAGGTTTTGTCCGACGCATCATAAAAACGTCTTAAAATTCAGTTCCGGTCCCCGAGGCACCCTTCAATCCGGCCCGAAAAACCCAAATTATAAACGACCCATCATTTGTTATACGTGTTAGTCGTGATATTGGGACATCCAAAAATCTGAGTTCGAGTTAAAGTCTTAATCACGCATCAAAAAAACGTGTTAAAATTTAGTCCCGGTCCCCGAGGCACCTTAGAATCCGGCCCGAAAAACCCAAAATTTAAACGACCCATCATTTGTTATACGTGTTAGTTGGGGTAATTGGACGTAAAAAATCTGAGCTCGAGTTAAGGTTTTGTCCGACGCATCTTAAAAACGTCTTAAAATTCGGTTCCGGTCCCCGAGGCATCCTTCAATCCGGCCCGAAAAACCCAAATTATAAACGACCCATCATTTGTTATACGTGTTAGTCGTGATATTGGGACATCCAAAAATCTGAGTTCGAGTTAAAGTCTTGTCCACGCATCAAAAAAACGTGTTAAAATTTAGTCCCGGTCCCCGAGGCACCTTAGAATCCGGCCCGAAAAACCCAAAATTTAAACGACCCATCATTTGTTATACGTGTTAGTTGGGGTATTGGGACCTCAGAAATCTGAGCTCGAGTTAAGGTTTTGTCCGACGCATCATAAAAACGTGTTAAAATTCAGTCCCGGTCCCCGAGGCACCCTAGAATCCGGCCCGAAAAACCCAAATTATAATCGACCCATCATTTGTTATACGTGTTAGTTGGGGTATTGGGACATCAAAAATCTGAGCTCGAGTTAAGGTTTTGTCCGACGCATCATAAAAATGTGTTCAAATTCAGTCCCGGTCCCCGAGGCACCCTAGAATCCGGCCCGAAAAACCCAAAATTTAAACGACCCATCATTTTTTATACGTGTTAGCCGTGATATTGGGACATCCAAAAATCTGTGCTCTTGTTAAAGTTTTGTCCGACGCATCAAAAAACACTTGTTAAAATTCTGCACCGGTCCCCGAGGCAGTCTAGAATCCGGCCCGAAAAATACAAAATTTAAACGACCCATATTTTGTTATACATGTTATTCGGGGTATTGGGACATCAAAAAAAATCTGAACACGAGTTGAAGTCTTTTCCGACGCATCAAAAAAACGTGTTAAACTTCAGTCCCGGTCCCCGAGGCACCCTAGAATCTGGCCCGAAAAACCCAAAATTTAAACGACCCATCATTTGTTATACGTGTTAGTTGGGGTATTGGGACATAAAAAATCTGAGCTCGAGATAAGGTTTTGTCCGACGCATCATAAAAACGAGTTAAAATTCAGTCCCGGTCCCCGAGGCACCCTTGAATCCGGCCCGAAAAACCCAAATTATAAACGACCCATCATTTGTTGTAAGTGTTAGTCGTGATATTGGGACATCCAAAAATCTGAGCTCGAGTTAAAGTCTTGTCCGACGCATCAAAAAAACGTGTTCAAATTCAGTCCCGGTCCCCGAGGCACCCTAGAATCCGTCGCGAAAAACCCAAAATTTAAACGACCCATCATTTGTTATACGTGTTAGTTGGGGTAATTGGACGTCAAAAATCTGCGCTCGAGTTAAGGTTTTGTCTGACGCATCATAAAAACGTCTTAAAATTCAGTCCCGGTCCCCGAGGCACCCTAGAATCCGGCCCGAATATCAAATTATCATCGACTCATCATTTGTTATACGTGTTAGTTGGGGTATTGGGACATCAAAAATCTGAGCTCGAGTTAAGGTTTTGTCCGACGCATCATAAAAACGTCTTAAAATTCAGTTCCGGTCCCCGAGGCACCCTTCAATCCGGCCCGAAAAACCCAAATTATAAACGACCCATCATTTGTTATACGTGTTAGTCGTGATATTGGGACATCCAAAAATCTGAGTTCGAGTTAAAGTCTTGTCCACGCATCAAAAAAACGTGTTAAAATTTAGTCCCGGTCCCCGAGGCACCTTAGAATCCGGCCCGAAAAACCCAAAATTTAAACGACCCATCATTTGTTATACGTGTTAGTTGGGGTAATTGGACGTAAAAAATCTGAGCTCGAGTTAAGGTTTTGTCCGACGCATCTTAAAAATGTGTTAAAATTCAGTCCCGGTCCCCGAGGCGCCATAGAATCCGGCCCGAAAAACCCAAATTATAATCGACTCATCATTTGTTATACGTGTTAGTTGGGCTATTGGGACATCAAAAATCTGAGCTCGAGTTAAGGTTTTGTCCGACGCATCATAAAAACGTCTTAAAATTCAGTTCCGGTCCCCGAGGCACCCTTCAATCCGGCCCGAAAAACCCAAATTATAAACGACCCATCATTTGTTATACGTGTTAGTCGTGATATTGGGACATCCAAAAATCTGAGTTCGAGTTAAAGTCTTGATCACGCATCAAAAAAACGTGTTAAAATTTAGTCCCGGTCCCCGAGGCACCTTAGAATCCGGCCCGAAAAACCCAAAATTTAAACGACCCATCATTTGTTATACGTGTTAGTTGGGGGAATTGGACGTAAAAAATCTGAGCTCGAGTTGAGGTTTTGTCCGACGCATCTTAAAAACGTCTTAAAATTCGGTTCCGGTCCCCGAGGCATCCTTCAATCCGGCCCGAAAAACCCAAATTATAAACGACCCATCATTTGTTATACGTGTTAGTCGTGATATTGGGACATCCAAAAATCTGAGTTCGAGTTAAAGTCTTGTCCACGCATCAAAAAAACGTGTTAAAATTTAGTCCCGGTCCCCGAGGCACCTTAGAATCCGGCCCGAAAAACCCAAAATTTAAACGACCCATCATTTGTTATACGTGTTAGTTGGGGTAATTGGACGTAAAAAATCTGAGCTCGAGTTAAGGTTTTGTCCGACGCATCTTAAAAATGTGTTAAAATTCAGTCCCGGTCCCCGAGGCGCCATAGAATCCGGCCCGAAAAACCCAAATTATAATCGACCCATCATTTGTTATACGTGTTAGTTGGGGTATTGGGACATCAAAAATCTAAGCTCGAGTTAAGGTTTTGTCCGACGCATCATAAAAAGGTGTTAAAATTACATCCCGGTCCCCGAGGCACCCTTGAATCCGGCCCGAAAAACCCAAATTATAATCGACTCATCATTTGTTATACGTGTTAGTTGGGGTATTGGGACATCAAAAATCTGAGCTCGAGTTAAAATTTTGTCCGACGCATCATAAAAACGTGTTAATATTCAGTCCCGGTCCCCGAGGCCACCCAGAATCCGGCCCGAAAAACCCAAATTATAATCGACCCATCATTTGTTATACGTGTTAGTTGTGATATTGGGACACCCAAAAATCTGTGCTCTTGTTAAAGTTTTGTCCTACGCATAAAAAAACATAAAATTTAAACGACCCATCTATTGTTATACATGTTAGTCGGGGTATTGGGACGTCCAAAAATCTGAGCACGAGTTAAAGTCTTTTCCGACGCATCAAAAAAACGTGTTAAAATTCAGTCCCGGTCCCCGAGGCACCCTAGAATCCGGCCCGAAAAACACAAAATTTAAACGACCCATCATTTGTTATACGTGTTAGTTGGGGTATTGGGACATCAAAAATCTGTGCTCGAGTTAAGGTTTTGTCCGACGCATCATAAAAACGTGTTAAAATTCAGTCCCGGTCCCGTAGGCACCCTTGAATCCGGCCCGAAAAACTCAAATTATAAACGACCCATCATTTGTTATACGTGTTAGTCGTGATATTGGGACATCCAAAAATCTGAGCTCGAGTTAAAGTCTTGACCGACGCATCAAAAAAACGTGTTAAAATTTCAGTCCCGGTGCCCGAGGCACCCTAGAATCCGGCCCGAAAAACCCAAAATTTAAACGACCCATCATTTGTTAAACGTGTTAGTTGGGGTAATTGGACGTCAAGAATCTGAGCTCGAGTTAAGGTTTTGTCCGACGCATCATAAAAACGTGTTAAAATTCAGTCCCGGGGCCCGAGGCACCCTAGAATCCGGCCCGAAAAGCCCAAATTATAATCGATCCATCATTTGTTATACGGGTTAGTTGGGGTATTGGGACATAAAAAATATGAGCTCGAGTTAAGGTTTTGTCCGACGCATCATAAAAACGTGTTAAAATTCAGTCCCGGTCCCCGAGCCACCCTAGAATCCGGCCCGAAAAACCAAAATTATAATCCACCCATCATTTGTTATACATGTTAGTTGGGGTATTGGGACATCAAAAATCTGAGCTCGAGTTAAGGTTTTGTCCGACGCATCATAAAAACGTGTTAAAATTCAGTCCCGGTCCCCGAGGCACCCTAGAATCCGGCCCGAAAAACCCAAATTATAAACGACCCATCATTAGTTATACGTGTTAGTCGTGATATTGGAACATCCAAAAATCTGAGCTCGAGTTAAAGTCTTGTCCGACGCATGAAAAAAATGTGTTAAAATTCAGTCCCGGTCCCCGAGGCACCCTAGAATCCGGCCCGAAAAACCCAAAATTCAAACGACCCATCATTTGTTATACGTGTTAGTTGGGGTATTGGGACATCAGAAATCTGAGCTCGAGTTAAGGTTTTGTCCGACGCATCATAAAAACGTGTTAAAATTCAGTCCCGGTACCCGAGGCACCCTAGAATCCTTCCCGAAAAACCCAAATTATAATCGACCGATCATTTGGTATACGTGTTAGTTGGGGTATTTGGACATCAAAAATACGAGCTCGAGTTAAGGTTTTGTCCGACGCATCATAAAAACGTGTTAAAATTCAGTCCCGGTCTCCGAGGCACCCTAAAATCCGGCCCGAAAAACAAAAATTATAATCCACCCATCATTTGTTATACATGTTAGTTGGGGTATTGGGACCTCAAAAATCTGAGCTCGAGTTAAGGTTTTGTCCGACGCATCTTAAAAACGTGTTAAAATTCAGTCCCGGTCCCCGAGGCACCCTAGAATCCGGCCCGAAAAACCCAAATGATAAACGACCCATCATTTGTTATACGTGTTAGTCGTGATATTGGGACATCCAAAAATCTGAGCTCGAGTTAAAGTCTTGCTCGACGCATGAAAAAAATGTGTTAAAATTCAGTCCCGGTGCCCGAGGCACCCCAGAATCCGGCCCGAAAAACCCAAAATTTAAACGACCCATCATTTGTTAAACGTGTTAGTTGGGGTAATTGGACGTAAAAAATTTGAGCTCGAGTTAAGGTTTTGTCCGACGCATCATAAAAACGTGTTAAAATTCAGTCGCGGGGCCCGAGGCACCCTAGAATCCGGCCCGAAAAACCCAAATTATAATCGACCCATCATTTGTTATACGTGTTAGTTGGGGTATTGGGACATAAAAAATATGAGCTCAAGTTAAGGTTTTGTCCGACGCATCGTAAAAACGTGTTAAAATTCAGTCCCGGTGCCCGAGGCACCCTAGAATCCGGCCCGAAAAACCCAAATTATAAACGACCCATCATTAGTTATACGTGTTAGTCGTGATATTGGGACATCCAAAAATCTGAGCTCGAGTTAAAGTCTTGTCCGACGCATGAAAAAAATGTGTTAAAATTCAGTCCCGGTCACCGAGGCACCCTAGAATCCGGCCCGAAAAACCCAAAATTTAAACGACCCATCATTTGTTATACGTGTTAGTTGGGGTATTGGGACATCAGAAAATCTGAGCTCGAGTTAAGGTTTTGTGCGACGCATCATAAAAACGTGTTAAAATTCTGTCCCGGTCCCCGAGGCACCCTAGAATCCGGCCCGAAAAACCCAAATTATAATCGACCCATCATTTGTTATACGTGTTAGTTGGGGTATTTGGACATCAAAAATACGAGCTCGAGTTAAGGTTTTGTCCGACGCATCATAAAAACGTGTTAAAATTCAGTCCCGGTCCCCGAGGCACCCTAGAATCCGGCCCGAAAAACTAAAATTATAATCCACCCATCATTTGTTATACATGTTAGTTGGGGTATTGGGACATCAAAAATCTGAGCTCGAGTTAAGGTTTTGTCCGACGCATCATAAAAACGTCTTAAAATTTAGTCACGGTCCCCGAGGCACCCTAGAATCGGGCCCGAAAAACCAAAATTATAATCGACCCATCATTTGTTATACGTGTTAGTTGGGGTATTGGGACATCAAAAATCTGAGCTCGAGTTAAGATTTTGTCCGACGCATCATAAAAACGTGTTAATATTCAGTCCCGGTCCCCGAGGCCACCCAGAATCCGGCCCGAAAAACCCAAATTATAATCGACCCATCATTTGTTATACGTGTTAGTTGGGGTATTTGGACATCAAAAATACGAGCTCGAGTTAAGGTTTTGTCCGACGCATCATAAAAACGTGTCAAAATTCAGTCCCGGTCCCCGGGGCACCCTAGAATCCGGCCCGAAAAACTAAAATTATAATCCACCCATCATTTGTTATACATGTTAGTTGGGGTATTGGGACATCAAAAATCTGAGCTCGAGTTAAGGTTTTGTCCGACGCATCATAAAAACGTGTTAAAATTCAGTCCCGGTCCCCGAGGCACCCTAGAATCCGGCCCGAAAAACCCAAATGATAAACGACCCATCATTTGTTATACGTGTTAGTCGTGATATTGGGACATCCAAAAATCTGAGCTCGAGTTAAAGTCTTGTCCAACACATGAAAAAAATGTGTTCAAATTCAGTCCCGGTCCCCGAGGCACCCTAGAATCCGGCCCGAAAAACCCAAAATTTAAACGACCCATCATTTGTTATACGTGTTAGTTGGGGTATTGGGACATCAGAAATCTGAGCTCGAGTTAAGGTTTTGTCCGACGCATCATAAAAACGTGTTAAAATTCAGTCCCGGTCCCCGAGGCACCGTAGAATCCGGCCCGAAAAACCCAAATTATAAACGACCCATCATTAGTTATACGTGTTAGTTTGGGTATTTGGACATCAAAAATACGAGCTCGAGTTAAGGTTTTGTCCGACGCATCATAAAAACGTGTTAAAATTCAGTCCCGGTCCCTGAGGCACCCTAGAATCCGGCCCGAAAAACTAAAATTATAATCCACCCATCATTTGTTATACATGTTAGTTGGGGTATTGGGACATCAAAAATCTGAGCTCGAGTTATGGTTTTGTCCGACGCATCATAAAAACGTGTTAAAATTCAGTCCCGGTCCCCGAGGCACCCTAGAATCCGGCCCGAAAAACCCAAATGATAAACGACCCATCATTTGTTATACGTGTTAGTCGTGATATTGGGACATCCAAAAATCTGAGCTCGAGTTAAAGTCTTGTCCAACACATGAAAAAAATGTGTTCAAATTCAGTCCCGGTCCCCGAGGCACCCTAGAATCCGGCCCGAAAAACCCAAAATTTAAACGACCCATCATTTGTTATACGTGTTAGTTGGGGTATTGGGACATCAGAAATCTGAGCTCGAGTTAAGGTTTTGTCCGACGCATCATAAAAACGTGTTAAAATTCAGTCCCGGTCCCCGAGGCACCCTAGAATCCGGCCCGAAAAACCCAAATTATAATCGACCCATCATTTGTTATACGTGTTAGTTGGGGTATTGGGACATCAAAAATCTGAGCTCGAGTTAAGGTTTTGTCCGACGCATCATAAAAACGTCTTAAAATTCAGTCCCGTTACCCGAGGCACCCTTCAATCCGGCCCGAAAAACCCAAATTATAAACGACCTATCATTTGTTATACGTGTTAGTCGTGATATTGGGACATCCAAAAATCTGAGATCGAGTTAAAGTCTTGTCCACACATCAAAAAAACGTGTTAAAATTTAGTCCCGGTCCCCGAGGCACCCTAGAATCCGGCCCGAAAAACCCAAAATTTAAACGACCCATCATTTGTGATACGTGTTAGTTGGGGTAATTGGACGTAAAAAATTTGAGCTCTTGTTAAGGTTTTGTCCGACGCATCTTAAAAATGTGTTAAAATTCAGTCCCGGTCCCCGAGGCACCCTATAATCCGGCCCGAAAAACCCAAATTATAATCGACCCATCATTTGTTATACGTGTTAGTTGGGGTATTGGGACATCAAAAATCTGAGCTCGAGTTAAGGTTTTGTCCGACGCATCATAAAAACGTCTTAAAATTTAGTCACGGTCCCCGAGGCACCCTAGAATCGGGCCCGAAAAACCAAAATTATAATCGACCCATCATTTGTTATACGTGTTAGTTGGGGTATTGGGACATCAAAAATCTGAGCTCGAGTTAAGATTTTGTCCGACGCATCATAAAAACGTGTTAATATTCAGTCCCGGTCCCCGAGGCCACCCAGAATCCGGCCCGAAAAACCCAAATTATAATGGACCCATCATTTGTTATACGTGTTAGTCGTGATATTGGGACATCCAAAAATCTGTGCTCTTGTTAAAGTTTTGTCCGACGCATCAAAAAACACTTGTTCAAATTCAGTCCCAGTCCCCGAGGCATCCTAGAATCCGGCCCGAAAAACCCAAAATTTAAACGACCCATCATTTGTTATACGTGTTAGTTGGGGTAATGGGACGTCAAAAATCTGAGCTAGAGTTAAGGTTTTATCTGACGCATCATAAAAACGTGTTAAAATTCAGTCCTGGTCCCAGAGGCACCCTAGAATCCGGCCCGAAAAACCCAAATTACAATCGACCCATCATTTGTTATACGTGTTAGTTGGGGTATTGGGACATCAAAATCTGAGCTCGAGTTAAGGTTTTGTCTGACGCATCATAAAAACGTGTTAAAATTCAGTCCCGGTCCCCGAGGCACCCTAGAATCCGGCCCGAAAAACCCAAATTATAATCGACCCATCATTTGTTATACGTGTTAGTCCTGATATTGGGACATCCAAAAATCTGTGCTCTTGTTAAAGTTTTGTCCGACGCATCAAAAAACATTTGTTAAAATTTTGCACCGGTCCCCGAGGCAGCCTAATATCCGGCCCGAAAAACACAAAATTTAAACAACCCATCTTTTGTTATACATGTTAGTCGGGGTATTGGGACATCCAAAAATCTGAGCACGAGTTGAAGTCTTTTCCGACGCATCAAAAAAACGTGTTCAAATTCAGTCCCGATCCCTGAGGCACCCTAGAATCCGGCCCGAAAAACCCAAAATTTAAACGACCCATCATTTGTTATACGTGTTAGTTGGGGTATTGGGACATCAAAAATCTGAGCTCGAGTTAAGGTTTTGTCCGACGCATCATAAAAACGTTTTAAAATTCAGTCCCGGTCCCCGAGGCACCCTAGAATCCGGCTCGAAAAACCCAAATTATAATAAACCCATCATTTGTTATACGTGTTAGTCGTGATATTGGGACATCCAAAAATTTGTGCTCTTTTTAAAGTTTTGTCCGACGCATCAAAAAACACTTGTTAAAATTCTGCACTGGTCCCCGAGGCAGCCTAGAATCCGGCCCGAAAAACACAAAATTTAAACTACCCATCTTTTGTTATACATGTTAGTCGGGGTATTGGGACATCCAAAAATCTGAGCACGAGTTGAAGTCTTTTCCGACGCCTCAAAAAAACGTGTTCAAATTCAATCCCGATCCCCGAGGCACCCTATAATCCGGCCCGAAAAACCCAAAATTTAAACGACCCATCATTTGTTATACGTGTTAGTTGGGGTATTGGGACATCAAAAATCTGAGCTCGAGTTAAGGTTTTGTCCGACGCATCATAAAAACGTGTTAAAATTCAGTCCCGGTCCCCGAGGCACCCTTGAATCCGGCCCGAAAAACCCAAATTATAAACGACCCATCATTTGTTGTACGTGTTAGTCGTGATATTTGGACATCCAAAAATCTGAGCTCGAGTTAAAGTCTTGTCCGACGCATCAAAAAAACGTGTGAATGTTTATTGCTTATCTATGTGCTATCAGTGGAATGCTTGCCTCGATATATCGGAAATATATGTTATGGATGCCTAACCATTGTGTCTTGCTATTGCAGACTTTGTGAACTATAACCCTTGGCTGGCTTACTTCCGGAGGGATTCGTAAGCGCCACACGGTGTCAACGAGTTGGCCCCGTGACATTTGGTATCAGAGCGGAAGGCGATTGCTGGTGAAAACATGAGTACTCTTATTCGCCCAGACGAGTGCGAAAAGCGTTTGGCAGAGATCGAAAAAGTTGACCCGGATAACTTGGCGAACGCAGTTCTTGAGGATGGGCGTCGCATTGATGAACTCGTGGAGGAAATTGAAAGTCTCTGTGGTGAGCTTGAAAGAGTCAATTCGGCAGAGGCCGTATCACGACTAGAACCGTTTGTGGTTGTGGGAGCCAATGCGGAGTTATTGAAGCCTTTGTGAATAAGGCAGACATGATCCGAGAGATGCTTGATAAATCAGAGCTATTTGAGTTTGTGATGAACAATGCGGAAACTATCCGTAGTTTGATGAAAAAGAAAGCTCCTCAAGCGAGATCCTTGCCAGAGGGCGAGACATCCCACGGGGTTGAAACTAATGAGATGAACAACGATGAAATTGTGCATGCAGGTGCGGTCGAATTGGCAAATCTAACAAAGACGGTGAACAAGCTCGAGATTGAGCAGAAAA
The DNA here is from genome assembly GCA_028411795.1 of Euphorbia peplus. Classification (NCBI taxonomy): domain Eukaryota; kingdom Viridiplantae; phylum Streptophyta; class Magnoliopsida; order Malpighiales; family Euphorbiaceae; genus Euphorbia; species Euphorbia peplus. The sequence goes on along the minus strand of CP110838.1, from coordinate 11,988,222 downwards.
GCCTGTATGATATTGTAGACCGAATTTCACGTGGAATCCACAGAGGAAATAGGGTCCCTCAAAGGATCAATTGAAGAGTTACAAGCAAAGGTGGAGTCATTGTCTCTAGGCAACGGGAGGAACCACGAGTCTACAAGGCTGAGAATTCGCGAACCAAAACCGTTTTCTGGAAATAGGGATGCGAAGGAAGTGGAAAACTTCTTGTACGATGTAGAAGGATATTTTGCAGCCACAAAGACGAGTCATGATGGTGAGCGTCTAGAAGTGGTGCGAATGTACTTGGAGGATGATGCAAAATTGTGGTGGCGCCACAGAGCGGTCTCGAATACGGTATATACGTGGGAAGACTTCAAGAAAGAATTGAGGAGCCAGTTCTCCCCGGAGAACATTGAATTTACCGCTAGATGTCGATTGGGTGAGTTGGAACAAACTGGTTCTCTTCGAGATTATGTTAGAAGCTACCAAGCCATTACCCTCGAATTGCCTGAGATGGGTGAAGCAGAAAAGTTTTATAGCTTCATGAGGGGATTGAAACCCTGGGCGAGAAATGAGCTAACTAGGAGGGGGGTCAAAGATCACAGTGCCGCGATGGCTGCAGCCGAGAGCTTGGAAGATTTTTCAGTGAATGCGGCTAAGAGGAAGTTGCAGAATGCAAACTCAGAGGCAAGACCCAACAAATGGATCAGGCCACTGAGTGGGGGAGACGAACGAAATAAAGTCCCAGCTGGGGGCGAAAGGCGACCATGGAATTTTGGGAGTTCTGAAGGTAGGCCTTCTTATAATAATAACAATTCAGAAAGGAGGACTTATCCGAGTAGGGGAACTAGTGCAAGACCAACGGGTCCCTCTGAGCAGAGATCTCAAGCGCCCACTCCAAGACCACTCCTATGTTTTCTATGTAAGGGACCCCACAAAATGGCCGAATGTCCAAAGAGAGCAGCACTATATGCGTTACAAGGCCTAGACGACAATGTGAATTCTGAGAAGGAGAAAGGGGCAGAAGCATCCGAACCATCGATGATGGGAGCCTTGAGATTTTTGGGAGCACTGGAGAAGCAAGTTCAAGCGAATTCTAGTAGTAAAGAAAAGGGCCTCATGTATGTCGACGTGGTGATACAAGGCAAGTCGAGGAGAGCAATGGTGGACTCTGGAGCCACCGATAATTTCATTACCGATACGGAGGCCAGACGCTTGAAGCTAGAAGTTCACAAGGAGTCGGGAAAGTTGAAGGCTGTAAACTCGGCGGCACAATCCATAGTAGGAACAGCCTTAAAAGTACCTTGCAAACTAGGCTCGTGGGCTGGCACGTTGGACTTCACGGTCGCGCCAATGGACGACTTCGATATTGTCCTTGGCATGGAATTCCTAAAGAAGACTTGGGCAATTCCCATAGTGCCAGCAAAATGCATTATCTTTATGAATGGTGATCCATGTGTGGTTCCGGTAACGATAAGCCCTATAAGCGAGAAGAAGTACATCTCGGCATTACAGTTCAAGAAGGGAGTGAAGAAGGGGGAACCATCATACGTGATAGTGCCTTCCGAAGCGGATTCAAAGGGGTGTTCTGATGTCCCTAAGCTCCTTGAAGAAGTGATGAGAGAATTTCAAGATGTCATGCCAGAATCTCTACCTAAGAACCTGCCACCGAAAAGAGATGTGGATCATGCTATCGAGTTATACCCAGGCATGAAACCCCCTGCAAGAGCCCCATATCGAATGGCCCCTCCAGAATTAGCAGAATTACGAAGGCAACTCGAGGAGTTATTGGAAGCGGGTTTCATTAGACCTTCAAAGTCCCCTTTTGGTGCCCCAGTCTTGTTCTAGAAGAAGGCAGACGGCAGTTTGCGGTTGTGCGTAGATTATCGTGCACTGAATAAGATCACTGTGAGAAATAAGTACCCTATTCCTTTGGTGGCAGACTTGTTCGACCAACTTAGTGGGGCGAAATACTTTACGAAGCTTAATTTGAAGTCGGGGTACTATCAAGTTCGAGTAAGGGATGAAGATGTGCCAAAGACGGCTTGTGTTACCCGGTATGGTTCCTTCGAATATTTGGTTATGCCTTTTGGTCTAACAAATGCTCCGGCTACTTTTTGTACTCTTATGAACCAGGTGTTTCGAGAATATTTAGACTAGTTTGTGGTCGTCTATCTAGATGACATCGTAATCTACAGTTCTTCACTCGAAGAGCACCGAGAACATTTGCGACTTGTCTTTACAAAGCTGAGGGAGAACAAGCTCTTTCTGAAACTCGAGAAATGTGCATTCGGGCAGACAAGAATACAATTCCTTGGTCATGTGATTGAACAAGGTAGAGTGAGCATGGATCAAAAGAAGGTGAAGGCCATTGCCGACTGGCCGACCCCCACCAATACTACCGAGTTACGCTCTTTCTTGGGATTGGCAAATTATTACCGGCGATTCATTCACAACTACTCTCAGAAGGTAGCCTCTCTCACCGATTTTCTCAAGAAGAATTGTACGTGGACGTGGTCGGAAGAGTGTAGAATGGCTTTCGAGAACCTGAAAGCAGCTATTCTTGAAGAGCCTGTATTAGCTCTTCCGGACATGTCAAAACCTTTTGAGATTCAAACAGATGCCTCTAACTTCGCCTTAGGGGGAGTTATCATGCAAGATCGACACCCGATCGCCTTTGAGAGCAGAAAACTTAATCAGGCGGAGCAAAGATACACCACTCATGAGAAAGAGTTGTTAGCAGTAGTCCACTGTTTGAGGGCATGGAGACATTACTTATTGGGGTCAAAATTCGTAGTGAAGACAAACAATACAGCAGTGAGTCACTTCCTTTCTCAACAAGTGCTAACCCCAAAGCAAGCTCGATGGCAAGAACTCTTAGCGGAATTTGATTTTGTGCTGGAATACCACGCTGGGAAGTCCAATAACGTAGCAGACGCATTGAGTCGCAAGTCGGGAGTCCTGGAAGAGAGGCATGTTGCTCACTTGTCCAGTAGCCTTCTAGTCACCGAAATTCGACAGCAAATTCAAGAGAATCTCCACAAAGATCCAGAGGCAACGGCGATCATTTAGTTAGCCAAACAGGGAAAGACTCGGCAGTTTTGGGTGAAGGATGAGTTGTTGCTGACAACAAGAGAGCGAGTCTATGTTCCAAAGGCCGCTAACTTACGGAAGCTATTGATGAAAGAGTGTCACGATCCTCTTTGGGCAGGCCATCCAGGTTGGCATCGAATGTTGGCCCTCCTACAACAACATTACTACTGGCCGAGGATGGAAGATGATGTGAGGGAGTACACCAAGACATGCTTGATATGCCAACAGGACAAGGTAGAAAGGAAGAAGGCCGCCGGACTCCTACAACCTCTACCAGTTCCAAGTCGTCCATGGGAAAGTGTATCTCTCGATTTCATCACTTGTCTGCCTCGAGTTAAGGAATTTGATTCGATTATGGTGGTGGTTGATCGATTTTCCAAATATGGAACCTTTATTCCCATGCCAAAATATTCCTCTACAGAGACAACTGCTCGAGCGTTCTTCAAAGGAGTGGTCAAGTATTGGGGCATTCCTAAGAGTATCGTCAGTGATCGAGACGGCAGATTTGTGGGCAGCTTCTGGTCCGAATTGTTCAGATTGTTAGGCTCGAACCTCGCCATGTCCACAAGTTATCATCCCCAAACAGACGGGCAGACAGAAAGATTCAATAGCATGCTTGAAGAATATCTGTGGCATTTTGTCAATGCTAGCCAGCACAATTGGACATCCTTATTGGATGTTGCCCAATTTTGTTTTAATAGCCAAAAGAGCTCTGCTACTAACAAAACACCTTTTGAAATTGTGACAGGTCAACAACCGTTGGTACCTCATTCTGTGGACATGCCGTACAAAGGGAAGAATCCCAAAGCGTTTCTTTTCACCAAGGAGTGGAAACAAAACGAGGAGATTGCTAAAGCTCACTTGGAGAAAGCATCCCGGCGAATGAAGAAATGGGCTGACACGGGTCGTCGACCACAGGAGTTCCAAGAAGGTGACCAAGTCATGGTGAAGCTTCTCCCAGAACAACTTCGCTTCCTACGTAACCGCGATCGGAGACTCGTGAGGAAGTATGAAGGTCCTGTAGCAGTTCTTGCGAAAGTAGGTCCAGTATCATATAAACTGGACTTACCTTCGTGGATGACAGTTCACCCGGTGTTTCACGTGAGCAACTTGAAGCCGTACCATCCGGACCAATCCGACGATCAGCGCAACAAATCAACCCGTCCTCCAATCACGAAGAAAGCTCCAGCAACCAGAGACGTCGAAGAGATCCTAGCAGAGAGAGTCGCATCAACGACCCGTCGATCTTACACCGAGTACCTCGTCAAATGGAGAGCACAAGGCGAAGAAGAAACCAGCTGGGAGAAGGCAACCGACTTACAACCGTTCAAGCAGAAGATTGAAGAGTTCCTCCAGTCCAATTCGACGAGGACGTCGAAGCTCTAAGTGGGGGAGAGTGTAAGTGGGGGACAAATCTTGTAACCGAAACTATGTAATAGGCGGGCAGTACCCAATGGAACATTTCAATATCTAGTCCACGTAGTGCTAATTTTGTGTTAAGACATATATAGGGGGGAGTACCTGGTGACCTTCGGGGCCAGGTACTAGGTTGGCTTAGGATGTCCGCAACTCTAGTAGGTTCCCCCCTACTACTACGGTTGAGACCCTTTCGATGTAATGTTGTTTCCATTGATTATCAATGGAAGCCTTCGGGCATTATTCATGTTCGGTGCCTTATGTGATGTGTGTCTTTGCGTGTGAATGTTTATTGCTTATCTATGTGCTATCTGTGGAATGCTTGCCTCGATATATCGGAAATATATGTTATGGATACCTAACCATTGTGTCTTGCTATTGCAGACTTTGTGAACTATAACCCTTGGCTGGCTTACTTCCGGAGGGATTCGTAAGCGCCACACGGTGTCAACGAGTTGGCCCCGTGACACGAGGCACCCTTGAATCCGGCCCGAAAAACCCAAATTATAAACGACCCATCATTTTTTATACGTGTTAGTCGTGATATTGGGACATCCAAAAATCTGAGCTCGAGTTAAAGTCTTGTCCACGCATCAAAAAAACGTGTTAAAATTTAGTCCCGGTCCCCGAGGCACCCTAGTATCCGGCCCGAAAAACCCAAAATTTAAACGACCCATCATTTGTTATACGTGTAAGTTGGGGTAATTGGACGTCAAAAATCTGAGCTCGAGTTAAGGTTTTGTTCGACGCATCATAAAAACGTGTTAAAATTCAGTCCCGGTCCCCGAGGCACCCTAAAATCCGGCCCGAAAAACCCAAATTATAAACGACCCATCATTTGTTATACGTGTTAGTCGTGATATTGGGACATCCAAAAATCTGAGCTCGAGTTAAAGTCTTTTCCGACGCATCAAAAAAACGTGTTAAAATTCAGTCCCGGTCCCCGAGGCACCCTAGAATCCGGCCCGAAAAACCCAAAATTTAAACGACCCATCATTTGTTATACGTGTTAGTTGCGGTATTGGGACATCAAAAATCTGAGCTCGAGTTAAGGTTTTGTCCGACGCATCATAAAAACGTGTTAAAATTCAGTCCCGGTCCCCTAGGCACCCTTGAATCCGGCCCGAAAAACCCAAATTATAAACGACCCATCATTTGTTATACGTGTTAGTCGTGATATTGGGACATCCAAAAATCTGAGCTCGAGTTAAAGTCTTGTCCGACGCATCATAAAAACGTGTTAAAATTCAGTCCCGGTCCCCGAAGCACCCTAGAATCCGGCCCGGAAAACCCAAAATTTAAACGACCCATCATTTGTTAAACGTGTTAGTTGGGGTAATTGGACGTCAAAAATCTGAGCTCGAGTTAAGGTTTTGTCCGACGCATCATAAAAACGTGTTAAAATTCAGTCCCGGGGCCCGAGGCACCCTAGAATCCGGCCCGAAAAACCCAAATTATAATCGACCCATCATTTGTAATACGTGTTAGTTGGGGTATTGGGACATCAAAAATCTGAGCTCGAGTTAAGGTTTTGTCCGAAGCATCATAAAAACGTGTTAAAATTCAGTCCCGGTCCCCGAGGCACCCTAGAATCCGGCCCGTAAAACCAAAATTATAATCGACCCATCATTTGTTATACATGTTAGTTGGGGTATTGGGACATCAAAAATCTGAGCTCGAGTTAAGGTTTTGTCCGACGCATCATAAAAACGTGTTAAAATCCAGTCCCGGTCCCCGAGGCACCCTAGAATCCGGCCCGAAAAACACAAAATTTAAACGACCCATCTTTTGTTATACATGTTAGTCGTGATATTGGGACATCCAAAAATCTGAGCACGAGTTGAAGTCTTTTCCGACGCATCAAAAAAACGTGTTAAAATTCAGTCCCGATCCCCTAGGCACCCTAGAATCCGGCCCGAAAAACCCAAAATTTAAACGACCCATCATTTGTTATACGTGTTAGTTGGGGTATTGGGACATCAAAAATCTGAGCTCGAATTAAGGTTTTGTCCGACGCATCATAAAAAAGTGTTAAAATTCAGTCCCGGTCCCCGAGGCACCCTTGAATCTGGCCCGAAAAACCCAAATTACAAACGACCCATGATTTGTTATACATGTTAAACGTGGTATTGGGACATCCAAAAATCTGAGCTCGAGTTAAAGTCTTGTCCGACGCATCAAAAAAACGTGTTCAAACTGAGTCCCGGTCCCCAAGTCACCCTAGATTTCGGCCCGAAAAACCCAAAATTTAAACGACCCATCATTTGTTATACGTGTTAGTTGGGGTAATTGGACGTCAAAAATCTGAGCTCGAGTTAAGGTTTTGTCCGACGCATCATAAAAACGTGTTAAAATTCAGTCCCGGTCGCCGAGGCACCCTAGAATTCGACCCGAAAAACCCAAAATTATCATCGACCCATCATTTGTTATACGTGTTAGTTGGGGTATGGGGACATCAAAAATCTGAGCTCGAGTTAAGGTTTTGTCCGACGCATCATAAAAACGTGTTAAAATTCAGTCCCGGTCCCCGAGGCACCCTTGAATCCGGCCCGAAAAACCCAAATTATAAACCACCCATCATTTGTTATACGTGTTAGTCGTGAGATCGGGACATCGAAAAATCTGTGCTCGAGTTAAAGTCTTGTCCGACTCCTCAAAAAAACGTGTTCAAATTCAGTCCCGGTCCCCGAGGCAGCCTAGAATCCGGCCCGAAAAACACAAAATTTAAACGACCCACATCTTTTGTTATACCTGTTAGTCGGGGTATTGGGACATCCAAAAATCTGAGCACTAGTTGAAGTCTTTTCCGACGCATCAAAAAAACGTGTTAAAATTCTGTCCCGGTCCCTGAGGCACCCTAGAATCCGCCCCGAAAAACCCAAATTATAATCTACCCATCATTTGTTATACGTGTTAGTCGTGATATTGGGACATCCAAAAATCTGTGCTCTTGTTAAAGTTTTGTCCAACGCATCAAAAAACACTTGTTAAAATTCTGCACCGGTCCCCGAGGCAGCCTAGAATCCGGCCCGAAAAACACAAAATGTAAACGACCCATCTTTTGTTATACATGTTTGTCGGGGTATTGGGACAACCAAAAATCTGAGCACGAGTTGAAGTCTTTTCCGACGCATCAAAAAAACGTGTTAAAATTCAGTCCCGGTCCCCGAGGCACCCTAGAATCCGGCCCGAAAAACCCAAAATTTAAACAACCCATCATTTGTTATACGTGTTAGTTGGGGTATTGGGACATCAAAAATCTGAGCTCGAGTTAAGGTTTTGTCCGACGCATCATAAAAACGTGTTAAAATTCAGTCCCGGTCCCCGAGGCACCCTTGAATCCGGCCCGAAAAACCCAAATTATAATGGACCCATCATTTGTTATACGTGCTAGTCGTGATATTGGGACATCCAACAATCTGTGCGCTTGTTAAAGTTTTGTCCAACGCATCAAAAAACACTTGTTAAAATTCTGTACCGGTCCCCGAGGCAGCCTAGAATCCGACCCGAAAAACACAAAATTTAAACGACCCATCTTTTGTTATACATGTTAGTCGGGGTATTGGGACATCCAAAAATCTGAGCACGAGTTGAAGTCTTTTCCGACGCATCAAAAAAACGTGTTAAAATTCAGTCCCGGTCCCCGAGGCACCCTAAAATCCGGCCCGAAAAACCCAAAATTTAAACGACCCATCATTTGTTATACGTGTTAGTTGGGGTATTAAGACATCAAAAATCTGAGCACGAGTTAAGGTTTTGTACGACGCATCATAAAAACGTCTTAAAATTCAGTCCCGGTCCCCGAGGCACCCTAGAATCCGGCCCGTAAAACCAAAATTATAATTGACCCATCATTTGTTATACATGTTAGTTGGGGTATTGGGACATCAAAAATCCGAGCTCGAGTTAAGGTTTTGTCCGACGCATCATAAAAACGTGTTAAAATCCAGTCCCGGTCACCGAGGTACCCTAGAATCCGGCCCGAAAAACACAAAATTTAAACGACCCATCTTTTGTTATACATGTTAGTCGTGATATTGGGACATCCAAAAATCTGAGCACGAGTTGAAGTCTTTTCCGACGCATCAAAAAAACGTGTTAAAATTCAGTCCCGGTCCCCTAGGCACCCTAGAATCCGGCCCGAAAAACCCAAAATTTAAACGACCCATCATTTGTTATACGTGTTAGTTGGGGTATTGGGACATCAAAAATCTGAGCTCGAATTAAGGTTTTGTCCGACGCATCATAAAAAAGTGTTAAAATTCAGTCCCGGTCCCCGAGGCACCCTTGAATCTGGCCCGAAAAACCCAAATTACAAACGACCCATCATTTCTTATACATGTTAAACGTGGTATTGGGACATCCAAAAATCTGAGCTCGAGTTAAAGTCTTGTCCGACGCATCAAAAAAACGTGTTCAAATTGAGTCCCGGTCCCCGAGTCACCCTAGATTTCGGCCTGAAAAACCCAAAATTTAAACGACCCATCATTTGTTATACGTGTTAGTTGGGGTAATTGGACGTCAAAAATCTGAGCTCGAGTTAAGGTTTTGTCCGACGCATCATAAAAACGTGTTAAAATTCAGTCCCGGTCGCCGAGGCACCCTAGAATTCGGCCCGAAAAACCCAAAATTATCATCGACCCATCATTTGTTATACGTGTTAGTTGGGGTATGGGGACATCAAAAATCTGAGCTCGAGTTAAGGTTTTGTACGACGCATCATAAAAACGTCTTAAAATACAGTCCCGGTCCCCGAGGCGCCTTAGAATCCGGCCCGAGAAACCAAAATTATAATCGACCCATCAGTTGTTATACGTGTTAGTTGGGGTATTGGGACATCAAAAATCTGAGCTCGAGTTAAGGTTTTGTCCGACGCATCATAAAAACGTGTAAAGATTCAGTCCCGGTCCCCGAGGCACCCTAGAATCCGGCCTGAAAAACACAAAATTTAAACGACCCATCTTTTGTTATACATGTTAGTCGTGATATTGGGACATCCAAAAATCTGTGCTCTTCTTAAAGTTTTGTCCAACGCATCAAAAAACACTTGTTAAACTCCTGCACCGGTCCCCGAGGCAGCCTAGAATCCGGCCCGAAAAACACAAAATTTAAACGACACATCTTTTGTTATACATGTTAGTCGGGGTATTGGGACATCCCAAAATCTGAGCACGAGTTGAAGTCTTTTCCGACGCATCAAAAAAACGTGTTAAAATTCAGTCCCGGTCCCCGAGGCACCATAGAATCCGGCCAGAAAAATCCAAAATTTAAACGACCCATCATTTGTTATACGTGTTAGTTGGGGTATTGGGACATCAAAAATCTGAGCTCGATTTAAGGTTTTGTCCGACGCATCATAAAAACGTGTTAAAATTCAGTCCCGGTCCCCGAGGCACCCTTGAATCCGGCCCGAAAAACCTAAATTATAAACGACCCATCATTTGTTATACGTGTTAGTCGTGATATTGGGACATCCAAAAATCTAAGCTCGAGTTAAAGTCTTGTCCGACGCATCAAAAAAACATGTTCAAATTCAGTCTCGGTCCTTGAGGCACCCTAGAATCCCGCCCGAAAAACCCAAAATTTAAACGACCCATCATTTGTTATACGTGTTAGTTGGGTAATGGGACGTCAAAAATCTGAGCTCGAGTTAAGGTTTTGTCTGACGCATCATAAAAACGTGTTAAAATTCAGTCCCGGTCCCCGAGGCACCCTTGAATCCGGCCCGAAAAACCCAAATTATAAACGACCCATCATTTGTTATAGGTGTTAGTCGTGATATCGGGACATCGAAAAATCTGAGCTCGAGTTAAAGTCTTGTCCGACTCCTCAAAAAAACGTGTTCAAATTCAGTCCCGGTCCCCGAGGCAACCTAGAATCCGGCCCGAAAAACACAAAATTTAAACGACCCATCTTTTGTTATACCTGTTAGTCGGATTATTGGGACATCCATAAATCTGAGCACTAGTTGAAGTCTTTTCCGACGCATCAAAAAAACGTGTTAAAATTCTGTCCCGGTCCCCGAGGCACCATAGAATCCGGCCCGAAAAACCCAAAATTTAAACGACCCATCATTTGTTATACTTGTTAGTTGGGGTATTGGGACATCAAAAATCTGAGCTCGATTTAAGGTTTTGTCCGACGCATCATAAAAACGTGTTAAAATTCAGTCCCGGTCCCCGAGGCACCCTTGAATCCGGCCCGAAAAACCTAAATTATAAACGACCCATCATTTGTTATACGTGTTAGTCGTGATATTGGGACATCCAAAAATCTGAGCTCGAGTTAAAGTCTTATCCGACGCATCATAAAAACGTGTTAAAATTCAGTCCCGGTCCCCGAAGCACCCTAGAATCCGGCCCGGAAAACCCAAAATTTAAACGACCCATCATTTGTTAAACGTGTTAGTTGGGGTAATTGGACGTCAAAAATCTGAGCTCGAGTTAAGGTTTTGTCCGACGCATCATAAAAACGTGTTAAAATTCAGTCCCGGGGCCCGAGGCACCCTAGAATCCGGCCCGAAAAACCTAATTTATAATCGACCCATCATTTGTAATACGTGTTAGTTGGGGTATTGGGACATCAAAAATCTGAGCTCGAGTTAAGGTTTTGTCCGACGCATCATAAAAACGTGTTAAAATTCAGTCCCGGTCGCCGAGGCACCCTAGAATTCGGCCCGAAAAACCCAAATTATCATCGACCCATCATTTGTTATACGTGTTAGTTGGGGTATGGGGACCTCAAAAATCTGAGCTCGAGGTAAGGTTTTGTCCGACGCATCATAAAAACGTCTTAAAATTCAGTCCCGGTCCCCGAGGCGCCTTAGAATCCGGCCCGAAAAACCAAAATTATAATCGACCCATCAGTTGTTATACGTGTTAGTTGGGGTATTGGGACATCAAAAATCTGAGCTCGAGTTAAGGTTTTGTCCGACGCATCATAAAAATGTGTAAAGATTCAGTCCCGGTCCCCGAGGCACCCTAGAATCCGGCCTGAAAAACACAAAATTTAAACGACCCATCTTTTGTTATACATGTTAGTCGTGATATTGGGACATCCAAAAATCTGTGCTCTTCTTAAAGTTTTGTCCAACGCATCAAAAAACACTTGTTAAAATTCCGCACCGGTCCCCGAGGCAGCCTAGAATCCGGCCCGAAAAACACAAAATTTAAACGACCCATCTTTTGTTATACATGTTAGTCGGGGTATTGGGACATCCCAAAATCTGAGCACGAGTTGAAGTCTTTTCCGACGCATCAAAAAAACGTGTTAAAATTCAGTCCCGGTCCCCGAGGCACCATAGAATCCGGCCCGAAAAACCCAAAATTTAAACGACCCATCATTTGTTATACGTGTTAGTTGGGGTATTGGGACATCAAAAATCTGAGCTCGATTTAAGGTTTTGTCCGACGCATCATAAAAACGTGTTAAAATTCAGTCCCGGTCCCCGAGGCACCCTTGAATCCGGCCCGAAAAACCTAAATTATAAACGACCCATCATTTGTTATACGTGTTAGTCGTGATATTGGGACATCCAAAAATCTAAGCTCGAGTTAAACTCTTGTCCGACGCATCAAAAAAACATGTTCAAATTCAGTCTCGGTCCTTGAGGCACCCTAGAATCCCGCCCGAAAAACCCAAAATTTAAACGACCCATCATTTGTTATACGTGTTAGTTGGGTAATGGGACGTCAAAAATCTGAGCTCGAGTTAAGGTTTTGTCTGACGCATCATAAAAACGTGTTAAAATTCAGTCCCGGTCCCCGAGGCACCCTTGAATCCGGCCCGAAAAACCCAAATTATAAACGACCCATCATTTGTTATACGTGTTAGCTGGGGTAATTGCACGTCAAAATCTGAGCTCGAGTTAAGGTTTTGTCCGACGCATCATAAAAACGTGTTAAAATTCAGTCCCGGTCCCCGAGGCACCCTAGAATCCGGCCCGAAAAACCCAAAATTATCATCGACCCATCATTTGTTATACGTGTTAGTTGGGGTATGGGGACAACAAAAATCTGAGCTCAAATTAAGGTTTTGTCCGACGCATCATAAAAAAGTGTTAAAATTCAGTCCCGGTCCCCGAGGCACCCTTGAATCTGGCCCGAAAAACCCAAATTACAAACGACCCATCATTTGTTATACATGTTAAACGTGGTATTGGGACATCCAAAAATCTGAGCTCGAGTTAAAGTCTTGTCCGACGCATCAAAAAAACGTGTTCAAATTCAGTCCCGGTCCCCGAGTCACCCTAGATTCTGGCCGAAAAACCCAAAATTTAAACGACCCATCATTTGTTATACGTGTTAGTTGGGGTAATTGCACGTCAAAAATCTGAGCTCGAGTTAAGGTTTTGTCCGACGCATCATAAAAACGTCTTAAAATTCAGTCCCGGTCCCCGAGGCACCCTTGAATCCGGCCCGAAAAACCCAAATTATAAACGACCCATCATTTGTTATACGTGTTAGCCGTGATATTGGGACATCCAAAAATCTGAGCTCGAGTTAAAGTCTTGTCCGACGCATCAAAAAAACGTGTTCAAATTCAGTCTCGGTTCCCGAGTCACCCTAGAATCCTGCCCGAAAAACCCAAAATTTAAACGACCGATCATTTGTTATACGTGTTAGTTGGGGTAATTGGACGTCAAAAATCTGAGCTCAAGTTTAGGTTTTGTCCGACGCATCATAAAAACGTGTTAAAATTCAGTCCCGGTTCCCGAGGCACCCTAGAATCCGGCCTGAAAAACACAAAATTTAAACGACCCATCTTTTGTTATACATGTTAGTCGTGATATTGGGACATCCAAAAATCTGTGCTCTTCTTAAAGTTTTGTCCAACGCAACAAAAAACACTTGTTAAAATTCTGCACCGGTCCCCGAGGCAGCCTAGAATCCGGCCCGAAAAACACAAAATTTAAACGACCCATCTTTTGTTATACATGTTAGTCGGGGTATTGGGACATCCCAAAATCTGAGCTCGAGTTAAAGTCTTGTCCGACGCATCAAAAAAACATGTTCAAATTCAGTCTCGGTCCCTGAGGCACCCTAGAATCCCGCCCGAAAAACCCAAAATTTAAACGACCCATCATTTGTTATACGTGTTAGTTGGGTAATGGGACGTCAAAAATCTGAGCTCGAGTTAAGGTTTTGTCCGACGCATCATAAAAACGTGTTAAAATTCAGTCCTGGTCCCCGAGGCACCTTTGAATCCGACCCGAAAAACCCAAATTATAAACGACCCATCATTTGTTATACGTGTTAGTCGTGATATCGGGACATCGAAAAATCTGAGCTCGAGTTAAAGTCTTGTCCGACTCCTCAAAAAAACGTGTTCAAATTCAGTCCCGGTCCCCGAGGCAGCCTAGAATCCGGCCCGAAAAACACAAAATTTAAACGACCCATCTTTTGTTATACCTGTTAGTCGGGGTATTGGGACATTCAAAAATCTGAGCACTAGTTGAAGTCTTTTCCGACGCATCAAAAAAACGTGTTAAAATTCTGTCCCGGTCCCCGAGGCACCCTAGAATCTGGCCCGAAAAACCCAAAATTTAAACGACCCATCATTTGTTATACGTGTTAGTTGGGGTATTGGGACATCAAAAATCTGAGCTCGATTTAAGGTTTTGTCCGACGCATCATAAAAACGTGTTAAAATTCAGTCCCGGTCCCCGAGGCACCCTTGAATCCGGCCCCAAAAACCTAAATTATAAACGACCCATCATTTGTTATACGTGTTAGTCGTGATATTGGGACATCCAAAAATCTGAGCTCGAGTTAAAGTCTTGTCCGACGCATCAAAAAAAAATGTTCAAATTCAGTCTCGGTCCCTGAGGCACCCTAGAATCCCGCCCGAAAAACCCAAAATTTAAACGACCCATCATTTGTTATACGTGTTAGTTGGGTAATGGGACGTCAAAAATCTGAGCTCGAGTTAAGGTTTTGTCTGACGCATCATAAAAACGTGTTAAAATTCAGTCCCGGTCCCCGAGGCACCCTTGAATCCGGCCCGAAAAACCCAAATTATAAACCACCCATCATTTGTTATACGTGTTAGTCGTGAGATCGGGACATCGAAAAATCTGTGCTCGAGTTAAAGTCTTGTCCGACTCCTCACAAAAACGTGTTCAAATTCAGTCCCGGTCCCCGAGGCAGCCTAGAATCCGGCCCGAAAAACACAAAATTTAAACGACCCACATCTTTTGTTATACCTGTTAGTCGGGGTATTGGGACATCCAAAAATCTGAGCACTAGTTGAAGTTTTTCCGACGCATCAAAAAAACGTGTTAAAATTCTGTCCCGGTCCCTGAGGCACCCTAGAATCCGGCCCGAAAAACCCAAATTATAATCTACCCATCATTTGTTATACGTGTTAGTCGTGATATTGGGACATCCAAAAATCTGTGCTCTTGTTAAAGTTTTGTCCAACGCATCAAAAAACACTTGTTAAAATTCTGCACCGGTCCTCGAGGCAGCCTAGAATCCGGCCCGAAAAACACAAAATGTAAACGACCCATCTTTTGTTATACATGTTTGTCGGGGTATTGGGACAACCAAAAATCTGAGCACGAGTTGAAGTCTTTTCCGACGCATCAAAAAAACGTGTTAAAATTCAGTCCCGGTCCCCGAGGCACCCTAGAATCTGGCCCGAAAAACCCAAAATTTAAACAACCCATCATTTGTTATACGTGTTAGTTGGTGTATTGGGACATCAAAAATCTGAGCTCGAGTTAAGGTTTTGTCCGACGCATCATAAAAACATGTTAAAATTCAGTCCCGGTCCCCGAGGCACCCTAGAATCCGGCCCGAAAAACCCAAATTATAATGGACCCATCATTTGTTATACGTGCTAGTCGTGATATTGGGACATCCAACAATCTGTGCTCTTGTTAAAGTTTTGTCCAACGCATCAAAAAACACTTGTTAAAAAATTCTGTACCGGTCCCCGAGGCAGCCTAGAATCCGACCCGAAAAACACAAAATTTAAACGACCCATCTTTTGTTATACATGTTAGTCGGGGTATTGGGACATCCAAAAATCTGAGCACGAGTTGAAGTCTTTTCCGACGCATCAAAAAAACGTGTTAAAATTCAGTCCCGGTCCCCGAGGCACCCTAGAATCCGGCCCGAAAAACCCAAAATTTAAACGACCCATCATTTGTTATACGTGTTAGTTGGGGTATTAAGACATCAAAAATCTGAGCCCGAGTTAAGGTTTTGTCCGACGCATCATAAAAACGTCTTAAAATTCAGTCCCGGTCCCCGAGGCACCCTAGAATCCGGCCCGAAAAACCCAAATTATCATCGACCATCATTTGTTATACGTGTTAGTTGGGGTATGGGGACATCAAAAATCTGAGCTCGAGTTAAGGTTTTGTCCGACGCATCATAAAAACGTTTTAAAATTCAGTCCCGGTCCCCGAGGCACCCTTGAATCCGGCCCGAAAAACCCAAATTATAAACGACCCATCTTTTGTTATACGTGTTATTATTGATATTGGGACATCCAAAAATCTGAGCTCGAGTTAAAGTCTTGTCCGACGCATCAAAAAAACGTGTTCTAATTCAGTCCCGGTCCTTGAGTCAACCTAGAATCCGGCCCGAAAAACCCAAAATTTAAACGACCCATCATTTGTTATACGTGTTAGTTGGGGTAATTGGACGTTAAAAATCTGAGCTCGAGTTAAGGTTTTGTCCGACGCATCATAAAAACGTTTAAAAATTCAGTCCCGGTCCCCGAGGCACCCTAGACATAGGCCCGAAAAACCCAAATTATAATCGACCCATCATTTGTTATACGTGGTAGTTGGGGTATGGGGACATCAAAAATTTGAGCTCGAGTTAAGGTTTTGTCTGACGCATCATAAAAACGTGTTAAAATTCTGTCCCGGTCCCCGAGGCACCCTAGAATCCGGCCCGAAAAACCCAAATTATCATTGACCCATCATTTGTTATACGTGTTAGTTGGGGTATGGGGACATCAAAAATCTGAGCTCGATTAAAGGTTTTGTCCGACGCATCAAAAAACGCTTGTTAAAATTCTGCACCGATCACCGAGGCAGCCTAGAATCCGGCCCGAAAAACACAAAATTTAAACGACCCATCTTTTGTTATACATGTTAGTCGGGGTATTGGGACATCCAAAAATCTGAGCACGAGTTGAAGTCTTTTCCGACGCATCAAAAAACGTGTTAAAATTCAGTCCCGGTCCCCGAGGCACCCTAGAATCCGGCCCGAAAAACCCAAAATTTAAACGACCCATCATTTGTTATACGTGTTAGTTGGGGTATTGGGACATCAAAAATCTGAGCTCGAGTTAAGGTTTTGTCCGACACATCATAAAAACGTGTTAAAATTCAGTCCCGGTCCCCGAGGCACCCTAGAATCCGGCCCGAAAAACCCAAATTATAATGGACCCATCATTTGTTATACGTGCTAGTCGTGATATTGGGACATCCAACAATCTGTGCTCTTGTTAAAGTTTTGTCCAACGCATCAAAAAACACTTGTTAAAAAATTCTGTACCGGTCCCCGAGGCAGCCTAGAATCCGACCCGAAAAACACAAAATTTAAACGACCCATCTTTTGTTATACATGTTAGTCGGGGTATTGGGACATCCAAAAATCTGAGCACGAGTTGAAGTCTTTTCCGACGCATCAAAAAAACGTGTTAAAATTCAGTCCCGGTCCCCGAGGCACCCTAGAATCCGGCCCGAAAAACCCAAAATTTAAACGACCCATCATTTGTTATACGTGTTAGTTGGGGTATTAAGACATCAAAAATCTGAGCCCGAGTTAAGGTTTTGTCCGACGCATCATAAAAACGTGTTAAAATTCAGTCCCGGTCCCCGAGGCACCCTAGAATCCGGCCCGAAAAACCCAAATTATCATCGACCATCATTTGTTAGACGTGTTAGTTGGGGTATGGGGACATCAAAAATCTGAGCTCGAGTTAAGGTTTTGTACGACGCATCATAAAAACGTTTTAAAATTCAGTCCCGGTCCCCGAGGCACCCTTGAATCCGGCCCGAAAAACCCAAATTATAAACGACCCATCTTTTGTTATACGTGTTATTATTGATATTGGGACATCCAAAAATCTGAGCTCGAGTTAAAGTCTTGTCCGACGCATCAAAAAAACGTGTTCTAATTCAGTCCCGGTCCTTGAGTCAACCTAGAATCCGGCCCGAAAAACCCAAAATTTAAACGACCCATCATTTGTTATACGTGTTAGTTGGGGTAATTGGACGTTAAAAATCTGAGCTCGAGTTAAGGTTTTGTCCGACGCATCATAAAAACGTTTTAAAATTCAGTCCCGGTCCCCGAGGCACCCTAGACATAGGCCCGAAAAACCCAAATTATAATCGACCCATCATTTGTTATACGTGGTAGTTGGGGTATGGGGACATCAAAAATTTGAGCTCGAGTTAAGGTTTTGTCTGACGCATCATAAAAACGTGTTAAAATTCTGTCCCGGTCCCCGAGGCACCCTAGAATCCGGCCCGAAAAACCCAAATTATCATTGACCCATCATTTGTTATACGTGTTAGTTGGGGTATGGGGACATCAAAAATCTGAGCTCGATTAAAGGTTTTGTCCGACGCATCAAAAAACACTTGTTAAAATTCTGCACCGATCACCGAGGCAGCCTAGAATCCGGCCCGAAAAACACAAAATTTAAACGACCCATCTTTTGTTATACATGTTAGTCGGGGTATTGGGACATCCAAAAATCTGAGCACGAGTTGAAGTCTTTTCCGACGCATCAAAAAACGTGTTAAAATTCAGTCCCGGTCCCCGAGGCACCCTAGAATCCGGCCCGAAAAACCCAAAATTTAAACGACCCATCATTTGTTATACGTGTTAGTTGGGGTATTGGGACATCAAAAATCTGAGCTCGAGTTAAGGTTTTGTCCGACACATCATAAAAACGTGTTAAAATTCAGTCCCGGTCCCCGAGGCACCCTAGAATCTGGCCCGAAAAACCCAAATTATAATGGACCCATCATTTGTTATACGTGCTAGTCGTGATATTGGGACATCCAACAATCTGTGCTCTTGTTAAAGTTTTGTCCAACGCATCAAAAAACACTTGTTAAAAAATTCTGTACCGGTCCCCGAGGCAGCCTAGAATCCGACCCGAAAAACACAAAATTTAAACGACCCATCTTTTGTTATACATGTTAGTCGGGGTATTGGGACATCCAAAAATCTGAGCACGAGTTGAAGTCTTTTCCGACGCATCAAAAAAACGTGTTAAAATTCAGTCCCGGTCCCCGAGGCACCCTAGAATCCGGCCCGAAAAACCCAAAATTTAAACGACCCATCATTTGTTATACGTGTTAGTTGGGGTATTAAGACATCAAAAATCTGAGCCCGAGTTAAGGTTTTGTCCGACGCATCATAAAAACGTGTTAAAATTCAGTCCCGGTCCCCGAGGCACCCTAGAATCCGGCCCGAAAAACCCAAATTATCATCGACCATCATTTGTTATACGTGTTAGTTGGGGTATGGGGACATCAAAAATCTGAGCTCGAGTTAAGGTTTTGTCCGACGCATCATAAAAACGTTTTAAAATTCAGTCCCGGTCCCCGAGGCACCCTTGAATCCGGCCCGAAAAACCCAAATTATAAACGACCCATCTTTTGTTATACGTGTTATTATTGATATTGGGACATCCAAAAATCTGAGCTCGAGTTAAAGTCTTGTCCGACGCATCAAAAAAACGTGTTCTAATTCAGTCCCGGTCCTTGAGTCAACCTAGAATCCGGCCCGAAAAACCCAAAATTTAAACGACCCATCATTTGTTATACGTGTTAGTTGGGGTAATTGGACGTTAAAAATCTGAGCTCGAGTTAAGGTTTTGTCCGACGCATCATAAAAACGTTTTAAAATTCAGTCCCGGTCCCCGAGGCACCCTAGACATAGGCCCGAAAAACCCAAATTATAATCGACCCATCATTTGTTATACGTGGTAGTTGGGGTATGGGGACATCAAAAATTTGAGCTCGAGTTAAGGTTTTGTCTGACGCATCATAAAAACGTGTTAAAATTCTGTCCCGGTCCCCGAGGCACCCTAGAATCCGGCCCGAAAAACCCAAATTATCATTGACCCATCATTTGTTATACGTGTTAGTTGGGGTATGGGGACATCAAAAATCTGAGCTCGATTAAAGGTTTTGTCCGACGCATCAAAAAACACTTGTTAAAATTCTGCACCGATCACCGAGGCAGCCTAGAATCCGGCCCGAAAAACACAAAATTTAAACGACCCATCTTTTGTTATACATGTTAGTCGGGGTATTGGGACATCCAAAAATCTGAGCACGAGTTGAAGTCTTTTCCGACGCATCAAAAAACGTGTTAAAATTCAGTCCCGGTCCCCGAGGCACCCTAGAATCCGGCCCGAAAAACCCAAAATTTAAACGACCCATCATTTGTTATACGTGTTAGTTGGGGTATTGGGACATCAAAAATCTGAGCTCGAGTTAAGGTTTTGTCCGACACATCATAAAAACGTGTTAAAATTCAGTCCCGGTCCCCGAGGCACCCTAGAATCTGGCCCGAAAAACCCAAATTATAATGGACCCATCATTTGTTATACGTGCTAGTCGTGATATTGGGACATCCAACAATCTGTGCTCTTGTTAAAGTTTTGTCCAACGCATCAAAAAACACTTGTTAAAAAATTCTGTACCGGTCCCCGAGGCAGCCTAGAATCCGACCCGAAAAACACAAAATTTAAACGACCCATCTTTTGTTATACATGTTAGTCGGGGTATTGGGACATCCAAAAATCTGAGCACGAGTTGAAGTCTTTTCCGACGCATCAAAAAAACGTGTTAAAATTCAGTCCCGGTCCCCGAGGCACCCTAGAATCCGGCCCGAAAAACCCAAAATTTAAACGACCCATCATTTGTTATACGTGTTAGTTGGGGTATTAAGACATCAAAAATCTGAGCCCGAGTTAAGGTTTTGTCCGACGCATCATAAAAACGTGTTAAAATTCAGTCCCGGTCCCCGAGGCACCCTAGAATCCGGCCCGAAAAACCCAAATTATCATCGACCATCATTTGTTATACGTGTTAGTTGGGGTATGGGGACATCAAAAATCTGAGCTCGAGTTAAGGTTTTGTCCGACGCATCATAAAAACGTTTTAAAATTCAGTCCCGGTCCCCGAGGCACCCTTGAATCCGGCCCGAAAAACCCAAATTATAAACGACCCATCTTTTGTTATACGTGTTATTATTGATATTGGGACATCCAAAAATCTGAGCTCGAGTTAAAGTCTTGTCCGACGCATCAAAAAAACGTTTTCTAATTCAGTCCCGGTCCTTGAGTCAACCTAGAATCCGGCCCGAAAAACCCAAAATTTAAACGACCCATCATTTGTTATACGTGTTAGTTGGGGTAATTGGACGTTAAAAATCTGAGCTCGAGTTAAGGTTTTGTCCGACGCATCATAAAAACGTTTTAAAATTCAGTCCCGGTCCCCGAGGCACCCTAGACATAGGCCCGAAAAACCCAAATTATAATCGACCCATCATTTGTTATACGTGGTAGTTGGGGTATGGGGACATCAAAAATTTGAGCTCGAGTTAAGGTTTTGTCTGACGCATCATAAAAACGTGTTAAAATTCTGTCCCGGTCCCCGAGGCACCCTAGAATCCGGCCCGAAAAACCCAAATTATGATTGACCCATCATTTGTTATACGTGTTAGTTGGGGTATGGGGACATCAAAAATCTGAGCTCGATTAAAGGTTTTGTCCGACGCATCAAAAAACACTTGTTAAAATTCTGCACCGATCACCGAGGCAGCCTAGAATCCGGCCCGAAAAACACAAAATTTAAACGACCCATCTTTTGTTATACATGTTAGTCGGGGTATTGGGACATCCAAAAATCTGAGCACGAGTTGAAGTCTTTTCCGACGCATCAAAAAACGTGTTAAAATTCAGTCCCGGTCCCCGAGGCACCCTAGAATCCGGCCCGAAAAACCCAAAATTTAAACGACCCATCATTTGTTATACGTGTTAGTTGGGGTATTGGGACATCAAAAATCTGAGCTCGAGTTAAGGTTTTGTCCGACACATCATAAAAACGTGTTAAAATTCAGTCCCGGTCCCCGAGGCAGCCTAGAATCCGGCCCGAAAAACCCAAATTATAATCGACCCATCATTTGTTATACGTGTTAGTTGGGGTATGGGGACAGCAAAAATCTGAGCTCGAGTTAAGGTTTTGTCCGACGCATCATATAAACATCTTAAAATTCAGTCCCGGTCCCCGAGGCACCCTAGAATCCGGCCCGAAAAACCCAAATTATAATCGACCTATCATTTGTTATTCGTGTTAGTTGGGGTATGGGGACATCAAAAATCTGAGCTCGAGTTAAGGTTTTGTCCGACGCATCATATAAACGTCTTAAAATTCAGTCCGGGTCCTCGAGGCACCCTAGAATCCGGCCCGAAAAACCCAAATTCTAATCGACCCATCATTTGTTATAAGTGTTAGTTGGGGTATGGGGACATCAAAAATCTGAGCTCGAGTTAAGGTTTTGTCCGACGCATCATAAAAACGTCTTAAAATTCAGTCCCGGTCCTTGAGTCAACCTAGAATCCGGCCCGAAAAACAAAAATTATAATCGACCCATCATTTGTTATACGTGTTAGTTGGGGTATTGGGACATCAAAAATCTGAGCTCGAGTTAATATTTTGTCCGACGCATCATAAAAACGTGTTAAAATTCAGTCCCGGTCCTCGAGGCACCCTAGAATTCGGCCCGAAAAACCCAAATTATAATCGACCCATCATTTGTTATACGTGTTAGTTGGGGTATGGGGACATCAAAAATCAGAGCTCGAGTTAAGGTTTTGTCCGACGCATCATATAAACGTCTTAAAATTCAGTCCCGGTCCCCGAGGCACCCTAGAATCCGGCCCGAAAAACCCAAATTATAATCGACCCATCATTTGTTATACGTGTTTGTCGTGATATTGGGACATCCAAGAATCTGTGCTCTTGTTAAAGTTTTGTCCTACGCATCAAAAAACACTTGTTAAACTTCTGCACCGGTCCCCGAGGTAGCCTAGAATCCGGCCCGAAAAACACAAAATTTAAACGACCCATCTTTTGTTATACATGTTAGTTGGGGTATTGGGACATCCAAAAATCTGACCACGAGTTGAAGTCTTTTCCGACGCATCAAAAAAACGTGTTAAAATTCAGTCCCGGTCCCCGAGGCACCCTAGAATCCGGCGCGAAAAACCCAAATTATAATCGACCCATCATTTGTTATACGTGTTAGTTGGGGTATGGGGACATCAAAAATCTGAGCTCGAGTTAAGGTTTTGTCCGACGCATCATATAAACGTCTTAAAATTCAGTCCCTGTCCCCGAGGCACCCTAGAATCCGGCCCGAAAAACCCAAATTACAATCGACCTATCATTTGTTATTCGTGTTAGTTGGGGTATTGGGACATCAAAAATCTGAGCTCGAGTTAAGATTTTGTCCGACACATCATAAAAACGTGTTAAAATTCAGTCCCGGTCCCCGAGGCACCCTAGAATCCGGCCCGAAAAACCAAAATTATAATCGACCCATCTTTTGTTATACATGTTAGTCGGGGTATTGGGACATCCAAAAATCTGAGCACGAGTTGAAGTCTTTTCCGACGCATCAAAAAAACGTGTTAAAATTCAGTCCCGGTCCTAGAGGCACCCTAGAATCCGGCCCGAAAAACCCAAATTATAATCGACCCATCATTTGTTATACGTGTTAGTTGGGGTATGGGGACATCGAAAATATGAGCTCGAGTTAAGGTTTTGTCCGACGCATCATATAAACGTCTTAAAATTCAGTCCCGGTCCCCGAGGCACCCTAGAATCCGGCCCGAAAAACCCAAATTATAATCGACCCAGCATTTGTTATACGTGTTAGTTGGGGTATGGGGACATAAAAAATCTGAGCTCGACTTAAGGTTTTGTCCGACGCATCATATAAACGTCTTAAAATTCAGTCCCGGTCCCCGAGGCACCCTAAAATCCGGCCCGAAAAACCCAAATTATGATCGACCCATCATTTGTTATACGTGTTAGTTGGGGTATGGGGACATCAAAAATCTGAGCTCGAGTTAAGGTTTTGTCCGACGCATCATAAAAACGTCTTAAAATTCAGTCCCGGTCCCCGTGGCACCCTAGAATTCGGCCCGAAAAACAAAAATTATAATCGACCCATCATTTGTTATACGTGTTATTTGGGGTATTGGGACATCAAAATTCTGAGGTCGAGTTAAGATTTTGTACGACGCATCATAAAAACGTGTTAAAATTCAGATCCGGTCCTCGAGGCACCCTAGAATCCGGCCCGAAAAACCCAAATTATAATCGACCCATCATTTGTTATACGTGTTAGATGGGGTATGGGGACATCAAAAATCTGAGCTCGAGTTAAGGTTTTGTCCGACGCATCATATAAACGTCTTAAAATTCAGTCCTGGTCCTCGAGGCACCCTAGAATCCGGCCCGAAAAACCCAAATTATAATCGACCCATCATTTGTTATACGTGTTAGTTGGGGTATGGGGACATCAAAAATCTGAGCTCGAGTTAAGGTTTTGTCCGACGCATCATATAAACGTCTTAAAATTCAGTCCCGGTCCCCGAGGCACCCTAGAATCCGGCCCGAAAAACACAAAATTTAAACGACC
The DNA here is from genome assembly GCA_028411795.1 of Euphorbia peplus. NCBI lineage: Eukaryota > Viridiplantae > Streptophyta > Magnoliopsida > Malpighiales > Euphorbiaceae > Euphorbia > Euphorbia peplus. The sequence continues at coordinate 11,964,037 of CP110838.1, read as the reverse complement.
CATCTTTTGTTATTCATGTTAGTCGGGGTATTGGGACATCTAAAAATCTGAGCACGAGTTGAAGTCTTTTCCGACGCATCAAAAAAACGTGTTAAAATTCAGTCCCGGTCCCCGAGGCACCCTTGAATCCGGCTCGAAAAACCCAAATTATAAACGACCCATCATTTGTTATACGTGTTAGTCGTGATATTGGGACATCAAAAATCTGAGCTCGAGTTAAGGTTTTCTCCGATGCATCAAAAAAACTTGTTAAAATTCAGTCCCGATCTCCGAGGCACCCTAGAATCCGGCCCGAAAACCCCAAAATTTAAACGACCCATCATTTGTTATACGTGTTAGTTGGGGTAATTGGACGTCAAAAATCTGAGCTCGAGTTAAGGTTTTGTACGACACATCATAAAAACGTGTTAAAATTCAGTCCGGGTCCCCGAGGTACCCAAGAATGCGGCCCGAAAAACCCAAATTATAATCGACCCATCATTTGTTATACGTGTTAGTCGTGATATTGGGACATCCAAAAATCTGAGCTCGAGTTAAGGTTTTGTCCGACGCATCATAAAACGCCTGAAAATTCAGTCCCGGTCCCCGAGGCACCCTAGAATCCGGCCCGAAAAACCAAAATTATAATCGACCCATCATTTGTTATACGTGTTAGTTGGGGTATGGGGACAACAAAAATCTGAGCTCGAGTTAAGGTTTTGTCCGACGCATCATAAAACGCCTTAAAATTCAGTCCCGGTCCCCGAGGCACCCTAGAATCCGGCCCGAAAAACCAAAATTATAATCGACCCATCCATTGTTATATATGTTAGTTGGGGTATTGGGACATCAAAAATCTGAGCTCGAGTTAAGGTTTTGTCCGACGCATCATATAAACGTCTTAAAAATCAGTCCCGGTCCCCGAGGCACCCTAGAATCCGGCCCGAAAAACCCAAATTATAATCGACCCATCATTTGTTATACGTGTTAGTTGGGGTATGGGGACATCAAAAATCTGAGCTCGAGTTAAGGTTTTGTCCGACGCATCATATAAACGTCTTAAAATTCAGTCCCGGTCCCCGAGGCACCCTAGAATCCGGCCCGAAAAACCCAAATTATAATCGACCCATCATTTGTTATATGTGTTAGTTGGGTATTGGGACATCAAAAATCTGAGCTCGAGTTAAGATTTTGTCCGACGCATCATATAAACGTGTTAAAATTAAGTCCGAGGTCCCCGAAGCACCCTAGAATCCGGCTCGAAAAATCCAAATTATAATCGACCCATCATTTGTAATACGTGTTAGTCGTGATATTGGGACATCCAAAAATCTGTGCTCTTGTTAAAGTTTTGTCCAACGCATCAAAAAACACTTGTTAAAATTCTGCACCGGTCCCCGAGGCAGCCTAGAACCCGGCCCGAAAAACACAAAATTTAAACGACCCATCTTTTGTTATACATGTTAGTCGGGGTATTGGGACATCTAAAAATCTGAGCACGAGTTGAAGTCTTTTCCGACGCATCAAAAAAACGTGTTAAAATTCAGTCCCGGTCCCCGAGGTACCCAAGAATGCGGCCCGAAAAACCCAAATTATAATCGACCCATCATTTGTTATACGTGTTAGTCGTGATATTGGGACATCCAAAAATCTGAGCTCGAGTTAAGGTTTTGTCCGACGCATCATAAAACGCCTTAAAATTCAGTCCCGGTCCCCGAGGCACCCTAGAATCCGGCCCGAAAAACCAAAAATATAATCGACCCATCATTTGTTATACGTGTTAGTTGGGGTATGGGGACAACAAAAATCTGAGCTCGAGTTAAGGTTTTGTCCGACGCATCATAAAACGCCTTAAAATTCAGTCCCGGTCCCCGAGGCACCCTAGAATCCGGCCCGAAAAACCCAAATTATAATCGACCCATCCTTTGTTATATATGTTAGTTGGGGTATTGGGACATCCAAAATCTGAGCTCGAGTTAAGGTTATGTCCGACGCATCATAAAACGCCTTAAAATTCAGTCCCGGTCCCCGAGGCACCCTAGAATCCGGCCCGAAAAACCCAAATTATAATCGATCCATCATTTGTTATACGTGTTAGTCGTGATATTGGGACATCCAAAAATCTGTGCTCTTGTTAAAGTTTTGTCCAACGCATCAAAAAACACTTGTTAAAATTCTGCACCGGTCCCCGAGGCAGCCTAGAATCCGGCCCGAAACACACAAAATTTAAACTACCCATCTTTTGTTATACATGTTAGTCGGGGTATTGGGACATCCAAAAATCTGAGCACGAGTTGAAGTCTTTTCCGACGCATCAAAAAAACGTGTTAAAATTCAGTCCCGGTCCTAGAGGCACCCTAGAATCCGGCCCGAAAAACCCAAATTATAATCGACCCATCATTTGTTATACGTGTTAGTTGGGGTATGGGGACATCGAAAATATGAGCTCGAGTTAAGGTTTTGTCCGACGCATCATATAAACGTCTCAAAATTCAGTCCCGGTCCCCGAGGCACCCTAGAATCCGGCCCGAAAAACCCAAATTATAATCGACCCATCATTTGTTATACGTGTTAGTTGGGGTATGGGGACATCAAAAATCTGAGCTCGACTTAAGGTTTTGTCCGACGCATCATATAAACGTCTTAAAATTCAGTCCCAGTCCCTGAGGCACCCTAGAATCCGGCCCGAAAAACCCAAATTATGATCGACCCATCATTTGTTATACGTGTTAGTTGGGGTATGGGGACATCAAAAATCTGAGCTCGAGTTAAGGTTTTGTCCGACGCATCATAAAAACGTCTTAAAATTCAGTCCCGTTCCCCGTGGCACGCTAGAATCCGGCCCGAAAAACAAAAATTATAATCGACCCATCATTTGTTATACGTGTTATTTGGGGTATTGGGACATCAAAAATCTGAGGTCGAGTTAAGATTTTGTACGACGCATCATAAAAACGTGTTAAAATTCAGATCCGGTCCTCGAGGCACCCTAGAATCTGGCCCGAAAAACCCAAATTATAATCGACCCATCATTTGTTATACGTGTTAGTTGGGGTATGGGGACATCAAAAATATGAGCTCGAGTTAAGGTTTTGTCCGACGCATCATATAAACGTCTTAAAATTCAGTCCTGGTCCTCGAGGCACCCTAGAATCCGGCCCGAAAAACCCAAATTATAATCTACCCATCATTTGTTATACGTGTTAGTTGGGGTATGGGGACATCAAAAATCTGAGCTCGAGTTAAGGTTTTGTCCGACGCATCATAAAAACGTCTTAAAATTCAGTCCTGGTCCCCGGGGAACCCTAGAATCCGGCCCGAAAAACAAAAATTATAATCGACCCATGATTTGTTATACGTGTTAGTTGGGGTATTGGGACATCAAAAATCTGAGCTCGAGTTAAGATTTTGTCCGACGCATCATAAAAACGTGTTAAAATTCAGTCCCGGTCCTCGAGCCACCCTAGAATTCGGCCCGAAAAACCCAAATTATAATTGACCCATCATTTGTTATACGTGTTAGTTGGGGTATGGGGACATCAAAAATCTGAGCTCGAGTTAAGGTTTTGTACGACGCATCATATAAACGTCTTAAAATTCAGTCCCGGTCCCCGAGGCACCCTAGAATCCGGCCCGAAAAACCCAAATTATAATCGACTCATCATTTGTTATAGGTGTTAGTTGGGGTATGGGGACATCAAAAATCTGAGCTCGAGTTAAGGTTTTGTCCGACGCATCATATAAACGTCTTAAAATTCAGTCCCGGTCCCCGAGGCACTCTAGAATCCGGCCCGAAAAACCCAAATTATAATCGACCCATCATTTGTTATACGTGTTAGTTGGGGTATTGGGACATCAAAAATCTGAGCTCGAGTTAAGATTTTGTCCGACACATCATAAAAACGTTTTAAAATTCAGTCCCGGTCCCTGAGGCACCCTAGAATCCGGCCCGAAAAACCAAAATTATAATCGACCCATCATTTGTTATATGTGTTAGTTGGGGTATTGGGACATCAGAAATCTGAGCTCGAGTTAAGATTTTGTCCGACGCATCATATAAACGTGTTAAAATTAAGTCCGAGGTCCCCGAAGCACCCTAGAATCCGGCTCGAAAAAATCCAAATTATAATTGACCCATCATTTGTAATACGTGTTAGTCGTGATATTGGGACATCCAAAAATCTGTGCTCTTGTTAAAGTTTTGTCCAACGCATCAAAAAACACTTGTTAAAATTCTGCACCGGTCCCCGAGGCAGCCTAGAATCCGTCCCGAAAAACACAAAATTTAAACGACCCATCTTTTGTTATACATGTTAGTCGGGGTATTGGGACATCTAAAAATCTGAGCACGAGTTGAAGTCTTTTCCGACGCATCAAAAAAACGTGTTAAAATTCAGTCCCGGTCCCCGAGGCACCCTTGAATCCGGCTCGAAAAACCCAAATTATAAACGACCCATCATTTGTTATACGTGTTAGTCGTGATATTGGGACATCAAAAATCTGAGCTCGAGTTAAGGTTTTCTCCGATGCATCAAAAAAACGTGTTAAAATTCAGTCCCGATCTCCGAGGCACACTAGAATCCGGCCCGAAAACCCCAAAATTTAAACGACCCATCATTTGTTATACGTGTTAGTTGGGGTAATTGGACGTCAAAAATCTGAGCTCGAGTTAAGGTTTTGTACGACACATCATAAAAACGTGTTAAAATTCAGTCCCGGTCCCCGAGGCACCCTAGAATGCGGCCCGAAAAACCCAAATTATAATCGACCCATCATTTGTTATACGTGTTAGTCGTGATATTGGGACATCCAAAAATCTGAGCTCGAGTTAAGGTTTTGTCCGACGCATCATAAAACGCCTGAAAATTCAGTCCCGGTCCCCGAGGCACCCTAGAATCCGGCCCGAAAAACCCAAAATTTGTTATACGTGCTAGTCGTGATATTGGGACATCCAAAAATCTGTGCTCTTGTTAAAGTTTTTTCCAACGCATCAAAAAACACTTGTTAAAATTCTGCACCGGTCCCCGAGGCAGCCTAGAATCCGGCCCGAAAAACACAAAATTTAAACGACCCATCTTTTGTTATACATGTTAGTCGGGGTATTGGGACATCCAAAAATCTGAGCACGAGTTGAAGTCTTTTCCGACGCATCAAAAAAACGTGTTAAAATTCAGTCCCGGTCCCCGAGGCACCCTAGAATCCGGCCCGAAAAACCCAAATTATAATCGACTCATCATTTGTTATACGTGTTAGTCGTGATATTGGGACATCCAAAAATATGTGCTCTTGTTAAAGTTTTTTCGAACGCATCAAAAAACACTTGTTAAAATTCTGCACCGGTCCCCGAGGCAGCCTAGAATCCGGCCCGAAAAACACACAATTTAAACGACCCATCTTTTGTTATACATGTTAGTCGGGGTATTGGGACATCCAAAAATCTGAGCACGAGTTGAAGTCTTTTCCGACGAATCATAAAAACGTGTTAAAAATCAGTCCCGGTCCCCGAGGCACCCTAGAATCCGGCCCGAAAAACGCAAATTATAATCCACCCATCATTTGTAATACGTGTTAGTCGTGATATTGGGACATCCAAAAATCTGTGCTCTTGTTAAAGTTTTGTCCAACGCATCAAAAAACACTTGTTCAAATTCTGCACCGGTCCCCGAGGCAGCCTAGAATCCGGCCCGAAAAACACAAAATTTAAACGACCCATCTTTTGTTATACATGTTAGTCGGGGTATTGGGACATCCAAAAATCTGAGCACGAGTTGAAATCTTTTACGACGCATCAAAAAAACGTGTTAAAATTCAGTCCCGGTCCCCGAGGCACCATAGAATCCAGCCCGGAAAACCCAAATTATAATCGACCCATCATTTGTTATACGTGCTAGTCGTGATATTGGGACATCCAAAAATCTGTGCTCTTGTTAAAGTTTTTTCCAACGCATCAAAAAACACTTGTTAAAATTCTGCACCGGTCCCCGAGGCAGCCTAGAATCCGGCCCGAAAAACACAAAATTTAAACGACCCATCTTTTGTTATACATGTTAGTCGGGGTATTGGGACATCCAAAAATCTGAGCACGAGTTGAAGTATTTTCCGACGCATCAAAAAAATGTGTTAAAATTCAGTCCCGGTCCCCGAGGCACCATAGAATCCAGCCCGAAAAACCCAAATTATAATCGACCCATCATTTGTTATACGTGTTAGTCGTGATATTGGGACATCCAAAAATCTGTGCTCTTGTTAAAGTTTTTTCCAACGCATCAAAAAACACTTGTTAAAATTATGCACCGGTCCCCGAGGCAGCCTAGAATCCGGCCCGAAAAACACACAATTTAAATGACCCATCTTTTGTTATACATGTTAGTCGGGGTATTGGGACATCCAAAAATCCGAGCACGAGTTGAAGTCTTTTCCGACGCATCAAAAAAACGTGTTAAAATTCAGTCCCGGTCCCCGAGGCACCCTAGAATCCGGCCCGAAAAACCCAAAATTTAAACGACCCATCATTTGTTATACGTGTTAGTTGGGGTATTGGGACATCAAAAATCTGAGCTCGAGTTAAGGTTTTGTCCGACGCATCATAAAAACGTGTTAAAATTCAGTCCCAGTCCCCGAGGCACCCTAGAATACGGCCCGAAAAACCCAAATTATAATCGACCCATCATTTGTTATACGTGTTAGTTGGGGTATGGGGACATCAAAAATCTGAGCTCGAGTTAAGATTTTGTCCGACGCATCATAAAAACGTGTTAAAATTCAGTCCCGGTCCCCGAGGCACCCTAGAATTCGGCCCGAAAAACCAAAATTATAATCGACCCATCATTTGTTATACATGTTAGTTGGGGTATTGGGACATCAAAAATCTGAGCTCGAGATAAGATTTTGTCCGACGCATCATAAAAACGTGATAAAATTCTGTCCCGGTCCCCTAGGCACCCTAGAATCCAGCCCGAAAAACCCAAATTATAATCCACCCATCATTTGTTATACGTGTTAGTCGTGATATTGGGACATCCAAAAATCTGTGCTCTTGTTAAAGTTTTGTCCAACGCATCAAAAAACACTTGTTAAAATTCTGCACCGGTCCCCGAGGCAGCCTAGAATCCGGCCCGAAAAACACAAAATTTAAACGACCCATCTTTTGTTATACATGTTAGTCGGGGTATTGGGACATCCAAAAATCTGAGCACGAGTTGAAGTCTTTTCCAACGCATCAAAAAAACGTGTTAAAATTCAGTCCCAGTCCCCGAGGCACCCTAGAATCCGGCCCGAAAAACCCAAATTATAATCGACCAATCATTTGTTATACGTGTTAGTCGTGATATTGGGACATCCAAAAATCTGTGCTCTTGTTAAAGTTTTTTCCAACGCATCAAAAAACACTTGTTAAAATTCTGCACCGGTCCCCGAGGCAGCCTAGAATCCGGCCCGAAAAACACACAATTTAAACGACCCATCTTTTGTTATACATGTTAGTCGGGGTATTGGGACATCCAAAAATCTGAGCACGAGTTGAAGTCTTTTCCGACGCATCAAAAAAACGTGTTAAAATTCAGTCCCGGTCCCCGAGGCACCCTAGAATCCGGCCCGAAAAACCCAAATTATAATCCACGCATCATTTGTAATACGTGTTAGTCGTGATATTGGGACATCCAAAAATCTGTGCTCTTGTTAAAGTTTTGTCCAACGCATCAAAAAACACTTGTTCAAATTCTGCACCGGTCCCCGAGGCAGCCTAGAATCCGGCCCGAAAAACACAAAATTTAAACGACCCATCTTTTGTTATACATGTTAGTCGGGGTATTGGGACATCCAAAAATCTGAGCACGAGTTGAAATCTTTTCCGACGCATCAAAAAAACGTGTTAAAATTCAGTCCCGGTCCCCGAGGCACCATAGAATCCAGCCCGGAAAACCCAAATTATAATCGACCCATCATTTGTTATACGTGCTAGTCGTGATATTGGGACATCCAAAAATCTGTGCTCTTGTTAAAGTTTTTTCCAACGCATCAAAAAACACTTGTTAAAATTCTGCACCGGTCCCCGAGGCAGCCTAGAATCCGGCCCGAAAAACACAAAATTTAAACGACCCATCTTTTGTTATACATGTTAGTCGGGGTATTGGGACATCCAAAAATCTGAGCACGAGTTGAAGTATTTTCCGACGCATCAAAAAAATGTGTTAAAATTCAGTCCCGGTCCCCTAGGCACCATAGAATCCAGCCCGAAAAACCCAAATTATAATCGACCCATCATTTGTTATACGTGTTAGTCGTGATATTGGGACATCCAAAAATCTGTGCTCTTGTTAAAGTTTTTTCCAACGCATCAAAAAACACTTGTTAAAATTCTGCACCGGTCCCCGAGGCAGCCTAGAATCCGGCCCGAAAAACACACAATTTAAACGACCCATCTTTTGTTATACTTGTTAGTCGGGGTATTGGGACATCCAAAAATCTGAGCACGAGTTGAAGTCTTTTCCGACGCATCAAAAAAACGTGTTAAAATTCAGTCCCGGTCCCCGAGGCACCCTAGAGTCCGGCCCGAAAAACCCCAAATTTAAACGACCCATCATTTGTTATACGTGTTAGTTGGGGTATTGGGACATCAAAAATCTGAGCTTGAGTTAAGGTTTTGTCCGACGCATCATAAAAACGTTTTAAAATTCAGTCCCGGTCCCCAAGGCACCCTAGAATCCGGCCCGAAAAACGCAAATTATAATCGACCCATCATTTGTTATACGTGTTAGTTGGGGTATGGGGACATCAAAAATCTGAGCTCGAGTTAAGATTTTGTCCGACGCATCATAAAACCGTGTTAAAATTCAGTCCCGGTCCCCGAGGCACCCTAGAAGGCCCGAAAAACCAAAATTATAATCGACCCATCATTTGTTATACATGTTAGTTGGGGTATTGGGACATCAAAAATCTGAGCTCGAGTTAAGATTTTGTCCGACGCATCATAAAAACGTGATAAAATTCAGTCCCGGTCCCCGAGGCACCCTAGAATCCGGCCCGAAAAACCCAAATTATAATCCACCCATAATTTGTTATACGTGTTAGTCGTGATATAGGGACATCCAAAAATATGTGCTCTTGTTAAAGTTTTGTCCAACGCATCAAAAAACACTTGTTAAAATTCTGCACCGGTCCCCGAGGCAGCCTAGAATCCGGCCCGAAAAACACAAAATTTAAACGACCAATCTTTTGTTATACATGTTAGTCGGGGTATTGGGACATCCAAAAATCTGAGCACGAGTTGAAGTCTTTTCCGACGCATCAAAAAAACGTGTTAAAATTCAGTCCCGGTCCCCGAGGCACCCTAGAATCCGGCCCGAAAAACCCAAATTATAATCCACGCATCATTTGTTATACGTGTTAGTCGTGATATTGGGACATCCAAAAATCTGTGCTCTTGTTAAAGTTTTTTCCAACGCATCAAAAAACACTTGTTAAAATTATGCACCGGTCCCCGAGGCAGCCTAGAATCCGGCCCGAAAAACACACAATTTAAATGACCCATCTTTTGTTATACATGTTAGTCGGGGTATTGGGACATCCAAAAATCCGAGCACGAGTTGAAGTCTTTTCCGACGCATCAAAAAAACGTGTTAAAATTCAGTCCCGGTCCCCGAGGCACCCTAGAATCCGGCCCGAAAAACCCAAAATTTAAACGACCCATCATTTGTTATACGTGTTAGTTGGGGTATTGGGACATCAAAAATCTGAGCTCGAGTTAAGGTTTTGTCCGACGCATCATAAAAACGTGTTAAAATTCAGTCCCAGTCCCCGAGGCACCCTAGAATACGGCCCGAAAAACCCAAATTATAATCGACCCATCATTTGTTATACGTGTTAGTTGGGGTATGGGGACATCAAAAATCTGAGCTCGAGTTAAGATTTTGTCCGACGCATCATAAAAACGTGTTAAAATTCAGTCCCGGTCCCCGAGGCACCCTAGAATTCGGCCCGAAAAACCAAAATTATAATCGACCCATCATTTGTTATACATGTTAGTTGGGGTATTGGGACATCAAAAATCTGAGCTCGAGATAAGATTTTGTCCGACGCATCATAAAAACGTGATAAAATTCTGTCCCGGTCCCCTAGGCACCCTAGAATCCGGCCCGAAAAACCCAAATTATAATCCACCCATCATTTGTTATACGTGTTAGTCGTGATATTGGGACATCCAAAAATCTGTGCTCTTGTTAAAGTTTTGTCCAACGCATCAAAAAACACTTGTTAAAATTCTGCACCGGTCCCCGAGGCAGCCTAGAATCCGGCCCGAAAAACACAAAATTTAAACGACCCATCTTTTGTTATACATGTTAGTCGGGGTATTGGGACATCCAAAAATCTGAGCACGAGTTGAAGTCTTTTCCGACGCATCAAAAAAACGTGTTAAAATTCAGTCCCAGTCCCCGAGGCACCCTAGAATCCGGCCCGAAAAACCCAAATTATAATCGACCAATCATTTGTTATACGTGTTAGTCGTGATATTGGGACATCCAAAAATCTGTGCTCTTGTTAAAGTTTTTTCCAACGCATCAAAAAACACTTGTTAAAATTCGGCACCGGTCCCCGAGGCAGCCTAGAATCCGGCCCGAAAAACACACAATTTAAACGACCCATCTTTTGTTATACATGTTAGTCGGGGTATTGGGACATCCAAAAATCTGAGCACGAGTTGAAGTCTTTTCCGACGCATCAAAAAAACGTGTTAAAATTCAGTCCCGGTCCCCGAGGCACCCTAGAATCCGGCCCGAAAAACCCAAAATTTAAACGACCCATCATTTGTTATACGTGTTAGTTGGGGTATTGGGACATCAAAAATCTGAGCTCGAGTTAAGGTTTTGTCCGACGCATCATAAAAACGTGTTAAAATTCAGTCCCGGTCCCCGAGGCAGCCTAGAATCCGGCCCGAAAAACCCAAATTATAATCGACCCATCATTTGTTATACGTGTTAGTCGTGATATTGGGACATCCAAAAATCTGTGCTCTTGTTAAAGTTTTTTCCAACGCATCAAAAAACACTTGTTAAAATTCTGCACCGGTCCCCGAGGCAGCCTAGAATCCGGCCCGAAAAACACACAATTTAAACGACCCATCTTTTGTTATACATGTTAGTCGGGGTATAGGGACATCCAAAAAACTGAGCACGAGTTGAAGTCTTTTCCGACGCATCAAAAAAACGTGTTAAAATTTAGTCACGGTCCCCGTGGCACCCTAGAATCCGGCCCGAAAAACCCAAAATTTAAACGACCCATCATTTGTTATACGTGTTAGTTGGCGTATTGGGACATCAAAAATCTGAGCTCGAGTTAAGGTTTTGTCCGACGCATCATAAAAACGTGTTAAAATTCAGTCCCGGTCCCCGAGGCACCCTAGAATCCGGCCCGAAAAACCCAAATTATAATCGACCCATCATTTGTTATACGTGTTAGTTGGGGTATGGGGACATAAAAAATCTGAGCTCGAGTTAAGATTTTGTCCGACGCATCATAAAAACGTGTTAAAATTCAGTCCCGGTCCCTGAGGCACCCTAAAATCCGGCTCGAAAAACCAAAATTATAATCGACCCATCATTTGTTATACATGTTAGTTGGGGTATTGGGACATCAAAAATCTGAGCTCGAGTTAAGATTTTGTCCGACGCATCATAAAAACGTGTTAAAATTCAGTCCCGGTCCCCGAGGCACCCTAGAATCCGGCCCGAAAAACCCAAATTATAATCGACCCATCATTTGTTATACGTGTTAGTTGGGGTATGGGGACATCAAAAATCAGAGCTCGAGTTAAGATTTTTTCCGACGCATCATAAAAACGTGTTAAAATTCAGTCCCGGTCCCGGAGGCACCCTCGAATCCGGCCCGAAAAATCCAAAATTTAAACGACCCATCATTTGTTATACGTGTTAGTTGGGGTATTAGGACATCAAAAATCTGAGCTCGAGTTAAGGTTTTGTCCGACGCATCATAAAAACGTGTTAAAATTCAGTCGCGGTCCCCGAGGCACCCTAGAATCCGGCACGAAAAACCCAAATTATAATCGACCCATCATATGTTATACGTGTTAGTTGGGGTATGGGGACATCAAAAATCTGAGCTCGAGTTAAGATTTTGTCCGACGCATCATAAAAACGTGTTAAAATTCAGTCCCGGTCCTTGAGGCACCCTAAAATCCGGCCCGAAAAACCAAAATTATAATCGACCCATCATTTGTTATACATGTTAGTTGGGGTATTGGGACATCAAAAATCTGAGCTCGAGTTAAGATTTTGTCCGACGCATCATAAAAACGTGATAGAATTCTGTCCCGGTCCCCGAGGCGCCCTAGAATCCGGCCCGAAAAACCCAAATTATAATCCACCCATCATTTGTTATACGTGTTAGTCGTGATATTGGGACATCCAAAAATCTGTGCTCTTGTTAAAGTTTTGTCCAACGCATCAAAAAACACTTCTTAAAATTCTGCACCGGTCCCCGAGGCAGCCTAGAATCCGGCCCGAAAAACACAAAATTTAAACGACCCATCTTTTGTTATACATGTTAGTCGGGGTATTGGGACATCCAAAAATCTGAGCACGAGTTGAAGTCTTTTCCGACGCATCAAAAAAACGTGTTAAAATTCAGTCCCGGTCCCCGAGGCACCCTAGAATCCGGCCCGAAAAAACCAAATTATAATCGACCCATCATTTGTTATACGTGTTAGTCGTGATATTGGGACATCCAAAGATCTGTGCTCTTGTTAAAGTTTTTTCCAACGCATCAAAAAACACTTGTTAAAATTCTGCACCGGTCCCCGAGGCAGCCTAGAATCCGGCCCGAAAAACACAAAATTTAAACGACCCATCTTTTGTTATACATGTTAGTCGGGGTATTGGGACATCCAAAAATCTGAGCACGAGTTGAAGTCTTTTCCGACGCATCAAAAAAACGTGTTAAAATTCAGTCCCGGTCCCCGAGGCACCCTAGAATCCGGCCCGAAAAACCCAAAATTTAAACGACCCATCATTTGTTATACGTGTTAGTTGGGGTATTGGGACATCCAAAATCTGAGCTCGAGTTAAGGTTTTGTCCGACGCATCATAAAAACGTGTTAAAATTCAGTCCCAGTCCCCGAGGCACCCTAGAATACGGCCCGAAAAACCCAAATTATAATCGACCCATCATTTGTTATACGTGTTAGTTGGGGTATGGGGACATCAAAAATCTGAGCTCGAGTTAAGATTTTGTCCGACGCATCATAAAAACGTGTTAAAATTCAGTCCCGGTCCCCGAGGCACCCTAGAATTCGGCCCGAAAAACCAAAATTATAATCGACCCATCATTTGTTATACATGTTAGTTGGGGTATTGGGACATCAAAAATCTGAGCTCGAGATAAGATTTTGTCCGACGCATCATAAAAACGTGATAAAATTCTGTCCCGGTCCCCTAGGCACCCTAGAATCCGGCCCGAAAAACCCAAATTATAATCCACCCATCATTTGTTATACGTGTTAGTCGTGATATTGGGACATCCAAAAATCTGTGCTCTTGTTAAAGTTTTGTCCAACGCATCAAAAAACACTTGTTAAAATTCTGCACCGGTCCCCGAGGCAGCCTAGAATCCGGCCCGAAAAACACAAAATTTAAACGACCCATCTTTTGTTATACATGTTAGTCGGGGTATTGGGACATCCAAAAATCTGAGCACGAGTTGAAGTCTTTTCCGACGCATCAAAAAAACGTGTTAAAATTCAGTCCCAGTCCCCGAGGCACCCTAGAATCCGGCCCGAAAAACCCAAATTATAATCGACCAATCATTTGTTATACGTGTTAGTCGTGATATTGGGACATCCAAAAATCTGTGCTCTTGTTAAAGTTTTTTCCAACGCATCAAAAAACACTTGTTAAAATTCGGCACCGGTCCCCGAGGCAGCCTAGAATCCGGCCCGAAAAACACACAATTTAAACGACCCATCTTTTGTTATACATGTTAGTCGGGGTATTGGGACATCCAAAAATCTGAGCACGAGTTGAAGTCTTTTCCGACGCATCAAAAAAACGTGTTAAAATTCAGTCCCGGTCCCCGAGGCACCCTAGAATCCGGCCCGAAAAACCCAAATTATAATCCACGCATCATTTGTAATACGTGTTAGTCGTGATATTGGGACATCCAAAAATCTGTGCTCTTGTTAAAGTTTTGTCCAACGCATCAAAAAACACTTGTTCAAATTCTGCACCGGTCCCCGAGGCAGCCTAGAATCCGGCCCGAAAAACACAAAATTTAAACGACCCATCTTTTGTTATACATGTTAGTCGGGGTATTGGGACATCCAAAAATCTGAGCACGAGTTGAAATCTTTTCCGACGCATCAAAAAAACGTGTTAAAATTCAGTCCCGGTCCCCGAGGCACCATAGAATCCAGCCCGGAAAACCCAAATTATAATCGACCCATCATTTGTTATACGTGCTAGTCGTGATATTGGGACATCCAAAAATCTGTGCTCTTGTTAAAGTTTTTTCCAACGCATCAAAAAACACTTGTTAAAATTCTGCACCGGTCCCCGAGGCAGCCTAGAATCCGGCCCGAAAAACACAAAATTTAAACGACCCATCTTTTGTTATACATGTTAGTCGGGGTATTGGGACATCCAAAAATCTGAGCACGAGTTGAAGTATTTTCCGACGCATCAAAAAAATGTGTTAAAATTCAGTCCCGGTCCCCGAGGCACCATAGAATCCAGCCCGAAAAACCCAAATTATAATCGACCCATCATTTGTTATACGTGTTAGTCGTGATATTGGGACATCCAAAAATCTGTGCTCTTGTTAAAGTTTTTTCCAACGCATCAAAAAACACTTGTTAAAATTCTGCACCGGTCCCCGAGGCAGCCTAGAATCCGGCCCGAAAAACACACAATTTAAACGACCCATCTTTTGTTATACTTGTTAGTCGGGGTATTGGGACATCCAAAAATCTGAGCACGAGTTGAAGTCTTTTCCGACGCATCAAAAAAACGTGTTAAAATTCAGTCCCGGTCCCCGAGGCACCCTAGAGTCCGGCCCGAAAAACCCCAAATTTAAACGACCCATCATTTGTTATACGTGTTAGTTGGGGTATTGGGACATCAAAAATCTGAGCTTGAGTTAAGGTTTTGTCCGACGCATCATAAAAACGTTTTAAAATTCAGTCCCGGTCCCCAAGGCACCCTAGAATCCGGCCCGAAAAACGCAAATTATAATCGACCCATCATTTGTTATACGTGTTAGTTGGGGTATGGGGACATCAAAAATCTGAGCTCGAGTTAAGATTTTGTCCGACGCATCATAAAACCGTGTTAAAATTCAGTCCCGGTCCCCGAGGCACCCTAGAAGGCCCGAAAAACCAAAATTATAATCGACCCATCATTTGTTATACATGTTAGTTGGGGTATTGGGACATCAAAAATCTGAGCTCGAGTTAAGATTTTGTCCGACGCATCATAAAAACGTGATAAAATTCAGTCCCGGTCCCCGAGGCACCCTAGAATCCGGCCCGAAAAACCCAAATTATAATCCACCCATAATTTGTTATACGTGTTAGTCGTGATATAGGGACATCCAAAAATCTGTGCTCTTGTTAAAGTTTTGTCCAACGCATCAAAAAACACTTGTTAAAATTCTGCACCGGTCCCCGAGGCAGCCTAGAATCCGGCCCGAAAAACACAAAATTTAAACGACCAATCTTTTGTTATACATGTTAGTCGGGGTATTGGGACATCCAAAAATCTGAGCACGAGTTGAAGTCTTTTCCGACGCATCAAAAAAACGTGTTAAAATTCAGTCCCGGTCCCCGAGGCACCCTAGAATCCGGCCCGAAAAACCCAAATTATAATCCACGCATCATTTGTTATACGTGTTAGTCGTGATATTGGGACATCCAAAAATCTGTGCTCTTGTTAAAGTTTTTTCCAACGCATCAAAAAACACTTGTTAAAATTCGGCACCGGTCCCCGAGGCAGCCTAGAATCCGGCCCGAAAAACACACAATTTAAACGACCCATCTTTTGTTATACATGTTAGTCGGGGTATTGGGACATCCAAAAATCCGAGCACGAGTTGAAGTCTTTTCCGACGCATCAAAAAAACGTGTTAAAATTCAGTCCCGGTCCCCGAGGCACCCTAGAATCCGGCCCGAAAAACCCAAAATTTAAACGACCCATCATTTGTTATACGTGTTAGTTGGGGTATTGGGACATCAAAAATCTGAGCTCGAGTTAAGGTTTTGTCCGACGCATCATAAAAACGTGTTAAAATTCAGTCCCAGTCCCCGAGGCACCCTAGAATACGGCCCGAAAAACCCAAATTATAATCGACCCATCATTTGTTATACGTGTTAGTTGGGGGTATGGGGACATCAAAAATCTGAGCTCGAGTTAAGATTTTGTCCGACGCATCATAAAAACGTGTTAAAATTCAGTCCCGGTCCCCGAGGCACCCTAGAATTCGGCCCGAAAAACCAAAATTATAATCGACCCATCATTTGTTATACATGTTAGTTGGGGTATTGGGACATCAAAAATCTGAGCTCGAGATAAGATTTTGTCCGACGCATCATAAAAACGTGATAAAATTCTGTCCCGGTCCCCTAGGCACCCTAGAATCCGGCCCGAAAAACCCAAATTATAATCCACCCATCATTTGTTATACGTGTTAGTCGTGATATTGGGACATCCAAAAATCTGTGCTCTTGTTAAAGTTTTGTCCAACGCATCAAAAAACACTTGTTAAAATTCTGCACCGGTCCCCGAGGCAGCCTAGAATCCGGCCCGAAAAACACAAAATTTAAACGACCCATCTTTTGTTATACATGTTAGTCGGGGTATTGGGACATCCAAAAATCTGAGCACGAGTTGAAGTCTTTTCCGACGCATCAAAAAAACGTGTTAAAATTCAGTCCCAGTCCCCGAGGCACCCTAGAATCCGGCCCGAAAAACCCAAATTATAATCGACCAATCATTTGTTATACGTGTTAGTCGTGATATTGGGACATCCAAAAATATGTGCTCTTGTTAAAGTTTTTTCCAACGCATCAAAAAACACTTGTTAAAATTCGGCACCGGTCCCCGAGGCAGCCTAGAATCCGGCCCGAAAAACACACAATTTAAACGACCCATCTTTTGTTATACATGTTAGTCGGGGTATTGGGACATCCAAAAATCTGAGCACGAGTTGAAGTCTTTTCCGACGCATCAAAAAAACGTGTTAAAATTCAGTCCCGGTCCCCGAGGAACCCTAGAATCCGGCCCGAAAAACCCAAAATTTAAACGACCCATCATTTGTTATACGTGTTAGTTGGGGTATTGGGACATCAAAAATCTGAGCTCGAGTTAAGGTTTTGTCCGACGCATCATAAAAACGTGTTAAAATTCAGTCCCGGTCCCCGAGGCAGCCTAGAATCCGGCCCGAAAAACCCAAATTATAATCGACCCATCATTTGTTATACGTGTTAGTCGTGATATTGGGACATCCAAAAATCTGTGCTCTTGTTAAAGTTTTTTCCAACGCATCAAAAAACACTTGTTAAAATTCTGCACCGGTCCCCGAGGCAGCCTAGAATCCGGCCCGAAAAACACACAATTTAAACGACCCATCTTTTGTTATACATGTTAGTCGGGGTATAGGGACATCCAAAAAACTGAGCACGAGTTGAAGTCTTTTCCGACGCATCAAAAAAACGTGTTAAAATTTAGTCACGGTCCCCGTGGCACCCTAGAATCCGGCCCGAAAAACCCAAAATTTAAACGACCCATCATTTGTTATACGTGTTAGTTGGCGTATTGGGACATCAAAAATCTGAGCTCGAGTTAAGGTTTTGTCCGACGCATCATAAAAACGTGTTAAAATTCAGTCCCGGTCCCCGAGGCACCCTAGAATCCGGCCCGAAAAACCCAAATTATAATCGACCCATCATTTGTTATACGTGTTAGTTGGGGTATGGGGACATCAAAAATCTGAGCTCGAGTTAAGATTTTGTCCGACGCATCATAAAAACGTGTTAAAATTCAGTCCCGGTCCCTGAGGCACCCTAAAATCCGGGTCGAAAAACCAAAATTATAATCGACCCATCATTTGTTATACATGTTAGTTGGGGTATTGGGACATCAAAAATCTGAGCTCGAGTTAAGATTTTGTCCGACGCATCATAAAAACGTGTTAAAATTCAGTCCCGGTCCCCGAGGCACCCTAGAATCCGGCCCGAAAAACCCAAATTATAATCGACCCATCATTTGTTATACGTGTTAGTTGGGGTATGGGGACATCAAAAATCAGAGCTCGAGTTAAGATTTTTTCCGACGCATCATAAAAACGTGTTAAAATTCAGTCCCGGTCCCCGAGGCACCCTCGAATCCGGCCCGAAAAATCCAAAATTTAAACGACCCATCATTTGTTATACGTGTTAGTTGGGGTATTGGGACATCAAAAATCTGAGCTCGAGTTAAGGTTTTGTCCGACGCATCATAAAAACGTGTTAAAATTCAGTCGCGGTCCCCGAGGCACCCTAGAATCCGGCACGAAAAACCCAAATTATAATCGACCCATCATATGTTATACGTGTTAGTTGGGGTATGGGGACATCAAAAATCTGAGCTCGAGTTAAGATTTTGTCCGACGCATCATAAAAACGTGTTAAAATTCAGTCCCGGTCCTTGAGGCACCCTAAAATCCGGCCCGAAAAACCAAAATTATAATCGACCCATCATTTGTTATACATGTTAGTTGGGGTATTGGGACATCAAAAATCTGAGCTCGAGTTAAGATTTTGTCCGACGCATCATAAAAACGTGATAAAATTCTGTCCCGGTCCCCGAGGCGCCCTAGAATCCGGCCCGAAAAACCCAAATTATAATCCACCCATCATTTGTTATACGTGTTAGTCGTGATATTGGGACATCCAAAAATCTGTGCTCTTGTTAAAGTTTTGTCCAACGCATCAAAAAACACTTCTTAAAATTCTGCACCGGTCCCCGAGGCAGCCTAGAATCCGGCCCGAAAAACACAAAATTTAAACGACCCATCTTTTGTTATACATGTTAGTCGGGGTATTGGGACATCCAAAAATCTGAGCACGAGTTGAAGTCTTTTCCGACGCATCAAAAAAACGTGTTAAAATTCAGTCCCGGTCCCCGAGGCACCCTAGAATCCGGCCCGAAAAAACCAAATTATAATCGACCCATCATTTGTTATACGTGTTAGTCGTGATATTGGGACATCCAAAGATCTGTGCTCTTGTTAAAGTTTTTTCCAACGCATCAAAAAACACTTGTTAAAATTCTGCACCGGTCCCCGAGGCAGCCTAGAATCCGGCCCGAAAAACACAAAATTTAAACGACCCATCTTTTGTTATACATGTTAGTCGGGGTATTGGGACATCCAAAAATCTGAGCACGAGTTGAAGTCTTTTCCGACGCATCAAAAAAACGTGTTAAAATTCAGTCCCGGTCCCCGAGGCACCCTAGAATCCGGCCCGAAAAACCCAAAATTTAAACGACCCATCATTTGTTATACGTGTTAGTTGGGGTATTGGGACATCCAAAATCTGAGCTCGAGTTAAGGTTTTGTCCGACGCATCATAAAAACGTGTTAAAATTCAGTCCCGGTCCCCGTGGCACCCTAGAATCCGGCACGAAAAACCCAAATTATAATCGACCCATCATTTGTTATACGTGTTAGTTGGGGTATGGGGACATCAAAAAATCTGAGCACGAGTTGAAGTCTTTTCCGACGCATCAAAAAAACGTGTTAATATTCAGTCCCGGTCCCCGAGGCACCCTAGAATCCGGCCCGAAAAACCCAAAATTTAAACGACCCATCATTTGTTATACGTGTTAGTTGGGGTATTGGGACATCAAAAATCTGAGCTCGAGTTAAGGTTTTGTCCGACGCATCATAAAAACGTGTTAAAATTCAGTCCCGGTCCCCGAGGCACCCTAGAATCCGGCCCGAAAAACCCAAATTATAATCGACCCATCATTTGTTATACATGTTAGTTGGGGTATTGGGACATCAAAACTCTGAGCTCGAGTTAAGGTTTTGTCCGACGCATCATAAAAACGTGTTAAAATTCAGTCCCGGTCCCCGAGGCACCCTAGAATCCGGCCCGAAAAACCCAAATTATAATCGACCCATCATTTGTTATACGTGTTAGTTGGGGTATGGGGACATCAAAAATCTGAGCTCGAGTTAAGATTTTGTCCGACGCATCATAAAAACGTGTTAAAATTCAGTCCCGGTCCCCGAGGCACCCTAGAATCCGGCCCGAAAAACCCAAATTATAATCGACCCAACATTTGTTATACGTGTTAGTTGGGGTATGGGGACATCAAAAATCTGAGCTCGAGTTAAGATTTTGTCCGACGCATCATAAAAACGTGTTAAAATTCAGTCCCGGTCCCCGACGCACCCTAGAATTCGGCCCGAAAAACCAAAATTATAATCGACCCATCATTTGTTATACATGTTAGTTGGGGTATTGGGGCATCAAAAATCTGAGCTCCATTTAAGATTTTGTCCGACGCATCATAAAAACGTGATAAAATTCAGTCCCGGTCCCCGAGGCACCCTAGAATCTGGCCCGAAAAACCCAAATTATAATCCACCCATCATTTTTTATACGTGTTAGTCGTGATATTGGGACATCCAAAAATCTGTGCTCTTGTTAAAGTTTTGTCCAACGCATCAAAAAACACTTCTTAAAATTCTGCACCGGTCCCCGAGGCAGCCTAGAATCCGGCCCGAAAAACACAAAATTTAAACGACCCATCTTTTGTTATACATGTTAGTCGGGGTATTGGGACATCCAAAAATCTGAGCACGAGTTGAAGTCTTTTCCGACGCATCAAAAAAACGTGTTAAAATTCAGTCCCGGTCCCCGAGGCACCC
Source organism: Euphorbia peplus (assembly GCA_028411795.1). Taxonomy (NCBI): domain Eukaryota; kingdom Viridiplantae; phylum Streptophyta; class Magnoliopsida; order Malpighiales; family Euphorbiaceae; genus Euphorbia; species Euphorbia peplus. The sequence continues at coordinate 11,943,139 of CP110838.1, read as the reverse complement.
TAGAATCCGGCCCGAAAAACCCAAAATTTAAACGACCCATCATTTGTTATACGTGTTAGTTGGGGTATTGGGACATCCAAAATCTGAGCTCGAGTTAAGGTTTTGTCCGACGCATCATAAAAACGTGTTAAAATTCAGTCCCGGTCCCCGAGGCAGCCTAGAATCCGGCACGAAAAACCAAAATTATAATCGACCCATCATTTGTTATACGTGTTAGTTGGGGTATGGGGACATCAAAAAATCTGAGCACGAGTTGAAGTCTTTTCCGACGCATCAAAAAAACGTGTTAATATTCAGTCCCGGTCCCCGAGGCACCCTAGAATCCGGCCCGAAAAACCCAAAATTTAAACGACCCATCATTTGTTATACGTGTTAGTTGGGGTATTGGGACATCAAAAATCTGATCTCGAGTTAAGGTTTTGTCCGACGCATCATAAAAACGTGTTAAAATTCAGTCCCGGTCCCCGAGGCACCCTAGAATCCGGCCCGAAAAACCCAAATTATAATCCACCCATCATTTGTTATACGTGTTAGTCGTGATATTGGGACATCCAAAAATCTGCGCTCTTGTTAAAGTTTTTTCCAACGCATCAAAAAACACTTGTTAAAATTATGCACCGGTCCCCGAGGCAGCCTAGAATCCGGCCCGAAAAACACACAATTTAAAGGACCCATCTTTTGTTATACATGTTAGTCGGGGTATTGGGACATCCAAAAATCCGAGCACGAGTTGAAGTCTTTTCCGACGCATCAAAAAAACGTGTTAAAATTCAGTCCCGGTCCCCGAGGCACCCTAAAATCCGGCCCGAAAAACCCAAAATTTAAACGACCCATCATTTGTTATACGTGTTAGTTGGGGTATTGGGACATCAAAAATCTGAACTCGAGTTAAGGTTTTGTCCGACGCATCATAAAAACGTGTTAAAATTCAGTCCCAGTCCCCGAGGCACCCTAGAATACGGCCCGAAAAACCCAAATTATAATCGACCCATCATTTGTTATACGTGTTAGTTGGGGTATGGGGACATCAAAAATCTGAGCTCGAGTTAAGATTTTGTCCGACGCATCATAAAAACGTGTTAAAATTCAGTCCCGGTCCCCGAGGCACCCTAGAATTCGGCCCCAAAAACCAAAATTATAATCGACCCATCATTTGTTATACATGTTAGTTGGGGTATTGGGACATCAAAAATCTGAGCTCGAGATAAGATTTTGTCCGACGCATCATAAAAACGTGATAAAATTTTGTCCCGGTCCCCTAGGCACCCTAGAATCCGGCCCGAAAAACCCAAATTATAATCCACCCATCATTTGTTATACGTGTTAGTCGTGATATTGGGACATCCAAAAATCTGTGCTCTTGTTAAAGTTTTGTCCAACGCATCAAAAAACACTTGTTAAAATTCTGCACCGGTCCCCGAGGCAGCCTAGAATCCGGCCCGAAAAACACAAAATTTAAACGACCCATCTTTTGTTATACATGTTAGTCGGGGTATTGGGACATCCAAAAATCTGAGCACGAGTTGAAGTCTTTTCCGACGCATCAAAAAAACGTGTTAAAATTCAGTCCCAGTCCCCGAGGCACCCTAGAATCCGGCCCGAAAAACCCAAATTATAATCGACCAATCATTTGTTATACGTGTTAGTCGTGATATTGGGACATCCAAAAATCTGTGCTCTTGTTAAAGTTTTTTCCAACGCATCAAAAAACACTTGTTAAAATTCTGCACCGGTCCCCGAGGCAGCCTAGAATCCGGCCCGAAAAACACACAATTTAAACGACCCATCTTTTGTTATACATGTTAGTCGGGGTATTGGGACATCCAAAAATCTGAGCACGAGTTGAAGTCTTTTCCGACGCATCAAAAAAACGTGTTAAAATTCAGTCCCGGTCCCCGAGGCACCCTAGAATCCGGCCCGAAAAACCCAAAATTTAAACGACCCATCATTTGTTATACGTGTTAGTTGGCGTATTGGGACATCAAAAATCTGAGCTCGAGTTAAGGTTTTGTCCGACGCATCATAAAAATGTGTTAAAATTCAGTCCCGGTCCCCGAGGCACCCTAGAATCCGGCCCGAAAAACCCAAATTATAATCGACCCATCATTTGTTATACGTGTTAGTTGGGGTATGGGGCCATCAAAAATCTGAGCTCGAGTTAAGATTTTGTCCGACGCATCATAAAAACGTGTTAAAATTCAGTCCCGGTCCCCGAGGCACCCTAAAATCCGGCTCGAAAAACCAAAATTATAATCGACCCATCATTTGTTATACATGTTAGTTGGGGTATTGGGACATCAAAAATCTGAGCTCGAGTTAAGATTTTGTCCGACGCATCATAAAAACGTGTTAAAATTCAGTCCCGGTCCCCGAGGCACCCTAGAATCCGGCCCGAAAAACCCAAATTATAATCGACCCATCATTTGTTATACGTGTTAGTTGGGGTATGGGGACATCAAAAATCAGAGCTCGAGTTAAGATTTTTTCCGACGCATCATAAAAACGTGTTAAAATTCAGTCCCGGTCCCCGAGGCACCCTCAAATCCGGCCCGAAAAATCCAAAATTTAAACGACCCATCATTTGTTATACGTGTTAGTTGGGGTATTGGGACATCAAAAATCTGAGCTCGAGTTAAGGTTTTGTCCGACGCATCATAAAAACGTGTTAAAATTCAGTCGCGGTCCCCGAGGCACCCTAGAATCCGGCACGAAAAACCCAAATTATAATCGACCCATCATATGTTATACGTGTTAGTTGGGGTATGGGGACATCAAAAATCTGAGCTCGAGTTAAGATTTTGTCCGACGCATCATAAAAACGTGTTAAAATTCAGTCCCGGTCCCCGAGGCACCCTCGAATCCGGCCCGAAAAATCCAAAATTTAAACGACCCATCATTTGTTATACGTGTTAGTTGGGGTATTGGGTCATCAAAAATCTGAGCTCGAGTTAAGGTTTTGTCCGACGCATCATAAAAACGTGTTAAAATTCAGTCGCGGTCCCCGAGGCACCCTAGAATCCGGCACGAAAAACCCAAATTATAATCGACCCATCATATGTTATACGTGTTAGTTGGGGTATGGGGACATCAAAAATCTGAGCTCGAGTTAAGATTTTGTCCGACGCATCATAAAAACGTGTTAAAATTCAGTCCCGGTCCCTGAGGCACCCTAAAATCCGGCCCGAAAAACCAAAATTATAATCGACCCATCATTTGTTATACATGTTAGTTGGGGTATTGGGACATCAAAAATCTGAGCTCGAGTTAAGATTTTGTCCGACGCATCATAAAAACGTGATAAAATTCTGTCCCGGTCCCCGAGGCGCCCTAGAATCCGGCCCGAAAAACCCAAATTATAATCCACCCATCATTTGTTATACGTGTTAGTCGTGATATTGGGACATCCAAAAATCTGTGCTCTTGTTAAAGTTTTGTCCAACGCATCAAAAAACACTTCTTAAAATTCTGCACCGGTCCCCGAGGCAGCCTAGAATCCGGCCCGAAAAACACAAAATTTAAACGACCCATCTTTTGTTATACATGTTAGTCGGGGTATTGGGACATCCAAAAATCTGAGCACGAGTTGAAGTCTTTTCCGACGCATCAAAAAAACGTGTTAAAATTCAGTCCCGGTCCCAGAGGCACCCTAGAATCCGGCCCGAAAAAACCAAATTATAATCGACCCATCATTTGTTATACGTGTTAGTCGTGATATTGGGACATCCAAAGATCTGTGCTCTTGTTAAAGTTTTTTCCAACGCATCAAAAAACACTTGTTAAAATTCTGCACCGGTCCCCGAGGCAGCCTAGAATCCGGCCCGAAAAACACAAAATTTAAACGACCCATCTTTTGTTATACATGTTAGTCGGGGTATTGGGACATCCAAAAATCTGAGCACGAGTTGAAGTCTTTTCCGACGCATCAAAAAAACGTGTTAAAATTCAGTCCCGGTCCCCGAGGCACCCTAGAATCCGGCCCGAAAAACCCAAAATTTAAACGACCCATCATTTGTTATACGTGTTAGTTGGGGTATTGGGACATCCAAAATCTGAGCTCGAGTTAAGGTTTTGTCCGACGCATCATAAAAACGTGTTAAAATTCAGTCCCGGTCCCCGTGGCACCCTAGAATCCGGCACGAAAAACCCAAATTATAATCAACCCATCATTTGTTATACGTGTTAGTTGGGGTATGGGGACATCAAAAAATCTGAGCACGAGTTGAAGTCTTTTCCGACGCATCAAAAAAACGTGTTAATATTCAGTCCCGGTCCCCGAGGCACCCTAGAATCCGGCCCGAAAAACCCAAAATTTAAACGACCCATCATTTGTTATACGTGTTAGTTGGGGTATTGGGACATCAAAAATCTGAGCTCGAGTTAAGGTTTTGTCCGACGCATCATAAAAACGTGTTAAAATTCAGTCCCGGTCCCCGAGGCACCCTAGAATCCGGCCCGAAAAACCCAAATTATAATCGACCCATCATTTGTTATACATGTTAGTTGGGGTATTGGGACATCAAAAATCTGAGCTCGAGTTAAGGTTTTGTCCGACGCATCATAAAAACGTGTTAAAATTCAGTCCCGGTCCCCGAGGCACCCTAGAATCCGGCCTGAAAAACCAAAATTATAATCGACCTATCATTTGTTATACGTGTTAGTTGGGGTATGGGGACATCAAAAATCTGAGCTCGAGTTAAGATTTTGTCCGACGCATCATAAAAACGTGTTAAAATTCAGTCCCGGTCCCCGAGGCACCCTAGAATCCGGCCCGAAAAACCCAAATTATAATCGACCCAACATTTGTTATACGTGTTAGTTGGGGTATGGGGACATCAAAAATCTGAGCTCGAGTTAAGATTTTGTCCGACGCATCATAAAAACGTGTTAAAATTCAGTCCCGGTCCCCGACGCACCCTAGAATTCGGCCCGAAAAACCAAAATTATAATCGACCCATCATTTGTTATACATGTTAGTTGGGGTATTGGGGCATCAAAAATCTGAGCTCCATTTAAGATTTTGTCCGACGCATCATAAAAACGTGATAAAATTCAGTCCCGGTCCCCGAGGCACCCTAGAATCTGGCCCGAAAAACCCAAATTATAATCCACCCATCATTTTTTATACGTGTTAGTCGTGATATTGGGACATCCAAAAATCTGTGCTCTTGTTAAAGTTTTGTCCAACGCATCAAAAAACACTTCTTAAAATTCTGCACCGGTCCCCCGAGGCAGCCTAGAATCCGGCCCGAAAAACACAAAATTTAAACGACCCATCTTTTCTTATACATGTTAGTCGGGGTATTGGAACATCCAAAAATCTGAGCACGAGTTGAAGTCTTTTCCGACGCATCAAAAAAACGTGTTAAAATTCAGTCCCGGTCCCCGAGGCACCCTAGAATCCGGCCCGAAAAACCCAAAATTTAAACGACCCATCATTTGTTATACGTGTTAGTTGGGGTATTGGGACATCCAAAATCTGAGCTCGAGTTAAGGTTTTGTCCGACGCATCATAAAAACGTGTTAAAATTCAGTCCCGGTCCCCGAGGCAGCCTAGAATCCGGCACGAAAAACCAAAATTATAATCGACCCATCATTTGTTATACGTGTTAGTTGGGGTATGGGGACATCAAAAAACCTGAGCACGAGTTGAAGTCTTTTCCGACGCATCAAAAAAACGTGTTAATATTCAGTCCCGGTCCCCGAGGCACCCTAGAATCCGGCCCGAAAAACCCAAAATTTAAACGACCCATCATTTGTTATACGTGTTAGTTGGGGTATTGGGACATCAAAAATCTGATCTCGAGTTAAGGTTTTGTCCGACGCATCATAAAAACGTGTTAAAATTCAGTCCCGGTCCCCGAGGCACCCTAGAATCCGGCCCGAAAAACCCAAATTATAATCGACCCATCATTTGTTATACGTGTTAGTTGGGGTATGGGGACATCAAAAATCTGAGCTCGAGTTAAGATTTTGTCCGACGCATCATAAAAACGTGTTAAAATTCAGTCCCGGTCAGCGAGGCACCCTAGAATTCGGCCCGAAAAACCAAAATTATAATCGACCCATCATTTGTTATACATGTTAGTTGGGGTATTGGGACATCAAAAATCTGAGCTCGAGTTAAGGTTTTGTCCGACGCATCATAAAAACGTGTTAAAATTCAGTCCCGGTCCCCGAGGCACCCTAGAATCCGGCCCGACAAACCCAAATTATAATCGACCCATCATTTGTTATACGTGTTAGTTGGGGTATGGGGACATCAAAAATCTGAGCTCGAGTTAAGATGTTGTCCGACGCATCATAAAAACGTGTTAAAATTCAGTCCCGGTCCCGAGGCACCCTAGAATCCGGCCCGAAAAACCCAAATTATAATCGACCCATCATTTGTTATACGTGTTAGTTGGGGTATGGGGACATCAAAAATCTGAGCTCGAGTTAAGATTTTGTCCGACGCATCATAAAAACGTGTTAAAATTCAGTCCCGGTCCCCGAGGCACCCTAGAATTCGGCCCGAAAAACAAAAATTATAATCGACCCATCATTTGTTATACATGTTAGTTGGGGTATTGGGACATCAAAAATCTGAGCTCGAGTTAAGATTTTGTCCGACGCATCATAAAAACGTGTTAAAATTCAGTCCCGGTCCCCGAGGCACCCTAGAATCCGGCCCGAAAAACCCAAATTATAATCGACCCATCATTTGTTATACGTGTTAGTTGGGGTATGGGGACATCAAAAATCTGAGAACGAGTTGAAGTCTTTTCCGACGCATCATAAAAACGTGTTAAAATTCAGTCCCGGTCCCCGAGGCACCCTCAAATCCGGCCCGAAAAAACCAAATTATAATCGACCCATCATTTGTTATACGTGTTAGTCGTGATATTGGGACATCCAAAGATCTGTGCTCTTGTTAAAGTTTTTTCCAACGCATCAAAAAACACTTGTTAAAATTCTGCACCGGTCCCCGAGGCAGCCTAGAATCCGGCCCGAAAAACACAAAATTTAAACGACCCATCTTTTGTTATACATGTTAGTCGGGGTATTGGGACATCCAAAAATTTGAGCACGAGTTGAAGTCTTTTCCGACGCATCGAAAAAACGTGTTAAAATTCAGTCTCGGTCCCCGAGGCACCATAGAATCCGGCCCAAAAAACCCAAATTATAATCGACCCATCATTTGTTATACGTGTTAGTCGTGATATTGGGACATCCAAAAATCTGTGCTCTTGTTAAAGTTTTGTCCAACGCATCAAAAAACACTAGTTAAAATTCTGCACCGTCCCCGAGGCAGCCTAGAATCCGGCCCGAAAAACACAAAATTTAAACGACCCATCTTTTGTTATACATGTTAGTCGGGGTATTGGGACATCCAAAAATCTGAGCACGAGTTGAAGTCTTTTCCGACGCATCATAAAAACGTGTTAAAATTCGGTCCCGGTCCCCGAGGCACCATAGAATCCGGCCCGAAAAACCTAAATTATAATCGACCCATCATTTGTTATACGTGTTAGTCGTGATATTGGGACATCCAAAAATCCGTGCTCTTGTTAAAGTTTTGTCCAACGCATCAAAAAACACTTGTTAAAATTCTGCACCGGTCCCCGAGGCAGCCTAGAATCCGGCCCGAAAAACACAAAATTTAAACGACACATGTTTTGTTATACATGTTAGTCGGGGTATTGGGACATCCAAAAATCTGAGCACGAGTTGAAGTCTTTTCCGACGCATCAAAAAAACGTGTTAAAATTCAGTCCCGGTCCCCGAGGCACCCTTGAATCCGGCCCGAAAAACCCAAAATTTAAACGACCCATCATTTGTTATACGTGTTAGTTGGGGTATTGGGACATCAAAAATCTGAGCTCGAGTTAAGGTTTTGTCCGACGCATCATAAAAACGTGTTAAAATTCAGTCGCGGTCCCCGAGGCACCCTAGAATCCGGCACGAAAAACCCAAATTATAATCGACCCATCATTTGTTATACGTGTTAGTTGGGGTATGGGGATATCAAAAATCTGAGCTCGAGTTAAAATTTTGTCCGACGCATCATAAAAACGTGTTAAAATTCAAACCCGGTCCCCGAGGCACCCTAGAATTCGGCCCGAAAAACCAAAATTATAATCGACCCATCATTTGTTATACATGTTAGTTGGGGTATAGGGACATCAAAAATCTGAGCTCGAGTTAAGATTTTGTCCGACGCATCATAAAAACGTGATAAAATTCTGTCCCGGTCCCCGAGGCACCCTAGAATCCGGCCCGAAAAACCCAAATTATAATCCACCCATCATTTGTTATACGTGTTAGTCGTGATAAAATCTGTGCTCTTGTTAAAGTTTTGTCCAACGCATCAAAAAACACTTCTTAAAATTCTGCACCGGTCCCCGAGGCAGCCTAGAATCCGGCCCGAAAAACACAAAATTTAAACGACACATCTTTTGTTATACATGTTAGTCGGGGTATTGGGACATCCAAAAATCTGAGCACGAGTTGAAGTCTTTTCCGACGCATCAAAAAAACGTGTTAAAATTCAGTCCCGGTCCCCGAGGCACCCTTGAATCCGGCCCGAAAAACCCAAAATTTAAACGACCCATCATTTGTTATACGTGTTAGTTGGGGTATTGGGACATCAAAAATCTGAGCTCGAGTTAAGGTTTTGTCCGACGCATCATAAAAACGTGTTAAAATTCAGTCGCGGTCCCCGAGGCACCCTAGAATCCGGCACGAAAAACCCAAATTATAATCGACCCATCATTTGTTATACGTGTTAGTTGGGGTATGGGGACATCAAAAATCTGAGCTCGAGTTAAGATTTTGTCCGACGCATCATAAAAACGTGTTAAAATTCAAACCCGGTCCCCGAGGCACCCTAGAATTCGGCCCGAAAAACCAAAATTATAATCGACCCATCATTTGTTATACATGTTAGTTGGGGTATTGGGACATCAAAAATCTGAGCTCGAGTTAAGATTTTGTCCGACGCATCATAAAAACGTGATAAAATTCAGTCCCGGTCCCCGAGGCACCCTAGAATCCGGCCCGAAAAACCCAAATTATAATCCACCCATCATTTGTTATACGTGTTAGTCGTGATATTGGGACATCCAAAAATCTGTGCTCTTGTTAAAGTTTTGTCCAACGCATCAAAAAACACTTCTTAAAATTCTGCACCGGTCCCCGAGGCAGCCTAGAATCCGGCCCGAAAAACACAAAATTTAAACGACCCATCTTTTGTTATACATGTTAGTCGGGGTATTGGGACATCCAAAAATCTGAGCACGAGTTGAAGTCTTTTCCGACGCATCAAAAAAACGTGTTAAAATTCAGTCCCGGTCCCCGAGGCACCCTAGAATCCGGCCCGAAAAAACCAAATTATAATCGACCCATCATTTGTTATACGTGTTAGTCGTGATATTGGGACATCCAAAGATCTGTGCTCTTGTTAAAGTTTTTTCCAACGCATCAAAAAACACTTGTTAAAATTCTGCACCGGTCCCCGAGGCAGCCTAGAATCCGGCCCGAAAAACACAAAATTTAAACGACCCATCTTTTGTTATACATGTTAGTCGGGGTATTGGGACATCCAAAAATCTGAGCACGAGTTGAAGTCTTTTCCGACGCATCAAAAAAACGTGTTAAAATTCAGTCCCGGTCCCCGAGGCACCCTAGAATCCGGCTCGAAAAACCCAAAATTTAAACGACCCATCATTTGTTATACGTGTTAGTTGGGGTATTGGGACATAAAAAATCTGAGCTCGAGTTAAGGTTTTGTCCGACGCATCATAAAAACGTGTTAAAATTCAGTCCCGGTCCCCGAGGCACCCTAGAATCCGGCACGAAAAACCCAAATTATAATCGACCCATCATTTGTTATACGTGTTAGTTGGGGTATGGGGACATCAAAAATCTGAGCTCGAGTTAAGATTTTGTCCGACGCATCATAAAAACGTGTTAAAATTCAGTCCCGGTCCCTGAGGCACCCTAGAATCCGGCCCGAAAAACAAAAATTATAATCGACCCATCATTTGTTATACATGTTAGTTGGGGTATTGGGACATCAAAAATCTGAGCTCGAGTTAAGATTTTGTCCGACGCATCATAAAAACGTGTTAAAATTCAGTCCCGGTCCCCGAGGCACCCTAGAATCCGGCCCGAAAAATGCAAATTATAATCCACCCATCATTTGTAATACATGTTAGTCGTGATATTGGGACATCCAAAAATCTGTGCTCTTGTTAAAGTTTTGTCCCACGCATCAAAACACACTTGTTAAAATTCTGCACCGGTCCCCGAGGCAGCCTAGAATCCGGCCCGAAAAACACAAAATTTAAACGACCCATCTTTTGTTATACATGTTAGTCGGGGTATTGGGACATCCAAAAATTTGAGCACGAGTTGAAGTCTTTTCCGACGCATCGAAAAAACGTGTTAAAATTCAGACTCGGTCCCCGAGGCACCATAGAATCCGGCACGAAAAACCCAAATTATAATCGACCCATCATTTGTTATACGTGTTAGTCGTGATATTGGGACATCCAAAAATCTGTGCTCTTGTTAAAGTTTTGTCCAACGCATCAAAAAACACTTGTTAAAATTCTGCACCGTCCCCGAGGCAGCCTAGAATCCGGCCCGAAAAACACAAAATTCAAACGACCCATCTTTTGTTATACATGTTAGTCGGTGTATTGGGACATCCAAAAATCTGAGCACGAGTTGAAGTCTTTTCCGACGCATCATAAAAACGTGTTAAAAGTCAGTCCCGGTCCCCAAGGCACCATAGAATCCGGCCCGAAAAACCTAAATTATAATCGACCCATCATTTGTTATACGTGTTAGTCGTGATATTGGGACATCCAAAAATCTGTGCTCTTGTTAAAGTTTTGTCCAACGCATCAAAAAACACTTGTTAAAATTCTGCACCGGTCCCCGAGGCAGCCTAGAATCCGGCCCGAAAAACACAAAATTTAAACGACACATGTTTTGTTATACATGTTAGTCGGGGTATTGGGACATCCAAAAATCTGAGCACGAGTTGAAGTCTTTTCCGACGCATCAAAAAAAGGTGTTAAAATTCAGTCCCGGTCCCCGAGGCACCCTTGAATCCGGCCCGAAAAACCCAAAATTTAAACGACCCATCATTTGTTATACGTGTTAGTTGGGGTATTGGGACATCAAAAATCTGAGCTCGAGTTAAGGTTTTGTCCGACGCATCATAAAAACGTGTTAAAATTCAGTCGCGGTCCCCGAGGCACCCTAGAATCCGGCACGAAAAACCCAAATTATAATCGACCCATCATTTGTTATACGTGTTAGTTGGGGTATGGGGATATCAAAAATCTGAGCTCCAGTTAAAATTTTGTCCGACGCATCATAAAAACGTGTTAAAATTCAAACCCGGTCCCCGAGGCACCCTAGAATTCGGCCCGAAAAACCAAAATTATAATCGACCCATCATTTGTTATACATGTTAGTTGGGGTATAGGGACATCAAAAATCTGAGCTCGAGTTAAGATTTTGTCCGACGCATCATAAAAACGTGATAAAATTCTGTCCCGGTCCCCGAGTCACCCTAGAATCCGGCCCGAAAAACCCAAATTATAATCCACCCATCATTTGTTATACGTGTTAGTCGTGATATTGGGACATCCAAAAATCTGTGCTCTTGTTAAAGTTTTGTCCAACGCATCAAAAAACACTTCTTAAAATTCTGCACCGGTCCCCGAGGCAGCCTAGAATCCGGCCCGAAAAACTCAAAATTTAAACGACACATCTTTTGTTATACATGTTAGTCGGGGTATTGGGACATCCCAAAATCTGAGCACGAGTTGAAGTCTTTTCCGACGCATCAAAAAAACGTGTTAAAATTCAGTCCCGGTCCCCGAGGCACCCTTGAATCCGGCCCGAAAAACCCAAAATTTAAACGACCCATCATTTGTTATACGTGTTAGTTGGGGTATTGGGACATCAAAAATCTGAGCTCGAGTTAAGGTTTTGTCCGACGCATCATAAAAACGTGTTAAAATTCAGTCGCGGTCCCCGAGGCACCCTAGAATCGGGCACGAAAAACCCAAATTATAATCGACCCATCATTTGTTATACGAGTTAGTTGGGGTATGGGGACATCAAAAATCTGAGCTCGAGTTAAGATTTTGTCCGACGCATCATAAAAACGTGTTAAAATTCAAACCCGGTCCCCGAGGCACCCTAGAATTCGGCCCGAAAAACCAAAATTATAATCGACCCATCATTTGTTATACATGTTAGTTGGGGTATTGGGACATCAAAAATCTGAGCTCGAGTTAAGATTTTGTCCGACGCATCATAAAAACGTGATAAAATTCAGTCCCGGTCCCCGAGGCACCCTAGAATCCGGCCCGAAAAACCCAAATTATAATCCACCCATCATTTGTTATACGTGTTAGTCGTGATATTGGGACATCCAAAAATCTGGGCTCTTGTTAAAGTTTTGTCCAACGCATCAAAAAACACTTCTTAAAATTCTGCACCGGTCCCCGAGGCAGCCTAGAATCCGGCCCGAAAAACACAAAATTTAAACGACCCATCTTTTGTTATACATGTTAGTCGGGGTATTGGGACATCCAAAAATCTGAGCACGAGTTGAAGTCTTTTCCGACGCATCAAAAAAACGTGTTAAAATTCAGTCCCGGTCCCCGAGGCACCCTAGAATCCGGCCCGAAAAAACCAAATTATAATCGACCCATCATTTGTTATACGTGTTAGTCGTGATATTGGGACATCCAAAGATCTGTGCTCTTGTTAAAGTTTTTTCCAACGCATCAAAAAACACTTGTTAAAATTCTGCACCGGTCCCCGAGGCAGCCTAGAATCCGGCCCGAAAAACACAAAATTTAAACGACCCATCTTTTGTTATACATGTTAGTCGGGGTATTGGGACATCCAAAAATCTGAGCACGAGTTGAAGTCTTTTCCGACGCATCAAAAAAACGTGTTAAAATTCAGTCCCGGTCCCCGAGGCACCCTAGAATCCGGCCCGAAAAACCCAAAATTTAAACGACCCATCATTTGTTATACGTGTTAGTTGGGGTATTGGGACATAAAAAATCTGAGCTCGAGTTAAGGTTTTGTCCGACGCATCATAAAAACGTGTTAAAATTCAGTCCCGGTCCCCGAGGCACCCTAGAATCCGGCACGAAAAACCCAAATTATAATCGACCCATCATTTGTTATACGTGTTAGTTGGGGTATGGGGACATCAAAAATCTGAGCTCGAGTTAAGATTTTGTCCGACGCATCATAAAAACGTGTTAAAATTCAGTCCCGGTCCCTGAGGCACCCTAGAATCCGGCCCGAAAAACAAAAATTATAATCGACCCATCATTTGTTATACATGTTAGTTGGGGTATTGGGACATCAAAAATCTGAGCTCGAGTTAAGATTTTGTCCGACGCATCATAAAAACGTGTTAAAATTCAGTCCCGGTCCCCGAGGCACCCTAGAATCCGGCCCGAAAAACGCAAATTATAATCCACCCATCATTTGTAATACATGTTAGTCGTGATATTGGGACATCCAAAAATCTGTGCTCTTGTTAAAGTTTTGTCCAACGCATCAAAACACACTTGTTAAAATTCTGCACCGGTCCCCGAGGCAGCCTAGAATCCGGCCCGAAAAACACAAAATTTAAACGACCCATCTTTTGTTATACATGTTAGTCGGGGTATTGGGACATCCAAAAATTTGAGCACGAGTTGAAATCTTTTCCGACGCATCGAAAAAACGTGTTAAAATTCAGTCTCGGTCCCCGAGGCACCATAGAATCCGGCACGAAAAACCCAAATTATAATCGACCCATCATTTGTTATACGTTTCAGTCGTGATATTGGGACATCCAAAAATCTGTGCTCTTGTTAAAGTTTTGTCCAACGCATCAAAAAACACATGTTAAAATTCTGCACCGTCCCCGAGGCAGCCTAGAATCCGGCCCGAAAAACACAAAATTTAAACGACCCATCTTTTGTTATACATGTTAGTCGGGGTATTGGGACATCCAAAAATCTGAGCACGAGTTGAAGTCTTTTCCGACGCATCATAAAAACGTGTTAAAATTCAGTCCCGGTCCCCGAGGCACCATAGAATCCGGCCCGAAAAACCTAAATTATAATCGACCCATCATTTGTTATACGTGTTAGTCGTGATATTGGGACATCCAAAAATCTGTGCTCTTGTTAAAGTTTTGTCCAACGCATCAAAAAACACTTGTTAAAATTCTGCACCGGTCCCCGAGGCAGCCTAGAATCCGGCCCGAAAAACACAAAATTTAAACGACACATGTTTTGTTATACATGTTAGTCGGGGTATTGGGACATCCAAAAATCTGAGCACGAGTTGAAGTCTTTTCCGACGCAACAAAAAAACGTGTTAAAATTCAGTCCCGGTCCCCGAGGCACCCTTGAATCCGGCCCGAAAAACCCAAAATTTAAACGACCCATCATTTGTTATACGTGTTAGTTGGGGTATTGGGACATCAAAAATCTGAGCTCGAGTTAAGGTTTTGTCCGACGCATCATAAAAACGTGCTAAAATTCAGTCGCGGTCCCCGAGGCACCCAAGAATCCGGCACGAAAAACCCAAATTATAATCGACCCATCATTTGTTATACGTGTTAGTTGGGGTATGGGGACATCAAAAATCTGAGCTCGAGTTAAGATTTTGTCCGACGCATCATAAAAACGTGTTAAAATTCAAACCCGGTCCCCGAGGCACCCTAGAATTCGGCCCGAAAAACCAAAATTATAATCGACCCATCATTTGTTATACATGTTAGTTGGGGTATTGGGACATCAAAAATCTGAGCTCGAGTTAAGCTTTTGTCCGACGCATCATAAAAACGTGATAAAATTCAGTCCCGGTCCCCGAGGCACCCTAGAATCCGGCCCGAAAAACCCAAATTATAATCCACCCATCATTTGTTATACGTGTTAGTCGTGATATTGGGACATCCAAAAATCTGTGCTCTTGTTAAAGTTTTGTCCAACGCATCAAAAAACACTTCTTAAAATTCTGCACCGGTCCCCGAGGCAGCCTAGAATCCGGCCCGAAAAACACAAAATTTAAACGACCCATCTTTTGTTATACATGTTAGTCGGGGTATTGGGACATCCAAAAATCTGAGCACGAGTTGAAGTCTTTTCCGACGCATCAAAAAAACGTGTTAAAATTCAGTCCCGGTCCCCGAGGCACCCTAGAATCCGGCCCGAAAAAACCAAATTATAATCGACCCATCATTTGTTATACGTGTTAGTCGTGATATTGGGACATCCAAAGATCTGTGCTCTTGTTAAAGTTTTTTCCAACGCATCAAAAAACACTTGTTAAAATTCTGCACCGGTCCCCGAGGCAGCCTAGAATCCGGCCCGAAAAACACAAAATTTAAACGACCCATCTTTTGTTATACATGTTAGTCGGGGTATTGGGACATCCAAAAATCTGAGCACGAGTTGAAGTCTTTTCCGACGCATCAAAAAAACGTGTTAAAATTCAGTCCCGGTCCCCGAGGCACCCTAGAATCCGGCCCGAAAAACCCAAAATTTAAACGACCCATCATTTGTTATACGTGTTAGTTGGGGTATTGGGACATAAAAAATCTGAGCTCGAGTTAAGGTTTTGTCCGACGCATCATAAAAACGTGTTAAAATTCAGTCCCGGTCCCCGAGGCACCCTAGAATCCGGCACGAAAAACCCAAATTATAATCGACCCATCATTTGTTATACGTGTTAGTTGGGGTATGGGGACATCAAAAATCTGAGCTCGAGTTAAGATTTAGTCCGACGCATCATAAAAACGTGTTAAAATTCAGTCCCGGTCCCTGAGGCACCCTAGAATCCGGCCCGAAAAACAAAAATTATAATCGACCCATCATTTGTTATACATGTTAGTTGGGGTATTGGGACATCAAAAATATGAGCTCGAGTTAAGATTTTGTCCGACGCATCATAAAAACGTGTTAAAATTCAGTCCCGGTCCCCGAGGCACCCTAGAATCCGGCCCGAAAAACGCAAATTATAATCCACCCATCATTTGTAATACATGTTAGTCGTGATATTGGGACATCCAAAAATCTGTGCTCTTGTTAAAGTTTTGTCCAACGCATCAAAACACACTTGTTAAAATTCTGCACCGGTCCCCGAGGCAGCCTAGAATCCGGCCCGAAAAACACAAAATTTAAACGACCCATCTTTTGTTATACATGTTAGTCGGGGTATTGGGACATCCAAAAATTTGAGCACGAGTTGAAGTCTTTTCCGACGCATCGAAAAAACGTGTTAAAATTCAGTCTCGGTCCCCGAGGCACCATAGAATCCGGCACGAAAAACCCAAATTATAATCGACCCATCATTTGTTATACGTGTTAGTCGTGATATTGGGACATCCAAAGATCTGTGCTCTTGTTAAAGTTTTTTCCAACGCATCAAAAAACACTTGTTAAAATTCTGCACCGGTCCCCGAGGCAGCCTAGAATCCGGCCCGAAAAACACAAAATTTAAACGACCCATCTTTTGTTATACATGTTAGTCGGGGTATTGGGACATCCAAAAATCTGAGCACGAGTTGAAGTCTTTTCCGACGCATCAAAAAAACGTGTTAAAATTCAGTCCCGGTCCCCGAGGCACCCTAGAATCCGGCCCGAAAAACCCAAAATTTAAACGACCCATCATTTGTTATACGTGTTAGTTGGGGTATTGGGACATAAAAAATCTGAGCTCGAGTTAAGGTTTTGTCCGACGCATCATAAAAACGTGTTAAAATTCAGTCCCGGTCCCCGAGGCACCCTAGAATCCGGCACGAAAAACCCAAATTATAATCGACCCATCATTTGTTATACGTGTTAGTTGGGGTATGGGGACATCAAAAATCTGAGCTCGAGTTAAGATTTAGTCCGACGCATCATAAAAACGTGTTAAAATTCAGTCCCGGTCCCTGAGGCACCCTAGAATCCGGCCCGAAAAACAAAAATTATAATCGACCCATCATTTGTTATACATGTTAGTTGGGGTATTGGGACATCAAAAATATGAGCTCGAGTTAAGATTTTGTCCGACGCATCATAAAAACGTGTTAAAATTCAGTCCCGGTCCCCGAGGCACCCTAGAATCCGGCCCGAAAAACGCAAATTATAATCCACCCATCATTTGTAATACATGTTAGTCGTGATATTGGGACATCCAAAAATCTGTGCTCTTGTTAAAGTTTTGTCCAACGCATCAAAACACACTTGTTAAAATTCTGCACCGGTCCCCGAGGCAGCCTAGAATCCGGCCCGAAAAACACAAAATTTAAACGACCCATCTTTTGTTATACATGTTAGTCGGGGTATTGGGACATCCAAAAATTTGAGCACGAGTTGAAGTCTTTTCCGACGCATCGAAAAAACGTGTTAAAATTCAGTCTCGGTCCCCGAGGCACCATAGAATCCGGCACGAAAAACCCAAATTATAATCGACCCATCATTTGTTATACGTGTTAGTCGTGATATTGGGACATCCAAAAATATGTGCTCTTGTTAAAGTTTTGTCCAACGCATCAAAAAACACATGTTAAAATTCTGCACCGTCCCCGAGGCAGCCTAGAATCCGGCCCGAAAAACACAAAATTTAAACGACCCATCTTTTGTTATACATGTTAGTCGGGGTATTGGGACATCCAAAAATCTGAGCACGAGTTGAAGTCTTTTCCGACGCATCATAAAAGCGTGTTAAAATTCAGTCCCGGTCCCCGAGGCACCATAGAATCCGGCCCGAAAAACCTAAATTATAATCGACCCATCATTTGTTATACGTGTTAGTCGTGATATTGGGACATCCAAAAATCTGTGCTCTTGTTAAAGTTTTGTCCAACGCATCAAAAAACACTTGTTAAAATTCTGCACCGGTCCCCGAGGCAGCCTAGAATCCGGCCCGAAAAACACAAAATTTAAACGACCCATCTTTTGTTATACATGTTAGTCGGGGTATTGGGACATCCAAAAATCTGAGCACGAGTTGAAGTCTTTTCCGACGCATCAAAAAAACGTGTTAAAATTCAGTCCCGGTCCCCGAGGCACCCTTGAATCCGGCCCGAAAAACCCAAAATTTAAACGACCCATCATTTGTTATACGTGTTAGTTGGGGTATTGGGACATCAAAAATCTGAGCTCGAGTTAAGGTTTTGTCCGACGCATCATAAAAACGTGTTAAAATTCAGTCGCGGTCCCCGAGGCACCCTAGAATCCGGCACGAAAAACCCAAATTAGAATCGACCCATCATTTGTTATACGTGTTAGTTGGGGTATGGGGACATCAAAAATCTGAGCTCGAGTTAAGATTTTGTCCGACGCATCATAAAAACGTGTTAAAATTCAAACCCGGTCCCCGAGGCACCCTAGAATTCGGCCCGAAAAACCAAAATTATAATCGACCCATCATTTGTTATACATGTTAGTTGGGGTATTGGGACATCAAAAATCTGAGCTCGAGTTAAGATTTTGTCCGACGCATCATAAAAACGTGATAAAATTCAGTCCCGGTCCCCGAGGCACCCTAGAATCCGGCCCGAAAAACCCAAATTATAATCCACCCATCATTTGTTATACGTGTTAGTCGTGATATTGGGACATCCAAAAATCTGTGCTCTTGTTAAAGTTTTGTCCTACGCATCAAAAAACACTTCTTAAAATTCTGCACCGGTCCCCGAGGCAGCCTAGAATCCGGCCCGAAAAACACAAAATTTAAACGACCCATCTTTTGTTATACATGTTAGTCGGGGTATTGGGACATCCAAAAATCTGAGCACGAGTTGAAGTCTTTTCCGACGCATCAAAAAAACGTGTTAAAATTCAGTCCCGGTCCCCGAGGCACCCTAGAATCCGGCCCGAAAAACCCAAAATTTAAACGACCCATCATTTGTTATACGTGTTAGTTGGGGTATTGGGACATAAAAAATCTGAGCTCGAGTTAAGGTTTTGTCCGACGCATCATAAAAACGTGTTAAAATCCAGTCCCGGTCCCCGAGGCACCCTAGAATCCGGCACGAAAAACCCAAATTATAATCGACCCATCATTTGTTATACGTGTTAGTTGGGGTATGGGGACATCAAAAATCTGAGCTCGAGTTAAGATTTTGTCCGACGCATCATAAAAACGTGTTAAAATTCAGTCCCGGTCCCTGAGGCACCCTAGAATCCGGCCCGAAAAACAAAAATTATAATCGACCCATCATTTGTTATACATGTTAGTTGGGGTATTGGGACATCAAAAATCTGAGCTCGAGTTAAGATTTTGTCCGACGCATCATAAAAACGTGTTAAAATTCAGTCCCGGTCCCCGAGGCACCCTAGAATCCGGCCCGAAAAACGCAAATTATAATCCACCCATCATTTGTAATACATGTTAGTCGTGATATTGGGACATCCAAAAATCTGTGCTCTTGTTAAAGTTTTTTCCAACGCATCAAAACACACTTGTTAAAATTCTGCACCGGTCCCCGAGGCAGCCTAGAATCCGGCCCGAAAAACACAAAATTTAAACGACCCATCTTTTGTTATACATGTTAGTCGGGGTATTGGGACATCCAAAAATTTGAGCACGAGTTGAAGTCTTTTCCGACGCATCGAAAAAACGTGTTAAAATTCAGTCTCGGTCCCCGAGGCACCATAGAATCCGGCACGAAAAACCCAAATTATAATCGACCCATCATTTGTTATACGTGTTAGTCGTGATATTGGGACATCCAAAAATCTGTGCTCTTGTTAAAGTTTTGTCCAACGCATCAAAAAACACATGTTAAAATTCTGCACCGTCCCCGAGGCAGCCTAGAATCCGGCCCGAAAAACACAAAATTTAAACGACCCATCTTTTGTTATACATGTTAGTCGGGGTATTGGGACATCCAAAAATCTGAGCACGAGTTGAAGTCTTTTCCGACGCATCATAAAAACGTGTTAAAATTCAGTCCCGGTCCCCGAGGCACCATAGAATCCGGCCCGAAAAAACTAAATTATAATCGACCCATCATTTGTTATACGTGTTAGTCGTGATATTGGGACATCCAAAAATCTGTGCTCTTGTTAAAGTTTTGTCCAACGCATCAAAAAACACTTGTTAAAATTCTGCACCGGTCCCCGAGGCAGCCTAGAATCCGGCCCGAAAAACACAAAATTTAAACGACACATGTTTTGTTATACATGTTAGTCGGGGTATTGGGACATCCAAAAATCTGAGCACGAGTTGAAATCTTTTCCGACGCATCAAAAAAACGTGTTAAAATTCAGTCCCGGTCCCCGAGGCACCCTAGAATCCGGCCCGAAAAAACCAAATTATAATCGACCCATCATTTGTTATACGTGTTAGTCGTGATATTGGGACATCCAAAAATCTGTGCTCTTGTTAAAGTTTTGTCCAACGCATCAAAAAACACTTGTTAAAATTCTGCACCGGTCCCCGAGGCAGCCTAGAATCCGGCCCGAAAAACACAAAATTTAAACGACCCATCTTTTGTTATACATGTTAGTCGGGGTATTGGGACATCCAAAAATCTGAGCACGAGTTGAAGTCTTTTCCGACGCATCAAAAAAACGTGTTAAAATCCAGTCCCGGTCCTTGAGCCACCCTTGAATCCGGCCCGAAAAACCCAAAATTTAAACGACCCATCATTTGTTATACGTGTTAGTTGGGGTATTGGGACATAAAAAATCTGAGCTCGAGTTAAGGTTTTGTCCGACGCATCATAAAAACGTGTTAAAATTCAGTCCCGGTCCCCGAGGCACCCTAGAATCCGGCACGAAAAACCCAAATTATAATCGACCCATCATTTGTTATACGTGTTAGTTGGGGTATGGGGACATCAAAAATCTGAGCTCGAGTTAAGATTTTGTCCGACGCATCATAAAAACGTGTTAAAATTCAAACCCGGTCCCCGAGGCACCCTAGAATTCGGACCGAAAAACCAAAATTATAATCGACCCATCATTTGTTATACATGTTAGTTGGGGTATTGGGACATCAAAAATCTGAGCTCGAGTTAAGATTTTGTCCGACCCATCATAAAAACGTGATAAAATTCTGTCCCGGTCCCCGAGGCACCCTAGAATCCAGCCCGAAAAACCCAAATTATAATCCACCCATCATTTGTTATACGTGTTAGTCGTGATATTGGGACATCCAAAAATATGTGCTCTTGTTAAAGTTTTGTCCAACGCATCAAAAAACACTTCTTAAAATTCTGCACTGGTCCCCGAGGCAGCCTAGAATCCGGCCCGAAAAACACAAAATTTAAACGACACATGTTTTGTTATACATGTTAGTCGGGGTATTGGGACATCCAAAAATCTGAGCACGAGTTGAAGTCTTTTCCGACGCATCAAAAAAACGTGTTAAAATTCAGTCCCGGTCCCCGAGGCACCCTAGAATCCGGCCCGAAAAACCCAAATTATAATCCACCCATCATTTGTTATACGTGTTAGTCGTGATATTGGGACATCCAAAAATATGTGCTCTTGTTAAAGTTTTGTCCAACGCATCAAAAAACACTTCTTAAAATTCAGTCCCGGTCCCCGAGGCACCCTAGAATCCGGCCCGAAAAACCCAAAATTTAAACGACCCATCATTTGTTATACGTGTTAGTTGGGGTATTGGGACATAAAAAATCTGAGCTCGAGTTAAGGTTTTGTCCGACGCATCATAAAAACGTGTTAAAATCCAGTCCCGGTCCCCGAGGCACCCTAGAATCCGGCACGAAAAACCCAAATTATAATCGACCCATCATTTGTTATACGTGTTAGTTGGGGTATGGGGACATCAAAAATCTGAGCTCGAGTTAAGATTTTGTCCGACGCATCATAAAAACGTGTTAAAATTCAGTCCCGGTCCCTGAGGCACCCTAGAATCCGGCCCGAAAAACAAAAATTATAATCGACCCATCATTTGTTATACATGTTAGTTGGGGTATTGGGACATCAAAAATCTGAGCTCGAGTTAAGCTTTTGTCCGACGCATCATAAAAACGTGTTAAAATTCAGTCCCGATCCCCGAGGCACCCTAGAATCCGGCCCGAAAAACGCAAATTATAATCCACCCATCATTTGTAATACATGTTAGTCGTGATATTGGGACATCCAAAAATCTGTGCTCTTGTTAAAGTTTTGTCCAACGCATCAAAACACACTTGTTAAAATTCTGCACCGGTCCCCGAGGCAGCCTAGAATCCGGCCCGAAAAACACAAAATTTAAACGACCCATCTTTTGTTATACATGTTAGTCGGGGTATTGGGACATCCAAAAATTTGAGCACGAGTTGAAGTCTTTTCCGACGCATCGAAAAAACGTGTTAAAATTCAGTCTCGGTCCCCGAGGCACCATAGAATCCGGCACGAAAAACCCAAATTATAATCGACCCATCATTTGTTATACGTGTTAGTCGTGATATTGGGACATCCAAAAATCTGTGCTCTTGTTAAAGTTTTGTCCAACGCATCAAAAAACACATGTTAAAATTCTGCACCGTCCCCGAGGCAGCCTAGAATCCGGCCCGAAAAACACAAAATTTAAACGACCCATCTTTTGTTATACATGTTAGTCGGGGTATTGGGACATCCAAAAATCTGAGCACGAGTTGAAGTCTTTTCCGACGCATCAAAAAAACGTGTTAAAATTCAGTCCCGGTCCCCGAGGCACCCTAGAATCCGGCCCGAAAAACCCAAATTATAATCCACCCATCATTTGTTATACGTGTTAGTCGTGATATTGGGACATCCAAAAATCTGTGCTCTTGTTAAAGTTTTGTCCAACGCATCAAAAAACACTTGTTAAAATTCTGCACCGGTCCCCGAGGCACCCTAGAATCCGGCCCGAAAAACGCAAATTTTAATCCACCCATCATTTGTAATACGTGTTAGTCGTGATATTGGGACATCCAAAAATCTGTGCTCTTGTTAAAGTTTTGTCCAACGCATCAAAACACACTTGTTAAAATTCTGCACCGGTCCCCGAGGCAGCCTAGAATCCGGCCCGAAAAACACAAAATTTAAACGACACATCTTTTGTTATACATGTTAGTCGGGGTATTGGGACATCCAAAAATCTGAGCACGAGTTGAAGTCTTTTCCGACGCATCAAAAAAACGTGTTAAAATTCAGTCCCGGTCCCCAAGGCACCCTTGAATCCGGCCCGAAAAACCCAAAATTTAAACGACCCATCATTTGTTATACGTGTTAGTTGGGGTATTGGGACATCAAAAATCTGAGCTCGAGTTAAGGTTTTGTCCGACGCATCATAAAAACGTGTTAAAATTCAGTCCCGGTCCCCGAGGCACCCTAGAATCCGGCACGAAAAACCCAAATTATAATCGACCCATCATTTGTTATACGTGTTAGTTGGGGTATGGGGAAATCAAAAATCTGAGCTCGAGTTAAGATTTTGTCCGACGCATCATAAAAACGTGTTAAAATTCAAACCCGGTCCCCGAGGCACCGTAGAATTCGGCCCGAAAAACCAAAATTATAATCGACCCATCATTTGTTATACATGTTAGTTGGGGTATTGGGACATCAAAAATCTGAGCTCGAGTTAAGATTTTGTCCGACGCATCATAAAAACGTGATAAAATTCAGTCCCGGTCCCCGAGGCACCCTAGAATCCGGCCCGAAAAACCCAAATTATAATCCACCCATCATTTGTTATACGTGTTAGTCGTGATATTGGGACATCCAAAAATCTGTGCTCTTGTTAAAGTTTTGTCCAACGCATCAAAAAACACTTCTTAAAATTCTGCACCGGTCCCCGAGGCAGCCTAGAATCCGGCCCGAAAAACACAAAATTTAAACGACACATGTTTTGTTATACGTGTTAGTCGGGGTATTGGGACATCCAAAAATCTGAGCACGAGTTGAAGTCTTTTCCGACGCATCAAAAAAACGTGTTAAAATTCAGTCCCGGTCCCCGAGGCACCCTAGAATCCGGCCCGAAAAACCCAAATTATAATCCACCCATCATCTGTTATACGTGTTAGTCGTGATATTGGGACATCCAAAAATCTGTGCTCTTGTTAAAGTTTTGTCCAACGCATCAAAAAACACTTGTTAAAATTCTGCACCGGTCCCCGAGGCACACTAGAATCCGGCACGAAAAACCCAAATTATAATCGACCCATCATTTGTTTTACGTGTTAGTTGGGGTATGGGGACATCAAAAATCTGAGCTCGAGTTAAGATTTTGTCCGACGCATCATAAAAACGTGTTAAAATTCAAACCCGGTCCCCGAGGCACCCTAGAATTCGGCCCGAAAAACCAAAATTATAATCGACCCATCATTTGTTATACATGTTAGTTGGGGTATTGGGACATCAAAAATCTGAGCTCGAGTTAAGATTTTGTCCGACGCATCATAAAAACGTGTTAAAATTCAGTCCCGGTCCCCGAGGCACCCTTGAATCCGGCCCGAAAAACCCAAAATTTAAACGACCCATCATTTGTTATACGTGTTAGTTGGGGTATTGGGACATCAAAAACCTGAGCTCGAGTTAAGATTTTGTCCGACGCATCATAAAAAGGTGTTAAAATTCAGTCCCGGTCCCCGAGGCACCCTAGAATCCGGCACGAAAAACCCAAATTATAATCGACCCATCATTTGTTATACGTGTTAGTTGGGGTATGGGGACATCAAAAATCTGAGCTCGAGTTAAGATTTTGTCCGACGCATCATAAAAACGTGTTAAAATTCAAACCCGGTCCCCGAGGCACCCTAGAATTCGGCCCGAAAAACCAAAATTATAATCGACCCATCATTTGTTATACATGTTATTTGGGGTATTGGGACATCAAAAATCTGAGCTCGAGTTAAGATTTTGTCCGACGCATCATAAAAACGTGATAAAATTCAGTCCCGGTCCCCGAGGCACCCTAGAATCCGGCCCGAAAAACCCAAATTATAATCCACCCATCATTTGTTATACGTGTTAGTCGTGATACTGGGACATCCAAAAATCTGTGCTCTTGTTAAAGTTTTGTCCAACGCATCAAAAAACACTTCTTAAAATTCTGCACCGGTCCCCGAGGCAGCCTAGAATCCGGCCCGAAAAACACAAAATTTAAACGACCCATCTTTTGTTATACATGTTAGTCGGGGTATTGGGACATCCAAAAATCTGAGCACGAGTTGAAGTCTTTTCCGACGCATCAAAAAAACGTGTTAAAATTCAGTCCCGGTCCCCGAGGCACCCTAGAATCCAGCCCGAAAAAACCAAATTATAATCGACCCATCATTTGTTATACGTGTTAGTCGTGATATTGGGACATCCAAAGATCTGTGCTCTTGTTAAAGTTTTTTCCAACGCATCAAAAAACACTTGTTTAAATTCTGCACCGGTCCCCGAGGCAGCCTAGAATCCGGCCCGAAAAACACAAAATTTAAACGACCCATCTTTTATTATACATGTTAGTCGGGGTATTGGGACATCCAAAAATCTGAGCACGAGTTGACGTCTTTTCCGACGCATCAAAAAAACGTGTTAAAATTCAGTCCCGGTCCCCGAGGCACCCTAGAATCCGGCACGAAAAACCCAAATTATAATCGACCCATCATTTGTTATACGTGTTAGTCGGGGTATTGGGACATCCAAAAATCTGAGCACGAGTTGAAGTCTTTTCCGACGCATCAAAAAAACGTGTTAAAATTCAGTCCCGGTCCCCGAGGCACCCTTGAATCCGGCCCGAAAAATCCAAAATTTAAACGACCCATCATTTGTTATACGTGTTAGTTGGGGTATTGGGACATAAAAAATCTGAGCTCGAGTTAAGGTTTTGTCCGACGCATCATAAAAACGTGTTAAAATTCAGTCCCGGTCCCCGAGGCACCCTAGAATCCGGCACGAAAAACCCAAATTATAATCGACCCATCATTTGTTATACGTGTTAGTTGGGGTATGGGGACATCAAAAATCTGAGCTCGAGTTAAGATTTTGTCCGACGCATCATAAAAACGTGTTAAAATTCAGTCCCGGTCCCTGAGGCACCCTAGAATCCGGCCCGAAAAACCAAAATTATAATCGACCCATCATTTGTTATGCATGTTAGTTGGGGTATTGGGACATCAAAAAACTGAGCTCGAGTTAAGATTTTGTCCGACGCATCATAAAAACGTGTTAAAATTCAGTCCCGGTCCCCGAGGCACCCTAGAATCCGGCCCGAAAAACGCAAATTATAATCCACCCATCATTTGTAATACATGTTAGTCGTGATATTGGGACATCCAAAAATCTGTGCTCTTGTTAAAGTTTTGTCCAACGCATCAAAACACACTTGTTAAAATTCTGCACCGGTCCCCGAGGCAGCCTAGAATCCGACCCGAAAAACACAAAATTTAAACGACCCATCTTTTGTTATACATGTTAGTCGGGGTGTTGGGACATCCAAAAATTTGAGCACGAGTTGAAGTCTTTTCCGACGCATCGAAAAAACGTGTTAAAATTCAGTCTCGGTCCCCGAGGCACCATAGAATCCGGCCCGAAAAACGCAAATTATAATCCACCCATCATTTGTAATACATGTTAGTCGTGATATTGGGACATCCAAAAATCTGTGCTCTTGTTAAAGTTTTGTCCAACGCATCAAAAAACACTTGTTAAAATTCTGCACCGTCCCCGAGGCAGCCTAGAATCCGGCCCGAAAAACACAAAATTTAAACGACCCATCTTTTGTTATACATGTTAGTCGGGGTATTGGGACATCCAAAAATCTGAACACGAGTTGAAGTCTTCTCCGACGCATCATAAAAACGTGTTAAAATTCAGTCCCGGTCCCCGAGGCACCATAGAATCCGGCCCGAAAAACCTAAATTATAATCGACCCATCATTTGTTATACGTGTTAGTCGTGATATTGGGACATCCAAAAATCTGTGCTCTTGTTAAAGTTTTGTCCAACGCATCAAAAAACACTTGTTAAAATTCTGCACCGGTCCCCGACGCAGCCTAGAATCCGGCCCGAAAAACACAAAATTTAAACGACACATGTTTTGTTATACATGTTAGTCGGGGTATTGGGACATCCAAAAATCTGAGCACGAGTTGAAGTCTTTTCCGACGCATCAAAAAAACGTGTTAAAATTCAGTCCCGGTCCCCGAGGCACCCTTGAATCCGGCCCGAAAAATCCAAAATTTAAACGACCCATCATTTGTTATACGTGTTAGTTGGGGTATTGGGATATCAAAAATCTGAGCTCGAGTTAAGGTTTTGTCCGACGCATCATAAAAACGTGTTAAAATTCAGTCCCGGTCCCCGAGGCACCCTAGAATCCGGCACGAAAAACCCAAATTATAATCGACCCATCATTTGTTATACATGTTAGTTGGGGTATTGGGACATCAAAAAACTGAGCTCGAGTTAAGATTTTGTCCGACGCATCATAAAAACGTGTTAAAATTCAGTCCCGGTCCCCGAGGCACCCTAGAATCCGGCCCGAAAAACGCAAATTATAATCCACCCATCATTTGTAATACATGTTAGTCGTGATATTGGGACATCCAAAAATCTGTGCTCTTGTTAAAGTTTTGTCCAACGCATCAAAACACACTTGTTAAAATTCTGCACCGGTCCCCGAGGCAGCCTAGAATCCGACCCGAAAAACACAAAATTTAAACGACCCATCTTTTGTTATACATGTTAGTCGGGGTATTGGGACATCCAAAAATTTGAGCACGAGTTGAAGTCTTTTCCGACGCATCGAAAAAACGTGTTAAAATTCAGTCTCGGTCCCCGAGGCACCATAGAATCCGGCATGAAAAACCCAAATTATAATCGACCCATCATTTGTTATACGTGTTAGTCGTGATATTGGGACATCCAAAAATCTGTGCTCTTGTTAAAGTTTTGTCCAACGCATCAAAAAACACTTGTTAAAATTCTGCACCGTCCCCGAGGCAGCCTAGAATCCGGCCCGAAAAACACAAAATTTAAACGACCCATCTTTTGTTATACATGTTAGTCGGGGTATTGGGACATCCAAAAATCTGAACACGAGTTGAAGTCTTTTCCGACGCATCATAAAAACGTGTTAAAATTCAGTCCCGGTCCCCGAGGCACCATAGAATCCGGCCCGAAAAACCTAAATTATAATCGACCCATCATTTGTTATACGTGTTAGTCGTGATATTGGGACATCCAAAAATCTGTGCTCTTGTCAAAGTTTTGTCCAACGCATCAAAAAACACTTGTTAAAATTCTGCACCGGTCCCCGAGGCAGCCTAGAATCCGGCCCGAAAAACACAAAATTTAAACGACACATGTTTTGTTATACATGTTAGTCGGGGTATTGGGACATCCAAAAATCTGAGCACGAGTTGAAGTCTTTTCCGACGCATCAAAAAAACGTGTTAAAATTCAGTCCCGGTCCCCGAGGCACCCTTGAATCCGGCCCGAAAAATCCAAAATTTAAACGACCCATCATTTGTTATACGTGTTAGTTGGGGTATTGGGATATCAAAAATCTGAGCTCGAGTTAAGGTTTTGTCCGACGCATCATAAAAACGTGTTAAAATTCAGTCCCGGTCCCCGAGGCACCCTAGAATCCGGCACGAAAAACCCAAATTATAATCGACCCATCATTTGTTATACGTGTTAGTTGGGGTATGGGGACATCAAAAATCTGAGCTCGAGTTAAAATTTTGTCTGACGCATCATAAAAACGTGTTAAAATTCAAACCCGGTCCCCGAGGCACCCTAGAATTCGGCCCGAAAAACCAAAATTATAATCGACCCATCATTTGTTATACATGTTAGTTCGGGTATTGGGACATCAAAAATCTGAGCTCGAGTTATGATTTCTCCGACGCGTCATAAAAACGTGATAAAATTCTGTCCCGGTCCCCGAGGCACCTTAGAATCCGGCCCGAAAAACCCAAATTATAATCCACCCATCATTTGTTATACGTGTTAGTCGTGATATTGGGACATCCAAAAATCTGTGCTCTTGTTAAAGTTTTGTCCAACGCATCAAAAAACACTTCTTAAAATTCTGCACCGGTCCCCGAGGCAGCCTAGAATCCGGCCCGAAAAACACAAAATTTAAACGACCCATCTTTTGTTATACATGTTAGTCGGGGTATTGGGACATCCAAAAATCTGAGCACGAGTTGAAGTCTTTTCCGACGCATCAAAAAAACGTGTTAAAATTCAGTCCCCGGTCCCCGAGGCACCCTAGAATCCGGCCCGAAAAAACCAAATTATACTCGACCCATCATTTGTTATACGTGTTAGTTGGGGTATGGGGACATCAAAAATCTGAGCTCGAGTTAAGATTTTGTCCGACGCATCATAAAAACGTGTTAAAATTCAAACCCGGTCCCCGAGGCACCCTAGAATTCGGCCCGAAAAACCAAAATTATAATCGACCCATCATTAGTTATACATGTTAGTTGGGGTATTGGGACATAAAAAATCTAAGCTCGAGTTAAGGTTTTGTCCGACGCATCAAAAAACACTTGTTAAAATTCAGCACCGGTCCCCGAGGCACCCTAGAATCCGGCACGAAAAACCCAAATTATAATCGACCCATCATTTGTTATACGTGTTAGTTGGGGTATGGGGACATCAAAAATCTGAGCTCGAGTTAAGATTTTGTCCGACGCATCATAAAAACGTGTTAAAATTCAAACCCGGTCCCCGAGGCACCCTAGAATTCGGCCCGAAAAACCAAAATTATAATCGACCCATCATTAGTTATACATGTTAGTTGGGGTATTGGGACATCAAAAATCTGAGCTCGAGTTAAGATTTTGTCCGACGCATCATAAAAACGTGTTAAAATTCAGTCCCGGTCCCCGAGGCACCCTAGAATCCGGCCCGAAAAACGCAAATTTTAGTCCACCCATCATTTGTAATACGTGTTAGTCGTGATATTGGGACATCCAAAAATCTGTGCTCTTGTTAAAGTTTTGTCCAACGCATCAAAACACACTTGTTAAAATTCTGCACCGGTCCCCGAGGCAGCCTAGAATCCGGCCCGAAAAACACAAAATTTAAACGACACATCTTTTGTTATACATGTTAGTCGGGGTATTGGGACATCCAAAAATCTGAGCACGAGTTGAAGTCTTTTCCGACGCATCAAAAAAACGTGTTAAAATTCAGTCCCGGTCCCCGAGGCACCCTTGAATCCGGCCCGAAAAACTTAAAATTTAAACGACCCATCATTTGTTATACGTGTTAGTTGGGGTATTGGGACATCAAAAATCTGAGCTCGAGTTAAGGTTTTGTGCGACGCATCATAAAAACGTGTTAAAATTCAGTCCCGGTCCCAGAGGCACCCTAGAATCCGGCACGAAAAACCCAAATTATAATCGACCCATCATTTGTTATACGTGTTAGTTGGGGTATGGGGAAATCAAAAATCTGAGCTCGAGTTAAGATTTTGTCCGACGCATCATAAAAACGTGTTAAAATTCAAACCCGGTCCCCGAGGCACCCTAGAATTCGGCCCGAAAAACCAAAATTATAATCGATCCATCATTTGTTATACAAGTTAGTTGGGGTATTGGGACATCAAAAATCTGAGCTCGAGTTAAGATTTTGTCCGACGCATCATAAAAACGTGATAAAATTCAGTCCCGGTCCCCGAGGCACCCTAGAATCCGGCCTGAAAAACCCAAATTATAATCCACCCATCATTTGTTATACGTGTTAGTCGTGATATTCGGACATCCAAAAATCTGTGCTCTTGTTAAAGTTTTGTCCAACGCATCAAAAAACACTTCTTAAAATTCTGCACCGGTCCCCGAGGCAGCCTAGAATCCGGCCCGAAAAACACAAAATTTAAACGACCCATCTTTTGTTATACATGTTAGTCGGGGTATTGGGACATCCAAAAATCTGAGCACGAGTTGAAGTCTTTTCCGACGCATCAAAAAAACGTGTTAAAATTCAGTCCCGGTCCCCGAGGCACCCTATAATCCGGCCCGAAAAAACCAAATTATAATCGACCCATCATTTGTTATACGTGTTAGTCGTGATATTGGGACATCCAAAAATTGTGCTCTTGTTAAAGTTTTGTCCAATGCATCAAAAAACACTTGTTAAAATTCTGCACCGGTCCCCGAGGCAGCCTAGAATCCGGCCCGAAAAACACAAAATTTAAACGACACATCTTTTGTTATACATGTTAGTCGGGGTATTGGGACATCCAAAAATCTGAGCACGAGTTGAAGTCTTTTCCGACGCATAAAAAAAACGTGTTAAAATTCAGTCCCGGTCCCCGAGGCACCCTTGAATCCGGCCCGAAAAACCCAAAATTTAAACGACCCATCATTTGTTATACGTGTTAGTTGGGGTATTGGGACATAAAAAATCTGAGCTCGAGTTAAGGTTTTGTCCGACGCATCATAAAAACGTGTTAAAATTCAGTCCCGGTCCTCGAGGCACCCTAGAATCCGGCACGAAAAACCCAAATTATAATCGACCCATCATTTGTTATACGTGTTAGTTGGGGTATGGGGACATCAAAAATCTGAGCTCGAGTTAAGATTTTGTCCGACGCATCATAAAAACGTGTTAAAATTCAAACCCGGTCCCCGAGGCACCCTAGAATTCGGCCCGAAAAACCAAAATTATAATCGACCCATCATTTGTTATACATGTTAGTTGGGGTATTGGGACATCAAAAATCTGAGCTCGAGTTAAGATTTTGTCCGACGCATCATAAAAACGTGATAAAATTCTGTCCCGGTCCCCAAGGCACCCTAGAATCCGGCCCGAAAAACCCAAATTATAATCCACCCATCATTTGTTATACGTGTTAGTCGTGATATTGGGACATCCAAAAATCTGTGCTCTTGTTAAAGTTTTGTCCAACGCATCAAAAAACACTTCTTAAAATTCTGCACCGGTCCCCGAGGCAGCCTAGAATCCGGCCCGAAAAACACAAAATTTAAACGACACATGTTTTGTTATACATGTTAGTCGGGGTATTGGGACATCCAAAAATCTGAGCACGAGTTGAAGTCTTTTCCGACGCATCAAAAAAACGTGTTAAAATTCAGTCCCGGTCCCCGAGGCACCCTAGAATCCGGCCCGAAAAACCCAAATTATAATCCACCCATCATCTGTTATACGTGTTAGTCGTGATATTGGGACATCCAAAAATCTGTGCTTTTGTTAAAGTTTTGTCCAACGCATCAAAAAACACTTGTTAAAATTCTGCACCGGTCCCCGAGGCACCCTAGAATCCGGCACGAAAAACCCAAATTATAATCGACCCATCATTTGTTATACGTGTTAGTTGGGGTATGGGGACATCAAAAATCTGAGCTCGAGTTAAGATTTTGTCCGACGCATCATAAAAACGTGTTAAAATTCAAACCCGGTCCCCGAGGCACCCTAGAATTCGGCCCGAAAAACCAAAATTATAATCGACCCATCATTTGTTATACATGTTAGTTGGGGTATTGGGACATCAAAAATCTGAGCTCGAGTTAAGATTTTGTCCGACGCATCATAAAAACGTGTTAAAATTCAGTCCCGGTCCCCGAGGCACCCTAGAATCCGGCCCGAAAAACGCAAATTTTAATCCACCCATCATTTGTAATACGTGTTAGTCGTGATATTGGGACATCCAAAAATCTGTGCTCTTGTTAAAGTTTTGTCCAACGCATCAAAACACACTTGTTAAAATTCTGCACCGGTCCCCGAGGCAGCCTAGAATCCGGCCCGAAAAACACAAAATTTAAACGACACATCTTTTGTTATACATGTTAGTCGGGGTATTGGGACATCCAAAAATCTGAGCACGAGTTGAAGTCTTTTCCGAAGCATCAAAAAAACGTGTTAAAATTCAGTCCCGGTCCCCGAGGCACCCTTGAATCCGGCCCGAAAAACTTAAAATTTAAACGACCCATCATTTGTTATACGTGTTAGTTGGGGTATTGGGACATAAAAAATCTGAGCTCGAGTTAAGGTTTTGTCCGACGCATCATAAAAACGTGTTAAAATTCAGTCCCGGTCCTCGAGGCACCCTAGAATCCGGCACGAAAAACCCAAATTATAATCGACCCATCATTTGTTATACGTGTTAGTTGGGGTATGGGGACATCAAAAATCTGAGCTCGAGTTAAGATTTTGTCCGACGCATCATAAAAACGTGTTAAAATTCAAACTCGGTCCCCGAGGCACCCTAGAATTCGGCCCGAAAAACCAAAATTATAATCGACCCATCATTTGTTATACATGTTAGTTGGGGTATTGGGACATCAAAAATCTGAGCTCGAGTTACGATTTTGTCCGACGCATCATAAAAACGTGATAAAATTCTGTCCCGGTCCCCGAGGCACCCTAGAATCCGGCCCGAAAAACCCAAATTATAATCCACCCATCATTTGTTATACGTGTTAGTCGTGATATTGGGACATCCAAAAATCTGTGCTCTTGTTAAAGTTTTGTCCAACGCATCAAAAAACACTTCTTAAAATTCTGCACCGGTCCCCGAGGCAGCCTAGAATCCGGCCCGAAAAACACAAAATTTAAACGACACATGTTTTGTTATACATGTTAGTCGGGGTATTGGGACATCCAAAAATCTGAGCACGAGTTGAAGTCTTTTCCGACGCATCAAAAAAACGTGTTAAAATTCAGTCCCGGTCCCCGAGGCACCCTAGAATCCGGCCCAAAAAACCCAAATTATAATCCACCCATCATCTGTTATACGTGTTAGTCGTGATATTGGGACATCCAAAAATCTGTGCTCTTGTTAAAGTTTTGTCCAACGCATCAAAAAACACTTGTTAAAATTCTGCACCGGTCCCCGAGGCACCCTAGAATCCGGCACGAAAAACCCAAATTATAATCGACCCATCATTTGTTATACGTGTTAGTTGGGGTATGGGGACATCAAAAATCTGAGCTCGAGTTAAGATTTTGTCCGACGCATCATAAAAACGTGTTAAAATTCAAACCCGGTCCCCGAGGGACCCTAGAATTCGGCCCGAAAAACCAAAATTATAATCGACCCATCATTTGTTATACATGTTAGTTGGGGTATTGGGACATCAAAAATCTGAGCTCGAGTTAAGATTTTGTCCGACGCATCATAAAAACGTGTTAAAATTCAGTCCCGGTCCCCGAGGCACCCTAGAATCCGGCCCGAAAAACGCAAATTTTAATCCACCCATCATTTGTAATACGTGTTAGTCGTGATATTGGGACATCCAAAAATCTGTGCTCTTGTTAAAGTTTTGTCCAACGCATCAAAACACACTTGTTAAAATTCTGCACCGGTCCCCGAGGCAGCCTAGAATCCGGCCCGAAAAACACAAAATTTAAACGACACATCTTTTGTTATACATGTTAGTCGGGGTATTGGGACATCCAAAAATCTGAGCACGAGTTGAAGTCTTTTCCGAAGCATCAAAAAAACGTGTTAAAATTCAGTCCCGGTCCCCGAGGCACCCTTGAATCCGGCCCCAAAAACTTAAAATTTAAACGACCCATCATTTGTTATACGTGTTAGTTGGGGTATTGGGACATAAAAAATCTGAGCTCGAGTTAAGGTTTTGTCCGACGCATCATAAAAACGTGTTAAAATTCAGTCCCGGTCCTCGAGGCACCCTAGAATCCGGCACGAAAAACCCAAATTATAATCGACCCATCATTTGTTATACGTGTTAGTTGGGGTATGGGGACATCAAAAATCTGAGCTCGAGTTAAGATTTTGTCCGACGCATCATAAAAACGTGTTAAAATTCAAACTCGGTCCCCGAGGCACCCTAGAATTCGGCCCGAAAAACCAAAATTATAATCGACCCATCATTGGTTATACATGTTAGTTGGGGTATTGGGACATCAAAAATCTGAGCTCGAGTTACGATTTTGTCCGACGCATCATAAAAACGTGATAAAATTCTGTCCCGGTCCCCGAGGCACCCTAGAATCCGGCCCGAAAAACCCAAATTATAATCCACCCATCATTTGTTATACGTGTTAGTCGTGATATTGGGACATCCAAAAATCTGTTCTCTTGTTAAAGTTTTGTCCAACGCATCAAAAAACACTTCTTAAAATTCTGCACCGGTCCCCGAGGCAGCCTAGAATCCGGCCCGAAAAACACAAAATTTAAACGACACATGTTTTGTTATACATGTTAGTCGGGGTATTGGGACATCCAAAAATCTGAGCACGAGTTGAAGTCTTTTCCGACGCATCAAAAAAACGTGTTAAAATTCAGTCCCGGTCCCCGAGGCACCCTAGAATCCGGCCCAAAAAACCCAAATTATAATCCACCCATCATCTGTTATACGTGTTAGTCGTGATATTGGGACATCCAAAAATCTGTGCTCTTGTTAAAGTTTTGTCCAACGCATCAAAAAACACTTGTTAAAATTCTGCACCGGTCCCCGAGGCACCCTAGAATCCGGCACGAAAAACCCAAATTATAATCGACCCATCATTTGTTATACGTGTTAGTTGGGGTATGGGGACATCAAAAATCTGAGCTCGAGTTAAGATTTTGTCCGACGCATCATAAAAACGTGTTAAAATTCAAACCCGGTCCCCGAGGGACCCTAGAATTCGGCCCGAAAAACCAAAATTATAATCGACCCATCATTTGTTATACATGTTAGTTGGGGTATTGGGACATCAAAAATCTGAGCTCGAGTTAAGATTTTGTCCGACGCATCATAAAAACGTGTTAAAATTCAGTCCCGGTCCCCGAGGCACCCTAGAATCCGGCCCGAAAAACGCAAATTTTAATCCACCCATCATTTGTAATACGTGTTAGTCGTGATATTGGGACATCCAAAAATCTGTGCTCTTGTTAAAGTTTTGTCCAACGCATCAAAACACACTTGTTAAAATTCTGCACCGGTCCCCGAGGCAGCCTAGAATCCGGCCCGAAAAACACAAAATTTAAACGACACATCTTTTGTTATACATGTTAGTCGGGGTATTGGGACATCCAAAAATCTGAGCACGAGTTGAAGTCTTTTCCGACGCATCAAAAAAACGTGTTAAAATTCAGTCCCGGTCCCCGAGGCACCCTTGAATCCGGCCCGAAAAACTTAAAATTTAAACGACCCATCATTTGTTATACGTGTTAGTTGGGGTATTGGGACATCAACAATCTGAGCTCGAGTTAAGGTTTTGTCCGACGCATCATAAAAACGTGTTAAAATTCAGTCCCGGTCCCCGAGGCACCCTAGAATCCGGCACGAAAAACCCAAATTATAATCGACCCATCATTTGTTATACGTGTTAGTTGGGGTATGGGGAAATCAAAAATCTGAGCTCGAGTTAAGATTTTGTCCGACGCATCATAAAAACGTGTTAAAATTCAAACCCGGTCCCCGAGACACCCTAGAATTCGGCCCGAAAAACCAAAATTATAATCGATCCATCATTTGTTATACATGTTAGTTGGGGTATTGGGACATCAAAAATCTGAGCTCGAGTTAAGATTTTGTCCGACGCATCATAAAAACGTGATAAAATTCAGTCCCGGTCCCCGAGGCACCCTAGAATCCGGCCCGAAAAACCCAAATTATAATCCACCCATCATTTGTTATACGTGTTAGTCGTGATATTCGGACATCCAAAAATCTGTGCTCTTGTTAAAGTTTTGTCCAACGCATCAAAAAACACTTCTTAAAATTGTGCACCGGTCCCCGAGGCAGCCTAGAATCCGGCCCGAAAAACACAAAATTTAAACGACCCATCTTTTGTTATACATGTTAGTCGGGGTATTGGGACATCCAAAAATCTGAGCACGAGTTGAAGTCTTTTCCGACGCATCAAAAAAACGTGTTAAAATTCAGTCCCGGTCCCCGAGGCACCCTTGAATCCGGCCCGAAAAACTTAAAATTTAAACGACCCATCATTTGTTATACGTGTTAGTTGGGGTATTGGGACATCAAAAATCTGAGCTCGAGTTAAGGTTTTGTGCGACGCATCATAAAAACGTGTTAAAATTCAGTCCCGGTCCCAGAGGCACCCTAGAATCCGGCCCGAAAAAACCAAATTATAATCCACCCATCATTTGTTATACGTGTTAGTCGTGATATTCGGACATCCAAAAATCTGTGCTCTTGTTAAAGTTTTGTCCAACGCATCAAAAAACACTTGTTAAAATTCTGCACCGGTCCCCGAGGCAGCCTAGAATCCGGCCCGAAAAACACAAAATTTAAACGACACATCTTTTGTCATACATGTTAGTCGGGGTATTGGGACATTCAAAAATCTGAGCATGAGTTGAAGTCTTTTCCGACGCATCAAAAAAACGTGTTAAAATTCAGTCCCAGTCCCCGAGGCAGCCTAGAATTCGGCCCGAAAAACCAAAATTATAATCGACCCATCATTTGTTATACATGTTAGTTGGGGTATTGGGACATCAAAAATCTGAGCTCGAGTTAAGATTTTGTCCGACGCATCATAAAAACGTGTTAAAATTCAGTCCCGGTCCCCGATGCACCATAGAATCCGGCCCGAAAAACTCAAATTATAATCGACCCATCATTTGTTATACGTGTTAGTCCTGATATTGGGACATCCAAAAATCTGTGCTCTTGTTAAAGTTTTGTCCAACGCATCAAAAAACACTTGTTAAAATTCTGCACCGGTCCCCGAGGCAGCCTAGAATCCGGCCCGAAAAACACAAAATTTAAACGACCCATCTTTTGTCATACATGTTAGTCGGGGTATTGGGACATTCAAAAATCTGAGCACGAGTTGAAGTCTTTTCCGACGCATCAAAAAAACGTGTTAAAATTCAGTCCCAGTCCCCGAGGCAGCCTAGAATCCGGCCCGAAAAACCCAAATTATAATCGACCCATCATTTGTTATACGTGTTAGTCGTGATATTGGGACATCCAAAGATCTGTGCTCTTGTTAAAGTTTTTTCCAACGCATCAAAAAACACTTGTTAAAATTCTGCACCGGTCCCCGAGGCAGCCTGGAATCCGGCCCGAAAAACACAAAATTTACACGACCCATCTTTTGTTATACATGTTAGTCGGGGTATTGGGACATCCAAAAATCTGAGCACGAGTTGAAGTCTTTTCCGACGCATCAAAAAAACGTGTTAAAATTCAGTCCCGGTCCCCGAGGCAGCCTAGAATCCGGCCCGAAAAACCCAAATTATAATCGACCCATCATTTGTTATACGTGTTAGTCGTGATATTGGGACATCCAAAGATCTGTGCTCTTGTTAAAGTTTTGTCCAACGCATCAAAAAACACTTCTTAAAATTCTGCACCGGTCCCCGAGGCAGCCTAGAATCCGGCCCGAAAAACACAAAATTTAAACGACCCATCTTTTGTTATACATGTTAGTCGGGGTATTGGGACATCCAAAAATTTGAGCACGAGTTGAAGTCTTTTCCGACGCATCGAAAAAACGTGTTAAAATTCAGTCTCGGTCCCTGAGGCATCATAGAGTCCGGCCCGAAAAACCCAAATTATAATCGACCCATCATTTGTTATACGTGTTAGTCGTGATATTGGGACATCCAAAAATCTGTGCTCTTGTTAAAGTTTTGTCCAACGCATCAAAAAACACTTGTTAAAATTCTGCACCGGTCCCCGAGGCAGCCTAGAATCCGGCCCGAAAAACACAAAATTTAAACGACACATCTTTTGTCATACATGTTAGTCGGGGTATTGGGACATTCAAAAATCTGAGCACGAGTTGAAGTCTTTTCCGACGCATCAAAAAAACGTGTTAAAATTCAGTCCCAGTCCCCGAGGCAGCCTAGAATTCGGCCCGAAAAACCAAAATTATAATCGACCCATCATTTGTTATACATGTTAGTTGGGTTATTGGGACATCAAAAATCTGAGCTCGAGTTAAGATTTTGTCCGACGCATCATAAAAACGTGTTAAAATTCAGTCCCGGTCCCCGAGGCACCATAGAATCCGGCCCGAAAAACTCAAATTATAATCGACCCATCATTTGTTATACGTGTTAGTCCTGATATTGGGACATCCAAAAATCTGTGCTCTTGTTAAAGTTTTGTCCAACGCATCAAAAAACACTTGTTAAAATTCTGCACCGGTCCCCGAGGCAGCCTAGAATCCGGCCCGAAAAACACAAAATTTAAACGACCCATCTTTTGTCATACATGTTAGTCGGGGTATTGGGACATTCAAAAATCTGAGCACGAGTTGAAGTCTTTTCCGACGCATCAAAAAAACGTGTTAAAATTCAGTCCCAGTCCCCGAGGCAGCCTAGAATCCGGCCCGAAAAACCCAAATTATAATCGACCCATCATTTGTTATACGTGTTAGTCGTGATATTGGGACATCCAAAGATCTGTGCTCTTGTTAAAGTTTTTTCCAACGCATCAAAAAACACTTGTTAAAATTCTGCACCGGTCCCCGAGGCAGCCTGGAATCCGGCCCGAAAAACACAAAATTTAAACGACCCATCTTTTGTTATACATGTTAGTCGGGGTATTGGGACATCCAAAAATCTGAGCACGAGTTGAAGTCTTTTCCGACGCATCAAAAAAACGTGTTAAAATTCAGTCCCGGTCCCCGAGGCAGCCTAGAATCCGGCCCGAAAAACCCAAATTATAATCGACCCATCATATGTTATACGTGTTAGTCGTGATATTGGGACATCCAAAGATCTGTGCTCTTGTTAAAGTTTTGTCCAACGCATCAAAAAACACTTCTTAAAATTCTGCACCGGTCCCCGAGGCAGCCTAGAATCCGGCCCGAAAAACACAAAATTTAAACGACCCTGTTGGCCCTAACAAGATCAGAATCACCTAGAGGGGGGTGAATAGGTGTTTCAAACGAAAACTGATATTTTCAAGGATTTAATGAAAACTCAATTTTCAGAGTCAATAATCCTCAGAGTCAGAGGCAAGCTTATTGAAGTAGCCTCTGAGGGATAATCTGCTTTAAGACAGGTTCTGTCTTTTCAGCTACAGAAGTTCTGAGTAAAGAACTTCTGGACAGTCTTCTGAACACAGACTTGTGATTTTTAAGAGAAAATCTGTTTCAGCACTAAATATGATACAGGTACACAGAAGCAATTAACAAGTATAAAGAAGGGAGAAAGAGATTCAGGAGGTCCTGATGAACAGTTCAATTTATCCAAGTTCGCCACAGAATTCCTGTGACTACGTCTTGTCCTCTGAGGTCGCAGCCTCCAGAGATTTTATAAATCCACTATTCAGAACTTTTATGGCAAGTTCAGAAGCTCCTTTACATCAACAGAACTTAAGCTAATTTCTCA
The DNA here is from genome assembly GCA_028411795.1 of Euphorbia peplus. Taxonomy (NCBI): domain Eukaryota; kingdom Viridiplantae; phylum Streptophyta; class Magnoliopsida; order Malpighiales; family Euphorbiaceae; genus Euphorbia; species Euphorbia peplus. The sequence goes on along the minus strand of CP110838.1, from coordinate 11,902,912 downwards.
CTTAGTTCTGACTAGCCTAAAATGAGTTAAAGGATTTTCACCAGAACAACAATACTCTGTTTTCTGGATTTCTCACCCAACTCAAATCTCAACTAGATTTCTCTCTTTTAAATCTAACTGAAGATCACAACCGATCTCAGTTTACAAGATTTCTATTATGAACTTGTTTTTCTTCACTCTCTCACAATTACAAAGTCTAAGCTAAGAAAAGATTGAGAATGGAAAGTGTGCTCTGTTTTCTTGAATATAACAGTGCGTTGAGATTTTTGCTCTATGATCACACACGTAGTTGATGCAGTGGAGCTTTGCTACTATTTATAGTGTTGAGTAGATAACCGTTGAGGATATTTGAATCTTCAAGGATGACAAGGATGAAAGTAGCCGTTAATCTTGTCAACTTCTTCAAACGGTCTCAAACCACTCAACTCTGTCAACTTTGTACTTTAATCTAATCCGGTATGGGATTAAAATAAAGGTGATGGAGTTGACTGAACTTGAAGATTGATTTAGAGGGAAACGATAAGAGAGCAGGTTTTGTTTGTTGTGAACAGGCGCGTCCTTCAAACAGCTTTTTGAACTTTTGGCGCCTTGCATTAAATGCAACTGACAAAGCATTAAATGCTTAACTAAACCCGTGATAACGAACTTCTGATGTTCGTATTCCTTCTTAGCGCTTCTGAACTAAAACAGCCTTAGTCTTCTGTTTGCAAAGGAGAACTTCTGATAGAAACTTAAGACAGACGATCAAGACTTCAGAGCGGTTGATCCAGCTTCTGAGAAAGTACTTCTGTCTTCAGCTTCTTTAATCTTCTGAGTTCAATAGGCAAGCAGGAATTCTTCATTCAGCATCTGCTGAGAAAACTTATACAATAACTTAACAAAAATTGTTAGTCAACATTGAAAAGTATATAAGTTAATTTTCATTTTCATCTTCTGAAGCGTTTGGACATAATCAAAACACTTAGGGTTCATCATTCTCCCCCATTTTGGTTATGGACAAACCGTGGTCAGAAGGTAAAGATTACTTAGAAAACTTTAAGGTTTAGAAAGTAACTTCCTGTTGGTTATAGTTTTTATAACTTCTGAGCAACTTAACTCCCCCATTTTAGTGTAAATGGTGAACTTCAGCAAATCTGAGACTTAGAAGACTTAAGATCAAGTTATTTAACGATTGTGAAGTAAGTTACTAAGTTAGAAAAACATATAAGCAAGCAGTAATATGTAAGAGGACAGAATGTGTGGAAAATTCAAATAGTATAAATATTCAGAGAACAAAGAAACAACATGTCAGAAGCATAAAGATGAATAACTTAACAAGAAGCTACCCAACCCAGAACCTATGACTAAGATTCTTAAGTTCTATGGATTTGACTATGTGTTTCGAGGTTTCTTCTGAAGAGGAGGAACTCCACTACTTGAACTGACATTAGCACCAGATCTCTTTAAACCAGAACTTGGACCACCACCCTGCTCAGCAGGTTTCTCCCCCATTTGTCCATAAACAACAGGCCTTCCCAGAGCTCCTTGAGACATTAACTTCTGTTGAACTTTGAGAGCAGTGTCAAGCTGATGTTTAGTTGGCCTTAAAGCATTGAGTTGATCGATTTTCTGTTTAAAATCAGCCTCAAGCTTTCTCATTTCAGGGAGAGATGGACCGGTCTGAGGTCTTTGCTTCTGAGCATCTTCCAGGAGCAACTTGATAGCTTGGTTGTTCAAATAGACAGCAGCAGTCAAATATTCATTTTGAAGATAGGTCTGCCCACGAACAAACCGATAATTGTTATTCAGAATCTTCTCATGCTCTTTGGACTGAGAATGCAGAACCTTCATGAACTCAGTGAGTTCAACAATTTGTGCATTCTGAGCATGGACAAGGGATTCTATGCTCTGAAGACGTTTATTGAGATCAGGAGAAATGTTTTCCACTACTTTGGCAGCCCCAGAGGAAGATTGACCTTGAGCAGAAGATTTCACTTCTCTCAGAACATGATTAATGGTGCTTTGTAGGTCGTCAATCTTAGCTGGGAGAACCTTCTCTTGAGATTCAAAATGTTCATTTGCTTCTCTAACCTCTTGTTGTAGAATGTTGAGATGTTCATTCACATTGCTAGTAGAAGCATGAGCAATGTTCTCAAGTGTAGGAAGGGTCAGAGCCAACTGCCTTAGTTTATAAAATTCATCATAAGCAGCGAGATGAAGGGTTGACAAATTCTGAATGAACACAGAGGGATTTTGCATTTGTAGCATAGTCATCAACTGTAGATTCTGTGCCTTCAGAGCTTGAATTTCTTGGAGCACCATACCCTGTGCATATAAGTCAGCAGCAGGAGTCCTTTGCCCAAGATTAGCCATATTGTGCAACAATCCATCAGAGCCACTTTGACTCATTCTTCTCAGATCCTCAACAGATGGAACACCACCAGCTGTTGAAATAACAGGAGCTCTGCGAGGAATCCCAAAACTACCAAAGTTTGCAGCCATCTCATCTCGATTCAGGTGATTGAACAGAAATTCATAGTTGGTACGAATACCAGCATAGGAAGGAGGAGTGGATGTATTGGAAGTTGTTAAGGGATCACACACAGGAGGTGTATGTCCAGAGGATGAGGATCTAGGTATTGTGGATGTGAATGAAGGAGCACTCTGAGTAGTCAGAGGAGGGAGAGAGGAGAGAATGGTAGTTGGTATAGAGAATGGAGGAGTGGAGATTGAAGTTGTAAGTCCAGAAAATGGAGGCACAACTTCTGATGGAAGTGATTGTAAGGATGAGATAATAACAGAGTCAGAAAATAAAGGAGCTGTGTTAATATTTACCTCTGAATAGGATCCAGAGGACAGAATGGTTTTAAGAGGCATATCCTCAGATGTTGAGGAAATGGGAGGAATTTGAATAGAAGATGTACTTACCTCTGAGACAGAAGTAGGTACAGAAGATGGTTGAGAAGAATGAATAGGAGATGGAGCAGGAGTATGAGGTGGAGATGGTAAAGCTTGATCAGAAGTGTTCTGATCTTCCGGAACATTGGGGTCAAAGGAGCTAATAGGTGTGGCATCAAGATGAGCCATCTTTTCAATAGTGATTCTAGCATCCCTTTCACCAGGATTCCTGCCTTGACCCAGAAGGACATTGTCCAGGAAATCGTCGTTATCAACAGTTTCAACAAACTCTTGAGCATTTTTAAGAACGATTTCAGGAGCAATCACTTCTTCATCACTATCCTCTGAGAGGTCTTGAATAGTAGGAGCACCAAAATCTCCTTCTGATGCATCCAGCATCTCTTCATCCAGAAATTCCTCTTCAGAAGGAATAGCATCTTCCAGCTCAGCACACTCAACAAATAAGTCCTTTTTGTTAAGGATCCTTCTGTGTGCAGCTTTCTTCCTTCTCATTCCCTGTGAAAGTGGAATTTCCCTTCCAGCAGTCTCTTCTTCAGCAACTTCTGAAAGAACAACATCACTGTCCAGTAGGGCAGCAGCTTCTTCCAGTCTGGCATCTTCCTTAGCTTTTGCCAAAGCTAATCTTTCTTCTGCCAATTTCTCAGCAACTTCAGCAGCTTCCTTTTCTCTTCTGGTTAACTCAGCCAGAGAGACAATTCTTTCTTGTTCTTTCTCAGCTTCAGCAGCTCTTGCTAACTCAGCAAGTCTGCTCTTCTCAGCTTCCTCTGCTGCTTTCTTTGCAGCTTCACTAGGTTTGTCAGCAACCACCTTACCAGAAGGTTCAATACTAATGGTAGCTTGAACCATAGGGGGAAGAGGCTCTGAAGTAACAACCTTTTCCACAACCAACTTACTTGGCTTTTTCTTGCCTTTGCCTCCTTTGGCAACAGTCTTTCCTTTCTGCTCAACAACCTTCATACTTTCTTTCTGACTTACAACCACAGAGGAACCAGCACCTTCTGGCTTCTTCGGAACTATACTGTGTTGTAACTTAGTCAGAGGAATAAGTTTGATTGGAGTGCTCTTACTGGTAATCCCTTCACCAGAAATTTCTATTCCAGCAGATTCAAACAGCCTGGTCAGAAGAGACCCATAGGCCAAAGCACTTCCAACCTTCACATTCTTCATCTGCCTTATAATCATGGCAGGAAGGTTGATCTTCTTCTCATTCATTAAGTGGTACATGAACACCCTTTCTCTGTTAGAAACCCCATTAACAGCCCTAGATTTCGGAAGGAACACATTTGTGGTCAAATAATGTGCCCACCTCTGATGCTGTGTCAACCAGGTGGCATAGGTTTCTTTTGCGCTCTGAACTGGCTTAGCCCAGTTTACTTCCGAAAAACCTTCAGCAGTTCCATCATCCCCAATGATGATTCCTTCATCATCAATACTAATGGCTTGGGAAATGGAAGCCCTGCTGACCTCAAAATCAGTGCCGTTTACCACAGAGTGTACAGTATCCTCCTCATCAGACCTATAGTGGAGGTTCTGATAGAACTCAGTTACCATCTTGGGATAGAAGAAATCATTCAAAGAAACAAATGAGTTCCAGTTTTGCGCACTTATCCATTTAGAGATGGGAACGGAGGATTTGACTTCATCATCTAAGAATCTAGATGTGAAAACCCTAGATTCACTAAGAATCTCATCATCAGCTAGGATGTGAGTGATAATGACTTGAGGAACATTTTCTTGAGCCATTTTTAGAAAAAGAGATTGAGAAATGTAGATTAAGTAGAAAGATTGCAGAAAATTGCAAGGATAGTTTTAGCTATGAAATCTGGAGAGCAAAAGATTTTCGAGTGAAAAGAACCTAAGTATGGAAACCCTCTATTTATACCCAAACAGTGATCGCTTCCTATTCAAAAAGTAACTAACTACCGTTTAAAAGGAACCAGTTACCGTTAACAACAGAACGGCGCCGTAATAGCATTAAATGTAGACAGCTTTAATTCAAAATCATGATTATCCTTAAACATGCTTAATTAATTCAAACACATGGCAGTTAAGAATTAATAGGACAGTTAAAGATAAGTTATTGAAGTTGATAAGTCATACCAATGCCTTCTCGTAGACTTCTGAAAGGATTATAAGCCAGAGGCTTAGTAAACATGTCAGCAAGATTATCTTCAGAGGAGACATGAGTGATGAGTATATCTTTCTTCAGAACATGATCTCTCAGAAAATGATGTCTAATATGAACATGCTTCATTCTGCTGTGTTGTATGGGATTTTTGGAAAGGTCAATTGCACTCTTGTTGTCACAGAAGATAGTCATTGTTCCAGGAGTGATTCCATAGTCAGCAATTTGTTGCTTTATCCAGAGCATCTGAGAAACACAACTTCCAGCAGCAACATACTCAGCTTCAGCAGTTGAGAGAGCCACAGATGTTTGCTTCTTACTATGCCAGGAGACAAGACATTCCCCCAGAAAGTGACATCCACCAGAGGTGCTTACTCTTTTCAACTTGTCTCTACCATAGTCAGAGTCTGTGTATCCTACAGGAGTAAAGTTAGTACTACAAGGATACCACAAACCAGCTTCTGAAGTGCCCTTGAGATATCTGAGAATTCTTTTGACAGCAATGTCATGAATCTCCTTTGGATTAGCTTGATACCTAGCACAAAAGCACACAGCAAAATGTATATCTGGCCTGCTGGCTGTTAGATATAGAAGTGAGCCAATCATACCTCTGTAGGTTTTAATATCTACAGGTTTACCAGCTTTCTCTTCATCATCAAAGTCTTTGCTGACATCCATGGGGATATCAACAGCATTAGATTCCAACATGCCAAACTTCTTTAGCACTTCTCTAGTATATTTGGCTTGATTGATAAACACACCATCATTACTTTGCTTGATTTGAAGTCCTAGGAAGAAGGTTAGCTCTCCCATCATAGACATCTCAAACTCAGCTTTCATGTGATTGCTGAACTCTCTGCACAAAGATTCATTAGTAGCACCAAATATAATATCATCAACATATACCTGAGCTAAGAGGATATCTTTGTTTTTCTTCAGAGTGAACAGAGTTGTGTCAACACAGCCTCTGACAAATCCTTTAGAGATCAGGAACTTTGTCAGTCTTTCATACCAAGCTCTAGGAGCTTGTTTCAGTCCATATAAGGCCTTCTTCAGCTTGTACACATGATTTGGAAACTTAGGATCTTCAAAACCAGGAGGTTGAGACACATAAACTTCTTCATCAATGTAACCATTCAAGAATGCACTTTTCACATCCATTTGAAAAAGCTTGAAGCCTTTGTATGATGCAAAAGCACATAAGATTCTAATGCCTTCCAACCTTGCAACAGGAGCAAAGGTTTCACCATAATCTATGCCTTCTTGCTGACTGTAACCTTGAGCAACAAGTCTTGCCTTGTTTCTCACAACATTTCCAAATTCATCAAGTTTGTTTTTCAGAACCCATCTTGTACCAACAACCTTCTTATTGTTAGGTCTGGGGACTAAAATCCAAACTTCTGACCTTTTGAACTGATCAAGTTCTTCTTGCATTGCCATTAACCAGGATTCATCTTCCTCAGCCTCATAGAAGTCCTTGGGTTCCAGAAGTGACACAAAAGCCACATTCCCCATATATCTTCTGAGCTGAGCTCTGGTCATGACAGGATTATGAACAGAGTCAATTATGTTCTCTAAGGAATGATTCCTATGAGCTCTAACTTCTCTTGGTATATCCAATGTATCTTCTGAAACTTGTTCATCATTTGTTGAATCATATATAGGAGCATCTTCTGGAAGAAGGTTAACTTCTGTAGTTGGATGTTCTTCTGAGACATGTTCAGCAGGAGAGTCAACTTCAGCAGCTTTAGGAATAACATCTTCAACAGGAGGAGATGATATTTCAGGAGCTTGAACTTCATCTTCTTCAGAGGCCTTACTATCTGCAGGGTTAGTCTCATCAAACTTTACATGAATGGATTCATCTAAAGTTTGAGTCCTCTTATTAAAGACCCTATATGCTTTACTATGTGTTGAGTAGCCAAGAAAAATAGCTTCATCTGCCTTAGAGTCAAATTTTGAAAGATGTTCTTTTGTATTCAGAACATAACATTTACAACCAAAGGTTCTGAAGTAGCCTATCTTAGGCTTTCTTCCTTTCCAGAGTTCATAGGGAGTTTTGTTCAAGATACTTCTGATTAGAACTCTATTCAGAACACAGCAAGCTGTGTTCACAGCTTCTCCCCAAAAATACTTTGGAAGCCTTCGTTCATTGATCATAGTTCTGGCTATCTCAACCAGGGTTCTGTTCTTCCTTTCAACTACCCCATTTTGTTGAGGAGTTCTGGGAGCAGAGAAGTTATGATCAATGCCTTTGATTTCACAGAATTCTTCAAACTTAAAATTCTTGAATTCTCCACCATTATCACTTCTGATATGGACTACCTTTTCATTCCTTTCATTCTCAAGTTTCTTAATCAGAACTGAGAAACATCCAAGTGATTCATCTTTGCTAGAGAGCAAGATGACCCAGGTGAATCTTGAATAGTCATCTACTATGACTAGGGCATATTTCTTTCCACCCATGCTCATTGGTTGAACAGGGCCAAAGAGATCCATATGAAGTAATTCTAAAGGTCTTTTAGTTGAAATGACTTTCTTAGTTTTAAAAGAACTTCTGGATTGTTTACCAGATTGACACGCAGTACATACATGGTCCTTTTTAAAACTTATTTCAGGCAGACCCTCAACCAATTGATATCTAGCTACTTTGGTCAGAAGATCCATGCTAACATGAGCAAGTCTTCTATGCCAGAGCCAGGAGGTATCCTCTTTGGACATCAAGCATATATTTTTGCAAAGATTCTCAAGGTTCAGCATGAAAACATTTTCTACTCTAGGAGCAGTTAGAATAACTTCCCTTGACTTACTGTCCAAGATTTTACATCCAGAGGTGCTGAAGATTACATCTCTGCCTTTATCACACAGTTGTGCAACACTCAGGAGATTGAACTTCAGACCTCTGACTAGGGAGACATCTTCGATCGGAGGATTGGTTCCAATGGATCCAGAACCAAGAATTCTTCCTTTCTGAGCATCTCCAAAGCTGACTTTACCACCTCTTTTAGGTACAAATGTGATGAATGCCTTTTCATCACCTGTCATATGCCTTGAGCACCCACTGTCAATGTACCACAGCTTTGACATTGATGGAGCACTCAGAGCAACCTGCAACACAATCAATTAGTGACAGGTACCCAATCCTTATTGGGTCCTTCAGAGTTAGATTTAGCTTCTACAGGTTTTTCTGATACTTCAGATTGCAAGAGGTTCTTAATGTGGTACTTGCAATCTTTCAACCAATGTCCATCTTTCTTACACAATTTGCAAGAAGGAGGATTCTTGGATCTTTCCCTTTGCTTCTTAGGAGCATTCTTCTTCTTCTGGGAAGGTACTACTTCTTCAGAGGCATTAGCACTCTTAGAGGTTCCCACTTCAGGAGGAGAAGAGATCTCTTTCAGAAGAGAGGGAGTGACAGATTTCTTCTTCTGAGGTTTATCATTCCTCAGAGGCAGTTTTTCCTTACCTTTGACTTTTGAGTCATCGGAGGAAGAGCTGAATTGTTTGCTTAGTTTATCTTCCAATATTTTCATATCAGCATAAACTTGAGTAAACCTAAGAAATTTGTCAGCCTCGCTTTTGTCCAACTTCCTCTTTAGGTACTTGAACATGCTATATAATTCTTCAAGAGAATCAAAGATATTTTGTTCAGAGGATATGTTTACCTCGGAGTCATAGTTTGCTTCAGGAGGTGCGGAAGTTTCTCCTGTGACATCTTCAGAGGATGGCTCATCAATAGCCATGAAACATATCTGGGCTTGCTCTTCCTTCTCTTCAGGATCACTGCTGGTCTCAGAGTCTGACCAAGCAGCCAGCATAGCTTTCTTGAACTTTTTCTTATCTTTCTTCAGCTCTGGGCAGTTAGGCTTAATGTGCCCAGGTTGCTGACATCCATAGCACACAATGGGCTTGTTTGGATCTCTCTTGGTTTTATCACCGAAGTCAGAAGTCTTCTTCTCAAAACTTCTGAATGGCTTCTTGTAGTTTCCACCTTTGCCTTTTCTAAAGGCTCTTTTGAACTTCCTGGTCAGCATGGCCAATTCTTCATCTTCTGATGATTCTTCAGAAGACTCTGCCTTCAGAACTACTTGTCTCTTTCCTTCTGACCTTTCTCTTAGGTCATGATTTTTTAGTGACATCTCATGGGTGATTAGGGACCCAATGAGTTCATCATACAAGTAAAAGCTCAAGTCCTGAACTTCTTCAATGGCAGTCTTCTTGGCTTGCCAAGACCTTGGTAAGCTTCTGACAATCTTCTTTACTCTTTCAGATTCTTCAATGTCTCTGCCCAAACTCTTTAAGTCATTGACTATCTTGGTGAATCTAGAATTCATTTCTGAAATAGATTCTTTGTCAAGCATTTCAAATAACTCATATTCTCTCATGAGTTGGTTGACTTTGGACTGCTTCACTTTTCCTGTTCCTTCATATGTGACTTCCAGCTTGTTCCATATATCCTGTGCAGTTTCACAAGAGGAAACTTTGTTATATTCAGTGGCTGTAAGTGCACAATGCAGCATATTTATTGCTGAAGCGTTTGTTTGGAGCTTTTTCAGAATTTCATCTGAATATTCTCTCTGAGGGATAATGACATTCCCTAGACCTGGTTCCATTCTGGTAGGAATGAAATCTCCATCTGTAATGACAAACCAAGCACTCATGTTCTGAGCTTGAATGAAGTACATCATTCTCTTTTTCCAGTAGGAATAATTGTCACCATTGAATAATGGAGGTCTAGTTGTAGAGGATCCCTCTGGGACAATGAAGTGAGAAGAATTCTCAGGCTGGTGTCTACTAGCCATCTCTATTGATTCTGATAGGATCTTACACTTAGATTGTTAGATCTTTTTAGTAAATATACGAAGTGACCTTCGCTCTGATACCACTTGTTGGCCCTAACAAGATCAGAATCACCTAGAGGGGGGTGAATAGGTGTTTCAAACGAAAACTGATATTTTCAAGGATTTAATGAAAACTCAATTTTCAGAGTCAATAATCCTCAGAGTCAGAGGCAAGCTTATTGAAGTAGCCTCTGAGGGATAATCTGCTTTAAGACAGGTTCTGTCTTTTCAGCTACAGAAGTTCTGAGTAAAGAACTTCTGGACAGTCTTCTGAACACAGACTTGTGATTTTTAAGAGAAAATCTGTTTCAGCACTAAATATGATACAAGTACACAGAAGCAATTAACAAGTATAAAGAAGGGAGAAAGAGATTCAGGAGGTCCTGATGAACAGTTCAATTTATCCAAGTTCGCCACAGAATTCCTGTGACTACGTCTTGTCCTCTGAGGTCGCAGCCTCCAGAGATTTTATAAATCCACTATTCAGAACTTTTATGGCAAGTTCAGAAGCTCCTTTACATCAACAGAACTTAAGCTAATTTCTCACTTAGTTCTGACTAGCCTAAAATGAGTTAAAGGATTTTCACCAGAACAACAATACTCTGTTTTCTGGATTTCTCACCCAACTCAAATCTCAACTAGATTTCTCTCTTTTAAATCTAACTGAAGATCACAACCGATCTCAGTTTACAAGATTTCTATTATGAACTTGTTTTTCTTCACTCTCTCACAATTACAAAGTCTAAGCTAAGAAAAGATTGAGAATGGAAAGTGTGCTCTGTTTTCTTGAATATAACAGTGCGTTGAGATTTTTGCTCTATGATCACACACGTAGTTGATGCAGTGGAGCTTTGCTACTATTTATAGTGTTGAGTAGATAACCGTTGAGGATATTTGAATCTTCAAGGATGACAAGGATGAAAGTAGCCGTTAATCTTGTCAACTTCTTCAAACGGTCTCAAACCACTCAACTCTGTCAACTTTGTACTTTAATCTAATCCGGTATGGGATTAAAATAAAGGTGATGGAGTTGACTGAACTTGAAGATTGATTTAGAGGGAAACGATAAGAGAGCAGGTTTTGTTTGTTGTGAACAGGCGCGTCCTTCAAACAGCTTTTTGAACTTTTGGCGCCTTGCATTAAATGCAACTGACAAAGCATTAAATGCTTAACTAAACCCGTGATAACGAACTTCTGATGTTCGTATTCCTTCTTAGCGCTTCTGAACTAAAACAGCCTTAGTCTTCTGTTTGCAAAGGAGAACTTCTGATAGAAACTTAAGACAGACGATCAAGACTTCAGAGCGGTTGATCCAGCTTCTGAGAAAGTACTTCTGTCTTCAGCTTCTTTAATCTTCTGAGTTCAATAGGCAAGCAGGAATTCTTCATTCAGCATCTGCTGAGAAAACTTATACAATAACTTAACAAAAATTGTTAGTCAACATTGAAAAGTATATAAGTTAATTTTCATTTTCATCTTCTGAAGCGTTTGGACATAATCAAAACACTTAGGGTTCATCAGACCCATCTTTTGTTATACATGTTAGTCGGGGTATTGGGACATCCAAAAATTTGAGCACGAGTTGAAGTCTTTTCCGACGCATCGAAAAAACGTGTTAAAATTCAGTCTCGGTCCCCGAGGCATCATAGAATCCGGCCCGAAAAACCCAAATTATAATCGACCCATCATTTGTTATACGTGTTAGTCGTGATATTGGGACATCCAAAAATCTGTGCTCTTGTTAAAGTTTTGTCCAACGCATCAAAAAACACTTGTTAAAATTCTGCACCGGTCCCCGAGGCAGCCTAGAATCCGGCCCAAAAAACACAAAATTTAAACGACACATCTTTTGTCATACATGTTAGTCGGGGTATTGGGACATTCAAAAATCTGAGCACGAGTTGAAGTCTTTTCCGACGCATCAAAAAAACGTGTTAAAATTCAGTCCCAGTCCCCGAGGCAGCCTAGAATTCGGCCCGAAAAACCAAAATTATAATCGACCCATCATTTGTTATACATGTTAGTTGGGGTATTGGGACATCAAAAATCTGAGCTCGAGTTAAGATTTTGTCCGACGCATCATAAAAACGTGTTAAAATTCAGTCCCGGTCCCCGAGGCACCATAGAATCCGGCCCGAAAAACTCAAATTATAATCGACCCATCATTTGTTATACGTGTTAGTCCTGATATTGGGACATCCAAAAATCTGTGCTCTTGTTAAAGTTTTGTCCAACGCATCAAAAAACACTTGTTAAAATTCTGCACCGGTCCCCGAGGCAGCCTAGAATCCGGCCCGAAAAACACAAAATTTAAACGACCCATCTTTTGTCATACATGTTAGTCGGGGTATTGGGACATTCAAAAATCTGAGCACGAGTTGAAGTCTTTTCCGACGCATCAAAAAAACGTGTTAAAATTCAGTCCCAGTCCCCGAGGCAGCCTAGAATCCGGCCCGAAAAACCCAAATTATAATCGACCCATCATTTGTTATACGTGTTAGTCGTGATATTGGGACGTCCAAAGATCTGTGCTCTTGTTAAAGTTTTTTCCAACGCATCAAAAAACACTTGTTAAAATTCTGCACCGGTCCCCGAGGCAGCCTGGAATCCGGCCCGAAAAACACAAAATTTAAACGACCCATCTTTTGTTATACATGTTAGTCGGGGTATTGGGACATCCAAAAATCTGAGCACGAGTTGAAGTCTTTTCCGACGCATCAAAAAAACGTGTTAAAATTCAGTCCCGGTCCCCGAGGCAGCCTAGAATCCGGCCCGAAAAACCCAAATTATAATCGACCCATCATTTGTTATACGTGTTAGTCGTGATATTGGGACATCCAAAGATCTGTGCTCTTGTTAAAGTTTTGTCCAACGCATCAAAAAACACTTCTTAAAATTCTGCACCGGTCCCCGAGGCAGCCTAGAATCCGGCCCGAAAAACACAAAATTTAAACGACCCATCTTTTGTTATACATGTTAGTCGGGGTATTGGGACATCCAAAAATTTGAGCATGAGTTGAAGTCTTTTCCGACGCATCGAAAAAACGTGTTAAAATTCAGTCTCGGTCCCCGAGGCATCATAGAATCCGGCCCGAAAAACCCAAATTATAATCGACCCATCATTTGTTATACGTGTTAGTCGTGATATTGGGAAATCCAAAAATCTGTGCTCTTGTTAAAGTTTTGTCCAACGCATCAAAAAACACTTTTTAAAATTCTGCACCGTCCCCGAGGCAGCCTAGAATCCGGCCCGAAAAACACAAAATTTAAACGACCATTCTTTTGTTATACATGTTAGTCGGGGTATTGGGACATCCAAAAATCTGAGCACGAGTTGAAGTCTTTTCCGACGCATCATAAAAACGTGTTAAAATTCAGTCCCGGTCCCCGAGGCACCATAGAATCCGGCCCGAAAAACCTAAATTATAATCGACCCATCATTTGTTATACGTGTTAGTCGTGATATTGGGACATCCAAAAATCTGTGCTCTTGTTAAAGTTTTGTCCAACGCATCAAAAAACACTTGTTAAAATTCTGCACAGGTCCCCGAGGCAGCCTAGAATCCGGCCCGAAAAACACAAAATTTAAATGACACATCTTTTGTTATACATGTTAGTCGGGGTATTGGGACATCCAAAAATCTGAGCACGAGTTGAAGTCTTTTCCGACGCATCAAAAAAACGTGTTAAAATTCAGTCCCGGTCCCCGAGGCACCCTTGAATCCGGCCCGAAAAACCCAAAATTTAAACGACCCATCATTTGTTATACGTGTTAGTTGGGGTATTGGGACATCAAAAATCTGAGCTCGAGTTAAGGTTTTGTCCGACGCATCTTAAAAACGTGTTAAAATTCAGTCCCGGTCCCCGAGGCACCCTAGAATCCGGCACGAAAAACCCAAATTATAATCGACCCATCATTTGTTATACGTGTTAGTTGGGGTATGGGGACATCAAAAATCTGAGCTCGAGTTAAGATTTTGTCCGACGCATCATAAAAACGTGTTAAAATTCAAACCCGGTCCCCGAGGCACCCTAGAATTCGGCCCGAAAAACCAAAATTATAATCGACCCATCATTTGTTATACATGTTAGTTGGGGTATTGGGACATCAAAAATCTGAGCTCGAGTTAAGATTTTGTCCTACGCATCATAAAAACGTGATAAAATTCTGTCCCGGTCCCCGAGGCACCCTAGAATCCGGCCCGAAAAACCCAAATTATAATCCACCCATCATTTGTTATACGTGTTAGTCGTGATATTGGGACATCCAAAAATCTGTGCTCTTGTTAAAGTTTTGTCCAACGCATCAAAAAACACTTCTTAAAATTCTGCACCGGTCCCCGAGGCAGCCTAGAATCCGGCCCGAAAAACACAAAATTTAAACGACCCATCTTTTGTTATACATGTTAGTCGGGGTATTGGGACATCCAAAAATCTGAGCACGAGTTGAAGTCTTTTCCGACGCATCAAAAAAACGTGTTAAAATTCAGTCCCGGTCCCCGAGGCACCCTAGAATCCGGCCCGAAAAAACCAAATTATAATCGACCCATCATTTGTTATACGTGTTAGTCGTGATATTGGGACATCCAAAGATCTGTGCTCTTGTTAAAGTTTTTTTCCAACGCATCAAAAAACACTTGTTAAAATTCTGCACTGGTCCCCGAGGCAGCCTAGAATCCGGCCCGAAAAACACAAAATATAAACGACCCATCTTTTGTTATACATGTTAGTCGGGGTATTGGGACATCCAAAAATCTGAGCACGAGTTGAAGTCTTTTCCGACGCATTAAAAAAACGTGTTAAAATTCAGTCCCGGTCCCCGAGGCACCCTAGAATCCGGCCCGAAAAATCCAAAATTTAAACGACCCATCATTTGTTATACGTGTTAGTTGGGGTATTGGGACATCAAAAATCTGAGCTCGAGTTAAGGTTTTGTCCGACGCATCATAAAAACGTTTTAAAATTCAGTCCCGGTCCCCGAGGCACCCTAGAATCCGGCACGAAAAACCCAAATTATAATCGACCCATCATTTGTTATACGAGTTAGTTGGGGTATGGGGACATCAAAAATCTGCGCTCGAGTTAAGATTTTGTCCGACGCATCATAAAAACGTGTTAAAATTCAGTCTAGGTCCCTGAGGCACCCTAGAATCCGGCCCGAAAAACCAAAATTATAATCGACCCATCATTTGTTATACATGTTAGTTGGGGTATTGGGACATCAAAAATCTGAGCTCGAGTTAAGATTTTGTCCGACGCATCATAAAAACGTGTTAAAATTCAGTCCCGGTCCCCGAGGCACCCTAGAATCCGGCCCGAAAAACGCAAATTTTAATCCACCCATCATTTGTAATACGTGTTAGTCGTGATATTGGGACATCCAAAAATCTGTGCTCTTGTTAAAGTTTTGTCCAACGCATCAAAACACACTTGTTAAAACTCTGCACCGGTCCCCGAGGCAGCCTATAATCCGGCCCGAAAAACACAAAATTTAAACGACCCATCTTTTGTTATACATGTTAGTCGGGGTAATTGGACATCAAAAAATTTGAGCACGAGTTGAAGTCTTTTCCAACGCATCGAAAAAACGTGTTAAAATTCAGTCTCGGTCCCCGAGGCACCATAGAATCCGGCCCGAAAAACCCAAATTATAATCGACCCATCATTTGTTATACGTGTTAGTCGTGATATTGGGACATCCAAAAATCTGTGCTCTTGTTAAAGTTTTTTCCAACGCATCAAAAAACACTTGTTAAAATTCTGCACCGTCCCCGAGGCAGCCTAGAATCGGGCCCGAAAAACACAAAATTTAAACGACCCATCTTTTGTTATACATGTTAGTCGGGGTATTGGGACATCCAAAAATCTGAGCACGAGGTGAAGTCTTTTCCGACGCATCAAAAAAACATGTTAATATTCAGTCCCGGTCCCCGAGGCACCCTAGAATCCGGCCCGAAAAACCCAAAATTTAAACGACCCATGATTTGTTATACGTGTTAGTTGGGGTATTGGGACATCAAAAATCTGAGCTCGAGTTAAGGTTTTGTCCGACGCATCATAAAAACGTGTTAAAATTCAGTCCCGGTCCCCGAGGCACCCTAGAATCCGGCCCGAAAAACCCAAATTATAATCGACCCATCATTTGTTATACATGTTAGTTGGGGTATTGGGACATCAAAAATCTGAGCTCGAGTTAAGATTTTGTCCGACGCATCATAAAAACGTGATAAAATTCAGTCCCGGTCCCCGAGGCACCCTAGAATCCGGCCCGAAAAACCCAAATTATAATCCACCCATCATTTGTTATACGTGTTAGTCATGATATTGGGACATCCAAAAATCTGTGCTCTTGTTAAAGTTTTGTCAAACGCATCAAAAAACACTTGTTAAAATTCTGCACCGTCCCCGAGGCAGCCTAGAATCCGGCCCGAAAAACACAAAATTTAAACGACACATCTTTTGTTATACATGTTAGTCGGGGTATTGGGACATCCAAAAATCTGAGCACGAGTTGAAGTCTTTTCCGACGCATCAAAAAAACGTGTTAAAATTCAGTCCCGGTCCCCGAGGCACCCTAGAATCCGGCCCGAAAAACCCAAAATTTAAACGACCCATCATTTGTTATACGTGTTAGTTGGGGTATTGGGACATCAAAAATCTGAGCTCGAGTTAAGGTTTTGTCCGACGCATCATAAAAACGTGTTAAAATTCAGTCCCGGTCCCCGAGGCACCCTAGAATCCGGCCCGAAAAACCCAAATTATAATCGACCCATCATTTGTTATACGTGTTAGTTGGGGTATGGGGACATCAAAAATCTGAGCTCGAGTTAAGGTTTTGTCCGACGCATCATAAAAACGTGTTAAAATTCAGTCCCGGTCCCCGAGGCACCCTTGAATCCGGCCCGAAAAACCCAAATTATAAACGACCCAACATTTGTTATACGTGTTAGTCGTGATATTGGGACATCCAAAAATCTGAGCTCGAGTTAACGTTTTGTCCGACGCATCAAAAAAACGTGATAAAATTCAGTCCCGGTCCCCGATGCACCCTAGAATCCGGCCCGAAAAACCCAAAATTGAAACGACCCATCGTTGTTATACGTGTTAGTTGGGGTGTTGGGACATCAAAAATCTGAGCTCGAGTTAAGGTTTTGTCCGACGCATCATAAAAACGTGTTAAAATTCAGTCCCGTTCCCCGAGGCACCCTAGAATTCGGCCCGAAAAACCCAAAATTGAAACGACCCATCATTTGTTATACGTGTTAGTTGGGGTATTGGAACATCAAAAATCTGAGCTCGAGTTAAGGTTTTGTCCGACGCATCATAAAAACGTGTTAAAATTCAGTCCCGGTCCCCGAGGCACCCTAGAATCCGGCCCGAAAAACCCAAATTATAATCGACCCATCATTTGTTATACGTGTTAGTTGGGGTATGTGGACTTCAAAAATCTGAGCTCGAGGTAAGATTTTGTCCGACGCATCATAAAAACGTCTTAAAATTCAGTCCCGGTCCCCGAGGCACCCTAGAATCCGGCCCGAAAAACAAAAATTATAATCGACCCATCATTTGTTATACATGTTAGTTGGGGTATTGGGACATCAAAAATCTGAGCTCGAGTTAAGGTTTTGTCCGACGCATCACAAAAACGTGTTAAAATTCAGTCCCGGTCCCCGAGGCACCCTAGAATCCGGCCCGAAAAACCCAAAATTTAAACGACCCATCATTTGTTATACGTGTTAGTTGGGGTATTGGGACATCAAAAATCTGAGGTCGAGTTAACTTTTTGTCCGACGCATCAAAAAAACGTGTTAAAATTCAGTCCCGGTCCCCGATGCACCGTAGAATCCGGCCCGAAATACCCAAAATTGAAACGACCCATCATTTGTTATACGTGTTAGTTGGGGTATTGGGACATCAAAAATCTGAGCTCGAGTTAAGGTTTTGTCCGACGCATCATAAAAACGTGATAAAATTCAGTCCCGGTCCCCGAGGCACCCTAGAATCCGGCCCGAAAAACCCAAATTATAATCGACCCATCATTTGTTATACGTGTTAGTCGTGATATTGGGACATCCAAAAATCTGTGCTCTTGTTAAAGTTTTTTCCAACGCATCAAAAAACACTTGTTAAAATTCTGCACCGTCCCCGAGGCAGCCTAGAATCCGGCCCGAAAAACACAAAATTTAAACGACCCATCTTTTGTTATACATGTTAGTCGGGGTATTGGGACATCCAAAAATCAGAGCACGAGTTGAAGTCTTTTCCGACGCATCAAAAAAACGTGTTAAAATACAGTCCCGGTCCCCGAGGCACCCTAGAATCCGGCCCGAAAAACCCAAAATTTAAACGACCCATCATTTGTTATACGTGTTAGTTGGGGTATTGGGACATCAAAAATCTGAGCTCGAGTTAAGGTTTTGTCCGACGCATCATAAAAACGTGTTAAAATTCAGTCCCGGTCCCCGAGGCACCCTAGAATCCGGCCCGAAAAACCCAAATTATAATCGACCCATCATTTGTTATACGTGTTAGTTGGGGTATGGGGACATCAAAAATCTGAGCTCGAGTTAAGGTTTTGTCCGACGCATCATAAAAACGTGTTAAAATTCAATCCCGGTCCCCGAGGCACCCTTGAATCCGGCCCGAAAAACCCAAATTATAAACGACCCATCATTTGTTATACGTGTTAGTCGTGATATTGGGACATCCAAAAATCTGAGCACGAGTTGAAGTCTTTTCCGACGCATCAAAAAAACGTGTTAAAATTCAGTCCCGTTCCCCGAGGCACCCTAGAATCCGGCCCGAAAAACCCAAAATTGAAACGACCCATCATTTGTTATACGTGTTAGTTGGGGTATTGGAACATCAAAAATCTGAGCTCGAGTTAAGGTTTTGTCCGACGTATCATAAAAACGTGTTAAAATTCAGTCCCGGTCCCCGAGGCACCCTAGAATCCGGCCCGAAAAACAAAAATTATAATCGACCCATCATTTGTTATACATGTTAGTTGGGGTATTGGGACATCAAAAATCTGAGCTCGAGTTAAGGTTTTGTCCGACGCATCACAAAAACGTGTTAAAATTCAGTCCCGGTCCCCGAGGCACCCTAGAATCCGGCCCGAAAAACCCAAAATTTAAACGACCAATCATTTGTTATACGTGTTAGTTGGGGTATTGGGACATCAAAAATCTGAGCTCGAGTTAACTTTTTGTCCGACGCATCAAAAAAACGTGTTAAAATTCAGTCCCGGTCCCCGATGCACCGTAGAATCCGGCCCGAAAAACCCAAAATTGAAACGACCCATCATTTGTTATACGTGTTAGTTGGGGTATTGGGACATCAAAAATCTGAGCTCGAGTTAAGGTTTTGTCCGACGCATCATAAAAACGTGTTAAAATTCAGTCCCGGTCCCCGAGGCACCCTAGAATCCGGCCCGAAAAACCAAAATTATAATCGACCCATCATTTGTTATACGTGTTAGTTGGGGTATTGGGACATCAAAAATCTGAGCTCGAGTTAAGGTTTTGTCCGACGCATCATAAAAACGTGTTAAAATTCAGTCCATGTCCCCGAGGCACCTTAGAATCCGGCCCGAAAAATCCAAATTATAATCGACCCATCATTTGTTATACGTGTTAGTTGGGCTATGGGGACATCAAAAATCTGAGCTCGAGTTAAGATTTTGTCCGACGCATCATAAAAACGTGATAAAATTCTGTCCCGGTCCCCGAGGAACCCTAGAATCCGGCCCGAAAAACCCAAATTATAATCCACCCATCATTTGTTATACGTGTTAGTCGTGATATTGGGACATCCAAAAATCTGTGCTCTTGTTAAAGTTTTGTCCAACGCATCAAAAAACACTTCTTAAAATTCTGCACCGGTCCCCGAGGCAGCCTAGAATCCGGCCCGAAAAACACAAAATTTAAACGACACATGTTTTGTTATACATGTTAGTCGGGGTATTGGGACATCCAAAAATCTGAGCACGAGTTGAAGTCTTTTCCGACGCATCAAAAAAACGTGTTAAAATTCAGTCCCGGTCCCCGAGGCACCCTGGGGTATTGGGACATCAAAAATCTGAGCTCGAGTTAAGATTTTGTCCGACGCATCAAAAAAACGTGTTCAAATTCAGTCCCGGTCCCCGAGGCACCCTAGAATCCGACCCGAAAAACCCAAAATTTAAACGACGCATCATTTGTTATACATGTTAGTTGGGGTAATTGGACGTCAAAAATCTGAGCTCGAGTTAAGGTTTTGTCCGACGCATCATAAAAACGTGTTAAAATTCTGCACCGGTTCCCGAGGCAGCCTAGAATCCGGCCCGAAAAACACAAAATTTAAACGACCCATCTTTTGTTATACATGTTAGTCGGGGTATTGGGACATCCAAAAATCTAAGCACATGTTGAAGTCTTTTCCGACGCATCAAAAAAACGTGTTAAAATTCAGTCCCGGTCCCCGAGGCACCCTAGAATCCGGCCCAGAAAACCCAAAATTTAAACGACCCATCATTTGTTATACGTGTTAGTTGGGGTATTGGGACATCAAAAATCTGAGCTCGAGTTAAGGTTTTGTCCGACGCATTATAAAAACGTGTTAAAATTCAGTCCTGGTCCCCGAGGCACCCTTGAATCCGGCCTGAAAAACCCAAATTTTAAACGACCCATCATTTGTTATACGTGTTAGTCGTGATATTGGGACATCCAAAAATCTGAGGTCGAGTTAAAGTCTGGTCCGACGCATCAAAAAAACGTGTTCAAATTCATTCCCGGTCCCCGAGGCACCCTAGAATCCGGCCCGAAAAACCCAAAATTTGAACGACCCATCATTTGTCATACGTGTTAGTTGGGGTATTGGGACATCAAAACTCTGAGCTCGAGTTAAGCTTTTGTCCGACGCATCATAAAAACGTGTTAAAATTGAGTCCCGGTCCCCGAGGCACCCTAGAATCCGGCCCGAAAAACACAAAATTTAAACGACACATCTTTTGTTATACATGTTAGTCGGGGTATTGGGACATCCAAAAATCTGAGCACGAGTTGAAATCTATTCCGACGCATCAAAAAAACGTGTTAAAATTCAGTCCTGGTCCCCGAGGCACCCTAGAATCCGGACCGAAAAACCCAAATTATAATCGACCCATCATTTGTTATACGTGTTAGTCGTGATATTGGGACATCCAAAAATCTGTGCTCTTGTTAAAGTTTTGTCCAACGCATCAAAAAACACTTGTTAAAATTCTGCACCGGTCCCCGAGGCAGCCTAGAATCCGGCCCGAAAAATACAAAATTTAAACGACACATCTTTTGTTATACATGTTAGTCGGGGTATTGGGACATCCAAAAATCTGAGCACGAGTTGAAGTCTTTTCCGACGCATTAAAAAAACGTGTTAAAATTCAGTCATGGTCCCTGAGGCACCCTAGAATCCGGTCCGAAAAACCCAAAATTTAAACGACCCATCATTTGTTATACGTGTTAGTTGGGGTATTGGGACATCAAAAATCAGAGCTCGAGTTAAGATTTTGTCCGACGCATCATAAAAACGTGTTAAAATTCAGTCCCGGTCCCCGAGGCAGCCTAGAATCCGGCCCGAAAAAATACAAAATTTAAACGACCCATCTTTTGTTATACATGTTAGTCGGGGTATTGGGACATCCAAAAATCTGAGCACGAGTTGAAGTCTTTTCCGACGCATCAAAAAAACGTGTTAAATTCAGTCCCGGTCGCCGAGGCACCCTAGAATCCGGTCCGAAAAACCCAAAATTTAAACGACCCATCATTTGTTATATGTGTTAGTTGGGGTATTGGGACATCAAAAATCTGAGCTCGAGTTAAGGTTTTGTCCGACGCATCATAAAAATCTGTTAAAATTCAGTCCTGGTCCCCGAGGCACCCTTGAATCCGGCCTGTAAAACCCAAATTATAAACGACCCATCATTTGTTATACGTGTTAGTCGTGATATTGGGACATCCAAAAATCTGATGTCGAGTTAAAGTCTGGTCCGACGCATCAAAAAAACGTGTTCAAATTCCTTCCCGGTCCCCGAGGCACACTAGAATCCGGCCCGAAAAACCCAAAATTAAAACGACCCATCATTTGTTATACGTGTTAGTTGGGGTAATTGGACGTCAAAAATCTGAGCTCGAGTTAAGGTTTTGTCCGACGCATCATAAAAACGTGTTAAAATTCAGTCCCGGTCCCCGAGGCACCCTAGAATCCGGCCCGAAAAACCCAAAATTTAAACGACCCATCATTTGTCATACGTGTTAGTTGGGGTATTGGGACATCAAAAATCTGAGCTCGAGTTAAGATTTTGTCCGACGCATCAAAAAAACGTGTTCAAATTCAGTCCCGGTCCCCGAGGCACCCTAGAATCGGGCCCGAAAAACCCAAAATTTAAACGACGCATCATTTGTTATACGTGTTAGTTGGGGTAATTGGACGTCAAAAATCTGAGCTCGAGTTAAGGTTTTGTCCGACGCATCATAAAAACGTGTTAAAATTCAGTCCCGGTCCCCGAGGCACCCTAGAATCTGGCCCGAAAAACCCAAAATTTAAACGACCCATCATTTGTCATACGTGTTAGTTGGGGTATTGGGACATCAAAAATCTGAGCTCGAGTTAAGATTTTGTCCGACGCATCAAAAAAACGTGTTAAAATTCAGTCCCGGTCCCCGAGGCACCCTAGAATCCGGCCCGAAAAACCCAAAATTTAAACGACTCATCATTTGATATACGTGTTAGTTG
This sequence comes from Euphorbia peplus, assembly GCA_028411795.1. Classification (NCBI taxonomy): domain Eukaryota; kingdom Viridiplantae; phylum Streptophyta; class Magnoliopsida; order Malpighiales; family Euphorbiaceae; genus Euphorbia; species Euphorbia peplus. Next base: position 11,880,295 of record CP110838.1, on the reverse strand, counting down.
GGCTAATTGGACGTCAAAAACCTGAGCTCGAGTTAAGGTTTTGTCCGACGCATCATAAAAACGTGTTAAAATTCTGCACCGGTTCCCGAGGCAGCCTAGAATCCGGCCCGAAAAACACAAAATTTGAACGACCCATCTTTTGTTATACATGTTAGTCGGGGTATTGGGACATCCAAAAATCTAAGCACGAGTTGTAGTCTTTTCCGACGCATCAAAAAAAACGTGTTAAAATTCAGTCCCGGTCCCAGAGGCACCCTAGAATCCGGCCAGAAAAACCCAAAATTTAAACGACCCATCATTTGTTATACGTGTTAGTTGGAGTATTGGGACATCGAAAATCTGAGCTCGAGTTAAGGTTTTGTCCGACGCATCATAAAAACGTGTTAAAATTCAGTCCTGGTCCCCGAGGCACCCTTGAATCCGGCCTGAAAAACCCAAATTTTCAACGACCCATCATTTGTTATACGTGTTAGTCGTGATATTGGGACATCCAAAAATCTGAGGTCGAGTTAAAGTCTGGTCCGACGCATCAAAAAAACGTGTTCAAATTCATTCCCGGTCCCCGAGGCACCCTAGAATCCGGCCCGAAAAACCCAAAATTTAAACGACCCATCATTTGTCATACGTGTTAGTTGGGGTATTGGGACATCAAAAATCTGAGCTCGAGTTAAGATTTTGTCCGATGCATCATAAAAACGTGTTAAAATTCAGTCCCGGTCCCCGAGGCACCCTAGAATCCGGCCCGAAAAACACAAAATTTAAACGACCCATCTTTTGTTATACATGTTAGTCGGGGTATTGGGACATCCAAAAATCTGAGCACGAGTTGAAATCTTTTCCGACGCATCAAAAAAACGTGTTAAAATTCAATCCCGGTCCCCGAGGCACCCTAGAATCCGGCCCGAAAAACCCAAATTATAATCGACCCATCATTTGTTATACGTGTTAGTCGTGATATTGGGACATCCAAAAATCTGTGCTCTTGTTAAAGTTTTGTCCAACGCATCAAAAAACACTTGTTAAAATTCTGCACCGGTCCCCGAGGCAGCCTAGAATCCGGCCCGAAAAATACAAAATTTAAACGACCCATCTTTTGTTATACATGTTAGTCGGGGTATTGGGACATCCAAAAATCTAAGCACGAGTTGAAGTCTTTTCCGACGCATCAAAAAAACGTGTTAAAATTCAGTCCCGGTCCCCGAGGCACCCTAGAATCCGGCCTGAAAAACCCAAAATTTAAACGACCCATCATTTGTTATACGTGTTAGTTGGAGTATTGGGACATCGAAAATCTGAGCTCGAGTTAAGGTTTTGTCCGACGCATCATAAAAACGTGTTAAAATTCAGTCCTGGTCCCCGAGGCACCCTTGAATCCGGCCTGAAAAACCCAAATTTTAAACGACCCATCATTTGTTATACGTGTTAGTCGTGATATTGGGACATCCAAAAATCTGAGGTCGAGTTAAAGTCTGGTCCGACGCATCAAAAAAACGTGTTCAAATTCATTCCCGGTCCCCGAGGCACCCTAGAATCCGGCCCGAAAAACCCAAAATTTAAACGACCCATCATTTGTCATACGTGTTAGTTGGGGTATTGGGATATCAAAAATCTGAGCTCGAGTTAAGATTTTGTCCGACGCATCATAAAAACGTGTTAAAATTCAGTCCCGGTCCCCGAGGCACCCTAGAATCCGGCCCGAAAAACACAAAATTTAAACGACCCATCTTTTGTTATACATGTTAGTCGGGGTATTGGGACATCCAAAAATCTGAGCACGAGTTGAAATCTTTTCCGACGTATCAAAAAAACGTGTTAAAATTCAATCCCGGTCCACGAGGCACCCTAGAATCCGGACCGAAAAACCCAAATTATAATCGACCCATCATTTGTTATACGTGTTAGTCGTGATATTCGGACATCCAAAAATCTGTGCTCTTGTTACAGTTTTGTCCAACGCATCAAAAAACACTTGTTAAAATTCTGCACCGATCCCCGAGGCAGCCTAGAATCCGGCCCGAATAACACAAAATTTAAACGACCCATCTTTTGTTATACATGTTAGTCGGGGTATTGGGACATCCAAAAATCTGAGCACGAGTCGAAGTCTTTTCCGACGCATCAAAAAAACGTGTTAAAATTCAGTCCCGGTCCCCGAGGCACCCTAGAATCCGGCCCGAAAAACCCAAAATTTAAACGACCCATCATTTGTTATACGTGTTAGTTGGGGTATTGGGACATCAAAAATCTGAGCTCGAGTTAAGGTTTTGTCCGACGCATCATAAAAACGTGTTAAAATGCAGTCCCGGTCCCCGAGGCACCCTAGAATCCGGCCCGAAAAACCCAAAATTTAAACGACCCATCATTTGTTATACGTGTTAGTTGGGGTATTGGGACATCAAAAATCTTAGCTCGAGTTAAGGTTTTGTCCGACGCATCATAAAAACGTGTTAAAATTCAGTCCCGGTCCCCGAGGCACCCTAGAATCCGGCCCGAAAAACCCAAATTATAATCGACCCATCATTTGTTATACGTGTTAGTTGGGGTATGGGGACATCAAAAATCTGAGCTCGAGTTAAGATTTTGTCCGACGCATCATAAAAACGTGTTAAAATTCAGTCCCGGTCCCCGAGGCACCCTAGAATCCGGCCCGAAAAACCCAAAATTTAAACGACCCATCATTTGTCATACGTGTTAGTTTCGGTATTGGGACATCAAAAATCTGAGCTCGAGTTAAGATTTTGTCCGACACATCAAAAAAACGTGTTCAAATTCAGTCCCGGTCCCCGAGGCACCGTAGAATCCGGCCCGAAAAACCCAAAATTTAAACGACTCATGATTTGTTATACGTGTTAGTTGGGGTAATTGGACGTCAAAAACCTGAGCTCGAGTTAAGGTTTTGTCCGACGCATCATAAAAACGTGTTAAAATTCTGCACCGGTTCCCGAGGCAGCCTAGAATCCGGCCCGAAAAACACAAAATTTAAACGACCCATCTTTTGTTATACATGTTAGTCGGGGTATTGGGACATCCAAAAATCTAAGCACGAGTTGAAGTCTTTTCCGACGCATCAAAAAAACGTGTTAAAATTCAGTCCCGGTCCCCGAGGCACCCTAGAATCCGGCCCGAAAAACCCAAAATTAAAACGACCCATCATTTGTTATACGTGTTAGTTGGAGTATTGGGACATCGAAAATCTGAGCTCGAGTTAAGGTTTTGTCCGACGCATCATAAAAACGTGTTAAAATTCAGTCCTGGTCCCCGAGGCACCCTTGAATCCGGCCTGAAAAACCCAAATTTTAAACGACCCATCATTTGTTATACATGTTAGTCGTGATATTGGGACATCCAAAAATCTGAGGTCGAGTTAAAGTCTGGTCCGACGCATCAAAAAAACGTGTTCAAATTCATTCCCGGTCCCCGAGGCACCCTAGAATCCGGCCCGAAAAACCCAAAATTTAAACGACCCATCATTTGTCATACGTGTTAGTTGGGGTATTGGGACATCAAAAATCTGAGCTCGAGTTAAGATTTTGTCCGAAGCATCATAAAAACGTGTTAAAATTCAGTCCCGGTCCCCGAGGCACCCTAGAATCCGGCCTGAAAAACACAAAACTTAAACGACCCATCTTTTGTTATACATGTTAGTCGGGGTATTGGGACATCCAAAAATCTGAGCACGAGTTGAAATCTTTTCCGACGCATCAAAAAAACGTGTTAAAATTCAATCCCGGTCCCCGAGGCACCCTAGAATCCGGACCGAAAAACCCAAATTATAATCGACCCATCATTTGTTATACGTGTTAGTCGTGATATTGGGACATCCAAAAATCTGTGTTCTTGTTAAAGTTTTGTCCAACGCATCAAAAAACACTTGTTAAAATTCTGCACCGGTCCCCGAGGCACCCTAGAATCCGGCCCGAAAAATACAAAATTTAAACGACCCATCTTTTGTTATACATGTTAGTCGGGGTATTGGGACATCCAAAAATATGAGCACGAGTTGAAGTCTTTTCCGACGCATCAAAAAAACGTGTTAAAATTCAGTCCCGGTCCCCGAAGCACTCTAGAATCCGGCCCGAAAAACCCAAAATTTAAACGACCCATCATTTGTTATACGTGTTAGTTGGGGTATTGGGACATCAAAAATCTGAGCTCGAGTTAAGGTTTTGTCCGACGCATCATAAAAACGTGTTAAAATTCAGTCCTGGTCCCCGAGGCACCCTTGAATCCGGCCTGAAAAACCCAAATTTTAAACGACCCATCATTTGTTATACGTGTTAGTCGTGATATTGGGACATCCAAAAATCTGAGGTCGAGTTAAAGTCTGGTCCGACGCATCAAAAAAACGTGTTCAAATTCATTCCCGGTCCCCGAGGCACCCTAGAATCCGGCCCGAAAAACCCAAAATTTGAACGACCCATCATTTGTCATACGTGTTAGTTGGGGTATTGGGACATCAAAACTCTGAGCTCGAGTTAAGCTTTTGTCCGACGCATCATAAAAACGTGTTAAAATTGAGTCCCGGTCCCCGAGGCACCCTAGAATCCGGCCCGAAAAACACAAAATTTAAACGACACATCTTTTGTTATACATGTTAGTCGGGGTATTGGGACATCCAAAAATCTGAGCACGAGTTGAAATCTATTCCGACGCATCAAAAAAACGTGTTAAAATTCAGTCCTGGTCCCCGAGGCACCCTAGAATCCGGACCGAAAAACCCAAATTATAATCGACCCATCATTTGTTATACGTGTTAGTCGTGATATTGGGACATCCAAAAATCTGTGCTCTTGTTAAAGTTTTGTCCAACGCATCAAAAAACACTTGTTAAAATTCTGCACCGGTCCCCGAGGCAGCCTAGAATCCGGCCCGAAAAATACAAAATTTAAACGACACATCTTTTGTTATACATGTTAGTCGGGGTATTGGGACATCCAAAAATCTGAGCACGAGTTGAAGTCTTTTCCGACGCATCAAAAAAACGTGTTAAAATTCAGTCATGGTCCCTGAGGCACCCTAGAATCCGGTCCGAAAAACCCAAAATTTAAACGACCCATCATTTGTTATACGTGTTAGTTGGGGTATTGGGACATCAAAAATCAGAGCTCGAGTTAAGATTTTGTCCGACGCATCATAAAAACGTGTTAAAATTCAGTCCCGGTCCCCGAGGCAGCCTAGAATCCGGCCCGAAAAAATACAAAATTTAAACGACCCATCTTTTGTTATACATGTTAGTCGGGGTATTGGGACATCCAAAAATCTGAGCACGAGTTGAAGTCTTTTCCGACGCATCAAAAAAACGTGTTAAATTCAGTCCCGGTCGCCGAGGCACCCTAGAATCCGGTCCGAAAAACCCAAAATTTAAACGACCCATCATTTGTTATATGTGTTAGTTGGGGTATTGGGACATCAAAAATCTGAGCTCGAGTTAAGGTTTTGTCCGACGCATCATAAAAATCTGTTAAAATTCAGTCCTGGTCCCCGAGGCACCCTTGAATCCGGCCTGTAAAACCCAAATTATAAACGACCCATCATTTGTTATACGTGTTAGTCGTGATATTGGGACATCCAAAAATCTGATGTCGAGTTAAAGTCTGGTCCGACGCATCAAAAAAACGTGTTCAAATTCCTTCCCGGTCCCCGAGGCACACTAGAATCCGGCCCGAAAAACCCAAAATTAAAACGACCCATCATTTGTTATACGTGTTAGTTGGGGTAATTGGACGTCAAAAATCTGAGCTCGAGTTAAGGTTTTGTCCGACGCATCATAAAAACGTGTTAAAATTCAGTCCCGGTCCCCGAGGCACCCTAGAATCCGGCCCGAAAAACCCAAAATTTAAACGACCCATCATTTGTCATACGTGTTAGTTGGGGTATTGGGACATCAAAAATCTGAGCTCGAGTTAAGATTTTGTCCGACGCATCAAAAAAACGTGTTCAAATTCAGTCCCGGTCCCCGAGGCACCCTAGAATCGGGCCCGAAAAACCCAAAATTTAAACGACGCATCATTTGTTATACGTGTTAGTTGGGGTAATTGGACGTCAAAAATCTGAGCTCGAGTTAAGGTTTTGTCCGACGCATCATAAAAACGTGTTAAAATTCAGTCCCGGTCCCCGAGGCACCCTAGAATCTGGCCCGAAAAACCCAAAATTTAAACGACCCATCATTTGTCATACGTGTTAGTTGGGGTATTGGGACATCAAAAATCTGAGCTCGAGTTAAGATTTTGTCCGACGCATCAAAAAAACGTGTTAAAATTCAGTCCCGGTCCCCGAGGCACCCTAGAATCCGGCCCGAAAAACCCAAAATTTAAACGACTCATCATTTGATATACGTGTTAGTTGGGCTAATTGGACGTCAAAAACCTGAGCTCGAGTTAAGGTTTTGTCCGACGCATCATAAAAACGTGTTAAAATTCTGCACCGGTTCCCGAGGCAGCCTAGAATCCGGCCCGAAAAACACAAAATTTGAACGACCCATCTTTTGTTATACATGTTAGTCGGGGTATTGGGACATCCAAAAATCTAAGCACGAGTTGTAGTCTTTTCCGACGCATCAAAAAAAACGTGTTAAAATTCAGTCCCGGTCCCAGAGGCACCCTAGAATCCGGCCAGAAAAACCCAAAATTTAAACGACCCATCATTTGTTATACGTGTTAGTTGGAGTATTGGGACATCGAAAATCTGAGCTCGAGTTAAGGTTTTGTCCGACGCATCATAAAAACGTGTTAAAATTCAGTCCTGGTCCCCGAGGCACCCTTGAATCCGGCCTGAAAAACCCAAATTTTCAACGACCCATCATTTGTTATACGTGTTAGTCGTGATATTGGGACATCCAAAAATCTGAGGTCGAGTTAAAGTCTGGTCCGACGCATCAAAAAAACGTGTTCAAATTCATTCCCGGTCCCCGAGGCACCCTAGAATCCGGCCCGAAAAACCCAAAATTTAAACGACCCATCATTTGTCATACGTGTTAGTTGGGGTATTGGGACATCAAAAATCTGAGCTCGAGTTAAGATTTTGTCCGATGCATCATAAAAACGTGTTAAAATTCAGTCCCGGTCCCCGAGGCACCCTAGAATCCGGCCCGAAAAACACAAAATTTAAACGACCCATCTTTTGTTATACATGTTAGTCGGGGTATTGGGACATCCAAAAATCTGAGCACGAGTTGAAATCTTTTCCGACGCATCAAAAAAACGTGTTAAAATTCAATCCCGGTCCCCGAGGCACCCTAGAATCCGGCCCGAAAAACCCAAATTATAATCGACCCATCATTTGTTATACGTGTTAGTCGTGATATTGGGACATCCAAAAATCTGTGCTCTTGTTAAAGTTTTGTCCAACGCATCAAAAAACACTTGTTAAAATTCTGCACCGGTCCCCGAGGCAGCCTAGAATCCGGCCCGAAAAATACAAAATTTAAACGACCCATCTTTTGTTATACATGTTAGTCGGGGTATTGGGACATCCAAAAATCTAAGCACGAGTTGAAGTCTTTTCCGACGCATCAAAAAAACGTGTTAAAATTCAGTCCCGGTCCCCGAGGCACCCTAGAATCCGGCCTGAAAAACCCAAAATTTAAACGACCCATCATTTGTTATACGTGTTAGTTGGAGTATTGGGACATCGAAAATCTGAGCTCGAGTTAAGGTTTTGTCCGACGCATCATAAAAACGTGTTAAAATTCAGTCCTGGTCCCCGAGGCACCCTTGAATCCGGCCTGAAAAACCCAAATTTTAAACGACCCATCATTTGTTATACGTGTTAGTCGTGATATTGGGACATCCAAAAATCTGAGGTCGAGTTAAAGTCTGGTCCGACGCATCAAAAAAACGTGTTCAAATTCATTCCCGGTCCCCGAGGCACCCTAGAATCCGGCCCGAAAAACCCAAAATTTAAACGACCCATCATTTGTCATACGTGTTAGTTGGGGTATTGGGATATCAAAAATCTGAGCTCGAGTTAAGATTTTGTCCGACGCATCATAAAAACGTGTTAAAATTCAGTCCCGGTCCCCGAGGCACCCTAGAATCCGGCCCGAAAAACACAAAATTTAAACGACCCATCTTTTGTTATACATGTTAGTCGGGGTATTGGGACATCCAAAAATCTGAGCACGAGTTGAAATCTTTTCCGACGTATCAAAAAAACGTGTTAAAATTCAATCCCGGTCCACGAGGCACCCTAGAATCCGGACCGAAAAACCCAAATTATAATCGACCCATCATTTGTTATACGTGTTAGTCGTGATATTCGGACATCCAAAAATCTGTGCTCTTGTTACAGTTTTGTCCAACGCATCAAAAAACACTTGTTAAAATTCTGCACCGATCCCCGAGGCAGCCTAGAATCCGGCCCGAATAACACAAAATTTAAACGACCCATCTTTTGTTATACATGTTAGTCGGGGTATTGGGACATCCAAAAATCTGAGCACGAGTCGAAGTCTTTTCCGACGCATCAAAAAAACGTGTTAAAATTCAGTCCCGGTCCCCGAGGCACCCTAGAATCCGGCCCGAAAAACCCAAAATTTAAACGACCCATCATTTGTTATACGTGTTAGTTGGGGTATTGGGACATCAAAAATCTGAGCTCGAGTTAAGGTTTTGTCCGACGCATCATAAAAACGTGTTAAAATGCAGTCCCGGTCCCCGAGGCACCCTAGAATCCGGCCCGAAAAACCCAAAATTTAAACGACCCATCATTTGTTATACGTGTTAGTTGGGGTATTGGGACATCAAAAATCTTAGCTCGAGTTAAGGTTTTGTCCGACGCATCATAAAAACGTGTTAAAATTCAGTCCCGGTCCCCGAGGCACCCTAGAATCCGGCCCGAAAAACCCAAATTATAATCGACCCATCATTTGTTATACGTGTTAGTTGGGGTATGGGGACATCAAAAATCTGAGCTCGAGTTAAGATTTTGTCCGACGCATCATAAAAACGTGTTAAAATTCAGTCCCGGTCCCCGAGGCACCCTAGAATCCGGCCCGAAAAACCCAAAATTTAAACGACCCATCATTTGTCATACGTGTTAGTTTCGGTATTGGGACATCAAAAATCTGAGCTCGAGTTAAGATTTTGTCCGACACATCAAAAAAACGTGTTCAAATTCAGTCCCGGTCCCCGAGGCACCGTAGAATCCGGCCCGAAAAACCCAAAATTTAAACGACTCATGATTTGTTATACGTGTTAGTTGGGGTAATTGGACGTCAAAAACCTGAGCTCGAGTTAAGGTTTTGTCCGACGCATCATAAAAACGTGTTAAAATTCTGCACCGGTTCCCGAGGCAGCCTAGAATCCGGCCCGAAAAACACAAAATTTAAACGACCCATCTTTTGTTATACATGTTAGTCGGGGTATTGGGACATCCAAAAATCTAAGCACGAGTTGAAGTCTTTTCCGACGCATCAAAAAAATGTGTTAAAATTCAGTCCCGGTCCCCGAGGCACCCTAGAATCCGGCCCGAAAAACCCAAAATTAAAACGACCCATCATTTGTTATACGTGTTAGTTGGAGTATTGGGACATCGAAAATCTGAGCTCGAGTTAAGGTTTTGTCCGACGCATCATAAAAACGTGTTAAAATTCAGTCCTGGTCCCCGAGGCACCCTTGAATCCGGCCTGAAAAACCCAAATTTTAAACGACCCATCATTTGTTATACATGTTAGTCGTGATATTGGGACATCCAAAAATCTGAGGTCGAGTTAAAGTCTGGTCCGACGCATCAAAAAAACGTGTTCAAATTCATTCCCGGTCCCCGAGGCACCCTAGAATCCGGCCCGAAAAACCCAAAATTTAAACGACCCATCATTTGTCATACGTGTTAGTTGGGGTATTGGGACATCAAAAATCTGAGCTCGAGTTAAGATTTTGTCCGAAGCATCATAAAAACGTGTTAAAATTCAGTCCCGGTCCCCGAGGCACCCTAGAATCCGGCCTGAAAAACACAAAACTTAAACGACCCATCTTTTGTTATACATGTTAGTCGGGGTATTGGGACATCCAAAAATCTGAGCACGAGTTGAAATCTTTTCCGACGCATCAAAAAAACGTGTTAAAATTCAATCCCGGTCCCCGAGGCACCCTAGAATCCGGACCGAAAAACCCAAATTATAATCGACCCATCATTTGTTATACGTGTTAGTCGTGATATTGGGACATCCAAAAATCTGTGTTCTTGTTAAAGTTTTGTCCAACGCATCAAAAAACACTTGTTAAAATTCTGCACCGGTCCCCGAGGCACCCTAGAATCCGGCCCGAAAAATACAAAATTTAAACGACCCATCTTTTGTTATACATGTTAGTCGGGGTATTGGGACATCCAAAAATATGAGCACGAGTTGAAGTCTTTTCCGACGCATCAAAAAAACGTGTTAAAATTCAGTCCCGGTCCCCGAAGCACTCTAGAATCCGGCCCGAAAAACCCAAAATTTAAACGACCCATCATTTGTTATACGTGTTAGTTGGGGTATTGGGACATCAAAAATCTGAGCTCGAGTTAAGGTTTTGTCCGACGCATCATAAAAACGTGTTAAAATTCAGTCCTGGTCCCCGAGGCACCCTTGAATCCGGCCTGTAAAACCTAAATTATAAACGTCCCATCATTTGTTATACGTGTTAGTTGGGGTATTGGGACATCAAAAATCTGAGCTCGAGTTAAGGTTTTGTCCGACGCATCATAAAAACGTGTTAAAATTCAGTCCCGGTCCCCGAGGCACCCTAGAATCCGGCCCGAAAAACCCAAAATTTAAACAACCCATCATTTGTCATACGTGTTAGTTGGGGTATTGGGACATCAAAAATCTGAGCTCGAGTTAAGATTTTGTCCGACGCATCAAAAAAACGTATTCAAATTCAGTCCCGGTCCCCGAGGCACCCTAGAATCCGGCCCGAAAAACCCAAAATTTAAACGACTCATCATTTGTTATACGTGTTAGTTGGGGTAATTGGACGTCAAAAATCTGAGCTCGAGTTAAGGTTTTGTCCGACGCATCATAAAAACGTGTTAAAATTCTGCACCGGTTCCCGAGGCAGCCTAGAATCCGGCCCGAAAAACACAAAATTTAAACGACCCATCTTTTGTTATACATGTTAGTCGGGGTATTGGGACATCCAAAAATCTAAGCACGAGTTGAAGTCTTTTCCGACGCATCAAAAAAACGTGTTAAAATTCAGTCCCGGTCCCCGAGGCACCCTAGAATCCGGCCCGAAAAACACAAAATTTAAACGACCCATCATTTGTTATACGTGTTAGTTGGGGTATTGGAACATCGAAAATCTGAGCTCGAGTTAAGGTTTTGTCCGACGCATCATAAAAACGTGTTAAAATTCAGTCCTGGTCCCCGAGGCACCCTTGAATCCGGCCTGAAAAACCCAAATTTTAAACGACCCATCATTTGTTATACGTGTTAGTCGTGATATTGGGACATCCAAAACTCTGAGGTCGAGTTAAAGTCTGGTCCGACGCATCAAAAAAACGTGTTCAAATTCATTCCCGGTCCCCGAGGCACCCTAGAATCCGGCCCGAAAAACCCAAAATTTAAACGACCCATCATTTGTTATACCTGTTAGTTGGGGTATTGGGACATCAAAAATCTGAGCTCGAGTTAAGATTTTGTCCGACGCATCATAAAAACGTGTTAAAATTCAGTCCCGGTCCCCGAGGCACCCAAGAATCCGGCCCGAAAAACAAAAAATTTAAACGAGCCATCTTTTGTTATACATGTTAGTCGGGGTATTGGGACATCCAAAAATCTGAGCACGAGTTGAAATCTTTTCCGACGCATCAAAAAAACGTGTTAAAATTCAATCCCGGTCCCCGAGGCACCCTAGAATCCGGACCGAAAAACCCAAATTATAATCGACCCATCATTTGTTATACGTGTTAGTCGTGATATTGGGACATCCAAAAATCTGTGCTCTTGTTAAAGTTTTGTCCAACGCATCAAAAAACACTTGTTAAAATTCTGCACCGGTCCCCGAGGCAGCCTAGAATCCGGCCCGAAAAATACAAAATTTAAACGACCCATCTTTTGTTATACATGTTAGTCGGGGTATTGGGACATCCAAAAATCTGAGCACGAGTTGAAGTCTTTTCCGACGCATCAAAAAAACGTGTTAAAATTCAGTCCCGGTCCCCGAGGCACCCTATAATCCGGTCCGAAAAACCCAAAATTTATACAACCCATCATTTGTTATACGTGTTAGTTGGGGTATTGGGACATCAAAAATCTGAGCTCGAGTTAAGGTTTTGTCCGACGCATCATAAAAACGTGTTAAAATTCAGTCCTGGTCCCCGAGGCACCCTTGAATCCGGCCTGTAAAACCCAAATTATAAACGACCCATCATTTGTTATACGTGTTAGTCGTGATATTGGGACATCCAAAAATCTGAGGTCGAGTTAAAGTCTGGTCCGACGCATCAAAAAAACGTGTTCAAATTCATTCCCGGTTCCCGAGGCACCCTAGAATCCGGCCCGAAAAACCCAAAATTTAAACGACCCATCATTTGTTATACGTGTTAGTTGGGGTAATTGGACGTCAAAAATATGAGCTCGAGTTAAGGCTTTGTCCGACGCATCATAAAAACGTGTTAAAATTCAATCCCGGTCCCCGAGGCACCCTAGAATCCGGCCCGAAAAACCCAAAATTTAAACGACCCATCATTTGTCATACGTGTTAGTTGGGGTATTGGGACATCAAAAATCTGAGCTCGAGTTAAGATTTTGTCCGACGCATCAAAAAAACGTTTTCAAATTCAGTCCCGGTCCCCGAGGCACCCTAGAATCCGGCCCGAAAAACCCAAAATTTAAACGACTCATCATTTGTTATACGTGTTAGTTGGGGTAATTGGACGTCAAAAATCTGAGCTCGAGTTAAGGTTTTGTCCGACGCATCATAAAAACGTGTTAAAATTCTGCACCGGTTCCCGAGGCAGCCTAGAATCCGGCCCGAAAAACACAAAATTTAAACGACCCATCTTTTGTTATACATGTTAGTCGGGGTATTCGGACATCCAAAAATCTAAGCACGAGTTGAAGTCTTTTCCGACGCATCAAAAAAACGTGTTAAAATTCAGTCCCGGTCCCCGAGGCACCCTAGAATCCGGCCCGAAAAACCCAAAATTTAAACGACCCATCATTTGTTATACGTGTTAGTTGGGGTATTGGGACATCGAAAATCTGAGCTCGAGTTATGGTTTTGTCCGACGCATCATAAAAACGTGTTAAAATTCAGTCCTGGTCCCCGAGGCACCCTAGAATCCGGCCCGAAAAACCCAAAATTTAAACGACCCATCATTTGTCATACGTGTAAGTTGGGGTATTGGGACATCAAAAATCTGAGCTCGAGTTAAGATTTTGTCCGACGCATCATAAAAACGTGTTAAAATTCAATCCCGGTCCCCGAGGCACGCTAGAATCCGGCCCGAAAAACCAAAATAATAATCAACCCATCATTTGTTATACCTGTTAGTTGGGGTATTGGGACATCAAAAATCTGAGCTCGAGTTAAGATTTTGTCCGACGCATCAAAAAATTGTGTTAAAATACAATCCCGGTCCCCGAGGCACCCTAGAATCCGGACCGAAAACCCAAATTATAATCGACCCATCATTTGTTATACGTGTTAGTCGTGATATTGGGACATCCAAAAATCTGTGCTCTTGTTAAAGTGTTGTCCAACGCATCAAAAAACACTTGTTAAAATTCTGCACCGGTCCCCGAGGCAGCCTCGAATCCGGCCCGAAAAATACAAAATTTAAACGACCCATCTTTTGTTATACATGTTAGTCGGGGTATTGGGACATCCAAAAATCTGAGCACGAGTTGAAGTCTTTTCCGACGCATCAAAAAAACGTGTTAAAATTCAGTCCCGGTCCCCGACGCACCCTAGAATCCGGTCCGAAAAACCCAAAATTTAAACGACCCATCATTTGTTATACGTGTTAGTTGGGGTATTCGGACATCAAAAATCTGAGCTCGAGTTAAGGTTTTGTCCGACACATCATAAAAACGTGTTAAAATTCAGTCCTGGTCCCCGAGGCACGCTTGAATCCGGTCGGAAAAACCCAAATTATAAACGACCCATCATTTGTCCGACGCATCAAAAAAACGTGTTCAAATTCATTCACGGTCCCCGAGGCACCCTAGAATCCGGCCCGAAAAACCCAAAATTTAAACGACTCATCCTTTGTTATACGTGTTAGTTGGGGTATTGGGACATCAAAAAATCTGAGCTCGAGTTAAGGTTTTGTCCGACGCATCATAAAAACGTGTTCAAATTCAGTCCCGGTCCCCGAGGCACCCTAGAATCCGGCCCGAAAAACACAAAATTTAAACCACCCATCTTTTGTTATACATGTTAGTCGGGGTATTGGGACATCCAAAAATCTGAGCACGAGTTGAAATCTTTTCCGACGCATCAAAAAAACGTGTTAAAATTCAGTCCCGGTCCCCGAGGCACCCTAGAATCCGGCCCGAAAAACCAAAATAATAATCAACCCATCATTTGTTATACATGTTAGTTGGGGTATTGGGACATCAAAAATCTGAGCTCGAGTTAAGATTTTGTCCGACGCATCATAAAAACGTGTTAAAATTCAGTCCTGGTCCCCGAGGCACGCTTGAATCCGGCCGGAAAAACCCAAATTATAAACGACCCATCATTTGTCCGACGCATCAAAAAAACGTGTTCAAATTCATTCCCGGTCCCCGAGGCACCCTAGAATCCGGCCCGAAAAACCCAAAATTTAAACGACCCATCATTTGTTATACGTGTTAGTTGGGGTAATTGGACGTCAAAAATCTGAGCTCGAGTTAAGGTTTTGTCCGACGCATCATAAAAACGTGTTAAAATTCAGTCCCGGTCCCCGAGGCACCCTAGAATCCGGCCCGAAAAACACAAAATTTAAACCACCCATCTTTTGTTATACATGTTAGTCGGGGTATTGGGACATCCAAAAATCTGAGCACGAGTTGAAATCTTTTCCGACGCATCAAAAAAACGTGTTAAAATTCAGTCCCGGTCCCCGAGGCACCCTAGAATCCGGCCCGAAAAACCAAAATAATAATCAACCCATCATTTGTTATACATGTTAGTTGGGGTATTGGGACATCAAAAATCTGAGCTCGAGTTAAGATTTTGTCCGACGCATCATAAAAACGTGTTAAAATTCAGTCCTGGTCCCCGAGGCACGCTTGAATCCGGCCTGAAAAACCCAAATTATAAACGACCCATCATCCCGAAAAACCCAAAATTTAAACGACCCATCATTTGTTATACGTGTTAGTTGGGGTAATTGGACGTCAAAAATCAGAGCTCGAGTTAAGGTTTTGTCCGACGCATCATAAAAACGTGTTAAAATTCAGTCCCGGTCCCCGAGGCACCCTAGAATCCGGCCCGAAAAACCAAAATAATAATCAACCCATCATTTGTTATACATGTTAGTTGGGGTATTGGGACATCAAAAATCTGAGATCGAGTTCAGATTTTGTCCGACGCATCATAAAAACGTGTTAAAATTCAGTCCAGGTGCCCGAGGCACCCTTGAATCCGGCCTGAAAAACCCAGATTATAAACGACCCATCATTTGTTATACTGTTAGTCGTGATATTGGGACATCCAAAAATCTGAGGTCGAGTTAAAGTCTTGTCCGACGCATCAAAAAAACGTGTTCAAATTTATTCCCGGTCCCCGAGGCACCCTAGAATCCGGCCCGAAAAACCCAAAATTTAAACGACCCATCATTTGTCATACGTGTTAGTTGGGGTATTGGGACATCAAAAATCTGAGCTCGAGTTAAGATTTTGTCCGACGCATCATAAAAACGTGTTAAAATACAGTCCCGGTCCCCGAGGCACCCTAGAATCCGGCCCGAAAAACCAAAATAATAATCAACCCATCATTTGTTATACATGTTAGTTGGGGTATTGGGACATCAAAAATCTGAGCTCGAGTTAAGATTTTGTCCGACGCATCATAAAAACGTGTTAAAATTCAGTCCTGGTCCTCGAGGCACGCTTGAATCCGGCCTGAAAAACCCAAATTATAAACGACCCATCATTTGTTATACGTGTTAGTCGTGATATTGGGACATCCAAAAATCTGAGGTCGACTTAAAGTCTTGTCCGACGCATCAAAAAAACGTGTTCAAATTTATTCCCGGTCCCCGAGGCACCCTAGAATCCGGCCCGAAAAACCCAAAATTTAAACGACCCATCATTTGTCATACGTGTTAGTTGGGGTATTGGGACATCAAAAATCTGAGCTCGAGTTAAGATTTTGTCCGACGCATCATAAAAACGTGTTAAAATTCAGTCCCGGTCCCCGAGACACCCTAGAATCCGGCCCGAAAAACCAAAATAATAATCAACCCATCATTTGTTATACATGTTAGTTGGGGTATTGGGACATCAAAAATCTGAGCTCGAGTTAAGATTTTGTCCGACGCATCATAAAAACGTGTTAAAATTCAGTCCCGTTCCCCGAGGCACCCTAGAATCCGGCCCGAAAAACCCAAATTGTAATCGACCCATCATTTGTTATACGTGTTAGTCGTGATATTGGGACATCCAAAAATCGGTGCTCTTGTTAAAGTTTTGTCCAACGCATCAAAAAACACTTGTTAAAATTCTGCACCGGTCCCCGAGGCAGCCTAGAATCCGGCCCGAAAAATACAAAATTTAAACGACCCATCTTTTGTTATACATGTTAGTCGGAGTATTGGGACATCCAAAAATCTGAGCACGAGTTGAAGTCTTTTCCGACGCATCAAAAAAACGTGTTAAAATTCAGTCCCGGTCCCCGAGGCACCCTAGAATCCGGTCCGAAAAACCCAAAATTTAAACGACCCATCATTTGTTATACGTGTTAGTTGGGGTATTGGGACATCAAAAATCTGAGCTCGAGTTAAGGTTTTGTCTGACGCATCATAAAAACGTGTTATAATTCAGTCCTGGTCCCCGAGGCACCCTTGAATCCGGCCTGTAAAACCCAAATTATAAACGACCCATCATTTGTTATACGTGTTAGTCGTGATATTGGGACATCCAAAAATCTGAGGTCGAGTTAAATTCTTGTCCGACGCATCAAAAAAACGTGTTCAAATTCATTCCCGGTCCCCGAGGCACCCTAGAATCCGGCCCGAAAAACGCAAAATTTAAACGACCCATCATTTGTTATACGTGTTAGTCGGGGTAATTGGACGTCAAAAATCTGAGCTCGAGTTAAGGTTTTGTCCGACGCATCATAAAAACGTGTTAAAATTCAGTCCCGGTCCCCGAGGCACCCTACAATCCGGCCAGAAAAACACAAAATTTAAACGACCCATCTTTTGTTATACATGTTAGTCGGGGTATTGGGACATCCAAAAATCTGAGCACGAGTTGAAATCTTTTCCGACGCATCAAAAAAACGTGTTAAAATTCAGTCCCGGTCCCCGAGGCACCCTAGAATCCGGCCCGAAAAACACAAAATTTAAACCACCCATATTTTGTTATACATGTTAGTCGGGGTATTGGGACATCCAAAAATCTGAGCACGAGTTGAAATATTTTCCGACGCATCAAAAAAACGTGTTAAAATTCAGTCCCGGTCCCCGAGGCACCCTAGAATCCGGCCCGAAAAACCAAAATAATAATCAACCCATCATTTGTTATACATGTTAGTTGGGGTATTGGGACATCAAAAATCTGAGCTCGAGTTAAGATTTTGTCCGACGCATCATAAAAACGTGTTAAAATTCAGTCCTGGTCCCCGAGGCACGCTTGAATCCGGCCGGAAAAACCCAAATTATAAACGACCCATCATTTGTCCGACGCATCAAAAAAACGTGTTCAAATTCATTCCCGGTCCCCGAGGCACCCTAGAATCCGGCCCGAAAAACCGAAAATTTAAACGACCCATCATTTGTTATACGTGTTAGTTGGGGTAATTGGACGTCAAAAATCTGAGCTTGAGTTAAGGTTTTGTCCGACGCATCATAAAAACGTGTTAAAATTCAGTCCCGGTCCCCGAGGCACCCTAGAATCCGGCCCGAAAAACACAAAATTTAAACCACCCATCTTTTGTTATACATGTTAGTCGGGGTATTGGGACATCCAAAAATCTGAGCACGAGTTGAAATCTTTTCCGACGCATCAAAAAAACGTGTTAAAATTCAGTCCCGGTCCCCGAGGCACCCTAGAATCCAGCTCGAAAAACCAAAATAGTAATCAACCCATCATTTGTTATACATGTTAGTTGGGGTATTGGGACATCAAAAATCTGAGCTCGAGTTAAGATTTTGTCCGACGCATCATAAAAACGTGTTAAAATTCAGTCCTGGTCCCCGAGGCACGCATGAATCCGGCCGGAAAAACCCAAATTGTAAACGACCCATCATTTGTCCGACGCATCAAAAAAACGTGTTCAAATTCATTCCCGGTCCCCGAGGCACCCTAGAATCCGGCCCGAAAAACCCAAAATTTAAACGACACATCATTTGTTATACGTGTTAGTTGGGGTAATTGGACGTCAAAAATCTGAGCTCGAGTTAAGGTTTTGTCCGACGCATCATAAAAACGTGTTAAAATTCAGTCCCGGTCCCCGAGGCACCCTAGAATCCGGCCCGAAAAACACAAAATTTAAACCACCCATCTTTTGTTATACATGTTAGTCGGGGTATTAGGACATCCAAAAATCTGAGCACGAGTTGAAATCTTTTCCGACGCATCAAAAAAACGTGTTAAAATTCAGTCCCGGTCCCCGAGGCACCCTAGAATCCGGCCCGAAAAACCAAAATAATAAGCAACCCATCATTTGTTATACATGTTAGTTGGGGTATTGGGACATCAAAAATCTGAGCTCGAGTTAAGATTTTGTCCGACGCATCATAAAAACGTGTTAAAATTCAGTCCTGGTCCCCGAGGCACGCTTGAATCCGGCCTGAAAAACCCAAATTATAAACGACCCATCATCCCGAAAAACCCAAAATTTAAACGACCCATCATTTGTTATACGTGTTAGTTGGGGTAATTGGACGTCAAAAATCTGAGCTCGAGTTAAGGTTTTGTCCGACGCATCATAAAAACGTGTTAAAATTCAGTCCCGGTCCCCGAGGCACCCTAGAATCCGGCCCGAAAAACCAAATAATAATCAACCCATCATTTGTTATACATGTTAGTTGGGGTATTGGGACATCAAAAATCTGAGCTCGAGTTAAGATTTTGTCCGACGCATCATAAAAACGTGTTAAAATTCAGTCCGGGTCCCCGAGGCACCCTTGAATCCGGCCTGAAAAACCCAAATTTTAAACGACCCATCATTTGTTATACATGTTAGTCGTGATATTGGGACATCCAAAAACCTGAGGTCGAGTTAAAGTCTGGTCCGACGCATCAAAAAAACATGTTCAAATTTATTCCCGGTCCCCGAGGCACCCTAGAATCCGGCCCGAAAAACCCAAAATTTAACCGACCCATCATTTGTCATACGTGTTAGTTGGGGTATTGGGACATCAAAAATCTGAGCTCGAGTTAAGATTTTGTCCGACGCATCATAAAAACGTGTTAAAATTCAGTCCCGGTCCCCGAGGCACCCTAGAATCCGGCCCGAAAAACCAAAATAATAATCAACCCATCATTTGTTATACATGTTAGTTGGGGTATTGGGACATCAAAAATCTGAGCTCGAGTTAAGATTTTGTCCGACGCATCATAAAAACGTGTTAAAATTCAGTCCTGGTCCCCGAGGCACGCTTGAATCCGGCCTGAAAAACCCAAATTATAAACGACCCATCATCCCGAAAAACCCAAAATTTAAACGACCCATCATTTGTTATACGTGTTAGTTGGGGTAATTGGACGTCAAAAATCTGAGCTCGAGTTAAGGTTTTGTCCGACGCATCATAAAAACGTGTTAAAATTCAGTCCCGGTCCCCGAGGCACCCTAGAATCCGGCCCGAAATACCAAAATAATAATCAACCCATCATTTGTTATACATGTTAGTTGGGGTATTGGGACATCAAAAATCTGAGATCGAGTTCAGATTTTGTCCGACGCATCATAAAAACGTGTTAAAATTCAGTCCTGGTTCCCGAGGCACCCTTGAATCCGGCCTGAAAAACCCAAATTATAAACGACCCATCATTTGTTATACGTGTTAGTCGTGATATTGGGACATCCAAAAATCTGAGGTCGAGTTAAAGTCTTGTCCGACGCATCAAAAAAACGTGTTCAAATTTATTCCCGGTCCCCGAGGCACCATAGAATCCGGCCCGAAAAACCCAAAATTTAAACGACCCATCATTTGTCATACGTGTTAGTTGGGGTATTGGGACATCAAAAATCTGAGCTCGAGTTAAGATTTTGTCCTACGCATCATAAAAACGTGTTAAAATTCAGTCCCGGTCCCCGAGGCACCCTAGAATCCGGCCCGAAAAACCAAAATAATAATCAACCCATCATTTGTTATACATGTTAGTTGGGGTATTGGGACATCAAAAATCCGAGCTCGAGTTAAGATTTTGTCCGACGCATCATAAAAACGTGTTAAAATTCAGTCCTGGTCCTCGAGGCACGCTTGAATCCGGCCTGAAAAACCCAAATTATAAACGACCCATCATTTGTTATACGTGTTAGTCGTGATATTGGGACATCCAAAAATCTGAGGTCGACTTAAAGTCTTGTCCGACGCATCAAAAAAACGTGTTCAAATTTATTCCCGGTCCCCGAGGCACCCTAGAATCCGGCCCGAAAAACCCAAAATTTAAACGACCCATCATTTGTCATACGTGTTAGTTGGGGTATTGGGACATCAAAAATCTGAGCTCGAGTTAAGATTTTGTCCGACGCATCATAAAAACGTGTTAAAATTCAGTCCCGGTCCCCGAGACACCCTAGAATCCGGCCCGAAAAACCAAAATAATAATCAACCCATCATTTGTTATACATGTTAGTTGGGGTATTGGGACATCAAAAATCTGAGCTCGAGTTAAGATTTTGTCCGACGCATCATAAAAACGTGTTAAAATTCAGTCCCGTTCCCCGAGGCACCCTAGTATCCGGCCCGAAAAACCCAAATTATAATCGACCCATCATTTGTTATACGTGTTAGTCGTGATATTGGGACATCCAAAAATCGGTGCTCTTGTTAAAGTTTTGTCCAACGCATCAAAAAACACTTGTTAAAATTCTGCACCGGTCCCCGAGGCAGCCTAGAATCCGGCCCGAAAAATACAAAATTTAAACGACCCATCTTTTGTTATACATGTTAGTCGGAGTATTGGGACATCCAAAAATCTGAGCACGAGTTGAAGTCTTTTCCGACGCATCAAAAAAACGTGTTAAAATTCAGTCCCGGTCCCCGAGGCACCCTAGAATCCGGTCCGAAAAACCCAAAATTTAAACGACCCATCATTTGTTATACGTGTTAGTTGGGGTATTGGGACATCAAAAATCTGAGCTCGAGTTAAGGTTTTGTCCGACGCGTCATAAAAACGTGTTATAATTCAGTCCTGGTCCCCGAGGCACCCTTGAATCCGGCCTGTAAAACCCAAATTATAAACGACCCATCATTTGTTATACGTGTTAGTCGTGATATTGGGACATCCAAAAATCTGAGGTCGAGTTAAATTCTTGTCCGACGCATCAAAAAAACGTGTTCAAATTCATTCCCGGTCCCCGAGGCACCCTAGAATCCGGCCCGAAAAACGCAAAATTTAAACGACCCATCATTTGTTATACGTGTTAGTCGGGGTAATTGGACGTCAAAAATCTGAGCTCGAGTTAAGGTTTTGTCCGACGCATCATAAAAACGTGTTAAAATTCAGTCCCGGTCCCCGAGGCACCCTACAATCCGGCCCGAAAAACCAAAATAATAATCAACCCATCATTTGTTATACATGTTAGTTGGGGTATTGGGACATCAAAAATCTGAGATCGAGTTCAGATTTTGTCCGACGCATCATAAAAACGTGTTAAAATTCAGTCCTGGTGCCCGAGGCACCCTTGAATCCGGCCTGAAAAACCCAAATAATAAACGACCCATCATTTGTTATACGTGTTAGTCGTGATATTGGGACATCCAAAAATCTGAGATCGAGTTAAAGTCTTGTCCGACGCATCAAAAAAACGTGTTCAAATTTATTCCCGGTCCCCGAGGCACCCTAGAATCCGGCCCGAAAAACCCAAAATTTAACCGACCCATCATTTGTTATACGTGTTAGTTGGGGTAATTGGACGTTAAAAATCTGAGCTCGAGTTAAGGTTTTGTCCGACGCATCATAAAAACGTGTTAAAATTCAGTCCCGGTCCCCGAGGCACCCTAGAATCCGGCCCGAAAAACACAAAATTTAAACCACCCATCTTTTGTTATACATGTTAGTCGGGGTATTAGGACATCCAAAAATCTGAGCACGAGTTGAAATCTTTTCCGACGCATCAAAAAAACGTGTTAAAATTCAGTCCCGGTCCCCGAGGCACCCTAGAATCCGGCCCGAAAAACCAAAATAATAAGCAACCCATCATTTGTTATACATGTTAGTTGGGGTATTGGGACATCAAAAATCTGAGTTCGAGTTAAGATTTTGTCCGACGCATCATAAAAACGTGTTAAAATTCAGTCCTGGTCCCCGAGGCACGCTTGAATCCGGCCTGAAAAACCCAAATTATAAACGACCCATCATCCCGAAAAACCCAAAATTTAAACGACCCATCATTTGTTATACGTGTTAGTTGGGGTAATTGGACGTCAAAAATCTGAGCTCGAGTTAAGGTTTTGTCCGACGCATCATAAAAACGTGTTAAAATTCAGTCCCGGTCCCAGAGGCACCCTAGAATCCGGCCCGAAAAACCAAATAATAATCAACCCATCATTTGTTATACATGTTAGTTGGGGTATTGGGACATCAAAAATCTGAGCTCGAGTTAAGATTTTGTCCGACGCATCATAAAAACGTGTTAAAATTCAGTCCGGGTCCCCGAGGCACCCTTGAATCCGGCCTGAAAAACCCAAATTTTAAACGACCCATCATTTGTTATACAAGTTAGTCGTGATATTGGGACATCCAAAAACCTGAGGTCGAGTTAAAGTCTGGTCCGACGCATCAAAAAAACGTGTTCAAATTTATTCCCGGTCCCCGAGGCACCCTAGAATCCGGCCCGAAAAACCCAAAATTTAACCGACCCATCATTTGTCATACGTGTTAGTTGGGGTATTGGGACATCAAAAATCTGAGCTCGAGTTAAGATTTTGTCCGACGCATCATAAAAACGTGTTAAAATTCAGTCCCGGTCCCCGAGGCACCCTAGAATCCGGCCCGAAAAACCAAAATAATAATCAACCCATCATTTGTTATACATGTTAGTTGGGGTATTGGGACATCAAAAATCTGAGCTCGAGTTAAGATTTTGTCCGACGCATCATAAAAACGAGTTAAAATTCAGTCCCGGTCCCCGAGGCAGCCTAGAATCCGGCCCGAAAAACCAAAATAATAATCAACCCATCATTTGTTATACATGTTAGTTGGGGTATTGGGACATCAAAAATCTGAGCTCGAGTTAAGGTTTTGTCCGACGCATCATAAAAACGTGTTAAAATTCAGTCCTGGTCCCCGAGGCACCCTTGAATCCGGCCTGAAAAACCCAAATTATAAACGACCCATCATTTGTTATACGTGTTAGTCGTGATATTGGGACATCCAAAAATCTGAGGTCGAGTTAAAGTCTTGTCCGACGCATCAAATAAACGTGTTCAAATTCATTCCCGGTCCCCGAGGCACCCTAGAATCCGGCTTGAAAAACCCAAAATTTAAACGACCCATCAGTTGTTATACGTGTTAGTTGGGGTAATTGGACGTCAAAAATCTGAGCTCGAGTTAAGGTTTTGTCCGACGCATCATAAAAACGTGTTAAAATTCAGTCCCGGTCCCCGAGGCACCCTAGAATCCGGCCCGAAAAACACAAAATTTAAACGACCCATCTTTTGTTATACATGTTAGTCGGGGTATTGGGACATCTAAAAATCTGAGCACGAGTTGAAATCTTTTCCGACGCATCAAAAAAACGTGTTAAAATTCAGTCCCGGTCCCCGAGGCACCCTACAATCCGGCCCGAAAAACCCAAATTATAATCGACCCATCATTTGTTATACGTGTTAGTCGTGATATTGGGACATCCAAAAATCTGTGCTCTTGTTAAAGTTTTGTCCAACGCATCAAAAAACACTTGTTAAAATTCTGCACCGGTCCCCGAGGCAGCCAAGAATCCGGCCCGAAAAATACAAAATTTAAACGACCCATCTTTTGTTATACATGTTAGTCGGGGTATTGGGACATCCAAAAATCTGAGCACGAGTTGAAGTCTTTTCCGACGCATCAAAAAAACGTGTTAAAATTCAGTCCCGGTCCCCGAGGCACCCTAGAATCCGGTCCGAAAAACCCAAAATTTAAACGACCCATCATTTGTTATACGTGTTAGTTGGGGTATTGGGACATCAAAAATCTGAGCTCGAGTTAAGGTTTTGTCCGACGCATCATAAAAACGTGTTAAAATTCAGTCCGGGTCCCCGAGGCACCCTTGAATCCAGCCTGTAAAACCCAAATTATAAACGACCCATCATTTGTTATACGTGTTAGGCGTGATATTGGGACATCCAAAAATCTGAGGTCGAGTTAAAGTCTTGTCCGACGCATCAAATAAACGTGTTCAAATTCATTCCCGATCCCCGAGGTACCCTATAATCCGGCTTGAAAACCCCAAAATTTAAACGACCCATCATTTGTTATACGTGTTAGTTGGGGTAATTGGACGTCAAAAATCTGAGCTCGAGTTAAGGTTTTGTCCGACGCATCATAAAAACGTGTTAAAATTCAGTCCCGGTTCCCGAGGCACCCTAGAATCCGGCCAGAAAAACACAAAATTTAAACGACCCATCTTTTGTTATACATGTTAGTCGGGGTATTGGGACATCCAAAAATCTGAGCACGAGTTGAAATCTTTTCCGACGCATCAAAAAAACGTGTTAAAATTCAGTCCCGGTCCCCGAGCTACCCTAGAATCCGGCCCGAAAAACCCAAATTATAATCGACCCATCATTTGTTATACGTGTTAGTCGTGATATTGGGACATCCAAAAATCTGTGCTCTTGTTAAAGTTTTGTCCAACGCATCAAAAAACACTTGTTAAAATTCTGCACCGGTCCCCGAGGCAGCCTAGAATCCGGCCCGAAAAATACAAAATTTAAACGACCCATCTTTTGTTATACATGTTAGTCGGGGTATTGGGACATCCAAAAATCTGAGCACGAGTTGAAATCTTTTCCGACGCATCAAAAAAACGTGTTAAAATTCAGTCCCGGTCCCCGAGGTACCCTAGAATCCGGCCCGAAAAACCCAAATTATAATCGACCCATCATTTGTTATACGTGTTAGTCGTGATATTGGGACATCCAAAAATCTGTGCTCTTGTTAAAGTTTTGTCCAACGCATCAAAAAACACTTGTTAAAATTCTGCACCGGTCCCCGAGGCAGCCTAGAATCCGGCCCGAAAAATACAAAATTTAAACGACCCATCTTTTGTTATACATGTTAGTCGGGGTATTGGGACATCCAAAAATCTGAGCACGAGTTGAAGTCTTTTCCGACGCATCAAAAAAACGTGTTAAAATTCAGTCCCGGTCCCGAGGCACCCTAGAATCCGGCCCGAAAAACCAAAATAATAATCAAACCATCATTTGTTATACATGTTAGTTGGGGTATTGGGACATCAAAAACCTGAGCTCGAGTTAAGATTTTGTCCGACGCATCATAAAAACGTGTTAAAATTCAGTCCTGGTCCCCGAGGCACCCTAGCATCCGGCCCGAAAAACCCAAAATTTAAACGACCCATCATTTGTTATACGTGTTAGTTGGGGTATTAGGACATCAAAAATGTGAACTCGAGTTAAGGTTTTGCCCGACGCATCAAAAATCACTTGTTAAAATTCTGCACCGGTTCCCGAGGCAGCCTAGAATCCGGCCCGAAAAACACAAAATTTAAACGACCCATCTTTTGTTATACATGTTAGTCGGGGTATTGGGACATCAAAAAATCTGAGCACGAGTTGAAGTCTTTTCCGACGCATCAAAAAAACGTGTTAAAATTCAGTCTCGGTCCCCGAGGCACCCTAGAATCCGGCCCGAAAAACCCAAAATTTAAACGACCCATCATTTGTCATACGTGTTAGTTGGGGTACTGGGACATCAAAAATCTGAGCTCGAGTTAAGGTTTTGTCCGACGCATCATAAAAACGTGTTAAAATTCAGTCTCGGTCCCCGAGGCACCCTAGAATCCGGCCCGAAAAACCAAAATAATAATCAACCCATCATTTGTTATACATGTTAGTTGGGGTATTGGGACATCAAAAATCTGAGATCGAGTTCAGATTTTGTCCGACGCATCATAAAAACGTGTTAAAATTCAGTCCTGGTGCCCGAGGCACCCTTGAATCCGGCCTGAAAAACCCAAATAATAAACGACCCATCATTTGTTATACGTGTTAGTCGTGATATTGGGACATCCAAAAATCTGAGGTCGAGTTAAAGTCTTGTCCGACGCATCAAAAAAACGTGTTCAAATTTATTCCCGGTCCCCGAGGAACCCTAGAATCCGGCCCGAAAAACCCAAAATTTAACCGACCCATCATTTGTTATACGTGTTAGTTGGGGTAATTGGACGTTAAAAATCTGAGCTCGAGTTAAGGTTTTGTCCGACGCATCATAAAAACGTGTTAAAATTCAGTCCCGGTCCCCGAGGCACCCTAGAATCCGGCCCGAAAAACACAAAATTTAAACCACCCATCTTTTGTTATACATGTTAGTCGGGGTATTAGGACATCCAAAAATCTGAGCACGAGTTGAAATCTTTTCCGACGCATCAAAAAAACGTGTTAAAATTCAGTCCCGGTCCCCGAGGCACCCTAGAATCCGGCCCGAAAAACCAAAATAATAAGCCACCCATCATTTGTTATACATGTTAGTTGGGGTATTGGGACATCAAAAATCTGAGCTCGAGTTAAGATTTTGTCCGACGCATCATAAAAACGTGTTAAAATTCAGTCCTGGTCCCTGAGGCACGCTTGAATCCGGCCTGAAAAACCCAAATTATAAACGACCCATCATCCCGAAAAACCCAAAATTTAAATTACCCATCATTTGTTATACGTGTTAGTTGGGGTAATTGGACGTCAAAAATCTGAGCTCGAGTTAAGGTTTTGTCCGACGCATCATAAAAACGTGTTAAAATTCAGTCCCGGTCCCAGAGGCACCCTAGAATCCGGCCCGAAAAACCAAATAATAATCAACCCATCATTTGTTATACATGTTAGTTGGGGTATTGGGACATCAAAAATCTGAGCTCGAGTTAAGATTTTGTCCGACGCATCATAAAAACGTGTTAAAATTCAGTCCGGGTCCCCGAGGCACCCTTGAATCCGGCCTGAAAAACCCAAATTTTAAACGACCCATCATTTGTTATACAAGTTAGTCGTGATATTGGGACATCCAAAAACCTGAGGTCGAGTTAAAGTCTGGTCCGACGCATCAAAAAAACGTGTTCAAATTTATTCCCGGTCCCCGAGGCACCCTAGAATCCGGCCCGAAAAACCCAAAATTTAACCGACCCATCATTTGTCATACGTGTTAGTTGGGGTATTGGGACATCAAAAATCTGAGCTCGAGTTAAGATTTTGTCCGACGCATCATAAAAACGTGTTAAAATTCAGTCCCGGTCCCCGAGGCACCCTAGAATCCGGCCCGAAAAACCAAAATAATAATCAACCCATCATTTGTTATACATGTTAGTTGGGGTATTGGGACATCAAAAATCTGAGCTCGAGTTAAGATTTTGTCCGACGCATCATAAAAACGAGTTAAAATTCAGTCCCGGTCCCCGAGGCAGCCTAGAATCCGGCCCGAAAAACCAAAATAATAATCAACCCATCATTTGTTATACATGTTAGTTGGGGTATTGGGACATCAAAAATCTGAGCTCGAGTTAAGGTTTTGTCCGACGCATCATAAAAACGTGTTAAAATTCAGTCCTGGTCCCCGAGGCACCCTTGAATCCGGCCTGAAAAACCCAAATTATAAACGACCCATCATTTGTTATACGTGTTAGTCGTGATATTGGGACATCCAAAAATCTGAGGTCGAGTTAAAGTCTTGTCCGACGCATCAAATAAACGTGTTCAAATTCATTCCCGGTCCCCGAGGCACCCTAGAATCCGGCTTGAAAAACCCAAAATTTAAACGACCCATCAGTTGTTATACGTGTTAGTTGGGGTAATTGGACGTCAAAAATCTGAGCTCGAGTTAAGGTTTTGTCCGACGCATCATAAAAACGTGTTAAAATTCAGTCCCGGTCCCCGAGGCACCCTAGAATCCGGCCCGAAAAACACAAAATTTAAACGACCCATCTTTTGTTATACATGTTAGTCGGGGTATTGGGACATCCAAAAATCTGAGCACGAGTTGAAATCTTTTCCGACGCATCAAAAAAACGTGTTAAAATTCAGTCCCGGTCCCCGAGGCGCCCTACAATCCGGCCCGAAAAACCCAAATTATAATCGACCCATCATTTGTTATACGTGTTAGTCGTGATATTGGGACATCCAAAAATCTGTGCTCTTGTTAAAGTTTTGTCCAACGCATCAAAAAACACTTGTTAAAATTCTGCACCGGTCCCCGAGGCAGCCAAGAATCCGGCCCGAAAAATACAAAATTTAAACGACCCATCTTTTGTTATACATGTTAGTCGGGGTATTGGGACATCCAAAAATCTGAGCACGAGTTGAAGTCTTTTCCGACGCATCAAAAAAACGTGTTAAAATTCAGTCCCGGTCCCCGAGGCACCCTAGAATCCGGTCCGAAAAACCCAAAATTTAAACGACCCATCATTTGTTATACGTGTTAGTTGGGGTATTGGGATATCAAAAATCTGAGCTCGAGTTAAGGTTTTGTCCGACGCATCATAAAAACGTGTTAAAATTCAGTCCGGGTCCCCGAGGCACCCTTGAATCCGGCCTGTAAAACCCAAATTATAAACGACCCATCATTTGTTATACGTGTTAGGCGTGATATTGGGCCATCCAAAAATCTGAGGTCGAGTTAAAGTCTTGTCCGACGCATCAAATAAACGTGTTCAAATTCATTCCCGATCCCCGAGGTACCCTATAATCCGGCTTGAAAACCCCAAAATTTAAACGACCCATCATTTGTTATACGTGTTAGTTGGGGTAATTGGACGTCAAAAATCTGAGCTCGAGTTAAGGTTTTGTCCGACGCATCATAAAAACGTGTTAAAATTCAGTCCCGGTTCCCGAGGCACCCTAGAATCCGGCCAGAAAAACACAAAATTTAAACGACCCATCTTTTGTTATACATGTTAGTCGGGGTATTGGGACATCCAAAAATCTGAGCACGAGTTGAAATCTTTTCCGACGCATCAAAAAAACGTGTTAAAATTCAGTCCCGGTCCCCGAGGTACCCTAGAATCCGGCCCGAAAAACCCAAATTATAATCGACCCATCATTTGTTATACGTGTTAGTCGTGATATTGGGACATCCAAAAATCTGTGCTCTTGTTAAAGTTTTGTCCAACGCATCAAAAAACACTTGTTAAAATTCTGCACCGGTCCCCGAGGCAGCCTAGAATCCGGCCCGAAAAATACAAAATTTAAACGACCCATCTTTTGTTATACATGTTAGTCGGGGTATTGGGACATCCAAAAATCTGAGCACGAGTTGAAATCTTTTCCGACGCATCAAAAAAACGTGTTAAAATTCAGTCCCGGTCCCCGAGGTACCCTAGAATCCGGCCCGAAAAACCCAAATTATAATCGACCCATCATTTGTTATACGTGTTAGTCGTGATATTGGGACATCCAAAAATCTGTGCTCTTGTTAAAGTTTTGTCCAACGCATCAAAAAACACTTGTTAAAATTCTGCACCGGTCCCCGAGGCAGCCTAGAATCCGGCCCGAAAAATACAAAATTTAAACGACCCATCTTTTGTTATACATGTTAGTCGGGGTATTGGGACATCCAAAAATCTGAGCACGAGTTGAAGTCTTTTCCGACGCATCAAAAAAACGTGTTAAAATTCAGTCCCGGTCCCGAGGCACCCTAGAATCCGGCCCGAAAAACCAAAATAATAATCAAACCATCATTTGTTATACATGTTAGTTGGGGTATTGGGACATCAAAAACCTGAGCTCGAGTTAAGATTTTGTCCGACGCATCATAAAAACGTGTTAAAATTCAGTCCTGGTCCCCGAGGCACCCTAGCATCCGGCCCGAAAAACCCAAAATTTAAACGACCCATCATTTGTTATACGTGTTAGTTGGGGTATTGGGACATCAAAAATGTGAACTCGAGTTAAGGTTTTGCCCGACGCATCAAAAATCACTTGTTAAAATTCTGCACCGGTTCCCGAGGCAGCCTAGAATCCGGCCCGAAAAACACAAAATTTAAACGACCCATCTTTTGTTATACATGTTAGTCGGGGTATTGGGACATCAAAAAATCTGAGCACGAGTTGAAGTCTTTTCCGACGCATCAAAAAAACGTGTTAAAATTCAGTCTTAGTCCCCGAGGCACCCTAGAATCCGGCCCGAAAAACCCAAAATTTAAACGACCCATCATTTGTCATACGTGTTAGTTGGGGTATTGGGACATCAAAAATCTGAGCTCGAGTTAAGGTTTTGTCCGACGCATCATAAAAACGTGTTAAAATTCAGTCTC
The DNA here is from genome assembly GCA_028411795.1 of Euphorbia peplus. NCBI lineage: Eukaryota > Viridiplantae > Streptophyta > Magnoliopsida > Malpighiales > Euphorbiaceae > Euphorbia > Euphorbia peplus. The sequence continues at coordinate 11,849,531 of CP110838.1, read as the reverse complement.
GGTCCCCGAGGCACCCTAGAATCCGGCCCGAAAAACCCAAATTATAATCGACCCATCATTTGTTATACGTGTTAGTTAGGGTATGGGGACATCAAAAATCTGAGCTCAAGTTAGGATTTTGTCCGACGTATCATAAAAACGTGTTAAAATTGAGTCCCGGTCCCCGAGGCACCCTAGAATCCGGCTGAAAAACCCAAATTATAATCGACCCATCATTTGTTATACGTGTTAGTCGTGATATTGGGACATCCAAAAATCTGTGCTCTTGTGAAAGTTTTGTCCAACGCATCATAAAAACGTGTTAAAATTCATTCCCGGTCCCCGAGGCACCCTAGAATCCGGCCAGAAAAACACAAAATTTAAACGACCCATCTTTGGTTATACATGTTAGTCGGGGTATTGGGACATCCAAAAATCTGAGCACGAGTTGAAATCTTTTCCGACGCATCAAAAAAACGTGTTAAAATTCAGTCCCGGTCCCCGAGGCACCCTAGAATCCGGCCTGAAAAACCCAAATTATAAACGACCCATCATTTGTTATACGTGTTAGTCGTGATATTGGGACATCCAAAAATCTGAGGTCGAGTTAAAGTCTTGTCCGACGCATCAAAAAAACGTGTTCAAATTCATTCCCGGTCCCCGAGGCACCCTTGAATCCGGCCCGAAAAACCCAAAATTTAAACGACCCATCATTTGTTATACGTCTTAGTCGGGGTGATTGGACGTCAAAAATCTGAGCTCGAGTTAAGGTTTTGTCCGACGCATCATAAAAACGTGTTAAAATTCAGTCCCGGTCCCCGAGGCACCCTAGAATCCGGCCAGAAAAACACAAAATTTAAACGACCCATCTTTTGTTATACATGTTAGTCGGGGTATTGGGACATCCAAAAATCTGAGCACGAGTTGAAATCTTTTCCGACGCATCAAAAAAACGTGTTAAAATTCAGTCCCGGTCCCCGAGGCACCCTAGAATCCGGCCCGAAAAACCCAAAATTTAAACGACCCATCATTTGTTATACGTGTTAGTTGGGGTATTGGGACATCAAAAATCTGAGCTCGAGTTAAGGTTTTGTCCGACGCATCATAAAAACGTGTTAAAATTCAGTCCCGGTCCCCGAGGCACCCTTGAATCCGGCCTGAAAAACCCAAATTATAAACGACCCATCATTTGTTATACGTGTTAGTCGTGATATTGGGACATCCAAAAATCTGAGGTCGAGTTAAATTTTTGTCCGACGCATCAAAAAAACGTGTTAAAATTCAGTCCCGGTCCCTGAGGCACCCTGGAATCCGGCCCGAAAAACACAAAATTTAAACAAACCATCATTTGTTATACATGTTAGTTGGGGTATTGGGACATCCAAAATATGAGCTCGAGTTAAGGTTTTTTTCGACGCATCATAAAAACGTGTTAAAATTCAGTCCCGGTCCCCGAGGCACCCTAGAATCCGGCCCGAAAAACCCAAATTATAATCGACCCATCATTTGTTATACGTGTTAGTTAGGGTATGGGGACATCAAAAATCTGAGCTCGAGTTAAGATTTTGTCCGACACATCATAAAAACGTGTTAAAATTCAGTCCCGGTCCCCGAGGCACCCTAGAATCCGGCCCGAAAAACCAAAATAATAATCAAACCATCATTTGTTATACATGTTAGTTGGGGTATTGGGACATCAAAAACCTGAGCTCGAGTTAAGATTTTGTCCGACGCATCATAAAAACGTGTTAAAATTCAGTCCCGGTCCCCGAGGCACCCTAGAATCCGGCCCGAAAAACCCAAAATTTAAACGACCCATCATTTGTTATACGTGTTAGTTGGGGTATTGGGACATCAAAAATGTGAGCTCGAGTTAAGGTTTTGCCCGACGCATCAAAAATCACTTGTTAAAATTCTGCACCGGTTCCCAAGGCAGCCTAGAATCCGGCCCGAAAAACACAAAATTTAAACGACCCATCTTTTGTTATACATGTTAGTCGGGGTATTGGGACATCCAAAAATCTGAGCACGAGTTGAAGTCTTTTCCGACGCATCAAAAAAACGTGTTAAAATTCAGTCCCGGTCCCCGAGGCACCCTAGAATCCGGCCCGAAAAACCCAAATTATAATCGACCCATCATTTGTTATACGTGTTAGTCGTGATATTGGGACATCCAAAAATCTGTGCTCTTGTTAAAGTTTTGTCCAACGCATCAAAAAACACTTGTTAAAATTCTGCACCGGTCCCCGAGGCAGCCTAGAATCCGGCCCGAAAAATACAAAATTTAAACGACCCATCTTTTGTTATACATGTTAGTCGGGGTATTGGGACATCCAAAAATCTGAGCACGAGTTGAAGTCTTTTCCGACGCATCAAAAAAACGTGTTAAAATTCAGTCCCGGTCCCCGAGGCACCCTAGAATCCGGTCCGAAAAACCCAAAATTTAAACGACCCATCATTTGTTATACGTGTTAGTTGGGGTATTGGGACATCAAAAATCTGAGCTCGAGTTAAGGTTTTGTCCGACGCATCATAAAAACGTGTTAAAATTCAGTCCCGGTCCCCGAGGCACCCTTGAATCCGGCCTGAAAAACCCAAATTATAAACGACCCATCATTTGTTATACGTGTTAGTCGTGATATTGGGACATCCAAAAATCTGAGGTCGAGTTAAATTTTTGTCCGACGCATCAAAAAAACGTGTTAAAATTCAGTCCCGGTCCCTGAGGCACCCTGGAATCCGGCCCGAAAAACACAAAATTTAAACAAACCATCATTTGTTATACATGTTAGTTGGGGTATTGGGACATCCAAAATATGAGCTCGAGTTAAGGTTTTTTTCGACGCATCATAAAAACGTGTTAAAATTCAGTCCCGGTCCCCGAGGCACCCTAGAATCCGGCCCGAAAAACCCAAATTATAATCGACCCATCATTTGTTATACGTGTTAGTTAGGGTATGGGGACATCAAAAATCTGAGCTCGAGTTAAGATTTTGTCCGACACATCATAAAAACGTGTTAAAATTCAGTCCCGGTCCCCGAGGCACCCTAGAATCCGGCCCGAAAAACCAAAATAATAATCAAACCATCATTTGTTATACATGTTAGTTGGGGTATTGGGACATCAAAAACCTGAGCTCGAGTTAAGATTTTGTCCGACGCATCATAAAAACGTGTTAAAATTCAGTCCCGGTCCCCGAGGCACCCTAGAATCCGGCCCGAAAAACCCAAAATTTAAACGACCCATCATTTGTTATACGTGTTAGTTGGGGTATTGGGACATCAAAAATGTGAGCTCGAGTTAAGGTTTTGCCCGACGCATCAAAAATCACTTGTTAAAATTCTGCACCGGTTCCCAAGGCAGCCTAGAATCCGGCCCGAAAAACACAAAATTTAAACGACCCATCTTTTGTTATACATGTTAGTCGGGGTATTGGGACATCCAAAAATCTGAGCACGAGTTGAAGTCTTTTCCGACGCATCAAAAAAACGTGTTAAAATTCAGTCCCGGTCCCGAGGCACCCTAGAATCCGGCCCAAAAAACCCAAAATTTAAACGACCCATCATTTGTCATACGTGTTAGTTGGGGTATTGGGACATCAAAAATCTGAGCTCGAGTTAAGGTTTTGTCCGACGCATCATAAAAACGTGTTAAAATTCAGTCCCGGTCCCCGAGGCACCCTAGAATCCGGCCCAAAAAACCAAAATAATAATCAAACCATCATTTGTTATACATGTTAGTTGGGGTATTGGGACATCAAAAACCTGAGCTCGAGTTAAGATTTTGTCCGACGCATCATAAAAACGTGTTAAAATTCAGTCCCGGTCCCCGAGGCACCCTAGAATCCGGCCCGAAAAACCCAAAATTTAAACGACCCATCATTTGTTATACGTGTTAGTTGGGGTATTGGGACATCAAAAATGTGAGCTCGAGTTAAGGTTTTGCCCGACGCATCAAAAATCACTTGTTAAAATTCTGCACCGGTTCCCAAGGCAGCCTAGAATCCGGCCCGAAAAACACAAAATTTAAACGACCCATCTTTTGTTATACATGTTAGTCGGGGTATTGGGACATCCAAAAATCTGAGCACGAGTTGAAGTCTTTTCCGACGCATCAAAAAAACGTGTTAAAATTCAGTCCCGGTCCCGAGGCACCCTAGAATCCGGCCCAAAAAACCCAAAATTTAAACGACCCATCATTTGTCATACGTGTTAGTTGGGGTATTGGGACATCAAAAATCTGAGCTCGAGTTAAGGTTTTGTCCGACGCATCATAAAAACGTGTTAAAATTCAGTCCCGGTCCCCGAGGCACCCTAGAATCCGGCCTGAAAAACCCAAATTATAAACGACCCATCATTTGTTATACGTGTTAGTCGTGATATTGGGACATCCAAAAATCTGAGGTCGAGTTAAAGTCTTGTCCGACGCATCAAAAAAACGTGTTCAAATTCATTCCCGGTCCCCGAGGCACCCTTGAATCCGGCCCGAAAAACCCAAAATTTAAACGACCCATCATTTGTTATACGTGTTAGTCGGGGTGATTGGACGTCAAAAATCTGAGCTCGAGTTAAGGTTTTGTCCGACGCATCATAAAAACGTGTTAAAATTCAGTCCCGGTCCCCGAGGCACCCTAGAATCCGGCCAGAAAAACACAAAATTTAAACGACCCATCTTTTGTTATACATGTTAGTCGGGGTATTGGGACATCCAAAAATCTGAGCACGAGTTGAAATCTTTTCCGACGCATCAAAAAAACGTGTTAAAATTCAGTCCCGGTCCCCGAGGCACCCTAGAATCCGGCCCGAAAAACCCAAAATTTAAACGACCCATCATTTGTTATACGTGTTAGTTGGGGTATTGGGACATCAAAAATCTGAGCTCGAGTTAAGGTTTTGTCCTTCGCATCATAAAAACGTGTTAAAATTCAGTCCTGGTCCCCGAGGCACCCTTGAATCCGGCCTGTAAAACCCAAATTATAAACGACCCATCATTTGTTATACGTGTTAGTCGTGATATTGGGACATCCAAAAATCTGAGGTCGAGTTAAAGTCTTGTCCGACGTATCAAATAAACGTGTACAAATTCATTCCCGGTCCCTGAGGTACCCTAGAATCCGGCTTGAAAACCCCAAAATTTAAACGACCCATCATTTGTTATACGTGTTAGTTGGGGTAGTTGGACGTCAAAAATCTGAGCTCGAGTTAAGGTTTTGTCCGGCGCATCATAAAAACGTGTTAAAATTCAGTCCCGGTTCCCGAGGCACCCTAGAATCCGGCCAGAAAAACACAAAATTTAAACGACCCATCTTTTGTTATACATGTTAGTCGGGGTATTGGGACATCCAAAAATCTGAGCACGAGTTGAAATCTTTTCCGACGCATCAAAAAAACGTGTTAAAATTCAGTCCCGGTCCCCGAGGCACCCTAGAATCCGGCCCGAAAAACCCAAATTATAATCGACCCATCATTTGTTATACGTGTTAGTCGTGATATTGGGACATCCAAAAATCTGTGCTCTTGTTAAAGTTTTGTCCAACGCATCAAAAAACACTTGTTAAAATTCTGCACCGGTCCCCGAGGCAGCCTAGCATCCGGCCCGAAAAATACAAAATTTAAACGACCCATCTTTTGTTATACATGTTAGTCGGGGTATTGGGACATCCAAAAATCTGAGCACGAGTTGAAGTCTTTTCCGACGCATCAAAAAAACGTGTTAAAATTCAGTCCCGGTCCCCGAGGCACCCTAGAATCCGGTCCGAAAAACCCAAAATTTAAACGACCCATCATTTGTTATACGTGTTAGTTGGGGTATTGGGACATCAAAAATCTGAGCTCGAGTTAAGGTTTTGTCCGACGCATCATAAAAACGTGTTAAAAATTCAGTCCTGGTCCCCGAGGCACCCTTGAATCCGGCCTGAAAAACCCAAATTATAAACGACCCATCATTTGTTATACGTGTTAGTCGTGATATTGGGACATCCAAAAATCTGAGGTCGAGTTAAATTTTTGTCCGACGCATCAAAAAAACGTGTTAAAATTCAGTCCCGGTCCCTGAGGCACCCTGGAATCCGGCCCGAAAAACACAAAATTTAAACAAACCATCATTTGTTATACATGTTAGTTGGGGTATTGGGACATCCAAAATATGAGCTCGAGTTAAGGTTTTTTTCGACGCATCATAAAAACGTGTTAAAATTCAGTCCCGGTCCCCGAGGCACCCTAGAATCCGGCCCGAAAAACCCAAATTATAATCGACCCATCATTTGTTATACATGTTAGTTAGGGTATGGGGACATCAAAAATCTGAGCTCGAGTTAAGATTTTGTCCGACGCATCATAAAAACGTGTTAAAATTCAGTCCCGGTCCCCGAGGCACCCTAGAATCCGGCCCGAAAAACCAAAATAATAATCAAACCATCATTTGTTATACATGTTAGTTGGGGTATTGGGACATCAAAAACCTGAGCTCGAGTTAAGATTTTGTCCGACGCATCATAAAAACGTGTTAAAATTCAGTCCCGGTCCCCGAGGCACCCTAGAATCCGGCCCGAAAAACCCAAAATTTAAACGACCCATCATTTGTTATACGTGTTAGTTGGGGTATTGGGACATCAAAAATGTGAGCTCGAGTTAAGGTTTTGCCCGACGCATCAAAAATCACTTGTTAAAATTCTGCACCTGTTCCCAAGGCAGCCTAGCATCCGGCCCGAAAAACACAAAATTTAAACGACCCATCTTTTGTTATACATGTTAGTCGGGGTATTGGGACATCCAAAAATCTGAGCACGAGTTGAAGTCTTTTCCGACGCATCAAAAAAACGTGTTAAAATTCAGTCCCGGTCCCGAGGCACCCTAGAATCCGGCCCAAAAAACCCAAAATTTAAACGACCCATCATTTGTCATACGTGTTAGTTGGGGTATTGGGACATCAAAAATCTGAGCTCGAGTTAAGGTTTTGTCCGACGCATCATAAAAACGTGTTAAAATTCAGTCCCGGTCCCCGAGGCACCCTAGAATCCGGCCCGAAAAACCCAAATTATAATCGACCCATCATTTGTTATACGTGTTAGTCGTGATATTGGGACATCCAAAAATCTGTGCTCTTGTGAAAGTTTTGTCCAACGCATCATAAAAACGTGTTAAAATTCATTCCCGGTCCCCGAGGCACCCTAGAATCCGGCCAGAAAAACACAAAATTTAAACGACCCATCTTTTGTTATACATGTTAGTCGGGGTATTGGGACATCCAAAAATCTGAGCACGAGTTGAAATCTTTTCCGACGCATCAAAAAAACGTGTTAAAATTCAGTCCCGGTCCCCGAGGCACCCTAGAATCCGGCCTCAAAAACCCAAATTATAAACGACCCATCATTTGTTATACGTGTCAGTCGTGATATTGGGACATCCAAAAATCTGAGGTCGAGTTAAAGTCTTGTCCGACGCATCAAAAAAACGTGTTCAAATTCATTCGCGGTCCCCGGGGCACCCTAGAATCCGGCCCGAAAAACCCAAAATTTAAACGACCCATCATTTGTTATACGTGTTAGTCGGGGTGATTGGACGTCAAAAATCTGAGCTCGAGTTAAGGTTTTGTCCGACGCATCATAAAAACGTGTTAAAATTCAGTCCCGGTCCCCGAGGCACCCTAGAATCTGGCCAGAAAAACACAAAATTTAAACGACCCATCTTTTGTTATACATGTTAGTCGGGGTATTGGGACATCCAAAAATCTGAGCACGAGTTGAAATCTTTTCCGACGCATCAAAAAAACGTGTTAAAATTCAGTCCCGGTCCCCGAGGCACCCTAGAATCCGGCCCGAAAAACCCAAAATTTAAACGACCCATCATTTGTTATACGTGTTAGTTGGGGTATTGGGACATCAAAAATCTGAGCTCGAGTGAAGGTTTTGTCCGACGCATCATAAAAACGTGTTAAAATTCAGTCCTGGTCCCCGAGGCACCCTTGAATCCGGCCTGAAAAACCCAAATTATAAACGACCCATCATTTGTTATACGTGTTAGTCGTGATATTGGGACATCCAAAAATCTGAGGTCGAGTTAAATTCTTGTCCGACGCATCAAAAAAACGTGTTCAAATTCATTCCCGGTCCCCGAGGCACCCTAGAATCCGGCCCAAAAAACCCAAAATTTAAACGACCCATCATTTCTTATACGTGTTAGTCGGGGTAATTGGACGTAAAAAACCTGAGCTCGAGTTAAGGTTTTGTCCGACGCATCATAAAAACGTGTTAAAATTCAGTCTCGGTCCTCGAGGCACCCTAGAATCCGGCCAGAAAAACACAAAATTTAAACGACCCATCTTTTGTTATACATGTTAGTCGGGGTATTGGGACATCCAAAAATCTGAGCACGAGTTGAAATCTTTTCCGACGCATCAAAAAAACGTGTTAAAATTCAGTCCCGGTCCCCGAGGCACCCTAGAATCCGGCCCGAAAAACCCAAAATTTAAACGACCCATCATTTGTTATACGTGTTAGTTGGGGTATTGGGACATCAAAAATCTGAGCTCGAGTTAAGTTTTTGTACGACGCATCATAAAAACGTGTTAAAATTCAGTCCCGGTCCCCGAGGCACCCTAGAATCCGGCCCGAAAAACCCAAATTATAATCGACCCATCATTTGTTATACGTGTTAGTTAGGTTATGGGGACATAAAAAATCTGAGCTCGAGTTAAGGTTTTGCCCGACGCATCAAAAAACACTTGTTAAAATTCTGCACCAGTCCCCGAGGCGGCCTAGAATCTGGCCCGAAAAACACAAAATTTAAACGACCCATCTTTTGTTATACATGTTAGTCGGGGTATTGGGACCTCCAAAAATCTGAGCACGAGTTGAAGTCTTTTCCGACGCATCAAAAAAACGTGTTAAAATTCAGTCCCGGTCCCCGAGGCACCCTAGAATCCGGCCCGAAAAACCCAAAATTTAAACGACCCATCATTTGTATACGTGTTAGTTGGGGTATTGGGACATCAAAAATCTGAGCTCGAGTTAAGGTTTTGTCCGACGCATCATAAAAACGTGTTAAAATTCAGTCCCGGTCCCCGAGGCACCCTTGAATCCGGCCTGAAAAACCCAAATTATAAACGACCCATCATTTGTTATACGTGTTAGTCGTGATATTGGGACATCCAAAAATTTGAGGTCGACTTAAATTCTTGTCCGACGCATCAAAAAAACGTGTTCAAATTCATTCCCGGTCCCCGAGGCACCCTAGAATCCGGCCCGAAAAACCCAAAATTTAAACGACCCATTATTTGTTATACGTGTTAGTCGGGGTAATTGGACGTCAAAAATCTGAGCTCGAGTTAAGGTTTTGTCCGACGCATCATAAAAACATGTTAAAATTCAGTCCCGGTCCCCGAGGCACCCTAGAATCCGGCCAGAAAAACACAAAATTTAAATGACCCATCTTTTGTTATACATGTTAGTCGGGGTATTGGGACATCCAAAAATCTGAGCACGAGTTGAAATCTTTTCCGACGCATCAAAAAAACGTGTTAAAATTCAGTGCCGGTCCCCGAGGGACCCTAGAATCCGGCCCGAAAAACCCAAAATTTAAACGACCCATCATTTGTTATACGTGTTAGTTAGGGTATTGGGACATCAAAAATCTGAGCTCGAGTTAAATTTTTGTTCGACGCATCATAAAAACGTGTTAAAATTCAGTCCCGGTCCCCGAGGCACCCTAGAATCCGGCCCGAAAAACCCAAATTATAATCGACCCATCATTTGTTATACGTGTTAGTTAGGGTTTGGGGACATAAAAAATCTGAGCTTGAGTTAAGGTTTTGCCCGACGCATCAAAAAACACTTGTTAAAATTCTGCACTAGTCCCCGAGGCGGCCTAGAATCCGGCCCGAAAAACACAAAATTTAAACGACCCATCTTTTGTTATACATGTTAGTCGGGGTATTGGGACCTCCAAAAATCTGAGCACGAGTTGAAGTCTTTTCCGACGCATCAAAAAAACGTGTTAAAATTCAGTCATGGTCCCCGAGGCACCCTAGAATCCGGCCCGAAAAACCCAAAATATAAACGACCCATCATTTGTTATACATGTTAGTTGGGGTATTGGGACATCAAAAATCTGAGCTCGAGTTAAGGTTTTGGCCGACGCATCATAAAAACGTGTTAAAATTCAGTCCTGGTCCCCGAGGCACCCTTGAATCCGGCCTGAAAAACCCAAATTATAAACGACCCATCATTTGTTATACGTGTTAGTCGTGATATTGGGACATCCAAAAATCTGAGGTCGAGTTAAAGTCTTGTCCGACGCATCAAAAAAACGTGTTCAAATTCATTCCCGGTCCCCGAGGCACCCTAGAATCCGGCCCGAAAAACCCAAAATTTAAACGACCCATCATTTGTTATACGTGTTAGTCGGGGTAATTGGACGTCAAAAATCTGAGCTCGAGTTAAGGTTTTGTCCGACGCATCATAAAAACGTGTTAAAATTCAGTCCCGGTGCCCGAGGCACCCTAGAATCCGGCCAGAAAAACACAAAATTTAAACGACCCATCTGTTGTTATACATGTTAGTCGGGGTATTGGGACATCCCAAAATCTGAGCACGAGTTGAAATCTTTTCCGACGCATCAAAAAAACGTGTTAAAATTCAGTCCCGGTCCCCGAGGCACCCTAGAATCCGGCCCGAAAAACCCAAAATTTAAACGACCCATCATTTGTTATACGTGTTAGTTGGGGTATTGGGACATCAAAAATCTGAGCTCGAGTTAAGATTTTGTCCGACGCATCATAAAAACGTGTTAAAATTCAGTCCCTGTCCCCGAGGCACCCTAGAATCCGGCCCGAAAAACCAAAATAATAATCAACACATCATTTCTTATACATGTTAGTTGGGGTATTGGGACATCAAAATCTGAGCTCGAGTTAAGATTTTGTCCGACGCATCATAAAAACGTGTTAAAATTCAGTCCCGGTCCCCGAGGCACCCTGGAATCCGGCCCGAAAAACCCAAATTATAATCCACCCATCATTTGTTATACGTGTTAGTCGTGATATTGGGTCATCCAAAAATCTGTGCTCTTGTTAAAGTTTTGTCCAACGCATCAAAAAACACTTGTTAAAATTCTGCACCGGTCCCCGAGGCAGCCTAGAATCCGGCCCGAAAAATACAAAATTTAAACCACCCATCTTTTGTTATACATGTTAGTCGGGGTATTGGGACATCCAAAAATCTGAGCACGAGTTGAAGTCTTTTCCGACGCATCAAAAAAACGTGTTAAAATTCAGTCCCGGTCCCCGAGGCACCCTAGAATCCGGCCCGAAAAACCCAAAATTTAAACGACCCATCATTTCTTATACGTGTTAGTTGGGGTATTGGGACATCAAAAATCTGAGCTCGAGTTAAGGTTTTGTCCGACGCATCATAAAAACGTGTTAAAATTCAGTCCTGGTCCCCGAGGCACCCTTGAATCCGGCCTGAAAAACCCAAATTATAAACGACCCATCATTTGTTATACGTGTTATTCGTGATATTGGGACATCCAAAAATCTGAGGTCGAGTTAAAGTCTTGTCCGACGCATCAAAAAAACGTGTTCAAATTCATTCCCGGTCCCCGAGGCACCCTAGAATCCGGCCCGAAAAACCCAAAATTTAAACGACCCATCATTTGTTATACGTGTTAGTCGGGGTAATTGGACGTCAAAAATCTAAGCTCGAGTTAAGGTTTTGTCCGACGCATCATAAAAACGTGTTAAAATTCAGTCCCGGTCCCCGAGGCACCCTAGAATCCGGCCAGAATAACACAAAATTTAAACCACCCATCTTTTGTTATACATGTTAGTCGGGGTATTGGGACATCCAAAAATCTGAGCACGAGTTGAAATCTTTTCCGACGCATCAAAAAAACGTGTTAAAATTCAATCCCGGTCCCCGAGGCACCCTAGAATCCGGCCCGAAAAACCCAAAATTTAAACGACCCATCATTTGTCATACGTGTTAGTTGGGGTATTGGGACATCAAAAATCTGAGCTCGAGTTAAGATTTTGTCCGACGCATCATAAAAACGTGTTAAAATTCAGTCCCGGTCCCCGAGGCACCCTAGAATCCGGCCCGAAAAACCCAAATTATAATCGACCCATCATTTGTTATACGTGTTAGTTAGGGTATGGGGACATCAAAAATCTGAGCTCGAGTTAAGATTTTTTCCGACGCATCATAAAAACGTGTTAAAATTCAGTCCCTGTCCCCGAGGCACCCTAGAATCCGGCCCGAAAAACCAAAATAATAATCAACCCATCATTTATTATACATGTTAGTTGGGGTATTGGGACATCAAAATCTGTGGTCGAGTTAAGATTTTGTCCGACGCATCATAAAAACGTGTTAAAATTCAGTCCCGGTCCCCGAGGCACCCTAGAATCCGGCCCGAAAAACCAAAATAATAATCAACCCATCATTTGTTATACATGTTAGTTGGGGTATTGGGACATCAAAATCTGAGCTCGAGTTAAGATTTTGTCCGACGCATCATAAAAACGTGTTAAAATTCAGTCCCGGTCCCTGAGGCACCCTAGCATCCGGCCCGAAAAACCCAAATTATAATCGACCCATCATTTGTTATACGTGTTAGTCGTGATATTGGGACATCCAAAAATCTGTGCTCTTGTTAAAGTTTTGTCCAACGCATCAAAAAACACCTGTTAAAATTCTGCACCGGTCCCCGAGGCACCCAAGAATCCGGCCCGAAAATCTGAGGTCGAGTTAAAGTCTTGTCCGACGCATCAAAAAAACGTGTTAAAATTCCGTCCCGATCCCCGAGGCACCCTAGAATCCGGCCCGAAAAACCCAAAATTTAAACGACCCATCATTTGTCATACGTGTTAGTTGGGGTATTGGGACATCAAAAATCTGAGCTCGAGTTAAGATTTTGTCCGACGCCTCATAAAGACGTGTTAAAATTCAGTCCCGGTCCCCGAGGCACCCTAGAATCCGGCCCGAAAAACCAAAATAATAATCAACCCATCATTTGTTATAGATGTTAGTTGGGTTATTGGGACATCAAAAATCTGAGCTCGAGTTAAGATATTGTCCGACGCATCATAAAAACGTGTTAGAATTCAGTCCCGGTCCCCGAGGCACCCTAGAATCCGGCCCGAAAAACCCAAATTATAATCGACCCATCATTTGTTATACGTGTTAGTCGTGATATTGGGACATCCAAAAATCTGTGCTCTTGTGAATGTTTTGTCCAACGCATCAAAAAACACTTGTTAAAATTCTGCACCGGTCCCCAAGGCGGCCTAGAATCCGGCCCGAAAAACACAAAATTTAAACGACCCATTTTTTGTTATACATGTTAGTCGGGGTATTGGGACCTCAAAAAATCTGAGCACGAGTTGAAGTGTTTTCCGACGCATCAAAAAAACGTGTTAAAATTCAGTCCCGGTCCCCGAGGCACCCTAGAATCCGGCCTGAAAAACCCAAAATTTAAACGACCCATCATTTGTTATAAGTGTTAGTTGGGGTATTGGGACATCAAAAATCTGAGCTCGAGTTAAGGTTTTGTCCGATGCATCTTAAAAACGTGTTAAAATTCAGTCCTGGTCCCCGAGGCACCCTTGAGTCCGGCCTGAAAAACCCAAATTATAAACGACCCATCATTTGTTATACTTGTTAGTCGTGATATTGGGACATCCAAAAATCTGATGTCGAGTTAAAGTCTTGTCCGACGCATAAAAAAAACGTGTTCAAATTCATTCCTGGTCCCCGAGGCACCCTAGAATCCGGCCCGAAAAACCCAAAATTTAAACGACCCATCATTTGTTATACGTGTTAGTCGGGGTAATTGGACGTCAAAAATCTGAGGTCGAGTTAAAGTCTTGTCCGACGCATCAAAAAAACGTGTTCAAATTCATTCCCGGTCCCCGAGGCACTCTAGAATCCGGCCCGAAAAACACAAAATTTAAACGACCCATCTTTTTTTATACATGTTAGTCGTGGTATTGGGACATCCAAAAATCTGAGCACGAGTTGAAATCTTTTCCGACGCATCAAAAAAACGTGTTAAAATTCAATCCCGGTCCCCGAGGCACCCTAGAATCCGGCCCGAAAAACCCAAATTATAATCGACCCATCATTTGTTATACGTGTTAGTTAGGTTATTAGGACATCAAAATCTGAGCTCGAGTTAAGATTTTGTCCGACGCATCATAAAAACGTGTTAAAATTAAGTCCCTGTCCCCGAGGCACCCTAGAATCCGGCCCGAAAAACCAAAATAATAATCAACCCATCATTTGTTATACATGTTAGTTGGGGTATTGGGACATCAAAATCTGAGCTCGAGTTAAGATTTTGTCCGACGCATCATAAAAACGTGTTAAAATTCAGTCCCGGTCCCTGAGGCACCCTAGAATCCGGCCCGAAAAACCCAAATTATAATCGACCCATCATTTGTTATACGTGTTAGTCGTGATATTGGGACATCCGAAAATCTGTGCTCTAGTTAAAGTTTTGTCCAACGCATCAAAAAACACTTGTTAAAATTCTGCACCGGTCCCCGAGGCACCCAAGAATCCGGCCCGAAAATCTGAGGTCGAGTTAAAGTCTTGTCCGACGCATCAAAAAAACGTGTTAAAATTCAGTCCCGGTCCCCGAGGCACCCTAGAATCCGGCCCGAAAAACCCAAAATTTAAACGACCCATCATTTGTCATACGTGTTAGTTGGGGTATTGAGACATCAAAAATCTGAGCTCGAGTTAAGATTTTGTCCGATGCATCATAAAAACGTGTTAAAATTCAGTCCCGGTCCCCGAGGCACCCTAGAATCCGGCCTGAAAAACCCAAAATTTAAACGACCCATCATTTGTTATAAGTGTTATTGGGGTATTGGGACATCAAAAATCTGAGCTCGAGTTAAGGTTTTGTCCGATGCATCTTAAAAACGTGTTAAAATTCAGTCCTGGTCCCCGAGGCACCCTTGAATCCGGCCTGAAAAACCCAAATTATAAACGACCCATCATTTGTTATACGTGTTAGTCGTGATATTGGGACATCCAAAAATCTGAGGTCGAGTTAAAGTCTTGTCCGACGCATCAAAAAAACGTGTTCAAATTCATTCCCGGTCCCCGAGGCACCCTAGAATCCGGCCCGAAAAACCCAAAATTTAAACGACCCATCATTTGTTATACGTGTTAGTTGGGGTAATTGGACGTCAAAAATCTGAGCTCGAGTTAAGGTTTTGTCCGACGCATCATAAAAACGTGTTAAAATTCAGTCCCGGTCCCCGAGGCACCCTAGAATCCGGCCAGAAAAACACAAAATTTAAACGACCCATCTTTTGTTATACATGTTAGTCGGGGTATTGGGACATCAAAAAATCTGAGCACGAGTTGAAATCTTTTCCGACGCATCAAAAAAACGTGTTAAAATTCAGTCCCGGTCCCCGAGGCACCCTAGAATCCGGCCCGAAAAACCCAAATTATAATCGACCCATCATTTGTTATACGTGTTAGTCGTGATATTGGGACATCCAAAAATCTGTGCTCTAGTTAAAGTTTTGTCCAACGCATCAAAAACCACTTGTTAAAATTCTGCACCGGTCCCTGAGGCGGCCTAGAATCCGGCCCGAAAAACACAAAATTTAAACGACCCATCTTTTGTGATACATGTTAGTCGGGGTATTGGGACCTCCAAAAATCTGAGCACGAGTTGAAGTCTTTTCCGACGCATCAAAAAAACGTGTTAAAATTCAGTCCCGGTCCCCGAGGCACCCTAGAATCCGGCCAGAAAAACACGAAATTTAAACGACCCATCTTTTGTTACACATGTTAGTCGGGGTATTGGGACATCCAAAAATCTGAGCACGAGTTGAAATCTTTTCCGACGCATCAAAAAAACGTGTTAAAATTCAGTCCCGGTCCCCGAGGCACCCTAGAATCCGGCCCGAAAAACCCAAAATTTAAACGACCCATCATTTGTTATACGTGTTAGTTGGGGTATTGGGACATCAAAAATCTGAGCTCGAGTTAAGGTTTTGCCCGACGCATCAAAAAACACTTGTTAAAATTCTGCACCGGTTCCCGACGCAGCCTAGAATCCGGCCCGAAAAACACAAAATTTAAACGACCCATCTTTTGATATACATGTTAGTCGGGGTATTGGGACATCCAAAAATTTGAGCACGAGTTGAAGTCTTTTCCGACACATCAAAAAAACGTGTTAAAGTTCAGTCCCGGTCCCCGAGGCACCCTAGAATCCGGCCCGAAAAACCCAAAATTTAAACGACCCATCATTTGTCATACGTGTTAGTTGGGGTATTAGGACATCAAAAATCTGAGCTCGAGTTAAGATTTTGTCCGACGCATCATAAAAACGTGTTAAAATTCAGTCCCGGTCCCCGAGGCACCCTAGAATCCGGCCCGAAAAACCAAAATAATAATCAACCCATCATTTGTTATACATGTTAGTTGGGGTATTGGTGTTGGCCCTAACAAGAACAGAATCACCTAGAGGGGGGGTGAATAGGTGTCTAAGATGAAAACTAAGAATTTCTAAGTTTTTAAGGAAACTTAAATTTCAGAGTCAAACTTTCACAGAGTCAGAAGCAAGATTATAGAATTTGCTTCTGAGGAAAATTCTGCTTATACACAGTTAGCCTGCTTTCAGCAACAGAAGTTCGGAAGGAGAACTTCTGGACAGTCTTCTGAACAAAGACAATGATACTTACAGAAAATCTGTTTCAGCACTAAATAAAAGCAAGTACACAGAAGCAATAATAACAAGTATAAGAGGGAGAAAGAAGTTCAGGAGGTCCTGATTGAACAATTCGATTTATCCAAGTTCGCCACAGAAGTCCTGTGACTACGTCTTGTCCCCTGAGGTCGCAGCCTTCAGAGATTTTATAAATCCACTATTCAGAACTTTTATGGCAAGTTCAGAAGCTCCTTTACATCAACAGAACTTAAGCTAATTTCTCACTTAGTCCTGACTAGTCTAAAAAGAGTTAAAGGATTTCCACCAGAACAAAACAATACTCTGTTTTCTGGATTTCTCACCCAACTCTAATCTCAACTAGATTTCTCTCTTTAAATCTAACTGAAGATCACAAACGATCTCAGTTTACAAGATTCCTATTATGAACTTGTTTTTCTTCACTCTCTCAATTTACTAAGACTATGCTAAGAAAGATTGAGAATGGAAAAGTTGCTCTGTTTTCTTGTTTAAAACAGTGCGTTAAGATTTTGCTCGATGATCACACGTGTCTTGATGCATTGGAGCTTGGCTACTATTTATAGTGATTGAAGATGACCGTTGTGGAGTTTGAAACTTCAAAGGAGATGACATCAGTTGTTGTAGCCGTTAATTTGTCAAGTCTTCAAACGGTCTTCAAACACTTTGATTCCGTTATCCTTGTTCTTTAACTGAATCCGGTAAGTGATTTGAAATCAAGGATGAGGATGACAGAATCATTCTTCAATTAGATCAACAAAGGGTAGACAAGGAAATTCCGGTTTCTCTTGAACAGACAAGCGCGCTCCATCAAAACAGCTTTTTGAACTTTTGGCGCCTTGCATTGAATGCAAGTGTCAGAGCATTAAATGCTCAAACAAACCCGTGACTAAGCTTTCAGAAGCTTATTTCCAGTTGTCTAGACTTCTGATCAAGTTGGCATAACTTCTGATTGCAAAGAACTTCTGAGGAGAGCTTTAGCAGACTTCGGCTTCAGAGCGGAGTATCCAGCTTCTGAGTTATTGAAACTCTGACTTCAGCAAACTGATCTTCTGAGTTCTTTAGGCAATCCAGAAATGATTCATTCAGCACCTGCTGAGTAACTTACACATAGACTAAGACAGAAATATTAGTCAACAATAAACTATATGTAAGATAGAATTAAGTTTTCATCTTCTGAAACGTTTGGACATAATCAAAACACATAGGGTTCATCATTCTCCCCCATTTTGGTTATGGACAAACCGTGGTCAGAAGGTAAAAGAAAACATGAGTTTTAGAGAAAGACTTCCTTATGCACATGTTTCAAAAACTTCTGAGTAAACTAACTCCCCCATTTTAGTGAAAATGGTGAACTTCAGCAATCTGTTATAAACTTAATAAGACTTAAGATCAAGTTATTAGATTTAATGAAGTGTAATTTACTAAGTCAAAACAGAAACATAGGCAAAGAGTAAGAAGTCAGATATGCAAGAAAGTATAGAAAAGATTCAGTGTATATAAGATCATTCAGAAGATAACATAAGAAGCAAAATAATCAGAAGAGCAGAAAAAGTCCTAAGACATAAACTACCCAACCCAGAACCTAGCTAAGAAGCTTAAGTCCTAAAAGATTACAAGTTCCTAGGTTTCTTCTTCTGAGGAGGAACAACACTAGAACCTTCAGCAGCACTTGATCTCTTCTGACCAGACTTCTCCCCCGTTTGACCAGAACCAACAGCAACACCAAGAGCACCCTGAGACTTCAATTTTTGTTGAACATTCAGAGCAGTCTGATATTGCACAGGAGTTGGTCGCACAGTATTGATCATATCCATTCGTCTTCTGAAGTCATCATCAATGGTCTTCATATGATCAAAGGTCTAACCAGACATAGGTCGCTGTTTCTGAACATCATCAAGAAGGAGCTTGATCAACCTATTGTTAGCATACACAGCAGCAGTGAGGTGCTCATTCTGAATATAAGTCTGTCCTCGAACAAACCTATAGCAATTGTGAAGAGTCTTTTCTTGTTCACGTGCCTGAGTGTGCATAACCTTCAGAAGTTCAGTAAGCTCAGCAATCTGTGCATTCTGAGCAGATACAGCAGACTCAATGTTGGAGAGTCGATTGTTGAGATCAGGAGTGATGTCATATACAATCTTTGCAGCTCCTGAAGATGAAGAACCTTGAGCAGAAGATTTCACTTCTCTCAGAATGTGATTTGCAGTACTTTGCAGGTCTTCAATCTTACTAGGGAGCATCTTCTCATGAGCCTCATAATGCTCGTTTGCTTCCTTGACTTCTTCTGTCAATATCTCCAAATTCTCATTGACCTTCAGAGAAGAAGCAAGAGCAATATTGTCCAGAGAAGGAAGAGTCAGAGCTAATTCTCTCAATTTGTACAACTCATCATATGTAGCTAGATGAAGTGTAGAAAGATTGCGTATATAAACAGAAGGATCCTGCATTTGAAGCATAGTCATGAGCTGCAGGTTCTGAGCTTTCAAAGAATGTAATTCTTGCAGCACAATGCCCTGAGCATACATGTCAGCAGCAGAAGTCCTTTGCCCTATACCAGCAAATCTATTCAGCAGTTCATCTGAGCCACTCTGACCCATTCTTCTCAAATCTTCAATACTGGGGGCACCTCCAGCTTCGGAAATACCAGAAGCTCTGCCCATGAAGCCAAAACTTCCAAACCTGTTATCCAAATCTTCTCGATTCAAGTGTTTGCGCAGGAAGTCATAGTTGGAGGACAACCCAGCAAAACCTGAAGGAGTGGAGGAGGTAGTTAAGGGATCACACACAGGAGGTGTACGTCCAGAGGTTGAGAGAGGAGGAACAAAAGTTTGTGTGGAAGGAATTGTATGTGAGAAAGAGGAAGAGAAAGTATTTGTACAGGGAGGTAAGGTTGAAGGAATTGAAAAAGGTATTGAAAAGGGAGGAGCAGTAATTCCAGTTGATGGAAGAACAGCAGAAGATGATAGAGAAGAAGTAGTAGAAGTAGAAATGGAATCAGTGAAGATTGGTCCAGAGGACAGATTCACTTCTGAATAGGATCCAGAAGGAAGAGTAGATGGAGGAGCAACTTCAGATGTTGAAGTTGTTGGAGGAATGAAAGTCTGAGATTCACTTACTTCTGTGACAGAAGGTAGTGAGGGAGATGGATGAGGAGTAAGAGTAGGAGATGAGATAACCTGTTCAGAGGCATTAGGATCAAAAGTTGAAATGGGCTCAGCATATAAATGAGCCATTCTGAACAGCGTTTCAGAGGCATCCCTATCACCAGGGTTTCTTCCTTGATTCAGAAGAACGTTGTCAATGAAGTGTTCATCGTCAACATTCTCAACAAACTGTTTAGCACCTTGAAGAACCTCTTCATCTTCTGGTTCACTCTCTTCTGACAGCTCTTCAATCAGAGGAGCATCAACATTCTCTTTATCAGCATCTTCCGGTTCCTGAGTGACAGGTTCCTCTAATTCAGCACTTGAGGCAATAACGAAGTCCTTCTTCTTCAGAACCCTTCGTTTTGCAGCAGTCTTCTTTCCAATTCTGGTAAAAAGGGAGACATTCTCAATAATCCGAGAGGATAGTGAGACATTCTCAAGATTCCCTTCTTCCTCTGAAGTCTCAACTACCTTTGAGAACTCCGCATTCTCAAGTTCAGCAGCGCATTCTAAAAGTCTTGCATCGGCCTTAGCCTTTGCAGCAATTTCTCGCTCAGCAGCTAACTTGTCCTCTGCTTCCTTCTTCTTTCTTTTCTCTTCAGCAAGAGCCACAACTCTTGCAACCTTTTCAGCTTCAGCAGCCTTCTCTTTCTCAGCAAGGCGTGCTTCCTCAGCATCCTGAACATCCTTTTCAGGAACAACCGTTGGCTTTTCAGCAACAATCTTGCCAGAGGGTTCAACATTGATTGTTGTTTGAACCATCGTGGGAAGAGGTTCTGAGACAGCCACTTTCTCAACGGTCAGGACCAACTTACTTGATCCCTTCTTTCCCTTGCCCTTCTTGGCAGCATTCTTTCCTTTCAGCACAGAAGCATCCACAATTTCCTTCTGAGCAATACTCACAGAGGGAGCATTCTCCTTCTTTTTTGGAGTTACACCAAAGGAAAGGTTCCTGAAGGTATGCATCTTCAGAACCGTACTTCTACTGGTTACACCTTCTCCTGAGATAACCACAGAGGCAGCTTCAAAGAGCCTCGTCAGGAGGGAACCATAGGCAAGAGCACTAGAAGTAGTGACATTCTTCATCTGCCTTATCAGCATGGCAGGGAGATTAATCTTCTTCTGGTTGACCAGATGCCACATGAAAACTCGTTCTCTGTTGGAAACACAGTTGACTCCTCCAGCCTTTGGAAGAAACACATTAGTAGTGAGATAATGTGCCCACCTCTGATGCTGTGAGAGCCATGTTGCATACGTTTCCTTGGCACTCAGATCTGGTCTAGCCCAATTTACTTCAGAAAACCCATCAACAGAACCATCATCACCAACGATGATTCCTTCATCATCAACACCAATAGCTTGAGAGATAGAAGCCCTGCTGACCTCAATCTCAACATCCCCAACAACCGAGTGAAGAACATCCTCCTCATTAGAAAAGAAATGGAGGTTTTGGTAGAATTCGGTGACTAACTTAGGGTAAATGAATTCATCGAGAGAAACGAATGAATTCCAGTTTTGAGCACTAAGCCAGTTTGAGATAGGTTCAGTAGTTTTAACTTCGTCATCTAGGAACCTAGAAGTAAAAACCCTAGATTCGCTAACTTTCTTTCTGCTTTCAGAAGTGAAGAGATGAGTGACAGTGATTTCTAGAGCCATTTAGGAGAAATAGGAAATTAGGTTAAGATTTTTAGAAGAGAAATGCACAGACAACAATGGCGATTCTAATAGCAATGAAAAATGCAAGTAAAAATTGCTAAGTATGGAAAACCTCTATTTATACCCAAACAAGTAACCGTTCCAATTCAAAAAGCAAGTAAACACCGTTTAAAAGGGAACAGATAACCGTTAAACACAGAACATCGCCGTAAAATGGCAGAAGATAACGCATGCTTACAAGTCAAATCATGATTAGAATTAATTATAACTTAATTATCTCAAACGATTAATCACTTAAGACATACAGAAATAATTAGTCTAAGTTATTGAAGGGGATAAGTCATACCAATGCCTTCTCGTAAGTTGCTGAAAGACATACCAGCCAGAGGCTTAGTAAACATGTCAGCAAGATTTTCTTCAGAGGGAACATGAGTAATGATAATATCCTTCTTCAGAACATGATCTCTCAGAAAGTGATGTCTAATATGAACATGCTTCATCCTGCTGTGCTGAATAGGATTCTTTGAAAGATCAATAGCACTTTTGTTATCACAGTAAATTGTAATTGTTCCAGGGATGACTCCATAGTCAGCAATTTGTTGCTTGATCCAGAGCATCTGAGAAACACAACTTCCAGCAGCAACATACTCAGCTTCAGCAGTTGAGAGAGCCACAGAGGTTTGCTTCTTGCTATGCCAGGAGACTAGGCACTCCCCCAGAAAATGACAACCACCAGAAGTGCTGACCCTTTTCAATTTATCTCTACCATAGTCAGAGTCTGTGTATCCTATAGGAATGAAATCAGAACTACAGGGATACCACAAACCAGCTTCTGGTGTGCCTTTAAGATATCTGAGAATTCTTTTGACAGCAACATCATGAATCTCTCTTGGTTTAGACTGATATCTAGCACAAAAACACACAGCAAAATGTATATCTGGCCTGCTGGCTGTTAGGTATAAAAGAGAGCCAATCATACCTCTGTAGGTTTTTATATCTACAGGTTTACCAGCTTTCTCTTCATCATCAATGTCTTTGCTGACATCCATTGGAATATCAACAGCATTAGAATCCATCATGCCAAATTTCTTCAGCACTTCTCTAGTGTACTTGGCTTGATTGATAAACACACCATCATTACTTTGCTTGATCTGAAGTCCTAAGAAGAAGGTTAATTCTCCCATCATAGACATTTCAAACTCAGCCTTCATGTGGTCACTGAACTCTCTGCACAAAGATTCATTAGTAGCACCAAATATAATATCATCAACATATACCTGAGCTATAAGGATATCCTTGTTCTTTTTCAGAGTGAACAGAGTTGTATCAACACAGCCTCTGACAAATCCTTTAGACAGAAGGAACTTTGTCAGCCTCTCATACCAAGCTCTGGGAGCTTGTTTCAGTCCATACAAGGCTTTCTTTAGCTTGTACACATGATCAGGAAACTTAGGATCTTCAAAACCAGGAGGTTGAGACACATAGACTTCCTCATCAATGTAACCATTCAAGAATGCACTTTTCACATCCATCTGAAAGAGCTTGAAACCTTTGTATGATGCAAAAGCACACAAGATTCTAATGGCTTCTAATCTTGCAACAGGAGCAAAAGTTTCACCATAATCTATGCCTTCTTGCTGACTGTAACCTTGAGCAACAAGTCTTGCCTTGTTCCTCACAACATTTCCAAATTCATCAAGCTTGTTCTTCAGAACCCATCTAGTTCCAACAACCTTTATGTTGTTAGGTCTGGGAACCAAAGTCCAAACTTCTGACCTTTTGAACTGGTCAAGTTCTTCTTGCATTGCCATCAACCAGGAGTCATCATCAGCAGCTTCATAGAAGTCCTTGGGTTCCAGAAGTGACACAAAAGCCACATTCCCCATGTATCTTCTGAGCTGAGCTCTGGTCATGACAGGATTATGAACAGAGTCAATTATGTTCTCTAAGGAATGATTCCTATGAGCTCTAACTTCTCTTGGTACCTCCAATGAGTCTTTTGAAACCTGTTCATCATTTGTTGAATCATACATAGGAGCATCTTCTGGAAGGAAGTTGACTTCTGGAGTAGGATTCTCATCTTGAGCTTGTTCAGCAACAGGAGGAACCACTTCAGCAGCTCTGGGAGAAACATCTTCTTCTTCAACAGGAGATGTTACTTCAGGAGCTTGAACTACATCTTCATCAGGAGCTCTACTATCTGCAGGGTTAGTGTCATCAAACTGTACATGAACAGATTCATCTAAAGTTTGAGTTCTCTTATTAAAAACCCTATATGCTTTACTATGTGTTGAGTAACCAAGAAAAATGGCCTCATCTGCCTTTGAATCAAACTTTGAAAGATATTCTTTTGTATTCAAAACATAACACTTACAACCAAAGGTTCTGAAATAACCTATTTTAGGCTTTCGACCTTTCCAGAGTTCATAAGGAGTCTTGTTCAGAATGCTTCTGATTAGCACTCTATTCAGAACATAGCAA
This sequence comes from Euphorbia peplus, assembly GCA_028411795.1. Classification (NCBI taxonomy): domain Eukaryota; kingdom Viridiplantae; phylum Streptophyta; class Magnoliopsida; order Malpighiales; family Euphorbiaceae; genus Euphorbia; species Euphorbia peplus. The sequence continues at coordinate 11,825,553 of CP110838.1, read as the reverse complement.
GCTGTGTTCACAGCTTCTCCCCAAAAGTACTTTGGAAGCCTTCTTTCATTGATCATAGTTCTGGCTATCTCAACCAGAGTTCTATTCTTCCTTTCAACTACCCCATTTTGTTGAGGAGTTCTGGGAGCAGAAAAGTTATGATCAATTCCCTTGGTTTCACAGAATTCTTCAAACCTAAAGTTTTTGAATTCTCCACCATTATCACTGTTGGCCCTAACAAGATCAGAATCACCTAGAGGGGGGTGAATAGGTGTTTCAAACGAAAACTGATATTTTCAAGGATTTAATGAAAACTCAATTTTCAGAGTCAATAATCCTCAGAGTCAGAGGCAAGCTTATTGAAGTAGCCTCTGAGGGATAATCTGCTTTAAGACAGGTTCTGTCTTTTCAGCTACAGAAGTTCTGAGTAAAGAACTTCTGGACAGTCTTCTGAACACAGACTTGTGATTTTTAAGAGAAAATCTGTTTCAGCACTAAATATGATACAGGTACACAGAAGCAATTAACAAGTATAAAGAAGGGAGAAAGAGATTCAGGAGGTCCTGATGAACAGTTCAATTTATCCAAGTTCGCCACAGAATTCCTGTGACTACGTCTTGTCCTCTGAGGTCGCAGCCTCCAGAGATTTTATAAATCCACTATTCAGAACTTTTATGGCAAGTTCAGAAGCTCCTTTACATCAACAGAACTTAAGCTAATTTCTCACTTAGTTCTGACTAGCCTAAAATGAGTTAAAGGATTTTCACCAGAACAACAATACTCTGTTTTCTGGATTTCTCACCCAACTCAAATCTCAACTAGATTTCTCTCTTTTAAATCTAACTGAAGATCACAACCGATCTCAGTTTACAAGATTTCTATTATGAACTTGTTTTTCTTCACTCTCTCACAATTACAAAGTCTAAGCTAAGAAAAGATTGAGAATGGAAAGTGTGCTCTGTTTTCTTGAATATAACAGTGCGTTGAGATTTTTGCTCTATGATCACACACGTAGTTGATGCAGTGGAGCTTTGCTACTATTTATAGTGTTGAGTAGATAACCGTTGAGGATATTTGAATCTTCAAGGATGACAAGGATGAAAGTAGCCGTTAATCTTGTCAACTTCTTCAAACGGTCTCAAACCACTCAACTCTGTCAACTTTGTACTTTAATCTAATCCGGTATGGGATTAAAATAAAGGTGATGGAGTTGACTGAACTTGAAGATTGATTTAGAGGGAAACGATAAGAGAGCAGGTTTTGTTTGTTGTGAACAGGCGCGTCCTTCAAACAGCTTTTTGAACTTTTGGCGCCTTGCATTAAATGCAACTGACAAAGCATTAAATGCTTAACTAAACCCGTGATAACGAACTTCTGATGTTCGTATTCCTTCTTAGCGCTTCTGAACTAAAACAGCCTTAGTCTTCTGTTTGCAAAGGAGAACTTCTGATAGAAACTTAAGACAGACGATCAAGACTTCAGAGCGGTTGATCCAGCTTCTGAGAAAGTACTTCTGTCTTCAGCTTCTTTAATCTTCTGAGTTCAATAGGCAAGCAGGAATTCTTCATTCAGCATCTGCTGAGAAAACTTATACAATAACTTAACAAAAATTGTTAGTCAACATTGAAAAGTATATAAGTTAATTTTCATTTTCATCTTCTGAAGCGTTTGGACATAATCAAAACACTTAGGGTTCATCATTCTCCCCCATTTTGGTTATGGACAAACCGTGGTCAGAAGGTAAAGATTACTTAGAAAACTTTAAGGTTTAGAAAGTAACTTCCTGTTGGTTATAGTTTTTATAACTTCTGAGCAACTTAACTCCCCCATTTTAGTGTAAATGGTGAACTTCAGCAAATCTGAGACTTAGAAGACTTAAGATCAAGTTATTTAACGATTGTGAAGTAAGTTACTAAGTTAGAAAAACATATAAGCAAGCAGTAATATGTAAGAGGACAGAATGTGTGGAAAATTCAAATAGTATAAATATTCAGAGAACAAAGAAACAACATGTCAGAAGCATAAAGATGAATAACTTAACAAGAAGCTACCCAACCCAGAACCTATGACTAAGATTCTTAAGTTCTATGGATTTGACTATGTGTTTCGAGGTTTCTTCTGAAGAGGAGGAACTCCACTACTTGAACTGACATTAGCACCAGATCTCTTTAAACCAGAACTTGGACCACCACCCTGCTCAGCAGGTTTCTCCCCCATTTGTCCATAAACAACAGGCCTTCCCAGAGCTCCTTGAGACATTAACTTCTGTTGAACTTTGAGAGCAGTGTCAAGCTGATGTTTAGTTGGCCTTAAAGCATTGAGTTGATCGATTTTCTGTTTAAAATCAGCCTCAAGCTTTCTCATTTCAGGGAGAGATGGACCGGTCTGAGGTCTTTGCTTCTGAGCATCTTCCAGGAGCAACTTGATAGCTTGGTTGTTCAAATAGACAGCAGCAGTCAAATATTCATTTTGAAGATAGGTCTGCCCACGAACAAACCGATAATTGTTATTCAGAATCTTCTCATGCTCTTTGGACTGAGAATGCAGAACCTTCATGAACTCAGTGAGTTCAACAATTTGTGCATTCTGAGCATGGACAAGGGATTCTATGCTCTGAAGACGTTTATTGAGATCAGGAGAAATGTTTTCCACTACTTTGGCAGCCCCAGAGGAAGATTGACCTTGAGCAGAAGATTTCACTTCTCTCAGAACATGATTAATGGTGCTTTGTAGGTCGTCAATCTTAGCTGGGAGAACCTTCTCTTGAGATTCAAAATGTTCATTTGCTTCTCTAACCTCTTGTTGTAGAATGTTGAGATGTTCATTCACATTGCTAGTAGAAGCATGAGCAATGTTCTCAAGTGTAGGAAGGGTCAGAGCCAACTGCCTTAGTTTATAAAATTCATCATAAGCAGCGAGATGAAGGGTTGACAAATTCTGAATGAACACAGAGGGATTTTGCATTTGTAGCATAGTCATCAACTGTAGATTATGTGCCTTCAGAGCTTGAATTTCTTGGAGCACCATACCCTGTGCATATAAGTCAGCAGCAGGAGTCCTTTGCCCAAGATTAGCCATATTGTGCAACAATCCATCAGAGCCACTTTGACTCATTCTTCTCAGATCCTCAACAGATGGAACACCACCAGCTGTTGAAATAACAGGAGCTCTGCGAGGAATCCCAAAACTACCAAAGTTTGCAGCCATCTCATCTCGATTCAGGTGATTGAACAGAAATTCATAGTTGGTACGAATACCAGCATAGGAAGGAGGAGTGGATGTATTGGAAGTTGTTAAGGGATCACACACAGGAGGTGTATGTCCAGAGGATGAGGATCTAGGTATTGTGGATGTGAATGAAGGAGCACTCTGAGTAGTCAGAGGAGGGAGAGAGGAGAGAATGGTAGTTGGTATAGAGAATGGAGGAGTGGAGATTGAAGTTGTAAGTCCAGAAAATGGAGGCACAACTTCTGATGGAAGTGATTGTAAGGATGAGATAATAACAGAGTCAGAAAATAAAGGAGCTGTGTTAATATTTACCTCTGAATAGGATCCAGAGGACAGAATGGTTTTAAGAGGCATATCCTCAGATGTTGAGGAAATGGGAGGAATTTGAATAGAAGATGTACTTACCTCTGAGACAGAAGTAGGTACAGAAGATGGTTGAGAAGAATGAATAGGAGATGGAGCAGGAGTATGAGGTGGAGATGGTAAAGCTTGATCAGAAGTGTTCTGATCTTCCGGAACATTGGGGTCAAAGGAGCTAATAGGTGTGGCATCAAGATGAGCCATCTTTTCAATAGTGATTCTAGCATCCCTTTCACCAGGATTCCTGCCTTGACCCAGAAGGACATTGTCCAGGAAATCGTCGTTATCAACAGTTTCAACAAACTCTTGAGCATTTTTAAGAACGATTTCAGGAGCAATCACTTCTTCATCACTATCCTCTGAGAGGTCTTGAATAGTAGGAGCACCAAAATCTCCTTCTGATGCATCCAGCATCTCTTCATCCAGAAATTCCTCTTCAGAAGGAATAGCATCTTCCAGCTCAGCACACTCAACAAATAAGTCCTTTTTGTTAAGGATCCTTCTGTGTGCAGCTTTCTTCCTTCTCATTCCCTGTGAAAGTGGAATTTCCCTTCCAGCAGTCTCTTCTTCAGCAACTTCTGAAAGAACAACATCACTGTCCAGTAGGGCAGCAGCTTCTTCCAGTCTGGCATCTTCCTTAGCTTTTGCCAAAGCTAATCTTTCTTCTGCCAATTTCTCAGCAACTTCAGCAGCTTCCTTTTCTCTTCTGGTTAACTCAGCCAGAGAGACAATTCTTTCTTGTTCTTTCTCAGCTTCAGCAGCTCTTGCTAACTCAGCAAGTCTGCTCTTCTCAGCTTCCTCTGCTGCTTTCTTTGCAGCTTCACTAGGTTTGTCAGCAACCACCTTACCAGAAGGTTCAATACTAATGGTAGCTTGAACCATAGGGGGAAGAGGCTCTGAAGTAACAACCTTTTCCACAACCAACTTACTTGGCTTTTTCTTGCCTTTGCCTCCTTTGGCAACAGTCTTTCCTTTCTGCTCAACAACCTTCATACTTTCTTTCTGACTTACAACCACAGAGGAACCAGCACCTTCTGGCTTCTTCGGAACTATACTGTGTTGTAACTTAGTCAGAGGAATAAGTTTGATTGGAGTGCTCTTACTGGTAATCCCTTCACCAGAAATTTCTATTCCAGCAGATTCAAACAGCCTGGTCAGAAGAGACCCATAGGCCAAAGCACTTCCAACCTTCACATTCTTCATCTGCCTTATAATCATGGCAGGAAGGTTGATCTTCTTCTCATTCATTAAGTGGTACATGAACACCCTTTCTCTGTTAGAAACCCCATTAACAGCCCCAGATTTCGGAAGGAACACATTTGTGGTCAAATAATGTGCCCACCTCTGATGCTGTGTCAACCAGGTGGCATAGGTTTCTTTTGCGCTCTGAACTGGCTTAGCCCAGTTTACTTCCGAAAAACCTTCAGCAGTTCCATCATCCCCAATGATGATTCCTTCATCATCAATACTAATGGCTTGGGAAATGGAAGCCCTGCTGACCTCAAAATCAGTGCCGTTTACCACAGAGTGTACAGTATCCTCCTCATCAGACCTATAGTGGAGGTTCTGATAGAACTCAGTTACCATCTTGGGATAGAAGAAATCATTCAAAGAAACAAATGAGTTCCAGTTTTGCGCACTTATCCATTTAGAGATGGGAACGGAGGATTTGACTTCATCATCTAAGAATCTAGATGTGAAAACCCTAGATTCACTAAGAATCTCATCATCAGCTAGGATGTGAGTGATAATGACTTGAGGAACATTTTCTTGAGCCATTTTTAGAAAAAGAGATTGAGAAATGTAGATTAAGTAGAAAGATTGCAGAAAATTGCAAGGATAGTTTTAGCTATGAAATCTGGAGAGCAAAAGATTTTCGAGTGAAAAGAACCTAAGTATGGAAACCCTCTATTTATACCCAAACAGTGATCGCTTCCTATTCAAAAAGTAACTAACTACCGTTTAAAAGGAACCAGTTACCGTTAACAACAGAACGGCGCCGTAATAGCATTAAATGTAGACAGCTTTAATTCAAAATCATGATTATCCTTAAACATGCTTAATTAATTCAAACACATGGCAGTTAAGAATTAATAGGACAGTTAAAGATAAGTTATTGAAGTTGATAAGTCATACCAATGCCTTCTCGTAGACTTCTGAAAGGATTATAAGCCAGAGGCTTAGTAAACATGTCAGCAAGATTATCTTCAGAGGAGACATGAGTGATGAGTATATCTTTCTTCAGAACATGATCTCTCAGAAAATGATGTCTAATATGAACATGCTTCATTCTGCTGTGTTGTATGGGATTTTTGGAAAGGTCAATTGCACTCTTGTTGTCACAGAAGATAGTCATTGTTCCAGGAGTGATTCCATAGTCAGCAATTTGTTGCTTTATCCAGAGCATCTGAGAAACACAACTTCCAGCAGCAACATACTCAGCTTCAGCAGTTGAGAGAGCCACAGATGTTTGCTTCTTACTATGCCAGGAGACAAGACATTCCCCCAGAAAGTGACATCCACCAGAGGTGCTTACTCTTTTCAACTTGTCTCTACCATAGTCAGAGTCTGTGTATCCTACAGGAGTAAAGTTAGTACTACAAGGATACCACAAACCAGCTTCTGAAGTGCCCTTGAGATATCTGAGAATTCTTTTGACAGCAATGTCATGAATCTCCTTTGGATTAGCTTGATACCTAGCACAAAAGCACACAGCAAAATGTATATCTGGCCTGCTGGCTGTTAGATATAGAAGTGAGCCAATCATACCTCTGTAGGTTTTAATATCTACAGGTTTACCAGCTTTCTCTTCATCATCAAAGTCTTTGCTGACATCCATGGGGATATCAACAGCATTAGATTCCAACATGCCAAACTTCTTTAGCACTTCTCTAGTATATTTGGCTTGATTGATAAACACACCATCATTACTTTGCTTGATTTGAAGTCCTAGGAAGAAGGTTAGCTCTCCCATCATAGACATCTCAAACTCAGCTTTCATGTGATTGCTGAACTCTCTGCACAAAGATTCATTAGTAGCACCAAATATAATATCATCAACATATACCTGAGCTAAGAGGATATCTTTGTTTTTCTTCAGAGTGAACAGAGTTGTGTCAACACAGCCTCTGACAAATCCTTTAGAGATCAGGAACTTTGTCAGTCTTTCATACCAAGCTCTAGGAGCTTGTTTCAGTCCATATAAGGCCTTCTTCAGCTTGTACACATGATTTGGAAACTTAGGATCTTCAAAACCAGGAGGTTGAGACACATAAACTTCTTCATCAATGTAACCATTCAAGAATGCACTTTTCACATCCATTTGAAAAAGCTTGAAGCCTTTGTATGATGCAAAAGCACATAAGATTCTAATGCCTTCCAACCTTGCAACAGGAGCAAAGGTTTCACCATAATCTATGCCTTCTTGCTGACTGTAACCTTGAGCAACAAGTCTTGCCTTGTTTCTCACAACATTTCCAAATTCATCAAGTTTGTTTTTCAGAACCCATCTTGTACCAACAACCTTCTTATTGTTAGGTCTGGGGACTAAAATCCAAACTTCTGACCTTTTGAACTGATCAAGTTCTTCTTGCATTGCCATTAACCAGGATTCATCTTCCTCAGCCTCATAGAAGTCCTTGGGTTCCAGAAGTGACACAAAAGCCACATTCCCCATATATCTTCTGAGCTGAGCTCTGGTCATGACAGGATTATGAACAGAGTCAATTATGTTCTCTAAGGAATGATTCCTATGAGCTCTAACTTCTCTTGGTATATCCAATGTATCTTCTGAAACTTGTTCATCATTTGTTGAATCATATATAGGAGCATCTTCTGGAAGAAGGTTAACTTCTGTAGTTGGATGTTCTTCTGAGACATGTTCAGCAGGAGAGTCAACTTCAGCAGCTTTAGGAATAACATCTTCAACAGGAGGAGATGATATTTCAGGAGCTTGAACTTCATCTTCTTCAGAGGCCTTACTATCTGCAGGGTTAGTCTCATCAAACTTTACATGAATGGATTCATCTAAAGTTTGAGTCCTCTTATTAAAGACCCTATATGCTTTACTATGTGTTGAGTAGCCAAGAAAAATAGCTTCATCTGCCTTAGAGTCAAATTTTGAAAGATGTTCTTTTGTATTCAGAACATAACATTTACAACCAAAGGTTCTGAAGTAGCCTATCTTAGGCTTTCTTCCTTTCCAGAGTTCATAGGGAGTTTTGTTCAAGATACTTCTGATTAGAACTCTATTCAGAACATAGCAAGCTGTGTTCACAGCTTCTCCCCAAAAATACTTTGGAAGCCTTCGTTCATTGATCATAGTTCTGGCTATCTCAACCAGGGTTCTGTTCTTCCTTTCAACTACCCCATTTTGTTGAGGAGTTCTGGGAGCAGAGAAGTTATGATCAATGCCTTTGATTTCACAGAATTCTTCAAACTTAAAATTCTTGAATTCTCCACCATTATCACTTCTGATATGGACTACCTTTTCATTCCTTTCATTCTCAAGTTTCTTAATCAGAACTGAGAAACATCCAAGTGATTCATCTTTGCTAGAGAGCAAGATGACCCAGGTGAATCTTGAATAGTCATCTACTATGACTAGGGCATATTTCTTTCCACCCATGCTCATTGGTTGAACAGGGCCAAAGAGATCCATATGAAGTAATTCTAAAGGTCTTTTAGTTGAAATGACTTTCTTAGTTTTAAAAGAACTTCTGGATTGTTTACCAGATTGACACGCAGTACATACATGGTCCTTTTTAAAACTTATTTCAGGCAGACCCTCAACCAATTGATATCTAGCTACTTTGGTCAGAAGATCCATGCTAACATGAGCAAGTCTTCTATGCCAGAGCCAGGAGGTATCCTCTTTGGACATCAAGCATATATTTTTGCAAAGATTCTCAAGGTTCAGCATGAAAACATTTTCTACTCTAGGAGCAGTTAGAATAACTTCCCTTGACTTACTGTCCAAGATTTTACATCCAGAGGTGCTGAAGATTACATCTCTGCCTTTATCACACAGTTGTGCAACACTCAGGAGATTGAACTTCAGACCTCTGACTAGGGAGACATCTTCGATCGGAGGATTGGTTCCAATGGATCCAGAACCAAGAATTCTTCCTTTCTGAGCATCTCCAAAGCTGACTTTACCACCTCTTTTAGGTACAAATGTGATGAATGCCTTTTCATCACCTGTCATATGCCTTGAGCACCCACTGTCAATGTACCACAGCTTTGACATTGATGGAGCACTCAGAGCAACCTGCAACACAATCAATTAGTGACAGGTACCCAATCCTTATTGGGTCCTTCAGAGTTAGATTTAGCTTCTACAGGTTTTTCTGATACTTCAGATTGCAAGAGGTTCTTAATGTGGTACTTGCAATCTTTCAACCAATGTCCATCTTTCTTACACAATTTGCAAGAAGGAGGATTCTTGGATCTTTCCCTTTGCTTCTTAGGAGCATTCTTCTTCTTCTGGGAAGGTACTACTTCTTCAGAGGCATTAGCACTCTTAGAGGTTCCCACTTCAGGAGGAGAAGAGATCTCTTTCAGAAGAGAGGGAGTGACAGATTTCTTCTTCTGAGGTTTATCATTCCTCAGAGGCAGTTTTTCCTTACCTTTGACTTTTGAGTCATCGGAGGAAGAGCTGAATTGTTTGCTTAGTTTATCTTCCAATATTTTCATATCAGCATAAACTTGAGTAAACCTAAGAAATTTGTCAGCCTCGCTTTTGTCCAACTTCCTCTTTAGGTACTTGAACATGCTATATAATTCTTCAAGAGAATCAAAGATATTTTGTTCAGAGGATATGTTTACCTCGGAGTCATAGTTTGCTTCAGGAGGTGCGGAAGTTTCTCCTGTGACATCTTCAGAGGATGGCTCATCAATAGCCATGAAACATATCTGGGCTTGCTCTTCCTTCTCTTCAGGATCACTGCTGGTCTCAGAGTCTGACCAAGCAGCCAGCATAGCTTTCTTGAACTTTTTCTTATCTTTCTTCAGCTCTGGGCAGTTAGGCTTAATGTGCCCAGGTTGCTGACATCCATAGCACACAATGGGCTTGTTTGGATCTCTCTTGGTTTTATCACCGAAGTCAGAAGTCTTCTTCTCAAAACTTCTGAATGGCTTCTTGTAGTTTCCACCTTTGCCTTTTCTAAAGGCTCTTTTGAACTTCCTGGTCAGCATGGCCAATTCTTCATCTTCTGATGATTCTTCAGAAGACTCTGCCTTCAGAACTACTTGTCTCTTTCCTTCTGACCTTTCTCTTAGGTCATGATTTTTTAGTGACATCTCATGGGTGATTAGGGACCCAATGAGTTCATCATACAAGTAAAAGCTCAAGTCCTGAACTTCTTCAATGGCAGTCTTCTTGGCTTGCCAAGACCTTGGTAAGCTTCTGACAATCTTCTTTACTCTTTCAGATTCTTCAATGTCTCTGCCCAAACTCTTTAAGTCATTGACTATCTTGGTGAATCTAGAATTCATTTCTGAAATAGATTCTTTGTCAAGCATTTCAAATAACTCATATTCTCTCATGAGTTGGTTGACTTTGGACTGCTTCACTTTTCCTGTTCCTTCATATGTGACTTCCAGCTTGTTCCATATATCCTGTGCAGTTTCACAAGAGGAAACTTTGTTATATTCAGTGGCTGTAAGTGCACAATGCAGCATATTTATTGCTGAAGCGTTTGTTTGGAGCTTTTTCAGAATTTCATCTGAATATTCTCTCTGAGGGATAATGACATTCCCTAGACCTGGTTCCATTCTGGTAGGAATGAAATCTCCATCTGTAATGACAAACCAAGCACTCATGTTCTGAGCTTGAATGAAGTACATCATTCTCTTTTTCCAGTAGGAATAATTGTCACCATTGAATAATGGAGGTCTAGTTGTAGAGGATCCCTCTGGGACAATGAAGTGAGAAGAATTCTCAGGCTGGTGTCTACTAGCCATCTCTATTGATTCTGATAGGATCTTACACTTAGATTGTTAGATCTTTTTAGTAAATATACGAAGTGACCTTCGCTCTGATACCACTTGTTGGCCCTAACAAGATCAGAATCACCTAGAGGGGGGTGAATAGGTGTTTCAAACGAAAACTGATATTTTCAAGGATTTAATGAAAACTCAATTTTCAGAGTCAATAATCCTCAGAGTCAGAGGCAAGCTTATTGAAGTAGCCTCTGAGGGATAATCTGCTTTAAGACAGGTTCTGTCTTTTCAGCTACAGAAGTTCTGAGTAAAGAACTTCTGGACAGTCTTCTGAACACAGACTTGTGATTTTTAAGAGAAAATCTGTTTCAGCACTAAATATGATACAGGTACACAGAAGCAATTAACAAGTATAAAGAAGGGAGAAAGAGATTCAGGAGGTCCTGATGAACAGTTCAATTTATCCAAGTTCGCCACAGAATTCCTGTGACTACGTCTTGTCCTCTGAGGTCGCAGCCTCCAGAGATTTTATAAATCCACTATTCAGAACTTTTATGGCAAGTTCAGAAGCTCCTTTACATCAACAGAACTTAAGCTAATTTCTCACTTAGTTCTGACTAGCCTAAAATGAGTTAAAGGATTTTCACCAGAACAACAATACTCTGTTTTCTGGATTTCTCACCCAACTCAAATCTCAACTAGATTTCTCTCTTTTAAATCTAACTGAAGATCACAACCGATCTCAGTTTACAAGATTTCTATTATGAACTTGTTTTTCTTCACTCTCTCACAATTACAAAGTCTAAGCTAAGAAAAGATTGAGAATGGAAAGTGTGCTCTGTTTTCTTGAATATAACAGTGCGTTGAGATTTTTGCTCTATGATCACACACGTAGTTGATGCAGTGGAGCTTTGCTACTATTTATAGTGTTGAGTAGATAACCGTTGAGGATATTTGAATCTTCAAGGATGACAAGGATGAAAGTAGCCGTTAATCTTGTCAACTTCTTCAAACGGTCTCAAACCACTCAACTCTGTCAACTTTGTACTTTAATCTAATCCGGTATGGGATTAAAATAAAGGTGATGGAGTTGACTGAACTTGAAGATTGATTTAGAGGGAAACGATAAGAGAGCAGGTTTTGTTTGTTGTGAACAGGCGCGTCCTTCAAACAGCTTTTTGAACTTTTGGCGCCTTGCATTAAATGCAACTGACAAAGCATTAAATGCTTAACTAAACCCGTGATAACGAACTTCTGATGTTCGTATTCCTTCTTAGCGCTTCTGAACTAAAACAGCCTTAGTCTTCTGTTTGCAAAGGAGAACTTCTGATAGAAACTTAAGACAGACGATCAAGACTTCAGAGCGGTTGATCCAGCTTCTGAGAAAGTACTTCTGTCTTCAGCTTCTTTAATCTTCTGAGTTCAATAGGCAAGCAGGAATTCTTCATTCAGCATCTGCTGAGAAAACTTATACAATAACTTAACAAAAATTGTTAGTCAACATTGAAAAGTATATAAGTTAATTTTCATTTTCATCTTCTGAAGCGTTTGGACATAATCAAAAAACTTAGGGTTCATCAATCACTTCTGATATGGACAACCTTTTCATTCCTTTCATTCTCAAGTTTCTTTATCAGAACTGAGAAGCATCCAAGTGACTCATCTTTGCTAGACAGCAAGATGACCCAAGTGAATCTTGAATAGTCATCTACAATGACAAAGGCATACTTCTTTCCACCCATGCTCATTGGTTGAACAGGGCCAAAAAGATCCATATGAAGTAATTCCAAAGGTCTTTTAGTTGAAATGACTTTCTTAGTTTTAAAAGAGCTTCTGGATTGTTTACCAGATTGACAAGCATTGCACAAGTGATTCTTTTTAAAACTAATTTCAGGCAGACCCTCAACCAATTGATTTCTAGCCACTTTGGCCAGAAGGTCCATGCTCACATGAGCAAGTCTTCTATGCCAGAGCCAGGAGGTATCCTCTTTGGACATCAAGCATATATTTTTGCAAAGATTCTCAAGGTTCAGCATGAAAACATTTTCAACTCTAGGAGCAGTTAGAATAACTTCCCTTGACTTACTGTCCAAGATTTTACATCCAGAGGAGCTGAAGACAACATCTCTACCTTTATCACACAGTTGTGCAACACTCAGGAGATTGAACTTCAGGCCTCTGACTAGGGAGACATCTTCGATCGGAGGGTTGGTTCCTATGGATCCAGAACCAAGAATCCTTCCTTTCTGAGCATCTCCAAAGCTGACTTTTCCACCTCTTTTAGGATCAAATGTGATGAATGCTTTTTCATCACCTGTCATATGCCTTGAGCACCCACTGTTAATGTACCACAGCTTTGACATTGATGGAGCACTCAGAGCCACCTGCAACACAATCAATTAGTGACAGGTACCCAATCCTTATTGGGTCCTTCAGAGTTAGATTTCTCTTCAGCAGGTTTTAATGATATCTCAGATTGCAAGAGATTTTTAATATGGTACTTGCAATCCTTTAACCAATGACCATCACTTTTACAGAGCTTGCAAAAGGGAGGGTTCTTGGATCTTTCCCTTTGCTTCTTGGGAGATTTCTTCTTCTTCTGAGAAGGACCAACATCTTCAGAGGCTATAACAGCACTCTCAGAGGTACCAACATCAGGAGGAGAAGCTATCTCTTTCAGAAGAGAGGGAGTGACAGGTTTCTTCTTCTTCTGGGGTTTATCACTTCCCAGAGGCAGCTTGTTCTTGCCTTTGGCTTTAGAGCCATCAGCAGAAATGCTGAACTGTTTACACAGCTTCTCTTCTAACATTTTCATGTCAGAAAAGACTTGAGTAAACCTAAGAAACTTGTCAGCCTCACTCTTGTCCAATTTCCTTTTCAGGTACTTGAACATACTATAGAGTTCTTCAAGAGAATCAAAGATATTCTGTTCAGAAGATATGTTTACCTCGGAATCATATGTAACTTCAGGAGGTGCGGAAGTTTCTCCTGTGACATCTTCAGAAGTTGGCTCATCAATAGCCATAAAACAAATCTGAGCTTGCTCTTCCTTTTCTTCAGGATCACTGCTGGTCTCAGAGTCTGACCAGGCAGCCAGCATAGCTTTCTTGAACTTTTTCTTATCTTTCTTCAACTCCGGGCAGTTAGGCTTAATGTGCCCCGGTTGCTGACATCCATAGCACACAATTGGCTTGTTTGGATCTCTCTTGAACTTTTCACCAGAATCAGGAGTTTTCTTATCAAAGCTCCTTAAAGGCTTCTTGTAGTTTCCACCTCTGCCTTTCCTAAAGGCCTTCTTGAACTTCCTGGTCAGCATAGCCAGTTCCTCATCTTCTGAGGATTCTTCAGAAGATTCTGCTTTCAGGACAACTCTTTTTCCTTCTGACTTTTCTCTTAAGTCATGATTCTTTAATGACATCTCATGAGTGATTAAGGACCCAATGAGTTCATCATACAAGTAATAGCTCAAGTCCTGAACTTCTTCAATAGCAGTCTTCTTGGCTTGCCAAGACCTTGGTAAGCTTCTGACAATCTTCTTCACTCGATCAGATTCTTCAATGTCTTTTCCTAAACTCTTCAAGTCATTGACTATCTTGGTGAATCTAGAATTCATATCTGAAATAGATTCTTTATCAAGCATTTCAAATAACTCATATTCTCTCATGAGTTGGTTGACTTTAGATTGCTTCACTTTTCCTGTTCCTTCATATGTGACTTCTAGCTTGTTCCAAATATCCTGTGCTGTTTCACAAGAGGAAACTTTGTTATATTCAGTAGCTGTAAGTGCACAATGCAACATATTTATTGCTGAAGCATTAGTTTGGAGTTTTTTTAGGATGTCATCTGTGTATTCCCTCTGAGGAATAACAACATCCCCTAAACCTTGTTCCATTCTGGTAGGAATGAAATCACCATTAGTGATGACATACCAAGCACTCATGTTCTGAGCTTGGATGAAGTACATCATCCTTTTCTTCCAGTATGAGTAGTTGTTGCCATTAAACAATGGAGGTCTAGTAGTAGAAGAACCTTCTGGGACAATAAAGTGAGAAGAATTCTCAGGCTGGTGTCTACTAGCCATCTCTATTGATTCTGATAGGATCTTACACTTAGATTGTTAGATCTTTAGTAAATATACGAAGTGACCTTCACTCTGATACCACTTGTTGGCCCTAACAAGAACAGAATCACCTAGAGGGGGGGTGAATAGGTGTCTAAGATGAAAACTAAGAATTTCTAAGTTTTTAAGGAAACTTAAATTTCAGAGTCAAACTTTCACAGAGTCAGAAGCAAGATTATAGAATTTGCTTCTGAGGAAAATTCTGCTTATACACAGTTAGCCTGCTTTCAGCAACAGAAGTTCGGAAGGAGAACTTCTGGACAGTCTTCTGAACAAAGACAATGATACTTACAGAAAATCTGTTTCAGCACTAAATAAAAGCAAGTACACAAAAGCAATAATAACAAGTATAAGAGGGAGAAAGAAGTTCATGTTGGAATCTGATCAACGATCAGAGTCGCGCAGCGGAAGCGAGAAAAACGATTTTTAATCATTGATCAGATATCACTTGATCTTTATCATTGCCTCAATGTTATTTGTTTAATTAACGTGATTAAATCTACATTAGTCACTCACATGGAATCCCTCTGAGAGAGATGGACGAACCGCACGATCGGTGATTCCTCCAAATTCACGTGCACGACACCTCCAGTGATCAGGTACTCGCAAGAGGCACGAAGAACGATGAACGGAGACTCCGGGATCACTCTAGGGAGTTCGGCCGAATTCAGTGAGGAGGGAATTAGGGTTCTGTGATTTTCTGTGTCAGAAAGTCTCGGGTTTCAATCGATTAGGATTAATTTATAGTGTGTCGACTAATTACAGTTTCAGTACCTGTATTAATTTAATTAATCTGATTGTACCACAATAGAATACAATAGATTCAATTAACATCAATTAGGTTATAATTAATCACACACTAACCCCTAAAGAAAATCTAATTAATCAATCGCTTAATTAATTAACCCGATTGAATAATTAATCCCTCCATACAATCAATTAACTTGTTCCAATTAGAACAATTAATCAATTAACATTATTAGTTAACAACTAATAATAAGTTCATCCCAAATACACTACATGTATTAGTTCTCCGAGTACAAGTCTCAGTGTCTAGTGTGCACGATCCTGTGGGCCATAATCAATTAGCTCAACGACTGATAGAGAGTTGCCTAGACCATATCAGTCACCAATTGATTACAGTGTTAGTCCATCTCATACAGATAGATACCCTGTAGTATTCTCTAATATCTCTTACCATGCATATCGATATATCAAGCATGAGGCATGGTGGACGTCATCCTCTAAAGCTTGAGATATTTCTCGATCTAGAGTTAACTGAAGAACAGATAAGTAACCAGCTTATCTGAGTGTGGCCACACATTTCTCAGTTCAACTCATCGAGTGGCCTAATGATATCATCTCACTTGGGAGTGAGTGGTAATCCCTTCACTTCAACTATCAGTATGAATCAGTTCACTGACTAGACCAATCATACCCGTATTTGGCATCCTTTTACAGACCTGTTAGGCGTATGTCAAATCTAATCAGATTCCTCATTCAATACTATATTGAAATCAGGTCGACAGATAAAAGAGATCTACATTTATAGAAGGGCAATGACACTCCCACCATGTGCCTTCTAAAGCGGATCGACCAAGTCCCGTATTGGTCATACGTACCTACAAACATATCCTGTACACGTGTACATATCATGTTCGTAAAAGCTTTACGTTCTATTCATTCCCATGAGTAGAACTAGCTTCTGGTAATTTATGATATACAATCAATGTATACTTCATACAGTTCATATAATACAAGATATATTGACTGAATGAATTAATGCCTTTTATTCCATAAAACAAATGTATAGTACAATCAACAAAAGTACAATACATCAACAAATAACTATGCCTAGAACTAGGGCACACCAACAATCTCCCACTTGACCTAGGTCCAAGCAGGCATCGCCCTAATCCCTATAGATCTAGCATGAGCATTGTTCTTGCGTTCAGCAAGAGCCTTCGTCATCGGATCAGCAACATTGTTATCTGTATCCACTCTCTGTAGTCTAACATCACCTCTTTGGATAATCTCCCGAATAAGGTGAAACTTCCTGAGTACATGCTGGTTCTTCTTTGTAGACTGGGGCTCCTTAGCTTGTATCATGGCCCCATTGTTGTCACAGAAGAGCACAACTGAATCCTGGATAGAAGGTACTACTCCAAGATCAGAAATGAACTTCCTCATCCAGACCGCTTCCTTAGAAGCCTCACAAGCAGCAATGTACTCAGCTTCCGCTGTAGAATCTGCAACAGTTGGCTGTTTAGTGGACTTCCAACTAATGGCACCGCCATTCAAGAGGAACACAAAACCAGATTGGGATTGTTGTTCGTCTTGATCAGTCTGGAATCCTGAGTCAGTGTAACTGGACACAACCAACTCATCATCGCCACCATAAACCAAGAAAAGATCTCTAGTACGTCTCAAGTACTTTAGGATTGCCTTGACTGCCTTCCAGTGTTTCTCGCCGAAGCAAGACTGGAAACGGCTAGTCATACTGAGGGCAAAAGCAACATCAGGCCTGGTACATAGCATAGCATACATAATCGACCCTATAGCAGAAGCATAAGGGTACTTGGAGACCTTGCGCCTCTCCTTCTCAGTCTTAGGACTGTGTTCCTTCTTAGACAGTTTCAAACCATGTGCCATAGGGATGAATCCCTTCTTTGAGTTGGACATGTTGAACCTCTTAAGGATTTTGTCTATGTACTTTGCCTGAGAAAGCCCCAGCAGGCGTTTTGCCCTATCTCTGTGGATTCTGATCCCCAAGATAGTCTCAGCCTCCCCAAGGTCCTTCATTGCAAAACATTTGTTCAGCCACTGCTTTGTGGCTTGCAGCTCTGAAATGTTTCCTCCTATCAATAGAATGTCATCGACATAGAGCACTAGGAAAGTGTCCGAGCTCCCACTATTCTTACGATACACACAGGGCTCATCGAGGTTCTGAATGAATCCAAATTCCTTTATGGATTCATTGAACTTCTTGTTCCAAGACCTAGATGCTTGCTTAAGTCCATAAATGGACTTTTGAAGCTTGCATATTCGGTTAGGATATTCTGGATTTACAAAACCTTCAGGTTGAGCCATATAGACATCCTCCTCTAGCTCTCCATTCAAGAAAGCGGTCTTGACATCCATTTGCCATATCTCATAGTCGTACCATGCCGCTATAGCAAGCAATATCCTTATGGATTTGAGCATAGCTACTGGTGAGAAGGTTTCATCATAATCAATTCCATGAATTTGCCTGAACCCTTTCGCCACCAGACGCCCCTTGAAGGTGTTGTCAGCTTTCAGCTTGAAAAGCCACATGCTCTCCACAACTTTGACTCCAGGGAAGGGATCAACCAACCGCCAGACCTCATTGTCATACATAGATTGCATTTCAGATTCCATGGCTCCACGCCATTTATCTGATTGCGGCCCTTCAATAGCCTCCTTGTAGGACTTAGGGTCATCTTGTTCCACAACCATGACCTCATCGTCTTGGGTGACCAGGTATCCATACCTCTCAGGCCCTTGACGTAACCTACCAGACCTTCTAGGTTCCCGTACAATATGTTCTACCTGTTCATAAACCTGAACATCAGGAACAATTGTCTCAGCTTCCTCAGCAGTCGCTGCAGGAGTTTGCGGTTCTTGAACTTCTCCAAGTTCAATACTGCTCCCACTGTCTTTCTTGGAAATGAAATCCTTTTCCAAAAAGACTCCAGTTCGAGCAACAAAAACTTTGTTCTCTAATGGATTGTAGAAATAGTAACCCTTAGTTTCCTTAGGGTAACCTACAAACTGGCATTTGACAGTTCTGGACTCTAGTTTGCTACTAATCAATTTCTTGACGTGAGCATCACAGCCCCAAATCTTCATAAAGGACACACAGGGTTTCCTGCCCTTCCATAGCTCGTATGGTGTTCCCTTAACTGCCTTGCTGGGTGTATTGTTTAGAATGTAAGCAGCAGTCTCTAAAGCATATCCCCAAAAGGATATAGGGAGATTAGCCTGACTCATCATTGAGCGGACCATGTCTAACAAGGTCCTGTTTCTCCTCTCTGAAACCCCATTCCATTGAGGTGTACCAGGAGGAGTAAGTTGGGATACTATCCCACACTCACTCAAGAATTCGTCAAACTCTTGGCTCAGATACTCACCCCCTCTATCAGACCGGAGTGCTTTAATCTTCTTACCAAGCTGGTTTTCAACTTCATTCTTAAAATCCTTGAACTTTTGAAGTGTCTCAGATTTGTGTCTCATCAAATACACATAGCCGAAACGGCTATAGTCATCTGTGAAAGTAATGAAATACTGAAAACCTTGTCTAGCTTGTGTGCTCATTGGTCCACATACATCTGAATGTATAAGCCCCAATAGCTCAGTTGATCTTTCACCAGTCTTCTTGAAAGGTGCTTTTGTCATCTTGCCACGTAAACAAGATTCACAAGTATCTAGAGCCTATAGATCAAAAGATCCTAAAATTCCACTTGAGTGGAGCTCAGCGATACGTCTCTCGTTTATGTGCCCAAGACGGCAATGCCAGACATATGTAGGATTATTATAATCACTTATCTTAATCCTTTTATTTACATTGTATACATGAGATTGGTTGGACAAATCTAAGACATACAACCCGTTCTGAAGAACGCCTGTTCCATATAAAATATTACCACATAAGATACTAAAAGTTCCATGCATAATATTAAAGGAAAATCCCAAATCATCCAGACAAGAAACTGAAATAATATTCCTGCGCATTGCAGGTACATGGTAACAATTTCTCAAAATGAGTTCTAGCCCAGTAGGCAAACACAAGTAATAATCTCCTACATCTAATGCATGCACCCTGGCACCATTTCCGACGCGGAGATCCACATCACCTGAACTCAAGCTCCTCCTATTTTCGAGCCCCTGCACATTTGAACAAATGTGAGAACCACATCCTGTGTCTAAAACCCAAGATGAAGAAATAGTAAGGTTAATCTCAACAACATAAATACCTGAAGATCCAGCAGCCTGCTTGTTCTTCACATTTCCCCTTAGCTTAGGACATGCACTCTTCCAGTGCCCCTTCTCACCACACTCGTGGCATAGGTCTAATGGGTGTGGCTTGAAGGCTTTCTTCTTGCCTTTGCCAGCGGGCTTCCTACCCTTGTTCTTGAACACATTCTTGTTCTTAGTCCCATTAGCCTTACCACTGCTCACCACATTCACCTCCACCTTCCTGCCCTTAGTCATAGTCTGCTCAGCCTGTTTTAGCAGGCCATGCAACTCCATGACTGTTCTATCCTGACCCTGCATATTGTAGTTCAGGATAAATGAGTCAAAGGAAGGAGGGAGTGAACTGAGGATCATGTCCACTGCAGTAGTCTCCAACACAGCTGAGTTGAGACTAGCCAACCTGTCAATAAAGCCCTTCATCTTTAGCACATGTGCGCTAACAGAAGTCCCAGGTTGCATTACAGTGTTGCTCAATGCTTTGGTGGTCAAGTACCTCTCCTGACGAGCCTGATCCTCGAACATAGTTCTCAGATTGGTCATCATTTGACGGGCCCCTTGATCCATGAACTGCTTTTGAAGTTCAGCAGTCATTGTACCAAGCATTATACATGCCACCTCCCTGTCGTCCTTCACATGCTTTTCATAAGCATGTGTGACAGCAGCAGTGGCACGTGCACCAGGAGCATTTGGAATGGGAGTAGTCAGCACATACTCCCTAGCCTCGTGCCTTAGGACGATTTGCACCGCGCTAGCCCAATCTAGGAAGTTTGTCCCTGTCAGTTTCTCCTTTTCCAATAGTGGTTTGAGAGGATTGTTAGTTGCCATCTCTTTTCTTAATCGAGTTTAAGTTTTAAGTAGATTCTGCAGAAAGAGAGAGAGAATTAGAATAAAGGACTTTAATGTCAATAAACAAATTAATATCTGTTAAATTAATTTCTTTTGGTGATTTTATTGACTTTGTTATACCAAGATCCACAATCCCATTAATAATTGATCAAGCTAGGGCTTGTATCTCATATTAGCGTATTTGGTAGAGCTTCCTACTCAATTCTCCCACCTAGAGAACTCTTGGTTTGATAGGTCTATTGACACTTTACCTATCCATGCTTAGGAACCCGCAACAAGCTTAATGATGTTCCTTCTTCGAGTAAAACCTACAATCTCCGTTAACCACACTCTCAAAAGAGTATCTTAACCCTCAACGGCCCACCAGTTACTACAATATATTCTGCTAGGGCATGATATATACTGTAGCACCACCTGGGAGGAAGAGGTGAGGTTTAGGTAAAGCATTTATAAAATACCCGATATTTTGTTTTAACAGATTACATTGGGTGATCGGCTTAACATGTGAAAAAGAATTGATCTGGTGATCAATAGCGATGCAACTTATTAGATTCGTTTTAACAGTCCATATTACATATTATATAAGATATAAAATGCAAAAATAAAATAGACATCCTATGGGCTTTTCTAATACATCCTACAGGACTATTAATTGAAAATACAGAAATGAAATCTTCGGGCTTCCTCCATGGGCTTGGGCTCATCAGGAACTTCTCTTCGGTCTTCTTATGATTACATCAAAATAAAAACCTATACAATTTGTCTAAGCAAAAGTAATGAAAATTTAAAATCCAAAATTTACATTCCATACTTCAATTAAAAGCCCATAAGATTCTATATCAAGTTGCTGCAAAAGAACGTTATACAGAATAAAATAAATGCATGACTATGGTAATCCTAATTCACATTTTAATTAAATTAAGCCAACCCAATTTGATAAAATCGTTTCAGTTTTTCTAAACCAGTAAATTAGCCCGTGAAGGCCCAATGATTAAATCATTGCTCCCACTAAAATTTGGGAATTACTCAATAGAAAAATAAAACACATTTAATGCCACCGGTGTCTCGATCCATTAAATTAATTTTATCATCATACCATATTCGATTAATATCGTCGAAAATAAATCTAAGATATACAAATGCATGGCACGACATAAACTTTTCAAATTAATTAATTTAACCTAAGCTAATTAATTAATTAATTGTATTTGGGCCAAATTAATTTTTAGTAAAAACAAGTTTTAAAATACACGGAATAAAAATTAAAATGCCCCAAATACACCGCACCCGACCCGTTACCCGCTCCGACCCGTGCCCCGAGACCAATTTTGAAAAATTAGGGTTTCGGGGGCGTTCGGGGCGGGTTCGGGTCGCCCCGAACCCGTGGCGGACTGCTGGGCAGTCCGCCTGGTGGCTGCTGCCGGCAGCCACCTGCTGCCATGGTTGCAGCAGTCCCTCAACTTGACCGGCGGCGGCCGGCGACCGGCGGCCGCCCCGTCGCCTGGCCACCGCCAGTCGAGGTCAGCAGTCCCTTATGGGACTGCTGCCGGCAGCGGGGAGCTGCTTTGTTGCAGCTCCCCTTGGTGGCCGGGAACTGCATTACTGCAGTTCCCTTTGGCTGGCGACGCCGGCCACCAGCCAGCAGCCCCGAAAAGGGCTGCTGGCCAGCGGTCGGCCGCCGCCAGCGCCACCGGGGGCGGTGGTTCCGGCCACCGCCCCCAAACCCTAGAAATCCAAAAATAATTTTTTTTTTTTTTTTTTTTTTTTTATAATTAAATAAAATCAGAAAAATAAATCAGCAACCACAAAGCATCAGAAAAATTAAATCCATCGATCTAAACACATGCCATATGATCCGATTAAAATCCTATATCAGGAAAAATAGCAAAAACCTGATTATACTAAAATAACATTAATCAATGATTCAACCAACGGCTCTGATGCCACTGTTGGAATCTGATCAACGATCAGAGTCGCGCAGCGGAAGCGAGAAAAACGATTTTTAATCATTGATCAGATATCACTTGATCTTTATCATTGCCTCAATGTTATTTGTTTAATTAACGTGATTAAATCTACATTAGTCACTCACATGGAATCCCTCTGAGAGAGATGGACGAACCGCACGATCGGTGATTCCTCCAAATTCACGTGCACGACACCTCCAGTGATCAGGTACTCGCAAGAGGCACGAAGAACGATGAACGGAGACTCCGGGATCACTCTAGGGAGTTCGGCCGAATTCAGTGAGGAGGGAATTAGGGTTCTGTGATTTTCTGTGTCAGAAAGTCTCGGGTTTCAATCGATTAGGATTAATTTATAGTGTGTCGACTAATTACAGTTTCAGTACCTGTATTAATTTAATTAATCTGATTGTACCACAATAGAATACAATAGATTCAATTAACATCAATTAGGTTATAATTAATCACACACTAACCCCTAAAGAAAATCTAATTAATCAATCGCTTAATTAATTAACCCGATTGAATAATTAATCCCTCCATACAATCAATTAACTTGTTCCAATTAGAACAATTAATCAATTAACATTATTAGTTAACAACTAATAATAAGTTCATCCCAAATACACTACATGTATTAGTTCTCCGAGTACAAGTCTCAGTGTCTAGTGTGCACGATCCTGTGGGCCATAATCAATTAGCTCAACGACTGATAGAGAGTTGCCTAGACCATATCAGTCACCAATTGATTACAGTGTTAGTCCATCTCATACAGATAGATACCCTGTAGTATTCTCTAATATCTCTTACCATGCATATCGATATATCAAGCATGAGGCATGGTGGACGTCATCCTCTAAAGCTTGAGATATTTCTCGATCTAGAGTTAACTGAAGAACAGATAAGTAACCAGCTTATCTGAGTGTGGCCACACATTTCTCAGTTCAACTCATCGAGTGGCCTAATGATATCATCTCACTTGGGAGTGAGTGGTAATCCCTTCACTTCAACTATCAGTATGAATCAGTTCACTGACTAGACCAATCATACCCGTATTTGGCATCCTTGTACAGACCTGTTAGGCGTATGTCAAATCTAATCAGATTCCTCATTCAATACTATATTGAAATCAGGTCGACAGATAAAAGAGATCTACATTTATAGAAGGGCAATGACACTCCCACCATGTGCCTTCTAAAGCGGATCGACCAAGTCCCGTATTGGTCATACGTACCTACAAACATATCCTGTACACGTGTACATATCATGTTCGTAAAAGCTTTACGTTCTATTCATTCCCATGAGTAGAACTAGCTTCTGGTAATTTATGATATACAATCAATGGATACTTCATACAGTTCATATAATACAAGATATATTGACTGAATGAATTAATGCCTTTTATTCCATAAAACAAATGTATAGTACAATCAACAAAAGTACAATACATCAACAAATAACTATGCCTAGAACTAGGGCACACCAACAGTTCAGGAGGTCCTGATTGAACAATTCGATTTATCCAAGTTCGCCACAGAAGTCCTGTGACTACGTCTTGTCCCCTGAGGTCGCAGCCTTCAGAGATTTTATAAATCCACTATTCAGAACTTTTATGGCAAGTTCAGAAGCTCCTTTACATCAACAGAACTTAAGCTAATTTCTCACTTAGTCCTGACTAGTCTAAAAAGAGTTAAAGGATTTCCACCAGAACAAAACAATACTCTGTTTTCTGGATTTCTCACCCAACTCTAATCTCAACTAGATTTCTCTCTTTAAATCTAACTGAAGATCACAAACGATCTCAGTTTACAAGATTCCTATTATGAACTTGTTTTTCTTCACTCTCTCACTTTACTAAGACTATGCTAAGAAAGATTGAGAATGGAAAAGTTGCTCTGTTTTCTTGTTTAAAACAGTGCGTTAAGATTTTGCTCGATGATCACACGTGTCTTGATGCATTGGAGCTTGGCTACTATTTATAGTGATTGAAGATGACCGTTGTGGAGTTTGAAACTTCAAAGGAGATGACATCAGTTGTTGTAGCCGTTAATTTGTCAAGTCTTCAAACGGTCTTCAAACACTTTGATTCCGTTATCCTTGTTCTTTAACTGAATCCGGTAAGTGATTTGAAATCAAGGATGAGGATGACAGAATCATTCTTCAATTAGATCAACAAAGGGTAGACAAGGAAATTCCGGTTTCTCTTGAACAGACAAGCGCGCTCCATCAAAACAGCTTTTTGAACTTTTGGCGCCTTGCATTGAATGCAAGTGTCAGAGCATTAAATGCTCAAACAAACCCGTGACTAAGCTTTCAGAAGCTTATTTCCAGTTGTCTAGACTTCTGATCAAGTTGGCATAACTTCTGATTGCAAAGAACTTCTGAGGAGAGCTTTAGCAGACTTCGGCTTCAGAGCGGAGTATCCAGCTTCTGAGTTATTGAAACTCTGACTTCAGCAAACTGATCTTCTGAGTTCTTTAGGCAATCCAGAAATGATTCATTCAGCACCTGCTGAGTAACTTACACATAGACTAAGACAGAAATATTAGTCAACAATAAACTATATGTAAGATAGAATTAAGTTTTCATCTTCTGAAACGTTTGGACATAATCAAAACACATAGGGTTCATCATTCTCCCCCATTTTGGTTATGGACAAACCAAAATTTTGAGCACGAGTTGAAGTCTTTTCCGACGCATCATAAAAACGTGTTAAAATTCAGTCCCGGTCCCCGAGGCACCCTAGAATCCGGCCAGAAAAACACAAAATTTAAACGACCCATCTTTTGTTATACATGTTAGTCGGGGTTTTGGGACATCCAAAAATCTGAGCACGAGTTGAAATCTTTTCAGACGCATCAAAAAAACGTGTTAAAATTCAGTCCCGGTCCCCGAGGCACCCTAGAATCCGGCCCGAAAAACCCAAAATTTAAACGACCCATCATTTGTTATACGTGTTAGTTGGGGTATTGGGACATCAAAAATCTGAGCTCGAGTTAAGGTTTTGCCCGACGCATCAAAAAACACTTGTTAAAATTCTGCACCGGTTCCCGAGGCAGCCTAGAATCCGGCCCGAAAAACACAAAATATAAACGACCCATCTTTTGATATACATGTTAGTCGGGGTATTGGGACATCCAAAAATTTGAGCACGAGTTGAAGTCTTTTCCGACGCATCAAAAAAACGTGTTAAAATTCAGTCCCGGTCCCCGAGGCACCCTAGAATCCGGCCCGAAAAACCCAAAATTTAAACGACCCATCATTTGTCATACGTGTTAGTTGGGGTATTGGGACATCAAAAATCTGAGCTCGAGTTAAGATTTTGTCCGACGCATCATAAAAACGTGTTAAAATTCAGGCCCGGTCCCCGAGGCACCCAAGAATCCGGCCTGAAAAACCAAAATAATAATCAACCCATCATTTGTTATACATGTTAGTTGGGGTATTGGGACATCAAAAATCTGAGCTCGAGTTAAGATTTTGTCCGACGCATCATAAAAACGTGTTAAAATTCAGTCCCAGTCCCCGAGGCACCCTAGAATCCGGCCCGAAAAACCCAAATTATAATCGACCCATCATTTGTTATACGTGTTAGTCGTGATATTTGGACATCCAAAAATCTGTGCTCTTGTGAAAGTTTTGTCCAACGCATCAAAAAACACTTGTTAAAATTCTGCACCGGTCCCCGAGGCAGCCTAGAATCCGGCCCGAAAAATACAAAATTTAAACGACCCATCTTTTGTTATACATGTTAGTCGGGGTATTGGGACATCCAAAAATCTGAGCACGAGTTGAAGTCTTTTCCGACGCATCAAAAAAACGTGTTAAAATTCAGTCCCGGTCCCCGAGGCACCTTAGAATCCGGCCTGAAAAACCCAAAATTTAAACGACCCATCATTTGTTATACGTGTTAGTTGGGGTATTGGGACATCAAAAATCTGAGCTCGAGTTAAGGTTTTGTCCGACGCATCTTAAAAACGTGTTAAAATTCAGTCCTGGTCCCCGAGGCACCCTTGAATCCGGCCTGAAAAACCCAAATTATAAACGACCCATCATTTGTTATACGTGTTAGTCGTGATATTGGGACATCCAAAAATCTGAGGTCGAGTTAAAGTCTTCTCCGACGCATCAAAAAAACGTGTTAAAATTCAGTCCCGGTCCCCGAGGCACCCTAGAATCCGGCCCGAAAAACCCAAAATTTAAACGACCCATCATTTGTTATACGTGTTAGTTGGGGTAATTGGACGTCAAAAATCTGAGCTGGAGTTAAGGTTTTGTCCGACGCATCATAAAAACGTGTTAAAATTCAGTCCCGGTCCCCGAGGCACCCTAGAATCCGGCCACACAAACACAAAATTTAAACGACCCATCTTTTGTTATACATGTTAGTCGGGGTATTGGGACATCCAAAAATCTGAGCACGAGTTGAAATCTTTTCGGACGCATCAAAAAAACGTGTTAAAATTCAGTCCCGGTCCCCGAGGCACCCTAGAATCCGGCCCAAAAAACCCAAAATTTAAACGACCCATCATTTGTTATACGTGTTAGTTGGGGTATTGGGACATCAAAAATCTGAGCTCGAGTTAAGGTTTTGCCCGACGCATCAAAAAACACTTGTTAAAATTTTGCACCGGTCCCCGAGGCGGCCTAGAATCCGGCCCGAAAAACACAAAATTTAAACGACCCATCTTTTGTTATACATGTTAGTCGGGGTATTGGGACCTCCAAAAATCTGAGCACGAATTGAAGTCTTTTCCGACGCATCAAAAAAACGTGTTAAAATTCAGTCCCGGTCCCCGAGGCATCCTAGAATCCGGCCTGAAAAACCCAAAATTTAAACGACCCATCATTTGTTATACGTGTTAGTTGGGGTATTGGGACATCAAAAATCTGAGCTCGAGTTAAGGTTTTGTCCGACGCATCATAAAAACGTGTTAAAATTCAGTCCTGGTCCCCGAGGCACCCTTGAATCCGGCCTGAAAAACCCAAATTATAAACGACCCATCATTTGTTATACGTGTTAGTCGTGATATTAGGACATCCAAAAATCTGAGGTCGAGTTAAAGTCTTGTCCGACGGATCAAAAAAACGTGTTCAAATTCATTCCCGGTCCCCGAGGCACCCTAGAATCCGGCCCGAAAAATCCAAATTATAAACGACCCATCATTTGTTATACGTGTTAGTTGGGGTAATTGGACGTCAAAAATCTGAGCTCGAGTTAAGGTTTTGTCCGACGCATCATAAAAACGTGTTAAAATTCAGTCCCGGTC
Source organism: Euphorbia peplus (assembly GCA_028411795.1). NCBI lineage: Eukaryota > Viridiplantae > Streptophyta > Magnoliopsida > Malpighiales > Euphorbiaceae > Euphorbia > Euphorbia peplus. The sequence continues at coordinate 11,797,849 of CP110838.1, read as the reverse complement.
CCCGAGGCACCCTAGAATCCGGCCAGAAAAACACAAAATTTAAACGACCCATCTTTTGTTATACATGTTAGTCGGGGTATTGGGACATCCAAAAATCTGAGCACGAGTTGAAATCTTTTCCGACGCATCAAAAAAACGTGCTAAAATTCAGTCCCGGTCCCCGAGGCACCCTAGAATCCGGCCCGAAAAACCCAAAATTTAAACGACCCATCATTTGTTATACGTGTTAGTTGGGGTATTGGGACATCAAAAATCTGAGCTCGAGTTAAGGTTTTGCCCGACGCATCAAAAAACACTTGTTAAAATTCTGCACCGGTTCCCGAGACAGCCTAGAATCCGGCCCGAAAAACACAAAATTTAAACGACCCATCTTTTGTTATACATGTTAGTCGGGGTATTGGGACATCCAAAATTTTGAGCACGAGTTGAAGTCTTTTCCGACGCATCAAAAAAACGTATTAAAATTCAGTCCCGGTCCCCGAGGCACCCTAGAATCCGGCCCGAAAAACCCAAAATTTAAACGACCCATCATTTGTCATACGTGTTAGTTGGGGTATTGGGACATCAAAAATCTGAGCTCGAGTTAAGATTTTGTCCGACGCATCATAAAAACGTATTAAAATTCAGTCCCGGTCCCCGAGGCACCCTAGAATCCGGCCCGAAAAACCAAAATAATAATCAACCCATCATTTGTTATACATGTTAGTTGGGGTATTGGGACATCAAAAATCTGAGCTCGAGTTAAGATTTTGTCCGACGCATCATAAAAACGTGTTAAAATTCAGTCCCGGTCCCCGAGGCACCCTAGAATCCGGCCCGAAAAACCCAAATTATAATCGACCCATCATTTGTTATACGTGTTAGTCGTGATATTGGGACATCCAAAAATCTGTGCTCTTGTGAAAGTTTTGTCCAACGCATCAAAAAACACTTGTTAAAATTCTGCACCGGTCCCCGAGGCGGCCTAGAATCCGGCTCGAAAAACAGAAAATTTAAACGACCCATCTTTTGTTATACATGTTAGTCGGGGTATTGGGACCTCCAAAGATCTGAGCACGAGTTGAAGTCTTTTCCGACGCATCAAAAAAACGTGTTAAAATTCAGTCCCGGTCCCCGAGGCACCCTAGATTCCGGCCTGAAAAACCCAAAATTTAAACGACCCATCATTTGTTATACGTGTTAGTTGGGGTATTGGGACATCAAAAATCTGAGCTCGAGTTAAGGTTTTGTCCGACGCATCATAAAAACGTGTTAAAATTCAGTCCTGGTCCCCGAGGCACCCTTGAATCCGGCCTGAAAAACCCAAATTATAAACGACCCATCATTTGTTATACGTGTTAGTCGTGATATTAGGACATCCAAAAATCTGAGGTCGAGTTAAAGTCTTGTCCGACGGATCAAAAAAACGTGTTCAAATTCATTCCCGGTCCCCGAGGCACCCTAGAATCCGGCCCGAAAAATCCAAATTATAAACGACCCATCATTTGTTATACGTGTTAGTTGGGGTAATTGGACGTCAAAAATCTGAGCTCGAGTTAAGGTTTTGTCCGACGCATCATAAAAACGTGTTAAAATTCAGTCCCGGTCCCCGAGGCACCCTAGAATCCGGCCAGAAAAACACAAAATTTAAACGACCCATCTTTTGTTATACATGTTAGTCGGGGTATTGGGACATCCAAAAATCTGAGCACGAGTTGAAATCTTTTCCGACGCATCAAAAAAACGTGCTAAAATTCAGTCCCGGTCCCCGAGGCACCCTAGAATCCGGCCCGAAAAACCCAAAATTTAAACGACCCATCATTTGTTATACGTGTTAGTTGGGGTATTGGGACATCAAAAATCTGAGCTCGAGTTAAGGTTTTGCCCGACGCATCAAAAAACACTTGTTAAAATTCTGCACCGGTTCCCGAGACAGCCTAGAATCCGGCCCGAAAAACACAAAATTTAAACGACCCATCTTTTGTTATACATGTTAGTCGGGGTATTGGGACATCCAAAATTTTGAGCACGAGTTGAAGTCTTTTCCGACGCATCAAAAAAACGTATTAAAATTCAGTCCCGGTCCCCGAGGCACCCTAGAATCCGGCCCGAAAAACCCAAAATTTAAACGACCCATCATTTGTCATACGTGTTAGTTGGGGTATTGGGACATCAAAAATCTGAGCTCGAGTTAAGATTTTGTCCGACGCATCATAAAAACGTATTAAAATTCAGTCCCGGTCCCCGAGGCACCCTAGAATCCGGCCCGAAAAACCAAAATAATAATCAACCCATCATTTGTTATACATGTTAGTTGGGGTATTGGGACATCAAAAATCTGAGCTCGAGTTAAGATTTTGTCCGACGCATCATAAAAACGTGTTAAAATTCAGTCCCGGTCCCCGAGGCACCCTAGAATCCGGCCCGAAAAACCCAAATTATAATCGACCCATCATTTGTTATACGTGTTAGTCGTGATATTGGGACATCCAAAAATCTGTGCTCTTGTGAAAGTTTTGTCCAACGCATCAAAAAACACTTGTTAAAATTCTGCACCGGTCCCCGAGGCGGCCTAGAATCCGGCTCGAAAAACAGAAAATTTAAACGACCCATCTTTTGTTATACATGTTAGTCGGGGTATTGGGACCTCCAAAGATCTGAGCACGAGTTGAAGTCTTTTCCGACGCATCAAAAAAACGTGTTAAAATTCAGTCCCGGTCCCCGAGGCACCCTAGATTCCGGCCTGAAAAACCCAAAATTTAAACGACCCATCATTTGTTATACGTGTTAGTTGGGGTATTGGGACATCAAAAATCTGAGCTCGAGTTAAGGTTTTGTCCGACGCATCATAAAAACGTGTTAAAATTCAGTCCTGGTCCCCGAGGCACCCTTGAATCCGGCCTGAAAAACCCAAATTATAAACGACCCATCATTTGTTATACGTGTTAGTCGTGATATTAGGACATCCAAAAATCTGAGGTCGAGTTAAAGTCTTGTCCGACGCATCAAAAAAACGTGTTCAAATTCATTCCCGGTCCCCGAGGCACCCTAGAATCCGGCCCGAAAAACCCAAAATTTAAACGACCCATCATTTGTTATACGTGTTAGTTGGGGTAATTGGACGTCAAAAATCTGAGCTCGAGTTAAGGTTTTGTCCGACGCATCATAAAAACGTGTTAAAATTCAGTCCCGGTCCCCGAGGCACCCTAGAATCAGGCCAGAAAAACACAAAATTTAAACGACCCATCTTTTGTTATACATGTTAGTCGGGGTATTGGGACATCCAAAAATCTGAGCACGAGTTGAAATCTTTTCCGACGCATCAAAAAAACATGCTAAAATTCAGTCTCGGTCCCCGAGGCACCCTAGAATCCGGCCCGAAAAACCCAAAATTTAAACGACCCATCATTTGTTATACGTGTTAGTTGGGGTATTGGGACATCAAAAATCTGAGCTCGAGTTAAGGTTTTGCCCGACGCATCAAAAAACACTTGTTAAAATTCTGCACCGGTTCCCGAGGCAGCCTAGAATCCGGCCCGAAAAACACAAAATTTAAACGACCCATCTTTTGTTATACATGTTAGTCGGGGTTTTGGGACATCCAAAATTTTGAGCACGAGTTGAATTCTTTTCCGACGCATCAAAAAAACGTATTAAAATTCAGTCCCGGTCCCCGAGGCACCCTAGAATCCGGCCCGAAAAACCCAATATTTAAACGACCCATCATTTGTCATACGTGTTAGTTGGGGTATTGGGACATCAAAAATCTGAGCTCGAGTTAAGATTTTGTCCGACGCATCATAAAAACGTATTAAAATTCAGTCCCGGTCCCCGTGGCACCCTAGAATCCGGCCCGAAAAACCAAAATAATAATCAACCCATCATTTGTTATACATGTTAGTTGGGGTATTGGGACATCAAAAATCTGAGCTCGAGTTAAGATTTTGTCCGACGCATCATAAAAACGTGTTAAAATTCAGTCCCGGTCCCCGAGGCACCCTAGAATCCGGCCCGAAAAACCCAAATTATAATCGACCCATCATTTGTTATACGTGTTAGTCGTGATATTGGGACATTCAAAAATCTGTGCTCTTGTGAAAGTTTTGTCCAACGCATCAAAAAACACTTGTTAAAATTCTGCACCGGTCCCCGAGGCGGCCTAGAATCCGGCTCGAAAAACAGAAAATTTAAACGACCCATCTTTTGTTATACATGTTAGTCGGGGTATTGGGACCTCCAAAGATCTGAGCACGAGTTGAAGTCTTTTCCGACGCATCAAAAAAACGTGTTAAAATTCAGTCCCGGTCCCCGAGGCACCCTAGAATCCGGCCTGAAAAACCCAAAATTTAAACGACCCATCATTTGTTATACGTGTTAGTTGGGGTATTGGGACATCAAAAATCTGAGCTCGAGTTAAGGTTTTGTCCGACGCATCATAAAAACGTGTTAAAATTCAGTCCTGGTCCCCGAGGCACCCTTGAATCCGGCCTGAAAAACCCAAATTATAAACGACCCATCATTTGTTATACGTGTTAGTCGTGATATTAGGACATCCAAAAATCTGAGGTCGAGTTAAAGTCTTGTCCGACGCATCAAAAAAACGTGTTCAAATTCATTCCCGGTCCCCGAGGCACCCTAGAATCCGGCCCGAAAAACCCAAAATTTAAACGACCCATCATTTGTTATACGTGTTAGTTGGGGTAATTGGACGTCAAAAATCTGAGCTCGAGTTAAGGTTTTGTCCGACGCATCATAAAAACGTGTTAAAATTCAGTCCCGGTCCCCGAGGCACCCTAGAATCAGGCCAGAAAAACACAAAATTTAAACGACCCATCTTTTGTTATACATGTTAGTCGGGGTATTGGGACATCCAAAAATCTGAGCACGAGTTGAAATCTTTTCCGACGCATCAAAAAAACATGCTAAAATTCAGTCTCGGTCCCCGAGGCACCCTAGAATCCGGCCCGAAAAACCCAAAATTTAAACGACCCATCATTTGTTATACGTGTTAGTTGGGGTATTGGGACATCAAAAATCTGAGCTCGAGTTAAGGTTTTGCCCGACGCATCAAAAAACACTTGTTAAAATTCTGCACCGGTTCCCGAGGCAGCCTAGAATCCGGCCCGAAAAACACAAAATTTAAACGACCCATCTTTTGTTATACATGTTAGTCGGGGTTTTGGGACATCCAAAATTTTGAGCACGAGTTGAAGTCTTTTCCGACGCATCAAAAAAACGTCTTAAAATTCAGTCCCGGTCCCCGAGGCACCCTAGAATCCGGCCCGAAAAACCCAATATTTAAACGACCCATCATTTGTCATACGTGTTAGTTGGGGTATTGGGACATCAAAAATTTGAGCTCGAGTTAAGATTTTGTCCGACGCATCATAAAAACGTATTAAAATTCAGTCCCGGTCCCCGTGGCACCCTAGAATCCGGCCCGAAAAACCAAAATAATAATCAACCCATCATTTGTTATACATGTTAGTTGGGGTATTGGGACATCAAAAATCTGAGCTCGAGTTAAGATTTTGTCCGACGCATCATAAAAACGTGTTAAAATTCAGTCCCGGTCCCCGAGGCACCCTAGAATCCGGCCCGAAAAACCCAAATTATAATCGACCCATCATTTGTTATACGTGTTAGTCGTGATATTGGGACATTCAAAAATCTGTGCTCTTGTGAAAGTTTTGTCCAACGCATCAAAAAACACTTGTTAAAATTCTGCACCGGTCCCCGAGGCGGCCTAGAATCCGGCTCGAAAAACAGAAAATTTAAACGACCCATCTTTTGTTATACATGTTAGTCGGGGTATTGGGACCTCCAAAGATCTGAGCACGAGTTGAAGTCTTTTCCGACGCATCAAAAAAACGTATTAAAATTCAGTCCCGGTCCCCGAGGCACCCTAGAATCCGGCCCGAAAAACCCAATATTTAAACGACCCATCATTTGTCATACGTGTTAGTTGGGGTATTGGGACATCAAAAATCTGAGCTCGAGTTAAGATTTTGTCCGACGCATCATAAAAACGTATTAAAATTCAGTCCCGGTCCCCGAGGCACCCTAGAATCCGGCCTGAAAAACCCAAAATTTAAACGACCCATCATTTGTTATACGTGTTAGTTGGGGTATTGGGACATCAAAAATCTGAGCTCGAGTTAAGGTTTTGTCCGACGCATCATAAAAACGTGTTAAAATTCAGTCCTGGTCCCCGAGGCACCCTTGAATCCGGCCTGAAAAACCCAAATTATAAACGACCCATCATTTGTTATACGTGTTAGTCGTGATATTAGGACATCCAAAAATCTGAGGTCGAGTTAAAGTCTTGTCCGACGCATCAAAAAAACGTGTTCAAATTCATTCCCGTCCCCGAGGCACCCTAGAATCCGGCCCGAAAAACCCAAAATTTAAACGACCCATCATTTGTTATACGTGTTAGTTGGGGTAATTGGACGTCAAAAATCTGAGCTCGAGTTAAGGTTTTGTCCGACGCATCATAAAAACGTGTTAAAATTCAGTCCCGGTCCCCGAGGCACCCTAGAATCCGGCCAGAAAAACACAAAATTTAAACGACCCATCTTTTGTTATACATGTTAGTCGGGGTATTGGGACATCCAAAAATCTGAGCACGAGTTGAAATCTTTTCCGACGCATCAAAAAAACGTGCTAAAATTCAGTCCCGGTCCCCGAGGCACCCTAGAATCCGGCCCGAAAAACCCAAAATTTAAACGACCCATCATTTGTTATACGTGTTAGTTGGGGTATTGGGACATCAAAAATCTGAGCTCGAGTTAAGGTTTTGTCCGACGCATCATAAAAACGTGTTAAAATTCAGTCCTGGTCCCCGAGGCACCCTTGAATCCGGCCTGAAAAACCCAAATTATAAACGACCCATCATTTGTTATACGTGTTAGTCGTGATATTAGGACATCCAAAAATCTGAGGTCGAGTTAAAGTCTTGTCCGACGCATCAAAAAAACGTGTTCAAATTCATTCCCGGTCCCCGAGGCACCCTAGAATCCGGCCCGAAAAACCCAAAATTTAAACGACCCATCATTTGTTATACGTGTTAGTTGGGGTAATTGGACGTCAAAAATCTGAGCTCGAGTTAAGGTTTTGTCCGACGCATCATAAAAACGTGTTAAAATTCAGTCCCGGTCCCCGAGGCACCCTAGAATCCGGCCAGAAAAACACAAAATTTAAACGACCCATCTTTTGTTATACATGTTAGTCGGGGTATTGGGACATCCAAAAATCTGAGCACGAGTTGAAATCTTTTCTGACGCATCAAAAAAACGTGCTAAAATTCAGTCCCGGTCCCCGAGGCACCCTAGATACCGGCCCGAAAAACCCAAAATTTAAACGACCCATCATTTGTCATACGTGTTAGTTGGGGTATTGGGACATCAAAAATCTGAGCTCGAGTTAAGATTTTGTCCGACGCATCATAAAAACGTATTAAAATTCAGTCCCGGTCCCCGAGGCACCCTAGAATCCGGCCCGAAAAACAAAAATAATAATCAACCCATCATTTGTTATACATGTTAGTTGGGGTATTGGGACATCAAAAATCTGAGCTCGAGTTAAGATTTTGTCCGACGCATCATAAAAACGTGTTAAAATTCAGTCCCGGTCCCCGAGGCACCCTAGAATCCGGCCCGAAAAACCCAAATTATAATCGACCCATCATTTGTTATACGTGTTAGTCGTGATATTGGGACATCCAAAAATCTGTGCTCTTGTGAAAGTTTTGTCCAACGCATCAAAAAACACTTGTTAAAATTCTGCACAGGTCCCCGAGGCGGCCTAGAATCCGGCTCGAAAAACAGAAAATTTAAACGACCCATCTTTTGTTATACATGTTAGTCGGGGTATTGGGACCTCCAAAGATCTGAGCACGAGTTGAAGTCTTTTCCGACGCATCAAAAAAACGTGTTAAAATTCAATCCCGGTCCCCGAGGCACCCTAGAATCCGGCCTGAAAAACCCAAAATTTAAACGACCCATCATTTGTTATACGTGTTAGTTGGGGTATTGGGACATCAAAAATCTGAGCTCGAGTTAAGGTTTTGCCCGACGCATCAAAAAACACTTGTTAAAATTCTGCACCGGTTCCCGAGGCAGCCTAGAATCCGGCCCGAAAAACACAAAATTTAAACGACCCATCTTTTGTTATACATGTTAGTCGGGGTATTGGGACATCCAAAAATTTGAGCACGAGTTGAAGTCTTTTCCGACGCATCAAAAAAACGTGTTAAAATTCAGTCCCGGTCCCTGAGGCACCCTAGAATCCGGCCCGAAAAACCCAAAATTTAAACGACCCATCATTTGTTATACCTGTTAGTTGGGGTAATTGGATGTAAAAAATCTGAGCTCGAGTTAAGGTTTTGTCCGACGCATCATAAAAACGTGTTAAAATTCAGTCCCGGTCCCCGAGGCACCCTAGAATCCGGCCAGAAAAACACAAAATTAAAACGACCCATCTTTTGTTATACATGTTAGTCGGGGTATTGGGACATCCAAAAATCTGAGCACGAGTTGAAATCTTTTCCGACGCTTCAAAAAAACGTGTTAAAATTCAGTCCCGGTCCCCGAGGCACCCTAGAATCCGGCCCGAAAAACCCAAAATTTAAACGACCCATCATTTGTTATACGTGTTAGTTGGGGTATTGGGACATCAAAAATCTGAGCTCGAGTTAAGGTTTTGCCCGACGCATCAAAAAACACTTGTTAAAATTCTGCACCGGTTCCCGAGGCAGCCTAGAATCCGGCCCGAAAAACACAAAATTTAAACGACCCATCTTTTGATATATATGTTAGTCGGGGTATTGGGACATCCAAAAATTTGAGCACGAGTTGAAGTCTTTTCCGACGCATCAAAAAAACGTGTTAAAATTCAGTCCCGGTCCCCGAGGCACCCTAGAATCCGGCCCGAAAAACCCAAATTATAATCGACCCATCATTTGTTATACGTGTTAGTCGTGATATTGGGACATCCGAAAATCTGTGCTCTTCTTAAAGTTTTGTCCAACGCATCAAAAATCACTTGTTAAAATTCTGCACCGGTCCCCGAGGCGGCCTAGAATCCGGCCCGAAAAACACAAAATTTAAACGACCCATCTTTTGTTATACATGTTAGTCGGGGTATTGGGACCTCCAAAAATCTGAGCACGAGTTGAAGTCTTTTCCAACGCATCAAAAAAACGTGTTAAAATTCAGTCCCGGTCCCCGAGGCACCCTAGAATCCGGCCTGTAAAACCCAAAATTTAAACGACCCATCATTTGTCATACGTGTTAGTTGGGGTATTGGGTTATCAAAAATCTGAGCTCGAGTTAAGATTTTGTCCGACGCATCATAAAAACGTATTAAAATTCAGTCCCGGTCCCCGAGGCACCCTAAAATCCGGCCCGAAAAACCAAAATAATAATCAACCCATGATTTGTTATACATGTTAGTTGGGGTATTGGGACATCAAAAATCTGAGCTCGAGTTAAGATTTTGTCCGACGCATCATAAAAACGTGTTAAAATTCAGTCCTGGTCCCCGAGGCACCCTAGAATTCGGCCCGAAAAACCCAAATTATAATCGACCCATCATTTGTTATACGTGTTAGTCGTGATATTGGGACATCCAAAAATCTTTGCTCTTGTGAAAGTTTTGTCCAACGCATCAAAAAACACTTGTTAAAATTCTGCACCGGTCCCCGAGGCGGCCTAGAATCCGGCTCGAAAAACAGAAAATTTAAACGACCCATCTTTTGTTATACATGTTAGTCGGGGTATTGGGACCTCCAAAGATCTGAGCACGAGTTGAAGTCTTTTCCGACGCATCAAAAAAATGTGTTAAAATTCAGTCCCGGTCCCCGAGGCACCCTAGAATCCGGCCTGAAAAACCCAAAATTTAAAAGACCCATCATTTGTTATACGTGTTAGTTGGGGTATTGGGACATCAAAAATCTGAGCTCGAGTTAAGATTTTGTCCGACGCATCATAAAAACGTATTAAAATTCAGTCCCGGTCCCCGAGGCACCCTAGAATCCGGCCCGAAAAACCAAAATAATAATCAACCCATCATTTGTTATACATGTTAGTTGGGGTATTGGGACATCAAAAATCTGAGCTCGAGTTAAGATTTTCTCCGACGCATCATAAAAACGTGTTAAAATTCAGTCCCGGTCCCCGAGGCACCCTAGAATCCGGCCCGAAAAACCCAAATTATAATCGACCCATCATTTGTTATACGTGTTAGTCGTGATATTGGGACATCCAAAAATCTGTGCTCTTGTGAAAGTTTTGTCCAACGCATCAAAAAACACTTGTTAAAATTCTGCACCGGTCCCCGAGGCGGCCTAGAATCCGGCCCGAAAAACACAAAATTTAAACGACCCATCTTTTGTTATACATGTTAGTCGTGGTATTGGGACCTCCAAAAATCTGAGCACGAGTTGAAGTCTTTTCCGACGCATCAAAAAAACGTGTTAAAATTCAGTCCCGGTCCCCGAGGCACCCTAGAATCCGGCCCGAAAAACCCAAATTATAATCGACCCATCATTTGTTATACGTGTTAGTCGTGATATTGGGACATCCAAAAATCTGTGCTCTTCTTAAAGTTTTGTCCAACGCATCAAAAAACACTTGTTAAAATTCTGCACCGGTCCCCGAGGCGGCCTAGAATCCGGCCCGAAAAACACAAAATTTAAACGACCCATCTTTTGTTATACATGTTAGTCGGGGTATTGGGACCTCCAAAAATATGAGCACGAGTTGAAGTATTTTCCGACGCATCAAAAAAACGTGTTAAAATTCAGTCCCGGTCCCCGAGGCACCCTAGAATCCGGCCCGAAAAACCCAAAATTTAAACGACCCATCATTTGTTATACGTGTTAGTTGGGGTAATTGGACGTCAAATATCTGAGCTCGAGTTAAAGTTTTGTCCGACGCATCATAAAAACGTGTTAAAATTCAGTCCCGGTCCCCGAGGCACCCTAGAATCCGGCCAGAAAAACACAAAATTTAAACGACCCATCTTTTGTTATACATGTTAGTCGGGGTATTGGGACATCCAAAAATCTGAGCACGAGTTGAAATCTTTTCCGACGCATCAAAAAAACGTGTTAAAATTCAGTCCCGGTCCCCGAGGCACCCTAGAATCCGGCCCGAAAAACCCAAAATTTAAACGACCCATCATTTGTTATACGTGTTAGTTGGGGTATTGGGACATCAAAAATCTGAGCTCAAGTTAAGGTTTTGCCCGACGCATCAAAAAACACTTGTTAAAATTCTGCACCGGTTCCCGCGGCAGCCTAGAATCCGGCCCGAAAAACACAAAATTTAAACGACCCATCTTTTGTTATACATGTTAGTCGGGGTATTGGGACATCCAAAAATTTGAGCACGAGTTGAAGTCTTTTCCGACGCATCAAAAAAACGTGTTAAAATTCAGTCCCGGTCCCCGAGGCACCCTAGAATCCGGCCCGAAAAACCCAAATTATAATCGACCCATCATTTGTTAAACGTGTTAGTCGTGATATTGGGACATCCAAAAATCTGTGCTCTTCTTAAAGTTTTGTCCAACGCATCAAAAAACACTTGTTAAAATTCTGCACCGGTCCCCGAGGCGGCCTAGAATCCGGCCCGAAAAACACAAAATTTAAACGACCCGTCTTTTGTTATACATGTTAGTCGGGGTATTGGGACCTCCAAAAATCTGAGCACGAGTTGAAGTCTTTTCCGACGCATCAAAAAAACGTGTTAAAATTCAGTCCCGGTCCCCGAGGCACCCTAGAATCCGGCCTGAAAAACCCAAAATTTAAACGACCCATCATTTGTTATATGTGTTAGTTGGGGTACTGGGACATCAAAAATCCGAGCTCGAGTTAAGGTTTTGTCCGACGCATCATAAAAACGTGTTAAAATTCAGTCCTGGTCCCCGAGGCACCCTTGAATCCGGCCTGAAAAACCCAAATTATAAACGACCCATCCTTTGTTATACGTGTTATTCGTGATATTCGGACATCCAAAAATCTGAGGTCGAGTTAAAGTCTTGTCCGACGCATCAAAAAAACGTGTTCAAATTCATTCCCGGTCCCCGAGGCACCCTAGAATCCGGCCCGAAAAACCCAAAATTTAAACGACCCATCATTTGTTATACGTGTTAGTTGGGGTAATTGGACGTCAAAAATCTGAGCTCGAGTTAAGGTTTTGTCTGACGCATCATAAAAACGTGTTAAAATTCAGTCCCGGTCCCCGAGGCACCCTGAAATCCGGCCAGAAAAACACAAAATTTAAACGACCCATCTTTTGTTATACATGTTAGTCGGGGTATTGGGACATCCAAAAATCTGAGCACGAGTTGAAATCTTTTCCGACGCATCAAAAAAACGTGTTAAAATTCAGTCCCGGTCCCCGAGGCACCCTAGAATCTGGCCCGAAAAACCCAAAATTTAAACGACCCATCATTTGTTATACGTGTTAGTTGGGGTATTGGGACATCAAAAATCTGAGCTCGAGTTAAGGTTTTGCCCGACGCATCAAAAAACACTTGTTAAAATTATGCACCGGTTCCCGAGGCAGCCTAGAATCCGGCCCGAAAAACACAAAATTTAAACGACCCATCTTTTGTTATACATGTTAGTCGGGGTATAGGGACATCCAAAATTTTGAGCACGAGTTGAAGTCTTTTCCGACGCATCAAAAAAACGTATTAAAATTCAGTCCCGGTCCCCGAGGCACCCTAGAATCCGGCCCGAAAAACCCAAAATTTAAACGACCCATCATTTGTCATACGTGTTAGTTGGGGTATTGGGACATCTAAAATCTGAGCTCGAGTTAATATTTTGTCCGACGCATCATAAAAACGTGTTAAAATTCAGTCCCGGTCCCCGAGGCACCCTAGAATCCGGCATGAAAAACCCAAAATTTAAACGACCCATCATTTATTATACGTGTTAGTTGGGGTATTGGGACATCAAAAATCTGAGCTCGAGTTAAGGTTTTGCCCGACGCATCAAAAAACACTTGTTAAAATTCTGCACCGGTTCCCGAGGCAGCCTAGAATCCGGCCCGAAAAACACAAAATTTAAACGACCCATCTTTTGTTATACATGTTAGTCGGGGTATTGGGACATCCAAAAATTTGAGCACGAGTTGAAGTCTTTTCCGACGCATCAAAAAAACGTGTTAAAATTCAGTCCCGGTCCCCGAGGCACCCTAGAATCCGGCCCGAAAAACCCAAATTATAATCGACCCATCATTTGTTATACGTGTTTGTCGTGATATTGGGACATCCGAAAATCTGTGCTCTTCTTAAAGTTTTGTCCAACGCATCAAAAAACACTTGTTAAAATTCTGCACCGGTCCCCGAGGCGGCCTAGAATCCGGCCCGAAAAACACAAAATTTAAACGACCCATCTTTTGTTATACATGTTAGTCGGGGTATTGGGACCTCCAAAAATCTGAGCACGAGTTGAAGTTTTTTCCGACGCATCAAAAAAACGTGTTAAAATTCAGTCCCGTTCCCCGAGGCACCCTAGAATCCGGCCTGAAAAACCCAAAATTTAAACGACCCATCATTTGTTATACGTGTTAGTTGGGGTATTGGGACATCAAAAATCTGAGCTCGAGTTAAGGTTTTGCCCGACGCATCAAAAAACACTTGTTAAAATTCTGCACCGGTTCCCGAGGCAGCCTAGAATCCGGCCCGAAAAACACAAAATTTAAACGACCCATCTTTTGTTATACATGTTAGTCGGGGTATTGGGACATCCAAAATTTTGAGCACGAGTTGAAGTCTTTTCCTACACATCAAAAAAACGTATTAAAATTCAGTCCCGGTCCCCGAGGCACCCTAGAATCCGGCCCGAAAAACCCAAAATTTAAACGACCCATAATTTGTCATACGTGTTAGTTGGGGTATTGGGACATCTAAAATCTGAGCTCGAGTTAATATTTTTTCCGACGCATCATAAAAACGTGTTAAAATTCAGTCCCGGTCCCCGAGGCACCCTAGAATCCGGCCTGAAAAACCCAAAATTTAAACGACCCATCATTTGTTATACGTTTTAGTTGGGGTATTGGGACATCAAAAATCTGAGCTCGAGTTAAGGTTTTGCCCGACGCATCAAAAAACACTTGTTAAAATTCTGCACCGCTTCCCGAGGCAGCTTAGAATCCGGCCCGAAAAACACAAAATTTAAACGACCCATCTTTTGTTATACATGTTAGTCGGGGTATTGGGACATCCAAAAATTTGAGCACGAGTTGAAGTCTTTTCCGACGCATCAAAAAAACATGTTAAAATTCAGTCCCGGTCCCCGAGGCACCCTAGAATCCGGCCCGAAAAACCCAAATTATAATCGACCCATCATTTGTTATACGTGTTAGTCGTGATATTGGGACATCCAAAAATCTGTGCTCTTCTTAAAGTTTTGTCCAACGCATCAAAAAACACTTGTTAAAATTCTGCACCGGTCCCCGAGGCGGCCTAGAATCCGGCCCGAAAAACACAAAATTTAAACGACCCATCTTTTGTTATACATGTTAGTCGGGGTATTGGGACCTCCAAAAATATGAGCACGAGTTGAAGTATTTTCCGACGCATCAAAAAAACGTGTTAAAATTCAGTCCCGGTCCCCGAGGCACCCTAGAATCCGGCCCGAAAAACCCAAAATTTAAACGACCCATCATTTGTTATACGTGTTAGTTGGGGTAATTGGACGTCAAATATCTGAGCTCGAGTTAAAGTTTTGTCCGACGCATCATAAAAACGTGTTAAAATTCAGTCCCGGTCCCCGAGGCACCCTAGAATCCGGCCAGAAAAACACAAAATTTAAACGACCCATCTTTTGTTATACATGTTAGTCGGGGTATTGGGACATCCAAAAATCTGAGCACGAGTTGAAATCTTTTCCGACGCATCAAAAAAACGTGTTAAAATTCAGTCCCGGTCCCCGAGGCACCCTAGAATCCGGCCCGAAAAACCCAAAATTTAAACGACCCATCATTTGTTATACGTGTTAGTTGGGGTATTGGGACATCAAAAATCTGAGCTCAAGTTAAGGTTTTGCCCGACGCATCAAAAAACACTTGTTAAAATTCTGCACCGGTTCCCGCGGCAGCCTAGAATCCGGCCCGAAAAACACAAAATTTAAACGACCCATCTTTTGTTATACATGTTAGTCGGGGTATTGGGACATCCAAAAATTTGAGCACGAGTTGAAGTCTTTTCCGACGCATCAAAAAAACGTGTTAAAATTCAGTCCCGGTCCCCGAGGCACCCTAGAATCCGGCCCGAAAAACCCAAATTATAATCGACCCATCATTTGTTAAACGTGTTAGTCGTGATATTGGGACATCCAAAAATCTGTGCTCTTCTTAAAGTTTTGTCCAACGCATCAAAAAACACTTGTTAAAATTCTGCACCGGTCCCCGAGGCGGCCTAGAATCCGGCCCGAAAAACACAAAATTTAAACGACCCGTCTTTTGTTATACATGTTAGTCGGGGTATTGGGACCTCCAAAAATCTGAGCACGAGTTGAAGTCTTTTCCGACGCATCAAAAAAACGTGTTAAAATTCAGTCCCGGTCCCCGAGGCACCCTAGAATCCGGCCTGAAAAACCCAAAATTTAAACGACCCATCATTTGTTATATGTGTTAGTTGGGGTACTGGGACATCAAAAATCCGAGCTCGAGTTAAGGTTTTGTCCGACGCATCATAAAAACGTGTTAAAATTCAGTCCTGGTCCCCGAGGCACCCTTGAATCCGGCCTGAAAAACCCAAATTATAAACGACCCATCCTTTGTTATACGTGTTATTCGTGATATTCGGACATCCAAAAATCTGAGGTCGAGTTAAAGTCTTGTCCGACGCATCAAAAAAACGTGTTCAAATTCATTCCCGGTCCCCGAGGCACCCTAGAATCCGGCCCGAAAAACCCAAAATTTAAACGACCCATCATTTGTTATACGTGTTAGTTGGGGTAATTGGACGTCAAAAATCTGAGCTCGAGTTAAGGTTTTGTCTGACGCATCATAAAAACGTGTTAAAATTCAGTCCCGGTCCCCGAGGCACCCTGAAATCCGGCCAGAAAAACACAAAATTTAAACGACCCATCTTTTGTTATACATGTTAGTCGGGGTATTGGGACATCCAAAAATCTGAGCACGAGTTGAAATCTTTTCCGACGCATCAAAAAAACGTGTTAAAATTCAGTCCCGGTCCCCGAGGCACCCTAGAATCTGGCCCGAAAAACCCAAAATTTAAACGACCCATCATTTGTTATACGTGTTAGTTGGGGTATTGGGACATCAAAAATCTGAGCTCGAGTTAAGGTTTTGCCCGACGCATCAAAAAACACTTGTTAAAATTATGCACCGGTTCCCGAGGCAGCCTAGAATCCGGCCCGAAAAACACAAAATTTAAACGACCCATCTTTTGTTATACATGTTAGTCGGGGTATAGGGACATCCAAAATTTTGAGCACGAGTTGAAGTCTTTTCCGACGCATCAAAAAAACGTATTAAAATTCAGTCCCGGTCCCCGAGGCACCCTAGAATCCGGCCCGAAAAACCCAAAATTTAAACGACCCATCATTTGTCATACGTGTTAGTTGGGGTATTGGGACATCTAAAATCTGAGCTCGAGTTAATATTTTGTCCGACGCATCATAAAAACGTGTTAAAATTCAGTCCCGGTCCCCGAGGCACCCTAGAATCCGGCATGAAAAACCCAAAATTTAAACGACCCATCATTTATTATACGTGTTAGTTGGGGTATTGGGACATCAAAAATCTGAGCTCGAGTTAAGGTTTTGCCCGACGCATCAAAAAACACTTGTTAAAATTCTGCACCGGTTCCCGAGGCAGCCTAGAATCCGGCCCGAAAAACACAAAATTTAAACGACCCATCTTTTGTTATACATGTTAGTCGGGGTATTGGGACATCCAAAAATTTGAGCACGAGTTGAAGTCTTTTCCGACGCATCAAAAAAACGTGTTAAAATTCAGTCCCGGTCCCCGAGGCACCCTAGAATCCGGCCCGAAAAACCCAAATTATAATCGACCCATCATTTGTTATACGTGTTTGTCGTGATATTGGGACATCCGAAAATCTGTGCTCTTCTTAAAGTTTTGTCCAACGCATCAAAAAACACTTGTTAAAATTCTGCACCGGTCCCCGAGGCGGCCTAGAATCCGGCCCGAAAAACACAAAATTTAAACGACCCATCTTTTGTTATACATGTTAGTCGGGGTATTGGGACCTCCAAAAATCTGAGCACGAGTTGAAGTTTTTTCCGACGCATCAAAAAAACGTGTTAAAATTCAGTCCCGTTCCCCGAGGCACCCTAGAATCCGGCCTGAAAAACCCAAAATTTAAACGACCCATCATTTGTTATACGTGTTAGTTGGGGTATTGGGACATCAAAAATCTGAGCTCGAGTTAAGGTTTTGCCCGACGCATCAAAAAACACTTGTTAAAATTCTGCACCGGTTCCCGAGGCAGCCTAGAATCCGGCCCGAAAAACACAAAATTTAAACGACCCATCTTTTGTTATACATGTTAGTCGGGGTATTGGGACATCCAAAATTTTGAGCACGAGTTGAAGTCTTTTCCTACACATCAAAAAAACGTATTAAAATTCAGTCCCGGTCCCCGAGGCACCCTAGAATCCGGCCCGAAAAACCCAAAATTTAAACGACCCATAATTTGTCATACGTGTTAGTTGGGGTATTGGGACATCTAAAATCTGAGCTCGAGTTAATATTTTTTCCGACGCATCATAAAAACGTGTTAAAATTCAGTCCCGGTCCCCGAGGCACCCTAGAATCCGGCCTGAAAAACCCAAAATTTAAACGACCCATCATTTGTTATACGTTTTAGTTGGGGTATTGGGACATCAAAAATCTGAGCTCGAGTTAAGGTTTTGCCCGACGCATCAAAAAACACTTGTTAAAATTCTGCACCGCTTCCCGAGGCAGCTTAGAATCCGGCCCGAAAAACACAAAATTTAAACGACCCATCTTTTGTTATACATGTTAGTCGGGGTATTGGGACATCCAAAAATTTGAGCACGAGTTGAAGTCTTTTCCGACGCATCAAAAAAACATGTTAAAATTCAGTCCCGGTCCCCGAGGCACCCTAGAATCCGGCCCGAAAAACCCAAATTATAATCGACCCATCATTTGTTATACGTGTTAGTCGGGGTAATTGGACGTCAAAAATCTGACGCATCATAAAAACGTGTTAAAATTCAGTCCTGGTCCCCGAGGCACCCTTGAATCCGGCCTGAAAAACCCAAATTATAATCGACCCATCATTTGTTATACGTGTTAGTCGTGATATTAGGACATCCAAAAATCTGAGGTCGAGTTAAAGTCTTGTCTGACGCATCAAAAAAACGTGTTCAAATTCATTCCCGGTCCCCGAGGCACCCTAGAATCCGGCCCGAAAAACCCAAAATTTAAACGACCCATCATTTGTTATACGTGTTAGTTGGGGTAATTGGACGTCAAAAATCTGAGCTCGAGCTAAGGTTTTGTCCGACGAATCATAAAAACGTGTTAAAATTCAGTCCCGGTCCCCGAGGCACCCTAGAATCCGGCCAGAAAAACACAAAATTTAAACGACCCATCTTTTGTTATACATGTTAGTCGGGGTATTGGGACATCCAAAAATCTGAGCACGAGTTGAAATCTTTTCCGACGCATCAAAAAAACGTGTTAAAATTCAGTCCCGGTCCCCGAGGCACCCTAGAATCCGGCCCGAAAAACCCAAAATATAGTTGGGGTATTGGGACATCAAAAATCTGAGCTCGAGTTAAGGTTTTGCCCGACGCATCAAAAAACACTTGTTAAAATTCTGCACCGGTTCCCGAGGCAGCCTAGAATCCGGCCCGAAAAACACAAAATTTAAACGACCCATCTTTTGTTATACATGTTAGTCGGGGTATTGGGACATCCAAAATTTTGAGCACGAGTTGAAATCTTTTCCGACGCATCAAAAAAACGTATTAAAATTCAGTCCCGGTCCCCGAGGCACCCTAGAATCCGGCCCGAAAAACCCAAAATTTAAACGACCCATCATTTGTCATACGTGTTAGTTGGGGTATTGGGACATCTAAAATCTGAGCTCGAGTTAATATTTTGTCCGACGCATCATAAAAACGTGTTAAAATTCAGTCCCGGTCCCCGAGGCACCCTAGAATCCGGCCTGAAAAACCCAAAATTTAAACGACCCATCATTTGTTATACGTGTTAGTTGGGGTATTGGGACATCAAAAATCTGAGCTCGAGTTAAGGTTTTGCCCGACGCATCAAAAAACACTTGTTAAAATTCTGCACCGGTTCCCGAGACAGCCTAGAATCCGGCCCGAAAAACACAAAATTTAAACGACCCATCTTTTGTTATACATGTTAGTCGGGGTATTGGGACATCCAAAAATTTGAGCACGAGTTGAAGTCTTTTCCGACGCATCAAAAAAACGTGTTAAAATTCAGTCCCGGTCCCCGAGGCACCCTAGAATCCGGCCCGAAAAACCCAAATTATAATCGACCCATCATTTGTTATACGTGTTAGTCGTGATATTGGGACATCCGAAAATCTGTGCTCTTCTTAAAGTTTTGTCCAACGCATCAAAAATCACTTGTTAAAATTCTGCACCGGTCCCCGAGGCGGCCTAGAATCCGGCCCGAAAAACACAAAATTTAAACGACCCATCTTTTGTTATACATGTTAGTCGGGGTATTGGGACCTCCAAAAATCTGAGCACGAGTTGAAGTCTTTTCCAACGCATCAAAAAAACGTGTTAAAATTCAGTCCCGGTCCCCGAGGCACCCTAGAATCCGGCCTGTAAAACCCAAAATTTAAACGACCCATCATTTGTTATATGTGTTAGTTGGGGTATTGGGACATCAAAAATCTGAGCTCGAGTTAAGGTTTGGTCCGACGCATCATAAAAACGTGTTAAAATTCAGTCCTGGTCCCCGAGGCACCCTTGAATTCGGCCTGAAAAACCCAAATTATAAACGACCCATCATTTGTTATACGTGTTAGTCGTGATATTAGGACATCCAAAAATCTGAGGTCGAGTTAAAGTCTTGTCCGACGCATCAAAAAAACGTGTTCAAATTCATTCGCAGTCCCCGAGGCACCCTAGAATCCGGCCCGAAAAACCCAAAATTGAAACGACCCATCATTTGTTATACGTGTTAGTTGGGGTAATTGGACGTCAAAAATCTGAGCTCGAGTTAAGGTTTTGTCCGACGCATCATAAAAACGTGTTAAAATTCAGTCCCGGTCCCCGAGGCACCCTAGAATCCGGCCAGAAAAACACAAAATTTAAACGACCCATCTTTTGTTATACATGTTAGTCGGGGTATTGGGACATCCAAAAATCTGAGCACGAGTTGAAATCTTTTCCGACGCATAAAAAAAACGTGTTAAAATTCAGTCCCGGTCCCCGAGGCACCCTAGAATCCGGCCCGAAAAACCCAAAATTTAAACGACCCATCATTTGTTATACGTGTTAGTTGGGGTATTGGGACATCAAAAATCTGAGCTCGAGTTAAGGTTTTGCCCGACGCATCAAAAAACACTTGTTAAAATTCTGCACCGGTTCCCGAGGCAGCCTAGAATCCGGCCCGAAAAACACAAAATTTAAACGATCCATCTTTTGTTATACATGTTAGTCGGGGTATTGGGACATCCAAAATTTTGAGCACGAGTTGAAGTCTTTTCCGACGCATCAAAAAAACGTATTAAAATTCAGTCCCGGTCCCCGAGGCACCCTAGAATCCGGCCCGAAAAACCCAAAATTTAAACGACCCATCATTTGTCATACGTGTTAGTTGGGGTATTGGGACATCTAAAATCTGAGCTCGAGTTAATATTTTGTCCGACGCATCATAAAAACGTGTTAAAATTCAGTCCCGGTCCCCGAGGCACCCTAGAATCCGGCCTGAAAAACCCAAAATTTAAACGACCCATCATTTGTTATACGTGTTAGTTGGGGTATTGGGACATCAAAAATCTGAGCTCGAGTTAAGGTTTTGCCCGACGCATCAAAAAACATTTGTTAAAATTCTGCACCGGTTCCCGAGACAGCCTAGAATCCGTCCCGAAAAACACAAAATTTAAACGACCCATCTTTTGTTATACATGTTAGTCGGGGTATTGGGACATCCAAAAATTTGAGCACGAGTTGAAGTCTTTTCCGACGCATCAAAAAAACGTGTTAAAATTCAGTCCCGGTCCCCGAGGCACCCTAGAATCCGGCCCGAAAAACCCAAATTATAATCGACCCATCATTTGTTATACGTGTTAGTCGTGATATTGGGACATCCGAAAATCTGTGCTCTTCTTAAAGTTTTGTCCAACGCATCAAAAAACACTTGTTAAAATTCTGCACCGGTCCCCGAGGCGGCCTAGAATCCGGCCCGAAAAACACAAAATTTAAACGACCCATCTTTTGTTATACATGTTAGTCGAGGTATTGGGACCTCCAAAAATCTGAGCACGAGTTGAAGTCTTTTCCGACGCATCAAAAAAACGTGTTAAAATTCAGTCCCGGTCCCCGAGGCACCCTAGAATCTGGCCTGAAAAACCCAAAATTTAAACGACCCATCATTTGTTATATGTGTTAGTTGGGGTATTGGGACATCAAAAATCTGAGCTCGAGTTAAGGTTTTGTCCGACGCATCATAAAAACGTGTTAAAATTCAGTCCTGGTCCCCGAGGCACCCTTGAATCCGGCCTGAAAAACCCAAATTATAAACGACTTATCATTTGTTATACGTGTTAGTCGTGATATTAGGACATCCAAAAATCTGAGGTCGAGTTAAAGTCTTGTCCGACGCATCAAAAAAACGTGTTCAAATTCATTCCCGGTCCCCGAGGCACCCTAGAATCCGGCCCGAAAAACCCAAAATTTAAACGACCGATCATTTGTTATACGTGTTAGTTGGGGTAATTGGACGTCAAAAATCTGAGCTCGAGTTAAGGTTTTGTCCGACGCATCATAAAAACGTGTTAAAATTCAGTCCCGGTCCCCGAGGCACCCTAGAATCCGGCCAAAAAAACACAAAATTTAAACGACCCATCTTTTGTTATACATGTTAGTCGGGGTATTGGGACATCCAAAAATCTGTGCACGAGTTGAAATCTTTTCCGACGCATCAAAAAAACGTGTTAAAATTCAGTCCCAGTCCCCGAGGCACCCTAGAATCCGGCCCGAAAAACCCAAAATTTAAACGACCCATCATTTGTTATATGTGTTAGTTGGGGTATTGGGACATCAAAAATCTGAGCTCGAGTTAAGGTTTTGCCCGACGCATCAAAAAACACTTGTTAAAATTCTGCACCGGTTCCCGAGGCAGCCTAGAATCCGGCCCGAAAAACACAAAATTTAAACGATCCATCTTTTGTTATACATGTTAGTCGGGGTATTGGGACATCCAAAATTTTGAGCACGAGTTGAAGTCTTTTCCGACGCATCAAAAAAACGTATTAAAATTCAGTCCCGGTCCCCGAGGCACCCTAGAATCCGGCCCGAAAAACCCAAAATTTAAACGACCCATCATTTGTCATACGTGTTAGTTGGGGTATTGGGACATCTAAAATCTGAGCTCGAGTTAATATTTTGTCCGACGCATCATAAAAACGTGTTAAAATTCAGTCCCGGTCCCCGAGGCACCCTAGAATCCGGCCTGAAAAACCCAAAATTTAAACGACCCATCATTTGTTATACGTGTTAGTTGGGGTATTGGGACATCAAAAATCTGAGCTCGAGTTAAGGTTTTGCCCGACGCATCAAAAAACACTTGTTAAAATTCTGCACCGGTTCCCGAGGCAGCCTAGAATCCGTCCCGAAAAACACAAAATTTAAACGACCCATCTTTTGTTATACATGTTAGTCGGGGTATTGGGACATCCAAAAATTTGAGCACGAGTTGAAGTCTTTTCCGACGCATCAAAAAAACGTGTTAAAATTCAGTCCCGGTCCCCGAGGCACCCTAGAATCCGGCCCGAAAAACCCAAATTATAATCGACCCATCATTTGTTATACGTGTTAGTCGTGATATTGGGACATCCGAAAATCTGTGCTCTTCTTAAAGTTTTGTCCAACGCATCAAAAAACACTTGTTAAAATTCTGCACCGGTCCCCGAGGCGGCCTAGAATCCGGCCCGAAAAACACAAAATTTAAACGACCCATCTTTTGTTATACATGTTAGTCGGGGTATTGGGACCTCCAAAAATCTGAGCACGAGTTGAAGTTTTTTCCGACGCATCAAAAAAACGTGTTAAAATTCAGTCCCGGTCCCCGAGGCACCCTAGAATCCGGCCTGAAAAACCCAAAATTTAAACGACCCATCATTTGTTATATGTGTTAGTTGGGGTATTGGGACATCAAAAATCAGAGCTCGAGTTAAGGTTTTGTCCGACGCATCATAAAAACGTGTTAAAATTCAGTCCTGGTCCCCGAGGCACCCTTGAATCCGGCCTGAAAAACCCAAATTATAAACGACCCATCATTTGTTATACGTGTTAGTCGTGATATTAGGACATCCAAAAATCTGAGGTCGAGTTAAAGTCTTGTCCGACGCATCAAAAAAACGTGTTCAAATTCATTCCCGGTCCCCGAGGCACCCTAGAATCCGGCCCGAAAAACCCAAAATTTAAACGACCGATCATTTGTTATACGTGTTAGTTGGGGTAATTGGACGTCAAAAATCTGAGCTCGAGTTAAGGTTTTGTCCGACGCATCATAAAAACGTGTTAAAATTCAGTCCCGGTCCCCGAGGCACCCTAGAATCCGGCCAGAAAAACACAAAATTTAAACGACCCATCTTTTGTTATACATGTTAGTCGGGGTATTGGGACATCCAAAAATCTGAGCACGAGTTGAAATCTTTTCCGACGCATCAAAAAAACGTGTTAAAATTCAGTCCCAGTCCCCGAGGCACCCTAGAATCCGGCCCGAAAAACCCAAAATTTAAACGACCCATCATTTGTTATACGTGTTAGTTGGGGTATTGGGACATCAAAAATCTGAGCTCGAGTTAAGGTTTTACCCGACGCATCAAAAAACACTTGTTAAAATTCTGCACCGGTTCCCGAGGCAGCCTCGAATCCGGCCCGAAAAACACAAAATTTAAACGATCCATCTTTTGTTATACATGTTAGTCGGGGTATTGGGACATCCAAAATTTTGAGCACGAGTTGAAGTCTTTTCCGACGCATCAAAAAAACGTATTAAAATTCAGTCCCGGTCCCCGAGGCACCCTAGAATCCGGCCCGAAAAACCCAAAATTTAAACGACCCATCATTTGTCATACGTGTTAGTTGGGGTATTGGGACATCTAAAATCTGAGCTCGAGTTAATATTTTGTCCGACGCATCATAAAAACGTGTTAAAATTCAGTCCCGGTCCCCGAGGCACCCTAGAATCCGGCCTGAAAAACCCAAAATTGAAACGACCCATCATTTGTTATACGTGTTAGTTGGGGTATTGGGACATCAAAAATCTGAGCTCGAGTTAAGGTTTTGCCCGACGCATCAAAAAACACTTGTTAAAATTCTGCACCGGTTCCCGAGGCAGCCTAGAATCCGTCCCGAAAAACACAAAATTTAAACGACCCATCTTTTGTTATACATGTTAGTCGGGGTATTGGGACATCCAAAAATTTGAGCACGAGTTGAAGTCTTTTCCGACGCATCAAAAAAACGTGTTAATATTCAGTCCCGGTCCCCGAGGCACCCTAGAATCCGGCCCGAAAAACCCAAATTATAATCGACCCATCATTTGTTATACGTGTTAGTCGTGATATTGGGACATCCGAAAATCTGTGCTCTTCTTAAAGTTTTGTCCAACGCATCAAAAAACACTTGTTAAAATTCTGCACCGGTCCCCGAGGCGGCCTAGAATCCGGCCCGAAAAACACAAAATTTAAACGACCCATCTTTTGTTATACATGTTAGTCGGGGTATTGGGACCTCCAAAAATCTGAGCACGAGTTGAAGTCTTTTCCGACGCATCAAAAAAACGTGTTAAAATTCAGTCCCGGTCCCCGAGGCACCCTAGAATCCGGCCTGAAAAACCAAAAATTTAAACGACCCATCATTTGTTATATGTGTTAGTTGGGGTATTGGGACATCAAAAATCTGAGCTCGAGTTAAGGTTTTGTCCGACGCATCATAAAAACGTGTTAAAATTCA
The DNA here is from genome assembly GCA_028411795.1 of Euphorbia peplus. Classification (NCBI taxonomy): domain Eukaryota; kingdom Viridiplantae; phylum Streptophyta; class Magnoliopsida; order Malpighiales; family Euphorbiaceae; genus Euphorbia; species Euphorbia peplus. Next base: position 11,772,660 of record CP110838.1, on the reverse strand, counting down.
GTCCTGGTCCCCGAGGCACCCTTGAATCCGGCCTGAAAAACCCAAATTATAAACGACCCATCATTTGTTATACGTGTTAGTCGTGATATTAGGACATCCAAAAATCTGAGGTCGAGTTAAAGTCTTGTCCGACGCATCAAAAAAACGTGTTCAAATTCATTCCCGGTCCCCGAGGCACCCTAGAATCCGGCCCGAAAAACCCAAAATTTAAACGACCGATCATTTGTTATACGTGTTAGTTGGGGTAATGGGACGTCAAAAATCTGAGCTCGAGTTAAGGTTTTGTCCGACGCATCATAAAAACGTGTTAAAATTCAGTCCCGGTCCCCGAGGCACCCTAGAATCCGGCCAGAAAAACACAAAATTTAAACGACCCATCTTTTGTTATACATGTTAGTCGGGGTATTGGGACATCCAAAAATCTGTGCACGAGTTGAAATCTTTTCCGACGCATCAAAAAAATGTGTTAAAATTCAGTCCCAGTCCCCGAGGCACCCTAGAATCCGGCCCGAAAAACCCAAAATTTAAACGACCCATCATTTGTTATACGTGTTAGTTGGGGTATTGGGACATCAAAAATCTGAGCTCGAGTTAAGGTTTTGCCCGACGCATCAAAAAACACTTGTTAAAATTCTGCACCGGTTCCCGAGGCAGCCTAGAATCCGGCCCGAAAAACACAAAATTTAAACGACCCATCTTTTGTTATACATGTTAGTCGGGGTATTGGGACATCCAAAATTTTGAGCACGAGTTGAAGTCTTTTCCGACGCATCAAAAAAACGTATTAAAATTCAGTCCCGGTCCCCGAGGCACCCTAGAATCCGGCCCGAAAAACCCAAAATTTAAACGACCCATCATTTCTCATACGTGTTAGTTGGGGTATTGGGACATCTAAAATCTGAGCTCGAGTTAATATTTTGTCCGACGCATCATAAAAACGTGTTAAAATTCACTCTCGGTCCCCGAGGCACCCTAGAATCCGGCCTGAAAAACCCAAAATTTAAACGACCCATCATTTGTTATACGTGTTAGTTGGGGTATTGGGACATCAAAAATCTGAGCTCGAGTTAAGGTTTTGCCCGACGCATCAAAAAACACTTGTTAAAATTCTGCACCGGTTCCCGAGGCAGCCTAGAATCCGGCCCGAAAAACACAAAATTTAAACGACCCATCTTTTGTTATACATGTTAGTCGGGGTATTGGGACATCCAAAAATTTGAGCACGAGTTGAAGTCTTTTCCGACGCATCAAAAAAACGTGTTAAAATTCAGTCCCGGTCCCCGAGGCACCCTAGAATCCGGCCTGAAAAACCCAAAATTTAAACGACCCATCATTTGTTATATGTGTTAGTTGGGGTATTGGGACATCAAAAATCTGAGCTCGAGTTAAGGTTTTGTCCGACGCATCATAAAAACGTGTTAAAATTCAGTCCTGGTCTCCGAGGCACCCTTGAATCCGGCCTGAAAAACCCAAATTATGAACGACCCATCATTTGTTATACGTGTTAGTCGTGATATTAGGACATCCAAAAATCTGAGGTCGAGTTAAAGTCTTGTCCGACGCATCAAAAAATCGTGTTCAAATTCATTCCCGGTCCCCGAGGCACCCTAGAATCCGGCCCGAAAAACCCAAAATTTAAACGACCCATCATTTGTTATACGTGTTAGTTGGGGTAATTGGACGTCAAAAATCTGAGCTCGAGTTAAGGTTTTGTCCGACGCATCATAAAAACGTGTTAAAATTCAGTCCCGGTCCCCGAGGCACCCTAGAATCCGGCCAGAAAAACACAAAATTTAAACGACCCATCTTTTGTTATACATGTTAGTCGGGGTATTGGGACATCCAAAAATCTGAGCACGAGTTGAAATCTTTTCCGACGCATCAAAAAAACGTGTTAAAATTCAGTCCCGATCCCCGAGGCACCCTTGAATCTGGCCAGAAAAACCCAAAATTTAAACGACCCATCATTTGTTATACGTGTTCGTTGGGGTATTGGACATCAAAAATCTGAGCTCGAGTTAAGGTTTTGCCCGACGCATCAAAAAACACTTGTTAAAATTCTGCACCGGTTCCCGAGGCAGCCTAGAATCCGGCCCGAAAAACACAAAATTTAAACGACCCATATTTTGTTATACGTGTTAGTTGGGGTATTGGGACATCCAAAATTTTGAGCACGAGTTGAAGTCTTTTCCGACGCATCAAAAAAACGTATTAAAATTCAGTCCCGGTCCCCGAGGCACCCTAGAATCCGGCCCGAAAAACCCAAAATTTAAACGACCCATCATTTGTCATACGTGTTAGTTGGGGTATTGGGACATCAAAAATCTGAGCTCGAGTTAAGATTTTGTCCGACGCATCATAAAAACGTGTTAAAATTCAGTCCCGGTCCCCGAGGCACCCTAGAATCCGGCCCGAAAAACCAAAATAATAATCAACCCATCATTTGTTATACATGTTAGTTGGGGTATTGGGACATCAAAAATCTGAGCTCGAGTTAAGATTTTGTCCGACGCATCATAAAAACGTGTTAAAATTCAGTCCCGGTCCCCGAGGCACCCTAGAATCCGGCCCGAAAAACCCAAATTATAATCGACCCATCATTTGTTATACGTGTTAGTCGTGATATTGGGACATCCAAAAATCTGTGCTCTTGTGAAAGTTTTGTCCAACGCATCAAAAAACACTTGTTAAAATTCTGCACCGGTCCCCGAGGCAGCCTAGAATCCGGCCCGAAAAACACAAAATTTAAACGACCCATCTTTTGTTATACATGTTAGTCGGGGTATTGGGACATCCAAAAATTTGAGCACGAGTTGAAGTCTTTTCCGACGCATCAAAAAAACGTGTTAATATTCAGTCCCGGTCCCCGAGGCACCCTAGAATCCGGCCCGAAAAACCCAAATTATAATCGACCCATCATTTGTTATACGTGTTAGTCGTGATATTGGGACATCCGAAAATCTGTGCTCTTCTTAAAGTTTTGTCCAACGCATCAAAAAACACTTGTTAAAATTCTGCACCGGTCCCCGAGGCGGCCTAGAATCCGGCCCGAAAAACACAAAATTTAAACGACCCATCTTTTGTTATACATGTTAGTCGGGGTATTGGGACCTCCAAAAATCTGAGCACGAGTTGAAGTCTTTTCCGACGCATCAAAAAAACGTGTTAAAATTCAGTCCCGGTCCCCGAGGCACCCTAGAATCCGGCCTGAAAAACCAAAAATTTAAACGACCCATCATTTGTTATATGTGTTAGTTGGGGTATTGGGACATCAAAAATCTGAGCTCGAGTTAAGGTTTTGTCCGACGCATCATAAAAACGTGTTAAAATTCAGTCCTGGTCCCCGAGGCACCCTTGAATCCGGCCTGAAAAACCCAAATTATAAACGACCCATCATTTGTTATACGTGTTAGTCGTGATATTAGGACATCCAAAAATCTGAGGTCGAGTTAAAGTCTTGTCCGACGCATCAAAAAAACGTGTTCAAATTCATTCCCGGTCCCCGAGGCACCCTAGAATCCGGCCCGAAAAACCCAAAATTTAAACGACCGATCATTTGTTATACGTGTTAGTTGGGGTAATGGGACGTCAAAAATCTGAGCTCGAGTTAAGGTTTTGTCCGACGCATCATAAAAACGTGTTAAAATTCAGTCCCGGTCCCCGAGGCACCCTAGAATCCGGCCAGAAAAACACAAAATTTAAACGACCCATCTTTTGTTATACATGTTAGTCGGGGTATTGGGACATCCAAAAATCTGTGCACGAGTTGAAATCTTTTCCGACGCATCAAAAAAATGTGTTAAAATTCAGTCCCAGTCCCCGAGGCACCCTAGAATCCGGCCCGAAAAACCCAAAATTTAAACGACCCATCATTTGTTATACGTGTTAGTTGGGGTATTGGGACATCAAAAATCTGAGCTCGAGTTAAGGTTTTGCCCGACGCATCAAAAAACACTTGTTAAAATTCTGCACCGGTTCCCGAGGCAGCCTAGAATCCGGCCCGAAAAACACAAAATTTAAACGACCCATCTTTTGTTATACATGTTAGTCGGGGTATTGGGACATCCAAAATTTTGAGCACGAGTTGAAGTCTTTTCCGACGCATCAAAAAAACGTATTAAAATTCAGTCCCGGTCCCCGAGGCACCCTAGAATCCGGCCCGAAAAACCCAAAATTTAAACGACCCATCATTTCTCATACGTGTTAGTTGGGGTATTGGGACATCTAAAATCTGAGCTCGAGTTAATATTTTGTCCGACGCATCATAAAAACGTGTTAAAATTCACTCTCGGTCCCCGAGGCACCCTAGAATCCGGCCTGAAAAACCCAAAATTTAAACGACCCATCATTTGTTATACGTGTTAGTTGGGGTATTGGGACATCAAAAATCTGAGCTCGAGTTAAGGTTTTGCCCGACGCATCAAAAAACACTTGTTAAAATTCTGCACCGGTTCCCGAGGCAGCCTAGAATCCGGCCCGAAAAACACAAAATTTAAACGACCCATCTTTTGTTATACATGTTAGTCGGGGTATTGGGACATCCAAAAATTTGAGCACGAGTTGAAGTCTTTTCCGACGCATCAAAAAAACGTGTTAAAATTCAGTCCCGGTCCCCGAGGCACCCTAGAATCCGGCCTGAAAAACCCAAAATTTAAACGACCCATCATTTGTTATATGTGTTAGTTGGGGTATTGGGACATCAAAAATCTGAGCTCGAGTTAAGGTTTTGTCCGACGCATCATAAAAACGTGTTAAAATTCAGTCCTGGTCTCCGAGGCACCCTTGAATCCGGCCTGAAAAACCCAAATTATGAACGACCCATCATTTGTTATACGTGTTAGTCGTGATATTAGGACATCCAAAAATCTGAGGTCGAGTTAAAGTCTTGTCCGACGCATCAAAAAATCGTGTTCAAATTCATTCCCGGTCCCCGAGGCACCCTAGAATCCGGCCCGAAAAACCCAAAATTTAAACGACCCATCATTTGTTATACGTGTTAGTTGGGGTAATTGGACGTCAAAAATCTGAGCTCGAGTTAAGGTTTTGTCCGACGCATCATAAAAACGTGTTAAAATTCAGTCCCGGTCCCCGAGGCACCCTAGAATCCGGCCAGAAAAACACAAAATTTAAACGACCCATCTTTTGTTATACATGTTAGTCGGGGTATTGGGACATCCAAAAATCTGAGCACGAGTTGAAATCTTTTCCGACGCATCAAAAAAACGTGTTAAAATTCAGTCCCGATCCCCGAGGCACCCTTGAATCTGGCCAGAAAAACCCAAAATTTAAACGACCCATCATTTGTTATACGTGTTCGTTGGGGTATTGGACATCAAAAATCTGAGCTCGAGTTAAGGTTTTGCCCGACGCATCAAAAAACACTTGTTAAAATTCTGCACCGGTTCCCGAGGCAGCCTAGAATCCGGCCCGAAAAACACAAAATTTAAACGACCCATATTTTGTTATACGTGTTAGTTGGGGTATTGGGACATCCAAAATTTTGAGCACGAGTTGAAGTCTTTTCCGACGCATCAAAAAAACGTATTAAAATTCAGTCCCGGTCCCCGAGGCACCCTAGAATCCGGCCCGAAAAACCCAAAATTTAAACGACCCATCATTTGTCATACGTGTTAGTTGGGGTATTGGGACATCAAAAATCTGAGCTCGAGTTAAGATTTTGTCCGACGCATCATAAAAACGTGTTAAAATTCAGTCCCGGTCCCCGAGGCACCCTAGAATCCGGCCCGAAAAACCAAAATAATAATCAACCCATCATTTGTTATACATGTTAGTTGGGGTATTGGGACATCAAAAATCTGAGCTCGAGTTAAGATTTTGTCCGACGCATCATAAAAACGTGTTAAAATTCAGTCCCGGTCCCCGAGGCACCCTAGAATCCGGCCCGAAAAACCCAAATTATAATCGACCCATCATTTGTTATACGTGTTAGTCGTGATATTGGGACATCCAAAAATCTGTGCTCTTGTGAAAGTTTTGTCCAACGCATCAAAAAACACTTGTTAAAATTCTGCACCGGTCCCCGAGGCAGCCTAGAATCCGGCCCGAAAAATACAAAATTTAAACGACCCATCTTTTGTTATACATGTTAGTCGGGGTATTGGGACATCCAAAAATCTGAGCACGAGTTGAAGTCTTTTCCGACTCATCAAAAAAACGTGTTAAAATTCAGTCCCGGTCCCCGAGGCACCCTAGAATCCGGCCCGAAAAACCCAAAATTTAAACGACCAATCATTTGTTATACGTGTTAGTTGGGGTAATTGGACGTCAAAAATCTGAGCTCGAGTTAAGGTTTTGTCCGACGCATCATAAAAACGTGTTAAAATTCAGTCCCGGTCCCCGAGGCAACCTAGAATCCGGCCAGAAAAACACAAAATTTAAACGACCCATCTTTTGTTATACATGTTAGTCGGGGTATTGGGACATCCGAAAATCTGAGCACGAGTTGAAATCTTTTCCGACGCATCAAAAAAACGTGTTAAAATTCAGTCCCGGTCCCCGAGGCACCCTAGAATCCGGCCCGAAAAACCCAAAATTTAAACGACCCATCATTTGTTATACGTGTTAGTTGGGGTATTGGGACATCAAAAATCTGAGCTCGAGTTAAGGTTTTGCCCGACGCATCAAAAAACACTTGTTAAAATTCTGCACCGGTTCCCGAGGCAGCCTAGAATCCGGCCCGAAAAACACAAAATTTAAACGACCCATCTTTTGTTATACATGTTAGTCGGGGTATTGGGACATCCAAAATTTTGAGCACGAGTTGAAGTCTTTTCCGACGCATCATAAAAACGTGTTAAAATTCAGTCCCGGTCCCCGAGGCACCCTAGAATCCGGCCAGAAAAACACAAAATTTAAACGAATCATCTTTTGTTATACATGTTAGTCGGGGTATTGGGACATCCAAAAATCTGTGCTCTTGTGAAAGTTTTGTCGAACGCATCAAAAAACACTTGTTAAAATTCTGCACCGGTCCCCGAGGCAGCCTAGAATCCGGCCTGAAAAATACAAAATTTAAACGATCCGGCCCGAAAAACCCAAAATTTAAACGACCAATCATTTGTTATACTTGTTAGTTGGGGTAATTGGACGTCAAAAATCTGAGCTCGAGTTAAGGTTTTGTCCGACGCATCATAAAAAGGTGTTAAAATTCAGTCCCGGTCCCCGAGGCACCCTAGAATCCGGCCAGAAAAAGACATAATTTAAACGACCCATCTTTTGTTATACATGTTAGTCGGGGTATTGGGACATCCAAAAATCTGAGCACGAGTTGAAATCTTTTCCGACGCATCAAAAAAATGTGTTAAAATTCAGTCCCGGTCCCCGAGGCACCCTAGAATCCGGCCCGAAAAACCCAAAATTTAAACGACCCATCATTTGTTATACGTGTTAGTTGGGGTATTGGGACATCAAAAATCTGAGCTCGAGTTAAGGTTTTGCCCGACGCATCAAAAAACACTTGTTAAAATTCTGCACCGGTTCCCGAGGCAGCCTAGAATCCGGCCCGAAAAACACAAACTTTAAACGACCCATCTTTTGTTATACATGTTAGTCGGGGTATTGGGACATCCAAAATTTTGAGCACGAGTTGAAGTCTTTTCCGACGCATCATAAAAACGTGTTAAAATTCAGTCCCGGTCCCCGAGGCACCCTAGAATCCGGCCAGAAAAACACAAAATTTAAACGACCCATCTTTTGTTATACATGTTAGTCGGGGTATTCGGACATCCAAAAATCTGAGCACGAGTTGAAGTCTTTTCCGACGCATCAAAAAAACGTGTTAAAATTCAGTACCGGTCCCCGAGGCACCCTAGAATCCGGCCTGAAAAACCCAAAATTTAAACGACCCATCATTTGTTATACGTGTTAGTTGGGGTATTGGGACATCAAAAATCTGAGCTCGAGTTAAGGTTTTGTCCGACGCATCTTAAAAACGTGTTAAAATTCAGTCCTGGTCCCCGAGGCACCCTTGAATCCGGCCTGAAAAACCCAAATTATAAACGACCCATCATTTGTTATACGTGTTAGTTGGGGTATTGGGACATCCAAAAATCTGAGCACGAGTTGAAATCTTTTCCGACGCATCAAAAAAACGTGTTAAAATTCAGTCCCGGTCCCCGAGGCACCCTAGAATCCGGCCCGAAAAACCCAAAATTTAAACGACCCATCATTTGTTATACGTGTTAGTTGGGGTATTGGGACATCAAAAATCTGAGCTCGAGTTAAGGTTTTGCCCGACGCATCAAAAAAACGTGTTAAAATTCTGCACCGGTTCCCGAGGCAGCCTAGAATCCGGCCCGAAAAACACAAAATTTAAACGACCCATCTTTTGTTATACATGTTAGTCGGGGTATTGGGACATCCAAAATTTTGAGCACGAGTTGAAGTCTTTTCCGACGCATCATAAAAACGTGTTAAAATTCAGTCCCGGTCCCCGAGGCACCCTAGAATCCGGCCCGAAAAACCCAAAATTTAAACGACCCATCATTTGTCATACGTGTTAGTTGGGGTATTGGGACATCAAAAATCTGAGCTCGAGTTAAGATTTTGTCCGACGCATCATAAAAACGTGTTAAAATTCAGTCCCGGTCCCCGAGGCACCCTAGAATCCGGCCCGAAAAACCCAAAATTTAAACGACCCATCATTTGTTATACGTGTTAGTTGGGGTATTGGGACATCAAAAATCTGAGCTCGAGTTAAGGTTTTGCCCGACGCATCAAAAAACACTTGTTAAAATTCTGCACCGGTTCCCGAGGCAGCCTAGAATCCGGCCCGAAAAACACAAAATTTAAACGACCCATCTTTTGTTATACATGTTAGTCGGGGTATTGGGACTTCCAAAATTTTGAGCACGAGTTGAAGTCTTTTCCGACGCATCATAAAAACGTGTTAAAATTCAGTCCCGGTCCCCGAGGCACCCTAGAATCCGGCCAGAAAAACACAAAATTTAAACGACCCATCTTTTGTTATACATGTTAGTCGGGGTATTGGGACATCCAAAAATCTGTGCTCTTGTGAAAGTTTTGTCCAACGCATCAAAAAACACTTGTTAAAATTCTGCACCGGTCCCCGAGGCAGCCTAGAATCCGGCCTGAAAAATACAAAATTTAAACGACCCATCTTTTGTTATACATGTTAGTCGGGGTATTGGGACATCCAAAAATCTGAGCACGAGTTGAAGTCTTTTCCGACGCATCAAAAAAACGTGTTAAAATTCAGTCCCGGTCCCCGAGGCACCCTAGAATCCGGCCTGAAAAACCCAAAATTTAAACGACCCATCATTTGTTATACGTGTTAGTTGGGGTATTGGGACATCAAAAATCTGAGCTCGAGTTAAGGTTTTGTCCGACGCATCTTAAAAACGTGTTAAAATTCAGTCCTGGTCCCCGAGGCACCCTTGAATCCGGCCTGAAAAACCCAAATTATAAACGACCCATCATTTGTTATACGTGTTAGTCGTGATATTGGGACATCCAAAAATCTGAGGTCGAGTTAAAGTCTTCTCCGACGCATAAAAAAAACGTGTTAAAATTCAGTCCCGGTCCCCGAGGCACCCTAGAATCCGGCCCGAAAAACCCAAAATTTAAACGACCAATCATTTGTTATACGTGTTAGTTGGGGTAATTGGACGTCAAAAATCTGAGCTCGAGTTAAGGTTTTGTCCGACGCATCATAAAAACGTGTTAAAATTCAGTCCCGGTCCCCGAGGCACCCTAGAATCCGGCCAGAAAAAGACATAATTTAAACGACCCATCTTTTGTTATACATGTTAGTCGGGGTATTGGGACATCCAAAAATCTGAGCACGAGTTGAAATCTTTTCCGACGCATCAAAAAAATGTGTTAAAATTCAGTCCCGGTCCCCGAGGCACCCTAGAATCCGGCCCGAAAAACCCAAAATTTAAACAACCCATCATTTGTTATACGTGTTAGTTGGGGTATTGGGACATCAAAAATCTGAGCTCGAGTTAAGGTTTTGCCCGACGCATCAAAAAACACTTGTTAAAATTCTGCACCGGTTCCCGAGGCAGCCTAGAATCCGGCCCGAAAAACACAAACTTTAAACGACCCATCTTTTGTTATACATGTTAGTCGGGGTATTGGGACATCCAAAATTTTGAGCACGAGTTGAAGTCTTTTCCGACGCATCATAAAAACGTGTTAAAATTCAGTCCCGGTCCCCGAGGCACCCTAGAATCCGGCCAGAAAAACACAAAATTTAAACGACCCATCTTTTGTTATACATGTTAGTCGGGGTATTCGGACATCCAAAAATCTGAGCACGAGTTGAAGTCTTTTCCGACGCATCAAAAAAACGTGTTAAAATTCAGTACCGGTCCCCGAGGCACCCTAGAATCCGGCCTGAAAAACCCAAAATTTAAACGACCCATCATTTGTTATACGTGTTAGTTGGGGTATTGGGACATCAAAAATCTGAGCTCGAGTTAAGGTTTTGTCCGACGCATCTTAAAAACGTGTTAAAATTCAGTCCTGGTCCCCGAGGCACCCTTGAATCCGGCCTGAAAAACCCAAATTATAAACGACCCATCATTTGTTATACGTGTTAGTTGGGGTATTGGGACATCCAAAAATCTGAGCACGAGTTGAAATCTTTTCCGACGCATCAAAAAAACGTGTTAAAATTCAGTCCCGGTCCCCGAGGCACCCTAGAATCCGGCCCGAAAAACCCAAAATTTAAACGACCCATCATTTGTTATACGTGTTAGTTGGGGTATTGGGACATCAAAAATCTGAGCTCGAGTTAAGGTTTTGCCCGACGCATCAAAAAAACGTGTTAAAATTCTGCACCGGTTCCCGAGGCAGCCTAGAATCCGGCCCGAAAAATACAAAATTTAAACGACCCATCTTTTGTTATACATGTTAGTCGGGGTATTGGGACATCCAAAATTTTGAGCACGAGTTGAAGTCTTTTCCGACGCATCATAAAAACGTGTTAAAATTCAGTCCCGGTCCCCGAGGCACCCTAGAATCCGGCCCGAAAAACCCAAAATTTAAACGACCCATCATTTGTCATACGTGTTAGTTGGGGTATTGGGACATCAAAAATCTGAGCTCGAGTTAAGATTTTGTCCGACGCATCATAAAAACGTGTTAAAATTCAGTCCCGGTCCCCGAGGCACCCTAGAATCCGGCCCGAAAAACCAAAATAATAATCAACCCATCATTTGTTATACATGTTAGTTGGGGTATTGGGACATCAAAAATCTGAGCTCGAGTTAAGATTTTGTCCGACGCATCATAAAAACGTGTTAAAATTCAGTCCCGGTCCCCGAGGCACCCCAGAATCCGGCCCGAAAAACCCAAATTATAATCGACCCATCATTTGTTATACGTGTTAGTCGTGATATTGGGACATCCAAAAATCTGTGCTCTTGTGAAAGTTTTGTCCAACGCATCAAAAAACACTTGTTAAAATTCTGCACCGGTCCCCGAGGCAGCCTAGAATCCGGCCCGAAAAATACAAAATTTAAACGACCCATCTTTTGTTATACATGTTAGTCGGGGTATTGGGACATCCAAAAATCTGAGCACGAGTTGAAGTCTTTTCCGACTCATCAAAAAAACGTGTTAAAATTCAGTCCCGGTCCCCGAGGCACCCTAGAATCCGGCCCGAAAAACCCAAAATTTAAACGACCAATCATTTGTTATACGTGTTAGTTGGGGTAATTGGACGTAAAAAATCTGAGCTCGAGTTAAGGTTTTGTCCGACGTATCATAAAAAGGTGTTAAAATTCAGTCCCGGTCCCCGAGGCACCCTAGAATCCGGCCAGAAAAACACAAAATTTAAACGACCCATCTTATGTTATACATGTTAGTCGGGGTATTGGGACATCCAAAAATCTGAGCACGAGTTGAAATCTTTTCCGACGCATCAAAAAAACGTGTTAAAATTCAGTCCCGGTCCCCGAGGCACCCTAGAATCCGGCCCGAAAAACCCAAAATTTAAACGACCCATCATTTGTTATACGTGTTGGTTGGGGTATTGGGACATCAAAAATCTGAGCTCGAGTTAAGGTTTTGCCCGACGCATCAAAAAACACTTGTTAAAATTCTGCACCGGTTCCCGAGGCAGCCTAGAATCCGGCCCGAAAAACACAAAATTTAAACGACCCATCTTTTGTTATCCATGTTAGTCGGGGTATTGGGACATCCAAAATTTTGAGCACGAGTTGAAGTCTTTTCCGACGCATCATAAAAACGTGTTAAAATTCAGTCCCGGTCCCCGAGGCACCCTAGAATCCGGCCCGAAAAACCCAAAATTTAAACGACCCATCATTTGTCATACGTGTTAGTTGGGGTATTGGGACATCAAAAATCTGAGCTCGAGTTAAGATTTTGTCCGACGCATAATAAAACGTGTTAAAATTCAGTCCCGGTCCCCGAGGCACCCTAGAATCCGGCCCGAAAACCCAAAATAATAATCAACCCATCATTTGTTATACATGTTAGTTGGGGTATTGGGACATCAAAAATCTGAGCTCGAGTTAAGATTTTGTCCGACGCATCATAAAAACGTGTTAAAATTCAGTCCCGGTCCCCGAGGCACCCCCGAATCCGGCCCGAAAAACCCAAATTATAATCGACCCATCATTTGTTATACGTGTTAGTCGTGATATTGGGACATCCAAAAATCTGTGCTCTTGTGAAAGTTTTGTCCAACGCATCAAAAAACACTTGTTAAAATTCTGCACCGGTCCCCGAGGCAGCCTAGAATCCGGCCCGAAAAATACAAAATTTAAACGACCCATTTTTTGTTATACATGTTAGTCGGGGTATTGGGACATCCAAAAATCTGAGCACGAGTTGAAGTCTTTTCCGACTCATCAAAAAAACGTGTTAAAATTCAGTCCCGGTCCCCGAGGCACCCTAGAATCCGGCCCGAAAAACCCAAAATTTAAACGACCAATCATTTGTTATACGTGTTAGTTGGGGTAATTGGACGTCAAAAATCTGAGCTCGAGTTAAGGTTTTGTCCGACGCATCATAAAAACGTGTTAAAATTCAGTCCCGGTCCCCGAGGCAACCTAGAATCCGGCCAGAAAAACACAAAATTTAAACGACCCATCTTTTGTTATACATGTTAGTCGGGGTATTGGGACATCCAAAAATCTGAGCACGAGTTGAAATCTTTTCCGACGCATCAAAAAAACGTGTTAAAATTCAGTCCCGGTCCCCGAGGCACCCTAGAATCCGGCCCGAAAAACCCAAAATTTAAACGACCCATCATTTGTTATACGTGTTAGTTGGGGTATTGGGACATCAAAAATCTGAGCTCGAGTTAAGGTTTTGCCCGACGCATCAAAAAACACTTGTTAAAATTCTGCACCGGTTCCCGAGGCAGCCTAGAATCCGGCCCGAAAAACACAAAATTTAAACGACCCATCTTTTGTTATACATGTTAGTCGGGGTATTGGGACTTCCAAAATTTTGAGCACGAGTTGAAGTCTTTTCCGACGCATCATAAAAACGTGTTAAAATTCAGTCCCGGTCCCCGAGGCACCCTAGAATCCGGCCAGAAAAACACAAAATTTAAACGACCCATCTTTTGTTATACATGTTAGTCGGGGTATTGGGACATCCAAAAATCTGTGCTCTTGTGAAAGTTTTGTCCAACGCATCAAAAAACACTTGTTAAAATTCTGCACCGGTCCCCGAGGCAGCCTAGAATCCGGCCTGAAAAATACAAAATTTAAACGACCCATCTTTTGTTATACATGTTAGTCGGGGTATTGGGACATCCAAAAATCTGAGCACGAGTTGAAGTCTTTTCCGACGCATCAAAAAAACGTGTTAAAATTCAGTCCCGGTCCCCGAGGCACCCTAGAATCCGGCCTGAAAAACCCAAAATTTAAACGACCCATCATTTGTTATACGTGTTAGTTGGGGTATTGGGACATCAAAAATCTGAGCTCGAGTTAAGGTTTTGTCCGACGCATCTTAAAAACGTGTTAAAATTCAGTCCTGGTCCCCGAGGCACCCTTGAATCCGGCCTGAAAAACCCAAATTATAAACGACCCATCATTTGTTATACGTGTTAGTCGTGATATTGGGACATCCAAAAATCTGAGCTCGAGTTAAAGTCTTCTCCGACGCATAAAAAAAACGTGTTAAAATTCAGTCCCGGTCCCCGAGGCACCCTAGAATCCGGCCCGAAAAACCAAAAATTTAAACGACCAATCATTTGTTATACGTGTTAGTTGGGGTAATTGGACGTCAAAAATCTGAGCTCGAGTTAAGGTTTTGTCCGACGCATCATAAAAAGGTGTTAAAATTCAGTCCCGGTCCCCGAGGCACCCTAGAATCCGGCCAGAAAAAGACATAATTTAAACGACCCATCTTTTGTTATACATGTTAGTCGGGGTATTGGGACATCCAAAAATCTGAGCACGAGTTGAAATCTTTTCCGACGCATCAAAAAAACGTGTTAAAATTCAGTCCCGGTCCCCGAGGCACCCTAGAATCCGGCCCGAAAAACCCAAAATTTAAACGACCCATCATTTGTTATACGTGTTAGTTGGGGTATTGGGACATCAAAAATCTGAGCTCGAGTTAAGGTTTTGCCCGACGCATCAAAAAACACTTGTTAAAATTCTGCACCGGTTCCCGAGGCAGCCTAGAATCCGGCCCGAAAAACACAAAATTTAAACGACCCATCTTTTGTTATACATGTTAGTCGGGGTATTGGGACATCCAAAATTTTGAGCACGAGTTGAAGTCTTTTCCGACGCATCATAAAAACGTGTTAAAATTCAGTCCCGGTCCCCGAGGCACCCTAGAATCCGGCCAGAAAAACACAAAATTTAAACGACCCATCTTTTGTTATACATGTTAGTCGGGGTATTGGGACATCCAAAAATCTGAGCACGAGTTGAAATCTTTTCCGACGCATCAAAAAAACGTGTTAAAATTCAGTCCCTATCCCCGAGGCACCCTAGAATCCGGCCCGAAAAACCCAAAATTTAAACGACCCATCTTTTGTTATACATGTTAGTCGGGGTATTGGGAAATTTTGAGCACGAGTTGAAGTCTTTTCCGACGCATCAAAAAAACGTATTAAAATTCAGTCCCGGTCCCCGAGGCACCCTAGAATCCGGCCCGAAAAACCCAAAATTTAAACGACCCATCATTTGTCATACGTGTTAGTTGGGGTATTGGGACATCAAAAATCTGAGCTCGAGTTAAGATTTTGTCCGACGCATCATAAAAACGTGTTAAAATTCAATCCCGGTCCCCGAGGCACCCTAGAATCCGGCCCGAAAAACCCAAAATTTAAACGACCCATCATTTGTTATACGTGTTAGTTGAGGTATTGGGACATCAAAAATCTGAGCTCGAGTTAAGGTTTTGCCCGACGCATCAAAAAACACTTGTTAAAATTCTGCACCGGTTCCCGAGGCAGCCTAGAATCCGGCCCGAAAAACACAAAATTTAAACGACCCATCTTTTGTTATACATGTTAGTCGGGGTATTGGGACATCCAAAATTTTGAGCACGAGTTGAAGTCTTTTCCGACGCATCAAAAAAACGTATTAAAATTCATTCCCGATCCCCGAGGCACCCTAGAAACCGGCCCGAAAAACCCAAAATTTAAACGACCCATCATTTGTCATACGTGTTAGTTGGGGTATTGGGACATCAAAAATCTGAGCTCGAGTTAAGATTTTGTCCGACGCATCATAAAAACGTGTTAAAATTCAGTCCCGGTCCCCGAGGCACCCTAGAATCCGGCCCGAAAAACCAAAATAATAATCAACCCATCATTTGTTATACATGTTAGTTGGGGTATTGGGACATCAAAAATCTGAGCTCGAGTTAAGATTTTGTCCGACGCATCATAAAAACGTGTTAAAATTCAGTCCCGGTCCCCGAGGCACCCTAGAATCCGGCCCGAAAAACCCAAATTATAATCGACCCATCATTTGTTATACGTGTTAGTCGTGATATTGGGACATCCAAAAATCTGTGCTCTTGTGAAAGTTTTGTCCAACGCATCAAAAAACACTTGTTAAAATTCTGCACCGGTCCCCGAGGCAGCCTAGAATCCGGCCCGAAAATACAAAATTTAAACGACCCAACTTTTGTTATACATGTTAGTCGGGGTATTGGGACATCCAAAAATCTGAGCACGAGTTGAAGTCTTTTCCGACGCATCAAAAAAACGTGTTAAAATCCAGTCCCGGTCCCCGAGGCACCCTAGAATCCGGCCTGAAAAACCCAAAATTTAAACGACCCATCATTTGTTATACGTGTTAGTTGGGGTATTGGGACATCAAAAATCTGAGCTCGAGTTAAGGTTTTGTCCGACGCATCTTAAAAACGTGTTAAAATTCAGTCCTGGTCCCCGAGGCACCCTTGAATCCGGCCTGAAAAACCCAAATTATAAACGACCCATCATTTGTTATACGTGTTAGTCGTGATATTGGGACATCCAAAAATCTAAGGTCTAGTTAAAGTCTTCTCCGACGCATCAAAAAAACGTGTTAAAATTCAGTCCCGGTCCCCGAGGCACCCTAGAATCCGGCCCGAAAAACCCAAAATTTAAACGACCAATGGTTTGTTATACGTGTTAGTTGGGGTAATTGGACGTCAAAAATCTGAGCTCGAGTTAAGGTTTTGTCCGACGCATCATAAAAACGTGTTAAAATTCAGTCCCGGTCCCCGAGGCACCCTAGAATCCGGCCAGAAAAACACAAAATTTAAACGACCCATCTTTTGTTATACATGTTAGTCGGGGTATTGGGACATCCAAAAATCTGAGCACGAGTTGAAATCTTTTCCGACGCATCAAAAAAACGTGTTAAAATTCAGTCCCGGTCCCCGAGGCACCCTAGAATCCGGCCCGAAAAACCCAAAATTTAAACGACCCATCATTTGTTATACGTGTTAGTTGGGGTATTGGGACATAAAAAATCTGAGCTCGAGTTAAGGTTTTGTCCGACGCATCATAAAAACGTGTTAAAATTCAGTCCCGGTCCCCGAGGCACCCTAGAATCCGGCCAGAAAAACACAAAATTTAAACGACCCATCTTTTGTTATACATGTTAGTCGGAGTATTGGGACATCCAAAAATTTGAGCACGAGTTGAAGTCTTTTCCGACGCATCAAAAAAACGTGTTAAAATTCAGTCCCGGTCCCCGAGGCACCCTAGAATCCGGCCCGAAAAACCCAAATTATAATCGACCCATCATTTGTTATACGTGTTAGTCGTGATATTGGGACATCCAAAAATCTGAGGTCGAGTTAAAGTCTTCTCCGACGCATAAAAAAAACGTGTTAAAATTCAGTCCCGGTCCCCGAGGCACCCTAGAATCCGGCCCGAAAAACCCAAAATTTAAACGACCAATCATTTGTTATACGTGTTAGTTGGGGTAATTGGACGTCAAAAATCTGAGCTCGAGTTAAGGTTTTGTCCGACGCATCATTAAAAGGTGTTAAAATTCAGTCCCGGTCCCCGAGGCACCCTAGAATCCGGCCAGAAAAAGACATAATTTAAACGACCCATCTTTTGTTATACATGTTAGTCGGGGTATTGGGACATCCAAAAATCTGAGCACGAGTTGAAATCTTTTCCGACGCATCAAAAAAACGTGTTAAAATTCAGTCCCGGTCCCCGAGGCACCCTAGAATCCGGCCCGAAAAACCCAAAATTTAAACGACCCATCATTTGTTATACGTGTTAGTTGGGGTATTGGACATCAAAAATCTGAGCTCGAGTTAAGGTTTTGCCCGACGCATCAAAAAACACTTGTTAAAATTCTGCACCGGTTCCCGAGGCAGCCTAGAATCCGGCCCGAAAAACACAAAATTTAAACGACCCATATTTTGTTATACGTGTTAGTCGGGGTATTGGGACATCCAAAATTTTGAGCACGAGTTGAAGTCTTTTCCGACGCATCAAAAAAACGTATTAAAATTCAGTCCCGGTCCCCGAGGCACCCTAGAATCCGGCCCGAAAAACCCAAAATTTAAACGACCCATCATTTGTCATACGTGTTAGTTGGGGTATTGGGACATCAAAAATCTGAGCTCGAGTTAAGATTTTGTCCGACGCATCATAAAAACGTGTTAAAATTCAGTCCCGGTCCCCGAGGCACCCTAGAATCCGGCCCGAAAAACCAAAATAATAATCAACCCATCATTTGTTATACATGTTAGTTGGGGTATTGGGACATCAAAAATCTGAGCTCGAGTTAAGATTTTGTCCGACGCATCATAAAAACGTGTTAAAATTCAGTCCCGGTCTCCGAGGCACCCTAGAATCCGGCCCGAAAAACCCAAATTATAATCGACCCATCATTTGTTATACGTGTTAGTCGTGATATTGGGACATCCAAAAATCTGTGCTCTTGTGAAAGTTTTGTCCAACGCATCAAAAAACACTTGTTAAAATTCTGCACCGGTCCCCGAGGCAGCCTAGAATCCGGCCCGAAAAATACAAAATTTAAACGACCCATCTTTTGTTATACATGTTAGTCGGGGTATTGGGACATCCAAAAATCTGAGCACGAGTTGAAGTCTTTTCCGACTCATCAAAAAAACGTGTTAAAATTCAGTCCCGGTCCCCGAGGCACCCTAGAATCCGGCCCGAAAAACCCAAAATTTAAACGACCAATCATTTGTTATACGTGTTAGTTGGGGTAATTGGACGTCAAAAATCTGAGCTCGAGTTAAGGTTTTGTCCGACGCATCATAAAAACGTGTTAAAATTCAGTCCCGGTCCCCGAGGCAACCTAGAATCCGGCCAGAAAAACACAAAATTTAAACGACCCATCTTTTGTTATACATGTTAGTCGGGGTATTGGGACATCCGAAAATCTGAGCACGAGTTGAAATCTTTTCCGACGCATCAAAAAAACGTGTTAAAATTTAGTCCCGGTCCCCGAGGCACCCTAGAATCCGGCCCGAAAAACCCAAAATTTAAACGACCCATCATTTGTTATACGTGTTAGTTGGGGTATTGGGACATCAAAAATCTGAGCTCGAGTTAAGGTTTTGCCCGACGCATCAAAAAACACTTGTTAAAATTCTGCACCGGTTCCCGAGGCAGCCTAGAATCCGGCCCGAAAAACACAAAATTTAAACGACCCATCTTTTGTTATACATGTTAGTCGGGGTATTGGGACATCCAAAATTTTGAGCACGAGTTGAAGTCTTTTCCGACGCATCATAAAAACGTGTTAAAATTCAGTCCCGGTCCCCGAGGCACCCTAGAATCCGGCCAGAAAAACACAAAATTTAAACGACCCATCTTTTGTTATACATGTTAGTCGGGGTATTGGGACATCCAAAAATCTGTGCTCTTGTGAAAGTTTTGTCGAACGCATCAAAAAACACTTGTTAAAATTCTGCACCGGTCCCCGAGGCAGCCTAGAATCCGGCCTGAAAAATACAAAATTTAAACGACCCATCTTTTGTTATACATGTTAGTCGGGGTATTGGGACATCCAAAAATCTGAGCACGAGTTGAAGTCTTTTCCGACGCATCAAAAAAACGTGTTAAAATTCAGTCCCGGTCCCCGAGGCACCCTAGAATCCGGCCTGAAAAACCCAAAATTTAAACGACCCATCATTTGTTATACGTGTTAGTTGGGGTAATTGGACGTCAAAAATCTGAGCTCGAGTTAAGGTTTTGTCCGACGCATCATTAAAAGGTGTTAAAATTCAGTCCCGGTCCCCGAGGCACCCTAGAATCCGGCCAGAAAAAGACATAATTTAAACGACCCATCTTTTGTTATACATGTTAGTCGGGGTATTGGGACATCCAAAAATCTGAGCACGAGTTGAAATCTTTTCCGACGCATCAAAAAAACGTGTTAAAATTCAGTCCCGGTCCCCGAGGCACCCTAGAATCCGGCCCGAAAAACCCAAAATTTAAACGACCCATCATTTGTTATACGTGTTAGTTGGGGTATTGGACATCAAAAATCTGAGCTCGAGTTAAGGTTTTGCCCGACGCATCAAAAAACACTTGTTAAAATTCTGCACCGGTTCCCGAGGCAGCCTAGAATCCGGCCCGAAAAACACAAAATTTAAACGACCCATATTTTGTTATACGTGTTAGTCGGGGTATTGGGACATCCAAAATTTTGAGCACGAGTTGAAGTCTTTTCCGACGCATCAAAAAAACGTATTAAAATTCAGTCCCGGTCCCCGAGGCACCCTAGAATCCGGCCCGAAAAACCCAAAATTTAAACGACCCATCATTTGTCATACGTGTTAGTTGGGGTATTGGGACATCAAAAATCTGAGCTCGAGTTAAGATTTTGTCCGACGCATCATAAAAACGTGTTAAAATTCAGTCCCGGTCCCCGAGGCACCCTAGAATCCGGCCCGAAAAACCAAAATAATAATCAACCCATCATTTGTTATACATGTTAGTTGGGGTATTGGGACATCAAAAATCTGAGCTCGAGTTAAGATTTTGTCCGACGCATCATAAAAACGTGTTAAAATTCAGTCCCGGTCTCCGAGGCACCCTAGAATCCGGCCCGAAAAACCCAAATTATAATCGACCCATCATTTGTTATACGTGTTAGTCGTGATATTGGGACATCCAAAAATCTGTGCTCTTGTGAAAGTTTTGTCCAACGCATCAAAAAACACTTGTTAAAATTCTGCACCGGTCCCCGAGGCAGCCTAGAATCCGGCCCGAAAAATACAAAATTTAAACGACCCATCTTTTGTTATACATGTTAGTCGGGGTATTGGGACATCCAAAAATCTGAGCACGAGTTGAAGTCTTTTCCGACTCATCAAAAAAACGTGTTAAAATTCAGTCCCGGTCCCCGAGGCACCCTAGAATCCGGCCCGAAAAACCCAAAATTTAAACGACCAATCATTTGTTATACGTGTTAGTTGGGGTAATTGGACGTCAAAAATCTGAGCTCGAGTTAAGGTTTTGTCCGACGCATCATAAAAACGTGTTAAAATTCAGTCCCGGTCCCCGAGGCAACCTAGAATCCGGCCAGAAAAACACAAAATTTAAACGACCCATCTTTTGTTATACATGTTAGTCGGGGTATTGGGACATCCGAAAATCTGAGCACGAGTTGAAATCTTTTCCGACGCATCAAAAAAACGTGTTAAAATTTAGTCCCGGTCCCCGAGGCACCCTAGAATCCGGCCCGAAAAACCCAAAATTTAAACGACCCATCATTTGTTATACGTGTTAGTTGGGGTATTGGGACATCAAAAATCTGAGCTCGAGTTAAGGTTTTGCCCGACGCATCAAAAAACACTTGTTAAAATTCTGCACCGGTTCCCGAGGCAGCCTAGAATCCGGCCCGAAAAACACAAAATTTAAACGACCCATCTTTTGTTATACATGTTAGTCGGGGTATTGGGACATCCAAAATTTTGAGCACGAGTTGAAGTCTTTTCCGACGCATCATAAAAACGTGTTAAAATTCAGTCCCGGTCCCCGAGGCACCCTAGAATCCGGCCAGAAAAACACAAAATTTAAACGACCCATCTTTTGTTATACATGTTAGTCGGGGTATTGGGACATCCAAAAATCTGTGCTCTTGTGAAAGTTTTGTCGAACGCATCAAAAAACACTTGTTAAAATTCTGCACCGGTCCCCGAGGCAGCCTAGAATCCGGCCTGAAAAATACAAAATTTAAACGACCCATCTTTTGTTATACATGTTAGTCGGGGTATTGGGACATCCAAAAATCTGAGCACGAGTTGAAGTCTTTTCCGACGCATCAAAAAAACGTGTTAAAATTCAGTCCCGGTCCCCGAGGCACCCTAGAATCCGGCCTGAAAAACCCAAAATTTAAACGACCCATCATTTGTTATACGTGTTAGTTGGGGTATTGGGACATCAAAAATCTGAGCTCGAGTTAAGGTTTTGTCCGACGCATCTTAAAAACGTGTTAAAATTCAGTCCTGGTCCCCGAGGCACCCTTGAATCCGGCCTGAAAAACCCAAATTATAAACGACCCATCATTTGTTATACGTGTTAGTCGTGATATTCGGACATCCAAAAATCTGAGGTCGAGTTAAAGTCTTCTCCGACGCATCAAAAAAACGTGTTAAAATTCAGTCCCGGTCCCCGAGGCACCCTAGAATCCGGCCCGAAAAACCCAAAATTTAAACGACCAATCATTTGTTATACGTGTTAGTTGGGGTAATTGGAGGTCAAAAATCTGAGCTCGAGTTAAGGTTTTGTCCGACGCATCATAAAAACGTGTTAAAATTCAGTCCCGGTCCCCGAGGCAACCTAGAATCCGGCCAGAAAAACACAAAATTTAAACGACCCATCTTATGTTATACATGTTAGTCGGGGTATTGGGACATCCAAAAATCTGAGCACGAGTTGAAATCTTTTCCGACGCATCAAAAAAACGTGTTAAAATTCAGTCCCGGTCCCCGAGGCACCCTAGAATCCGGCCCGAAAAACCCAAAATTTAAACGACCCATCATTTGTTATACGTGTTGGTTGGGGTATTGGGACATCAAAAATCTGAGCTCGAGTTAAGGTTTTGCCCGACGCATCAAAAAACACTTGTTAAAATTCTGCACCGGTTCCCGAGGCAGCCTAGAATCCGGCCCGAAAAACACAAAATTTAAACGACCCATCTTTTGTTATACATGTTAGTCAGGGTATTGGGACTTCCAAAATTTTGAGCACGAGTTGAAGTCTTTTCCGACGCATCATAAAAACGTGTTAAAATTCAGTCCCGGTCCCCGAGGCACCCTAGAATCCGGCCAGAAAAACACAAAATTTAAACGACCCATCTTTTGTTATACATGTTAGTCGGGGTATTGGGACATCCAAAAATCTGTGCTCTTGTGAAAGTGTTGTCGAACGCATCAAAAAACACTTGTTAAAATTCTGCACCGGTCCCCGAGGCAGCCTAGAATCCGGCCTGAAAAATATAAAATTTAAACGACCCATCTTTTGTTATACATGTTAGTCGGGGTATTGGGACATCCAAAAATCTGAGCACGAGTTGAAGTCTTTTCCGACGCATCAAAAAAATGTGTTAAAATTCAGTCCCGGTCCCCGAGGCACCCTAGAATCCGGCCTGAAAAACCCAAAATTTAAACGACCCATCATTTGTTATACGTGTTAGTTGGGGTATTGGGACATCAAAAATCTGAGCTCGAGTTAAGGTTTTGTCCGACGCATCTTAAAAACGTGTTAAAATTCAGTCCTGGTCCCCGAGGCACCCTTGAATCCGGCCTGAAAAACCCAAATTATAAACGACCCATCATTTGTTATACGTGTTAGTCGTGATATTGGGACATCCAAAAATCTAAGGTCGAGTTAAAGTCTTCTCCGACGCATAAAAAAAACGTGTTAAAATTCAGTCCCGGTCCCCGAGGCACCCTAGAATCCGGCCCGAAAAACCCAAAATTTAAACGACCAATCATTTGTTATACGTGTTAGTTGGGGTAATTGGACGTCAAAAATCTGAGCTCGAGTTAAGGTTTTGTCCGACGCATCATAAAAAGGTGTTAAAATTCAGTCCCGGTCCCCGAGGCACCCTAGAATCCGGCCAGAAAAAGACATAATTTAAACGACCCATCTTTTGTTATACATGTTAGTCGGGGTATTGGGACATCCAAAAATCTGAGCACGAGTTAGAAATCTTTTCCGACGCATCTAAAAAACGTGTTAAAATTCAGTCCCGGTCCCCGAGGCACCCTAGAATCCGGCCCGAAAAACCCAAAATTTAAACGACCCATCATTTGTTATACGTGTTAGTTGGGGTATTGGGACATCAAAAATCTGAGCTCGAGTTAAGGTTTTGCCCGACGCATCAAAAAACACTTGTTAAAATTCTGCACCGGTTCCCGAGGCAGCCTAGAATCCGGCCCGAAAAACACAAAATTTAAACGACCCATCTTTTGTTATACATGTTAGTCGGGGTATTGGGACATCCAAAATTTTGAGCACGAGTTGAAGTCTTTTCCGACGCATCATAAAAACGTGTTAAAATTCAGTCCCGGTCCCCGAGGCACCATAGAATCCGGCCAGAAAAACACAAAATTTAAACGACCCATCTTTTGTTATACATGTTAGTCGGGGTATTGGGACATCCAAAAATCTGAGCACGAGTTGAAATCTTTTCCGACGCATCAAAAAAACGTGTTAAAATTCAGTCCCGGTCCCCGAGGCACCCTAGAATCCGGCCCGAAAAACCCAAAATTTAAACGACCCATCATTTGTTATACGTGTTAGTTGGGGTATTGGGACATCAAAAATCTGAGCTCGAGTTAAGGTTTTGTCCGACGCATCATAAAAACGTGTTAAAATCCAGTCCCGGTCCCCGAGGCACCCTAGAATCCGGCCTGAAAAACCCAAAATTTAAACGACCCATGATTTTTCATACGTGTTAGTTGGGGTATTGGGACATCAAAAATCTGAGCTCGAGTTAAGATTTATTCCGACGCATCATAAAAACATGTTAAAATTCAGTCCCGGTCCCCGAGGCACCCTAGAATCCGGCCCGAAAAACCAAAATAATAATCAACCCATAATTTGTTATACATGTTAGTTGGGGTATTGGGACATCAAAAATCTGAGCTCGAGTTAAGATTTTGTCAGACGCATCATAAAAACGTGTTAAAATTCAGTCCCGGTCCCCGAGGCACCCTAGAATCCGGCCCGAAAAACCCAAATTATAATCGACCCATCATTTGTTAATCGTGATATTGGGACATCCAAAAATCTGTGCTCTTGTGAAAGTTTTGTCCAACGCATCAAAAAACACTTGTTAAAATTCTGCACCGGTCCCCGAGGCAGCCTAGAATCCGGCCAGAAAAACACAAAATTTAAACGACCCATCTTTTGTTATACATGTTAGTCGGGGTATTGGGACATCCAAAAATCTGAGCACGAGTTGAAATCTTTTCCGACGCATCAAAAAAACGTGTTAAAATTCAGTCCCGGTCCCCGAGGCACCCTTGAATCCGGCCCGAAAAACCCAAAATTTAAACGACCCATCATTTGTTATACGTGTTAGTTGGGGTATTGGGACATCAAAAATCTGAGCTCGAGTTAAGGTTTTGCCCGACGCATCAAAAAACACTTGTTAAAATTCTGCACCGGTTCCCGAGGCAGCCTAGAATCCGGCCCGAAAAACACAAAATTTAAACGACCCATCTTTTGTTATACATGTTAGTCGGGGTATTGGGACATCCAAAATTTTGAGCACGAGTTGAAGTCTTTTCCGACGCATCATAAAAACGTGTTAAAATTCAGTCCCGGTCCCCGAGGCACCATAGAATCCGGCCAGAAAAACACAAAATTTAAACGACCCATCTTTTGTTATACATGTTAGTCGGGGTATTGGGACATCCAAAAATCTGAGCACGAGTTGAAATCTTTTCCGACGCATCAAAAAAACGTGTTAAAATTCAGTCCCGGTCCCCGAGGCACCCTAGAATCCGGCCCGAAAAACCCAAAATTTAAACGACCCATCATTTGTTATACGTGTTAGTTGGGGTATTGGGACATCAAAAATCTGAGCTCGAGTTAAGGTTTTGTCCGACGCATCATAAAAACGTGTTAAAATCCAGTCCCGGTCCCCGAGGCACCCTAGAATCCGGCCTGAAAAACCCAAAATTTAAACGACCCATGATTTTTCATACGTGTTAGTTGGGGTATTGGGACATCAAAAATCTGAGCTCGAGTTAAGATTTATTCCGACGCATCATAAAAACATGTTAAAATTCAGTCCCGGTCCCCGAGGCACCCTAGAATCCGGCCCGAAAAACCAAAATAATAATCAACCCATAATTTGTTATACATGTTAGTTGGGGTATTGGGACATCAAAAATCTGAGCTCGAGTTAAGATTTTGTCAGACGCATCATAAAAACGTGTTAAAATTCAGTCCCGGTCCCCGAGGCACCCTAGAATCCGGCCCGAAAAACCCAAATTATAATCGACCCATCATTTGTTAATCGTGATATTGGGACATCCAAAAATCTGTGCTCTTGTGAAAGTTTTGTCCAACGCATCAAAAAACACTTGTTAAAATTCTGCACCGGTCCCCGAGGCAGCCTAGAATCCGGCCAGAAAAACACAAAATTTAAACGACCCATCTTTTGTTATACATGTTAGTCGGGGTATTGGGACATCCAAAAATCTGAGCACGAGTTGAAATCTTTTCCGACGCATCAAAAAAACGTGTTAAAATTCAGTCCCGGTCCCCGAGGCACCCTTGAATCCGGCCCGAAAAACCCAAAATTTAAACGACCCATCATTTGTTATACGTGTTAGTTGGGGTATTGGGACATCAAAAATCTGAGCTCGAGTTAAGGTTTTGCCCGACGCATCAAAAAACACTTGTTAAAATTCTGCACCGGTTCCCGAGGCAGCCTAGAATCCGGCCCGAAAAACACAAAATTTAAACGACCCATCTTTTGTTATACATGTTAGTCGGGGTATTGGGACATCCAAAATTTTGAGCACGAGTTGAAGTCTTTTCCGACGCATCATAAAAACGTGTTAAAATTTAGTCCCGGTCCCCGAGGCACCCTAGAATCCGGCCAGAAAAACACAAAATTTAAACGACCCATCTTTTGTTATACATGTTAGTCGGGGTATTGGGACATCCAAAAATCTGAGCACGAGTTGAAATCTTTTCCGACGCATCCAAAAAACGTGTTAAAATTCAGTCCCGGTCCCCGAGGCACCCTAGAATCCGGCCCGAAAAACCCAAAATTTAAACGACCCATCATTTGTTATACGTGTTAATTGGGGTATTGGGACATCAAAAATCTGAGCTCGAGTTAAGGTTTTGTCCGACGCATCATAAAAACGTGTTAAAATTCAGTCCCGGTCCCCGAGGCACCCTAGAATCCGGCCAGAAAAACACAAAATTTAAACGACCCATCTTTTGTTATACATGTTAGTCGGGGTATTGGGACATCCAAAAATTTGAGCACGAGTTGAACTCTTTTCCGACGCATCAAAAAAACGTGTTAAAATTCAGTCCCGGTCCCCGAGGCACCCTAGAATCCGGCCTGAAAAACCCAAAATTTAAACGACCCATCATTTGTTATATGTGTTAGTTGGGGTATTGGGACATCAAAAATCTGAGCTCGAGTTAAGGTTTTGTCCGACGCATCATAAAAACGTGTTAAAATTCAGTCCTGGTCCCCGAGGCACCCTTGAATCCGGCCTGAAAAACCCAAATTATAAACGACCCATCATTTGTTATACGTGTTAGTCGTGATATTAGGACATCCAAAAATCTGAGGTCGAGTTAAAGTCTTGTCCGACGCATCAAAAAAACGTGTTCAAATTCATTCCCGGTCCCCGAGGCACCCTAGAATCCGGCCCGAAAAACCCAAAATTTAAACGACCCATCATTTGTTATACGTGTTAGTTGGGGTAATTGGACGTCAAAAATCTGAGCTCGAGTTAAGGTTTTGTCCGACGCATCATAAAAAGGTGTTAAAATTCAAGCCCGGTCCCCGAGGCACCCTAGAATCCGGCCAGAAAAACATAAAATTTAAACGACCCATCTTTTGTTATGCATGTTAGTCGGGGTATTGGGACATCCAAAAATCTGAGCACGAGTTGAAATCTTTTCTGACGCATCAAAAAAACGTGTTAAAATTCAGTCCCGGTCCCCGAGGCACCCTTGAATCCGGCCCGAAAAACCCAAAATTTAAACGACCCATCATTTGTTATACGTGTTAGTTGGGGTATTGGGACATCAAAAATCTGAGCTCGAGTTAAGGTTTTGCCCGACGCATCAAAAAACACTTGTTAAAATTCTGCACCGGTTCCCGAGGCAGCCTAGAATCCGGCCCGAAAAACACAAAATTTAAACGACCCATCTTTTGTTATACATGTTAGTCGGGGTATTGGGACATCCAAAATTTTGAGCACGAGTTGAATTCTTTTCTGATGCATCAAAAAAACGTGTTAAAATTCAGTCCCGGTCCCCGAGGCACCCTTGAATCCGGCCCGAAAAATCCAAAATTTAAACGACCCATCATTTGTTATACGTGTTAGTTGGGGTATTGGGACATCAAAAATCTGAGCTCGAGTTAAGGTTTTGCCCGACGCATCAAAAAACACTTGTTAAAATTCTGCACCGGTTCCCGAGGCAGCCTAGAATCCGGCCCGAAAAACACAAAATTTAAACGACCCATCTTTTGTTATACATGTTAGTCGGGGTATTGGGACATCCAAAATTTTGAGCACGAGTTGAAGTCTTTTCCGACGCATCATAAAAACGTGTTAAAATTCAGTCCCGGTCCCCGAGGCACCATAGAATCCGGCCAGAAAAACACAAAATTTAAACGACCCATCTTTTGTTATACATGTTAGTCGGGGTATTGGGACATCCAAAAATCTGAGCACGAGTTGAAATCTTTTCCGACGCATCAAAAAAACGTGTTAAAATTCAGTCCCGGTCCCCGAGGCACCCTAGAATCCGGCCCGAAAAACCCAAAATTTAAACGACCCATCATTTGTTATACGTGTTAGTTGGGGTATTGGGACATCAAAAATCTGAGCTCGAGTTAAGGTTTTGTCCGACGCATCATAAAAACGTGTTAAAATCCAGTCCCGGTCCCCGAGGCACCCTAGAATCCGGCCTGAAAAACCCAAAATTTAAACGACCCATGATTTTTCATACGTGTTAGTTGGGGTATTGGGACATCAAAAATCTGAGCTCGAGTTAAGATTTATTCCGACGCATCATAAAAACGTGTTAAAATTCAGTCCCGGTCCCCGAGGCACCCTAGAATCCGGCCCGAAAAACCAAAATAATAATCAACCCATAATTTGTTATACATGTTAGTTGGGGTATTGGGACATCAAAAATCTGAGCTCGAGTTAAGATTTTGTCAGACGCATCATAAAAACGTGTTAAAATTCAGTCCCGGTCCCCGAGGCACCCTAGAATCCGGCCCGAAAAACCCAAATTATAATCGACCCATCATTTGTTAATCGTGATATTGGGACATCCAAAAATCTGTGCTCTTGTGAAAGTTTTGTCCAACGCATCAAAAAACACTTGTTAAAATTCTGCACCGGTCCCCGAGGCAGCCTAGAATCCGGCCAGAAAAACACAAAATTTAAACGACCCATCTTTTGTTATACATGTTAGTCGGGGTATTGGGACATCCAAAAATCTGAGCACGAGTTGAAATCTTTTCCGACGCATCAAAAAAACGTGTTAAAATTCAGTCCCGGTCCCCGAGGCACCCTTGAATCCGGCCCGAAAACCCAAAATTTAAACGACCCATCATTTGTTATACGTGTTAGTTGGGGTATTGGGACATCAAAAATCTGAGCTCGAGTTAAGGTTTTGCCCGACGCATCAAAAAACACTTGTTAAAATTCTGCACCGGTTCCCGAGGCAGCCTAGAATCCGGCCCGAAAAACACAAAATTTAAACGACCCATCTTTTGTTATACATGTTAGTCGGGGTATTGGGACATCCAAAATTTTGAGCACGAGTTGAAGTCTTTTCCGACGCATCATAAAAACGTGTTAAAATTTAGTCCCGGTCCCCGAGGCACCCTAGAATCCGGCCAGAAAAACACAAAATTTAAACGACCCATCTTTTGTTATACATGTTAGTCGGGGTATTGGGACATCCAAAAATCTGAGCACGAGTTGAAATCTTTTCCGACGCATCCAAAAAACGTGTTAAAATTCAGTCCCGGTCCCCGAGGCACCCTAGAATCCGGCCCGAAAAACCCAAAATTTAAACGACCCATCATTTGTTATACGTGTTAATTGGGGTATTGGGACATCAAAAATCTGAGCTCGAGTTAAGGTTTTGTCCGACGCATCATAAAAACGTGTTAAAATTCAGTCCCGGTCCCCGAGGCACCCTAGAATCCGGCCAGAAAAACACAAAATTTAAACGACCCATCTTTTGTTATACATGTTAGTCGGGGTATTGGGACATCCAAAAATTTGAGCACGAGTTGAACTCTTTTCCGACGCATCAAAAAAACGTGTTAAAATTCAGTCCCGGTCCCCGAGGCACCCTAGAATCCGGCCTGAAAAACCCAAAATTTAAACGACCCATCATTTGTTATATGTGTTAGTTGGGGTATTGGGACATCAAAAATCTGAGCTCGAGTTAAGGTTTTGTCCGACGCATCATAAAAACGTGTTAAAATTCAGTCCTGGTCCCCGAGGCACCCTTGAATCCGGCCTGAAAAACCCAAATTATAAACGACCCATCATTTGTTATACGTGTTAGTCGTGATATTAGGACATCCAAAAATCTGAGGTCGAGTTAAAGTCTTGTCCGACGCATCAAAAAAACGTGTTCAAATTCATTCCCGGTCCCCGAGGCACCCTAGAATCCGGCCCGAAAAACCCAAAATTTAAACGACCCATCATTTGTTATACGTGTTAGTTGGGGTAATTGGACGTCAAAAATCTGAGCTCGAGTTAAGGTTTTGTCCGACGCATCATAAAAAGGTGTTAAAATTCAAGCCCGGTCCCCGAGGCACCCTAGAATCCGGCCAGAAAAACATAAAATTTAAACGACCCATCTTTTGTTATGCATGTTAGTCGGGGTATTGGGACATCCAAAAATCTGAGCACGAGTTGAAATCTTTTCTGACGCATCAAAAAAACGTGTTAAAATTCAGTCCCGGTCCCCGAGGCACCCTTGAATCCGGCCCGAAAAACCCAAAATTTAAACGACCCATCATTTGTTATACGTGTTAGTTGGGGTATTGGGACATCAAAAATCTGAGCTCGAGTTAAGGTTTTGCCCGACGCATCAAAAAACACTTGTTAAAATTCTGCACCGGTTCCCGAGGCAGCCTAGAATCCGGCCCGAAAAACACAAAATTTAAACGACCCATCTTTTGTTATACATGTTAGTCGGGGTATTGGGACATCCAAAATTTTGAGCACGAGTTGAATTCTTTTCCGACGCATCATAAAAACGTGTTAAAATTCAGTCCCGGTCCCCGAGGCACCCTAGAATCCGGCCAGAAAAACACAAAATTTAAACGACCCATCTTTTGTTATACATGTTAGTCGGGGTATTGGGACATCCAAAAATCTGAGCACGAGTTGAAATCTTTTCCGACGCATCAAAAAAACGTGTTAAAATTCAGTCCCGGTCCCCGAGGCACCCTAGAATCCGGCCCGAAAAACCCAAAATTTAAACGACCCATCATTTGTTATACGTGTTAGTTGGGGTATTGGGACATCAAAAATCTGAGCTCGAGTTAAGGTTTTGTCCGACGCATCATAAAAACGTGTTAAAATTCAGTCCTGGTCCCCGAGGCACCCTTGAATCCGGCCTGAAAAACCCAAATTATAAACGACCCATCATTTGTTATACGTGTTAGTCGTGATATTAGGACATCCAAAAATCTGAGGTCGAGTTAAAGTCTTGTCCGACGCATCAAAAAAACGTGTTCAAATTCATTCCCGGTCCCCGAGGCACCCTAGAATCCGGCCCGAAAAACCCAAAATTTAAACGACCCATCATTTGTTATACGTGTTAGTTGGGGTAATTGGACGTCAAAAATCTGAGCTCGAGTTAAGGTTTTGTCCGACGCATCATAAAAAGGTGTTAAAATTCAAGCCCGGTCCCCGAGGCACCCTAGAATCCGGCCAGAAAAACATAAAATTTAAACGACCCATCTTTTGTTATGCATGTTAGTCGGGGTATTGGGACATCCAAAAATCTGAGCACGAGTTGAAATCTTTTCTGACGCATCAAAAAAACGTGTTAAAATTCAGTCCCGGTCCCCGAGGCACCCTTGAATCCGGCCCGAAAAACCCAAAATTTAAACGACCCATCATTTGTTATACGTGTTAGTTGGGGTATTGGGACATCAAAAATCTGAGCTCGAGTTAAGGTTTTGCCCGACGCATCAAAAAACACTTGTTAAAATTCTGCACCGGTTCCCGAGGCAGCCTAGAATCCGGCCCGAAAAACACAAAATTTAAACGACCCATCTTTTGTTATACATGTTAGTCGGGGTATTGGGACATCCAAAATTTTGAGCACGAGTTGAATTCTTTTCCGACGCATCATAAAAACGTGTTAAAATTCAGTCCCGGTCCCCGAGGCACCCTAGAATCCGGCCAGAAAAACACAAAATTTAAACGACCCATCTTTTGTTATACATGTTAGTCGGGGTATTGGGACATCCAAAAATCTGAGCACGAGTTGAAATCTTTTCCGACGCATCAAAAAAACGTGTTAAAATTCAGTCCCGGTCCCCGAGGCACCCTAGAATCCGGCCCGAAAAACCCAAAATTTAAACGACCCATCATTTGTTATACGTGTTAGTTGGGGTATTGGGACATCAAAAATCTGAGCTCGAGTTAAGGTTTTGTCCGACGCATCATAAAAACGTGTTAAAATTCAGTCCCGGTCCCCGAGGCACCCTAGAATCCGGCCAGAAAAACACAAAATTTAAACGACCCATCTTTTGTTATACATGTTAGTCGGGGTATTGGGACATCCAAAAATTTGAGCACGAGTTGAAGTCTTTTCCGACGCATCAAAAAAACGTGTTAAAATTCAGTCCCGGTCCCCGAGGCACCCTAGAATCCGGCCTGAAAAACCCAAAATTTAAACGACCCATGATTTTTCATACGTGTTAGTTGGGGTATTGGGACATCAAAAATCTGAGCTCGAGTTAAGATTTATTCCGACGCATCATAAAAACGCGTTAAAATTCAGTTCCGGTCCCCGAGGCACCCTAGAATCCGGCCCGAAAAACCAAAATAATAATCAACCCATAATTTGTTATACATGTTAGTTGGGGTATTGGGACATCAAAAATCTGAGCTCGAGTTAAGATTTTGTCCGACGCATCATAAAAACGTGTTAAAATTCAGTCCCGGTCCCCGAGGCACCCTAGAATCCGGCCCGAAAAACCCAAAATTTAAACGACCCATCATTTGTTATACGTGATATTGGGACATCCAAAAATCTGTGCTCTTGTGAAAGTTTTGTCCAACGCATCAAAAAACACTTGTGAAAATTCTGCACCGGTCCCCGAGGCAGCCTAGAATCCGGCCAGAAAAACACAAAATTTAAACGACCCATCTTTTGTTATACATGTTAGTCGGGGTATTGGGACATCCAAAAATCTGAGCACGAGTTGAAATCTTTTCCGACGCATCAAAAAAACGTGTTAAAATTCAGTCCCGGTCCCCGAGGCACCCTAGAATCCGGCCCGAAAAACCCAAAATTTAAACGACCCATCATTTGTTATACGTATTAGTTGGGGTAATTGGACGTCAAAAATCTGAGCTCGAGTTAAGGTTTTGTCCGACGCATCATAAAAAGGTGTTAAAATTCAGTCCCGGTCCCCGAGGCACCCTAGAATCCGGCCAGAAAAACATAAAATTTAAACGACCCATCTTTTGTTATGCATGTTAGTCGGGGTATTGGGACATCCAAAAATCTGAGCACGAGTTGAAATCTTTTCTGACGCATCAAAAAAACGTGTTAAAATTCAGTCCCGGTCCCCGAGGCACCCTTGAATCCGGCCCGAAAAACCCAAAATTTAAACGACCCATCATTTGTTATACGTGTTAGTTGGGGTATTGGGACATCAAAAATCTGAGCTCGAGTTAAGGTTTTGCCCGACGCATCAAAAAACACTTGTTAAAATTCTGCACCGGTTCCCGAGGCAGCCTAGAATCCGGCCCGAATAACACAAAATTTAAACGACCCATCTTTTGTTATACATGTTAGTCGGGGTATTGGGACATCCAAAATTTTGAGCACGAGTTGAATTCTTTTCCGACGCATCATAAAAACGTGTTAAAATTCAGTCCCGGTCCCCGAGGCAGCCTAGAATCCGGCCAGAAAAACACAAAATTTAAACGACCCATCTTTTGTTATACATGTTAGTCGGGGTATTGGGACATCCAAAAATCTGAGCACGAGTTGAAGTCTTTTCCGACGCATCATAAAAACGTGTTAAAATTTAGTCCCGGTCCCCGAGGCACCCTAGAATCCGGCCAGAAAAACACAAAATTTAAACGACCCATCTTTTGTTATACATGTTAGTCGGGGTATTGGGACATCCAAAAATCTGAGCACGAGTTGAAATCTTTTCCGACGCATCCAAAAAACGTGTTAAAATTCAGTCCCGGTCCCCGAGGCACCCTAGAATCCGGCCCGAAAAACCCAAAATTTAAACGACCCATCATTTGTTATACGTGTTAGTTGGGGTATTGGGACATCAAAAATCTGAGCTCGAGTTAAGGTTTTGTCCGACGCATCATAAAAACGTGTTAAAATTCAGTCCCGGTCCCCGAGGCACCCTAGAATCCGGCCAGAAAAACACAAAATTTAAACGACCCATCTTTTGTTATACATGTTAGTCGGGGGATTGGGACATCCAAAATTTTGAGCACGAGTTGAAGTCTTTTCCGACGCATCAAAAAAACGTGTTAAAATTCAGTCCCGGTCCCCGAGGCACCCTAGAATCCGGCCTGAAAAACCCAAAATTTAAACGACCCATGATTTTTCATACGTGTTAGTTGGGGTATTGGGACATCAAAAATCTGAGCTCGAGTTAAGATTTATTCCGACGCATCATAAAAACGCGTTAAAATTCAGTTCCGGTCCCCGAGGCACCCTAGAATCCGGCCCGAAAAACCAAAATAATAATCAACCCATAATTTGTTATACATGTTAGTTGGGGTATTGGGACATCAAAAATCTGAGCTCGAGTTAAGATTTTGTCCGACGCATCATAAAAACGTGTTAAAATTCAGTCCCGGTCCCCGAGGCACCCTAGAATCCGGCCCGAAAAACCCAAAATTTAAACGACCCATCATTTGTTATACGTGATATTGGGACATCCAAAAATCTGTGCTCTTGTGAAAGTTTTGTCCAACGCATCAAAAAACACTTGTGAAAATTCTGCACCGGTCCCCGAGGCAGCCTAGAATCCGGCCAGAAAAACACAAAATTTAAACGACCCATCTTTTGTTATACATGTTAGTCGGGGTACTGGGACATCCAAAAATCTGAGCACGAGTTGAAGTCTTTTCCGACGCATCATAAAAACGTGTTAAAATTTAGTCCCGGTCCCCGAGGCACCCTAGAATCCGGCCAGAAAAACACAAAATTTAAACGACCCATCTTTTGTTATACATGTTAGTCGGGGTATTGGGACATCCAAAAATCTGAGCACGAGTTGAAATCTTTTCCGACGCATCCAAAAAACGTGTTAAAATTCAGTCCCGGTCCCCGAGGCACCCTAGAATCCGGCCCGAAAAACCCAAAATTTAAACGACCCATCATTTGTTATACGTGTTAGTTGGGGTATTGGGACATCAAAAATCTGAGCTCGAGTTAAGGTTTTGTCCGACGCATCATAAAAACGTGTTAAAATTCAGTCCTGGTCCCCGAGGCACCCTAGAATCCGGCCAGAAAAAGACATAATTTAAACGACCCATCTTTTGTTATACATGTTAGTCGGGGTATTGGGACATCCAAAAATCTGAGCACGAGTTGAAATCTTTTCCGACGCATCAAAAAAACGTGTTAAAATTCAGTCCCGGTCCCCGAGGCACCCTAGAATCCGGCCCGAAAAACCCAAAATTTAAACGACCCATCATTTGTTATACGTGTTAGTTGGGGTATTGGGACATCAAAAATCTGAGCTCGAGTTAAGGTTTTGTCCGACGCATCATAAAAACGTGTTAAAATTCAGTCCCGGTCCCCGAGGCACCCTAGAATCCGGCCAGAAAAACACAAAATTTAAACGACCCATCTTTTGTTATACATGTTAGTCGGGGTATTGGGACATCCAAAAATTTGAGCACGAGTTGAAGTCTTTTCCGACGCATCAAAAAAACGTGTTAAAATTCAGTCCCGGTCCCCGAGGCACCCTAGAATTCGGCCTGAAAAACCCAAAATTTAAACGACCCATCATTTGTTATATGTGTTAGTTGGGGTATTGGGACATCAAAAATCTGAGCTCGAGTTAAGGTTTTGTCCGACGCATCATAAAAACGTGTTAAAATTCAGTGTTGGTCCCCGAGGCACCCTTGAATCCGGCCTGAAAAACCCAAATTATAAACGACCCATCATTTGTTATACGTGTTAGTCGTGATATTAGGACATCAGAAAATCTGAGGTCGAGTTAAAGTCTTGTCCGACGCATCAAAAAAACGTGTTCAAATTCATTCCCGGTCCCCGAGGCACCCTAGAATCCGGCCCGAAAAACCCAAAATTTAAACGACCCATCATTTGTTATACGTGTTAGTTGGGGTAATTGGACGTCAAAAATCTGAGCTCGAGTTAAGGTTTTGTCCGACGCATCATAAAAAGGTGTTAAAATTCAGTCCCGGTCCCCGAGGCACCCTAGAATCCGGCCAGAAAAACACAAAATTTAAACGACCCATCTTTTGTTATACATGTTAGTCGGGGTATTGGGACATCCAAAAATCTGAGCACGAGTTGAAATCTTTTCTGACGCATCAAAAAAACGTGTTAAAATTCAGTCCCAGTCCCCGAGGCACCCTTGAATCCGGCCCGAAAAACCCAAAATTTAAACGACCCATCATTTGTTATACGTGTTAGTTGGGGTATTGGGACATCAAAAATCTGAGCTCGAGTTAAGGTTTTGCCCGACGCATCAAAAAACACTTGTTAAAATTCTGCACCGGTTCCCGAGGCAGCCTAGAATCCGGCCCGAAAAACACAAAATTTAAACGACCCATCTTTTGTTATACATGTTAGTCGGGGTATTGGGACATCCAAAATTTTGAGCACGAGTTGAAGTCTTTTCCGACGCATCATAAAAACGTGTTAAAATTCAGTCCCGGTCCCCGAGGCACCCTAGAATCCGGCCAGAAAAACACAAAATTTAAACGACGCATCTTTTGTTATACATGTTAGTCGGGGTATTGGGACATCCAAAAATCTGAGCACGAGTTGAAATCTTTTCCGACGCATCAAAAAAACGTGTTAAAATTCAGTCCCGGTCCCCGAGGCACCCTAGAATCCGGCCCGAAAAACCCAAAATTTAAACGACCCATCATTTGTTATACGTGTTAGTTGGGGTATTGGGACATCAAAAATCTGAGCTCGAGTTAAGGTTTTGTCCGACGCATCATAAAAACGTGTTAAAATTCAGTCCCGGTCCCCGAGGCACCCTAGAATCCGGCCAGAAAAACACAAAATTTAAACGACCCATCTTTTGTTATACATGTTAGTCGGGGTATTGGGACATCCAAAAATTTGAGCACGAGTTGAAGTCTTTTCCGACGCATCAAAAAAACGTGTTAAAATTCAGTCCCGGTCCCCGAGGCACCCTAGAATCCGGCCTGAAAAACCCAAAATTTAAACGACCCATCATTTGTTATATGTGTTAGTTGGGGTCTTGGGACATCAAAAATCTGAGCTCGAGTTAAGGTTTTGTCCGACGCATCATAAAAACGTGTTAAAATTCAGTCCTGGTCCCCGAGGCACCCTTGAATCCGGCCTGAAAAACCCAAATTATAAACGACCCATCATTTGTTATACGTGTTAGTCGTGATATTAGGACATCCAAAAATCTGAGGTCGAGTTAAAGTCTTGTCCGACGCATCAAAAAAACGTGTTCAAATTCATTCCCGGTCCCCGAGGCACCCTAGAATCCGGCCCGAAAAACCCAAAATTTAAACGACCCATCATTTGTTATACGTGTTAGTTGGGGTAATTGGACGTCAAAAATCTGAGCTCGAGTTAAGGTTTTGTCCGACGCATCATAAAAACGTGTTAAAATTCAGTCCCGGTCCCCGAGGGACCCTAGAATCCGGCCAGAAAAACACAAAATTTAAACGACCCATCTTTTGTTATACATGTTAGTCGGGGTATTGGGACATCCAAAAATCTGAGCACGAGTTGAAATCTTTTCTGACGCATCAAAAAAACGTGTTAAAATTCAGTCCCGGTCCCCGAGGCACCCTTGAATCCGGCCCGAAAAACCCAAAATTTAAACGACCCATCATTTGTTATACGTGTTAGTTGGGGTATTGGGACATCAAAAATCTGAGCTCGAGTTAAGGTTTTGCCCGACGCATCAAAAAACACTTGTTAAAATTCTGCACCGGTTCCCGAGGCAGCCTAGAATCCGGCCCGAAAAACACAAAGTTTAAACGACCCATCTTTTGTTATACATGTTAGTCGGGGTATTGGGACATCCAAAATTTTGAGCACGAGTTGAAGTCTTTTCCGACACATCATAAAAACGTGTTAAAATTCAGTCCCGGTCCCCGAGGCACCCTAGAATCCGGCCAGAAAAACACAAAATTTAAACGACCCATCTTTTGTTATACATGTTAGTCGGGGTATTGGAACATCCAAAAATCTGAGCACGAGTTGAAATCTTTTCCGACGCATCAAAAAAACGTGTTAAAATTCAGTCCCGGTCCCCGAGGCACCCTAGAATCCGGCCCGAAAAACCCAAAATTTAAACGACCCATCATTTGTTATACGTGTTAGTTGGGGTATTGGGACAACAAAAATCTGAGCTCGAGTTAAGGTTTTGCCCGACGCATCAAAAAACACTTGTTAAAATTCTGCACCGGTTCCCGTGGCAGCCTAGAATCCGGCCCGAAAAACACAAAATTTAAACGACCCATCTTTTGTTATACATGTTAGTCGGGGTATTGGGACATCCAAAATTGTGAGCACGAGTTGAAGTCTTTTCCGACGCATCAAAAAAACGTATTAAAATTCAGTCCCGGTCCCCGAGGCACTCTAGAATCCGGCCCGAAAAACCCAAAATTTAAACGACCCATCATTTGTCATACGTGTTAGTTGGGGTATTGGGACATCAAAAATCTGAGCTCGAGTTAAGATTTTGTCCGACGCATCATAAAAACGTGTTAAAATTCAGTCCCGGTCCCCGTGACACCCTAGAATCCGGCCCGAAAAACCAAAATAATAATCAACCCATCATTTGTTATACATGTTAGTTGGGGTATTGGGACATCAAAAATCTGAGCTCGAGTTAAGATTTTGTCTGACGCATCATAAAAACGTGTTAAAATTCAGTCCCGGTCCCCGAGGCACCCTAGAATCCGGCCCGAAAAACCCAAATTATAATCGACCCATCATTTGTTATACGTGTTAGTCGTGATATTGGGACATCCAAAAATCTGTGCTCTTGTGAAAATTTTGTCCAACGCATCAAAAAACACTTGTTAAAATTCTGCACCGGTACCCGAGGCAGCCTAGAATCCGGCCCGAAAAATACAAAATTTAAACGACCCATCTTTTGTTATACATGTTAGTCGGGGTATTGGGACATCTAAAAATCTGAGCACGAGTTGAAGTCTTTTCCGACTCATCAAAAAAACGTGTTAAAATTCAGTCCCGGTCCCCGAGGCACCCTAGAATCCGGCCTGAAAAACCCAAAATTTAAACGACCCATCATTTGTTATACGTGTTAGTTGGGGTATTGTTACATCAAAAATCTGAGCTCGAGTTAAGGTTTTGTCCGACGCATCTTAAAAACGTGTTAAAATTCAGTCCTGGTCCCCGAGGCACCCTTGAATCCGGCCTGAAAAACCCAAATTATAAACGACCCATCATTTGTTATACGTGTTAGTCGTGATATTGGGACATCCAAAAATCTGAGGTCGAGTTAAAGTCTTCTCCGACGCATCAAAAAAACGTGTTAAAATTCAGTCCCGGTCCCCGAGGCACCCTAGAATCCGGCCCGAAAAACCCAAAATTTAAACGACCCATCATTTGTCATACGTGTTAGTTGGGGTATTGGGACATCAAAAATCTGAGCTCGAGTTAAGATTTTGTCCGACGCATCATAAAAACGTGTTAAAATTCAGTCCCGGTCCCCGAGGCACCCTAGAATCCGGCCCGAAAAACCAAAATAATAATCAACCCATCATTTGTTATACATGTTAGTTGGGGTATTGGGACATCAAAAATCTGAGCTCGATTTAAGATTTTGTCCGACGCATCATAAAAACGTGTTAAAATTCAGTCCCGGTCCCCGAGGCACCCTAGAATCCGGCCCGAAAAACCCAAATTATAATCGACCCATCATTTGTTATACGTGTTAGTCGTGATATTGGGACATTCAAAAATCTGTGCTCTTGTGAAAGTTTTGTCCAACGCATCAAAAAACACTTGTTAAAATTCTGCACCGGTCCCCGAGGCAGCCTAGAATCCGGCCCGAAAATACAAAATTTAAACGACCCATCTTTTGTTATACATGTTAGTCGGGGTATTGGGACATCCAAAAATCTGAGCACGAGTTGAAGTCTTTTCCGACGCATCAAAAAAACGTGTTAAAATCCAGTCCCGGTCCCCGAGGCACCCTAGAATCCGGCCTGAAAAACCCAAAATTTAAACGACCCATCATTTGTTATACGTGTTAGTTGGGGTATTGGGACATCAAAAATCTGAGCTCGAGTTAAGGTTTTGTCCGACGCATCTTAAAAACGTGTTAAAATTCAGTCCTGGTCCCCGAGGCACCCTTGAATCCGGCCTGAAAAACCCAAATTATAAACGACCCATCATTTGTTATACGTGTTAGTCGTGATATTGGGACATCCAAAAATCTAAGGTCGAGTTAAAGTCTTCTCCGACGCATCAAAAAAACGTGTTAAAATTCAGTCCCGGTCCCCGAGGCACCCTAGAATCCGGCCCGAAAAACCCAAAATTTAAACGACCAATGATTTGTTATACGTGTTAGTTGGGGTAATTGGACGTCAAAAATCTGAGCTCGAGTTAAGGTTTTGTCCGACGCATCATAAAAACGTGTTAAAATTCAGTCCCGGTCCCCGAGGCACCCTAGAATCCGGCCAGAAAAACACAAAATTTAAACGACCCATGTTTTGTTATACATGTTAGTCGGGGTATTGGGACATCCAAAAATCTGAGCACGAGTTGAAATCTTTTCCGACGCATCAAAAAAACGTGTTAAAATTCAGTCCCGGTCCCCGAGGCACCCTAGAATCCGGCCCGAAAAACCCAAAATTTAAACGACCCATCATTTGTTATACGTGTTAGTTGGGGTATTGGGACATCAAAAATCTGAGCTCGAGTTAAGGTTTTGTCCGACGCATCATAAAAACGTGTTAAAATTCAGTCCCGGTCCCCGAGGCACCCTAGAATCCGGCCAGAAAAACACAAAATTTAAACGACCTATCTTTTGTTATACATGTTAGTCGGGGTATTGGGACATCCAAAAATTTGAGCACGAGTTGAAGTCTTTTCCGACGCATCAAAAAAACGTGTTAAAATTCAGTCCCGGTCCCCGAGGCACCCTAGAATCCGGCCCGAAAAACGCAAATTATAATCGACCCATCATTTGTTATACGTGTTAGTCGTGATATTGGGACATCCAAAAATCTGTGCTCTTCTTAAAGTTTTGTCCAACGCATCAAAAAACACTTGTTAAAATTCTGCACCGGTCCCCGAGGCGGCCTAGAATCCGCCCCGAAAAACACAAAATTTAAACGACCCATCTTTTGTTATACATGTTAGTCGGGGTATTGGGACCTCCAAAAATCTGAGCACGAGTTGAAGTCTTTTCCGACGCATCACAAAAACGTGTTAAAATTCAGTCCCGGTCCCCGAGGCACCCTAGAATCCGGCCTGAAAAACCCAAAATTTAAACGACCCATCATTTGTTATATGTGTTAGTTGGGGTATTGGGACATCAAAAATCTGAGCTCGAGTTAAGGTTTTGTCCGACGCATCATAAAAACGTGTTAAAATTCAGTCCTGGTCCCCGAGGCACCCTTGAATCCGGCCTGAAAAACCCAAATTATAAACGACCCATCATTTGTTATACGTGTTAGTCGTGATATTAGGACATCCAAAAATCTGAGGTCGAGTTAAAGTCTTGTCCGACGCATCAAAAAAACGTGTTCAAATTCATTCCCGGTCCCCGAGGCACCCTAGAATCCGGCCCGAAAAACCCAAAATTTAAACGACCCATCATTTGTTATACGTGTTAGTTGGGGTAATTGGACGTCAAAAATCTGAGCTCGAGTTAAGGTTTTGTCCGACGCATCATAAAAACGTGTTAAAATTCAGTCCCGGTCCCCGAGGCACCCTAGAATCCGGCCAGAAAAACACAAAATTTAAACGACCCATCTTTTGTTATACATATTAGTCGGGGTATTGGGACATCCAAAAATCTGAGCACGAGTTGAAATCTTTTCCGACGCATCAAAAAAACGTGTTAAAATTCAGTCCCGGTCCTCGAGGCACCCTAGAATCCGGCCCGAAAAACCCAAAATTTAAACGACCCATCATTTGTTATACGTGTTAGTTGGGGTATTGGGACATCAAAAATCTGAGCTCGAGTTAAGGTTTTGCCCGACGCATCAAAAAACACTTGTTAAAATTCTGCACCGGTTCCCGAGGCAGCCTAGAATCCGGCCCGAAAAACACAAAATTTAAACGACCCATATTTTGTTATACGTGTTAGTCGGGGTATTGGGACATCCAAAATTTTGAGCACGAGTTGAAGTCTTTTCCGACGCATCAAAAAAACGTATTAAAATTCAGTCCCGGTCCCCGAGGCACCCTAGAATCCGGCCCGAAAAACCCAAAATTTAAACGACCCATCATTTGTCATAGGTGTTAGTTGGGGTATTGGGACATCAAAAATCTGAGCTCGAGTTAAGATTTTGTCCGACGCATCATAAAAACGTGTTAAAATTCAGTCCCGGTCCCCGAGGCACCCTAGAATCCGGCCCGAAAAACCAAAATAATAATCAACCCATCATTTGTTATACATGTTAGTTGGGGTATTGGGACATCAAAAATCTGAGCTCGAGTTAAGATTTTGTCCGACGCATCATAAAAACGTCTTAAAATTCAGTCCCGGTCCCCGAGGCACCCTAGAATCTGGCCCGAAAAACCCAAATTATAATCGACCCATCATTTGTTATACGTGTTAGTCGTGATATTGGGACATCCAAAAATCTGTGCTCTTGTGAAAGTTTTGTCCAACGCATCAAAAAACACTTGTTAAAAAACGTGTTAAAATTCAGTCCCGGTCCCCGAGGCACCCTTGAATCCGGCCCGAAAAACCCAAAATTTAAACGACCCATCATTTGTTATACGTGTTAGTTGGGGTATTGGGACATCAAAAATCTGAGCTCGAGTTAAGGTTTTGCCCGACGCATCAAAAAACACTTGTTAAAATTCTGCACCGGTTCCCGAGGCAGCCTAGAATCCGGCCCGAAAAACACAAAATTTAAACGACCCATCTTTTGTTATACATGTTAGTCGGGGTATTGGGACATCCAAAATTTTGACCACGAGTTGAAGTCTTTTCCGACGCATCATAAAAACGTGTTAAAATTCAGTCCCGGTCCCCGAGGCACCCTAGAATCCGGCCAGAAAAACACAAAATTTAAACGACCCATCTTTTGTTATACATGTTAGTCGGGGTATTGGGACATCCAAAAATCTGAGCACGAGTTGAAATCTTTTCCGACGCATCAAAAAAACGTGTTAAAATTCAGTCCCGGTCCCCGAGGCACCCTAGAATCCGGCCCGAAAAACCCAAAATTTAAACGACCCATCATTTGTTATACGTGTTAGTTGGGGTATTGGGACATCAAAAATCTGAGCTCGAGTTAAGGTTTTGTCCGACGCATCATAAAAACGTGTTAAAATTGAGTCCCGGTCCCCGAGGCACCCTAGAATCCGGCCAGAAAAACACAAAATTTAAACGACCCATCTTTTGTTATACATGTTAGTCGGGGTATTGGGACATCCAAAAATTTGAGCACGAGTTGAAGTCTTTTCCGACGCATCAAAAAAACGTGTTAAAATTCAGTCCCGGTCCCCGAGGCACCCTAGAATCCGGCCTGAAAAACCCAAAATTTAAACGACCCATCATTTGTTATATGTGTTAGTTGGGGTATTGGGACATCAAAAATCTGAGC
Organism: Euphorbia peplus; assembly: GCA_028411795.1. NCBI lineage: Eukaryota > Viridiplantae > Streptophyta > Magnoliopsida > Malpighiales > Euphorbiaceae > Euphorbia > Euphorbia peplus. Next base: position 11,728,752 of record CP110838.1, on the reverse strand, counting down.
TCGAGTTAAGGTTTTGTCCGACGCTGATGAACCCTAGGTGTTTTGGTTATGTCCAAACATTTCAGAAGATGAAAATTGAAATTAACTTATATACTTTTCAATATTGACTAACAATTTTTTGATTAAGTATAAGTGTTCTCAGCAGATGCTGAATGAAGAATTCCTGCTTGCCTATTGAACTCAGAAGATTAAAAAGCTGAAGACTGAAGCACTTTCTCAGAAGCTGGATGAACCGCTCTGAAGTCTTGATTGTCTGCCTAAAGCTTTTATCAGAAGTTCTCTTTTGCAAACAGAAGACTAAGGTTGTTTTAGTTCAGAAGCGCTAAGAAGGAAAACGGACATCAGAAGTTCGTTATCACGGGTTTGGTTAAGCATTTAATGCTTTGTCAGTTGCATTTAATGCAAGGCGCCAAAAGTTCAAAAAGCTGTTTGAAGGACGCGCCTGTTCACAACAAACAAAACCTGCTCTCTTATCGTTTCCCTCTAAATCAATCTTCAAGTTCAGTCAACTCCATCACCTTTATCTTAAATCCCATACCGGATTAGGTTAAAGTACAAAGTTGACAGAGTTGAGTGTTTTGAGACCGTTTGAAGAAGTTGACAAGATTAACGGCTACTTTCATCCTTGTCATCCTTGAAGATTCAAATATCCTCAACGGTTATCTACTCAACACTATAAATAGTAGCAAAGCTCCACTGCATCAACTACGTGTGTGATCATAGAGCAAAAATCTCAACGCACTGTTATATCAAGAAAACAGAGCACACTTTCCATTCTCAATCTTTTCTTAGCTTAGACTTTGTAATTGTGAGAGAGTGAAGAAAAACAAGTTCATAATAGAAATCTTGTAAACTGAGATCGGTTGTGATCTTCAGTTAGATTTAAAAGAGAGAAATCTAGTTGAGATTTGAGTTGGGTGAGAAATCCAGAAAACAGAGTATTGTTGTTCTGGTGAAAATCCTTTAACTCATTTTAGGCTAGTCAGAACTAAGTGAGAAATTAGCTTAAGTTCTGTTGATGTAAAGGAGCTTCTGAACTTGCCATAAAAGTTCTGAATAGTGGATTTATAAAATCTCTGGAGGCTGCGACCTCAGAGGACAAGACGTAGTCACAGGAATTCTGTGGCGAACTTGGATAAATTGAACTGTTCATCAGGACCTCCTGAATCTCTTTCTCCATTCTCTATACTTGTTAATTGCTTCTGTGTACTTGTATCATATTTAGTGCTGAAACAGATTTCCTCTTAAAAATCACAAGTCTGTGTTCAGAAGACTGTCCAGAAGTTCTTTACTCAGAACTTTTGTTGCTGAAAAGACAGAACCTGTCTTAAAGCAGATTATCCCTCAGAGGCTACTTCAACAAGCTTGCCTCTGACTCTGAGGATTATTGACTCTGAAAATTGAATTTTCATTAAAAGTTTGAAAATATCAGTTTTCATTTGAAACACCTATTCACCCCCCTCTAGGTGATTCTGATCTTGTTAGGGCCAACAAATGCTTCAGCAATAAATATGTTGCATTGTGCACTAACAGCCACTGAATATAACAAAGTTTCTTCTTGTGAAACTGCACAGGATATATGGAACAAGCTGGAAGTCACATATGAAGGAACAGGAAAAGTGAAGCAGTCCAAAGTCAACCAACTCATGAGAGAATATGAGTTATTTGAAATGCTTGACAAAGAATCTATTTCAGAAATGAATTCTAGATTCACCAAGATAGTCAATGACTTAAAGAGTTTGGGCAGAGACATTGAAGAGTCTGAAAGAGTGAAGAAGATTGTCAGAAGCTTACCAAGGTCTTGGCAAGCCAAGAAGACTGCCATTGAAGAAGTTCAGGACTTGAGCTTTTATCTGTATGATGAACTCATTGGGTCTCTAATCACCCATGAGATGTCACTAAAAAATCATGACCTAAGAGAAAGGTCAGAAGGAAAAAGAGTAGTCCTTAAAGCAGAATCTTCTGAAGAATCCTCTGAAGATGAGGAACTGGCTATGCTGACCAGGAAGTTCAAGAAGGCCTTTAGAAAAGGCAGAGGTGGAAACTACAAGAAGCCTTTCAGGAGCTTTGACAAGAAAACTCCTGATTCTGGTGAAAAGTTCAAGAGAGATCCAAACAAGCCCATTGTGTGCTATGGATGTCAGCAACCTGGGCACATTAAGCCTAACTGCCCAGAGCTGAAGAAAGATAAGAAAAAGTTCAAGAAAGCTATGCTGGCTGCTTGGTCAGACTCTGAGACCAGCAGTGATCCTGAAGAGAAGGAAGAGCAAGCACAGATATGTTTGATGGCTATTGATGAGCCATCCTCTGAAGATATTACAGGAGAAACTTCCGCACCTCCTGAAGCAAACTATGACTCCGAGGTAAACATATCCTCTGAACAAAATATCTTTGATTCTCTTGAAGAATTGTACAGCATGTTCAAGTACCTAAAAAGGAAGTTGGACAAAAGCGAGGCTGACAAATTTCTTAGGTTTACTCAAGTTTATGCTGATATGAAAATATTGGAAGATAAACTAAGTAAACAATTCAGTTCTTCCTCCGATGACTCAAAAGTCAAAGGTAAAGAAAAACTGCCTCTAAGGAATGATAAACCTCAGAAGAAGAAATCTGTCACTCCCTCTCTTCTGAAAGAGATCTCTTCTCCTCCTGAAGTGGGAACCTCTAAGAGTGCTAATGCCTCTGAAGAAGTAGTACCTTCCCAGAAGAAGAAGAATGCTCCTAAGAAGCAAAGGGAAAAATCCAAGAATCCTCCTTCTTGCAAGTTGTGTAAGAAAGATGGACATTGGTTGAAAGATTGCAAGTATCACATTAAGAACCTCTTGCAATCTGAAATATCAGAAAAACCTGTAGAAGCTAAATCTAACTCTGAAGGACCAAATAAGGATTGGGTACCTGTCACTAATTGATTGTGTTGCAGGTTGCTCTGAGTGCTCCATCAATGTCAAAGCTGTGGTACATTGACAGTGGGTGCTCAAGGCATATGACAGGTGATGAAAAGGCATTCATCACATTTGTACCTAAAAGAGGTGGTAAAGTCAGCTTTGGAGATGCTCAGAAAGGAAGAATTCTTGGTTCTGGATCCATTGGAACCAATCCTCCGATCGAAGATGTCTCCCTAGTCAGAGGCCTGAAGTTCAATCTCCTGAGTGTTGCACAACTGTGTGATAAAGGTAGAGATGTTGTCTTCAGCTCATCTGGATGTAAAATCTTGGACAGTAAGTCAAGGGAAGTTATTCTAACTGCTCCTAGAGTTGAAAATGTTTTCATGCTGAATCTTGAGAATCTTTGCAAAAATATATGCTTGATGTCCAAAGAGGATACCTCCTGGCTCTGGCATAGAAGACTTGCTCATGTTAGCATGGATCTTCTGGCCAAAGTAGCTAGATATCAATTGGTTGAGGGTCTGCCTGAAATTAGTTTTAAAAAGAACCATTTATGCAATGCTTGCCAATCTGGTAAACAATCCAGAAGCTCTTTTAAAACTAAGAAAGTCATTTCAACTAAAAGACCTTTGGAATTACTTCATATGGATCTTTTTGGTCCTGTTCAACCAATGAGCATGGGTGGAAAGAAGTATGCCTTTGTCATAATAGATGACTATTCAAGATTCACCTGGGTCATCTTGCTCTCTAGCAAAGATGAATCACTTGGATGTTTCTCAGTTCTGATTAAGAAACTTGAGAATGAAAGGAATGAAAAGGTAGTCCATATCAGAAGTGATAATGGTGGAGAATTCAAGAATTTTAAGTTTGAAGAATTCTGTGAAATCAAAGGCATTGATCATAACTTCTCTGCTCCCAGAACTCCTCAACAAAATGGGGTAGTTGAAAGGAAGAATAGAACTCTGGTTGAAATAGCCAGAACCATGATCAATGAAAGAAGGCTTCCAAAGTACTTTTGGGGAGAAGCTGTTAACACAGCTTGTTATGTTCTGAATAGAGTGCTAATCAGAAGCATTCTGAACAAGACTCCTTATGAACTCTGGAAAGGTCGAAAGCCTAAAATAGGTTACTTCAGAACCTTTGGTTGTAAGTGTTATGTTTTGAATACAAAAGAATATCTTTCAAAGTTTGATTCAAAGGCAGATGAAGCTATTTTTCTTGGCTACTCAACACATAGTAAAGCATATAGGGTTTTTAATAAGAGGACTCAAACTTTAGATGAATCCATTCATGTAAAGTTTGATGAGACTAACCCTGCAGTTAGTAAAGCCTCTGAAGAAGATGAAGTTCAAGCTCCTGAAATATCATCTCCTCCTGTTGAAGATGTTATTCCTAAAGCTGCTGAAGTTGATTCTCCTGTTGAACATGTTCCAGAAGAACATCCAACTACAGAAGTTAACTCTCTTCCAGAAGATGCTCCTATATATGACTCAGCAAATGATGAACAGGTTTCAGAAGACTCATTGGATTTACCAAGAGAAGTTAGAGCTCATAGGAATCATTCCTTAGAGAACATCATTGACTCTGTTCATAATCCTGTCATGACCAGAGCACAGCTCAGAAGATATATGGGGAATGTGGCTTTTGTGTCACTTCTGGAACCCAAGGACTTCTATGAAGCAGCTGATGATGACTCCTGGTTAATGGCAATGCAAGAAGAACTTGACCAGTTCAAAAGGTCAGAAGTTTGGATTTTAGTTCCCAGACCTAACAACAAGAAGGTTGTTGGTACAAGATGGGTTCTGAAAAACAAGCTTGATGAATTTGGAAATGTTGTGAGGAACAAGGCTAGACTTGTTGCTCAAGGTTACAGTCAGCAAGAAGGCATAGATTATGGTGAAACTTTTGCTCCTGTTGCAAGATTAGAAGCCATTAGAATCTTATGTGCTTTTGCATCATACAAAGGTTTCAAGCTTTTTCAAATGGATGTGAAAAGTGCATTCCTGAATGGTTACATTGATGAGGAAGTTTATGTGTCTCAACCTCCTGGTTTTGAAGATCCTAAGTTTCCTGATCATGTGTACAAGCTAAAGAAAGCCTTGTATGGACTGAAACAAGCTCCCAGAGCTTGGTATGAGAGACTGACAAAGTTCCTTCTGTCTAAGGGATTTGTCAGAGGCTGTGTTGATACAACTCTGTTCACTCTGAAGAAGAACAAGGATATCCTTATAGCTCAGGTATATGTTGATGATATTATATTTGGTGCTACTAATGAATCTTTGTGCAGAGAGTTCAGTGACCACATGAAGGCTGAGTTTGAGATGTCCATGATGGGAGAATTAACCTTCTTCTTAGGACTTCAGATCAAGCAAAGTAATGATGGTGTGTTTATCAATCAAGCCAAGTACACTAGAGAAGTGCTGAAGAAATTTGGCATGATGGACTCTAATGCTGTTGATATTCCAATGGATGTCAGCAAAGACATTGATGATGAAGAGAAAGCTGGTAAACCTGTAGATATAAAAACCTACAGAGGTATGATTGGTTCTCTTTTATACCTAACAGCCAGCAGGCCAGATATACATTTTGCTGTGTGTTTTTGTGCTAGATATCAGTCTAAACCAAGAGAAATTCATGATGTTGCTGTCAAGAGAATTCTCAGATATCTTAAAGGCACACCAGAAGCTGGTTTGTGGTATCCCTGTAGTTCTGATTTCACTCCTATAGGATACACAGACTCTGACTATGGTAGAGATAAATTGAAAAGGGTCAGCACTTCTGGTGGTTGTCATTTTCTGGGGGAGTGCCTAGTCTCCTGGCATAGCAAGAAGCAAACCTCTGTGGCCCTCTCAACTGCTGAAGCTGAGTATGTTGCTGCTGGAAGTTGTGTTTCTCAGATGCTCTGGATAAAGCAACAAATTGCTGACTATGGAGTCATCCCTGGAACAATTACAATCTACTGTGATAACAAGAGTGCTATTGATCTTTCAAAGAATCCTATTCAGCACAGCAGGATGAAGCATGTTCATATTAGACATCACTTTCTGAGAGATCATGTTCTGAAGAAGGATATTATCATTACTCATGTTCCCTCTGAAGAAAACCTTGCTGACATGTTTACTAAGCCTCTGGCTGGTATGGCTTTCAGCAACTTACGAGAAGGCATTGGTATGACTTATCCTCTTCAATAACTTAGAATTATTGCCTCTGAGTATCTTAAATGCTTGATCGTTTAAGATAATTAAGTTATAATAAATTCTAATCATGATTTGACTTGAAAGCATGCGTTATCTACTGCTTATTACGGCGCTGTTCTGTGGTTAACGGTTATCTGTTCCCTTTTAAACGGTGTGAAGTTACTTTTTGAATTGGAACGGTTTCTGTGTTTGGGTATAAATAGGGGTTTTCCATACTTAGAAGTTTTTTACTTTCACTCTCTTTGCCATTAGAATTTCCATAGCTTTTTCTGTGTTCTTATATTTCTCAGAAATCTTAACCTAATTTCTCATTTTCTCAAATGGCTCAAGAAATCACTGTCACTCACATCTTTTCCGATGATGCACGAAAGAAAGTTAGTCAATCTAGGGTTTTTACCTCTAGATTTCTAGATGACGAAGTCAAATCGACTGAACCTATCTCTCTTTGGCTTAGTGCTCAAAACTGGAATTCTTTCGTATCTCTCGAAGAATTCATCTACCCTAACTTAGTTACAGAATTTTATAAGAACCTCCATTTCTTTTCTAATGAGGAGGATGTTCTTCACTCCGTGGTTGGGGAAGTTGAAATCGAAGTCAGCAGGGCTTCCATTTCTCAAGTGATAGGAATTGATGATGAAGGAATCATCATTGGAGATGATGGTTCAGCAGAAGGGTTTTCAGAAGCCAACTGGGCTAGGCCAGATCTAAGTGCCAAGGAAACTTATGCCACCTGGTTGAGTCAGCACCAGAGGTGGGCACATTATTTGACTACGAATGTCTTTCTTCCAAAGGCTGGAGGAGTCAACTGTGTTTCCAACAGAGAAAGGGTATTTATGTGGCATCTGGTCCACCAGAAGAAGATAAATTTGACTGCCATGCTGATAAGGCAGATGAAGAATGTAACTACTGTGAGTGCATTAGCTTATGGCTCACTCCTGACAAGGTTGTTTGAGGCAGCCTCTGTTGTTATGTCAGGAGAAGGTGTTACTAGTAGGAGTACGGTTCTGAAGATGCATACCTTCAGAAACCTCAGTTTTGATGTTACTCCAAAGAAGAATGAGAAGGGCTCCTCTGTGAGTATTGCTCAGAAGGAGATTATGGATGCAACAGTTCAGAAAGGAAAGAATGCTGCCAAGAAGGGCAAGGGAAAGAAAGGATCAAGCAAGTTGGTCCTGAATGTTGAGAAGGTTGCTGTCTCAGAACCTCTTCCCACGTTGGTTCAAACAAAAATCAATGTTGAACCTTCTGGCAAGATTGTTGCTGAGAAGCCAAAGGATGTCCCTGAGAAAGAAGCTCAAGATGCTGAGGAAGCACGCCTTGCTGAGAAAGAGAAGGCTGCTGAAGCTGAAAAAGTTGCAAGAGTTGTGGCTCTTGCTGAAGAGAAAAGGAAGAAGAAAGAAGCTGAAGACAAGTTAGCTGCTGAGCGTGAAATCGCTGCAAAGGCTAAGGCCGATGCCAAACTTTTAGAAAGTGCTGCTAATCTTGAGGGTGCTGAGTTCTCCAAGGTAGGTGAGACTTCAGAGGAAGAGGATAATGTTGCTCTATCCTCTCGAATTGCTGAGACTGTCACTCTCACTACCAGAATTGGGAAGAAGGCTGTGGCAAAACGAAGGGTTCTGAGAAAGAAGGACTTCGTTATTGCTCCAAGTGCTGAATTGGAGGAACCTGCTGCTCAGGAATCAGAACCTGCTGCTCAGGAACCAGAAACTGCTGATAAAGAGCTGTCAGAGATTTCTGATGAAGAGGATGTTGAAGCTCCTCTGATTGAAGAGCTATCAGAAGAGGTTGAACCAGAAGATGAAGAGGTTCTTGAAGAAGCTAAACAGTTTGTTGAGAATGTTGACAATGAGAACTTCATTGACAATGTTCTTCTGAATCAAGGAAGAAACCCTGGTGAAAGGGATGCCTCAGAAACGCTGTTCAGGATGGCTCATTTATATGCTGAGCCGATCTCAACTTTTGATCCTAATGCCTCTGAACAGGTTATCTCATCTCCTGCTTTTACTCCTCATCCATCTCCTTCACTTCCTTCTGTCACAGAAGTAAGTGAATCTCAGAATTCCATTCCTCTGACAACTTCAACATCTGAGGTTGTCCCTCCTCCATCTACTCTTCCTTCTGGATCCTATTCAGAAGTGAATCTGTCCTCTGGACCAATTTTCACAGACTCCATTTCTACTTCCACTACTTCCTCTTTATCATCTTCTGCCGTTTTTCCATCAATTGGAATTACTGCTCCTTCCCTTTCCATACCTCTGTCAATACCTTTTTCAATACCTTCAACTTTACCTCCCTGTACAAATTCTTTTTCCTTCTCCTCTCCTCAAACTTCTGTCCCTCCTCTTTCAACCTCTGGACATACACCTCCTGTGTGTGATCCCTTAACTACCTCCTCCACTCCTTCAGGTTTTGCTGGATTGTCATCCAATTATGACTTTCTACGCAAACACTTGAATCGTGAAGATCTGGATAACAGATTTGGAAGTTTTGGCTTCATGGGCAGAGCTTCTGGTATTTCCGAAGCTGGAGGTGCCCCTAGTGTTGAAGAGTTGAGAAGAATGGGTCAGAGTGGCTCAGATGACCTGCTGAATAGGTTTGCTGGTATAGGACAAAGAAGTTCTGCTGCTGACATGTATGCTCAGGGCATTGTGCTGCAAGAATTACACTCTCTGAAAGCTCAGAACCTGCAGCTCATGACCATGCTTCAAATGCAGGATCCTTCTGTGTATATACGCAACCTTTCTACCCTTCATCTAGCCACTTATGATGAGCTGTATAAATTGAGGGAATTAGCTCTGACCCTTCCCTCTCTGGATAATATTGCTCTTGCTTCTTCTCTGAAGGTCAATGAAAATTTGGAAATATTGACAGAAGAAGTCAAGGAAGCAAACGAGCATTATGAGGCTCATGAGAAGATGCTTCCTAGTAAGATTGAAGACCTGCAAAGTACTGCAAATCACATTTTGAGAGAAGTGAAATCTTCTGCTCAAGGTTCTTCATCTTCAGGAGCTGCCAAGATTGTATATGACATCACTCCTGATCTCAACAACCGACTCTCCAACATTGAGTCTGCTGTATCTGCTCAGAATGCACAGATTGCTGAGCTCACTGAACTCCTGAAAGTTATGCATAATCAAGCTCGTGAACAAGAGAAGACTCTTCACAATTGTTATAGGTTTGTTCGAGGACAGACTTATATTCAGAATGAGCATCTCACGGCTGCTGTGTATGCTAACAACAGGCTGATCAAGCTCCTTCTGGAAGATGTTCAGAAACAGAGACCTATGTCTGGTCAGACCTTCGATCATATGAAGACCATTGATGATGACTTCAGAAGAAGAATGGATTTGATCAATACTGTGCGACCAACTCCTGTGCAATATCAAACTGCTTTGAATGTTCAACAAAAATTGAAGTCTCAGGGAGCTCTTGGTGTTGCTGTTGGTTCTGGTCAAACGGGGGAGAAGTCTGGTCAGAAGAGATCAAGTGCTGCTGGAGGTTCCAGTGTTGTTCCTCCTCCTCAGAAGAAATCTAGGAACTTGTAATCGTTTAGGACTTAAGCTTCTTAGCTAGGTTCTGGGTTGGGTAGTCTATGTCTTAGGACTTTTTCTGCTCCTCTGATTATCTTGTTTCCTATGTTATCTTCTGAATGATCATATATACACTGAATCTTTTCTATACTGTCTTGCATATCTGACTTCTTAATGTTTGCTTATGTTTCTTTTTATCTCAGTAAATTACACTTCATTATATCTAACAACTTGATCTTGAGTCTTATTGAGTTTATACAGATTGCTGAAGTTCACCATTTATACTAAAATGGGGGAGTTAATTTACTCAGAAGTAATGAAATATTTGCATCAGGAAGTCACTCTCTAATCCTCATGTTTCTCTCTTACCTTCTGACCACGGTTTGTCCATAACCAAAATGGGGGAGAATGATGAACCCTAGGTGTTTTGGTTATGTCCAAACATTTCAGAAGATGAAAATTGAAATTAACTTATATACTTTTCAATATTGACTAACAATTTTTTGATTAAGTATAAGTGTTCTCAGCAGATGCTGAATGAAGAATTCCTGCTTGCCTATTGAACTCAGAAGATTAAAAAGCTGAAGACTGAAGCACTTTCTCAGAAGCTGGATGAACCGCTCTGAAGTCTTGATTGTCTGCCTAAAGCTTTTATCAGAAGTTCTCTTTTGCAAACAGAAGACTAAGGTTGTTTTAGTTCAGAAGCGCTAAGAAGGAAAACGGACATCAGAAGTTCGTTATCACGGGTTTGGTTAAGCATTTAATGCTTTGTCAGTTGCATTTAATGCAAGGCGCCAAAAGTTCAAAAAGCTGTTTGAAGGACGCGCCTGTTCACAACAAACAAAACCTGCTCTCTTATCGTTTCCCTCTAAATCAATCTTCAAGTTCAGTCAACTCCATCACCTTTATCTTAAATCCCATACCGGATTAGGTTAAAGTACAAAGTTGACAGAGTTGAGTGTTTTGAGACCGTTTGAAGAAGTTGACAAGATTAACGGCTACTTTCATCCTTGTCATCCTTGAAGATTCAAATATCCTCAACGGTTATCTACTCAACACTATAAATAGTAGCAAAGCTCCACTGCATCAACTACGTGTGTGATCATAGAGCAAAAATCTCAACGCACTGTTATATCAAGAAAACAGAGCACACTTTCCATTCTCAATCTTTTCTTAGCTTAGACTTTGTAATTGTGAGAGAGTGAAGAAAAACAAGTTCATAATAGAAATCTTGTAAACTGAGATCGGTTGTGATCTTCAGTTAGATTTAAAAGAGAGAAATCTAGTTGAGATTTGAGTTGGGTGAGAAATCCAGAAAACAGAGTATTGTTGTTCTGGTGAAAATCCTTTAACTCATTTTAGGCTAGTCAGAACTAAGTGAGAAATTAGCTTAAGTTCTGTTGATGTAAAGGAGCTTCTGAACTTGCCATAAAAGTTCTGAATAGTGGATTTATAAAATCTCTGGAGGCTGCGACCTCAGAGGACAAGACGTAGTCACAGGAATTCTGTGGCGAACTTGGATAAATTGAACTGTTCATCAGGACCTCCTGAATCTCTTTCTCCCTTCTCTATACTTGTTAATTGCTTCTGTGTACTTGTATCATATTTAGTGCTGAAACAGATTTCCTCTTAAAAATCACAAGTCTGTGTTCAGAAGACTGTCCAGAAGTTCTTTACTCAGAACTTTTGTTGCTGAAAAGACAGAACCTGTCTTAAAGCAGATTATCCCTCAGAGGCTACTTCAACAAGCTTGCCTCTGACTCTGAGGATTATTGACTCTGAAAATTGAATTTTCATTAAAAGTTTGAAAATATCAGTTTTCATTTGAAACACCTATTCACCCCCCTCTAGGTGATTCTGATCTTGTTAGGGCCAACAGACGCATCATAAAAACGTGTTAAAATTCAGTCCTGGTCCCCGAGGCACCCTTGAATCCGGCCTGAAAAACCCAAATTATAAACGACCCATCATTTGTTATACGTGTTAGTCGTGATATTAGGACATCCAAAAATCTGAGGTCGAGTTAAAGTCTTGTCCGACGCATCAAAAAAACGTGTTCAAATTCAGTCCCGGTCCCCGAGGCACCCTAGAATCCGGCCCGAAAAACCCAAAATTTAAACGACCCATCATTTGTTATACGTGTTAGTTGGGGTAATTGGACGTCAAAAATCTGAGCTCGAGTTAAGGTTTTGTCCGACGCATCATAAAAACGTGTTAAAATTCAGTCCCGGTCCCCGAGGCACCCTAGAATCCGGCCAGAAAAACACAAAATTTAAACGACCCATCTTTTGTTATACATGTTAGTCGGGGTATTGGGACATCCAAAAATCTGAGCACGAGTTGAAATCTTTTCCGACGCATCAAAAAAACGTGTTAAAATTCAGTCCCGGTCCCCGAGGCACCCTAGAATCCGGCCCGAAAAACCCAAAATTTAAACGACCCATCATTTGTTATACGTGTTAGTTGGGGTATTGGGACATCAAAAATCTGAGCTCGAGTTAAGGTTTTGCCCGACGCATCAAAAAACACTTGTTAAAATTCTGCACCGGTTCCCGTGGCAGCCTAGAATCCGGCCAGAAAAACACAAAATTTAAACGACCCATCTTTTGTTATACATGTTAGTCGGGGTATTGGGACATCCAAAATTTTGAGCACGAGTTGAAGTCTTTTCCGACGCATCAAAAAAACGTATTAAAATTCAGTCCCGGTCCCCGAGGCACTCTAGAATCCGGCCCGAAAAACCCAAAATTTAAACAACCCATCATTTGTCATACGTGTTAGTTGGGGTATTGGGACATCAAAAATCTGAGCTCGAGTTAAGATTTTGTCCGACGCATCATAAAAACGTGTTAAAATTCAGTCCCGGTCCCCGTGACACCCTAGAATCCGGCCCGAAAAACCAAAATAATAATCAACCCATCATTTGTTATACATGTTAGTTGGGGTATTGGGACATCAAAAATCTGAGCTCGAGTTAAGATTTTGTCCGACGCATCAAAAAAACGTGTTAAAATTCAGTCCCGGTCCCCGGGGCACCCTAGAATCCGGCCCGAAAAACCCAAATTATAATCGACCCATCATTTGTTATACGTGTTAGTCGTGATATTGGGACATCCAAAAATCTGTGCTCTTGTGAAAGTTTTGTCCAACGCATCAAAAAACACTTGTTAAAATTCTGCACCGGTACCCGAGGCAGCCTAGAATCCGGCCCGAAAAATACAAAATTTAAACGACCCATCTTTTGTTATACATGTTAGTCGGGGTATTGGGACATCCAAAAATCTGAGCACGAGTTGAAGTCTTTTCCGACTCATCAAAAAAACGTGTTAAAATTCAGTCCCGGTCCCCGAGGCACCCTAGAATCCGGCCTGAAAAACCCAAAATTTAAACGACCCATCATTTGTTATACGTGTTAGTTGGGGTATTGTTACATCAAAAATCTGAGCTCGAGTTAAGGTTTTGTCCGACGCATCTTAAAAACGTGTTAAAATTCAGTCCTGGTCCCCGAGGCACCCTTGAATCCGGCCTGAAAAACCCAAATTATAAACGACCCATCATTTGTTATACGTGTTAGTCGTGATATTGGGACATCCAAAAATCTGAGGTCGAGTTAAAGTCTTCTCCGACGCATCAAAAAAACGTGTTAAAATTCAGTCCCGGTCCCCGAGGCACCCTAGAATCCGGCCCGAAAAACCCAAAATTTAAACGACCCATCATTTGTCATACGTGTTAGTTGGGGTATTGGGACATCAAAAATCTGAGCTCGAGTTAAGGTTTTGTCCGACGCATCATAAAAACGTGTTAAAATTCAGTCCCGGTCCCCGAGGCACCCTAGAATCCGGCCCGAAAAACCAAAATAATAATCAACCCATCATTTGTTATACATGTTAGTTGGGGTATTGGGACATCAAAAATCTGAGCTCGAGTTAAGATTTTGTCCGACGCATCATAAAAACGTCTTAAAATTCAGTCCCGGTCCCCGAGGCACCCTAGAATCCGGCCCGAAAAACCCAAATTATAATCGACCCATCATTTGTTATACGTGTTAGTCGTGATATTGGGACATCCAAAAATCTGTGCTCTTCTTAAAGTTTTGTCCAACGCATCAAAAAACACTTGTTAAAATTCTGCACCGGTCCCCGAGGCGGCCTAGAATCCGTCCCGAAAAACACAAAATTTAAACGACCCATCTTTTGTTATACATGTTAGTCGGGGTATTGGGACCTCCAAAAATCTGAGCACGAGTTGAAGTCTTTTCCGACGCATCACAAAAACGTGTTAAAATTCAGTCCCGGTCCCCGAGGCACCCTAGAATCCGGCCTGAAAAACCCAAAATTTAAACGACCCATCATTTGTTATATGTGTTAGTTGGGGTATTGGGACATCAAAAATCTGAGCTCGAGTTAAGGTTTTGTCCGACGCATCATAAAAACGTGTTAAAATTCAGTCCTGGTCCCCGAGGCACCCTTGAATCCGGCCTGAAAAACCCAAATTATAAACGACCCATCATTTGTTATACGTGTTAGTCGTGATATTAGGACATCCAAAAATCTGAGGTCGAGTTAAAGTCTTGTCCGACGCATCAAAAAAACGTGTTCAAATTCATTCCCGGTCCCCGAGGCACCCTAGAATCCGGCCCGAAAAACCCAAAATTTAAACGACCCATCATTTGTTATACGTGTTAGTTGGGGTAATTGGACGTCAAAAATCTGAGCTCGAGTTAAGGTTTTGTCCGACGCATCATAAAAACGTGTTAAAATTCAGTCCCGGTCCCCGAGGCACCCTAGAATCCGGCCAGAAAAACACAAAATTTAAACGACCCATCTTTTGTTATACATGTTAGTCGGGGTATTGGGACATCCAAAAATCTGAGCACGAGTTGAAATCTTTTCCGACGCATCAAAAAAACGTGTTAAAATTCAGTCCCGGTCCCCGAGGCACCCTAGAATCCGGCCCGAAAAACCCAAAATTTAAACGACCCATCATTTGTTATACGTGTTAGTTGGGGTATTGGGACATCAAAAATCTGAGCTCGAGTTAAGGTTTTGCCCGACGCATCAAAAAACACTTGTTAAAATTCTGCACCGGTTCCCGAGGCAGCCTAGAATCCGGTCCGAAAAACACAAAATTTAAACGACCCATATTTTGTTATACGTGTTAGTCGGGGTATTGGGACATCCAAAAATTTGAGCACGAGTTGAAGTCTTTTCCGACGCATCAAAAAAACGTATTAAAATTCAGTCCCGGTCCCCGAGGCACCCTAGAATCCGGCCCGAAAAACCCAAAATTTAAACGACCCATCATTTGTCATAGGTGTTAGTTGGGGTATTGGGACATCAAAAATCTGAGCTCGAGTTAAGATTTTGTCCGACGCATCATAAAAACGTGTTAAAATTCAGTCCCGGTCCCCGAGGCACCCTAGAATCCGGCCCGAAAAACCAAAATAATAATCAACCCATCATTTGTTATACATGTTAGTTGGGGTATTGGGACATCAAAAATCTGAGCTCGAGTTAAGATTTTGTCCGACGCATCATAAAAACGTCTTAAAATTCAGTCCCGGTCCCCGAGGCACCCTAGAATCCGGCCCGAAAAACCCAAATTATAATCGACCCATCATTTGTTATACGTGTTAGTCGTGATATTGGGACATCCAAAAATCTGTGCTCTTGTGAAAGTTTTGTCCAACGCATCAAAAAACACTTGTTAAAATTCTGCACCGGTCCCCGAGGCAGCCTAGAATCCGGCCCGAAAAATACAAAATTTAAACGACCCATCTTTTGTTATACATGTTAGTCGGGGTATTGGGACATCCAAAAATCTGAGCACGAGTTGAAGTCTTTTCCAACTCATCAAAAAAACGTGTTAAAATTCAGTTCCGGTCCCCGAGGCACCCTAGAATCCGGCCTGAAAAACCCAAAATTTAAACGACCCATCATTTGTTATACGTGTTAGTTGGGGTATTGTTACATCAAAAATCTGAGCTCGAGTTAAGGTTTTGTCCGACGCATCTTAAAAACGTGTTAAAATTCAGTCCTGGTCCCCGAGGCACCCTTGAATCCGGCCTGAAAAACCCAAATTATAAACGACCCATCATTTGTTATACGTGTTAGTCGTGATATTGGGACATCCAAAAATCTGAGGTCGAGTTAAAGTCTTCTCCGACGCATCAAAAAAACGTGTTAAAATTCAGTCCCGGTCCCCGAGGCTCCCTAGAATCCGGCCCGAAAAACCCAAAATTTAAACGACCAATCATTTGTTATACCATTTAGTTGGGGTAATTGGACGTCAAAAATCTGAGCTCGAGTTAAGGTTTTGTCCGACGCATCATAAAAACGTGTTAAAATTCAGTCCCGGTCCCCGAGGCAACCTAGAATCCGGCCAGAAAAACACAAAATTTAAACGACCCATCTTTTGTTATACATGTTAGTCGGGGTATTGGGACATCCAAAAATCTGAGCACGAGTTGAAATCTTTTCCGACGCATCAAAAAAACGTGTTAAAATTCAGTCCCGGTCCCCGAGGCACCCTAGAATCCGGCCCGAAAAACCCAAAATTTAAACGACCCATCATTTGTTATACGTGTTAGTTGGGGTATTGGGACATCAAAAATCTGAGCTCGAGTTAAGGTTTTGCCCGACGCATCAAAAAACACTTGTTAAAATTCTGCACCGGTTCCCGAGGCAGCCTAGAATCCGGCCCGAAAAACACAAAATTTAAACGACCCATCTTTAGTTATACATGTTAGTCGGGGTATTGGGACATCCAAAATTTTGAGCACGAGTTGAAGTCTTTTCCGACGCATCATAAAAACGTGTTAAAATTCAGTCCCGGTCCCCGAGGCACCCTAAAATCCGGCCAGAAAAACACAAAATTTAAACGACCCATCTTTTGTTATACATGTTAGTCGGGGTATTGGGACATCCAAAAATATGTGCTCTTGTGAAAGTTTTGTCCAACGCATCAAAAAACACTTGTTAAAATTCTTCACCGGTCCCCGAGGCAGCCTAGAATCCGGCCTGAAAAATACAAAATTTAAACGACCCATCTTTTGTTATACATGTTAGTCGGGGTATTGGGACATCCAAAAATCTGAGCACGAGTTGAAGTCTTTTCCGACGCATCAAAAAAACGTGTTAAAATTCAGTCCCGGTCCACGAGGCACCCTAGAATCCGGCCTGAAAAACCCAAAATTTAAACGACCCATCATTTGTTATACGTGTTAGTTGGGGTATTGGGACATCAAAAATCTGAGCTCGAGTTAAGGTTTTGTCCGACGCATCTTAAAAACGTGTTAAAATTCAGTCCTGGTCCCCGAGGCACCCTTGAATCCGGCCTGAAAAACCCAAATTATAAACGACCCATCATTTGTTATACGTGTTAGTCGTGATATTGGGACATCCAAAAATCTGAGGTCGAGTTAAAGTCTTCTCCGACGCATAAAAAAAACGTGTTAAAATTCAGTCCCGGTCCCCGAGGCACCCTAGAATCCGGCCCGAAAAACCCAAAATTTAAACAACCAATAATTTGTTATACGTGTTAGTTGGGGTAATTGGACGTCAAAAATCTGAGCTCGAGTTAAGGTTTTGTCCGACGCATCATAAAAAGGTGTTAAAATTCAGTCCCGGTCCCCGAGGCACCCTAGAATCCGGCCAGAAAAACACAAAATTTAAACGACCCATCTTTTGTTATACATGTTAGTCGGGGTATTGGGACATCCAAAAATCTGAGCACGAGTTGAAATCTTTTCCGACGCATCAAAAAAACGTGTTAAAATTCAGTCCCGGTCCCCGAGGCACCCTAGAATCCGGCCCGAAAAACCCAAAATTTAAACGACCCATTATTTGTTATACGTGTTAGTTGGGGTATTGGGACATCAAAAATCTGAGCTCGAGTTAAGGTTTTGCCCGACGCATCAAAAAACACTTGTTAAAATTATGCACCGGTTCCCGAGGCAGCCTAGAATCCGGCCCGAAAAACACAAAATTTAAACGACCCATCTTTTGTTATACATGTTAGTCGGGGTATTGGGACATCCAAAATTTTGAGCACGAGTTGAAGTCTTTTCCGACGCATCATAAAAACGTGTTAAAATTCAGTCCCGGTCCCCGAGGCACCCTAAAAATCCGGCCAGAAAAACACAAAATTTAAACGGCCCATCTTTTGTTATACATGTTAGTCGGGGTATTGGGACATCCAAAAATCTGAGCACGAGTTGAAATCTTTTCCGACGCATCAAAAAAACGTGTTAAAATTCAGTCTCGGTCCCCGAGGCACCTTAGAATCCGGCCCGAAAAACCCAAAATTTAAACGACCCATCATTTGTTATACGTGTTAGTTGGGGTATTGGGACATCAAAAATCTGAGCTCGAGTTAAGGTTTTGTCCGACGCATCATAAAAACGTGTTAAAATTCAGTCCCGGTCCCCGAGGCACCCTAGAATCCGGCCAGAAAAACACAAAATTTAAACGACCCATCTTTTGTTATACATGTTAGTCGGGGTATTGGGACATCCAAAAATTTGAGCACGAGTTGAAGTCTTTTCCGACGCATCAAAAAAACGTGTTAAAATTCAGTCCCGGTCCCCGAGGCACCCTAGAATCCGGCCCGAAAAACCCAAAATTTAAACGACCCATGATTTTTCATACGTGTTAGTTGGGGTATTGGGACATCAAAAATCTGAGCTCGAGTTAAGATTTTGTCCGACGCATCATAAAAATGTGTTAAAATTCAGTCCCGGTCCCCGAGGCACCCTAGAATCCGGCCCGAAAAACCAAAATAATAATCAACCCATAATTTGTTATACATGTTAGTTGGGGTATTGGGACATCAAAAATCTGAGCTCGAGTTAAGATTTTGTCCGACGCATCATAAAAACGTGTTAAAATTCAGTCCCGGTCCCCGAGGCACCCTAGAATCCGGCCCGAAAAACCCAAATTATAATCGACCCATCATTTGTTAGTCGTGATATTGGGACATCCAAAAATCTGTGCTCTTGTGAAAGTTTTGTCCAACGCATCAAAAAACACTTGTTAAAATTCTGCACCGGTCCCCGAGGCAGCCTAGAATCCGGCCCGAAAAATACAAAATTTAAACGACCCATCTTTTGTTATACATGTTAGTCGGGGTATTGGGACATCCAAAAATCTGAGCACGAGTTGAAATCTTTTCCGACGCATCAAAAAAACGTGTTAAAATTCAGTCCCGGTCCCCGAGGCACCCTAGAATCCGGCCCGAAAAAACCAAAATTTAAACGACCCATCATTTGTTATACATGTTAGTTGGGGTAATTGGACGTCAAAAATCTGAGCTCGAGTTAAGGTTTTGTCCGACGCATCATAAAAACGTGTTAAAATTCAGTCCCGGTCCCCGAGGCACCCTTGAATCCGGCCTGAAAAACCCAAATTATAAACGACCCATCATTTGTTATACGTGTTAGTCGTGATATTGGGACATCCAAAAATCTGAGGTCGAGTTAAAGTCTTGTCCGACGCATCAAAAAAACGTGTTCAAATTCATTCCCGGTCCCCGAGGCACCCTAGCATCCGGCCCGAAAAACCCAAAATTTAAACGACCCATCATTTGTTATTCGTGTTAGTTGGGGTATTGGGACATCAAAAATCTGAGCTCGAATTAAGGTTTTGCCCGACGCATCAAAAAACACTAGTTAAAATTCTGCACCAGTTCCCGAGGCAGACTAGAATCCGGCCCGAAAAACACAAAATTTAAACGACCCATCTTTTGTTATACATGTTAGTCGGGGTATTGGGACATCCAAAAATTTGAGCACGAGTTGAAGTCTTTTCCGACGCATCAAAAAAACGTGTTAAAATTCAGTCCCGGTCCCCGAGGCACCCTAGAATCCGGCCCGAAAAACCCAAAATTTAAACGACCCATGATTTGTCATACGTGTTAGTTGGGGTATTGGGACATCAAAAATCTGAGCTCGAGTTAAGATTTTGTCCGACGCATCATAAAAACGTGTTAAAATTCAGTCCCGGTCCCCGAGGCACCCTAGAATCCGGCCCGAAAAACCAAAATAATAATCAACCCATCATTTGTTATACATGTTAGTTGGGGTATTGGGACATCAAAAATCTGAGCTCGAGTTAAGTTTTTGTCCGACGCATCATAAAAACGTGTTAAAATTCAGTCCCGGTCCCCGAGGCACCCTAGAATCCGGCCCGAAAAACCCAAATTATAATCGACCCATCATTTGTTATACGTGTTAGTCGTGATATTGGGACATCCAAAAATCTGTGCTCTTGTGAAAGTTTTGTCCAACGCATCAAAAAACACTTGTTAAAATTCTGCACCGGTCCCCGAGGCAGCCTAGAATCCGGCCCGAAAAATACAAAATTTAAACGACCCATCTTTTGTTATACATGTTAGTCGGGGTATTGGGACATCCAAAAATCTGAGCACGAGTTGAAGTCTTTTCCGACGCATCAAAAAAACGTGTTAAAATTCAGTCCCGGTCCCCGAGGCACCCTAGAATCCGGCCCGAAAAACCCAAAATTTAAACGACCCATCATTTGTTATACGTGTTAGTTGGGGTAATTGGACATCAAAAATCTGAGCTCGAGTTAAAGTTTTGTCCGACGCATCATAAAAACGTGTTAAAATTCAGTCCCGGTCCCCGAGGCACCCTAGAATCCGGCCAGAAAAACACAAAATTTAAACGACCCATCTTTTGTTATACATGTTAGTCGGGGTATTGGGACATCCAAAAATTTGAGCACGAGTTGAAGTCTTTTCCGACGCATCAAAAAAACGTGTTAAAATTCAGTCCCGGTCCCCGAGGCACCCTAGAATCCGGCCCGAAAAACCCAAAATTTAAACGACCCATGATTTTTCATACGTGTTAGTTGGGGTATTGGGACATCAAAAATCTGAGCTCGAGTTAAGATTTTGTCCGACGCATCATAAAAATGTGTTAAAATTCAGTCCCGGTCCCCGAGGCACCCTAGAATCCGGCCCGAAAAACCAAAATAATAATCAACCCATAATTTGTTATACATGTTAGTTGGGGTATTGGGACATCAAAAATCTGAGCTCGAGTTAAGATTTTGTCCGACGCATCATAAAAACGTGTTAAAATTCAGTCCCGGTCCCCGACGCACCCTAGAATCCGGCCCGAAAAACCCAAATTATAATCGACCCATCATTTGTTAGTCGTGATATTGGGACATCCAAAAATCTGTGCCCTTGTGAAAGTTTTGTCCAACGCATCAAAAAACACTTGTTAAAATTCTGCACCGGTCCCCGAGGCAGCCTAGAATCCGGCCCGAAAAATACAAAATTTAAACGACCCATCTTTTGTTATACATGTTAGTCGGGGTATTGGGACATCCAAAAATCTGAGCACGAGTTGAAATCTTTTCCGACGCATCAAAAAAACGTGTTAAAATTCAGTCCCGGTCCCCGAGGCACCCTAGAATCCGGCCCGAAAAACCCAAAATTTAAACGACCCATCATTTGTTATACATGTTAGTTGGGGTAATTGGACGTCAAAAATCTGAGCTCGAGTTAAGGTTTTGTCCGACGCATCATAAAAACGTGTTAAAATTCAGTCCCGGTCCCCGAGGCACCCTTGAATCCGGCCTGAAAAACCCAAATTATAAACGACCCATCATTTGTTATACGAGTTAGACGTGATATTGGGACATCAAAAAATCTGAGGTCGAGTTAAAGTCTTGTCCGACGCATCAAAAAAACGTGTTCAAATTCATTCCCGGTCCCCGAGGCACCCTAGCATCCGGCCCGAAAAACCCAAAATTTAAACGACCCATCATTTGTTATTCGTGTTAGTTGGGGTATTGGGACATCAAAAATCTGAGCTCGAGTTAAGGTTTTGCCCGACGCATCAAAAAACACTAGTTAAAATTCTGCACCAGTTCCCGAGGCAGCCTAGAATCCGGCCCGAAAAACACAAAATTTAAACGACCCATCTTTTGTTATACATGTTAGTCGGGGTATTGGGACATCCAAAAATTTGAGCACGAGTTGAAGTCTTTTCCGACGCATCAAAAAAACGTGTTAAAATTCAGTCCCGGTCCCCGAGGCACCCTAGAATCCGGCCCGAAAAACCCAAAATTTAAACGACCCATGATTTGTCATACGTGTTAGTTGGGGTATTGGGACATCAAAAATCTGAGCTCGAGTTAAGATTTTGTCCGACGCATCATAAAAACGTGTTAAAATTCAGTCCCGGTCCCCGAGGCACCCTATAATCCGGCCCGAAAAACCAAAATAATAATCAACCCATCATTTGTTATACATGTTAGTTGGGGTATTAGGACATCAAAAATCTGAGCTCGAGTTAAGTTTTTGTCCGACGCATCATAAAAACGTGTTAAAATTCAGTCCCGGTCCCCAAGGCACCCTAGAATCCGGCCCGAAAAACCCAAATTATAATCGACCCATCATTTGTTATACGTGTTAGTCGTGATATTGGGACATCCAAAAATCTGTGCTCTTGTGAAAGTTTTGTCCAACGCATAAAAAATCACTTGTTAAAATTCTGCACCGGTCCCCGAGGCAGCCTAGAATCCGGCCCGAAAAATACAAAATTTAAACGACCCATCTTTTGTTATACATGTTAGTCGGGGTATTGGGACATCCAAAAATCTGAGCACGAGTTGAAATCTTTTCCGACGCATCAAAAAAACGTGTTCAAATTCATTCCCGGTCCCCGAGGCACCCTAGAATCCGGCCCGAAAAACCCAAAATTTAAACGATCCATCATTTGTTATACGTGTTAGTTGGGGTAATTGGACGTCAAAAATCTGAGCTCGAGTTAAGGTTTTGTCCGACGCATCAAAAAACAGTTGTTAAAATTCTGCACCGGTTCCCGAGGCAGCCTAGAATCCGGCCCGAAAAACACAAAATAAACGACCCATCTTTTGTTATACATGTTAGTCGGGGTATTGGGACATCCAAAAATTTGAGCACCAGTTGAAGTCTTTTCCGACGCATCAAAAAAACGTGTTAAAATTCAGTCCCGGTCCCCGAGGCACCCTAGAATCCGGCCGGAAAAACCCAAATTATAATCGACACATCATTTGTTATACGTGTTAGTCGTGATATTGGGACATCCAAAAATCTGTGCTCTTGTTAAAGTTTTGTCCAATGCATGAAAAAACACTTGTTAAAATTCTGCACCGGTCCCCGAGGCGGCCTAGAATCCGGCCCAAAAAACACAAAATTTAAACGACCCCTCTTTTGTTATACATGTTAGTCGGGGTATTGGGACCACCAAAAATCTGAGCACGAGTTGAAGTCTTTTCCGACGCATCAAAAAAACGTGTTAAAATTCAGTCCAGGTCCCCGAGGCACCCTAGAATCCGGCCCGAAAAACCCAAAATTTAAACGACCCATCATTTGTTATACGTGTTAGTTGGGGTATTGGGACATCAAAAATCTGAGCTCGAGTTAAGGTTTTGTCCGACGCATCATAAAAATGTGTTAAAATTCAGTCCTGGTCCCCGAGGCACCCTTGATTCCGGCCCCAAAAACCTAAATTATAATCTGTGCTCTTGTTAAAATTCTGCACCGGTCCCCGAGGCTGCCTAGAATCCGGCCCGAAAAACACAAAATTTAAACGACCCATCTTTTGTTATACATGTTAGTCGGGGTATTGGGAGATCCAAAAATCTGAGCACGAGTTGAAGTCTTTTTCGACGCATCAAAAAAACGTGTAAAAATTCAGTCCCGGTCCCCGAGGTAACCTAGAATCCGGCCCGAGAAACCCAAAATTTAAACGACCCATCATTTGTTATACGTGTTAGTTTGGGTAATTGGACGTCAAAAATCTGAGCTCGAGTTAAGGTTTTGTCCGACGCATCATAAAAACGTGTTAAAATTCAGTCCCGGTCCCCGAGGCACCCTAGAATCCGGCCCCAAAAACCCAAATTATAATCGACCCATCATTTGTTATACGTTTTAGTTGGGGTATGGGGACATCAAAAATCTGAGCTCGAGTTAAAGTCTTGTCCGACGCATCAAAAAAACGTGTTCAAATTCAGTCCCCGAGGCACCCTAGAATCCGGCCCGAGAAACCCAAAATTTAAACGACCCATCATTTGTTATACGTGTTAGTTGGGGTAATTGGACGTCAAAAATCTGAGCTCGAGTTAAGGTTTTGTCCGACGCATCATAAAAACGTGTTAAAATTCAGTCCCGGTTCCCGAGGCACCCTAAAATCCGGCCCGAAAAACCCAAATTATAATCGACCCATCATTTGTTATACGTGTAGTTGGGGTATGGGGACATCAAAAATCTGAGCTCGAGTTAAGGTTTTGTCCGACGCATCATAAAAACGTCTTAAAATTCAGTCCCAGTCCCCGAGGCACCCTAGAATCCGGCCCGAAAAACCAAAATTATAATCGACCCATCATTTGTTATACGTGTTAGTTGGGGTATGGGGACATCAAAAATCTGAGCTCGAGTTAAGGTTTTGTCCGACGCATCATATAAACGTCTTAAAATTCAGTCCCGGTCCCCGAGGCACCCTAGAATCCGGCCCGAAAAACCAAAATTATAATCGACCCATTATTTGTTATACGTGTTAGTTGGGGTATTGGGACATCAAAAATCTGAGCTCGAGTTAAGATTTTGTCCGACGCATCATAAAAACGTGTTAAAATTTAGTCCCGGTCCCCGAGGCACCCTAGAATCCGGCCCGAAAAACCCAAATTATAATCGACCCATCATTTGTTATACGTGTTAGTTGGGGTATGGGGACATCAAAAATCTGAGCTCGAGTTAAGATTTTGTCTGACGCATCATAAAAACGTGTTAAAATTCAGTCCCGGTCCCCGAGGCACCGTAGAATTCGGCCAGAAAAACCCAAAATTTAAACGACCCATCATTTGTTATACGTGTTAGTTGGGGTAATTGGACGTCAAAAATCTGAGCTCGAGTTAAGGTTTTGTCCGACGCATCATAGAAACGTGTTAAAATTCAGTCTCGGTCCCCGAGGCACCCTAGAATCCGGCCCGAAAAACCCAAATTATAATCGACCCATCATTTGTTATACGGTTAGTTGGGGTATTGGGACATCAAAAATCTGAGCTCGAGTTAAGGTTTTGTCCGACGCATCATAAAAACGTCTTAAAATTCAGTCCCTGTCCCCGAGGCACCCTAGAATCCGGCCCGAAAAACAAAAATTATAATCGACCCATCATTTGTTATACGTGTTAGTTGGGGTATGGGGACATCAAAAATCTGAGCTCGAGTTAAGGTTTTGTCCGACGCATCATAAAAACGTCTTAAAATTCAGTCCCGGTCCTCGAGGCACCCTAGAATCCGGCCTGAAAAACCAAAATTATAATCGACCCATCATTTGTTATACGTGTTAGTTGGGGTATTGGGACATCAAAAATTTGAGCTCGAGTTAAGATTTTGTCCGAGGCATCATAAAAACGTGTTAAAATTCAGTCCCGGTCCCCGAGGCACCCTAGAATCCGGCCCGAAAAACCCAAATCATAATCGACCCATCATTTGTTATACGTGTTAGTTGGGGTATGGGGACATCAAAAATCTGAGCTCGAGTTAAGATTTTGTCCGACGCATCATAAAAACGTGTTAAAATTCAGTCCTGGTCCCCGAGGCACCCTTGAATCCGGCCCGTAAAACCCAAATTATAAAAGACACATCATTTGTTCTACGTGTTAGTCGTGATATTGGGACATCCAAAAATCTGAGCTCGAGTTAAAGTCTTGTCCGACGCATCAAAAAAACGTGTTCAAATTCAGTCCCGGTCCCCGAGGCACCCTAGAATCCGGCCCGCAAAACCCAAAATTTAAACCACCCATCATTTTTTATACGTGTTAGTTGCGGTAATTGGACGTCAAAAATCTGAGCTCGAGTTAAGATTTTGTCCGACGCATCATAAAAACGTGTGAAAATTTAGTCCCGGTCCCCGAGGCACCCTTGAATCCGACTTGAAAAACCCAAATTATAAACGACCCATCATTTGTTATACGTGTTAGTTGGGGTATTGGGACATCAAAAATCTGAGCTCGAGTTAAGATTTTGTCCGACGCATCATAAAAACGTGTTAAAATTCAGTCTCGGTCCCCGAGGAACCCTAGAATCCGGCCCGAAAAACCCAAAATTTAAACCACCCATCATTTGTTATACGTGTTAGTTGGGGTAATTGGACGTCAAAAATCTGAGCTCGAGTTAAGGTTTTGTCCGACGCATCATAAAAACGTGTTAAAATTCAGTCTCGGTCCCCGAGGCACCCTAGAATCCGGCCCGAAAAACCCAAATTATAATCGACCCATCATTTGTTATACGTGTTAGTTGGTGTATGGGGACATCAAAAATCTGAGCTCGAGTTAAGATTTTGTCCGACGCATCATAAAAATGTGTTAAAATTCAGTCCCGGTCCCCGAGGCACCCTAGAATCCGGCCCGAAAAACCAAAATAATAATCAACCCATAATTTGTTATACATGTTAGTTGGGGTATTGGGACATCAAAAATCTGAGCTCGAGTTAAGATTTTGTCCGACGCATCATAAAAACGTGTTAAAATTCAGTCCCGGTCCCCGACGCACCCTAGAATCCGGCCCGAAAAACCCAAATTATAATCGACCCATCATTTGTTAGTCGTGATATTGGGACATCCAAAAATCTGTGCTCTTGTGAAAGTTTTGTCCAACGCATCAAAAAACACTTGTTAAAGTTCTGCACCGGTCCCCGAGGCAGCCTAGAATCCGGCCCGAAAAATACAAAATTTAAACGACCCATCTTTTGTTATACATGTTAGTCGGGGTATTGGGACATCCAAAAATCTGAGCACGAGTTGAAATCTTTTCCGACGCATCAAAAAAACGTGTTAAAATTCAGTCCCGGTCCCCGAGGCACCCTAGAATCCGGCCCGAAAAACCCAAAATTTAAACGACCCATCATTTGTTATACATGTTAGTTGGGGTAATTGGACGTCAAAAATCTGAGCTCGAGTTAAGGTTTTGTCCGACGCATCATAAAAACGTGTTAAAATTCAGTCCCGGTCCCCGAGGCACCCTTGAATCCGGCCTGAAAAACCCAAATTATAAACGACCCATCATTTGTTATACGAGTTAGACGTGATATTGGGACATCCAAAAATCTGAGGTCGAGTTAAAGTCTTGTCCGACGCATCAAAAAAACGTGTTCAAATTCATTCCCGGTCCCCGAGGCACCCTAGCATCCGGCCCGAAAAACCCAAAATTTAAACGACCCATCATTTGTTATTCGTGTTAGTTGGGGTATTGGGACATCAAAAATCTGAGCTCGAGTTAAGGTTTTGCCCGACGCATCAAAAAACACTAGTTAAAATTCTGCACCAGTTCCCGAGGCAGCCTAGAATCCGGCCCGAAAAACACAAAATTTAAACGACCCATCTTTTGTTATACATGTTAGTCGGGGTATTGGGACATCCAAAAATTTGAGCACGAGTTGAAGTCTTTTCCGACGCATCAAAAAAACGTGTTAAAATTCAGTCCCGGTCCCCGAGGCACCCTAGAATCCGGCCCGAAAAACCCAAAATTTAAACGACCCATGATTTGTCATACGTGTTAGTTGGGGTATTGGGACATCAAAAATCTGAGCTCGAGTTAAGATTTTGTCCGACGCATCATAAAAACGTGTTAAAATTCAGTCCCGGTCCCCGAGGCACCCTATAATCCGGCCCGAAAAACCAAAATAATAATCAACCCATCATTTGTTATACATGTTAGTTGGGGTATTAGGACATCAAAAATCTGAGCTCGAGTTAAGTTTTTGTCCGACGCATCATAAAAACGTGTTAAAATTCAGTCCCGGTCCCCAAGGCACCCTAGAATCCGGCCCGAAAAACCCAAATTATAATCGACCCATCATTTGTTATACGTGTTAGTCGTGATATTGGGACATCCAAAAATCTGTGCTCTTGTGAAAGTTTTGTCCAACGCATAAAAAATCACTTGTTAAAATTCTGCACCGGTCCCCGAGGCAGCCTAGAATCCGGCCCGAAAAATACAAAATTTAAACGACCCATCTTTTGTTATACATGTTAGTCGGGGTATTGGGACATCCAAAAATCTGAGCACGAGTTGAAATCTTTTCCGACGCATCAAAAAAACGTGTTCAAATTCATTCCCGGTCCCCGAGGCACCCTAGAATCCGGCCCGAAAAACCCAAAATTTAAACGATCCATCATTTGTTATACGTGTTAGTTGGGGTAATTGGACGTCAAAAATCTGAGCTCGAGTTAAGGTTTTGTCCGACGCATCAAAAAACAGTTGTTAAAATTCTGCACCGGTTCCCGAGGCAGCCTAGAATCCGGCCCGAAAAACACAAAATAAACGACCCATCTTTTGTTATACATGTTAGTCGGGGTATTGGGACATCCAAAAATTTGAGCACCAGTTGAAGTCTTTTCCGACGCATCAAAAAAACGTGTTAAAATTCAGTCCCGGTCCCCGAGGCACCCTAGAATCCGGCCGGAAAAACCCAAATTATAATCGACACATCATTTGTTATACGTGTTAGTCGTGATATTGGGACATCCAAAAATCTGTGCTCTTGTTAAAGTTTTGTCCAATGCATGAAAAAACACTTGTTAAAATTCTGCACCGGTCCCCGAGGCGGCCTAGAATCCGGCCCAAAAAACACAAAATTTAAACGACCCCTCTTTTGTTATACATGTTAGTCGGGGTATTGGGACCACCAAAAATCTGAGCACGAGTTGAAGTCTTTTCCGACGCATCAAAAAAACGTGTTAAAATTCAGTCCAGGTCCCCGAGGCACCCTAGAATCCGGCCCGAAAAACCCAAAATTTAAACGACCCATCATTTGTTATACGTGTTAGTTGGGGTATTGGGACATCAAAAATCTGAGCTCGAGTTAAGGTTTTGTCCGACGCATCATAAAAATGTGTTAAAATTCAGTCCTGGTCCCCGAGGCACCCTTGATTCCGGCCCCAAAAACCTAAATTATAATCTGTGCTCTTGTTAAAATTCTGCACCGGTCCCCGAGGCTGCCTAGAATCCGGCCCGAAAAACACAAAATTTAAACGACCCATCTTTTGTTATACATGTTAGTCGGGGTATTGGGAGATCCAAAAATCTGAGCACGAGTTGAAGTCTTTTTCGACGCATCAAAAAAACGTGTAAAAATTCAGTCCCGGTCCCCGAGGTAACCTAGAATCCGGCCCGAGAAACCCAAAATTTAAACGACCCATCATTTGTTATACGTGTTAGTTTGGGTAATTGGACGTCAAAAATCTGAGCTCGAGTTAAGGTTTTGTCCGACGCATCATAAAAACGTGTTAAAATTCAGTCCCGGTCCCCGAGGCACCCTAGAATCCGGCCCCAAAAACCCAAATTATAATCGACCCATCATTTGTTATACGTTTTAGTTGGGGTATG
This sequence comes from Euphorbia peplus, assembly GCA_028411795.1. Classification (NCBI taxonomy): domain Eukaryota; kingdom Viridiplantae; phylum Streptophyta; class Magnoliopsida; order Malpighiales; family Euphorbiaceae; genus Euphorbia; species Euphorbia peplus. The sequence continues at coordinate 11,699,739 of CP110838.1, read as the reverse complement.
GGGACATCAAAAATCTGAGCTCGAGTTAAAGTCTTGTCCGACGCATCAAAAAAACGTGTTCAAATTCAGTCCCCGAGGCACCCTAGAATCCGGCCCGAGAAACCCAAAATTTAAACGACCCATCATTTGTTATACGTGTTAGTTGGGGTAATTGGACGTCAAAAATCTGAGCTCGAGTTAAGGTTTTGTCCGACGCATCATAAAAACGTGTTAAAATTCAGTCCCGGTTCCCGAGGCACCCTAAAATCCGGCCCGAAAAACCCAAATTATAATCGACCCATCATTTGTTATACGTGTAGTTGGGGTATGGGGACATCAAAAATCTGAGCTCGAGTTAAGGTTTTGTCCGACGCATCATAAAAACGTCTTAAAATTCAGTCCCAGTCCCCGAGGCACCCTAGAATCCGGCCCGAAAAACCAAAATTATAATCGACCCATCATTTGTTATACGTGTTAGTTGGGGTATGGGGACATCAAAAATCTGAGCTCGAGTTAAGGTTTTGTCCGACGCATCATATAAACGTCTTAAAATTCAGTCCCGGTCCCCGAGGCACCCTAGAATCCGGCCCGAAAAACCAAAATTATAATCGACCCATTATTTGTTATACGTGTTAGTTGGGGTATTGGGACATCAAAAATCTGAGCTCGAGTTAAGATTTTGTCCGACGCATCATAAAAACGTGTTAAAATTTAGTCCCGGTCCCCGAGGCACCCTAGAATCCGGCCCGAAAAACCCAAATTATAATCGACCCATCATTTGTTATACGTGTTAGTTGGGGTATGGGGACATCAAAAATCTGAGCTCGAGTTAAGATTTTGTCTGACGCATCATAAAAACGTGTTAAAATTCAGTCCCGGTCCCCGAGGCACCGTAGAATTCGGCCAGAAAAACCCAAAATTTAAACGACCCATCATTTGTTATACGTGTTAGTTGGGGTAATTGGACGTCAAAAATCTGAGCTCGAGTTAAGGTTTTGTCCGACGCATCATAGAAACGTGTTAAAATTCAGTCTCGGTCCCCGAGGCACCCTAGAATCCGGCCCGAAAAACCCAAATTATAATCGACCCATCATTTGTTATACGGTTAGTTGGGGTATTGGGACATCAAAAATCTGAGCTCGAGTTAAGGTTTTGTCCGACGCATCATAAAAACGTCTTAAAATTCAGTCCCTGTCCCCGAGGCACCCTAGAATCCGGCCCGAAAAACAAAAATTATAATCGACCCATCATTTGTTATACGTGTTAGTTGGGGTATGGGGACATCAAAAATCTGAGCTCGAGTTAAGGTTTTGTCCGACGCATCATAAAAACGTCTTAAAATTCAGTCCCGGTCCTCGAGGCACCCTAGAATCCGGCCTGAAAAACCAAAATTATAATCGACCCATCATTTGTTATACGTGTTAGTTGGGGTATTGGGACATCAAAAATTTGAGCTCGAGTTAAGATTTTGTCCGAGGCATCATAAAAACGTGTTAAAATTCAGTCCCGGTCCCCGAGGCACCCTAGAATCCGGCCCGAAAAACCCAAATCATAATCGACCCATCATTTGTTATACGTGTTAGTTGGGGTATGGGGACATCAAAAATCTGAGCTCGAGTTAAGATTTTGTCCGACGCATCATAAAAACGTGTTAAAATTCAGTCCTGGTCCCCGAGGCACCCTTGAATCCGGCCCGTAAAACCCAAATTATAAAAGACACATCATTTGTTCTACGTGTTAGTCGTGATATTGGGACATCCAAAAATCTGAGCTCGAGTTAAAGTCTTGTCCGACGCATCAAAAAAACGTGTTCAAATTCAGTCCCGGTCCCCGAGGCACCCTAGAATCCGGCCCGCAAAACCCAAAATTTAAACCACCCATCATTTTTTATACGTGTTAGTTGCGGTAATTGGACGTCAAAAATCTGAGCTCGAGTTAAGATTTTGTCCGACGCATCATAAAAACGTGTGAAAATTTAGTCCCGGTCCCCGAGGCACCCTTGAATCCGACTTGAAAAACCCAAATTATAAACGACCCATCATTTGTTATACGTGTTAGTTGGGGTATTGGGACATCAAAAATCTGAGCTCGAGTTAAGATTTTGTCCGACGCATCATAAAAACGTGTTAAAATTCAGTCTCGGTCCCCGAGGAACCCTAGAATCCGGCCCGAAAAACCCAAAATTTAAACCACCCATCATTTGTTATACGTGTTAGTTGGGGTAATTGGACGTCAAAAATCTGAGCTCGAGTTAAGGTTTTGTCCGACGCATCATAAAAACGTGTTAAAATTCAGTCTCGGTCCCCGAGGCACCCTAGAATCCGGCCCGAAAAACCCAAATTATAATCGACCCATCATTTGTTATACGTGTTAGTTGGTGTATGGGGACATCAAAAATCTGAGCTCGAGTTAAGGTTTTGTCCGACGCATCATAAAAACGTGTTAAAATTCAGTCCCGGTCCCCGAGCCACCCTAGAATCCGGCCCGAAAAACCCAAATTATAATCGACCCATCATTTGTTATACGTGTTAGTTGGGGTATGGGGACTTCAAAAATCTGAGCTCGAGTTAAGATTTTGTACGACGCATCATAAAAACGTGTTAAAATTCAGTCCCGGTCCCCGAGGCACCGTAGAATCCAGCCCGAAAAACCCAAAATATAAACGACCCATCATTTGTTATACGTGTTAGTTGGGGTATTGGGACATCAAAAATCTGAGCTCGAGTTAAGGTTTTGTCCGACGCATCATAAAAACGTGTTAAAATTCAGTCCCGGTCCCCGAGGCACCGTAGAATTCGGCCCGAAAAACCCAAAATATAAACGACCCATCATTTGTTATACGTGTTAGTTGGGGTATTGGGACATCAAAAATCTGAGCTCGAGTTAAGGTTTTGTCCGACGCATCATAAAAACGTGTTAAAATTCAGTCCCGGTCCCCGAGGCACCCTTGAATCCGGCCCGAAAAACCCAAATTATAAACGACCCATCATTTGTTATACGTGTTAGTCGTGATATTGGGACATCCAAAAATCTGAGCTCGAGTTAAAGTCTTGTCCGACGCATCAAAAAAACGTGTTCAAATTCAGTCCCGGTCCCCGAGGCACCCTAGAATCCGGCCTGAAAAACCCAAAATTTAAACCACCCATCATTTTTTATACGTGTTAGTTGCGGTAATTGGACGTCAAAAATCTGAGCTCGAGTTTAGGTTTTGTCCGACGCATCATTAAAACGTCTTAAAATTCAGTCCCAGTCCCCGAGGCACCCTAGAATCCGGCCCGAAAAACCAAAATTATAATCGACCCATCATTTGTTATACGTGTTAGTTGGGGTATTGGGACATCAAAAATCTGAGCTCGAGTTAAGATTTTGTCCGACGCATCATAAAAACGTGTTAAAATTCAGTCCCGGTCCCCGAGGCACCCTAGAATCCGGCCCGAAAAACCCAAATTATAATCGACCCATCATTTGTTATACGTGTAGTTGGGGTATGGGGACATCAAAAATCTGAGCTCGAGTTAAGGTTTTGTCCGACGCATCATAAAAACGTCTTAAAATTCAGTCCCAGTCCCCGAGGCACCCTAGAATCCGGCCCGAAAAACCAAAATTATAATCGACCCATCATTTGTTATACGTGTTAGTTGGGGTATGGGGACATCAAAAATCTGAGCTCGAGTTAAGGTTTTGTCCGACGCATCATATAAACGTCTTAAAATTCAGTCCCGGTCCCCGAGGCACCCTAGAATCCGGCCCGAAAAACCAAAATTATAATCGACCCATCATTTGTTATACGTGTTAGTTGGGGTATTGGGACATCAAAAATCTGAGCTCGAGTTAAGATTTTGTCCGACGCATCATAAAAACGTGTTAAAATTCAGTCCCGGTCCCCGAGGCACCCTAGAATCCGGCCCGAAAAACCCAAATTATAATCGACCCATCATTTGTTATACGTGTTAGTTGGGGTGTGGGGACATCAAAAATCTGAGCTCGAGTTAAGATATTGTCCGACGCATCATAAAAACGTGTTAAAATTCAGTCCCGGTCCCCGAGGCACCGTAGAATTCGGCCAAAAAAACCCAAAATTTAAACGACCCATCATTTGTTATACGTGTTAGTTGGGGTAATTGGACGTCAAAAATCTGAGCTCGAGTTAAGGTTTTGTCCGACGCATCATAGAAACGTGTTAAAATTCAGTCTCGGTCCCCGAGGCACCCTAGAATCCGGCCCGAAAAACCCAAATTATAATCGACCCATCATTTGTTATACGTGTAGTTGGGGTATGGGGACATCAAAAATCTGAGCTCGAGTTAAGGTTTTGTCCGACGAATCATAAAAACGTCTTAAAATTCAGTCCCTGTCCCCGAGGCACCCTAGAATCCGGCCCGAAAAACAAAAATTATAATCGACCCATCATTTGTTATACGTGTTAGTTGGGGTATGGGGACATCAAAAATCTGAGCTCGAGTTAAGGTTTTGTCCGACGCATCATAAAAACGTCTTAAAATTCAGTCCCGGTCCCCGAGGCACCCTAGAATCCGGCCTGAAAAACCAAAATTATAATCGACCCATCATTTGTTATACGTGTTAGTTGGGGTATTGGGACATCAAAAATTTGAGCTCGAGTTAAGATTTTGTCCGACGCATCATAAAAACGTGTTAAAATTCAGTCCCGGTCCCCGAGGCACCCTAGAATCCGGCCCGAAAAACCCAAATTATAATCGACCCATCATTTGTTATACGTGTTAGTTGGGGTATGGGGACATCAAAAATCTGAGCTCGAGTTAAGATTTTGTCCGACGCATCATAAAAACGTGTTAAAATTCAGTCCTGGTCCCCGAGGCACCCTTGAATCCGGCCCGTAAAACCCAAATTATAAAAGACACATCATTTGTTCTACGTGTTAGTCGTGATATTGGGACATCCAAAAATCTGAGCTCGAGTTAAAGTCTTGTCCGACGCATCAAAAAAACGTGTTCAAATTCAGTCCCGGTCCCCGAGGCACCCTAGAATCCGGCCCGAAAAACCCAAAATTTAAACCACCCATCATTTTTTATACGTGTTAGTTGCGGTAATTGGACGTCAAAAATCTGAGCTCGAGTTAAGATTTTGTCCGACGCATCATAAAAACGTGTTAAAATTTAGTCCCGGTCCCCGAGGCACCCTTGAATCCGGCTTGAAAAACCCAAATTATAAACTACCCATCATTTGTTATACGTGTTAGTTGGGGTATTGGGACATCAAAAATCTGAGCTCGAGTTAAGATTTTATCCGACGCATCATAAAAACGTGTTAAAATTCAGTCCCGGTCCCCGAGGCACCCTAGAATCCGGCCCGAAAAACCAAAAATTTAAACCACCCATCATTTTTTATACGTGTTAGTTGCGGTAATTGGACGTCAAAAATCTGAGCTCGAGTTTAGGTTTTGTCCGACGCATCATAAAAACGTCTTAAAATTCAGTCCCAGTCCCCGAGGCACCCTAGAATCCGGCCCGAAAAACCAAAATTATAATCGACCCATCATTTGTTATACGTGTTAGTTGGGGTATTGGGACATCAAAAATCTGAGCTCGAGTTAAGATTTTGTCCGACGCATCATAAAAACGTGTTAAAATTCAGTCCCGGTCCCCGAGGCACCCTACAATCCGGCCCGAAAAACCCAAATTATAATCGACCCATCATTTGTTATACGTGTTAGTCGTGATATTGGGACATCCAAAAATCTGTGCTCTTGTTAAAGTTTTGTACAACGCATCGAAAAACACAAACTTTAAACGTCCCATCTTTTGTTAAACATATTAGTCGGGGTATTGGGACATCCAAAAATCTGAGCATGAGTTGAAGTCTTTTCCGACGCATCAAAAAAACGTGTTAAAATTCAGTCCCGGTCCCCGAGGAACCCTAGAATCCGGCCCGAAAAACCCAAAATTTAAACCACCCATCATTTGTTATACGTGTTAGTTGGGGTAATTGGACGTCAAAAATCTGAGCTCGAGTTAAGGTTTTGTCTGACGCATCATAAAAACGTGTTAAAATTCAGTCTCGGTCCCCGAGGCACCCTAGAATCCGGCCCGAAAAACCCAAATTATAATCGACCCATCATTTGTTATACGTGTTAGTTGGTGTATGGGGACATCAAAAATCTGAGCTCGAGTTAAGGTTTTGTCCGACGCATCATAAAAACGTGTTAAAATTCAGTCCCGGTCCCCGAGCCACCCTAGAATCCGGCCCGAAAAACCAAATTATAATCGACCCATCATTTGTTATACGTGTTAGTTGGGGTATGGGGACATCAAAAATCTGAGCTCGAGTTAAGATTTTGTACGACGCATCATAAAAACGTGTTAAAATTCAGTCCCGGTCCCCGAGGCACCGTAGAATCCAGCCCGAAAAACCCAAAATATAAACGACCCATCATTTGTTATACGTGTTAGTTGGGGTATTGGGACATCAAAAATCTGAGCTCGAGTTAAGGTTTTGTCCGACGCATCATAAAAACGTGTTAAAATTCAGTCCCGGTCCCCGAGGCACCGTAGAATTCGGCCCGAAAAACCCAAAATTTAAACGACCCATCATTTGTTATACGTGTTAGTTGGGGTATTGGGACATCAAAAATCTGAGCTCGAGTTAAGGTTTTGTCCGACGCATCATAAAAACGTGTTAAAATTCAGTCCCGGTCCCCGAGGCACCCTTGAATCCGGCCCGAAAAACCCAAAATTTAAACGACCCATCATTTGTTATACGTGTTAGTTGGGGTATTGGGACATCAAAAATCTGAGCTCGAGTTAAGGTTTTGTCCGACGCATCATAAAAACGTGTTAAAATTCAGTCCCGGTCCCCGAGGCACCCTTGAATCCGGCCCGAAAAACCCAAATTATAAACGACCCATCATTTGTTATACGTGTTAGTCGTGATATTGGGACATCCAAAAATCTGAGCTCGAGTTAAAGTCTTGTCCGACGCATCAAAAAAACGTGTTCAAATTCAGTCCCGGTCCCCGAGGCACCCTAGAATCCGGCCTGAAAAACCCAAAATTTAAACCACCCATTATTTTTTATACGTGTTAGTTGCGGTAATTGGACGTCAAAAATCTGAGCTCGAGTTTAGGTTTTGTCCGACGCATCATAAAAACGTCTTAAAATTCAGTCCCAGTCCCCGAGGCACCCTAGAATCCGGCCCGAAAAACCAAAATTATAATCGACCCATCATTTGTTATACGTGTTAGTTGGGGTATTGGGACATCAAAAATCTGAGCTCGAGTTAAGATTTTGTCCGACGCATCATAAAAACGTGTTAAAATTCAGTCCCGGTCCCCGAGGCACCCTCGAATCCGGCCCGAAAAACCCAAATTATAATCGACCCATCATTTGTTATACGTGTAGTTGGGGTATGGGGACATCAAAAATCTGAGCTCGAGTTAAGGTTTTGTCCGACGCATCATAAAAACGTCTTAAAATTCAGTCCCAGTCCCCGAGGCACCCTAGAATCCGGCCCGAAAAACCAAAATTATAATCGACCCATCATTTGTTATACGTGTTAGTTGGGGTATGGGGACATCAAAAATCTGAGCTCGAGTTAAGGTTTTGTCCGACGCATCATATAAACGTCTTAAAATTCAGTCCCGGTCCCCGAGGCACCCTAGAATCTGGCCCGAAAAACCAAAATTATAATCGACCCATCATTTGTTATACGTGTTAGTTGGGGTATTGGGACATCAAAAATCTGAGCTCGAGTTAAGATTTTGTCGGACGCATCATAAAAACGTGTTAAAATTCAGTCCCGGCCCCCGAGGCACCCTAGAATCCGGCCCGAAAAACCCAAATTATAATAGACCCATCATTTGTTATACGTGTTAGTTGGGGTATGGGGACATCAAAAATCTGAGCTCGAGTTAAGATATTGTCCGACGCATCATAAAAACGTGTTAAAATTCAGTCCCGGTCCCCGAGGCACCGTAGAATTCGGCCAAAAAAACCCAAAATTTAAACGACCCATCATTTGTTATACGTGTTAGTTGGGATAATTGGACGTCAAAAATCTGAGCTCGAGTTAAGGTTTTGTCCGACGCATCATAGAAACGTGTTAAAATTCAGTCTCGGTCCCCGAGGCACCCTAGAATCCGGCCCGAAAAACCCAAATTATAATCGACCCATCATTTGTTATACGTGTAGTTGGGGTATGGGGACATCAAAAATCTGAGCTCGAGTTAAGGTTTTGTCCGACGAATCATAAAAACGTCTTAAAATTCAGTCCATGTCCCCGAGGCACCCTAGAATCCGGCCCGAAAAACAAAAATTATAATCGACCCATCATTTGTTATACGTGTTAGTTGGGGTATGGGGACATCAAAAATCTGAGCTCGAGTTAAGGTTTTGTCCGACGCATCATAAAAACGTCTTAAAATTCAGTCCCGGTCCCCGAGGCACCCTAGAATCCGGCCTGAAAAACCAAAATTATAATCGACCCATCATTTGTTATACGTGTTAGTTGGGGTATTGGGACATCAAAAATTTGAGCTCGAGTTAAGATTTTGTCCGAGGCATCATAAAAACGTGTTAAAATTCAGTCCCGGTCCCCGAGGCACCCTAGAATCCGGCCCGAAAAACCCAAATTATAATCGACCCATCATTTGTTATACGTGTTAGTTGGGGTATGGGGACATCAAAAATCTGAGCTCGAGTTAAGATTTTGTCCGACGCATCATAAAAACGTGTTAAAATTCAGTCCTGGTCCCCGAGGCACCCTTGAATCCGGCCCGTAAAACCCAAATTATAAAAGACACATCATTTGTTCTACGTGTTAGTCGTGATATTGGGACATCCAAAAATCTGAGCTCGAGTTAAAGTCTTGTCCGACGCATCAAAAAAACGTGTTCAAATTCAGTCCCGGTCCCCGAGGCACCCTAGAATCCGGCCCGAAAAACCCAAAATTTAAACCACCCATCATTTTTTATACGTGTTAGTTGCGGTAATTGGACGTCAAAAATCTGAGCTCGAGTTAAGATTTTGTCCGACGCATCATAAAAACGTGTTAAAATTCAGTCCCGGTCCCCGAGGAACCCTAGAATCCGGCCCGAAAAACCCAAAATTTAAACCACCCATCATTTGTTATACGTGTTAGTTGGGGTAATTGGACGTCAAAAATCTGAGCTCGAGTTAAGGTTTTGTCCGACGCATCATAAAAACGTGTTAAAATTCAGTCTTGGTCCCCGAGGCACCCTAGAATCCGGCCCCAAAAACCCAAATTATAATCGACCCATCATTTGTTATACGTGTTAGTTGGTGTATGGGGACATCAAAAATCTGAGCTCGAGTTAAGGTTTTGTCCGACGCATCATAAAAACGTGTTAAAATTCAGTCCCGGTCCCCGAGCCACCCTAGAATCCGGCCCGAAAAACCCAAATTATAATCGACCCATCATTTGTTATACGTGTAGTTGGGGTATGGGGACATCAAAAATCTGAGCTCGAGTTAAGGTTTTGTCCGACGAATCATAAAAACGTCTTAAAATTCAGTCCCTGTCCCCGAGGCACCCTAGAATCCGGCCCGAAAAACAAAAATTATAATCGACCCATCATTTGTTATACGTGTTAGTTGGGGTATGGGGACATCAAAAATCTGAGCTCGAGTTAAGGTTTTGTCCGACGCATCATAAAAACGTCTTAAAATTCAGTCCCGGTCCCCGAGGCACCCTAGAATCCGGCCTGAAAAACCAAAATTATAATCGACCCATCATTTGTTATACGTGTTAGTTGGGGTATTGGGACATCAAAAATTTGAGCTCGAGTTAAGATTTTGTCCGAGGCATCATAAAAACGTGTTAAAATTCAGTCCCGGTCCCCGAGGCACCCTAGAATCCGGCCCGAAAAACCCAAATTATAATCGACCCATCATTTGTTATACGTGTTAGTTGGGGTATGGGGACATCAAAAATCTGAGCTCGAGTTAAGATTTTGTCCGACGCATCATAAAAACGTGTTAAAATTCAGTCCTGGTCCCCGAGGCACCCTTGAATCCGGCCCGTAAAACCCAAATTATAAAAGACACATCATTTGTTCTACGTGTTAGTCGTGATATTGGGACATCCAAAAATCTGAGCTCGAGTTAAAGTCTTGTCCGACGCATCAAAAAAACGTGTTCAAATTCAGTCCCGGTCCCCGAGGCACCCTAGAATCCGGCCCGAAAAACCCAAAATTTAAACCACCCATCATTTTTTATACGTGTTAGTTGCGGTAATTGGACGTCAAAAATCTGAGCTCGAGTTAAGATTTTGTCCGACGCATCATAAAAACGTGTTAAAATTCAGTCCCGGTCCCCGAGGAACCCTAAAATCCGGCCCGAAAAACCCAAAATTTAAACCACCCATCATTTGTTATACGTGTTAGTTGGGGTAATTGGACGTCAAAAATCTGAGCTCGAGTTAAGGTTTTGTCCGACGCATCATAAAAACGTGTTAAAATTCAGTCTCGGTCCCCGAGGCACCCTAGAATCCGGCCCCAAAAACCCAAATTATAATCGACCCATCATTTGTTATACGTGTTAGTTGGTGTATGGGGACATCAAAAATCTGAGCTCGAGTTAAGGTTTTGTCCGACGCATCATAAAAACGTGTTAAAATTCATTCCCGGTCCCCGAGCCACCCTAGAATCCGGCCCGAAAAACCCAAATTATAATCGACCCATCATTTGTTATACGTGTTAGTTGGGGTATGGGGACATCAAAAATCTGAGCTCGAGTTAAGATTTTGTACGACGCATCATAAAAACGTGTTAAAATTCAGTCCCGGTCCCCGAGGCACCGTAGAATCCAGCCCGAAAAACCCAAAATATAAACGACCCATCATTTGTTATACGTGTTAGTTGGGGTATTGGGACATCAAAAATCTGAGCTCGAGTTAAGGTTTTGTCCGACGCATCATAAAAACGTGTTAAAATTCAGTCCCGGTCCCCGAGGCACCGTAGAATTCGGCCCGAAAAACCCAAAATTTAAACGACCCATCATTTGTTATACGTGTTAGTTGGGGTATTGGGACATCAAAAATCTGAGCTCGAGTTAAGGTTTTGTCCGACGCATCATAAAAACGTGTTAAAATTCAGTCCCGGTCCCCGAGGCACCCTTGAATCCGGCCCGAAAAACCCAAATTATAAACGACCCATCATTTGTTATACGTGTTAGTCGTGATATTGGGACATCCAAAAATCTGAGCTCGAGTTAAAGTCTTGTCCGACGCATCAAAAAAACGTGTTCAAATTCAGTCCCGGTCCCGGAGGCACCCTAGAATCCGGCCTGAAAAACCCAAAATTTAAACCACCCATCATTTTTTATACGTGTTAGTTGCGGTAATTGGACGTCAAAAATCTGAGCTCCAGTTTAGGTTTTGTCCGACGCATCATAAAAACGTCTTAAAATTCAGTCCCAGTCCCCGAGGCACCCTAGAATCCGGCCCGAAAAACCAAAATTATAATCGACCCATCATTTCTTATACGTGTTAGTTGGGGTATTGGGACATCAAAAATCTGAGCTCGAGTTAAGATTTTGTCCGACGCATCATAAAAACGTGTTAAAATTCAGTCCCGGTCCCCGAGGCACCCTAGAATCCGGCCCGAAAAACCCAAATTATAATCGACCCATCATTTGTTATACGTGTAGTTGGGGTATGGGGACATCAAAAATCTGAGCTCGAGTTAAGGTTTTCTCCGACGCATCATAAAAACGTCTTAAAATTCAGTCCCAGTCCCCGAGGCACCCTAGAATCCGGCCCGAAAAACCAAAATTATAATCGACCCATCATTTGTTATACGTGTTAGTTGGGGTATGGGGACATCAAAAATCTGAGCTCGAGTTAAGGTTTTGTCCGACGCATCATATAAACGTCTTAAAATTCAGTCCCGGTCCCCGAGGCACCCTAGAATCCGGCCCGAAAAACCAAAATTATAATCGACCCATCATTTGTTATACGTGTTAGTTGGGGTATTGGGACATCAAAAATCTGAGCTCGAGTTAAGATTTTGTCCGACGCATCATAAAAACGTGTTAAAATTCAGTCCCGGTCCCCGAGGCACCCTAGAATCCGGCCCGAAAAACCCAAATTATAATCGACCCATCATTTGTTATACGTGTTAGTTGGGGTATGGGGACATGAAAAATCTGAGCTCGAGTTAAGATATTGTCCGACGCATCATAAAATCGTGTTAAAATTCAGTCCCGGTCCCCGAGGCACCGTAGAATTCGGCCAAAAAAACCCAAAATTTAAACGACCCATCATTTGTTATACGTGTTAGTTGGGGTAATTGGACGTCAAAAATCTGAGCTCGAGTTAAGGTTTTGTCCGACGCATCATAGAAACGTGTTAAAATTCAGTCTCGGTCCCCGAGGCACCCTAGAATCCGGCCCGAAAAACCCAAATTATAATCGACCCATCATTTGTTATACGTGTTAGTTGGGGTATGGGGACATCAAAAATCTGAGCTCGAGTTAAGATTTTGTCCGACGCATCATAAAAACGTGTTAAAATTCAGTCCTGGTCCCCGAGGCACCCTTGAATCCGGCCCGTAAAACCCAAATTATAAAAGACACATCATTTGTTCTACGTGTTAGTCGTGATATTGGGACATCCAAAAATCTGAGCTCGAGTTAAAGTCTTGTCCGACGCATCAAAAAAACGTGTTCAAATTCAGTCCCGGTCCCCGAGGCACCCTAGAATCCGGCCCGAAAAACCCAAAATTTAAACCACCCATCATTTTTTATACGTGTTAGTTGCGGTAATTGGACGTCAAAAATCTGAGCTCGAGTTAAGATTTTGTCCGACGCATCATAAAAACGTGTTAAAATTTAGTCCCGGTCCCCGAGGCACCCTTGAATCCGGCTTGAAAAACCCAAATTATAAACTACCCATCATTTGTTATACGTGTTAGTTGGGGTATTGGGACATCAAAAATCTGAGCTCGAGTTAAGATTTTATCCGACGCATCATAAAAACGTGTTAAAATTCAGTCCCGGTCCCCGAGGCACCCTAGAATCCGGCCCGAAAAACCCAAAATTTAAACCACCCATCATTTTTTATACGTGTTAGTTGCGGTAATTGGACGTCAAAAATCTGAGCTCGAGTTTAGGTTTTGTCCGACGCATCATAAAAACGTCTTAAAATTCAGTCCCAGTCCCCGAGGCACCCTAGAATCCGGCCCGAAAAACCAAAATTATAATCGACCCATCATTTGTTATACGTGTTAGTTGGGGTATTGGGACATCAAAAATCTGAGCTCGAGTTAAGATTTTGTCCGACGCATCATAAAAACGTGTTAAAATTCAGTCCCGGTCCCCGAGGCACCCTAGAATCCGGCCCGAAAAACCCAAATTATAATCGACCCATCATTTGTTATACGTGTTAGTCGTGATATTGGGACATCCAAAAATCTGTGCTCTTGTTAAAGTTTTGTACAACGCATCGAAAAACACAAAATTTAAACGTCCCATCTTTTGTTAAACATATTAGTCGGGGTATTGGGACATCCAAAAATCTGAGCATGAGTTGAAGTCTTTTCCGACGCATCAAAAAAACGTGTTAAAATTCAGTCCCGGTCCCCGAGGAACCCTAGAATCCGGCCCGAAAAACCCAAAATTTAAACCACCCATCATTTGTTATACGTGTTAGTTGGGGTAATTGGACGTCAAAAATCTGAGCTCGAGTTAAGGTTTTGTCCGACGCATCATAAAAACGTGTTAAAATTCAGTCTCGGTCCCCGAGGCACCCTAGAATCCGGCCCGAAAAACCCAAATTATAATCGACCCATCATTTGTTATACGTGTTAGTTGGTGTATGGGGACATCAAAAATCTGAGCTCGAGTTAAGGTTTTGTCCGACGCATCATAAAAACGTGTTAAAATTCAGTCCCGGTCCCCGAGCCACCCTAGAATCCGGCCCGAAAAACCCAAATTATAATCGACCCATCATTTGTTATACGTGTTAGTTGGGGTATGGGGACATCAAAAATCTGAGCTCGAGTTAAGATTTTGTACGACGCATCATAAAAACGTGTTAAAATTCAGTCCCGGTCCCCGAGGCACCGTAGAATCCAGCCCGAAAAACCCAAAATATAAACGACCCATCATTTGTTATACGTGTTAGTTGGGGTATTGGGACATCAAAAATCTGAGCTCGAGTTAAGGTTTTGTCCGACGCATCATAAAAACGTGTTAAAATTCAGTCCCGGTCCCCGAGGCACCGTAGAATTCGGCCCGAAAAACCCAAAATTTAAACGACCCATCATTTGTTATACGTGTTAGTTGGGGTATTGGGACATCAAAAAACTGAGCTCGAGTTAAGGTTTTGTCCGACGCATCATAAAAACGTGTTAAAATTCAGTCCCGGTCGCCGAGGCACCCTTGAATCCGGCCCGAAAAACCCAAATTATAAACGACCCATCATTTGTTATACGTGTTAGTCGTGATATTGGGACATCCAAAAATCTGAGCTCGAGTTAAAGTCTTGTCCGACGCATCAAAAAAACGTGTTCAAATTCAGTCCCGGTCCCCGAGGCACCGTAGAATCCGGCCTGAAAAACCCAAAATTTAAACGACCCATCATTTGTTATACGTGTTAGTTGGGGTAATTGGACGTCAAAAATCTGAGCTCGAGTTAAGATTTTGTCCGACGCATCATAAAAACGTGTTAAAATTCAGTCCCGGTCCCCGAGGCACCCTAGAATCCGTCCCGAAAAACCCAAATTATAATCGACCCATCATTTGTTATACGTGTTAGTTGGGGTATGGGGACATCTAAAATCTGAGCTCGAGTTAAGGTTTTGTCCGACGCATCATAAAAACGTCTTAAAATTCAGTCCCGGTCCGCGAGGCACCCTAGAATCCGGCCCGAAAAACCAAAATTATAATCGACCCATCATTTGTTATACGTGTTAGTTGGGGTATTGCCGAGGCACCCTAGAATCCGGCCCGAAAAACCCAAATTATAATCGACCCATCATTTGTTATACGTGTTAGTTGTGATATTGGGACATCCAAAAATCTGTGCGCTTGTTAAAGTTTTGTCCAACGCATCAAAAAACACTTGTACAAATTCTGCACATGTCCCCGAGGCAGCCTAGAATCCGGCCCGAAAAACACAAAATTTAAACGACCCATCTTTTGTTATACATATTAGTCGGGGTATTGGGACATCCAAAAATCTGAGCAGGAGTTGAAGTCTTTTCCGACGCATCAAAAAAACGTGTTAAAATTCAGTCCCGGTCCCCGAGGAACCCTAGAATCCGGCCCGAAAAACTTAAAATTTAAACCACCCATCATTTGTTATACGTGTTAGTTGGGGTAATTGGACGTCAAAAATCTGAGCTCGAGTTAAGGTTTTGTCCGAAACATCATAAAAACATGTTAAAATTCAGTCCCGGTCCCCGAGGCACCCTAGAATCCGGCCCGAAAAACCCAAATTATAATCGACCCATCATTTGTTATACGTGTTAGTTGGTGTATGGGCACATCAAAAATCGGAGCTCGAGTTAAGATTTTGTCCGACGAATCATAAAAACGTGTTAAAATTCAGTCCCGGTCCCCGAGGCACCCTAGAATCCGTCCCGAAAAACCCAAATTATAATCGACCCATCATTTGTTATACGTGTTAGTTGGGGTATGGGGACATCTAAAATCTGAGCTCGAGTTAAGGTTTTGTCCGACGCATCATAAAAACGTCTTAAAATTCAGTCCCGGTCCGCGAGGCACCCTAGAATCCGGCCCGAAAAACCAAAATTATAATCGACCCATCATTTGTTATACGTGTTAGTTGGGGTATTGCCGAGGCACCCTAGAATCCGGCCCGAAAAACCCAAATTATAATCGACCCATCATTTGTTATACGTGTTAGTTGTGATATTGGGACATCCAAAAATCTGTGCGCTTGTTAAAGTTTTGTCCAACGCATCAAAAAACACTTGTACAAATTCTGCACATGTCCCCGAGGCAGCCTAGAATCCGGCCCGAAAAACACAAAATTTAAACGACCCATCTTTTGTTATACATATTAGTCGGGGTATTGGGACATCCAAAAATCTGAGCAGGAGTTGAAGTCTTTTCCGACGCATCAAAAAAACGTGTTAAAATTCAGTCCCGGTCCCCGAGGAACCCTAGAATCCGGCCCGAAAAACTTAAAATTTAAACCACCCATCATTTGTTATACGTGTTAGTTGGGGTAATTGGACGTCAAAAATCTGAGCTCGAGTTAAGGTTTTGTCCGAAACATCATAAAAACGTGTTAAAATTCAGTCCCGGTCCCCGAGGCACCCTAGAATCCGGCCCGAAAAACCCAAATTATAATCGACCCATCATTTGTTATACGTGTTAGTTGGTGTATGGGCACATCAAAAATCGGAGCTCGAGTTAAGATTTTGTCCGACGAATCATAAAAACGTGTTAAAATTCAGTCCCGGTCCCCGAGGCACCCTAGAATCCGGCCCGAAAAACCCAAATAATAATCGACCCATCATTTGTTATACGTGTTAGTTGGGGTATGGGGACATCAAAATTCTGTGCTCGAGTTAAGATTTTGTCCGACGCATCATAAAAACGTGTTAAAATTCAGTCCCGGTCCCCGAGGCACCGTAGAATCCAGCCCGAAAAACCCAAAATATAAACGACCCATCAGTTGTTATACGTGTTAGTTGGGGTATTGGGACATCAAAAATCTGAGCTCGAGTTAAGGTTTTGTCCGACGCATCATAAAAACGTGTTAAAATTCAGTCCCGGTCCCCGAGGCACCCTTGAATCCGGCCCGAAAAACCCAAATTATAAACGAACCATCATTTGTTATACGTGTTAGTCGTGATATTGGGACATCCAAATATCTGAGCTCGAGTTATAGTTTTGTCCGACGCATCAAAAAAACGTATTCAAATTCAGTCCCAGTCCCCGAGGCACCCTAGAATCCGGCCCGAAAAACCCAAAATTTAAACGACCCATCATTTGTTATACGTGTTAGTTGAGTAATTGGACGTCAAAAATCTGAGCTCGAGTTAAGGTTTTGTCCGACGCATCATAAAAACGTGTTAAAATTCAGTCCCGGTCCCCGAGGCACCCTAGAATCCGGCCCGAAAAACCCAAATTCTAATCGACCCATCATTTGTTATACGTGTTAGTTGGGGTATGGGGACATCAAAAATCTGAGCTCGAGTTAAGGTTTTGTCCGACGCATCATAAAAACGTCTTAAAATTCAGTCCCGGTCCCCGAGGCACCCTAGAATCCGGCTCGAAAAACCAAAATTATAATCGACCAATCATTTGTTATACGTGTTAGTTGGGGTATTGGGACATCAAAAATCTGAGCTCGAGTTAAGATTTTGTCCGACGCATCATAAAAACGTGTTAAAATTCAGTCCCGGTCCCCGAGGCACCCTAGAATCCGGCCCGAAAAACCCAAATTATAATCGACCCATCATTTGTTATACGTGTTAGTCGTGATATTGGGACATCCAAAAATCTGTGCTCTTGTTAAAGTTTTGTCCAACGCATCAAAAAACACTTGTTCAAATTCTGCACATGTCCCCGAGGCAGCCTAGAATTCGGCCCGAAAAACTTAAAATTTAAACGACCCATCATTTGTTATACGTGTTAGTTGGCGTAATTGGACGTCAAAAATCTGAGCTCGAGTTAAGGTTTTGTCCGACGCATCATAAAAACGTGTTAAAATTCAGTCCCGGTCCCCGAGGCACCCTACAATCCGGCCCGAAAAACCCAAATTATAATCGACCCATCATTTGTTATACGTGTTAGTTGGGGTATGGGGACATCAAAAATCTGAGCTCGAGTTAAGATTTTGTCTGACGCATCATTAAAACGTGTTAAAATTCAGTCCCGGTCCCCGAGGCACCGTAGAATCCGGCCCGAAAAACCCAAAATTTAAACGACCCCTCATTTGTTATACGTGTTAGTTGGGGTATTGGGACATCAAAAATCTGAGCTCGAGTTAAGGTTTTATCCGACGCATCATAAAAACGTGTTAAAATTCAGTCCCGGTCCCCGAGGCACCATAGAATCCAGCCCGAAAAACCCAAAATATAAACGACCCATCATTTGTTATACGTGTTAGTTGGGGTATGGGGACATCAAAAATCTGAGCTCGAGTTAAGATTTTGTCCGACGCATCATAAAAACGTGTTAAAATTCAGTCCCGGTCCTCGAGGCACCGTAGAATCCAGCCCGAAAAACCCAAAATATAAACGACCCATCATTTGTTATACGTGTTAGTTGGGGTATTGGGACATCAAAAATCTGAGCTCGAGTTAAGGTTTTGTCCGACGCATCATAAAAACGTGTTAAAATTCAGTCCCGGTCCCCGAGGCACCCTTGAATCCGGCCCGAAAAACCCAAATTATAAACGACCCATCATTTGTTATACGTGTTAGTCGTGATATTGGGACATCCAAATATCTGAGCTCGAGTTATAGTTTTGTCCGACGCATCAAAAAAACGTATTCAAATTCAGTCCCGGTCCCCGAGGCACCCTAGAATCCGGCCCGAAAAACCCAAAATTTAAACGACCCATCATTTGTTATACGTGTTAGTTGAGTAATTGGACGTCAAAAATCTGAGCTCGAGTTAAGGTTTTGTCCGACGCATCATAAAAACGTGTTAAAATTCAGTCCCGGTCCCGGAGGCACCCTAGAATCCGGCCCGAAAAACCCAAATTCTAATCAACCCATCATTTGTTATACGTGTTAGTTGGGGTATGGGGACATCAAAAATCTGAGCTCGAGTTAAGGTTTTGTCCGACGCATCATAAAAACGTCTTAAAATTCAGTCCCGGTCCCCGAGGCACCCTAGAATCCGGCTCGAAAAACCAAAATTATAATCGACCCATCATTTGTTATACGTGTTAGTTGGGGTATTGGGACATCAAAAATCTGGACTCGAGTTAAGATTTTGTCCGACGCATCATAAAAACGTGTTAAAATTCAGTCCCGGTCCCCGAGGCACCCTAGAATCCGGCCCGAAAAACCCAAATTATAATCGACCCATCATTTGTTATACGTGTTAGTCGTGATATTGGGACATCCAAAAATCTGTGCTCTTGTTAAAGTTTTGTCCAACGCATCAAAAAACACTTGTTCAAATTCTGCACATGTCCCCGAGGCAGCCTAGAATTCGGCCCGAAAAACCTAAAATTTAAACGACCCATCATTTGTTATACGTGTTAGTTGGCGTAATTGGACGTCAAAAATCTGAGCTCGAGTTAAGGTTTTGTCCGACGCATCATAAAAACGTGTTAAAATTCAGTCCCGGTCCCCGAGGCACCCTACAATCCGGCCCGAAAAACCCAAATTATAATCGACCCATCATTTGTTATACGTGTTACTTGGGGTATGGGGACATTAAAAATCTGAGCTCGAGTTAAGATTTTGTCTGACGCATCATTAAAACGTGTTAAAATTCAGTCCCGGTCCCCGAGGCACCGTAGAATCCGGCCCGAAAAACCCAAAATTTAAACGACCCCTCATTTGTTATACGTGTTAGTTGGGGTATTGGGACATCAAAAATCTGAGCTCGAGTTAAGGTTTTATCCGACGCATCATAAAAACGTGTTAAAATTCAGTCCCGGTCCCCGAGGCACCGTAGAATCCAGCCCGAAAAACCCAAAATATAAACGACCCATCCTTTGTTATACGTGTTAGTTGGGGTATGGGGACATCAAAAATCTGAGCTCGAGTTAAGATTTTGTCCGACGCATCATAAAAACGTGTTAAAATTCAGTCCCGGTCCTCGAGGCACCGTAGAATCCAGCCCGAAAAACCCAAAATATAAACGACCCATCATTTGTTATACGTGTTAGTTGGGGTATTGGGACATCAAAAATCTGAGCTCGAGTTAAGGTTTTGTCCGACGCATCATAAAAACGTGTTAAAATTCAGTCCCGGTCCCCGAGGCACCCTTGAATCCGGCCCGAAAAACCCAAATTATAAACGACCCATCATTTGTTATACGTGTTAGTCGTGATATTGGGACATCCAAAAATCTGAGCTCGAGTTAAAGTCTTGTCCGATGCATAAAAAAACGTGTTCAAATTCAGTCCTGGTCCCCGAGGCACCCTAGAATCCGGCCTGAAAAACCCAAAATTTAAACAACCCATCATTTGTTATACGTGTTAGTTGGGGTAATTGGACGTCAAAAATCTGAGCTCGAGTTAAGGTTTTGTCCCACGCATCATAAAAACGTGTTAAAATTCAATCCCGGTCCCCGAGGCACCCTAGAATCCGTCCCGAAAAACCCAAATTATAAACGACCCATCTTTTGTTATACATGTTAGTCGGGGTATTAGGACATCCAAAAATCTGAGCACGAGTTGAAGTCTTTTCCAACGCATCAAAAAAACGTGTTAAAATTCAGTCCCGGTCCCCGACGCACCCTAGAATCCGGCCAGAAAAACCCAAAATTTAAACGACCCATCATTTGTTATACGTGTTAGTCGTGATATTGGGACATCCAAAAATCTGTGCTCTTGTTAAAGATTTGTCCAACGCATCAAAAAACACTTGTACAAATTCTGCACATGTCCCCGAGGCAGCCTAGAATCCGGCCCGAAAAACACAAAATTTAAACGACCCATCTTTTGTTATACATATTAGTCGGGGTATTGGGACATCCAAAAAACTGAGCAGGAGTTGAAGTCTTTTCCGACGCATCAAAAAAACGTGTTAAAATTCAGTCCCGGTCCCCGAGGAACCCTAGAATCCGGCCCGAAAAACTTAAAATTTAAACGACCCATCATTTGTTATACGTGTTAGTTGGGGTAATTGGACCTCAAAAATCTGAGCTCGAGTTAAGGTTTTGTCCGACGCATCATAAAAACGTGTTAAAATTCAGTCCCGGTCCCCGAGGCACCCTAGAATCCGGCCCGAAAAACCCAAATTATAATCGACCCATCATTTGTTATACGTGTTAGTTGGTGTATGGGGACATCAAAAATCTGAGCTCGAGTTAAGGTTTTGTCCGACGCATCATAAAAACGTGTTAAAATTCAGTCCCGGTCCCCGAGGCAGCCTAGAATCCGGCCCGAAAAACCCAAATTATAATCGACAAATCATTTGTTATACGTGTTAGTTGGGGTATGGGGACATCAAAAATCTGAGCTCGAGTTAAGGTTTTGTCCGACGCATCATAAAAACGTCTTAAAATTCAGTCCCGGTCCCCGAGGTACCCTAGAATCCAACCCGAAAAACCAAAATTATAATCGACCCATCATTTGTTATACGTGTTAGTTGGGGTATTGGGACATCAAAAATCGGAGCTCGAGTTAAGGTTTTGTCCGACGCATCATAAAAACGTGTTAAAATTCAGTCCCGGTCCCCGAGGCACCCTAGAATCCGGCCCCAAAAACCCAAATTATAAACGACCCATCATTTGTTATACGTGTTAGTCGTGATATTGGGACATCCAAAAATCTGTGCTCGAGTTAAGATTTTGTCCGACGCATCATAAAAACGTGTTAAAATTCAGTCCCGGTCCCCGAGGCACCGTAGAATCCAGCCCGAAAAACCCAAAATATAAACGACCCATCATTTTTTATACGTATTAGTTGGGGTAATTGGACATCAAAAATCTGAGCTCGAGTTAAGGTTTTTTCCGACGCATCATAAAAACGTGTTAAAATTCAGTCCCGGTCCCCGAGGCACCCTAGAATCCGGCCCGAAAAACCCAAATTATAATCGACCCATCATTTGTTATACGTGTTAGTTGGGGTATGGGGACATCAAAAATCTGAGCTCGAGTTAAGGTTTTGTCCGACGCATCATAAAAACGTGTTAAAATTCAGTCCCGGTCCCCGAGGCACCCTAGAATCCGGCCCGAAAAACCAAAATTATAATCGACCCATCATTTGTTATACGTGTTAGTTGGGGTATTGGGACATCAAAAATCTGAGCTCGAGTTAAGATTTTGTCCGACGCATCATAAAAACGTGTTAAAATTCAGTCCCGGTCCCCGAGGCACCCTAGAATCCGGCCCGAAAAACCCAAATTATAATCGACCCATCATTTGTTATATGTGTTAGTCGTGATATTGGGACATCCAAAAATCTGTGCTCTTGTTAAAGTTTTGTCCAACGCATCAAAAAACACTTGTTCAAATTCTGCACATGTCCCCGAGGCAGCCTGGACTCCGGGCCAAAAAACACAAAATTTAAACGACCCATCTTTTGTTATACATATTAGTCGGGGTATTGGGACATCCAAAAATTTGAGCAGGAGTTGAAGTCATTTCCGACGCATCAAAAAAACGTGTTAAAATTCAGTCCCGGTCCCCGAGGAACCCTAGAATCCGGCCCGAAAAACTTAAAATTTAAACGACCCATCATTTGTTATACGTGTTAGTTGGGGTAATTGGACGTCAAAAATCTGAGCTCGAGTTAAGGTTTTGTCCGACGCATCATAAAAACGTGTTAAAATTCAGTCCCGGTCCCCGAGGCACCCAAGAATCCGGCCCGAAAAACCCAAATTATAATCGACCCATCATTTGTTATACGTTTTAGTTGGGGTATGGGGACATCAAAAATCTGAGCTCGAGTTAAGATTTTGTCTGACGCATCATAAAAACGTGTTAAACTTCAGTCCCGGTCCCCGAGGCACCGTAGAATCCGGCCCGAAAAACCCAAAATTTAAACGACCCCTCATTTGTTATACGTGTTAGTTGGGGTATTGGGACATCAAAAATCTGAGCTCCAGTTAAGGTTTTATCCGACGCATCATAAAAACGTGTTAAAATTCAGTCCCGGTCCCCGAGGCACCGTAGAATCCAGCCCGAAAAACCCAAAATATAAACGACCCATCATTTGTTATACGTGTTAGTTGGGGTATGGGGACATCAAAAATCTGAGCTCGAGTTAAGATTTTGTCCGACGCATCATAAAAACGTGTTAAAATTCAGTCCCGGTCCCCGAGGCACTGTAGAATCCGGCCCGAAAAACCCAAGTTATAATCGACCCATCATTTGTTATACGTGTTAGTTGGTGTATGGGGACATCAAAAATCTGAGCTCGAGTTAAGGTTTTGTCCGACGCATCATAAAAACGTGTTAAAATTCAGTCCCGGTCCCCGAGGCAGCCTAGAATCCGGCCCGAAAAACCCAAATTATAATCGACCCATCATTTGTTATACGTGTTAGTTGGGGTATGGGGACATCAAAAATATGAGCTCGAGTTAAGGTTTTGTCCGACGCATCATAAAAACGTGTTAAAATTCAGTCCCGGTCCCCGAGGGACCCTAGAATCCGGCCCGAAAAACCCAAATTATAATCGACCCATCATTTGTTATACGTGTTAGTTGGTGTATGGGGACATCAAAAATCTGAGCTCGAGTTAAGGTTTTGTCCGACGCATCATAAAAACGTGTTAAAATTCAGTCCCGGTCCCCGAGGCACCCTTGAATCCGGCCCGATAAACCCAAATTATAAACGAACCGTCATTTGTTATACGTGTTAGTCGTGATATTGGGACATCCAAATATCTGAGCTCGAGTTATAGTTTTGTCCGACGCATCAATAAAACGTATTCAAATTCAGTCCCGGTCCCCGAGGCACCCTAGAATCCGGCCCGAAAAACCCAAAATTTAAACGACCCATCATTTGTTATACGTGTTAGTTGAGTAATTGGACGTCAAAAATCTGAGCTCGAGTTAAGGTTTTGTCCGACGCATCATAAAAACGTGTTAAAATTCAGTCCCGGTCCCCGAGGCACCCTAGAATCCGGCCCGAAAAACCCAAATTCTAATCGACCCATCATTTGTTATACGTGTTAGTTGGGGTATTGGGACATCAAAAAACTGAGCTCGAGTTAAGATTTTGTCCGACGCATATTAAAAATGTGTTAAAATTCAATCCCGGTCCCCGAGGCACCCTAGAATCCGGCCCGAAAAACCCAAATTATAATCGACCCATCATTTGTTATACGTGTTAGTCGTGATATTGGGACATCCAAAAATCTGTGCTCTTGTTAAAGTTTTGTCCAACCCATCAAAAAACACTTGTTCAAATTATGCACCGGTCCCTGAGGCAGCCTAGAATCCGGCCCGAAAAACACAAAATTTAAACGACCCATCTTTTGTTATACATGTTAGTCGGGGTATTGGGACATCCAAAAATCTGAGCACGAGTTGAAGTCTTTTCCGACGCATCAAAAAAACGTGTTCAAATTCAGTCCCGGTCCCCGAGGCACCCTAGAATCCGGCCCGAAAAACCGAAAATTTAAACGACCCATCATTTGTTATACGTGTTAGTTGGGGTAATTGGACGTCAAAAATCTGAGCTCGAGTTAAGGTTTTGTCCGACGCATCATAAAAACGTGTTAAAATTCAGTCCCGGTCCCCGAGGCACCGTAGAATCCGGCCCGAAAAACCCAAATTATAATCGACCCATCATTTGTTATACGTGTTAGTTGGTGTATGGGGACATCAAAAATCTGAGCTCGAGTTAAGGTTTTGTCCGACGCATCATTAAAACGTGCTAAATTCAGTCCCGGTCCCCGAGACACTCTTGAATCCGGCCTGAAAAACCCAAATTATAAACGACCCATCATTTGTTATACGTGTTAGTCGTGATATTGGGACATCTAAAAATCTGAGCTCGAGTTAAAGTCTTGTCCGACGCATCAAAAAAACGTGTTCAAATTCAGTCCCTGTCCCCGAGGCACCCTAGAATCCGGCCCGAAAAACCCAAAATTTAAACGACCCATCATTTGTTATACGTGTTAGTTGGGGTAATTGGACGCCAAAAATCTGAGCTCGAGTTAAGGTTTTGTCCGACGCATCATAAAAACGTGTTAAAATTCAGTCCCGGTCCCCGAGGCACCCTAGAATCCGGCCCGAAAAACCCAAATTATAATCGACCCATCATTTGTTATACGTGTTAGTTGGGGTATGGGGACATCAAAAATCTGAGCTCGAGTTAAGGTTTTGTCCGACGCATCATAAAAACGTCTTAAAATTCATTCCCGGTCCCCGAGGCACCCTTGAATCCGGCCTGAAAAACCCAAATTATAATCGACCCATCATTTGTTATACGTGTTAGTTGGGGTATGGGGACATCAAAAATCTGAGCTCGAGTTAAGGTTTTGTCCGACGCATCATAAAAACGTCTTAAAATTCAGTCCCGGTCCCCGAGGCACCCTAGAATCCGGCCCGAAAAACAAAAATTATAATCGACACATCATTTGTTATACGTGTTAGTTGGGGTATTGGGACATCAAAAATCTGAGCACGACTTAAGATTTTGTCCGACGCATATTAAAAATGTGTTAAAATTCAGTCCCGGTCCCCGAGGCACCCTAGAATCCGGCCCGAAAAGCCCAAATTATAATCGATCCATCATTTGTTATACGTGTTAGTCGTGATATTAGGACATCCAAAAATCTGTGCTCTTGTTAAAGTTTTGTCCAACGCTTCAAAAAACACTTGTTAAAATTCTGGACCGGTCCCCGAGGCACCCTAGAATCCGGCCCGAAAAAACCCAAAATTTAAACGACCCATCATTTGTTATACGTGTTAGTTGGGGTATTGGGACATCAAAAATCTGAGCTCGAGTTAAGGTTTTGTCCGACGCGTCATAAAAACGTGTTAAAATTCAGTCCCGGTTCCCGAGGCACCCTAGAATCCGGCCCGAAAAACCCAAATTATAATCGACCCATCATTTGTTATACGTGTTAGTTCGGGTATGGGGACATCAAAAATTTGAGCTCGAGTTAAGGTTTTGTCCCACGCATCATAAAAACGTCTTAAAATTCAGTCCTGGTCCTCAAGGCACCCTAGAATCCGGCCCGAAAAACCAAAATTATAATCGACACATCATTTGTTATACGTGTTAGTTGGGGTATTGGGACATCAAAAATCTGAGCTCGAGTTAAGATTTTGTCCGACGCATATTAAAAACGTCTTAAAATTCAGTCCCAGTCCCCGAGGCACCCTAGAATCCGGCCCGAAAAACAAAAATTATAATCGACACATCATTTGTTATACGTGTTAGTTGGGGTATTGGGACATCAAAAATCTGAGCTCGAGTTAAGATTTTGTCCGACGCATATTAAAAATGTGTTAAAATTCAGTCCCGGTCCCCGAGGCACCCTAGAATCCGGCCCGAAAAACCCAAATTATAATCGACCCATCATTTGTTATACGTGTTAGTCGTGGTATTGGGACATCAAAAATCTGAGCTCTAGTTAAGGTTTTGTCCGACGCATCAAAAAAACGTGTTCAAATTCAGTCCCGGTCCCCGAGGCACCCTAGAATCCGGCCCGAAAAACCCAAAATTTAATCGACCCATCATTTGTTATACGTGTTAGTTGGGGTATGGGGACATCAAAAATCTGAGCTCGAGTTAAGGTTTTGTCCGACGCATCATAAAAACGTCTTAAAATTCATTCCCGGTCCCCGAGCACCCTTGAATCCGGCCCGAAAAACCAAAATTATAATCGACACATCATTTGTTATACGTGTTAGTTGGGGTATTGGGACATCAAAAATCTGAGCTCGAGTTAAGATTTTGTCCGACGCATCATAAAAACGTGTTAAAATTCAGTCCCGGTCCTTGAGGCACCCTAGAATCCGGCCCGAAAAACCCAAATTAAAATCGACCCATCATTTGTTATACGTGTTAGTTGGTGTATGGGGACATCAAAAATCTGAGCTCGAGTTAAGGTTTTGTCCGACGCATCATAAAAACGTGTTAAAAATCAATCCCGGTCCCCGAGGCACCCTAAAATCCGGCCCGAAAAACCCAAATTATAATCGACCCATCATTTGTTATACGTGTTAGTTGGGGTATGGGGACATCATAAATCTGAGCTCGAGTTAAGATTTTGTCCGACGCATCATTAAAACGTGTTAAAATTCAGTCCCGGTCCCCGAGGCACCCTAGAATCCGGCCCGAAAAACCCAAATTATAATCGACCCATCATTTGTTATACGTGTTAGTTGGGGTATGGGGACATCAAAAATCTGAGCTCGAGTTAAGGTTTTGTCCGACGCATCATAAAAACGTGTTAAAATTCAGTCCCGGTCCCCGAGGCACCCTAGAATCCGGCCCGAAAAACCCAAATTATAATCGACCCATCATTTGTTATACGTGTTAGTCGTGGTATTGGGACATCAAAAATCTGAGCTCTAGTTAAGGTTTTGTCCGACGCATCAAAAAAACGTGTTCAAATTCAGTCCCGGTCCCCGAGGCACCCTAGAATCCGGCCCGAAAAACCCAAAATTTAATCGACCCATCATTTGTTATACGTGTTAGTTGGGGTATGGGGACATCAAAAATCTGAGCTCGAGTTAAGGTTTTGTCCGACGCATCATAAAAACGTCTTAAAATTCATTCCCGGTCCCCGAGCACCCTTGAATCCGGCCCGAAAAACCAAAATTATAATCGACACATCATTTGTTATACGTGTTAGTTGGGGTATTGGGACATCAAAAATCTGAGCTCGAGTTAAGATTTTGTCCGACGCATCATAAAAACGTGTTAAAATTCAGTCCCGGTCCTTGAGGCACCCTAGAATCCGGCCCGAAAAACCCAAATTAAAATCGACCCATCATTTGTTATACGTGTTAGTTGGTGTATGGGGACATCAAAAATCTGAGCTCGAGTTAAGGTTTTGTCCGACGCATCATAAAAAGGTGTTAAAAATCAATCCCGGTCCCCGAGGCACCCTAAAATCCGGCCCGAAAAACCCAAATTATAATCGACCCATCATTTGTTATACGTGTTAGTTGGGGTATGGGGACATCATAAATCTGAGCTCGAGTTAAGATTTTGTCCGACGCATCATTAAAACGTGTTAAAATTCAGTCCCGGTCCCCGAGGCACCCTAGAATCCGGCCCGAAAAACCCAAATTATAATCGACCCATCATTTGTTATACGTGTTAGTTGGTGTATGGGGACATCAAAAATCTGAGCTCGAGTTAAGGTTTTGTCCGACGCATCATAAAAACGTGTTAAAATTCAGTCCCGGTCCCCGAGGCACCCTAGAATCTGGCCCGAAAAACTCAAATTATAATCGAGCCATCATTTGTTATACGTGTTAGTTGGGGTATGGGGACATCAAAAATCTGAGCTCGAGTTAAGATTTTGTCCGACGCATCATAAAAACGTGTTCAAATTCAGTCCCGGTCCCCGAGGCACCCTAGAATCCGGCCCGAAAAACCCAAATTATAATCGACCCATCATTTGTTATACGTGTTAGTCGTGGTATTGGGACATCAAAAATCTGAGCTCTAGTTAAGGTTTTGTCCGACGCATCAAAAAAACGTGTTCAAATTCAGTCCCGGTCCCCGAGGCACCCTAGAATCCGGCCCGAAAAACCCAAAATTTAATCGACCCATCATTTGTTATACGTGTTAGTTGGGGTATGGGGACATCAAAAATCTGAGCTCGAGTTAAGGTTTGGTCCGACGCATCATAAAAACGTCTTAAAATTCATTCCCGGTCCCCGAGGCACCCTTGAATCCGGCCCGAAAAACCAAAATTATAATCGACACATCATTTGTTATACGTGTTAGTTGGGGTATTGGGACATCAAAAATCTGAGCTCGAGTTAAGATTTTGTCCGACGCATCATAAAAACGTGTTAAAATTCAGTCCCGGTCCTTGAGGCACCCTAGAATCCGGCCCGAAAAACCCAAATTAAAATCGACCCATCATTTGTTATACGTGTTAGTTGGTGTATGGGGACATCAAAAATCTGAGCTCGAGTTAAGGTTTTGTCCGACGCATCATAAAAAGGTGTTAAAAATCAATCCCGGTCCCCGAGGCACCCTAAAATCCGGCCCGAAAAACCCAAATTATAATCGACCCATCATTTGTTATACGTGTTAGTTGGGGTATGGGGACATCATAAATCTGAGCTCGAGTTAAGATTTTGTCCGACGCATCATTAAAACGTGTTAAAATTCAGTCCCGGTCCCCGAGGCACCCTAGAATCCGGCCCGAAAAACCCAAATTATAATCGACCCATCATTTGTTATACGTGTTAGTTGGTGTATGGGGACATCAAAAATCTGAGCTCGAGTTAAGGTTTTGTCCGACGCATCATAAAAACGTGTTAAAATTCAGTCCCGGTCCCCGAGGCACCCTAGAATCTGGCCCGAAAAACTCAAATTATAATCGAGCCATCATTTGTTATACGTGTTAGTTGGGGTATGGGGACATCAAAAATCTGAGCTCGAGTTAAGATTTTGTCCGACGCATCATAAAAACGTGTTCAAATTCAGTCCCGGTCCCCGAGGCACCCTAGAATCCGGCCCGAAAAACCCAAATTATAATCGACCCATCATTTGTTATACGTGTTAGTCGTGGTATTGGGACATCAAAAATCTGAGCTCTAGTTAAGGTTTTGTCCGACGCATCAAAAAAACGTGTTCAAATTCAGTCCCGGTCCCCGAGGCACCCTAGAATCCGGCCCGAAAAACCCAAAATTTAATCGACCCATCATTTGTTATACGTGTTAGTTGGGGTATGGGGACATCAAAAATCTGAGCTCGAGTTAAGGTTTGGTCCGACGCATCATAAAAACGTCTTAAAATTCATTCCCGGTCCCCGAGGCACCCTTGAATCCGGCCCGAAAAACCAAAATTATAATCGACACATCATTTGTTATACGTGTTAGTTGGGGTATTGGGACATCAAAAATCTGAGCTCGAGTTAAGATTTTGTCCGACGCATCATAAAAACGTATTAAAATTCAGTCCCGGTCCTTGAGGCACCCTAGAATCCGGCCCGAAAAACCCAAATTAAAATCGACCCATCATTTGTTATACGTGTTAGTTGGTGTATGGGCACATCAAAAATCTGAGCTCGAGTTAAGGTTTTGTCCGACGCATCATAAAAACGTGTTAAAAATCAGTCCCGGTCCCCGAGGCACCCTAAAATCCGGCCCGAAAAACCCAAATTATAATCAACCCATCATTTGTTATACGTGTTAGTTGGGGTATGGGGACATCATAAATCTGAGCTCGAGTTAAGATTTTGTCCGACGAATCATAAAAACGTGTTAAAATTCAGTCCCGGTCCCCGAGGCACCCTAGAATCTGGCCCGAAAAACTCAAATTATAATCGAGCCATCATTTGTTATACGTGTTAGTTGGGGTATGGGGACATCAAAAATCTGAGTTCGAGTTAAGATTTTGTCCGACGCATCATAAAAACCTGTTAAAATTCAGTCCCGGTCCCCGAGGCACCCTAGAATCCGGCCCGAAAAACCAAAATTATAATCGACACATCATTTGTTATACGTGTTAGTTGGGGTATTGGGACATCAAAAATCTGAGCTCGAGTTAAGATTTTTTCAGATGCATCAGAAAAACGTGTTAAAATTCAGTTCCGATCCCCGAGGCACCCTTGAATCCGGCCCGAAAAACCCAAATTATAATCGAACCATCATTTGTTATACGTGTTAGTTGGGGTATGGGGACATCAAAAATCTGAGCTCGAGTTAAGGTTTTGTCCCACGCATCATAAAAACGTCTTAAAATTCAGTCCCGGTCCCCAAGGCACCCTATAATCCGGCCCGAAAAACCCAAATTATAATCGACCCATCATTTGTTATACGTGTTAGTCGTGATATTGGGACATCCCAAAATCTGTGCTCTTGTTAATGTTTTGTCCAACGCATCAAAAAACACTTGTTAAAATTCTTCACCGGTCCCCGAGGCAGCCTAGAATCCGGGCCGCAAAACACAAAATTTAAACGACCCATCTTTTGTTATACATGTTAGTCGGGGTATTTGGACATCCAAAAATCTAAGCACGAGTTGAAGTCTTTTCCGACGCATCAAAAAAACGTGTTAAAATTCAGTCCCGGTCCCCGAGGCACCCTAGAATCCGGATCGAAAAACCCAAAATTTAAACGACCCATCATTTGTTATACATGTTAGTTGGGGTATTGGGACATCAAAAATCTGAGCTCGAGTTAAGGTTTTGTCCGACGCATCATAAAAACGTCTTAAAATTCAGTCACGGTCCCCGAGGCACCCTAGAATCCGGCCCGATAAACCAAAATTATAATCGACCCATCATTTGTTATACGTGTTAGTTGGGGTATCGGGACATCAAAAATCTGAGCTCGAGTTAAGATTTTGTCCGACGCATCATAAAAACGTGTTAAAATTCAGTCCCGGTCCCCGAGGCACCCTAGAATCCGGCCCGAAAAACCAAAATGATAACTGACCCATCATTTGTTATACGTGTTAGTCGTGATATTGGGACATCCAAAAATCTGTGCTCTTGTTAAAGTTTTGTCCAACGCATCAAAAAACACTTGTTAAAATTCTGCACCGGTCCCCGAGGCAGCCTAGAATCCGGGCCGCAAAACACAAAATTTAAACAACCCATATTTTGTTATACATGTTAGTCGGGGTATTGGGACATCCAAAAATCTGAGCACGAGTTGAAGTCTTTTCCGACGCATCAAAAAAACGTGTTAAAATTCAGTCCCGGTCCCCGAGGCACCCTAGAATCCGGCCCGAAAAACCCAAAATTTAAACGACCCATCATTTGTTATACGTGTTAGTTGGGGTATTGGGACATCAAAAATCTGAGCTCGAGTTAAGGTTTTGTCCGACGCATCATAAAAACGTGTTAAAATTCAGTCCCGGTCCCCGAGGCACCCTAGAATCCGGCCCGATAAACCAAAATTGTAATCGACCCATCATTTGTTATACGTGTTAGTTGGGGTATTGGGACATCAAAAATCTGAGCTCGAGTTAAGATTTTTTCCGACCCATCAGAAAAACGTGTTAAAATTCAGTCCCGGTCCTCGAGGCACCCTTGAATCCGGCCCGAAAAACCCAAATTATAACAACCCATCATTTGTTATACGTGTTAGTCGTGATATTAAGACATCCAAAAATCTGAGCTCGAGTTAATGTCTTGTCCGACCCATCAAAAAAACGTGTTCAAATTCAGTCCCGGTCCCCGAGGCACCCTCGAATCCGGCCCGAAAAACCCAAAGTATAATCGACCCATCATTTGTTATACGTGTTAGTTGGGGTATGGGGACATCAAAAATCTGAGCTGGAGTTAAGGTTTTGTCCGACGCATCATAAAAACGTCTTAAAATTCAGTCCCGGTCCCCGAGGCACCCTAGAATCCGGCCCGAAAAACCAAAATTATAATCGACCCATCATTTGTTATACGTGTTAGTTGGGGTATTGGGACATCAAAAATCTGAGCTCGAGTTAAGATTTTGTCCGACGCATCATAAAAACGTGTTAAAATTCAGTCCCGGTCCTCGAAGCACCCTAGAATCCGGCCCGAAAAACCCAAGTTATAATCGACCCGTCATTTGTTATACGTGTTAGTAGGGGTATGGGGACATCAAAAATGTGTGCTCGAGTTAAGGTTTTGTCCGACGCATCATAAAAACGTCTTAAAATTCAGTCCCGGTCCGCGAGGCACCCTAGAATCCGGCCCGAAAAACCAAAATTATAATCGACCCATCATTTGTTACGTGTTAGTTGGGGTATTGGGACATTGAAAATCTGAGCTCGAGTTAAGATTTTGTCCGACGCATCATAAAAACGTGTTAAAATTCAGTCCTGGTCCCCCAGGGCACCCTAGAATCCGGCCCGAAAAACCCAAATTATAATCGACCCATCATTTGTTATACGTGTTAGTTGGGGTATTGGGACATCAAAAATCTGAGCTCGAGTTAAGATTTTGTCCGACGCATCATAAAAACGTGTTAAAATTCAGTCCCGGTCCCCGAGGCACCCTAGAATCCGGCCCGAAAAACTCAATATATAAACGACCCATCATTTGTTATACGTGTTAGTTAGGGTATTGGGACATCAAAAATCTGAGCTCGAGTTAAGGTTTTGTTCGACGCATCATAAAAACGTGTTAAAATTCAGTCCCGGTCCCCGAGGCACCCTAGAATCCGGCCCGAAAAACCAAAATTATAATCGACCCATCATTTGTTATACGTGTTAGTTGGGGTATTGGGACATCAAAAATCTGAGCTCGAGTTAAGATTTTGTCCGACGCATCATAAAAACGTCTTAAAATTCAGTCCCGGTCCCCCAGGGCATCCTAGAATCCGGCCCGAAAAACCCAAATTATAATCGACCCATCATTTGTTATACGTGTTAGTCGTGATATTGGGACATCCAAAAATCTGAGCTCGAGTTAAAGTCTTGTCCGACCCATCAAAAAAACGTGTTCAAATTCAGTCCCGGTCCCCGAGGCACCCTAGAATCCGGCCCGAAAAACCCAAAACTTAAACAACCCATCATTTGTTATACATGTTAGTCGGGGTATTGGGACATCCAAAAATCTGAGCACGAGTTGAAGTCTTTTCCAACGCATCAAAAAAACGTGTTAAAATTCAGTCCCGGTCCCCGAGGCACCCTAGAATCCGGCCCGAAAAACCCAAAATTTAAACGACCCATCATTTGTTATACGTGTTAGTTGGGGTATTGGGACATCAAAAATATGAGCTCGAGTTAAGGTTTTTTTCGACGCATCATAAAAACGTGTTAAAATTCAGTCCCGGTCCCCGAGGAACCCTAGAATACGGCCCTTAAAACCCAAAATTTAAACGACCCATCATTTGTTATACGTGTTAGTTGGGGTAATTGGACGTCAAAATCTGAGCTCGAGTTAAGGTTTTGTCCGACGCATCATAAAAACGTGTTAAAATTCATTCCCGGTCCCCGAGGCACCCTAGAAACCGGCCCAAAAAACCCAAATTATAATCGACCCATCATTTGTTATACGTGTTAGTTGGGGTATTGGGACATCCAAAAATCTGTGCTCTTGTTAAAGTTTTGTTATACGTGTTAAAATTCATTCCCGGTCCCCGAGGCACCCTAGAAATCGACCCATCATTTGTTATACCTGTTAAAATTCATTCCCGGTCCCCGAGGCACCCTAGAAACCGGCCCAAAAAACCCAAATTATAATCGACCCATCATTTGTTATACGTGTTAGTTGGGGTATTGGGACATCCAAAAATCTGTGCTCTTGTTAAAGTTTTGTCCAACGCATCAAAAAACACTTGTTAAAATTCTTCACCGGTCCCCGAGGCAGCCTAGAATCCGGGCCGCAAAACACAAAATTAAAACGACCCATCTTTTGTTATACATGTTAGTCGGGGTATTGGGACATCCAAAAATCTGAGCACGAGTTGAAGTCTTTTCCGACGCATCAAAAAAACGTGTTAAAATTCAGTCCTGGTCCCCGAGGCACCCTAGAATCCGGCTCGAAAAACCCAAAATTTAAACGACCCATCATTTGTTATACGTGTTAGTTGGGGTATTGGGACATCAAAAATCTGAGCACGAGTTGAAGTCTTTTCCGACGCATCAAAAAAACGTGTTAAAATTCAGTCCTGGTCCCCGAGGCACCCTAGAATCCGGCTCGAAAAACCCAAAATTTAAACGACCCATCATTTGTTATACGTGTTAGTTGGGGTATTGGGACATCAAAAATCTGAGCTCGAGTTAAGGTTTTGTCCGACGCATCATAAAAACGTCTTAAAATTCAGTCACGGTCCCCGAGGCACCCTAGAATCCGGCCCGATAAACCAAAATTATAATCGACCCATCATTTGTTATACGTGTTAGTTGGGGTATTGGGACATCAAAAATCTGAGCTCGAGTTAAGATTTTGTCCGACGCATCATAAAAACGTGTTAAAATTCAGTCCCGGTCCCCGAGGCACCCTAGAATCCGGCCCGAAAAACCAAAATTATAACCGACCCATCATTTGTTATACGTGTTAGTCGTTATATTGGGACATCCAAAAATCTGTGCTCCTGTTAAAGTTTTGTCCAACGCATCAAAAAACACTTGTTAAAATTCTGAACCAGTCCCCGAGGCAGCCAAGAATCTGGGCCGCAAAACACAAAATTTAAACGACCCATCTTTTGTTATACATGTTAGTCGGGGTATTGGGACATCCAAAAATCTGAGCACGAGTTGAAGTCTTTTCCGACGCATCAAAAAAACGTGTTAAAATTCAGTCCCGGTCCCTGAGGCACCCTAGAATCCGGACCGAAAAACCCAAAATTTAAACGACCCATCATTTGTTATACGTGTTAGTTGGGGTATTGGGACATCAAAAATCTGAGCTCGAGTTAAGGTTTTGTCCGACGCATCATAAAAACATCTTAAAATTCAGTCCCGGTCCCCGAGGCACCCTAGAATCCGGCCCGATAAACCAAAATTATAATCGACCCATCATTTGTTATACGTTTTAGTTGGGGTATTGGGACATCAAAAATCTGAGCTCGAGTTAAGATTTAGTCCGACGCATCATAAAAATGTGTTAAAATTCAGTCCCGGTCCCCGAGGCACCCTAGAATTCGGCCCGAAAAACCCAAATTATAACCGACCCATCATTTGTTATACGTGTTAGTCGTGATATTGGGACATCCAAAAATCTGTGCTCTTGTTAAAGTTTTGTCCAACGCATCAAAAAACACTTGTTAAAATTCTGCACCGGTCCCCGAGGCACCCTAGAATCCGGCCCGAAAAACACAAAATTTAAACGACCCATCATTTGTTATACATGTTAGTCGGGGTATTGGGACATCCAAAAATCTTAGCACGAGTTGAAGTCTTTTCCAACGCATCAAAAAAACGTGTTAAAATTCAGTCCCAGTCCCCGAGGCACCCTAGAATCCGGCCCGAAAAACCCAAAATTTAAACGACCCATCATTTGTTATACGTGTTAGTTGGGGTATTGGGACATCAAAAATATGAGCTCGAGTTAAGGTTTTTTTCGACGCATCATAAAAACGTGTTAAAATTCAGTCCCGGTCCCCGAGGCACCCTAGAATCCGGCCCTTAAAACCCAAAATTTAAACGACCCATCATTTGTTATACGTGTTAGTTGGGGTAATTGGACGTCAAAATCTGAGCTCGAGTTAAGGTTTTGTCCGACGCATCATAAAAACGTGTTAAAATTCAGTCCCGGTCCCCGAGGCACCCTAGAAACCGGCCCAAAAAACCCAAATTATAATCGACCCATCATTTGTTATACGTGTTAGTTGGGGTATGGGGACATCAAAAATCTGAGCTCGAGTTAAGGTTTTGTCCCACCCATCATAAAAACGTCTTAAAATTCAGTCCCGGTCCCCAAGGCACCCTATAATCCGGCCCGAAAAACCCAAATTATAATCGACCCATCATTTGTTATACGTGTTAGTCGTGATATTGGGACATCCAAAAATCTGTGCTCTTGTTAAAGTTTTTTCCAACGCATCAAAAAACACTTGTTAAAATTCTTCACCAGTCCCCGAGGCAGCATAGAATCCGGGCCGCAAAACACAAAATTTAAACGACACATCTTTTGTTATACATGTTAGTCGGGGTATTGGGACATCCAAAAATCTAAGCACGAGTTGAAGTCTTTTCCGACGCATCAAAAAAACGTGTTAAAATTCAGTCCCAGTCCCCGAGGCACCCTAGAATCCGGCTCGAAAAACCCAAAATTTAAACGACCCATCATTTGTTATACGTGTTAGTTGGGGTATTGGGACATCAAAAATCTGAGCTCGAGTTAAGGTTTTGTCCGACGTATCATAAAAACGTCTTAAAATTCAGTCACGGTCCCCGAGGCACCCTAGAATCCGGCCCGATAAACAAAAATTATAATCGACCCATCATTTGTTATACGTGTTAGTTGGGGTATTGGGACATCAAAAATCTGAGCTCGAGTTAAGATTTTGTCCGACGCATCATAAAAACGTGTTAAAATTCAGTCCCGGTCCCCGAGGCACCCTAGAATCCGGCCTGAAAAACCAAAATTATAACCGACCCATCATTTGTTATACGTGTTAGTCGTTATATTGGGACATCCAAAAATCTGTGCTCTTGTTAAAGTTTTGTCCAACGCATCAAAAAACACTTGTTAAAATTCTACACCAGTCCCCGAGGCAGCCTAGAATCCGGGCCAAAAAACACAAAATTTAAACGACCCATCTTTTGTTATACATGTTAGTCGGGGTATTGGGGCATCCAAAAATCATAGCACGAGTTGAAGTCTTTTCCGACGCATCAAAAAAACGTGTTAAAATTCAGTCCCGGTCCCCGAGGCACCCTAGAATCCGGCCCGAAAAACCCAAAATTTAAACGACCCATCATTTGTTATACGTGTTAGTTGGTGTATTGGGACATCAAAAATCTGAGCTCGAGTTAAGGTTTTGTCCGACGCATCATAAAAACATCTTAAAATTCAGTCCCGGTCCCCGAGGCACCCTAGAATCCGGCCCGATAAACCAAAATTATAATCGACCCATCATTTGTTATACGTTTTAGATGGGGTATTGGGACATCAAAAATCTGAGCTCGAGTTAAGATTTAGTCCGACGCATCATAAAAATGTGTTAAAATTCAGTCCCGGTCCCCGAGGCACCCTAGAATCCGGCCCGAAAAACCCAAATTATAACCGACCCATCATTTGTTATACGTGTTAGTCGTGATATTGGGACATCCAAAAATCTGTGCTCTTGTTAAAGTTTTGTCCAACGCATCAAAAAACACTTGTTAAAATTCTGCACCGGTCCCCGAGGCACCCTAGAATCCGGCCCGAAAAACACAAAATTTAAACGACCCATCATTTGTTATACATGTTAGTCGGGGTATTGGGACATCCAAAAATCTTAGCACGAGTTGAAGTCTTTTCCAACGCATCATAAAAACGTGTTAAAATTCAGTCCCGGTCCCAGAGGCACCCTAGAATCCGGCCCGAAAAACACAAAATTTAAACGACCCATCATTTGTTATACATGTTAGTCGGGGTATTGGGACATCCAAAAATCTTAGCACGAGTTGAAGTCTTTTCGAACTCATCAAAAAAACGTGTTAAAATTCAGTCCCGGTCCCCGAGGCACCCTAGAATCCGGCCCGAAAAACCCAAAATTTAAACGACCCATCATTTGTTATACGTGTTAGTTGGGGTATTGGGACATCAAAAATATGAGCTCGAGTTAAGGTTTTTTTCGACGCATCATAAAAACGTGTTAAAATTCAGTCCCGGTCCCCGAGGCACCCTAGAATCCGGCCCTTAAAACCCAAAATTTAAACGACCCATCATTTGTTATACGTGTTAGTTGGGGTAATTGGACGTCAAAATCTGAGCTCGAGTAAAGGTTTTGTCCGACGCATCATAAAAACGTGTTAAAATTCAGTCCCGGTCCCCGAGGAACCCTAGAAACCGGCCCAAAAAACCCAAATTATAATCGACCCATCATTTGTTATACGTGTTAGTTGGGGTATGGGGACATCAAAAATCTGAGCTCGAGTTAAGGTTTTGTCCGACGCATCATAAAAACGTCTTAAAATTCAGTCACGGTCCCCGAGGCACCCTAGAATCCGGCCCGATAAACCAAAATTGTAACCGACCCATCATTTGTTATACATGTTAGTCGTTATATTGGGACATCCAAAAATCTGTGCTCTTGTTAAAGTTTTGTCCAACGCATCAAAAAACACTTGTTAAAATTCTGCACCAGTCCCCGAGGCAGCCTAGAATCCGGGCCAAAAAACACAAAATTTAAACGACCCATCTTTTGTTATACATGTTAGTCGGGGTATTGGGACATCCAAAAATCTTAGGACGAGTTGAAGTCTTTTCCGACGCATCAAAAAAACGTGTTAAAATTCAGTCCCGGTCCCCGAGGCACCCTAGAATCCGGCCCGAAAAACCCAAAATTTAAACGACCCATCATTTGTTATACGTGTTAGTTGGGGTATTGGGACATCAAAAATCTGAGCTCGAGTTAAGGTTTTGTCCGACGCATCATAAAAACGTGTTAAAATTCAGTCCCGGTCCCCGAGGCACCCTCGAATCCGGCCCGAAAAACCCAAATTATAATCGACCCATCATTTGTTATACGTGTTAGTTGGGGTATGGGGACATCAAAAATCTGAGCTCGAGTTAAGGTTTTGTCCGGCGCATCATAAAAAAGTCTTAAAATTCAGTCACGGTCCCCGAGGCACCCTAGAATCCGGCCCAATAAACCAAAATTGTAATCGACCCATCATTTGTTATACGTG
Organism: Euphorbia peplus; assembly: GCA_028411795.1. Lineage (NCBI taxonomy): Eukaryota > Viridiplantae > Streptophyta > Magnoliopsida > Malpighiales > Euphorbiaceae > Euphorbia > Euphorbia peplus. Next base: position 11,660,737 of record CP110838.1, on the reverse strand, counting down.
TTAGTTGGGGTATTGGGACATCAAAAATCTGAGTTCGAGTTAAGATTTTTTCCGACCCATCAGAAAAACGTGTTAAAATTCAGTCCCGGTCCTCGAGGCACCCTTGAATCCGGCCCGAAAAACCCAAATTATAACAACCCATCATTTGTTATACGTGTTAGTCGTGATATTAAGACATCCAAAAATCTGAGCTCGAGTTAAAGTCTTCTCCGACCCATCAAAAAAACGTGTTCAAATTCAGTCCCGGTCCCCGAGGCACCCTAGAATCCGGCCCGAAAAACCCAAAATTTAAACGACCCATCATTTATTATACCTGTTAGTTGGGGTAATTGGACGACAAAATTGTAATCGACCCATCATTTGTTATACGTGTTAGTTGGGGTATTGGGACATCAAAAATCTGAGCTCGAGTTAAGATTTTGTCCGACGCATCATAAAAACGTGTTAAAATTCAGTCCCGGTCCTCGAGGCACCCTAGAATCCGGCCCGAAAAACCCAAATTATAATCGACCCATCATTTGTTATACGTGTTAGTTGGGGTATGGGGACATCAAAAATCTGTGCTCGAGTTAAGGTTTTGTCCGACGCATCATAAAAACGTCTTAAAATTCAGTCCCGGTCCCCGAGGCACCCTAGAATCCGGCCCGAAAAACCAAAATTATAATCGACCCATCATTTGTTACGTGTTAGTTGGGGTATTGGGACATTAAAAATCTGAGCTCGAGTTAAGATTTTGTCCGACGCATCATAAAAACGTGTTAAAATTCAGTCCCGGTCCCCCAGGGCACCCTCGAATCCGGTCCGAAAAACCCAAATTATAATCGACCCATCATTTGTTATACGTGTTAGTTGGGGTATTAGGACATCAAAAATCTGAGCTCGAGTTAAGATTTTGTCCGACGCATCATAAAAACGTGTTAAAATTCAGTCCCGGTCCCCCAGGGCACCCTAGAATCCGGCCCGAAAAACCCAAATTATAATCGACCCATCATTTGTTATACGTGTTAGTCGTGATATTGGGACATCCAAAAATCTGAGCTCGAGTTAAAGTCTTGTCCGACCCATCAAAAAAACGTGTTAAAATTTAGTCCCGGTCCCCGAGGCACCCTAGAATCCGGCCCGAAAAACCCAAAATTTAAACGACCCATCATTTGTTATACTTGTTAATTGGGGTATTGGGACATCAAAAATCTGAGCTCGAGTTAAGGTTTTGTTCGACGCATCATAAAAACGTGTTAAAATTCAGTCCCGGTCCCCGAGGCACCCTAGAATCCGGCCCTTAAAACCCAAAATTTAAACGACCCATCATTTGTTATACGTGTTAGTTGGGGTAATAGGACGTCAAAATCTGAGCTCGAGTTAAGGTTTTGTCCGACGCATCATAAAAACGTGTTAAAATTCAGTCTCGGTCCCCGAGGCACCCTAGAAACCGGCCCAAAAAACCCAAATTATAATCGACCCATCATTTGTTATACGTGTTAGTTGGAGTATGGGGACATCAAAAATCTGAGCTCGAGTTAAGGTTTTGTCCGACGCATCATAAAAACGTCTTAAAATTCAGTCCCGGTCCCCGAGGCACCCTAGAATCCGGCCCGAAAAACCAAAATTATAATCGACCCAACATTTGTTATATGTGTTAGTTGGGGTATTGGGACATCAAAAATCTGAGCTCGAGTTAATATTTTGTCCGACGCATCATAAAAACGTCTTAAAATTCAGTCCCGGTCCCCGAGGCACCCTAGAATCCGGCCCGAAAAACCCAAATTATAGTCGACCCATCATTTGTTATACGTGTTAGTCGTGATATTGGGACATCCAAAAATATGTGCTCTTGTTAAAGTTTTGTCGAACGCATCAAAAAACACTTGTTAAAATTCTGCACCGGTCCCCGAGACAGCCTAGAATCCGGCCCGAAAAACACAAAATTTAAACGACCCCTCTTTTGTTATACATGTTAGTCGGGGTATTGGGACATCCAAAAATCTGAGCACGAGTTGAAGTCTTTTCCGACGCATCAAAAAAACGTGTTAAAATTCAGTCCCGGTCCGCGAGGCACCCTTGAATCCGGCCCGAAAAACCCAAATTATAATCGACCCATCATTTGTTATACGTGTTAGTTGGGGTATGGGGACATCAAAAATCCGAGCTCGAGTTAAGATTTTGTCCGACGCATCATAAAAACGTGTTAAAATTCAGTCCCGGTCCCAAAGGCATCGTAGAATCCGGCCCGAAAAACCCAAAATTTAAACGACCCATCATTTGTTATACGTGTTAGTTAGGGTATTGGGACATCAAAACTCTGAGCTCGAGTTAAGGTTTTGTCCGACGCATCATAAAAACGTGTTAAAATTCAGTCCCGGTCCCCGAGGCACCCTAGAATCCGGCCCGAAAAACCAAAATTATAATCGACCCATCATTTGTTATACGTGTTAGTTGGGGTATTGGGTCATCAAAAATCTGAGCTCGAGTTAAGATTTTGTCCGACGCATCATAAAAACGTGTTAAAATTCAGTTCCGGTCCCAGAGGCACCCTCGAATCCGGCCCGAAAAACCCAAATTATAATCGACCCATCATTTGTTATACGTGTTAGTTGGGTTATGGGGACATCAAAAATCTGAGCTGGAGTTAAGGTTTTGTCCGACGCATCATAAAAACGTCTTAAAATTCAGTCCCGGTCCCCGAGGCACCCTAGAATCCGGCCCGAAAAACCAAAATTATAATCGACCCATCATTTGTTACGTGTTAGTTGGGGTATTGGGACATTAAAAATCTGAGCTCGAGTTAAGATTTTGTCCGACGCATCATAAAAACGTGTTAAAATTCAGTCCCGGTCCCCCAGGGCACCCTAGAATCCGGCCCGAAAAACCCAAATTATAATCGACCCATCATTTGTTATACGTGTTAGTCGTGATATTGGGACATCCAAAAATCTGAGCTCGAGTTAAAGTCTTGTCCGACCCATCAAAAAAACGTGTTAAAATTCAGTCCCGGTCCCCGAGGCACCCTAGAATCCGGCCCGATAAACCAAAATTATAATCGACCCATCATTTGTTATACGTGTTAGTTGGGGTATTGGGACATCAAAACTCTGAGCTCGAGTTAAGGTTTTGTCCGACGCATCATAAAAACGTGTTAAAATTCAGTCCCGGTCCCCGAGGCACCCTAGAATCCGGCCCGAAAAACCAAAATTATAATCGACCCATCATTTGTTATACGTGTTAGTTGGGGTATTGGGACATCAAAAATCTGAGCTCGAGTTAAGATTTTGTCCGACGCATCATAAAAACATGTTAAAATTCAGTTCTGGTCCCAGAGGCACCCTCGAATCCGGCCCGAAAAACCCAAATTATAATCGACCCATCATTTGTTATACGTGTTAGTTGGGTTATGGGGACATCAAAAATCTGAGCTGGAGTTAAGGTTTTGTTCGACGCATCATAAAAACGTCTTAAAATTCAGTCCCGGTCCCCGAGGCACCCTAGAATCCGGCCCGAAAAACCAAAATTATAATCGACCCATCATTTGTTATACGTGTTAGTTGGGGTATTGGGACATCAAAACTCTGAGCTCGAGTTAAGGTTTTGTCCGACCCATCATAAAAACGTGTTAAAATTCAGTCCCGGTCCCCGTGGCACCCTAGAATCCGGCCCGAAAAACCAAAATTATAATCGACCCATCATTTGTTATACGTGTTAGTTGGGGTATTGGGACATCAAAAATCTGAGCTCGAGTTAAGATTTTGTCCGACGCATCATAAAAACGTGTTAAAATTCAGTTCCGGTCCCAGAGGCACCCTCGAATCCGGCCCGAAAAACCCAAATTATAATCGACCCATCATTTGTTATACGTGTTAGTTGGGTTATGGGGACATCAAAAATCTGAGCTGGAGTTAAGGTTTTGTCTGACGCATCATAAAAACGTGTTAAAATTCAGTCCCGGTCCCCGAGGCACCCTAGAATCCGGCCCGAAAAACCAAAATTATAATCGACCCATCTTTTGTTATACGTGTTAGTTGGGGTATTGGGACATCAAAAATCTGAGCTCGAGTTAAGATTTTGTCCGACGCATCATAAAAACGTGTTAAAATTCAGTCCCGGTCCTCGAGGCACCCTAGAATCCGGCCCGAAAAACCCAAATTATAATCGACCCATCATTTGTTATACGTGTTAGTTGGGGTATGGGGACATCAAAAATTTGTGCTCGAGTTAAGGTTTTGTCCGACGCATCATAAAAACGTCTTAAAATTCAGTCCCGGTCCCCGAGGCACCCTAGAATCCGGCCCGAAAAACCAAAATTATAATCGACCCATCATTTGTTACGTGTTAGTTGGGGTATTGGGACATTAAAAATCTGAGCTCGAGTTAAGATTTTGTCCGACGCATCATAAAAACGTGTTAAAATTCAGTCCCGGTCCCCCAGGGCACCCTAGAATCCGGCCCGAAAAACCCAAATTATAATCGACCCATCATTTGTTATACGTGTTAGTCGTGATATTGGGACATCCAAAAATCTGAGCTCGAGTTAAAGTCTTGTCCGACCCATCAAAAAAACGTGTTAAAATTCAGTCCCGGTCCCCGAGGCACCCTAGAATCCGGCCCGATAAACCAAAATTATAATCGACCCATCATTTGTTATACGTGTTAGTTGGGGTATTGGGACATCAAAACTCTGAGCTCGAGTTAAGGTTTTGTCCGACGCATCATAAAAACGTCTTAAAATTCAGTCCCGGTCCCAGAGGCACCCTAGAATCCGGCCCGAAAAACCAAAATTATAATCAACCCATCATTTGTTATACGTGTTAGTTGGGGTATTGGGACATCAAAAATCTGAGCTCGAGTTAAGATTTTGTCCGACGCATCATAAAAACATGTTAAAATTCAGTTCCGGTCCCAGAGGCACCCTCGAATCCGGCCCGAAAAACCCAAATTATAATCGACCCATCATTTGTTATACGTGTTAGTTGGGTTATGGGGACATCAAAAATCTGAGCTGGAGTTAAGGTTTTGTCCGACGCATCATAAAAACGTCTTAAAATTCAGTCCCGGTCCCCGAGGCACCCTAGAATCCGGCCCGAAAAACCAAAATTATAATCGACCCATCATTTGTTATACGTGTTAGTTGGGGTATTGGGACATTAAAACTCTGAGCTCGAGTTAAGGTTTTGTCCGACCCATCATAAAAACGTGTTAAAATTCAGTCCCGGTCCCCGAGGCACCCTAGAATCCGGCCCGAAAAACCAAAATTATAATCGACCCATCATTTGTTATACGTGTTAGTGTTGGCCCTAACAAGATCAGAATCACCTAGAGGGGGGTGAATAGGTGTTTCAAATGAAAACTGATATTTTCAAACTTTTAATGAAAATTCAATTTTCAGAGTCAATAATCCTCAGAGTCAGAGGCAAGCTTATTGAAGTAGCCTCTGAGGGATAATCTGCTTTAAGACAGGTTCTGTCTTTTCAGCAACAGAAGTTCTGAGTTGAGAACTTCTGGACAGTCTTCTGAACACAGACTTGTGATTTTTTAAGAGGAAATCTGTTTCAGCACTAAATATGATACAAGTACACAGAAGCAATTAACAAGTATAAAGAAGGGAGAAAGAGATTCAGGAGGTCCTGATGAACAGTTCAATTTATCCAAGTTCGCCACAGAATTCCTGTGACTACGTCTTGTCCTCTGAGGTCGCAGCCTCCAGAGATTTTATAAATCCACTATTCAGAACTTTTATGGCAAGTTCAGAAGCTCCTTTACATCAACAGAACTTAAGCTAATTTCTCACTTAGTTCTGACTAGCCTAAAATGAGTTAAAGGATTTTCACCAGAACAACAATACTCTGTTTTCTGGATTTCTCACCCAACTCAAATCTCAACTAGATTTCTCTCTTTTAAATCTAACTGAAGATCACAACCGATCTCAGTTTACAAGATTTCTATTATGAACTTGTTTTTCTTCACTCTCTCACAATTACAAAGTCTAAGCTAAGAAAAGATTGAGAATGGAAAGTGTGCTCTGTTTTCTTGAATATAACAGTGCGTTGAGATTTTTGCTCTATGATCACACACGTAGTTGATGCAGTGGAGCTTTGCTACTATTTATAGTGTTGAGTAGATAACCGTTGAGGATATTTGAATCTTCAAGGATGACAAGGATGAAAGTAGCCGTTAATCTTGTCAACTTCTTCGAACGGTCTCAAAACACTCAACTCTGTCAACTTTGTACTTTAACCTAATCCGGTATGGGATTTAAGATAAAGGTGATGGAGTTGACTGAACTTGAAGATTGATTTAGAGGGAAACGGTAAGAGAGCAGGTTTTGTTTGTTGTGAACAGGCGCGTCCTTCAAACAGCTTTTTGAACTTTTGGCGCCTTGCATTAAATGCAACTGACAAAGCATTAAATGCTTAACCAAACTCGTGATAACGAACTTCTGATGTCCGTTTTCCTTCTTAGCGCTTCTGAACTAAAACAACCTTAGTCTTCTGTTTGCAAAAGAGAACTTCTGATAAAAGCTTTAGGCAGACAATCAAGACTTCAGAGCGGTTCATCCAGCTTCTGAAAAAGTGCTTCAGTCTTCAGCTTTTTAATCTTCTGAGTTCAATAGGCAAGCAGGAATTCTTCATTCAGCATCTGCTGAGAACACTTATACTTAATCAAAAAATTGTTAGTCAATATTGAAAAGTATATAAGTTAATTTCAATTTTCATCTTCTGAAATGTTTGGACATAACCAAAAACACTTAGGGTTCATCATTCTCCCCCGTTTTGGTTATGGACAAACCGTGGTCAGAAGGTAAAAGAAAAACATGAGGATTAGAGAGTGACTTCCTGATGCAAATATTTCATTACTTCTGAGTAAATTAACTCCCCCATTTTAGTATAAATGGTGAACTTCAGCAATCTGTATAAACTTAATAAGACTTAAGATCAAGTTGTTAGATATAATGAAGTGTAATTTACTGAGATAAAAAGAAACATAAGCAAACATTCAGAAGTCAGATATGCAAGACAGTATGGAAAAGATTCAGTGTATATATGATCATTCAGAAGATAACATAGGAAACAAGATAATCAGAGGAGCAGAAAAAGTCCTAAGACATAGACTACCCAACCCAGAACCTAGCTAAGAAGCTTAAGTCCTAAACGATTACAAGTTCCTAGATTTCTTCTGAGGAGGAGGAACAACACTGGAACCTCCAGCAGCACTTGATCTCTTCTGACCAGACTTCTCCCCCGTTTGACCAGAACCAATAGCAACACCAAGAGCTCCCTGAGACTTCAATTTTTGTTGAACATTCAGAGCAGTCTGATATTGCACAGGAGTTGGTCGCACAGAATTGATCAAATCCATTCGTCTTCTGAAGTCATCATCAATGGTCTTCATATGATCAAAGGTCTGACCAGACATAGGTCTCTGTTTCTGAACATCTTCCAGAAGGAGCTTGATCAGCCTGTTGTTAGCATACACAGCAGCCGTGAGATGCTCATTCTGAAGATAAGTCTGTCCTCGGACAAACCTATAACAATTGTGAAGAGTCTTCTCTTGTTCACGAGCTTGATTATGCATAACTTTCAGGAGTTCAGTGAGCTCAGCAATCTGTGCATTCTGAGCAGATACAGCAGACTCAATGTTGGAGAGTCGGTTGTTGAGATCAGGAGTGATGTCATATACAATCTTGGCAGCTCCTGAAGATGAAGAACCTTGAGCAGAAGATTTCACTTCTCTCAGAATGTGATTTGCAGTACTTTGCAGGTCTTCAATCTTACTAGGAAGCATCTTCTCATGAGCCTCATAATGCTCGTTTGCTTCCTTGACTTCTTCTGTCAATATTTCCAAATTTTCATTGACCTTCAGAGAAGAAGCAAGAGCAATATTATCCAGAGAGGGAAGGGTCAGAGCTAATTCCCTTAATTTATACAGCTCATCATAAGTAGCTAGATGAAGTGTAGAGAGGTTGCGTATATACACAGAAGGATCCTGCATTTGGAGCATGGTCATGAGCTGCAGGTTCTGAGCTTTCAGAGAGTGTAATTCTTGCAGCACAATGCCCTGAGCATACATGTCAGCAGCAGAACTTCTTTGTCCTATACTAGCAAACCTATTCAGCAGGTCATCTGAGCCACTCTGACCCATTCTTCTCAACTCTTCAACACTTGGGGCACCTCCAGCTTCGGAAATACCAGAAGCTCTGCCCATGAAGCCAAAACTTCCAAATCTGTTATCCAGATCTTCACGATTCAAGTGTTTGCGTAGAAAGTCATAATTGGATGACAATCCAGCAAAACCTGAAGGAGTGGAGGAGGTAGTTAAGGGATCACACACAGGAGGTGTATGTCCAAAGGTTGAAAGAGGAGGGACAGAAGTTTGAGGAGAGGAGAAAATTTGTGGAGAGGAGGAGGAAAAAGAATTTGTACAGGAAGGTAAAGTTGAAGGAATTGAAAAAGGTATAGACAAAGGTATGGAAGGAGAAGGAGCAGTAATTCCAATTGATGGAAAAACAGCAAAAGAAGATAAAGAAGAAGTAGTGGAAGTAGAAATGGAGTCTGTGAAAATTGGTCCAGAGGACAGATTCACTTCTGAATAGGATCCAGAAGGAAGAGTAAATGGAGGAGGGACAACTTCGGATGTTGAGGTTGTCAGAGGAATGGAATTCTGAGATTCACTTACTTCTGTGACAGAAGGAAGTGAAGGAGATGGATGAGGAGTAAAAACAGGAGATGAGATAACCTGTTCAGAGGCATTTGGATCAAAAGATGAGATCGGCTCAGCATATAAATGAGCCATCCTGAACAGCGTTTCTGAGGCATCCCTTTCACCAGGGTTTCTTCCTTGATTCAGAAGAACATTGTCAATGAAGTTCTCATTGTCAACATTCTCAACAAATTGTTTAGCTTCTTCAAGAACCTCTTCATCTTCTGGTTCACTAACCTCAGATAGCTCTTCAATCAGAGGAGCTTCAACATCCTCTTTATCAGAAATCTCTGACAGCTCTTTATCAGCAGTTTCTGGTTCCTGAGCAGCAGGTTCCTCCAATTCAGCACTCGGAGCAATAACGAAGTCCTTCTTTCTCAGAACCCTTCGTTTTGCCACAGCCTTCTTCCCAATTCTGGTAGTGAGAGTGACAGTCTCAGCAATTCGAGAGGATAGAGCAACATTATCCTCTTCCTCTGAAGTCTCACCTACCTTGGAGAACTCAGCACCCTCCAGATTAGCAGCACTTTCCAAAAGTTTTGCATCAGCCTTAGCCTTTGCAGCGATTTCACGCTCAGCAGCTAACTTATCTTCAGCTTCTTTCTTCTTCCTTTTCTCTTCAGCAAGAGCCACAACTCTTGCAACTTTTTCAGCTTCAGCAGCCTTCTCTTTCTCAGCAAGGCGTGCTTCCTCAGCATCCTGAGCTTCTTTCTCAAGGACATCCTTTGGCTTCTCAGCAACAATCTTGCCAGAAGGTTCAACATTGATCTTTGTTTGAACCAACATGGGAAGAGGTTCTGAGACAGCAACCTTCTCAACATTCAGGACCAACTTGCTTGATCCTTTCTTTCCTTTGCCCTTCTTGGCAGCATTCTTTCCTTTCTGAACCGTTGCATCCATAATCTCCTTCTGAGCAATACTCACAGAGGAGCCCTTCTCATTCTTCTTTGGAGTAACATCAAAACTGAGGTTTCTGAAGGTATGCATCTTCAGAACCGTACTCCTACTAGTAACACCTTCTCCTGACATAACAACAGAGGCTGCCTCAAACAACCTTGTCAGGAGTGAGCCATAAGCTAATGCACTCACAGTAGTTACATTCTTCATCTGCCTTATCAGCATGGCAGGCAAATTTATCTTCTTCTGGTTGACCAGATGCCACATAAAAACCCTTTCTCTGTTGGAAACACAGTTGACTCCTCCAGCCTTCGGAAGAAAGACATTCGTAGTCAAATAATGTGCCCACCTCTGGTGCTGACTCAACCAGGTGGCATAAGTTTCCTTGGCACTTAGATCTGGCCTAGCCCAGTTGGCTTCTGAAAACCCTTCTGCTGAACCATCATCTCCAATGATGATTCCTTCATCATCAATTCCTATCACTTGAGAAATGGAAGCCCTGCTGACTTCGATTTCAACATCCCCGACCACAGAATGAAGCACATCCTCCTCATTAGAAAAGAAATGGAGGTTCTTATAAAATTCTGTAACTAAGTTAGGGTAGATGAATTCTTCGAGAGAGACGAAAGAATTCCAGTTTTGAGCACTAAGCCAGAGAGAGATAGGTTCAGTTGATTTGACTTCGTCATCTAAAAATCTAGAGGTAAAAACCCTAGATTGACTAACTTTCTTTCGTGAATCATCGGAAAAGATGTGAGTGACAGTGATTTCTTGAGCCATTTGAGGAAATGAGAAATTAGGTTAAGATTTCTGAGAAAAAATAAGAACACAGAAAAAGCTATGGAAATTCTAATGGCAAAGAAAATGAGAGTAAAAAGTTCTAAGTATGGAAATCCCTTATTTATACCCAAACACAGAAACCGTTCCAATTCAAAAAGTAACTTCACACCGTTTAAAAGGGAACAGATAACCGTTAACCACAGAACAGCGCCGTAATAAGCAGTAGATAACGCATGCTTTCAAGTCAAATCATGATTAGAATTTATTATAATTCAATTATCTTAAACGATCAAACATTTAAGATACTCAGAGGCAATAATTCTAAGTTACTGAAGAGGATAAGTCATACCAATGCCTTCTCGTAAGTTGCTGAAAGCCATACCAGCCAGAGGCTTAGTAAACATGTCAGCAAGGTTTTCTTCAGAGGGAACATGAGTAATGATAATATCCTTCTTCAGAACATGATCTCTCAGAAAGTGATGCCTAATATGAACATGCTTCATCCTGCTGTGCTGAATAGGATTCTTTGAAAGATCAATAGCACTCTTGTTATCACAGTAGATTGTAATTGTTCCAGGGATGACTCCATAGTCAGCAATTTGTTGCTTTATCCAGAGCATCTGAGAAACACAACTTCCAGCAGCAACATACTCAGCTTCAGCAGTTGAGAGGGCCACAGAGGTTTGCTTCTTGCTATGCCAGGAGACTAGGCACTCCCCCAGAAAATGACAACCACCAGAAGTGCTGACCCTTTTCAATTTATCTCTACCATAGTTAGAGTCTGTGTATCCTATAGGAGTGAAATCAGAACTACAGGGATACCACAAACCAGCTTCTGGTGTGCCTTTAAGATATCTAAGAATTCTTTTGACAGCAACATCATGAATTTCTCTTGGCTTTGATTGATATCTAGCACAAAAACACACAGCAAAATGTATATCTGGCCTGCTGGCGGTTAGGTATAAAAGAGAACCAATCATACCTCTGTAGGTTTTTATATCTACAGGTTTACCAGCTTTTTCTTCATCATCAATGTCTTTGCTGACATCCATTGGAATATCAACAGCATTAGAGTCCATCATGCCAAATTTCTTCAGCACTTCTCTAGTGTACTTGGCTTGATTGATAAACACACCATCATTACTTTGCTTGATCTGAAGTCCTAAGAAGAAGGTTAATTCTCCCATCATAGACATCTCAAACTCAGCCTTCATGTGGTCACTGAACTCTCTGCACAAAGATTCATTAGTAGCACCAAATATAATATCATCAACATATACCTGAGCTATAAGGATATCCTTGTTCTTCTTCAGAGTGAACAGAGTTGTATCAACACAGCCTCTGACAAATCCCTTAGACAGAAGGAACTTTGTCAGTCTCTCATACCAAGCTCTGGGAGCTTGTTTCAGTCCATACAAGGCTTTCTTTAGCTTGTACACATGATCAGGAAACTTAGGATCTTCAAAACCAGGAGGTTGAGACACATAGACTTCCTCATCAATGTAACCATTCAGGAATGCACTTTTCACATCCATTTGAAAGAGCTTGAAACCTTTGTATGATGCAAAAGCACATAAGATTCTAATGGCTTCTAATCTTGCAACAGGAGCAAAAGTTTCACCATAATCTATGCCTTCTTGCTGACTGTAACCTTGAGCAACAAGTCTAGCCTTGTTCCTCACAACATTTCCAAATTCATCAAGCTTGTTTTTCAGAACCCATCTTGTACCAACAACCTTCTTGTTGTTAGGTCTGGGAACTAAAATCCAAACTTCTGACCTTTTGAACTGGTCAAGTTCTTCTTGCATTGCCATTAACCAGGAGTCATCATCAGCTGCTTCATAGAAGTCCTTGGGTTCCAATAGTGACACAAAAGCCACATTCCCCATATATCTTCTGAGCTGAGCTCTGGTCATGACAGGATTATGAACAGAGTCAATGATGTTCTCTAAGGAATGATTCCTATGAGCTCTAACTTCTCTTGGTAAATCCAATGAGTCTTCTGAAACCTGTTCATCATTTGTTGAATCATATATAGGAGCATCTTCTGGAAGAGAGTTATCTTCTGTAGTTGGATGTTCTTCTGGGACATGTTCAACAGGAGAATCAACTTCAGCAGCTTTAGAAATAACATCTTCAACAGAAGGAGATGATATTTCAGGAGCTTGAACTTCATCTTCTTCAGAGGCTTTACTATCTGCAGGGTTAGTCTCATCAAACTTTACATGAATGGATTCATCTAAAGTTTGAGTCCTCTTATTAAAAACCCTATATGCTTTACTATTTGTTGAGTAACCAAGAAAAATGGCCTCATCTGCCTTTGAATCAAACTTTGAAAGATATTCTTTTGTATTCAAAACATAGCAATTACAACCAAAGGTTCTGAAATAACCTATTTTAGGCTTTCGACCTTTCCAAAGTTCATAAGGGGTCTTGTTCAGAATGCTTCTGATTAGCACTCTATTCAGAACATAACAAGCTGTGTTAACAGCTTCTCCCCAAAAGTACTTTGGAAGCCTTCTTTCATTGATCATGGTTCTGGCTATTTCAACCAGAGTTCTATTCTTCCTTTCAACTACCCCATTTTGTTGTGGAGTTCTGGGAGCAGAGAAGTTATGATCAATGCCTTTGATTTCACAGAATTCTTCAAACTTAAAATTCTTGAATTCTCCACCATTATCACTTCTGATATGGACAACCTTTTCATTCCTTTCATTCTCAAGTTTCTTAATCAGAACTGAGAAGCATCCAAGTGACTCATCTTTGCTAGACAGCAAGATGACCCAAGTGAATCTTGAATAGTCATCTACAATGACAAAGGCATACTTCTTTCCACCCATGCTCATTGGTTGAACAGGGCCAAAAAGATCCATATGAAGTAATTCCAAAGGTCTTTTAGTTGAAATGACTTTCTTAGTTTTAAAAGAGCTTCTGGATTGTTTACCAGATTGGCAAGCATTGCATAAATGGTTCTTTTTAAAACTAATTTCAGGCAGACCCTCAACCAATTGATATCTAGCTACTTTGGCCAGAAGATCCATGCTAACATGAGCAAGTCTTCTATGCCAGAGCCAGGAGGTATCCTCTTTGGACATCAAGCATATATTTTTGCAAAGATTCTCAAGATTCAGCATGAAAACATTTTCAACTCTAGGAGCAGTTAGAATAACTTCCCTTGACTTACTGTCCAAGATTTTACATCCAGAGGAGCTGAAGACAACATCTCTACCTTTATCACACAGTTGTGCAACACTCAGGAGATTGAACTTCAGGCCTCTGACTAGGGAGACATCTTCGATCGGAGGATTGGTTCCAATGGATCCAGAACCAAGAATTCTTCCTTTCTGAGCATCTCCAAAGCTGACTTTACCACCTCTTTTAGGTACAAATGTGATGAATGCCTTTTCATCACCTGTCATATGCCTTGAGCACCCACTGTCAATGTACCACAGCTTTGACATTGATGGAGCACTCAGAGCAACCTGCAACACAATCAATTAGTGACAGGTACCCAATCCTTATTGGGTCCTTCAGAGTTAGATTTAGCTTCTACAGGTTTTTCTGATACTTCAGATTGCAAGAGGTTCTTAATGTGATACTTGCAATCTTTCAACCAATGTCCATCTTTCTTACACAGCTTGCAAGAAGGAGGATTCTTGGATCTTTCCCTTTGCTTCTTAGGAGCATTCTTCTTCTTCTGGGAAGGTACTACTTCTTCAGAGGCATTAGCACTCTTAGAGGTTCCCACTTCAGGAGGAGAAGAGATTTCTTTCAGAAGAGAGGGAGTGACAGATTTCTTCTTCTGAGGTTTATCATTCCTCAGAGGCAGTTTTTCTTTACCTTTGACTTTTGAGTCATCGGAGGAAGAACTGAATTGTTTACTTAGTTTATCTTCCAATATTTTCATATCAGCATAAACTTGAGTAAACCTAAGAAATTTGTCAGCCTCGCTTTTGTCCAACTTCCTTTTTAGGTACTTGAACATGCTGTACAATTCTTCAAGAGAATCAAAGATATTTTGTTCAGAGGATATGTTTACCTCGGAGTCATAGTTTGCTTCAGGAGGTGCGGAAGTTTCTCCTGTGACATCTTCAGAGGATGGCTCATCAATAGCCATGAAACATATCTGTGCTTGCTCTTCCTTCTCTTCAGGATCACTGCTGGTCTCAGAGTCTGACCAAGCAGCCAGCATAGCTTTCTTGAACTTTTTCTTATCTTTCTTCAGCTCTGGGCAGTTAGGCTTAATGTGCCCAGGTTGCTGACATCCATAGCACACAATGGGCTTGTTTGGATCTCTCTTGAACTTTTCACCAGAATCAGGAGTTTTCTTGTCAAAGCTCCTGAAAGGCTTCTTGTAGTTTCCACCTCTGCCTTTTCTAAAGGCCTTCTTGAACTTCCTGGTCAGCATAGCCAGTTCCTCATCTTCAGAGGATTCTTCAGAAGATTCTGCTTTCAGGACTACTCTTTTTCCTTCTGACCTTTCTCTTAGGTCATGATTTTTTAGTGACATCTCATGGGTGATTAGAGACCCAATGAGTTCATCATACATATAAAAGCTCAAGTCCTGAACTTCTTCAATGGCAGTCTTCTTGGCTTGCCAAGACCTTGGTAAGCTTCTGACAATCTTCTTCACTCTTTCAGACTCTTCAATGTCTCTGCCCAAACTCTTTAAGTCATTGACTATCTTGGTGAATCTAGAATTCATTTCTGAAATAGATTCTTTGTCAAGCATTTCAAATAACTCATATTCTCTCATGAGTTGGTTGACTTTGGACTGCTTCACTTTTCCTGTTCCTTCATATGTGACTTCCAGCTTGTTCACAAGAAGAAACTTTGTTATATTCAGTGGCTGTAAGTGCACAATGCAACATATTTATTGCTGAAGCATTTGTTTGGAGCTTTTTCAGAATTTCATCTGAATATTCTCTCTGAGGGATAATAACATTCCCTAGACCTGGTTCCATTCTGGTGGGAATGAAATCTCCATCTGTGATGACAAACCAAGCACTCATGTTCTGAGCTTGAATGAAATACATCATTCTCTTTTTCCAGTAGGAGTAATTGTCACCGTTGAATAATGGAGGTCTAGTTGTAGAGGATCCCTCTGGGACAATGAAGTGAGAAGAATTCTCAGGCTGGTGTCTACTAGCCATCTCTATTGATTCTGATAGGATCTTACACTTAGATTGTTAGATCTTTTTAGTAAATATACGAAGTGACCTTCGCTCTGATACCACTTGTTGGCCCTAACAAGATCAGAATCACCTAGAGGGGGGTGAATAGGTGTTTCAAATGAAAACTGATATTTTCAAACTTTTAATGAAAATTCAATTTTCAGAGTCAATAATCCTCAGAGTCAGAGGCAAGCTTATTGAAGTAGCCTCTGAGGGATAATCTGCTTTAAGACAGGTTCTGTCTTTTCAGCAACAGAAGTTCTGAGTTGAGAACTTCTGGACAGTCTTCTGAACACAGACTTGTGATTTTTTAAGAGGAAATCTGTTTCAGCACTAAATATGATACAAGTACACAGAAGCAATTAACAAGTATAAAGAAGGGAGAAAGAGATTCAGGAGGTCCTGATGAACAGTTCAATTTATCCAAGTTCGCCACAGAATTCCTGTGACTACGTCTTGTCCTCTGAGGTCGCAGCCTCCAGAGATTTTATAAATCCACTATTCAGAACTTTTATGGCAAGTTCAGAAGCTCCTTTACATCAACAGAACTTAAGCTAATTTCTCACTTAGTTCTGACTAGCCTAAAATGAGTTAAAGGATTTTCACCAGAACAACAATACTCTGTTTTCTGGATTTCTCACCCAACTCAAATCTCAACTAGATTTCTCTCTTTTAAATCTAACTGAAGATCACAACCGATCTCAGTTTACAAGATTTCTATTATGAACTTGTTTTTCTTCACTCTCTCACAATTACAAAGTCTAAGCTAAGAAAAGATTGAGAATGGAAAGTGTGCTCTGTTTTCTTGAATATAACAGTGCGTTGAGATTTTTGCTCTATGATCACACACGTAGTTGATGCAGTGGAGCTTTGCTACTATTTATAGTGTTGAGTAGATAACCGTTGAGGATATTTGAATCTTCAAGGATGACAAGGATGAAAGTAGCCGTTAATCTTGTCAACTTCTTCGAACGGTCTCAAAACACTCAACTCTGTCAACTTTGTACTTTAACCTAATCCGGTATGGGATTTAAGATAAAGGTGATGGAGTTGACTGAACTTGAAGATTGATTTAGAGGGAAACGGTAAGAGAGCAGGTTTTGTTTGTTGTGAACAGGCGCGTCCTTCAAACAGCTTTTTGAACTTTTGGCGCCTTGCATTAAATGCAACTGACAAAGCATTAAATGCTTAACCAAACTCGTGATAACGAACTTCTGATGTCCGTTTTCCTTCTTAGCGCTTCTGAACTAAAACAACCTTAGTCTTCTGTTTGCAAAAGAGAACTTCTGATAAAAGCTTTAGGCAGACAATCAAGACTTCAGAGCGGTTCATCCAGCTTCTGAAAAAGTGCTTCAGTCTTCAGCTTTTTAATCTTCTGAGTTCAATAGGCAAGCAGGAATTCTTCATTCAGCATCTGCTGAGAACACTTATACTTAATCAAAAAATTGTTAGTCAATATTGAAAAGTATATAAGTTAATTTCAATTTTCATCTTCTGAAATGTTTGGACATAACCAAAAACACTTAGGGTTCATCAGTTAGTTGGGGTATTGGGACATCAAAAATCTGAGCTCGAGTTAAGATTTTGTCCGACGCATCATAAAAACATGTTAAAATTCAGTTCCGGTCCCAGAGGCACCCTCGAATCCGGCCCGAAAAACCCAAATTATAATCGACCCATCATTTGTTATACGTGTTAGTTGGGTTATGGGGACATCAAAAATCTGAGCTGGAGTTAAGGTTTTGTCCGACGCATCATAAAAACGTCTTAAAATTCAGTCCCGGTCCCCGAGGCACCCTAGAATCCGGCCCAAAAAACCAAAATTATAATCGACCCATCATTTGTTATACGTGTTAGTTGGGGTATTGGGACATCAAAAATCTGAGCTCGAGTTAAGATTTTGTCCGACGCATCATAAAAACGTGTTAAAATTCAGTCCCGGTCCTCGAGGCACCCTAGAATCCGGCCCGAAAAACCCAAATTATAATCGACCCATCATTTGTTATACGTGTTAGTTGGGGTATGGGGACATCAAAAATCTGTGCTCGAGTTAAGGTTTTGTCCGACGCATCATAAAAACGTCTTAAAATTCAGTCCCGGTCCCCGAGGCACCCTAGAATCCGGCCCGAAAAACCAAAATTATAATCGACCCATCATTTGTTACGTGTTAGTTGGGGTATTGGGACATTAAAAATCTGAGCTCGAGTTAAGATTTTGTCCGACGCATCATAAAAACGTGTTAAAATTCAGTCCCGGTCCCCTAGGGCACCCTCGAATCCGGTCCGAAAAACCCAAATTATAATCGACCCATCATTTGTTATACGTGTTAGTTGGGGTATGGGGACATCAAAAATCTGAGCTCGAGTTAAGGTTTTGTCCGGCGCATCATAAAAAAGTCTTAAAATTCAGTCACGGTCCCCGAGGCACCCTAGAATCCGGCCCGATAAACCAAAATTGTAATCGACCCATCATTTGTTATACGTGTTAGTTGGGGTATTGGGACATCAAAAATCTGAGTTCGAGTTAAGAGTTTTTCCGACCCATCAGAAAAACGTGTTAAAATTCAGTCCCGGTCCTCGAGGCACCCTTGAATCCGGCCCGAAAAACCCAAATTATAACAACCCATCATTTGTTATACGTGTTAGTCGTGATATTAAGACATCCAAAAATCTGAGCTCGAGTTAAAGTCTTCTCCGACCCATCAAAAAAACGTGTTCAAATTCAGTCCCGGTCCCCGAGGCACCCTAGAATCCGGCCCGAAAAACCCAAAATTTAAACGACCCATCATTTATTATACGTGTTAGTTGGGGTAATTGGACGACAAAATTGTAATCGACCCATCATTTGTTATACGTGTTAGTTGGGGTATTGGGACATCAAAAATCTGAGCTCGAGTTAAGATTTTGTCCGACGCATCATAAAAACGTGTTAAAATTCAGTCCCGGTCCTCGAGGCACCCTAGAATCCGGCCCGAAAAACCCAAATTATAATCGACCCATCATTTGTTATACGTGTTAGTTGGGGTATGGGGACATCAAAAATCTGTGCTCGAGTTAAGGTTTTGTCCGACGCATCATAAAAACGTCTTAAAATTCAGTCCCGGTCCCCGAGGCACCCTAGAATCCGGCCCGAAAAACCAAAATTATAATCGACCCATCATTTGTTACGTGTTAGTTGGGGTATTGGGACATTAAAAATCTGAGCTCGAGTTAAGATTTTGTCCGACGCATCATAAAAACGTGTTAAAATTCAGTCCCGGTCCCCCAAGGCACCCTCGAATCCGGTCCGAAAAACCCAAATTATAATCGACCCATCATTTGTTATACGTGTTAGTTGGGGTATTGGGACATCAAAAATCTGAGCTCGAGTTAAGATTTTGTCCGACGCATCATAAAAACGTGTTAAAATTCAGTCCTGGTCCCCCAGGGCACCCTAGAATCCGGCCCGAAAAACCCAAATTATAATCGACCCATCATTTGTTATACGTGTTAGTCGTGATATTGGGACATCCAAAAATCTGAGCTCGAGTTAAAGTCTTGTCCGACCCATCAAAAAAACGTGTTAAAATTTAGTCCCGGTCCCCGAGGCACCCTAGAATCCGGCCCGAAAAACCCAAAATTTAAACGACCCATCATTTGTTATACTTGTTAATTGGGGTATTGGGACATCAAAAATCTGAGCTCGAGTTAAGGTTTTGTTCGACGCATCATAAAAACGTGTTAAAATTCAGTCCCGGTCCCCGAGGCACCCTAGAATCCGGGCCCTTAAAACCCAAAATTTAAACGACCCATCATTTGTTATACGTGTTAGTTGGGGTAATAGGACGTCAAAATCTGAGCTCGAGTTAAGGTTTTGTCCGACGCATCATAAAAACGTGTTAAAATTCAGTCCCGGTCCCCGAGGCACCCTAGAAACCGGACCAAAAAACCCAAATTATAATCGACCCATCATTTGTTATACGTGTTAGTTGGAGTATGGGGACATCAAAAATCTGAGCTCGAGTTAAGGTTTTGTCCGACACATCATAAAAACGTCTTAAAATTCAGTCCCGGTCCCCGAGACACCCTAGAATCCGGCCCGAAAAACCAAAATTATAATCGACCCAACATTTGTTATATGTGTTAGTTGGGGTATTGGGACATCAAAAATCTGAGCTCGAGTTAATATTTTGTCCGACGCATCATAAAAACGTCTTAAAATTCAGTCCCGGTCCCCGAGGCACCCTAGAATCCGGCCCGAAAAACCCAAATTATAATCGACCCATCATTTGTTATACGTGTTAGTTGGGGTATGGGGACATCAAAAATCTGTGCTCGAGTTAAGGTTTTGTCCGACGCATCATAAAAACGTCTTAAAATTCAGTCCCGGTCCCCGAGGCACCCTAGAATCCGGCCCGAAAAACCAAAATTATAATCGACCCATCATTTGTTACGTGTTAGTTGGGGTATTGGGACATTAAAAATCTGAGCTCGAGTTAAGATTTTGTCCGACGCATCATAAAAACGTGTTAAAATTCAGTCCCGGTCCCCTAGGGCACCCTCGAATCCGGTCGAAAAACCCAAATTATAATCGACCCATCATTTGTTATACGTGTTAGTTGGGGTATGGGGACATCAAAAATCTGAGCTCGAGTTAAGGTTTTGTCCGGCGCATCATAAAAAAGTCTTAAAATTCAGTCACGGTCCCCGAGGCACCCTAGAATCCGGCCCGATAAACCAAAATTGTAATCGACCCATCATTTGTTATACGTGTTAGTTGGGGTATTGGGACATCAAAAATCTGAGTTCGAGTTAAGAGTTTTTCCGACCCATCAGAAAAACGTGTTAAAATTCAGTCCCGGTCCTCGAGGCACCCTTGAATCCGGCCCGAAAAACCCAAATTATAACAACCCATCATTTGTTATACGTGTTAGTCGTGATATTAAGACATCCAAAAATCTGAGCTCGAGTTAAAGTCTTCTCCGACCCATCAAAAAAACGTGTTCAAATTCAGTCCCGGTCCCCGAGGCACCCTAGAATCCGGCCCGAAAAACCCAAAATTTAAACGACCCATCATTTATTATACGTGTTAGTTGGGGTAATTGGACGACAAAATTGTAATCGACCCATCATTTGTTATACGTGTTAGTTGGGGTATTGGGACATCAAAAATCTGAGCTCGAGTTAAGATTTTGTCCGACGCATCATAAAAACGTGTTAAAATTCAGTCCCGGTCCTCGAGGCACCCTAGAATCCGGCCCGAAAAACCCAAATTATAATCGACCCATCATTTGTTATACGTGTTAGTTGGGGTATGGGGACATCAAAAATCTGTGCTCGAGTTAAGGTTTTGTCCGACGCATCATAAAAACGTCTTAAAATTCAGTCCCGGTCCCCGAGGCACCCTAGAATCCGGCCCGAAAAACCAAAATTATAATCGACCCATCATTTGTTATACGTGTTAGTTGGAGTATGGGGACATCAAAAATCTGAGCTCGAGTTAAGGTTTTGTCCGACACATCATAAAAACGTCTTAAAATTCAGTCCCGGTCCCCGAGACACCCTAGAATCCGGCCCGAAAAACCAAAATTATAATCGACCCAACATTTGTTATATGTGTTAGTTGGGGTATTGGGACATCAAAAATCTGAGCTCGAGTTAATATTTTGTCCGACGCATCATAAAAACGTCTTAAAATTCAGTCCCGGTCCCCGAGGCACCCTAGAATCCGGCCCGAAAAACCCAAATTATAGTCGACCCATCATTTGTTATACGTGTTAGTCGTGATATTGGGACATCCAAAAATCTGTGCTCTTGTTAAAGTTTTGTCGAACGCATCAAAAAACACTTGTTAAAATTCTGCACCGGTCCCCGAGACAGCCTAGAATCCGGCCCGAAAAACACAAAATTTAAACGACCCCTCTTTTGTTATACATGTTAGTCGGGGTATTGGGACATCCAAAAATCTGAGCACGAGTTGAAGTCTTTTCCGACGCATCAAAAAAACGTGTTAAAATTCAGTCCCGGTCCGCGAGGCACCCTTGAATCCGGCCCGAAAAACCCAAATTATAATCGACCCATCATTTGTTATACGTGTTAGTTGGGGTATGGGGACATCAAAAATCCGAGCTCGAGTTAAGATTTTGTCCGACGCATCATAAAAACGTGTTAAAATTCAGTCCCGGTCCCAAAGGCATCGTAGAATCCGGCCCGAAAAACCCAAAATTTAAACGACCCATCATTTGTTATACGTGTTAGTTGGGGTATTGGGACATCAAAACTCTGAGCTCGAGTTAAGGTTTTCTCCGACGCATCATAACAACGTGTTAAAATTCAGTCCCGGTCCCCGAGGCACCCTAGAATCCGGCCCGAAAAACCAAAATTATAATCGACCCATCATTTGTTATACGTGTTAGTTGAGGTATTGGGTCATCAAAAATCTGAGCTCGAGTTAAGATTTTGTCCGACGCATCATAAAAACGTGTTAAAATTCAGTTCCGGTCCCAGAGGCACCCTCGAATCCGGCCCGAAAAACCCAAATTATAATCGACCCATCATTTGTTATACGTGTTAGTTGGGTTATGGGGACATCAAAAATCTGAGCTGGAGTTAAGGTTTTGTCCGACGCATCATAAAAACGTCTTAAAATTCAGTCCCGGTCCCCGAGGCACCCTAGAATCCGGCCTGAAAAACCAAAATTATAATCGACCCATCATTTGTTATACGTGTTAGTTGGGGTATTGGGACATCAAAAATCTGAGCTCGAGTTAAGATTTTGTCCGACGCATCATAAAAACGTGTTAAAATTCAGTCCCGGTCCCCGAGGCACCCTAGAATCCGGCCCGAAAAACCAAAATTATAATCGACCCATCATTTGTTATACGTGTTAGTTGGGGTATTGGGACATCAAAAATCTGAGCTCGAGTTAAGATTTTGTCCGACGCATCATAAAAACGTGTTAAAATTCAGTCCCGGTCCTCGAGGCACCCTAGAATCCGGCCCGAAAAACCCAAATTATAATCGACCCATCATTTGTTATACGTGTTAGTTGGGGTATGGGGACATCAAAAATCTGTGCTCGAGTTAAGGTTTTGTCCGACGCATCATAAAAACGTCTTAAAATTCAGTCCCGGTCCCCGAGGCACCCTAGAATCCGGCCCGAAAAACCAAAATTATAATCGACCCATCATTTGTTACGTGTTAGTTGGGGTATTGGGACATTAAAAATCAGAGCTCGAGTTAAGATTTTGTCCGACGCATCATAAAAACGTGTTAAAATTCAGTCTCGGTCCCCCAGGGCACCCTAGAATCCGGCCCGAAAAACCCAAATTATAATCGACCCATCATTTGTTATACGTGTTAGTCGTGATATTGGGACATCCAAAAATCTGAACTCGAGTTAAAGTCTTGTCCGACCCATCAAAAAAACGTGTTAAAATTCAGTCCCTGTCCCCGAGGCACCCTAGAATCCGGCCCGATAAACCAAAATTATAATCGACCCATCATTTGTTATACGTGTTAGTTGGGGTATTGGGACATCAAAACTCTGAGCTCGAGTTAAGGTTTTGTCCGACGCATCATAAAAACGTGTTAAAATTCAGTCCCGGTCCCCGAGGCACCCTAGAATCCGGCCCGAAAAACCAAAATTATAATCGACCCATCATTTGTTATACGTGTTAGTTGGGGTATTGGGACATCAAAAATCTGAGCTCGAGTTAAGATTTTGTCCGACGCATCATAAAAACATGTTAAAATTCAGTTCTGGTCCTAGAGGCACCCTCGAATCCGGCCCGAAAAACCCAAATTATAATCGACCCATCATTTGTTATACGTGTTAGTTGGGTTATAGGGACATCAAAAATCTGAGCTGGAGTTAAGGTTTTGTTCGACGCATCATAAAAACGTCTTAAAATTCAGTCCCGGTCCCCGAGGCACCCTAGAATCCGGCCCGAAAAACCAAAATTATAATCGACCCATCATTTGTTATACGTGTTAGTTGGGGTATTGGGACATCAAAACTCTGAGCTCGAGTTAAGGTTTTGTCCGACCCATCATAAAAACGTGTTAAAATTCAGTCCCGGTCCCCGTGGCACCCTAGAATCCGGCCCGAAAAACCAAAATTATAATCGACCCATCATTTGTTATACGTGTTAGTTGGGGTATTGGGACATCAAAAATCTGAGCTCGAGTTAAGATTTTGTCCGACGCATCATAAAGACGTGTTAAAATTCAGTTCCGGTCCCAGAGGCACCCTCGAATCCGGCCCGAAAAACCAAAATTATAATCGACCCATCATTTGTTATACGTGTTAGTTGGGGTATGGGGACATCAAAAATCCGAGCTCGAGTTAAGATTTTGTCCGACGCATCATAAAAACGTGTTAAAATTCAGTCCCGGTCCCAAAGGCATCGTAGAATCCGGCCCGAAAAACCCAAAATTTAAACGACCCATCATTTGTTATACGTGTTAGTTGGGGTATTGGGACATCAAAACTCTGAGCTCGAGTTAAGGTTTTCTCCGACGCATCATAACAACGTGTTAAAATTCAGTCCCGGTCCCCGAGGCACCCTAGAATCCGGCCCGAAAAACCAAAATTATAATCGACCCATCATTTGTTATACGTGTTAGTTGAGGTATTGGGTCATCAAAAATCTGAGCTCGAGTTAAGATTTTGTCCGACGCATCATAAAAACGTGTTAAAATTCAGTTCCGGTCCCAGAGGCACCCTCGAATCCGGCCCGAAAAACCCAAATTATAATCGACCCATCATTTGTTATACGTGTTAGTTGGGTTATGGGGACATCAAAAATCTGAGCTGGAGTTAAGGTTTTGTCCGACGCATCATAAAAACGTCTTAAAATTCAGTCCCGGTCCCCGAGGCACCCTAGAATCCGGCCTGAAAAACCAAAATTATAATCGACCCATCATTTGTTATACGTGTTAGTTGGGGTATTGGGACATCAAAAATCTGAGCTCGAGTTAAGATTTTGTCCGACGCATCATAAAAACGTGTTAAAATTCAGTCCCGGTCCCCGAGGCACCCTAGAATCCGGCCCGAAAAACCAAAATTATAATCGACCCATCATTTGTTATACGTGTTAGTTGGGGTATTGGGACATCAAAAATCTGAGCTCGAGTTAAGATTTTGTCCGACGCATCATAAAAACGTGTTAAAATTCAGTCCCGGTCCTCGAGGCACCCTAGAATCCGGCCCGAAAAACCCAAATTATAATCGACCCATCATTTGTTATACGTGTTAGTTGGGGTATGGGGACATCAAAAATCTGTGCTCGAGTTAAGGTTTTGTCCGACGCATCATAAAAACGTCTTAAAATTCAGTCCCGGTCCCCGAGGCACCCTAGAATCCGGCCCGAAAAACCAAAATTATAATCGACCCATCATTTGTTACGTGTTAGTTGGGGTATTGGGACATTAAAAATCAGAGCTCGAGTTAAGATTTTGTCCGACGCATCATAAAAACGTGTTAAAATTCAGTCTCGGTCCCCCAGGGCACCCTAGAATCCGGCCCGAAAAACCCAAATTATAATCGACCCATCATTTGTTATACGTGTTAGTCGTGATATTGGGACATCCAAAAATCTGAACTCGAGTTAAAGTCTTGTCCGACCCATCAAAAAAACGTGTTAAAATTCAGTCCCTGTCCCCGAGGCACCCTAGAATCCGGCCCGATAAACCAAAATTATAATCGACCCATCATTTGTTATACGTGTTAGTTGGGGTATTGGGACATCAAAACTCTGAGCTCGAGTTAAGGTTTTGTCCGACGCATCATAAAAACGTGTTAAAATTCAGTCCCGGTCCCCGAGGCACCCTAGAATCCGGCCCGAAAAACCAAAATTATAATCGACCCATCATTTGTTATACGTGTTAGTTGGGGTATTGGGACATCAAAAATCTGAGCTCGAGTTAAGATTTTGTCCGACGCATTATAAAAACATGTTAAAATTCAGTTCTGGTCCTAGAGGCACCCTCGAATCCGGCCCGAAAAACCCAAATTATAATCGACCCATCATTTGTTATACGTGTTAGTTGGGTTATAGGGACATCAAAAATCTGAGCTGGAGTTAAGGTTTTGTTCGACGCATCATAAAAACGTCTTAAAATTCAGTCCCGGTCCCCGAGGCACCCTAGAATCCGGCCCGAAAAACCAAAATTATAATCGACCCATCATTTGTTATACGTGTTAGTTGGGGTATTGGGACATCAAAACTCTGAGCTCGAGTTAAGGTTTTGTCCGACCCATCATAAAAACGTGTTAAAATTCAGTCCCGGTCCCCGTGGCACCCTAGAATCCGGCCCGAAAAACCAAAATTATAATCGACCCATCATTTGTTATACGTGTTAGTTGGGGTATTGGGACATCAAAAATCTGAGCTCGAGTTAAGATTTTGTCCGACGCATCATAAAGACGTGTTAAAATTCAGTTCCGGTCCCAGAGGCACCCTCGAATCCGGCCCGAAAAAACCAAATTATAATCGACCCATCATTTGTTATACGTGTTAGTTGGGTTATGGGGACATCAAAAATCTGAGCTGGAGTTAAGGTTTTGTCCGACGCATCATAAAAACGTCTTAAAATTCAGTCCCGGTCCCCGAGGCACCCTAGAATCCGGCCCGAAAAACCAAAATTATAATCGACCCATCATTTGTTATACGTGTTAGTTGGGGTATTGGGACATCAAAACTCTGAGCTCGAGTTAAGGTTTTGTCCGACCCATCATAAAAACGTGTTAAAATTCAGTCCCGGTCCCCGAGGCACCCTAGAATCCGGCCCGAAAAACCAAAATTATAATCGACCCATCATTTGTTATACGTGTTAGTTGGGGTATTGGGACATCAAAAATCTGAGCTCGAGTTAAGATTTTGTCCGACGCATCGTAAAAACATGTTAAAATTCAGTTCCGGTCCCAGAGGCACCCTCGAATCCGGCCCGAAAAACCCAAATTATAATCGACCCATCATTTGTTATACGTGTTAGTTGGGTTATGGGGACATCAAAAATCTGAGCTGGAGTTAAGGTTTTGTCTGACGCATCATAAAAACGTGTTAAAATTCAGTCCCGGTCCCCGAGGCACCCTAGAATCCGGCCCGAAAAACCAAAATTATAATCGACCCATCTTTTGTTATACGTGTTAGTTGGGGTATTGGGACATCAAAAATCTGAGCTCGAGTTAAGATTTTGTCCGACGCATCATAAAAACGTGTTAAAATTCAGTCCCGGTCCTCGAGGCACCCTAGAATCCGGCCCGAAAAACCCAAATTATAATCGACCTATCATTTGTTATACGTGTTAGTTGGGGTATGGGGACATCAAAAATCTGTGCTCGAGTTAAGGTTTTGTCCGACGCATCATAAAAACGTCTTAAAATTCAGTCCCGGTCCCCGAGGCACCCTAGAATCCGGCCCGAAAAACCAAAATTATAATCGACCCATCATTTGTTACGTGTTAGTTGGGGTATTGGGACATTAAAAATCTGAGCTCGAGTTAAGATTTTGTCCGACGCATCATAAAAACGTGTTAAAATTCAGTCCCGGTCCCCCAGGGCACCCTAGAATCCGGCCCGAAAAACCCAAATTATAATCGACCCATCATTTGTTATACGTGTTAGTCGTGATATTGGGACATCTAAAAATCTGAGCTCGAGTTAAAGTCTTGTCCGACCCATCAAAAAAACGTGTTAAAATTCAGTCCCGGTCCCCGAGGCACCCTAGAATCCGGCCCGATAAACCAAAATTATAATCGACCCATCATTTGTTATACGTGTTAGTTGGGGTATTGGGACATCAAAACTCTGAGCTCGAGTTAAGGTTTTGTCCGACGCATCATAAAAACGTGTTAAAATTCAGTCCCGGTCCCAGAGGCACCCTAGAATCCGGCCCGAAAAACCAAAATTATAATCGACCCATCATTTGTTATACGTGTTAGTTGGGGTATTGGGACATCAAAAATCTGAGCTCGAGTTAAGATTTTGTCCGACGCATCATAAAAACATGTTAAAATTCAGTTCCGGTCCCAGAGGCACCCTCGAATCCGGCCCGAAAAACCCAAATTATAATCGACCCATCATTTGTTATACGTGTTAGTTGGGTTATGGGGACATCAAAAATCTGAGCTGGAGTTAAGGTTTTGTCCGACGCATCATAAAAACGTCTTAAAATTCAGTCCCGGTCCCCGAGGCACCCTAGAATCCGGCCCGAAAAACCAAAATTATAATCGACCCATCATTTGTTATACGTGTTAGTTGGGGTATTGGGACATTAAAACTCTGAGCTCGAGTTAAGGTTTTGTCCGACCCATCATAAAAACGTGTTAAAATTCAGTCCCGGTCCCCGAGGCACCCTAGAATCCGGCCCGAAAAACCAAAATTATAATCGACCCATCATTTGTTATACGTGTTAGTTGGGGTATTGGGACATCAAAAATCTGAGCTCGAGTTAAGATTTTGTCCGACGCATCATAAAAACATGTTAAAATTCAGTTCCGGTCCCAGAGGCACCCTCGAATCCGGCCCGAAAAACCCAAATTATAATCGACCCATCATTTGTTATACGTGTTAGTTGGGTTATGGGGACATCAAAAATCTGAGCTGGAGTTAAGGTTTTGTCCGACGCATCATAAAAACGTCTTAAAATTCAGTCCCGGTCCCCGAGGCACCCTAGAATCTGGCCCGAAAAACCAAAATTATAATCGACCCATCATTTGTTATACGTGTTAGTTGGGGTATTGGGACATCAAAACTCTGAGCTCGAGTTAAGGTTTTGTCCGACCCATCATAAAAACGTGTTAAAATTCAGTCCCGGTCCCCGAGGCACCCTAGAATCCGGCCCGAAAAACCAAAATTATAATCGACCCATCATTTGTTATACGTGTTAGTTGGGGTATTGGGACATCAAAAATCTGAGCTCGAGTTAAGATTTTGTCCGACGCATCATAAAAACGTGTTAAAATTTAGTTCCGGTCCCAGAGGCACCCTCGAATCCGGCCCGAAAAAACCAAATTATAATCGACCCATCATTTGTTATACGTGTTAGTTGGGTTATGGGGACATCAAAAATCTGAGCTGGAGTTAAGGTTTTGTCCGACGCATCATAAAAACGTCTTAAAATTCAGTCCCGGTCCCCGAGGCACCCTAGAATCCGGCCCGAAAAACCAAAATTATAATCGACCCATCATTTGTTATACGTGTTAGTTGGGGTATTGGGACATCAAAAATCTGAGCTCGAGTTAAGATTTTGTCCGACGCATCATAAAAACGTGTTAAAATTCAGTCCTGGTCCTCGAGGCACCCTAGAATCCGGCCCGAAAAACCCAAATTATAATCGACCCATCATTTGTTATACGTGTTAGTTGGGGTATGGGGACATCAAAAATCTGTGCTCGAGTTAAGGTTTTGTCGGACGCATCATAAAAACGTCTTAAAATTCAGTCCCGGTCCCCGAGGCACCCTAGAATCTGGCCCGAAAAACCAAAATTATAATCGACCCATCATTTGTTACGTGTTAGTTGGGGTATTGGGACATTAAAAATCTGAGCTCGAGTTAAGATTTTGTCCGACGCATCATAAAAACTTGTTAAAATTCAGTCCCGGTCCCCTAGGGCACCCTCGAATCCGGTCCGAAAAACCCAAATTATAATCGACCCATCATTTGTTATACGTGTTAGTTGGGGTATTGGGACATCAAAAATCTGAGCTCGAGTTAAGATTTTGTCCGACGCATCATAAAAACGTGTTAAAACTCAGTCCCGGTCCCCCAGGGCACCCTAGAATCCGGCCCGAAAAACCCAAATTATAATCGACCCATCATTTGTTATACGTGTTAGTCGTGATATTGGGACAGCCAAAAATCTGAGCTCGAGTTAAAGTCTTGTCCGACCCATCAAAAAAACGTCTTAAAATTCAGTCACGGTCCCCGAGGCACCCTAGACTCCGGCCCGATAAACCAAAATTATAATCGACCCATCATTTGTTATACGTGTTAGTTGGGGTATTGGGACATCAAAAATCTGAGCTCAAGTTAAGATTTTGTCCGACGCATCATAAAAACGTGTTAAAATTCAGTCCCGGTCCCCGAGGCACCCTAGAATACGGCCCGAAAAACCCAAATTATAACCGACCCATCATTTGTTATACGTGTTAGTCGTGATATTGGGACATCCAAAAATCTGTGCTCTTGTTAAAGTTTTGTCCAACGCATCAAAAAACACTTGTTAAAATTCTGCACCGGTCCCCGAGGCAGCCTAGAATCCGGGCCGCAAAACACAAAATTTAAACGACCCATCTTTTGTTATACATGTTAGTCGGGGTATTGGGACATCCAAAAATCTGAGCACGAGTTGAAGTCTTTTCCGACGCATCAAAAAAACGTGTTAAAATTCAGTCCCGGTCCCCGAGGCACCCTAGAATCCGGCCCGAAAAACCCAAAATTTAAACGACCCATCATTTGTTATACGTGTTAGTTGGGGTATTGGGACATCAAAAATCTGAGCTCGAGTTAAGGTTTTGTCCGACGCATCATAAAAACGTCACAAAATTCAGTCACGGTCCCCGAGGCACCCTAGAATCCGGCCCGATAAACCAAAATTATAATTGACCCATCATTTGTTATACGTTTTAGTTGGGGTATTGGGACATCAAAAATCTGAGATCGAGTTAAGATTTTGTCCGACGCATCATAAAAACGTGTTAAAATTCAGTCCCGGTCCCCGAGGCACCCTAGAATCCGGCCCGAAAAACCCAAATTATAACCGACCCATCATTTGTTATACGTGTTAGTCGTGATATTGGGACATCCAAAATTCTGTGCTCTTGTTAAAGTTTTGTCCAACGCATCAAAAAAACACTTGTTTTAATTGTGCACCGGTCCCCGAGGCACCCTAGAATCCGGCCCGAAAAATACAAAATTTAAACGACCCATCTTTTGTTATACATGTTAGTCGGGGTATTGGGACATCCAAAAATCTGAGCACGAGTTGAAGTCTTTTCCTACGCATCAAAAAAACATGTTAAAATTCAGTCCCGGTCCCCGAGGCACATTAGAATCCGGCCCGAAAAAACCCAAAATTTAAACGACCCATCATTTGTTATACGTGTTAGTTGGGGTATTGGGACATCAAAAATCTGAGCTCGAGTTAAGGTTTTGTCCGACGCATCATAAAACGTGTTAAAATTCAGTCCCGGTCCCCGAGGCACCCTCGAATCCGGCCCGAAAAACCCAAATTATAATCGACCCATCATTTGTTATACGTTTTAGTTGGGGTATGGGGACATCAAAAATCTGAGCTCGAGTTAAGGTTTAGTCCAACGCATCATAAAAACGTCTTAAAATTCAGTCAAGGTCCCCGAGGCACCCTAGAATCCGGCCCGATAAACCAAAATTGTAATCGACCCATCATTTGTTATACGTGTTAGTTGGGGTATTGGGACATCAAAAATCTGAGCTCGAGTTAAGATTTTTTCCGACCCATCAGAAAAACGTGTTAAAATTCAGTCCCGGTCCTCGAGGCACCCTTGAATCCGGCCCGAAAAACCCAAATTATAACAACCCATCATTTGTTATACGTGTTAGTCGTGATATTAAGACATCCAAAAATCTGAGCTCGAGTTAAAGTCTTGTCCGACCCATCAAAAAAACGTGTCCAAATTTTGTCCCGGTCCCCGAGGCACCCTACAATCCGGCCCGAAAAACCCAAAATTTAAACGACCCATCATTTGTTATACGTGTTAGTTGGGGTAATTGGACGTCAAAAATCTGAGCTCGAGTTAAGGTTTTGTCCGACGCATCATAAAAACGTGTTAAAATTCAGTCCCGGTCCCCGAGGCACCCTAGAATCCGGCCCGAAAAACCCAAATTATAATCGACCCATCATTTGTTATACGTGTTAGTTGGGGTATGGGGACATCAAAAATCTGAGCTAGAGTTAAGGTTTTGTCCGACGCATCATAAAAACGTCTTAAAATTCAGTCCCGGTCCCCGAGGCACCATAGAATCCGGCCCGAAAAACCAAAATTATAATCGACCCATCATTTGTTATACGTGTTAGTTGGGGTATTGGGACATCAAAAATCTGTGCTCGAGTTAAGGTTTTGTCCGACGCATCATAAAAACGTGTTAAAATTCAGTCCCGGTCCCCGAGGCACCGTAGAATCCGGCCCGAAAAACCCAAAATTTAAACGACCCATCATTTGTTATACGTGTTGGTTGGGGTATGGGGACATCAAAAATCTGAGCTCGAGTTAAGTTTTTGTTCGACGCATCATAAAAACGTCTTAAAATTCAGTCACGGTCCCCGAGGCACCCTAGAATCCAGCCCGATAAACCCAAATTATAATCGACCCATAATTTGTTATACGTGTTAGTTGGGGTATGGGGACATCAAAAATCTGAGCTCGAGTTAAGATTTTGTCCGACGCATCATAAAAACGTGTTAAAATTCAGTCCCGGTCCCCGAGGCACCCTAGAAGCCAGCCCGAAAAACCCAAATTATAACCGACCCATCATTTGTTATACGTGTTAGTCGTGATATTTGGACATCCAAAAATCTGTGCTCTTGTTAAAGTTTTGTCCCACGCATCAAGAAACACTTGTTAAAATTCTGCACTGGTCCCCGAGGCACCCTAGAATCCGACCCGAAAAACCCAAATTATAATCGACCCATGATTTGTTATACGTGTTAGTTGGGGTATGGGGACATCAAAAATCTGAGCTCGAGTTAAGATTTTGTCCGACGCATCATAAAAACGTGTTAAAATTCAGTCCCGGTCCCCGAGGCACCGTAGAATCCGGCCCGAAAAACCTAAAATTTAAACGACCCATCATTTGTTATACGTGTTAGTTGGGGTATGGGGACATCAAAAATCTGAGCTAGAGTTAAGTTTTTGTTCGACGCATCATAAAAACGTCTTAAAATTCAGTCACGGTCCCCGAGGAACCCTATTATCCGGCCCGATAAACCAAAATTATAATCGACCCATCATTTGTTATACGTGTTAGTTGGGGTATTGGGACATCAAAAATCTGAGCTCGAGTTAAGATTTTGTCCGACGCATCATAAAAACGTGTTAAAATTCAGTCCCGGTCCTCGAGGCACCCTAAAATCCAGCCCGAAAAACCCAAATTATAATCGACCCATCATTTGTTATACGTGTTACTTGGGGTATGGGGACATCAAAAATCTGTGCTCGAGTTAAGGTTTTGTCCGACGTATCATAAAAACGTGTTAAAATTCAGTTCCGGTCCCCGAGGCACCGTAGAATCCGGCCCGAAAAACCCAAAATTTAAACGACTCATCATTTGTTATACGTGTTAGTTGGGGTATGGGGACATCAAAAATCTGAGCTCGACTTAAGTTTTTGTTCGACGCATCATAAAAACGTCTTAAAATTCAGTCACGGTCCCCGAGGCACCCTAGAATCCGGCCCGATAAACCCAAATTATAATCGACCCATAATTTGTTATACGTGTTAGTTGGGGTATTGGGACATCAAAAATCTGAGCTCGAGTTAAGATTTTGTCCGACGCATCATAAAAACGTGTTAAAATTCAGTCCCGGTCCCTGAGGCACCCTAGGATCCGGCCCGAAAAAACCCAAATTATAACCGACCCATTATTTGTTATACGTGTTAGTCGTGATATTGGGACATCCAAAAATCTGTGCTCTTGTTAAAGTTTTGTCCAACGCATCAAAAAACACTTGTTAAAATTCTGCACCGGTCCCCGAGCCAGCCTAGAATCCAGCCCGAAAAACACAAAATTTAAACGACCCATCATTTGTTATACATGTTAGTCTGGGTATTGGGACATCCAAAAATCTGAGCACGAGTTGAAGTCTTTTCCGACGCATCAAAAAAACATGTTAAAATTCAGTCCCAGTCCCCGAGGCACATTAGAATCCGGCCCGAAAAACCCAAAATTTAAACGACCCATCATTTGTTATACGTGTTAGTCGTGATATTAAGACATCCAAAAATCTGAGCTCGAGTTAAAGTCTTGTCCGACCCATCAAAAAAACGTGTTCAAATTCAGTCCCGGTCCCCGAGGCACCCTAGAATCCGGCCCGAAAAACCCAAAATTTAAACGACCCATCATTTGTTATACGTGTTAGTTGGTGTAATTGGAAGTCAAAAATCTGAGCTCGAGTTAAGGTTTTGTCCGACGCATCATAAAAACGTGTTAAAATTCAGTCCCGGTCCCCGAGGCACCCTCGAATCCGGCCCGCAAAACCCAAATTATAATCGACCCATCATTTGTTATACGTGTTAGTTGGGGTATGGGGACATCAAAAATCTGAGCTCGAGTTAAGGTTTTGTCCGACGCATCATAAAAACGTGTTAAAATGCAGTCCCGGTCCCCGAGGCACCCTAGGATCCGGCCCGAAAAACCCAAATTATAATCGACCCATCATTTGTTATACGTGTTAGTCGTGATATTGGGACATCCAAAAATCTGTGCTCTTGTTAAAGTTTTGTCCAACGCATCAAAAAACACTTGTTAAAATTCTGCACCGGTCCCCGAGCCAGCCTATAATCTAGCCCGAAAAACACAAAATTTAAACGACCCATCATTTGTTATACATGTTAGTCGGGGTATTGGGACATCCAAAAATCTGAGCACGAGTTGAAGTCTTTTCCGACGCATCAAAAAAACATGTTAAAATTCAGTCCCGGTCCCCGAGGCACATTAGAATCCGGCCCGAAAAACCCAAAATTTAAACGACCCATCATTTGTTATACGTGTTAGTCGTGATATTAAGACATCCAAAAATCTGAGCTCGAGTTAAAGTCTTGTCCGACCCATCAAAAAAACGTGTTCAAATTCAGTCCCGGTCCCCGAGGCACCCTAGAATCCGGCCCGAAAAACCCAAAATTTAAACGACCCATCATTTGTTATACGTGTTAGTTGGGGTAATTGGAAGTCAAAAATCTGAGCTCGAGTTAAGGTTTTGTCCGACGCATCATAAAAACGTGTTAAAATTCAGTCCCGGTCCCCGAGGCACCCTCGAATCCGGCCCGCAAAACCCAAATTATAATCGACCCATCATTTGTTATACGTGTTAGTTGGGGTATGGGGACATCAAAAATCTGAGCTCGAGTTAAGGTTTTGTCCGACGCATCATAAAAACGTGTTAAAATTCAGTCCCGGTCTCCGAGGCACCCTCGAATCCTGCCCGAAAAACCCAAATAATAATCGACCCATCATTTGTTATACGTGTTAGTTGGGGTAGGGGGACATCAAAAATCTGAGCTCGAGTTAAGATTTTGTCCGACGCATCATAAAAACGTGTTAAAATTCAGTCCCGGTCCCCGAGGCACCCTAGAATCCGGCCCGAAAAACCCAAATTATAACCGACCCATCATTTGTTATACGTGTTAGTCGTGATATTGGGACATCCAAAAATCTGTGCTCTTGTTAAAGTTTTGTCCCACGCATCAAAAAACACTTGTTAAAATTCTGCACCGGTCCCCGAGGCACCCTAGAATCCGGCCCGAGA
The DNA here is from genome assembly GCA_028411795.1 of Euphorbia peplus. Classification (NCBI taxonomy): domain Eukaryota; kingdom Viridiplantae; phylum Streptophyta; class Magnoliopsida; order Malpighiales; family Euphorbiaceae; genus Euphorbia; species Euphorbia peplus. Next base: position 11,625,711 of record CP110838.1, on the reverse strand, counting down.
AACCCAAATTATAATCGACCCCTCATTTATTATACGTGTTAGTTGGGGTATGGGGACATCAAAAATCTGAGCTCGAGTTAAGATTTTGTCCGACGCATCATAAAAACGTGTTAAAATTCAGTCCCGGTCCCCGAGGCACCGTAGAATCCGGCCCGAAAAACCAAAAATTTAAACGACCCATCATTTGTTATACGTGTTAGTTGGGGTATGGGGATATCAAAAATCTGAGCTCGAGTTAAGATTTTGTCCTACGCATCATAAAAACGTGTTAAAATTCAGTCCCGGTCCCCGAGGCACCCTAAAATCCGGCCCGAAAAACCCAAATTATAATCGACCCATCATTTGTGATACGTGTTAGTTGGGGTATTGGGACATCAAAAATCTGAGCTCGAGTTAAGATTTTGTCCGACGCATCATAAAAACGTGTTAAAATTCAATCCCGGTCCTCGAGGCACCCTAGAATCCGGCCCGAAAAACCCAAATTATAATCGACCCATCATTTGACATACGTGTTAGTTGGGGTATGGGGACATCAAAAATCTGTGCTCGAGTTAAGGTTTTGTCCGACGCATCAAAAAAACGTCTTAAAATTCAGTCACGGTCCCCGAGGCACCCTAGAATCCGGCCCGATAAACCAAAATTATGATCGACCCATCATTTGTTATACGTGTTAGTTGGGGTATTGGGACATCAAAAATCTGAGCTCGAGTTAAGATTTTGTCCGACGCATCATAAAAACGTGTTAAAATTCAGTCCCGGTCCCCGAGGCACCCTAGGATCCGGCCCGAAAAACCCAAATTATAACCGACCCATCATTTGTTATACGTGTTAGTCGTGATATTGGGACATCCAAAAATCTGTGCTCTTGTTAAAGTTTTGTCCAACGCATCAAAAAACACTTGTTAAAATTCTGCACCGGTCCCCGAGCCGGCCTAGAATCCAGCCCGAAAAACACAAAATTTAAACGACCCATCATTTGTTATACATGTTAGTCGGGGTATTGGGACATCCAAAAATCTGAGCACGAGTTGAAGTCTTTTCCGACGCATCAAAAAAACATGTTAAAATTCAGTCCCGGTCCCCGAGGCACATTAGAATCCGGCCCGAAAAACCCAAAATTTAAACGACCCATCATTTGTTATACGTGTTAGTCGTGATATTAAGACATCCAAAAATCTGAGCTCGAGTTAAAGTCTTGTCCGACCCATCAAAAAAACGTGTTCAAATTCAGTCCCGGTCCCCGAGGCACCCTAGAATCTGGCCCGAAAAACCCAAAATTTAAACGACCCATCATTTGTTATACGTGTTAGTTGGGGTAATTGGAAGTCAAAAATCTGAGCTCGAGTTAAGGTTTTGTCCGACGCATCATAAAAACGTGATAAAATTCAGTACCAGTCCCCGAGGCACCCTAGAATCCGGCTCGAAAAACCCAAATTATAATCGACCCATCATTTGTTATACGTGTTAGTTGGGGTATGGGGACATCAAAAATCTGAGCTCAAGTTAAGGTTTTGTCCGACGCATCATAAAAAAGTGTTAAAATTCAGTCCCGGTCCCCGAGGCACCGTAGAATCCGGCCCGAAAAACCCAAAATTAAAACGACCCATCATTTGTTATACATGTTAGTTGGGGTATGGGGACATCAAAAATCTGAGCTCGAGTTAAGTTTTTGTTCGACGCATCATAAAAACGTCTTAAAATTCAGTCCCGGTTCCCGAGGCACCCTAGAATCCTGCCCGATAAACCAAAATTATAATCGACCCATCATTTGTTATACGTGTTAGTTGGGGTATTGGGACATCAAAAATCTGAGCTCGATTTAAGGTTTTGTCCTACGCATCATAAAAACGTGTTAAAATTCAGTCCCGGTCCCCGAGGCACCCATGAATCCGGCCCGAAAAACCCAAATTATAAACGACCCATCATTTGTTATACGTGTTAGTCGTGATATTGGGACATCCAAAAATCTGAGCTCGAGTTAAAGTCTTGTCCGACGCATCAAAAAAACGTCCAAATTCAGTCCCGGTCCCCGAGGCACCCTAGAATCCGGCCCGAAAAACCCAAATTATAATCGACCCATCATTTGTTATACGTGTTAGTTGGGGTATGGGGACATCAAAAATCTGAGCTCGAGTTAAGGTTTTGTCCGACGCATCATAAAAACGTCTTAAAATTCAGTCCCGGTCCCCGAGGCACCCTAGAATCCGGCCCGAAAAACCAAAATTATAATCGACCCATCATTTGTTATACGTGTTAGTTCGGGTATTGGGACATCAAAAATCTGAGCTCGAGTTAAGATTTTGTCTGACGCATAATAAAAACGTGTTAAAATTCGGTCGCGGTCCCAGAGGCACCCTCGAATCCGGCCCGAAAAACCCAAATTATAACCGACCCATCATTTGTTATACGTGTCAGTCGTGATATTGGGACATCCAAAAATCTGTGCTCTTGTTAAAGTTTTGTCCAACGCATCAAAAAACACTTGTTAAAATTCTGCAACGGTCCCCGAGGCAGCCTAGAATCCGGCCCGAAAAACACAAAATTTAAACGACCCATCTTTTGTTATACATGTTAGTCGGGGTATTGAGACATCCAAAAATCTGAGCACGATTTGAAGTCTTTTCCGACGCATCAAAAAAACGTGTTAAAATTCAGTCCCGGTCCCCGAGGCACCCTAGAATCCGGCCTGAAAAAACCCAAAATTTAAACGACCCATCATTTGTTATACGTGTTAGTTGGGGTATTGGGACGTCAAAAATCTGAGCTCGAGTTAAGGTTTTGTCCGACGCATCATAAAAACGTGTTAAAATTCAGTCCCGGTCCCCGAGGCATCCTAGAATCCGGCCCAAAAAACCCAAATTATAATCGACCCATCATTTGTTATACGTGTTAGTTGGGGTATGGGGACATCAAAAATCTGAGCTCGAGTTAAGGTTTTGTCCGACGCATCCTAAAAACGTCTTAAAATTCAGTCACGGTCCCCGAGGCACCCTAGAATCCGGCCCGGTAAACCCAAATTATAATCGACCCATAATTTGTTATACGTGTTAGTTGGGGTATGGGGACATCAAAAATCTGAGCTCGAGTTAAGATTTTGTCCGACGCATCATAAAAACGTGTTAAAATTCAGTCCCGGTCCCCGAGGCACCCTAGAATCCGGCCCGAAAAACCCAAATTATAACCGACCTATCATTTGTTATACGTGTTAGTCGTGATATTTGGACATCCAAAAATCTGTGCTCTTGTTAAAGTTTTGTCCCACGCATCAAAAAACACTTGTTAAAATTCTGCACCGGTCCCCGAGGCACCCTAGAATCCGGCCCGAAAAACCCAAATTATAATCGACCCATGATTTGTTATACGTGTTAGTTGGGGTATGGGGACAGCAAAAATCTGAGCTCGAGTTAAGATTTTGTCCGACGCATCACAAAAACGTGTTAAAATTCAGTCCCGGTCCCCGACGCACCGTATAATCCGGCCCGAAAAACCCAAAATTTAAACCACCCATCATTTGTTATACGTGTTAGTTGGGGTATGGGGACATCAAAAATCTGAGCTCGAGTTAACTTTTTGTTCGACGCATCATAAAAACGTCTTAAAATTCAGTCACGGTCCCCGAGGCACCCTAGAATCCGGCCCGATAAACCAAAATAATAATCGACCCATCATTTGTTATACGTGTTAGTTGGGGTATTGGGACATTAAAAATCTGAGCTCGAGTTAAGATTTTGTCCGACGCATCATAAAAACGTGTTAAAATTCAGTCCCGGTCCCCGAGGCACCCTAGAATCTGGCCCGAAAAACCCAAATTATAACTGACCCATCATTTGTTATACGTGTTAGTCGTGATATTGGGACATCCAAAAATCTGTTCTCTTGCTAAAGTTTTGTCCCACACATCAAAAAACACTTGTTAAAATTCTGCACCGGTCCCCGAGACACCCTAGAATCCGGCCCGAAAACCCAAATTATAATCGACCCATCATTTATTATACGTGTTAGTTGGGGTATGGGGACATCAAAAATCTGAGCTCGAGTTAAGATTTTTTCCGACGCATCATAAAAACGTGTTAAAATTCAGTCCCGGTCCCCGAGGCACCCTAGAATCCGGCCCGAAAAACCCAAATTATAATCGACCCATCATTTGTTATACGTGTTAGTTGGGGTATGGGGACATAAAAAATCTGAGCTCAAGTTAAGATTTTGTCCGACGCATCATAAAAACGTGTTAAAATTCAGTCCCGGTCCTCGAGGCACCCTAGAATCCGGCCCGAAAAACCCAAAATTTAAACGACCCATCATTTGTTATACATGTTAGTTGGGGTATGGGGACATCAAAAATCTGAGCTCGAGTTAAGTTTTTGTTCGACGCATCATAAAAACGTCTTAAAATTCAGTCACGGTCCCCGAGGCACCCTAGAATCCTGCCCGATAAACCAAAATTATAATCGACCCATCATTTGTTATACGTGTTAGTTGGGGTATTGGGACATCAAAAATCTGAGCTCGAGTTAAGATTTTGTCCGACGCATCATAAAAACGTGTTAAAATTCAGTCCCGGTCCCCGAGGCACCCTAAAATCCGGCCCTAAAACCCAAATTATAACCGACCCATCATTTGTTATACGTGTTAGTCGTGATATTGGGACATCCAAAAATCTGTGCTCTTGTTAAAGTTTTGTCCAACGCATCAAAAAACACTTGTTAAAATTCTGCACCGGTCCCCGAGGCACCCTAGAATCCGGCCCGCAAAACACAAAATTTAAACGACCCATCTTTTGTTATACATGTTAGTCGGGGTATTGGGACATCCAAAAATCTGAGCACGATTTGAAGTCTTTTCCGACGCATCAAAAAAATGTGTTAAAATTCAGTCCTGGTCCCCGAGGCACCCTAGAATCCGGCCCGAAAAAACCCAAAATTTAAACGACCCATCATTTGTTATACGTGTTAGTTGGGGTATTGGGACGTCAAAAATCTGAGCTCGAGTTAAGGTTTTGTCCGACGCATCATAAAAACGTGTTAAAATTCAGTCCCGGTCCCCGAGGCATCCTAGAATCCGGCCCGAAAAACCCAAATTATAATCGACCCATCATTTGTTATACGTGTTAGTTGGGGTATGGGGACATCAAAAATCTGAGCTCGAGTTAAGGTTTTGTCCGACGCATCATAAAAACGTCTTAAAATTCAGTCACGGTCCCCGAGGCACCCTAGAATCCGGCCCGATAAACCAGAATTATAATCGACCCATCATTTGTTATACGTGTTAGTTGGGGTATGGGGACATCAAAAATCTGAGCTCGAGTTAAGTTTTTGTCCGACGCATCATAAAAACGTGTTAAAATTCAGTCCCGGTCCCCGAGGCACCCTAGAATCCAGCCCGAAAAACCCAAATTATAACCGACCCATCATTTGTTATACGTGTTAGTCGTGATATTTGGACATCCAAAAATCTGTGCTCTTGTTAAAGTTTTGTCCCACGCATCAAAAAACACTTGTTAAAATTCTGCACCGGTCCCCGAGGCACCCTAGAATCCAGCCCGCAAAACCCAAATTATAATCGACCCATCATTTGTTATACGTGTTAGTTGGGGTATGGGGACATCAAAAATCTGAGCTCGAATTAAGATTTTGTCCGACGCATCATAAAAACGTGTTAAAATTCAGTCCCAGTCCCCGAGGCACCGTAGAATCCGGCCCGAAAAACCCAAAATTTAAACGACCCATCATTTGTTATACGTGTTAGTTGGGGTATGGGGACATCAAAAATCTGAGCTCGAGTTAAGATTTTGTCCTACGCATCATAAAAACGTGTTAAAATTCAGTCCCGATCCCCGAGGCACCCTAGAATCCGGCCCGAAAAATCCAAATTATAATCGACCCATCATTTGTTATACTTGTTAGTTCGGGTATGAAGACATCAAAAATCTGAGCTCAAGTTAAGATTTTGTCCGACGCATCATAAAAACGTGTTAAAATTCAGTCCCGGTCCCCGAGGCACCGTAGAATCCGGCCCGAAAAACCCAAAATTTAAACGACCCATCATTTGTTATACGTGTTAGTTGGGGTATGGGGACATCAAAAATCTGAGCTCGAGTTAAGATTTTGTCCGACGCATCATAAAAACGTGTTAAAATTCAGTCCCGGTCCACGAGGCACCGTAGAATCCGGCCCGAAAAACCCAAAATTTAAACGACCCATCATTTGTTATACGTGTTAGTTGGGTTATGGGGACATCAAAAATCTGAGCTCGAGTTAAGTTTTTGTTCGACGCATCATAAAAACGTCTTAAAATTCAGTCACGGTCCCCGAGGCACCCTAGAATCCGGCCCGATAAACCAAAATAATAATCGACCCATCATTTGTTATACGTGTTAGTTGGGGTATTGGGACATTAAAAATCTGAGCTCGAGTTAAGATTTTGTCCGACGCATCATAAAAACGTGTTAAAATTCAGTCCCGGTCCCCGAGGCACCCTAGGATCCGGCCCGAAAAACCCAAATTATAACCGACCCATCATTTGTTATACGTGTTAGTCGTGATATTGGGACATCCAAAAATCTGTGCTCTTGTTAAAGTTTTGTCCAACGCATCAAAAAACACTTGTTAAAATTCTGCACCGGTCCCCGAGACACCCTAGAATCCGGCCCGAAAACCCAAATTATAATCGACCCATCATTTATTATACGTGTTAGTTGGGGTATGGGGACATCAAAAATCTGAGCTCGAGTTAAGATTTTTTCCGACGCATCATAAAAACGTGTTAAAATTCAGTCCCGGTCCCCGAGGCACCCTAGAATCCGGCCCGAAAAACCCAAATTATAATCGACCCATCATTTGTTATACGTGTTAGTTGGGGTATGGGGACATAAAAAATCTGAGCTCAAGTTAAGATTTTGTCCGACGCATCATAAAAACGTGTTAAAATTCAGTCCCGGTCCTCGAGGCACCCTAGAATCCGGCCCGAAAAACCCAAAATTTAAACGACCCATCATTTGTTATACATGTTAGTTGGGGTATGGGGACATCAAAAATCTGAGCTCGAGTTAAGTTTTTGTTCGACGCATCATAAAAACGTCTTAAAATTCAGTCACGGTCCCCGAGGCACCCTAGAATCCTGCCCGATAAACCAAAATTATAATCGACCCATCATTTGTTATACGTGTTAGTTGGGGTATTGGGACATCAAAAATCTGAGCTCGAGTTAAGATTTTGTCCGACGCATCATAAAAACGTGTTAAAATTCAGTCCCGGTCCCCGAGGCACCCTAAAATCCGGCCCTAAAACCCAAATTATAACCGACCCATCATTTGTTATACGTGTTAGTCGTGATATTGGGACATCCAAAAATCTGTGCTCTTGTTAAAGTTTTGTCCAACGCATCAAAAAACACTTGTTAAAATTCTGCACCGGTCCCCGAGGCACCCTAGAATCCGGCCCGCAAAACACAAAATTTAAACGACCCATCTTTTGTTATACATGTTAGTCGGGGTATTGGGACATCCAAAAATCTGAGCACGATTTGAAGTCTTTTCCGACGCATCAAAAAAATGTGTTAAAATTCAGTCCTGGTCCCCGAGGCACCCTAGAATCCGGCCCGAAAAAACCCAAAATTTAAACGACCCATCATTTGTTATACGTGTTAGTTGGGGTATTGGGACGTCAAAAATCTGAGCTCGAGTTAAGGTTTTGTCCGACGCATCATAAAAACGTGTTAAAATTCAGTCCCGGTCCCCGAGGCATCCTAGAATCCGGCCCGAAAAACCCAAATTATAATCGACCCATCATTTGTTATACGTGTTAGTTGGGGTATGGGGACATCAAAAATCTGAGCTCGAGTTAAGGTTTTGTCCGACGCATCATAAAAACGTCTTAAAATTCAGTCACGGTCCCCGAGGCACCCTAGAATCCGGCCCGATAAACCAGAATTATAATCGACCCATCATTTGTTATACGTGTTAGTTGGGGTATGGGGTCATCAAAAATCTGAGCTCGAGTTAAGTTTTTGTCCGACGCATCATAAAAACGTGTTAAAATTCAGTCCCGGTCCCCGAGGCACCCTAGAATCCAGCCCGAAAAACCCAAATTATAACCGACCCATCATTTGTTATACGTGTTAGTCGTGATATTTGGACATCCAAAAATCTGTGCTCTTGTTAAAGTTTTGTCCCACGCATCAAAAAACACTTGTTAAAATTCTGCACCGGTCCCCGAGGCACCCTAGAATCCAGCCCGCAAAACCCAAATTATAATCGACCCATCATTTGTTATACGTGTTAGTTGGGGTATGGGGACATCAAAAATCTGAGCTCGAATTAAGATTTTGTCCGACGCATCATAAAAACGTGTTAAAATTCAGTCCCAGTCCCCGAGGCACCGTAGAATCCGGCCCGAAAAACCCAAAATTTAAACGACCCATCATTTGTTATACGTGTTAGTTGGGGTATGGGGACATCAAAAATCTGAGCTCGAGTTAAGATTTTGTCCTACGCATCATAAAAACGTGTTAAAATTCAGTCCCGATCCCCGAGGCACCCTAGAATCCGGCCCGAAAAATCCAAATTATAATCGACCCATCATTTGTTATACTTGTTAGTTCGGGTATGAAGACATCAAAAATCTGAGCTCAAGTTAAGATTTTGTCCGACGCATCATAAAAACGTGTTAAAATTCAGTCCCGGTCCCCGAGGCACCGTAGAATCCGGCCCGAAAAACCCAAAATTTAAACGACCCATCATTTGTTATACGTGTTAGTTGGGGTATGGGGACATCAAAAATCTGAGCTCGAGTTAAGATTTTGTCCGACGCATCATAAAAACGTGTTAAAATTCAGTCCCGGTCCACGAGGCACCGTAGAATCCGGCCCGAAAAACCCAAAATTTAAACGACCCATCATTTGTTATACGTGTTAGTTGGGTTATGGGGAAATCAAAAATCTGAGCTCGAGTTAAGTTTTTGTTCGACGCATCATAAAAACGTCTTAAAATTCAGTCACGGTCCCCGAGGCACCCTAGAATCCGGCCCGATAAACCAAAATAATAATCGACCCATCATTTGTTATACGTGTTAGTTGGGGTATTGGGACATTAAAAATCTGAGCTCGAGTTAAGATTTTGTCCGACGCATCATAAAAACGTGTTAAAATTCAGTCCCGGTCCCCGAGGCACCCTAGGATCCGGCCCGAAAAACCCAAATTATAACCGACCCATCATTTGTTATACGTGTTAGTCGTGATATTGGGACATCCAAAAATCTGTGCTCTTGTTAAAGTTTTGTCCAACGCATCAAAAAACACTTGTTAAAATTCTGCACCGGTCCCCGAGACACCCTAGAATCCGGCCCGAAAACCCAAATTATAATCGACCCATCATTTATTATACGTGTTAGTTGGGGTATGGGGACATCAAAAATCTGAGCTCGAGTTAAGATTTTTTCCGACGCATCATAAAAACGTGTTAAAATTCAGTCCCGGTCCCCGAGGCACCCTAGAATCCGGCCCGAAAAACCCAAATTATAATCGACCCATCATTTGTTATACGTGTTAGTTGGGGTATGGGGACATAAAAAATCTGAGCTCAAGTTAAGATTTTGTCCGACGCATCATAAAAACGTGTTAAAATTCAGTCCCGGTCCTCGAGGCACCCTAGAATCCGGCCCGAAAAACCCAAAATTTAAACGACCCATCATTTGTTATACATGTTAGTTGGGGTATGGGGACATCAAAAATCTGAGCTCGAGTTAAGTTTTTGTTCGACGCATCATAAAAACGTCTTAAAATTCAGTCACGGTCCCCGAGGCACCCTAGAATCCTGCCCGATAAACCAAAATTATAATCGACCCATCATTTGTTATACGTGTTAGTTGGGGTATTGGGACATCAAAAATCTGAGCTCGAGTTAAGATTTTGTCCGACGCATCATAAAAACGTGTTAAAATTCAGTCCCGGTCCCCGAGGCACCCTAAAATCCGGCCCTAAAACCCAAATTATAACCGACCCATCATTTGTTATACGTGTTAGTCGTGATATTGGGACATCCAAAAATCTGTGCTCTTGTTAAAGTTTTGTCCAACGCATCAAAAAACACTTGTTAAAATTCTGCACCGGTCCCCGAGGCACCCTAGAATCCGGCCCGCAAAACACAAAATTTAAACGACCCATCTTTTGTTATACATGTTAGTCGGGGTATTGGGACATCCAAAAATCTGAGCACGATTTGAAGTCTTTTCCGACGCATCAAAAAAATGTGTTAAAATTCAGTCCTGGTCCCCGAGGCACCCTAGAATCCGGCCCGAAAAAACCCAAAATTTAAACGACCCATCATTTGTTATACGTGTTAGTTGGGGTATTGGGACGTCAAAAATCTGAGCTCGAGTTAAGGTTTTGTCCGACGCATCATAAAAACGTGTTAAAATTCAGTCCCGGTCCCCGAGGCATCCTAGAATCCGGCCCGAAAAACCCAAATTATAATCGACCCATCATTTGTTATACGTGTTAGTTGGGGTATGGGGACATCAAAAATCTGAGCTCGAGTTAAGGTTTTGTCCGACGCATCATAAAAACGTCTTAAAATTCAGTCACGGTCCCCGAGGCACCCTAGAATCCGGCCCGATAAACCAGAATTATAATCGACCCATCATTTGTTATACGTGTTAGTTGGGGTATGGGGACATCAAAAATCTGAGCTCGAGTTAAGTTTTTGTCCGACGCATCATAAAAACGTGTTAAAATTCAGTCCCGGTCCCCGAGGCACCCTAGAATCCAGCCCGAAAAACCCAAATTATAACCGACCCATCATTTGTTATACGTGTTAGTCGTGATATTTGGACATCCAAAAATCTGTGCTCTTGTTAAAGTTTTGTCCCACGCATCAAAAAACACTTGTTAAAATTCTGCACCGGTCCCCGAGGCACCCTAGAATCCGGCCCGCAAAACCCAAATTATAATCGACCCATCATTTGTTATACGTGTTAGTTGGGGTATGGGGACATCAAAAATCTGAGCTCGAATTAAGATTTTGTCCGACGCATCATAAAAACGTGTTAAAATTCAGTCCCAGTCCCCGAGGCACCGTAGAATCCGGCCCGAAAAACCCAAAATTTAAACGACCCATCATTTTTTATACGTGTTAGTTGGGGTATGGGGACATCAAAAATCTGAGCTCGAGTTAAGATTTTGTCCGACGCATCATAAAAACGTGTTAAAATTCAGTCCCAGTCCCCGAGGCACCGTAGAATCCGGCCCGAAAAACCCAAAATTTAATCGACCCATCATTTGTTATACGTGTTAGTTGGGGTATTGGGACATCAAAAATCTGAGCTCGAGTTAAGATTTTGTCCGACGCATCATAAAAACGTGTTAAAATTCAGTCCCGGTCCCCGAGGCACCCTAGAATCCGGTCCGAAAAACTCAAATTATAACCGACCCATCATTTGTTATACGTGTTAGTCGTGATATTGGGACATCCAAAAATCTGTGCTCTTCTTAAAGTTTTGTCCCACGCATCAAAAAACACTTGTTAAAATTCTGCACCGGTCCCCGAGGCACCCTAGAATCCGGCCCGAAAAACCCAAATTATAATCGACCCATCATTTATTATACGTGTTAGTTGGGGTATGGGGACATCAAAAATTTGAGCTCGAGTTAAGATTTTGTCCGACGCATCATAAAAACGTGTTAAATTTCAGTCCCGGTCCCCGAGGCACCCTAGAATCCGGCCTGATAAACCAAAATAATAATCGACCCACCATTTGTTATACGTGTTAGTTGGGGTATTGGGACATCAAAAATCTGAGCTCGAGTTAAGTTTTTGTTCGACGCATCATAAAAACGTTTTAAAATTCAGTCACGGTCCCCGAGGCACCCTAGAATCTGGCCCCATAAACCAAAATTATAATCGACCCATCATTTGTTATACGTGTTACTTGGGGTATTGGGACATCAAAAATCTGAGCTCGAGTTAAGATTTTGTCCGACGCATCATAAAAACGTGTTAAAATTCAGTCCCGGTCCCCGAGGCACCCTAGAATCCGGCCCGAAAAACCCAAATTATAACCGACCCATCATTTGTTATACGTGTTAGTCGCGATATTGGGACATCCAAAAATCTGTGCTCTTGTTAAAGTTTTGTCCCACGCATCAAAAAACACTTGTTAAAATTCTGCACCGGTCCCCGAGGCACCCTAGAATCCGGCCCGAAAAACCCAAATTATAATCGACCCATCATTTATTATACATGTTAGTTGGGGTATGGGGACATCAAAAATCTGAGCTCGAGTTAAGATTTTGTCCGACGCATCATAAAAACGTGTTAAAATTCAGTCCCGGTCCCCGAGGCACCCTAGAATCCGGCCCGAAAAACCCAAATTATAATCGACCCATCATTTATTATACGTGTTAGTTGGGGTATGGGGACATCAAAAATCTGAGCTCGAGTTAAGATTTTGTCCGACGCATCATAAAAACGTGTTAAAATTCAATCCCGGTTCCCGAGGCACCGTAGAATCTGGCCCGAAAAACACAAAATTTAAACGACCCATTATTTGTTATACGTGTTAGTTGGGGTATTGGGACATCAAAAATCTGAGCTCGAGTTAAGGTTTTGTCCGACGCATCATAAAAACGTGTTAAAATTCAGTCCCGGTCCCTGAGGCACCCTTGAATCCGGCCTGAAAAACCCAAATTATAAACGACCCATCATTTGTTATACGTGTTAGTCGTGATATTGGGACATCCAAAAATCTGAGCTCGAGTTAAAGTCTTGTCCGACGCATCAGAAAAACGTGTTAAATTCAGTCCCGGTCCCCGAGGGACCCTAGAATCTGGCACGAAAAACCCAAATTATAATCGACCCATCATTTGTTATACGTGTTAGTTGGGGTATGGGGACATCAAAAATCTGAGCTCGATTTAAGGTTTTGTCCGACGCATCATAAAAACGTCTTAAAATTCAGTCCCGGTCCCCGAGGCACCCTAGAATCCGGCCCGAAAAACCAAAATTATAATCGACCCATCATTTGTTATACGTGTTTGTTGGGGTATTGGGACATCAAAAATCTGAGCTCGAGTTAAGATTTTGTCGGACGCATCATAAAAACGTGTTAAAATAGAGTCCCGGTCCCCGAGGCACCCTAGAATCCGGCCCGAAAAACCCAAATTATAATCGACCGATCATTTGTTATACGTGTTAGTTGTGATATTGGGACATCCAAAAATCTGTGCTCTTGTTAAAGTTTTGTCCAACGCATCAAAAAACACTTGTTAAAATTCTGCACCGGTCCCCGAGGCAGCCTAGAATCCGGCCCGAAAAACACAAAATTTAAACGACCCATCTTTTGTTATACGTGTTAGTCGGGGTATTGGGACATCAAAAAATCAGAGCACGAGTTGAAGTCTTTTCCGACGCATCAAAAAAACGTGTTAAAATTCAATCCCGGTCCCCGAGGCACCCTTGAATCCGGCCCGAAAAACCCAATTTATAAATGACCCGTCATTTGTTATACGTGTTAGTCGTGATATTGGGACATCCAAAAATCTGAGCTCGAGTTAAAGTCTTGTCCGACGCATCAAAAAAACGTGTTCAAATTCAGTTCCGGTCCCTGAGGCACCCTAGAATCCGGCCCGAAAAATCCAAAATTTAAACGACCCATCATTTGTTATACGTGTTAGTTGGGGTAATTGGACGTCAAAAATCTGAGCTCGAGTTAAGGTTTTGTCCGACGCATCATAAAAACGTGTTAAAATTCAGTCCCGGTCCCCGAGGCACCCTAGAATTCGGCCGGAAAAACCCAAATTATAATCGACTCATCATTTCTTATACGTGTTAGTTGGGTTATGGGGACATCAAAAATCTGAGCTCGAGTTAAGGTTTTGTCCGATGCATCATAAAAACGTCTTAAAATTCAGTCCCGGTCCCCGAGGCAGCCTACAATCCGGCCCGAAAAACCAAAATTATAATCGACCCATCATTTGTTATACGTGTTAGTTGGGGTATTGGGACATCAAAAATCTGAGCTCGAGTTAAGATTTTGTCCGACGCATCAAAAAAACGTGTTAAAATTCAGTCCCGGTCCCCGAGGCACCCTAGAATCCGGCCCGAAAAACCCAAAATTTAAACGACCCATCATTTGTTATACGTGTTAGTTGGGGTATTGGGACATCAAAAATCTGAGCTCGATTTAAGGTTTTGTCCTACGCATCATAAAAACGTGTTAAAATTCAGTCCCGGTCCCCGAGGCACCCTTGAATCCGGCCCGAAAGACCCAAATTATAAATGACCCATCATTTGTAATACGTGTTAGTCGTGATATTGGGACATCCAAAAATCTGAGCTCGAGTTAAAGTCTTGTCCGACGCATCAAAAAAACGTGTTCAAAAAAAGTCCCGGTCCCCGAGACACCCTAGAATCCGGCCAGAAAAACCCAAAATTTAAACGACCCATCATTTGTTATACGTGTTAGTTGGGGTAATTGGACGTCAAAAATCTGAGCTCGAGTTAATATTTTGTCCGACGCATCATAAAAACGTGTTAAAATTCAGTCCCGGTCCCCGAGGCACCCTAGAATCCGGCCCGAAAAACCCAAATTATAATTGACCGATTATTTGTTATACGTGTTAGTTGGGGTATGGGGACATCAAAAATCGGAGCTCGAGTTAAGGTTTTGTCCGACGCATCATAAAGACGTGTTAAAATTCAGTCCCGGTCCCCGAGGCACCCTAGAATCCGGCCGGAAAAACCCAAATTATAATCGACCCATCATTTGATATACGTGTTAGTTGGGGTATGGGGACATCAAAAATCTGAGCTCGAGTTAAGGTTTTGTCCGACGCATCATAAAAACGTCTTAAAATTCAGTCCCGGTCCCCGAGGCACCCTAGAATCCGGCCCGAAAAAAAAAAAATTATAATCGACCCATCATTTGTTATACGTGTTAGTTGGGGTATTGGGACATCAAAAATCCGAGCTGGAGTTATGATTTTGTCCGACGCATCATAAAAACGTGTTAAAATTCAGTCCCGGTCCCCGAGGCACCCTAGAATCCGGCCCGAAAAACCCAAATTATAAACGACCCATCATTTGTTATACGTGTTAGTCATGATATTGGAACATCCAAAAATCTGAGCTCGAGTTAAAGTCTTGTCCGACGCATCAAAAAAACGTGTTCAAATTCAGTCCCGGTCCCCGAGGCACCCTAGAATCCGGCCCGAAAAAACCCAAAATTATAATCGACCCATCATTTGTTATACGTGTTAGTTAGGGTAAAGGGACATCAAAAATCTGAGCTCGTGTTAAAATTTTGTCAGACGCATCATAAAAACGTGTTAAAATTCAGTCCCGGTCCCCGAGGCACTGTAGAATCCGGCCCGAAAAACCCAAATTAAAATGGACCCATCATTTGTTTTACGTGTTAGTTGGGGTATTGGGACATCAAAAATCTGAGCTGGAGTTAAGATTTTGTCCGACGCATCATAAAAACGTGTTAAAATTCAATCCCGGTCCCCGAGGCACCCTTGAATCCGGCCCGAAAAACCCAAATTATAAACGACCCATCATTTGTTATACGTGTTAGTGTTGATATTGGGACATCCAAAAATCTGAGCTCGAGTTAAAGTCTTGTCTTACGCATCAAAAAAACGTGTTCAAATTCAGTCCCGGTCCCCGAGGCACCCTAGAATCCGGCCCGAAAAACCCAAAATTTAAACGACCCATCATTTGTTATACGTGTTAGTTGGGGTAATTGGACGTCAAAAATCTGAACTCGAGTTAAGGTTTTGTCCGACGCATCATAAAAACGTGTTAAAATTCAGTCCCGGTCCCCGAGGCACCCTATAGTTCGGCCGGAAAAACCCAAATTATAATCGACTCATCATTTGTAATACGTGTTAGTCGGGTTATGGGGACATCAAAAATCTGAGCTCGAGTTAAGGTTTTGTCCGACGCATCATAAAAACGTCTCAAAATTCAGTCTCGGTCCCCGAGGCACCCTAGAATCCGGCCCAATAAACCCAAAAATCTGTGCTCTTCTTAAAGTTTTGTCCAACGCATCAAAAAACACTTGTTAAAATTCCGCACCGGTCCCCGAGGAAGCCTAGAATCCGGCCCGAAAAACACAAAATTTAAACGACCCTACTCTTGTTATACATGTTAGTCGGGGTATTGGGACATCCAAAAATCTGAGCACGAGTTGAAGACTTTTCCGACGCATCATAAAAACGTTTTAAAATTCAGTCCCGGTCCCCGAGGCACCCTAGAATCCGGCCCGAAAAACCCAAAATTTAAACGACCCATCATTTGTTATACGTGTTAATTGGGGTATTGGGACATCAAAAATCTGAGCTCGATTTAAGGTTTTGTCCTACGCATCATAAAAACGTGTTAAAATTCCGTCCCGGTCCCCGAGGCACCCTTGAATCCGGCCCGAAAAACCCAAATTATAAACGACCCATCATTTGTTATACGTGTTAGTCGTGATATTGGGACATCCAAAAATCTGAGCTCGAGTTAAAGTCTTGTCCGACGCATCAAAAAAACGTTTTCAAATTCAGTCCCGGTCCCCGAGGCAGCCTAGAATCCGGCCCGAAAAACACAAAATTTAAACGACCCATCATTTGTTATACGTGTTAGTTGGGGTAACTGGACGTCAAAAATCTGAGCTCGAGTTATGGTTTTGTCCGACGCATCATAAAAACGTGTTAAAATTCAGTCCCGGTCCCCGAGGCACCCTAGAATCCGGCCCGAAAAACCCAAATTATAATCGACCCATCATTTATTATACGTGTTAGTTGGGGTATGGGGACATCAAAAATCTGAGCTCGAGTTGAGATTGTGTCCGACGCATCATAAAAACGTGTTAAAATTCAGTCCCGGTCCCCGAGGCACCGTAGAATCTGGCCCGAAAAACACAAAATTTAAACGACCCATCATTTGTTATACGTGTTAGTTGGGGTATTGGGACATCAAAAATCTGAGCTCGATTTAAGGTTTTGTCCTACGCATCATAAAAACGTGTTAAAATTCAGTCCCGGTCCCCGAGGCACCCTTGAATCCGGCCCGAAAGACCCAAATTATAAATGACCCATCATTTGTAATACGTGTTAGTCGTGATATTGGGACATCCAAAAATCTGAGCTCGAGTTAAAGTCTTGTCCGACGCATCAAAAAAACGTGTTCAAAAAAAGTCCCGGTCCCCGAGACACCCTAGAATCCGGCCAGAAAAACCCAAAATTTAAACGACCCATCATTTGTTATACGTGTTAGTTGGGGTAATTGGACGTCAAAAATCTGAGCTCGAGTTAATATTTTGTCCGACGCATCATAAAAACGTGTTAAAATTCAGTCCCGGTCCCCGAGGCACCCTAGAATCCGGCCCGAAAAACCCAAATTATAATTGACCGATTATTTGTTATACGTGTTAGTTGGGGTATGGGGACATCAAAAATCGGAGCTCGAGTTAAGGTTTTGTCCGACGCATCATAAAGACGTGTTAAAATTCAGTCCCGGTCCCCGAGGCACCCTAGAATCCGGCCGGAAAAACCCAAATTATAATCGACCCATCATTTGATATACGTGTTAGTTGGGGTATGGGGACATCAAAAATCTGAGCTCGAGTTAAGGTTTTGTCCGACGCATCATAAAAACGTCTTAAAATTCAGTCCCGGTCCCCGAGGCACCCTAGAATCCGGCCCGAAAAAAAAAAAATTATAATCGACCCATCATTTGTTATACGTGTTAGTTGGGGTATTGGGACATCAAAAATCCGAGCTGGAGTTATGATTTTGTCCGACGCATCATAAAAACGTGTTAAAATTCAGTCCCGGTCCCCGAGGCACCCTAGAATCCGGCCCGAAAAACCCAAATTATAAACGACCCATCATTTGTTATACGTGTTAGTCATGATATTGGAACATCCAAAAATCTGAGCTCGAGTTAAAGTCTTGTCCGACGCATCAAAAAAACGTGTTCAAATTCAGTCCCGGTCCCCGAGGCACCCTAGAATCCGGCCCGAAAAAACCCAAAATTATAATCGACCCATCATTTGTTATACGTGTTAGTTAGGGTAAAGGGACATCAAAAATCTGAGCTCGTGTTAAAATTTTGTCAGACGCATCATAAAAACGTGTTAAAATTCAGTCCCGGTCCCCGAGGCACTGTAGAATCCGGCCCGAAAAACCCAAATTAAAATGGACCCATCATTTGTTTTACGTGTTAATTGGGGTATTGGGACATCAAAAATCTGAGCTGGAGTTAAGATTTTGTCCGACGCATCATAAAAACGTGTTAAAATTCAATCCCGGTCCCCGAGGCACCCTTGAATCCGGCCCGAAAAACCCAAATTATAAACGACCCATCATTTGTTATACGTGTTAGTGTTGATATTGGGACATCCAAAAATCTGAGCTCGAGTTAAAGTCTTGTCTTACGCATCAAAAAAACGTGTTCAAATTCAGTCCCGGTCCCCGAGGCACCCTAGAATCCGGCCCGAAAAACCCAAAATTTAAACGACCCATCATTTGTTATACGTGTTAGTTGGGGTAATTGGACGTCAAAAATCTGAACTCGAGTTAAGGTTTTGTCCGACGCATCATAAAAACGTGTTAAAATTCAGTCCCGGTCCCCGAGGCACCCTATAGTTCGGCCGGAAAAACCCAAATTATAATCGACTCATCATTTGTAATACGTGTTAGTCGGGTTATGGGGACATCAAAAATCTGAGCTCGAGTTAAGGTTTTGTCCGACGCATCATAAAAACGTCTCAAAATTCAGTCTCGGTCCCCGAGGCACCCTAGAATCCGGCCCAATAAACCCAAAAATCTGTGCTCTTCTTAAAGTTTTGTCCAACGCATCAAAAAACACTTGTTAAAATTCCGCACCGGTCCCCGAGGAAGCCTAGAATCCGGCCCGAAAAACACAAAATTTAAACGACCCTACTCTTGTTATACATGTTAGTCGGGGTATTGGGACATCCAAAAATCTGAGCACGAGTTGAAGACTTTTCCGACGCATCATAAAAACGTTTTAAAATTCAGTCCCGGTCCCCGAGGCACCCTAGAATCCGGCCCGAAAAACCCAAAATTTAAACGACCCATCATTTGTTATACGTGTTAATTGGGGTATTGGGACATCAAAAATCTGAGCTCGATTTAAGGTTTTGTCCTACGCATCATAAAAACGTGTTAAAATTCCGTCCCGGTCCCCGAGGCACCCTTGAATCCGGCCCGAAAAACCCAAATTATAAACGACCCATCATTTGTTATACGTGTTAGTCGTGATATTGGGACATCCAAAAATCTGAGCTCGAGTTAAAGTCTTGTCCGACGCATCAAAAAAACGTTTTCAAATTCAGTCCCGGTCCCCGAGGCAGCCTAGAATCCGGCCCGAAAAACACAAAATTTAAACGACCCATCATTTGTTATACGTGTTAGTTGGGGTAACTGGACGTCAAAAATCTGAGCTCGAGTTATGGTTTTGTCCGACGCATCATAAAAACGTGTTAAAATTCAGTCCCGGTCCCCGAGGCACCCTAGAATCCGGCCCGAAAAACCCAAATTATAATCGACCCATCATTTATTATACGTGTTAGTTGGGGTATGGGGACATCAAAAATCTGAGCTCGAGTTGAGATTGTGTCCGACGCATCATAAAAACGTGTTAAAATTCAGTCCCGGTCCCCGAGGCACCGTAGAATCTGGCCCGAAAAACACAAAATTTAAACGACCCATCATTTGTTATACGTGTTAGTTGGGGTATTGGGACATCAAAAATCTGAGCTCGAGTTAAGGTTTTGTCCGACGCATCATAAAAACGTGTTAAAATTCAGTCCCGGTCCCTGAGGCACCCTTGAATCCGGCCTGAAAAACCCAAATTATAAACGACCCATCATTTGTTATACGTGTTAGTCGTGATATTGGGACATCCAAAAATCTGAGCTCGAGTTAAAGTCTTGTCCGACGCATCAGAAAAACGTGTTAAATTCAGTCCCGGTCCCCGAGGGACCCTAGAATCCGGCCCGAAAAACCCAAATTATAATCGACCCATCATTTGTTATACGTGTTAGTTGGGGTATGGGGACATCAAAAATCTGAGCTCGATTTAAGGTTTTGTCCGACGCATCATAAAAACGTCTTAAAATTCAGTCCCGGTCCCCGAGGCACCCTAGAATCCGGCCCGAAAAACCAAAATTATAATCGACCCATCATTTGTTATACGTGTTTGTTGGGGTATTGGGACATCAAAAATCTGAGCTCGAGTTAAGATTTTGTCCGACGCATCATAAAAACGTGTAAAAATAGAGTCCCGGTCCCCAAGGCACCCTAGAATCCGGCCCGAAAAACCCAAATTATAATCGACCCATCATTTGTTATACGTGTTAGTCGTGATATTGGGACATCCAAAAATCTGTCCTCTTGTTAAAGTTTTGTCCAACGCATCAAAAAACACTTGTTAAAATTCTGCACCGGTCCCTGAGGCAGCCTAGAATCCGGCCCGAAAAACACAAAATTTAAACGACCCATCTTTTGTTATACGTGTTAGTCGGGGTATTGGGACATCAAAAAATCAGAGCACGAGTTGATGTCTTTTCCGACGCATCAAAAAAACGTGTTAAAATTCAATCCCGGTCCCCGAGGCACCCTTGAATCCGGCCCGAAAAACCCAATTTATAAATGACCCGTCATTTGTTATACGTGTTAGTCGTGATATTGGGACATCCAAAAATCTGAGCTCGAGTTAAAGTCTTGTCCGACGCATCAAAAAAACGTGTTCAAATTCAGTTCTGGTCCCCGAGGCACCCTAGAATCCGGCCCGAAAAATCCAAAATTTAAACGACCCATCATTTGTTATACGTGTTAGTTGGGGTAATTGGACGTCAAAAATCTGAGCTCGAGTTAAGGTTTTGTCCGACGCATCATAAAAACGTGTTAAAATTCAGTCCCGGTCCCCGAGGCACCCTAGAATTCGGCCGGAAAAACCCAAATTATAATCGACTCATCATTTCTTATACGTGTTAGTTGGGTTATGGGGACATCAAAAATCTGAGCTCGAGTTAAGGTTTTGTCCGATGCATCATAAAAACGTCTTAAAATTCAGTCCCGGTCCCCGAGGCAGCCTACAATCCGGCCCGAAAAACCAAAATTATAATCGACCCATCATTTGTTATACGTGTTAGTTGGGGTATTGGGACATCAAAAATCTGAGCTCGAGTTAAGATTTTGTCCGACGCATCAAAAAAACGTGTTAAAATTCAGTCCCGGTCCCCGAGGCACCCTAGAATCCGGCCCGAAAAACCCAAAATTTAAACGACCCATCATTTGTTATACGTGTTAGTTGGGGTATTGGGACATCAAAAATCTGAGCTCGATTTAAGGTTTTGTCCTACGCATCATAAAAACGTGTTAAAATTCAGTCCCGGTCCCCGAGGCACCCTTGAATCCGGCCCGAAAAACCCAAATTATAAACGACCCATCATTTGTAATACGTGTTAGTCGTGATATTGGGACATCCAAAAATCTGAGCTCGAGTTAAAGTCTTGTCCGACGCATCAAAAAAACGTGTTCAAATTCAGTCCCGGTCCCCGAGACACCCTAGAATCCGGCCAGAAAAACCCAAAATTTAAACGACCAATCATTTGTTATACGTGTTAGTTGGGGTAATTGGACGTCAAAAATCTGAGCTCGAGTTAATATTTTGTCCGACGCATCATAAAAACGTGTTAAAATTCAGTCCGGGTCCCCGAGGCACCCTAGAATCCGGCCCGAAAAACCCAAATTATAATCGACCCATTATTTGTTATACGTGTTAGTTGGGGTATGGGGACATCAAAAATCGGAGCTCGAGTTAAGGTTTTGTCCGACGCATCATAAAAACGTGTTAAAATTCAGTCCCGGTCCCCGAGGCACCCTAGAATCCGGCCGGAAAAACCCAAATTATAATCGACCCATCATTTGATATACGTGTTAGTTGGGGTATGGGGACATCAAAAATCTGAACTCGAGTTAAGGTTTTGTCCGACGCATCATAAAATCGTCTTAAAATTCAGTCCCGGTCCCCGAGGCACCCTAGAATCCGGCCCGAAAAACCAAAATTATAATCGACCCATCATTTGTTATACGTGTTAGTTGGGGTATTGGGACATCAAAAATCTGAGCTGGAGTTAAGATTTTGTCCGACGCATCATAAAAACGTGTTAAAATTCAGTCCCGGTCCCCGAGGCACCCTAGAATCCGGCCCGAAAAACCCAAATTATAAACGACCCATCATTTGTTATACGTGTTAGTCATGATATTGGAACATCCAAAAATCTGAGCTCGAGTTAAAGTCTTGTCCGACGCATCAAAAAAACGTGTTCAAATTCAGTCCCGGTCCCCGAGGCACCCTAGAATCCGGCCCGAAAAAACCCAAAATTATAATCGACCCATCATTTGTTATACGTGTTAGTTAGGGTAAAGGGACATCAAAAATCTGAGCTCGTGTTAAAATTTTGTCAGACGCATCATAAAAACGTGTTAAAATTCAGTCCCGGTCCCCGAGGCACTCTAGAATCCGGCCCGAAAAACCCAAATTAAAATGGACCCATCATTTGTTATACGTGTTAGTTGGGGTATTGGGACATCAAAAATCTGAGCTGGAGTTAAGATTTTGTCCGACGCATCATAAAAACGTGTTAAAATTCAGTCCCGGTCCCCGAGGCACCCTTGAATCCGGCCCGAAAAACCCAAATTATAAACGACCCATCATTTGTTATACGTGTTAGTGTTGATATTGGGACATCCAAAAATCTGAGCTCGAGTTAAAGTCTTGTCTGACGCATCAAAAAAACGTGTTCAAATTCAGTCCCGGTCCCCGAGGCACCCTAGAATCCGGCCCGAAAAACCCAAAATTTAAACGACCCATCATTTGTTATACGTGTTAGTTGGGGTAATTGGACGTCAAAAATCTGAACTCGAGTTAAGGTTTTGTCCGACGCATCATAAAAACGTGTTAAAATTCAGTCCCGGTCCCCGAGGCACCCTATAATTCGGCCGGAAAAACCCAAATTATAATCGACTCATCATTTGTGATACGTGTTAGTCGGGTTATGGGGACATCAAAAATCTGAGCTCGAGTTAAGGTTTTGTCCGACGCATCATAAAAACGTCTTAAAATTCAGTCTCGGTCCCCGAGGCACCCTAGAATCCGGCCCAATAAACCCAAAAATCTGTGCTCTTGTTAAAGTTTTGTCCAACGCATCAAAAAACACTTGTTAAAATTCCGCACCGGTCCCCGAGGAAGCCTAGAATCCGGCCCGAAAAACACAAAATTTAAATGACCCTACTCTTGTTATACATGTTAGTCGGGGTATTGGGACATCCAAAAATCTGAGCACGAGTTGAAGACTTTTCCGACGCATCATAAAAACGTGTTAAAATTCAGTCCCGGTCCCCGAGGCACCCTAGAATCCGGCCCGAAAAACCCAAAATTTAAACGACCCATCATTTGTTATACGTGTTAATTGGGGTATTGGGACATCAAAAATCTGAGCTCGATTTAAGGTTTTGTCCTACGCATCATAAAAACGTGTTAAAATTCAGTCCCGGTCCCCGAGGCACCCTTGAATCCGGCCCGAAAAACCCAAATTATAAACGACCCATCATTTGTTATACGTGTTAGTCGTGATATTGGGACATCCAAAAATCTGAGCTCGAGTTAAAGTCTTGTCCGACGCATCAAAAAAACGTTTTCAAATTCAGTCCCGGTCCCCGAGGCAGCCTAGAATCCGGCCCGAAAAACACAAAATTTAAACGACCCATCATTTGTTATACGTGTTAGTTGGGGTAACTGGACGTCAAAAATCTGAGCTCGAGTTATGGTTTTGTCCGACGCATCATAAAAACGTGTTAAAATTCAGTCCCGGTCCCCGAGGCACCCTAGAATTCGGCCCGAAAAACCCAAAATATAATCGACCCATCATTTGTTATACGTGTTAGTTGGGGTATGGGGATATCAAAAATCTGAGCTCGAGTTAAGGTTTTGTCAGACGCATCATAAAAACGTCTTAAAATTCAGTCCCGGTCCCCGAGGCACCCTAGAATCCGGCCCGAAAAACCAAAATTATAATCGACCCATCATTTGTTATACGTGTTAGTTGGGGTATTGGGACATCAAAAATCTGAGCTCGAGTTAAGATTTTGTCCGACACATCATAAAAACGTGTTAAAATTCAGTCCCGGTCCCCGAGGCACCCTAGAATCCGGCCCGAAAAACCAAAATTATAATCGACCCATCATTTGTTATACGTGTTAGTCGTGATATTGGGACATCCAAAAATCTGTGCTCTTGTTAAAGTTTTTTACAATGCATCAAAAAACACTTGTTAAAATTCTGCACCGGTCCCCGAGGCAGCCTAGAATCCTGCCTGAAAAACACAAAATTTAAACGACCCTACTCTTGTTATACATGTTAGTCGGGGTATTGGGACATCCAAAAATTTGAGCACGAGTTGAAGTCTTTTCCGACGCATCAAAAAAACGTGTTAAAATTCAGTCCCGGTCCCCGAGGCACCGTAGAATCCGGCCTGAAAAACCAAAAATTTAAACGACCCATCATTTGTTATACGTGTTAGTTGGGGTATTTGGACATCAAAAATCTGAGCTCGAGTTAAAGTTTTGTCCGACGCATCAAAAAAACGTGTTAAAATTCAGTCCCAGTCCCCGAGGCACCCTTGAATCCGGCCCGAAAAACCCAAAATTTAAACGACCCATCATTTGTTATACGTGTTAGTTGGGGTATTGGCACATCAAAAATCTGAGCTCGATTTAAGGTTTTGTCCTACGCATCATAAAAACGTGTTAAAATTCAGTCCCGGTCCCCGAGGCACCCATGAATCCGGCCCGAAAAACCCAAATTATAAACGACCCATCATTTGTTATACGTGTTAGTCGTGATATTGGGACATCCAAAAATCTGAGCTCGAGTTAAAGTCTTGTCCGACGCATCCAAAAAACGTCCAAATTCAGTCCCGGTCCCCGAGGCACCCTAGAATCCGGCCCGAAAAACCAAAATTATAATCGACCCATCATTTGTTATACGTGTTAGTTGGGGTATTGGGACATCAAAAATCTGAGCTCGAGTTAAGATTTTCTCCGACGCATCATAAAAACGTCTTAAAATTCAGTCCCGGTCCCCGAGGCACCCTAGAATCCGGCCCGAAAAACCCAAATTATAAACGACCCATCATTTGTTATACGTGTTAGTCATGATATTGGAACATCCAAAAATCTGAGCTCGAGTTAAAGTATTGTCCGACGCATCAAAAAAACGTGTTAAAATTCGGTCGCGGTCCTAGAGGCACCCTAGAATCCGGCCCGAAAAACCCAAATTATAACCGACCCATCATTTGTTATACGTGTTAGTCGTGATATTGGGACATCCAAAAATCTGTGCTCTTGTTAAAGTTTTGTCCAACGCATCAAAAAACACTTGTTAAAATTCTGCACCGGTCCCCGAGGCACCCTAGAATCCGGCCCGAAAAACCAAAATTATAATCGACCCATCATTTGTTATACGTGTTAGTTGGGGTATTGGGACATCAAAAATCTGAGCTCGAGTTAAGATTTTGTCCGACGCATCATAAAAACGTCTTAAAATTCAGTCCCGGTCCCCGAGGCACCCTAGAATCCGGCCCGAAAAACCCAAATTATAATCGACCCATCATTTGTTATACGTGTTAGTCGTGATATTGGGACATCCAAAAATCTGTGCTCTTGTTAAAGTTTTGTCCAACGCATCAAAAAACACTTGTTAAAATTCGGCACCGGTCCCCGAGGCAGCCTAGAATCCGGCCCGAAAAACACAAAATTTAAACGACCCTACTCTTGTTATACATGTTAGTCGGGGTATTGGGACATCCAAAAATCTGAGCACGAGTTGAAGTCTTTTCCGACGCATCAAAAAAACGTGTTAAAATTCAGTCCCGGTCCCCGAGGCACCGTAGAATCCGGCCCGAAAAACCCAAAATTTAAACGACCCATCATTTGTTATACGTGTTAGTTGGGGTATTTGGACATCATAAATCGGAGCTCGAGTTAAAGTTTTGTCCGACGCATCAAAAAAACGTGTTAAAATTCAGTCCCAGTCCCCGAGGCACCCTTGAATCCGGCCCGAAAAACCCAAAATTTAAACGACCCATCATTTGTTATACGTGTTAGTTGGGGTATTGGGACATCAAAAATCTGAGCTCGATTTAAGGTTTTGTCCTACGCATCATAAAAACGTGTTAAAATTCAGTCCCGGTCCCCGGGGCACCCATGAATCCGGCCCGAAAAACCCAAAGTATAAACGACCCATCATTTGTTATACGTGTTAGTCGTGATATTGGGACATCCAAAAATCTGAGCTCGAGTTAAAGTCTTGTCCGACGCATCAAAAAAACGTCCAAATTCAGTCCCGGTCCCCGAGGCACCCTAGAATCCGGCCCGAAAAACACAAAATTTAAACGACCCATCATTTGTTATACGTGTTAGTTGCGGTAACTGGACGTCAAAAATCTGAGCTCGAGTTATGGTTTTGTCCGACGCATCATAAAAACGTGTTAAAATTCAGTCCCGGTCCCCGAGGCACCCTAGAATTCGGCCCGAAAAACCCAAAAAATAATCGACCCATCATTTGTTATACGTGTTAGTTGGGGTATGGGGATATCAAAAATCTGAGCTCGAGTTAAGGTTTTGTCAGACGCATCATAAAAACGTCTTAAAATTCAGTCCCGGTCCCCGAGGCACCCTAGAATCCGGCCCGAAAAACCAAAATTATAATCGACCCATCATTTGTTATACGTGTTAGTTGGGGTATTGGGACATCAAAAATCTGAGCTCGAGTTAAGATTTTGTCCGACGCATCATAAAAACGTGTTAAAATTCAGTCGCGGTCCCAAAGGCACCCTAGAATCCGGCCCGAAAAACCCAAATTATAATCGACCCATCATTTGTTATACGTGTTAGTCGTGATATTGGGACATCCAAAAATCTGTGCTCTTGTTAAAGTTTTGTCCAACGCATCAAAAAACACTTGTTAAAATTCTGCACCGGGCCGAGACAGCCTAGAATCCGGCCTCAAAAACACAAAATTTAAACGACCCCTCTTTTGTTATACATGTTAGTCGGGGTATTGGGACATCCAAAAATCTGAGCACGAGTTGAAGTCTTTTCCGACACATCAAACAAACGTGTTAAAATTCAGTCCCGGTCCCCGAGGCACCCTAGAATCCGGCCCGAAAAACCCAAATTATAATCGACCCATCATTTGTTATACGTGTTAGTTGGGGTATGGGGACATCAAAAATATGAGCTCGAGTTAAGGTTTTGTCCGACGCATCATAAAAACGTCTTAAAATTCAGTCCCGGTCCCCGAGGCACCCTAGAATCCGGCCCGAAAAACCAAAATTATAATCGACCCATCATTTGTTATACGTGTTAGTTGGGGTATTGGGACATCAAAAATCTGAGCTCGAGTTAAGATTTTGTCCGACGCATCATAAAAACGTCTTAAAATTCAGTCCCGGTCCCCGAGGCACCCTAGAATCCGGCCCGAAAAACCCAAATTATAATCGACCCATCATTTGTTATACGTGTTAGTCGTGATATTGGGACATCCAAAAATCTTTGCTCTTGTTAAAGTTTTGTCCAACGCATCAAAAAACACTTGTTAAAATTCCGCACCGGTCCCCGAGGCAGCCTAGAATCCGGCCCGAAAAACACAAAATTTAAACGACCCTACTCTTGTTATACATGTTAGTCGGGGTATTGGGACATCCAAAAATCTGAGCACGAGTTGAAGTCTTTTCCGACGCATCAAAAAAACGTGTTAAAATTCAGTCCCGGTCCCCGAGGCATCGTAGAATCCGGCCCGAAAAACCCAAAATATAAACGACCCATCATTTGTTATACGTGTTAGTTGGGGAATTTGGACATCAAAAATCTGAGCTCGAGTTAAAGTTTTGTCCGACGCATCAAAAAAACGTGTTAAAATTCAGTCCCAGTCCCCGAGGCACCCTTGAATCCGGCCCGAAAAACCCAAAATTTAAACGACCCATCATTTGTTATACGTGTTAGTTGGGGTATTGGGACATCAAAAATCTGAGCTCGATTTAAGGTTTTGTCCTACGCATCATAAAAACGTGTTAAAATTCAGTCCCGGTCCCCGGGGCACCCATGAATCCGGCCCGAAAAACCCAAATTATAAACGACCCATCATTTGTTATACGTGTTAGTCGTGATATTGGGACATCCAAAAATCTGAGCTCGAGTTAAATTCTTGTCCGACGCATCAAAAAAACGTCCAAATTCAGTCCCGGTCCCCGAGGCACCCTAGAATCCGGCCCGAAAAACCCAAAATTTAAACGACCCATCATTTGTTATACGTGTTAGTTGGGGTAATTGGACGTCAAAAATCTGAGCTCGAGTTAAGGTTTTGTCCGACGCATCATAAAAACGTGTTAAAATTCAGTCCCGGTCCCCGACGCACCCTAGAATCCGGCCCGAAAAACCCAAATTATAATCGACCCATCATTTGTTATACGTGTTAGTTGGGGATGGGGACATCAAAAATCTGAGCTCGAGTTAAGGTTTTGTCCGACGCA
This sequence comes from Euphorbia peplus, assembly GCA_028411795.1. Lineage (NCBI taxonomy): Eukaryota > Viridiplantae > Streptophyta > Magnoliopsida > Malpighiales > Euphorbiaceae > Euphorbia > Euphorbia peplus. Next base: position 11,597,107 of record CP110838.1, on the reverse strand, counting down.
TCATAAAAACGTCTTAAAATTCAGTCCCGGTCCCCGAGGCACCCTAGAATCCGGCTCGAAAAACCAAAATTATAATCGACCCATCATTTGTTATACGTGTTAGTTGGGGTATTGGGACATCAAAAATCTGAGCTCGAGTTAAGATTTTGTCCGACGCATCATAAAAACGTGTTAAAATTCAGTCGCGGTCCCAGAGGCACCCTAGAATCCGGCCCGAAAAACCCAAATTATAATCGACCCATCATTTGTTATACGTGTTAGTCGTGATATTGGGACATCCAAAAATCTGTGCTCTTGTTAAAGTTTTGTCCAACGAATCAAAAAACACTTGTTAAAATTCTGCACCGGGCCGAGACAGCCTAGAATCCGGCCTCAAAAACACAAAATTTAAATGACCCCTCTTTTGTTATACATGTTAGTCGGGGTATTGGGACATCCAAAAATCTGAGCACGAGTTGAAGTCTTTTCCGACGCATCAAAAAAACGTGTTAAAATTCAGTCCCGGTCCCCGAGGCACCCTAGAATCCGGCCCGAAAAACCCAAAATTTAAACGACCCATCATTTGTTATACGTGTTAGTTGGGGTATTGGGACATCAAAAATCTGAGCTCGATTTAAGGTTTTGTCCTACGCATCATAAAAACGTGTTAAAATTCAGTCCCGGTCCCCGGGGCACCCATGAATCCGGCCCGAAAAACCCAAATTATAAACGACCCATCATTTGTTATACGTGTTAGTCGTGATATTGGGACATCCAAAAATCTGAGCTCGAGTTAAAGTCTTGTCCGACGCATCAAAAAAACGTCCAAATTCAGTCCCGGTCCCCGAGGCACCCTAGAATCCGGCCCGAAAAACACAAAATTTAAACGACCCATCATTTGTTATACGTGTTAGTTGGGGTAACTGGACGTCAAAAATCTGAGCTCGAGTTATGGTTTTGTCCGACGCATCATAAAAACGTGTTAAAATTCAGTCCCGGTCCCCGAGGCACCCTAGAATTCGGCCCGAAAAACCCAAAAAATAATCGACCCATCATTTGTTATACGTGTTAGTTGGGGTATGGGGATATCAAAAATCTGAGCTCGAGTTAAGGTTTTGTCAGACGCATCATAAAAACGTCTTAAAATTCAGTCCCGGTCCCCGAGGCACCCTAGAATCCGGCCCGAAAAACCAAAATTATAATCGACCCATCATTTGTTATACGTGTTAGTTGGGGTATTGGGACATCAAAAATCTGAGCTCGATTTAAGATTTTGTCCGACGCATCATAAAAACGTGTTAAAATTCAGTCCCGGTCCCCGACGCACCCTAGAATCCGGCCCGAAAAACCCAAATTATAATCGACCCATCATTTGTTATACGTGTTAGTTGGGTTATGGGGACATCAAAAATCTGAGCTGGAGTTAAGGTTTTGTCCGACGCATCATAAAAACGTCTTAAAATTCAGTCCCGGTCCCCGAGGCACCCTAGAATCCGGCCCGAAAAACCAAAATTATAATCGACCCATCATTTGTTATACGTGTTAGTTGGGGTATTGGGACATCAAAAATCTGAGCTCGAGTTAAGATTTTGTCCGACGCATCATAAAAACGTGTTAAAATTCAGTCGCGGTCCCAGAGGCACCCTAGAATCCGGCCCGAAAAACCCAAATTATAATCGACCCATCATTTGTTATACGTGTTAGTCGTGATATTGGGACATCCAAAAATCTGTGCTCTTGTTAAAGTTTTGTCCAACGCATCAAAAAACACTTGTTAAAATTCTGCACCGGGCCGAGACAGCCTAGAATCCGGCCTCAAAAACACAAAATTTAAACGACCCCTCTTTTGTTATACATGTTAGTCGGGGTATTGGGACATCCAAAAATCTGAGCACGAGTTGAAGTCTTTTCCGACACATCAAACAAACGTGTTAAAATTCAGTCCCGGTCCCCGAGGCACCCTAGAATCCGGCCCGAAAAACCCAAATTATAATCGACCCATCATTTGTTATACGTGTTAGTTGGGGTATGGGGACATCAAAAATATGAGCTCGAGTTAAGGTTTTGTCCGACGCATCATAAAAACGTCTTAAAATTCAGTCCCGGTCCCCGAGGCACCCTAGAATCCGGCCCGAAAAACCAAAATTATAATCGACCCATCATTTGTTATACGTGTTAGTTGGGGTATTGGGACATCAAAAATCTGAGCTCGAGTTAAGATTTTGTCCGACGCATCATAAAAACGTCTTAAAATTCAGTCCCGGTCCCCGAGGCACCCTAGAATCCGGCCCGAAAAACCCAAATTATAATCGACCCATCATTTGTTATACGTGTTAGTCGTGATATTGGGACATCCAAAAATCTTTGCTCTTGTTAAAGTTTTGTCCAACGCATCAAAAAACACTTGTTAAAATTCCGCACCGGTCCCCGAGGCAGCCTAGAATCCGGCCCGAAAAACACAAAATTTAAACGACCCTACTCTTGTTATACATGTTAGTCGGGGTATTGGGACATCCAAAAATCTGAGCACGAGTTGAAGTCTTTTCCGACGCATCAAAAAAACGTGTTAAAATTCAGTCCCGGTCCCCGAGGCATCGTAGAATCCGGCCCGAAAAACCCAAAATATAAACGACCCATCATTTGTTATACGTGTTAGTTGGGGTATTGGGACATCAAAAATCTGAGCTCGATTTAAGGTTTTGTCCTACGCATCATAAAAACGTGTTAAAATTCAGTCCCGGTCCCCGGGGCACCCATGAATCCGGCCCGAAAAACCCAAATTATAAACGACCCATCATTTGTTATACGTGTTAGTCGTGATATTGGGACATCCAAAAATCTGAGCTCGAGTTAAATTCTTGTCCGACGCATCAAAAAAACGTCCAAATTCAGTCCCGGTCCCCGAGGCACCCTAGAATCCGGCCCGAAAAACCCAAAATTTAAACGACCCATCATTTGTTATACGTGTTAGTTGGGGTAATTGGACGTCAAAAATCTGAGCTCGAGTTAAGGTTTTGTCCGACGCATCATAAAAACGTGTTAAAATTCAGTCCCGGTCCCCGACGCACCCTAGAATCCGGCCCGAAAAACCCAAATTATAATCGACCCATCATTTGTTATACGTGTTAGTTGGGGATGGGGACATCAAAAATCTGAGCTCGAGTTAAGGTTTTGTCCGACGCATCATAAAAACGTCTTAAAATTCAGTCCCGGTCCCCGAGGCACCCTAGAATCCGGCTCGAAAAACCAAAATTATAATCGACCCATCATTTGTTATACGTGTTAGTTGGGGTATTGGGACATCAAAAATCTGAGCTCGAGTTAAGATTTTGTCCGACGCATCATAAAAACGTGTTAAAATTCAGTCGCGGTCCCAGAGGCACCCTAGAATCCGGCCCGAAAAACCCAAATTATAATCGACCCATCATTTGTTATACGTGTTAGTCGTGATATTGGGACATCCAAAAATCTGTGCTCTTGTTAAAGTTTTGTCCAACGAATCAAAAAACACTTGTTAAAATTCTGCACCGGGCCGAGACAGCCTAGAATCCGGCCTCAAAAACACAAAATTTAAATGACCCCTCTTTTGTTATACATGTTAGTCGGGGTATTGGGACATCCAAAAATCTGAGCACGAGTTGAAGTCTTTTCCGACGCATCAAAAAAACGTGTTAAAATTCAGTCCCGGTCCCCGAGGCACCCTAGAATCCGGCCCGAAAAACCCAAAATTTAAACGACCCATCATTTGTTATACGTGTTAGTTGGGGTATTGGGACATCAAAAATCTGAGCTCGATTTAAGGTTTTGTCCTACGCATCATAAAAACGTGTTAAAATTCAGTCCCGGTCCCCGGGGCACCCATGAATCCGGCCCGAAAAACCCAAATTATAAACGACCCATCATTTGTTATACGTGTTAGTCGTGATATTGGGACATCCAAAAATCTGAGCTCGAGTTAAAGTCTTGTCCGACGCATCAAAAAAACGTCCAAATTCAGTCCCGGTCCCCGAGGCACCCTAGAATCCGGCCCGAAAAACACAAAATTTAAACGACCCATCATTTGTTATACGTGTTAGTTGGGGTAACTGGACGTCAAAAATCTGAGCTCGAGTTATGGTTTTGTCCGACGCATCATAAAAACGTGTTAAAATTCAGTCCCGGTCCCCGAGGCACCCTAGAATTCGGCCCGAAAAACCCAAAAAATAATCGACCCATCATTTGTTATACGTGTTAGTTGGGGTATGGGGATATCAAAAATCTGAGCTCGAGTTAAGGTTTTGTCAGACGCATCATAAAAACGTCTTAAAATTCAGTCCCGGTCCCCGAGGCACCCTAGAATCCGGCCCGAAAAACCAAAATTATAATCGACCCATCATTTGTTATACGTGTTAGTTGGGGTATTGGGACATCAAAAATCTGAGCTCGATTTAAGATTTTGTCCGACGCATCATAAAAACGTGTTAAAATTCAGTCCCGGTCCCCGACGCACCCTAGAATCCGGCCCGAAAAACCCAAATTATAATCGACCCATCATTTGTTATACGTGTTAGTTGGGTTATGGGGACATCAAAAATCTGAGCTGGAGTTAAGGTTTTGTCCGACGCATCATAAAAACGTCTTAAAATTCAGTCCCGGTCCCCGAGGCACCCTAGAATCCGGCCCGAAAAACCAAAATTATAATCGACCCATCATTTGTTATACGTGTTAGTTGGGGTATTGGGACATCAAAAATCTGAGCTCGAGTTAAGATTTTGTCCGACGCATCATAAAAACGTGTTAAAATTCAGTCGCGGTCCCAGAGGCACCCTAGAATCCGGCCCGAAAAACCCAAATTATAATCGACCCATCATTTGTTATACGTGTTAGTCGTGATATTGGGACATCCAAAAATCTGTGCTCTTGTTAAAGTTTTGTCCAACGCATCAAAAAACACTTGTTAAAATTCTGCACCGGGCCGAGACAGCCTAGAATCCGGCCTCAAAAACACAAAATTTAAACGACCCCTCTTTTGTTATACATGTTAGTCGGGGTATTGGGACATCCAAAAATCTGAGCACGAGTTGAAGTCTTTTCCGACACATCAAACAAACGTGTTAAAATTCAGTCCCGGTCCCCGAGGCACCCTAGAATCCGGCCCGAAAAACCCAAATTATAATCGACCCATCATTTGTTATACGTGTTAGTTGGGGTATGGGGACATCAAAAATATGAGCTCGAGTTAAGGTTTTGTCCGACGCATCATAAAAACGTCTTAAAATTCAGTCCCGGTCCCCGAGGCACCCTAGAATCCGGCCCGAAAAACCAAAATTATAATCGACCCATCATTTGTTATACGTGTTAGTTGGGGTATTGGGACATCAAAAATCTGAGCTCGAGTTAAGATTTTGTCCGACGCATCATAAAAACGTCTTAAAATTCAGTCCCGGTCCCCGAGGCACCCTAGAATCCGGCCCGAAAAACCCAAATTATAATCGACCCATCATTTGTTATACGTGTTAGTCGTGATATTGGGACATCCAAAAATCTGTGCTCTTGTTAAAGTTTTGTCCAACGCATCAAAAAACACTTGTTAAAATTCCGCACCGGTCCCCGAGGCAGCCTAGAATCCGGCCCGAAAAACACAAAATTTAAACGACCCTACTCTTGTTATACATGTTAGTCGGGGTATTGGGACATCCAAAAATCTGAGCACGAGTTGAAGTCTTTTCCGACGCATCAAAAAAACGTGTTAAAATTCAGTCCCGGTCCCCGAGGCACCGTAGAATCCGGCCCGAAAAACCCAAAATATAAACGACCCATCATTTGTTAGACGTGTTAGTTGGGGTATTTGGACATCAAAAATCTGAGCTCGAGTTAAAGTTTTGTCCGACGCATCAAAAAAACGTGTTAAAATTCAGTCCCAGTCCCCGAGGCACCCTTGAATCCGGCCCGAAAAACCCAAAATTTAAACGACCCATCATTTGTTATACGTGTTAGTTCGGGTATTGGGACATCAAAAATCTGAGCTCGATTTAAGGTTTTGTCCTACGCATCATAAAAACGTGTTAAAATTCAGTCCCGGTCCCCGGGGCACCCATGAATCCGGCCCGAAAAACCCAAATTATAAACGACCCATCATTTGTTATACGTGTTAGTCGTGATATTGGGACATCCAAAAATCTGAGCTCGAGTTAAAGTCTTGTCCGACGCATCAAAAAAACGTCCAAATTCAGTCCCGGTCCCCGAGGCACCCTAGAATCCGGCCCGAAAAACCCAAAATTTAAACGACCCATCATTTGTTATACGTGTTAGTTGGGGTAATTGGACGTCAAAAATCTGAGCTCGAGTTAAGGTTTTGTCCGACGCATCATAAAAACGTGTTAAAATTCAGTCCCGGTCCCCGACGCACCCTAGAATCCGGCCTGAAAAACCCAAATTATAATCGACCCATCATTTGTTATACGTGTTAGTTGGGGTATGGGGACATCAAAAATCTGAGGTCGACTTAAGGTTTTGTCCGACTCATCATAAAAACGTCTTAAAATTCAGTCCTGGTCCCCGAGGCACCCTAGAATCCGGCCCGAAAAACCAAAATTATAATCGACCCATCATTTGTTATACGTGTTAGTTGGGGTATTGGGACATCAAAAATCTGAGCTCGAGTTAAGATTTTGTCCGACGCATCATAAAAACGTGTTAAAATTCAGTCGCGGTCCCAGAGGCACCCTAGAATCCGGCCCGAAAAACCCAAATTATAATCGACCCATCATTTGTTATACGTGTTAGTCGTGATATTGGGACATCCAAAAATCTGTGCTCTTGTTAAAGTTTTGTCCAACGCATCAAAAAACACTTGTTAAAATTCTGCACCGGGCCGAGACAGCCTAGAATCCGGCCTCAAAAACACAAAATTTAAACGACCCCTCTTTTGTTATACATGTTAGTCGGGGTATTGGGACATCCAAAAATCTGAGCACGAGTTGAAGTCTTTTCCGACACATCAAACAAACGTGTTAAAATTCAGTCCCGGTCCCCGAGGCACCCTAGAATCCGGCCCGAAAAACCCAAATTATAATCGACCCATCATTTGTTATACGTGTTAGTTGGGGTATGGGGACATCAAAAATATGAGCTCGAGTTAAGGTTTTGTCCGACGCATCATAAAAACGTCTTAAAATTCAGTCCCGGTCCCCGAGGCACCCTAGAATCCGGCCCGAAAAACCAAAATTATAATCGACCCATCATTTGTTATACGTGTTAGTTGGGGTATTGGGACATCAAAAATCTGAGCTCGAGTTAAGATTTTGTCCGACGCATCATAAAAACGTCTTAAAATTCAGTCCCGGTCCCCGAGGCACCCTAGAATCCGGCCCGAAAAACCCAAATTATAATCGACCCATCATTTGTTATACGTGTTAGTCGTGATATTGGGACATCCAAAAATCTGTGCTCTTGTTAAAGTTTTGTCCAACGCATCAAAAAACACTTGTTAAAATTCCGCACCGGTCCCCGAGGCAGCCTAGAATCCGGCCCGAAAAACACAAAATTTAAACGACCCTACTCTTGTTATACATGTTAGTCGGGGTATTGGGACATCCAAAAATCTGAGCACGAGTTGAAGTCTTTTCCGACGCATCAAAAAAACGTGTTAAAATTCAGTCCCGGTCCCCGAGGCACCGTAGAATCCGGCCCGAAAAACCCAAAATATAAACGACCCATCATTTGTTAGACGTGTTAGTTGGGGTATTTGGACATCAAAAATCTGAGCTCGAGTTAAAGTTTTGTCCGACGCATCAAAAAAACGTGTTAAAATTCAGTCCCAGTCCCCGAGGCACCCTTGAATCCGGCCCGAAAAACCCAAAATTTAAACGACCCATCATTTGTTATACGTGTTAGTTCGGGTATTGGGACATCAAAAATCTGAGCTCGATTTAAGGTTTTGTCCTACGCATCATAAAAACGTGTTAAAATTCAGTCCCGGTCCCCGGGGCACCCATGAATCCGGCCCGAAAAACCCAAATTATAAACGACCCATCATTTGTTATACGTGTTAGTCGTGATATTGGGACATCCAAAAATCTGAGCTCGAGTTAAAGTCTTGTCCGACGCATCAAAAAAACGTCCAAATTCAGTCCCGGTCCCCGAGGCACCCTAGAATCCGGCCCGAAAAACCCAAAATTTAAACGACCCATCATTTGTTATACGTGTTAGTTGGGGTAATTGGACGTCAAAAATCTGAGCTCGAGTTAAGGTTTTGTCCGACGCATCATAAAAACGTGTTAAAATTCAGTCCCGGTCCCCGACGCACCCTAGAATCCGGCCTGAAAAACCCAAATTATAATCGACCCATCATTTGTTATACGTGTTAGTTGGGGTATGGGGACATCAAAAATCTGAGGTCGACTTAAGGTTTTGTCCGACTCATCATAAAAACGTCTTAAAATTCAGTCCTGGTCCCCGAGGCACCCTAGAATCCGGCCCGAAAAACCAAAATTATAATCGACCCATCATTTGTTATACGTGTTAGTTGGGGTATTGGGACATCAAAAATCTGAGCTCGAGTTAAGATTTTGTCCGACGCATCATAAAAACGTGTTAAAATTCAGTCGCGGTCCCAGAGGCACCCTAGAATCCGGCCCGAAAAACCCAAATTATAATCGACCCATCATTTGTTATACGTGTTAGTCGTGATATTGGGACATCCAAAAATCTGTGCTCTTGTTAAAGTTTTGTCCAACGCATCAAAAAACACTTGTTAAAATTCTGCACCGGTCCCCGAGGCAGCCTAGAATCCGGCCCGAAAAACACAAAATTTAAACGACCCTACTCTTGTTATACATGTTAGTCGGGGTATTGGGACATCAAAAAATCTGAGCACGAGTTGAAGTCTTTTCCGACGCATCAAAAAAACGTGTTAAAATTCAGTCCCGGTCCCCGAGGCACCCTAGAATCCGGCCCGAAAAACCCAAAATTTAAACGACCCATCAATTTTTATACGTGTTAGTTGGGGTATTGGGACATCAAAAATCTGAGCTCGAGTTAAGATTTTGTCCGACGCATCATAAAAACGTGTTAAAATTCAGTCCCGGTTCCCGAGGCACCCTAGAATCCGGCCCGAAATACCAAAATTATAATCGACCCATCATTTGTTATACGTGTTAGTTGGGGTATTGGGACATCAAAAATCTGAGCTCGAGTTAAGATTTTGTCCGACGCATCATAAAAACGTGTTAAAATTCAGTCCCGGTCCCCGAGGCACCTTAGAATCCGGCCCGAAAAACCAAAATTATAATCGACCCATCATTTGTTATACGTGTTAGTCGTGATATTGGGACATCCAAAAATCTGTGCTCTTGTTAAAGTTTTTTCCAACGCATCAAAAAACACTTGTTAAAATTCTGCACCGGTACCCGAGGCAGCCTAGAATCCGGCCCGAAAAACACAAAATTTAAACGACCCTACTCTTGTTATACATGTTAGTCGGGGTATTGGGACATCCAAAAATCTGAGCACGAGTTGAAGTCTTTTCCGACGCATCAAAAAAACGTGTTAAAATTCAGTCCCGGTCCCCGAGGCACCGTAGAATCCGGCCCGAAAAACCCAAAATTTAAACGACCCATCATTTGTTATACGTGTTAGTTGGGGTATTTGGACATCAAAAATCTGAGCTCGAGTTAAAGTTTTGTCCGACGCATCAAAAAAACGTATTAAAATTCAGTCCCAGTCCCCGAGGCACCGTTGAATCCGGCCCGAAAAACCCAAAATTTAAACGACCCATCATTTGTTATACGTGTTAGTTGGGGTATTGGGACATCAAAAATCTGAGCTCGATTTAAGGTTTTGTCCTACGCATCATAAAAACGTGTTAAAATTCAGTCCCGGTCCCCGAGGCAGCCATGAATCCGGCCCGAAAAACCCAAATTATAAACGACCCATCATTTGTTATACGTGTTAGTCGTGATATTGGGACATCCAAAAATCTGAGCTCGAGTTAAAGTCTTGTCCGACGCATCAAAAAAACGTCAAAATTCAGTCTCGGTCCCCGAGGCAGCCTAGAATCCGGCCCGAAAAACCCAAAATTTAAACGACCCATCATTTGTTATACGTGTTAGTTGGGGTAATTGGACGTCAAAAATCTGAGCTCGAGTTAAGGTTTTGTCCGACGCATCATAAAAACGTGTTAAAATTCAGTCCCGGTCCCCGACGCACCCTAGAATCCGGCCCGAAAAACCCAAATTATAATCGACCCATCATTTGTTATACGTGTTAGTTGGGGATGGGGACATCAAAAATCTGAGCTCGAGTTAAGGTTTTGTCCGACGCATCATAAAAACGTCTTAAAATTCAGTCCCGGTCCCCGAGGCACCCTAGAATCCGGCTCGAAAAACCAAAATTATAATCGACCCATCATTTGTTATACGTGTTAGTTGGGGTATTGGGACATCAAAAATCTGAGCTCGAGTTAAGATTTTGTCCGACGCATCATAAAAACGTGTTAAAATTCAGTCGCGGTCCCAGAGGCACACTAGAATCCGGCCCGAAAAACCCAAATTATAATCGACCCATCATTTGTTATACGTGTTAGTCGTGATATTGGGACATCCAAAAATCTGTGCTCTTGTTAAAGTTTTGTCCAACGAATCAAAAAACACTTGTTAAAATTCTGCACCGGGCCGAGACAGCCTAGAATCCGGCCTCAAAAACACAAAATTTAAATGACCCCTCTTTTGTTATACATGTTAGTCGGGGTATTGGGACATCCAAAAATCTGAGCACGAGTTGAAGTCTTTTCCGACGCATCAAAAAAACGTGTTAAAATTCAGTCCCGGTCCCCGAGGCACCCTAGAATCCGGCCCGAAAAACCCAAAATTTAAACGACCCATCATTTGTTATACGTGTTAGTTGGGGTATTGGGACATCAAAAATCTGAGCTCGAGTTAAGATTTTGTCCGACGCATCATAAAAACGTGTTAAAATTCAGTCCCGGTTCCCGAGGCACCCTAGAATCCGGCCCGAAAAACCAAAATTATAATCGACCCATCATTTGTTATACGTGTTAGTTTGGGTATTGGGACATCAAAAATCTGAGCTCGAGTTAAGATTTTGTCCGACGCATCATAAAAACGTGTTAAAATTCAGTCCCGGTCCCCGAGGCACCCTAGAATCCGGCCCGAAAAACCAAAATTATAATCGACCCATCATTTGTTATACGTGTTAGTCGTGATATTGGGACATCCAAAAATCTGTGCTCTTGTTAAAGTTTTGTCCAACGCATCAAAAAACACTTGTTAAAATTCTGCACCGGTCCCCGAGGCAGCCTAGAATCCGGCCCGAAAAACACAAAATTTAAACGACCCTACTCTTGTTATACATGTTAGTCGGGGTATTGGGACATCCAAAAATCTGAGCACGAGTTGAAGTCTTTTCCGACGCATCAAAAAAACGTGTTAAAATTCAGTCCCGGTCCCCGAGGCACCGTAGAATCCGGCCCAAAAAACCCAAAATTTAAACGACCCATCATTTGTTATACGTGTTAGTTGGGGTATTTGGACATCAAAAATCTGAGCTCGAGTTAAGGTTTTGTCCGACGCATCATAAAAACGTGTTAAAATTCAGTCCCGGTCCCCGACGCACCCTAGAATCCGGCCCGAAAAACCCAAATTATAATCGACCCATCATTTGTTATACGTGTTAGTTGGGGTATGGGGAAATCAAAAATCTGAGCTCGACTTAAGGTTTTGTCCGACGCATCATAAAAACGTCTTAAAATTCAGTCCCGGTCCCCGAGGCACCCTAGAATCCGGCCCGAAAAACCAAAATTATAATCGACCCATCATTTGTTATACGTGTTAGTTGGGGTATTGGGACATCAAAAATCTGAGCTCGAGTTAAGATTTTGTCCGACGCATCATAAAAACGTGTTAAAATTCAGTCGCGGTCCCAGAGGCACCCTAGAATCCGGCCCGAAAAACCCAAATTATAATCCACCCATCATTTGTTATACGTGTTAGTCGTGATATTGGGACATCCAAAAATCTGTGCTCTTGTTAAAGTTTTGTCCAACGCATCAAAAAACACTTGTTAAAATTCTGCACCGGGCCGAGACAGCCTAGAATCCGGCCTCAAAAACACCAAATTTAAACGACCCCTCTTTTGTTATACATGTTAGTCGGGGTATTGGGACATCCAAAAATCTGAGCACGAGTTGAAGTCTTTTCCGACACATCAAACAAACGTGTTAAAATTCAGTCCCGGTCCCCGAGGCACCCTAGAATCCGGCCCGAAAAACCCAAATTATAATCGACCCATCATTTGTTATACGTGTTAGTTGGGGTATGGGGACATCCAAAAATCTGAGCACGAGTTGAAGTCTTTTCCGACACATCAAACAAACGTGTTAAAATTCAGTCCCGGTCCCCGAGGCACCCATGAATCCGGCCCGAAAAACCCATATTATAAACGACTGATCATTTGTTATACGTGTTAGTCGTGATATTGGGACATCCAAAAATCTGAGCTCGAGTTAAAGTCTTGTCCGACGCATCAAAAAAACGTCCAAATTCATTCCCGGTCCCCGACGCACCCTAGAATCCGGCCCGAAAAACCCAAATTATAATCGACCCATCATTTGTTATACGTGTTAGTTGGGGTATGGGGACATCAAAAATCTGAGCTGGAGTTAAGGTTTTGTCCGACGCATCATAAAAACGTCATAAAATTCAGTCCCGGTCCCCGAGGCACCCTAGAATCCGGCCCGAAAAACCAAAATTATAATCGTCCCATCATTTGTTATACGTGTTAGTTGGGGTATTGGGACATCAAAAATCTGAGCTCGAGTTAAGATTTTGTCCGACGCATCATAAAAACGTGTTAAAATTCAGTCGCGGTCCCAGAGGCACCCTAGAATCCGGCCCGAAAAACCCAAATTATAATCGACCCATCATTTGTTATACGTGTTAGTCATGATATTGGGACATCCAAAAATCTGTGCTCTTGTTAAAGTTTTGTCCAACGCATCAAAAAACACTTGTTAAAATTCTGCACCGGGCCGAGACAGCCTAGAATCCGGCCTCAAAAACACCAAATTTAAACGACCCCTCTTTTGTTATACATGTTAGTCGGGGTATTGGGACATCCAAAAATCTGAGCACGAGTTGAAGTCTTTTCCGACACATCAAACAAACGTGTTAAAATTCAGTCCCGGTCCCCGAGGCACCCTAGAATCCAGCCCGAAAAACCCAAATTATAATCGACCCATCATTTGTTATACGTGTCAGTTGGGGTATGGGGACATCCAAAAATCTGAGCACGAGTTGAAGTCTTTTCCGACACATCAAACAAACGTGTTAAAATTCAGTCCCGGTCCCCGAGGCACCCATGAATCCGGCCCGAAAAACCCATATTATAAACGACCCATCATTTGTTATACGTGTTAGTCGTGATATTGGGACATCCAAAAATCTGAGCTCGAGTTAAAGTCTTGTCCGACGCATCAAAAAAACGTCCAAATTCATTCCCGGTCCACGACGCACCCTAGAATCCGGCCCGAAAAACCCAAATTATAATCGACCCATCATTTGTTATACGTGTTAGTTGGGGTATGGGGACATCAAAAATCTGAGCTCGAGTTAAGGTTTTGTCCGACGCATCATAAAAACGTCTTAAAATTCAGTCCCGGTCCCCGAGGCACCCTAGAATCCGGCCCGAAAAACCAAAATTATAATCGACCCATCATTTGTTATACGTGTTAGTTGGGGTATTGGGACATCAAAAATCTGAGCTCGAGTTAAGATTTTGTCCGACGCATCATAAAAACGTGTTAAAATTCAGTCGCGGTCCCAGAGGCACCCTAGAATCCGGCCCGAAAAACCCAAATTATAATCGACCCATCATTTGTTATACGTGTTAGTCGTGATATTGGGACATCCAAAAATCTGAGCACGAGTTGAAGTCTTTTCCGACACATCAAACAAACGTGTTAAAATTCAGTCCCGGTCCCCGAGGCACCCATGAATCCGGCCCGAAAAACCCAAATTATAAACGACCCATCATTTGTTATACGTGTTAGTCGTGATATTGGGACATCCAAAAATCTGAGCTCGAGTTAAAGTCTTGTCCAACGCATCAAAAAACACTTGTTAAAATTCTGCACCGGTCCCCGAGGCAGCCTAGAATCCGGCCCGAAAAACACAAAATTTAACCGACCCTACTCTTGTTATACATGTTAGTCGGGGTATTGGGACATCAAAAAATCTGAGCACGAGTTGAAGTCTTTTCCGACGCATCAAAAAAACGTGTTAAAATTCAGTCCCGGTCCCCGAGGCACCCTAGAATCCGGCCCGAAAAACCCAAAATTTAAACGACCCATCATTTGTTATACGTGTTAGTTGGGGTATTGGGACATCAAAAATCTGAGCTCGAGTTAAGATTTTGTCCGACGCATCATAAAAACGTGTTAAAATTCAGTCCCGGTTCCCGAGGCACCCTAGAATCCGGCCCGAAAAACCAAAATTATAATCGACCCATCATTTGTTATACGTGTTAGTTTGGGTATTGGGACATCAAAAATCTGAGCTCGAGTTAAGATTTTGTCCGACGCATCATAAAAACGTGTTAAAATTCAGTCCCGGTCCCCGAGGCACCCTAGAATCCGGCCCGAAAAACCAAAATTATAATCGACCCATCATTTGTTATACGTGTTAGTCGTGATATTGGGACATCCAAAAATCTGTGCTCTTGTTAAAGTTTTGTCCAACGCATCAAAAAACACTTGTTAAAATTCTGCACCGGTCCCCGAGGCAGCCTAGAATCCGGCCCGAAAAACACAAAATTTAAACGACCCTACTCTTGTTATACATGTTAGTCGGGGTATTGGGACATCCAAAAATCTGAGCACGAGTTGAAGTCTTTTCCGACGCATCAAAAAAACGTGTTAAAATTCAGTCCCGGTCCCCGAGGCACCGTAGAATCCGGCCCAAAAAACCTAAAATTTAAACGACCCATCATTTGTTATACGGGTTAGTTGGGGTATTTGGACATCAAAAATCTGAGCTCGAGTTAAGGTTTTGTCCGACGCATCACAAAAACGTGTTAAAATTCAGTCCCGGTCCCCGACGCACCCTAGAATCCGGCCCGAAAAACCCAAATTATAATCGACCCATCATTTGTTATACGTGTTAGTTGGGGTATGGGGACATCAAAAATCTGAGCTCGACTTAAGGTTTTGTCCGACGCATCATAAAAACGTCTTAAAATTCAGTCCCGGTCCCCGAGGCACCCTAGAATCGACCCATCATTTGTTATACGTGTTAGTTGGGGTATTGGGACATCAAAAATCTGAGCTCGAGTTAAGATTTTGTCCGACGCATCATAAAAACGTGTTAAAATTCAGTCCCGGTCCCCGAGGCACCCTAGAATCCGGCCCGAAAAACCAAAATTATAATCGACCCATCATTTGTTATACGTGTTAGTCGTGATATTGGGACATCCAAAAATCTGTGCTCTTGTTAAAGTTTTTTCCAACGCATCAAAAAACACTTGTTAAAATTCTGCACCGGTACCCGAGGCAGCCTAGAATCCGGCCCGAAAAACACAAAATTTAAACGACCCTACTCTTGTTATACATGTTAGTCGGGGTATTGGGACATCCAAAAATCTGAGCACGAGTTGAAGTCTTTTCCGACGCATCAAAAAAACGTGTTAAAATTCAGTCCCGGTCCCCAAGGCACCGTAGAATCCGGCCCGAAAAACCCAAAATTTAAACGACCCATCATTTGTTATACGTGTTACTTGGGGTATTTGGACATCAAAAATCTGAGCTCGAGTTAAAGTTTTGTCCGACGCATCAAAAAAACGTATTAAAATTCAGTCCCAGTCCCCGAGGCACCGTTGAATCCGGCCCGAAAAACCCAAAATTTAAACGACCCATCATTTGTTATACGTGTTAGTTGGGGTATTGGGACATCAAAAATCTGAGCTCGATTTAAGGTTTTGTCCTACGCATCATAAAAACGTGTTAAAATTCAGTCCCGGTCCCCGAGGCAGCCATGAATCCGGCCCGAAAAACCCAAATTATAAACGACCCATCATTTGTTATACGTGTTAGTCGTGATATTGGGACATCCAAAAATCTGAGCTCGAGTTAAAGTCTTGTCCGACGCATCAAAAAAACGTCAAAATTCAGTCCCGGTCCCCGAGGCAGCCTAGAATCCGGCCCGAAAAACCCAAAATTTAAACGACCCATCATTTGTTATACGTGTTAGTTGGGGTAATTGGACGTCAAAAATCTGAGCTCGAGTTAAGGTTTTGTCCGACGCATCATAAAAACGTGTTAAAATTCAGTCCCGGTCCCCGACGCACCCTAGAATCCGGCCCGAAAAACCCAAATTATAATCGACCCATCATTTGTTATACGTGTTAGTTGGGGATGGGGACATCAAAAATCTGAGCTCGAGTTAAGGTTTTGTCCGACGCATCATAAAAACGTCTTAAAATTCAGTCCCGGTCCCCGAGGCACCCTAGAATCCGGCTCGAAAAACCAAAATTATAATCGACCCATCATTTGTTATACGTGTTAGTTGGGGTATTGGGACATCAAAAATCTGAGCTCGAGTTAAGATTTTGTCCGACGCATCATAAAAACGTGTTAAAATTCAGTCGCGGTCCTAGAGGCACCCTAGAATCCGGCTCGAAAAACCCAAATTATAATCGACCCATCATTTGTTATACGTGTTAGTCGTGATATTGGGACATCCAAAAATCTGTGCTCTAGTTAAAGTTTTGTCCAACGAATCAAAAAACACTTGTTAAAATTCTGCACCGGGCCGAGACAGCCTAGAATCCGGCCTCAAAAACACAAAATTTAAATGACCCCTCTTTTGTTATACATGTTAGTCGGGGTATTGGGACATCCAAAAATCTGAGCACGAGTTGAAGTCTTTTCCGACGCATCAAAAAAACGTGTTAAAATTCAGTCCCGGTCCCCGAGGCACCGTAGAATTCCGGCCCGAAAAACCCAAAATTTAAACGACCCATCATTTGTTATACGTGTTAGTTGGGGTATTCGGACATCAAAAATCTGAGCTCGAGTTAAAGTTTTGTCCGACGCATCAAAAAAACGTGTTAAAATTCAGTCCCAGTCCCCGAGGCACCCTTGAATCCGGCCCGAAAAACCCAAAATTTAAACGACCCATCATTTGTTATACGTGTTAGTTGGGGTATTGGGACATCAAAAATCTGAGCTCGATTTAAGGTTTTGTCCTACGCATCATAAAAACGTGTTAAAATTCAGTCCCGGTCCCCGGGGCACCCATGAATCCGGCCCGAAAAACCCAAATTATAAACGACCCATCATTTGTTATACGTGTTAGTCGTGATATTGGGACATCCAAAAATCTGAGCTCGAGTTAAAGTCTTGTCCGACGCATCAAAAAAACGTCCAAATTCAGTCCCGGTCCCTGAGGCACCCTAGCATCCGGCCCGAAAAACCCAAAATTTAAACGACCCATCATTTGTTATACGTCTTAGTTGGGGTAATTGGACGTCAAAAATCTGAGCTCGAGTTAAGGTTTTGTCCGACGCATCATAAAAACGTGTTAAAATTCATTCCCGGTCCCCGACGCACCCTAGAATCCGGCCCGAAAAACCCAAATTATAATCGACCCATCATTTGTTATACGTGTTAGTTGGGGTATGGGGACATCAAAAATCTGAGCTCGAGTTAAGGTTTTGTCCGACGCATCATAAAAACGTCTTAAAATTGAGTCCCGGTCCCCGAGGCACCCTATAATCCGGCCCGAAAAACCAAAATTATAATCGACCCATCATTTGTTATACGTGTTAGTTGGGGTATTGGGACATCAAAAATCTGAGCTCGAGTTAAGATTTTGTCCGACGCATCATAAAAACGTGTTAAAATTCAGTCGCGGTCCCAGAGGCACCCTAGAATCCGGCCCGAAAAACCCAAATTATAATGGACCCATCATTTGTTATACGTGTTAGTCGTGATATTGGGACATCCAAAAATCTGTGCTCTTGTTAAAGTTTTGTCCAACGCATCAAAAAACACTTGTTAAAATTCTGCACCGGGCCGAGACAGCCTAGAATCCGGCCTCAAAAACACCAAATTTAAACGACCCCTCTTTTGTTATACATGTTAGTCGGGGTATTGGGACATCCAAAAATCTGAGCACGAGTTGAAGTCTTTTCCGACACATCAAACAAACGTGTTAAAATTCAGTCCCGGTCCCCGAGGCACCCTAGAATCCGGCCCGAAAAACCCAAATTATAATCGACCCATCATTTGTTATACGTGTTAGTTGGGGTATGGGGACATCCAAAAATCTGAGCACGAGTTGAAGTCTTTTCCGACACATCAAAGAAACGTGTTAAAATTCAGTCCCGGTCCCCGAGGCACCCATGAATCCGGCCCGAAAAACCCATATTATAAACGACCCATCATTTGTTATACGTGTTAGTCGTGATATTGGGACATCCAAAAATCTGAGCTCGAGTTAAAGTCTTGTCCGACGCATCAAAAAAACGTCCAAATTCACTCCCGGTCCCCGACGCACCCTAGAATCCGGCCCGAAAAACCCAAATTATAATCGACCCATCATTTGTTATACGTGTTAGTTGGGGTATGGGGACATCAAAAATCTGAGCTCGAGTTAAGGTTTTGTCCGACGCATCATAAAAACGTCTTAAAATTCAGTCCCGGTCCCCGAGGCACCCTAGAATCCGGCCCGAAAAACCAAAATTATAATCGACCCATCATTTGTTATACGTGTTAGTTGGGGTATTGGGACATCAAAAATCTGAGCTCGAGTTAAGATTTTGTCCGACGCATCATAAAAACGTGTTAAAATTCAGTCGCGGTCCCAGAGGCACCCTAGAATCCGGCCCGAAAAACCCAAATTATAATCGACCCATCATTTGTTATACGTGTTAGTCGTGATATTGGGACATCCAAAAATCTGAGCACGAGTTGAAGTCTTTTCCGACACATCAAACAAACGTGTTAAAATTCAGTCCCGGTCCCCGAGGCACCCATGAATCCGGCCCGAAAAACCCAAATTATAAACGACCCATCATTTGTTATACGTGTTAGTCGTGATATTGGGACATCCAAAAATCTGAGCTCGAGTTAAAGTCTTGTTTGACGCATCAAAAAAACGTCCAAATTCAGTCCCGGTCCCCGAGGGACCCTAGAATCCGGCCCGAAAAACCCAAAATTTAAACGACCCATCATTTGTTATATGCGTTAGTTGGGGTAATTGGACGTCAAAAATCTGAGCTCGAGTTAAGGTTTTGTCCGACGCATCATAAAAACGTGTTAAAATTCAGTCCCGGTCCCCGACGCACCCTAGAATCCGGCCCGAAAAACCCAAATTATAATCGACCCATCATTTGTTATACGTGTTAGTTGGGGTATGGGGACATCAAAAATCTGAGCTCGAGTTAAGATTTTGTCCGACGCATCATAAAAACGTCTTAAAATTCAGTCCCGGTCCCCGAGGCACCCTAGAATCCGGCCCGAAAAACCAAAATTATAATCGACCCATCATTTGTTATACGTGTTAGTTGGGGTATTGGGACAACAAAAATCTGAGCTCGAGTTAAGATTTTGTCCGACGCATCATAAAAACGTGTTAAAATTCAGTCCCGGTCCCAGAGGCACCCTAGAATCCGGCCCGAAAAACCCAAATTATAATCGACCCATCATTTGTTATACGTGTTAGTTGGGGTATTTGGACATCAAAAATCTGAGCTCGAGTTGAAGTTTTGTCCGACGCATCAAAAAAACGTGTTAAAATTCAGTCCCAGTCCCCGAGGCACCCTTGAATCCGGCCCGAAAAACCCAAAATTTAAACGACCCATCATTTGTTATACGTGTTAGTTGGGGTATTGGGACATCAAAAATCTGAGCTCGATTTAAGGTTTTGTCCTACGCATCATAAAAACGTGTTAAAATTCAGTCTCGGTCCCCGAGGCACCCATGAATCCGGCCCGAAAAACCCAAATTATAAACGACCCATCATTTGTTATACGTGTTAGTCGTGATATTGGGACATCCAAAAATCTGAGCTCGAGTTAAAGTCTTGTCCGACGCATCAAAAAAACGTCCAAATTCAGTCCCGGTCCCCGAGGCACCCTAGAATCCGGCCCGAAAAACCCAAAATTTAAACGACCCATCATTTGTTATACGTGTTAGTTGGGGTAATTGGACGTCAAAAATCTGAGCTCGAGTTAAGGTTTTGTCCGACGCATCATAAAAACGTGTTAAAATTCAGTCCCGGTCCCCGACGCACCCTAGAATCCGGCCTGAAAAACCCAAATTATAATCGACCCATCATTTGTTATACGTGTTAGTTGGGGTATGGCGACATCAAAAATCTGAGCTCGAGTTAAGGTTTTTTCCGACGCATCATAAAAACGTCTTAAAATTCAGTCCCGGTCCCCGAGGCACCCTAGAATCCGGCTCGAAAAACCAAAATTGTAATCGACCCATCATTTGTTATACGTGTTAGTTGGGGTATTGGGACATCAAAAATCTGAGCTCGAGTTAAGATTTTGTCCGACGCATCATAAAAACGTGTTAAAATTCAGTCCCGGTCCCAGAGGCACCCTAGAATCCGGCCCGAAAAACCAAAATTATAATCGACCCATCATTTGTTATACGTGTTAGTCGTGATATTGGGACATCCAAAAATCTGTACTCTTGTTAAAGTTTTGTCAAAACGCATCAAAAAACACTTGTTAAAATTCTGCACCGGTCCCCGAGGCAGCCTAGAATCCGGCCCGAAAAACACAAAATTTAAACGACCCTACTCTTGTTATACATGTTAGTCGGGGTATTGGGACATCCAAAAATCGGAGCACGAGTTGAAGTCTTTTCCGACGCATCAAAAAGACGTGTTAAAATTCAGTCCCGGTCCCCGAGGCACCGTAGAATCCGGCCCGAAAAACCCAAATTATAAACGACCCATCATTTGTTATACGTGTTAGTCGTGATATTGGGACATCCAAAAATCTGAGCTCGAGTTAAAGTCTTGTCCGACGCATCAAAAAAACGTCCAAATTCAGTCCCGGTCCCCGACGCACCCTAGAATCTGGCCCGAAAAACCCAAATTATAATCGACCCATCATTTGTTAGACGTGTTAGTTGGGGTATGGGGACATCAAAAATCTGAGCTCGAGTTAAGGTTTTGTCCGACGCATCATAAAAACGTCTTAAAATTCAGTCCCGGTCCCCGAGGCACCCTAGAATCCGGCCCGAAAAACCAAAATTATAATCGACCCATCATTTGTTATACGTGTTAGTTGGGGTATTGGGACATCAAAAATCTGAGCTCGAGTTAAGATTTTGTCCGACGCATCATAAAATCGTGTTAAAATTCAGTCCCGGTCCCAGAGGCAACCTAGAATCCGGCCCGAAAAACCCAAATTATAATCGACCCATCATTTCTTATACGTGTTAGTCGTGATATTGGGACATCCAAAAATCTGTGCTCTTGTTAAAGTTTTGTCCAACGCATCAAAAAACACTTGTTAAAATTCTGCACCGGCCCGACACAGCCTAGAATCCGGTCTCAAAAACACAAAATTTAAACGACCCCTCTTTTGTTATACATGTTAGTCGGGGTATTGGGACATCCAAAAATCTAAGCACGAGTTGAAGTCTTTTCCGACACATCAAACAAACGTGTTAAAATTCAGTCCCGGTCCCCGAGGCACCCTAGAATCCGGCCCGAAAAACCCAAATTATAATCGACCCATCATTTGTTATACGTGTTAGTTGGGGTATGGGGACATCAAAAATCTGAGCTCGAGTTAAGGTTTTGCCCGACGCATCATAAAAACGTCTTAAAATTCAGTCCCGGTCCCCGAGGCACCCTAGAATCCGGCCCGAAAAACCAAAATTATAATCGACCCATCATTTGTTATACGTGTTAGTTGGGGTATTGGGACATCAAAAATCTGAGCTCGAGTTAAGATTTTGTCCGACGCATCATAAAAACGTCTTAAAATTCAGTCCCGGTCCCAGAGGCAACCTAGAATCCGGCCCGAAAAACCCAAATTATAATCGACCCATCATTTGTTATACGTGTTAGTCGTGATATTGGGACATCCAAAAATCTGTGCTCTTGTTAAAGTTTTGTCCAACGCATCAAAAAACACTTGTTAAAATTCTGCACCGGTCCCCGAGGCAGCCTAGAATCCGGCCCGAAAAACACAAAATTTAAACGACCCTACTCTTGTTATACATGTTAGTCGGGGTATTGGGACATCAAAAAATCTGAGCACGAGTTGAAGTCTTTTCCGACGCATCAAAAAAACGTGTTAAAATTCAGTCCCGGTCCCTGAGGCACCGTAGAATCCGGCCCAAAAAACCTAAAATTTAAACGACCCATCATTTGTTATACGTGTTAGTTGGGGTATTTGGACATCAAAAATCTGAGCTCGAGTTAAGGTTTTGTCCGACGCATCATAAAAACGTGTTAAAATTCAGTCCCGGTCCCCGACGCACCCTAGAATCCGGCCCGAAAAACCCAAATTATAATCGACCCATCATTTGTTATACGTGTTAGTTGGGGTATGGGGACATCAAAAATCTGAGCTCGACTTAAGGTTTTGTCCGACGCATCATAAAAACGTCTTAAAATTCAGTCCCGGTCCCCGAGGCACCCTAGAATCCGGCCCGAAAAACCAAAATTATAATCGACCCATCATTTGTTATACGTGTTAGTTGGGGTATTGGGACATCAAAAATCTGAGCTCGAGTTAAGATTTTGTCCGACGCATCATAAAAACGTGTTAAAATTCAGTCGCGGTCCCAGAGGCACCCTAGAATCCGGCCCGAAAAACCCAAATTATAATCGACCCATCATTTGTTATACGTGTTAGTCGTGATATTGGGACATCCAAAAATCTGTGCTCTTGTTAAAGTTTTGTCCAACGCATCAAAAAACACTTGTTAAAATTCTGCACCGGTCCCCGAGGCAGCCTAGAATCCGGCCCGAAAAACACAAAATTTAAACGACCCTACTCTTGTTATACATGTTAGTCGGGGTATTGGGACATCAAAAAATCTGAGCACGAGTTGAAGTCTTTTCCGACGCATCAAAAAAACGTGTTAAAATTCAGTCCCGGTCCCCGAGGCACCCTAGAATCCGGCCCGAAAAACCCAAAATTTAAACGACCCATCATTTTTTATACGTGTTAGTTGGGGTATTGGGACATCAAAAATCTGAGCTCGAGTTAAGATATTGTCCGACGCATCATAAAACCTGTTAAAATTCAGTCCCGGTTCCCGAGGCACCCTAGAATCCGGCCCGAAATACCAAAATTATAATCGACCCATCATTTGTTATACGTGTTAGTTGGGGTATTGGGACATCAAAAATCTGAGCTCGAGTTAAGATTTTGTCCGACGCATCATAAAAACGTGTTAAAATTCAGTCCCGGTCCCCGAGGCACCCTAGAATCCGGCCCGAAAAACCAAAATTATAATCGACCCATCATTTGTTATACGTGTTAGTCGTGATATTGGGACATCCAAAAATCTGAGCTCGAGTTAAAGTCTTGTCCGACGCATCAAAAAAACGTCAAAATTCAGTCCCGGTCCCCGAGGCAGCCTAGAATCCGGCCCGAAAAACCCAAAATTTAAACGACCCATCATTTGTTATACGTGTTAGTTGGGGTAATTGGACGTCAAAAATCTGAGCTCGAGTTAAGGTTTTGTCCGACGCATCATAAAAACGTGTTAAAATTCAGTCCCGGTCCCCGACGCACCCTAGAATCCGGCCCGAAAAACCCAAATTATAATCGACCCATCATTTGTTATACGTGTTAGTTGGGGATGGGGACATCAAAAATCTGAGCTCGAGTTAAGGTTTTGTCCGACGCATCATAAAAACGTCTTAAAATTCAGTCCCGGTCCCCGAGGCACCCTAGAATCCGGCTCGAAAAACCAAAATTATAATCGACCCATCATTTGTTATACGTGTTAGTTGGGGTATTGGGACATCAAAAATCTGAGCTCGAGTTAAGATTTTGTCCGACGCATCATAAAAACGTGTTAAAATTCAGTCGCGGTCCTAGAGGCACCCTAGAATCCGGCCCGAAAAACCCAAATTATAATCGACCCATCATTTGTTATACGTGTTAGTCGTGATATTGGGACATCCAAAAATCTGTGCTCTTGTTAAAGTTTTGTCCAACGAATCAAAAAACACTTGTTAAAATTCTGCACCGGGCCGAGACAGCCTAGAATCCGGCCTCAAAAACACAAAATTTAAATGACCCCTCTTTTGTTATACATGTTAGTCGGGGTATTGGGACATCCAAAAATCTGAGTACGAGTTGAAGTCTTTTCCGACGCATCAAAAAAACGTGTTAAAATTCAGTCCCGGTCCCCGAGGCACCGTAGAATTCCGGCCCGAAAAACCCAAAATTTAAACGACCCATCATTTGTTATACGTGTTAGTTGGGGTATTTGGACATCAAAAATCTGAGCTCGAGTTAAAGTTTTGTCCGACGCATCAAAAAAACGTGTTAAAATTCAGTCCCAGTCCCCGAGGCACCCTTGAATCCGGCCCGAAAAACCCAAAATTTAAACGACCCATCATTTGTTATACGTGTTAGTTGGGGTATTGGGACATCACAAATCTGAGCTCGATTTAAGGTTTTGTCCTACGCATCATAAAAACGTGTTAAAATTCAGTCCCGGTCCCCGGGGCACCCATGAATCCGGCCCGAAAAACCCAAATTATAAACGACCCATCATTTGTTATACGTGTTAGTCGTGATATTGGGACATCCAAAAATCTGAGCTCGAGTTAAAGTCTTGTCCGACGCATCAAAAAAACGTCCAAATTCAGTCCCGGTCCCTGAGGCACCCTAGAATCCGGCCCGAAAAACCCAAAATTTAAACGACCCATCATTTGTTATACGTGTTAGTTGGGGTAATTGGACGTCAAAAATCTGAGCTCGAGTTAAGGTTTTGTCCGACGCATCATAAAAACGTGTTAAAATTCATTCCCGGTCCCCGACGCACCCTAGAATCCGGCCCGAAAAACCCAAATTATAATCGACCCATCATTTGTTATACGTGTTAGTTGGGGTATGGGGACATCAAAAATCTGAGCTCGAGTTAAGGTTTTGTCCGACGCATCATAAAAACGTCTTAAAATTCAGTCCCGGTCCCCGAGGCACCCTATAATCCGGCCCGAAAAACCAAAATTATAATCGACCCATCATTTGTTATACGTGTTAGTTGGGGTATTGGGACATCAAAAATCTGAGCTCGAGTTAAGATTTTGTCCGACGCATCATAAAAACGTGTTAAAATTCAGTCGCGGTCCCAGAGGCACCCTAGAATCCGGCCCGAAAAACCCAAATTATAATCGACCCATCATTTGTTATACGTGTTAGTCGTGATATTGGGACATCCAAAAATCTGTGCTCTTGTTAAAGTATTGTCCAACGCATCAAAAAACACTTGTTAAAATTCTGCACCGGGCCGAGACAGCCTAGAATACGGCCTCAAAAACACCAAATTTAAACGACCCCTCTTTTGTTATACATGTTAGTCGGGGTATTGGGACATCCAAAAATCTGAGCACGAGTTGAAGTCTTTTCCGACACATCAAACAAACGTGTTAAAATTCAGTCCCGGTCCCCGAGGCACCCATGAATCCGGCCCGAAAAACCCATATTATAAACGACCCATCATTTGTTATACGTGTTAGTCGTGATATTGGGACATCCAAAAATCTGAGCTCGAGTTAAAGTCTTGTCCGACGCATCAAAAAAACGTCCAAATTCATTCCCGGTCCCCGACGCACCCTAGAATCCGGCCCGAAAAACCCAAATTATAATCGACCCATCATTTGTTATACGTGTTAGTTGGGGTATGGGGACATCAAAAATCTGAGCTCGAGTTAAGGTTTTGTCCGACGCATCATAAAAACGTCTTAAAATTCAGTCCCGGTCCCCGAGGCACCCTAGAATCCGGCCCGAAAAACCAAAATTATAATCGACCCATCATTTGTTATACGTGTTAGTTGGGGTATTGGGACATCAAAAATCTGAGCTCGAGTTAAGATTTTGTCCGACGCATCATAAAAACGTGTTAAAATTCAGTCGCGGTCCCAGAGGCACCCTAGAATCCGGCCCGAAAAACCCAAATTATAATCGACCCATCATTTGTTATACGTGTTAGTCGTGATATTGGGACATCCAAAAATCTGAGCACGAGTTGAAGTCTTTTCCGACACATCAAACAAACGTGTTAAAATTCAGTCCCGGTCCCCGAGGCACCCATGAATCCGGCCCGAAAAACCCAAATTATAAACGACCCATCATTTGTTATACGTGTTAGTCGTGATATTGGGACATCCAAAAATCTGAGCTCGAGTTAAAGTCTTGTTTGACGCATCAAAAAAACGTCCAAATTCAGTACCGGTCCCCGAGGCACCCTAGAATCCGGCCCGAAAAACCCAAAATTTAAACGACCCATCATTTGTTATATGCGTTAGTTGGGGTAATTGGACGTCAAAAATCTGAGCTCGAGTTAAGGTTTTGTCCGACGCATCATAAAAACGTGTTAAAATTCAGTCCCGGTCCCCGACGCACCCTAGAATCCGGCCCGAAAAACCCAAATTATAATCGACCCATCATTTGTTATACGTGTTAGTTGGGGTATGGGGACATCAAAAATCTGAGCCCGAGTTAAGATTTTGTCCGACGCATCATAAAAACGTCTTAAAATTCAGTCCCGGTCCCCGAGGCACCCTAGAATCCGGCCCGAAAAACCAAAATTATAATCGACCCATCATTTGTTATACGTGTTAGTTGGGGTATTGGGACAACAAAAATCTGAGCTCGAGTTAAGATTTTGTCCGACGCATCATAAAAACGTGTTAAAATTCAGTCCCGGTCCCAGAGGCACCCTAGAATCCGGCCCGAAAAACCCAAATTATAATCGACCCATCATTTGTTATACGTGTTAGTTGGGGTATTTGGACATCAAAAATCTGAGCTCGAGTTAAAGTTTTGTCCGACGCATCAAAAAAACGTGTTAAAATTCAGTCCCAGTCCCCGAGGCACCCTTGAATCCGGCCCGAAAAACCCAAAATTTAAACGACCCATCATTTGTTATACGTGTTAGTTGGGGTATTGGGACATCAAAAATCTGAGCTCGATTTAAGGTTTTGTCCTACGCATCATAAAAACGTGTTAAAATTCAGTCTCGGTCCCCGAGGCACCCATGAATCCGGCCCGAAAAACCCAAATTATAAACGACCCATCATTTGTTATACGTGTTAGTCGTGATATTGGGACATCCAAAAATCTGAGCTCGAGTTAAAGTCTTGTCCGACGCATCAAAAAAACGTCCAAATTCAGTCCCGGTCCCCGAGGCACCCTAGAATCCGGCCCGAAAAACCCAAAATTTAAACGACCCATCATTTGTTATACGTGTTAGTTGGGGTAATTGGACGTCAAAAATCTGAGCTCGAGTTAAGGTTTTGTCCGACGCATCATAAAAACGTGTTAAAATTCAGTCCCGGTCCCCGACGCACCCTAGAATCCGGCCTGAAAAACCCAAATTATAATCGACCCATCATTTGTTATACGTGTTAGTTGGGGTATGGCGACATCAAAAATCTGAGCTCGAGTTTAGGTTTTTTCCGACGCATCATAAAAACGTCTTAAAATTCAGTCCCGGTCCCCGAGGCACCCTAGAATCCGGCTCGAAAAACCAAAATTATAATCGACCCATCATTTGTTATACGTGTTAGTTGGGGTATTGGGACATCAAAAATCTGAGCTCGAGTTAAGATTTTGTCCGACGCATCATAAAAACGTGTTAAAATTCAGTCCCGGTCCCCGAGGCACCCTAGAATCCGGCCCGAAAAACCCAAATTATAATCGACCCATCATTTCTTGTACGTGTTAGTCGTGATATTGGGACATCCAAAAATCTGTGCTCTTGTTAAAGTTTTGTCCAACGCATCAAAAAACACTTGTTAAAATTCTGCACCGGCCCGAGACAGCCTAGAATCCGGTCTCAAAAACACAAAATTTAAACGACCCCTCTTTTGTTATACATGTTAGTCGGGGTATTGGGACATCCAAAAATCTAAGCACGAGTTGAAGTCTTTTCCGACACATCAAACAAACGTGTTAAAATTCAGTCCCGGTCCCCGAGGCACCCTAGAATCCGGCCCGAAAAACCCAAATTATAATCGACCCATCATTTGTTATACGTATTAGTTGGGGTATGGGGACATCAAAAATCTGAGCTCGAGTTAAGGTTTTGCCCGACGCATCATAAAAACGTCTTAAAATTCAGTCCCGGTCCCCGAGGCACCCTAGAATCCGGCCCGAAAAACCAAAATTATAATCGACCCATCATTTGTTATACGTGTTAGTTGGGGTATTGGGACATCAAAAATCTGAGCTCGAGTTAAGATTTTGTCCGACGCATCATAAAAACGTCTTAAAATTCAGTCCCGGTCCCACAGGCAACCTAGAATCCGGCCCGAAAAACCCAAATTATAATCGACCCATCATTTGTTATACGTGTTAGTCGTGATATTGGGACATCCAAAAATCTGTGCTCTTGTTAAAGTTTTGTCCAACGCATCAAAAAACACTTTTTAAAATTCTGCACCGGTCCCCGAGGCAGCCTAGAATCCGGCCCGAAAAACACAAAATTTAAACGACCCTACTCTTGTTATACATGTTAGTCGGGGTATTGGGACATCCAAAAATCTGAGCACGAGTTGAAGTCTTTTCCGACACATCAAACAAACGTGTTAAAATTCAGTCCCGGTCCCCGAGGCACCCTAGAATCCGGCCCGAAAAACCCAAATTATAATCGACCCATCATTTGTTATACGTGTTAGTTGGGGTATTGGGACATCAAAATATCTGAGCACGAGTTGAAGTCTTTTCCGACGCATCAAAAAAACGTGTTAAAATTCCGTCCCGGTCCCCGAGGCACCCTAGAATCCGGCCCGAAAAACCCAAAATTTAAACAACCCATCATTTGTTATACGTGTTAGTTGGGGTATTGGGACATCAAAAATCTGAGCTCGAGTTAAGATTTTGTCCGACGCATCATAAAAACGTGTTAAAATTCAGTCCCAGTCCCCGAGGCACCATAGAATCCGGCCCGAAAAACCCCAATTATAATCGACCCATCATTTGTTATACGTGTTAGTCGTGATATTGGGACATCCAAAAATCTGTGCTCTTGTTAAAGTTTTGTCCAACGCATCAAAAAACACTTGTTAAAATTCTGCACCGGTCCCCGAGACAGCCTAGAATCCCGCCCGAAAAACAAAAAATTTAAACGACCCCTCTTTTGTTATACATGTTAGTCGGGGTATTGGGACATCCAAAAATCTGAGCACGAGTTGAAGTCTTTTCCGACGCATCAAAAAAACGTGTTAAAATTCAGTCCCGGTCCCAGAGGCACCGTAGAATTCGGCCCCAAAAACCCAAAATTTAAACGACCCATCATTTGTTATACGTGTTAGTTGGGGTATGGGGACATCAAAAATCTGAGCTCGAGTTAAGGTTTTGTCCGACGCATCATAAAAACGTCTTAAAATTCAGTCCCGGTCCCCGAGGCACCCTAGAATCCAGCCCGAAAAACCAAAATTATAACCGACCCATCATTTGTTATACGTGTTAGTTGGGGTATTGGGACATCAAAAATCTGAGCTCGAGTTAAGATTTTGTCCGACGCATCATAAAAACGTGTTAAAATTCAGTCCCGGTCCCAGAGGCACCCTCGAATCCGGCCCGAAAAACCCAAATTATAATCGACCCATCATTTGTTATACGTGTTAGTCGTGATATTGGGACATCCAAAAATCTGTGCTCTTGTTAAAGTTTTGTCCAACGCATAGAAAAAAACTTGTTAAAATTCTGCACCGGGCCGAGACAGCCTAGAATCCGGCCTCAAAAACACAAAATTTAAACGACCCCTCTTTTGTTATACATGTTAGTCGGGGTATTGGGACATCCAAAAATCTGAGCACGAGTTGAAGTCTTTTCCGACACATCAAACAAACGTGTTAAAATTCAGTCCCGGTCCCCGAGGCACCCTAGAATGCGGCCCGAAAAACCCAAATTATAATCGACCCATCATTTGTTATACGTGTTAGTTGGGGTATGGGGACATCAAAAATCTGAGCTCGAGTTAAGGTTTTGTCCGACGCATCATAAAAACGTCTTAAAATTCAGTCCCGGTCCCCGAGGCACCCTAGAATCCGGCCCGAAAAACCAAAATTATAATCGACCCATCATTTGTTATACGTGTTAGTTGGGGTATTGGGACATCAAAAATCTGAGCTCGAGTTAAGATTTTGTCCGACGCATCATAAAAACGTCTTAAAATTCAGTCCCGGTCCCCGAGGCACCCTAGAATCCGGCCCGAAAAACCCAAATTATAATCGACCCATCATTTGTTATACGTGTTAGTCGTGATATTGGGACATCCAAAAATCTGTGCTCTTGTTAAAGTTTTGTCCAACGCATCAAAAAACACTTGTTAAAATTCTGCACCGGTCCCCGAGGCAGCCTAGAATCCGGCCCGAAAAACACAAAATTTAAACGACTCTACTCTTGTTATACATGTTAGTCGGGGTATTGGGACATCAAAAAATCTGAGCACGAGTTGAAGTCTATTCCGACGCATAAAAAAAAAGTGTTAAAATTCAGTCCCGGTCCCCGAGGCACCCTAGAATCCGGCCCGAAAAACCCAAAATTTAAACGACCCATCATTTGTTATACGTGTTAGTTGGGGTATTGGGACATCAAAAATCTGAGCTCGAGTTAAGATTTTGTCCGACGCATCATAAAAACGTGTTAAAATTCAGTCCCGGTCCCAGAGGCACCCTAGAATCCGGCCCGAAAAACCCAAATTATAATCGACCCATCATTTGTTATACGTGTTAGTTGGGGTATTTGGACATCAAAAATCTGAGCTCGAGTTAAAGTTTTGTCCGACGCATCAAAAAAACGTGTTAAAATTCAGTCCCAGTCCCCGAGGCACCCTTGAATCCGGCCCGAAAAACCCAAAATTTAAACGACCCATCATTTGTTATACGTGTTAGTTGGGGTATTGGGACATCAAAAATCTGAGCTCGATTTAAGGTTTTGTCCTACGCATCATAAAAACGTGTTAAAATTCAGTCTCGGTCCCCGAGGCACCCATGAATCCGGCCCGAAAAACCCAAATTATAAACGACCCATCATTTGTTATACGTGTTAGTCGTGATATTGGGACATCCAAAAATCTGAGCTCGAGTTAAAGTCTTGTCCGACGCATCAAAAAAACGTCCAAATTCAGTCCCGGTCCCCGAGGCACCCTAGAATCCGGCCCGAAAAACCCAAAATTTAAACGACCCATCATTTGTTATACGTGTTAGTTGGGGTAATTGGACGTCAAAAATCTGAGCTCGAGTTAAGGTTTTGTCCGACGCATCATAAAAACGTGTTAAAATTCAGTCCCGGTCCCCGACGCACCCTAGAATCCGGCCTGAAAAACCCAAATTATAATCGACCCATCATTTGTTATACGTGTTAGTTGGGGTATGGCGACATCAAAAATCTGAGCTCGAGTTTAGGTTTTTTCCGACGCATCATAAAAACGTCTTAAAATTCAGTCCCGGTCCCCGAGGCACCCTAGAATCCGGCTCGAAAAACCAAAATTATAATCGACCCATCATTTGTTATACGTGTTAGTTGGGGTATTGGGACATCAAAAATCTGAGCTCGAGTTAAGATTTTGTCCGACGCATCATAAAAACGTGTTAAAATTCAGTCCCGGTCCCCGAGGCACCCTAGAATCCGGCCCGAAAAACCCAAATTATAATCGACCCATCATTTCTTGTACGTGTTAGTCGTGATATTGGGACATCCAAAAATCTGTGCTCTTGTTAAAGTTTTGTCCAACGCATCAAAAAACACTTGTTAAAATTCTGCACCGGCCCGAGACAGCCTAGAATCCGGTCTCAAAAACACAAAATTTAAACGACCCCTCTTTTGTTATACATGTTAGTCGGGGTATTGGGACATCCAAAAATCTAAGCACGAGTTGAAGTCTTTTCCGACACATCAAACAAACGTGTTAAAATTCAGTCCCGGTC
Organism: Euphorbia peplus; assembly: GCA_028411795.1. Classification (NCBI taxonomy): domain Eukaryota; kingdom Viridiplantae; phylum Streptophyta; class Magnoliopsida; order Malpighiales; family Euphorbiaceae; genus Euphorbia; species Euphorbia peplus. Next base: position 11,564,981 of record CP110838.1, on the reverse strand, counting down.
CCCGAGGCACCCTAGAATCCGGCCCGAAAAACCCAAATTATAATCGACCCATCATTTGTTATACGTGTTAGTTGGGGTATGGGGACATCAAAAATCTGAGCTCGAGTTAAGGTTTTGCCCGACGCATCATAAAAACGTCTTAAAATTCAGTCCCGGTCCCCAAGGCACCCTAGAATCCGGCCCGAAAAACCAAAATTATAATCGACCCATCATTTGTTATACGTGTTAGTTGGGGTATTGGGACATCAAAAATCTGAGCTCGAGTTAAGATTTTGTCCGACGCATCATAAAAACGTCTTAAAATTCAGTCCCGGTCCCACAGGCAACCTAGAATCCGGCCCGAAAAACCCAAATTATAATCGACCCATCATTTGTTATACGTGTTAGTCGTGATATTGGGACATCCAAAAATCTGTGCTCTTGTTAAAGTTTTGTCCAACGCATCAAAAAACACTTTTTAAAATTCTGCACCGGTCCCCGAGGCAGCCTAGAATCCGGCCCGAAAAACACAAAATTTAAACGACCCTACTCTTGTTATACATGTTAGTCGGGGTATTGGGACATCCAAAAATCTGAGCACGAGTTGAAGTCTTTTCCGACACATCAAACAAACGTGTTAAAATTCAGTCCCGGTCCCCGAGGCACCCTAGAATCCGGCCCGAAAAACCCAAATTATAATCGACCCATCATTTGTTATACGTGTTAGTTGGGGTATTGGGACATCAAAATATCTGAGCACGAGTTGAAGTCTTTTCCGACGCATCAAAAAAACGTGTTAAAATTCCGTCCCGGTCCCCGAGGCACCCTAGAATCCGGCCCGAAAAACCCAAAATTTAAACAACCCATCATTTGTTATACGTGTTAGTTGGGGTATTGGGACATCAAAAATCTGAGCTCGAGTTAAGATTTTGTCCGACGCATCATAAAAACGTGTTAAAATTCAGTCCCAGTCCCCGAGGCACCATAGAATCCGGCCCGAAAAACCCCAATTATAATCGACCCATCATTTGTTATACGTGTTAGTCGTGATATTGGGACATCCAAAAATCTGTGCTCTTGTTAAAGTTTTGTCCAACGCATCAAAAAACACTTGTTAAAATTCTGCACCGGTCCCCGAGACAGCCTAGAATCCCGCCCGAAAAACAAAAAATTTAAACGACCCCTCTTTTGTTATACATGTTAGTCGGGGTATTGGGACATCCAAAAATCTGAGCACGAGTTGAAGTCTTTTCCGACGCATCAAAAAAACGTGTTAAAATTCAGTCCCGGTCCCAGAGGCACCGTAGAATTCGGCCCCAAAAACCCAAAATTTAAACGACCCATCATTTGTTATACGTGTTAGTTGGGGTATGGGGACATCAAAAATCTGAGCTCGAGTTAAGGTTTTGTCCGACGCATCATAAAAACGTCTTAAAATTCAGTCCCGGTCCCCGAGGCACCCTAGAATCCAGCCCGAAAAACCAAAATTATAACCGACCCATCATTTGTTATACGTGTTAGTTGGGGTATTGGGACATCAAAAATCTGAGCTCGAGTTAAGATTTTGTCCGACGCATCATAAAAACGTGTTAAAATTCAGTCCCGGTCCCAGAGGCACCCTCGAATCCGGCCCGAAAAACCCAAATTATAATCGACCCATCATTTGTTATACGTGTTAGTCGTGATATTGGGACATCCAAAAATCTGTGCTCTTGTTAAAGTTTTGTCCAACGCATAGAAAAAAACTTGTTAAAATTCTGCACCGGGCCGAGACAGCCTAGAATCCGGCCTCAAAAACACAAAATTTAAACGACCCCTCTTTTGTTATACATGTTAGTCGGGGTATTGGGACATCCAAAAATCTGAGCACGAGTTGAAGTCTTTTCCGACACATCAAACAAACGTGTTAAAATTCAGTCCCGGTCCCCGAGGCACCCTAGAATGCGGCCCGAAAAACCCAAATTATAATCGACCCATCATTTGTTATACGTGTTAGTTGGGGTATGGGGACATCAAAAATCTGAGCTCGAGTTAAGGTTTTGTCCGACGCATCATAAAAACGTCTTAAAATTCAGTCCCGGTCCCCGAGGCACCCTAGAATCCGGCCCGAAAAACCAAAATTATAATCGACCCATCATTTGTTATACGTGTTAGTTGGGGTATTGGGACATCAAAAATCTGAGCTCGAGTTAAGATTTTGTCCGACGCATCATAAAAACGTCTTAAAATTCAGTCCCGGTCCCCGAGGCACCCTAGAATCCGGCCCGAAAAACCCAAATTATAATCGACCCATCATTTGTTATACGTGTTAGTCGTGATATTGGGACATCCAAAAATCTGTGCTCTTGTTAAAGTTTTGTCCAACGCATCAAAAAACACTTGTTAAAATTCTGCACCGGTCCCCGAGGCAGCCTAGAATCCGGCCCGAAAAACACAAAATTTAAACGACTCTACTCTTGTTATACATGTTAGTCGGGGTATTGGGACATCAAAAAATCTGAGCACGAGTTGAAGTCTATTCCGACGCATAAAAAAAAAGTGTTAAAATTCAGTCCCGGTCCCCGAGGCACCCTAGAATCCGGCCCGAAAAACCCAAAATTTAAACGACCCATCATTTGTTATACGTGTTAGTTGGGGTATTGGGACATCAAAAATCTGAGCTCGAGTTAAGATTTTGTCCGACGCATCATAAAAACGTGTTAAAATTCAGTCCCGGTCCCCGAGGCACCCTAGAATCCTGCCCGAAAAACCCAAATTATAATCGACCCATCATTTGTTATACGTGTTAGTCGTGACATTGGGACATCCAAAAATCTGTGCTCTTGTTAAAGTTTTGTCCAACGCATCAAAAAACACTTGTTAAAATTCTGCACCGGTCCCCGAGACAGCCTAGAATCCGGCCCGAAAAACACAAAATTTAAACGACCCCTCTTTTGTTATACATGTTAGTCGGGGTATTGGGACATCCAAATATCTGAGCACGAGTTGAAGTCTTTTCCGACGCATCAAAAAAACGTGTTAAAATTCAGTCCCGGTCCCCGAGGCACCCTAGAATCCGGCCCGAAAAACCCAAAATTTAAACGACCCATCATTTGTTATACGTGTTAGTTGGGGTATTGGGACATCAAAAATCTGATCTCGATTTAAGGTTTTGTCCTACGCATCATAAAAACGTGTTAAAATTCAGTCCCGGTCCCCGAGGCACCCATGAATCCGGCCGGAAAAACCCAAATTATAAACGACCCATCATTTGTTATACGTGTTAGTCGTGATATTGGGACATCCAAAAATCTGAGCTCGAGTTAAAGTCTTGTCCGACGCATCAAAAAAACGTCCAAATCCAGTCCTGGTCCCCGAGACACCCTAGAATCCGGCCCGAAAAACCCAAAATTTAAACGACCCATCATTTGTTATACGTGTTAGTTGGGGTAATTGGACGTCAAAAATCTGAGCTCGAGTTAAGGTTTTGTCCGACGCATCATAAAAACGTGTTAAAATTCAGTCCCGGTCCCTGAGGCACCGTAGAATCCGGCCCGAAAAACCCAAATTATAATCGACCCATCATTTGTTATACGTGTTAGTTGGGGTATGGGGACATCAAAAATCTGAGCTCGAGTTAAGGTTTTGTCCGACGCATCATAAAAACGTCTTAAAATTCAGTCCCGGTCCCCGAGGCACCCTAGAATCCGGCCCGAAAAACCAAAATTATAATCGACCCATCATTTGTTATACGTGTTAGTTGGGGTATTGGGACATCAAAAATCTGAGCTCGAGTTAAGATTTTGTCCGACGCATCATAAAAACGTGTTAAAATTCAGTCCCGGTCCCCGAGGCACCCTAGAATCCGGCCCGAAAAACCCAAATTATAATCGACCCATCATTTGTTATACGTGTTAGTCGTGATATTGGGACATCCAAAAATCTATGCTCTTGTTAAAGTTTTGTCCAACGCATCAAAAAACACTTGTTAAAATTCTGCACCGGTCCCCGAGACAGCCTAGAATCCGGCCCGAAAAACACAAAATTTAAACGACCCCTCTTTTGTTATACATGTTAGTCGGGGTATTGGGACATCCAAATATCTGAGCACGAGTTGAAGTCTTTTCCGACGCATCAAAAAAACGTGTTAAAATTCAGTCCCGGTCCCCGAGGCACCCTAGAATCCGGCCCGAAAAACCCAAAATTTAAACGACCCATCATTTGTTATACGTGTTAGTTGGGGTATTGGGACATCAAAAATCTGAGCTCAATTTAAGGTTTTGTCCTACGCATCATAAAAACGTGTTAAAATTTAGTCCCGGTCCCCGAGGCACCCATGAATCCGGCCCGAAAAACCCAAATTATAAACGACCCATCATTTGTTATACGTGTTAGTTGGGGTAATTGGACGTCAAAAATCTGAGCTCGAGTTAAGGTTTTGTCCGACGCATCATAAAAACGTCTTAAAATTCAGTCCCGGTCCCCGAGGCACCCTAGAATCCGGCCCGAAAAACCAAAATTATAATCGACCCATCATTTGTTATACGTGTTAGTTGGGGTATTGGGACATCAAAAATCTGAGCTCGAGTTAAGATTTTGTCCGACGCATCATAAAAACGTGTTAAAATTCAGTCCCTGTCCCCGAGGCACCCTAGAATCCGGCCCGAAAAACCCAAATTATAATCGACCCATCATTTGTTATACGTGTTAGTCGTGATATTGGGACATCCAAAAATCTGTGCTCTTGTTAAAGTTTTGTCCAACGCATCAAAAAACACTTGTTAAAATTCTGCACCGGTCCCCGAGGCAGCCTAAAATCCGGACCGAAAATCTGAGCACGAGTTGAAGTTGTTGGCCCTAACAAGATCAGAATCACCTAGAGGGGGGTGAATAGGTGTTTCAAATGAAAACTGATATTTTCAAGGATTTAATGAAAATTCAATTTTCAGAGTCAATAATCCTCAGAGTCAGAGGCAAGCTTATTGAAGTAGCCTCTGAGGGATAATCTGCTTTAAGACAGGTTGTATCTTTTCAGCAACATAAGTTCTGAGTAAAGAACTTCTGGACAGTCTTCTGAACACAGACTTGTGATTTTTAAGAGGAAATCTGTTTCAGCACTAAATATGATACAAGTACACAGAAGCAATTAACAAGTATAAAGAAGGGAGAAAGAGATTCAGGAGGTCCTGATGATGAACAGTTCAATTTATCCAAGTTCGCCACAGAATTCCTGTGACTACGTCTTGTCCTCTGAGGTCGCAGCCTCCAGAGATTTTATAAATCCACTATTCAGAACTTTTATGGCAAGTTCAGAAGCTCCTTTACATCAACAGAACTTAAGCTAATTTCTCACTTAGTTCTGACTAGCCTAAAATGAGTTAAAGGATTTTCACCAGAACAACAATACTCTGTTTTCTGGATTTCTCACCCAACTCAAATCTCAACTAGATTTCTCTCTTTTAAATCTAACTGAAGATCACAACCGATCTCAGTTTACAAGATTTCTACTATGAACTTGTTTTTCTTCACTCTCTCACAATTACAAAGGCTAAGCTAAGAAAAGATTGAGAATGGAAAGTGTGCTCTGTTTTCTTGAATAACAGTGCGTTGAGATTTTTGCTCTATGATCACGCACGTCGTTGATGCAGTGGAGCTTTGCTACTATTTATAGTGTTGAGTAGATAACCGTTGAGGATATTTGAATCTTCAAGGATGACAAGGATGAAAGTAGCCGTTAATCTTGTCAACTTCTTCAAACGGTCTCAAAACACTCAACTCTGTCAACTTTGTACTTTAACCTAATCCGGTATGGGATTAAGATAAAGGTGATGGAGTTGACTGATCTTGAAGATTGATTTAGAGGGAAACGGTAAGAGAGCAGGTTTTGTTTGTTGTGAACAGGCGCGTCCTTCAAACAGCTTTTTGAACTTTTGGCGCCTTGCATTAAATGCAACTGACAAAGCATTAAATGCTTAACCAAACCCGTGATAACGAACTTCTGATGTTCGTTTTTCTTCTTAGCGCTTCTGAACTAAAACAACCTTAGTCTTCTGTTTGCAAAAGAGAACTTCTGATAAAAGCTTTAGGCAGACAATCAACACTTCAGAGCGGTTCATCCAGCTTCTGAGAAAGTGCTTCAGTCTCCAGCTTTTTAATCTTCTGAGTTAAAATAGGCAAGCAGGAATTCTTCATTCAGCATCTGCTGAGAAAAACTCATAATAACTTAACGAAAATTGTTAGTCAACATCGAAAAGTATACAAGTTAATTTTCATTTTCATCTTCTGAAACGTTTGGACATAACCAAAACACTTAGGGTTCATCATTCTCCCCCATTTTGGTTATGGACAAACCGTGGTCAGAAGGTAAAAGAAAAACATGAGGGTTAGAGAGTGACTTCCTGATGCAAATATTTCATTACTTCTGAGTAACTTAACTCCCCCATTTTAGTATAAATGGAGAACTTCAGCAATCTGTATAAACTTAATAAGACTTAAGATCAAGTTGTTAGATATAATGAAGTGTAATTTACTGAGATAAAAGGAAACATAAGCAAACATTTAAGAAGTCAGATATGCAAGACAGTATAGAAAAGATTCAGTGTATATATGATCATTCAGAAGATAACATAGGAAACAGAATAATCAGAGGAGCAGAAAAAGTCCTAAGACATAGACTACCCAACCCAGAACCTAGCTAAGAAGCTTAAGTCCTAAATGATTACAGGTTCCTAGATTTCTTCTGAGGAGGAGGAATAACACTGGAACCTCCAGCAGCACTTGATCTCTTCTGACCAGACTTCTCCCCCGTTTGACCAGAACCAATAGCAACACCAAGAGCTCCCTGAGACTTCAATTTTTGTTGAACATTCAGAGCAGTTTGATATTGCACAGGAGTTGGTCGCACAGAATTGATCAAATCCATTCGTCTTCTGAAGTCATCATCAATGGTCTTCATATGATCAAAGGTCTGACCAGACACAGGTCTCTGTTTCTGAACATCTTCCAGAAGGAGCTTGATCAGCCTGTTGTTAGCATACACAGCAGCCGTGAGATGCTCATTCTGAAGATAAGTCTGTCCTCGGACAAACCTATAACAATTGTGAAGAGTCTTCTCTTGTTCACGAGCTTGATTATGCATAACTTTCAGGAGTTCAGTGAGCTCAGCAATCTGTGCATTCTGAGCAGATACAGCAGACTCAATGTTGGAGAGTCGGTTGTTGAGATCAGGAGTGATGTCATATACAATCTTGGCAGCTCCTGAAGATGAAGAACCTTGAGCAGAAGATTTCACTTCTCTCAGAATGTGATTTGCAGTACTTTGCAGGTCTTCAATCTTACTAGGAAGCATCTTCTCATGAGCCTCATAATGCTCGTTTGCTTCCTTGACTTCTTCTGTCAATATTTCCAAATTTTCATTGACCTTCAGAGAAGAAGCAAGAGCAATATTATCCAGAGAGGGAAGGGTCAGAGCTAATTCCCTCAATTTATACAGCTCATCATAAGTGGCTAGATGAAGGGTAGAAAGGTTGCGTATATACACAGAAGGATCCTGCATTTGGAGCATGGTCATGAGCTGCAGGTTCTGAGCTTTCAGAGAGTGTAATTCTTGCAGCACAATGCCCTGAGCATACATGTCAGCAGCAAAACTTCTTTGTCCTATACCAGCAAACCTATTCAGCAGGTCATCTGAGCCACTCTGACCCATTCTTCTCAACTCTTCAACACTTGGGGCACCTCCAGCTTCGGAAATACCAGAAGCTCTGCCCATGAAGCCAAAACTTCCAAATCTGTTATCCAGATCTTCACGATTCAAGTGTTTGCGTAGAAAGTCATAATTGGATGACAATCCAGCAAAACCTGAAGGAGTGGAGGAGGTAGTTAGGGGATCACACACAGGAGGTGTATGTCCAGAGGTTGAAAGAGGAGGGACAGAAGTTTGAGGAGAGGAGAAAATTTGTGAAGAGGAGGAGGAAAAAGAATTTGTACAGGAAGGTAAAGTTGAAGGAATTGAAAAAGGTATAGACAAAGGTATGGAAGGAGAAGGAGCAGTAATTCCAATTGATGGAAAAACAGCAAAAGAAGATAAAGAAGAAGTAGTGGAAGTAGAAATGGAGTCTGTGAAAATTGGTCCAGAGGACAGATTCACTTCTGAATAGGATCCAGAAGGAAGAGTAGATGGAGGAGGGACAACCTCAGATGTTGAAGTTGTCAGAGGAATGGAATTCTGAGATTCACTTACTTCTGTGACAGAAGGAAGTGAAGGAGATGGATGAGGAGTAAAAATAGGAGATGAGATAACCTGTTCAGAGGCATTTGGATCAAAAGATGAGATTGGCTCAGCATATAAATGAGCCATCCTGAACAGCGTTTCTGAGGCATCCCTTTCACCAGGGTTTCTTCCTTGATTCAGAAGAACATTGTCAATGAAGTTCTCATTGTCAACATTCTCAACAAATTGTTTAGCTTCTTCAAGAACCTCTTCATCTTCTGGTTCACTAACCTCAGATAGCTCTTCAATCAGAGGAGCTTCAACATCCTCTTTATCAGAAATCTCTGACAGCTCTTTATCAGCAGTTTCTGGTTCCTGAGCAGCAGGTTCCTCCAATTCAGCACTCGGAGCAATAACGAAGTCCTTCTTTCTCAGAACCCTTCGTTTTGCCACAACCTTCTTCCCAATTCTGGTAGTGAGAGTGACAGTCTCAGCAATTCGAGAGGATAGAGCAACATTATCCTCTTCCTCTGAAGTCTCACCTACCTTGGAGAACTCAGCACCCTCCAGATCAGCAGCACTTTCTAAAAGTTTGGCATCGGCCTTAGCCTTTGCAGCGATTTCACGCTCAGCAGCTAACTTATCTTCAGCTTCTTTCTTCTTCCTTTTCTCTTCAGCAAGAGCCACAACTCTTGCAACTTTTTCAGCTTCAGCAGCCTTCTCTTTCTCAGCAAGGCGTGCTTCCTCAGCATCCTGAGCTTCTTTCTCAAGGACATCCTTTGGCTTCTCAGCAACAATCTTGCCAGAAGGTTCAACATTGATTTTTGTTTGAACCAACGTGGGAAGAGGTTCTGAGACAGCAACCTTCTCAACATTCAGGACCAACTTGCTTGATCCTTTCTTTCCCTTGCCCTTCTTGGCAGCATTCTTTCCTTTCTGAACCGTTGCATCCATAATCTCCTTCTGAGCAATACTCACAGAGGAGCCCTTCTCATTCTTCTTTGGAGTAACATCAAAACTGAGGTTTCTGAAGGTATGCATCTTCAGAACCGTACTCCTACTAGTAACACCTTCTCCTGTCATAACAACAGAGGCTGCCTCAAACAACCTTGTCAGGAGTGAGCCATAAGCTAATGCACTCACAGCAGTTACATTCTTCATCTGCCTTATCAGCATGGCAGGCAAATTTATCTTCTTCTGGTTGACCAGATGCCACATAAAAACCCTTTCTCTGTTGGAAACACAGTTGACTCCTCCAGCCTTCGGAAGAAAGACATTCGTAGTCAAATAATGTGCCCACCTCTGGTGCTGACTCAACCAGGTGGCATAAGTTTCCTTGGCACTTAGATCTGGCCTAGCCCAGTTGGCTTCTGAAAATCCTTCTGCTGAACCATCATCTCCAATGATGATTCCTTCATCATCAATTCCTATCACTTGAGAAATGGAAGCCCTGCTGACTTCGATTTCAACATCCCCGACCACAGAATGAAGCACATCCTCCTCATTAGAAAAGAAATGGAGGTTCTTATAAAATTCTGTAACTAAGTTAGGGTAGATGAATTCTTCGAGAGAGACGAAAGAATTCCAGTTTTGAGCACTAAGCCAAAGAGAAATAGGTTCAGTTGATTTGACTTCGTCATCTAAAAATCTAGAGGTAAAAACCCTAGATTGACTAACTTTCTTTCGTGAATCATCGGAAAAGATGTGAGTGACAGTGATTTCTTGAGCCATTTGAGGAGATGAGAAATTAGGTTAAGATTTCTAAGAGAGATGATAACACAGAAAAAGCTATGAAAATTCTAATGGCAAAGAAAATGAGAGTAAAAAGTTCTAAGTATGGAAATCCCTTATTTATACCCAAACACAGAAACCGTTCCAATTCAAAAAGTAACTTCACACCGTTTAAAAGGGAACAGATAACCGTTAACCACAGAACAGCGCCGTAATAAGCAGTAAATAACGCATGCTTTCAAGTCAAATCATGATTAGAATTTATTATAACTAAATTATCTTAAACAATCAAACACTTAAGATACTCAGAGACAATAATTCTAAGTTATTGAAGAGGATAAGTCATACCAATGCCTTCTCGTAAGTTGCTGAAAGCCATACCAGTCAGAGGCTTAGTAAACATGTCAGCAAGGTTTTCTTCAGAGGAAACATGAGTAATGATAATATCCTTCTTCAGAACATGATCTCTCAGAAAGTGATGTCTAATATGAACATGCTTCATCCTGCTGTGCTGAATAGGATTCTTTGAAAGATCAATGGCACTTTTGTTATCACAGTAGATTGTAATTGTTCCAGGGATGACTCCATAGTCAGCAATTTGTTGCTTTATCCAGAGCATCTGAGAAACACAACTTCCAGCAGCAACATACTCAGCTTCAGCAGTTGAGAGGGCCACAGAGGTTTGCTTCTTGCTATGCCAGGAGACTAGGCACTCCCCCAGAAAATGACAACCACCAGAAGTGCTGACCCTTTTCAATTTATCTCTACCATAGTCAGAGTCTGTGTATCCTATAGGAGTGAAATCAGAGCTACAGGGATACCACAAACCAGCTTCTGGTGTGCCTTTAAGATATCTAAGAATTCTTTTGACAGCAACATCATGAATTTCTCTTGGCTTTGATTGATATCTAGCACAAAAACACACAGCAAAATGTATATCTGGCCTGCTGGCGGTTAGGTATAAAAGAGAACCAATCATACCTCTGTAGGTTTTTATATCTACAGGTTTACCAGCTTTTTCTTCATCATCAATGTCTTTGCTGACATCCATTGGAATATCAACAGCATTAGAGTCCATCATGCCAAATTTCTTCAGCACTTCTCTAGTGTACTTGGCTTGATTGATAAACACACCATCATTACTTTGCTTGATCTGAAGTCCTAAGAAGAAGGTTAATTCTCCCATCATAGACATCTCAAACTCAGCCTTCATGTGGTCACTGAACTCTCTGCACAAAGATTCATTAGTAGCACCAAATATAATATCATCAACATATACCTGAGCTATAAGGATATCCTTGTTCTTCTTCAGAGTGAACAGAGTTGTATCAACACAGCCTCTGACAAATCCTTTAGACAGAAGGAACTTTGTCAGTCTCTCATACCAAGCTCTGGGAGCTTGTTTCAGTCCATACAAGGCTTTCTTTAGCTTGTACACATGATCAGGAAACTTAGGATCTTCAAAACCAGGAGGTTGAGACACATAGACTTCCTCATCAATGTAACCATTCAGGAATGCACTTTTCACATCCATTTGAAAGAGCTTGAAACCTTTGTATGATGCAAAAGCACATAAGATTCTAATGGCTTCTAATCTTGCAACAGGAGCAAAAGTTTCACCATAATCTATGCCTTCTTGCTGACTGTAACCTTGAGCAACAAGTCTAGCCTTGTTCCTCACAACATTTCCAAATTCATCAAGCTTGTTTTTCAGAACCCATCTTGTACCAACAACCTTCTTGTTGTTAGGTCTGGGAACTAAAATCCAAACTTCTGACCTTTTGAACTGGTCAAGTTCTTCTTGCATTGCCATTAACCAGGAGTCATCATCAGCTGCTTCATAGAAGTCCTTGGGTTCCAGTAGTGACACAAAAGCCACATTCCCCATATATCTTCTGAGCTGAGCTCTGGTCATGACAGGATTGTGAACAGAGTCAATGATGTTCTCTAAGGAATGATTCCTATGAGCTCTAACTTCTCTTGGTAGATCCAATGAGTCTTCTGAAACCTGTTCATCATTTGTTGAATCATATATAGGAGAATCTTCTGGAAGAGAGTTAACTTCTGTAGTTGGATGTTCTTCTGAAACATGTTCAACAGGAGAACCAACTTCAGCAGCTTTAGGAATAACATCTTCAACAGGAGGAGATGATATTTCAGAAGCTTGAACTTCATCTTCTTCAGAGACTTTACTATCTGCAGGGTTAGTCTCATCAAACTTTACATGAATGGATTCATCTAAAGTTTGAGTCCTCTTATTAAAAACCCTATATGCTTTACTATGTGTTGAGTAGCCAAGAAAAATAGCTTCATCTGCCTTTGAATCAAACTTTGAAAGATATTCTTTTGTATTCAAAACATAACACTTACAACCAAAGGTTCTGAAGTAACCTATTTTAGGCTTTCGACCTTTCCAGAGTTCATAAGGAGTCTTGTTCAGAATGCTTCTGATTAGCACTCTATTCAGAACATAGCAAGCTGTGTTCACAGCTTCTCCCCAAAAATACTTTGGAAGCCTTCTTTCATTGATCATAGTTCTGGCTATCTCAACCAGAGTTCTATTCTTCCTTTCAACTACCCCATTTTGTTGAGGAGTTCTGGGAGCAGAAAAGTTATGATCAATTCCCTTGATTTCACAGAATTCTTCAAACATAAAGTTTTTGAATTCTCCACCATTATCACTTCTGATATGGACTACCTTTTCATTCCTTTCATTCTCAAGTTTCTTAATCAGAACTGAGAAACATCCAAGTGACTCATCTTTGCTAGACAGCAAGATGACCCAAGTGAATCTTGAATAGTCATCTACAATGACAAAGGCATACTTCTTTCCACCCATGCTCATTGGTTGAACAGGACCAAAAAGATCCATATGAAGTAATTCCAAAGGTCTTTTAGTTGAAATGACTTTCTTAGTTTTAAAAGAGCTTCTGGATTGTTTACCAGATTGGCAAGCATTGCATAAATGGTCTTTTTTAAAACTAATTTCAGGCAGACCCTCAACCAATTGATATCTAGCTACTTTGGCCAGAAGATCCATGCTAACATGAGCAAGTCTTCTATGCCAGAGCCAGGAGGTATCCTCTTTGGACATCAAGCATATATTTTTGCAAAGATTCTCAAGATTCAGCATGAAAACATTTTCAACTCTAGGAGCAGTTAGAATAACTTCCCTTGACTTACTGTCCAAGATTTTACATCCAGAGGAGCTGAAGACAACATCTCTACCTTTATCACACAGTTGTGCAACACTCAGGAGATTGAACTTCAGACCTCTGACTAGGGAGACATCTTCGATCGGAGGATTGGTTCCAATGGATCCAGAACCAAGAATTCTTCCTTTCTGAGCATCTCCAAAGCTGACTTTACCACCTCTTTTAGGTACAAATGTGATGAATGCCTTTTCATCACCTGTCATATGCCTTGAGCACCCACTGTCAATGTACCACAGCTTTGACATTGATGGAGCACTCAGAGCAACCTGCAACACAATCAATTAGTGACAGGTACCCAATCCTTATTGGGTCCTTCAGAGTTAGATTTTGCTTCTACAGGTTTTTCTGATATTTCAGATTGCAAGAGGTTCTTAATGTGATACTTGCAATCTTTCAACCAATGTCCATCTTTCTTACACAACTTGCAAGAAGGAGGATTCTTGGATCTTTCCCTTTGCTTCTTAGGAGCATTCTTCTTCTTCTGGGAAGGTACTACTTCTTCAGAGGCATTAGCACTCTTAGAGGTTCCCACTTCAGGAGGAGAGGAGATCTCTTTCAGAAGAGAGGGAGTGACAGATTTCTTCTTCTGAGGTTTATCATTCCTCAGAGGCAGTTTTTCTTTACCTTTGACTTTTGAGTCATCGGAGGAAGAACTGAATTGTTTACTTAGTTTATCTTCCAATATTTTCATATCAGCATAGACTTGAGTAAACCTAAGAAATTTGTCAGCCTCGCTTTTGTCCAACTTCCTTTTTAGGTACTTGAACATGCTGTACAATTCTTCAAGAGAATCAAAGATATTTTGTTCAGAGGATATGTTTACCTCGGAGTCATGGTTTGCTTCAGGAGGTGCGGAAGTTTCTCCTGTGACATCTTCAGAGGATGGCTCATCAATAGCCATGAAACATATCTGGGCTTGCTCTTCCTTCTCTTCAGGATCACTGCTGGTCTCAGAGTCTGACCAAGCAGCCAGCATAGCTTTCTTGAACTTTTTCTTATCTTTCTTCATCTCTGGGCAGTTAGGCTTAATGTGCCCAGGTTGCTGACATCCATAGCACACAATGGGCTTGTTTGGATCTCTCTTGAACTTTTCACCGAAGTCAGAAGTCTTCTTCTCAAAACTTCTGAATGGCTTCTTGTAGTTTCCACCTTTGCCTTTTCTAAAGGCTCTTTTGAACTTTCTGGTCAGCATGGCCAATTCTTCATCTTCTGATGATTCTTCAGAAGACTCTGCCTTCAGGACTACTTGTCTCTTTCCTTCTGACCTTTCTCTTAGGTCATGATTTTTTAGTGACATCTCATGGGTGATTAGAGACCCAATGAGTTCATCATACAAATAAAAGCTCAAGTCCTGAACTTCTTCAATGGCAGTCTTCTTGGCTTGCCAAGACCTTGGTAAGCTTCTGACAATCTTCTTTACTCTTTCAGACTCTTCAATGTCTCTGCCCAAACTCTTTAAGTCATTGACTATCTTGGTGAATCTAGAATTCATTTCTGAAATAGATTCTTTGTCAAGCATTTCAAATAACTCATATTCTCTCATGAGTTGGTTGACTTTGGACTGCTTCACTTTTCCTGTTCCTTCATATGTGACTTCCAGCTTGTTCCATATATCCTGTGCAGTTTCACAAGAGGAAACTTTGTTATATTCAGTGGCTGTAAGTGCACAATGCAGCATATTTATTGCTGAAGCATTTGTTTGGAGCTTTTTCAGAATTTCATCTGAATATTCTCTCTGAGGGATAATAACATTCCCTAGACCTGGTTCCATTCTGGTAGGAATGAAATCTCCATCTGTGATGACAAACCAAGCACTCATGTTCTGAGCTTGAATGAAGTACATCATTCTCTTTTTCCAGTAGGAGTAATTGTCACCATTGAATAATGGAGGTCTAGTTGTAGAGGATCCCTCTGGGACAATGAAGTGAGAAGAATTCTCAGGCTGGTGTCTACTAGCCATCTCTATCGATTCTGATAGGATCTTACACTTAGATTGTTAGATCTTTAGTAAATATACGAAGTGACCTGGGCTCTGATACCACTTGTTGGCCCTAACAAGATCAGAATCACCTAGAGGGGGGTGAATAGGTGTTTCAAATGAAAACTGATATTTTCAAGGATTTAATGAAAATTCAATTTTCAGAGTCAATAATCCTCAGAGTCAGAGGCAAGCTTATTGAAGTAGCCTCTGAGGGATAATCTGCTTTAAGACAGGTTCTATCTTTTCAGCAACATAAGTTCTGAGTAAAGAACTTCTGGACAGTCTTCTGAACACAGACTTGTGATTTTTAAGAGGAAATCTGTTTCAGCACTAAATATGATACAAGTACACAAAAGCAATTAACAAGTATAAAGAAGGGAGAAAGAGATTCAGGAGGTCCTGATGAACAGTTCAATTTATCCAAGTTCGCCACAGAATTCCTGTGACTACGTCTTGTCCTCTGAGGTCGCAGCCTCCAGAGATTTTATAAATCCACTATTCAGAACTTTTATGGCAAGTTCAGAAGCTCCTTTACATCAACAGAACTTAAGCTAATTTCTCACTTAGTTCTGACTAGCCTAAAATGAGTTAAAGGATTTTCACCAGAACAACAATACTCTGTTTTCTGGATTTCTCACCCAACTCAAATCTCAACTAGATTTCTCTCTTTTAAATCTAACTGAAGATCACAACCGATCTCAGTTTACAAGATTTCTACTATGAACTTGTTTTTCTTCACTCTCTCACAATTACAAAGGCTAAGCTAAGAAAAGATTGAGAATGGAAAGTGTGCTCTGTTTTCTTGAATAACAGTGCGTTGAGATTTTTGCTCTATGATCACGCACGTCGTTGATGCAGTGGAGCTTTGCTACTATTTATAGTGTTGAGTAGATAACCGTTGAGGATATTTGAATCTTCAAGGATGACAAGGATGAAAGTAGCCGTTAATCTTGTCAACTTCTTCAAACGGTCTCAAAACACTCAACTCTGTCAACTTTGTACTTTAACCTAATCCGGTATGGGATTAAGATAAAGGTGATGGAGTTGACTGATCTTGAAGATTGATTTAGAGGGAAACGGTAAGAGAGCAGGTTTTGTTTGTTGTGAACAGGCGCGTCCTTCAAACAGCTTTTTGAACTTTTGGCGCCTTGCATTAAATGCAACTGACAAAGCATTAAATGCTTAACCAAACCCGTGATAACAAACTTCTGATGTTCGTTTTTCTTCTTAGCGCTTCTGAACTAAAACAACCTTAGTCTTCTGTTTGCAAAAGAGAACTTCTGATAAAAGCTTTAGGCAGACAATCAACACTTCAGAGCGGTTCATCCAGCTTCTGAGAAAGTGCTTCAGTCTCCAGCTTTTTAATCTTCTGAGTTAAAATAGGCAAGCAGGAATTCTTCATTCAGCATCTGCTGAGAAAAACTCATAATAACTTAACGAAAATTGTTAGTCAACATCGAAAAGTATACAAGTTAATTTTCATTTTCATCTTCTGAAACGTTTGGACATAACCAAAACACTTAGGGTTCATCAGAAGTCTTTTCCGACACATCAAAAAAACGTGTTAAAATTCAGTACCGGTCCCCGAGGCACCGTAGAATCCGGCCCGAAAAACCCAAAATTTAAACGACCCATCATTTGTTATACGTGTTAGTTGGGGTATTTGGACATCAAAAATCTGAGCTCGAGTTAAAGTTTTGTCCGACGCATCAAAAAACCGTGTTAAAATTCAGTCCCAGTCCCCGAGGCACCCTTGAATCCGGCCCGAAAAACCCAAAATTTAAACGACCCATCATTTGTTATACGTGTTAGTTGGGGTATTGGGACATCAAAAATCTGAGCTCGATTTAAGGTTTTGTCCTACGCATCATAAAAACGTGTTAAAATTCAGTCTCGGTCCCCGAGGCACCCATGAATCCGGCCCGAAAAACCCAAATTATAAACGACCCATCATTTGTTATACGTGTTAGTCGTGATATTGGGACATCCAAAAATCTGAGCTCGAGTTAAAGTCTTGTCTGACGCATCAAAAAAACGTCCAAATTCAGTCCCGGTCCCCGAGGCACCCTAGAATCCGGCCCGAAAAACACAAAATTTAAACGACCCTACTCTTGTTATACATGTTAGTCGGGGTATTGGGACATCCAAAAATCTGAGCTCGAGTTAAAGTCTTGTCCGACGCATCAAGAAAACGTTTTCAAATTCAGTCCCAGTGCCCGAGGCAGCCTAGAATCCGGCCCTAAAAACACAAAATTTAAACGACCCATCATTTGTTATACGTGTTAGTTGGGCTAACTGGATGTCAAAAATCTGAGCTCGAGTTATGGTTTTGTCCGACGCATCATAAAAACGTGTTAAAATTCAGTCCCGGTCCCCGAGGCACCCTAGAATCCGGCCCGAAAAACCCAAATTATAATCGACCCATCCTTTGTTATACGTGTTAGTTGGGGTATGGGGATATCAAAAATCTGAGCTCGAGTTAAGGTTTTGTCCGACGCATCATAAAAACGTCTTAAAATTCAGTCCCGGTCCCCGAGGCACCGTAGAATCCGGCCCGAAAAACCCAAATTATAATCGACCCATTATTTGTTATACGTGTTAGTTGGGGTTTGGGGATATCAAAAATCTGAGCTCGAGTTAAGGTTTTGTCCGACGCATCATAAAAACGTCTTAAAATTCAGTCCCGGTACCCGAGGCACCCTAGAATCCGGCCCGAAAAACCAAAATTATAATCGACCCATCATTTGTTATACATGTTAGTTGGGGTATTGGGACATCAAAAATCTGAGCTCGAGTTAAGATTTTGTCTGACGCATCATAAAAACGTGTTAAAATTCAGTCCCGGTCCCCGAGGCACTCTAGAATCCGGCCCGAAAAACCAAAATTATAATCGACCCATCATTTGTTATACGTGTTAGTCGTGATATTGGGACATCCAAAAATCTGTGCTCTTGTTAAAGTTTTGTCCAACGCATCAAAAAACACTTGTTAAAATTCTGCACCGGTCCCCTAGACAGCCTAGAATCCGGCCCGAAAAACACAAAATTTAAACGACCCCTCTTTTGTTATACATGTTAGTCGGGGTATTGAGACATCCAAAAATCTGAGCACGAGTTGAAGTCTTTTCCGACGCATCAAAAAAACGTGTTAAAATTCAGTCCCGGTCCCCGAGGCACCCTAGAATCCGGCCCGAAAAACCCAAATTATAATCGACCCATCATTTGTTATACGTGTTAGTTGGGGTATGGGGATATCAAAAATCTGAGCTCGAGTTAAGGTTTTGTCCGACGCATCATAAAAACGTCTTAAAATTCAGTCCCGGTCCCCGAGGCACCCTAGAATCCGGCCCGAAAAACCAAAATTATAATCGACCCATCATTTGTTATACGTGTTAGTTGGGGTATTGGGACATCAAAAATCTGAGCTCGAGTTAAGATTTTGTCCGACGCATCATAAAAACGTGTTAAAATTCAGTCCCGGTCCCCGAGGCACCCTAGAATCCGGCCCGAAAAACCAAAATTATAATCGACCCATCATTTGTTATACGTGTTAGTTGGGGTATTGGGACATCAAAAATCTGAGCTCGAGTTAAGATTTTGTCTGACGCATCATAAAAACGTGTTAAAATTCAGTCCCGGTCCCCGAGGCACTCTAGAATCCGGCCCGAAAAACCAAAATTATAATCGACCCATCATTTGTTATACGTGTTAGTCGTGATATTGGGACATCCAAAAATCTGTGCTCTTGTTAAAGTTTTGTCCAACGCATCAAAAAACACTTGTTAAAATTCTGCACCGGTCCCCTAGACAGCCTAGAATCCGGCCCAAAAAACACAAAATTTAAACGACCCCTCTTTTGTTATACATGTTAGTCGGGGTATTCAGACATCCAAAAATCTGAGCACAAGTTGAAGTCTTTTCCGACGCATCAAAAAAACGTGTTAAAATTCAGTCCCGGTCCCCGAGGCACCCTAGAATCCGGCCCGAAAAACCCAAATTATAATCGACCCATCATTTGTTATACGTGTTAGTTGGGGTATGGGGATATCAAAAATCTGAGCTCGAGTTAAGGTTTTGTCCGACGCATCATAAAAACGTATTAAAATTCAGTCCCGGTCCCCGAGGCACCCTAGAATCCTGCCCGAAAAACCAAAATTATAATCGACCCATCATTTGTTATACGTGTTAGTTGGGGTATTGGGACATCAAAAATCTGAGCTCGAGTTAAGATTTTGTCCGACGCATCATAAAAACGTGTTAAAATTCAGTCCCGGTCCCCGAGGTACCCTAGAATCCGGCCCGAAAAACCCAAATTATAATCGACCCATCATTTGTTATACGTGTTAGTCGTGATATTCGGACATCCAAAAATTTGTGCTCTTGTTAAAGTTTTGTCCAACGCATCAAAAAACACTTGTTAAAATTCTGCACCGGTCCCCGAGACAGCCTAGAATCCGGCCCGAAAAACACAAAATTTAAACGACCCCTCTTTTGTTATACATGTTAGTCGGGGTATTGGGACATCCAAAAATCTGAGCACGAGTTGAAGTCTTTTCCGACGCATCAAAAAAACGTGTTAAAATTCAGTCCCGGTCCCCGAGGCACCCTAGAATCCGGCCCGAAAAACCCAAAATTTAAACGACCCATCATTTGTTATACGTGTTAGTTGGGGTATTGGGACATCAAAAATATGATCTCGATTTAAGGTTTTGTCCTTCGCATCATAAAAACGTGTTAAAATTCAGTCCCGGTCCCCGAGGCACCCATGAATCCGGCCCGAAAAACCCAAATTATAAACGACCCATCATTTGTTATACGTGTTAGTCGTGATATTGGGACATCCAAAAATCTGAGCTCGAGTTAAAGTCTTGTCCGACGCATCAAAAAAACGTCCAAATCCAGTCCCGGTCCCCGAGACACCCTAGAATCCGGCCCGAAAAACCCAAAATTTAAACGACCCATCATTTGTTATACGTGTTAGTTGGGGTAATTGGACGTCAAAAATCTGAGCTCGAGTTAAGGTTTTGTCCGACGCATCATAAAAACGTGTTAAAATTCAGTCCCGGTCCCCGAGGCACCGTAGAATCCGGCCAGAAAAACCCAAATTATAATCGACCCATCATTTGTTATACGTGTTAGTTGGGGTATGGGGACATCAAAAATCTGAGCTCGAGTTAAGGTTTTGTCCGACGCATCATAAAAACGTCTTAAAATTCAGTCCCGGTCCCCGAGGCACCCTAGAATCCGGCCCGAAAAACCAAAATTATAATCGACCCATCATTTGTTATACGTGTTAGTTGGGGTATGGGGACATCAAAAATCTGAGCTCGAGTTAAGGTTTTGTCCGACGCATCATAAAAACGTCTTAAAATTCAGTCCCGGTCCCCGAGGCACCCTAGAATCCGGCCCGAAAAACCAAAATTATAATCGACCCATCATTTGTTATACGTGTTAGTTGGGGTATTGGGACATCAAAAATCTGAGCTCGAGTTAAGATTTTGTCCGACGCATCATAAAAACGTGTTAAAATTCAGTCCCGGTCCCCGAGGCACCCTAGAATCCGGCCCGAAAAACCTAAATTAGAATCGACCCATCATTTGTTATACGTGTTAGTCGTGATATTGGGACATCCAAAAATCTGTGCTCTTGTTAAAGTTTTGTCCAACGCATCAAAAAACACTTGTTAAAATTCTGCACCGGTCCCCGAGGCTGCCTAGAATCCGGCCCGAAAAACACAAAATTTAAACGACCCATCTTTTGTTATACATGTTAGTCAGGGTATTGGGACATCCAAAATTCTGAGCACGAGTTGAAGTCTTTTCCGACGCATCAAAAAAACGTGTTAAAATTCAGTCCCGGTCCCCGAGGCACCTTAGAATACGGCCCGAAAAACCCAAAATTTAAACGACCCATGATTTGTTATACGTGTTAGTTGGGGTATTGGGACATCAAAAATCTGAGCTCGAGTTAAAGTTTTGTCCGACGCATCATAAAAACGTGTTAAAATTCAGTCCCGGTCCCCGAGGCACCCTAGAATCCGGCCCGAAAAACCCAAATTATAATCGACCCATCATTTGTTATACGTGTTAGTCGTGATATTGGGACATCCAAAAATCTGTGCTCTTGTTAAAGTTTTGTCCAACGCATCAAAAAACACTTGTTAAAATTCTGCACCGGTCCCCGAGACAGCCTAGAATCCGGCCCGAAAAACACAAAATTTAAACGACCCCTCTTTTGTTATACATGTTAGTCGGGGTATTGGGACATCCAAAAATCTGAGCACGAGTTGAAGTCTTTTCCGACGCATCAAAAAAACGTGTTAAAATTCAGTCCCGGTCCCCGAGGCACCCTAGAATCCGGCCCGAAAAACCCAAAATTTAAACGACCCATCATTTGTTATACGTGTTAGTTGGGGTATTGGGACATCAAAAATCTGATCTCGATTTAAGGTTTTGTCCTTCGCATCATAAAAACGTGTTAAAATTCAGTCCCGGTCCCCGAGGCACCCATGAATCCGGCCCGAAAAACCCAAATTATAAACGACCCATCATTTGTTATACGTGTTAGTCGTGATATTGGGACATCCAAAAATCTGAGCTCGAGTTAAAGTCTTGTCCGACGCATCAAAAAAACGTCCAAATCCAGTCCCGGTCCCCGAGACACCCTAGAATCCGGCCCGAAAAACCCAAAATTTAAACGACCCATCATTTGTTATACGTGTTAGTTGGGGTAATTGGACGTCAAAAATCTGAGCTCGAGTTAAGGTTTTGTCCGACGCATCATAAAAACGTGTTAAAATTCAGTCCCGGTCCCCGAGGCACCGTAGAATCCGGCCAGAAAAACCCAAATTATAATCGACCCATCATTTGTTATACGTGTTAGTTGGGGTATGGGGACATCAAAAATCTGAGCTCGAGTTAAGGTTTTGTCCGACGCATCATAAAAACGTCTTAAAATTCAGTCCCGGTCCCCGAGGCACCCTAGAATCCGGCCCGAAAAACCAAAATTATAATCGACCCATCATTTGTTATACGTGTTAGTTGGGGTATGGGGACATCAAAAATCTGAGCTCGAGTTAAGGTTTTGTCCGACGCATCATAAAAACGTCTTAAAATTCAGTCCCGGTCCCCGAGGCACCCTAGAATCCGGCCCGAAAAACCAAAATTATAATCGACCCATCATTTGTTATACGTGTTAGTTGGGGTATTGGGACATCAAAAATCTGAGCTCGAGTTAAAGTTTTGTCCGACGCATCATAAAAACGTGTTAAAATTCAGTCCCGGTCCCCGAGGCACCCTAGAATCCGGCCCGAAAAACCTAAATTAGAATCGACCCATCATTTGTTATACGTGTTAGTCGTGATATTGGGACATCCAAAAATCTGTGCTCTTGTTAAAGTTTTGTCCAACGCATCAAAAAACACTTGTTAAAATTCTGCACCGGTCCCCGAGGCTGCCTAGAATCCGGCCCGAAAAACACAAAATTTAAACGACCCATCTTTTGTTATACATGTTAGTCAGGGTATTGGGACATCCAAAATTCTGAGCACGAGTTGAAGTCTTTTCCGACGCATCAAAAAAACGTGTTAAAATTCAGTCCCGGTCCCCGAGGCACCTTAGAATACGGCCCGAAAAACCCAAAATTTAAACGACCCATGATTTGTTATACGTGTTAGTTGGGGTATTGGGACATCAAAAATCTGAGCTCGAGTTAAAGTTTTGTCCGACGCATCATAAAAACGTGTTAAAATTCAGTCCCGGTCCCCGAGGCACCCTAGAATCCGGCCCGAAAAACCCAAATTATAATCGACCCATCATTTGTTATACGTGTTAGTCGTGATATTGGGACATCCAAAAATCTGTGCTCTTGTTAAAGTTTTGTCCAACGCATCAAAAAACACTTGTTAAAATTCTGCACCGGTCCCCGAGACAGCCTAGAATCCGGCCCGAAAAACACAAAATTTAAACGACCCCTCTTTTGTTATACATGTTAGTCGGGGTATTGGGACATCCAAAAATCTGAGCACGAGTTGAAGTCTTTTCCGACGCATCAAAAAAACGTGTTAAAATTCAGTCCCGGTCCCCGAGGCACCCTAGAATCCGGCCCGAAAAACCCAAAATTTAAACGACCCATCATTTGTTATACGTGTTAGTTGGGGTATTGGGACATCAAAAATCTGATCTCGATTTAAGGTTTTGTCCTTCGCATCATAAAAACGTGTTAAAATTCAGTCCCGGTCCCCGAGGCACCCATGAATCCGGCCCGAAAAACCCAAATTATAAACGACCCATCATTTGTTATACGTGTTAGTCGTGATATTGGGACATCCAAAAATCTGAGCTCGAGTTAAAGTCTTGTCCGACGCATCAAAAAAACGTCCAAATCCAGTCCCGGTCCCCGAGACACCCTAGAATCCGGCCCGAAAAACCCAAAATTTAAACGACCCATCATTTGTTATACGTGTTAGTTGGGGTAATTGGACGTCAAAAATCTGAGCTCGAGTTAAGGTTTTGTCCGACGCATCATAAAAACGTGTTAAAATTCAGTCCCGGTCCCCGAGGCACCGTAGAATCCGGCCAGAAAAACCCAAATTATAATCGACCCATCATTTGTTATACGTGTTAGTTGGGGTATGGGGACATCAAAAATCTGAGCTCGAGTTAAGGTTTTGTCCGACGCATCATAAAAACGTCTTAAAATTCAGTCCCGGTCCCCGAGGCACCCTAGAATCCGGCCCGAAAAACCAAAATTATAATCGACCCATCATTTGTTATACGTGTTAGTTGGGGTATGGGGACATCAAAAATCTGAGCTCGAGTTAAGGTTTTGTCCGACGCATCATAAAAACGTCTTAAAATTCAGTCCCGGTCCCCGAGGCACCCTAGAATCCGGCCCGAAAAACCAAAATTATAATCGACCCATCATTTGTTATACGTGTTAGTTGGGGTATTGGGACATCAAAAATCTGAGCTCGAGTTAAAGTTTTGTCCGACGCATCATAAAAACGTGTTAAAATTCAGTCCCGGTCCCCGAGGCACCCTAGAATCCGGCCCGAAAAACCTAAATTAGAATCGACCCATCATTTGTTATACGTGTTAGTCGTGATATTGGGACATCCAAAAATCTGTGCTCTTGTTAAAGTTTTGTCCAACGCATCAAAAAACACTTGTTAAAATTCTGCACCGGTCCCCGAGGCTGCCTAGAATCCGGCCCGAAAAACACAAAATTTAAACGACCCATCTTTTGTTATACATGTTAGTCAGGGTATTGGGACATCCAAAATTCTGAGCACGAGTTGAAGTCTTTTCCGACGCATCAAAAAAACGTGTTAAAATTCAGTCCCGGTCCCCGAGGCACCTTAGAATACGGCCCGAAAAACCCAAAATTTAAACGACCCATGATTTGTTATACGTGTTAGTTGGGGTATTGGGACATCAAAAATCTGAGCTCGAGTTAAAGTTTTGTCCGACGCATCATAAAAACGTGTTAAAATTCAGTCCCGGTCCCCGAGGCACCCTAGAATCCGGCCCGAAAAACCCAAATTATAATCGACCCATCATTTGTTATACGTGTTAGTCGTGATATTGGGACATCCAAAAATCTGTGCTCTTGTTAAAGTTTTGTCCAACGCATCAAAAAACACTTGTTAAAATTCTGCACCGGTCCCCGAGGCAGCCTAGAATCCGGCCCGAAAAACACAAAATTTAAACGACCCATCTTTTGTTATACATGTTAGTCGGGGTATTGGGACATCCAAAATTCTGAGCACGAGTTGAAGTCTTTTCCGACGCATAAAAAAAACGTGTTAAAATTCAGTCCAGGTCCCCGAGGCACCCTAGAATCCGGCCCGAAAAACCCAACATTTAAACGACCCATCATTAAATATACGTGTTAGTTGGGGTATTGGGACATCAAAAATCTGAGCTCGAGTTAAGGTTTTTTCCGATGCATCATAAAAACGTGTTAAAATTCAGTTCCGGTCCCCGAGGCACCTTTGAATCCGGCCCGAAAAACCCAAATTATAAACGACCCATCATTTGTTATACGTGTTAGTCGTGAAATTGGGACATCCAAAAATCTGAGGTCGAGTTAAAGTCTTGTCCGACGCATCAAAAAAACGTGTTCAAATTCATTCCCGGTCCCCGAGGCACCCTAGAATCCGGCCCGAAAAACCCAAAATTTAAACGACCCATCATTTGTTATACGTGTTAGTTGGGGTAATTGGACGTCAAAAATCTGAACTCGAGTTAAGGTTTTGTCTGACGCATCATAAAAACGTGTTAAAATTCAGTCCCGGTCCCCGAGGCACCCTAGAATCCGGCCCGAAAAACACAAAATTTAAACGACCCATCTTTTGTTATACATGTTAGTCGGGGTATTGGGACATCCAAAATTCTGAGCACGAGTTGAAGTCTGTTCCGAC